>JAUPFV010000004.1:131958754-134859372 GCA_036936605.1 Limnanthes douglasii subsp. nivea
CAAAACATTATGTTTCATAAAATACAAGTAATATGTGTTGAAAACTTTGAGATGCGATAATGTTTGTTTTTTATTATCCAAATCAGGTTTTCTTTTTCACTTCATCCAGTTTTTGAAATCGATACGCTTATATACATTTTTTTTAAACATAATACAATTTATATACAAATATGGTATTATTATTTGCAAAACATAATATAATTAAGTTGCGGAACATTGTCTATTTAAGTTGTGAAACGTAACATAATTAATTTGAAAGATATGATGTATTTGAGCTGCAAAATAAAGTAACTTGTGCGATTTTGGATTGTGAAACATGACATGTTCAATCTTATTGATTCACAAAACACAAGTAATATATATTGAAAAGTTTGAGAGACCATAACCTTGCGTTGAATATCCAGATGAGGTTCTTATTTCACCTAGTTTTTCAAGATAAACGAGTTGGTATACAATTGAAAAATAAGATACTATATAATTTTGAAACATGGTATAATTATTTGCAAAACATGGTATATGTAACTAAGGAGTAATTTGCTAGTGGCTAGTGCATTTTATGAAAATAATCGCTTGTGCTGCAAATTTGTTGGTTTATTTGCTAGATCCTTGGTGGCACAATCCAAAAATGGCTTAACTTTGAACGATTTGGTCTGATTTGATGGTCAAATCACCCGTATATCGGGTCGAAAACCCAATTTCAATGTCAAAACATCAATCTATCTTAAAACATATAAAAAGACAAACCCAAAATTTATTTAAGATTGTTTTTTTAAATAATTCTTTTATTTGTTAAGAAAAGAGAAAGTAAAGATGGTGTATAAAAATTATCTTAGAAAATAATGTTCGAGGTAGATTTGCTAAAAAACAAATCTTAAAATGAATAAAAATCGGGTTGTTAAAAAAAGAAGATAGTTTGTGTTTTTTTATTTGAAATTATTTTAACTAATTTTAGTAATTTAATTTATATTATAATTTTATGTATAATAATAGTTTTATTTAAAATAATAAACATGTTTATGCATTTTAAATGTTTTTTAAAATAACAATATTTGATAGAATCGATATCTTTATTATTGTTATCCTTCGTTTATTTATTGGTGATGTTAGGTTTTTGCTATAAGTAATTTGAGAATAAAAGTATTACTGAAGATAACATATGGTCGAAGATGGATCACCAAAGACATGTAAAGGCAAGAACTGCTTGAATCCCTCAGATAAGACATGAGACCAAGACTTAAGTGCAAAGGCCTTTTATGGAGCCTAAAGGAACAAACTCTATCAAAGGCAAGAAGTACGTCAATGTTGAAGGCTGAAAGGGAAAACTGATTATCAACGACGTCGAAGGGCATTGCATGGTTTCCGGATAGCTTCTGAAGATACATAGAAGATTATAAAGGAAGCAAAGTTATTAAGGGTCTGAATTATTGCTTAATCTATGCATTTGATCAATACTACAATAAATCAATGTCAACGTCATTCTTTTCCTTTTATGCTGGTTTGCCCGGGAACAGGCTTTAGGTGCTATTTTATGCTATGGAGTAGTTCAAACATCATTGATCCTCTATAGGTAGTGAGAGTTGAGCATGAAGCCATTGTTGTATGAGAAAAAATTTCAGAGAGAAAGTTGGAAGCTTTCGACATAAAGATGTAGAAGATAAATACTTATAGACAATATGAAAACAAGTCGGTTGAATATTTAGTATTTAAGTGAATATTCTTGTAACCTCTTATATATAATATATATGTTGCCCACTAATCTAAAAAATTTCCTAATCTGGACCACGTTAAATCTGTTATGTGTGTGTGCTTAGCTTAGCATTCTTATTATTATCTTTCTTTATTGTTTTAGATGCATAGCTAACATTTGAGTACGAGTCAAAAGTCGGTGTCTCATTTGTTTCTTGTTGCAGGTTCAATACTTGCATCAAACAAATTTTGGTTGGAGTGGTTGAGCTTTGGCTAATGTTGTCAAACTTTGGCTATTTATTATTTTTTATTATTCTGAAACCATGGTACTCTTGGAGGAAGAGTTTCCCTAACAAGTGAGGCAATGAGTGTGGATAATCCGGAGAAGCATTTTTTAAGATCTTGAGGATAGAGATAAGATTCTCACAGAGAACCTAATAAAAATCCACAAATATGAGTTCCATAAAGTTCAACCTTGAAAATTCAATGGATATAATAATTTCAACCTCTGTAGAATTAAGGTTCAAATATTCCTAATACATAAGGGATTGGTTCTGCCAATGATAAGAAATCTACGGATAAGGTCGATACTAAAGTGTTGTTCAATGCGCATAGTGCCATCATATTGAGTTTGAGAGATATAGTGCTTCATGAAATTTTTGAAGGTCCTACGATGTTGGGGAGATATCATCCGTTAGAGGTTATTTACATGAAGATATCCTTGGTGAATAAATTATATCTCAAGAAAAAGCTGTACAAATTTTCAGCGGATGGAAGCATAGAGATTCAAAGACACATAACTGATTTTAATAGAATAATTATTGACTTGAATGCAGTTAATGTCAAGATATAGAATGAGGACTATGATATAATATTGTTAAGTTCTTGATTTCAGGCGATGGGCACTTTGTTGACACCATGATCTACTAGACGGAATCCTATATGATGGTCGGTGTGAAGAGTTTTTTTAGCTCAAATTATCTTTAAAAGTAGACTATTTTGGATGCTGAATCTAAAGGTCACAGACTGAGTGTGAGGGGCAGACAAAGAATGGGGGATTTAAGAAAGATGAGAGGAAACTCTCGGTTAATATCGAAGGGGCCTGCGATGGGTTCTAAAGTGAGATATTGGTCGTGGAAGGACGAAAACCATATCAGTAGGAACATCCAGGAGAAGAGAAAGGATAATAATTATCTGAAGGCCCAAGCTAGAGATGCTTGGAATGATTTCATACGACTATGAGTACTCTGATGGTCTAATGGCTTCTCCTTCTTGCATGTATAATGAAAATAGATGTTGGATTCAGATGTATCATTCCATATGAATTCTAACAAATATTGGTTTGAAGACGTGGGATTGTTTGAAGGTGGAAAGGTCATCATAGGTAATGATGAATACTGTGATGTCAAATGAAGACTCAAGTTGTCTACATGACTTGAGAGAGTGATTAACAATGTGAAGTATGTGCCTGAAGTGAAACATAACCTTATTTATATTAGAATGTTAGACGAGGAAGAGTTTACTTATAAGGGTGGATACGACAGACTTAAAGTCATACAAATCTCACTTGTTTTTATGAAAGCCTATAAGACTAATGATGTGTTAGTTCTTGAGGGCTCTATAATGGTCAAAGGTGTGTCTAGTGTGCAGTAGGATTCAACCAAGTTGTGATATCAGAATCTTGGGAATGTAAGTGAGAATAGCCTTATTAAGCTGAGCAAGCAAGGGTTGTTGAGTGATTGCATAATTCAAAAGTTGAGCTTTTGGGATATGTATTTTACAACCAATTATTGCGCATGAGTATGTTCCTTTGGATCTTTGGGGTCCGACACAAGAACCTATTATAAGTGGTGCAAAATAGTTCATGTCCTTAATTGTTGACTATTCTATAAAAGTATGAGTTATACTTTTGAAGACCAATAATGAAGCCTTTGATGTTTTTAAGAACTGAATCAAACATGGAAAGTACTAAATAAACTTCAGACTAATAATATCTTGTAATATGTGAAGAAGGAGTTCACTAGATATTTTTTTAAAACTTGGCATTTATAGACATCAAACTGTGAGTGGGACTCCTCAAAAAATGGGCTTGCTGAAATAATGAACCAAAACGTATTGGAAAGGGTTAGGTGTATGTTTTAAAAAACTAGAATATGGTGAATATTCTAGGAAGAAGCCATGACTACAACTGCATATATCATCAACATGAGTCCATCTATGACGTTAATTTTTTTTCCTCAATAGGCCTGGATTGGAGAGAAACTTAATCTAGTTAATTTGAGAGTTTGCATATGTGTTGCCTATGCACATGTGAAACAAGATAAGCTTCGACCGAGAGAACTAAAATATTTATTTATAACATAACATTTTTCAGAAACATTAAAATTTTAAAATTTAAATTTTCAAACAGGTAACCATTCATGCTCATGAGGCACTTTAGCGAGGAACAGTTGCACATCATTTCATTATATTGCAATTATTTTTTTGCGATAATAATGTTGGTTGTCACAAGAAAATGAGACAATTTTTGTGACAAACAATATGTCTCTGTGTTAAAACTATTTATTATCATGATAAAAAATCTATGGCCGTGAAAAATCTACCATGTTGTTGTGGTAAAAGTTGTGTTACCATGACAACAAACTTTTTAGAATTTTCCACAAGATAACCAACCAAAATTGTCGCGAAAACCAATTTATTTACGGTAGTAAAATCTTGATATTTTAAGTTTCACTATTTTTTCCATCAAACATCGATCCAACGGACATGGCTCACCGATGTGATGATTTGGGTCATCTTTAGTCTCTAATGTTTAAAGACCTCATTACCTCTTAAATTAGATATTTTAATCCTAAATCATTTCCTCTATCTAAATTTTAATTATAAATAAAACTGTGCATTATCTTATTTTATCAGATATTTTAATCCTTTTTATAATTGTATCAATAAACATATTAAATCTATTATAATTTAAGATAGCAAGTGAGATAAAAAGATACTTACATTCAACTCAACAGATAAATGAAATGAAGTAACTCATGTTTTGGATTTAAAAAAAGAAAAATAATATTGATTATATCCTATGATTTAGATATTTCGTATTCAGAACATGTTTCTCCTCAAAAGAAATCTATTTGAAGTTTAACTTCATCCCCTATTATGAGAAACATTTAGCATAGTAAGACGTTTAAGGAAGTTATAAATAAGAGTAAAAAGGCTAAAGCTAAGTTAATGAAAGTGCTAGATATAAGAAAAATACTAAAAACTAAAGGTCTTCTCGGTTATTTCATAAAAATATCTAAATGACACTCATTATATTTAATTGGAATATGAGGGGATCCGAGAATAAAGGTACATTAAGAAGACTCTAGTTAATTAAAAGGGAAAAAAGTTGATTTTATAGCTAATATATTAGAAAACTTGGTTTTCATCTAAGTGTAGCCAATATAAGCAAAATAATTTGGATATTTTGGAAAAAGAAATTTAAAGTAAAAATTGTTCTTAACCATGAACTATTCTTACATCTAAAAGTTTGTCACGTTACAAAAGTAAATCATTTAGCAAGAACTGGCTATGATCACTACTCTTTATGCATAAACATATATAAACAAAATAAAATCATTTTTAAGTTCCAAAACAAGTGGACATTGCACCCAGAATTTTTAAAAAGTTGTTGAGCAATGTTGGAAGGAAGAAATGAGGGTATTTTACTCCTAGTTGTTTTGAACAAATTTAAAACACGCAAACACATATTAAAAGGTTAGAACAGAGAGACCTTTGGAAATATATTTGATGTTATTTATCAGTCTGAATAGGAAGTTAAACATATATAAAATTTCTTTGAGGCAAGCGAACATATTGAAGATAAATTAAGTATTCAAAATCTCAAGAAAATTATTTTCAACTTATGGCTAGGGAGGAATCTTTTTGGGAACAAAATAGTGGTGTTAACTGGATGAAGAATAGAGATAGATATACAAAATACTTTTTTCATAGCACAACGGAAGATCATCGAGCATTGCTCTGGTCTCCGCTATAATAGGTCTACCTTTGCCATATATTGAACCGTAGCTGAACACAACATTACCAGCAGAATCCCTGACTAATCCACCACCAAAGCTTTCCCGGATCCATCACAAGCCCAGTCCAAATTGAGTTTGTATCGACCAAGCTTAGGACAAATCCAACTGAGGGAAATAGGAATGTTTGGCCTTTCCAACTGATTAAAACAACCAAACAATAAACCAGTGTCTTTATCTTTGTTCCAGTGCTTGGATTTTAATAGTTTGGCACTGTTCAAGCTTGATAGAATATAGAGTATGTAGCTGATCATATTAGCAGAGGAGATATTTTTATTCTCCATTTTCTTTTTATTCCTTGCATTACAGATTACCCAAGCAACCATAGTGGGTATAATGGTGCGCATGTGCACTCGCTTGCAAGTAGACCAAAACAAACTTCATACCATATGTGAAATAGACATATTTCTGATTATCTGAACATTAAAGTAGGCAGAAAATATGACCACACCTCCCATGCCTTTTGGCAGTTGATTAAAACATGAGTTATATTTTCAGTATTGTAGCAATGCTGATCTTTAGATGCTAACTGCGTGTTTCTATTTTGCATCACAGAATTAACAGGAAGTCAACCCTTTAATGATCTCCAGAGAATGAAGGAATACTTACGGGGCGTATGCTATTCCATAGTCTGCTGTAAAGATAAGATCTAGAACCCTTAACTTTTAGTTCATGCCATGTGTTTTTGCTATTAAAGTGCCATCTTCGCTAAGGTTCCATATAATTAATTCATTGCACTCACTCTTGACCTTCACCTTGAGAATATTTTGGATCTGGTTATAGTCCAAAACATTCTCAAGCCTAGTAATATTCTATCGACCAGAGCCCCAGTAATCCTTTGCCATATGACCAATGTATGAACTTCTATCTTCATGGGAATCAAAAACCTTAAAAGCTTCAGTACTGCACCCTTTATTAACCAGTAGATCCACATTACCAGCATTAATTTGCCAAAAAATATGATTTTCAGCTCTGTCCGTGATTCTCCAGACCCTTTTCCACGTAGATGAATTTTAGAATTTAGGCAAACAGTGAGAGGATGACAATTGTTGAAATATATAGATTTCATCAAGTTGGCCCAGATTGATTCATTCTTCCTCAAAATGTACCATAGTTTGTAGGAAAACACTTCAACCATATCATTTACTCTACGTAAATTCAGACCACCTTCCTCGTAACTCTTGCAAAGACCAGACCATTTACACCATATTGTTGCAGCTTTCTCAGTTTTAGATCCCTAATTTTTTTATTATTATAGAGAACTTTAAGCTTCTTAGTAATTGATTTAGGGATTTCAGTGTTTTGGACCATAAAGATAGGATAGCTAGTTAAAACTCACTGAACAAGGATCAGTCTGCCCCCAAAAGAAAGATTTTTGTGATCCCAGTCACTCATTTTATTTAGTGTTTTAGCAATGAGATACCCCTAGAGACACCATTAACAACCACTGAAAATTTGCAGTTGACCATATTTATTTCGATAAGATTTAGGAAATCATTTCTGAATCTAAACTTAGCAAGAACACTTAGATAAAAGTGTGATCAATTCGATCAAATGCCTTGTCCATATCAAGCTTTATCATGATATTACCTCCCCTGACCTTGTTAGGTACATCCACAACCAATTCTTGAGCCACCGTGATATTAACATGGATACTCCTACCCTTGACAAATGCCCCTTGCTCAGCTGAAATAAGCTTAGGAAGGATAGAAGAAAGCCTGCTGTTGATAGTTTTAGAAATGATCCTACTAAGTAGAGTAGTCATGCTGATAGGCCTGAAATCAGACCACCTTTTAGGAGCTCTTTTTTAGGAATTAAGTAGAGCACTGCAGCATAGAAGCCCATAGGGAATTTTCCCTCATAGTAGAATTCCCTGATAGCATTACAGAGGTCCTCTTTGATAATAGTCCAACAGTACTTATGACCGTTAAACCCATATGGCTTTGCAGCCACTTTAGAATCCAGACTTTTGACATCCTCATAGATTTCATTCTCCGTAAGTAAAGCCATTAGCATATCGTTATCTTCATTAGATACCAACTTAGGAATATAGTCTTTAAGAATATTAGGATACCAAGGGTTAGGACACTCAGAGATGTGCTCTTTGAAATGAGTCATAGCAGACTGACCAATAGAATTCTCATCATTCAGCCATCTGTTATCAGTCCATATACGAGAAATTCTTGATTTCCTTTGGTTTCTTTTCACATAGTTGTGGAAAAAAGCAGAGTTTCTATACCCATCCTTAGACCATTTAGTGTGAGACTTCTGAATCCAGAATTCTTCTTCTCTTTGGAGAAGGTCAATATGAGTTTCTTTGGCTTTTTTCAAATCTTCCTTATCATCCATTAAATTAGACTAAAGGACTTTAGCTTCAAGATTATTGATTACCTCATCCTGACTCCTTATGGAGTCAAACACGTTACCAAAGACATTCCTGTTCCAGACATTTAGGATAGCTTTTAAGTGTTTGAGTTTAAACCAGAATTTAAACATATGAGAACCAAAATAGTCCACTGCCCAGCTCTTCTCAATAATGTTGTAGAAATCATCATGCAAACACCACATATTAAGGAATTGGAAATTAGAATTTCTTTTAGGTGTAAAAATGGCTATATTGATAAGTAACGGAGAGTGGTCAGAACACGTTTTAGGGAGGTGAAAAAACGTGGTGTTAAAAACACTACTAATCCATTTGTCATTAGCCAGAACCCTGTCCAGCCTACACCATTGTCTTCTACTGGACCACGTGAATTTGTTACCAGAGAATCCCATATCCACTAGATTGCAGTCAAACATAAGGCTATTAAAGTCTTCCATACGAGCAGTAGAACTTGTAGTACAATGAATCTGCTCCTCAGGCATGGAAATGGTGTTGAAGTCCCTAAACAAAATCCAGCCCATGTCTTGAGTTTCTATCTTTCTCAGACCATCCCAGAGCTGACCCCTTAGGCTTCTAGTACATTTTGTGTATATTACCGTTACCAGAAACTCTTTAGGATCTAGACAATACTTGACTTTAAGATGCACAAACTGATCTTCATTAACCAAGACTTCCACCATAAAATCCTTGCTCCACATCACCCAAACCTTGTTGCTGAAGTTACCTGTAAAACCATGAAATCCAAGCTTGGCAGAGATAGAAGGTAGATTAGAAGCACATACCATGGGTTCTTGAATAACAAGAAAGCTTATTTTCTTATTACTCCTTATAGATCTCAACTTGGCTTGAGTCTCCTTGTTGCCAATGCCTCGAGCATTCCAACTAAGGATATTAATCATCATTTAAAGATTTGAGGGTTCTTTGCAACATATTTATGTTGTAAAGCTTTGGAGGAGATGATCCCCTTTGTGTTTAAGATTCCAACTTTCTTGTTCATTTTCAAATCAATCTTCTTATTACTTATAAATTTCTTTACATGAGATTGTGGGAGGCTCCCTGTAGACTCCTTTGTTGGAAAACTTCTTTCAAAGAGGTAATTTAGAGATAAGCTATCAGAAGATTTACCCTGGTTGGTAGGAGAAAAATCAAGCAATTTGAGAACCCCAATTATTTCATCAAAATCCACACCAATAGGTGGATTTCCAGGTATATCTTTTCCCAAACTATCTTCCTCAGTAACTTCTTTTTCTTTTTCATCAACAATTACTGATTTGATTTTGTTTCCTTTCATCTCAATTTGGAATGGTGGATTCAAAGGATCATGCAATTTTATGTTGGATTTAACCTTCTCGTTGGAGGCTCTCTGGATGGTCTTCTTGCATTCATTCGAAGAATGACCCAGGTGAGAACATTCAGAACAGTAGCTAGGATACTTTTGGTACACCAAATCTTTCCAATAGGAATAGGAACCAAATTTAATCTTTATCGTTTTTGGAAGATCCTTTGAAACATCCAAGACTACCCATATCCTGCTGTAATTAGTCATGGCCCTGTTTCTGGATGGAACACAAACACTTAATGGTTCCCCTAGTATTTTAGTAATCTCCGTTATAGTTTTTTCACCGTACATAAAATCCGGCATATTAGGAAGGTCAATATATAACGGCGTAGCTGTAAATCAATCCCAACTTTGAAATTGGGAGACCATATCAGCAATCGCATCACCTTTTCCCCGATCTACCAGACGTTTCTCTTCCATAGCTTTAGAAGGTCTTCTTTTAGAGAAAGTTCGATAAATATATGTCTAAAATCCCAACTTGAGACAATGCATTCTCTTTAAAATCTGAATTTATCCAAGAATGTCATAACAATTGCATAGTTGGGTTTCCCTGTAGCGAACTTACCAACCAACGTGAATTTCGACCTTTGTTTTAATGGAACCTGATCTTCTGGATCAAAGCTGATCTCAGGTTTACCATTTTTAAGTTTTCTGGTAACCTTCTTATGTGCTATCCTCTCGACATTGTTCTTAAATAAATCAACATATGAACTCTTGGATACTGACTCCTTTGTCTTACTAATGAAAGGTTCGAAGACTGGATTTTCCCTGATGTTTTGGTGTTCTGAAATCGGAAGCAACGCCGGGAAGCTCTCCTGATAATCAACAGCTCGCTGATGTGCAGTAGAACTCTCAGCATTTATCAAGATAAATTAGAAAATTCAAGATGAGAGTAGTTTAGAATAGGGATCCCATCTTGGAGGATTCTTGAATATTGTAACCATGAATCGACTTTTAAAAAAGTGTCTTTTCTGTATCGATAGCGATAAGGCCCATAGGGCAAGTAGTTACAATGCTAGTTTTTTTAAAAGCAGCTGGTTTACCATTACTCAGGATTTTTGTAAAATGATTAATCACTTCTTCAATTTTGGCAATATGGTTCATATATGGAATAAGACGATAATTACACTCATCCCCAAATCAGAATCCCTTACCACCCCTGCGGAATATCGCCCTATCGCTTGCTGCAACGTCATATACAAAATGATTTCCAAAATCCTGGTTAGCAGAATTAGGGAATCGCTACCAAGTTTAATTGACTTTACTCAGACTCTCTTTTTCCAGGGAATAAATATCACTAATAATATAATCATCTCCCAAGATCTCCAATATGGATGCCACATGAATAGAAAAGGTCCAAGATGTGCCCTAAAAATTGATCTCATGAAGGCCTTTGACAACATCAGATAAAAATTACTCCTCAATATCCTCTACTTAATGGACTTCTCTTTTAAAATGATTGGGTGGATCATTCAGAGCATCACTTCTTCCTCGTACTCCATATGTATCAATGGAAACTGCTCGTCTTCCTTTAAAGGCAAAAAATGACTACGCAAGGGGATCCCCTATTCTCATATTTATTTGTTATTGGCATGCAGGTCCTCTCCAACATCATGAAAGAGAAATGAAATAACAGGAACTTCGATAACCACTTGAAGTGCCACAAGCTAAAAATCATAAAAATTTGCTTCGCTAACGACCTCATGATTTTTTTCGAGCTAATAACCCGTCTATCGAACTCGTTAAAGATGGGCTTGACAAAATTTCCTGCCTCTTGGGCCTCAAGTTCAACCCAAGCAAAAGCAAAGTATACTTCTCGGGCTCGTCGGACACGGTTAAACGGGACATCATCTCGAAACTAGGATTCAATGAAGGGACTCTCCCTCTAAAATATCTTGGAGTGCCTCTTATCTCTTCTCATTTATCTTACAATGACTGCAGACCATTCTTTCACAATGTCACTAATAGGATCAATTCCTGGACCACAAAGAACCTCTCTTCTGCAGGTAGACTCCAACTGATTAAATCGGTCCTATTTGTAAGCCAAGTTTATTGGGCCTTAGTCTTTATCCTCCCAGCTCTTCAAATTATTTCTCTAGTTTGGCCCAGATATGAAATTGCAGGGGTCAAATTTTCCTGGGATAAAATCAAATTTCCCTCAGATGAGGGCGACCTTGGGATTTTAGATTTAATAATCTAGAATCGGGCAGTCGTCCTGAAAACTTTATGGTTCATATTGATAAAAAAATCGGTTTTAATCTAGACACAGTGGAGTATCAGTGAAAGGCTTATAGATAAAAGTATTCAATGCCTCCTTGTTAGTTCTTCCCTAAGCTGGAGTTGGAGGAAATCTTTAAGCTTAGATTTATCGTCGGCTCGCTCTACAAAGCAAACATAGCTTATGGAGAATCCACCTCTACGCGGTATAACCCATGACTCTTCCCTAAATCTCTAGTACACTGATATGGGCCAAGTATAGTTAGAAATGACTGCCTCAATGGTAAAGAAAAAATCTCCGACATAATCAGTAATGATGGTTGGAACTGACCTTTATTGACTCACTTTGGAGGAAGAATTCACATTTAACATTTGTTAGAAATTAGAGATGCAATTAATCAAGGCCCTCACCTTCTCTTCGAGAGGATGACTTCATCTAGATGCACAACCGCAATACGAGAAGCGTCACGAATGGTAGCACTTACAACGTCATCTCATTGAATATTTTGCTCCTATCAACTGGTCAACTCTTATTTGGAATAAATACAACATCTCTTGGCTGGCTTATTCAAGGCAAATTAACCACCAAAGACTCAGCCTGCCTACGGTCGCATCTAACTGGCATGCTTGGATTAACGACGTTGCCATCTAAATTTCAAACCTGACAAAGACTGCCCACCACAAAAGAGTTACCTTTTGTGCAGTTATATACCATAGAATGAAAGAAAAACGCCATAATTTTTCAAAACATCGGATCTCTCTATTCAATAGTGGGATATAAAATAATTTATAATATTCGTTATAGATTCTATAAAAGTCACTCTAATTAGCTTTAATTTTGAACGGATTCCAAACTCATTTTAGTTCCCTGTAATATTCTTTTTTGTTAAACTCTAGTTTCTTTCTGTCTCGGAAAATGCTACGACGTACTTGTAAATTTTACTTATACATTATTGTATGGTTATTGCTTCTTAACCAAAAGAAGCTATTCATTCAACGGTTTTGTAAAACAAGGTTGGATTCGTTCTAGCTTTTCGTACCAATGTAAGCCAAGAATATTTTACAGCAAATCTAGTTTTGTTCAAGTAACAATATATGAAAGAACACAAAAACAGTAAATAGATGGTTTTATAATATAAATTAATATAAGAGCATTCAATATAATGGTAAATTTAATATAATAATAATAATGGTATTTAAAATATAAATTCAAATAGCCAATAAGATATTTAAAAAGTATATATTTATAATATAAAAAAGCCAAAATAGACCATATATACTAATGGTCGAAAAAGATGGGTGTGGTGAGCAATTCTCACCAACAAAAATGAGTTAAATAGTCGTGGAGGTCGCTTTCTTGAAGAAAAAGAAAAAGAATAAGCAATGCATTTAACAGTGGTCTGTGACATCCCAAACCGAATATACAAAAGTAAATAATAAATGTAATTATAAATATTATCCAAACTTCGGTCATCCCTTTTTATTAATATAACCGTGACAGTTGTGTATTCGGTAAATGTTATATTGAGTGAGAGGTAAAAAATTAGATAATTTATGTCTCGTCATCTATTTAATATTAATTGATGGTGACTAAAAATAATTAGTTAAACAAAATAATTAAGATTTTAAGACCGGGACGGATGGATAATAATAAATTCAATATCATAAGTGTCAAGGATATATCTCAACTATCTGTTAAGGGTTTCACCGGTGTTTTGATGACAGCCGTACCGGCAGTGGAAGAAGAACAGAGGGAGAAGAGAAGTCAGTTAGGGTTACGATGTCCGAGTGACTAACTTCTCTTCTCTAACTAGGAACGATTTTTTAAGTCGTCGTTTGGACTCTTCTTAAGGGTCTTTCAGATCACACATTGGACAAGGCCCACGATCCACTGTTGGCGATCCTCACTAATTCATCACACGTTATTTAGTCATGCCGGTTTTAGTGACACTCATGTACAAAATTCAAATGTTGACAGAAAAAGGAATAAATTTTTTACAAAGCGCGCTCTCTCTCTTTTACTCCTTAGCTGCTACATTTAACTTGGTATCAGAGTCATCCAAACCTTCAATGGCCAACATCGATTCACCCTCCTTGAGCAGTGACTCACTTGGGTCAGTGCTTCCTAGCAGCTTCTCCAGCAGTAACAAAAACCTGAATCTGCACACAATAAACAACAACAACAATCACAATATCAGGTTGGATATAAACAATTATCTGTTATGGAAGACCATGGTACTACCAATGGTCAAAGGAAACAAGCTTGGTGGCTATATTACAGGAGACAAACCATGTCCAGTCAGGTTCATCACTGACTCAGAATGAAATGCAGTAGAAAGTCATGATTATGAGGACTGGGTTGCTAAATATCAGCTACTTCTGGACTGGCTTTATTCAACTATAAGCCCAGAGGTAGCTGCTCAGTTAATGGAGGAGGAGACTTTAAAAGACCTTTGGGAAGCAGCAAACAAACTTTCTAGCTCTCAAACAAGAGCCAGAATCACATGCTTTAAATCTGAATTTCAAAGAACCCGTAAAGGTAACATCTCAATGATTGAGTATCTTAACAAGATGAAGTCTATTTCTGATAACCTAATGCTTGCTGGTTGTGGTGTGTCAATGGATGATATGGTCACCCAAGTTCTAGCTGGGCTGGACTCAGACTACACACCCATTGTGGTTAGTCTGACAGACAAAGAGGACCTAACTTGGTTGGATCTTCAAACAAGTCTGCTCACATTTGAGAGCAGACTTGAACAATTGTCAAATCTACAAAGCAGTGTGTCTAACTTGAACATGGCCTCTGCAAACTTCACTCAAAAGACTGATTTCAAACAACAGCAAAACAACAGCAACTCACGTGGTTTCTATGGTGGCAACAGAGGACAAAACAGAGGTTTTAGAGGAAGGTTAAATTACTCAAGCAACAACAGAAGCATGGGTAATTACTGCAGAGGCAGAGGTGGTAGATTCTCTCAAAACAAGCCCACTTGTCAAATCTGTAGTAGGTATGGTCACTCTGCCCTTGTCTGCTACTACAGCGATGACCCTTCTGTCATGGGCTCTACACCTACTGACCAAGGCAAGAGTGACACTGAACAAGCAACCTACATCACTACTCAGGACAACACTTGTGACACTGCCTGGTTTGCTGACAGTGGAGCAAGCCATCATGTCACAGGCAACTCAGATTTGCTGACTCAGAAATATGAGTATTCAAGTAATAAAGGAGTGTTGGTTGGTAGTGGTCAAAGACTGTCCATTAAACATATTGGGAGTGCTAATCTATATTCTAAAACCAAAACACCTATTTCCCTATCTAATGTCCTACATGTCCCTTCAATAAATTAGAACTTAGTTTCTATTTTTAGCTTACTAATAACAATAATGTATTTGTTGAGTTTCATGATGGTGTTTGCTTTATGAAAGACAAGGGAACAAGGACTACTCTTCTCAGAGGGACATCTGAGAATGGGCTTTAGAGGTTGGAGAACTACCCTAGGTTACAAGCAAACAATGCACTCTGTGGTTCACCACAAGCTAATGTTTCTGAGTTTCAGTCTGTTATTTCTAGTTCTCTAAAGGATGGATGGCATAGGAAGCTTGGCCATCCATCACTAAACATTCTCAATTCTGTGCTGAAAACTTGTAATCTGAAAAATATTGAGAAGAATACATTGAGTTTTTGTGAGGCTTGCCAGTTGGGCAAGTCTCACAGTTTACCCTTTCGTGTGTCAAATTCTCATGCTAGCAACATTCTGGACCTCATAGACACTGATGTATGAGGCCCTACTCCTGTCCCATCTATAGAGGGTTATAAATTATATGTTATTTTCCTTGATGAGCACTCAAGATACACTTGGTTCTACCCCATCAAAGCTAAAAGTCAAGTTTTTAATATCTTTCAAAACATCAAAAAACTTATTGAAAAGCAGTTTGAAAGGTCAATCAAGGTAGTACAAAGTGACTGGGTGGGGAGTTCAGACCACTACTCTCCTTTGCCCAAGAACAAGGTTTCATTCTCAGGAAGTCTTGTCCTTACACCTCAGCCCAAAATGGAGGGGCTGAGCGAAAGCACATGCACTTAGTTGAAACTGGGTTAACATTACTAGCTCAATCCTTTTTACCCTACAAATACTGGTCTCACTCTTTTGACACTGCTACCTATCTAATCAACAGACTACTAACTCCTGTTCTGTCCAACAAGTCTCCCTATGAAATCATTTTTCACAAAGCACCCAACTACCTTACCCTAAAAACGTTTGGTTATGCTTGTTATCCCTGTCTAAGGCCATACCAGTCACACAAATTCCAATTTCATTCTGCTAAGTGTGTTTTTCTTGGATACAGTCAGTATCACAAGGGGTATGTCTGTTTAAGTTCAAGTGTGATGATATATATTTCTAGGAGTGTGGTCTTTAATGAAACTGAGTTTCCTTTCTCTTAGGGCTTTCATAATGGTCAACTAGCTGAGTCTATTCCTAGTTATTCTTACAGTTCTTAGCTTCCCAGTTTGCCAAGTATGCTTGTAACCAGTGGTGACTCTCTACCTACATCAACTACATCTGGTGATCTCTCTGGTCAGACAGTTCCACTACACCATAATCCCTCCCAACGTAACTCTCTATCTCACACTAATCAGACTCTCTCTACACACTTACACTCTTCCTCAACTAGTCAACCAAGTTTACAGTCCACTCCTTATCACATACTGACCTCCAACCAACGAGTGACCCCATCACCTATTACTGACCATCCTGACACTAGTGAGCTTCCACACATATATCAATCCATAAATCCTAACCTATCAGTCTGTCTACCCTTTCTATCTAATGCAACTACACAGTCTTTACCTACCAAGCACAGAACTCACACCATGAAAACTAGATCTCATGATGGTACACTCAAACCACAGACTCCCTATGTTGGATACTTGACTACTACTACTATAACTACTCTTGAACCTACCAGATACTCTGAGGCTCTGTCCAACTCTGGCTGGGTTGCTGTTATGCATAGTGAGTACAAGGCTCTCATGGTGGACAAAACCTGGTCATTGGTTCCATGGTCCCCTGATCTAAACATTTTTGGGTACAAGTGGGTTTTCAAGTTCAAGAACAATATGGACGGTTCAGTTCAAAGGCACAAAGCCAGGTTGGTGGCCAAGGGGTTTCATTAAACCCCTCGCATTGATTTTTCAGAGACATTCAGTCCAGTCATAAAACCCTCTACTATCAGACTAGTTTTGGCTCTGGTTGTCTCTAAAGACTGGGAGGTACGTCAACTTGATATTAATAATGCATTTCTTAATGGTTATCTTAATGAAGATGTCTACATGACTCAACCTGAGGGCTTTCAAGACCTTGTGCATCCTACACATGTGTGTAAAATGCACAAATCCTTGTATGGCTTGAAGCAGGCACCAAGGGCCTGGTATTCTAGGATTAGAGACACTCTACTGAGTTGGGGCTTCAACAATTATAGTGGCTGATTGTTCCCTATTTTACTATATGTCCAAGACCACCATTGTTCTCATTCTAGTCTACGTTGACGACATTCTAGTCACAGGGACACAAACAGAATGTCTGACACAGTTTATACACAAGCTAAATACGTTGGTCTCTCTAAAAGATATGGGGCCACTTCACCTCTTTTTAGGCATTGAGGCTTATCGTGACCCCGCTGGTATCTACTTAACTCAGCATCAATACATAATGAACTTACTTGCTGCTCAAGGGTTGTCCTTGTCCAAGACTTGTCCTACACCCATGGCTGTCGGCGTCCACTTGTCTAGCTTCTCTGGTACTCCTCTCATTGATCCTACATAATACAGAAGCCTGTTAGGAGCGCTTCAGTATCTCACACACACAAGGCCTGCCATTGACTTTGCGGTGAACAAGTTAAGTCAGTATCAACAGAATCCACACATGACTCACTGGCAATGCCGAAAGAGGGTTTTGAGATACTTATCTGGGTCTAGGTGGCTTGGTCTTCACATTAAACCCTGTGGTCATCTCTAGCTTTATGGCTTCTCTGATGCAGACTGGGCTTCCTCTCGAGATGACAAGTGTAGCGTTGGTGCGTACTGTGTCTATTTGGGTGACTTTTTAATTTCCTAGTCTTCAAAGAAGCAGAACGTTGTGGCTCGTTCGTCGACAGAATCTGAGTATAGGGTTCTTGCCAATTTGTCTTATGAGTTGATTTGGTTGCGGTCTGTTCTTTCAGAAATCAAACTCTCGTCTTCTCCACCGTCGATTATCTGGTGCGATAATCTCGGTGCTAGTTCACTCACCTCCAATCCTGTGTTTCATGCACAAACGAAGCACATCGAACTTGATGTGCACTTCGTTCGTGATCAAGTTATTCATGGCGATCTTCAGGTCCGGTACGTCCCTTCACAAGATCAACTCGCCGATTGCCTGACTAAACCACTCACCCAAACACGGTTCTTCTTTCTCTATGACAAAATCGATCTCTCAAATTTTCCCCATCGTTTGCGGGGGATGTCATGAATATACCTCAACGACCTGTTAACGGCTTCGCCGACGTTTGGATGACAGCCGTACCGGAAGTGGAAGAAGAACATAGGGAGAAGAGAAGTCAGGTTGGGTTACGAAGCCCTAGTGACTGACTTCTCTTCTCTAACTAGGAACAACTTTTTGAGTCGTCGTTTGGACTCTTCTCAAGGGTCTATCGGGTCACACATTGGGCAAGGCCCACGACCCACTGTTGGTGACCCTCACTAATTCATCACACGTTATTTAGTCATGCTGGTCTTAGTAACACTCATGTACAAAATTCAAATGTCTACATTAGTCTTTTATTTACAAAAAGACCACTGTAACAAAAAGATTCCTTCAAAGCCTGTACCAACTGCCTATATATATGGTAGTGTTGTGAAGGTGTGAAATTTAAGAAAACGAAAAAAGGAATAATTTTTTTACAAAGAGCTCTCTCTCTCTCTTTTTTGTTCCTTAGCTACTACATTTAACTATAAGTAATATGATAAACATCTTTCATATAGGAACGTGATTTTTTAAAACATAAATAGTAAATACGAGAATTAGATTAGTAAAACAGTAGCACTAAAATTTTAATTTTACTTTTATTAAAAAATAATTTATGCATCCATTAGTCAATATCATACTCATTTGTTAGTAATTATTTAATATTTGATAAAATATAAATAATTACTGCATTTTGAATTATATATTAGATATTCACTCGAAGGTTCGAAATATTTCTGAATCATTATTTTCTTCTAAATACCATATCTTTCAAACCATAGATTAAAAAAATATTTAAAAATACTATTGGTTTTGTTCTTTTAAGACGGACAAAAGTAGATCTACGATAGATTTTTAAAAAACTGTTGCGTAGTTATGTGTAATTGGTTTGGGTATATAAGTCTAGAAACAACTGTATTCCAGTTGCGGAATTACGTGTAATCGGGTGGTGAAAAAACATGTGTTCCAATTGCGGAATTATGTGCAAATGAGTTGTGTAAATAAATAAAAATGTGTAAATAAGACTTTGCTTGCAAAAAAAAGTTATTTTGTCGTATTGCGGAATTACATATATTATACGCTGTGTAAATAAGAGAAAATAATTGCGTAAATAAAACTTTGGTTGCGAAATATATATATATATATATAATGTGTTTTAGTTGCTGAATTATGTGTAATTTGGTTGCCAAAAAGAAATTTTGTTCAAGTTGCGTAATTATATGTAATTTGTTGTCAAATTAGGAAAAAAAGTAAAAATTCTCCAAAAATATCGTTCATGGATTTCAGTTTGTTTGTCTTTAAAATATTAAAATACACATGTTTTTAGATTATTATTATTTTGGAGTTATGGTCTAAAACATATCAAGTTTTAAAAGTTAAAAATAACCAATTATTGAAGTTGAACGCAATTATTGAAAGTATGGATGGCAATGGACCGGGTTCGGACCAGGTTCGGGCTGACCCGCTTAGGCCCGTTGTTTTGTACTCGAACCAAAACCCGGTCTGACCCGCAGCAGTTTTAACATTTTCGAACCCGAACCCGACCCGTTTATGTCTGCGGGTCAGCCCGACCCGACCCATAAACATTATCTTTACTATTCTGGTTGACCGAACCGGTCTGATCCGATCCAAACCAGCCAAATTTGGCTTCATTTTTAATTTAAGACAAAATTTTAAGACTTAAATTTTTAAATCAACGTATCTGAAACACAATATCAGAAGAGAAAAATGTCCAAAGAAATTAAAAAGTTATAAATTAGGATCGAAAGTATATATAGGCAAAGATCTTAAGAAATATATTAAAATTTATGGAAACAGAATATAATTAATAAATATATTATTAACTCTAAAAGTAAACTATACGATATATTATTGGAAAACATATATATGTCAGTCTTTTAGTAATTAGTAAGTATACTTTTTAGTTATACTATTACACAATTTACAAAAAATTTAATATTTTTTTTATTTTTTATATATAGTTTATATTTACGGGCCGGGTCGGGTTGGACGAATGAAAAATTCCTACCCGGCCCGACCCATCTACGGATCATAATTCGTATATCCGTACTCGACCCGTTGAATGTTCGGGTTGGATAAAGCCCGAC
The DNA here is from genome assembly GCA_036936605.1 of Limnanthes douglasii subsp. nivea. Lineage (NCBI taxonomy): Eukaryota > Viridiplantae > Streptophyta > Magnoliopsida > Brassicales > Limnanthaceae > Limnanthes > Limnanthes douglasii. Next base: position 131,979,073 of record JAUPFV010000004.1, read on the forward strand.
CGGATTAAGCCGGATCAAGCCGGTTTGGGCGGGCTCGGACCAATATTACCACCCATAATTGAAAACAATTATTGAAAGTTTTATGGGGTATTGTTGGAAGCATTTATTCTCAGGTATTATTGAAAGAAATAATATTTTATTAATATATATTTATTAAAATATATTATAATTTTTCAAAATTAATCACTTACGTTATGATTCAAAAATTATCGAGTTATTAAATCGATCCAAAAGTAAAAGTATCGTGAAAAGTTAAAAATATATATAAATTATTAATATTTTTATAAATTATAAGAATAATAAATAAATGAATCACTTAGTTATTTACATATGGTTTGACCGTTATTTATATAGTTACAGTATATTTTTAAAAAGATATTTGATTTGAAATAGATATTTTATATATCGATGCATATGACTAAGTCTATATATATATATATATATATTTATTTATGGTTGATGGATTATAAGTTTGTAGGTGAGATAATTTACACTCTTATTAGTAGTCCCTAATCCGTATGAGAGAATCGAGAAATGATTACCATTCACTTATGTGAAACACTTTTGACATTTATCGAAGCTTGTACTTCTGATTTTGTTGACTGCATAGCTTGAATTTCTGAATTTGATGAGGTGTCGGAGTTTTGTTTTGACGGCCGAAATTGTTGTGTTGTACATAATTATAACAATCTTAAGGATTATTTAATAATTTTTTTACTTACTTTATCTGAACTGTTATAAAATATGTCTCTACCTTGGTTCGTACTTAATATGTTCATGCCTCATTAAACTCATCGTTGGGCAAACATTCCCTTAAAGATACAAATATTTATTTTACCAAAGGAAAATAGTACAATTACCAGTTAGTAGGCCGCTAGAGTTTATCTTTTTATTTATCTAATAACCTATTCTTATCTGATTTTACACACTTTGATTCTATACAGGATATGGATAGGTAGCTCCATAGTCATTAGTGAGTAAGAACTAATAAGATGAACTTCAAGATCTTCGAGAAGGTGAAGGTATTATCATATTTATCTCGATCGAGCCTTTTTTGGAGATTATCAAGTAATCTCCCTACTCTCTGGTGAATGATGAAGTAAGTTGGGCAAGAGTTTATTTCTTCTAAACGCATTATAGCTAAAAAAAATGAATGTTGATTTTTGACCGAAGCTTTACTCTTTGTTGTTGAATTTTTATTCTATTATGCAAAGCCCAAACATAAAAAATCATAATAAAATAATTATGAGCGATGTATTTTATTTTATATATTTCCGACCTATTTTAGAGTTTGTGATTTATTAGCCCTCATGATTATTTTTTGGCTTTAAATATGTTTAGCTTTGCACTAAGGAAACACTTGAAGCGATCGAGCTACCCTATATAGAGGAGAGATGAAACCTTTTTTTATTGATAGAGCTACCCTACATTTTTATCCCAAACTGATTATTGTTGATTTGTATGAGCAGTTTTTAGACTCCGTAAAATGTTGAGGACTATATTTTCATCCCAAATTTATCTTTCTTTGTTTGATTGAGCTTCGTCACTCTTAATACGTCAAGTGAATGTAATATTTTTATTAAGACAAAAAGTATAATCTGGTTTTGGAAACGAGGGAGTGGGGTAGTTTTATATTAGTCAAGTATGAATTTATAGTTTTAGTTACTTCGACAAAGAAGCCTAGATTTTATTTAAGTTCAACTCGTAAAGCTTATCGATATTAGTTCTCATCTCGCAAGCCTAACGTGTATTCATTTTCTGATACAACCTAATGTGCATTTATTTTCTAATACAAAAATAAAAATATTTAACATTTTAAAAAATTAGCTTTGGTAGTTGTAGTCGAAGTTTACGCACCTGTAGCTCGAGTTGTGTCTGAAGGTTCTGTCATAGCTATAATTTTTGTTGTGACCAAAGTTGCAGCCGAAGTTCTATCAATGGAGGCTGGAGCTACAACTGAAGTTTTGATTTCATGGTGACCAAATTTATCTTAGTTGTAGCCGAAGCTTGTAGTCGTATGCAAGATTTGTTTTCCATTGATCCATCAACCACCAGGTTTCTTCCGGGGACTTTTTATTCGTCATTATATAAATATATTCATCGGATTGATAAAATTAAATTTCTAGGAGAATGATTTTTTTTTGCGACGTTATACACTGATGAAAAACAAAATTATATTTGTAGAAATCCTAACTAGAACAATAGCCAAAACTGAAGTTAAAGTCGTAGTATGATATGAATTTTTTATTTTTGTGACTATAATATTATTTATTTTATTTCACGTGGACTATTGGAACCGTGGTTAAGATTAGTATAATACTCATTGTTTTATGAATACATTTTTCTATTAGAGAGGTTTGGGCGACAACCAAAATAAACTATAGGTTTAGCCAAAGCTAAACATCTCCAAAGCGGAAATCAAATCGATATTGGACATCGAGATCTTATCTTCCCATGTGAGCTCCGATGATAGGGATGGTAGAATCCTTATTAACGATCTAAATATATGAATCGGCTATTTCCATCATATGTTCAAACAAATGTTATAAATTATACTAACAAATATTAAAAAAATAGCAATATATGTGGTTATCGGTGATTGATGTGGTCAGATCTTCTCATTGGATTCATATTTTGATTTTGATTTGTCGTCGGTTAGATTTTTTTCTCATTGGATTCACGATTATGGCCATTGTTACTGGTCATCATTTAGATCTTTAATTGTTAGATATTTTCTCATCGGATTCACGAGGGGAGTTATGTAACTATTTCATTTCTCTAAAAAACCAATAGTTGCTCATTATGGTTACTCTATTTCCAGTAAAAAAATTATTTTTTGGTCTTACCTATAACTTATTACAAATTTTATATGAGGTTTTGTAATGGTTACCACAATGTCTCTTTTTTACAAACGAAGCCCTCAATTTATGCTAATGTTTTTCCCCGGAAAATACTTGAGTGAACTGATGTCAAACAAACCAATAGACCCTTTTTGCAGTTACATAATGATGAGCGATAATTGACATTTAGCCCTTTCAATACCAGCAATTTCACTTAACATAATGGTTTCCTATGCATGCGATGATAGCAAACTTCTTGTCTTCTACTTGTGCTACTATGTGTCAAGTGGTATCCGCCTACCATACAACACCATGAAAAATGCACATAGTTTTTTTCTCTTAAAGTATATCAACAAGTTACCTTATTTTTGTTTTCTGCCATTTTTGCTGGGGTGATATCAACGTTACACCAAACTCATTTTTTAAATCGAAGAAACAAGTAATTAACACATATCCCTCTTTTTAAAACCTCTAGTGAATGTGGGTCAAAGCCTAGTTGAGGTTTTGAAACCTATGTGTTGCTCTATTTTGTCCATCCATATAGGCGGGATAAGCACCCTATTTTTTCATTGGAAACTTTCGTGCTCAAATAGCCTCCATTAAAATTCACTGCCACCAACCCAAATTGAAAACCTTAAGCATATTTTCCCTAAATAGGTTATTTATGTCTAACTCAAACTTAACTTGTATCACTCAAAACTAAACCTCTAATTTTACTAAATTTAAGAATATCTCTAATAATAAGCCTCCATACATGACTCAACATTATTCTTATACCCAGCAACAAAAAATCCAAAAACTCTATTATATACCCACTCTCTAACCCAAAATTCCCCCGACCAATTTCTAATCCTACCAGCAACATCACTCTCACAATCCAAACCCATTACTCTCAGTTTTGGTTTCATCCATTCTGGCATAACCGAGACCAATCCCACGCATGTCCCATCTAATACAATAATATTGACCTTATTTCTCCCATGACTTCAAAAAATTTAGGACTTTCTTATTCAAGAACATAATTGCGTCGACTGAGAAATATATCCACCGGTATTGGCCCAATACTCAAAATAAAATACCACATTTTCCACCAAAAGTTGACAACAACATCTTCAAATATATGTCATACTCTCATATATTATTGTTCATTGGTCTATTGAGCTAACCACTCTGTATACTTGCCCTCCAAACAAATGCAACCAATACTTTACAATCAAACTGCCCTCCTATTTATTTTATCCTCCATCTCATCAAGTCATTCTAAAATCTATACCCTATAACCACCCTAAAGCCTCCACTTGGGAGAATTTTGTTTCAGAGGTTCGAGACAACCGTGCTACTATAAATATTGAGAAAATACCTCGTGTCAAATGTATCATTGTGAGCTTATAGTTCCCAACTATATCAAAAATGACTCATGAGATTCATGGTTCAAGTGCTTCATCATGTACTTCTTTGGTTAAAATCCTAAGATGATTCAAGTTAAAATTAATGTCAAGATTATGCAGGGTCCTTTTGGACTCAAGGAGTATAAGTAAAACCACAATGATTAATACTTCTACAAGTTTCCAATGAAGGAGCATGATACATTCATTCTTGAAAATACCAATATTATTTTAATGGTTTATCCTTATGTATGGGACTCTATAACCACACTTGTATAAGCCCATAGGAAGGAAATCCAATTTTGGGTAAAATATTTCAATCAGCCTCAATAATGGTATAATTCTAAGGGCTTTAGTTACATTAATAGTTCTTTTGGATCACCAAACTTGGTAGACAAGAAGACGGATAGTAGATTCAGGTTAGTTTTCCCCAATTTGCGAGGTTATCAAATCTAGTTTAGAATTCGTGATAAAACTCATGGTGTGTTACACAGATCATTCTATCACCCTTAGGCTAGAATAAAAGGGACTTCTTGTCCCCTCCTGTTCTCTAATGTTTTTGGCGTGTCCCACCTAACCATTCTTCGATCGCACCTACTATTCCAAGAAGGTCGGGAAAAAATCCCATTACCAACTCCATGGGGTCTGACCTACTAACGACCATTATCTCCCTCCCTATATATAAAGTCTGACCACAACATGAATATGGAGTACGTTGCTAGCAGTTATGAAGTGAATTCCCCCATAATCATACAAAGTTTTGAGAAAACAATCCAATATGTAAATCATCTTTTCCCAGCCAGACGCTTGTCCCTATTGTATCACGGACCGTTTGTAGGGAAACAATTAACATAGATAAATTTTTTTAATAATAATATTTTGATTATCTAACCCATTGAGACCATGACACTATTATCAGAACAAGTGTCTCATTTTTGCACTACACCACAAGACATGCCTTACATTTAAACTACCAAACTTGGATTGCTTTGAACCCTAATATTATCTCTGTAAATATCTGATGAGGTTGGAAAATTTTGACACTGCTGCTTACACGTATTCGAATGGAAATTCAGACTGAACCATTATCATGAGACACCAAACAAGGTGACGTTAGTATAACGTGACTAAGCAAGGTGCTGGTCATTTCATATCTTGGGCTAATGGGATCTTAAACTTAACCCAAGCCCACAATCTGACCCGAAAGGCCCATGGGTCATTTAATTAAGTATAAATACCCTAAGTACTTTCATTAATGAAGTTTATCATAATATAATACAAGCACACACCTTAATTATCTCACTAAATTTTATTTTAAACCTTAAATTCTCAAAATATTTTACAAAATTACCCTCAATCAGAAATAATCCACACTAAATTGGCGACCACAATGGGAGCACGATGGTGCCTGAATTTCATATTCAAAACCAGAATACAAGGTAGTTTTGATGGATCTGAATGCGCAGAATGTTGCAAAGGAAAATAAGGAATACACTATCGAGGAGTACGATCAGTTGAGGGCTGAGATAGAGGCGTTGAGAGCGCTGAAACAAGCAGAGAAATGGGTTAAATAAAAATCTGGTGCGTCGGTGCTTCGCCGTACTGAAAATCTTGGAGAGAACGAGCATTCCCTAAACACGCATCTCAGCTCCAAGAAAATGCATCGATCTAAACATGTGGAGAGCTCTACATCGGAATCCTCCAGCAGCTCAAATAATGATGCAAAACTTGAAGAGTCAGTTTCCTCCAATAGTGATGAAAGGCAGTCGAAAAGGAAAATGAGGTTGACTAAAAAATCTTCAAGAAAAAGGGATATGCATGGAAGGCTTAAGAAACACCGTGGGAAGGTAAATTGTTCAACTGATCAACACGTTAACCGTTTGCTGATTGATCCCTTTGTTTTCCAGTCCGAACCAGGTATTTTTGCTACTCCAAATGAAGATAGTGTTTTTAGCCGTAATAGGAACTAGAGGCAATCACTTTTATCTGCGAAGATACTTTTTTTGGGGGGTTGTTAAATCAGGTGGGGAAACAAATCAATATTGAGGAAACAAAGAAATCCAGAGTGCCTCGCCAAATTAGGTCCGCTACTACAACATCAACACCTCAAGCTGTTAATCAATCCTGTTATAAACCCAAGGAGACTAGTAGGGATCCAACCAATCAAGGCAGAATCAGTCCAACCAGAATCGGAACCAATAGGTCAGAAACAAGAGGGGACCATGGGTTCAACCTAAGTGGTTTGCTGAATTGGGGGAAAGTATGGCTACAATATATGATAAAACTAAAAACAAAGTACACTTTTAGAAAACCAGCAGCGTTGCAGTCCCCCAGGAAAAACCGGAGTACTCGTTTCTCCACGTACCATAATGACATATGGCATTATACCCATGATTTTATAGCCTTAAAGAAAGAGGTCCAAAACCTCATTGAGAGGGGTAGGTTGGGGGCCCATGTCAAAAAAAGAGGAAGGAGCAGACCGGAAAATACACAACCTAATGCCAACACTCCCCGAACTACTCCTTCAAGCAATCATGGAACGTCTACACAAGAAGATGCTATGGTGATTAATAAAGGTTTGATATAGACTCTTAGTACCTTGATCCGGATCCCAGTCGAAATCAGGTGGGGGTAATAATAGAAAAGACTAATACTATCTCCAGTTTGATTGTATATTTTAAATCTTTAACCATTTCTGGAGGGGACACTGTGACTGCATCTTCTAGTTCTTCAAAGAAGAGGCATGTCCACAGTTTGACCACCCAGTTGGATGGAAGAATATCCACACACATTTATCAAACTCCATCTCTCTTTATAGTTTTCGATGAGGATGACCTAAGAGATATTGCAGGGCCTTATGAAGACGTTGTGGTAATAGGGGCATCAATAGGGGGAAATGATATACGTCGAATCCTTATTGACACAAGCAGTTCGGCAAACATATTATTTTTAAGCTCTTACATACAGATGAGAAACCCTTCGGTTATACAACGTTTGAATAGAACTATAATGGGTTTCATAGAGATTTCTGGAGACGTGATTTGGGAATTTGAAGAAGAATTATTGTTGGGTAAGGGACCTTTTAAGAAAATGGTGAGAGTCTTATTTGTTGTGGTGGATTTCCCAACATCTTATAATGTAATATTTGGGAAGTATTGGCTCTCCATAATGCATGCTCATGCCTCTATGGTCCATCAATGTTTAGAATACGTTGTTCAGGGATAAGTAAGTGTTGTCCGGAGTAGTCAGAAGGTAGCCAGGGAATGTTATGCAACGACAGGGATAAGTAAGTTTGTAGAGGCCGTCAAGATTAACAAAGATTCGCAACTATTGCAGCCTTCCATCGAGGAGAATGAAATCGAGGATCCTAGGGAGGCTCCCAGTGTCATAATACCCGTAGAGGAGGTTGAAATCCATTCCCTAGTTGAGGGAAAAAATATTAAAATTGGTATCAAGCTGGCACCAAGTTTGAAACACAAGTTGATGTCTTTTTTAATGAGTAATCTACATGTATTTGCATGGTTCAATGATGATGTTACCGGAGTGCCAGCTGATATAATTTTTCGTAAGTTGTCCATACAAACTGATGTTGCGCCGGTTGTACAAATAAAAAGAAGATGTGATTGTTCAAGAAGTTGATTGTCTGACCAAGATGGGCCACATAAAAGAGTCTCAGTATCCTTTATGGACTGCCAACCCTGTTATGGTCAAGAAAAAGAATGGCAAATGGCGCATGTACATCGACTTTACTGATCTTAATAGGGCATGCCCCAAAGATCCTTATCTTGTTCCTTTGGATATATCAGTTGGTGGATTCTACTTCTGGGAATAAACTGTTATATTTCATGAATGTGTTTTCGTGGTACAACCGGATACAATTAGATCCGAAGGATCAAGACCACACCACTTTTAGTACGGAAAAAGGTCTTCATTGTTATAAAGTGATGCCGTTCGGATTGAAAAATGTTGGGGCTACCTATCAAAGGTTAGTAAATAAAGCCTTTGCTAGTCAAATTGGAAGAAATATGAAAGTTTATATAGATGACATGATGGTAAAAACCTTTGAGGAAGATGCGCATATATCTGACCTTCAAGAAATGTTTTCCAACTTAGAGGTTGTGAACTTCAAGTTAAACCCTGAAAAATGTGTTTTTGGGGTCCGGTCTGGAAAATTCTTAGGGTTATATAATAAGTGAAAAAGTAATTCAGCCTTATCTGGATCAGCTCAATGCTCTCTTATCTATGGACTATCCTCGAAGCACCAAATAAGTTCAAAGACTGACCGGACGATTGGCTGCGTTGAAGAGCTTTATTTCAAGATCATCAGATAAATGTGTTTCATTTTTTCAGATATAAAAGGAATGCCAAAAACTTTAATTGGCATCCACAGTGTGATCAAGCGTTTCTTGAAATCAAGAAACATTTATCTTCACCCAAGACTCTCTATAAAGCTGTCTATGGGGTAAAGCTCTACATGTACTTAGTTGTATCCGAGTATGCAATAAGTGTTGTGCTAGTAAGAGAGGTGGATAATTACCCTCGTCCAGTGTATTACATTAGCAAAAGTCTGTTGGATGCTGAAAAAAGACATTTGAAGTTATAAAAACTAGCATTATCATTGGTAATTGCGGCGAGAAAAATGAGACCGTACTTCCAAGCTCATTCCATTGTCGTTCGAACATTTTTTTTCCCTTGAAGAGTGTTCTTCAGAAAGCTGATGTATCAAGCATAATGACCAAGTGGTTAGTTGAGTTGGCTGATTATGATATTGATTTTGCGCCCCGAACAACGTTTATAACCCAGTCAGTAGCCGACTTCTTGGTAGAATTTCATGTTGATAGATCCCTCGGACAAATACCAGAAAACCAGTCTAAGAAATAATGGGTAGTCTGAACTCATGGTGGATCTATTACTATGGGATGTGGGGCTGGAATTTGTTTAACTTCTCCCTATGGTGATACTACGTAGCAGGCTATATGTTTTGGTTTCAGAGCTTCTAACAATGAATCCGAATATAAACAACTATAAATGGTCTTAAGCTAGCCCTTATATATGGGGCCAGAAGAGTCCGATGAATGAGTGACTCCCAACTACTTATTCATCATGCTCAAGGACAATCTGAAGCAAATAAAGAACAGTTGATAAAATACTTTCTTATGTTGAGAGAATGTGCTGCAAGATTCAAGAGTATACACTATGAACACATCCCTAGATCGAAGAATATTGTGGCAGACTCTTTGACAACCATAGCTTATTCAGAATCTTACCCTTGGATTCTGATGTTAGAATGTCCATCAATACAGACAGGCCAAGAAAAAAGTGAAGAAAATGAAGAAAGTATGAGTATAATTACCATTCAACCCAAGGACTGGAGGTATGATATTCTTCAGTTTATTTCCGATGGGATTTTGCCTTGGATAAAGCCATGGCTAAGAAAGTTGAGTATAAGGCTCGTGGTTTCTTAGTATTAAGGGAAATTCTTTACAAGAAATCTTCCAACAGACCCCTTTTGTGTTGCTTGGGATTTGAAGAATCCCAATTTGTGCAATCTGAATTGTATGATGGTGAATGTTCTGCATATTATGGCTACAAAGCCCTAACTAGGACAGTCTTATTAGCAGGGTACTACTGGCCAACCATAATGGCAGATGCAAGAGATCTGGTAAAGAATTGTGATCCTTGCTAGAGATATGGAAATGAAATTCACATGCCAGCAGTTCCTATAGAATTCATATCTGAAATGATACCTTACGATGAATGGGGGTTGGATCTGGTTGGGCCTCTTTCGATGGCATCCGGTGGATGTCGAACAATCATAGTTGCTATTGACTATTTCTCTAAGTGGATATAGGCAGCTCCCTTAGCTGGAACCACTTCTAAGGAAATTATTAAATTTATTTTATCTAATATATGTTGCAGATTTGGGGTTCCCCAAAAGATCACCACAGATAATAGGCCACAGTTCGATAATAAAGACAATGAAATGTTTTGCACCTCAAGAGGAATTCAACACTGTTTTTCTTCTTCTTTCCACCCTCAAGAAAATGGACAAGTTGAAGTTGTTAATCGGACAATCTTGTACGGGCTGAAGAGAAATATGGAGGGAGCTACAGGAAAGTGGCCAAGTTACCTACAAGAAGTATTGTGGGCTTATCGAACTACTCATCAAGCTGCTACACAAGAATCTCCTTTTGACCTTGTTTGTGAGATGAATGCAATCACTTCCATAGAAGATACTTTACCATCTTACAAAATCCAGAACTATTCCAAATAGGCAAATGATATGGCAATCAGGAATTAGTTGGATTTTATTGAAGAAAGAAGAGTTAAAGCGCATTTAAGAACGACACATTACCAGGGTTTGATAAGGAGCAGATTTGCTTTCAAAGTTAAAAGAAGAGATTTCAATCGGGGGACAAAGTCTTAAGAAAAGTCTTTTTACACACCAAGGAAAAACAGTTCAGCAAGCTGGCTTCGAAATGGGAAGGTCCTTATATGGTACGCGGAAAGTAAAACGAGGAACATAAAGACTTCAAGAAAAGGAAGGGAGAATATTAAGGCACCCATGGAACGTTGAACATCTCAGGTTATACTTAGAATAGAACTCTCTTGTAAATATTTACTTTTGAGTGTCAATGTAAATATTAGGGGGGCATACTCTTTCCTGCCCTTGTGGCGCGGGGACGTTTTAACGAGGTGTCCGAGTTTTTCAATAATATCTTATGCCTTCTTCAAAAGTATGGTGCGCAATTCTTCTTGACTTAACTATAGTATGAGTGGGTCATATATATTAAATACTTATTAAACACTCGGCTCTCAAACATCTTTGAGTTGATCAGATTTGTTAAACACTTGGTCACATTTATTAATCATATGTGATCGAAATCATTTAAAACACTTACTTAACAGATCTTAAATATTGAAGGTTATTTAAACACCGGTAGTAAAGAGTTAAACAAAATTCACACAAAGGGAAATATGATATTGAATTTTGATCGTAATAGACCCGATCCATGGTTCACAAAGCCTTGACCATTCAAGGACTTTGAGTTTTAAGAATAGAAATTATACAAACAACACAACACGATGCCTTGGCTATCCAAGGACTTTAGTTTTTTAACAAAAAATACACAGAATTACAATATAGCCTTAGGGCTTGTTCCTTTCGGTTTTTTCATCACCATCATCTTTCTTCTGACTTTTGAGGCCATGTCGTCTCGTAAAACAGTAAGACCATGTCGGATTTAATTTCAAAGTCTCTTTTCTCCAAAGAGTCCACCACTCCAGAGGCATACTTCTCTATTCCAGAAGCTATTTCTTCGGCTTGCTTTTTTACTAGAGATATATTCTCCTATGTCTTCTTCTTAAGAAGATCCTCCAAGTTGATTTTGTCTTTAGATAAAGTCTTGATAGTTTTGTCTCTAGCTTCTAGTTGCTCCTTCAGAGCTTTGATTTCATCAGAGGAAAAAGTTTCCAGTTTGGAGTATTTAGTCTGAAGATCTTTCTGAGCATCTTCTAACTTACGGAGTTTGATAACTAGATCCTCATTTTCCTTCTTCAAGGATTCTATGCTTTGCTGAGCGGTAGAGAGATTGTTCATCAAGCCTTGATTCTCTGTAGTCAGGGAAGTTATGGTAGTTGTTTCATCCCTCACCTGCCTTTCCAGGTAAACTACGGACGGATGTAACCTAAGAGGGCATGACTCAGAGTGTCTTGTTGTTGGATATCACGTATGTCTCGCCATTATGAGTTACAGCATTGGCCGAATTGGCAGGACGATAAGGCCCCGCAAAGTCATACTTGCCCAGATCATTAAAATACATATTAATGTTCTGAAAAGCATCAAGATTTACCTCTTCATCAGTAGTGTCATGTTCGGAACAAAGGTTGGGTGGAATTTATTCTTGAAGAGTAGGATCCGCAGGAACCGGATGAGGAAGTTCAGAAGGACGCAGAATTATCTATGATCTCATAATAACTTTATTCTTCTTTGCAGCTTTTTCATCACTTCTTGCCTTGTGCTTCTTATCCTTCTTTGTGATCTTTGGTGGGTCATCTAATCCACCAACCTCTTTGACTTTGGGTTTGACTGCCTCTAGCAGAGCAGCATTGATTCCTCCTTGATTCTCTGAACTGACCCCTTCGGTAATTGGCTGAGGTGGGTCTGCTGTGGTTTTCTTCTTTCTCTTGTTCTTTATCTTATCCATATGTCTAGGGGCTTTGACCCTGGAAGACAAATAGAGTTTGGCGTCTTTAGCCTCAGTTCTCTTCAGGATGACCTCTGCAGGAGGAAGAGTGGTCAGTTGTTCCCAGGTAAGGTCTTTTCTCTCTGTAGTATTCCACAGGTGAGACCTCACAAAGTTCATTGAGGTAAATCAGTTGTGGTAACCATTTTCTCTAAAGCCCATGCGTTTAGCTTAGCACAGGTGTTTCGGCCAGCCTCTAGATGGTTTGAAAACTTCTTCGAAAAAACTGAAAGGAGACACAAGTCAGTTCAAAATAACCACATAGTATTTAAAAGACTAAACATAAATGAATTTATTTTATACTCTTCCAGCGACCAGTCAGTTGGCTTGGAATAGAGTCAGCTTTTATCTTTTTCCCATTCTCCCATGCTCCGCTGATAAATAAGAATTGTGTCCTCCATGGTTTTTCGGATTTTAGTAAGTCATTTACTACCTTGTAGTCGTTCCCCATATTGTAGTGGTAAAAGGGGACGTGGTGGTTCTTGCATAGGCTCGCCACAACAGCGAATTGCTCCATTGGTGGTGGGATGTTTGACAATCTTCTAGCCATTATGCCAGCCATCAGAGTGTACCATGCGCTCGGACTCAGCTGGCTTGGGCATAACTTTATCAGGTGAAAGTACCTGGCTATCTGTGGATCCAAAGGAAACCGGAGTCCATAATTTATCACCTCGGTATATCCTACTAGCTCGTGGGACTTGCAGTCGATCAGAGTCTCTGGGATGATTGGGATTCTCACCTTAACAGAATCGGGGAAGCCCCACTTTGTTCGGGACCCAACTCAGTAGTATGGGTGTACACGTAAGCAATGTTCTGGAGGGCTATTAAGTACTTCACGCTAACCTTCTGGAAGTTTGGCCCCACTTTCCCTTCAAGACACTCCGAAGCGACTCAATATTGGGCAGGCGCACCTTTACCTTGCCTTTCCGATCTCAGTGTCCTTCGTATGTCCGGACGCTTCAAAAGGAGTATATTCTATATTGTCATCCATAGTTTCTTCCATTATGTTGGACTGCTATTCGGATGGATTAGTTTCTACCAAAGGCTTTATCGTCTTCGAACTAGTAGATTTCGAAGAGCTAGGGGTGCATTTAGCTTTAGATTGGCGAGTTATTCGGCGAGCGGTGTTCTTCTCAGTAGACTTCTCAACATCCGAATCTATGGTATGAAAGGCGAAGGTTTCCTAAAACTGGATATTTCTTTTTCTTTAGGGAGGGGGTTTTGAGACTCTTGAATAGACGACCCTGATTGAAAAGGATAAAGGGTTGGGACAGAAGGTAATTTTCTAACCTTTGATGTCTTCGATGATGATGAACCTTGGTTTGTGTTTTCTTTTGGTCGATCGATTTCTTCACCAGGAGAGACAGGAGTACCATCAGCAATTTTTGCGTCTCTTGCAACTTTTCTTGCTTTTTCAAGATCAGACAAGTTCAACCAACCTTCTTTAACCAATATGTTTCTGGCTGTGAACATAAATTACCCAGACACAGTTTGAAAAGATTACCAAGCTTTCTCTCTCTAGAAGTATTTGTGTTCTTAGAGATAATATAACAGTAAAATCGAGTTGTATAACAATGAAAATTGGGAGTTTTACTATGAGAAGACAAACCGATCAAAGTGATGATTAAGGGCTATAAATTATGGGGGTTACACCCTAAGTAACGTTTTAGCCTAGTAGGTACAAGAATCTAAGAGAAAATGACTGACAGGTCGAACGAGAACCTGACACGTATCCCACGTCGAAAAATAACTCTTGAAATTCTTAACGGTAAAATTAGTCCCACCAAATTCCGATCGGGCTGACTCTTGAAATTCTTAACATAAAAAGTCTATCTCTTCGGTTCGGATATAGATCAGAAAGTCGCATTGGAAATGCGTTGATTTTTATTCTTGTGGGTTAGCTCTTCCAAAGATTCTTAGCAAGACCTAAAGGGCCTAATGATGAGGTCATATAATTTTGACACTGCTGCTTACCCTTATCCGAAGGGCAGTTTGGACTGAACCATTATCACGAGACACCGAACAGGGTGATGTTAGTGGAACGTGACTAATCAAGGTGATGGTCATTTCATATCTGGGGCCAATGGGTTCTTAAACTTAAACCAAACCCACAATCCGACCCGAAAGGCCCACAGGTCATTTAATTAAGTATAAATACCCCAACTACTTTCATTAATGAGGGTGCTCAAAATTTAATACAAGCACACACCATAATTATCTCACTACATCTCATCATAAACCTTAAATTCTCAAAACACTTTACAAAATTACCCTAAATCAGAAATAATCCACACTAATATCCACTTATTTTCCTTAATTTATACATTGTAAAATTTAATGTATTAACATTCATATTATTTCCTACTAATTTGTCATCTATGCTTTCAACAATGTGCCTGGTCGTATTCTCTTTTGGTTTGATTTAGTTTATTTTTTAAAATTATTTCACAAACATCCCTTTCGTGGTCATTGGGGAAATTTCATGTGATTTATAAGCCTGATGATCATGTAGTATGACAAATAGAAAATTTTCATTGATGATTTTAATAGTTATTGTTATCAATGTGAGTTCATTAATATACGTGCTTATGGTAACCAAATATTTTGGTTAAATAAATAGTCTAACAATCTTATTGCTTCCAAAATTGATTATTTGTGAGTTAATATTAACAGTCCAACGATCTCTAACAATCTCATTGCTTCCAAATTCTTTCACAATAATTCTAAAGCATGTGTATTGGGCAAAACAATCTTCTTTATCAACATAGATACACCACTGATTTTTAGATCGACGTCACAAGTAATCAACACATCTTTTTTTACAACCTTTAGTGTGAACATGGGTCAAACCTCAGTTGAGGATTTGGAACCATATGTTTCTTTGTTATTCAATTAGACCAGATGAGAACCACATTTTCCTGCCAAGAACCTTTGTGCTCAAATAACCTCAGTTGGGCTTATGTCTTACCAACATAAATTGAAATCTTCAAGCCCGCCTTCTGTTAATATGTTGGTTAGTTATACCTTGAACTCAACTCGCACCACCCAAAACTAAACTTCTAATTTTACTAAATTTCGACATATCTCTAACAATACGCATCAATATCTGACCGAACATAATTCCAATACCCATCCGCATTATGGATTTTTAAAAAACTCAAACATATTTTATACTTACTCACTCTCTAACCTAAAACTCCCCGACCCATTTTTAATGTTACCCAACAAAACTACTTTCACAATCCTAACCCGTTACTCTCTGTGTTGGGCTTCATCCCTTTTGGCCTAACCCAAACCAATCCCATGTCTGGCCCATCCAATTTAACAATCTCGACCCTCTTTCTCCATTGACTTCATCAATTTTGGGAATTTTTTTATTCAAGAACACAACCATGTAGAAATAGAAACATACCCACCGGTCTTGGCCCAAGATTAAAAAAAGGCACATTTTCTACCCAAACCTTAACAACAATACCTTCTAATATATGTCAAACCCTCAAACCTTGTCATTCACTTATCTCTCGAGCTACACGCTCAACATACCTACCTCTAAATAAGCACAACCAATATTTTATAATCAAACTACCCTCCTATATACTTTCAACATCTCTCTCACCTAGCCATTCTAATATTTATACCCCTCCACCTAAATTACCCTAACGCCTCCACTTTGGCAAAGTTTGTTTAAGAGGTTCAAGACAATCGTGCTACTATGATCATCTCGAAAATATTGCATGTGGAATATACACAACGATGTCATAAATGACTCATAAGATACATGGTGCAATTGTCTCATCAAGCACTTCCTTGGTTAAAAGTGTACAATGATTCAGGTTAAAGTTAATGCGGAGAATTATATAGAGTCATTTTAGGCTCAAGAAGTTCAAATAAAAACACATGGTTCAATGCTTATTAAAGTTTCGAATGGGGGAGCAGGTTATAGTCATTCTTGAAAATACCATATATCACTTCAATGGTTTATCCTCGTGTATGGGAGCCTACAACCACGCTTGCAAAAACCCTTATGAAAACTATCCCAATTTGGGTAGAAACTTTGAATCTTTCTCATGAATTGTAGACTTCTGAGTGGCTCAATTACACTAATAGTCTTTTCAGCTTATTGAAATTTGTGGACAAGTAGATCGAGAGCAGATTGAAGTCAAGATTTTTCCTAATTTTGTATGGTTATCAAAACTAGTTTAGAATTTGTGACTAAACTCCTGATTTGTTGCATAGGTCGCTCTACCACCCTCGGGTTGGAATATCATGGGCTCTCTGCCCCCCTACAATAAGTATATCATGTTTGGTCATATCACTCTCCGGGGTTTGGGGTGTGTCCATATAACAATTCTTAGGTCACACCTACTATTCTGAGAAGGTCCGACAAAGATCTCATTACCCACTTTATGGGCTTGGATTTTCCTATAGACTCAACAAAAAACACTTGTGACAAAGGGTCAAAATATTAGATTTGGGCTAGGGATATTAGTGAAGGGTCCCTCAAACCTCCCCATACTAACTACTGTCATCTTCCTCCCTCGATGAAGGAATTCGACCACAACATGTACATAAAGTGAAATGCTAGCATTGACAATATGAATTTATTTTATTATCATATGAAGTCTTGATGAAAAGTATTCATCATGTAAAGTTGTTGATGTCGAGAACATCATCATTGGCCAGTTAGGGGCTTGACCCTATTGTAAGTATTCTTTTAATGATTATTGCATCATGTAAAGTTTGTAGGTTAAACGACAAAATAACATAGCTATATATTTTTAATAATAGTAATTATCTTATCTGACTCGTTGAGACCTCAAGTGCAAAAGGTGGACACTATTAGTTGGAATAATGGTCTCATTTTGGCACTACGCCACGAACCATGTTTCACATCTTAACGCCCAAACTTTGATTGCATTGAATATTAATGTTATCTATTTATATGTCCACTATTATTCCCTCCAATTTATACACTATAAAGTTATATGTATTAACACTCTTATCATTTTACACTTATCTGCCATCTATGTTTTCAACAATGCGTTTTGTCGTATTCTCTTTTAGTTTGACTTAGTCTTTATGTCCTACCATTGCACATACATCCCTTGGGCCCTCATTAGGGACTTTAATGCGATTTATAAGCCTAAGGATCATGTGGTATAACCAATACAATGTATTCATTGATGAGATTAATATTTATTGTTATACATGTGAGCTTAGTGATCTACGAGATTCAGGTTACCAATTATCTTGGTTAAATAAATAGTATAATAATCTTATTACTTCCAAAATCGGTTATATATGAGTTAATAAACATTCTAACAATATCTAACAATCTCACTGCTTCCAAATTCTTTCACAATATTCCTAAAACTGGTATATTGCACAACAAATTTGTCTTTATCAACAATAGTTTAAATGAGCTAATTAACTCCAATGTGGGTATAACTAAAGTCTTCTTGAATCACTTCTCCAATATCCTTGATTTTGGTAGTACGCCCGATTACCCAAGCCTTGCATGTATCTCCTTTCTTATTTCTTCCAAAGTCAACCATCAAGACGAAGATTCCATGATTCGTCTGATTACCAACAATGAGATAAATATGTCATATTTAGTATCGATAGTAACAAATCCATGAGGTCAAATAAATTTAATGTGTGTTTTTCAAATCTTCATAGACTATCGTAGGTAAGGATCGTTGAAATGGAGTTCACAAGTTTTTCGACTCTGATTGTCTTGACCCTTCCTAGAACAATGTTTCGATCGCCCTTATACTAAAATTGGATACTCGATCCATAATCATGGTTTTCAGTCATATTACTTGTTGCAATGTTACTTACATAATAACCTTCAAGATTTTATCCAATATAATCAATGACTCGTTTCTTTACCTTATTGATAAATTTCAGTATGCATTCGTTCATGGGTGTAACATCTCTGAAAACATCTTTCTCTTCCACGAACTTCTCAAGGATAAACAAAACAATTGTAATAGACCAAAGGTTTCCCTAAGAATAGACCTCGTGAAATCATTTGACACCGTTCGGTGGCATCTAATTCTTAATGTTATTGCTGTCATGAACTTTCCGGATAAAATGATCTCATGGATTATCTAATGTATTATTACCCCCTCATATAGTTATTTGTATTATTTGTCTAAGTCATATTTTATATCGTTAGAGAAATGAAATAAATTTCAAGTTCTACCAGAAAAGTCACAAGTTAAAATAAATAACCTTAGTTTTGATGATGATCTAATGAATTTTTATCATGAAGATGTTAAATTTTTAAAATTACTTAAAAGGGGACTTAATGATTTGTTTAACCTTTCAGGCCTCCAAGTTAGCATTTGAAAAAAGTCACATTTATTTTAAGTATGGGTTACACTCTTAAGAGTGATCTGATCAACATTATTGTTTATAATGTTGATAGCTTACAGCTAAGTAGATTGTTGTGTCATTTCCTCATGAGACACCTATATTTTAATGATTATCGCCTCTTTCTCGATAAAATTACCCCCATGATTGATCTTGGACATAAAAAAATATTTATATGTGTAGCATTTAAAACTTTCTTTGACAACCATATTAATTCTCATAACTCGACTCACAAAAAAAAATTATTTTTGGGTAGTATGCAACATTATGACTAGTTCTCCAAACTATTTTTTTAATTTTGCAGCTTTAAATCATGTCGAATAACTAGGTGGTAAAAAACTTAAGCTCATTAAATATGTTTTTTTTTGTCAAGTTCACTTGTCTTTTATTTTTATCTTGTCCGGTATGGTTTTCAAGGAACTAACCCAACCCAACTATCGTTTGTTTTGGTCTGGTAATGAGATGATGATAATGATGGCCAAAGTGGAATGGACTACTATCACTTTGTTCTGCCAAATAGACGACCTTAGGACTCTAGAACTAAAAATATGGAATCACGCGGTTGTTCTCAAACATTTATGGTTCATTATAAGTGGAGAATCACATTCAATTTTATGTGATTAGATTAGAATAATTAAATTAAAAATAATAATTATTCGAATTAAATCTTGGCTCCTCTTCTTTTGGGTTTGGAGGAAAATTATATGCCTTAGGCCTATGACCATTAAAATTTACAAGGTGTTGATCGGTAATGGGGAATTCAATTCTTTTTGGTTTGATCTATGGTTGCTTCCTTTTCCCTAGTGACACATTATGCAAAGTATAATTTTTCATTCAAGGCTAAAAAACATGCTCAAATTTTCTAACATCAATGTGGATGGTTCACGACACTAGCTCACCCGAATTAGGTTGGGTATCGCTAGAAACAATAACAACATACATCAACCTCATCTCGCTAACTCCTTCAAGTGGGAATGTATTTTTCATCAATGCCATCATACCATTCGTACCTGCACTCCATGTGTCGAGTAGGTTGATTAGTATGACACAAATACAACGTTCTATGTCAATCCATAGCTTGTCATTCATGGTTACTTGTCCATTTTCGATAACCTAATAAGTTGAGGTCTAAACATTTAATCATATCCTCTATGATTATGTTTTTACTTGTTATATTTGGGATGTTGCCAACACAATATTCAGGTTCATCCTGAAGGGCCACTAACTAGCCTCCCGCTCATTAGCAATATATTAGACGCGTTTGTCTTGGTATTGTGATTTACCATGTTTGGTGAAAAAAAACTCAAAAATATTTAAATCTCTTCCTTCCTCGTCTATACTATCTCATCTTCCATATTACTCTAATATTTATTTCAGATTCTTTAACACCATAATTGTATAGACGAAGTAACTACTTCCTAACTTTCATTTATATTGGTTTGTTACATTATTGTCTTTAGTTTTTTCTATTCAAAAAATAGATTTATTTAGTTATTTGAACTATATATAATATGGTTTAGCATATATATATATATATATATATATATATATATATATATTTTGTATACTTTATAACCACTTAACCGTTTTGAATTTTTTTTATAGATTATGTTTTGTTTTAAGTTTGGTTCCAATATGTATTATTTATTTATTTATTTAATATTTTAATCTACTAAAACAAACAAGATGTTTTAATTTTTAAGATATCAAATAATAAAATGTTTAAAACAAACAACTCTAACCGAAATCATCTTTTACCACATAACTCACTTACAAAATGTTTTTAAAATAAAAATACATATTTAAAATCAAAACTAACAGTAACACAAATAATAAATTTTTAAATGAAATTCTTTTGTCGTTTAATAAAATTATGATTATTGTGCACTAGTTTGCTTTCTTTTACTCGTGGACCTTATCAACTTGTTGCTCACCATCAATCACCTTTCATCTAAAAGCATTTTGTTTTCCATCTCCTGAAATGGTCCCCTACAATTATTCCCTCTCTTTTTTTATTACATTCAACTTAGTTTTTAGACCTTCCCACTTCTATCTCTTGCTCTTACTTATCCTCATGAATCATTAAGTTTTGCTTTTATTACTTTAATTTATCAGAATTATTCCTCAATTTACAATCTCAATATGTCATACTTTTATTTATAACTAAATGCTAATTTGCAACTATCCTTCCAAATCTTAATTCGTCAACATCAAATCGTTATGATCAATGAACCTATAAAAATCGTAATTGTATTTTAATCGTGTTGTTAACATCGTTTCAGATGCTATTTTGTCATGCACTGATGCTACAGAGAGTAGGAATATTAAGTATGAGATTTATTTATTGGAAATCTTCAAACATATAATTCTTCTTTTATATATTACAAACACAAATGTCATTAATTTAAAGATTATTATAATTTTGAAAATACAGTTATAACGCATTTGCATTGCAGCTAGTGATTTATATTACTAGGTTTAGGTAATATTTTGTGTTTTTAATTAAAAAAATTGAATTTTGTTCATGATTGAAATAACTATTTTTATTTTTATTTTAAAAATTAATTTAAAAATTATTATTATCTAAAATATTATTATTATTTTTTTCATTTTTTCCATTAAATAAATAAAGATTTAGTAACGACACCACCCATGATTGGTTTGATTAAAATAATAATGCATTTATGATAAATAATAACGGGACTTCACAAAATTCTCATTCATCTATGATTTTTGAACTACCGGGTAAATCACCGTTCGACCAAAACAAAAACAGATAATATCGATTAACGAATTTTCAGAAAAAACAATTAACACTGTTCAAAACGAGCAAAAAAAATGTAAATAAAACCAAACATACAACACAAATTTAGTGTTAGTCATATTGTGGAAATAATTCTACATCTACGAGCAACAAACACTATGTTTATTAATGACTAGATTACATAAAGACTCTCAAACACAAAATACTTAATCATTTTTTTGTAACAAAACATGACATGATTCATAAAACTCTATTTTCAATGTTTATCTCTCACGTAACTTATCTCACAAAAAATTATAGTTATTTCTCTCTCTTTGGAAATATACTCCTCACGAATTTTCTCACACCTTGCATAACAATATATTCTTCTATTTATATAACTGCTGTGATAACTCCTAGTTCCTTAATTAAGAAACTTCGTAAAGAAACATAATTAATATTAGAAGACTCATTTACTAGGAAATCTAATTAATATATGAGACTAAAAGTAATAGACCCAATTAATATAGAAACCTAGTTAATAATAAATATAATTTAATATAGAAGATCTAATTAATATGACTTGTATTTAATATATAAGACCTAATTAATATGAAATCTATTTAATATAGAAATACCGAAAATAGCAGACCCAATCAATATCAAGAGTCGATTTAAATAAAAGATTCTGCTTCGAGTTACTTATATCATATACTCAACTGTTCTCCATTTAGGTTTATAGTATCTTCAGTATCCGTTGCATCCAATGTTCTACTCTTTAGATACCAGCTCATCCACATCCTAATTTTGCATCAGTCTCATGTAGTTCGTGAGCTTTGAAATCGACAATACCTTGGTGAGAGCATCTGACATTTTTTTTCCGCCAACAATCGTAGCCACCTTGACTTGTTTCTTTTCCACCATGTCTTAGATGAAGTGCAACTTAATGTTTAC
Source organism: Limnanthes douglasii subsp. nivea (assembly GCA_036936605.1). NCBI lineage: Eukaryota > Viridiplantae > Streptophyta > Magnoliopsida > Brassicales > Limnanthaceae > Limnanthes > Limnanthes douglasii. The sequence continues at coordinate 132,001,619 of JAUPFV010000004.1, forward strand.
CTGTTTAGTTTGCTCATGGAACTTCATATTCTTCCTCATAAGAAAAGAACTAGTGTTATCACTGTACAAAACCACACCGATGAGTTCAATTAGCAATCTCTTTAGTCAAATATCTTCCATCATGGCTTATATATAAGTCATACACTCATCTTCCGTAGACGTTAACGCAACAACCTTCTATATACAAGACTTACAACTAACTATTCCTCCAATAATAGTAAGCATATAACCCAAAGTAGACTTTTTTATGTCGAGGTAGTCTGCATAATCGGATTCACATACTGTTTCAACAATATATCATATATATCCTTCTGATTATAATAGAACTCTACATTAGCCAAACCTTTGAAGTATCTCATGAGCCACTCGAGTATATTCCAATGTTGCTTCCTTATATTTGACATGAATCTGCTCAAAATACTTACGATGTAGGCAAGATCATGTCTCGTGCAAATCTCAACATACATAATATTACTAATAATATTCACATAAAATATCCTTATAAATAATTCTTACCTAATGCTTTGGTTGGTGCTTGAGTGACACTGACTTTTAATTTGGAACAAATGAGAATTCCAGCCGATTTTTCTTCAAAATCGAGAACTTCATTAAGATTTTATGTATATATTCTTGTTGAGATAAGCATAAATATAACTTTATCTTGTTCCTCTTGATCTCAATACTAACTATCATCTTAGCTTTTCCCATATCATTCATCTCAAAGTCTCATTTTCTTTGACTTTTTACCGCCTTCTTCAATGGCATATCATCTTCATTAAAAACCATCCCTCTACTTATAAAAGCCTTATGACGTCCACATTTCATGCACCATAACCTATACCTTTTTACTCATTCCGGAAAATCGAGGAATAAACAAGTTTGTGCTTTTGGCCTTAGTTTATCATGCTTCACATTTGTGTAAGCAACATATCCAAACACTTTCAAACATTCCAATTTAGGTTTATTTCCCATATAGGCCTCTTGAGGATAAATAAACTTAAGTTTCATAGATGAACTATTTTTAATGATATATACAACCATTGATAATCCCCATACCTTTTGATATATTCCACATGTATGAAGCATACATATAACACATTCTAGTAAGATTTGATTCATTCTCTCAAGAAGGATGTTCTGTTGGGGATTCCCATTTTTAGTTCAGTATCTAGCAATATCAAGCTTCAATACTCTTCGGTTTGATTCTCTACCAAAATGTTTCAATTTGGGAAGGTGAAAAATCCTTCATCTTTGGTATTCAAAAGTGGAACTCATAATTTTCTTGAATAATCATCAATCAACAACATACAATACATTGTACCACCTATGATAGGTTCTCATGTCAGACCCAAAGGTCTGAATGAACATAATCAAGTACTATATTTGATGTATGGTTGTTAGCATAAATTTCACCTGCTTTCTCTTACCCAAAACACAGCTTTCACAAAATCCCAACTTCTAAACTATTATATCATCCAACAATCCATATTTACTTATTTCACTAAGTCCTTTCTCACTTAAATTCCTCATCAGATGATGCCATAACCTCGTAGAATCTTTCACCATACTAGACATACCTTCTACTATTATAGAGGCCTCGAGAACTAACACAGTGTAAGTTTTATTGGCTTTCATAACAACAAGCGAGCCTTATAAGACCCTAAGTCTGTCATCTTCACCCATATAGGTAAAATTTCCTTATTTGACATCCCAATAGAAAGAAGTTTAAGTTTAAATTTGGGCACATACCTTACATTGTCAATCACTCTTTTAAATTTTGTAAATAACTTGAGCTGAACCGTTCCAATCCTTTTGACATTGCATGATTTATTATTCTCGAGGATGAACCTTTCATCATCAAGCTTTTGCACGTATTTAAACCAATTCTTATTTGAACTTATGTGAAATGATGCACCCAAGTCCAGCACCTATTTATCGTTATACGTGCAAGAATAAAAAATCATTAAACCATCAACGTACTCACAATCATCAAACACCATTGTAATATCTTAGGCTTTAGAATTCTGATAGTTGTTTCCCTTTCCCTTTTCTAGGAAGTTTTGACTGATATGTCTTTTTTTTTCGTGTCAAACAGATTATTTTTGAATACGTACCAACCCATTTGAGATTTACTCATCTCTCAGTTGAATAGCTCTCCTTTGATCGAACCCTAACACTAAATCCAGGCTTTTTAGTCATATTTTATGACACTCTTATTTTAAAACAAATTAGGGTTTAAAGCGCCTGACTTCGACCATTGTAATGAAGTATGGTGTTCATAAAGTATTTATACTCTTTCGACATAAAACTTAATAAGATGATTGATTGGTCCTCTTTCTCTACATTTACACCAACTGTATTCAAGTCGAGTATGATTCGATTCCTTGGTTTTTTATTCTACTATCCATATATAGCGTGTAAAGTTGTTTTTTATATACAATTTTTTCACAAATGAATTCTTCATGTAAATTCCCTTAACCGACTATAACCCCGATGTCGTAGGCTATTTAGATACCTCTTGTTGCACTTCATCTCCCAAACTCAATATGATGGTACTATAAGCTTCTCACAGTATCACGGCATCAACCTGTGTAAATTTATCGTCAATATCAACATTTGGTATTTTATGCAGTAGGTAAGCCTTAACCTTAATTTTCTAGAGGTTGAAATTGTTAGATCAATCAATTTCTTCTGGGCTAAGCTTCATGGAACTCATCTTTCGTGGCTTTCCGATTTCTATGCGAGATTTTCTTCTCTAACTTTTATATCAACAATTAATCTACTATTTCTATTGTTTCTTCACACTCACCGTACCACTTGTTAAAGAAATCAGCAATATATGAACAAGATCCGAAGAACAAAGTTAACAAGAAAGAGCATAAAAACAAACTAATCACATAACATGAGTTTAATGTGATTCAGATTATGAAAATTATCCTACATCCATGGGCAACAAACACTCTTTTTATTAATAATTAAGTTATATAAAGACTTTTAAACACAAATGACTTAATCACTTAACAAAATATGACGTGATTCAGGAAACTTTTTCTTTTTTTATTTATCTCTCCAACAAAAACGGTATGAGATTCAGCGGTGAAAAAATATTATATTATTACACACATTTAATAGTTAATTTTTTTGTTTTATTTTATGCGCCAAAATTTTGTTTTTATATTATTTATTTTATAACTTAATGTATTTTCTAAACTTTCAATTCATGATTTAATGCATTAGGATTTTAATTTTTTAAATCATTCGATTCAATACAAAAAATTCATCAGATTTTATTTATTTTATAGTTAATAATTATATTTATACCCTTAATAAATAAGTTAACAATTTATTTGAACATGAAATATATGAACTATTTGTCCAAATATAAATTATAAATTTATTTGTTTACAAAAGGAATGGTAATATACCACAAACATATTGAAATTATATAAAAATATCACGACATTCATATTTAGATATTATGAAATTTGAAAATTAAAATTATACTCTTTAAATTTATACGACGGTTTAGTATTTTTGTTGATAATATATATATTTTCATCTTTCATTTTTCCGATATAAATATTTTTATCATTTTTTTAAATAAATTATTATGAAAACTTTAAATCGTAACATTTTAACGTTTTCACTCTTTTAAGATTTAAATAAAAATACTAAATTGTAATTTTCTAACAATCTTATTTTCTTAAAAGATTTAGTTTTTGAAAACTCTATTTTGTAAAATCCAAAATTGCAAGCAAAAACTCGAAATTACTTTTATAGTAATATTGTCAATGTTTTCTTATATATCTTTATTGTTACTGCTTTTTTATGTTTTGTTTTTCAAAACCACAAATCGCAAGATCCTAATAATTTCGTTCTCTCTAGTTTTTTGGTTGTTCAAAATCCTAGTTTGCAAACTTCTAAATCACAAAGTTAAAACCTAAATTATTTTAATAGTAAGAAAATACTCTCGATATATTTTTACAATTTCGTATCATTATTGTTCTTCTACCTTTTGTTTGATTTTATTTTTTGTTTGCTTATAATTGACAATTTGGACTTGTTATTGGTATATTGATGGAATTTGGTATATAGATTCCGTAGAATAACTGATTTATTGGTGTTTATATTATTAATTTGGATTGATGTTAAAATCTGTTGAATTACTTATCGTGTAAGATAGATTTCTGGATATGATAACATGAGTAAAATGTATGATTCAACGTGTTTTTAAAGCTAATGTATATATGTTTTTTAGTTTTCTTAATTAATTAAAAAAATATGATTTACCAGTATTGTAAAAGCTAATGTATGTATGTATGTATGTATGTATGTATGTATGTATGTATATATGTATGTATGTATGTATGGATGGATGTATGTATGTATGTATGTATGTATGTATGTATGTATGTATGTATGTATGTATGTATGTATGTATGTATGTATGTATGTACAGATGTATATATGTATGTATGTATGTTAATTAAAATAAATAAATGTGTGATTCATCATACTTTTAAAGCAAATGTATGTATGTATGTATGTATGTATATGTATGTATGTATGTATGTATGTATGTATGCATGCATCCATGCATGCATGTTTTTTAGTTTGGTTAATTAATAAAAAATAAAATTTGTGATTCCACGTATTTTTAAAGCTAATATAGATATATTTTTAGTTTAGTTAATTGATTAACACGAGTAAATGTGTGTTTCAACATGTTTGTAAGCTATTGTATGTAACCTTTAGTTTGGTTAATTGATTTACAAGAGTAAATGTATGATTGTGTTATGTTAATTTTTGAGTTTGGTTAATTGATTAAGAAAAATAAATCTGTTGATTCATAGTGGCGAAGATTATGCATGTTTGTTTTTTTAATTCGGTTGGTTTATTAACATGAATAAATGTGTGATTCAGCGTGAGGCTTATGCATATTTATTTTTGAGTTTGGTTAATTGATTATAACATTATTTATATTACTTCTAACAAGTATATCCATTTTTCCAAGTTTATGAATAGGTTTTGGAGGATGACCTAGTGCTTCCTAATATTGAAGAGTTTGTTATGTCTCGAGAGGAAAACGAAGTGATGAATACATATTACAACATATTGAAGATGCTTTTCAAGAATAATATTATTATTCATTATAGTATGTAGAATATTAATTTTAGTAATGTGAGTTTAACATGAATAATATTGTTACTCATATGAGTTTATCATAAATACTCCTTTATTTTTTTCGACGATAATTATTTCAATCAAATTACACTTGAATAATATGGTTAATCATTCTAGTTTGCAGAATTATTCATGTTTGAGTTTAACATAAACAATATTGTTACTCATATGACTTTGTAAGGAATAATCTTTTAATTTTTCTACATTATTTGTTTTCAATCAAATTACACACATATAATATTGGCAATCATTATAGTTTGCAGAATGTTCATGTTACTCATGTCAATTTAACATGAATAATATTATTCATGTTATTTGTGGTATAAACTATTAAATACAATACATCTTCTTAAACCTCCTAACTTAATCAAAATATATGTTCAATACATCAAATATAAAGATATAATCAACATATAGCTGGTAAAAAGTTGCATTTGGAAATTTCACCAATTACATTAGTTATATCATAATGCATAGAAATCAAATAAATTAATTTTATTTTGAGTTTAAATATGTAAACACCTATTCTGACGACACAACCAGACAACAACAGCAAGTAAATCATCATATCCAACATAATGCGTTTTTTCTCCTTTATGATAGTTTATCCATAAGAACCGTTCTCGATTGATTTTAAGCTGGTTATGAATGAAATAATTCTTGTACATTGGAAAATTTAGCGAGCTCTCCATCACTATCAAAGTTCTCCAATGGGAAACATCGAGGGTTCTTTTTCCAGTTGGCCACCATCCAAATATGAAATTGAAAATTTAACGAGATGGACTCATTGTGAGGAGTGGTAAATGATTTTCTAAAGATTAACATTTACAACTAGCTCTGGTAAACCTCATTTGAAAATAAAATTTGAAAGAAATAATTATATTAGACTGATAATTCAAATTGAATTGGTTTCATCTGAAAATTGAAGACATATATTGAGCATAATTAACTTCAAGTTAGTTATTGGTTCATCTATCATCGCTAAATCGTCAAAAGATACGTTAAAAAAATTATACTCTAATTTGTCACAATTTTTTACATATTTTTAATAAAACAATATATCTGTTGTATATGTACACCTCTACGAATAGTGGAGGTCGAGCAGAGTTTTTGAATTTGTAGAAAATTTATGTTTTAGGGTTTTAAGAGATATTTTGAGATACCAACGAGTGTTATAAGGACTAAGGGCGACATTCGAGGGAAAATAAAGGAAATAAAAAAAAAAACCCTAATTTTTCAAAATTAACATTTATAGGAAACATTTTGAGAATAAAATAAAATTAAAAAGTTTTATTAAGTATTTGATAAATACAATGGCGAGTTACAATCTACTACTTAGTTAAAAATCCAATTACAATCTATTGTTTTTGTTTTTTAGTTTAAGATGAACAGGACTAGATTAATGAATGATATTTTTTTAAGTTTTTTTGTCATACCATTTAACCGGTGTTTCACAATTTATAATTATTTTAATCTTTATTTCATAATTCACGATTCATGTTTGCAGGTATGAATACTTTTAAATAACATTTGTTATTGTTTAGTGATTCGTGGTTTGGCGATTCGTGGTTTGACGATTCGTGTTTTAGCATTTATGATTTGTTTCCAAAGACCATTGTTTTGTGATTCACACTTAAGTGATCTTTTTAAAATATACTTTTTTTTATTTGCGATTAAGCTATTTTTTGTCTAAGTGAGAACCATGAACCGTAAATCAGGAATCGTGAATCACGGATCGAATGTCATGATTCATTTTTATCCTCAGTTTGCAATTCACATTTCATTTTATCTCGTGTTTTGAAATCCAGGTTTAGATTAAAATGTGAAACAATTCATTTCCCAACTTTCAAATTTTGATTGAACCAAAAAATCCAAATCAAATTTCAGAAATCCAACTAACCAAACCTAAAATGATACTCGAGTCTAAAGTCCATAGCATTTTGTAGTTTTTGTGATTCACACTTAGCACTTTGACTTTGTTTAAAATCTCATTGTTTCGTGATTCGAATTTACGTAAAAAACATCTAAGTCCAAATCGTAAACCGCTAACCATAAACTGTGAATCGTATGTCGCGATTCATTTTTACCTTAGGTATAATTCACATTTCCTTTTATTTTTTATTTTTCAATTCGCATTTAGATGGAAACGCGAAATAATCCATTTTTTTACTTTAAAACTTTTATTGAACCAAAAAATCAAAAGAAACCTAAAAAATCCAACTAACCAAGACCTAATTTGATACTCGATTTTTATAGTCCATAGCCTCTTGTTTTAAGATTTTCAATTTTGTAATTCATAATTTTCACTTTGACAAAAAAATAAAATAAAATACCACTATTTCATGATTTGAATTGACGCATTTTTAAAACCTAAATATGAATTATGAACTATAAAATCTAAATCACATTTCACTGTTCGTTTTTTATCCTCAATTCAAAATTCATATTTCTTTTTATCTTTTATTTTTGCAATTCGCGTTTAAACTAAAACGCAAAACAATCTACTTTTTAACTTTCGAATATTATTCAACTTAAAAATATAAATCAAACTAAAAATACTCAACTAACCAAACCTTAATTTGATATTTTACTAAACTAAAGCTCATATATCATATGTTTGCGTTTAATGATATATTTACTAAAACAAACATCTAATTTTACCGATGAGTGAATAAAAGCAGAACTTCAAAGAGGTATTGGGCCAGTAAACCCATTTGGGCATAAACAAGAGGTATTGGGCCTTAATTATTTACCAAGATTTTCTAAGTATTTGAAAAGGGAAATCTATGAACATCTCAGCAAAAAATTTGAACATAGGGTTCTTCACAAAATATCTTTTTAAGAACTTGGTAGTTTTTTTTGAAGTCAAAGTAGGAATTACAAGATACTTAAGAGGAACCTGAATCAATTGCAATATATCCTTATCTTTACACCCAGGTTTCATTATCCATGATATCTTTCTAGTAAGAATTTGAAGCAGAGGCTATCATTCGAGTCAATGCTGATAAGAAAAGATATTCCTCAGGGACATAAGTGCAATTAATAGGGACTAAAGTGATAAGTTCTGTAAATATAGGATTAAATTAGGCTTTAGGAGAAACCGAAGGGTTAAATTGTAAATATACTAATATGTAACCGTTTCTCTAACTAACTCACCCTGCCTATTTAAAGAGGCTGAAGGAGTTATTTTGACCTATGAAATATTCAGAAGCACTTTTCACTACTTGAAATTCTCCTTGAAAACTTTCTGTTCTTAATTCTCTCACTACAACTTTAATCCATACCAAATTGGCGCTAGAAGGAGGGGGCGTAGATACCTTGATCAACAGATCAGAAATCGACGTTCGAGTTTGAGTTTTGCAAAGTTTTTCGTTCAAATTTTCATTTTCTGTTCGATTTTTCGCTGATCGAAAATGAATCCAGAGGAAGGCGACAATCCATCCGTTCGCAAGGCTATGAAAACGCTGAAATCCGATCTGCAAGAGGCAGGTAAATCGTTTCCTGTTCAATCAATCCAATTTGATTTTGAAGGAAAAATGAATGAGATGATAAAGAAGGTGGCGGAGCTTGACGAATTGGTAAAAAAGAAAGGAGATAATGACGGTGCTAGACTTAGGTCTAAAATAGCAGGGGGCGATCGTAATGATCAGTCGGATCAGTCGATGGACGATGGCGATGATCACTATGAGCAGCGTAAAGCACGTTCTGAGCAAAAAAAAGAATATAGCGGGATAAAGAGGAAAGAAAAGTTACAAAGGCGACTGTATGTAAACTCTAGTGATGAAGAGGACTTCGAAGATTCCAAGTCTGATGAAACACCGAGGTACGAACGCTCTCGAGGCCGTTCAAGAGGAACAGAGCGTGAGCTCCGGCCAGCTAAGGTGTATAAGGAAGGAAGGAAAAAGAAAGAGAGGCGAGTATACTCACCTCGGAAATATTCGCCTCGGAGGTGTTCGCCTCGGAAATATGAAGGTGAGTCCAGCTTATACGCAACTGTGGGGATGAGAAATGAGGACCAGTATGTTCAGGGGGTCGACTGGAGGGACTCACCATTGGTCAGGGAGATCAGATCTGTGCCGCTACCGAGGCGGTTTGATATTTCCAAAGTTGATAAGTTTGATGGGACTCAAGATCCCGATGACCACATAGAATAATTTAAAAACTACATGACTAACTTCGAGGATGACGATAAATTGGTGTGTAGGGCTTTTTCTCAAACGTTTAAGGGAACTGCGCTGAAATGGTTCAATAAGATTCCTAAGGAGTCAATTGCAAATTTTAGAGGTTTTTACACCGCTTTCCGAAGACAGTTTGTGGGAAGCAAGGAAATGAGAGCCAATGGAGACACAATAATACAATGCAAGCAGGCTGTGGGAGAGAAGTTAAAGGATTATACCAAGAGGTTTGTGTCAACAAAGGCTGAATTGGATGACTGTGAAGAAATTGTGGCTATGGCGGCGTTCAGGCAAGGGCTGTTGCCTGGGGATTTAGCCGATGAGACTACGAGGCGCAGGGCGTTAACATTTGGAGCTCTTATGGCTCAGGTTGAGGACCAGATTAAGGTCGAAGAATCGACGAGGGTTCGAGGAGGTGCTAGTACTGTTCAGAAGGGGAGTGGACAATCTAACATATCGAACAACAATCCTTCGCGTTCGAAGAACAATCAAAATGTTTCTAACCGAGGAACCTCGAACTCGTATCAAGGAGGATATAATCAGCATAATTCTAATAATCAGCAGCAGTTTAGGTCCAGGTCGAATGTGTGGGTAAGGCCAGATTACTATGCAGATTTAACTGAGAGCGTGGCTTCGATATATGAAAAAAACAAGGGGAACAATCAATTTTAGAAAGCCACCAGCTATTAACAGGCCAAGAGAGGAGCGCAATAATAAATTCTGTAGGTATCATGAAGACATCGGCCATGATACAAATGATTGCATTGCTCTGAAGAAGGAGATGCAAATTCTGATCGAAAATGGAAAGTTGTTGGAATATGTCAGGAAGAATGCCAAGGCTACAGCTCCTAAAGGTGGTAATCCTAATTCTAAGCAGGAAACTGCGTTAATGATTTTAAATGTTGCAGGTGAGGGGAATGGTTTCGATGTAGCCTCGGAATATGTCGAACCAGACCCCAGTCGACTTTTGTTAATGTCAATAGATGAGCCGATGCGTCAAGGACGTGTTCGAGATTTGTGTGCCTTTTTCGAATCACTAACAATATTTGGAGGGGATTCGATGACCAACAACACTAATAATTCGAGGAAGAGGCATATAGTAAATTTAACACGACAAATTGAGGGAGGCGCATCGGCACACCTAAGCAACAGAAAGGATGTGCCCTTCATAATTTTCGACGGGGATGATTTGAGGGGGATTACTGGGCCACATGAAGATGCGGTGGTCATAGGAGCAGAAGTATGCGGGGTGGAGATTCGACGAGTGTTGATTGATACAGGAAGCTCTGCTAATGTACTTTTCAAGTCAACGTATGAGAGATTGACTGCTCCGCCTCGAATAGAAAGATCAGAAAGGACTATCATAGGGTTTACTGGCGCAACAGCAAATGTGATAGGAGAGTTCGAGGGTGAAGTTTCTTTGGGAAAGGGGCCTTTCAAGAAGAAAGTACAAGTACTTTTTGTGGTGGTAGATTGTCCATCAAGTTATAATGCTATTTTTGGGAGGTCGTGGTTGGCGAAGATGTATGCTGTAGTTTCCACAGTTCATCAGTGTTTAAAGTATGTGATTGAGGACCGGGTCGGCGTAGTTCGAAGTGATCAAAAGGTAGCAAGAGAATGTTATGCTGCTGCATTTAGACTACGGGGCAAAAGTTCTGATGATTTGATGGAGAATTAGCAGTTTGGGGGGTTGTCTTCTGATGGAACAGATGAGGGAATTGATGATCCGAGGTCAACCCCGAGTTCTGTGGTGGTCAATGAAGAAATAGAGGAATATATTTTTAATAATGGCAGGGTACTTCGAATTGGCACCCTGTTATCTTTGTCGATGCGAGAAAAGTTGTTGACTTTTTTGTCTGAAAATTTGGATGTGTTTGCGTGGAGATCTGAAGACGTAGTAGGGGTCCCAAGTAACATCATATGTCATAGCTTAGCGGTTGATCCGAAGGTCAAACCGATTATCCAAAAAAGAAGGGTTTTTTCATTGGAGAAATCCGAGGCCATAGTTGCCGAAGTGGATCGGCTATACAAGATGGGGCACATTAGGGAGGCCAATTATCCGAGGTGGACGGCTAATCCGGTGGTAGTGAAAAAGAAGAACGGAAAATGGCGAATGTGTGTAGACTTCACAGATTTGAATAGAGCCTGTCCAAAAGATCCTTTTCCGGTGCCTCGAATAGATCAGTTAGTGGATTCCACTTCGGGAAATAAAATTTTGACTTTCATGGATGCATTTTCGGGGTATAATCAAATTCGAATGAATCCAGATGATGAAGAAAGCACGACTTTTATTACTGACAGAGGTTTGCATTGCTATAAAGTAATGCCGTTTGGATTGAAAAATGCTGGGTCAACATATCAGAGGCTGATGAATAAGGCGTTTGCTTCACAGATTGGGAGAAATATTGAAGTATACATCGATGACATGCTTGTTAAGAGCAAGAGTGATGATGAACATATTGATGATTTAGAAGAGACGTTTTTGAATCTTAGAGCCATTCAATTGAAGTTGAACCCAGAAAAATGCACATTTGGAGTCCGATCTGGCAAATTTTTGGGGTATATGATTAGTGAAAGAGGAATCTTCAGAGTGATGATCCAGAAAAGTTGAAGGCTCTGATATCGATGTCTTCACCTCGGAATATCAAAGAAGTGCAAATGCTAACGGGCAGGTTAGCAGCTTTGAACAGATTCATTTCTCGTTTTTCAGATAAGTGCTTGCCTTTTTTCCAGGTGCTGCGTAAACCCAATAATTTCGAGTGGACTTCGGATTGTGAAGAAGCCTTTTTGAAGATCAAAAATCTTTTGTCCTCTCCTGAAATATTATCAAAGCCTCGGAAAGGTGAGCAGTTATTTTTGTATATAGCAGTGTCAGATTATGCAGTAAGCGCAGTTTTGGTCAGTGAGGACACAAAAATTTCGAAGCCTGTTTACTATGTCAGCAAAAGTTTGGTTGATGCTGAGAAACGCTATTTGAAGCTCGAAAAATTGGCACTGTGTATAGTAGTGGCAGCAAGAAAAATGCGCCCTTACTTCCAGGCACATACGATTGTAGTTCGAACTTCATATCCATTAAAAAATGTTTTGCAAAAACCAGACATTTCAGGAAGAATGACCAAGTGGTCTGTGGAATTGGGAGATTTCGATGTGCTATTTTCTCCTCGAACAGCTATCAAAGCTCAAGCTTTAGCAGATTTTTTGGTGGAGTTTCACTCAAGCAGATCCGAAGAGAAAGATGCTGAAAAGGTGAATGAGAATCCGACGTGGACAATACGAACTGATGGAGGATCCAGTAGTAAAGGGTCAAGTGCAGGAGTCGAGTTGGTGGCACCAACAGGGGAATTTATGTTTCAAGCTATAAAATTTGGCTTTCATGCTTCAAATAACGAAGCTGAATATGAAGCTGTGCTAGCAGGATTGCGGTTAGCAAAGATTTGTGGAGCAATGTTTGTACGCTTGGAAACAGATTCACAGTTGGTAGTTAACCACGTTAAAGGGGTGTCGGAAGCTAAAAAGGAGCGTTTGATTTTGTACTTACAAGAGCTTCGAGGAGTGATGGCACAGTTTGAAAATGTCGAAGTGGAGCATATTCGAAGAGGTAGCAACACAATGGCTGATTCTTTGGCAACAATGGCTTACTCTGAAGAATATCCGTGGATCATAACACAACCATCGCCTTCGATCATACCGAATTCTGAGCAGTGTGAAGTTGTTAGTGAGGTAGTGAATGATCCGATGTGCGCTCGAGGAGATTGGAGGTATGACTTGTTAAACTTTATTTCGAAGGGAATTTTACCTCTTGATAAACACTTGCTTAAGAAAATAAAGTACAAGGCTCTTGGCTATGTGGTATTGGATGGAGTATTGTACAAAAGGTCTGCTTCGAAACCTTTACTACGATGTTTAAGCAAGCATGAGTCTCAGAACATTCTATCCGAACTGCATGATGGGGATGGGTCAGCTCATTGTGGGTTTAGAGCTTTAACGCGTAGGGTATTGTTGGCAGGATATTATTGGCCTACCATTTTGCAAGATGCCAATTCGTTAGTTCGAAGTTGTGACACTTGCCAAAGGTATGCAAATTTAATAAACAAACCAGCGGTACCCCTAATGACAATTTCAGAGGCGGTTCCTTTCGATAGGTGGGGGATTGATTTAGTGGGACCATTACCTATGGCTTCTGGTGGAAGACAAATGATTATTGTTGCGGTTGATTATTTTTCGAAGTGGGCAGAAGCAGAACCCTTAGCTGGGACAAAAGCTAAGGATGTAATCAAGTTTATTCAAAGTAACATTTGCTACCGTTTTGGAGTACCTCGAAAAATAACAACGGATAATGGTCCTCAATTTAATAATAAGGAAATGGACTCTTTTTGTTCCTCGAAAGGGATACAGCAATGCTTTTCCACTCCTTTCCACCCCAGGCAAATGGACAGGTGGAAGTTACAAATAGATCCATTTTGGATGGCTTGAAGAAAAATTTGGCAGGAGCAGCATGGAAATGGCCAAATTATCTTCAAGAGGTGTTATGGGCATATAGAACAACTCCTAGAGAGGCTACAAAGGAGACTCCTTTTTCTTTAGTATATGGGATGGACGCTGTGTGCCCTGCTGAATCTACATTGCCCTCTTATAGACTACTACAATATTCCGATGCGGATAACGATGAGGCTAGAAGGGTGGAGTTAGATTTGTTGGAAGAAAAAAGGGTCAAGGCACATTTGAATGTGATCCATTATCAAACATTAATGAGAAGCAGATACGACGCTAAAGTTAAAAGAAGAGAATTCAAAATTGGCGATCGAGTGTTACGAAAAGTATTTCTTCACACCAAGGATAAACACCTCGGAAAATTGGCCCCGAATTGGGAAGGTCCTTACGAAGTTAAAATGAGGGTCAAGCCAGGTTCCTATAGGTTGTCAGATCGAGAAGGGAGGATGCTCAAACACCCTTGGAATATAGAGCACTTGAAATTGTACTGTGAGTAAAAATGAACTTCGAATTTTTGTAAAACAGACATACTCTTTCCTTATCTGTTGGCCCAGAAAGGTTTTAACGAGGTGTCTGGTTAATATTGAATTTTTTTAATAAAATTTCTTTTGGCCGTTGGTTGTTTACTATAATGTGTGATTTATTATTTTGGTAACTTGGCAAAGACTGATCATCTTTGAAAGTTGACCAAGAATAATTTTCCGAAGCGATAGCTTTGAAGAAACAACCAAATTTTCGAGGTGCCACGTTTTATGAGTGCATCTATTTTTCGAGGTGCCACGTTTTATGAGTGCATCTATTTTTCGAGGTGCCACGCCTTATGAGTGCATCTATTTTTCGAGGTGCCACGTCTTTTGAGTGCATCTATTTTTAGAAATAACTAGTTCGAACAAGTACAAACAAGTATACCAGAAATTTAAGATATAAAAACAAGAGAAGTGGTTTGCTCGTGGGATAAAATACGAAGTTTACAAAAAAAAAGGGGGGGGGGGGGAAATACTTAACCACATACACAAAAAACAAAAACAAACTGCCTAGCCTATTAGGCATCATTTTCTTCTTCTTCTGATGACTCCTCTTCGGAATTATCTTCTTCTTCTGAGGAGGAGCTTGGTGGCGCTTCGAACGCTTCTTTTGGGCGTTGTTCTTCTGGAACTTGTTTCCAAAGGTTTGATAAGTCTAGTCTTGGACAAGCAGCATGAACTTCTCGAAGAAGCTGAATAGATGTATCAATTTGAGCTTTTTTGATGCCTTCGAGCATTAAAGAACCAACTTTGGTTTCAGCCTGTTTGACTGCAGCTTTCTTTTCTTCTTCGAATCCTGTTCGAAGTGTAGTAATCTCAGTCTGGCTATTTTCTAGTTTCTCTTTAGTTTCTTTAATAAGCTTCGTAGCATCGGAAATAGCAGTAGAATGTTCAGACTTTAGACTTTCAAGAGCCAGCAGATGAGTAGTTTTAAGAGCTTCGACTTCTTTCTTGTGTTCTTTGAGAAGCTGTTCTTTCTCAGATTCAAATTTCTGGAGTGCTTTTTTTTTCGAAGTCTTTTCAGACTCTGTTTCTTTTCTGCTCCTAACTAACTCTTGGGCAAGGCGCTCCAATTGAGTTTGAGAATTGCTCACCTCTTCATATAACTTTGAGACTGCAGCAATTAAATTTGGGAAAGGTTGGAGAATTGAAGTTACCTCATCGGATTTCTCTGAGTGAGGAAAGACTAATGGCTGATGAACAGGAGTGATGGGGTTAGATGTCGAAGCTGTAGCAGCTCCAGTAGAAGTTGGTGGAACAACATTGGCAGGTTGAGAGCCGGAAAACACAAAATCCCCACTTGAGTTAAAGTCTTCGAAGTTCAGATAATCATCTATTTGTTTATCTCCAAGTGTTATTTCTTCTTCAGGGTTTTCCTCAATAAAAGTTTTACCCTGCGCCTCGGAAGCTAGCACTGCCTCTAGTATATCAGCTTCATTCTTTTCATTTGGCTTGCTAGACTTACTCCTTTTCTTTTTTGGAGAAGTGTCCTTTTTCTTTTTCAGGATAGGCTGGTCTTCTTCGGATATGGTGGGAAGCGAAGGTGCAGATGTTTTTCTTTTCCCTACACGCTTCAAAGTCTTGGAAGGCTTAGCCCTGCTTGTGCTGGCCTTCTTCTGGGTCAATTTTCCTTTCTTCTTTAAAGGAAGATGGCTATCACTTCGATTCCGGGTCGGAAGATAGCATTTCCCATCTGGTGCAAGTATCCTCTGAACTGCTAGGATGGGATCTGGTAGCGTCATCGGATCTTGAGGGAAGTCAGCCCCTAAGGATATACGCCAGAGATGGTTGTTGACAAAGTTAATAGGCTCGAATGCTGAGTGAAAGCCATTTCCCCAAGACTTTTCAGCCCACTCAGCCATTTTTTGGAAGATAAGCTTGGCTTCTTTTCGACGACTCTTAAACCGCCTCGGAATTTCTAAAGAGAGACAAATAATTAGCTAAATAAATTGATTCAAAAACAACTAGATAAATAAAGGAAGGTATCACTTACTACTGTCTCTCCAAGTAAGGGTGAGTCTGGAAGGATTGGCATCGGAAATTTCTTTGCCATTTTCCCAGGCACCTGACAGGAAGACGAATCTTTGCTTCCAGAACTTATCGGCTTCGAGGAGGTCGTCGATAATTTTTAAATCATCTTCAAGGGTTAAGTAATAGAACGGCAGAACTGGGCCATTTGAAACTTTGGTTACTGAGATGAAGTCCTCGATTTCGAGGGGAATGCCTCCAAGCCTCGATACCATGATTGCTGAGAACAAAGTGAAGAGCAAGTTGGGGGTGACTTGTGTTGGGCACAGTCTGTGGATTTCGAAGAACCTTACTATCATCGGATCAAGGGGAAACCGAAGTCCCCAGTTGAAGAGCTCAGGGTACACTACTAACTCATCTTTTTGACAGTTTAAGGGCGTCTCTCCTTCTACTGGTAATCGAAGAATCATATTATCAGTTAACCCCCATAGCTTTCTGAGTTGCTCTTTCTCTGATTCGAGGTAGTAGCTATAGGATACATTCTTTAAGGCAAGAATGTACCAAGCAGAAAGAGGCTTGAGATTTTCTTGAACTAAGGAGGCAACGTTCTTGGGAAGTGTAATAAGAGCTTTTTTCCCTCGAGTCTTTTTTGGAGGAGCTACACCATCAGCCTCGGATTCCTCTTCGGCATCAGACTCAGTAGCTTCAGAATCGTCTTTTTTGTGATCCTCATCGGAGCGACTTCGGATTTGAGTCTCCTGTTGAGTCACAGGAATTGGCTGACTACACTCTGGTGTAATGTCATCCACTTCTTGTGGGGGAGAAGAAGAGTGTGGGGGAGGAGAAGAGTTTTATGTTTCTTCACCCATTACTAAGAAAGGTGATTTTTTGGCACGTTTAGCTCTGATAGCCTCGAATTGAGGAGGGAGTGTGTTGGATTGAAGGTTTTTTGTCTCTTCGACTTGAAGGACAAGTGATTTGGGTTGTGATTTGTTATCAGTTGGTGGCTTGTCTAAAGTAACTACTTTAGATTTCCGATGAGGTCTTAGCAATGAAGATTTGGCTGGATTTTGAAGAGGAGAGGCTGTTGAGTTATTTTCTGGGTTAGAAACTAAAGGTGAAGACGAAGTGGAAAGGTTAGGATTGAAGTTACCGTATTTAAAAGTGGTACAGGAAGAGTGAGGACCGTTGTAGATCAACCCAGCAGCTTTGTATTCTTTGGCTCTTCGAGAAATGCAAAGATAATCGTAGGCCCCGAATACTTGGTTACTGGAACCAGGAAAAAGATTTTTCTTTGATCTTACTGGTCTTCTGGGTTTAAATCTATTATATCTAGGGTATCTTCTCATACAATGGGTATTGGTATGACAGATTGCTTGGGTAGACAAGAAAAGATGAAGTGAGTTGAAGGTTTATGAAGATCAGGTTGAAGATGAAGAACAGGTTGAAGATGAAGAGGTTGAAGATGAAGAACAGATTGAAGATGGTTCAAAAGACGGATTCTCTAAAAAGTTCTTAATGAATGAATAGCTGGATATTTATAGGATAAAAGAATGACGTCGAGAATGTGAAAGTGTGGAACAAGTAAGTTGCTTTCATTGGGTGGAATATGAAACGAAAAGCAAACGAGTAGTGTCACAGGTCTACCACTAGAGGTCTAATCAATCCATCAGGTAGGGATCAGAGATTTCGAAGTGATCAGAGATTTCGAAGTGTTATTAAACTATGTTTGAAGTAATAATGTTCGAAGAAGAGGCAAAGCTGTACCACAAGAAGTCAAATTCGAAGAGGAGTTAAATTCGAAGCAATTGAGAAATCCGTTTGCACTTATTCACAAATTCGAAGAAAGTCATAGACCATTGAGTTCAATCATAATAAAGACGTAAAGTGATGAAAATGGTGTTGATCCGAGGAAGAATTCGAGGAGCTAATAGTTCTTATAAATTTCTGTATAAGAACTAGGGGGGCAACTGATAAGGAAAGATATTCCTCAGGGACATAAGTGCAATTAATAGGGACTAAAGTGATAAGTTCTGTAAATATAGGATTAAATTAGGCTTTAGGAGAAACCGAAGGGTTAAATTGTAAATATACTAATATGTAACCGTTTCTCTAACTAACTCACCTTGCCTATTTAAAGAGGCTGAAGGAGTTATTTTGACCTATGAAATATTCAGAAGCACTTTTCACTACTTGAAATTCTCCTTGAAAACTTTCTGTTCTTAATTCTCTCACTACAACTTTAATTCATACCAAATGCGTCCTTAAGAACCATAGTCATTGTAAAATATTAAGCATCTAATTGTTTAATGATGTAGAAACTGCAAATCAGTGCTATATTTCAAGGTCTACTATTGAATATGAGGTATGTTTCAGATAATCTTATTCTCTATACAATTTATTATTGTCATATTGATATTTAAATTTCCATTTCTGCATCAATTTTGGTTGAAAGCATAGCTGCATATAAATTTTTCACTTAAATGTTTTTTTTCTTTGTCTCTAGCAGCTCCAAAACATTATGAGCTATAAACTGAAAATTCATGTAAAAATACATGCTTCAAATTTTTAGCTACAATAGATAAAATACTTATGTTTATTAGTCATTTATTAAGCATAGAATGAAAACCCATATATTCGTTAAAACTAAACGATTTGAGGTTTCTTAAAAAAATTATTGTTGTTAGGTTAAAATTTATTTCAGTGTTCAAGGACTTAGGGAGATTGTTAACCCCTTAGTCTTCTAATCTTACATTTCCTAATTCTAAGCTTTTAAGTAGAAAAATTACTCTTAATTGAGCAGGAGCCTCGTTATGCCTTGTATTAGTCATTTAGAGGTACCAATAGAGGTTTTAGCCTTGTGATTCATAAGACCTCTAAGAGGATTTTTTTCTAGTATTCTTCATCTTTTTGCTTAATGTTTTCTTAAACTTCATATTTTCTTCAATTTGTCTAATGACAATAGATAAAGGTAGATTATCTTGAGTCATTTTATTGTCTTTACTTCTGCTATATATGGTGTGGTTTATTTTCGTTTGAGGGTAATTTTGTAACTTTGTCTAGAGTTTTGTGGGAAATTTGTGAGTATTTAATGTTTGGGTAGAATGTAGAGGGAGAATTGAGCTGCATGGTTGTATTTAATTTTCATTACCCTCATTTAATGTAGGTGGTTGGGTATTTATACCCTTATCTTTGGGCCATATGGGCTTTCGGGTTGTGTTTAATGGATTCGGGTCGAGTTTAAAGACACATCAGTTTTAAGTAAGTAGATAGTCAGCTTAGTCAAAAAGTGATTTAGTTTTTAAGTACTTTAGTTCTGTTCGGATAGTTTAGTGAATGAAAGTTGTCCGAACTACCCCTGTCCGGTGAAATGGACATTGTCCGAATTAACCCTGTTCGGTTCCCATACGGTGTGGTGACAGAATCTGGACTCATCAATATAGTCATACGATGGAGATATATGTAGTCTTTTGTCTTTACCTTTAGCTATATAGTCATATGTTAAAGATATAGGGAGACTTCTTTGTGATATAGCTTGTAGAGCTTCAATTATTTATGTGTTCCTTTCCTCTATGGTAAATGTTTCAAACTCTAAAAGTTTCTACATGTTATCACTATTAATACTATCATTAACAGTTTGCTCATCATTGTTGGTGAAAGCCTTTAAAGATTCTTTTTGCTATGTTCTGATAGAGGAGAAGAGATAATATATTTCTTAAAGGTAATTCATCCTATGATGGATTTAAAAGAGGAAATTGGGTAGGTTTTCTATAGGATAATCCATCCTCTGATGAAGTTCTTAACTTAGAATTTTGGTCCATATAAGTTTCATCGTTTCTTGAAGGATTTATAGTCGGATGAAGAACTATCCCATCTGATTTGTTTCCATTTATAATTATTGATTTGACTTTAGGAACCCATATTCCATTTTAAGATAATATATTATGGCTTAGATTAGCTTTAGAATGAAGGGCTAACTTGATGTTTCTTGAAGACATACCATCATTAGATGTCAATACTTTCTTCTAGTTTGTTTCACTATGACTAAGGTGATGGAACTCAAAGCAGTAGTAGCGCATATCTTCGTAGATAAAATCGAACCATAAACCATCATGGTCTCCAAATCCAGTCCGTAGCGTGTGTGTGAGAGATTTGGAAACATCCAATTCAATCCATGCTTAGCAGCAGTTGAATTTGGCTCTGATTTCAATAGGAACCCAAGTAGAATATGAAGTTCGTAATGACTTAGCTATACTATCGATAGTGTATTGATAGTACATATGCTCTAGTAACTTTGGGAAGGTAACCTAAACATGATTTATTGGTAATTCATGTCTAGGATTGAACTTATTAGTCCATTTTAAGAGTCTCAAAGAATATTGACCTATAAACGAGACATTTCGCTTCCCTAGTTTCCTAAAGTCAGCTAATATGTTTAATTCAATAAATATATGCATTTGATCCTAACTGGATAGATTAAAAGAACCAAGACATTGTAAACTTTTCAGAAATTTGTAGATAACATCCATGTGAAGGCGACCAAATTTTTTTTCTTTCTAATAAGTGTAAATTTAGAATTATAGAGTAGAGGTTGTTTATTTATTTTTAGTGAAATGAATAGTCTTAAAAACTCCATTGTCTTTACACAAAATGTTGTCATAAATGAATTCTTCTGGACTTGATCTTGTTGCCTAACACAAGTTTTGATTTGACTTTTGTTTTGCAGAAGATATTATTAAACACAAATTTATTTACTACTATTACCTACTTTTTATTAATTTATTTATTTAGTTAAAAATAAGTTAATTTTTTTTTACCAATTCTCTCTCTCCAATATCGATAGTATTTATTATCATTAATTAACAAATAACTTAAGTAATACCTAATCCATCCTTATTTGTACTTTTAACTAAGTTCAATTATAGTCACGTCATTTTCCTCTTCTTAAAACATTAAATAATATTTGATGGAGCCCGCAAAACAAAATAATTAGATATAACCAACAAAGTTGGAAATTAACCGAAATGATATTTATAGCGGAAACAAAAATTTAAAAATTACAAATTATGGAGTACCCTATTTTAAAGAACAAAAACAAAGTGAGCCCCATGGAATTAAAGAAAACCCCATTTCGATGAATGATGACGCTTCAGCTCACTCTCGTCTCGACCATGTCATGACTCACTGTACAACCGAGTCGACTCACTTGAATAATTGCACAAAAACAAAAACCGAAAAGAGAAAGAAATAAAGAAAAAACAACTAAATAATTCAATTTAGAGTACTATTTTTTTATTATTATTTTTTAAAATTATTGTATTATGATCATCCATCGACGCCGGTTTGGCTCCAGATCGCGTCCCTTACCCGCCGTAAGTCCCGTCCCTTGAGCGTACGTCCAACGCCTTCAATTACGGAGGCACCTCCCATCTTACGGCGGTGCTCGTACTCACGTGCCAAGTACTCGTGAGGCGGTACAATCTCTGATTCACGTTCGTCGTATCCATCATCCGAGTCGTGCATCGAACCAACCGACTCAACTCGGAGGATTTTACTCCAGTCCGGTACGTTCACCGGTGCCGACGTCGCCATATGTCGCGGTTGACCACCAGATCTCATCAAAACTCCACCGCCGTCTCGGAATTGGTGTAAAATCCTCGGTGAAGCCGGCGGTGAATCCACGATCGCCAAGGAAAGTCCATCCACCTGACGACGGTTAGTACGGTGGCTTGTGTTCCACGCGGATTCAACCGTAGTGGTAGTATACGGTTTAAAATCTTCAACGGAATCGTCAAATATCCGGTCTCCGCCTTCTTCTACCGCCAACCAGATCTCGTCTTCATCGAACTCCGATAAGTCTGTGGCAGTGTTGGTGGTCACTTGGCTGTGACCGTAGTTGTAGCTCCCGAGAAACCTCTCGCTCCGGCTTGTGGTAAGTTTTCTGCCTTTTGCCATGGAATTTATGTTAAATTTTATCACAAAATTAAACAAAATTAAAGATTTGTAATCAGTATGATTTAAAGTTTGTAATCATGAAATAATTGTTTGGTTTCTTTTGTATGTAATGTAATAGTTGTTCGTTGCTCTCGGTGGAAAGAAGGATATATATAGCATTTTGATGAACGAATGCATGAGGTTTGTTTTCATTTCAAATGAATTTGAGTTTCATTTTGTGTACGAATGAGTCCAAGCTATCCCATCTTTTAAATCTTAACCAGAAAGTGGGTAATAATTTTAGTAGGTGATAAATGGTTAATGAGTTGATACAAGGGGAAACTATATCTTCCATTTTTTGTCGCGAACGAAAATTTTAAAAATATATAAAAAAATATTGTTTAGTGATGTTTTTTAGTTAATTTAAATTACTAAATAAATGAATACAATGATTTATAAGACTTATAAGATTTTTTGGTCAAAAATATGAATTTCAAAATTAAATATAACCACAAGACACACCGAAAATATCGCGTGATAACATATTAAAGAATTAAAAAAAACAAAAAAAACCATCTAAACAAAAGTATAACAATCTACCTTAACATAAAAAAACACAATGACAAAGTCTAAATGAAAGTATAACGATCTACCTTAACATAAAAAAAAAACATAATGACAAAGGAGGACGGATAATATGCCTTTGTATAGGTGAAAAATAATAATCAATGAACAACATTAAAAAATGGCAAGCGCACTGACCTAACAATGTGCATTGAGTCGATAGTACAACAATAAGCACCAATTACAACATTCTGACTATATTATCGGACTATAATTACTCCAAATGAACTACCATTAAAAGCACACCACCACAACCGAAATTAAAATACATAAAAAAAAGTCAATATAGATTTGAAAAAATATAAGATCTAGAAAAAAAATCAAATATATATATAACCCAAATATAAATTTGTAAAACAAAACCGTATAACCAAACAACCCAAACAACTGAAGTTATACAAACAAGATAAATACAAAAAATAAATATAGATCTCAATATGTAAGATTTAAAGCCCAAAAACCGGAAAATAAAATCCTCCAAATCCTTAGATCTAGAAAGAATATTTATAGATCTAGAGTAAAAAACCAAGATCTAACTAACCATGAGCTTCAAGGTCATACGATGTAGTTGCAATACTCACATCGATATGTCATTAATAGACGAATGTATACACACTTTATTTTTCACTCGGTATCAGAATTGAATGAAACTTCTACTCAAATCGAACGTCTCAACAAACCTTTGTCACCGAATTTGAACCTCAAATTCTAATTTTTAGGGTCCCAAAATCATATTTTAGTGTTTCTATATTTTTCAATATTGTAGAAAAATATTTTAATTAGCAAATCAAATCTGATTACAGTCAAATTGAATTTGATTTTGTTTTAATATCTTTATTTTATGTTTTAGAATATTCGATTAGGATTTATGGATGTCTCCTATATAAAGCATCTCATACCCTAATGTTAAGTTAGATTTTGATTTGGAAATAAACAATTTAACTGAAATTTCAGTTTTTTGTTTTTATTTGATTAGGGTTACATCTTTTACCCTTGGATTAAGGTTAATATTATATATCTTTTGTTCTTTTTAATATTATGTTGCATCAGTTGGTATCAGAGCTGCAATCCCTACTACGCATATACATGAATCATGTTTTCTGGAACCTGATTTTTCATATTTGATGACTAGAATAAAGAGCAATATCTTTCAGTCTGCATGCAATTTTAGGGGGGTGGGGGAATTAAAAGTTCGTAATCGATTCGTATAGTAATGAGAATCTGATCTGAGATGATTTGGTTCAGCAACGAGCATTGAATACTGAAGCTCTTCCAAAGCCCTACATATTATTAGGGCTGATAGAGTCTAGCGAGGTAATAGTTTCTAAACAATGTCTAATTGCATTTTCTCTTAGTAATTACAAATATACGACATGGTATGACGTAGTTATTATGAATGATTGTTATCTAGTGTTAGGACTTCCATGGTAATTTAATATGAATTCTACTTATGATGGTAAAATGAATCAATACACTTTTGTGATAAATGGTTTTAAGATTACATTATTGCAATCTAGAGTAATGTCTTCAAAACCACTACCACCAGTTAAAGAGTTTTGTGCTCATACTACACTAGTTAACAATTTTAGTTTTGATGTTAAAAGTGTATATGGGGCGTTATCTGATAAGCCAGTCCATTATGAGGATATCTTTGAAGTTGCATCTGGACCGGTATTCAACAATATAGTCCATGATGAGTATGATGATCACCTTGCATCTGGCCCGGTATTTGACAAGCCTATCTATGATAAGTGTGATGATGAATGCGAGGATGAATATCTAATTAATATTAAGGAGAAACTTGTGAGTCGAGATGTTGTTTTAGGCTTCAGTACACCGGACTACATCACTTTAGAGGTTCTGTTGAAGAAATACTATAAAGTAGTTGATTTTATCGTACAAATACGTCTTCCAAGTAATTTATGTTATCTTAATGCCGAACCCTTGTTTCGGTTCTCTATGGGTACATGTTTTTGTGTTAGGAAAATAGAAGATGATGTTTTGTTTGTTTGAGATTATAAAGAGATGAATAAAGGAAAATAGTAGTGTTTTAATAAATAAAATGTTAAATTTTGTAATAGAATTTGGAGAAGTTTTAAGTGATCCAAAAAATGTGTGATTTTGATCTAGGGAAGAATGGTTTAGGGCTTCTTGTTAAATCTGGGTTTGAACACTATGTATCGATCTCTAATGTAAACCATTTGGTGCCCTTTGGTGAGATTGATGATGATGATAATATGAATTCAAGGGTGGATCTTTTGCAACCAGGGGAGAAGGATGCAGTTGCAGAGGCCTGCAATTATCTTTCACTAATAGACAAAGGCACACATAATTTTGGTTTCACTCGGGTATGAGAACTACATGAAATTGGTACTCAAATTGAATGTCTCGACAAGCCCAACAATTTTCAAAAGCGTGGCAATACTTGGCACGAAATTTGGAAGTAAATTCTAATGTTTAGGGCCCCGAAAGACCTATTCTAGTGTTTTTATATTTTTAAATTTGGAAAAAAAAGTTTTAATTAGTAAATCAAATCTGATTATTCTCAGATTTGTTTTGATTTCATTTTAATATCTTTATTTTATTTTTTAGAATATTTGATTAGAATTTATGGATGTCTTCTATATAAAGCATCTCATACCCTAATGTTAAGTTAGCTTTTAATTTTGAAATTCCAGTCAAAGTTTCCCTTGGATTATGGTTACATCTCTTTACCTTTGGATTAAGGTTAAAATTATATATATTTTGTTCTTTTTTATATTCTGCTTCAGCATACCTTCATACAAAAGAAGTCACGATGGATAAAAACAACTTTCAAATATTTGGATCAATGGATCATGCGAAGGGAGGACGATTTATTTGTTGTTAATTGTTGTTAGCTAGCTGAATTATGTCTTCATGAGATATTGCTGCGTTGTGTAATATTTTTAGACTTGTGACTTTATTTTCTAGGTGAGGAGTGTGAATTTCGTATAACCTAGTAAATATCACACGAATTGTATGAAGATGACCGAAATTTTCGTATGTTTTGTTGTTTCAAATGTTTACTTGTATTTTGCATATTTTATGAATTTCCATATAAAACATATAAACATTCGTGTACATTTCAGGTGAATCACTCAAAAACAAATAATTAACATAGAAACATCAATCAATTGTACTAACAATATAAATATCAAAACTTTCTATATTATATCTTAAAACATAAAAGGCTAACAAATTCCATTAGATTATTGCTAACATGTTTGCATAAAGAATATATATATATATATATATATATATATATATAAAATAAAGTACTGTAGCTAATATTATATTTCAAATTCACTATCCTACCTCGATAAACATCGAGAGTTTTTCAGACAAAAAAGTGTGAATTCGAGTATGTTGTTGTAAACATATCAATAAACTACATTGAGGATTAAAAGAATGGCAATGTGATAATGTCGATATGTTAGGTGGTGGCGAGTGACATGACAAACAATCTTGATATGTTTACTGTGCTCATAAAACACTAAATGTTATACAATCTGAATAACATTCGTGTTAGTACATATAATATATTTGGATAACGGAAATAAAAACATATATCAACAAACAACTGACATAACCGAAACAATTGATAGATAATCAAGGTCATGACACAATATTCAGTCTCTATAAAAGATCAAGAAATATCATATTGTTCCTTTGTCTTCTATCATAAAAGCGAGTACACAAGGAAAATTCAATATCTAATTTTCAACTTGTGCTCCATAAAATCACCAACCCAATATATATCAATCTAAACATACAATTCTAATGCAGACGTAGGAGGAAACAAAATACTATGAAACTGAATACCCTACATATACTCGAAAATGAAAATAATGGCATCTTAGTATATTGTAGTAGGGGTAGAGACAAACTTACTAACCACATATATAACATGTGTAATATATGGGCATATTGTAGTAAGACAAACTTCATACAATAGTACGATAAATACTAGAATTTGAAAAACTAATGTAATCTAATTGAGAGTATATGACATTAGTCTAAAGGGGAGTATTAACAGTTATGTTGTCAATGAGTCAAGTAGACTTAAACAAATCAATTATATATTGTTCTGATTATCATATAAAATTTTAAAGAAAAAATGAACTTTAATTCCCAAAAATTAAAGGAACATACCCAAGTATTTCATCGTAAAGCAACGTGTAAACTCTTTTACAAAGATTCAATACCATCATAATATCACCAGGTAATTGTTATGTCATCACCATATAAGAATAATAGAATATAATATGTCATTATATATTTGATGAATAATGTTGAGTCATGATGACTAAGTGAAAAACCAAATGGATTGTTCACCGTTTAAAACTTCTCAAAAGTAGACATGCGGTGTTTGTTTGAGACCATAAAAAGCTCTGTGAAGCTTTTCTGCACCAGGTTGATATACAATACTTGAAAATAAATGTTATCTAAACTTCTTAATATCCATCTAAGATATTCGTTTTCGACAAACGAAAGCACTAATAAAAGTGTTAGTAATTTTCATTTTTGCAACATGAGTTAAGTTTCTTCATAATCGATGCCATACTCCTAGGAATAACCTTAAAAAATTCAGGTTTCGTATTATTCAAAGAATCCATCATATTTGGCTTGAATCTTGTAAACCCAACGAGAATCAATTATATGTTTTTTGGATGATAACAGAACTAAATCTCATGTATGAGTCTGGTATAGAATAGTAAGTTCCTCAGCCATAACAACCTATCAAAAGAGATTACAAACTATCTATCTATAAGATAAAAGCTCAAAATAATAATGAACTAATGCAATAAAAGAGACTAATGATGTAGAATAAGAGAAATATTCAAAATTGAAGAGTTTAATAGACTTATGAATACAAGTAGAGTGATGTTAAGAAGGATAATTTGTAATCATTAAAAAACTAGATGATGTATGAGCATGGGTAATAATGGTGAATTTTTTGTGAACCAAAGTATCAAATAAAACCTCACTTAGGTTGGTGTTAGAATATTCGACTAAATTTGGAAAGCTGGATTCATGGAGTAATAATTGAGGTCAACTATTGACCACTATAATTTGGGATTTCACATACTGTCCTTAATCTTCTCCCTATAAATCAGTGTATTAAGTTTCCTTGTATAGGCCTCTAAGTTCTCTATATATTGAGAGCCTTATTACCATTGCTAGTGAAACAAACGCAGCTTGTAATGATTTGATTCAATAAAAAACAGTTCAATACAAAAAGGAACATTTTCTAATAAAACACAAAACCCTAGCCGCCTCCTGCGGCTACTTCTCTCTTTGTTTTTAGCAGTTGATATCAGAGCAAGAATTCTAAACATCCTCAACAAAGATGGCTGTCAATGAAGTCGTGGTCAGTCAAAGTCCAGATGAATTAACAATGTAGATTGCTGCCATTCTGAGAAATGGTCTCGGAACACAACAACAAACAACTAACCCCGAGAATTTATCCATAGAGATTAAATTCGGTGGTGACAACTATACCCTATGGGCAAACCTGATGAAGAAAGCAATTGGGGGAAGGGGTGAGGTTCTCACATTACAGGGGAGCTGATACCTCCATCCAAAACTGACAACACATATACAAGGTGGGAACAAGATGATCAATGTGTTTTCACATGGATTATCTAGAATCTTGAATCCAGCTTGGTGAATAATGTCCCGCAATATCCCACTGCAAAAGCCCTCTGCGATGGGTTAGCCACCACATACGGTTCTGGTACAGATTCATTACAGGTGTTTGACCTTCATAAGAGGGCTAATTCATTAAGGCAAGGGTGTGATACACTAGAAGACTTGTGGAACAAACTGCAGAACATCTGGATGTCTATAGATAGGCGAGATCTGAACCCTATGAAAGACCCAGAAGACATTCAGATCTACAATAAGAAGACTCAAGAACAAAGACTCTATCAATTTCTAATGGAGATTAATGACAAGCTGGAACCAGTCAAGAGAGATATCCTGAAAAAGGATCCTCTTCCTTCTGTGGAAACAACATATGCTACAATACGAAGGGAAGTGACCAGGCTTAATATACTAAAATCAAGTTCTTCTGATAGTGACTCGATTGAAATTAGAATGGGTTTGGCTGCTAAAGATTCTGCACAGAGGTTTAAATTCCGATCCAAAGAGAAAGAATATAAATCCAAGTTGTATTGCACTCATTGTGGGATAAAGAAACACACTAAAGAGACAAGTTTCCAGCTGGTTGGCTATCCAGAATGGTGGGAAGAAAATCATAAGGAGAAAAATAACTAGCGTGTCAAATCTAATGTCAAACGGGCTTCGTCTACAAGTGGCGGTGAAGATCCGACTAAAAATGAGCAAGGAAGTGGCACTGGTTTTGGAGGAATGGCCGCGAACTCCTATGAAAAACTTGGAGGTAAAGGGTTTGAGAAATCAATGAATTAGATCTTTGATTGCGGGGCTACGGACACCGTGTCTTATAATTCTAAAGACTTTGATGACATGTCATCTCCAAAGAAGTTCCATATTGAGACTGCTAGTGGAGAAATTTGTGAAGTCAAAGGGGGATGTTCAATTATTTTTTCGAAAAAAATAAAAATTAAAAACTGCCTCTATATTCCTTCACTATCCTTAATGTTATTATCTGTTAGTCAAGTGACAAAACAGCTCAACTGTGTGGTTCTTATGTATCCATTTTTTTGCATTTTACAGGACATTCGTACGAAGCAGATCATTGGGCGTGGTACTAAATAAGGAGGTCTCTATTATGTTGATGAGGTAGTTCATAAGGGACATGCCATGCTTGCTTACAGAACAACCAAAAGGCAACTTTGGTTATGGCACCAGCGACTTGGTAATCCTTCTTTTAGCTATCTTAAAAGTTTGTTTCCTAGTTTTTTTTGAATAATTCCATTCATGAGAAATGTGAAACCTGCATTCTTTCAAAAAATCGTAGGGTCTCATTTAATCAAAGTAATACTAGAGTTGATTATGCTTTTTTGCCAAACCATTCTGATGTTTGGGGTCCACCACCAAATTCCACTAACAATCAAATCAGATACTTTGTTTTATTTTTGGATGATTTCTCAAGAATGAGTTGGATATACTTCATGAAACATAAATCGGAAGTACCAGAAATATTTGTTTGTTTTTACAAAATGATTTTGACTCAATTTGAAAAAAATACAGATTCTCCATTCTGATAATGAAACAGAGTTTGTCAACCAAACAATGCATAATTTTTTCAAAACAAATGATATTATCCATCAAACCACTTGTCCAAACACACCTCAACAAAACGGTACTTCAGAACGAAAAAATCGTACTTTACTTGAAGAAACTCGTGCTATTATGATTGAATCTAGAGTTCCTCATTATCTTTGGCCAGAAGCTCTTGTTACAACTACGTATCTTGCAAATCGTCTACCAACCCGATGTGTAGGAAATAAAACTCCATTACAAGTGCTTGCCACCCAAGTTACAATTCCGTCTGTTATGACCTTACCACCTCGGGTCTTTGGTTGTTCGGTGTTTGTTCATATCCCTAAAACTAATCGAAACAAACTTAATCTGTGTGCTGAAAAATGTGTATTCTTTGGGTACGGTGTTTATCAAATGGGATATCGGTGTTACAATCCGGTTACTCGTCGAATCCATGTCACCATGGTCTGTGACTTCTTAGAATCCGATTATTTTTTGACCACCAATCTCGTGCTTCTACATATCCGGTAAAAACGGACAGGAAAGAAATGACGAAGATTGTAAAGGCATTTTCAGCTACTATTCTCTCTGAACAAATCCTTAAAACAACTCAAGAAGCTAAGAAGATGACTGAATGACATGAGGCAATGAATACCAAAATTGAAGCTCTAAAAAGGAATGGTACATGGGAGAATTGTGTGTTACCACAAGGGAAGAAAGCAGTCAGGTGTAGATGGGTATTTAATATAAAATATAAATCTGATAGCCCCATTGAGCGACACAAGGCAAGATTGGTTGCCAAAGGATATACACAAACATATGGTACAGACTACTCTGAAAGGTTCTCTCCGGTTGTAAAGATTGACACTATCAGAGTTTTACTTTCAATAGCCGAGAATAAAGATTGGCCTCTTCATCAATTTGATGTAAAGAATGCTTTCTTACATGGAGACTTGGAAGAAGAGGTATATATAGAACCCCCACCAGGGTTCTCTGATGGTTTTCAAGAAAATGAGGTATGTAAACTGAAAAAGGCATTATATGGGCTCAAACAGTCTCCTCGTGCTTGGTTTGGGAGATTTACAATGGCAATGAAGCAGTATAGCTACAAACAGAGTAATGGGGATCATACCTTATTTTACAAAAAAACAGGAGAATTAGTCATTTGTCTTATAATATATGTCGACGATATGATTATAACGGGGAATGACGAAGAAGAAATTAGCTCTCTTAGGAAAAACCTCTTTAAGGAGTTCGAAATAAAAGACGTTGGAGGATTGAAGTATTTCATAGGAATCGAGGTTCTTAGGTCAAGAGGAGGGATTTATATCTCCCAACGAAAATATATATTGGATTTATTAGCTGAAGTTAGCATGGTGGATTGCAAACCAAATGACACTCTTATGATTGTGAATCACAAACTAAAGATAATTGAAGGGGCCATACCAGCGAGTAAAGAAAGGTACCAAAGGTTGGTGGGGAAATTGATTTACCTGGCTCACACTCGACCCGACATTGCATACACGGTGGGAGTAGTTAGCCAGTTCATGCATCATCCTCAGGAACACCATATGGAGGCAGTAATGAGGATTATTCGATATCTCAAAGGTACACCAGGAAGAGGCATAATTTTTAAGAAAAATGGACACCTTGATGTTGATGTATTCACAAATGCTGATTGGGGAGGGAATCGTAACGACAAGCGATCAACTGCTGGCTACTTTACTCTTTTTGGAGGTAACTTGGTGACTTGGAGGAGTAAGAAACAGAAAGTAGTATCACTGTCAAGTGTTGAATAAGAATTTAGAGGAATCGTTAAGGGGACTACCGAGATACTTTGGTTAAAGAAGATAATGAAAGAAATCGGATCCCCTCTAAAGTGTCCAACTCAGTTAATGTGCGATAATAAAGCTGCGATTAAAATTTCAGAGAACCCGGTACAGCACGATAGAACAAAACACGTTGAAATAGATAGGCACTTCATAAAAGAAAAGTTTGAAGATGGGACAGTCGAACTTCCGTTTGTTAGATCCGAAGACCAACTGGCAGACATCCTGACAAAAGCGGTTGCTGCAAGAACATTCGAATCAGTTTTATCCAAGTTGGGTATTGGTGATTCCACTATACAACTTGAGAGGGAGTCTTAGAATATTCGACTAAATTTGGAAAGCTGGATTCATGGAGTAATAATTGGGGTCAACTATTGACCATTATAATTTGGGATTTCACATACTGTCCTTAATCTTCTCCCCATAAATTAGTGTATTAAGTTTCCTTGTATAGGCCTCTAAGTTCTCTATATATTGAGAGCCTTATTACCATTGTTAGTGAAACAAGCGCAACTTGTAATGATTTGATTCAATAAAAAACAGTTCAATACAAAAAGGAACATTTTCTAATAAAACACAAAACCCTAGCCGCCTCATGCGGCTACTTCTCTCTTTGTTTTTAGCAGTTGGTATCAGAGCAGGAATTATGAACATCCTCAACAAAGATGGCTGTCAATGAAGTCGTGGTCAGTCAAATTCCTGATGAATTAACAATGCAGATTGCTGCCATTCTGAGAAATAGTCTCGGAACACAACAACAAACAACTAACCCCGAGAATTTATCCATAGGGATTAAACTCGGTGGTGACAACTATGCCCTATGGGCAAACCTGATGAAGAAAGCAATTGGGGGAAGGGGGAGAGGTTCTCACATTACAGGGGAGCCGACACCTCCATCCAAAACTGACAACACATATACAAGGTGGGAACAAGATGATCAATGTGTTTTCACATGGATTATCCAGAATCTTGAATCCAACATGGTGAATAATGTCTCGCAATATCCCACTGTAAAAGCCCTCTAGGATGGGTTAGCCACCATATACGGTTCTGGTACAGATTCGTTACAGGTGTTTGACCTTCATAAGAGGGCTAATTCACTAAGGCAAGGGTCCGATACACTAGAAGACTTGTGGAACAAACTGCAGACCATCTGGATGTCTATAGATAGGCGAGATCCGAACCCTATGAAAGACCCAGAAGACATTCAGATCCACAATAAGAAGACTCAAGAACAAAGACTCTATCAATTGCTAAGGGCGATTAATGACAAGTTGGAACGAGTCAAGAGAGATATCCTGAAAAAGGATCCTCTTCCTTCCGTGGAAACACCATATGCTACAATACGAAGGGAAGTGGCCAGGCTTAATATACTAAAATCAAGTTCTTCTGATAGTGACTCGATTGTAACTCGGAAAAAGATCAGAAAATACCGTTGGTTTTGTTTTTTTAGACGAACAAAACTAGTACCACTCATGATATGTTTTGAATATTTTTTTAAAGAACAAATAACCAGTAGAGAAACAGTACATAGGTTTCGCATCTATCTATTACTATGTTTCGCATCTACTATACAAAAAAATAAAAATGTTTTGTATCTACCAGTACGTACAAATACAACACGTTTCGCATCTCCTTCCTCTGAAACTCAGAACCGTTTTACTCGAACAGAAATTTCATGAACACAAAAAACAGACTAAAAATCAATGAGGACTTAACTAGAATACAACAAATAAACTACATTAACAACGTAATACCATATGAACACCAAAAATAAGAAAGAAAAAAGATCTCGAGTTAAAATTCAAATGTAGAAGCTGTGAATCCAAATATACAAAAAAACAGTTAAAATTCTAAATAAAGAATGTAGTTTGCTAGAAAAATAAAATCTAGAGTTGAGAAAAGAAAACATACAATTACATGAGCATTGTACAATCTTGGAAGTTGAAAATAAGGAATCAGAAAATATTGTTTCACGTAGAGAGAAAAAAATGGTAATAAAAGTTAAATATGGATCTAAAATGTTTTATATAAATGAGGAGGGGTATTTAGGGTATTAGTGGGTCTTCAATGATAAATATTTTACTAAAACGGGTCTTTCTCGGAGAAATCAAGTGTTGCAGCTCTTCTCTCCTTGTTTATTCGTCCTCATTATTGAACTTGTTTTAGCTATGTTATGATCTATCTTTTTTCTTCATGTTTATGTTTGTTATCGA
Organism: Limnanthes douglasii subsp. nivea; assembly: GCA_036936605.1. Classification (NCBI taxonomy): domain Eukaryota; kingdom Viridiplantae; phylum Streptophyta; class Magnoliopsida; order Brassicales; family Limnanthaceae; genus Limnanthes; species Limnanthes douglasii. The sequence continues at coordinate 132,035,773 of JAUPFV010000004.1, forward strand.
TTTGGATGATTTGTTGTACGTTGGTACTATGACTGATAGTCTTTTCTTTTGTTATGAATGTTAGTATTTCCTTTTTATCTTCATATTTACTAATTCCATTAAACTATAAATTCACCCAAATTATGGATGCTTGAGCAATTAACATCCAATTTGAATAAGCAATTATGAGTACCCATTCAACAATCAATTTTACGCTTAATATTACTCGTTCAATTCGCTTTCAAATTTTACTCGATGATTTGTAAACATGCAACCTTAAAACCGGGACACGAACTTCTTAAAAAAAGTAACATCAAAAGTTCTAACAAGTTTTTTGACAACGGCTCACCAAAAACCCAAAACAAAACAAATGATTAAAAACCAAAAACAAATATACAAGTCTCAGTGCACTATTGGTACAGAGTCATGAGAACCTATAGTACAGTTGGGTGTGCACCATAGTTACAACGTAATGCGTACCTATGGTGCATTGTACCATCGGTAAATGGGGCTTGTACCGATGGTATAAGCATTATGTACGGATGGTAAAATGCACTGGCCGGTGCTTGGCACCATTGGTACGCAGTCAGGCGCACCGATGGTGCCTCACCGTGTACACCGATGGTGCACCATAAGTGCGCAGGGTATATTACCTATGGTGTAATGGACTAGGCACCATCGGTACACCTAAATGCGCACCATAGGTACACAATAGGTTGTACCTATGGTACGTAGTTTTTTTCATCAATTTCTTCCCGTCTTGTAATTCCCGCTAAAAACAAATTTCGCTCTATAATTCCCGCCAAAATAATATTCTCCTTTTCTATATAAGGAGGTCTAAGTTGGATACACTAAACACACAAACTTCTTATTGCAATCTTCCTCATTTGTTTCTCTATGGAGTGAAGTGTGTTTGACGACGCTCATCTACTCAAGGCTGCAAAACACGTGAAGTTTACTAGGCCAGATGATGATACCGGTGAGTTTTTCAATGATCCTTTGTGTATGCTGTATTTCATGTACGGCGACATGTCTACGTCTACACAAATGCTTCCATCTCGTAGTCTTGAGGACGTAGCCACTAGGTACCGGTGTATAACTAGTGGACCAATGTTTTTGGTGTTTATTCGAATCATTTGGTTTAATAGTCACAGACTATTAATCTATAGAAATGATGGAATATGTTCAGTCTCAAATCGTCATGAAGAAGGAAACATTTCGTATCCTCAACGACAATGGAGGATACGATTTTGACTAAAGATCTATTTAATCTCAAGTTATGTACCTCTGTTTTGTCAAGTTATTGTTGTTTATTTTAATGTTTAATTTTAAGTTATGAAATGATAAGTTGCTTAGTGCTATAAGTTAGACAATTTTCTAATTTATTGTCAATATTAAAACAAAGTACAAAACACAAACCACTAACAAATGAAGTACAAAACGTTACGAAAAACTAAATAAAGTGCTAAGAAACATACAACCGACCAAATAACATAAACCGACTAAACAAATTCATCAAGATCAGTTACTTCTGGAAATGAACAAACTCGCTTTCTCTCTTCGAGCTCCGCATATGTTTTGCAGCGACCAACTATTGGTAGCTCCCAAGTTATAGCCTCTTCACTCTTCAACGCATACCACGTAGGATGTATACGTGCACAAGGACATAGAGGCTTGATTTCTAGCTGTTAAATCAAACTAGAATTAAAACTAAATCTTGATTAATACATTCGTACTTAATATCAAAACTATTATTCAAATGACATACATTAACGAAGTGATTAGTATCGACGAGTCCAAACCCAATTTCACGTCTTTTGGACATCATGGGTGGTTCATCGCGCATAGGTAGAAACATTTGGCTTCAGTTGTGAGATCCCACGAGTGACACAAAATAAACAATGCATTCGAACTTGGTTACAATCGTAATGCCCATCTCCGACATTGTCATCCAATATTTGGTGGATGCTGGAGTGTCGTAGTTGTTTATACTTTCGGCAACCTTCAGGTACTCTTCTTTACCGTTATATATCTTGTTATAAGTTTCATATTTGCCCATTAGTTCATCGTAGATTATGTTCCAAACACCTTGCCAACCTTCTTCATGACTGTACAACCCAAACGAAACTACTCTATATCCAAGGTGACCATCTGCCCTAACATCATTTATGCCAGATATAAAACGATTGAAGTGAGTCGGAAACCAATACAAAAAACCTTTCGGATCGTATATCAGTTTTTTGCCTCCAGCAACAGATGATTGTACGATATTTCTAGCAAGCGAGGCAATGGAAGAAGTACGAGTACGAGGTACTTTAGGCACATCCGAACGAATCGTATTAGCACTAGCAACTGATTTACGGGAGTTAACTTTTGGTACTTTTAAAGAGTTCATCACTGAGTCAAGGTTGGCCTTATCAGCATCATCCACATGTTCCGATTTTCATTTGTCTCGTTTAGTGGATGATGTGTCGACAACAAGTTTTTGTTTAACCCGTGGACGGCCGCGGTGTTTCTGCTACTCCAATGGCTCTAGCAAGGAGGATATTTCACGATAAACAATTTCAAACCATTTCTTGTAAATGTGTTTTATACGGCTTTCGTCTTTTGTCTCTATGACATCAATTAATAGTTTTTCCAAATCATCTTTGAGAATCTCTATCGTCGTATGGTATGTACGAGGCTGTATTTCTAACCTTGTCTAGTGGCTGTGAAACGCTTCTAACGATGCAACTTTTCCGTTTTTACGCCACTCGTGGATCTGGTGGTAGCAAGGTATACCGTGGGTAGATTTTATCGCGCATACGCAAACGTCATCGTGTTTAACATCCGACCCATCTTCGATAGCAATTTTTTTGCTATCTTCAGCCTTTTCTACTTCGCCAAAAAATAGTTCTAACGCCATGTGGGAAATCTTGCCTCGAATTTCGTCAAATAGTTTGTCAGCAAACTTATGTAGCGCTATGTAACGACTCTTCTCAAACGAAGACCTAATGAAAGCATGTTGGATTTCAACTAGTATATGGACCCTCCCCCAAATAACTCAAAGATTAATTTGCTTGTACGTAGGTAATGCTTTAAGTTTGAATGAGCACTCTCGACGCGGTTAGTCGTGCAATGTCCCAAATGCAAGTTATTGTTCGTCTTTCAAACAACGAATTTGTCCGTGTATTTATCAAGCCACGATTTTTCAGTGTATTCAATTGCAAGAGGATAGTCTTTATACTCCAATAGCATGTCTCATCGGGCGTGATCGAATTCAATCTCTGATGCTAAATACGCTATCTTCTTCCAAGCAGAAACAATATTCACATGATCACTTTTCTCATGGAAATACTTCATTGTTTGCCCCTGAACGTTTTTGGTTTGTGTGCCAGCGACATAACATATGCGTTGTCTCTGGGAATATCACTTCTATGGCATTCATCAATGTTAAATCTATGTCGGTCAAAATGACACGGGGTTCTTCGATCCCGTGAACGGAAATCAACGATTTCAAACACTCTAAAACCCATTTGAAGTTGTTTAACTTCTCACTGGATATGAAAGCAAAATCCAAACAGTACGTCAAACCATTACACGTCACCCCCACTATCTCAAACAACAGTACTAACTGGATGGGAAAAAAATATATTTTTAATGACTTGTCCATCGTCTTCACCAGATTTATGCCATTCATAATAATTATGTGCCTTAAGCTCTCCCAACAAAAACTGGAGCTGTGACCTACCCGCCTTCTTCAAAATCAAGTTTTTTTTGTCGTGCATTGTAGGTAGTTCGCATACAAGAAACATTATCTTCATTTAGCTTTTTAACACCATTCAATATATCTCTAGGGTTAGTTCCAATGTAGGTCGCTCGTTCAACATATTCCATCTCTTCATCGTTCAAACGGCCTGCAAAGGAATGACCGTCTAATTATTTGAATTCTTGTGGTTGTGAATCCCATATTTCACTTCTAACTTCCATTGATCCGGTTCCACCATTAACCCGATAAGCTCGAATGAGCAACCAATCTTTTTGGTTCCTGTAGACTTCCGTTTACGGTCTTTCTCAGCTACTCTTGGAATATACTTTCCCGACCTCTCACACTGGAAAAATATCCTAGGACGTTTTCTACTATGTACTTTATCGCACCGACTAAGGTTGATAACCAAACCATGACATTTTCCGGTCTTCGTCACCCACTTAATCAACACTTCTTGTGTATAGAACTCAGTTGTTAAGAACAAATGACTGTAGTCAGTAGAGAAAGCTTCGTCAGACCCATGTGCGACAGCAGTCCCCTATTATACAACAACAAAACACAACTCATAATTAGGTATATTAAAAAAAGGATAAAAAACCTTTTTTCAAATTAGCACGCACCACCGGTTCGGGGCCTTAGAACCGGCCGTACATGAACCATTGTACCACTAGTTCCAGGCCCCAGAACCGGTGGTGTGTAAGTCATGCACGGTCGGTTCTAAGGCCCATAACTGGCCTCCATGATGCTACGCACCATCGGTTCCATGGCCCATAACCGATGGTGCGTGGCGAAAACGGACTCAACATTATCTTTTCTGACGACGTCGACTTCTTCTCCAGCGACTCGAGCTCCTTCTCCGGCAACATTTTATCATCTCCTTTCTCCGGCGACACCAACTCCTCCATGCTAATCCCTAGTTCCAGGTGAGTCATGATTGATTATGTGTTTTTCTTTAAAATGAGGTTGAATGTTCTTGATAGTAGTTTGAATTTTGACGTTGATAGTTAAGATTTTCAGAAAATAAGACAAATTTGGTAATAGATTTAATAAGGAATGATGTTTGTTTGGGTATAGATAGCGAAATAGGTTATTATGTGAAGTGGGTATACTTAGGATACACTTAGAGTTTTTTTACTTAATGGCAATTTTGGTAATTAAATGGAACATCGAGGGTAATTTCGTCCGAAAAAGTTAAAATAAAGTCAATTGGGGTTTTTGGGTATACTTAACCGCATTTGGGTATATATAGCCACACTTTTTGATTATTTGTCTAATTTTGCTTATTTTTCTAGTTTTGACTATTTATTATGAATGCAGTCAAATAGACACACCCTCAAAGAGTTCACGACACAAAACTATTTGTCAATGTTAAGGTCGCGATGATCTCATGATAAAAGGCCAATCATACAAAAAAGTGATCATGACCTACCACTAGCATTCCCGCTGAATTAGTTCAGCCTAAGGAGGATGAGATGCATATATAACGATCTTTGAACCTAATATAATTGGGGGATAAAAACTATGTCATGGAAAAGGTTCACGCAATATGTGGATCTTCTAGTCATCATGAATTACATTCTGATATAACGAGGACGATGAATATTCAAGTGAATAGTAAGATGAACTCGTGTCCCCTACATACAAAATTGATTAATACCTTCATTATCCATCATGTTTAACATGAATCACAATGATAAAAGGTATATAATAGACATAAAATTGTAGTTAGTAATCTTTTGGATCATGAAATATCACTTTAGAATTAATTTGAAGTTAGAACTAATTGTTCCACTTGATAATGACAATATCTAGCAGTTATAACTATAAAAGATTTGTCATACGAATATATATGACCAATTGTTTGGGTTAGTATTTTGCAATGAATTAACCTAGTTATACTCTTATTTTGCATATTAATGGGCAGAGTTCCGTTCACTCTCCGCAAGATAACCAACAAAGTTTTAAAAATATTATATAGAGAATGTGCATTTATTTTTTTCAGAATTTAGCACGTGCTCATAATGTATTTGTCTTTTTTGCTTAATGAAACAATTGATTATTTACGTTTGACCGATTGCCGACTATAGTGTTTTTTCATGACAATATTAATATATAATTTCTCTTTCAACAACTCTATTGTTATTAGATTTGTACAAACCAATATTTATACCCTATTCGAATGATCTTCCAAAGATTTTAAAGGTGCCACTATGTATTTTGTTAATAACTCATGGATCTCGTGCCAACACAACATATTGTGTTAGTTCGTGTAACACAAGTGAAATTTTTAACCACTGGTGTGGATTATTTTCAACTGAGGGTAATTTTGTCTAGAGTTTTGTGATGTTTCAAGGGTATTTAATGTTTGGATAGATTGTAGTGAGAGATTTGAGATGCCTGGTTGTATTTAATGTTCATTCCCCTCATTAATGAAAGTGGTTGGGTATTTATACCCTGAATTATGGGCCACATGGGCTTTCGGGTTAACTTATGAATTCGGGTCGAGTTCAATGACCCAATAATCTTTAAGCAAGTAAGTAATTAGCTTAGTCATGAAGTGATTTAGGTTTTGATACATTAGTCTTGTTTGGATGGTTCAGTGGGTGGTTTTTGTCTGAATTGCCCCTGTCCGGTTCCCTTAGTGAGTGGTGAGAAAATCCGGATTCATCAGTAGCCCCTTTTTTAGGTTATGTTCGAAGGCCTTTGACAAGACCTAAAAAATAGTTCAAGTGTACCCATAACTATGTCCAGACATTTCGAAATGTGTAACGACTTTATCCGGACAGATTGAAACCCTTAGAAGTTGAACGGTTTTGCCAGAGATAGTGGGACACATGTCTTTCTCTGATTCGCCTCACCGGCCGTTTTTCTCCTAGAAAGGCGCTTCCACTTACTTCGAAAAGCAACCCCTTAATTAATATTGGTGACATCAGCGCCGTCTTTAATCATTACACCTATCTTTTCGTATTCTCCTAGGTATCAAAGCATCATTTGTTCTTTTAGTATAAATTAGTTCACTTTTCACTGTTTTATCATCTTCATTCTCTCTACTCTGTTAATCTTCAAAATCTTTACCTCTTAAAAAACCCTTTTTTTGTTGTGAGTTTATGTTCACAGCAAGAAACGCCCTAGTAAAAGGTGGGTGGCTCAACTTGTCGGAGTTAGAAAAAGCTCAAAAAGTCGAAAGAGAAAAGCGCATTGTTGAGGGCCTCCCCGTTTCTCCTGTTGACGAGTCTGATATACCAAACTCGGAGCCTGATCGGGGTTCATCTTCTGCCAAAATTTCTAAACCCAGAAGGTTATACCAGCCTAACCTTTCTCCAATCGCTTCAGGCTCATCGGTTCAAGAATCAGAGCCCGTTGTTGAACCAGAACAGGCGGTTGCAAGCCTTAGGAAACCTTCCCCATTCATTTCTATGGGATCAGACACCGATATTTCCCCAGAGAAGCTAGTAGATCGACGAAGGGGTCGTCTGGTGAAAGGGCAGGCTGCTACAACACAGCTTAAACCTCCAAAATCTACGCCTTCTAAGTCCGGTACTAAAAGTAAGACTACAGGGTCAGAAGCACCCGTTAAAATTCCCAAGGACAAGCTGTCCGGTCTGGAGGCAACCAGTTCAAGCCTCCAGAAAGAGACCTCTGAATCTGAGCCCCAGCCGGACTCTAGACCACAAGAGGAGAAGAATGCTCAACAATCCGGAGGGCCTACTGAGCTAACCACTAGCTCTTCTCTCCCAAAAATAGCTGACAATCCTTCCATGGTAATGGAAGATGTAATGAAGGACAGTATCGAAGAAGCCCCTTTTGAGACTGATGTCTCCGGGAAAACAAGCAAGATTGCCATCACCAAGAAGAGCAAAGACAAAGAGAAAGTGTGTTTAAAGCATCCAGACCTGCCGGAGTGCCTTGTAGGAAAAATGGGGCCTTGTTTCCACAAAGTAAGTGTAAAATATCTGGTAGCCATGCAGAAAATAAATTATGCTTTTATTCATACAGCTGAACTTGGCCAGATGAGGACGAAGTGGGGAATTCCGAAAAATGTTAAAGTGAGGATACCAGTTGATCCGGAGACACCCATGGATTGCAAACTTAGTGAGATAGTCTTCTACATTGAGTTATTTAAATGGGGGCTTAGGGTTCCCTTGGACCTAGAAATAGTTAGATATTTCCATCTGATAAAGCTTTTCCCAAGTCAACTAAGCCCTAATGCCTGGTTCACCCTTATGGCATGTATCATGGCTTCCAAGCTCTTCGGAATTCCTCTTCCGATGGAGCAATTTGCTGCTGCTGTCCCTTTCTATAATTTTAACATGAGCGACGATTACAAGGCGGTGGATGACTTACTTGAGTCGGAGAAAAGCTGGAAGACTCAATTTCTGTTCATCAGCGGTGCCTGGGAGAATGGGAAGAAAATTAAAGCTGGTGTCAACCCAAGCATGCTTACCAGCATATGGCGAAGTGATGGTAAAAATATCATTACATACTTTTACTTTACTTATAACAAATTTGTTTATCTAATTCCTTTTCTTCTGTTTTTTGGTAGTGCTGCCCAAGGATTTCAATGACTACTTAGAGGCTGGGCAGATTACTTGCGCCAAGCTAAATGCTTGGGCTGGTGATAAATGGGGAAACCGCTTCCACAACTGTGTTACCGGAGGAAATTTAACAAGATCTCATCTTTGGAATACAACCGACCGGAGGGACTTGTCTTGGGAGGAATTAACCACTCCACCCCTCCGGGAGTGATTCTCCGGAAGACAGAGGGAAAATATGGGAAATTGGTCTTGCTGGGCAGAGCTAAAGCCCCAAGCAAAATGAAGGGCAAGAAAGTTAAGGCCAAGCAAGGTGTTGTTGAGGCCAATCCTACCGAGGTGGAGGAAGCTGTCCCAACAAACCAAGAGGGACAAGATCAAGGGCAGATTGATGTTGCCTTATTGCAAGTGGTGGAACACAAAAGCACCAAGGAAGTAGCTGGGTCTCCAAAACCCCAAAAAGGACAGAAAACGGGGAGCAGAAGGTGGAGACAGGGAGGCCAAGAAAAAGAAAACCTCCAAAGGAGATGAAGTTTCTCTCCAGGCTCCGGAGTCTCTACCTCCAATTGACCCAACCAACCCTACTCAAGCAGAAGAAATTCCCGGTGACCTTCACACCGGAGAGGGTGCTGGAGGGGACATCAACATTGATGGTGTCGACATCACAGGGATTCAAGGGATTGGTCTTTACTTTGAAGACTTCGCTAAGGATGATTTTTCTGGACCCTACCTCCCCTCATTAATGAAAGTGATTGGGTATTTATACCCTTAATTATGGGCCATATGGGCTTTCGGGTTAACTTATGAATTCGGGTCGAGTTCAATGACTCAATAATCTTTAAGCAAGTAAGTAATTAGCTTAGTCATGAAGTGATTTAGGTTTTGATACATTAGTCTTGTTTGGATGGTTCAGTGGGTGGTTTTTGTCTGAATTGCCCCTATCCGGTTCCCTTAGTGAGTGGTGAGAAAATCCGGACTCATCAGTAGCCCCTTTTTTAGGTTATCTTTGAAGGACTTTGACAAGACCTAAAAAATAGTTCAAGTGTACCCATAACTATGTCCAGACATTTCGAAATGTGTAACGACTTTATCCGGACTAATTGAAACCCTTAAAAGTTGAACGGTTTCGCGAGAGATAGTGGGACACATGTCCTTCTCTGATTCGCCTCACCAGCCGTTTTTCTCCTAGAAAGGCGCTTTCACTTACTTCGAAAAGCAACCCCTTAATTAATGTTGGTGACATCAGCGCTGTCTTTAATCATTACACCTATCTTTTTGTATTCTCCTAGGTATCAAAGCATCATTTGTTCTTTTAGTATAAATTAGTTCACTTTTCACTGTTTTATCATCTTCATTCTCTTTACTCTGTTAATCTTCAAAATCTTTACCTCTTAAAAAACCCTTCTTTTGTTGTGAGTTTATGTTCACAGCAAGAAACGCCCTAGTAAAAGGTGGGTGGCTCAACTTGTCGGAGTTAGAAAAAGCTCAAAAAGTCGAAAGAGAAAAGCGCATTGTTGTGGGCCTCCCCGTTTCTCCTGTTGACGAGTCTGATATACCAAACTCGGAGCCTGATCGGGGTTCATCTTCTGCCAAAATTTCTAAACCCAGAAGGTTATACCAGCCCAACCTTTCTCCAATCGCTTCAGGCTCATCGGTTCAAGAATCAGAGCCAGTTGTTGAACCAGAACAGGCGGTTGCAAGCCTTTTGAAACCTTCCCCATTCATTGCTATGGGATCAGACGCTGATATTTCCCTGGAGAAGCTAGTAGATCGACGAAGGGGTCGTTTGGTGAAAGGGCAGGCTGCTACAACACAACTTAAACCTCCAAAATCCACACCTTCTAAGTCTGGTACTAAGAGTAAGACTACAGGGTCAGAAGCACCCGTTAAAATTCCCAAGGACAAGCTGTCCGGTCCGGAGGCAACCAGTTCAAGCCTCCAGAAAGAGACCTCCGGATCTGAGCCCCAGCCGGACTCTAGACCACAAGAGGAGAAGAATGCTCAACAATCCCGAGGGCCTACTGAGCCAACCACTAGCTCTTCTCTCCCAAAAATAGCTGACAATACTTCCATGGTAATGGAAGATGTAATGAAGGACAGCATCGAAGAAGCCCCTTTTGAGCCCAATGATTTCAATGACTACTTAGAGGTTGGGCAGATTACTTGTGCCAAGCTAAATGCTTGGGCTGCTGAGAAATGGGGAAACCGCTTCCACAACTGTTTTACCGGAGGCAATTTAACAAGATCTCATCTTTGGAATACAACCGACCGGAGGGACTTGTCTTGGGAGGAATTAACCACTCCACCCCCTCCGGGAGTGATTCTCCGGAAGACAGAGGGAAAATATGGGAAATTGGTCTTGCTGGGCAGAGCTAAAGCCCCAAGAAAAATGAAGGGCAAGAAAGTTAAGGCCAAGCAAGGTGTTGTTGAGGCCAATCCTACCGAGGTGGAGGAAGCTGTCCCAACAAACCAATAGGGACAAGATCAAGGGCAGATTGATGTTGCCTTATTGCAAGTGGTGGAACACAAAAGCACCAAGGAAGTAGCTGGGTCTCCAAAACCCCAAAAGGCTCCCAAAAAGGACAGAAAACGGGGAGCAGAAGGTGAAGACAGGGAGGCCAAGAAAAAGAAAACCTCCAAAGGAGATGAAGTTTCTCTCCAGGCTCCAGAGTCTCTACCTTCAATTGACCCAACCAACCCTACTCAAGCAGAAGAAATTCCCGGTGACCTTAACACTGGAGAGGGTGCCGGAGGGGACATCAACATTGATGGTGTCGACATCATAGGGCTTCAAGGGATTGGTCTTTACTTTGAAGACTTCGCTAAGGATGATTTTTCTGGACCCTACCTCCCCCCAAGCTCTTCGAACATCGTCACCTTTAATGGCAGGTCGTTTTCTGTTTCGAGTGAGAGAGACATCATAACCCACTCCTTACTAAGCAATATCCAGCCAGTGCTTACCTTAGAGAAATAAGTGCGCAATCAGTCAGCCATCATCAATACCCTCAAGTCTGACAAAGAGAAGCTATCTAGTGACCTCCTTAGTGCCAACCAAAACGCTGAGGCATTGAAGAAAGAGAATGAGGAGTTGTCAAAGAACTCCAATTGAAGCAATCTGATCTGGAAAGAAACCTCTTTTCTTCAAAAGAGGAGGTGGAGGCTAAAGATATCATCATTCAGACCTTAACCAATGACAAGATTTCACTTGTTAAGGAAGCAGGAGAAAACAATCCAGGCTAGGATTGATGCTTACACCAATGAGGTGATAGATTCTCAGGAGGAAAGGTATGCCGAAGTCAAGTCAGATATGGTCCTGCTCTTTCATGAAAAAATTCCGAAGAGGACACTGAGAGATTTAAGGCGATTCGTGGAAAACGAAAACCTTCCCCACCATACCATGGCTGATGGCGATAAGCATAACTACTCTAGTGGCTGGGATGACAAAACCGATGAAGAGGAAAAGACTGGGGAGAGTACGGATGATGACCCAAAGAAGAAGAAGCCAAGTGAGGTTGAGCCATCTAAGAAAGCTCAGTCTTAAAGTATCAATTGTCTTTTTAATTTTCCGTGATTGAACCAAAGTCCTTGGATGGCCAAGGCATTTTTTGTAACCATGTCTGGCCCTGGTACGGATAAACCTTTCTGTTTTGAGAATTCAAAGTCCTTGGATGGCCAAGGCATTTCGTACAACTTAATGGGTATTTTCATTTTACACAACTCTTGCATTGTTTCATAGTTTTTCAACTTTGGTGGCTAATGTTTAAACAACCCTTAGTTATTTTACAAGTATTTTAAAGTGAGAGTGTTTAAATTCTCTGATGACAAATGTTTAAGTAGTCATCATTCCACCAATTCAATCCGGTCTGCCATAAAAAATTTCAAAGAAAACTATTAATTGAAACACTCCGAATTTTTTAAGAAGGCATCATATTTTATAAAAAAGACCGGACACCTCATTAAAACCTCCCCGAGCCACCAGAGAGAAAAGAGTATGCCCCCAAATATTTACATGAACTTTTAAACAAGTAAATATTTACATAGCTTTTATTCCAAGTACAACCGGAGGTGTTCAATATTCCAGGGGTGATTCAAAATCCTTTCATCCTTATCTTGGAGCCGGTATGTCCCAGGCTTAAGCTTTTCACTGACCATATAGGGTCCTTCCCAAGTTGGAGCTAGCTTGCCGAACTGCTTCTCCTTGGTGTGCCGGAAGACTTTCCTCAATACTTTATCCCCTGGTTGGAAATCCCTTCTCTTAATTTTAGAAGCAAACCTGCTTCTCATCAACCCTTGATAGTGTGTGGCTCTAAGGTGAGCCTTAACTCTTCTTTCTTCCATTAAGTCAAGCTGGCCTCTGCCTGCCACTTCGTTAGCGTGTTCGGAAAAATTATGAACTCGAAAGGAAGGAAGAGTAGCCTCTATGGGAGCTATGGCATCCATCCCATATACTAAGGCAAAGGGAGACTCTTGTGTTGCAGCCCCAAGAGTGGTCCGGTAAGCCCATAAGACTTCTTGTAGATAACTTGGCGATTTTCCAGCAGCCCCCTCTAAATTCTTTTTAAGACCGGACAGTATAGTCATGTTAGCCACTTCAACTTGACCGTTTGCATGTGGGTGGAAAGGAGAAGAGAAGAAATGTTGAATGCCTCTAGAGGCACATAAAGTCTCCATTTCCTTATTGTCGAATTGTGGCCCATTGTCTGCAGTTATCTTCTGTGGAACTCCAAATCTGCAAAAAATGTTAGACATGATGAATTTGATAACAGCTTTTGAGGTAGTTCCCGCCAATGGGGCTGCTTCGATCCACTTTAAAAAGTAATCAATGGTAACAATTATAGTTCTACACCCCCCGGATGCCATGGGTAGAGGTTCCACTAAATCCAGCCCCCATCGAGCAAAAGGTATTGGCTCAGAAATTGACTCTAAAGGGACAGTTGGAGTATGAATTTCATTACTATATCGTTGCCATGGATCACATTTTTTACCAACTCCTTGGCATCTTGCATTATAGAGGGCCAATAGTACCCAGCTAACAAAACTCTTCTAGTTAGGGCCCTAAATCCATGGTGTGCTGATCCCTCACCATCATGTAATTCAGAGAGCACTATTTGAGACTCATCGATCCCCAAAAATCGCAAGAGGGGTTTACTATAGGATTTTTTATAAAGAACATCTCTTAGGATAACAAAACCACGAGCCTTGTATTTTATTTTCCTTGCTACTGCTTTTTCCGGAGGCAAGATGTCATCTGAGAGATATTGAAGGAGAGGAAATCTCCAATCTTGGGGTTGTTTTATCTGTATATTCAAACTTTCTTCTTTCTTATCCGGATTTTTTTGAATGGATGGGCATTCTTGCACATGTATCCAAGGGTAGGACTCAGAGTAGGCTATGGTTGCCAAGGAGTCTGCTAGTTTATTTTTCGTTCGGGATATGTGCTCATAAGTGACGCTTTTGAAATTGAGTGCCACTTCTTTGAGGATGAATAAATATTTAATCAACTGTTCTTTTTTGGCTTCGGACTGACCTTGTGCATGATGGATAAGAAGCTGAGAATCGCTCATTAACCTGACCCTTTTGGCTCCACAGATGAGAGCTAACTTCAAGCCAGCTATAGCAGCTTCATACTCGGACTAATTATTGGAAGCCCTGAAGGAAAAACATATAGCTTGGTACATTCTGTCACCGTACGGAGAGGTTAAATATATCCCAGCACCACAACCCATGGTACTTGATCAACCATCAGTCCGGATAATCCATATTTTTTATCTTTTACACCGGTTGCTTATTTAGTATTCCTATCTGAATGGAATTCAACTAAGAAATCAGCCACATTTTGGGCTTTGACTGCTGTTCGAGGGACAAAATCAATATTGTAGTCTCCTAGCTCTACTGACCACTTGGTCATTCTACTTGAAATGTATGCCTTTTGGAGAACTTTTTTCAAGGGAAAAGACGTCCGGACAATGATAGAATGAGCCTGAAAATAGGGCCTCATTTTCCTTGCAGCAATCACCAGGGCTAGTGCTAGTTTTTCAAGTTTTAAGTACCGTTTTTCTGCATCTATCAAGCTTTTGCTGATATAATACACCGGACGAGGATAATTATCTACTTCCCTTACCAACACTGCACTTATAGCACAATCAGAGACGACCAAGTATACGAAGAGGGTCTCTCCATCAATGGGTTTAAACAAAGTCTTAGGCGAAGACAAGTGCTTTTTAATCTCATCGAAGGCCTCATCACACTGTGGGGACCAATTGAAATCTTTTGCACCTTTCAGAGTTTGAAAAAATGGGGCGCACCTGTCCGAAGACATTGAAATAAAACGGTTTAGTGCAACCAGCCTCCTGGTCAATCGTTGTACATCTCTAATATTCTGAGGAGGCTTCATTTGTAGTAAAGCATTAAGTTGGTCCGGATCAGGCTGTATCCCTTTCTCACTTATCACATACCCAAAGAATTTCCCGGACTGTACTCCAAAGACACACTTTTCTGGGTTCAATTTTAAATTTACTTTCACCAAGTTAGCAAAAGTTTCTTGGAGATCTGCCAAGTATAGCTCTTCGTCCACACTTTTCACCATCATGTCATCGATGTAAACTTCCATGTTTCTTCCAATTTGATCAGCAAAAGCCTTGTTCACCAACCTCTGATAAGTAGCCCCATCATTTTTCAATCCAAACGGCATTATCTTGTAACAATGGAGGCCCCTATTAGTAATAAATTTAGATCTACTTAAATCTGATTATACCCGGAGAAGGCATCCATAAAGGACAACAACTTGTTTCCAGATGTAGAGTCCACCAACTGATCAATTCGGGGGACCAGATATAAATCTTTTGGGCAAGCTCTGTTGAGATCTGTGAAATCGATGTACATACGCCACTTACCATTTTTATTTTTCACCAACACCAGGTTGGCTATCCATAAAGGGTATTGAGATTCCTTTATGTGCCCCATTTTAGTAAGTCGATCAACCTCTTGAACTATGACATCAGTCTTTTCCTTAGAAAAGGCTCTCCTCTTTTGTACAACAGGTGTTATGTCCCTCCGGATGGATAATTGGTGTGATATAATGTCTGATGGTACTCCGGTAACATCATCATTGCACCAAGCAAATACATGCTGATGGTCTTTTAAGAAACATTTTACCCTTCAATTCCGGTGTCATCTTGGATCTTATCTTGACACTTTTTCCTTCAGCCAGAGAGTGAATTTTAACTTCTTCAATTGGTATTAAAACACCAGGGGTCTTTCTGGGGTCATAATTTCACCCTCTCCCCCAGAGGGCCCCTCAAACTGCTATTCCTCATTGATCCGAACTGTCCCCAACATCCGAGGAGCCAATGTTGTTGCATAACACTCTCTTGCTACCTTTTGGCTGCTTCGAACAACTCCCACTTGTCCTTGCACAACATACTTTAAGCATTGGTGGACTGTTGAAGCCACAACATGCATCCTGGAGAGCCAAGATCTCCCCAGAATAACATTATAACAAGTGGGACAATCCACCACAATAAATAGGATTCTAACCATCTTTTTAAAAGGGTTTTTGCCCAATAAAACCTCCTCCTCGAACTCCCCGATCACATCTGCTGAGCTTCCAGTGAAACCCCCTGTTCGAACGTTGAATTACTGCCGGATTTTTCATTTTTTTGTAGGAAGTTAAAAAGAGAATATTAGCAGAACTTCTGGTGTCCACCAAAATTCGTCTTATGTCATTGCCCCCAATGGATGCTCCTATGACAACAACATCTTCATGAGGACCAGCAATATCCCTCAAGTCATCCTCATCAAAGACAATAAAGGGAAATGGAATCTGTGATTGATAGGAAGTCATGCCTCCTTCCAGTTGGGTAGCTAAAGTATGAACGTGCCTCTTTCTCGAAGAAGTAGTTGGTGCAGTCATAGTGTCTCCCCCAAATATGTAAGCGACTCAAAAAAGTTAATAAGTCCGGACACCGTCTTGCAATGCTCTGTGATAACACCCATTTTATTCCGGGTTGGATCAGGATCTAAATATTCTGACTCTACATCAAACCTTTCGATTATAACCATAGCCCCATCCGGAGCCGACGTGCACGCATTGTTTGGACCAGCCCAATGAGCATTATCAGGTCTATTGCCACCTCTTCTTTTAACATACGCCCCCAACTTTCCTCTTTCAATCAAATTCTTCACTTCTTGTTTCAACGCAATACAATCCTCAGTGGTATGGCCAGTATCATTGTGATACTGGCCGAAACAATTATTACGGTTCTCCCTAGGAGATTGTAATGCAGCCGGCCTTCTGTAGTGTACTTCGTCTTTTGTTTTGTCATAAAGAGTGGCTACGCTTTCTTTCAACTCAACAAACCACTCCGGTTGAACCCAAGGCCCTCACTTATTCCTAGATTGCTGGCTCTGGGCTGGTGCAGCTGGATGAGACTGAGCTTTGGCTCTGTTATGACCCTGTCCGGCTTCCTTGGCCTTGTTCCCGGACTGGTTTTGGTTTTGATTTGGTGCAGCTGGAGCAGACCTCACCTGCCGGTGCACCCTAGTTTTCTTTGTTTCATCTACATTAATCTGTTTACCGACCTGATTCAGCAGACCTCCCCATGTCATGGTCTTCTTCCTGGTTACCGAATCAGCCAAGTTTCCAGGGTTCAAGCCCTGCCTCAGAGAAGCTATTGCTACTTGTTCAAAGCAATCAGCCAATCCATTCTTGGTATTTACAAAATGACTTATGTATTCTTTTAAAGATTCGTTTGGTTCCTGGGCACAATGGATAATTGTGTCTTCATTGCCCTTCACTTCCTTACTTCCAACAAACTTCCTACGAAAGGCCACCCAAAAAGTGTCAAAATTTCTCATGCAACCCTGTGGCAAACTGTTGTACCACTTCAGAGCACTCCCCGTAAAAGATTGGGAAAATGCTCTACAAAGTAATTTGTCGTCATCATCAAAATTTATCATAAATTTTTTGAATTGTTCCAAGTGGTTATCCGGGTCTTTACTGCCATCATATTTTTCTATTTTCGTGCTGTCAAACCTCTTAGGAAGGTTTCCAGACAGTATCTTGGAGGACAATGGAGATTGTCTCCAATTTCGGCCATGACTGAATACAGTATCTTCGTTAGGAGTTACAAAGATACCTGGCTCATCATGGAAGGCAAAAGGATCCATTATGCGATCTACATGTCTCCGACCATGACTGTGAGACGATCTTTTGCCCAGATGTCTCTTCAATCTTCCATGCCTGTCCCTTTTTCTTGAGTACTTTTTAACCAACTTTTATTTCTTTTTAGAACGGCCTTTATCACTGTTGGATGACAAGGATTCTCCAACTCTCTTCATTCGAGGAGCTACTGGAAGACTCTGAGTCTGAATCAGAGCTCTCCACCGGTTTAGACCGGTGAGACTTTTTTGAGCTAGCATGAGTCTTTTTTGCACTCACATGGGTTTTTGATGGCTCATGCTCTCTTGGATTGTCAGTATGATGAGCCGCTGACGCCTTAGACTTTTCTTTTGTGCCCATCTTTGCCCTCTTGACAGCCCTCAAAGCTTCTATTTCAACTTTTAACCTATCTCGCTCCTCAGTCGTATATTCATCATTTTCTCCCACCACTTCTGCCAAAGCTGGTGGCACTTTTTGCACGTCCGGATTCATCAGAACTGGTTTTCCTTGATGGTTTTGAATGCTAGATTCAGGCACCTTCTTCTCCCGCCGTGGTCGCCAATTTGGTGTGGATTATTTTCAACTCAGAGTAATTTTATCTAGAGTTTTGTGATGTTTCAAGGGTATTTAATGTTTGGATAGATTATAGTGAGAGATTTGAGCTGTTTGGTTGTATTTCATGTTCATTCCCCTTATTAATGAATGTGGTTGGGTATTTATACCCTTAATTATGGGCCACATGGGCTTTTAGGTTAACTTATGAATTCGGGTCGAGTTCAATGACCCATTAATCTTTAAGCAAGTAAGTAATTAGCTTAGTCATGAAGTGATTTAGGTTTTGATACATTAGTCCTGTTCGGATGGTTTAGTGGGTGGTTTTTGTCCGAATTGCCCCTGTCCGGTTCCTTTAGTGAGTGGTGAGATAATCCGGACTCATCAACCACAACTTCAACTTTTTTAGCACTTTTAAATTCTTCAAAAAAAAAATTAAAGAGTGTTCGAGAAAATATATAAAGCATTGTTTGAGACATTACCTCTAAGATTGTCGAACACCTTGTGTCTAAATTTATGCCGTGTTACAAATATACTATTTTCAATTGTTTTTTAAATTCTTCAATGTTGCATTTTGACCAGACAATGCAGTATGCCCTAAAACGATTTATGTTTAGGATTCTTTCTACTTTTTGTGGAGCTTAGATATAATAATCAATCATTTATTGTTTTCAGTATTCGTAACTCACTCACACAATCTCTGTTGTGTATAGTAGTTTGTTGTGGTAAAAAAATCACTAAAAAATATCGTTGGCACACAACATTAAACACTGACAGTTTCCAATCACACTAACAATCCAACACGAGAGTATTGTTAGGGGACTGTGCGTTTTACTATCACCAGTGTACTAAGCATAATACCGCCGGTACAAATATTCTGCACTGTAGTGCTATACTATAGATTGACAAAAAAATATATTAAACCGCACTGACATTTTTATTTCATTCATTCTCTTCCATAAATTTAAAAAAATAACAAGAATAAATGTTTGAATTTAGATTTAAACTAATTTTTATATAAATTTAAAATTTAAAAATCAAATACAATTTTTCAAAATTCAAAATAAATAAGTTAATAAATCAATAGGTATATTTAGTAGTTTTTTATTAATAAAATCATCATGATAAATAATATTTTTGAGATATTCTTAATATACGAGCATTTAGACAATAAAATTTATAAATCAAAATTAAATAGAACAACTATTAACCTCAAAATTAATAGATACTCGTACTTCTCTCATTTGATTGATAACTTTTTGTGTTGTTGAAATCTTAGGCCCACATTCGACTTAAGATGCCAAACCCAAGACTTTTTGTCCAACCATAACAAAACACGTATGCTCTTTCATTTACGGGTAAAGGAATCATTGACCTATTAAAACCGTACAAAATAATTGTAGTTATTTCATATATCCCGATTGGAAATGGGACAATTATGAGGACATATTGAAAAAACACTACTGAAGTGAAAACCAATTGTAAATAATTTAAATTAGTTATAAACTTTAATTAGATATTTATTTACATTACAATATACGAAATATAAAACCATCCGAAAAAATAATAACAATATACGTTTTAAACCGATTTAATTACATATATCCAAAATTAATCTAGATAAGAAAACGTCTTTTATTCTTGTTTGATTTTCTTTCATCAAACTCTCATGTTTCATTTAATTATAAAATTGTCATTAAAAAATACCAAACCCTAAAACAACTTAATTCACTAACTTTACACATACAAAACACTTTCATAGTAGATTAAACTTCATATTGCTAACAATTTCTCAAGTTTTTGAAAATATTGTTGAATATTCAAACATCTTAACATGTTTTTAATAAAACATATAAATAATTAACATGTAAAATTAACATATAAAAGGGTTTTTTTCAAAAACATCAACAATTATATTAAAACTTCAACACATAAAAGTACTACTAACAAAATAAACTAGGTTAATATTTCGACAAATAAAAAAAATCGATAATTTTTCTGAACAAATTATTATAAAAAAATGTAGTTTATTTTTAAAAAACACACTAACGCCAGAGGTGCTCAGTGTTGTACACCATATGTGATTGCTAAGTACACAACACCTATGGTGCAGGCCATTACGCACCATAGGTGCTAAGTGCACAGCACCAATGGTGCATAGTAGCTTACAACATAGGTGTTCAATGTTGTGCATCTATGGTGCGGGTCTTACGCACCATAGGTGTTGTGCACTTAGCACCTATGGTGCTAGTTTTTTATTTAAATATAATTTTTTAGAGAGAAAAATGAAGGTTAGGGAGAAATGTTGGAGAAAATAGGGTGGATATGGTTTAGTATAATTTGTTTTTCCTTAGAGGCTCCCAAAATGGTATTTTGGTGGAAAAAGTGCATTCATACGAGATATGGATGAACTCAAAATTAGATAAAATTAGATTGATTTTGCGTATATATTTAAAAATAATTTTAATATGTATAAACCAATCCAAAAGTAATAATAACCATATACGTTTTAAATCAACTTAGGTAAACCAGAATCTGATAAAAATCAGCATCAATCTTTTACAAAAACACTTACACTAAACTGAAATTACCATACCATACTTTTTTTTCTTCGAAAATAAAAATTATTATTTAAAAATTTCGTATCAAACTTAAGATCTATGAAAATAGTTTTAATATGTATAATGTAGTTTATTTTTTATTAATTAATAGAAATAAAAACACAAAAGTTTATCTATTTTTTATTAGGGAGACTTACTATTTAAGACTCATCGAACAAACCTATTACGGATAAAGACCTAAATTTGTTAAAGAGATTTTATACCTTAAATACCATTCTATATAAAATCCAGTAACTATTTTTTAAAATTTAAAATTTTAAAGATCTGTATCTTTTGAACTGTAACTCGGATTAAAAACCGAAAATACCATTGGTTTTGCTTTTTTTTAAGATGAACAAAAGTAGTACCACTCATTATATGTTTTGATTTTTCTTAAATATATGTTTTGATTTTTAAAATATATATATATATATATATTTTACACACGTTTTTCAGTTATATGGTTTCACATCTAGTGATTGGTTTCGCATCTACCAAAATAAAGAAGGTTTCACATCTATCAAAACAAAAACGTTTCTCATCTATCAAAATAAGGAAGGTTTTGCATCTATCAAAATAAAGAAGGTTTAGCATGTATAAAACAAAAGAGCATTTCGCATCTATCAAAAGAAAAAGCATTTCGCATCTACCAAAATAAAGAAGGTTTAACATCTATCAAAATAAAGAAGATTTCACATCTATCAAATAAAGAAGGTTTAACATCTACCAAAATAAAAAAAAAAGTTTCGCATCTATCAAAATAAAGAAGGTTCCCTATCTTCTTTGTTTACACTTTGAATTTATTTTTTTTAAAAGCTTGTATCTTTTAAACCGTAACTCAGAAAAACAATCCGAAGATACTGTTGGTTTGGTTTTTTTAAGACGAACAAAACTAGTACCACTCATGATATGTTTTAAATTTTTTTCAAAAAAATATTTTTAAAAACCGTAACTAACTCAAACAGTTTGGTTCAAAACCAAGAAATTAATAGCAAATTAATCTTGTTGCCTTTAATTTTGTTTTCTTGGTGATACATATGGTAGTCTTTGGTTCAAAATTATTTTCAAAATTGGCATCGGGACTTTCATTGATCTCAATTCGTCGCCCTTCCAGCAATTTTCTACCATTTCCTGAATATCTTCAATTGCTTTTTCTTTGCCAATACCATATTGCTTCATACAACATTGCACGCCAAAAGTCAAGTTTTGATTAGGAAATAAATAGATCTTAAATGATAAGTATTTGACTAAAACAGATTTTTTTAAATAAACATAAAATATGAATCTTAAATAGATAATTGTTAGGATTTTGATATTAAACGATACTTAACTTTTTATTATTTCTTCCATCATTCATAAAAAACTCTAGGCCAAAGCTATTTCCTCCATGTTATTTTGTATTTCCTCCATCTTTCAAACTTTCAAAAACACTAGTGACTTGCTTTTACCAAATTATCCTTATTTTTATTTCAAATTTATCATTAGATGCCATTTATCTAATTAAAAGTCTTATATGAAAAAACACAGCATTAACCTAACTTTAATCCAAGATATATGATTCTACCTCCAAAATTAACCCTAAAACAAAGAACTTCAATTTTATTGAAGATTAATCATGGAAAATAAAGAAACCCAAGCAAAGCCGGAGAACAGCACTCAATCGACAAACAATGTAATTTAAACTTGTTTTTACGTTTTACAACTTTGTAGCTTGAAAATACCTATTTCGAAACTTATTTTTTTTTTTCAGCTAAACGCGTTTTTACAGTTCTGAAAAAAAAAACAACTATTTCCGAGCCGGGAATTAGGAATCAGGTGTGATTTTTAAAAAAAAAATGTGCATCTGATTCCGAGAGGGCCACTCGGAATCAGTTGCAATTTTAAAAAAAATGTGCTACTCATTCCGAGAGGGTCACTCGGAATCAGTTGCAATTTTTTTAAAAAAATGTGCAACTCATTCCGAGAGGGCCACTCGGAATCAGTTGCAAACCCTCTGTCTCGTTAGTTTATGTGATAATTTGTTTACTGGGACATTGCACTTGATTCCGAGTGGCCCTCTCGGAATCAAGTGTAAAACACCAGTGTAAGAAAAGCATGGTGCTCGCTATTAAATATAATCAACCTATTGTCGTCTTCAATTCTGTGATACGAATCTAACATAGAAATCTAACTTCAAACCCTAATCGAAATCGAACAACAAAATCTAACTACAAACCCTAAATTTGATAATGGGGAAGAACCTAGAATTTCTTTCTCCAAGCTTTCTCTATCTTCGAATCAGCTGTTGTAAGGTAGTGATAAGTGAAAAATGGGTTTTCTTCTTTGTAAGGTAGTTCTTTATGGTGAAGAATGGGTTTTGTTATACTAAATTGGATGGGTATGTTAGGGTAATAGTTTTGTGAAGAAAAAATGGGTAAAAGGGCAATTTTGTAACTTCCTTTATGGAGGAAATAACATCATGGAGGATTTTTCAAATGATGGAGGAAATAAAAAATAACATGGAGGAAATAGCTTTGGCCAAAACTCTATCTTGTTATTTTCTCCATAAAAGAAAATTCTAATTTATCCTTGATTTAATTTTACACCAAAAATCTAAATTTCTCCAGTAACCATCCACCTTCACCTCTTCTCTTCTAACCCTAAAAAACCCTAGCCACCAAACAATTTTGAAGCAGTTTCTCGAGTTCCAAAGATAAAAATCTATCATTAATCTTATTTTTATTTTAAATATATTGTTTATTTTAAATATATGGGTTGGCATATGGAATAAAATATTTTCTTAAATCTATGATTTTTCTGCATAATGAGTTATATGAACTCTATATGCAGAAAAAAAAACTCGTTCATCGTTTAATCGATTTCCTGCTCGAGTTACTAGTTTAATTGTTTTTAATGTCGATTTTTGGTTTAATTGTTTCTTTCCTGTATATTGAGTTCAAAATATAGATTTTTATGGTTTGATTAGTGTCTCCTGATTGGGTTCTTTTTTTCAGAATCACATGCTTTTTTTTAAAAAACATGTCATTCGGAGTGGTTGTCTCGGAACTACAGGTTTTCTTTTTAAAAAACATGTAATTTCTTTGACTAATTTTAAAAATAATTGAGTTGAGTGGTTGTCTCGGAACTACATATTTTTTTAAAAAAATATATTTAATTCTTTGACTAATCTTAAAAATAATTGAGTTTTTTTGTTTGTTAGGGTTTAATTTCAGAAGTTAAATCATATACGTTGATTGTGATTTATCTTAATGATGTGTTTGTTGTAATAAGAGTTTGATAGTGGATAGTTGCATCAAATTATAAATTAGAAAATAAGAAAATAAATAAAAGACAAGAAGGTAAAAACAAATATTTTGTTAAAAATTTGAAATTTAAAATAAAAAAAACAATAAATCTTATGAAAGAAATAACGTCACCCTTTTTATTTTAGTATAATATACTGGGTAGCAAAATTACCCTTGTATTGGATACAATGTCCAATGTTTTATCAACACTCTTTTATCTTTTCTCAAAAGCTTATAAGTAAACCTTATAAAGTTTACTTTCCTTATAGAATGATGATTTTATTTCTATACAAAGTTTTGTTAATTTTATTAGTATGATGGAATTGTACATGTAGGTTGTCTGTTTTATATACTTAAAATTAACTACACAGGAGGATTGGGAGTTTGGGACTATTTCCACTTGTGATTAATGATTAGAATATAAACGGATATGGAGTCAAGTCAACCAAAAACTTAGGCTAAAAACCCTGTCAAGTCACTGGTGTTTGACCTCTGTTACATTCGTACCACTAACTTTCTTTCGTCCCCAAAACGAGTCACTGATGTTTCAAATCGTTACATTCTTGCCACTGACGCGTGCAAATTAACAAGAGGCTGACACGTGTCACCCCAATATACTCCTCTACGTTTTATATACGGTCACCCATTAAATTCTGTCCAAAATACCCTTGTTTACTAGTTTTAACTTTAACTTTTAACTTTTAACTTTTTACTTTTTATTTTTTACTTTTTATTTTAACTTATAACTTAAAATGATTTACCTCTTTTATTTTACCCCAAATATTTATTTTATTATTTTACTTCAAATCTTTATTTTATCAATTTTATATTAAATGGGTCCATTTTTCTTTGTTTTTGGGCGAGTAGGGAGTAAAACCATTAACAAAGAAGCAAGCCAGATCTAGTCGTCTTCTTCTTATTACCATAAAATTTAACCCAACGATGCACCATCGAACGTGTTCTCCCCACTGTAACTTATGTACAAGAAACCATCTTCGTCCTTGTGTTCCTCATAAATTGCAGACACCATCAAGTCAAGAAGAACATTTATATTTTCTTATAGTTTCATGTTTGCTTTCGTTCTTTTGACTGTATTTTTAGCATTCAACCCTTCTTCAAAACTCCTCGAGGCGAGGTTACATAGAACGAGAAGCACACGGCCGATTGATTCATCGGATCTGACCATCGAGAGTAGAATCGCAACAGTGTCGAGTTTCACTAGCTTGACTCTGTTGCTAGAGACTAAAGTGAGCTGGTATAACGCTAGATCCGAGTCGTGACGAGTTAACTCGCTTTCCAATCTAAGCGACTGGAGAAGCGTTTCTATCGCACCGGGTACACCGATGGCCATCTTATTCTCTAGGGATAAATTGACCAAACTGTATGTAGATGGAATTAGAGATTTGAGACATGATATTATCAATGGAATACATAGCAAAACCATAGACTCATCTCTGTTCCTTTTGATTTTCCTCAACAAAATCAGAGTCTTTGTTCTTGGTTGAATATATATGTGCTTTTCAGTTTATTGTAGATCTCTTCTTCTTCAGGTAAATTAGTCGAAATCTTTGAAAAGGATGATGACTTCTGGTTTTGGCTGGCGGTTACTATTTCCATTTCGGTTATTTCAAACAAGGTGAAGATAAAAATGTTGTAGACGAAGAGAAGAGAAGGAAACAAGAAGAACTTGTACCATTTAAAATTAGGGTTTTAAGGAAGATAAAGATGAATAAGTTAATTTAAAAGTAATGAAATAATTATTTGAGGTAAAAATAAAAAAAAAAGTTAAAAAGGTTAAATGAAAATTAAATAAAAAATTAAAAATAAAAGGTAAAATTTAAATATTATTAAACGGGGGTATTTTGGGCAGAATTTAAAGGGTGGCCGTATATGAAACGTAGATGAGTATATTGGGGTGACACGTGTCATCCTCTTGTTAATTTGCACGCGCCAATGGCAAGAATGCAACGATTTGAAACATCAGTTACTCGTTTTGGGGACGAAGGAAAGTTAGTGGTACGAATGCAACAGAGGTCAAACACTGGTGACTTGACAGGGTTTTTAGCCCAAAAACTTACAATTGGGTACTATTCTTTTTCAAATGAATAAAATTATAATCAATTTTATATTTAGTTTTGAATTATTGACTGGTATATAAGACAATTTGATAAATTTTATTTTATGTATTAAAATTTTCATTTCGGGGAGAATAACTAAAATATAATGAATTCGATTAATTTTTCTATGTTTTTTTATTATCATTAAATAATTTTTCATGTTTCAATAAAAATAGGATTTTTAATTTTGGTTAATTACAAGCGGAATCAAGAATGAACAAGAAAAATTGTTTGGTGACGAAATTATTGCAAAATTAGTTTATTGAATTATCATATTATATATTAATTAGATTGTATTAGTGCAACAGATTATAAATGTACTCGTTTTTTTATTTTTAATTCAAGATTTTAAAGATTTTTATAACCTGTTTTGTAGAATTTTTAGTCCGGTCATGAATGAAAATATATGGTGCACAAACTAATTGGCATAACATTATTGTGATAGCAAACTATTTGGCATAACATTATTGTGATCACTTACATTGTTGGTCTTGAGATTATGAACTTAGAGCTCCATAATCAGACAGCTGTTCTTAAATTTTAGTTTGAAAATCCCATAACCAGCATTTAGAATTGAGATGATACAATAATTTCGAAGATATTAAATTTGGAGAAAACATTTGGTGAAATTCAAGTTTGAGGAAGAATCAGAAATAATTTGATTAGATTGAAACAATATTAGCTCATTTTTTAATATTCCAATCGTAAAAATGATTATTTCTTCTTTGCTCAAATCTTGACTTAAGAAAAAGTAATTGGAGTTGTTCACGAAGAATAAATTTAACATTCTTAAGAAATTGGAAAAACTAAAGGTGATAAGATACCTTTACAAATATTTATAAACATAAAGAGATGCAATATTGTGTATACATGTATACAAAGTATTTTTATAAAAAGGTCGATAATAATATTAAGTCTCTTATGATGTAACAGAGAAATTGAGTTTCAACTTACGTAACATCATAAAGAGTTCTACAAGAGGATTAAATATTTTATGATGCATTAGAAGAAAAAAGTTTCACTTTTATAACATCATAAAGAGTTTTGCAAAAAACATCACATTTTTATGACGCAACTGAAAAAAAATCAGCTTAAACTTTTATAACATCACATAAAGTTATAACTCGTAAACATGAATTTATATAATAATAATGACAATTAATGAAAGTATATTCAACTTTAAAGATCTTAGATGTTGTACACAGAAAATATAATATTTGGTTTTAAATCCATATTAAAACTAACTATGACAATATAATAACTTTATAAGATATATCCAAAGTCATATGTCATACAAATGTCACTCAATATGAAATATAAAGAACCTATATTTCAGTTAAGCGAAGAGTTTTTTAAAATAGTCATATTATCAAATACATCTTTTAACATTAAATCTCATTAAATGAATATCACGATCATGTAACATTGAGAAAATGTAATATAAAGTAGAAACCCCAAAACTTTATTTTTTGTGTATGATATGTTGTAAACGTGAATCGGTCTAAAAAAAGATCAAATTTTTTTGTAACAACCATTTGTACACTTTAGTTAATGTCAATGGTTTTGTGACATTAAAATATCAACTTAGAAAACTAAACGGGTGTCACATTATTGATAATATAATTTCTTATAGTTATAATCTCGTTTTATTTTGAGATGTAATATTATAGATATTACAAGTTCGATTGGAGTAAATTTATTTTCAATATTGTATACTAATGATATATTCATCACCGTAAACTATTGTAACATATTGCATGCCACCAAAAAACTTAATTGAATTAATTTGAGGTAAAATATATGGTTAAAGATTTTTATGTGTCCATAATCTAGATGTATCGAGATCTTTCTTTATGTACTACGATCTTATCAAAAATTACACACAATAAGAATGGTATAGAAAACAACAAGCATGCAGATTCTCTTGAGGCAAAATAAGATAGTCAATATCTCAAGTTGGATTTGCGAATTTATGGTGATGTAAGATTTTATGTTTTTTGGAAATTGGAAGTTAGATGTATACTCAGTTTTATTTAGGATAAGAACCATTATAATAAGATACGAGTAATCCGATATTCAAAAATAACAAAGCATTAAATATAGACGCAAAAAAGTAAGGAGATCACAATGCCACGAGACTTTATTGATTAAGGAGATGTTAGATCAAATTATATGATTTAAATCTGTTTGTTTTATGATGGTTAAAATTTACAATACGCTTAAAAATAACTAAAATATACTATAGATACAAAAAAATTAAAGTATAGCAAATGCAAATAAATTTAATAATTTATTTTTTTAGATTGCATGAAAATAAAATTATATTGGTTTCTCTCTCTTTTGATCATCTCTTACTAAAACATTAACATCCAAATTTATTTATAAACTTATCGTTCAAGTGGGATCCTTAGTAAAATAATATCTAAATTCAATGATATTTTTTGTTTACATTTTAGTTTAAGTTATGTGTAGATTGAACTATATTTAATATAAGTTTGTATATAATTTAGTTAAGTAATACAACATTTAGTTTTGCTCTAGTATCTCTTGTACATTATGTATAATTGAGGGATTTGTTGAAATATAACTTGAAGTCATGCAACATACATGCAGAAATCTTACAAGACAAACAATTTTTGTTTTATAGTTAGTTTTGTATTCTATATTTGAAGACTAAAAACTGATTCAAGAATTAGTTTAGAATCAACAACTACTTAACTGTTTGATGATTAAGTAGTTAGTGATTATCTAAGTCTAAGATATATATATATATATATATATATATATATATATGTGTGTGTGTGTGTGTGTACATATTGTTTTAATAATAAAATGTAATGTAGCAAGTTATATTTCTCTCAATTTTCTTTGTATTATGTTCTTATCAAGAACACAAACATGATATGAGAGCTGGATACATAAAAATAAATATTGTTAGCTCTTGTTCTCTTGACGGAGTTTCTTGATAAGATGGAAGACATTGATGACATTCAAAATCGAGGATGCTCTGGATAAAAATTAAACTTTGGTAGTGAAAGCAACGTTTATAGCAGCAACAATGAGATTGTTGTAAATCATCATCCTGATAACCCAAGTGTGTTGATCATTAGTACCAAGTTGGCAGAGCAAAACTATATTATTTGGTGCAGAGCCATTAGATGATCACTGGTTACCAAACATAAACTTAGCTTCATTGATGAAAGATCAATTAAGTCTCTATTGATTTTTGTTGAGTATGATAGGTGTAATCAAGTGAATATCATGGTCTATTATTGGATCATAAACTCTATCTTTGATCCTCTAAAAGATAAATTTATATTTTTGGATAATGCAAAAAAATTATGGGAAGAAATATCCCAAATATATGACTGCTACAATGGACCTATGGTTTATGAGCTAAAAAAGGTGATTAATCTTATTTCTAAATGAAGCTTGAGTGTGGTGGCGTATATCTCGAAGCTCAAACTATTGTGGGATAAAAAATATGCATTTATACTATTTTTAATTTGTAAATGCTAAAATAATTGTGATTGTGGTATGTACTTAGAACTAACCAAAAGAGAATAAGAAGATAGGTTGATGCATTTTCTTTTTGAGCTTTATGGAAGTTTTGAGGGAGCTAAGGATCAAATCATCTTGATGGATCATATGTCACCAGTAGAGCCTATGCTCTAGTGCTTTCTGTTGCAAAGAAGATGAGCCTGAATGCTCTAAGTGAAGATAATGAAAATTCTGCCATGATGGTTAAAAGATATCATGCTGATGGTAAATGAAATTTGGATAAAAGAAAGAATGAATAATTGAAATGTAGCTACTTCCTTCAAAAGGGATATACCAAAGATAATTCTTTCAAGATAAAAGGTTACCCTGGTTGGTGGGACATGAAAAATATAAAAGAAAAGAATGGCTCAAGCAAAGCCTCTGTATAATGGTCAAGAAAAAAGAAGAAACATTCAAGGATTAATGAATATGGCCATGAAGGTTCAACAAGATTTAGAAAGAATGTTTGGAGGTGGAAAGAAACCAGCAGATGGTAAAGAAACTGCAAGTGTTAACTGTGCACATCTTGACGACTTTTCAGCTATGTATTCATCCAATGATAATAAAAATGTAAATACGAAAGGTATATTTTGGATTATTGATACGGGAGAATCAAATCGCATGTGATGTGATCTTTTTTTTTCTTCTAAAATTCATCCATTAAAAAACCTCAGTCTATCACTTTACTAGATGGTTCCATTAAAACAATCTTCTTTAAATGATCAATCCTATGGCTTTCTATCAGTGAGTAGGCGTATAGCCTCTTCATGCATTTTTTTAAAATTCTTGAATAAACATTTCTTTCTTCAGGACCAATACTCTAAACAAGTTCCTGGAGTTGGAAAGAAATAAAAAGGACTATAGCTTATCAACGATCAATCCTTCAACCAAGCTTCAATTGAATCTGCATGCTCTAAATTTCATTTTTCTTATCGTAGTATTCCCAATGTAGCTACTGTAATAAAGCCTAATATATGACATCTTAGACTTAGAAATTGTTCTTAGGAAAATTTTAAAGCTTTTGAATGTAACAAATCATGTTGATATATGTAGCATTTTTCCTTTGGCCAAACAATAAAGAAGTACTTTTCCTTCTAGAATTTCTAATACTTTTAAATCTTTTGACTTGGTTCATTTAAACATACGAGAACCATATAATGTGTCAATTATTACCGACAATAAACATTTCTTGATAATATTTGATGATTATACTAGTTGTACTTAGGTTGTTTTGCTCAAAAGCAAAGCTGATACCTCCTATATTTTCAGACAGTTCGCTGCCTTGCGTCGAACTCAATTCAATGTCAAATTCAAGGTCTTGAGATATGATAATGATACAAAATTTTCCAATCAAAATATATCATCTTTTCTGTCTAACCTTGATGTTATACATCAAAGAACACTTCCTTATACTCCTTAACAAAATGACATTGTTCCAAGAAAACACAAATATTTGCTTGAAACTGCAAGATCTCTAATGTTCTGATCCAATCTTCCAAAGTGTTTTTTGGGAGAATAAATTCTTACAACTCACGTATTAAAATGTTGAAAAGAAGTCCACCTAATATAACTAACCAAAAAATATTTGGTTGCTTATGGTTTGCCTCCATCAGGTTTTCCTATCAGGCTTATAAGGATGTCCTTATTGGATATTCATCCACTCAAATTGGTTATAAACTATATACTCTAAAATTCATAAGATGTTAGTGTCTAGGGATGTAAACTTTCATGAAAATATTTTACCATTTCAAATCAAATATTATTCATGATCATGTACCTACTCCAATTGTTAATCAATATGATGAGCCAATTATTGATCAACTTAAGTCAACATTGACCACCAATGACATAATGTCTAATGGTCATAGTCATATTAATGGCCTTTCCTATCCTTGTATTTTGAATAAAATTATCACAATATCTGCTTTACATGATAAGGATGTAGATACACATATTCTTTTAGAGCTAGCATTAGGATCAAACATAAACCACCGTGGCTTAACGATTTTGTTCTTCAAACATTTGATGGAAAAATTTCTCCTACAAAAAAACTTTACTCTTCACATATTCCTCCAATATTTTCTTATATAAATAATTATGTTCTTGATGCATCCACACTGATGTTTTAGCTAATTTGTATCTTATCCAAAAGCCTCAGTCTTATGAACAAGCTAAGTATCATATTGGATGGCTCATATCCATGGAAATGGAATTTCAAGCTTTAAACTCCAACAATACTTGGGAGCTGTCTGATCTACCCTATGTTAAAAAAACTATAGGATCTAGGTAGGTATATAAGGTGAAAAGAAACCCTGATGGGACTGTTGACAGGTTAAAAGCTAGACTTGTGACTAAAAGATACACTCAAATCGAAAGAGATTACTATAATGATAGCTTATCTCTTGTTGCTAAGTCTGCTACCATGAGAATTATGTTTGCCTTGGTTGTTTCTGATGGGTTTTCAGTACATTAACTGAATTTTAATAATGCATTATTGCATGAATCTATGGATGAAATTCTCTATATGAAACCACCATCAGGACTTCTTGATAAAGGATATCATAGAGTGTTTAAACTCAACAAGTCAAACTATGGATTGAAACAAGCATTAAGGTAATGAAATCAGGCCTTAACTGGAAAACGTTGTGGCTTTTGGCTTCATCTAGTCTATGGCTCACAATTGTTTTTTTTGTTTTGAAATAATCAAACACTAAAACCTTTTTAATTGTTTATGTAGATAATATATTATTAATCAGTGATTCCTCTGTGCAAGTTACTAAGGTCAAAACATATCTTGACAAGATCTTTATTGTGAAAGATCTGGGTATTGTTAAGTTTTTCTTAGCATTGAGGTTTTAAAATGAATGCAAGAAATCTTCTTAAACCAATGTAAATATATTTTAGACATATTAATAGAAGTTGGACTACTTGGATGCAAGATTTCCAAGAAATATATGATTACTGGTGTGGATCTATCCAAAACTGATTCAGAATTGATTCCAAATGAATGAAGCTAAAAAAGATTGATTGGAAGACTTATAAACTTAACTTTACCAGACCAGATATTACTTTTAATTCTAAAAAACTTAGTCATTTTTTCCATCAACCATGAGCCTACATTGGAGTACGCTGATCCATCTATTGAAGTATCTCAAGAGATCACCATATCAAGGGCTGTATTTTGCATCACATTCCCCTCTAACCATTCATGCCTACTGTGATGTTGATTGAAGATCTTATACTATCACAAGAAAATCTATCACATGATTCTCTCTCTTCTTAGGTACTTCTTTAGTATCTTGGAAAATAAAAAACAGGCCACTGTTAGTAGAAGCTCAACAAAAGTGGAGTATAGAGCTATGGTCTTTAGTGTTTGTGAAATTCAATGGATCTCGTATATCTTTAACAATTTAAATATATGTTTTTCTTTACCTATTAATTTAGGTTGTGATAACATGGAAGACATTCATATCAAGTAAAATATTGGTTTCTATAATGAACAAAATATAAGATATGCACTGTCATATTTCAGGAATCAATATCTTCAAAACTTCATCAAACATGCCCATATACCTACCAAGCTTCAACTTGTTTATATATTCACCAATGCCATAACAGCTTGTCTTTTTCATTATCTTGTGTCCAAGATGAACCTTTTCGACTTATTTAAGAATTCATCTTGAATGGGAGATGTTGAACTATAATTTGAAGCCATGAAACATATATACAAAAATATTTCATCACAAGAAAACTCTGTTTCTAGTTAGTTTTGTATACTATATTTTAAGATTTAAGAACTAATTCAAGAATTAGTTTGTTATCAAAAATTACTTAACATATTAATGGTTAAGTACTTAGTAATTATCTACATCTAAGATACATATATGTACATATTTTTTTTAGTAATATAGTAAGCTTAATATTTATTTGTTTTCTTTATATTATGTTTATATTATGTTCATATCAAGAGAACACGAACATAATCTTAATTCAACAAAGTACAATAAGTTGAGAGTTTATATTTTATTATTATATGATCATGAAAATCCATGCTACATATCATGTCAAGTCTAAATTATTTAGATTATAGTTAAGAATATGATTATTATGAGAATTGTTATGTTTTAAGTGGTACTATCTTTTTAGTTTTGTAATTTAGATGCGCTGGATTATCGAAAAGATTTATGCTTTCTATTTCCAAATAGAAAAATAAGACCATCTTGATCTTCATTAATATCTCCTCACCTAAAATTATATATGTAGATTTCTACACCTTCAAACCTATTAAAAATACCTTTTTACTATAACTTAGATAAAAATCCATACATATTTATAAGATCCATAATTTGTTCATCCAAAAAAGACAAAAAACTTTTTAAAAATAACACGATATGATACAACTTTTCACAACTATTATCTTGTGCTAGGAAAAATCAATAATATTCGAACAAGTATTCACCCTGATCGAAACAAAACTTTCCATTGTCGAAACTTAGCCATTATCAGCTGAAGTAGTGGTCACAGTTGGTGAACACATATCAAGAGATTGAAAGTAGTAATAAGAGTTTTGGTTCTTTACCCTTTAAGAACAAAATTAACAAAAAAATGAAAAAAATTAAATCAAACACAGAAGAAAAAATCCTACATCCACAGAAAACACTCACATTATATATATATATATATATATGAGGTTACAAGAAGACTTTCTCAAACACTAAAACTTAGCCACTCATATTTTATTACAAAGCACTCAGGTTTTATAAAAAGAACTATAGATCTCAGAGTATTCCAAAGTGTTAATCTTCTAACTCTCCACACTCTCTAAAATCAAGACAAACTAGAGAACTTTTTATCTTTAGAAAATTAATCAAGTCACGACACGCCATAAGGATTCAATGTTATCTTTCACTTTATATAGACTCAAGGATGTGGAACATAGTACATCAGGCTCACATTAGCGTTCGAAAGGTACATACCTTGCCCAACCAAATAAGGAAATTTCTCTTACCACACTAACACATGTATGGATGTCAAGTAGTTGCAAAATTTCCTGATGCACGACTGTTAGCTATATCATGCTTGTACTCTTTATATCCTATTCAAATGCACACTTGAGATTAATCCTCTTAATCAATGATAGATATTTTTCATCCATTTCAGAATATTCTCATACAAATAATCATTAGGTCCAGCAAGAGATTAACATGTACCTTATTTTCAAATAGTATTAAATACACTTGCCTTCGGTTATGCTCAACCATTAGGTTCCAACATACTTTTTTGCACTTTAATATTTGGCTAAGCCTTCAACAACATAGAGATTCAACAGTCAAGCTCCTTAAGCTTTCGCTAACTCACATATTCGGCCTTGAAGGTCAAGATGAATTCCACCAATCATATTTATCCAGCTTCAACATTGAATTCTGGCCTTTGGCACCTAGTTCCAGTTTTCACTCTTAATTTCATCTTACAACCCTTAGTTTTTAGCCTTTGATACTTAATCTCAGTTTCAACATACAACTTCAGCTCTAAGTTTTAGCTGACGACACTAAGTTTTAAATTCAACACTAAGTTACAAATTCATGACCAAAGTACAACTTATGGATTTAAGTCAAATCTTCAACGATGATCTTGTCTCAGCCACTTTCAGTCTATACTTAACAATTTTACACCTAGGCTGACAATGGATTCAATATCCATTACCCCGATGGTCCAACTACTTATTGGAGATAAACTTTCCTCCTGTATTTGCGGCATGATCAAGTCCCATAAACTATGTGAACTCTATTGTATAAATCTACCCCAACAGACCAGTCTCCTGACTTTCTACATCCAAGAAGAAATTACTAACATCCACTTGACCTAACTCAAGATCAGATCAAACAACACTTGACAACAACCTTTCAAAGTCTCTTTGTTGCTCCACTTACCAATAAAGTTTTTTTCAAGACCCAATTCATGCAATGGTTGAACTTCATATGCAGAGGTCAAACCTGAACCCAGCCTGAAAACAGCTATGATATAAGCTTCCTCGGCTCCATCTTTATGTTCAAACTCCATATCAACTCTAGCTTCACCTTCAACGATAATTTTTGTAGTGTTAACCTTATGATCAGTGACCTTATAACTCCACCAAATACCCACCCATTTCTAATTAAAGCCTCGTCACTCATAGGATCCAAGCACAACGAACTTTAACTTTTTACATCTTCCCGATAACCAAAAGTTTAAGGGCTCATATTGACGATGATTCCAGCTATCCCAATAGCTCATTCACTCAATTTATTGCTAAGTCCATCTGTCAGAAGCATACCATTTACTCTCTTAAGTAAGGTCTAACTCATATTCTTAGTTATTCCATATCTTAGAGTAATGCTCAATATTATATGCCTAGACATTACAGAAATAACTAGTGAATGGTTCACTAATTCTCCAATAGACGCTCCAGATTAAATATCATTAAAAAAATGGCAGTAATAAAAATTTAATTATAAAATAGGATACATCCTAAGTATAAAATCCAAATTAATAGGAAACTTAATTAAATAACGATCATAATAAATAGGAAATTTGATTAACATAAATCCATTTAATAGGATATCTAATTAGATAGGAAGCCTAATTAAATTAAAAAACTTTATCCAATAGAAGAATTCCAATTCGATCAACAACTTAAACACAACTCCATCAGGAAGAAAATATAGTGTTCTAGTATATTCGGTAAACTACTTCAGATCAAACCATCGACAACACACATCTGAAAGTCCATCGACAACATTTATTCGACTATTTTTAACTCTTAGGTTCTAATAGACTTCTTCTATACCTAAGTTTGATTGAACATCTAGTCATATAAAGAGTCTGCAGTTCCAGCTCCTTAACTCTTCAGCTTACTCACCTTCAACCCTTAAGGTCCAGCTAAACTTCACCAATCACATTTCTCCAGCTACAACACTTAGTTTTGACCTTTGGTATCTACTTCGAGTTTCAACACTTAGTTCTAGCTTCATCTCTTAGTTTAAGCCTTTGGTACTTAGTCTTAGTATTAGTATACAATTTAAAATTTAATTTATAGCCTACAATACCAAGCTATAAGTTCTACACCAAGTTATATTTTTTATTATGTTACAACCTTCAACACCAAGCCAAGCTTTCGTCAGTGATCTTGTCGTAGTCACTTTAAGCCTATACTTAATAATTCTTCACTTAGGTTCACATCGACATCATTATTCGTTACCCCGATGCTCCAATCACTCACCAGAGACAAAATGTCCACCTCCATGTCTAGAGTTATCAGTTCTCATACAATTCGTGAACTCTATTACGAAAATCCTCTCAGGCAGACCAATCTCCTCACCTCTTATATCAAATAGGGAACTAGTAACATCCATATGACCTAAATCAAGATAAAACCGATCAACACTTGACAACCCACTATCAAATTTTTCTCGTTCCTCTAAAGTTTGAACATATGAAACCTTTGACCCATGAAACTTCTGATCAAGACCCAAACATAAAAATAGTTAAATTCATTTGCAAAGACCAAACGTGAACCCAACTTAAAAATATATTCAATAGAGGCATCATAATCTTCATCTTTATGTTCAACCTATCTCAACTCCAACTCAACTTACGGTACCCATTACTTCTCCATAAAGACCGAAAGTCTAGGGTCTCATGTTGACGATGATAATTATACCAACAACTCTTTCACTCAACCTCTTTATTTTCTCATAGCCATTGATCCAAGTAAGGTTCGATTTATTTTCTCAATTATTTAATGATTTGGAGTACTTCTCAAGATTGTACGCCGAGACATACCAAGTTTAGAACAATAACTAGTGAATGGTATGTTCACCGATATCATGCCATTTTTAGTCATGCACCTCTTTAGATAATTTTTGGATTTGATTGCCGCCTACTTTGGCAAGTCTTTGAAGGTCTCCATATAAATCCCAACATAACTACTCTTAAAACTATACGCCCCTTCCATCATCGACCAATCCAGAACTAAAACACCATCATTTCTGCTAGCCTCCATAACAATATATGAGTTCTATAAGACCATAATTATTCTATCTCCCCCCTTATACAAAAACCTTTCTTTATCTGACATACCTATAAACATAAGGTTAAGTTGAAAGACGTAACTCACATTTGCTAAATCTTTCATAGTCTAGTAGAAAACTTGAATATGATACTCTACATTTCCTTCATATTCTAACACACATCATCCCTAACATGACCTTACCAGTTTGAAACACTTCTAGGTTTTCAAAACAATGTTTGTTGAAAGTCATATGGAATAAAAATCTCTAATTGAGAACCCACTTGAACCTGTTACTACAAGAAGAAACTATTAAACCATCAACATATTTATAGTCTTCTAAAACCATCTAGTATTTCCAGCTCTGGCTTTTGGATAATTATCTACCTACCGCATCTTGGGATAGTTCCTACTAATATGGCCCTTCTTCTATTAGCACAAAAATTTCATCCTAAAACCCAACATATTTCTTGATTGAATTTATCTATTTAGGCCTTCTACTACAATTAGTCTGACACTATGAGATTCCTGTTAAACATCATCTTCCTTTGAAGATCCTTCAAGTTTAAAGCATTCTTAACTTTGGCCATTGTAAATGGGGTCTTTGATGTAGGTTACAATGTGAACAAAGTGCTCATACACTTCTAACAGAGAGTAAAAATAATTATTTCTTAGTCATCATCTTCTACCTTGACATTGATGACATTCAAATCAAGAATGAAACTATTCAAATTGTCCAAGTGTCTTCGGATCTCCTTGATACCTCCATCTGTAACGTGTAAATATTCTTCTCAAGGTTTAATATATTTGCAAACGATCTATTCATATAAATAACACTAAGCTTATTCTGAATTCCCATGGCCGAAGACTTTTGATAAACCTCTCAAAGTACTCATCTTTCAAGCTCAAGATAAACCTACTATGGGCCTTGGAGAATACTTCAACATTAATTTCGCTTGTACCATTCTCTTCAATGACATTAGATATTTTCATCTATACAAGGAATATTTTAACCTCAAGTCTCTAAAGATTAAAATTATTATATATACTGTGAATTTTAGAAGGTTAACCTTCATGCAATCCGTCATTATGAATGTGCTTAACTTTTCTCAAGATATCACATATTCGTCCTTCTACTTTACCTCCTTCACCGACACTGAATATTGATTTTAGATATCCACTATTATCGCACCACTTATTTGGAAATAAACAATATCCTAACAAGATTAAACTCAGGACTAACAAGACTTGCCAAGAAAAAACTTAATCACTCGACCAAAGAAATGACCGAAAGTTTGTGAACACCTACCGAGAGGTTGTAAGAGGTAATCAGAGCTTTGGATCTTACCATATTTTAAGCACAAACTTCACAATAAAGAACACAAAGTAAGCTAAACATAAAATAAAATATTTTACATGGTTTCATAGCCAACTTCAACTCTAAATTACAGTATATGATACCCAGTTATAACTTCGACACCTATTTACATCTTCCACCAAGTTACAGCCTTGAACACCAAATCAAGCCTTCTTCAGTGATCGGTTCGCAGTCACTTTTAACCTATACTTAACAATTCTCCACTTAGGCTCCAAATGACACAAATATTTGTTACCCAATTCTCCAACTACTCACCGTCTCCTGGCCTCTTATATTAAATAGTGAACTAGTAACATCCATATGACCTAAATCAAGATAAGACTGAGAAACACTTGACAACTCACTATCAGATTCTTCTTATTCCTCTAAAATTTAAATGTATGAAATCTTTGAACTATGAAATTTTCGATTAAGACCCAAACCCATCAATGGTTGAAACCTTTGGAAAGGGAAAATGTGAACCCAACTTGAAAACAACTTTGGTAGAGGCATCTTCATCTCCATGTTTATGTTCAAACTTTATTTCAACTCCAGCTCCACCTCTGACACCTATTACTTCTCCACGACGACCGGAAGTCCAGGGAATCCTGTTGATGATGATAGTTATCCTAACAACTCTTTCACTCAATCTTTTGTTCTGTCCAGTTTTGCGAAGCATATCACTTAGTCTAAGTAAGGTTCCTTCTTAATTACATGCTTTAGATTACTTCTCAAGATTCTACGCCTAGACATACCAAGTTTAGAACAATAACTAGTAAATGGTCCATTCACTAATAAAATACCATTATCAGTCCTTAATCTTTTCAGGCTCTTCTCAGATTTTATTTCCACATACTTTGGTAAGCCCTTAATGGCCTTCATCCGAATCTCAACAGTATCATTCACAACACCAGACGCCCTTTTATACTACCGATTTATCCAAAATTAAAACACCATCATTTCAACTAGCTTTAATAACAATATGTAAGTCTTTGAAGACCATAAATCTGCTATCTCCACCCTTATACCCAATGTCTTCCTCATATATCATATCTATAAACAGAAGTTTACATTTAATTTTAGGGAGATAACTCACATTTGTTAAAATTTTCTCAAGTCCAATAGATAATTGAATATCATGCTCCGTATTCCATTCATAGTATAACACACATCATTCCTCAACATGACCTTATTATCTTCAAACACTTCCAAATTTTAAAACTAATGTTTGTTGGAAGTAATATATAATGACACTTTGTAATAAAGAACCCACATGTTACCGCGACTTCAAGATAAAACTATTATATCATAATCATATTCATAGTCTTTTGAAAATATTCCAACGTCTCCAACTTTGACCTTCTATCTACCTTGATCCTTTAGGGATAGTTCCCACTAATATGGACCTTCTTTTATTAGAATTTTTTTTATCCTAAAACCAATATATTTCTTAAGGTTAAACTTCATAAAATCCCTCATTATGATTATGTTTGACTTTACTCAAGATCTACGATGTTCATTCTTCTACTTTGTGTTTTTCATGAATACCGAATATTGATTTTAGATATCCACACTCACCACACCACTTTCTAGGTTATAAACAATACCTAATAAAATTCAACCCAAACCTACCAAGACTCGCCATGTCGTATGTTAGTCACTCAATCAAAGAAATGATCAAAAGTTGGTGAACACTTATCGAGAGGCTGTTAGAGGTAATTAGAGCTTTGGATCTTAACATATTTTAAACATATAGCTTATAATAAAGAACAACAAGTAAAACAAACTCACAATAAGAAATTCAACATGGTTTGGATTATGAATAAGTTCTACATCCACGGGTAACGTACAATATATATATATATATATATATATATATATATATATATATATATATATATATATATATATATGTGTGTGTGTGTGTGTGTGTGTGTGTGTGTGTGTGTGTGTGGTTACAAGAAGACTCTCCAACACTAAACACTCAATCAATCAACTCTGTTGAAAGCTCTTTTATGGGCTTACAGAGATATTATAAATCGCATAATGCATATTCAAGTGTTTATCTCCTACCTCATTATAATCAAAGCTACAAGCTTTATACCTCTAAAAACTAGATTTGCTGCTTATATCTTTTGCTACTGTCTTCTCGCCATGAAACCCTAGATTTGTATTTCTTCTTCTATTTATGGACTTAGGGAAAAATGTAATTCTCCAACAAATGCTCCATATTAAATATCATTAATCAATTGTTGTAATACATACCTAATCATAAAATAAGAAACCTCATAAATAGGAAATCCAAATTAATATGAAAACTAATTAAATAAAAATCTCAATTGATAGAAAATCTAATTAATAGGAAACTAAACCAAATAGAAAAATCCTGAAAATATAAAAGAAACCCAGTTTGATGCGGAACTTAAGCCCAACTCCATCATGTACAAAGTGTGACGTTCAAGTAAATTCGACAGATTGTTTCAAATCATGCCATAAGTACCATGCATTTGTCAAGACACCAACAATATGTATTGGGATATGCTTGAATCTTAGGTTCCCATATATTTTTTCTACACGTATATATGGTTGAGCATTTAGTCCTATAGATAGTCAAAAATTACAACTTCTTAAGTCTTCCTCTTACTCACATTCAACCTTTAAGGTTCGTCTAAACTGCACCAGTCATATTTCTCCAGCTCCAACACTTAATTTCAACTTTGGACACCTAGTTCAAGTTTCCGCCTTCGGTATTTAGTCACAGCTTCAACATCTAACTCTGACTCTAAGTTATAACATATTACAGCAACTTACAACTTTCACACCAAGTTATAACTTTCACACCATATTACGACCTTCGACACCAAACAAAGCCTTTGATAGTGATATTACGGAGTCACTTTGAACTTATACTTAACATGAACTGATCTCAACGCCCACTGCACCACGGTTTTGAAAAATAAAAAATATTCGAACAAGTTATTCTCCTGGACAAAACAAGATTGATATTGCTAAAATTTAACCACAATTTGCTGAAGCAATGGTCGCAGTTGGTGAACACGTGCCGCAAGGCTGGAGAAGGTAATTCGAGGTTCATATTTTTTACATTCTCAAGTACAAAGTAAACAAGAAGGAACAAAAAGTAAATCAAACACACAACAATATATATAACGTGATTCAGATCGTGAAGAAATCCTACATCCACGGGCAACAGACACATATCTTGTATATAAGATATTACAATAAGACTCTCTCCGCCACTAACGCTCAACAACTCATCTTTTGTTACAAATCACTCAGCGCTTATAATTTTATATTATATCTCTCTACACTCTTTAAAATTAAAAAAAACGAATATCTTTCTCATTCTAGAAAATTATTCAAGTCACGCCACACCACAAGGTTTCAATATTTTGCTTCACTTTATATATAATAAGGGATGTGCAGCACATGACACCAGACTTACATTAATGTTCAGCATTTACAAACCTTTCCTAAGTAGATAAAAAAGTATAGTCTGTCGTACTGATACATATACGACTGTTTGGGTAATGGGGACATTTTTTGACGCACGACTATCGGCTAGAGAACAGTTGCATTATTTGTCTATTCTTTAAATGTATGGTCTATAT
Source organism: Limnanthes douglasii subsp. nivea (assembly GCA_036936605.1). NCBI lineage: Eukaryota > Viridiplantae > Streptophyta > Magnoliopsida > Brassicales > Limnanthaceae > Limnanthes > Limnanthes douglasii. The sequence continues at coordinate 132,078,318 of JAUPFV010000004.1, forward strand.
CAATCATTCTAATCAACGACATAGATTTTTCACCCAATTCAGAAACTGACAATGGTGAGGTTTATTTTCGTCTGAGGGTAAGTTTGTAAATTTTGTTTAGAGTTTTGTGGAAGTTTGTAAGTATTTAATGTTAGAGTAGAGAGTAGAGGGAGAATTAAGCAGCCTGGTTGTATTTAATTTTCATTACCCTCATTTAATGTTGGTGGTTGGGTATTTATACCCTTATATCTGGGCCTTATGGGCTTTCGGGTCATGTTTAATGGACCCGGGTCAAGTTTAAGGACCCATGAGCTCTTAGTAGGAGAGCAGGCAGCTTAGTCAAGAAGTGTTTAGGTTTTAAGTACTTTAGTTCTTGTTCAAACAGTCCAATTGGTGAGGTGTTCGAACTGCCCTGTCCGGTTAGGTAGTCTTTGTCCGAACTGTCCCTGTCCGTAGTGGTAACAGAATCCGGACTCATCAGTAGCCCCTTTTTTAGGTGTTTGTTTGTCAAAACCTGAAAAATAGTCCGTTGTCTGTGACAGTTTTATCCGGACAGGTCTTTTGAATTGTGTTATGGTTTTATCCGGACTGAAAAAAGCTCTTTGAATCTAAACGGTTTTTTGCCAAAGTTCATGGGACACGTGTCTCTCTTTGGTTCGTTACTTTAGCCGTTTTTTCACCTCGAATTTTGCTCCCACCTTCTCTGAAAAGCAACCTCTTCATTAATGAAGGTGACATCAGCGCCATCTCTTAATCATTGCAAATCTTTTCGAATTCTCATAGGCATCAAAACTTCTTTTTGGGGTTTACTATAAATTAAAACACTTTCCACTGTTTTACTATCACTTTCATTTTCACTTTGCTAATTTTCAGAGCTTTCTCTCTCAAACACAAGTTCTTTACTTTGGTGGTTTATGTTCACGACTAGGAACGCTTTAATCAGAGGCGGGTGGCTCAATCTATCTGAACTAGAAAAAGCACAAAAAGTTGAAAGGGAGAAGCGCATTGCAGCAGGCTTACCTACTTCTCCCATCGACAAACCAGCAACTTCAACTACAGAGCCTGACCAGGGTTCATCTTCTACAAAAAGTGTCAGACCGAAGAGATTGTTTCAAACCAGCCTTTCCCCTATTGTCTCAGGTTCATCGGTTCAAGAGTCAGAACCCACTGTTGAACCATGCTTAACAGTTACTAGTTTTAAAAAACCTTCCCCGTTCTTAGCCATGGGGTCAGATGCTGATACTTCTCCCAACAAACTGGTTGATCGAAGAAAAGGCCGGCTGATCAAAGGTCAAGCTTCCAAAGGCACCCCTTCGAAATCAGGTGCCAAGGATAGCAGTACAGGGTGAGAAGCACCCATTAAAGTAACCAAGGACAGGCTGTTCGGTCCGGAGGCTACTGGCTCAAGCCCCCGAAGAGAAACCTCCACATCAGAGCCCCAGCCGGAGGCTAGAGTCTAGTAGGGTACTGAAGCTCATCAGTCCGGAGGTCAGGCTGAACCAACTCCAAACCTCCCCCTCACCAAGACAACTGAAAACCCTTCCTCAATAATGGAGGAAATAATGGAGGACTCTATTGAAGAGGCTCCATTTGAGTCCGAACCCTTCGGAAAGACTAGTGATGCTGCTGCTGCCAAAAATGATAAGGGCAAAAAAAAACTGTGCCTTAGGCACCCAGATCTGCCAGAGATCCTCGAAGGAAAAGTTGGACCTTGTTTCCATAATGTCAGTGTTAAATATCTTCTCGCTTTACAAAAAATCAACTATGCTTTCATCCATACAGCCGAGTTGGGCCGGATGTGTACGAAGTGGGGAATTCCGGAGAACGTGAAGATAAGAATCCCCATAGACCCCGAAACCCCAATGGACTGCAGACTCAGTGAAATTGTCATCTTCACTGAGCTTTTCAACTGGGTTTTAAGGTTCCCCTTGGATCCGGAAATAGTTAGGTATATCCATCTTATCAAGCTCTGTCCCAGTCAACTAAGCCCCAACGCCTGGTACACACTTATGGCATGTATCATGGCCTCCAGGCTCTCCGGGATTCCTTTACCAATGGAGGAATTCGCAGCTGTGGCCAGTCTCTGCAGAAACCACCACATTCCCTTCTATCACTTCAACATGGGTGATAATTATAAAGTAGTTGATGATCTGCTTGAATCAGAGAGAAATTGGAGGACTCAATTCATGTTCGTAAGTAGATGGAGGAGTGATCGTAAGTATCATACCTTATATTTTTCTTTTGACTTTTATTGAATTTTCCTAAACTGACTGGTCTTGTCTTTTGTCTTAACAGAACTGCCCAAAGACTTCAATGACTACCTAAAGTCCGGGCAGACCACTTGTACCAAGATCAACACTTGGGCTGCTGAAAAGTGGGGGAACCGGTTTCATGATGCTTTTACAGGAGACAATTTTGTAAGGTCTCACCTCTGGAACACCACTGACCGGAGGGAGTTGACTTGGGAAGAACTCACCACTCCACCCCCTCCGGATGTAGTCCTCAAGAGAACTCATGCACCAGACGGGTCATTATACTTGCTAGGTCGGGCCAAGGCCCCGAGTAAAAGGAAAGGCAAGAAGGGGAAGGGCAAGAAGGTTGCAGGTGAGGCTAACCCTGCCGAGGTGGAGGAGGCTGCTCCAACAAACCCAGAGGGGCCAGCCCCAAGCCAGACTGATACTGCTCTACTAAAAGGGGTAGAGCACGAAAGTGCTAGGGAAGAGTTTCAATCCCCAAAACCCCCAAGGGTTCCTAAGAGAGACCGAAAACGGGGAGCAGAAAGCAATGACAGGGAGGCTAAGAAGAAAAAGACCTCCATGGGTGATGAACTTTCTCTCTGGCCTCCAGAACCTCTCCCCCCGGTAGATCCTACTGATCCAACACGAGCAGAGGAGATCCCTGGTGATTTTCAAACCGACGAGGTTGGAGGAGGAGACCTTAGCATTGATGGTGTTGACATCACCAGGCTTGATGGACTTGGTGACTAATTTTGCCAACCTCCCCAGAGACGATTTTGCTGGGCCTTACCTCCCTCCGAGTACTTCCAACACCGTCACTTTTAATGGTAAGACTTTTACTGTTTCAAGTGAAAGGGATATTATAGCTCACTCCATATTAAGTAATGTTCAGCCAGTGCTTGTTTTGGAGAAACAAGTTCGAAGTCAGGCAGATACTATCAAAGATCTCAAATCTGACAAAGAGAGACTGTCCGATGATCTTCTTACTGCCACTCAACATGCTGACATTCTGAAGGGAGAAAACGAGGAGCTAAAGAAGAGCCAAGAGGGGTGGATCACAAAGTTTGCCACTTCAGAAGACACTATCAAAGAGCTCCGAGAGAAGCTGTCCGGATTGGAGAAAGATCTCACCTCTTCAGAATAGGAGGCAAAGGCTAAGGATCAAGTCATTCATAACTTGACAAATGACAAGATCGCGCTCGAGAACACAGTGTCCAAGGCTGTAGAGGAGAAAGCAAATCTGCTAAGGGAGCAAGAGACCAAGATTCAGGCCAAGATCAATGCTTATGCCAACAATGTAATAGACAGCCAAGAAGAAATGTATGCCAAGGTGAAGTCAGACATGGTCTTGCTTTTCCATGAGAAGTTTCCGAAGAGGAATCTGGGAGACTTATGTAATTTTGTAGAGTATCCAGACCTTCCTTTCCACACAATGGCCGAAGGTGACAGGTTTGATTTCTCCAGTGCATCCTCATCTGATGACGAAGAGAACACCGGGGAGAGCCCAAACGAGAAGGAGGACGATCCTAAGAAGAAGAAGAAGACAGATGAGGCTGAGCCATCTTCAAAGGCTCAGTCTTAGAATTTGAATTATCTTTTTATCTTTTATGTTATCTGAACTAAAGTCCTTGGAATGCCAAGGCATTTTTGTAATTGTGTCCGGTATTTGACCGGATAGATCCTTTGTTTTGTCTGACAATTTAAAAGTCCTTGGAAGGCCAAGACACTTAGTTTATTTCAATGAATATCCTTGTTCTGCACAACTCTTGCATCATTTCATAGTTTGTTTTAATTTTGGTGGCTAGTGTTTAAATAGCCCTTAGTTATTTCATAAGCATTCTAAAGTGAGAGTGTTTAAATTCTCTGATGATAAATGTTTAAGTAGTCATCATTCCTTTAATTCAATCCGGATGGTGTGACAAAAAAAAGCAAGAACACTTCGAATTTTTTGAAGAAGGCATCAAATTTTAGTAAAAATCCCGGACACCTCATTAAAACCTCCCCGTGCCACCAGGGTAGGAAAGAGTATGCCCCCAAATATTTACATGGATTTCTAAACAAGTAAATATTTACATAGCTTCTATTCCAAGTACATCCGGAGATGCTCAATATTCCAAGGGTCATTTAAAACCCTTCCATCCTTGTTTTCTAGCCAATATGTTCCAGGTTTAAGCCTTTCAATGACCATATAAGGTCCTTCCCAAGTTGGGGCCAGTTTGCCGAGGAGCTTCTCTTAGTGTGTAAGAAGACTTTCCTCAATACGTTGTCCCCCGGCTGGAAATCTCTTCTTTTAACTCTAGAAGCAAACCTGCTTCTCATCAAATCCTGATAGTGTGCAGCTCTAAGATGAGCCTTAACTCGTCTTTCCTCTATTAGGTCAAGCTGACCTCTGATTGCCACTTCGTTAGCGTGTTCGGAGAAGTTGTGAACCCGAAATGAAGGGAGAGTTGCTTCTATGGGGGCTATTTCATCCATCACATAGACCAAGGCAAAAGGTGACTCTTGTATTGCAGCCCCAGGCGTAGTCCGGTAGGCCCACAAAACCTCTTGTAAATAGCTAGGCCACTTCCCAGCAGCCCCTTCCAAATTTTTATTTAAATCGGACAGTATAGTTCTGTTAGCCACTTCAACCTGACCATTCGCTTGTGGGTGGAAATGTGAAGAGAAACAATGTTGTATACCCCTTGAGGAACAGAAACTCTCCATTTCCTTGTTGTCGAACTGTGGCCCATTGTCTGTCATTATCCTTTGTGGAATACCAAATCTGCAACAGATGTTGGATAAAATGAATTTTATGACAGCTTTTGATGTTGTTCCTACCAGGGGGCTACTTCAATCCACTTCGAAAAGTAATCTATATCAACAATTATAGTTATGCGCCCTCCGGACGCTATAGGAAGAGGTCCCACTAAATCCAACCCCCATCGAGCAAAAGGTATAGGTTCAGAAATTGACTCTAAAGGGATGGCTGGGACATGAATTTCATTGCTATATCTCTGGCATGGATCACACCTTCTTACCAGCTCCTTAGCATCCTGCATTATAGAGGGCCAATAATAGCCAGCCAGTAAAACTCTCCTTGTTAGAGCCCTGAATCCACAGTGAGCTGATCCCTCACCATCATGAAATTCAGAGAGGACCACCTGAGACTCATCATCTCCCAAACATCGCAAAAGAGGTTTACTGTAAGACTTTTTATATAGAACGTCTCTTAGTATGATAGAACCGCGAGCCTTGCGCTTCATTTTTCTTGCTAGTGATTTATCCGGAGGCAAGATGCCATCGAAGAGATACTGCAGGAGAGGAAATCTCCAATCTTGAGGTTATTTTATCTGTACATCGAAAATTTCTTCCTCCTTACCCACATTAAGTTGAATGGAAGGGCTCTCCAGTACATGGATCCAAGGATATGACTCAGTGTATGCTATGGTTGCCAATGAATCTGCTAGTTCATTCTCTGCCCGGGGTATATGCTCATAAACAACGCTTTTGAACTTAAGTTCCTCATTTTTAAGAAGAATTAAGTACTTCACTAGTTGCTCATTTTTTGCCTCAGATTGACCTTGCGCATGGTGGATAAGAAGCTGGGAATCACTCATCAGTTTGACCCTTTTGACCCCACAAATATAAGCTAACTTTAAACCAGCTATAGCTGCTTCGTATTCGGACTCATTGTTGGAAGCCCTAAAAGCAAAACATATAGCCTGGTACATCTTGTCACCATACGGAGAAGTCAAGCATACCCCTGCACCACATCCCATAGTACTTGATCCACCATCTGTCCGGACGAGCCATACCTTTTTATCTTTCATCTCAGTAGTTCGCTCCATATCCCTATCAGAATGGAATTCAACTAAAAAATCAGCCACAACTTGGGCTTTGATTGCTGTTCGAGGAGCAAAATCAATATCAAAGTCCCCCAATTCCACTGACCATATAGTCATTCTACTTGAAATGTCTGCCTTTTGAAGGACATTCTTCAAGGGAAAAGATGTTCGGACGATAATAGGATGAGCCTGAAAATAAGGCCTCATCTTCCTTGCAGCAATTACCAAGGCTAATGCTAATTTTTCGAGCTTTAAATAGCGTTTTCCTACATCTATCAAGCTCTTGCTAATGTAGTACACCGGATGGGGGTAATTATCCACCTCTCTTACCAATACAACACTGATGGCACAACTTGAAACTGCCAAGTATACGAAGAGTGTCTCTCCATTAACAGGTTTAAATAAAGTCTTGGGGGAGGACAAATGTTTCTTAATCTCATTGAAGGCCTCATCACACTGTGAAGTCCAGTCAAATCCCTTTGCACCCTTTAAAGTTTAAAAAAACGGGGCACATCTGTCTGAAGACCTTGAGATGAATCGGTTTAAAGCAGCCAGCCTCCCAGTCAGTCGTTGTACTTATTTAACATTCCGAGGAGGCTTCATTTGGAATAAAGCATTAACCTGGTCCGGATCGGGCTGTATCCCTTGCTCACTTCTTATATAGCCTAGCAATTTCACGGACTGTACTCCGAACACACACTTTTCTGGATTTAGCTTAAAATTCACTTTTACTAAGTTAGCAAAAGTTTCTATGAGGTCTGTCAAGTGTAGTTGTTCATCCACACTTTTCACCATCATGTCATCAATGTATACTTCCATATTTCTTCCAATTTGATCAACATAGGCTTTGTTCACCAATCTCTGATAAGTTGCCCCGACATTTTTCAATCCAAATAGCATCACCTTGTAGCAATGAAGACCCCTGTCAGTAACAAAGGTGGTATGCTCCTGAACCTTCGAATCTACTTGAATCTGATTGTACCCGGAGAAAGCATCCATGAAGGATAGTAGCTTATTCCCAGAAGTGGAATCTACTAGCTGATCAATCCGGGGGACTGGAGATAAATCTTTTGGGCAAGCCCTATTGAGATCTGTAAAGTCAATGCACATACGCCACTTGCCATTTTTCTTTTTCACCAAGACTGGATTGGCAGTCCACAAAGGATACTGAGACTCCTTTATATGCCCCATTTTTGTGAGCCTGTCAACTTCTTGAACAATAACATCAACCTTTTCCTTGGAAAAAACCCTTCTCTTTTGTACCACAGGTGCTACGTCTCTCCGAATGGATAGGTGATGTGATATAATATCTGCTGGAACCCCAGTTACATCAGCATTGCACCAAGCAGAAACATGCTGATGGTCTTTTAGAAACTTCAACATTTCATTCTTCAGTTTGGACGACATTTTGGACCCTATCTTAACACTTTTTCCTTCTTCTAAAGAATGTGTTTCAACTTCTTCAACCGATATCAATACTCCAGGGGTCTCTCTGGGTCATCAATTTCACCCTCACCCCCAGAAAGCCCCTCAAACTGCTATTCTTTGTTGATACGAACTACCCCCAACGTCCGTGGAGCCAGTGCTGTAGCATAACACTCTCTTGCAACCTTTTGACTGCTTCGGACAACTCCCACTTGTCCTTGAACATCATATTTCAAACATTGGTGGACTGTCGAGGCCACTGCATGCATCCTAGAGAGCCAAGACCTCCCTAAAATAACATTATAATAAGTGGGACAATCCACCACAATAAAAAGTATCCTGCTCATCTTCTTGAAAGGGTCCTTGCCCAACAAAACTTCCTCTTCGAACTCCTCGATCACATCTGCTGAGCTTCCAGTGAAACCCACAATTGATCTATCCGAACGCTGAATTGCGGCTGGATTTTTCATCTTTTTATAAGTGGTCAAGAAGAGGATATTGGCTGAGCTTCCAGTATCCACCAAGATTCGTCTTATGGCATTGCCCCCAATGGATGCTCCTATGACAACAGCATCTTCATGAGGGCCAGCTATATCTCTTAAGTCATCTTCATCGAAAACAATGAAAGGAAATTGAATTTTTGATTGATAGCAGGTCATGCCTCCTTCTAGCTGGGTGGCTAAAGTATGAACGTGCCTCTTTCTTGAAGAAGCAGTAGGAGCTGTCATAGTATCTCCTCCGAAAATTGTAAGTGACTCAAAAAACTTAATAAGCCTGGAGAATGTTATACAATGTTCCTCAATGGCACCCACTCTATTTAGAGTTGGATCAGGATCCAAGTATTCTGATTCTACATCGAATCTTTCGATTATAACCATAGATCCCTCCGGAGCAGCATTGCTCGGACCAACCCGATGAGCATTATCAGGCCTATTTCCTCCACTTCTTTTAACATATGCCCCCAGCTTTCCTCTTTCAAACAAGTTCTGAACTTCTTGTTTCAAGGCTATACAATCGTCAGTGGTATGGCCAGTATCATTATGGTACTGGCAGAAAGAGTTGTTACGATGTTCCCTAGGAGACTACAGTGCGGCCAACCTTCTATAGTGCACTTCTTCCTTTGTTTTATCATAAATGGTGGCCACACTTTCTTTTAATTCTACAAACCACTCCGGTTGAACCTAAGGCCCTCTCTTATTTCTAGATTGTTGACTCTGGGCAGGTGCAGCTGGCTGAGATTGAGCTTTAGCCCTGTTATGCCCCTGTCTGGTCTCCCTTGCCTTGTTCCCTGACTGATTTTGGTTGGGGTTTGGTGCAACCGGGGCAGACCTCACCTGCCTGTGCACCCTAGTTTTCTTTGTTTCATCAACATTGATTTGTTTTCCGACCTAATTCAGCAAACCTCCCCAAGTCATGGCTTTCTTTCTGGTCACTGAATCAGCCAAATTTCCAAGGTTTAAGCCCTGTCTCAAGGATGTTATTGCTACTTGCTCGAAGCAATCAACCAACCCATTTTTGGTGTTTACAAAACGACTTATGTATTCTTTCAATGATTCGTTTGGTTCTTGGACACAATGGATTATTGTGTCCCCATTGCCCTTCAACTCTTTACTCCCAACAAACTGCCTTCGAAAGGCCACCTTAAAGGTATCAAAATTCTTGATGCAGCCTTGAGGTAGGATGTTATACCACTTTAGAGCACTCCCCGTAAAGGATTGGGAGAATGCTCTACAGAGTAACTTGTCGTCATCATCAAAATTCATCATGAAGTTTTTAAATTGCTCCAAGTGGTTGTCCGGATCAGTACTGCCATCGTATTTCTCCATTTTAGTGCTATTGAACCTCTTAGGGAGGTTTCCGGATAGAATCTTGGAATACAATGGAGATTGTCTCCAATTCCGGCCACGATTGAACACAGTATCTTCATTGGGAGTTGCAAAGATACCTGGTTCATCGTGGAAGGCAAAATGATCCATCAGCATCCGGTCTACATGCCTCCGGCTGTGAGATGATCCTTTACCTATATTCTTCTTTAATTTCCCATGTCTATCCCTTTTTCTTGAATACTTTTTAATCAACTTTTGCTTCTTTTTGGATCGGCCCTCATCACTGCTGGAGGACAAGGACTCTTCAACTCCATCCTCGTCCGAGGAGCTACCAGAAGACTCTGAGTCTGAGTCAGAACTCTCCACTGGCTTAGACCGGTGAGACTTTTTGGAGCTAGCATGAGTCTTCTTGGTACTCACATGAGTCTTCGAAGGCTCATGCTCTCTAGGGTTGTCGGTATGATGAGCGACTGATGCTTTTGACTTCTCTTTCACGCCCATCTTAGCCTTCTCTGCCCTCAGAGATTCTATCTCGCCCTTTAATCTATCACGCTCCTCGATGGTATATTCATCACTTTCACCCACCACTTCAAGCAAAGCTGGTGGTACTTCTGGGGCGTCCGGATTCATTCGGACTGATTTTTCCTGTTGGTTTCGAATGCTTGATTCAGGCACCGTCGTCCTCCCACTGTGGTCGCCAATTTGGTGAGGTTTATTTTCGTCTGAGGGTAAGTTTGTAATTTTTGTTTAGAGTTTTGTGGAAGTTTGTAAGTATTTAATGTTAGAGTAGAGAGTAGAGGGAGAATTAAGCAGCCTGGTTGTATTTAATTTTCATTACCCTCTTTTAATGTTGGTGGTTGGGTATTTATACCCTTACATCTGGGCCTTATGGGCTTTCGGGTCATGTTTAATGGACCCGAGTCAAGTTTAAAGATCCATGAGCTCTTAGTAGGAGAGCAGGCAGCTTAGTCAAGAAGTGTTTAGGTTTTAAGTACTTTAGTTCTTGTTCGAACAGTCCAATGGATGAGGTGTTCGAACTGCCCTGTCCGGTTAGGTAGTCTTTGTCCGAACTGTCCCTGTCCGTAGTGGTAACAGAATCCGGACTCATTAGACAATACAAGCGATCATATTTTTTTTCATGAACATAAAAACATATCCATAGATTTTTGGCAACGAATAATACCTTTAATTCCCGCAATAACAAATAGAGTTGTTTTCGAATATGCTTAATTTTAGATTCCAGCAAACTACTATGCGCCTAAATTTTTTGCTATACTTCAACCGAGTAGAGTCAACAATTCCAGATCGTCAAAGTTCCAACTCCCTAATCTTCGATACCTAATTAAAATCTCAATACTTAGTTCAAATTTTAGCTTTATGATTTGACGCTTGGTTTCAACTTCGACATACAGCTCTAAATTTAAATTATAGTCTCGACATTATGTTTTATTATCAAATCACAGTTTTTTTTTATCCTAAATCATAGTTTTAGGCAGTAATCCCGCCTCAATCAGTTAAACTTAAAGTCGTGTATATTATTTTTTCATCACATCAAATTATCCAAATTTTACATCAAGGATTTAATCAATCACTCATTATAATAATATTCTTTATAAGTAGTCGATGTATCTTTTCAAAGGAGTTAAATTTACATTTATTCTAATCGCTCTCTTTCAAATCAAATCGGGCATCATGAACGGTGGAGAAATAAAAGTAAGAGGTTGAGGTCCACCAAATTGGTTGTTTGTGAAGTGACGGAATCAAAAACAAAACACGCATCTTTATCATCCACATTTCTCTCTGCAACATTAACATACTTCATTGTCATTAAAGGCCCCAAGCTCCATGGCTCACCTTGTTTTTATTTGAGTTGAACCAACTCGTCATCCTTTTTGTCATTTTCTTATTATAATTACGAATACCACCATTTTACATATAGACAAATATGTTGCTGTTGATTCGACTTATTAGCTCAAAACATATTTCTATTGTCTTCAACTCTATCCTTCACCAGTGACGCAATACAAAATGACAATCCTAGTTTCATGTAAAATAAGAAACTTGTACAAGCTTAACCCAAGTATATAGAATGGCTTACATGAAAATATTTCTAATTTTGATATTGGTATGGCAAAAATAAAGCTAATGTACTGATTTCGGCAAATATTATTCCAAAAAATTAGTAATTCCAAAACAGTCGTATGTTATTCTTTCTACTGACTAATCCAATTTGTATTAATAAATAAAAATTTATCGGTAGAATTTATTCTGTACCCAAGTTTTTAGTAAAGAAATAAGAGAAGTGATGCTCCAATAGAGTGGGCCATAATAATATATAGGGGTCTAATGTATGCAATTGGGTCCACTTGTATTTATTGGTGTTATTACAATGTGGGACCTTTTAAGCATGATGCTAGGGTAGACTGAAAATGATTTATCACATACTATCTGATATATGTGAATGTGATCATCTTTGCACCAGGTCCTGAATTGAGGTAAATTAAGTGGATCTATCTTTTGCACTATGTATGCTAAAAGTTTATATTGTGGTAATTTTGTGTTATGAACATGCTAGCGGTATAAATATTTTACTATGTCCACGAGTTCAAACCCTGCGTTAAATATTGGTGGAGAAATGGTCTTGGAAAAACAAAATAGTTGTATAATTACAGTATACAATCGTTTTTTTTTTGGAAAAAATCCGCAGCCGTTATTCAGAGTGTAATGAGTGCGCACAGGGTAAACCCTCCGTCTGACGCAATAGCTTGCAAGCCAACGCAAGAAGGTAAACCACACAAGGTGACAAGCTCAGCCGAGAAAGCGTATGCAGAGGGACTCGAACTTATGATTTTTTGTTACAAACATGTCTTATTCAACCAACTCGGCTACCTCCTTGGAGGTTTAAAAGTTACAGAAAAATATATTAGGATAATATTTTTTAAATTCAAATCTGTGATGTTTTGAAAGTAAACCGAACATAATAGTGATTAGTGGTTGAGAAATTCAGTGGTATTATTAATATGCTCATATCAACAGTAACTTGATCAGAGGTTGAGAACATTTAATTAATTCAGATTCTATAATAGTGATTTTATCTATTTATAGTAAAACATAAATATATTCAAAATCTTTGGCAACATAAATCTCTACACCTAAGTCCAACATATAATAGTCTTGCACTTTTGGTTCAAACAATTATTTATCAATAGTCTCGATAGAGCTCTTCCTTTAGGTTCTAGCAGACGTCTCTACAACTAAGTATATGTTGAGCTCCTACCAGTTAGAGTCTCGATAGGTCTAACCTTTAAGTCTTAGTTGAACTACCTCCGTTACTTTTAGTTTACACATAAGCATTCTCCCCCTAGGCTTATACTGACTCTAGTATCAAATACCTCGATGTTTCAACTACTCTTTAAAGGCACCCAATCCACCTCTTGTACTTGCACAAGTCTCATGTAGTTTGCAAACTCTAAAATCGGTAATATCATTGTCAGAGCATCAAAAGAATTTTCAAAACTTGCAATCTTTCCCACTTTCATTTGATCTCTCTCCACCGCATCTTGGAAGAAATATATCTTGATATCTACGTGCTTTGTTCTCTCATGGAACTTCAGGTTACTCATTAAATAAAGATAATTTTATTATCATGGAACATATTCATTTATTTTTTTTTATTTCAGTGATCTTACGTAAAAACCCTTTCAACCATATGACTTATTCAATTTCTTCAGTATGTATTCAGATTCTATAGATGACAAGGAAACGAACTTTTAAAGACATGAGTTCTAGCTAACACTTCTGCAATCATATTAAACACATAACCCGAAGTTGACTTCCTTGTGTCAAGGTAACTTGCATAATCATAGCCAGTATACCCCCTCAACATCTCATCATCTTATACTTATAATTATAATATAAATCAATTTCATTTGAACCCTTCAAGTATCTCATGAGCCATTTACGTTCTTGCCGGTGAGGCTTCCCCAAATTTGACATAAATTTGCTAAAAATATTAAGAATACGCAAGATCGAGGCTCGTACATATCATCACATACATAATATTCACAGGGACATTATAATAGGTTATCTCGTGCATCTACTTCTTATATTTTACTTTGGTTGATGCTTGAATCGTACTAAGTTTGAAATAGACACTAACATTGTGATAAGTTCTAAGTTCAAGAACATCTTCCTCCATTTCAATTGACAAAGCATAACATGAAATGATGGCAAAGTCATATATTTATGTAGGCTTTCTAGGTCTATATGCTTTATCTTCAATTGATAACTTTCAAGATCCATGTTGCTATTAGGTCCAAATGTATGAAGTTTCTGGAATATCAAGATCTCAAAAATTGTTTAGCTCATGATATATCTTGGATCATTTGCATGATTTGTAACTTGACCAAGTCTGAAATCATATTCCGTAAAATTGCTATCGACTTTACTATCTTTTTTAGACTCATCGTTTACTTTGTATCTCGTCTTGGTAGTAATAGGTTCGGTCGCCTTCGTCTAAACCAATACAATAACATCCTCATTGAATATCACATCTCAAAAAATTAAAGAGTTTTGAATTATATGTTCCAATCACCATATCTTATTCCCTTTTATGATTTTAGGATAGTCGAGGGACAAACACTTTAATGTTTTATGTTGAAGCTTATCTTGATTCACATATGCCTAAGTGACATATCTGAAAACTCTCAAACGTTCCAATACGGGTTTCTTTCCAATCAATATCTCTTGTGAAAATTTGAACTTCAATATCGTAGATGAACTCAAATTAATGATATATACAGATGGTTTCACGCATCTCTACAAAAACTTTGGCCCATTCTAGTTGTCAAAGGTATACACCTTACCTTTTCCAGCAAGACTTGGTTTATTCTTTGAACAAACTCATTTTGTTGAAGAGTTTTTGTCATAATTATATGTCTAAAAATAACAATTTTAGAGGAATATCTAGTGAATAATTCATTCACATATTTCAAGATATTATCCATTTTTAACTTCTTCATAATCTTCCTAGTATGGTTCACCATCAACTTCTTCAAGCCTCTAAAAGAATCAAATGGTTTATCATTGGTCTTAAAAAGTATAACTTATAATTTTCTGGAGTACTCATCGATCAAATACATAAAGTACATGGCACCTCTAATTTTAGAATACCTTGTAGGTTCTCAAATGTCTGAATGAATATACTTAAGCACGTCAATGGTTGTATGGTTGCTAGGTAGGAGTGTAACCCTTTTACCTTTACCTAGCACATAAATTTCATATAAGCTCAACTTTTTAACTCTACTATAATCCAACAACCATGCTTTGCTAAGCTTAACAAGGATTTTTTTGCTCAAAATCCCTAACCTTAGATGTTAGAACTTGGTTGAATCACTCTCTATACTAGACACATCTTCAGTATTCACAGACTCTTTAAGAACTAAAACACCATTAGTCTTATGGAATTTCATAACTAGTGAGCCATTCATAATCTGAAGTCTTCCATATCCATCGTTATATGTAAAATATTCCTCATTTAACATGTCAATATAAAAAAGTTTCATTTAAATTTAGGCACATACGTCACATTTGTTATCATTGTCTCAGTTCTAACAGATAACTTTCCATTTTCTTCACAACACAGGGCTTATCAAATAATCTTAGGTTTCAAAACTAATATCTGTTGTAAGTCATATGGAGTGAAACTCCTAAGTCCAAGACCAACTTTTCAATATACATACAAGTAGAAGCCATTACAATATCTATGACTTCATGTTTTAGATAAGTATCTTATTTCATTCTCTCTGAGAAGTTTTTACGGATACCAAATTCTTTCTTGCACAACAAATATTTCGTCGTTGAACCACTGACAGACCTTCTTGATTTGAAACGTGATTTCATCTTTTCTTGATTCAATATTTCCTTTTAGGACTTCCTGTCATACTTAGTTTGAGACCTTAAGAAAATGGTCCTCCGCTGAAGATATTTTGAATTCAAAATGTTCTTTACTTAGACCATCATAAGGGAATCTTTTCTATAAAAGTATAATGTCAAAAAAGTGTTCATACACCTTAGGAAAAGAACTCAAGAGGATTACTGTTTGATTCTCATCTTTTACCTTGAATTTAGTTTTATTAAATCAATAGTTATTCTATTGAAATCATTAAAGTGTCTTCAAATTTTCTTGTTATCACGCGTATACAACTATTTTGTGAGATACAATATGTTGGATATGGATTTCTTCATATAAATATCTTCCAAGTTTATATTGTAAACACCGTAGGATTTTTCAGACACATCTGAGACCTTCAAATTAATTATTCAAAATGGTATTCCTTTGAAGATATTTTGAGTTCAAAACATTATTTAGTTCAACCATCGTAACTCCTTGCATTTATATGTAACATGTCCGTCTAAGATTGATTCAATCAAAATTCTTCAATATAATATTGATTCCAGATTCTTCTAAGAAGACAAAAATATCTTCAGAAACCACGATAACATAAGTCCTTGCACTTATATCTAACATATAATGATGCTGCATTTTCAGTTCCAACTGTTACTTATCAAAAATCTCAGCATAACCTTTCTCATTCTACCATTTAGAGTATCGAAAGTTCTAACCTATAAGTCTCGACTTATTAAAATCTCCAACATTTAAGTCTCGGCTGAACTGTACCAATAAAGTTTACCTTATCCATAACAAATATTATAAGAATTGTGTATCTTATATAACTTATTTTAAAAAAACTAAGTTTTTTTATTATATATTAGAATTTATATTTTTGTAATAATAAGATTTGAATATATTAATATATTAATAAAATACATCCAACAATTATTTTTATATCATTATAAACATATTTTAGACCATACATCAATGATTTTTATGTGATATTAAATATAATTTAAAAATCTGATAAAATAACTTAGTACATCTAGTTTATTAAAAAAAATCAAATTTAATGAGTTAAATATCTAAATTTTGAGATTTGTTTCATAGACTGAACTAAACATACATACAAGTATATATATGTTTAAACCATACAATAAAGATTAGATAAATTTCTTGTCAATGACATTATTACGTATTTGTAACTCGACATCAAAATAGGTGGATGTTGAGACTATAGATTTTCTTACAAATCATGAAATATGTTTTTGATAGTCACCTGAAGAAGTGAGTGTAAGAGAGAACTCTCGAGATTTCAACAACATAAGGAATCAATTATGCCTGGTTTTGGTAGAGACAAATTATGTGAAACCAGCATGAGAAATAAAATATATTATGTATAATATTTTCTTTCTTATCCTTGTTTATATTCTTATATTTATGAATGTATTTGAACTTAAAAATTGATATATTCAACTGTAGATGTTAAATAGAGAATGTATTTTACTAACTTAACGTGTAAGACCTGTTATTATTCAATTCGATGATCTTTTGTCTATTGGAGATCATAACCATATTGTTTTCTTTGAGCCCAATATCTATAGTGGTAAACCGATGGATCACCCCTGACAGTTCTATACCAGTCTAGCTAGTATCCATAGTATAAGTTCTAGGGTGAAGCTATTTCCTCCATAAAATTTATTATTTCCTCCATCATTCCTAAAAAACTCCATCTTGTTATTTCTTCCATAAAGGAAAATCCTAATTTATCCTTGTTTAAATTTTACACCAAAAACCCAAATTTCTCCAGTAACTATCCACCTTCGCCTCTTCTCTTCTAACCCTAAAAAACCCTAGTCACCAAACAATTTTGAAGTAGTTTCTACAGTTCCAAAAATAAAAATCTATCGTTAATCTTATTTTTATTTTAAATATATGGGTTGACATATCGAATAAAATCTCTCTTTAAATCTATGATTTTTTTTTTGCATAATGAGTTTTAAGGAACTCTATATGCTGAAAAAAAAAACTTGTTCATCGTTTAATCGAGTTCCTGCATATCGAGTTACTAATTTAATCGTTTTTTAATATCGATTTATGGTTTAATTGTTTCTTTCCTGTATATTGAGTTCAAAATATAGATTTTTTGTGGTTTGATTAGTGTCTGTTGATTGGGTTCTTTTTTATATAAATATTATATGTTTTAAAACACGTTATTCAGAGTGGTTGTCTCAGAACTACATGTTTTCTTTTAAAAAACATGTAATTTTTTGACTAATCTTAAAAATAATTGAGTTTTTATGTTTTTAGGGTTTAATTTTAGAAGTTAAATCATATATGTTGGCTTAATTTATCTTAATGATGTGTTTGTTGTAATAAGGGTTTATAGTGGATAGTGACATCAAATTATAAATTAGAAAGTAAATAAAAGGCAAGAAGGTAAAAACAAATGTTAAATGTTTTATTAAAAATTTGAAATGGAGGAAATAATAGAATTTATGGAAGAAATAGCTTCACCCTAAGTTCTATGAGACTATCTTAATTATCTATCGACTCAATATACTTATTTTCAATTACATTTAATTAACTATAATGCATATAATAATTTATATATTAAGTATAATTATTTTTATATTTTACTTTTCTTTTCATTTTGTATGATATTAGCGCACATCAATCTTGGCTTAATTCTCATTTATTATCCAACCATTTTCTTAACTATCATTTTTGTATTTCATCTTTTGACATTTTTTTAAATATCCACATTTATATTTTATTCACCATTTGATCATTAGGGTTGAATTTTATTTCCAAAACTTATCCACATTAGGTTGAATTTTATTTCCAAAAATGTTATGTCATTTTGTCTTTATGCAATGGCTTGAAGATTATCTATAAATTTATTTTGGAAGCTAAATTGTAACAAGTAGATTTGTCTAATATTTTATTTTTATAATGAAACAACAAATCATTTAGTAATGATAACCCTTACAATATTTACTAATTGATTGATGTTTTTTATGTATTTATTTTCAAAATTGATTTATTATTAATTTCAATATATCTTTATTGGATAGTTCAAATTTTTTATTTCAAAAATGAGATAGAAAAATTAAAGTATGAGGTGTTGATTGAATAAACACACTAAAATTCAAAAGTCCATGGATATGCCAAATATTTTCTCTAAATTCAAAATAACACAATAGATGTAATCCAAAAAATAATATAAACCAATAACATATAAACATTTAATCCTAAAAATAATATCAATCAATAACTTATAAATATTTAATATTTAATACAATAAATTAATATATATATATATATATAACATATTATTAGAATGTGTGTCGCTTTTAACATACTAATCTCTAATTTTATATCATTATAATCTTGGGCATATGGGATGGAATGATAAACTTTAAATTTTTTATGTCAAAGTCTCCACTGAAGCTTCTACCGCCTATATGAGTTAAAGTATTTGGTTGAGATTTAAGAGGCATAAATTATTCACTAATATTGTTTTTATCATATTGGTGAACTATGCATAATATGGTTCTGAATATGATAATTAGTTTCGATAAAGAATGTGATAGATTTTTTAATCTGGTATCACTAACTACAAAAATAAACTATAACCAAATTTAACCCACCCACAAACCGATCATATTGTAATCTTTTGACTTCTCTCAAATCTATCCTAACATGTTAGGTCACACATCTTATTTATGTTTAAGTTTTACAATAACTTGTTTTAAAAAATATTTTAGTTTAAGAGTCTAATAGATCTTGTTATATATGTCATTTGACTAAAAAAAGTCGTTTATTAGTATTGAAATGTGGTTTATTTAGAAATATAAAATTATCAATTAGTATGTTTGTGGTTGTTATCAATCATATTCTCTTCCAATACTTATTATGTTTTTATTATTGATGATACTTATATACCTTTTATGTTAATTTTTTAATGTTTCACAAATTTTAATTTATATATATTGTTTTTTTAATATACATTATGAATCTATATTTTATTCACCATTCCAATTATCCAGAAATGATATTGATTTTTAAAAAAAATAAAAGAACATAATATTTTAACATGTAAAATGGTAGTGACTATAGTTTTAAAATCTAAAAATAATATAATTTTCATAATCTATAAAAGATAACATCTAAAAAAATATCAAAATGTTAGCATTTGGTTTCGGTGTTATGATATAATCTAGAAGGTTATTACTACAAATTTTTAGAAGCTCGATTGCAATTACTATTATTATTACTTCAAAATAAACACAAAAACTCTAAGTCTCGAGCCCATATTGTGAAAAATTGTTAATTAGAATATTGAATTTATTGTATATCTAGAGTATTATAGTTATTACAAATGTAATTATGCTTTGATAATTTAGTGTAGACCCTCGAATAGTGATTAAAATTATAAATCATTTCATATAGATATAAGGCTGGGATAACATGTATATGGAAACCCAAACATAAAAATATCTTTCAAAATTAAAGTTTTTTCACAGAAAGAAATCATAACTTGCGCATTATTTATACTACATGAGCTTATGAGGAAAATTATATTTTTTATAGAATCAGATTAATCAATGTGCAATAAAAGATGGGTACATGTATTTCTTCTATACGACTTATTTATCTCGATAATTTTATAGTAATCTTTTATATAATAGATTTGGGATTCAACCCCAATCTCTAAAATTCGGTATCATAACCTATTATATTCTTATTAAAACTTGATCCAGATTTTTATGTTTTTTTTCTAATTCATGACATGTATAACGAATGCAAAAATAGGTAATTTGTAATTTGAATATATGTTAAGTGATTAACAAACTCTCATTCAAACGATTCAAAGAGAGATATTTATTTACAAAAAATATTGCACTATCAAGCAAAACAATCTATCATCACAACAATAATATTTTTGTAGTAGTTTAATAGGTGCACTGATGCAACACTACATCAATAAAGGTCATTGTCGTAGATATTTTTAGGACAATTTTGTCGCAACAAATCCTTTCAGTTCCACAAAATACTTTTTTTCAATTTAGGGTAATTTTTGTTATGTTGACCATTTTATATCACGATAGATTGTATGTTAGAACTGGATGTAACTGATTTTTGGCCTTTGAGATGTATGAGGTAATATTTTACATGGTTTTGAATGTTTGGATCTTGGGGTATTGATGTAGTTGCACGAGTCTAAGGCTATAGACCCTTTTGAACAAACGCAAACGGGCTTTATTTGGGCCCCGATATCCGATTTAGGCCCTGCGACCATTCAAATCGAACACGTCGAGTTGCCCAACGATTTTCAGAAGCATTATGGGGTGCAGCCAGGTGATGAAGTTAAGGCCCAAGATTCTACCGTTTAAGCCCTGTTTTTTCTGTTCTTATGAATTTTCTGCATTTTCCTATTTGTTTTTGGATTTTATTAAAATACTTAACCAAATCCAATCGCTTTGAAATTAGGTTGAGCTTTATTTTATTGCATAAGGAAGAAGCTGTAATTTTAGGCTATGGTTTCGAGCACTTTTATAGAAGGCTCTCAAACCCTAGTTTTGCCGCAGACTTTTTTCAATAGAATTTGATTTTCTCTAAAGTCTCTTTTACTCTGACCTAGGGTTATAACTGTCTATCATCTGTTTTTCGTTCTTCTTTCTCTGTATTTTCCGCTGCATTTTCCATCTCGTAGCTTGGCGCTACCATATTGGTATCACAACCAGAGTTCCTACGGCGTGGGTAACGAAGGTATGCCGCCAAAGCGATCCTTTCGGGGGGAGTCCACTCTTCCGATCATCGAATCGGTTGACCATGATGAATTTGGTCAATTCCAACCCTAGGTTGGTGAAACAAATGCACTCGTTAGGAAATCAGATGAGAGACGTACACGAAGCACTACACATGTTGTTGAACAACCAAACCAACGGATTTTAAGCTCTAGGTTCGAGCAACCAGCCGTCGGGATCTGAGAGAGAGATCGGCCGTGAGCGAAATCCATTTGCTCCTCAGCGAGAACAAGGAAGCGGTCAATATTCCCCACAAGACTGTCGTGACCAAGTCTTTGAGCAGCCGCCAGTAAGAGATTTTGATTTGAACGCTAACAACCGGTGGAATATGGATTCAGACTGGAGATCCCAGAGTTCCAAGGGGGTCTTGAACCAGAGGAGTTTTTAGATTGGATCGCCTCAGTTGAAGAAGTCCTTGATTTCAAGGAGGTTCCAGATGCAAAATGGGTACAATTGGCTGCAACTAAGTTCTGAGGCCGAGTTGTATCCTGGTGGCAACATATCAAGCAAACTAGAGAAACGCAAGGTAAGCCAAAAATAACAACTTGGGCTAAGTTTGTGAAGTACTTGAGGGCTGCGTTTTTGCCTTATAATTATGCCCAAAACCGTAAACAAGGGTCAAGAACTGTTGACGAATACACTAACAATTTTTTCAAGCTACAAAACCGTGTCGATATCGCTGATTCAGCGGATCAACTAGTATCTCGCTATATAGGATGGATGAGACAGCAATATCAGGACCAACTGAATATGCTTGACCCTGTGAATGTGTCTGAAGCGCATCAACGCGTACTGCATCTAGAGAAAGCCCTTTCACGAAGGCCTTATAGAGGAGATAATGTCAGAACAACTCCATTGGCATTTCCAAAAAGGACATTTCCAAGCCGTAACCCAGGAGTACGAATTGATGCTCCTATGCGTACAAGTGCTAATTCTCAGGTCCATAGTCGCATAGTTACTCCCTCATAGGTTTAGTTCTACCATTGTCATAAACTAGGACACATTGCTTTACAGTATCCAAAATTACGAAAATAGCCACAACAATCGAGGGGTATGTTTGCTGACACTGCTGATTTTTACCTGGATGGTGAGCCACAGTTTGATGAGGAACCATAGGATACTGTTGATGACGTTCCAGAGAACCAGGTTACAGGAGGAGATATTGGTCAGGTGTTGGTTTTAAGGCGTATCTGTCTGACGTCGAAAGCCAGAAGTGAAGGGGATGATTGACTACATAACAATAGCAGTCGACTTGTACTATCGGGGGAAATGTATGCAAATTCATTATTGATTCAGGGAGATGCGAAAATGTTATCTCTGAAGAAGTTGTGCAGAAGCTGGCCCTGAAAATAGAAGACCACTCAAACCCTACAAGCTTTCCTGGTTACAGAAAGATAATGAGGTAAATATCTCTAGAAGATGTCTGATATCTTTCTCTGTTGGTAACTATAGGGATAAAGCATGTTGCTATGTCATTGGGATGGATGCGTGTCACTTGTCTCTAGGCCGACCCTGGCAATATGATAGGTGTGTCACATATGATGGTAGGAGCAACCATTACAGTTTCATATGGAATAATTTCAGGTTCATATTAATACCAACTAGAGAGATCTCCTCAAAACCTGTCCTTGCAGTTTTGATGTCCTTTTTTTAGGTTGGGTTGTTGGATATGGGATCCTCGTAGTAGGCTGGACCAACATCCAGCCAAGAGAGGGCAGCCTTTAGAAGCAACAGGTTGGGAAACCCGACATCCGACGGGAAAGTGTGAAAGATGGTCAGTCGATCACGCTCTCCGCCCATACCCTTCACGATAGATTTCTTTTGGGGATTCTTATAGCTATTACTCGCCCAACGAGGTCTGATTGCCCCTGTATCGGAGTCGGGTAAGAACTTTCTAGCTCGAAAGGAGTTTATAGAACATGCTCATGAAACATGGATTGTCTATCTTTTGGTGGTTAAATAATTTAGTATTGTTCCATTTGCTGGTATACATGAGCGAGTTTGACCGCTATTAGCAGCGTTTTCCATTGTCTTTCTCGATAATCACCTACAAGTCTTCCTTTATTGAGAGATATCCAGCACCAGATGGACCTTGTACTGGGTGCTAGCCTACCAAACCGAGTGCATTATCAGATGATCCTAAAAGAGCATGAAGAGCTCCGTATACAGGTGGAAGAACTATTGACAAAAGGCCACATTTGTGAGAGTCTTAGTCCTTGTGCGGTTCCTGTACTAGTTAACACAAAAGAAGGATGGCACAATGAGAATGTGTGTGGATAGTCGGGCTATCAACAAAATTACAGTCAGGTATCGATTTCGTATTCCTCGCCTTGATGATTTACTGGATCAGTTGAATGGTGCTACTGTGTTTACGAAGCTGGATTTGAAGAGCAGATATCAGCAGATTCGTATTCGTGTGAGGGATGAGTGGAAAACAGCCTTCGAAACCCGAGAAGGTCTGTTTGAATGGATGGTAATGCCATTCGGTCTTTCTAACGCTTCTAGCACGTTCATGCGGGTTATGAACCAGGTATTCCGCCCGTTCATCAAAAACTTTATTGTTGTGTACTTTGATGATATTCTTATATAGTACCATGGAAGAGCTGCATCTCTAGAACTTACGCGAAGTGTTGGTTGTTTTGAGGCGATAGAAATTTTATGGGGGGACTCGATAAGTGTTGTTTTATGACAGATTTGGTCGTCCTCATGGGGTATGTCGTGTCAAAGGATGGGCTGTCAGTGGATCAGTCGAAAGTGGCAGCCGTGCGAGACTGGCCTATTCCTACTTCCATCACTAAAGTCCACTCTTTTCACAGATTGGTCTCTTTTTACAAACAGTTCATACATAACTTCAGCACTGTCATGGCTCATATTAGAGAGTTTATGAAGGGCAAGACATTCTGCTGGACCCCTGAAACAGCTAAAGTGTTTGAGGAAATCAATGTAAGACTGACCACTGCACCAATTCTGGTTTTACCTAACTTCTCTACAGGATTTGAACTCCATTGCGATGCGTCCGGATTGGGCATTGGAGCTATACTCAGCTAACGAGTCCGCCATGTAGCATACTTCAGTGAAACGTTAAGTGGGGCTAAACTCAACTACACCACCTATGACAATGAGTTTTATGCAGTTGTACGAGCTTTGAAGCATTAGAGTTCCTATTTAGCGTACAATGACTTTGTCCTTTACACCGATCATGATACTTTGAAGCATCTGTAGAGTCACTAGAAACTCTCTTCCCACCATGCACCTAGGGGAGCATTTCCTCAACAATTTACCATTTCCATTAAGCATACTTTGGGGGAAGTTAACCGCGTAGCTGACGTACTGAGCCGACGCAGCATGATGATTCGTATGGAAGGAGAAGTTGTGGGATTCGAGATGATGAAGGATCTACTAGCTATCAATCTATATTTTAGTGATATTCTAGAGGACGTCAGCGCAGGTTTGAGAAAATATTTTGCAGTGAGCAACGGTTACCTCTTCAAAGGTAATTTACTCTGTGTTCCTGAGGGCAGTTTGAGGTTATTGATTGTACAAGAGAGACACAACGAGGGGCATGCGGGTAGAGATTAAACCTTTCACTCTGTATCAAGTCAGTTATTCTAGCTGCATTTGAGGCGAGATGTTATCCGTTTGGTAGCTGGTTGTCGGGTTTGCCAGGTGGCAAAAAGTACATCCTCCAATGTATGTCTATACCTATCACTCCTAATACCGGAAGGACCGTGGTGAAGCGTCAGCATGAAGATTATCTCTGGGCTGCCAAGAACACAGAGAGGTAACGATTCTATTTTTGTAGTGGTTGAAAGGTTTTCTAAGATGACCCACTTCATTGCATGCAAGAAAACTACTGATGCTTTGAATGTTGCTAATTTATACTTTCGTGAAGTCTACCACTTACATGGTCTACCCTTGAATATCGTTTCTGATCGTGATACGCGGATTGTTGGGCATTTTTGGAAGAGTTTATGGCGTCTCACAAACACGAAGCTGAGTTATATCATGGCGTCTCACAAACACGAAGTTTTATGCGTAAGTTGGCCTAGTAATGAATTACGCATGTATATTTTTTAAAAGTGAGAAATAACTAAATGACGGGAGTGTACCACTACAATGTTGCATACTAATACACAACTAAATTTAACATTAAATGATTTTATTATGGATTTCACAAAATAGTTGCATCCGTCCACATGAAGGTTTGGTTGTTTTTAGAAAGTGAGTATGAATAAATATTATTTTTATATAGTCGTTCTCTAAAAGTATTGTATAACATGTTGACACAAATATGTGTACTAATAATACGACAAGTGAGTTCATATGAAAACTAATATGATTCTAAAATTTGAAAAATTATATTTTATGACAATTGATTGTCTTGATTAAGTGATATGTTTTATCAATGTGAGTGGTCAGTTTTCTTTTATATTTTGTTTGCTTAGTTTTGGAGAACAATGTGATGACATTATTGATGTTCAATATCGTAGATGAAATTTTTAAAGTAACTGAAGCACGATATAATCACTTAATAGGCCTCAACGATATAGATAGTTGTGTTATTGAGGATCAACATACCCCTCTTTTAGCTAAAATAAGTCATGAAAAAATTATAATTCAAGATGTGGTAGTATTCCAACCGTTTAAGCCTTATAATGTTATAGATGAGGAACCATGGATGTTTTTTAGTCCACTGCCCATGAAAAAACTAAGTGTGTTAAGGATATCTTAACCCATATAAAGAAGACGTTGATTAAGAATCTCTCCACCATGAAGTATAAAAGGAAATGAAAGAAAAATAATACCATCACAAAAAATAAATGTTTTGCATAAAAAAGTTAAACGTATTTAAAGTTGACCTCTATAAAGAGATCTTCGTATCGTATATACTTATGTTGATTTCTTCCCATCTTAGTATATTTGTGACTATTTTTAACTGCAAAATAAAGAAGTACGACATGTAAGCTCATTTCAAACCTGGTATTAAGAGAAGAAACAAATAAGATATATGAAAGAAACACCAACATGGTGAATGTTGACTAGGATATTTCTAAGAAAAAGTGCAAAAATTATTCATGCACAATGTTCATAATCATTTTAGGGTTCATACATAAAAAACATTTAAAACCAAAGAAAAAGGTTGATACCACATTAAATGTCTACCCATATGAAGAAGGAATATGATGAGCGGAAGATATGGATGTGCAAACAAAATATGTTGATATATGTGGTATATCGTGAATTTAATTTAGCTTAAGTTTTAACAAAAACTTTGTAGGTTAATAAATCCGTAAAAACTAAAAAAATTATTTACAAGATACACTCCGAATCTAAGATCTTAGTGTATATATATATATAAAAAGAGTGTGCTACCGGTTAAAACCATATGTAGTTTTAAGTTTGTTTTGACTAACAAATATTTGTTGTTTTTAAATAACATGTTGTTTTTATATTGAGTTAGAAAGAAATTGATAACTTTTTTCATCACCGAATCAAGTTGGATATGCTTGTTCACATGGAAATCCAATCCTTGCATTGCTACAATTATATTTGAGTATAAAACTAACTTATATAAGTTGAAAAAGATACAATATAACTATGCATATCTCTACTAAATAAATATTAGAAAATCCTCTATAACTTTGTCACACACAAACTTAGGTTATTACAATATAAATATTGATAGACTTGTGATTAAAGATTTTTAGCTTCCATTTATCGAAATTGACTCTGAGATATGTGTTAGATATATCAAAGAGAAATATACTAAACATATATAATATAATATTTATCATAGAAAATAATTCATACAAATATATACGGCTCATTCCTTACAACATCATCAAATGACCAAATATACTTCATTTCACAAGATGAGTATCTATTTGTGTTTCATAAAAAACATAGCAGTTACTGGTCTTACCAAGCCAATAAATCGTTCGGAACCGGTCTGATGAAGTCTGCCTAAAAATGATCTGATAATGTTAATGAGTCATTAACGAGTCGAGGTTTAAACCTGAAACCATTGGCGATCCAAACAAATAAAACTGACAAAAAACTTGATTATATTTTATGTATATATATATATATATATATATATATATATATATATATATATATATATATATATATATATATTATTCTTTCAAAACATAAATGCAACCCATCTCTTATATATTAAATATCAATTACTTGTTATAATGTAATTTACTATATTATACATATTTATTATAATTTTAATAAATATTTTCTAGTAATATAAATGTATGTAGTTTATTATTTTGATATTACTTGATATAATATTATATATATATATATATATATATATATATAATATATCCAAATAATAAAATATATATATTTATATTACTAGAAAATATTTATTAAAAATATAATAAATATGTATAATATAGTAAATTATAATATAACAAGTAATTGAAATTTACTCTATAATAGAGGGTTGCATTTATGTTTTGGAAGAATAATATATAAATGAGTTTGAAACAATACAGAGTAAAACGCTCATATCTCAATGGTTTAATCACTTCTTAGATCTACGTTAGATATAATGTTCAATTTATACAAACTTAAATTTGGCTTATCTCATTTAAGGCTTATTTTGAGTTACAAGTGTTTAAATTTGGTCATATCTCATTTAACGCTGATGCTGGGATACAAGTGTATGGAATATCCATTTCATTTAAGGTTGATGGTGAGTTACAAGTGTTAATGATCGGTGTGGTGAATCCAAGAAAAAAATATCATAACATATTTTCTCTCTATATAGAGAATTGCGGTATTATTCCTCATTACACTATGCTAGTTATCCACAATGAACGAATTATATGAAAGAATAAATCATAGTAGAAAAGTAAATAAAACACTGTATGGTCCTTTCATATGATAAAAAAAATCAATATAAAGAACTTACAATTTTAAAGACGTTCATTCAAAACAAAGACTTTTAAGCCACGTGAAAACAAACTAGAATCTAAAACAATAAGCTATTATATTACAGGATACTCAAACCTCTTAAGAAATTAGTTACTATCCTAATAAATATATAATTTTTAAATTGGGAACTACAAAATGTTTCTAGGATGTTGAGTATCAGGAGAATTATCTAGATAACACCATTATATTTAAAGACACATTGAAATCAATTTGTATGATATGTGATATTGATATTCCAGTTACTCTTAGTTTTTTGTCATGTTTATTCCCGAGAAAGTTCATTCTCTTACAAAATAAAATATCTCGCTAAAAAATAATATGTTCATGTTTTTTATGATGAACAAATTCATTTTTCTTGGAAAATAGTGTAACTTGATAAACCTTCATTACATGAATCTATAAAAGAGAGAAAAGTTCTGTATATTTAGCTTGGGGTTCAGACGCTGAGAAATACTTGATAAACCTTTATTGCCATGGGTTCAGACGCTGAGAAATACCCTGAGAAGAAGACCCTCGCCGAATACCTCTCCAATCCAAGGCTAAGTCCACTCTTACCTCTTCGAAACATACTAGTTCGGAGACCATAAAACCTTTGCCAGAAACCAAATCATCCGGACACCATCCCCCCCGCAGAAGCCAAGCCATCCGTACAGCCTTTCATTGTAATAGAATAAAATATGGAGGATAGTATAGATGATACGCATTTTGAGGCATCCGGAGATGGGGGACACCACTGCAGATCGAAAGGGCAAAACAAAAATGGGTCTGACTCATTCGGATGCGCTTTCGGAGAGTCTGGAACTGAAAGTAGGGCCAAATTTTAAAAAGGTCAACGTAAAATACCTACTATCCCTCCAGCATATAGCCTATGTATACACCCATACGACTGAATTAGGTCGTATTCGTACAAAGTGGGGGATCCCTGAGTCTGTCAAGGTGTGGATTGCAATCCCAACGAGTTAGTGGTCTATACAGAGGTGCTGAACTGGGGACTCTGGTTTCCTATGGATCCGGAGATAGTCAGGTACTTCCACCCGATCAAGCTATGTCCGAGTCTGCTGAGCTCAAATGCGTGGTACACTATGATGGCTGGCATCATGGCTTCCAGACTATCCAAGATCCCATTGCCAATGGAACACTTCGCTGTTGTGGCAAATTTGTGCAAGAATCATCATATTCCCTTTTATCATTACAATATGGGGAATGATTACAAGGTAGTAAATGACCTTATGGAGTTGGAAAAGTCATGGAGAACACATTTCCTGTTCATCAGCGGAGCACGGGAGAATGGGAAGAAGATCAAGGTTGACTCTAACCCAAGCCAGCTGACCAGTTGCTGGAAGATCATGGGTGAGTTTTATTCATGTTTCTTTTAATCTTTCAAATACTAGGTGGTTACTCTGAACTGATTTGTATCTATTTTTATTTTTTCCGAAGGAGTTCTCATATTATGTAGAGGCAGCCCAAGACACGTGCACCAAGATACATGCCTGGGCCTTGGAGAAATGGGAGAATAGTTTCCACAACTGTTTCACCTCGGGGAACTTTGTGAGGTCTCATCTATGGAATACCACAGGGAGAAGATACCTCTCTTGGGAAGAATTGATCACCCCTCTTTTAGATGTTATCCTGAAGAGAACTGAGGCTAAGGATGCTAAGATTTACTTGCCTTCCAGGGCCAAAGCCATGAGTCATTTGAACAAGATGAAGAACAAAAGAAAGAAGAAAACCACAACAAACCTACTTCAGAAAACCACCGAATGAACTGGTTTGGAGAACCAAGAAGGGATCAATGTTCTTCTGCTAGAAGCAGTAGATGTTACTGTTAAAGAGGCTGGTAGATCGGACAACCCACCAAAGATTACGAAGAAGGACAAGAAACGTAAACCAAGCAGTGATGAAAAAGCTGCAAAGAAGAAAAAGTTACTTTAGGATCAGAGATAATTTTACGTCCTTCAGATATTCCTCCTCCAGATCCTGTTGATCCCCCTTTGCGAGAAGAAATTCCAGCCAACCTTTATTTTGAATAGGCCACTGCTGATGGAGAGGTATATCTTGATGCCTTTCAGAATATTAACATGTATTTCAACGAACTGGATAAAGATGACTTCGTGGGGCCTTATTGCCCTGTCAAGTCGTCCAATGCCATGAGCCATAACAGTGAGACTTACGTGATATTAAGTGAGCAAGACACCCTGATTCATGCCCTCTTGGGTTACATCTGTCCAGTGGTTGATCTGGAGAGACAAGTGAGGGATCAAAAAGCTACCATAAACTTCTTGACTACAGAGAAACATAGCTTGACAAACAGTAGTTTTGTCGCTCAGCAAAGCATAGAATCATTGAAGAATGAGAATGAGGATTTAGTTGCCAAACTGCTCAAGTCAGAAGAGGCTAAGAAAGACCTCTAGACCAAGTATTCCGGATTGGAGACTTCTTCCTCCAATGAGATCAAAATTTTGAAAGAGCAACTAAAAGCTAAAGACAAAACTATCCAGACTTTATCCGAATAAAAAGTCAAGTTGGAGAAAACTGTCCAAGAGTCCGAAAACGTCGGTGAGAGTTTAAGTGCTGAACTCAAAAGTCCGAAAAATATGGTTGTGAAGAAAAAACCGAAGGGGACAAACCCTAAGGTTGTATTGTATTGTTGTGTATTTTTTGTTGAGAAACTAAAGTCCTTGGATCGCCAAGGCATTCTGCTGTATTGTTTGTTTAATCTCTATTCTGTAAAACTTAAAGTCCTTGAATGGTCAAGGAATTTGTGAATCATGGACCGGTTTCAGTCCGATCAGATTCTAATATCATGTTTCTCTTTGTTTCAATTTTGTTTAACTTGTTATGGAAATGTTTAGATAGCCTTAAATATTCCAGAAGTGTTAAACAAGGATATTAAACATCCTCCACTACATGTGTTTAATAAATGTGACCAAGTGTTTAATATATCCAATCAACTCTAAGACATATGAGAGTCGGGGTGTTTAATGAGCATTTAATATCCGACCACCGTACACTATGGAAAAGCTAAAAACAAAATTGCACCATACTTTTGAAGAAGGCATAAGATATTATTGAAAAAATTGGACACGTCATCAAAACATCCCTGCGTCACCAGTGTAGGAAAGAGTATGCCCCATAATACTTATATTAATACTTAAAAAGTTAATATTTAAAAGAGATTTTTATTCTAAGTATAACCTGAGATGTTCAATGTTCCATGGGTGTTTTACTTCTCTCCCTTCCTTGTCTTGGAGTCTGTATGTTCCTGGTTTAACTTTCCCACATACCACATAAGGGCCTTCACAATTTGGAGCCAGCTTACTGAACTGTTTTTCCTTGGTGTGTAAAAAGACTTTCCACAAGACTTTATCCCCCAACTGAAAATCTTTTCTTTTAACTTTATAAGCAAATATGCTCCTCATCAAACCCTGGTAATGCGCTGTTCTCAAATGCTCTTTAACTCTTCTTTCTTTAATCAAATCCAACTGATTCATGGCCGTTATATCATTAGCTTGTTCAGAATAGTTTTGGACTCTGTCAGATGGTAAATTAGCTTCTATGGAAGTGATTGCATCCATCCCATACACAAGAGCAAAAGCAGATTCTTATGTAGCAGCCCGAGCTGTAGTTTGGTAGGCCCACAATACTTCTTGTAAATAACTTGGCTACTTTCCTAAGGTCTCTCAAGATTCTTCTATAATCCAGACAAGATTGTCCGACTTATAATTTCAAATTGCTTATTTTCTTGATGGTGGAAAGGAGAAGAAAAACAATGTTGAATTCCTCTGGAGGTGCAGAATATCTTCATGTCTTTATTATTAAATTGTGGCTCATTATCTGTAGTAATCTTTCGGAGAACCCCAAATCTGTAACATATGTTAGATAAAATAATTTTAATGATTGCCTTCGAAGTTGTTCCAGCTAAAGAGCTGCCTCCATAAACTTAGAGAAATATTCAATATCAATTATGATTGTTCTACATCCACTGGATGCCATGGGAAGAGGCCCAACTAGATCCAACCCCCATATGTCGAAGAGAATCAGTTCGGATATGGATTCCATAGGAACTGCTGACACATGAATTTCATTTCTATATCTTTGGCAAGGATCACACTTGTTTACCATCTCTTTAGCATCTACAATTATGGTTGGCCAGTAGTACCCTGCTAATAAAACTCTCCTAGTTAAGGCTTTATAGCCACAGTGTGCAGAACCTTCTCCATCATGTAGTTCAAATAACACAACTTGGGATTCTTCAAGTCCTAAGAAACGCAAGAGAGATCTGCTGAAAGATTTATTGTAAAGAACTTCTCTTAATATTAAGAAACCACGAGCCTTGTACTTGACTTTCTTAGCCATGGTTTTATCCGGAGGCAATATTCTATCGGAGATAAACTAGAGAAGATCATACCTCCAGTCTTTAGGTTGAATAACGAGTATACTCATACTTTTTTCACTCTTTTCTTCATGGCATGTCTGTAAGGATGGACATTCTTGCACAAGAATCCATGGGTAAGATTCAGAATAGGTTATAGTTTCCAAAGAGTCTGCCATAGTATTCTTTGATCTAAGGATGTGTTCATAGCAGATATTCTTGAAGTTTGCGGCAACTTCTTTTAACATTTGCAAGTATTTAATCAAATGGTATTTCTTTGCTTCAGATTGTCCTTGAGCATGGTGAATCAGCAATGGGGAGTCATTCATTAATCAGACTTTTTTGGCGCCGCATATGACGGCTAGCTTAAGACCAGCTATAAATGCTTCATATTGAGACTCATTATTAGAATCCGTGAAATCAAAACATATGGCATCGTACATATTGTTACCATAGAGAGAATTTAAACAAATTCCAGCCTTGCAACCCAAAGTACTTGATCCAACATCTGTTCAAACTACCCATTATTTCTTAGACTGTTTTTTGACATCGGTCCGGAGGATCTATCAACATGAAATTCTACCAAGAAATCAACCACTGATTGGTCTTTAATTGTTGTCCAGGGTGCAAAATCAATATCATAATCACCCAGCTCTACTGACCATTTGGTCATTCTGCTTGACACATCAACTTTCTGGAGAGCACTTCTCAAGGGAAAAGATGTTCAGACGGTAATGAAATGAGCTTGGAGGTATGGTCTCATCTTTCTTGCTGCAATTACCAAGGCCAATGCTAGTTTTTCTAACTTCAAATATCTTCTATCAGCATCCAACAGACTTTTGCTAATGTAATACACCTAACGAGGATAATTGTTCACCTCTCTTACTAGCACATCACTTATTGCATTCTCTGATAAAGCTAGATATACGTAGATCTTTTCCCCCCAAGCATGTTTGAAGAGAGTCTTAGGTGAAGACAAATGTTTCTTCATTTCAATAAAAGCCTGATCACATTGTGGAGACCAATTAAAGTTTTTAGCATTCATCAACACTTGGAAGAATAAAGCGCATTTGTCTGACGATCTGGAAATGAACCTCTTCAAAGCAGTCAATTGTCCTATCAACCTTTGAACTTCTTTGATGTTCGGAGGAGGGTCCATAACTAGTAAAACATTAAGTTGATCTGGATCAGGGTGAATTCCTTTCTCACTTATTATGTAGCCTAAGAGCTTTCCAGATCGGACCCCAAATACATACTTTTCAGGGTTTAGTTTTGAATTCAAAGCCTCTGAGTTAGAAAATATTTCTTGAAGGTTAGATATATGTGCATCGTCCTCCAATATTTTAACCATCATATAATCTATATAAACTTCCATGTTTCTGCCAATCTGATTAGCAAAGGCTTTATTCACTAATCTTTGGTAAGTGGCCCCATCATTTTTCAACCCGAACGACATCATCTTATAACAATGAAGACCTCTGTCTATAATGAAAGTCGTGTGGTCTTGATATTTTGGATCTACTTGTATATGGTTATACCCTGAAAACGCATCTATGAATGATGGTAACTTATTTCCAGAAGTCGAATCCAACAACTGTCTATCCGTGGAACTAGATAAAGATCTTTGGGGCATTCCCTATTAAGATCAGTAAAATAAATGCACATGCACCATTTTCCATTTTTTTTTACCAGAACAGGGTTGGCAGTCCACAAAGGGTACTCAGATTCTTTAATGTGACCCATCTTGGTCAAACGATCTACTTCCTGAACAATCACATCTGCTTTTTCCGTAGAGAAAGAACTTCTCCTTTGTACAACTGACACAATATCAGTTCATCTAGACAACTTATGAGAAATAATGTCAGCTGACACTCCAGTAACATCACTATTGCACCACGCGAAGACATGTTGATTATTCATCAAAAAGGACAACAGCCGGTGTTTCAAACCTGGTGCCAAATTAGTACCAATTTTAACATTTTTGCCCTCAGCAAGGGAGTGGGTTTCAACCTCCTCAATAGGTAGTATGACACTAGAAGACTCTCTGGGGTCATCAATTTCATTCTCATCGGTGGAAGGCTCCAATAGCTGCTAATCTCTATTAACCTTGACTGTCTCTAATTACTTAGAGGCAAGGGTTCTTGCATAACATTTCCTGGCTACCTTCTGGCTTCTCCGGACAACACCTACTTGTCCCTGGATAACATATTTCAAATATTGGTGGATAGTAGAGGCCACAACATGCATTCTGGAGATCCAAGACCTCCCAAATATTGCATTGTAGGATGTTGGGAAATCGACCACAACAAACAATACTCTTACCATTTTCTTAAAGGGTCATTTGCCCAACAACACCTCTTCTTAAAATTCCTCAATCACATCTGCGGAACTTCCTGTGAAGCCTACGATGGTTTTGTTCAAACGTTGTATAACTGAAGGGTTTCTCATCTGCTTGTAGGAGCTTAAAGACAGAATGTTTGCCAAACTTCTTGTGTCAATCAGAATCCGGTGTATATTGTTCCCTCCTATTGATGCCCCTTATTACCACAACATCTTCATGAGGCCCTGCAATGTCTCTTAGGTCATCCTCATCGAAAACTATAAAGGGAGATGGGTTTTGATACATGTGGGTGGACATCTCTCCATCCAAATGGGTGGTGAAACTGTGGACATGACTTTTCCTTGATGAACTAGAAGGTGTAGTCACAGTATCTCCTCAGAAAATGGTCAGTGACTCAAAAACGTTAATTCGATTGGAGACAATTTTGGTCTTGTCTGTTATTACCCCTATTTGATTTCGACTCAGATATGGATTAAGACATTTACAGTCTATATCGAACCTTTCAGTAATTACCACTGCACCTTCCTGTGCGGATGTTCCAGGATTGTTCGAAGGACTAGTTCGGGGAGTATTGGCCTGTGTATTATACGGTTTGTTGGCCCCTCGTTTTTTTAGATAGGCTCTCAACTTACCTCTTTCAATGAGGTTCTGGACCTCTTGCTTCAAAGCTATACAATCATGGGTATCATGGCATATGTCATTGTGGTATTGGCAGAAACGGGTGCTCCAGTTTTCTTTGGGGGATTGCAATGTTGCTGGCTTTTTAAAGTGCACTTCGTTTTTAGTTTTGTCATAGATTGTAGCCACACTTTCCCCCAATTCAGAAAACCATTTAGGTCGAACCTAGGGTCCTCTTGTTTCTGACCTGTTGGCTCGGAGTCTAGTTAGACTGATTTTTCCTTGATCGATTAGATCCCTGTCCAGTCTCTTTTGTCATGTAATCGGACTGATTAGCAGCTGGAGGAGTCGTTGATGTAGCAGTGGACCTAACCTGGCGGTGTACTTTGGTTTTCTTAGTCTCCTCAACTTTGATTTATTTTCCCACCTGATTCAACAAACCATCCCAGGTCATAGCCTTCTTCCGAGTCACTGAATCAGCTAAATTACCTGGATTTAAACCTTGTCTGAGGGAAGCAATTGAAACTTGTTCAAAGCAATCTGCTAGCCTATTTTTTGTATTCACAAACCGGTTGATGTACTCCTTTAAAGACTCATTTGGCTCTTGAGCACAATGGATAGTGGTGTCCCCATTACCCTTAAGCTCTTTGCTTCCAATGAATTGCCTCCGGAAGGAAACCTAAAATGTATCAAATTTCTTATACATCCCTCAAGGAGACTATTGTACCATTTTAGGACAGTTCCTATGAAAGTTTGGGAGAAGGCCATACACAATAGTTGTCGTCATCGTCAATATTCATCATGAAGTTCTTAAACTGCTCAAGATGGTTGTCCGGATCTCGGCTCCCATCATATTTCTCCATCTTGGAGCTGTCAAACCTCTCAGGAAGATGTCCGGAGAGTATGTTTATGGACAAAGGCGATTGCCTACAATTCTTGTTACGAATAAATACAGTATCTTCATTTGGAGTAGCAAAAATATCTGGTTCGGACTGAAAAGAAAAGGGATCAATGAGCAACTGATCAATATGCTGGTTGGCTGGCCTCTTACCCTTGCCATGGTGCTTCTTAAGCCTGCCATGCATATCCTTTTTTCTTGAATGTTTTTTAGTCAGCCTCATTTTCTTTTTTACTGTCTTTCATCACTGCTTGAAGACACTGATTCTTCAAGCTCTGCCTCATTAGATGAGCAGCTGGAGGACTCAGATGTAGAACTCTCCACAAGTTTAGATCGGTGTATCTTCTTGGAACTAAGTTGGGTCTTTAGAGACTGCTACTTCTCTCCAGGATTGTTAGTGTGGTGAAGTACTGATGCACCAAATTTTTGTTTAACCCACTTCTCTGCTTGTTTTTATTGCTCTCACTGCCTCTATTTCAGCTCTCAACTGGTTGCGATCCTCAATAGTATACTCATTGTTTCTTTTGCAACTTCCACCTCACGAGGTAGAATATTCTGCTCATTCGGATCGATCCGAACTAATTTGTTTGCTGGTTTTGAATTGTGAAATTCATGCATCATCGTGCTCCTACTATGGTCGCGAATATGGTGTGCTTTATTTCTCTTTGAGGTTAATTTAATAAAATGTTTTTGGGAATTTAATATTTAAGGTAGATTGTAGTGAGATAATTAACATGTGTGCTTGTATTAAATTCACATTACCCTCATTAATGAAGGTGGTAGGGGTCAGTATACTTAATTAACGACTCATGGGCCTGTCGGGTCAGATTGTGGAGTCTGGGCAAGTTTAAGAACCCATTAGCCCAAGATGTGAGGTGACCAGCACCTAGCTTAGTCACACTCCATTATATTTCTCCTGTTTGGTTTTTTATAGTAGTGGTTATGTCCGAACAGCCCTCCGGATAAAGCAAGTTACAGTGCCTAAAATATCTGACCTCATCAATAACATGGATAATAAAAAACTTATGAATAATTTTATATCTAAACTTGATAATTCTTCAGTAATTTAGCATTCATAACATAATCAGAAATTCAACAGATGTAGACGAATCCATACACTTTGGTGGTTGGAAGTATCATATATGTTCAAGTATGTACCAAACTATATATAATATTTATACTAGATATTTTGAGCACATACTTAAATCCGCAGTATACTATTGGATACCAATTTTAAAAGGCTATTTGAATAAAATAAAGCATTATCAATTGACATACATGAGGTTTGATAGCTGAGAGATCAAAGGATTTTGATACATATTTTATTCGTTGTGTGTATATTCGTAAGTCCATAACTGCATAGGTGGAGATTCAATTTCAAAGAAGATTACGAAGTAGACTCTTATTATAACATTTGTCAAAACGGTGGGATATGTGTTAAAATATGCAGTATAACTAATGAACCTTGTCACATGATCACGTACAGTCAATGAATTTGAAAAACATATTTTTTTGTTATTTTGATAATGATTCATTTGTCATGCTTTCGAACATCAATAATAGTTCAATCAATTTTAAATATATATATATATATATATCACGTTTATGTACGTCAACAAGATAGTACATAATGTTTATACTATGATATATTATTAGGGGTTAAATTACATGGTTGCATATTATTTTAATAACATATTGGTACTCAAAGTATCTCACGAACATGTTGTTCACACACGTGTCCTTATTCTAAAATCATTTATATTTAATGTGAGTTTATTTTAATTTCAAGTATTGTGTACATATATACTTTCACTATTGATTCTGATTTTAATATTTTTAGTAAGATTTATTTTAAGTTTAATGATGAAATACTTATAATTGTCTTCTCTTGCCTTGAATATTTTGTGCATTTAATTTAGCAATTTTATTTCAGTTCAGTAAAATCAACTAAGAATCGATAAGTTTTTATTATACGATCTCGCAATTCTCATATCGATTACTATGAGAAATTTAAGTTTATTTATGTGATAATTGACATTATGATTACTACTATAATTGTTATTCCTTACTATTAAGTGTCAAAACTTAAAATGATCATGAATTTTAGATTATACGTTAAATAATAATATTTTTATAAGTTATTTAAGTTAATATATTTTAGTACAAGTGATTATCAAAGTGATAGTTGTAATAGTTTTCTAATTGGAATGTATAATTTATTATAAATTTAGGGATAAAAACTATTGAAAATTATTAACCCAATAATGTAAGTAATCAAACTTTGTTAGTTTAGTTGGACAACCGGGTGATGATAAGATAGTATCATGGATTTTTATTTTATGTAGATAATAGATTGCGCTACTGTTTATGGTGAACGATGATCCTTAGTTAAGCATTTAAACTATGAGGATATAAAAGTTATTGTTCACAAGTGACACATGCAATGCATTGTGTTTTCCTTTTACAAGAGTCCATTGATATGAAGTTAAGCACTGAATTTAAGATATTTATTTAAGATAATTTTAGTATACTTAAAACACAAAATAGTTAGGCATCTTTTAGAATTTAGGTTTTATAGAGAGATTAAAAAATGAGAGTTATGTTTTTTCCAATTATTGTCGTAGATCCTAAATGTCTTCTTTGCATTCATTATTTTTTAAATAAAGGTTTTTAAATTCCTCCTCTCGCTAATCCTTTATGGTTGAAGAATTGGGATACTACATGTGATCACCAAAAAGACGATAACTGGTTCTTCTCAAAGAATATAGACTAATTAATGATGTTAGTTTCGCTAACGTCTTCTTTTACATGTCAATTTATTTTTAAGAGATTTTTTTAGAATGTTGGGATTTGACCCCAATCTCTAACATATTTTGTAAATAAGTCAACTTTATCTCAAAACTGTATCCCACAATTATATTATTACTAATAAAACAGTAACACATATTGTTTCATCGTCCAATTTATTTTTCCTCATAGTTAAAAATTGTTCATTACCTATTGTGTTATTGTGAGGTGAATAAGATATTATTAGTAATACATAATTATCATTATCCCTGAATCATGTATATAGATGAGGTGATATATGGGTATATTATTAAAGTTGAACAAAATATGTTAGGAATATGCTAATTAGTTTATAAAACAAGTGATGCACTATATTATTATGTAGCTCTAACAACAAAATAATTATGACTATATCAACCTCATTCACAAAAAAATCATGTTGTAATCTCATGTTTCATGTACTCATCTCTAGTTAGGCCATACATTTTTTTCATGTTTAAATTTTATATAAAATAATTTTTAAATTTAATTTTTGAATTTAATTTTTTATTATTATATATGTATAGTGAGTAAACAAATTCGTTCAATTCAAACCTTCATATATTTTTTTATTTGTTTTTAGTTGTCTAACTTAAGTTACTAACGTGCATTAATTTTACTGTCTCAATTTTGTACTTTCAATTTTTATTGGCTATCTCATTAGTAAAATCACATATCATTAACTTTTTTTTTTAAATATTTCTAATAATCGTGATGTAAGTTTTATGAAAATATTTTTCCGTATAATATATATATATATATATATATATATATATATATATATATATATATATATATATATATATATATATATATATTCCGTATTTTATATATGAAAACTATACATTATTTTTCTAACTAATATAAATCATGCAGTATAATTCTTCTCTTTCAAATTTTCATAAAACATACATCATATTGCATTCTCTGGAGTTTTACTAAATACTATATACATCTCTATATTTAGACTTCCAACAAATATTTGTCACATATTTTTATCTATTTCATTATGAACTCTTGATTTACAGCATAAGTTATCTCACAAACATTTAGCATCCATAGTTTTCACAAATAAATTCACGCATGACTCTAGATTCAGTTCCAAATTTATTGTTACAACAAGATAATGTTGTTTTTTAAGCTGTGAAATACAGTGTATGCTCAATTTCATATTTTTTTTTATTCATATCGATACTTGGTCAGTTGCGATACTAACGGATGAATATATATATATATATATATATATATATATATATATATATATATATATATATATATATATATATATATATATATATCTAAATAAAATATATATTAAAAATGTCATAACATGATACTAAATCAATTTTAAATTTCACGTAGTAAAATATTCAAACTTATAAACCTTAAAATTTTTAAATTAATTTTTTTAAAGTAAAATTTTAAAACTAAATTCTAACTATAAGTTCTTATTATTAAATATTAAATTAGCTTTGAATTTATTGTAAAGTAACTGTAAACATTATGATAGATGGATGGTTACACTTAGCTATATGTTTAGGCCTGAATGTAGTGGTATGACTGTATTGATTATCGTCATAATTAGTTGTAGCAATAACGCATGTATATATGACTGGTTACATAAGCATTTTGGTCTTGTTTTGCAAATACACATATTTATTTTTATCATGGTATCATAGCAAAATTTATAATTTTCTTGATTATCACAATTCTTATTCTTAAAAAACAACAACAAATCATCACGGCTGACAGTTCTTACACTTCCAAATCAAAGATCTGACCCACAAACTCAAAGGGTTCCAGATCGGACACCAAAACTATCGATCCCTCGCATCATTTCTACATTCATCATTCAGACCAACCGGCCATGTATTGGTTCTCACAAAATTAAACGGTTTCAATTATCAATTATGGAGGAAAGCAGTTATGCATGCCCTCACTGCAAAAAATATCAATTTCATCGACGGTAGTGTCAAAGAACTATCACATGAATATTAACCTTTTTTGCTTCAGCGATGGAACCAATGCAGAAACATGGTAATTTTTTGGCTGGATCATACAAAGCCAGCATGTGAAGTATGGGTTGACTTGCGTGACCAATTTTCTCAAAAGAATGCTTCAATCATGTTTCAGATACATATATCAACTGATACCATATAACAATGCACATTGACAGTAACTGTATATTTTACGAAACCAAGGTATTGTTGGATAAGGTCGAGACATATCGTTCTCCAGTGACCTACAGTCAACGAAAAACACACCTCGAACAGAGAGATAAAGATCAAGGTATTGTTGGACGAGCTCGAGACATATGTGTTTGCATGAATCTTCCAAGACAGTGATGTTCAATGTCTTGATGATGCCACCTTTTCTTAATATTTATCAACCATATTCTTTGATAACCCAAGAAGATAAGAAATTAAATGTATCCTTCAGCTGATTGAAAACTTCTCCATGATAGACATACTCCCAGTAAAAGGACTAAATTCAAAACATAAATTATGTGATCATTGTAACAGATCGAGACATTACATACAAATGTCTTGTGTTCACCAAATTTAATTTCAGCTAGCAAACTGATCAAATAAATGAATTGATGTATCGTATTCTTTCCCGACTATTTTATTTTACAGGATTTAGTTTCGGGAAGATGATTAGTTTGGGTAGCCATCATGGTGGTTTATACTATATGCATTTATCAACAAATAAATCGACTATATGTATGATTTCTCAGTCATCTGACCTATGGAACTTATGTTTCAACCATCCATCTTTGTCTCGTTTTAAGTTACTTTCACATTTGTTTTGAGATATTCGTAAAGAGATAGGAAATAATTATATATTTTGCCCACGTGAAAAGCAAACACACTAGCATTGTCCCAAAAGCTCAATAAATATAAAATTCTTTCTCCTTATTACATTGTGATGTCTGAGGTCCTCACAAAATTCCTTCATACATTGATCAAATTGTTTTCTTAAAATTGTTTTACTCGATGCAAATAGACCTTTCTCGTGCACCATAAATTATAATCATAATCTTTATTAATTAATTTTTTACAATTCGTCAAAACCTAATTTCAAATAGATGTTCAAAAAATAAGAGTGGATAATGGTACTAAACTTTTTCTTCTTCACATTTGTTTTTAAACACAAAGGCACCGAACTTCAAAATTCTTGTGTTTACAACCCACAACAAAATGAAGTTGTCGAACAAAAACATAGGTATATTTTAATTGTTTCTATTTATCTCATATTTCAATCAAATATACCACTTGAATTTTGGAGGGATTGTGTTTTAACAACCATTTATTTAATCAACCGCATTCTACTTCTAAATTTTATAAATCTCCATTAAAGGTCTTATATAATCAGTCTCTTTCACTCATTTACTTGCGCATTTTTGGTTGTGCATGCTATGTAACCACTGTTCATCTCAAACACAAATTTTATTCTCGTGCATCAATTTGTGTCTTTTGTGGTATCCATATGAAAAAAGGTACAAAATGCTTGATTTACATGCATATAAAGTTTCCATAAGCCGTGATGTCCACTTTAAGGAAAACCAATCATCCTCATCATCTTTCAATCAAGAACCTAACTCATCATTAGTTCAAGTTCCTAATTTTGCATTATATGACTCGGAACCTCAACATTTATCTCTTTCATATTCATCTAGTAAAAAAAATCTCACACCTTCAACCTCTATCTCTCCTACATGACTAGAATCAACTATGAATTCATCACTCTTACACATCCCTCTGTCATCACCTTCCACTCTACCAACACATTTCGTTTCTTTACATACCTCACCCATACATCTTTCTCCTCCAATTCCTAATGATATCTCGATTTATCATTCCACCCACCACATTCAGCCTCCTACATCACACCAAGACTACGACATGTTTACTAGGATCAATCAATATTAAACGCAAT
The DNA here is from genome assembly GCA_036936605.1 of Limnanthes douglasii subsp. nivea. Taxonomy (NCBI): domain Eukaryota; kingdom Viridiplantae; phylum Streptophyta; class Magnoliopsida; order Brassicales; family Limnanthaceae; genus Limnanthes; species Limnanthes douglasii. Next base: position 132,121,266 of record JAUPFV010000004.1, read on the forward strand.
TAAGTTCTCATTAATGTACAACATATCTCATATTCTCTCATACTCCGGTTTTATTTTTTTCCCTTAACCATCGTGCTTTCCCTAGCTTTGTTAACAACACAAACAGAGCCTTCATCTTTTTAACATGCTAACTGTGATCCACTCTGTCACCAAACCATGTCCACTGAACTTCAGGCTCTAGAGCATAACAATATTCGACAAATGTTTCCCCTTTCTTCGGGGCACAAACCTATCGAATCTCGCTAGATTTATAAGATCAAATACAACTCTGATTTGAGTGATGTGAAACCTATTTTTTGGGTAAAGACTACATCTAAGTTCAAGGTATTGACTATCTAAATACTTTTTTTCTCCAACTACTAAACTCACCACTCTATGATGTTTGTTGACTGTTGCAGCCTCTAGAAATTGGTATACTCATCAACTTGATGTACACAATTCCTTTCTTAATGGAACTCTAGATGAGTAGGAATATATGTCTTTACCTCTCGGTCTATATCAACATAGAAACAATGTGGTATGTCTGCTTCAGGTCTATCTACGGTTTGAAATAGGCATCCCAAAATTGGTTCTCTACTTTCAGCTACTGTCAAAACCGTAGGTTATATACTGTGAAAAGTTTATTACTCACTTTTTACTAAATCTGAAGGTTACAAGTTCATTGTTATTCTCATCCTATTGGCTGAAAATGATTTGCATAAAATCAAATTGCTGAAGAATCATCTACTCTAAAATTTACACATTAAAGATCTTGCCGATTTAAAATATTTTCTATGTATTGAATATTATTTATCTAAAAGAGGAATATTTATGCCTTAAAGAAAATATGCATTAGATATTTTGCAAGACACATGTTTGTTAGCAATAAAACCCAAAAAAATCACTGCACCAAACTTGAAATTAACTGGTAAAGATGGTGAGCTACTTCATGATTCGACTAGATATCATATACTGGTTGGCAGGTTAATATATTTGACAGTGACCAGGCTCCATATTGTGTATTCGGTACGTACACTGAGCCAATTTATGGGAGCACCTATTAAGCCATGTTGGGAAGCAACGATAAGACTCCTCTGTTACATCAAGAAATCACGGGGTCTCTTATTTCCATCAGAACTATCCGACACTCAGTGTCTTTTGTGATTCAGATTGGGGTGGATGTCGTATGTCAAGACGATCTATGTTCGGTTACTGTATTTTTCTTGGACCATCACTCATATAATGGTAATAAAAAAACTGACTAACATTTCACGATTATCTACAAAACCAGAGTATAGAACAATAACGAATACTTGTTTGGAATTAACCTGGTTGAGATAACATACTTACAGATTTGATGGTCGACTTAGAAAAACCAGCATAATTGTCTTGTGAATTGTCTTGTGATAATCAAACGGCTTTGCATATTACATCCAATCGAGTTTTCACGGCCACACTAAACCTACTGAGATTGATTGCCATATAATTCGGAAAAAAACTTCATGCCATGACAATTCGCCCATGTTATATTTTTACCAAAACTCAATTGATAAACATATTTACTAACACTCGAGAAAGATCAATTTGATTTTTATTTGTAGCAAATTAGAAATCTTTGATTTACACTCCCATATTTGCAGAAGAGTATTAAATTAATTTTATAGTTTTATAAATTAACGGTTAATATTATAATTAACGTATAGCACAAAAATAATGGTATAACTATATACTGATCATCGTCATAATAAGTTATAGTTATAACCTATGTATATCACTTGAACAATATTTTATTTTCGTTTTAAAAATACATCATCTCATTTTTATCATCAAATAATAATTGAGCATTTTTAAAAATTACTTACGGATGATATGTTTTCGTTGCATCCCAATTGTCGCTTTTGAAGGAATCGAGTGGGTGAAATCGAATCTTAAAGTGAGTGAGTAGTTGCATAAATGAAATAGAGGAAGGAATATACTGTTCCCGTCAGCTGCAACAAGAGAATCCTAGCTTAGCAAATGACAGCCACACAAATATTTCTTCTTTTTCGATTCCCTTTCTTTATTCTTAATATTCTCCGGTCATGATCCCTAGTTTGGTCATGATTCATCAAAGGAAAACCTTTAGCGTTCCTGATCATTATTTTCTTATTTTTTTGGATCTTCTTTAAAAGACCTTTATACAATAAATGTTCATATTTTCAAAAAATCAATATTAAAAATTTGGGAATTGTTAAAAAAAACGCCGAAACTATTTTGCGAAGTCGTTTTTTTTTTTTTTTTTTATGTTTTTCAATATTTACAAATTTGCCACTAGGCAAAAAACCTCAAAAAGTCCTTAGAAGTTCATTTAATTACGTTTATGCCATTATTTACTTCATGAAGTTGCAAAACAGAAAATCTACCATAACTTAACATTTTACTTCCTAAAACTCACTAAAATCATAAAAACTCACAACTTAAACTAACCAAAACTCTTTTTTTTTCAATTTTGTAAAACTTAATAAAATGTTAACAAAACTTGCCGAAATGGTAACAAAACTCCCCGTGTCCGTCGTGCAATGGCGGACAGACCCCTGTTTCCGCCCTGCAATGGCGTCAGCACTATCGTGTCCGTCATTGCATTGGCGGACAGACCTGTATCGTTTTTTTCTAATTTTTTTAACATTAATCTTTTGATTTTGTCCATTTTTATAAAAAAATTTAGTAGGTTATCACTTACTAAAGATTTATACTAACTAAAAACAATATCAATTTAAAGTAAAACAAAATACACATTATGGTTTGAGAAACCTTTCGAATAACTAAGATCTAAATATGTTTTTTTTTGCAAATAATTCATCTAAGTGTTAGGATATATGATTACGTGGTTTTGAAGGCAATGGGTAACATTTTAATCGAGAATGATAGTATTAACTTCTTTAGTTTTAGTTTTAGTTCTTTATGCTAAGAGAGAGAAAGTAGAGAGAATGTAGAGAAATTGTATTTTTTTTAGAAATTATAGTAACTTCACTGAATAATTTCTTCTATTTATACGATTTCGTGAAGGACAAAACTGTAAAAAAAATAACTTCACGGAATAATGTTTAAAATTCAAAACAAGCGACTTCACGGAGTAAAAACAGTTTTTTTAGCAATTCCCTAAAAATTTATATTCAGTGTAATTCCATAGTAGGGCCATCCAAATAAAATGTTTTTGGAGAATGAAGAAAAGAAATATTGAGAGGGAGAAAACATTTTCAAAGAATTTAATATTTAAGATTATATATTTATATTTTAAAAAGTAAAGTTATTAATAATTATTAATTTTTTTGTCGATAATCATTTAGATTTTAAAATTCATCAAAAATCACATACAACATAAATGATTCTAACAATACTTCTAAACATACGAAACACTTACTATATCAATAATTAGTAACTTTCCAAACTCAATATTTTTAAATCTATGATTAAAAAAAATTAGAAAACACATATTTCAATTTTTTAAAGACGAATAAAACAAAATCCACAAGTGATATTTTTGAAAATGTGTTTTTTTCGCTACTTTAGCAACCAAAATATATGTAATTATGCAGCTTGAACACAATTATTTTTTAGCAACCAAATTACACGTAATTCCGCAATTGGAACAACTTGTATTTTCCCGAAACCAAAGTCCTATTTACACATCTATTTTTTCTTATTTACACTACTCATTTTGCACGTAATTTCGCAACTGGAAGCAGTTATTTTTTCGCAATCAAAATCCTATTTACGCAATTATTTTCTTCTTATTTACGCAACTTGTTTGCAAATAATTCTGCAACTGGAACAAATTTGTTTTTCCAGTCAACCACAAGTAATTCTACAACTGGAACACAATTGATTTTCCATACTTATTATACAATCTAATTATACATAACTACGCAACTAAAAGAATCCAAAAATACATTTCATAATCTAGTTTTGTTTATCTTAAAAAAATAAACTCACTGATATTTTTTTAATACATTTTTTAGAGCTACGGTTTGAAAGATATGACATTTAAAAAAACAAAAAATAAGACAGAGAAAGAGAGAGAGAAATGGTTAAGGCACATCAAATGGTTATTGATACAATAATTAGAAATAAACTAAAACTATCATTTTCCAAAAGCTTTATGAAATACCACTTATAAACTTAAACTCAATGTTTAGAGAAGTTTTTTGGCAGCTTGAACAAAAATATTGAATTTCATATCTAGTCTCACTTAAAATTATCTTATCGAGGATCCTATGTCAAAAATATATTTTTAGTGAACCTTTCGAAATAGTTAGAGTACTAGACATGAATGCAAGTTAGGCACTCATTTGTCATTCCGTCTGATTTACATTGTCAATTAATCATGATTGAAAATAATAAAATTGACGATTGTGACTTATATTTATCAGCGACACAAACTTACATCTATTTGTAGCTTATTTTGATGAGGTTATATTTTTTAAGGAGTTTAGCAATCCACAAACATATGTGTCATCCATTTTTTCAGAGGGAACCCGCAACCACTACTCAGAGTGCAATGAGTGCGCACAGGGTAAACCCTCAGTCTGACGCAATAGCCTGCAAACCAACGCCAGAAGGTAGTGTCATCCATTTCTATTGTTGACGCCTTACCATGATTTAAGAAGGAATAAGGCGCATCTTTTACTTTCCATATTAATAAAAGATTCAAATAAAAAAATAAAAAATTAGGTAATCAAGTAGCTAAAAATATTTAAAAGAATATCATTTATATGGTACAATGGTTAAATGCATACTTCGATGTAACTGTAACCAATAATAATGTTTTTTAACATGATGAATATTTTGTAGCACTTTTGTCATCGGCTCTACTCATTGAGGTTCTTTAATTTGAAGATTAATTTATGATAAAAACGACACATCCATCAATTAATTTTTTGGAACTTTGAGATGACATAAATTAATTTGAGATATGAAACGATAATATACAAAACACATTCATCTTTTGAATCGTTATGCGGAGAAATTATAGATAAATTACTTAAATAGTGGAGTGCAATTGAACATCACCCATCACATAGAAATACTTTAAATAGAATTTTTAAATGATAGGAAAGTCAAAAAATAATATATTAAATTTGTAAATTAAAGTAATTAATTAAAATGATAAAAATTTGAAGGATGACCATACAATAATAAAAAATTGGAAAAAGAAAAGAAAATTAAAGTTAACTTGGTCAAGTGATTGAAATTTATGCATAAATATCGATATAGATTATAGTATATAAAGCCATAAAAGGTGAGAGTTAGCTCATCAACCTTATGTTCTATTAAAACTTAAAGTCACTGATTACTATAAGATAAACCATAGAAAGCTAGTACCATACCGAAAAGATGAAACCATTGGAGTTTTTTCATATCATAACGAATTGGGATACTATTAATGATAGATTAAATTAATTCATGAATATTAAATCAGTTGAGAAATGTGATAAACTTTCTGGTAGACGTTCATTGGTTCCAACAACTTCTCCGGTGGTGGACAAAAAATCGAGGATGTATGTAACTATAGAGTATGGTAATTAGATAATCTTTGTAATGACTATCATAATCAAAAGAGAAATATTGTAGACGATTTTAAACATAAAATTTTAGCAAAAAACTATATTTTTTCTCGGTTAGTGTGAAATTTGACTTCATTGGTCAAAATACGTTGAGAGCTAAAAAAAGTAGTTACTTTAGACCTCACAAATCGAATAGGTTAAGCTAGAAATGCAACAAATTTTGACATAGAGTTTGTAGTTTAACCAATTTCCACCCGTCAGGTTAAAATATATGTTTTTTAAATTCTCACCATATTTTGACCACTTGGATCGTAATCAACACCTACAGATCCAAATTCAGATAACGACGAATCCTACAACTCTAAAATTTAATATCCATTTTTTACTATTTTATATTAATTATTTGTGTTATTTTAAATCTTAAAATTGTGAAAACTCTTAGCTTTGTTTGAAATAATAAAAATAATTATATAAATTAAAACCAAAATTTTGAAATGTTGAGTTTCATTCTTTAAAATAATTTTTTTCTATAATGGTTTGAAATTTGTTCATAACTTTCGATCTTTTATATATATATATATATATATATATATATATATATATATATATATATATATATATATATATATATATATATATATATATATTTAAAACTAGATTAAATTTTATCATATATATTTATTTATTTAGTTTAATTTGTTTTTTTAAACCATGTTTTTTAACTCATGTTTTTAATATCAAATAATATAATCATCAAATATATTTTGATGGTAAATTAACGAAAACAATTGAAACTTTCAATAAATAATGCCCAATTGTTTTCTTACTTATATTTAATATATCTCGATAATCTCTCATTCACCTTAATTTTATGTTTTTATGCTCTCGTTGGGGGCTAACTAGGAGAGATCCAGCTGAGATGTGGTTCATGTCAACTACATCGTACTACTAATTTTTTATGTAAAATTTTATTTTTTTTATAACTATATGATCGGTCCCCCGAAGTATTATTGGATTTTATTTAGAACTAAAATTAGGTTTATTGTATTAGGATTTGGAGAAAATAAAAATATTTATTTAAATCTGGTAAAATTAATAACATTAACAAATATAATACTTCCCATTCCTAAAACTCCTAATTACATAAATACTAATTTGCAATCCATAACTTTATATTTCCCTCTTTTCTTATCTGAAACATGAACAACATTAAAAGAAGATATGTTACTTTATTTTTTAAACCCCAAAATATACAAGCACAAGTTACAACCTTTATTAGGTCAACGAAGATGGACCCGTTATTTTAGAAGAAACCAACATTGAGTAAGAACAACCTCCTAAACATTCTAAAACCATTGATGAATGCATTGTTTATAAAACTATTGGAAAATGTATTGATAACAATTTTTTACTACGAGATCCTAGTTTGAATAGACAAATTGAGTCTTATGATCCAAATAAAAAAGATTTAGTTAGGAGGGCATATATTGATCATAGTTAGTATCAACGAGTACAACTTTATCTTGGGCGAAGCTATTTCGTCCATAAGATTTTTTATTTCCTCCATATTTCAAAAAAGACTCCACTTTGTTATTTCCTCCGTAAAGGAAATTATTAATTTACCCTTTTTAAAATTTTAGTCAGAAGACTCATATTTATCTTCTTCTCCACCAATCCCCAAACACCATATCTACCTTAATTTTTTTTCCAGCATCGTCTTACCCATCATATTTACTTCAACCCATAAACTCTAATCATATCAATATAAATACACAACCAGCAGCTCTTTTAACTGATAAAAAAACCTAGCCACCATTTTCGATTGAAGAAATCTATGTCTTTCCTATTTTTTTAATCTATCGATTGACAAGATTTCCAGGAAGTCAGTTGTACTCTGCATAGCGAGTTCCACGAACTCTATATGCAGAAAATTTTGCAGTTCCCAGAACTCTCTTGCTATGATTTTTTCCATGCATATTGAGTTCCAGGAACATATTTCTTGGTTTTTAGTATCAAATTAATTTAATAAAACTTTGGAAATCCGTTTTTTTATTTATTTTTTTAAAAAAAACTTTAACTTGTTTTTTTATTCCCGCTCTCTGATTTTTATTTGTTTCCATTTTTAAAAGATTAAATTATCTTGTTGGTTGATTTGGTGATGTTTTGAGGTGTTGAATCTTTTAATTGGGTGTTTTCATTTTCTATGATTAAATTTTAAGAAATTTGAGTTTTTTTTTTAAAGTTTAATTTTAGAAGTCAAATGATATATGTTGGCTGTAATTTGACTTAATGAAGTGTTTGTTGGAATAAGGTTTGGATAGTGCGGAGTGGCATCAAAATATAAATTAGAAAGTAAATTAAGGGCAAAAAAATAAAAACAAATATTGAGTATTTTTTTTAGAAATTTGAGATGGAGGAAATAATAAATCTTATGGAGGAAATAACTTCACCCCTTTATCTTTACTCAGGCACTGAAAAACATCCTCGTATATTTCCAAAATCTTGGTTTCAAATATATAATTGGTTAGAGTATTCCTCTAATAAATATGCAACATATTCTTTTTATTGTTTTCTTTTTGAGAAAAAAAAAATTAGGAAAGTGTTGTTCATATATTAATTGTTAATGGTTTTAACAATTGGAGGAAAGTAAATAATGTAAAAGATTGTGTTTTTATGTCATATTGGAATATGGAAGAATTCTAGTTCAACCTTTTATGGCCAATCGTTTTTATAATATGAAAAATCAACCATGTCACTTGGAAAGATAGTTGAGAAGCAAAGTGAAGAAGAAATTAAACGAAATCGGTTATGTCTTAAAACATCAATAAATATAATAAAATGACGGTTAACATTCCAAGCTTGTGTTTTTAGAGGAAATGATGAAAGTTTCAGCTTATATTTTGGAGATATTTAAATCTTTTGCATCATACAATAGTGAAGTAAGAAGTTGTTTTAGATAAAGCTATGAAAAATGCTAGATACACTTCACACAAAGTCTCTTTGGGAACAACGCTAACAAAAATAAACAATATAAGTGGAAAGTTTTTACAAAGTAGAAATATTTGTCGCTGACATCTATCAATAATTGCAGGAGTTGATACAAGAAACATAACTTTTCATTTTGTATACATCGTTGAATACTAGAGATGTTTAAAAATTATTGAATGTAGAGAATATTTGCATGCTTGTGAAAACATTGATCATGATTATTTTTTTGGAAGAAGAAAAAATTCACTTGAAGTGTAAGTTACAACATTATGGGCTATATATTCATACTCATTCATATTTTGATTGATATATATATATATATATATATATATATGTATATACTATTTGTAATTTATATCAACGAATGGTGGCAATAAGGAAAAATAAAGTGTATTTACTAATAGATAGACTTTTATGTCTTGCTTGACATTTCATGCATCTAGTGCAACATCCGAGTGAGCTTTTTTCAGTAATGAAAATAGTAAAAACGGTCTCCATAGTCGAATGGAAAATGACTACGAGTTAGTGTATATAGAAAACCAGATCACGGAGTGAGTAAAATCTAATAAGATCATTGAAATTTTTAATTTGATCAAAGAAAGATGAGTACATCTCAAATAAATTGGTATATTTTTTGAAATTTATTATTTTGAGTGGGTTCTAATTCTTGATGTTATACATTATTCTGATGTACATATTGTAGTTTATGATTTTTACTTTTGTCCTCACTTCATGGGCTAAAAATTTGAGTCGTTAGTATAATTCTTTGTTTATTTTTTTTGGTCCCCTATATACCATTATCATCGTTCTACCTTTGGCTCTCTTATTCCTCATTTATTTCAGAAATTTACCACTTTTAACCCACTACAAAATAGTAGCTCGTTACGATTTATCTTTAAAAAGTCTAATTTGTGTACTATAAAAAATACGGGGTGTTTGGAGTATAGATCAAACTTGACAATGAGGTTTAATATCACTATTTGTAAATGTGATGGATTGGACTGAGCTAGGTGGTGATAAAAACCGATTACAAAACAAAATTATAATGTAGTTGTTATCGAGATGTTGATTTCAAGACTTTTGTACACGCATATGAATTAAATTTATGTTTTTTAATTTTATATGGACTATGGGGTCATGGATAAAATAAAGAAAAATTAACTAAAATATGTTTTAAGTCACTATGCAATTTATCACAAATGACTCAAGCACAAAACGCAAATAAAGGACAGACTAAAAAGAACAAAGGATTTAACGTGGTTCGACAATTGTCTACGTCCACGGGCGCCGCCAGAGAAAAGTGTTTCACTATGATAGAAAAGGGTTACAGATTTCAGATTGTGATCCTAGTAATCAATTTATATGGAATAAATAGACTTACTAGATAATGGTCATACTGGACTCATATACACTAGACCAAAGATGATATTTCCCATTTTAACTTCACTATCAATGACACCAAACTGTAGCGCCGAACACGGTATACTGATAAGGCACAATGACATTATCACAGATACAAAACTGTAAGTACACTATCAACGCATTATTCGAATCTTTCACAACAACTCTTCTCCTTGAGGCGAATATCCTTTCTTCACTATCAACAAAGAAACTTATCTTCTTCTAACTTACCAAATGCCCCTAAGGCATTCACTCTATACTGCGAACACCAATCCAGTTTAGGCACTCCCTAAAATTTCAAACATATACTGCCTTGGTCATTATATATGTTGGATTATCGTGTGTAGACACTTTCTTCACATCAACAATTCCCTTTGATATTATATCACGAACAAAATTATACCAAACATCTATGTGCTTTACACGCTCGTGGTACATCTGGTTTCCTGTAAGGTGTATGGCGCTTTGACTGTCACAAAAAACTTTTGTAGTAGTCATATCCAAGCCCAAATCTGCCACCAAACCTTGCAACCATATTGCCTTTTTAACTGCTTATGTTATCGCCATGTACTCTTCCTCTGTTGTAGAAAAAGCTATAGTAGCTTGCAACTGTCCTTTCAAACTGATCGAACTCCCAGCTAGAGTAAATACATATCATGTCACAGATCTCCTTTTATCCAAATCACCTGCAAAAGCATAATCAACAAAACCAACCACTGATACTATAATATCATTTAGCGATCCACCGATATTGGTCTTGTTAAAAGTTAAGCCAACGTTTGCAGTATTCTTAAGATACCAAAGTATCCATTTCACTCCCTGCCAGTGTTCTTTCCTAAGACATACAATGCACCTGCTAACTATATTAACTTCATGTGAAATATCAGGACGTGTGCATACCATATCATACATTATACTACAAACTGCAGTTGAATATGGAACCTTCGACATATATTCCAACTCAACATCGTCCTTGGTCGCTCCTGCTATAGACAACTTGAAATGAGTAGCAAACGGGATGCTAACTTCCTTAGCATAAAACATGTTGAATCGTCGTAGCACTTTCTCAATATAGATTCGTTGAGAAAAGTGTACTGATCCTACACTTATGTTCCTGATAATCTCCATACCAAGAATCTTCTTTGCTCTACTCAGATCATTCATCTCAAACTCAACAATAAGTTGCTTCTTTATCTGCACAATGTGTGACATACTACAAGAAGCAATAAGCATATCATCCACATACAACAACAAGTAAACATAAGAATCACCTAACATCTTTTGATAATACACATAACTATCATATGGACTCCTCGTGAACCCTTTTGACACCATGAATGTATCAAAATGTTTGTACCATTGCATAGGTGACTGTTTCAAACCATACAATGACTTTTTCAACAGAAAAACCTTGTCCTCCATATTAGGTTTGATAACCCCTATGGCTGTCTTATATAGATTCGCTCCTCCAATTCACCATGTAGAAATGCATTCTTCACATCCAACTACTTAACCTCTAAATATTGCAAAACTACCATGGCTAACAAAATTTGAATCGAACTATGCTTCACCACTGGAGAAAATACTCTATTGAAGTTGATTCCTTCCCTTTGAGTAAAACCCTTAGTGACCAGTCTTGCCTTGAATCGAGATGCCTCAACCCCTGGATTACCTTCTTTTTCTTGAACACCCATTTACTGCTTACTACCCTCTGCCCTTTAGGAAAGTTAACAAGTTTCCATGTTTGATTCTTATGAAGAGATTAAATATCTTACCCCATAGCACCAATCCATCGACCTGACTTTGAGGTCACAATAGCTTCTATGTAGCTACTAGGTTCATGCATCTCAATTTCTCTTGTGACTGACAGAGCATATGCAACTAGATTCGCATACCTTTTTAGAAGTCTAATATCTCTTTGTCTCTCTCCATAGTGCTATGCTATAAGTTTGTTGTTCTGGTTCGGGCGCCTTATGACAGAAAATAACAAATGGTTATGACATGATATCATTGTCAATCATTAATGAGAAAAGTACCTGAAAATACCCACTCAACTATCTTATTACCCGGCGGTACCCGCTTTTAACATAGTGTTACTTAATACCCAGACTAATAAATTGGACAAAAATACCCTTCCACTATATATACCCATTTTTCACATCCAACCCACTTTTTCGACCTTCCTATCACCCTAAACAAACGCAAAATTCTAATTTTAGAAACCACCAGAAAACAAACCGTTCGACTTCGTGATACTCTCTCTCTCAAACCCAGAAACCCTACTCCTTCTCACCGTCGACACTATCGCACCGGTCAGCCTCTTTTACTCAGTCAGACTACACACCTTCAATCTAGTTCGACAAAGTTGTCGTGAACTCGTCTCTTAAAGCTTCGATCTCTTTCTCCGACCGGTGAAATTTAACAGGTATGTATTATCGTGGAAAGTGTACTTTTTTTCGTTCTTGACGAATTTGAACCACTTTTTTCTCTTAATTCACGATACACGTTGCTTTTTATACTAGAATTAAGTATCTACTGACGATAGTTGCTCAGTTTATGGGTTTATAGTCGAATTCAGGGTAGAATTTTAGTTGCATTCAATACTGATACTCTCCTGAGAAATATTATGTATGTTAGATCTGCATTAGGTACTTCATTGTTGATTTTGGTGTTCGTTGCATAATTCCCAGATCCCTGCAACGTGCATGTAAAAAGTGCAACAGTTCGCACCCTGATCACCCACAATGCAAGTAATTCGCAGCTGGATTGCATGTTTATACTTATTAACAAACAATTCGCAGCTTGAGCTACTTAATTCGCATCATAACAACACTCATTTCGCAGCTTGTCTGTGAATCCAATATTTATATGTATGCATTTCAAAACTTGTGATGCGAATTATTTGTGACACTCCAACTTATTTGTGTTTGTTCAGAAACTATGACAACAAAACCTAGCTACTACAGATCAGGGTTAGTGAGCCTTCTGAAGCTACTCAAAGACATGCGTATTACAAGGGCGCACATTGAAGCTGCAAGAAACACCCCCTTCTACACACTGCTGAAAACAGCTTTCCAAATCCGTAATGAGGCAGAGCTGCCAAAGAAGAAATTCTACTCAATCATTCAGTATATAATCGAGCAATTCTCCGTGGATAGAGACGCCTTTAGGATTGGCAACAAGTATGTAAAGCTAACTGAGAATGATGTCAAGATCATATTCGGCTTGAGGCATGGCACCGAGAAAATCCAATTAACAAAAACCGGAGCTTTTCACAACAAGTATGCACCCGGCGAGGAGGACGAATCAAGGATGATGAAGAAATACTTCATGGGTAAAACTGGCAGGAAAGTAGCAGCTAGTAATACCAAAACAATAACAAATGCCATTATAAAGGTACGCCTAAAATGGACTTCATCTTTATAAAGCAAGATTCTGTACATTTCTAACATAGCATGTTGTCGTTGGTTTTACAGGAGGGTATAACAAAGGCCATAAACGAAGGAGGGGAGCATGAGTTGGAAGATGTTGTGAGGCTGTTGATACTGTTTTTGTGCTCCACACTATTCTACTCCGTATCCGGAGATATCCTGGGCTGGAGCACGGTTTATTACGTTGAAGACCTCAACAGAATAAACAATTATGACTGGGCTGGATCAATACTGTACAAGCTTCGACAGTCTATCAGGAGTTGCTTAGCAATAGAAAGAGCTGATAAAGTCGTCGGCTGCGTCGCCCTTGTAGTTGTAAGATTGATCTATTAAATATAAAAATTAGTTATGTACATAGCATCGTGTTGATAAAACCTGTCCCCATGCAGCCCTTCATCATGGAGCACACAACAATTGGCCACGAGATAGCGAAGCCAACATCGATACCAAGGTTTTTCAAATGGTTGGGGTTAGAGTGCCAAGCATCAACCATGACATATCTTATTCGAACACCCTTGCTGGATAATGACCAGGTAACAGCTTTATATATGTATTGAACTGGGGGTGCAAACAGTTCGCAGCATATCATGCGTTTTGCTTAGAAAAATGTATCAATTCGCAGCCTGTCCATAACTCAATTCGCAGCCTGTCCATAACTCAATTCGCAGCCTGTCCATAGCTCAGGATGCGAATGCTTGCAACTCTAACATGATTAAAACCACACAGTTCGCATCATATGATGCGAACTGTTTATAAAAAACAAATTGTTTCTCTACACCCTCATACTTTGGAAACAATTAATTTACTTACATGTGCATCTGTTGGTAGGTTTTAGAAGGTCCATTACAGCTTACCGAGGCTGAAATTAAAGCTTTCGGAGAAAGAGAAGATGGTGAAGATGCAGAAGTAACAGAGTCCTCTTCACCGGAAGAAAGACCTAGGAAGAGGACGAAAAACACAGCATCAAAACCAAAACAAAGGAGACGAGCATCACAGAATGTAATGAATAAGGTGATGTCTCCCACACTCGAACATCCAACACCACCCGAACCATCAATTCCACCACCAAGACTCCCCAAGAAAACGATTCCACCACAACCGAAAGGCAAATCCTGGCAAGAGCCCTCCGACACCGACACAACCAGTATGAGTGAAACAATCGGTAATTATTTATTCAAACGCAGAGAACCTAATCCCGATATTGCTGCTCAATCAAAGCGTTTGAAGACATACGCCGACAAGAACAAGTACGAGCAAAAAATAAACAAACAGGCCAGAGAAGTAAGTATGACTTGAACCTTAAATAATCACTACAATCAGCACTTAATATGTTTATAAAAAGTTTGCTATGATTTTTGCAGCTGAAAGAATTGAAACGCAAGATAGCGGAACTTGAAGCACAATAACTCTACAATGCTATCTCTCTGCCAATTTGCCGTACTGAAAGCCCAATAAAGCAGCTACCAGCAGCACTTCCAGAGGGACAAAAATCCACTGATCAGCAAGCATCAGTGTCTAATGCTGATCAGCACCATGCTGATGGAGTACTGCGGGAAGAAACGGATGATGATGCCCACAATTCACCCACCATGGAGACACATACAGAGGAGGTAGATAATGTAAGTAGATGATATGATGTTATCAAACAAATAGCAGGACTCTTGTGTATTCATGTCCAAACGTTTCGCAGCTTGAGCTGCGAATTATGTAATAAACTGATGGTTTGGTTATTACACAATTCGCATGCTGAGCTGCGAATTGTTAGGAATGTATAACATAGATATCAGGTCAGGATGCGAAATGTGATTACACAATGATTAACTTATGCTTAACCCTTCCACCCTTTTGTTTATGAAATAGGAGACTGAAAGCCAACAACAACACCAGCAGAAACAGCAAGACCAGCAGCAACAATAACAACAGCAACAAGAACAACAGCAGCAACAACAACAACAGCAGCAACGAGAAGAAGGACACCCCCAGCAACAGCAACAAGAAGAAGAAGAAGAAGAAGAAGAAGAAGAACAACAACAGGAACAACAGCAACAACAGCAACAACAACAACAGGAACAACAGCAACAACAACAACAGGAACAATAGCAACAACAACAACAGGAACAACAGCAACAAGAAGAACAATAACAACAACAAACCCAACACCAAGACCAAGAAAAACATAACCAGCAACAACAAGACCAAGAAGAAGACGAACAGCAACAACAAGAAGAACACCCCCAGCAACAACAACAAGAAGAACACCACCAGCAACAACCCCGACAACAAGAACAACAACAACAAGAACAACAACAGCAGCAACAGATAACCTTGGCGAAGAGAGAAAGGATAACTCAAGAGATAGCACCTCAAGAGTCAGAACCTGTCCATCCCGGTGAGAAGACAGAACTACTCAGCCAGGAAGGACCATCCTTAGAAGACAACACCACTTCTTTGGTGGAACCTCAAAGACCAACGGTGCTGTCAGCAAAGTCAGAATTGCTAAGCCAACGTCAAACTGTAGGCCCGGTAACAAATCAACTGCCAGCTCCAGAGTCCCACGATAACACAGTAGGTTTACCCGATGCTTTTGTTGATGGTATTAGTACTCAAGTTTCACAGACATTTTTAAATGAAATTGATAATGTATATTACGATTCTATAATAAAACGGTCTCTGGAGAACATGTCGGAGGATGACTTTTATGATTTCTGCCGACACGATCCAGATCCTATACCGAACAAGTCAACGGCAGTGGTTGTCGCTGACCGTGCGGTAAGGCCTACTTATAATGATTTCGCATCATAACATAAGATTTGTGTCTAATGCTGATTGGGGTATTACAAACGAATATCAGGGTAGGATGCGAACTGTTCCGTGGAACCTTGAACAGTTCGCACCCTATCCTGATATATAATAATAAATTTATTTAACTGGAACCTTACATTTCGCAGCCTAAGCTGACGCCCTTCTACTCTTGATTTTTGTTATTTACTAAGCTCGAGCCCAGTAAAGAGATAGACGAGCCAAGTTTTGCGCTACTGACACAAACGCCGCCTCAAGTAGAAGAGGAAGAAGAAGAGTTCGTAATTACAATGCGGGTGCCGCCAGTAGTAGAATACAGCGACTGGACAAAGAAAATAAAAGCAACTGACCGTATCGATGTGGCACAATACCACAAAATATAGTTGGTTAAAGCCTACGAGAGCGACACCCTTGATCCAGTGGTATGGCAGTTACCGGAGTCCAAGTTTACGTACGGAATCAGGGTGCAAGCGAGTGATCTCATGGCACTACCTTTAGAACTGGAGCTGGACGTAAAGGTATCCAATTGTCAACCAACTTTATTTTCAATGTTTCAAATATGTATTCTATATTTAACATAAATCTACAACTCCTTTGTTAGCTTATCGATGCTTGGATTCAAAAGATGCTTGAAGATGCAGACTACAAAGTTCCATGCACTAAAGCTAAAGGAGAGCATCACGACGTCATACTGATTTCGGGCATGACTGCGGTAAGTTTAACTCACGTAAATTGAAACAAGTTCTCAAAAATGTTATCACTTAAATATACTCTTGCTTGGATGCAACATCAAATGAAAGCAGGGTGGAAAGTGGAAAATCTGGTGGACATGGCTTTTAGGAAGGGGCGCAAAAATGCCAACATCATCATGGTTCCAGTGTGCACCGAGTCGAAGGACAATACAAACCACTGGACGTTGCTCGTCATCGATGTTGACGGAAGAACAATTTCAAACTACAACTCGCTTCTGCCTAAGCTTCATGCCATAGACACCACCACAAGAACACCTGCACTACTGGTAAATATTCTAAACTATACACTTAAATCTGAACACATTTTAAGTATGCATGCTGCGAAATGAGATCTGGTATGCTGCGAATTATGAGTAAACAAGATGTTTTTTCGCAGCCTGTCCATAACTCAATTCGCAGCCTATCCATGTTGGATACAATTCGCAGCCTGTCCACAACTCAATTCGCAGCCTATCAAGGCTGTCATACAATTCGCAACCTAAGATGCGAATTGTGTATGATTTATTGTAATATAATTCGCAGCCTGAGGATGCGAATTGTATGTCACCAACTGTTTTTGTTTTTGTGCATATTCCTAACACTAATTATTATACACAGATCAAATATTTGTTGGATAGAGGATTCCTACCCAAATATACTACAGGGTGGAAGGTGAAAGTCGAAAGAGGCTTCCCACAACAAAAGCGAGGCAGCGTGGACTGTGGTGTCTTCGTCTGCAAATATGCAAGGGATATTATTGAGCATGGATCATCCTAGAAAAAATACGATGCAGATATGGTGACTGACTTCAGAGCAGAAATGTTCTATTACTTTTTAAATGACATAGACACCATCACATATGGCTGATTCGTGTATTGATTGTAAATACATCTGTTGCTTGTAAATACATATGTCTGTTGTAATTTTTAGTTTTGTTGTGCATACATAAACAAATTACATTTTCACATCTCTGAATACTCCTTATCTTATAGTTCGCATCATAACCTGATATATAATGGTTGATTATGATCCTGGTAGTTTACTGGGGTATGTATGAACAGTTCGCAGCCTAAATCATTATGAACAGTTCGCATCCTAACTTATCATCAAATATTTCGCAGCCTAACCTGATAGATGGTAATCACTTCACACACAGTTTGCATCCTGGTATCCCAGCTTAAACCCAGTTCGCAGCCTGGTGCAGGAATAAAAAATTAAAAATACAAAGTGGAAGGATACGAACAGGCTGTGGCTTATGCCTTGGTAAACGTTTTCTACATTGAGCACACAAAAAACAATCTAATCAAGTACATAATTCATTAAATGCTGATTGGACATGGAGGATATGTAATGATTACCTCATTTCCCTATAAAAACCTCTAGTAACCAAAGGCTAATTTTACACCAAACTCTATATTTTTTTAAAAAAACCTCTTCTTCTCTTCGAATTCAAACAGTCATGTCTTTTTCCACCACCACAACAACCACCTCATACTCAAACTCTGGTTCACTCGGTTCTCTTGGTGACTCCTGGTCATCCTTAACCGTTAACTGGAGTGATGAGTTGATCATGCCAGCAGTACCACCCCCAAGCCCAGTCTCTGTCTTCGAACTAGACATGTATGATAACTACTACTCTGCTGACTCTCAACCAGTGGAGGTTGTTCCACAGGTTGCTGCTGAACCTCAGCCAGAACAGGTTCCAATGCTTCCTGCTCCACCTCAGCCAGAAATGGTGCAACCTCAAACGACAGAGGTTCGAAACAACAAAAGGAAGAGGGAAGACGAAGCTGGTCCATCAAAGACAAAAAATTTAAGCATGATGGACGTTGATGTTGAAGCTGAAGATAAAGTGGAAGAGAAAGAGAAAGTCGAAGACAAAGAGGAGAAAGACAAAGATGATCAGCACAAAAAGGAGAAAGAGGAAACAGCTGGTGATGAATCCTCTACCAACTGCTAGAGTTGGTTTTTATTTTTTGTTTTTTTGGAATGCAGCTAACTAGCAATAGTAGCTTGTACTGATATGTGTAAACAGTTGTTAGTTTCTGAAAATATTGTAATCCTCCTTTTTGTAATCCAACTTGTTTAGGGAATTTCAATGATATAACTGATTCGCATCCAAATACATTTTGCACTTCATTCGCATGTTAACCTGATATATTGCTTATTTTCAACCTTACTGAATATCCTGGTATTTTTATAAATGACAATTCGCAGCTTATCATAAGACAAATATCAGGACTTCTAAATGCACATAATTCGCATGTAATCCTGTTGAAATTTCACATAATTGCACATAATTTCACATAATTCGCATCCTGTTGAACTAGAACATAATTCGCTTATCATAATTCGCATCCTGTTGAAATTTCACATAATAATTCGCATGTAATCCTGATAGATGTTTGTAACAATACACCAACATATTGTACATGATTCGCAGCACAGGATGCGAAATGCTTACAACTCTAATAGTGGCAGATACAAAAACACAGGAATGTACAAATGTTTAGTTTTCTGTACAGAATAATAACTATGCTACAAAAATAAATGTCCTTAAACTAGAACATCACAAGTCCTCCGGTTATGGCCTGATTTCGAACATCGGCCACGCCTTAACTTCTTGGTTGAGATTTCTCCTCTAGAAGGGATTCGCTTTTTCTTAGGCCTTCCGGAGCGTCTCTTAATGTTCGGAGGCAGAACTTCAACAAAAGAAGGATCGTTAGCGCTAGACCCTTCGCCGAAATCAGTTATAGCTGGTATGCTGAAAGAGTAACTTTCCCTGTAATTCTTAACCGTAAAGAAGGGTTCTATTACAGTCAATGGATCTTGGTCGGTGTATTGTAATGCCGCTAGAGCATGAGCACATGGAAAACACTCTTATTGCCATGATCCGCATGAACATTTGAAATCCAACAGATTAACAACGGCCACATGAGTCAAAAAGACTTCGAACATGGCGGAAGAGGACTTACGTACTACCCAACTTCGGCACATGTCAACATTCTGATTTAGCTTCTTCTCGTACTCGGGAACCAAATTAGTACTCCAGCTGAGACCTTCTTCGTATCTCCGGGAAACCTGAGTCATAAGCAAGACTCTAATCCAATCAATAAACTCAACAATTGGTAAGCCGCAATATTTTTTAATCTGATTGTTGAACGATTCAGCTGCGGTAGAAGCCATAGAGCCGTATCGCTTCCCTTTTACGTAAGCCTGCGCATACTTTTCAGGGGGTAAATTTGCAAGAAAATCACTCATTCTCTCACCACCTTCACATAGAAAAGCTGTTAGTATATCTTTAAAAATCTCTTGACTGGGAGCATAAGCAAGACGGTGGAAGAAACTCAACATCTTTTTTTATACTCCTTGTTAGTATGTTCCAGTTTGGCTCTCAAATTCTGCATGAGATGGAAATAACAGTACACATGATAGCAGTTTGGATACAAGACAGAAACAGCATTAACAATACCAGAATGACGGTCTGAAATAAATGTGATCTGGCGATCCAGCAAATGTGGTTTCAAACACCCCAAAAACCACATCCAATTGTCCCAATCTTCAATGCTAACTACACCAACAGCAACAGGGAATAGTCCTGGAAAAAGGCAGATCAAATAAACACTACAACAGTATGCAAACGTTTAAAAATTGTAAACAATTCGCATGCTGTCCTAGAACAATTCGCAGCTTGTCATGCGAAATATGTGTGACATCTTAATTGCTCATGCAAACAGTTCGCAGCTTGGCATGTGAATTCGCAGCTTATGGAAACTTTATATGCATAATTCGCAACCTCAAATGCGAAATGTGAGGATCACAACACTGCTTAATTCGCATCATCTGCTGCGAACAGCATCAGCATTTTCACAAAAAAATATCGTTCATTAACTAGATAAATGTAACTAACCGTTGTTTCCGTCCTTTGCTACAGCCGTGAGTAATGTACCCTTGTACTTGCCATATAAGTGGGTTCCATCGACAAACAACATTGGACGGCATGAATGAAAACCACTAAGGGACGAACCAAATGCTACAAAACAACGCTTGAATCGGTTTCCAGCTGACAACTCCAACTGGCAGTCTGAAGTAATGTCCCGGCTCTTCAAGCGTTTGAAGTATCCGCTTAGTAAACTAAAAGAACTTGAACTATCTCCAAAAACTCCCCTCCTAGCCTTCTCTAAAGCATTCCATGACAAACGATAATAGATGTCAATACCGTAATCTTGTTTGACAGTCGATTGTATGGTTTTGGCCGTCAACGAATGGCAGGTCCGGAGAGAATCCTGAATTTCCTCTACAATCAAATCTGATGCCAAATGCATGTGCCGCTTATGTTTATGCTTCTGGGAGAAAACATGACTGCAAGTATGGTACGGGAAATGCTTCTTGATCGTCATAAGGCCGATGCTTGAGTCAATAGATGCATAAACCCTCCAATTGCACCCGCTTGTTAGCTTATTTTCACAATAAGCAGTGATCTTATTTGTTGTATTGTGTAGGTATTTGAAAGAAAAACCATGCTCTAACGCATACTTGCACAAGGATACCCTCAGACCGGCAGCACCTTCTTCAAAAGCTTGACCCACTCCTGTAATAGCATCAGCCCAACCAGCAGTAGCAAATTGTTTTTTCCTCTGATCAGAATTAACTAAACCGTTACTACTCTCCCCGCTAACTAGTTGATCAAGAGATGGATCTCCCAAAATCAAGCTACGCTCTTTACGCTTACCACCAGAATCCTTACCACCAGAGCTCTTATCAACAGAACTTTTATTACCAGAACCCTTATCGAAGACATGTTGTTCTATGAGAAAACTAACCCGTTTTAAACGCTCCAAATCAAGATATAACACCAACCCAACAAAATCATTCTGGTTATTAAAGAAACAATTATTGTGATCCCCGCAGGAGTAAGTAATTAGGTACTCACCTGTGGCAAGCTCCTCCCATGTATACTCTACATAAGCTTGGATACTTTCGAAGCTTTCAAACTTTGTGAAAGGCACAATTGCAGTTTGGTGACCATATTTAAAAATACAAACTCGTGATTTAGACATCTCTTAACCTGGACAATACAAGTTATTTGTTATTAGTCACAAAAACTAGGTGCAAAATATTTACTACTGCATCAAATAATTCGCATCCTACGGTGCAAATTGTGTATACATACAACTATCTATTCGCATCTTGTCCTGATATTTGTAGGTAATAAACTCCTGATATTTGTTATTAGTCATAAAACTGTGCAGATTATTTACTGCACCAATTCGCATCCTATCTTGCGAATTGTGTATATATACATTGAGCTATTCACATCCTATCCTGATATTTCTATGTAACACCGGCCCTGACAATACAAGTTATTTGTTATTAGTCACAAAAACTAGGTGCAAAATATTTACTACTGCATCAAACAATTCGCATCCTAAGGTGCGAATTGTGTATACCTACAACTATCTATTCGCATCTTGTCCTGATATTTGTAGGTAATAAAGTCTTGATATTTGTTATTAGTCATAAAACTGTGCAGATTATTTACTGCACCAATTCGCATCCTATCTTGCGAATTGTGTATATATACATAGAGCTATTCGCATCCTATCCTGATGTTTCTATGTAACACCGGCCCTGATATTTGTTTCGAAATACAATACTCTAACTGACCTAAAAACTCGTAATCTACACATTCAAGACAAAACTAAAGCACTAACAAATTATATAACGAACTATATAACGAACAATATTAACTAAACAATAACAGATCACTATAACAAAAAAAAACAGAGAAAAGCTCGAAATCAGGCAATGACATCTAAAACAGTAGAATATAACCTATTCCAACAGAGAAAACGAATAAAAAACTTCTAAATCGGTAGGTAATTACCTAAAAACCTCGCAACACGATTACTTGTAAGCTATAAGATTCCAAAAAGCGACGATCAACTCATGTACGTATAAACCAGAGGTTAGACAGGTCTAACACAACAACTTACATAAAGAAACAAACCTTTAGCAGCTTCCGATCACCGGAAAATGTGATTTCAACCCAGCTCGTGGTGGTTGGTAGGGTTAGGTGGTTAGAGCGGCTAACAAATTCAAATCTTCAAAAAGCTAGAAAAATAGAAAGAAAACAGAAAATAAGGTTTATATAGTGGGTTAAGAGCAGTTAGGGTATTAAAATAAACTTAGGTTGTAAGTGACAATAAGGTAGTTGAGATGGGTATTAAGTAACAATTGATCAAATCTTAGGTGGTAAGTGACAATTGAATAGTTGAGTGGGTACTTTAAGTACAATTTCCCATCATTAATTAATACCATCCTTTTAATAACACTCCAATTAATTAATACCATCCTTTTAATAACACTCCAAATGTCTCAATAATTATATAAGATTACTTTACTTTTTAATAGAAAGTACGTTTTATTCTTTTATCTTTTTATCTCTTTGCCTTTTTTTTCTAAAATTTGAAGATATCAAAATAATTAAAAGAAATTCACTTTGGACTTATCTTGACCGATTTGAATTTTAGGTTTGATATTTTCGTTACAAAATAAATAACGTAAAATAATAGTTTATACGGAATGTGAAAATGTATGCTAAATATAAAATATAAAATATCAGTCAAAAGTAAATTAAGAAATAAATGTTAAATTGAGGTTTGAAATGCGAAATAATTGTTTAATGTAATTTATTTTTCTGCATAACAAAAATTGAAATGAATTATTTAATTCAAAATGAGACACATATCGCAATTTTATTTTTATTTCATAATATGGTTTGTAGAATTTTTTTTGTCATTTCAAAAAATATCAATTACAAAACTAATTTTATTCAAAATTAATATAAAAGATAATAAAATTTATAAAAATATAATTTATATAATAACTTAAGTTTGCTAAATACCTACTAATAATAAAAATTTAATTAAATAAATATTGGTAATCCGCACAATTGTTCTTTCTGGATTACTAAAGATACATTATACATTTCCATCTGAAAGAGACAAAAGTAAAAGGCAAGTGGTAGTATTGAATGAGACAAAGTAAAAGGCAATGAAACCACCAACTATACTCCTTCGTAGTAAGAAGTGTCATAATTATTTCTTGTTTTTGTAAAATATTAAAATAAATGATTTTAATTTATTGAGAATATTAAATTTTATATAAAAAAAATATTTTTTAAAAATTACATGTATTATTGAACTGAGAGAATAAAAGTGTTAGAAAGGGCGATATCATTAAAGATACCAAATATTAAATTTTATTGCCATTTAGTATATCAATTTTTACTGTTATCTACCTATCTTTAGAAATATAGGACCAAAACCCGTTAGCTTTATATTTTATTTATAAATACAAATCTATGTTTTTTATAATTCTTACGCTTTTTAAATAAGCAGAAATCCTAACCACTTCTTAGCAATTTTTTATTCTTCTTTATTTTCTCTTTTTTTTTTTGTTTATTTACATGGTATGAGGGCCTGGAGTAATATGATCAAAGAAGCATAACAATCCCTCATATTTCTGCCAGCCACAATCAAACGATCTTATCCAAAGATAAACGATGTCCGTTTTTGCTGAATTTTGGAGAGCATGTTCGAGACATCCAATACTTCAATCTGACAGGTTGGATTGTAATTTGGGCCTACGGTTTAGGATAAATCGCACTTGACCAGTGCATTGCTTTTTGTTGGTAAAAGAGGTTTGATTTTATACAAATATTAATATTTGGATTTGATTTGGATTTGAATTTAGATTTAATTGAGTATTCAAATTGATTTTGCTAGACCACTACAATTTTGGATTTGGACTTGGTTTGATTATTATTTTGGATTTTGGGTTTGATTAAGATTTTGATTTGAGTTTCCGATTTGGATTTGATATCTCTTGATTGTTTGATTTTTTTCGATTAGAGATTATGGATCTTATTGTAAATATGATAGGATATGATTTTCTACAGTCTATTAGTACCAAACTGAATAAGAAAAACTTTGTTATGTCTACATATTTGCATACCATTCAGTTATGTCCTCGTCTTTTGCATCAGGTATTGATTCATGATTTTGGATTCTGGATTCGAAGGCGTCCCATCATATGTCACCTCACATGTCAAACTTTGTTTCATTGTCTAACGTTTCACCCATATCTGGTTTGTTTGCTAGTGCTACAAAAATTCAAGTAGAGGGTATTGGTAACCCTCATATATTGCTATCTTATGTTTACTACGTTCTCACCCTTGTCTTGAATCTTGTTTCGGTTAGCCAATTGTGTAAATATGGTTATTGGGTCTTGTTTTACGATTCTGTTTATGTTATACAAAATCAACAGATTCATATAGTGATTTGGACAGGTCGTAGGGTACTGTATGTTTTAGAAAAACTCGAAGTATTAGATATGGATGTATATGGTGTTAATAGTGAAAAACATACTTGATTGATATTATTGTGTCTGGTGTTGATTTGTCTTCGTTTCGTTTAAATCCTTCATCGTCTGATTTTTATCTTTGGTATTCTTGTCTATGACATGTCTCTGTATCGCGTTTGAATTTTTTTAGTCTCTATAAATGATTTAGGTCAGTTAAAAATTTATAATATCTTGGATTGTAGTGGTTGTAAACTGGAAAAATATTTGGCATTATCGTTTAATAAAAGTGTCACTTCTTCTATTGCTCCGTTTGATATTATTCACTATGTTGTATGTGTCCATCTCATATCTCCATAAAGGATGATTCGTCATATTATGTATTTTTTATTAATAATTATATTCGATACACATGCATTTATCTGATGAAACAAAGATTAGGTTTTCTTAGAATTTATAGAGAATTTAGAGCACTGGTTAAGATCCAACATTATGATGTGATGAAATATTTCAGGTGTGACTTATGGGATAAATATACCTCCAATTATTTCAAATATTTACTTGCATCCGATGGTACTATACATCAATAATCTTGTACTGACACCCATCAACAAAATGGCGTTGCAGAAGAAAAACATCGTCACTTTGTTGAGACTGTTTTTTCTTTCTTTTATTAGCTGAAGTTCCAACCTTTTTTTGGAGAAGCAATTTTAACTACTGTTTATGTGATTAATCGAATTCCCACTGTTCGTAATGCACAAATGTACCCGTTTTAGAAGTTATACATACAACTTCCAGATTATTCTTCCTTACGAGTGTTTTAATGTGCATGTTTTGCATGTTGAACGCAATAAATTGGGTCCTAAAACAGCTATATGTGTTTTTTTCTAGGTTATGGTGTTACAAATAAAGGTTATCGTTGTTATGATCCCACCTGTCAAAAGTTATGTGTATCTCATCATGTCATATTTCTTGAACTTCTATTTTATTTGAATTCAATAAAATCACATGATGTAACAAAGACAAATCTTCAAGCTATTGATCCATTTTAAACTGATAGTGATATATCTTTTGACATTGATATTCTAGTTTATGAGACATCCACAATAGTTGATACTACTTCTCCTCCATCAATGTTTGAGTCAGCTTTATCAATGCCTAAGCCAACTCCTTTCTCTGGTAAAACAACATATCCTCCACATTTCAGGAGATCCACTCGTATAAGTAAGTCTACTAAACTACCCGATTTTGCGTACTTTTCTTACTTAGCTCATTTTCCTTCTTTCATAGTAAACATACATGATTTGTATGAACCTTAGTCATTCAAAGAAGTTGTTTGTGATCATCGTTGGCAAAATGCTATAGTCAAAGAGCTTATTTCTCTTTATCATACTCAAACATGGAATATAGTTAAACCTCCACCTAGTAAACATATAGTTGGTTCCCGTTGGATTTTTAAAATTAAAGTGAAGTCTGATATCATATGGATTATGATGAAATATTTACCCCAGTGGCAAAAATGATGACAGTTCGTACTATTATTGCGGTTGCATTCGTTCACCAATAAAAGATCCTCCATCTAGATGTCAAAATGTGTTTTTGAATAATGATCTTCATGATGAGGTTTACATGACTCCTCCTCCAGGTGTTGCTTGATGAGTTTGGATACTTCAGACACAACCCACTGCTTAATCCGGACAAGGGAAATTCAGACCATAACACTCCACTGTAAAATCTAAACAGGACAAATGTGAAACGACTTTTGACTAAGCTATTTGGTAACCTACTTAAAAGACTAATGGGTCCTTAAACTTGACCAAGTAAGCCCATAAGTCATTAATTTAAGAGTATAAATACTCCAACTACTCTCATTAATGAGGGTGATCAACATTTAATACAAGCAGGTTGCTCAATTATCTCACCATTCCTTATACTAAACCTTAATACTTCAAACTTACCAAAACACTTTACCAAACTACCCCCAACCCAAAACAAACCAAACCAAATTGGCGACCACAGTGGGAGCACGAGGGTGCCTGAATTTTAAAAAACATTAGAAAGAAGCGGTTTGGATGGATCCGAACGAGCAAGGAACTCCATCACCTGTGGTGGAAACGGTTGGGGAAAACAAGGAATACACCATTGAAGAGCGAGACAAGTTGAGAGCAGAATTAGAGGTGTTAAGGGCCATAAAACAAGCATAAAAGGGCATATGAGAGAAATTAAAGGCGTCAACTATTCATCGTACTGGCAACCCTAGGGAGAATGATCCATCAATAAAGACTCATCCGAGTTCGAAAAAGACTCATGTTAGCTCTAAGAAGACACATCGGTCTAAGACCGTTGAAAGTTCAGATTCTGAGTCCTCCAGCAGCTCTTCGAACGAGGCTGAGCTTGAGGAGTCTTTATCATCAAGCAGTGATGAAGGCAGGTCCAAGAAAAAAATGAAACTAGTTAAAAAATATTCAAGAAAGAGGGATAGGCATGGGAGGCTTAAAAGGGATCTGGCCAAAGGGTAATCCAATAGCCACATGCATGTTGATCAATTGCTCATAGATCCTTTTGCTTTTCAGACCAAACCATGTATTTTTGAAACACCTAATGAAGACATAGTCTTTAATCGTAAAAAAAACTGGAGACAGTCACCCTTGTCTGCCAAGATACTGTCCGGAAACCTACCCAAAAGGTTTGACAGCTCCAAAATGGGAAAGTATGATGGAAGTAAAGATCCGGACAACCATCTGGAGCAATTCAAGAACTTCATGATGAATTTTGATGATGATGCCAAACTTTTGTGCAGAGCCTTCTCCCAAACTTTTACGGGAAGTGCTCTTAAGTGGTACAACAGCTTACCCCAGAAGTGTATCAGAAATTTTGATACATTCTGGGTTGCCTTCCGAAGGCAATTTGTTGGAAGTAAGGAAGTGAATGGCAACAGGGATACCATTATCCATTGTGCTCAAGAACCAAACGAGTCCTTAAAGGACTACATAAGTCGGTTCGTGAATACAAAGAACGAATTAACAGATTGCTTCGAACATGTGGCAATTGCTTCTCTGAGACAAGGGTTAAACCTTGGGAACCTGGCCGATTCAGTGACCAGGAAGAAAGCCATGACCTGGGTAGCATGTTGAATGAGATGGGAAAACAGATGAATGTAGAAGAAACCAAGAAAACCAGGGTGCACCGTCAATTGAGGTCCACTACAACATCTCAGAACCAGTCCGGATATAAGGCTAAGGAGACCGGACAAGAGTCCAACCGGGCTAAACAAACTCAGTCCAACTAGAATCAGTCTCAGAGCCAGCAGTCAAGAGCTAAAAGTGGTCCTTGGGTTCAACCGGAGTAGTTTGCAGAACTAAGACTGAATGTAGCCACAATATATGACAAGACCAATGATGAAGTCCATTTCCAAAAACCAGCGACACTGCAATCTTCTAGAGAAAGAAGAAATACTTGTTTTTGCCAATATCATAATGGTATAGGCCATAATACTCAAGAATGCATAGCATTGAAACAAGAAGTGCAAAATATTATTGAAAGAGGCAAGCTGGGAGCTTATTCCAAAAGAAGAAGTGGAAAGAGGCCTGACAGTGCTCCCGGGACAGACCCTACAAACAATGTAAGAACATCTGCTAAAGAAGGGGCAATGATGATTCTTGAAAGATTTGATGTTGATTCTGAGTACCTAGATCCTGATCTAACTTGGAAAAAAGTGGGGGTCATAACAAAGCAAACCAAGACGGTTTCCGGACTAATCAGTTTCTTTGAGTCGCTCACCATCTTTGGAGGATATACCGTGACAGCACATACTTCTTCGTCAAGAAAGAGGCATGTGCATAGTTTGGCCACTCAGTTGGAAGGGAAATGTCTTCTCATCAGTTCCAAATCCCTTTTCCATTCATAGTTTTTGATGAGGATGATTTGAGAAATATTGTTGGGCCTCATGAGGATGTGGTGGTGATAGGAGCATCTATTGGGGGCAATGATATCCGCTGGATTTTAATAGACACAAACAGTTTGGAAAATATCATTTTCTTAAGCTCCTACAAGTAGATGAGGAATCCGGTTGTTATTCAACACTCAAACAAAACCATTTTGGGCTTCACAGGGAGTTCTGCGGATGTAATTTGGGAATTTGAGGATGAAGTAGTGTTGGGCAAGGGGCCCTTTAAAAAGATAATGATGGTGTTATTTGTTGTGGTAGATTTCCCCACATCTTATAATCCAATTTTTGGGAGGTCTTGGCTTTCCAGAATGCATGATGTGGCCTCAACATAGCATCAGTGTTTGAAGTATGCAATTCAAGGGCAAGTAGGTGTTGTCTGAAGTAGTCAGAAGATAGCTAGAGAGTGTTATGAAACTGCTCTTGCTCCTAGAACTTTGGGAGCAGTTCAGATTAATGAATACTAGCAATTACTGGAGCCTTCTGAGGAAGAAGGTGAGATTGATGACCCAGATAGGCTCCTAGTGTTAAAATACCAATTGAAGGGATTGAAACCCACTCCCTTGCAGAGGGTAAAAATATCAAGATTGGTTCCAGAATTGCGCCAGAGTTGAAAAAGAAGTTGTTGTCCTTTTTTACTAAAGAATCCACATGTTTTTTCTTGGTGCAATGGTGATTTAACCGGAGTACCCGCAAGCATTATCTCACACAAGTTGTCAATCTGGAGTGATGTTGCACCTGTTGTACATAAAATGAGAGATTTTTCTAAGGAAAAAACTGATGTGATAGTCCAAGAGGTTGATCGGCTTATCAAGATGGGACACATAAAAGAATCCCAGTATCCTTTATAGACTGCAAATCCAGTGTTGGTCAAAAAAAAAATGGGAAATGGCGTATGTGTATTGATTTCACTGACCTCAACAAAGCTTGCCCAAAAGATCTTTATCCAGTCCCTCAGATAGATCAGTTGGTAGACTCAACGTCTCCAAACAAGTTGTTGTCCTTCATAGATGCTTTCTCTGGGTACAACCAGATACAGGATGATCCGAAGGATCATGATCATACTACCTTTATCACAAACAGAGGTCTCCATTGCTACAAGGTGATGCCTTTTGGGTTAAAGAATGCTGGGGCTACTTATCAGAGGTTGGTGAATAAAACATTTGCTAATCAGATTGGGAGAAATATGGAGGTATACATAGATGACACGATGGTTAAAATCTTGGAGGAGGATTTGCATATAATCGATCTTCACAAAACATTTGTCAATTTGACAACTGTGAATCTGAAATAGAATCCTGAAAAATGTGTATTTGGGGTTCGATCTGGAAAGTTTTTAGGTTATGTAATAAGTGAGGAAGGAATACAGCCCGATCCGGATCTGCTTGATGCCCTATTGGAAATGGACCCTCCTCGGAATATTAAAGAAGTCCAGAGGCTCACTGGAAGATTGGCTGCCCTGAATCGTTTTATTTCAAGGTCTTTGGACAAATGTGCGCCGTTTTTCCAAATCTTGAAGAATGCTAAAGATTTTAATTGGTCTCCACAGTGCAGCCAAACTTTTGTTGAAATAAAGAAACACTTATCCTCACCAAAAACCCTTTTTAAACCTATTTAAGGAGAAACACTCTATGTATACTTGGTTATGTCAGAATGTGCTATAAGTGCAGTGTTGGTAAGAGAAGTGGAAAATTACCCTCGTCCGGTGTACTACATCAGCAAAAGTTTGATAGATACCGAGAAGAGGTATTTAAAGTTTGAAAATTTTGCACTAGCCTTAGTAAATACGGCAAGAAATATGAGGCCGTATTTTAAGTCTCATTCCATCATTGTTTGAACATCTTTCCTATTGAATAATGTCCTTCAAAAGGCAGACATATCAAGCAGGATGACCAAGTAGTCAGTAGAGTTGGGAGATTATGACATTGATTTTGCCCCACGAACTGCTATCAAAGCTCAATCAGTTGGTGATTTCCTGGTAGAATTCCATTCGGACAGAAATTCCAAACAAACTTCAGAAGAGAAAACTAAGAAAAAGTGGGTAGTCCGAACTGATGGTGGTTCAAGCAAAATGGGGTGTGGAGCTGGAATTTGCCTAACCTCTCCATATGGTGATAAGATGTATCAGGCTATATTCTTTGGGTTTATGGCTTCTAACAATGATTCCGAATATGAAGCAGTTATAGCTGGTCTTAAATTGGCTTTCCTATGTGGGGCTAAGAAAGTTCGGTTGATGAGTGACTCTCAGCTCTTTATCCATCATGATCAAGGTCACTCTGAGGCTATGAAAGAGCAACTGATCAAATACTTACTCATCCTGAAAGAGGTGGCAGCCAACTTCAATTTTTTTTGTTATGAGCATATTCCTAGGTAAGAGAATACACTGGCAGATTCTTTGGCAACCATAGCATATTCTGAGTCATACCATTGGATTCACATACAAGAATGCCCATCCATACAACCAAGTCAAAATTGGGAAGATGGAGAAAGCTTGACCTTACGGGTGATTCAACCTAAAGACTAGAGGTTTTCCCTTCTTCAATATATCTCTGATGCGGTTTTGCCTCCAGATAAAGCTATGGAAAAAAAAAATTAAACACAAGGTTCGTGATTTTTTTATCATAAGGGGAGTTCTCTATAAAAAAATATGTTTTAGTAGACCTCTCCTCATTGTTTGGGGGTTGAAGAATCTCAAGTCGTTTTATCCGAACTACACGATGGAGAAGGATCAACACACTGTGGGTACATGGCACTCGTCCGAAGAGTGTTGTTGGCTGTGTACTATTGGCCATCCATAATGGCAAATTCTAAAGAAATGGTTAAGAAGTGTGATCCATGTCAAAGGTATAACAATGAAATTTATGTGCCAACAGTACCTATAGAGTCTATTTCTGAGCCAGTACCTTTTGCTCGTTGGGGATTGGACTTAGTTGGACCTCTGCCTATGGCATCTGGCGGTGTAGAACTATTATAGTTGCTATTGATTACTTATAAAAATGGATAGAGGCACCTCCTTTGGCAGGAACAACTTCAAAGGCTGTCAATAAATTCATCTTATCCAATATATGTTGCAGATTTGGGATCATTCAAAAGATTACTACAGATAATGGGCCACAGTTTGATAACAAGGATATGGAGAATTTTTGTGCTTCTAGGGGAATTCAATATTGTTTTTCTTCTCATTTCCATCCCCAAGCAAACGTTCAGGTTGAAGTTTCCAACATGACCATTTTATCCGGATTAAAAAAGAATCTAGAGTGAGCTGCAATGAAGTGGCCAAGCTATTTGCAAGAAGTGTTGTGGGCGTACCGAACTACTCCCCGGGCTGCTACACAAGAGTCTCCTTTTTCCTTAATGTATGGTATGTATGCAATTACCCTCATGGAAAGCCAACCTACCATCATACATGGTTCACAACTATTCTGAACAAGCTAATGAGATAATAATTAGGAATCAGTTGGACTTGATAGAAGAAAGAAGAGGTAAAGCTCATTTAAGAACAACTTATTACCAAGGTAGATGAGGAGTATATTTGCTTCCAATGTCAAGAGAAGATATTTTCAACCAGGAGATAAGGTGTTAAGAAAAGCAGATCGGTCAGTTGGCTCCAAACATGGAAGGCCCCTATGAGGTCTGTGAAAAGCTCAAACCTGGGACATATAGACTTTGGGAAAAAAAGGGGAAATTTTTGAAGCACCCATGGAATATTGAGTATCTCAGGTTATATTTAGAGTAAATTCTTTTGTGTAAATATTTACTTGTTAAACATCAATGTAAATATTAGGGGGCATACTCTTTCCTACCCTGGTGGTGCGGGGAGGTTTTAATGAGGTGTACGGTCTTTTATTCAATAATATATGATGTCTTCTTAAAATATTCGAAGTGGTTGTACTACAATTCAATTCAAGTATAAATCACATGTTCAACACTTTGGGTCTTTATTAGAACGGATAAACTTGGTGAAGTGATGGCCATTAAATATAGGTCATTAGAGATATTGAACACTCTCACTTTAATAATTTTGAAATGTTATGGGCTACTTAAACATTAGCCATGAAAAATTTAAAGAAAAAACCGTATTAAACAAAGGAAAGTCTGATAAATTAAACCTATTCGGAATTGAACCAAACATGAAACAAAACATGCATGGCCACCCAAGGACTTTAGGTTTTCTAAAGGACCTATTCAGAATTTAACCGAATAGTAATACAAAATATGCCTTGGCCATCCAAGGACTTTAACTGTTTGAAAAGACAAAAAATAATATAAGACCTTAGGGTTTGTTCCCTTCGGACGCTCCTTCACCACCATCACCTTTTTTAATAGTTTTGAGTTCGGAACTCGAAATCTCACCGGTTCCCTCTTCATCATCAGTAGTGGGATCAATTCCGCTGGAGTATTTGCGTTTGTGACCATCTGCTAGGGTATCAAATAGGATCTCTTCCTATTCCACATACTTCGATAAAGGACCTAATGCCCTCTTCAGAAAAGTCTCATGGAACAGCAACACCATGTCTGACTTGATCCCATCATCTTTTTTTTTCTTCTAAAAAAGTCTATTACCTCGTTGGTATATTTATCAATACCCGCTTGGATAGCTTGCTCTTGTTGGCTCTTTAAATCCACCTTCTCCTTGATCATCTCTGAAACAATGTTCTCCAGCTTAGGCTTCTCATCGGATAAGGCTTGAATAACACCATCCTTGGTCTGTACTTCCTCTTTTAGCATTGTGAAGTCTTTTTCCAAGTTAGAATACTTAGTCTGGAGCTCAGTTCTGCCTACTTCCGATTAGGCCAAATTAGTTGTTGAATCCTCCTTATCCTTCTTTAGTGCCTCAATCTCCTTCTTCAGCTCCTCTATGCTTTGTTGAGAATTTAGAAGATTGTTTGACAGCGATTTCTTGTCAGAGGTGAGGGAGTTGATAAGGGTGGTATGACTTTTCACCTGCCTTTCCAAGTCGAGTATTGGCCGGATATGACTGAGGAGAGAGGTGGCTCAGAACATCTTGCTCTCCGGAGACAAAGAAAGATTTACCATTGAAGATCACCATATTGGCAGAGATGGAGGGGCGGTAGGGACCTGCAAAATCATCCTTCTCAGAATTATTAAAGTATATATCAATATCTTGAAGGGCACTAATGTCCACTTCTTCATTCCCTCCTCCAGTAATCTCTCCGGACTGCAGATCTGGTAGGATTTTCTCTTGTAAGATGGGATCAACAGGGGCTGGTGGAGGTTGAATTTCCGAACGACGAAGACTTATTTCTTCTTCCAGGGTGACCTTCTTTTTCTTAGCAGCTTTCTCATCACTACTGGCTCTCCTTTTTCTGTCCTTCTTAGAAGGCTTTGGTGGGTTCTGCGACTCTCCAGCTTCCCTCACTGTTTCAGCCTTTACTACTTTGAGCAGGGCAGTCTTAATTCCCTCTTGGTTACCCGAACAAGTCCCTTATGTGGCTTCTTGAATCAACTCTGTTGCAACTTTCTTCTTCTTTTTCTTCATCTTGGTGGGATCCTTTGCTCTGGAAGGTAAGAACGATTTAACATCCTTGCCCTCTGTCCTTTTGAGAATTACATTAGGAGGAGGAAGGGTACTTAGCTCTTCTCATGTGAGGTCTCTCCGGCCTGTGGTGTTCCACAGATGGGACCTCACAAGATTTCCCGATGTGAAGTAGTTGTGGAAGATATTCCCCCAATGCTCTGCAGCCCATGCATTGAGTTTTGCACAGGTTTTTTGCCCCTCCTCTAAATGTCCAGTAAACTCATTCAGTAACATTAAAAATGAGTAACAAGTCAATCAGAATGGGAACACTTATAATTTAAAATGAAAAACATGAAAGACAAAGAGAGGAAATGAACTTACCATTACTTTTCAAACTTCTAGTAAATATTCTGGGATTGGTGTTGGCCTTAATCTTTCTGCCGTTCTCCCATGTCCCACTGAGAAACAGAATTTGTGTCCATCAGTTATTTTCGGACTCTAAAAATTCATCCAAAACTTTGAAGTTGTTCCCCATATTGTGATGGTAGAATGAAATCTGATGATTCTTACACAAGCTGTGCAGAACAGCAAAACTCCATCGAAAGTGAGATTTTTGACAACCTTGATGCCATGATGCAAGCAAGAAGAGAGTACCAGGCATTGGGGCTTAGGTGGCAAGGGCAGAGTTTAACTAAGTGAAAGTACCTGACGATTTTTGGGTCCAATGGGAAACGGAGTCCCCAGTTTAGCACTTCGGTGAAAATTACCACCTCGTTAAGCTTGCAGTCCATGAGAGTCTCCGGAGTGATAGGTATCCTTACCTTTAGTGACTCCGGAATCCCCCATTTTGTCCGGATTCAGCCCAATTCAGTAGTATGAGTGTAGATATAATGTATGTTTTGTAAGGCCAACAGGTACTTGACACTAACATGTTTGAAGCAAGGGCCTACTTTCCCTCTAGGCACTCCGGAAGTGAGTCCGGATGAGTATACAAACTTTAACCTTACTCTTTGCCTTCTTATCAGAAGCAACATCCCCCGTTTGACCTGATGCCTCAGTTTCGAAGGGAGCCTCCTCAATACTATCTTCCATTATCTATTCCATCAACGTGGAAGGTTTATCAGTTGCCTTAGAAGAAGGGAGGTCAGTTTCTGGCACCAAAGGCTGTTCGGATTGTTGAGTTTTTATTGTCTCTAAAGGCCTGGTGACCGGTTGAGGTTGGGATCCGGAGGGCTTGGCCCTTGGAGCTGCTTTAGATACCTCAGATCTGGAGGTTTTTGGTAGTGAAGGTGTGGAGTGGGTTTTAGTTTGGCGGGGCATTCGACGAGAGGTTATCTTCTCCGGAGACTTCTCAGCATCAGAACCCATATTAATAAAGGGAGAAGGTTTTTCGATACTTGAAACTGCTTTTTCCTTAGGCACATAATGTTGGGACTCGTGAACAGAAGAACCAGAAGGAAAAGGTGAAAGGTTTGGTTTGAATGAAAGCTGTATGGGCCTAGGGTTCTTGGGAGAGGAAGACCCTTGATCGACGTCCTAGGTTGGTTAACTGGATTTATCACTTGGAGAAACTGGGACACCGGCAGCGATACGATTCTCTCTTTCTATTTTTTTTGCTCTTTCTAACTCTGATAAATTTAACCAGCCCCCTTTAACTAATGCGTTTCTGGCTATGAACATAAAACCTCTCAAGAACAATCTGAAGATAAAGATGGAATCTCTCTAAAAAAGCTTTGAGTGTGGAAGACAATGAAATAGTGAAAGAGTATTTATATAACAGTAAAAAAGTAACAGTACCTAGGAGAAGTTGAAGAGGGTTTTGCAATGATTAGAGGTTGTGCAGACATGTGAAGAATCAAATGCCTAGGTAACTTTCTAGACTTAGTGAGTGCGCCAGTCTAGGAAAATAACGGTTGGTAGGTCAAACCAAATATTGACACGTGTCCCACGATCCAAGAATAAAATTCTTAGGATTCTGGGAAGAGAATCCAGTCTAGATAACTTTCGAACTGGGTTAATATTGAAAATGAACTTCTTAGTCCGGACGACACAAGCAAATCGGATGAAGTTGACACTGGATTGATAGATTTTTTAGCCCTACCAAAAATATTTTGTAAGGCCTAAAAAAAGGACTACTGATGAGTCTGCATACTTCTGACACAGCCCACTGCTTAATCTAGATAGGGGCAATTCGGACCATAACACTCCACTGTAAAATCTGAACATGACAAATGTGAAACACCTTTTGACTAAGCTATTTGGTAACCTATTTAAAAGACTAATGGATCTTTAAACTTGACCCAATTTTATAGCTTAACCTGGTAAGCCCATGGGTCATTAAATTAAGAGTATAAATACCCCAAACACTCTCATTATTGAGGGTGATCGACATTTAATACAAGCAGGCTGCTCAATTATCTCACTACTCCTTACACTAAACACTTAATACTTCAAATTTACCAAAACACTTTACCAAACTGCCCCCGGCCCAAAACAAACCAAACCATTGCTCACCAATCAGGTGAATTTTGTCAACTTAAGAAAGCTTTATATAGTCTCAAACAAGCTTCTTGTGCTTGGTTTGAAAAATTATCTACGGTTATTACTTCACTTGGTCTCCTTGCTAGTAATCATCATTCGACCTGGTTTATCAGATATACGCATGCATGAAGAATTATCTTATCTCTATATGTAGATGATATGATCATTACATGTGATGATATTGATGCCATTGAGACACTAAAATGTGATGGCTCAGAGTTTTGTGATGAAGGACTTGGGACCATCAAGTTATTTTCTAGGTATTGAGTTGCCTCATTCTCCAAAAGGTTATATTCTCTCTTAAACAAACTATATAACTAATTTATTCGAGCGAGCGTGACTTTCTGATAACATGACGGTAGATGCCCCTCTTGAAACCAATTATCGGTACTCTTCGACTGACGGTGTTCCTTTGTCAGATCTAACTCTATATCAAACTCTTCTATGGAGCGTTATCTATCTTACAGTTACTCGGCCAGATATAGCTTATGTTGTTCATGTGGTTAGTCAGTTTGTAACTTCTCACACAACCTTTCATTGGGGAACTGCTCTTCGAATATTGAGATATCTTCGTGGCATTCAGTTCCAAAACATTTTGTTTCCTTCGACCTTTTTACTTGCACTGCGTGCTTATAGAGATGCTGATTGGGATAGTGATCCTGATGACCCTAATCGTTTCTTAGCGGATTTTTCTTCTCTATTTTCTCACTTTGTTTATTAACACACCTAATATCAATGTTTTACTTAAATCCAAGTCAATACCTAATTCATTAAATAATAACTGCAATACCCGTACAACATCATCGGCCACGTAATGATTTTAAAACCAAACTTCTCTTTTTTAATTTTTTTTTACTTTATTTTGTAAAAGTACGTATCTTTCAAAGCGGAGCTCGGAAAAATTATGAAAGTACCATCGGTTTTTTTTTAAACGAACAATACGAGATCCATTGATGATATTTTTTTAAAAAAATTTCCAATAAAAAACATGTTAGACCAGACATTAACAAGCATACGAAATCAGACATAACCAAACATATTAGACTAGACATAGAAAAAATGCTAGACCAGACATAATCAATTATGCGAAACAATACATTTTTTTTAAACGAACAAAACTAGATTTATTGATAATATTTTTTTATTTTTAAAACTAAATTCATTGATAAACATAAAATACTAAAAATTAAGATTTTTATTAATCTCACAATAATTAAAGATAAATTTTAAAGCTCACTTGCTAACCCTAATTAGGGTATAGTCTCCCGCTTCTATAATGACAAGACGTGTTCAACCCTCGGATCAAATCCACAGAACTGGTGGCGTCATGAAATCACACTTTAGCGGTTGAGGTTTGTGGTGAACGACTGAACGTACATAACCGCATGACTTATGTAGGCCCGGTTATTGGGCCATCTAGCGTGATTCAATTAATTAGACATTTAAATTATTTTTTATTTGATGATTAAGATACAATTTTATTTGATGATTAAGATAGAGAATGTTTGTTTAATAATAACATGTCCTTATCCAAATCTTATAACATGCCCTTACAAAAGTTATATTTTCAGTAAATAATTTTCTTTTCATATTTTAATTATTACTGCATCAATTGCTTTATCGAATGTCGGTTTAAACTATTCCATCCGGCAAATTTTTTTTGTAATTTTTTTAATAACCGCATTATACTTGTATAGTTGTCTAATTGTAATTAGAGTTCGTGAAAACAAAATAGATAACATAAAACATATTATGTTTCCGTATTGACATTACAAAATTTAGCATTACAAAATTTTGCATACGATCCATTCTTTGGATAGATAGAGTTTGGATTTGTTGGAGTCTAGAGTTAGAGTTGAAATTAATAATTTATTTTCTCTCTTCCGATCGATTGTGTTATCACATATATCACCCTATTGCGAGTTTAATGACCTTAGAGTCAGTAGCGTCCAATTTTACTGGTCCAAAAAGCTAATAATCATATTTCTTCGAAGATTAATAAAGTTTTTGTTAATAAATTTTGGGGTGATCACTTCCATTGTTCCTTCACCCACTACAAAACCCTAGTATCTCAAAAAAAATACCCATATCTCTCTCTTTCTTAATACCTCTGAGTACATTGCTATTTCGCAGTACCCCTAGGTATATTGCCAATAAACCCTTTCGTTTTTTGAATATGTTTTAGTCCCGCCCCGATTATAAGTCTTTTATCACATCCAACTGGAACTTCACGATCGAGGGTTACAACGTATCAATTAATCCCGCAAAACTTGGCCAACTTTATCCCTTCTTTTCTTCTTTCCATAAGAGAAAATTTAGGCACGTTAGTGAAACAACCTCTTGTGATCATAACCATTTTTTCAAGCCCAACATAAACCGACTAGTGACCCATTAACCCCTATTTAATCGAACCTGAAATAAAAATCTATAAATAATTTATCTTTTTTCGTCACGTGGAAGAATTATTCTTTAAGTGGAAATCCCATGAAACATTGCTTAAACTAGGTGACCATAATTCTAAATTCTTCCACAACAATAATAAATCACGTATCTCTCAAAATCATATAATTTGTATTAACAATTCTCTTAAGACCCCTTGCCTCCCCTAAAGAGTGACAAACATTTTTTCAATCATTTCACCAATCTTCGGTAAAAAATGCACTTCAAAGTATTCCGAGCTTAATCGATTCAACAGTCTCATTACCATCAAACTTAAAACCTTTAGCCCATATATTTTACCCATCACATATGATAAGATAAAAAAACACTTCTCAGGTATTGATAGTGATAGAGATCATTGTCTTGCTGAATATAACTCTAGTTTCTTTAAATTCTCAAGGTCAATCATAATTACATACCTATGTAAAACGATCCATCATTTTTTTTATAACTATATGGACCCAAGTTGGAATAAAAAAACTAATCGCTCTTAGTGTGGATTATTTCTTATTGAGGGTAATTTTGTAAGTGTTTTGAGAATTTAAGGTTTTGGATGAAATGTAGAGTGATAATTAAGGTGCATGCTTCTATTAAATTCTGATCACACCCATTAATGAAAGTAGTTGGAGTATTTATACTTAATTAATGACCCATGGGCCTTTCGTGCCATATTGTGGGTTGGTGTTAAGTTTAAGAACCTATTAACCTAAGATATGAAATGACTAGCACCTTGCTTAGTCATGTTCCACTAACATTACCGTGTTTGGTATCTTATGATACTGGTTCAGTCCCAACTACCCTCCGGATAGGGTTAAGCAGCAGTATCGAAATTATCCGACCTCATCAGTAGCCCCTTTAGGTCTTGCAAAGAATCTTTGGAAGAGCTAACTCACAAGAATAAAAATCAATGCATTTCCAACGTGACCTTCCGATCTGTCTCCGTATCCGAACCGAAGAGATAGACTTTTTCTGTCAAGAATTTCAATAGTCAACCTGTTCGGAATTTGGTGGGACTAATTTTACCATTAAGAATTTCAAGAGTTATTTTTTGAAGTGGGACACGTGACAGGTTCTGGTTTGACCTCTCAAACATTTTTCTTGTAGATTCTCGTACCTACTAGGATAAAAGGTTACTTAGGGTGCAACTCCCATACTTTATAGCCCTTAATCATCACTTTGATCGGTTTATCTTTTGCTAGGTAACCTCCCATATTTTCATAGTTATATAAATCGATTTTACTGTTCTATTGTGTCTGGGTAATCTTATCAAGTTGTGTCTAGGTAATTTATGTTCACAACCAGAAAGGCATTGGTAAAAGGAGGGTGACTGAATTTCTCTGAATTGGAGAGAGCGAGAAAAATTGTAAGAGACGAGAGAATTGCACCTAGTCTTGTCGTCTCTCATGGTGAAGAAATTAATCGACCAAAAGCAAACACAGACCAAGGTTCATCGCCATCAAAGATATCTAAGGTTAGAAAATTACTTTTTGTCCCAGCCCTTTCTCTTCTTCAATCAGAGTCTTTTGTTCAAGAGTCTCCAACCCCCCTCCCTATAGAAAAAGCATTTTCCATTGTGAGGAAACCTTTGCCTTTCATAGCCATGGGTTCAGATGCTGAGAAATATACTGAGAAGACCACCCTATCCAAATAACTTTCCAATCCAAAACTAAATCCACCCCTAGTTCTTCGAAACCTGCTAGTTCGGAGACGATAAACCCCTCCCAGATATTGCTTATGCATACACCCATACTGCTGAGTTGGGTCGTATTCGAACAAAGTGGGCCTTCCCCGATTCTGTTAAGGTGAGAATTCCAATCACCCCAGAGACTCCGATGGACTGCAAGTCCCACGAGCTAGTAGTATACACCGAGGTGCTGAATTGGGGACTCCGGTTTCCTTTGGATCCAGATATAGTCAGGTACTTTCATCTGATAAAGTTATGCCCAAGCCAGCTGAGTCCAAACGCATGGTACACTATGATGGCTGGCATAATGGCTTCAAGATTGTCAAACATCCCACTACCGATGGAGCAATTCACTGTTGTGGTGAGCCTATGTAAGAACCACCACATCCCCTTTCACCACTACAATTTGGGGAATGACTACAAGGTAGTAAATGATTTAATACAGTCTGAAAAACCATGTAGGAACCAATTCATGTTCATCAGCGGAGCATGGGAGGATGGAAAAAGATAAAAACTTACTCTAATCCAAGCCAATTGACTAGTCCTTGTAAGAGTATAGGTAAATTTCATTTATGTTCCCTTAGTTGTTTAACTACTATATGGTTATTTCGAACTCGCTTGTGTCTCGTTTCAGTTTTTTCGAAGAAGTTTTCAGACCATCTAGAGGCTGGCCAAAGCACCTGTGCTAAATTAAACGCATAGGCTTTAGAGAAATGGGAGAACGGTTTCCAACACTGCTTTTACCTCAGAGAACTATGCGAGGTCTCACATGTGGAATAATACAGGGAGAAGAGATCTCACCTGGGAACAACTGACCACTCGTCCTCCTGCAGATGTCATCATGAAGAGAATTGAAGCTAAGGACGCCAAACTCTATCTGCCTTCCAGGGTCAAAGCCCCTAGCCATCTGGATAAGATGAAGAACAAGAGAAATAATAAAACCACAATAGACCCCTCCTCAGTCAACTACCAAATGGACCAGTTCAGAGAATCAAGGAGGAATTAATGCTGCTCTACTAGAAGAAATCGAACTTCCAATCAAAGAGGCTGGTGAACTAGATGACCTGCCACATATCACAGAGAATGATAGGAAGCGCAAGGCAAACAATGATGAAAAAGCTGCAAAAAATAAGAAAGTTACTATGGGATCGAAGATAATTTTGCGTCTGTATGAAATTCCTCCTCTGGTCCCTGCTGATCCTACTCTACAAGAAAAAATTCCACCCAAACTTTATTTCGAACTGGCCACTACTGATGGAGAGGTAAATCTTGATTCTTTTCAGAACATTAACATATATTTTAATGATCAGGACAATGATAAATTTGCGTGACCTTATCGTCATGCCATAATGGTGAGACATACATTATATCAAGCGAACAAGACATTCTGAGTGATGCGCTCTTAGGTTACATCCATCCGGTAGTCAACCTAGAAAATACTTATTCCCTGACTATAGAGAATCAAGGCTTAACGAACAGTCTCTCCGCCGCTCAATAAAGCATAGAATCCTCGAGGAAGGAAAAAAAGGATTTAGCTGCCAAACTGCTCAAGTCAGAAGAGGCTTAAAAAGATCTCTAAACCAAGTATTCCGGACTGGAAACTTCTTCCTCCGATGAAATCAAAACTCTGAAGGAGCAACTAGAGACTAGAGAAAAAATTGTCAAGACTTTATCTGAAGACAAAGTCAACCTGGAGGATCATCATAAGAAGAAGATAGAGGAGAATACATCTCTAGTAAAAAAACAATTCGAAGAAATAGCTGCTGGAATAGAGAAGTATGCCTCTGGAGTGGTGGACTCTTTGGAGAAAAGAGATGATGAAATTAAATCCGATATGGTCTTACTGTTTCATGAAAAAAATTTTCCTAAGAGGACTCTTGGTCCTTTGTGGAAATTTGTGGAGTATGATGACCTTCTATTCCATAAAATGGTTGATGGTGATAAGCACAACTACTCAAGTGGAGAAGATTCAGAAGATAACGAAGGAGTTGGTGAGAGTTCAAGTGGTGAACTCAAAAGTCTGAAGAAAGGCGATGGTGATGAAAAAACCGAAAGGAACAAGCCCTAAGGTTATATTGTTATGCTGTGTGTTTTTTGTTAAAAAACTAAATTCATTGGATGGACAAGGTATTTTGTTATGTTATTTGTTTAATTTATGCTCTTAAAACTCAAGTCCTTGAATGGTCAAGGCATTTTTGAATCATGGATGGTTCTATTCCGATCAGACTTTAGTATCATATTTTCTTTTGTGTGAATGTTTTTTAACTCTTCATTTCTAATGTTTAAATAACTTTCAATATTTTATATTTGTTAACTAAGTGTATTAAGTGACTTTGATCAGATATGTTTAATAAATGTGATCAATTGTTTAACATATTCGATCACCTCAAAGATGTTTGAGAGTCGGGATGTTTAATAAGTATTTAATATCCGACCACCTCACACTATGATTAGGTCAAGAAGAACTTAGCACCAAACTTTTGAAGAAGGCATAAAATATTATTGAAAAACTCGGACACCTCGTTAAAAACTCCCCGCGCCACTAGGGTAGGAAAGAGTATGCCCCCCTAATATTTACATTGACATTCAAAAAGTAAATATTTACAAGAGAGTTTTATTCTAAGTATAACCTGAGATGTTCAACATTTCATGGGTGCTTTAGTGTTCTCCCCTCCTTGTGTTGCAGTCTGTATATTCCTGGTTTAACTTTTCCACATACCATATAAGGACCTTCCCAATTCGGAGCTAGCTTGCCGAACTGTTTTTCCTTGGTGTGTAAAAATATTTTTCTTAAGACTTTGTCCCCTAACTGAAAATATTTTCTTTTAACTTTGTAGGCAAATCTGCTCCTCATCAAACCTTGATAATGTGGCGTTCTTAAATGCGCTTTAACTCTTCTTTCTTCAATCAAATCCAACTTATTCCTGACTGCCATATCATGTTCTTGTTTGGAATGGTTTTGGATTCTGTAAGATGGTAAAGTAGCTTCTAGAGGAGTGATTGTATTCATCCCAAAAACGAGGTAAAAGGAAGATTCTTGTGTAGCAGCCCAAATAGTGGTTCGGTAAGCCCACAATACTTATTGTAGACAACTTTGCCACTATCCTGCAGCTCCCTCTAGATTTTTCTTAAGCCCAGACAATATTATACGATGAGAAACTTCAACTTGTCAATTTTCTTGAGGGTGGAAAGGAAAAGAAAAATAATGTTGAATTCCTCTGGAGGTGCAGAATATTTCGATGTCTTTATTATCGAACTGTGGCCCATTATATGTGGTGATCTTTCTGGGAACCCCAACTCTGCAACATATGTTAGATAAAATGAATTTAATGATTACCTTAGAAGTGG
Organism: Limnanthes douglasii subsp. nivea; assembly: GCA_036936605.1. Classification (NCBI taxonomy): domain Eukaryota; kingdom Viridiplantae; phylum Streptophyta; class Magnoliopsida; order Brassicales; family Limnanthaceae; genus Limnanthes; species Limnanthes douglasii. The sequence continues at coordinate 132,165,939 of JAUPFV010000004.1, forward strand.
TTCCAGCTAAGGAAGCTGCCTCTATCCACTTAGAGAAATAGTCAATAACAACTATGATTGTTTGACATACACCGGATGCCATGGGAAGAGGCCCAACAAGATCCAACCCCCACCTATCAAAGGGTATTGGTTCTAATATGGATTCCATAGGAACTGCTGGCACATGCATTTCATTTCTATATCTCTTGCAAGTATCACACTTCTTTACCATATCTTTAGCATCTGGCATTATGGTTGCCCAGTAGTACCCTGCTAATAAGACTCTACTGGTTAGAGCTTTGAAGCCACAGTGTGCAAAACCTTCCCCGTCATGCAGTTCAGATAACACAACTTGGGATTCTTCAAATCCTAAGCAACGTTAGAGGGGTCTATTGAAGATTTCTTGTAAAAAAATTCTCTTAATACCAGGAAACCATGAGGTTTATATTTAATTTTCTTGGCCATTGCTTTATCGGGAGGAAAATTCCCATCAGAGATAAACTGAAGATTATCATACCTCCAGTCCTTAGGTTGAATGACGAGTATGCTCATACTTTCTTCATTCTCATTACCTTTTTCTTGGCCCGTCTGTATTGATGGACATTCGAACATCATAATCCAAAGGTAAGATTCAGAATAAGCTATGGTTCCCAAAGAGTCTGCCAAAATATTCTCCGATCTAGGGATATGTTCATAGTGGATACTTTTGAAGCTTGCATCTACTTCTCTCAACATAAGCAAGTATTTTATCAATTGTTCTTTCTTCGCTTCATATTTCCCTTTAGCATGGTGAATAAGTAATTGGGAGTCACTCATTAATCGAACTCTTCTGGACCCACATATAAGGGCTAGCTTAAGACCATCTATATATGCTTCATATTCATATTCATTGTTAGAAGCCCTGAAACCAAAACATATAGTCTAGTACGTAGTATCACCATAGGGAGAAGTTAAACAAATTCTAGCCTCACATCCCATAGTACTAGATCCGCCATCAGTTCGGACCACCCATTCTTGTTTAGACTGGTTCTCCGGTATTTGTCCGGGGGATCTATCAACTTGAAATTTTACCAAGAAGTCGACCATTGACTGGGCTTTAATCGTTCTCCGGGGCGCAAAATCAATATCATAATCACCCAGCTCAACTGACCACTTGGTCATTCTGCTTGATACATCAGCTTTCTAAAGAACACTCTTCAAGAGAAAAGATGTTCGAACGACAATAGAATGATCTTGGAAGTACGGTCTCATCTTTCTTGTTGCAATTACCAAAGCCAATGCTAGTTTTTCTAACTTCAGATATCTTCTTCCAGCATCCAACAGATTTTTGCTAATGTAATACACCGGACGAGGGTAATCCATCTCTCTTACTAGCATAACACTTATTGCATACTCTGATATAACTAAGTATATGTAGACCTTTTCCCCCTTGAACAAGTTTAAAGAGAGTCTTGGGTGAAGACAAATGCTTTTTGATTTCACGAAATTCTTGATCACACTATGGAGACCAATTAAAGACTTTAGAATTTCTTAACACCTCGAAAATAGAGCACATTTGTCTGATGATCTTGAAATAAACCTGTTTAATGCAGCCAACCGTCCGGTCAACCTTTGAACTTCTTTGGTGCTCCGAGGAGGATATATTGCTAATAAAGCATTGAGCTGATCTAGATCAGGTTGAATTCCTTTTTCAATTATTACATATCCCAAGAATTTTCCAGCCGGACCCCAAAAACACATTTTTCAGGGTTTAACTTCAAGTTCACAACCTCTAAGTTGGAAAACGTTTCTTGAAGGTCATATATATGCGCATCTTCCTCCAAAATCTTTACCATCATGTCATCTATATAAAATTCCATATTTCTGCCAATATGATTAGCGAAAGCTTTATTTACTAACCTTTCATATGTGGCCCCAACGTTTTTTAATCCGAACGACATCACTTTATAACAATGAAGACTCATATCCGGAATAAAATTGGTGTGGTCTTGATCATTCAGATCAACTTGTATCTGGTTGTACCCAAAAACGCATTCATGAAAGGAAACAATTTATTTCCAGAAGTAGAATCCACCAGTTGATCTATCTGAGGAACAGGATAAGGATCCTTGGGGCATGCCCTATTAAGATCGGTAAAGTCGATACACATGTTCCATTTACCATTCTTTTTCTTGACCAGAACAGGGTTGGCAGTCCATAAAGGATACTGAGACTCTTTTATGTGGCCCATCTTGGTCAGATGATCAACTTACTGAACAATCACATCTGTTTTTTATTTAGAGAAAGACCTTATTCTTTGTACAACCGGCGCAACATCAGTTCGTATGGACAACATATGACAAATTATATCAGCTGGCACTCCGGTAACATCATCATTGCACCATGTAAATACATGTTGATTACTTGTTAAAAAAGACAACCTCCTGTGTTTTAAACTTGGTGCCAACTTGGTACCAATTATGATATCTTTGCCCCCAGCCAGGGAATAGATTTTAACCTCCTCTAGGGGTATTATGACACTGAGAGCCTCCATGGGATCATCAATTTCATTCTCATCAGTGGAAGGCTCCAGTAGCTGCTGATCTCTGTTAATCTTGACTGCCTCTACAGACTTAGAGGAAAGAGTTGTTGCATAACATTCCCTCGCTACCTTCTGACTGCTCCGAACAACACCTACTTGTCCCTCAACACCATATTTCAAACATTGATGGACCGTAGAGGCCACAACATGCATTTTGGAGAGCCAAGACCTCCCAAATATTACATTATAAGATGTTGGGCAATCCACCACAAAAAAAAAAAAATCTCACCACTTTGTTTTAAGGTCCTCTGCAACAATACTTATTCTTCGAATTCCTCAATCACATCTGCAGAACTCCCTATGAAGCCCACGATGGTTCTGTTCGATCATCGTATAACCGAAGGGTTTCTCATCTGTTTGTAGGAGCTTAAAAACAAGATGTTTTCCGAACTTCCCGTGTCAATTAGGATTCGACGTATATCATTTCCCCATATTGAGGCCCCTATTACCACAATGTCTTCATGAGGCCCTGCAATATCTCTTAGGCCATCCTCATCGAAAACTATAAAAGGAGATGGAGCTTGATACAGGTGTGCGGAAATTCTTCCATCCAACTGGGTGGTCAAATTGTGGACATCCATCTTCCTTGAATAACTAGAAGGTACAGTCACAGTGTCCACTCCAAATATGGTTACAGATTCAAAATATTTAATTAAATCGAAAAAATATTAGTCTTTTCTATTATTACCCCCACCAGATTCCGACTCGGATCCAAATCAAGGTACTCAGAATCTATATCAAACCTTTCAGTAATCACCATTTCATCTTCTTGTGTAGACGTTCCAAGATTGCTTGAAGGAGCAGTTCGGGGGGTGTCGGCATTGGATTGTGTATTATCCAGTCTGCTTCTCCCTCGTTTATTGACATAGGCTCCTAACTTACCCATCTTAATGAGGTTCTGGACCTCTTGCTTCAGGGATATACAATCATGGGTATTGTGCCCCTTGTCATTATGGTACTTTCTCTGCAATGCTGCTGGTTTTCTAAAGTGTACTTCACTTTTAATTTTATCATATATTGTGGCCACACTTTCCACCAACTCAGCAAACCATTCAGGTTGAACCCATGGTCTCTTCTTGTTTCTAACCTATTGGTTCTGATTCTGCTTGGACTGATTATGCCTTGATCGGTTAGATCCCTGTCCAATCTTCTTCGATCTGTAACCAGACTGATTGGCAGCTTTGGGGGTTGATGTTGTAGTAGTAGACCTAATCTAGCGATGCACTCTGAATTTTTTTTATTTCCTCAACATTAATTTGTTTTCCAACCTGATTTAACAACCCTTCTTAGGTCATAGCCTTCTTCCGAGTCACTGAATCAACTAAATTTCCCGGATTTAAACCTTATCTGAGGGAAGAAATTGCAAGTTGTTCGAAGCAATCTGCTAGCCCATTTTTCGTATTCACAAACCGGTTGATGTAATCCTTCATAGACTCATTTGGCTCCTGAGCACAATGGATGATGGTATCCCCATTACCCTTAAGATCCTTACTTCCAACGAACTTCCTCTGGAAGGAAACCCAAAATATATAAAAAACAATTATAGATCCATGAGGGAGACTATTATACCATTTAAAGGAGCTTCTTTTGAAAGTTTGAGAGAAGGCCCTACACAACAGTCTGTCATCGTCATCGAAGTTCATCATAAAGTTCTTAAACTGCTCCAGATGGTTGTCAGGATATTTTCTCCCATCATATTTCTCAATCCTAGAGCTGCCAAACCTTTTGGGAAGGTGTCTGGAGAGTATTTTCGCAGATAAAGGCGATTTCCTCCAGTTCTTGTTACGGCTAAAAACAGTATCTTCATTCAGAGTAGCAAAAATACCTGGTTCGGACTAGAAAGCAAATGAATCAATCAACAACCGGTCAATATGCTGATTAGTTGAACCCTTTACCTTTCCATGGTGTTTCTTAAGTCTACCATGCTTATCCCTTTTTCTTTAATGTTTTTTGGTTAGCCTTATTTTCTTTTTTGACCGTCTTTCATCACTACTGGAGGAATATAACTCTTCAAATTTTACCTCATTAGATGAGTTGCTGGAGGATTCTGATGTAGAGCTCTCCACATGTTTAGATCGATGTGTTTTCTTGGGGCTGAGATGAGTCTTTAGGGACTGCTCATTCTCTTCAGGATCGTCAGTATGGTGAAGCACCGACACACCGGATTTTTCTTTAACCCATTTCTCTACTTGTTTTAGCGCTCTCAACGCCTCTATCTCACCCCTCAACTGATCGCGCTCCTCAATAGTGTATTCATTGTTTTCCTTTGCAACTTCCACCTCAAGAGGTGGAACATTCTGCACATTCGATTCCATCTGAACTACCTTGTATGTTGGTTTTGAATATGAAATTCAGGCACCATCGTGCTCCCACTGTGGTCGCCAATTTAGTGTGGATTATTTCTAATTGAGGGTAATTTTATAAAGTGTTTTGAGAATTTAATGTTTTGGATTAAATTTATAGTGATAATTAAGGTGCGTGCTTCTATTGATTTCTGATCACACCCATTAATGAAAGTAGTTGGGGTATTTATACTTAATGAATGACCCATTTTCCTTTTAGGTTGGATTGTGGGCTTTGGTTAAGTTTCAGAACTCATTAGCGTAAGATATGAAATGACTAAAACCCTGCTCGGTATCTTATGATACTAGTTCAATCCAAACTGCCCTCCGGATAGGGTTAAGCAACAGTGTCAAAATTATCCGACCTCATCAGCTCTGATTCCGAAAATAGACAACCCTCCCTTTTAATTTTAAACGAATAGCATGTTGCAACATTATCTATAAGGTTATATCCAAGATCTCTCCCTAAGCTAATTGACTCCACTCAATCCGTCTTTATTCATGGTCGTAGTATATTAGATAATAGTATCTTATCCAAAGAACTTATTCATATATATAACACCGACAGGAAATACCCAAGGGTAGCTCTTAAAATTGATAATTAAAGCGTTCGATAATGTCGATTAATGCCTCATCCTTGATGTTCTTTTCTCAATGAAATTTCACACCCAAATGATCTCTTGGATCATCTAGTGTATTTGTATCATTTTCTACTTGTTTATCATAAATTAGAAAACCTCCGGATATAACACCAAAATACTTTAGCCTACTTAATACATGTCTTTTATGATAACCCATATAATTATCAAGAGTGGTTCCTTCTTGCATAAGACACCTCACTTAGAAAATTCAGACATAATATTCTGAATTCAAATTTCTTGATCGCACACTATAAATCATTTAACTTATGGTAACAAAAAAAAATTCTCAATCATAATCAAGTCTCACTAAATTTATCAAATTTTTATAATACTTTAGTAAGTTAATCTCAAAACTGAAGGAGATTGCAACTTTGATAAATTTTGATATAACTAATAAACACTAAAACTGAATATCATAAATGAATTTATAACCGCTACAGACTTTGATTTTTACAAACGTGTTAATATCCATGTGGACTAATTAACTTTTGCAATGTACCACTCTTAATTAATAAAGTTACTATATATATAATGTTTACTTAATATCACCATTCATAAATACTAGATCTTAATATAAATTTAATGAAACTTAACTTTTCAGGTGCGTAAGATGTTCGATGATTGACTTTTAAAAGAATAATTTGGAAAAAAAAATCAAATATGTTTTCTCTTAAAAACTCAATTTTTTCACATTAAATGTAACCTATTTTGTTTACGACATTGTAAATATATTAATTGAACTATTTTAGATCGATTTTTCATTTTTATTTCAACAGTTCATAATTCGACATTGAAAATATGAAGTTATCCTATAGAAATTTAAACTATATTCTCCATTTACATGATAATATTTCTAATTCTCATGGAACTCTTTATAGTGCTACAAAGGCTAAATTTGGATATTTTTGTTTCACCATAAAAGATCTTAATATTCTTATAGAAATATTTATGGAGTTATAAGAGCTGAAAATGGATTTTTTGTTGCATCATTAGGAAACTTGATGTTCTTGTAAAAGTCTTTATGACATTACAAAAGCTCAATCTGAAAGCTACTACATTTATTTATTTTTCAGAATTTATGGAGAGTGTTGAGTTTGTACTTTATGAACAACTATAACTGCTTAATATTAAGAGAGAATTTGAACATTGAATCCTATAGGAAATAAGGAGATGATAAATAATGAATAATCAAATCCTTATTGTTTGGATCTAATAAATACTTTTTTATGTTATTCCCTAAAAATAAGGTTATTCACATAATATTTCTCAAAAAACGATATATCCTCAAAATTATTGTATTATCTCAAATATAAATTTGGATAGTCGGTTTCTAAAATAAAGTATTATAAAATGTAATGTATTACAAATGCAGATAATTATTATTGTATTCGGCTTCATTTTCAAATACTAAGCTTCTAGGTTTGCTTGTACTAGACGTCCTTAAATGTAATTTTTTTTAAAACAATTGTTTCTCTATGTTTAAGATTTAATGTATAAATTTTACTATTACCTCCCTATGAATTTTGTTAATGAAGAAATATTTCACATCTTAACTGTATAAACCAAAAAAATTGATCATGACATTATTTACTTAATTGCCATACCTCACTTCAGTGGAAAAAATCAGGGACATATATGAGAAAATATATGCATATGTCAATAGAGTTCATTTAGATTGAGATATGTGCATATTAGAATAAAAAATATATATTAAAAAAAATGTATATGTATACTTATCTAGGCATAAGAATGTCTTTCTAATAACTTTCTAATTTTGTTCATAGAGTTTCATTGCTCTGTTTGCACCTTATTTCTTTTATTTTGTCTCTTTTCGTTTGAAGTATCCATACCATATATGAATAGTCAGAATGCTTGTGATAAAGATGTACTTATTTGTCTGAGTATTTCAATTTAGTTTATTGTAAAGTACATGAATATGTAAAAAATTATTACAAAACTAATTGTAATCTTTAGTAGAGATGGTTGGCACCAAAACACTATATAATTTATTTTGTAAATCCTTTATACACAAACCACCAATGTATGTAAATATATATTACCATCACTTAATTTTATCAAATTAACCTATCTTCTAAATAAAGAGATATCATGTTGGAACTGTATTAATCCATCAAATATCTTTAAGAGTTGTAAATTGACAATAAATTACCATTGTCTATAAATATTTTTTACCATCACTTAATTTTTTAAATTTAATATATTTCTTTATGAAGAGATATTTTTATGGTTGAAGCTTTAGTAATCATCAATGATTTTTAAAAAATGCATATAAGTTGAAAAATAGACCATGCCTACTTAAGGTCTAAACTTTGTTAAACATAAATAATCTTTATTACTTAATATATTTTATTTAGAGAATTTTAATTTAGAAGGTTCTTAATTGGTTAGTACTAAATAATCATTATTCCTCATTATTTTTCAACTCGTAATGTTAACACTTACTAATCTTATTATTCAAAAGTAAATCATATATTATAATCTAAAATTTGACCTTAGAAATAACCTTAAATAATCTTTTTATAAAATTTCACAATTTCCTTATATGTAATGAAGTATTAATTAAAGGTGAACAACTATTTAGATTTTGAATGATAGGATAATAGCAAGAGGTAAAAATTCAAAAGATTGCACTAAAGTGAAAACATGTTTTGTTATAACAAGATTTTCTTAAAGTAAATGTAATTCATAAGATCGTAGAAAACGTATTGTGTTTTTCCTACTGATCCAAGAAACCTATTCTTGGAGATGAATAAATCCTCGATTTTTCAGATTGATTGTTCTCTTCATGTGCTTCACTTCCTCCTCCAGTAGACACTCGTGGCCTGAATCCCTATTCAATATCTTATTTCTTGCTTAGAATTGTTTGAATGGATGAATATCCAGCGCTGAATTCTTCAAACCTGCAAAACAGTATAAACAATGGCGAGTCTCTCAGTCACCAAAGGACATATGCTCAAGCTGTCCACCAAAATTATCCAAATAAAGCCAATGAAATAAAGCCTTTAAGAATTCAACACAAAATGGACCACATATCTATTCAATTTGAAGATCAAGTCTATGAAGATCTAGAGAAAAATACATCATTCACGTTGATTTGAAAATTTTCTAAAGGTTTGCCAAAGAAATCTGATCTTAACAGAATTTTCAAAGCCAGAAAGTTCAATGGTGACTTCTCATACACCAATTGGGATTCAAGACATTTATTTCTTGAATTCTTACTAAAAGATGATATAGGTAAAATATGGTGTCGTGGAGTTTGGTCAGTTGGTGAATACTCCATGAGAATTTTGAAATGGTTGCCCTCTTTCAATGTTAAATATAAATGTCCTATGGTTCCTATATGGACTCGAATGGAAAATTTAACTGAACAACTGTATAATGAATGAATCATCAACTCCATTGCTTCTTCAATTGGCACTCCCCTTAAGATCTGGATACCCCCCAAAAATAAAGGAATGTACAATGCATACTACGCATTGGTGGAGATTGATATCTCCAAAAAGCTTTATAATCATGTATGGTTGGGATTTGGCAGCAACCAAGGAGCTTGGATCACTCTGAGTTATAAGGAGGTCCCAAAGTATTGTGAATATTGTTTTCATGTAGGCCATGATACTTCCACCTGCAAAAGAAGCCAAACTATCAAACTTGATACAAGTAAAACAACACAATTTCCTCCTTCTGAAGACAACACTGAGAATCTCAAAGAAACTCCTTCTGAAGATGTGACAGCTCTGTTAGGGAAAGAACCTGATAAAATAAGTATAGTTGCTGAAAACCAACACAATTTTGAGTTAAATCAAGAACCAACTGAGACTATTGATGAAAATCAGAATATACCTGTTGTATACCAGAACCCTTATATCAGTAAATCACCTGCGAAAGATCAAGATAATGGAGTTGTATTGAGCACAGTTGGAGAGATTACAAGTATAATTGCTGAAAACAATGATAAATGACCTGAAGAGTATCAACAAGCCATAACCAGAAAAACTTCTGATGATCTCCTATAAAGTGAAGGTTTGACTAACAATGTTTTTTATGATACAAATAAGCAAGATGATGAAATCATTGATGCTACCAAATCACTTGATAACATTATAGATTTTCCTCATCTACCTGATGAAGGCACTCCTCTTGCTACTAAAACTCCTTCTAAGGATAGCATTGGAAGCCTTCATTCTACACCTGCAAGAAAAAACAAAAAACATTGAACCCAGTTTTCAGAAAATTCTTGATAAAAAAATAACAAAAATGAAGAAGCAAAAGAAATAAACCCCTTGTCAAGCTCTTATGTTGGAACATTCGGGGAGTTGGTAATCAATCTTCTGTCAGAATACTGAAATCTTTAGTCAGAAAAGAAGGTATTAAAGTATTGTTTCTACAAGAAACTATGGCTAGTTGTAACTAGATAAAAAACCTATCTACTAAACTCAAGCTTACAAATTTATTGCTAATGTGTCTAATTAAATTTGGGGGCTTTGGCAGGAGGATTTGAAGATTAAAATCCCGGAAGACAGAATCCAATGCTGCCATATGGAAGTCAAACATTCTCTTATTGATAAATTGGTTAACATCACTTGTATTTACGCTAAATGTCAAAGAAATAATAGAAAATAGTTGTGGAATGATATAAGATCTTTTGAGCCTACTGTTAAAGAGTGGTTTCTCCTTGGTAATTTCAACTTTATCATATCTCCATCTGAACAATCTGGTTGTTCAACTTTCTGTCAACATAGTGCAAATGACTTCCTAGACATGATTAAATACTGCCACCTAGAGGAAGCTGGGTAGCTTGGCACTAGATTTACGTGGACTAACAAGACTAGGTGGAGAAGACTTTATAGGGTTTTGTTTAATCACGAATGGTCTGAATTTTTTACTATCACTAAAGTATCCCACTTTTCCCGTACATGTTCAGACCACACTCCACTCTGTATCACCATAACTAAAGATATTAAGAAGCTTAGCAGATCCTTTAAGTTTCTTAATATTTGGACTATGGACAAAGACTTCTTGGATTTGTAAAAGACTACTGGTTTATACGTATGATGGAAAATCCTCAACATGTATTATGGAATAAGTTAAAAAGGCCGAATAGTGCCTTAAAGAAATGGAATAAAAAACATTTTGGCAACTTGTTTGATAAAATTAAGCAAGTTGAAGAAAACTTACAAATTTGTGAAGAATAATACAGAAGATATAACAACCCTCAAGACAAAAATTTCCTCTCCAAGGCTATTGTTGAGCATTTGCTTGCCCGATGCATGGAAGAAAACTAATAGAGATCAAAGACACATGCAAGCTGGTTAATGGATGGTGACAGGAACACTAGTCTTTATCACAATTATGTAATGAAGAAAAGGAGGCAAAAAACTATTAAAGGCATCAAAATCAACAATATTTGGAATGATGATGAGGATGCTATTAATTTATCCGCAGAATCCTACTTCTTAGATATGCGCTCTTCCCCATCTTACTTAAATAAAGATGCTGAAACTAAATGCTTGAGTAATAATCTTTTAAAAATCATCCTTAAGTTAGTGATTGAATCTGATAATAAAATAATGCTTACTGAGACAACTGAATCATAAATTTGGTCTTCTATTCAGAGTCTAAATCCCTCTGGAGCTGTTGGGATTGATGGTTTTAACAAGTGTTTTTACACCACTTGTTGGCTCATTATAAAATATGACTTTTGTAAAGTCATTAAAGCCTTTATCCTTGGCCAGACTATACTTAAAAGGGATACTAGCTACTGGCATATGTCTTATATCTAAGACCGCTAACCCCTATAACTGAAGTCAATATAGACCTATAAGCTTATGCACCATAACCAATAAAATAATGTCTAAATTAGTTAACAAAAGACTATCCATAATTCTCCATAAGCTTATATCTGAGGTTCAAGGAGCCTATGTGCTAGATAGATCAATTCATGATAATGTTCTTATTGATAAGGAATTGATTCATGATATAAACATGATAACTAAGGCTGGTAATGTGGTAATTAAACTAGACATGTCCAGAGCCTTTGATAACTTAGCTCACAACTTTGTTATCAGGGTGCTCAAGGGTTTTGGCTTCAACTATCAAGTCACTAAGCTAATAAACAACATTATCAGATCAGTTAATAATTCCTTACTTATGGTAGGTCTATTGGTTACTTCAAAGCTAATAGAGGTGTGAGACAAGGTGATCCCTTGTCTCCTAATATCTTTATATTAGCTGAGGAAGTGCTGATAAAGGGGATCAACCATTTATTTGAAGCAAATAAAAGTATAAAATACTCAAACAGATGAAGTATGATTATACCTATATTAGCATTTGCTGATGATGTATTAGTCTTAACTAATGGCTCTCAAGTTTTCCTTGAGAAGATTGCTCATTTCATGCAGGTTTACCAAGATATTTTTGGTCAGTTAATCAATAAAAGAAAAACAGAGATAATTACTGCAACAAGGAGCCAATTGATAGAAGAAAAAATCTAACTATATAAACTAGTTACAATAATACCCTTCTCCCTATAACATACTTTGGGGTAACACTTAGTCCCCATAATTTTAATCCGTTATTGGAAAAAATCAAAGAAAGGATTTCTAATTAGGACGGAAAGATGTTATCTTTTGGGGGGCGTATTACTTTGATTAAATATTTACTTTCATATGGAGAACTTGAGGAAATATCTTGGATACAATAAATAAGTTTTCAAGAGAACCGTTGAAGAAATTGAAAAGAATAACGGGGAAGCTATGCGGGATTTCATCAATATCTTCGCAGATAAATGAAACGTTATTCGCGAAAAGATGGTCTTGATGTTTCATAAGTGTTTCCTGAAGCTCAACCTTAGGATATATGAAAAAGTTTCCAAAGCTAAATATTCTTCTGGGTATCACTGGAGTTTGACCCTGTGTTAGATGATAACATAGTTGAAGATGAAGAGGAGGTAGATACAATGATAATGGACGAGGAAACCCTAGACCCTGCAAAAAAGACCCAAAACTTTAGAATCTCTTAATGAAGTTTCTGCCAATAACTCTCTTCTAGCCTTCGACGTGATCTTCAATTTTTCTGGTATTCGTTTTATTTTCTAATACTTTGAACTCCAAGTCTCTGGATGGCCATGAAAAGTGACGTATTTAACTTCTTATTTAGACCTTTGAAAGTCCAAAGATGACTGTAAGATATTGTAATGTCTATTTGCACCTAAGAGGTTCTTTATATCATCGCCTTCACTTATTATTATTTTGAGATGTAGTTTCTTTATTCCTTTTTGTTACTTAAATTTACCAAGAAAGGATTAGTCTCGAGGTGAATTAAAGTTCACTTTAAGTGTTAGATAATTATCGATATTGGTAATCTTTCATTGAGAATCGTTGGTCCTTGGTGGACATTTCAAGCTCGAAGCTCTTCTCAAACAATATTGGTTGGGTAATTCCACGAGGAGAAGGAAAACTACTTATACCTTGTTGGTAAATCCGGAACTGAAGTTCTTCCTCAACCAATTTATGTTGGATAATTTTCCAAGGAATAAAATAGATATTCATACCTTGTTTGTCACTTCGAGCATAAGATATATCCTCAACCAGACCTTGATGGGTATTTTTGAAAGGATAGAAAGCCAAATTTATGTCATGCATCTTTAGAATTAACAAAAGTATTTTTATGGAGAAAATGTCATTAACTTGCTTGTTATGCCGACGCCTTGTTAAAAATGAAAATGTTTTATTACGAGAAATAAATTTTTTGAAGTCTAAATATGTTTACATAAGATAAAATCATAGATGCTCAATGTTTAGCTAGTGTTTAAGTTTCATTCCTACTTCATCCACCATTTTGTAACTTCTTGCTTTGATCATTTCTAGTATTTGGGAATTCCCAGTTTAGACGCTTTCCGAGACATCGATCCTTAGTCTACCAGAACACGTTTTTATGGACTTTGTCCCCTCACGTGTCATGACGTAATATGTTCAACAACTAGGCACCACAACAATTTACCTAAACTCTGATTAGAAGCTATATTTACCAATGTATTTGAAGATGTCAGGCTGTGTAAAAATCAATTTAATATCTACGATATGCCATAAACTACACATGTTTATAAAAAACTATTGACTTTGGTAATTCGTGCAACATATAACAATTTATACCATAAAAACCTTTACTACTTTTGAACAATCAAATTTTGTAGAAAATGAAATAAAGTGAGTCATTTAGAAAAAAAACTATAATGATAAAAATAGATTTAAATTCCCTAAAATTTTTGGTAATCTAAAAACAAAGTCCATGTTAATATCTTACTAATGAATTTGTGGACCAAGAGTAAGATATATAGTCATGTTTTAGGTTTCTTGTGTTTTGCCAGATATTTTTTGAGACTAGGCCAATAGAATCTATCTTTCACCGTTGAAATTATTTTATCTCTACCAAAGTGACCATCAACCCCACCCACAAGCAACTCTATAGTGAAAAATTCTCTAACTAATGTTCGAGTCATCCAGACCAAATATTTTTTAAAAGAAAAACATTGTATAAAATAAACTCACAATTAATTATTCAGTTGACATTGGTAATCAACATCCATTATTTGAAGAACAGAAACCATGTGACTCGGAACATCCGCAACCTTCTCTTTAAACTTGATTTATGCTTTACTTTATGTGACACAAATTTAATATTTTTGTGAATTGTTTTTTGGAATGATTGATTATTAGTGATAAGTTCAAAAATATGCACTAAGAATTCCAAGATAATAGATATATAGAGGCCTAAAACTACTATAAAAGATAGAATAATTAATGGAAATATAGAATTATATATGTTTACTCTTAAAATAGAGGGTAACCTCTTATATTTATGATGATTAATGTGGATTTTGGAGTTTTATTTCCCATAATTACAAGGATTTTCTCATAGGGATTATTCTTTACATATACCTTATGAGGTCTAAAAACCAGCGCAAAACGAAGCATTTAGCCCGACACGAAGCCCATGACTAAAACCAAAACATTAATTTCCATATTAATTTCCTTTTGATTCATGCCAAACTGGTCGAGCGAGGAATAACAAAAGACTCTCATGACAAAGTTTGAAAATGTTGTGATGACGCAGCGGAAATTGGATTTGATTTAAATACATAAGATATTGAAATAAAATAAAATATAATTAAAAAAGGTTTTTGTTTAAACTTTCTGGGCTACATCATCCTCTCCTGGTTGACAAGAATTCGTCCTCGAATTCGCAGCACCATCACCATCAAGAACCCAAATTATTTATTTTATTTTATTCAATCGTTACATTGGGAATCATAATTGTTGACCTTATCGGAATAAGATAAATTCTTCTCGAGTGTTCCTTATTCGAAGTCACATTGAAGCCATCCGGTTGATGAAAGAAAAAATTTCGAAAACCTTTTCATAGCCTGAAGACAACATCCCCATGTCCAGTTGATGAAAAAGATGATTTTGAAAACTTTTTTCATAGCTTGAGACAGCATCTCGATAAGCAATTTTTACCTTGATTCGACGATTGGTAGCCAATTTAAACTCCTTCAGTAACCGGTCAATACGATCGTCATTGAAACGGTTGGTATGCCCCTCATACTCAAACGATCTTCCCGATCTTCATGACCATATGTGTTATTCTCTTCTTTAAACCTTGAATCAGAATAGTCAGCCTTTAGAAACATGCTTCCCCATAGCAGGAACCTGACTCTGATACAAAACTGATGACGCAACGGAAATTGAAGAAAAAACAACGATAGATGAAACTCTAATTCAAGGGTAACATGATGAAACCCTAATCTAAGGGTAACAAAGACTGAAATTTTCAGATATAAAAAATATATTATTCCAAAAACTTAAAATAACTTAAGGCATATGAGGCTTTATATAAGAGCTTCTCAAAACCATAAATTATAATACAAGGAAATACAATAAATATTTTAAAATAAAATAAAATAAAATCTTAATATAATTAGATTTGATTTAAATACATAAGGTATTTGAATAAAATAAAATAAAATATAATTAAAAAGGTTTTTGTTTGGACTTTCTGGGCTACATCATGTTGGTCCAAAATTTCTCAGAGTGTACCAAACTAACTTGACCTTGACTTGAGTTGATGCAGTCTTTCTCTTGACTTTCGATGTGCTCGCCCCTAAAGTTATAGTAATGGAAACTAGGAATCTAGCCAAACTAGTTTATTTAGAAATACTTAGTCCAAGCTAAGTTTTCTTTAAAGCGGTTGTTTTAAATTTCTTTGCCCATGAGAATTTGGAAAGCTTTTAGTGCCAAGATTTTGCGCCTCCCCAACCTAGGTCTCTCCATTTTCATCGCGTGTTTTCCCTACACTAACCTAAATATATGGTTCACCATAGCTTTACGACACGTGCGCAGAGATTCATAGTCGATTCAACTTCCCCATGTGCTTGTCATGATTGCTCTCTAAGGTCGGATGCGAACTTCAACTGTCGTTGTAGCTCCATGATCCTTAGGGAAGATTTAAGAACTAAGAACATCTATCATTTCGTTTCCTTGAGGCTCGCATGGTAATCGATGTCAGGCGAACGATGAAGCAATGATGGCTCTTCCAACTATAGATAAAGTGTGTCAAAGGTTTCCACCCTCAATTCTCACCCTTATTCTCTTTTTAAGACGAGAAGTCTTTTTTCGGCCATCGCATAGTCTTTACGATCAATCTTCAAGCATTTGGATCAACCTACCCCAGAATCACATCGCAAATTGGCCTATAATTTCTCTTTCCTTTTTATATCTCAAAGTTTGGTTGGATAACAATGCAAGGGTTAATTAAAAAAGTCAGAATCTCTAAGGCATGGAATACCTTCACCAGGATACCCCCTAAAAACGTATGAAGAGCACTCTAATAGCTAGGCTTCAGATCCCACAAGGAACCCTCCTCGAACTGAGAATTCGACATTGACATTTAACATAGGGTCTCCTAACTACACCATCCTCAAAAGAGTTACTTATAGGTATTTTATCCCAACAACCTCCTCAAAATGTAACATTGGTGGAAGATCCTTGACAATGAATAAACATTTCTCTATGCATACTCCGGTAAAATGGTCTACTTTACTAATATTTTCAATTAGGGCTTCCATGTCTAATCTCATATTAGCCTCAGGCAGTTCTTTAGACGCTCGACCTCTATTATAGCCAGGACAGTCCAAATATTTGGAACACCATAATGTTCTTCGTAATTGTCTTAGCGCTACTGGGGATTTCGTTGACCATAGAGTAGCGGATTTCTCAATGCATCATCCGCGACACCAATTTTTTTAATGTTATTTATATTTTGCTCGATTATTCATTAGTTTTATTTTTTGGTTTTTTCTTATAGAATACACGAAGTTTTTCACGATGATACCGAACCAGGATAAAATAAACACTTAAAGCTGAGTCAATGGGCCGAAAACACTTGGGGTTACGGATTTCACAAATGTTCATTTCGCAGTTTTGGCTCATTCATAAACAGAAAAAAGTTGTAGAAGGGGCGATAGATTTTAATGAGATATTTTTGAAGAAAGAAGAATTTTTTTTAATATCTTAATTTCATACAGGAGTACTAGTGTGTATATATATATATATATATATATTAGTATAAATATATTATACTGTTTTAATTACAGAATAATATATTTTACTAATATAATATTTTCTTCAAAATATAAAATCAAATCTAAACATAATTTTTCCATATTGAATAATATATTTTCAATTGAATAATATATTTCTAATTAAATAATATTTTCAATTGATAATATATTCTCAATTAAATAATATATATTATTAAAATATACATTAATATTTTATTAAAATATTTTGACTAATTAATTAATTTAGTGAATTAATTAATTAATATATTTCAAGCCTAATTAATTATTGTCCTAACAATGATTCCCTTAAATTAAGCTTGCTTTTGATTCCCAAACTTTCAACATTCCAGTTGAAGACTTGTGCACTTTGTGAAGATATCAGCCATCTGCTCTTCAGTCTTGCAATACTTAACTTGAACATCGCCATTATTCACGAGCTCCCTTAAAAAATGATATCGAATCCGGATGTGTTTTGTTCTTCCATGAAGAACTGGATCCTTTGTGACTGAAATAGTAGAAGTATTGTCACAAAATAAAATGGTTGGCTTGATCTGCTTTCTTTTTAGACTTTCCAAAATTCCACGCAACCAAATCAATTGACATCCTGCATAAGATTCAACAATATATTCTGCTTCAGTAGTCGAAAGCGCCACAACTAATTGTTTCTTTGAGATTCATGAAACTGCACCACTACCAAGGTGAAACACATATCTAGAAGTGCTTTTACTATCATCAATGCTTCCTGCTAAATCACTATCTGTATAACCTATGAGATTAACTTCTGTATTAACTTCATAAAAAATTCCATAATCAATGGTTCCCTTTACATAATGCAGTATTCTTTTGGCAGCCCCCCAGTGATTAGAATAAGGTTTTACCATGAATCTACTTATCAAACTAACAACATACACAATGTCAGGCCTTGTCGAAGTTAGATACATCAGATTTCCAACCAAACTTCGGAACATGGTTGAATTAACAAGTTTTCCTTCACCTTCTTTAGATAACTTCAGACTTGTGATGCATGGAGTAGTGACTGGATTAACAGCTTCCGTCTTGAATTTTTTTAAAACTTATTTTGCATAGCTATCTTGTGAAATAAAAATTCCTTTCTCATATTGATGAATTTCAATGCCAAAAAAATGATGAAGTTCTCCTAAATATGTCATCTCAAATTCTGCCATCATTGACTGTTTAAATTCTTCCAACATTTTTACATTGTTTCCTGTGAAAACAAGATCATTGACATAGAGACTAACCACCATAAATCTTTCTTGGGAATCACTTTTGATGTAGAGAGTATGTTCATATGGACATTTTTGAAATCCATAGTTTTCAAAATAAGAATTGATACGGCTGTACCAGGCTCGGGGTGATTGTTTCAACCCATACAAAGTTTTTTTAAGCTTGTAAACTTTTTCTTCTTCTCATTTCTTGATAAACCCATGTGGTTGATCAACATAGACTTCTTCTTTGAGAACATCATTCAAAAATGCGGACTTTACATCCATTTGGAACATCTTCCAATTATTTTGAGCACCAAGAGATATGAGTAACCAAACTGTTTCAAGTCTGGAAACGGGAGCAAATACCTCTGTAAAATCTTCTTCTTCTTTTTGCTTGTATCCTTTTGCAACTAGCCTCGCTTTGTATTTATCGATAGAACCATTTGGATTCATCTTTCTCTTGTACACCCATTTGACTCCAATAGAACTCTTGTGCGACGGTAAATCTGTAAGCTCCCATATATCATTATTTTCAATTGAGGCAATCTCTTCTTTCATGACTTTCCTCCATAATTTTTCTTAGTATGAAGCATCAAACAAAATTGGATCTTCTCATGCAAAGAAAGAAAAAAATACAGCATCGTGTTCCACGATTTCATCAGTTACATCATATAGTTCTTGAATACTTCTCATTTTTCTGACCGGACTAGATGAAGAACTTGATGAAAAAATTGGGGAAGTAAGATGGGCTTCCTGTTAATGTATTATTTTCAGCACTTTCAAAATCTTCCTCTTCTTTTTCTTCAAGTTCAAACGGAAATATTTGCAAAGGTTCTTTCTCAGCTGTCATCTCTTCAAAAAAACGAATTTTCATTAAACTGCTCGACTTATCATAATCCTTTTTGTTATCGGATTATATAGCTTGTATGCCTTACTTCTTTCATTATATCCAATGAAGATGCATTTTTCTGACTTGTCATCTAACTTGCTTCTCATTACATCCGTAATATGAGAGTATGCAACACTCCCAAATATTCTTAGATGATGAACATTAGGCTTTCTATCATACCATATCCCATATGGCGTGAAATTCTCTAAACTTGTTGTTGGTGATATGTAAGTAAGATAAACTGCGCAGACAACAGCTTCAACCCAAAAACCTCTTGATAACCTCTTCTTTTTAAGAAGACATCTAGTCATCTCCATTATTGTTCTGTTCTTTCTTTCAGATACACCATTTTGTTGAGGCGTACAACGGACTATCATCTCATGTCGAATGCCGCCATCTCTGTAATATGTCTCAAATTATTTTGAAAAATACTCACCTCCCCGATCTGTCCGTAAGCTATTGATTTTTAATCCAGTAAAGTTCTCCACTTCTGCTTTAAAATCTTTGAAATTTTCGAAATACCTTTGATTTTTCTTTGACAAAATACACCCAAATTTTTTGTGAGTAATCATCAATGAAAGATATAAAATAACAATTAACTCCGAAAGATGGAACTGTCATTGGACCACAAAGATCTGAATGAATAAGTTGTAGTGGTCTTTTTGTTTTCCACGATGATTTAGACGGAAACGATTTTTTATATTGCTTTCTAAACTGACAAGTTTCACATACATCATCGAGATGACTAATATTTGGTAAACCCGTGACCATCATCTTTCTTGAAAGCATCTCCAAATTTGTATAATTCAAATATCCAAAACGATCATGCCATAATTTTGCAACTGCTTCATGAGAACTAATCAAGCAAGACATATTCTGATTTTGGAGAGTGAGTGAGAAAATATTATTTTGTGCTACTCCAACTTTAGCAACAACCCGATTATTCAATGATACGTAACATTCTATGTCACGAAAGTGAATATCATACTCATTCTTCAGTAGATGCCCAATACTAAGAAAATTATTTCTAAGTCCATGAACAAAATAAACATCAAACATTTTCTCAATCTTACCTTGCTTTATTTTAAATTTTAATTCACCAACACCTTTAATTTTGTAAGATTTTCCATCTCCTACTTTTACTTCTCCACAATCAACTTCAAATAATTTTAAAAATAATTTTTTGTTACTAGTCATATGTTTGCTAGCACCACTATCTATTTACCAGAAATCGGCAGTATCTCCACCACGAGTCACAAGCAATAGAGTTTCTTGACTATTTTACCAACAATTTCTTTCCATATGACCAGACTTGTGACAATAAAAACACTAAATATAACCACGACCTGTTTCTCTTTGATGTCAACCTCTAAAGTTCTAATTTTGGTTTGTTTCTTTCCAATTGATTTTCATAATAACCCCTTCCATAAGTATTGAAGCCTCTTTCTCTTTAATTTTCACGTCTCTTTCTTATTTTTATTTGTTCTGTTCCATTCTCTTTCCGAATGACCATAATCTTTTTCCCTCTGATTTATGGGATATTCTTTCTTTTCACTTAGAGACAAGTTTGACTGTAGTGTTTGATCTAACGTTACTTCCTTATTTTTCTTATTTAATCTCTCCTCATGAGCTTTCAATGAGCCGGTTAATTCATCAATCATCATGATGTTTAAATCCTTAGATTCTTCAATAGCAACCACAATATAGTCAAATCTTGAATCCAAAGAGCGTATAATTTTTTCAATTACATGGATATCATCCAATGTTTCCCATTTATTTTTAATTGTTTCACAATGAACAATACTTGTGAACAATAATCTTTGTGAACAATAATCAGAAACTGATTTAGACGTTATTTTTCTCCTTTAAGAGTTTGTAATCGAATTCTTTTTACCTTTTCATATGCTTTGAATAATTTCTCTAAAATTTCTCATATTTGTTTTGCTGAAGTGGCACAAGAAATTTTTTTCCCAAGCTGCTTCATATGATTTGACTCCTTGATATATCCAAAACAATGCTTTTTTATCTTTCTTTCTTGATTTTATTAGATTTTCTTTTTGTGCTGGTGTTAATTTTTCTTCTTCGACATCTTTTATTTCATTGTAGCCTTCTTCAACAATTTCTCATTCTTCTTAAGATCCTAGTAGAGCATTTATCTGAGTACTCCATGTATTATAATTCTCTTTTGTTAATTTAGGAACCAAAGAGATAGGATCGTAGATTTTAATGGGATATTTTTTAAGAAAGAAGAAAAAGATCGGAGAGAACAAAAATATTTTTTTTAATTTTCTTTCTTAATATTTTAATTTCATACATCCCTACTAGTATATATATATATATATATTATACTGTTTTAATTACAGAATAGCATATTTACTAATATAATATTTTCTTCAAA
Source organism: Limnanthes douglasii subsp. nivea (assembly GCA_036936605.1). Classification (NCBI taxonomy): domain Eukaryota; kingdom Viridiplantae; phylum Streptophyta; class Magnoliopsida; order Brassicales; family Limnanthaceae; genus Limnanthes; species Limnanthes douglasii. The sequence continues at coordinate 132,187,633 of JAUPFV010000004.1, forward strand.
AATATAAAATCAAATCTAACATATTTTTTTATATTGAATAATATATTTTCAGTTGAATAATATATTTCTAATTGAATAATATTTCAAATTGATAATATATTCCAAATTGAATAATATATATTATTCAAAAAAATATATTAATATTCTATCAAAATATTTTGACCAATTAATTAATTAATTTAGTAAATTAATTAATTAATATATTTCAATTTTAATTAATTATTGTCCTACCACGGTCCAACATACGAAATCTTAAAAGAAGCTAGAGAAATCCATCAAACGGAAAGCTCAAGGTAATGCTTAGAGCAAGCGCTCTTCCGAGACATGGGGTCTGATAATTCGTGAAAGAAAATGAAACTGGTAGTCACTCTCTAAACTATTATTGACATGGTGTGGTGGTTTGGCATATAACATTATACGAATTAAATCATTTTTGTTATTATTTTTTAGCGAGCTCGTGCTTTCCTCTCTTTTTAAACACTTCTGTTGAAGAGTCCGAGAAAGTAAATCATTATATTGAAGAAAAAACATTGCGTTAATGTAGATTGGTCGAACTCCACAATTGCGTTTTGACTGATCATATTATTTTTTTATCTTCGGGCCAAAGTCGCTAAACTGGAGGAGGAGGCTAAGAGGACCAAAACGGTGAAAATGTACATGAATACGTTAGGTTTACGGTGGAAATGGGGACAACATCCGGAAAGAAATTCGTTTGAGCTTCCAGAAATCCTTCCTCGATCTCAAGCTATAGCCATTTCAAGAACATGTACTAGAAGCAAAAATCTTTCAGGTCGTGTTGCTCGAGTTTGACATGAAATTTGTGTCCAATATTTGAAGAAGAGAGAAAGACAAGGTTGAATGGGTAAATTATAATATCGTGAGTCTAGACTCTAAAAACCCTAAGGGTCTTGACTCCAAAGCTGATTGGACACCTCCCCTATCTGAATCTGAATAATTTAAAGTTTTCATATGTTATTTTGATTATGTTTTGAAAACCAAAAGTCCCTAGGTCGGACATGCATTGTTTATCACGAGTACTAGTCATGCGTAATACCTATGTAAATTAATGGTCATGAATTGAACAAGAATTTTCATTTGGGCCACCCAAATTTTCATTTTGGGTTGCAACACTTATGGGTGTCTTTTTAGTATTAATGGGAGTTATTTTTTATCCAAACCTATCGAGTTTGGAGCTTACAACAAACTCATCTATTGTGAAACATTTTTAAGGAATAAAATGAGCTCGATATTATCCAAACATCTTAAGCTCAGAGCTTACAATAAATTCACATGTTGTGGGATTTTTCTAGATAGTAAAGGGATTTGAGGCTAACCTAAAACTTTCGAGCTCAGAGCTCAAAATATACTCATCTGTTGTTGGAGTTTTTGAGGCTATAAGAGAAGTTAAGTTTTACCAAAATATTTTTAGATCGGAGCTGGCAATAGACCCATCTATTATGAGACTGTCTTAAGCGATAAGGGAATTTTGGTTCCACTTAAACCCCTCGAGCTCGGAGCTCGCAATAGACCAATATGTGATGGGAGTTTTAGGTTTTTTTGGGACGATGTTTGCTTTGTAGAAAAAAAAATTGATGTCTTACAAAATTAATAATATAACTTTCATCATTATTAAATTCTTAAATTTACTTGATAAATAAAGACACGCTTTACTTAATAAAAGCTACATCCATGGACTTTGAGTTCATAGATAATAAAGGAACAAAAAAAAACAAGTAAGCGGGATAATTATCAGGAGAAGAGGGTGACTTATTCTAGTTAGTCATGCGAGCTACTCTGATAATAAAGAGTTTATCACCAGAGAAAGGAGACACTATTTGGGGTCCGAAGGGTCCGAATAACTCTTATGTCTTAAGTGCATCCCCCTCCCTTCCCCAGATTAACATGGTTTGATCCTTCCGGAGATGGCTCAGTCATCGCCGTGGTTGGGCTGGCCAGAGTGTGCTCAACCATCATATTAGTCCGCTCATGTTATGGGACATTATGAAAAATCCTTAATCCTCTTGCCTTGGAGGACCCCGACCCATTACCTACATTTTCATGTGTCATGTCATTGTGCTTCAGATACTGCAACAACTTGTCACTATTTATCAGACTTTGAAATTCTTCTCTCAATGTTGCATAGTCCTTCGTGTTATGGCCGACGTCATTATGAAATTTTCAAAACTTATCATTTATAGCCTTTCGAATCTTAGTCCTTGGAGGAGGAGTTAGTCATTGGAGGAGGAGATCTAAACCAAACTTGGCATCTCACCTCTTGGTAAATACGTGCCATGTTTTAGGTTAATACATTGTAATCCTCGAACCTCATCCTTATTTCTTGTCGCCCTTTCTGCATTCTACAAGCAATGACAACAAGTCGTGCCATGAATTCTACTTACCACGGGTCTGATCTTGGACCATTCGTGCCTACTCCAGCGTAGTGATAGGAAATGAAACATGGTTTGTTATTAAGTGTTGTAGCCAAAGTTCTGTGGAAGCTCTACTCGCTTTTGAGATGATTGTGTAGGTTAGGAAGGAGCCTGATTATGCAGTTTGAGTGCATTGTTTAAGAGCTGGATATGGTGCATGGTCTCCTGAATGAGAACTTGTGAATAAACCTTCTCTAACAGTACACCAAAATTATGATCCTCCTTCCTCAATACCACCTCAAACTAAAAGGAACCATGAATAAGGTCACACCTAAAATACGTGACAACCACCTCTTGACGGTGCTTCTCAAGTGTGTTTTTGGTGCGTACAAAATATTGTGTGTAATATTTCAAAACTTTCCGCACTATACTAAACGTAAATTATTAATGGTTTTTGTGATCTCTTATCTTTGACCTCTCATCAAGTCTGAAAAGTGTCTGTAACATCTCAAAACTCACAATAGACCTCGTACTAACTGTCTATAGTAGATTAAAGCACTACCCCTAAATATCATAGCAAACAATTGACATCACAAGCAATCATCCTCGGTAAATCTTGCATTGTCTTCATAAATCACTCTTTATGACATTCCTGGACTCCGAACCCGTCATAGCCCTCCAACCTACTAACTTCAAAGCTTTAAGTAATTCAAACGCCATAATTTCAAGAGATCAAATGATAAAAAATCCTTCCATAACAACGAGTGTAGGGATCTTCACTCAAAATATCTTTTGGAGCTGAATAAAGGTTTGCACGATAACTAAAACTTGCACATTCAGTTACAGCACTACTCTTTGACAAATCTCATACCTTAGGTTTCAAAAAACATTTATACACCTATGTCTTCGAATAAGTATTCTGCAACTTCGAGATTCAGTAACTACAACTCTTAAATCTCAACTTTCTCAAGTTTTCGCTCTTAAGTCTCGACTGAGTTACACCAATCACTCTTAGCTCACCCTTAACAATTGTCTAACTAGGAATATAATGAATCCAATATCCATTACTTGATGTTCCAACTACTTTCTAAAGACATCCATTCCACGTGCTTTCCAGACTAGAAAAAGTCTCATGTACTTTGTGAACTTTTAAACATGTAATACCTTGGTCATAGCATCTAAAGGATTTTCATCACTTGAAATCTTTACAATATTCATTTGCTCTTTATCCACCACATCTTGGATCAACTGAAACTCTGTATCTACGTGCTTAGTTCTCTCATAGAACATCATATTCATTTATTAAATAAAGAACACTAATTTTATTAAAGAACATAGTCACATCTTGCTTTATATCACTGGTCTCACTCAATAAACGTTCCAGCCACATTTATATCTTTATTGCTTTAGAATTAACCCTGTATTCAGATTCGGTAGTTGACAAGAAAATTAAATTTTGAAGACATTATTTCCAACTAAACATTCTTCCAATTACACTTTACAGATAACCTGAAGTTGACTTTCTTACGTCAACACAACATGGATAATAAGATTCAATATACATTCTTAACATCTTATCAGTATTGTAATTTTAATTATAACACAGTTCAACTCTCGAGGAACCATTCAAGTATATCATGAGCCATTTGAGGGCTATCGGTGAGGTTTCCCTATATTTGGCATAACTCTGCTTAAAATACTAATGAAGTAGATAAGATCAGTTCTCCTGTATCTGATTGCATACATGATACTTTTTATGCCATTAACATAAGTCATTTATTAATGAACATCTTATATTTTTCTTCATTTGGTGCTATAGTGGTACTTAGTTTGAAATAGGCACCAATGAAAGTTCCAACCTCTTTGGCTTTATACATGTCAAACCGCGAGAACCTTCTGTATATATTCTTGTTGAGATAATAATCAATATTCTTTCAATTGTTCACATTGATCTCTATTCCAAGTATCATTTTAGCATATCCTATATGCTTTATCTCAACCCTTCAATTCAGATGAATCGTCATCATGTCCTTTCGAGCTATAAGTATGTCATCTACATATAAAATCAACATAATTTGTCTTTATAAGTGTGTTTCTCGAGTACGGTAGACACATTATAAAAGCTCATCACATACTTGGTGGACTTCATAACAGAATTAAATTTTATATTCCACTACCTCAAAAATTGTTTCAACCCATATAAGGGTCTCTTCAACAAACACACATCCCATTCATTCCCCTCTTCAATAACTTGTAACTTGACTCAAATAGATAATTTCCTCCAGCTCTCAATGCATGAAGGTAGTAGTAACATCATTTTGATAAAAAAACATTATGATCAAATCTAGCCACAATTGATATCATAACCCTTATTGAGGCTTGTTTTACAACTTGTGAGAATATTTCATTGAAATCAACAACCTCATTTTGCGTGAATCCCTTAGCAACTAGCGTAGCTTTTTATATAAATAAATTAAGTCCGTGAATGCCTTGTTTCATCTTTGATGATGATCGAATTATGACGGAACGGACAAATGAGTTACTGACACAAAGTTTATTATATATATATATATATTGATGTAATAAATTGTAATAATTAGAGATATTTTATATAGTATTGGGTTTTAAATGTATTTAGGCCTGGCTTACCATAATGGTCTCATGATCAGATTATCCAAAAGGAAGAATTTATAACCCATTCGGCTAAGGTCTGATCGAATGTCTAAAAAATTGAAGGAAAATAGGGATCCTACGAAGAAGATGTAGACGTAGATGCTCAGCACAATCCATAAAAATACCGAAGAGGTCGATCACACAAAATCCATTATTCTTCAAAGAAGAAACGTATGACCAGGTATCGATATAGTCTTTCAAGATCTAACAAATATTCAGCATCTGACTCTGAGGAATGTTTGTTCTCTCCAAACAGGGATCATTATCGTAGGAAAAAATTCATGTTGATAAGCACTATTCATATAAATATTCTTATCGACATAAAAACCAAGAGTCGGATCACAGTTCGAGCAAACGATGTACTTCCTCAGATAAACAAGGACACCCCAATAGGGTAAGAAAAGAATAAAATTGAAGGAAATGCAGGAGGTTCAGGGAACCAAAGTATTGATTATCACGCGAATAATCTGTTTGCTACTCAGTCTGAGCATGGTATTACAAAAACTAATTAAGGTCACCAATTTAGTCAAGGGCCTAATTGGAGGAAGTCTCACGTTTATGCAGAAATTTTCTCCAACAAATTACCAAAGCATTTTGACATATCTAATATAGAAAGGTTTGATGGGAGTAAATATTCGAATAACCACCTCAAATAATTCAAAACATATATGGTGAATTACAATAACGACTATAAGTTTTTGCACGGGTCTATCGAGCATTTTGACATATTGTGGACAGTTTCCGAAAACAGTTTGTAAGAAGCAAATAAATAAGAGGAAATAACGACACAATAATTCAGTGCCGCCTATTAATTGAGGAAAGTTTGAAATATTACACCAAACGCTTTGTAAAAATTGAGAATAACCTTGATGATGTTTTGAGCAAGTGGTTATAACTTTTTTCATATATGGGCTTCTTCCCGGATAATTGGTTGATAACGTGACTAGGATAAAAGCCGTGTCCTTTGAGGACTTGTTTTCACAGGTCGAGAAGCAAATCAAGGTGGAAAAGTTGAAGAAACTGAAATTGATCCCCTTCTAGAGGCAGGTTCTGCAAACTATCGCATAAGACTCTCACTAACAATAGGCTTAGACATTTCCGAATTTCTGCCCAAATAATACTAACCAAAATTCTCATAAACTTAGGATAAACCAACACCAACAAGGTTACCGGTACAGATCCATGGTAAATCAATGTGTTCGAAAGACCACTTTATGTTTTGTTCATTGTTTTCTAAATTGTTTTTCTCTGTAAGGGGAGTCGGTAGATAATTGATCCTATAATTTTTATTTTCTCTTAATTGATTCATAAATTATTTTCTCCTTTATTTAACAGAAAATATTTGTGTGTGGTTTATTGACTATGGATCCACTTTTTAGAGTTTTGAAACGCTTCATATGTGTTTTTTTATTATAATTATAAAATACATAAAAACCAATCGGATTGTGAAATATGAAACGATGATTAAATACGAATATAAAAATTTTTAAATTATGAAACACGAAATAAGAATTAAATAAATAACAAAAGATGAAGAAACAAATGAATTGTGAATTACAAAATACGAAATAAATATTAACTATAATATTGTATTTTCAAATTATGAATTATAAAATAAGAGTTAAATGAATTACGAAACATGGAAAAGAATTATGATATACAAATTAATTATAGTATTTTATGTAAAATATGGTTTTAATTAATTTATAAAATAAAAAATAAAAAATAAAAAATAAAATAAAAGTTAAATAAATTACAAAATAATAACGAAAATGAATTAATAGGTCAATAAAAAAATACAATATATATATATATAATAATAATGGTTAAATAAATATAGAACATGATTAAATGTTTATTTTATTTTATTCGAAACAAGGTTAGAATAAATTATGCATTTTATCTTTTAGAAATAAATAAAATAATTTATAAAATCATACTTAAATTTGGAACATGATTTAATATTTATATTATTTTTTTCGAAATAAAGATTTAAATAAAATATGTATGCTATTTTAAATATTTTTTTCCGTAACTTAACTTCAAGATAGATGTTCTTTTGTTCGTATCTTCAAATATGTTTAGTGGTATATATGATATTGGTCATTTAGATTTGTACTTGATATGTACACGTAACTGAGTTTTATTAGTAAATATTTTATTAGAATCAATTTATATCTCAAGTTATCTTTGTTGGATCTTATATCGTTGGATTTTAAATTATTTTGTTAGATTTCTCATTAGATTTTAAGCCATTTTTTTCTAGAAAACATACTTATACATATACTTTGATAGATCTCTTATAATATTTTCTCATTTCTCTCAAAAAAATTCTAGAACCTCAGATTCCAAACGCTTTATCTTTTTAATCAGACTTCACAACAACGTTAAGGTATGTCATACAAGCTTAATATTACAGTTTTTTTTTCATTTTGTTGTTTAGTTTCGTAGATACTTATGTTAGAAATTCTGTTTTTAATAATTAAATTTCCTTAGGGTTTGAATTGTTGTTTTGTTGATTTGTTAGGTTATTACTGTTTGTGAGTTGAAGATCTATGTTTAGCATGCGATTTTGTGTTTAATAGTGCCTTGTCTTTTGAATCGGACTTCACAACAACGTTAAGGTATGTCATAAAATCTTAATAATACAGTTTTTATTTCATTTCGTTGTTTAGTTTGGTAGATATTTATGTTAGATATTCTATTTTTAATAATTAGATTTCCATAGGGTTTGAGTTGTTCTTTTGTTGATTTGGTAGGTTATTATTGCTTGTGAGTTGAGGATATATGTTTAACATGTAATTTTGTGTTCAATAGTGCATGATACAGTGTGTTAGGTTTCTGGGTTTATGTTTATGGGTTTTGTGTTCGTTCCACGACATGCGTGATCATGACCCATGGTATTGCACATGTTACACAACGAGGATGACTTTCTGTCCCAAATACGCATGCGATAGACCAACCTGGAAACACATATGATGCGTGAAAAAATTATATTTTGTTATATTGTTTACGCAATTTCTATAATATTTTAATTTTGTTTCATTACACGTTTTGTTAATTTTATGTATGGTTTTTTCTAAGTTTATATGATACGTATATAGTTTAGACTTTATAATATGTGTACTGATTCGAATATGTGTTTCTTCTTTTTTATTTGTTCGTAAACTAATTTTTTTATTTGCAGACAAGTTTATAACAAAAATAATAGCTAGTAAACATAGGGGTCATGATTTGTCCCCCGTAGCGCTAGAGGCACGGCATGTGCTCCCTATTGAGCCGAGATCACATACTAAACGACGTATGCATCGTGAAGCTACTGATGATACGAGTTATCACACGGGATGAGTTGTGGCTGGTAGTAGTTATGTTGGGTCATCTTTGCAGCGAGCTCATGAGGAATATTTTGAGTGAGGAAATCCTTCCATGTCCCTCGATCTATCTCAATTACGCCCTCCATAAAGCGTACAAAATTTCCCATGACGACGTAAGTTTATTTACAGTTTTAGTATTTAAAAGGATATTGTTTTAATTTAGTGTCAATTTTATTTTAATTTACACATTTGTTATCGACATTTTTTTGTTTATGATATTGTGTAGGGTAGAGTAAGGTGAGATGTTTTTCTTCTCTTGCACATTTGTATCTTCATGTTGATACTAAAATTAGTTAGTAGTTTTTTAAATAAAATAACAGGAATAAGTTAAACCTTAATAACACGAATAAGTTAACCTTAATAACAGGAATAAGTTAAACCTTAATAACATGAATAAGTTAGACCTTTAATAACACGAATAATTTGTACCTTTTTTGCTCTTCTTTTTCAGCATTCTGTTGAAGCTCTGTTTCTAGTTTTTTCACAGTATTTTCCAGCTCATTTATCCTCTATTTTATTTTATAAGTTAGTGATTTTTTCACAAAATAACATGAATATTATTAAAAATTGGATAACAGAATAATTATGAGAATACTATACATTGTTAAACATTTATGTGACTTGGAGTAGTTCTTCAGTCACCTTGTTGATCCTTTCCTGCATATTAGTATACTCTGTCATTAACAGACATGTAATAAACTAATTTTTGGAAATCAAAAAGTTTTACAGCATCTTTACGGACAACCTGAATGAATAAGCTAAAATTTAACCATTCGTACTAACAACGAAAAAACATGTGTACTGTAACATCATAATTGCCACAAACTATTAAATTATGCCTATGTTAAGTACCTACATTTGCATCACAATCAGCTATGAGCCAACAATATAGTACATGTATAATTATTAAGGATCATAACTAGCAACTCATTTTAAATGCATAGACAAAAGAATCAGAAAAATAGACATTTGAGAGGAAGCTGAAAATAATTAAAACCCTTAATAATTATTCAATTAAATAGTACCTCTACTTGTCTTAGGTTATGTTTTAGTTCTTCTTGCTCATGCAAGAGAACTGTGGTCTCGCTCCAATCATTATTTTCGTTTGCATCGCTTTCTTTTTGATTCTGTCTCTTTTTATCACTCTCTTCTTTTTCCTTTTTTTCTTCTTTCTCAACTTTCTCAATATGCTGTTTTCCTTTTCTTTTCCCCATTTGTGTAACACTCCTTGTTACACTTATGGTTCTTACTCCATAATCTGGAGTTTCACCTCTGTCATTCTTTGTTTCTTCTTTATTATCTGCTTGCTCATCTTCTTTTTCGTCACCTCCTTCTCTATCCTCCTTCTCACTTTCTTCATCATCTTCTTCTATCTCTTCCGCATCTTCTTCATCAGTTGACAAATACTCTCTGACCATCAGAGCCTCTTCTTCAGGTAGGAGTTCTAGGTCACCTTCAATTACCTAAACATTGACAAACAACAGATTTTGTTAAAAAACCCCATTATAGTTTCTTAGAAATATTAAGTGTTTGAAAATATTTTACCTCTAATGGTTCCACCTCCTGTATCAACTCCTTGACTTTGTCTTGGTGTCGGAAGCTAGTAGCTCCCTCCCATCTCAAGCACCGTGGAAAGTCCAGCTTCGGAATTCTGACTCTTGTGTGCTCCAAGAAAAATGGTTGTAGAGAATATTTTTATAAAGTTAGTATGAATATTAGTATGAATAATCTTATTGATGTACTTTAAATTTTTAAAAATTTACTTACAATCAGAATTGACACAGATCCTACAGTGTTTTGCTGATTTTGTCCTTTTTTCTTGTCGATGGAGTTCATCAGCTTTTCTACAATGAATTGCGCCCAGTCGTACTTGTAGAGTACTTCGAATTTCAAGTCAATGAACCTTGCTAGGATTTCCGACAGACTGTCACCAGATGTAGAAAAAAATAATGATACACAAAGGTACATTATTATCATTTTTGCTACATCTTTGACTGTCTCAACCTCGTCAAGCCTTGAACGATCTTCTATGGCATCTTTTAGAATCTTCTTTGTTACGTTTTTAGCTTCTCTAAAGTATCTTGAGATGATGGTTGACTCGGTTCTTCTACATTCAACCTTGTCGATCTTCTTTGTACCGCAATTTATTCCAAAAATCACCATAGCGTCATTTCTCGTCAGCGACACGTTTATCCCATCAAATCTGAAGCTCTTCTTTTCCTTATCGTACATATTTATTATCTCCATTGTGAGCTCCCAAGACTTCTTCACGTTGAAGCTCTCTTTTAGTTGAAACAACCTGTTTACTAAGTTGTAAAATGATGTAGTCTTTAGAGCTTCAATGTGATCTACTCTGATGTCCGCTGTCCTCAATAGTTTCATGACTGATTCTATATTCGAACGGAATATAGAAGGGCCATGGGACCCTGACTTTATTTCTATATATTTTTTTCTTCATTGTTTTCTTTTATACTCCTATTTTCAGCACACATCTTCACCCTTTTTCTTTTATCTGCTAAAAAAACAGATTAATTAGTATTAGTCATTCATATAGTACAACCTGCAGTAAATGAAATAGTAACTTCTCCAGTTAATTCTAGAGAAAGAAGAGACAATCCAGGATCTAGCTTTAACACTACACAATGAATTGCATACCTAAATAAAAAGAAAATGACCATTTCAAACCCTAATCAAGCTTATGCATTCTGAATAAGTTTAAACCTGATCTTGATAAAAAGAATCCTAAATTTTTATTTCGCCTCCCAAATTTTCCAGGAACCAGTAAAATAACAGTAATCACTAATTAACATTAATCAACAACAATCACTAATAACGATCGGAAAAGAATCTTGTCTTTAAACCCTAATTAACAGTAAGTTTCAAACATATAATCTCTAGGAAAGTACTAGGTACCCTATTTTAGGTTTAAAACAGCAATTACATTGATTTAACCAAGTAAAAAAGAGAAAGAATAAAAGGTAAATCACAACTTACCCATGGATTTCGTCGATGGAGAGAGTCTATCGGAGTCTATCGGCGGTGACAGAGCAAAATTTGTTTTTGGAAGATTCGGTTGAGAGAAATGTCGATGATCAGTCGATGTTGGAGAAACTGATTTTCGGAAGACCAAAGAGTTGAGGAGAAAGAAACGAATTTGGAAAGGAGAAAGATGTTTGAAATTAGGGCAAACATTGATTTGGGGCTGAATTAGTTTGTTCGAGGATAATTTAGTCTTTTATTAACGGGCTGGACCTATTAGTAAAATGGGTCTCTTATGGTAGGGTTGGGTAAATAAAAATAATTTCGAGACCCAATGGGTAAGTCTCCCATGAAAATAATAGATGATATTATGTTGCGAAAATAAGTTTGAAAACATAAAGTAGCATTAGATCAATTCTCATCTTTGGTAAGGTCGGTAAACATTGGCTCTTAGTTGTGGATGGAAATATTTATTTGATAGCTTGCATGAAAGCCAACTCTCGATCGGTCAAAATAACACTCATAAATGGACACAGGATCAACTCACGTAGAACACTTAAAGTCCATGTATAGTTTTGTATCTTGTCCTCGCTCATTAATACGTAGGCAACGATATATGTTAGTGAAGTCGAAGTTACTCCAACAATCTCAAGTAATGACATCTTATACATCGTCATCTTTTACGCACACTCCATGACAAGCACATGCGAGAATGTACACAACAAATAAACTTGTTGGTAGCTCAAAAACGAAATCGGCGATCAAGTCCAGTTCTTCTCCTAACCGTTCCCATCTGCAGTAACCATATTCTTTCAATTTGGCCGACAAATATCGTATTTGAGGTGGATAGTATTTGAGTTTATCCACCGTGATCCGCATCACGATGTTTTTTGCAATAATTTTAGATTGTATGCATGGAATTATTTTCCGAATTAGTCTCCTTATAACCAATATATATCTTCCTAGGACGCAACCCAAAGAAAAACAAACTACACAGTAGTTGTTCTTAAACATAAAATTGTATAGGTATAGGTAGTGCGTCAAATGGATGTTTTTTTACTACAAATGGAAAATTGTATTTTTTTTTTTTTTTTGTTATACACTATCTTTCTCAAAATTTCCGGCTTGGCCCTAAGAGACTTATAAAAATCAAATCTGTTGAAACTTTTACGGTATAGGAGGCTTTTATAAAAGCATCCATTTTCGAATTAGAAAAAATCAAATCTGTTGAAACTTTTTGCGGTAACGTTACATTAACTCTCTAACTGATGCACAAGTGCTAAGGTATCCTTGGGTTATTAAAATTAAGTTTTCAAAAAAAATGGAAGAGATCCAAAGTGATTTATTTTCTAGCGTAGCCCTTTATTTGGATTTTTTGTAAACAAGTTGTACTGATACAGAATTAAAGATACTTTTCTTAGAAAGTAAAAACTTTTCGGTCAAACTCTAACATGTGTAATTTCTACATTCATCCACAAAATTCCATGTACCGTATCTACTTGCATCTTTCTCTTATATTATATAGAAGAAAATATTTATGTTCTCAAAAGAGGCCTTTTGATTACATTCTCTTCATATCCAAAAACAAGCATATAGATGTGGAGATAAAAAAACATAAATTTAGCAGTTACAATAAACACACAATAATCTTGATAAACTCCAAAGTAAAACAAGTAATAGTTCTAAATACTACTAAATCATAACTCTTCACCCTTCTCCTTCTGGGCTCCAGGGACAATCTTATTGACATTCTCCTTTGTTTTCTCCACCGTCATTTCCGCAGCAGACCTTGCAGAACTCTCAACAGTCTCTTTGGTCTTCTTCAAGCTCTTTGCCACCGCCTCTTTCAGTTTTACCCCATCTTCGTTATTTGTTGTATCATCATCCTTCTTACCCCTAAAACTAATTAATCCACACAAAACAAAAACACATATGTCACATCATATCATATCACATATAAATTAACCAAAAAAAGAAGAACAACTTACTCTAAATTTGGAGGGAAGAAGTGATAAGCGGTGGTTAGGGTTTCTCTGAGCTTCACCCAATAGCTTTTTTTTAATGGAGATGTCCATGAAAGAGACATCAAATTTGAGAGCGTCTTGACAAGAGAAGATGATGACTCTTTATCTTTATTATTAGTATGACCATCTTCGTTTTCAAATTCCTTAGACCTTTCATCACTAAAACCAGAAGTAGAGATTAAGAACAAAAGCAAGATGAAGACGATGATTAACAGAGGGTTGGCTTGTTTAAGTTTACTCATTTCCTTTAACATCTGTTTTGTGGTTTTCTTTCGGTTAATTGATTTGCTGCTATCAGATCAAGGGTTGGTTTTGTACAGACGAGAGATTTTAGGGGAAAGAGGACACGTGTAATTAGATGGACACGTAGCAATTCCAGAATTTATTTTATAATATTGGTGTAACGGTGTCCCACTTATATATTACTTGTCAATTTTATATAATTATTTCAATAATGTTACTCGCTTTCGCTTTCCATCATATGTCACATTTTTAAATGTATTATTTTATTATAAAATATTGAATAAATAAATAATATCTATAAAATTGAAAATAAAATTGGCAAAAGATTATGAAAATAAACGCAAAATAAATAAATACAATTGAAAATAAGAAAACAAAATAACACGGCATAGTTTAAATATCAACAAAAATACAATAATTTTTTAATATTGACCGATCGGTTGGAGTCATCTCATTCTCAAATGTCGGTAACGGTATTATTGTCCAAAAAGGTAGATGGACGACTATCGTGGAGCTTAATAGCGCTATTTAAACCGACTATATACAGATCAACAACCATATAGTTTCAGATAGTCGGGAGCTCTTACAACGATTAAGTCTTTTTACCAATATCAAACTCATGTCGAGTATGCACTCCATCTTGAGTTCAATTAAATCTGTATTTCTAAGTTAATTTTTCACTTAGGAAAACTTTAAACTTTAGTTATTTTTATATGAGTTTGTATATATATGAAGACCTCAGATAACATGTAGATAAATATGAACATTTAAATATCAAATCTACACAAAATCATAATATTCAAATTATTGTAAAACATAGTACGATAATAAAAAATAATAAGATGTTTATTATATTTTTTTTGATTGAACCTTGTAGGTAAAAATATAAAAGTTACAAAATTTTTAAATGTACACATACTAGTTGAGTTAGTAAAAACTATAAAGAATAGACATTTTACTCAACACTTAAGATATTGTATGATCCATCAAAAACACAACTACATTGGATATTCATGAATAGTATGTCTATTAGATCTGCACGACAGATGTATAAATAATTTTTCAACTTTAAAAACAATATTTTGACTTTCACTATGAAATCCTATTCTAAAATATTTTTTAGTTCTCCTATTAAATGAGACATTTATTTTTTTTTTTCTCTTGTTTCCTTTAAGATCACTCATTAAGATCGCTTACTTTGGATTATGTGATCAAAATATTTTAAAATTATGGTATTTATGCATCATTTACGTAGATCTTTAATAAAATAGTTTGTGGATCTTTCAAAAGCTATGTATCTTTCGCATATGAATATGTACATAGACCGTAACAATATGCCTACAAGTATTTGTACAAGTTTATCTTATTCAATATCAATTTATAACGATGTATATATTAATATGTTTAATTATTGTGATGTTGATGTTAGATATGTATCCATAATATTTACAATTAGTATCATGGCTTAGCTTATACAGTTAGAAGTCGACTGTGACTTTTAGTTATTTATTCTATTTTTTATCTATAATTTATGATGTTTTGTGATTGTGATGTATGCAATTGAGATTTCGATTGAATTTGTTTTTAGATTCATGATTCACTTGTTTTCAAATGAATTATAACTATATGGTTAAAGTTTTCATGTGTGCAAAATAATCGTATCCTTAATTTAAAGTTAAAAAATAAGGGTTTTTTCAATTATGTATGTAATCAGATCACCATAAAGGTCACGTACGTTGATGCAGATATTTTGGTTTTCCAAAATTACATCAAGTGCATTATTGTACGCACCGCGGCGAACAAGTTTATTGTCCCAACAAACCATTCAGTGTTAAGTGATATATGGTTATTATGTTAGGATACCATTTATTATTCATGTATTGGTTGTATATTTAGTTGTCATATGTATATCTATATGTATATATGTTTTATAAGAAATCTAGCTGTGTTGTCCCGTCTATATACAATTTTGGTTGTGGATTAGTGATGTTGTGAATGTTTCGCCATTCAGACATAAAGTTAATATCCAAAAACAATTGTGAGATTGGACCTTAGAATGTATGGCGTGATGTCTTAAGTGTCTAAATATTGTTTATTTTAGGTTTGAGCTTGAATGCTATTAGTCTATCCTCAGAATTCTGAGCACTTAAGAATATTTCAACTCTTAATATAACGATGTAAGTCGATATCTATTATACCTATTATATATCAAATATATCTCCAAATTTACATAGTGTGATGGAATGCAACATAATTTTTCCTATTTTAATGAAAGATTTGTGTTCCATACATTTTATATGTTATTACTCCAGAACTATAGTGAATAATGATTACTCCACACGAGCGACCTTTTTTTATGCAGGTATTATTGGAAAAGGGTTTGGGTGTTCATGTTAGAGACTTTAATTATATGTATTCTCACATGAAAATTATGCACATATTTATCCAAAGGTAAGAAAACCACTCCAAGATTTTGTTAATCGGCTCACACGTTGCATGCTCATACACACTAGAACTCAATGTATAATGGTTTTGTTAAATAATATCACGAAACGGTAGATCACTTATGAAGGTCTAATCAGTCTTCAGGTTGTGATATTATTTTTTAAGGAATTGTTATCCAAAAATAATGTATAGCGTGATGACACCTAACATCCTCGCTAAAGATTACGATGATCAAGTTCATATAAATGTATGTGGAGTCTTAAAACTTAAGAAAACTAAGTTTTGATGTCAAACGTTTTTTTTATATTTGAATAAATTGTTTCATTAATTTTAATGTTCTACTTGCTTGTTATTATTTTGTTCAAGCTTAGACACTAATTTGAGAAACACCATTAATGTTTTTTTTAAGAATCTTTAAGAGGTGGAAGCTTGATATCATGTTCATGGTGCACCTCGATGATATAAATCATCAGACTATGAAATGATAACTTACTCCTCTTATAGACAAAAGTACATTTGATGAGAAAGTGTGCTTTGAGAGGTGGGAAAGTTTTACTAGTATTATTCTATACGTGTTACATAAAGAGGTCTCATATATGTTTTTTGAATCTTTACCCACCAAAATGAAGTATTCCAAAGATATAATTATCCATCTAAATAAGATTTTTGTTAAATTATTTTAGTTCTAAATTAAAATCTTAATTACAAAACTCCATACAATGAAATTAAAAACCATGGAAAAATCATTGAATAAATCATGAAAATAATTTTTTGACATATTAAGTTTAAAATATTTAACATAAAATTTCGAAAGATAGTTGTTTTGTAGTACATTTTTATGATGATCCCCATATGATTCATTATTTTTTAGACCATTTATGACTGCTAAGTGGTAAAATGAGACTTTAAAACTCTCACTTCTACCCTTATGCATGATAGATAAAACATATTTAAAGGAGCAACAATGCCAACATGGTGAATATCAGGCACAGTGGGTCGGAAAATAAATGTAAGAGAAAATCTAGTATAACTGTACATCATACAAGTTACGATTATGGACTTAAAAAAAAGTGAAATATTTAGGACACGTTAGATCTTGTTTCCGTTGTAAAAGCCAACCCATATGAAGAGGGATTGTGAAGTGTTGAAAGACTCGATTGCTAAGTAAGGAAATACTATTTTTTTAGTTTGTTTAGTAAGTTAATATATGTTATGTTTAAAAAAACACTCGGTAGGTTAATACAACAACCTAAACTCATGGTGGTATTTTTTTAAGGGTACACTTCAAAAATAAAGTCTCAATAATGATATTTACACCATAGTGGAGTGTCTACCCCATAAAGGCCATTTGTAGCTTTCGTTTGGTTTTAAATTTCGTACGCATGTTGTTTCTTATGTGTTTTATATGTACTTTATTTTAGACTTTTTTTCATCATTTTCTTTGTTGAATAAATATGGTTATGTTTGTTTAATTAAAAACAAAGATTTTCATCTATTTTATGACAGACGGTGTATTAGTATAAGTGTTTTAGGTCGTTATAATAATTTATATGTTGAACAATTTTATTAATAATCATATTGTCATAAATGTATCCATCTAAGATAACTTTTCAAAATTTAGTCTACCTTTGGCGCAAATATTTAGGTCATATCTTTAAAAATAGAATTCATAAGTTTTTTGTTGATGTTATTTTACCTCAAATTGATTACACCAGCTCTTATACATGTGGTGGGTGTATAAAAAACAAGTAAAATAGCGAAAAAATTATGTCTATCATGTTGTAAAAGTATTATATATGATTCGTACAAACATTTGTGGCCCATTCCCTACAACATCATCAAGTAGAAAGAGATACTTTATTTCATTCATAAACGACTACCAGTCATAGAAGTATATCTATCTTATTCATAATAAATATAAAGTCATTAACAAGTTCAAATCATTTAATGTCAATGTCGATATATGTTCATGGATGATGCTAGGTCTTAACATGTTCATAAGTAGTCTATAGGTTTGTGGCTTGACCTTAGCCAATATTGTGTACGGTCTTTCCTACTTTGGGCTTATTTTTAGCATATTATCCTCGGTGTGAAGGAATACACATCTGAGTACTTGACGCCTACCTCAAAGCTTCAAAAGTTGACTTTGGAGTCATATATACTTCTCATTAGTAGTTTATAGTGCTCTATATGTATGCGTGATTTAATACATTTCTTTTCAACTAAATCAAGTGCGGTCGTGTGACCATCGACATATATTTTATCATCATCATCGATGATGTGAAATGAAAGAAGTGTTTTTTTCGATGGAACTATAACTTCAATTCTATAAATCAAATCAAATGTTTTTTCAGTTGTTATGCTACGTGAAGTAGTTTAGTATGTTATAACAATTTTTAAATAAAATCTAGCTAATTTATGGATGCATTTTCAAGATCTGCATTGCATAATTTTATTGGTATTTTCACGTGTTTGTTCAGTTGTGGGTGGAACGATGCTAGGAAATTATTTCTTATACCTCGAGTTTGAGAAAAAAATCTAGGGTTACATTTTGAAATTATTGTGACTATCCAAGATGCGAAAGATACCTTATATCTGCAACATATGTCTATCTTGAGGAATTTGATGACTTCGTTTGCCTAGATTTTAGCTAAAGTTTCAATTTCCTCATATTTATAAAAATGATACATCGGTACCGTAAGTGTTCCCAACAACTTTAAGTTGTTGGTAAGGGTATAATTAGGTCCATACCATAATTTTCTAATATAATGGCCTTGGATATCCACATAAAGTGAAATTAAGGGATTTGAATTATGTTAGGAAAATATTCGCACGTGTCGTAGCTTTTAACCAATGTTTTAGCATATGCTAGAAGGTTAGCCAGAAGTATACGACTATGAAAACTCATTAATGTATCATTTTGTAGCTGTGATGTGTACCCCCTCATATTCATGAAGTTTTTTTATAAGAAAGGTAGATTCATCTGAACCGAAAAAAAGACACAATGGGTCTAATTAGAATTCATGTATAATGCATATGCCTATCATACTTACCTTATTGAATGATCTTTGATGCTTTTACCTTATTGAGTGATCTTTGATGCTTTGGTTTTTGGCTTTATCGTCTAACATGACTCATTTCTTAAGCAAAGTCAGATAGGAGATCGACAGTTCATCCCTCTTTCGATAGCCATTATTTTATACTTATAATTTTTACGCAAGGTTTTACAATGTTGTATTGTTAATGTCTACTAATGTGAAACCACTCACGACGTTGAATTAACACAACCCGATGAAGTGGACGTGTCTGCTATTATGTTCACAACATGATGAACTTGTTTGTACACGACTTGTTCAAACATATTTGAGTTGAAGAAAAAATCCCTTAAAGATTGAATGAGGTTTTCATTTTTTTATTAGCATTGGACGTGATTGATCATGAACCATGAGTCAGTTAGGATCTTCACTCGCCAAAATCTGTGAATATGAGAGAGTCGCACAACCTCCAATAACTGCCTCAATTGCACCTTATTATTCTAAGCAGAGAATTTAAATTTGATAAATTGAATCAATACCTCCTCCAAACAAAATATTATTTTTATCTAAGTGTCAGAGCCTAGAGTATCTGATCCACCAGCTATCTGGACCACCCATATTAGCTTAGGATTATCAACCAAAAGTAATGGTATCCTCGGTTGATATTTTAAAAAAATATGATATTACATGAGCTTTAATTGAAGCATGTGGTCCAAAATTGATATCATAATCCCCAAATTCCATTGACCATCTTATGAGTTAACCATATATATCTAGTTTTATATTACGTTTTTATAGAAAATGAGGTTCTAGAAAATAACGATGTATACCAAAAACAAATGTCCTCATCATTTTAGATGCAACGACTAATGTTATAATTAATTTTTCTAGCTTTAAATAACGAGGTTTAGTGTCTATGAAAGCGTTTTCTATATGATATATCACTTTTGGTTTAAACATTTCTTCCATAACTTAAATTGTGATATTTGCATGATTTGATACATATTGATATAAGGCCTCATAGATTTGGTTTTTACATATCCTATGATAAGATTATAAGCTCTTTAATTTTAGGGAATGTAGCATTATATTTGGGAGTCCTATTGAACCGGCTGTTGTATTTAAAAATTTGAAATAATGGGACACAACTGTCTTAAGATCTAAAAATAAATCATTTGAATTCGAAGAGCCTTCCTTCCAAGAACTACACATCCATTATCTTACATGTAGGCTTCATGGTCTCCAAGTTTGAAAGTTATGCACGGTTTACTTTGATCTCTTTCTCGCGGACTAAGTAATCTATAATTTTATTGATCGAATGCCAAATATCTACTCATATAGGTTCAACTTCAAATTCATGACCATATATTCTCAATGATTTCTACAAAGTTGACCAGGTGGTTGGCATCCTAATTTTTTTGTGACCAACAAATCGTCAATATATGCTTGTAAGTTCCATCTGAGTTGGCTCGAGAAAATTTACTTACCAATTGTTGATAAGTGTTTGTTGTGATTTTGAGTTTGAATGTTATGAACTTATAAAAATTGACCATGTGAGGTGTTATATAAAATTTATGTCCATGATCATCCACACACATTGATATTTGATTATGGTCAGATTACACGTCCATAAAAAATAACATAAGATTTTATTAGGCAACATTCGTTGGCTGATCTATGTGAGGGGTTGAGAATGTATCATACAGACATGCCTTGTTAAGATCAATAATTTCCATGCACATGCATCATTTACCATTTTTTGTTTTGACTAAGAGTAGATAAGGGGTCCATACCATCTAGAAAAATTCTTATATGTGGCCCATTTTGCTAAGTTGATCGATTTAAATTTCTTCAACCTTTTTTGAGAGAAAAAACAACGTTTGTGTTTAATAGGTTAGAATTTGATGTTTATTTTATATATTATGGTGCATTACCTTGTAGGATACACTAGTAGTATCTTGTGTAGAACATGCGAAAATATCTTAATTCCTCAATATAAATGATGAAAACTGGTTTATATATTACCTTCCAGGTCTCAATAGATATGCAGGTATCGATCTATCCCTAACATTAAACTTTTAATATACTTCATAGTATCTATCAAATAAAGGGCCTCTTCCAGGTCATCCATGTTGTCCAAAATGATCAAAACCTTAGTTGATTGCTATTTTATTTTAAATACCAGAGAAGAGTAACATTATTTGGGTAATCATTAATTGTTGTAAATTACATTGATTCAGCCATTGATCACGTATCAGAGGAATCGATGGACTATTGACACAACACGTGCATATAATCAAGTTAGGGTCTACAAAAAATTATACTGTATTATGATAATACAACCATAACCATGAAAACATAGTGTACTTGTTAGCCCTAAACAACCTCCCATTTGAATTCGTTAATAAATGATGTGTTTGCACTCGTCTGGTCTCAAAATGTCATTATATACCCGGGGGTCGTAATCCCATTTGAAACTATTCGGAATCATACTCGGGGGCCGTAATCCCATTATATAATTTTTTATCTTATATTTAGTAAACATGTGTGTTATATTACCTTGGATAATTATGGGCACTAACATAGAAATTAAAAGGTTGCATTTGGGTTTTATAGAAATATATTTAAGATAATTTAGGTTTGTCAATCGATAAATACAACAATCATTTACGGGGGTTGACCAAACTTTGGATGGTTAAATATGGGTGGGTATATGTTTTTAAAATATATGACATAAATATTTGCATATGACAAAGGCAGGTCCCATCGGGATTTTAAGCATAAGGCAACCGCCATAATGAGAATTTTTATGAGCTCTAGGTGGGATCATTGCGGGTCGTATATGTCACATTGACTATAATGATGTAGATAAATATTTATATTTTATTAAATGAAAAAAAATATGTATATAAAGTTCGAATTCTATTATACTAAAGAAGTTTTGGAGTTAATTCATAAAAACCTTTGCATACCATTCCCTACATCGTCATAAATAGCCAAAAGATTGCATATCTTTCGTATGAATATTTATATTTGTTTGATGATATATTTGAAGAGTTATGTTCAAATCCTATAAATTTAAAGTTGAATTACAAACTGGAAAACATATCAAAGGTATCAAACGGATTGTGATTGTGATGGCTATAGAAGGTATGATGTATCCAGTGAAAAAAACATGGTCCATTGGCTCTATTTCTTTAGGAGTGTGGGATTGTCCCTCAATATACCATGTCGGGTTTTCCCAGTATAAATGATGTATATGAGCGATAAACCCATACGTTAATAGATATGGTTGAGAGCCTTATTAATCATACATCACCACCATATTCGTTCTAGGGTGAGGATCTTAACTGTACAACATACATCCTTAATAGGGTACCCACTTCAGCTACAACTAAAATGCCACGTACATTATCCAAAGGGAACAAAACTAGATTTAAGCATATTCATGTGTGGGTATGTCTAGTAGAGCGAAGCCTTATAGGCCTAATGAACAAAATCTAGAACCCAAAACAGCTAATTATAAATTGATAGGGTACCCATACCATTCCAAGGTTTAAATTTTTTAATCTTCCATTAAGTGTCTGATATTTGAGATGAGAACTGTATTACTTTATGAGAATGTAGATTTTAGAGGGAAGACTTCAGATCACAACATATTTTTTAAGAAAAATTAGAACCAATTCATTCAGTCTCCAACAATGATGCTCCGACTACAATTAGTATATAAGTATTTTTTTTCATGTCAGGGAGTTTAGTTTCTCTTACTAATATTGCACATCCACCTCATGTAGAAAATATTGATGATGTTCTTAATAA
The DNA here is from genome assembly GCA_036936605.1 of Limnanthes douglasii subsp. nivea. NCBI lineage: Eukaryota > Viridiplantae > Streptophyta > Magnoliopsida > Brassicales > Limnanthaceae > Limnanthes > Limnanthes douglasii. The sequence continues at coordinate 132,210,594 of JAUPFV010000004.1, forward strand.
ACAAATTCAATTTCAAGAATTATAGCATCATAATGAGCTAGCATTGGGTATATCTATTTGAAAGATGAAGATGTAATATCTCCAGATTATGTATTATTAAATAATGAATATGAAGAAACTTCATACAATGTGAAATAAGACTCAATGACCTTTCAGAAGTATATGAAGTGTTCAAAATATAAATTTTGGATTGAAAAAATGAATGAAAATTATAAATCAATGCAATATAATTAAATTTGGGATCTTTTCACTTTACTTGAAAGAAAGAAAATAATTGGCTGCAAATGGTTGTTTAAAACCAAACGTGATACTTAAAGGAAAATGAAAAGATACGAAGCTCTCCTTGTAGTTAAAGGATACAATCAAACTGAAAGGATTAACTATATGAGACTTTTTCTCCAGTATCATCAAAAGGCTCATTTAGGAAAAGCATGGCTCTTTTTACCTATTTCGAAATTGAGCTTCATCAGCAGGATGTTAAGATAATTTTCCTAAATTGAGACAATGATAAAATGATTTACATGAAGTAACTTGAAAACTTTATATTTGAATACCCATTATAGAAGGTGTGAAAATTAAAGAAATCCATTGATCGATTGAAATAAGTATCTCATCAGTGGTACCATAAGTTCCTCAACACTATCAACTCATTTGGTTTTGAGGTAAAATCTGTCAAAGATTGTGTATATCATAAGAACATATAAATAAATAAATATATTTAATTTTGTATGTAGATCCCATGCTCCTAACTACTAACAGCATAGGTCTATTACATATTGCGAATGAATTTTTGTCAAATAAATTTGAAATGAATGACTTTGGTAAATATTCTTTTATGTTAGGGATCTGTATTGTAATGAACTGCCCAATGAGCATTATGGATCTCTCACAAGAAGCATATATTGAAAGCATACTACAATATTATGTTATGGAAGATAGAAAACTCATACATACCACTATAGTGAAAGGTAATAAATTTTCAATACATCAGTGCCTTAAGATATATTTAGAAATTTGATGCATGTTAACTATATCATATACCTTGACAGTTGGTAGTATTATATATAATCAGGTATATACCAGACCATACATATCATTCATAATTGGAATGTTAGAAAGATATTTAAGAAATTAGAGAGTCGCTCATTGGAATTATATAAAGAGGATGCTGGGTACTTAAGAATACCAAACATGCCAGATTAAATAACCTAGAGATTGTCAACTATTCCGATTCAAATTTTACAGTTCTTGGAAACACCATAAAGTCTACCATTTGTTAAGTATTCATTATAGCATGAGGTGTTATATCTTGTAAGAGTACAAAATAAACTTTTATCACAACCTCAACTTTGTCATAGAATTAGGTAAAGTGGAGGGGATTGAAATATATCTCTTGCTTTACTGTGATAATTGTTAACTTATGGTGTTCTCAAACGGAAACAAGAGCATTAATAAGTCTGAGCATATAGATATTAAGTTTAAATTCATGAAAGAATGAATCCAGAATGATCAGATAAGGGTTTATATATAACACATACTCAATGATGGTATATATTTTCACTAAGACATTAACCCCTTTCGTATTTCATGAACATAAAGGTTGTTATGTAGTCCTTAGCTTGAAGGATGTTTAAATTCAGTGGAAATAGCGTATAAATTTCAGTATTTTTAGTTCTTCAGATTGTGTTATTATTGCATTCATACATTCAAGCAATTTCATATTAATAATATAATTATTCGGTTTTCAGCTTGACATTCTTCTTTATAATTAAGATATCTCAATTTAGTAAAGTAAGACCGGTTAAAAGTTGACACATGTTGATTACAAGATTGTGTCATACTTAATGCTACACTTCATGATAAGTCAGGGTTCATTACGACGGTAATCAACAATGAAGTTATTGTAGAACCATTATTCATACAATAAGATGTGATGGAACCTATTGGGTTCATTGCTGATTATCTTCTTACATGAATATGCATTAAGAAATTATCCGTGCATAATTCGAATGAATACAATTCAATACAAATGAATTATCCAAGTGATAGATTGTAAGAAAATCATGCATTTAGAATGTCTCACAATATGTAAATATAGAGTATTCCTGCATGTTGTTACAAGTTTAATTGATTAATATAATCGGTATATGGAGTTTGACTTATACATAATAATAATTATTATTATATTATTGTTGGGTCTTGTGGAAGTATGTGAGTGTAGATATTTTTTAGGATAATATGAATCTTGATGGAGGATCCATTAGTCCATAACTCAAGTATTGGACCATAATATCCCACTAATGGTTATGATCCCATACAGCGTGTTAAAAATAAGAATATAAGAGATAATGAAACAATGAAACTCTTAGTGCAATTAAGTAAAGAATAAATAGAGTTGTACAAATTGAATACAAGAGGTTAAATTGAGGGATATATATATATATATATATATATATATATAATTAGTGAATTACAATTCACTAACTACACAAAAAAATAGTCTAACCCTAGTACATACTATGCTAAACATACGACATAAATCCACAACTTTAGCAATTCTACAATTCTCTTCACTTTCTTCTCTACATGTTTTCTTCTCTATCAATTTTATTAAGGCCTCTGTTGTCCTTTCTGTAAGAAATTTATAGTGTGCACGATAACAAGATGTGGGAAGATCATTACCACCATCTTGATCAATCAGAGATAGTCGTTTCTCTACACAAGTCCAATCATAAATTTTTGACGATGGAGATTCTATCTATATTTATATTTTCTCTACACACGTAGTAGCTAGATGATTTTGGATCAGTTAAATGTTTACGAGCTTTATGGATCATCTAATAGACGTAACAAAACAATGTTCATAAATGACATTTTATTGCACTTGAAATGATTGTTTTGAATTTTGAATTGTGATATATTTGGTATGTGAATTGTTTTTTTTTGAAAATATGCTCATCAACTCTCCTATACTTAATTTCTGGCTAAAAATAAACTCATCTTTTATAAATTATAATTTTTTATATATATTTTTTTGCATTTGTGTTAGAGTCTAAGCGATAGAAATTTTTATATAATGATCCACCTAATTTTTCTAAATATTTTGGACTCTACTTAAATTTTAATATAATGATCCACCTAAATTTTCTATCTAAAGATAATGCAATTGGGTTAGATTCCAACCTCAAATGCATCATATCTCTATATCGTTTTGTGATAAGGGACCACAATCCATTAATTGCTTTATATTAATTTAGTCAATGAACTTACCAGTTCAGTCTCAAATGTTGATACATTTATACATTCACAATGGTTATTCACATATGATGAGTATAAAAAGTAGTAACTTGTAGAAATGTTGTAGATAGATTGTATTGATGATCTTGTCTGCCTTATATAGGAGAAATTGTAACGATTTATATTTAGTAAATAAGATTGATTGATTTCGTAATCATAGAATTGTGTAACAACCTAATTCATTTATTTACACGTGTTAATATGGTCCAAATAATAAACCATTCGAGATTTAATAAAGAATTAACTATCTTGCAATCTCAATTAATAGGAACGGCCAAAAGATCATCAGTCAAATAATACCATCAGATGAGAGATATCGATCAAGATTATCAGTCAAAACACCAATTGCGAACTACGAACTTTCGACGGTGATGATTTTTTTCCTTCAAATTGACATCTTTATTAATCTTTAAGCCCCAATAGATGAAAAATGCCTAATTCAAAGACCCAACATGACCTAATACATGAAATAGGCCTATTACATTTGATAAAATCAGAAACTAAAAAATCCCTAACCTTCGATCTATCAATTCTCTCGCAACACTATAACCCTAACCAGAAACCACCAACCCTTCTATACCTCCCTTGCCTCCATTGCTGAACAACCATCGAACAAACCAAACCTATGTCTCTGGATCATCAGCTAGCCATAAAAACCAAGTTAACAGGATAATCGACACAACATTCCCTCAAAATCCAATCCATATAAACTCCAAAAACCTTAAAACCTTTGTAATGACTCAAATTAGCCAAGAAGAAGACCATGTAGTAAGCAGAGAATACTGAGAGAGAGAAGAATCAGCAATAACCATGTAAAAACCCCTTGAATTGATTTTTATTAGCGATTTTGGGTTACCCTAATATAACTAATCCTAAATTCTTCGAGGAAAGAAATAGCTTTAAGTTTTGCTGGAGCTTGAAATTCCTCAAAATCCATTTCTTTTCTGAGCTTCAAAGCAGCCTTTGCTACCAATTAGATGCTTCGTTCTGCTTTCTAAATATATGATTCAGACTCATGCCTGAAGAGAGTAGATTACGACAACAGTTATAAATACCTGTTAAGAATCAGGGAGACTTACCTTTAAAGAAAATTGCAATAATGATCTTAGAATAGTTGTTAGTAGTCGGACTCCAACAATTATAAATTTCATTGATTCCTTTAGAATAGCATAGAGTAAGGCCATCCAGAAGAGCTCTGAACTCAGCAGTAATCGAACAACCCTTTCCATACAATCTACTGAAGCCAAACACAATCTTCCCCTTACTGTCTCTCATAATACCACCACCACCGGCTTCACCAGAGAGACTAATCGACTCATCCGTATTAAGTTTGAACCTCCCCAGTTTAGGATTTTTCCAATTTAGAACAATATGAGCCAGATGAGTTTTGTAATGATTTATACAACCAATTTGAGGGCCAATGTCACCATCTTTTTCCAGTGAACTTTCTTAAGCATGTTTGCTCTATCTATGTTAGTAATAATATGGATAATATAGTTTATTAAATCCATAGGACTCAAGACCTTGTCATCATGCTTTCTCTTATTCCTTACATACCATAATTCCCACATAATAATAGCAGGCAAAATAGTTCGAATGTGTACCTCTTTATGTGTAGACCAGTACCACGACCTGATAATGTGCATTGGAGTCATGTTTCTGAAAATATTAATTTTGAATATAGCAGCAAAATAGTTCCATACTTCCATGCAACTTGAAAGTTCACGAAACACGTCTTAGGCTTTCACTATTTTCACAATGATGTCACCGAGAACCTAAACTAATATGTTTCTTTTGCATTGCAGAGTCAACCGACAACAAAATTCAAAAGGACCATCCATAGCAGGAAAGAGAATTTGCGAGGAGTAACTGAGTTCCAAGTTCTTTTTAAAAAGTTAGAACTATTTCTCTTAGTTTTTATAGATTCCTAAGTTAACTTAGAGTTAAAACTGCAATCCTGACTGAGAGACCAATAGACAGAATCCTCCTCACCAGTCAATAGGTAAATTTTGAAAATATTGTGAATATCATCTGAATTCACAATTCTCTCAATTTCTAGTCAAGTCCCAAGCTCCATTAATCCAGAGCTCTTTCACTTTCATCCCGGCAATGCTTGCCATACCTTCCATATTCATTATATTTACAAAAGGATGTTGAAGAAAAAAAATGGCTTGTGCTCCAAGAAACAAGAATCCTCATTCTTCCTTGATTTTCATCTCCTGATGAAGTAATTTCTTTGTTTTTCATGGATCAATTCCCATCTGTTCAAGAGGTTTTTAGTTCTTCATCAACCAAATATTTGCAAAATGATTTCAAAAACAGCAGCCAGTGGAAGAAGAAGTCTTTCGTTGATGCTGTGACTGCTGATTCAAAAGGTTTGGTTGATTCTTTCAACCCTGAGGAAGTTAGATACAAGAATGATCACGTTCATTTGCAGTATGATGATGTCTTCTTAGATCATCTAAAATCGAAATCAAAACATACTCTTGTTGGTAAATGTTCTGCTGGCTTACCAAAGAGAATACACCTGCTCGATTTCTTTTCAAAGTTCCATTTTGTTCAAAGTTACAGTTATACGACTAAGGACTCAAGACATATCTTTATTGAGTTTGACTCATATGAAGATTTAGCTAAACTATGGAGGAAAAATGTGTGGACGATTGGTTTTACGGTGATGAGGCTGCTAAAATGGACTGAAGGCTTTAATGCAAAATATGAATGTCCTGTTACACCAATATGGATCAAGATGGAGAATCTGCCTGAGCATTTGTTCAATGAGAAGGTTATCTCTGATATAGCCTCTTCTTTGGGAAGGCATGTGCAGATAAAAGTTCCATCCAAAAATAGAGCTTTCTACAATCATTGTTTGGCTAGGATTGAAAGGGATATAACAAGCAAGATTTTTTATGATGTTTGGGTTGGTTTTGGAAGCAATCAGGGCTGTTGGGTGAGAATTTCATATCTAAACCTCCCAAAATATTGTAAATCTTGTTTCCATATTGGTCATGGTATTGATCAATGCAAGAAACACAAAGTTATTGAGAAATCCAGCAAGTTTGATATGGAAATCAGCAAGCAATTGGATAATGATAAAGCTGTTGAAGATCATGCCAAGAAAGATATTGTTATTGTTGTGTCTAATAATGTTGATATCAGTAAGAAGTTGGATAGTTTTAAAGTTGTTGAAGAGCATGCCAACGAAGTTAATGCCATGCCTTCAAGAACAGATATTGAGGGTGCAATTCAAACGATGGAATTCGAGTTTAATGTTTTGAATAGTGTTAAAGATAAAGATCTGAATAAATTTTCTCCCAAGAACTCAAATCTTAGGAGTCTTTCATCTTCTCATTTTCGTAGTCGTGTTGTGGATATGAATGCTGATACTTGCCAGCATGCTCTTTTAAGGAGTAATGTTGAGGATGTTGAGGGTGTCAATGGTGTGGCAGACCCTCAAGAAGTTGAAATGGATAATAATAACAAACATGATGAAATGATCGGAGCCTTACAAACCCTTGGGAATGCCAACAATCAGGACTATGAAAATCTAGCTTCTGAATTTTCTTCTCCCAAAGTTGGTTGTGAGAGTCCTCAATTTTCTTCAAGAAGTCATTTGCCTGTCTATAGGAGTGCCCAACCTGTTAAAATATTAACCAGGATTCAGATTCAAAGGAAAGATTCATCTAAAGAAGAGGAGGATTTCACTACTATAATTGACAGACAGCTCAAGCAAGCCAAAAAGAAGAGGCTGGTCAGGAATACTCATCAATTGTCTATAACAACACGTAACTCTAAACGCTCTCTCAGTTATGATTAGCATTCTCAATTGGAATATTAGAGGGATTAAAAATAAATCTTCATTTAGGAGACTTAAGCATCTTTCTAGAGTTAACAATGTTGATATTGTTGTTATTCAAGAGCCCTTAATTAGTAATGAAAATCTGGTTTCTTGTGCTTCTAAAATTGGTTTCAACCATAGTGCTTCTAATATTTCCAATAAAATTTGGATTTTCTGAAATGATAACATATCAATTAACATTTTGCTTGACCATATTCAATGCTTGCATATTGATGCAACTCATAACATTCGTGATAAAAACTTTCTTTTAACTTTTGTTTATGCTAAATGCCAACGCTTAAATAGATTAGATTTGTGGGATACTTTGCGTAACATTTCTTGTGATACTAAAGCCTAGATTGTGTATGGTGACTTTAATTCAATAAGTTCTATAGATGATCAGATTGGCTGCTCTACGTTTTGTCAAAATAGTGCTGATGATTTCAATAAAATGATAAGTGATTGTAGTCTTATGGATGCTGGATATGCTGGGTCTAGATTTACTTGGTCTAACAAGACTAAGTAGAGACGTCTGGATTGGGTCTTCATTAATAACTTTTGGAATGATATCTTCAATAATACTAATGTCATTCATAAATCCAGAACTGGTTCTGATAACATGGCCATCATTGTTAATTGTTCCTCTTTGTCTTATAGTTCTAGAAAGAATTTTAAATTTCAAAACATGTGGCTGCTTGATGAAGGGTTCTTGTCTATTGTGTCTAATAGTTAGGATCAGGATATGGATGATGATCCTTTGAATATGTTTTGGCTTAAGCTAAAAAGGTTAAAAGCTGATCTTATTGATTGGAATAAGCATCATTTTGGGAATTTTTTCAACAAAGTTCAAGCTTTGGAGGATGAAGCTCTTAGGGTGGATACTTTACATCAGCATCAAAATACTAGTCAATCGAAGGAGGTGTTGAATAAATTTAATGCTTTGTTAATGAATGCTTACAAAATGGAGGAAGAGTATTGGCTGCAGAAGTGTAATGTTGACTGGATCAGAGATGGAGATAGAAGTACAAAACTCTTTCATATCTATGTCTCCAAGAAAAGAAAGAAGAGTGTTATTAATGGTATTAAGGATAACAACATTTGGATTACTGATAAAGACTCTATAGGTCATTCTGTTGTTGATTTATTTACTAAGGCCCTTGCTTGTAGCCCTTACAAAGACAAGCAAAATGAGTTGGATAAGCTGAGTTATAATTTGTTTGATACCAGTCCCTGTGTTGTTACTCAAGAGGATAACAAGAGTCTGCTCACTCTGCCTGGTGAAGATGAAGTTCTCAAGACAATCAACAATCTAAAAGCATCTAGTGTGGCAGGTATGGATGGATTTAATCTAATCTTTTCTAAAAAATGTTGGAACATCATCAAAAAAGATCTCATATCCTCTTTTCACCATTTTATTAGAGGGTGTAATATACCTAAAGGTATTCTTGCTACTGGCATCTATCTCATCCCTAGGTCTAGTAATCCCACTTGTTGGAGTGATTATCGGCCTATTAGTTTATGCACGCTCCTTAATCGTATTATGGCTAAAATTCTGAATGACAGACTTGTTATTCTTCTCCCTAAAGTAATCTCTAGTTCTCAAGGTGGGTTTGTTCCTGGTAGTTCTATTCATTATAATATCTTAACTACCAAGGAGCTTCTTTATGATTTGAATAGAAAAGTTAAGAACAAAAACATCATCATTCAGTTGGACATGTGCAAAGCTTTTGACAAGCTTAGTTACCCTTTTCTTTTTAAAGTGTTAACCTGCTTTGACTTCTCTAAAATATTTGTTAGGCTCATTAATAGCATGATAACTAATGTCTTTGTCTCTATATTAGTTAATGGTGCTTCATATGGTTTCTTTAAAACTGCTAAAGGTCTTAGGCAGGGTGATCCCCTTTCACCTAGCATGTTTATTATTGCTGAAGAGGTGTTGTTGAGGGGTATATCTTTGCTCTGTAATGATAATAAAAGCATGAGATACAAAAGTCGTAACAAGTTATGTATTAGTAACTTGGATTTTGCTGATGATATCCTATTGCTTATTAACTGCAAGGATGCTTCTTTAGTATCACTTAATCTCTTCTTGCAGGACTATCAAGCAGTTTCTGGTCAGGTCATTAATAAAAGCAAAACAAAGGTGATAATTGCTAGTGGTACGAATGATGATAGAATTAGTTCTGTTTCTAACATCACTGGATTTAATAATGCTATGCTCCCTACTGATTATCTTGGTATAACTATCAGCACCAACAACAAGTCTGTTATTTATACTATTCTCCTTAAAAAGATTAATAATAGAATAGTTGTTTGGGAATCCAAGCACCTTTCGTTTACTGGTAGAATCACTCTCATTAATGATGTTCTTATGAATATTGTGCTTTACTGGATGCATAGTAATGTTATCCCTTGTAATGTTATTAACAAAATTGAAAAAGCCTTCAATGCCTTTCTTTGGGGTTCTACTGGCTTGAATCATAAAATCCATTGGTGTAGTTGGAAATCCATTTGTAAAACGTATAAAGAGGGGGGCTTAAACATTAGAGATTTAGCTGATGTTCAAATGTCTACTTCTTGTAAGCTTTGGTTGCAGTTTAGGGACAACAAGTTACTCTGGGCTAATCTGATTCATGATATCTATTGCAATAAGAAGCATCCTCTGCAACTGGTTGATAACATCAAGGGTTCTATGGTCTGGAATAGGCTTAAGAAGATTCAGTCTACTGCTGAGCAGTTTGTGAGCTGGTCTTTAGGTGATGGAAATGTTGACTTCTGCTTGGATAGATGGTCTAATTCTGATCCTCTTCTTTTTCTTGATAATTCTATTGACAATAGTTGGTTTCATCATGAGAAGGTTAATTATTATTGGTCTAACTATCAAAGGGATCTGAATCGTATTGCCAATCTTATTAGTAAGGAGGATCTTGATCGTATTAAAAACTGTTCTATCAACCATAACAAGAAGGACAAGATCATATGGAGCTTATCTTCTACGGGTAACTTTAGTCTAAAGCATACATGGGATTTCATCAGAACTCATCACATTGAATCTAGTCTGTTTTATAAAATCTGGAACGATTTAACTCCCAAAAAGCATTCTTTCATTCATTGGAAGCTTGTTAACAATTTTATGTCTACTGATTCGGTTCTTAGGAAAAGGCACATGTACATTGTTTCAAAATGCCAATTTTGCTTAAGTTGTGAAACCACTGAGCATGTTTTTATTTCTTGTGATGTTGCCTGGTACGTTTGGTTGCATTTTTCTGATCTTTTCAATATAATTATTTATAGATATATGACTCCTATCCACATGTCTAGAACCTGGTTTAGGAGCACTAGTAAGAAAAACCATATGAGAAATGTCATTCCATCTATTATTTACAACACCATTTGGAAATATAGAAACCATTCTAAGTTCAAAAATAAGATTGTTTCTTCTAATTTTATCATTAAGGATATTCACAAGATCATTTGTTACATGAATGTTGTTGGTATATTCAAGTTTAAGCACTGGTCCAGTGATAGAACTGTTGCTAAAAGTCTGGGCTTCTTAAACTTATGTTGTAAATCTTTAACTAGACCTTCTGTGCTTAAGTGGGTTCCTCCTTCAGTTGGTAGGTATAAGCTTAACACTGATGCTTCTGTGATTTTCAATGGTGAAGCTAGTGCTGGTTTCATTATCAGAGACTTTGAAGGTAATCTAGTGTATGCTGGTGGTAATTTCTATGGTAAGTTGTCTCCGATTATGGCTGAAGCTAGGGCCCTAATGGACGGTCTTACTATTTGTAATTCTAAAGGTCTCTCTTATGTCGACATTGAAACTGATTCTTCATTACTTGTTCATTTTATGAAGAATGATAATATGGGTGCCTTACACTGGTCTCTTTCTCCTGTTATAAACTGTTGTAGAATGATGCTCACTCCTACTATGACCCTTATGCATGTTTATAGGGACCAAAATCGAGCAGCTGACTGGCTGGCTCGTTGGACCTTAAAATGTAAACTCAAGACTGAATACGTTTTCACTTCTGCTCCTGCTAATCTTAAGTCTATTCTTATACTTGAAAGCCTTGGCTTACCTTATATCAACATGTCAGACTGAGTTTGTTTGTAAGTTTTGATTCTAGATCCTTTTGGTCCTTCGTTGCTTTGGTTGGCTTACTCTGCTGCTGGAGCTTTTCTTGGCTGACGTTCCTTCACGTTGAAGCGAGTCCTTGCAAGAAGTGTTGATCTTGGGGAAGGCTGATGATTGCTGATTGAGTTTCTCTGATGATAGTAGCTTGTGTTATTGTCTTGGCTGAGATTGATATCTGAGCTTTCGCGAAAGTGTTGCGTGGTGTTTGTAAAGGTTATTGCTGGCTGAGTTTGAAGATTAAGCTATGGATTGCTGAGCTCTTTGGTTTGAAGCTCAAGTGATTGATCTAAGTGTTGATGGCTTTTAGTCTTCTCAAGTGATTGGTCTTTAAGCTTGTAATTGGCTGTATTTTGTTAAAATTCCCCTTTTGTAATTTTGGAGGGAAATTTCCCGCCTTTGTATCCAACTATTTTTCAATTTATCAAATAAAAGTTCCTTGCTAAAAAAAATTATATTTACAAAAGGAGTAGGAGAACACCACTTATCAATAAGGAAGTCCATATTACCAGACTTAGCATGCCAGACAATAAACTTTTCAGTACTGTCCCTGACAATTAACAGTCTAGACCAAATTTTAGAACATTTGATAGGCTTAGCAGCAGTTAATGGGTGAGATTTTTACGACAGGTTTCCAACATAAGCTTAGACCAGATATATTTTTTCCTTTAAAAGAAAACCAGAGCTTGTTAGAGAACAAAAAGTCACAATCTTTGATCCTTCTAACTCCCAAACCAACTTCACCATAGGACTTGCACACTTTAGACCATCAAACCCAATCTATAGCTAGTTTGTCTTCCTTCTACCCCATAAAAATTTGTTGTAGTTAACTTTTATTCTCTTAGCAACAGTCTTAGGAATACAAGAGTGCTGAATATTGTACATAGGATAAGAACATAGGACAGATTGAACCAAAGTAAGCCTACCTCCAAAGGAAATGAGGTTATGGTCCCAGTCAGCTACTTTATTTATAATCTTCATAATCAGATCATCAAAATTACTAAATCATGACTTTTTGTTGATGATTGCACCCAGGTAGTAGAAAGAAAGGTCTGCTTTCTTGAATCCCAACAGTTGCTCAAGTTCATTGATCCTCTAGGTAAGATTTTCTTATAAGTGGTGAACTTTGACTTTCCTTTATTCACAATTTGACTAGATTTATCCTCATAATGATGTAGAAGTTTGCAAATATTGCTAATAGAATCAGTCGAGTCATTACAGAAGATGAGAAAATCATCAGCATAGCCCAAACAAGCTAAGTTCATCTTCCCTCTATTCTTATTGATGAGGGAGAATAAAAGACATGATAAAATTGCAAAGAAGAAGTTTGTTAGGAAAGAATTGCGAAGAAGAAGTTTGTTAGGAGAGAATTGCAAAGAAGAAGTTTATTAGGTAAAATTGTAAAGAAGAAGTTGTATTAGGGGAGAATTATATAGACTACTAAAGAAATAGCCATTATGAGAAGATGAAAAGATATAAGGACCAAAGATGTAATAAACGGGAATTAAAGCGTGTGGGACCCGTAATTGTACTATAAAAGGGCCACACACGCTTTAAAGATCCCGAGATGAATATAATACTACTTTCTCTCTCTACTTAGTCTGCTATTACTTTCTCTCTCTAAAAAAACTTCTAAACAAAGAACTTAACTCTATTTTGACACTAAAAGATTCTCGTAACACAAAATTACCCTAGAGTTATTCTTAAACTCTTCACTTATATCTTGTATTAGGAGCATTGGTAGATAGATCCTTGATACTCCTCAAAAGATATTCCTCAGCCAAAATAAACAGGCTGGGTGACAGTGGGTCACCCTGCCTTAATCCCTTGTTAGATTTGAAATAACCCTTGACTTCACCATTGACTAGAATTGAGAAATGACAATTGGTCACACATTTCACAATTAAGGTAAGGAAATCCTTGTAAAATCCAAAAGCTTCCAAAATACATAGAAGAAATGTGTGGTCAAGCATGTCAAAGGCCTTGTCCATGTCAACTTTTAGGATAATTTTTCCTCCCCTAGTTTTAAGATCAATATCATGCACTAATTCCTAAGTAACCATGATATTTTCATGGATAGACCTCCAAAAAACAAATGCCCATTGCTCCTTAGAAATAAGACTATGAAGGATATTAGAAAGCCTCTTATTAATAATCTTAGAAACAATTCTGTTAAATAAGGTAGTTAGGCTTATAGGCTTAAATTCTTTCCAAGCTTTAGGGTTGGGATTCTTAGGAATTAGACATAGCGTAGTAGCAAAAACCCCATCAGGAATAACACCACCCTTGAAAACCTCAGCAATAGCTTCACATAGATCTACCTTTATAATATACGAGCAGTCTTTATAAAACCTCCCATTGTAGCCATCTAGGCCAGCTACAGAAGTAGGATTGAGATTCTTAACAATCTCAAAGATTTTCTCCTCCTTAAGAATAACTAAAAATATAGTGTTCTCCTCATCCTTAACCAGCTTAGGGATAAAATCTAAGATGATGTTAGAATTCCAAGGATTAGGTTGATCATAAAGAAGGTCTTTTAAATGATTTAAAGCAGAGACCTCAATAGCTTCTATATTTTCCAACCAACTGGCACCATCCCAAATCCTGATGATTTTATTTTTCTTCATTCTTTTCTTCACAAAATTGTGGAAAAAAGAAATATTCCTTTCACCATCCCTGACCTAGTTAGTGTCCGATTTCTGAACCTAAAATTTCTCCTCTCTTTCTAGTAGCTTTCGGTGAGTCTCTCTAGCAGTATCCAGTAGAAATTTATCCTTAGCAGGCCTAGATATTTGGTAGTTTAATTCCTTGCACATAATCTCCTCCTCTATTTGCTTAATGGAGTCAAATACATCCCAAAAACCTCCCTGTTCCACCTCCTTAAATCATTCTTTAACCTCTTTAGCTTGAAACATAACTTTAGAATAGGAGGAGCCTGACAGAACCCAGCCCAACTATCCTCCACAACTTTATGAAATACAGAGTGCAGAACCCACATATTCAAGAATCTAAAAGATGACTTGATTTTAGAAGATTCAGTAGTTATACTGACCACAATAGGACAGTGATCATAGCAAGTTTTAGATAGATGAGTGACATTAGTAGCTTCAAAATAATTGAGCCACTTCTGATTATATAAAACCCTATCAAGATGCATCCATTGTCTGACGTTAGTCCAAGTGTATTTGTTGCCAGAGAAACCTGCATCAGACAGGTTAGAAGAAAAAACGAAACTGTTAAAATCATCTATACTAGAATTACAGTTGGTAGTGCAGTAGAGTTGTTCATCATGGCTAGATATAGTGTTGAAATTACCCAAGGCCATCCACTCTATAGCACAATCGTCTAGAGCCTTTAGATTCTCCCAAAGGATTCTTTTTAAAACTTTAGAAAACTTAGCATAGATCACACTGACCCTGAAGTCCTTGTTAGTATCATTGTGCTTAACATTCAAATGTATGAATTGCTCATCATCAGCAATAACCTCCACCAAGAAATTATCCTTCCACGGCCCCCAAACCTTGTTATTTATATTATGAATATAATTCTTATATCCAAGTTTCTTAAGGATAGAATCAATTTTAGAAGGATTGACCATAGTTTCTTGTATAGATAGACAATCTGGCCTCACAGATCTTTTCAAAGACTTGAGTCTTGCTATAGTTTCTTTGTTCCCCAAGCCACGAACATTCCAATTTAATATTTAAATGGTCATTTGGATGGCTTTGGGTTCCTAACAACACCTCTGTGTTGTATTAGTTTAGGATTTATTAGGCTTCTTGAAGTTAAAATGTTTACTTTCTTTACCATCTTTACTTTCTTTACTTTCTCCTTTTTCTTATGCTCTTTAATCTTTGTAGGAGAAGAAGGCAGACTACTAGTGTTTTCCATTTGTGGAGAAGCATTATCGTTGCTGTTATCCAGAGATTCAGTAATGATATGATTTGAGGGGCCCAAATCAATCAAGTGCAGAGCCTCTATTATCTCATTCTTCTCAACACCTAGAGGTAAGGGATTATCAACTAAAATTCTGCTCTGAATATTGGTATTTATATCAGATAGGCTAACATTAGATACATTCAGGTCAACTACATTTTTATTCAAATTTATATTGTTCTTATCACCCATCGTAACAATTGACTTCAATCTTTGTACAGGATTCACCAGAGGAAAGTCAGTTTGCTCAGACACACTAACGGGTACCATTACTTCTTCAGTAGGGTTAGGATTTTGCATCTTCTTACATACATTCCCAGAATGCCAAGATGATAGCAATGTTTACAGTAGCTAGGATAGTTACTATAGTTTAACTCCTACCAAAATCCATTATTCCCAAAAGAAATCCATATTTTCTTAGGTAAAAGCTTAGAGACATCAGCTTCAACCCAAATCGTGCAGTAGTTGATTCTAGCCCGATTTCCAGGAGGAACCCAAACATTTAAAGGGGAACCCAACCTTTTAATAACTTCCAAGATTGTTTCCTCATGAAACATGAACTAAGGAAGGTTAGGAAGGTTGATGAACACAAGAAAAACAGGATTTTCAAAGTAAGGGTTAAAATTAGGGGCCCACTTTAATAAACGCATAATTTTGTTTCCTATGACCCAGACATTTCTTCTCCACAGTTTCTTAAGGTCATCCTTCAAAGTAAATTCTATAAAAATGGGACGAAAATCAAAACTAGTGACATTAAATTCTCCTTTGAAATTGAAACATTCCAAGAAATACTTTATTAAACTGAAATTTGGTTTGCCTGTAGCAAACTTGCCCACAAGAGTATGCTTAGAAGCTGCTTTCAATTTCTCACAGTCTTCAGCCTTAAAGATGATCTGAGGAAGTTCTTTACTGTTGTTCCTTATAACATTATCACGATGTATCTTAGTAGCTTGCTGTTTAAATAGAGATGCATAACTCTTCTGAATAGTCTCTGAATTTCCACTTTTTACAGGCTCGAAGGCTGGGTTATTCCTGATCTTAGGAAGATCAATGTGCACCGACGGCAATGGAGGGAAACTCAGATTGAGATCAGCCGATCTACCAATAAGAGTTGAGCATTCTCCCTCTTCCATTTCCATTGGTAATAGCAGAGATATAAACCAAAGATTAGGATTTAATTTCTTGATTTAGCTCCATTTATTGGAGAGAAATGTAATTCTTAATATTGGAATATTTTCAGATGTCATTCACAAACCCCTTTCGACGATGATGATAATCATCATATAAATTTAATTTTTATTTAATTATATATTAATATAATTAATCCAACCACTTGGTTTGGATCCACTTATAACCCTATCCTCGTCTATCGTAATTATAGGGATCTACTGTTTTTCTAACGTATAAATTTGGTTTTATAAAATGAATTAATGTTACTTATTATTGAACACCACCTTGCTGATGATTTAGTGTGTTTATGCAAAAGGTTTTGTAGAAATTTATGAAATTGAATACAAAACATGATATAACCCTCTATAATTTTAGTTAAAGATATTTGTCGCTATATTCGTTTCTAAAGTATTAAGCGCATGCATAACATTAAAAACAACTTTGGGATTTGAAGGGGAAAACATCTGGTGACCAAATATTGGGAAGTTGAAATGTTACCTCTCAAAATTTATTAGTTTGTCCATATAGGCATGCAAGGTTCTATGGTGTAGTGGTTAGCACTCTGGACTTTGAATCCAGCGACCTGGGTTCGACTCCCGGTAGGACCTTTTTTGAATTTTTTTGAATTAGGTCAGCCCATGTACTTTACTTTTCTGAAATGATATCAATTATACTTTCTAGATCAAGTGGAGATAACATGTCTAAAATGACAGCTGATGGATCCAAAGCTGAGATAACCTTGTTGATATCTTGAGGAGATATCATTGCCTCATGAGGCGGGAGACTTGAGCAACAGTCCACTGTGCCAGCTGATAAAGAATCATCACCGCTCACAAGTTAATCATGATCGCTTCTGGATGGTTCCAGTGAGGATGAAACATCCATTTCCATCATCTGCCTTATCACTGCTTTTGCCGCTTCATTTATTATAGGCTGATATTTTACAAACTGCCCATCAATCTCGATGATATTTTGATGTCTGAACCTCCGCTTTTTCTTTGCTTCTGTAATACGACTGTCTCCTTTTGCTGCTGTAAGAATTGATCAAGATAACCAGGTATTTGCACTGCCTTCGCAATACCTTGAAGATTCTGAAGTACATCTTGCAGTTGGCCACCAGTAGCTTGTTGGTGCTGCCTTAACCGAACAACTTCCTGCATAAGTACATTCTTGTCCCTCTTAAGCTGCTCAACATCTTCCTTGAGACCAAACTTCTCAACCTCAACGCAGGCACATGAACCCTGTTGTCCTTGTGATTGTTGTAACGGTTGTTGCCCATGTTGACGAACCTGTTTTTTCCGAGTAATTGTTAGAAGCAAATTCTTTTGACCCCTTAAGAAGCCCTCATCTGCGAATTCCCACTTAACTTCTCCAACCTTCTTGAAACCATAAGCACAGAGCTGCCGCACGAAGCTTGAGAAGTTATGGTGCTTGAAATACTAAAGAAGGAGATCGCGAGCAAGATCAACCGTATTCCATATGACGAAGCTGTTTTTAGTCGGACTCCAAGACACGATTGAGTCCGTCAGCGGATCGTCTACCATGTCATACGTCTTGACGTCTTGTTCAAGAACCGTGGAGCATGTTGGCGGAACTAAAAATGGAAGCGAGAGGGAGCTGGAACATATTAACATTTAACGATGTCGTGACGCTCAAAACAAGGTTGAGCCTCAGGCGGTGGCTAAACATCTCGGCGGCGCCTTATACCTTTGGTGAGACGTTTTGAAGAGCGTCTAATGCGTGGTTTTACCAAATTATCTAAAATTACTAATCTAATAGTTTTAAAGTCTCTGCTAGATAATCAAAATAGTGTCTGAGTACAAGAGTAAAAACCCTCGTAGCACTAAAATATCTTATTGATAACATCAACAATACGAATCTACCAAAGTAAAACTGTTTTTGATCTTTCATTAATCAATAAGGATGAAAAAGAATAGTATAACATAATATATATTTAACGGTACCTCAAGAAGAATCTCTACTGCAATTGTCTGCTGGTGAGGCGGCAGCGATTTGATCCGCGAAATTAATTCACCGACGTTCTTGGGATATTCGTCGCCGTCACTCATTGAATCTATTTTATATATACTTGTTCAAATTAATCGAAAATCGATTTACCATATTAATATTAATTAATATATTATTATTTGTAATTTATAAAATTTTATACTTATTTATGATTTTTTTTCTAAAATTATATATATAATTTTTTTGTTTGATTTGGTTTTTTAATAAATTTATAATTATATTAAGTAATTTACAATTTAATGAATCTAATAATAAGAATATAATAAATTTTATTATTATTAAACCAATAAATTTAAACAAATTTTAAGATTTCAACAATACCTTTTTTATAGAGTTGTTACTAAATTTGAAAATTTATATTGGATATAGTTTATTTTATCGTGTAATATATATATTTTTATTTTTTTTTACCGAATAGTTTTTTGTTGTGCAAATAAAAAAACACTGAGACAACCATGGAGGAGTACTTAAACTCGACAACTTTGAATGTGAAAACATATCTGTTTATGTGAAAAAAGTACGCTTATGGTGAAAACAAGTTTCGTTGAAGAGAATGTCAATCATTGTCTTCAAAAATGGTAAAAGATGCAATTGTTATGTAATATTCTTACTCAATTTAAGAATTTATATTGGATATAGTTTTTTTATGGTGTAATATATATTTTTGTTTTTGTTTTTTAGTGTAAATAAAAAAATTATTGGAAACCCATAGATGAGTACCTGAAAACCTGACAATTTTGAGTATGAAATAAAAGTATGCTTATGATGGAAGGAAATTTCGTTAAAGAGAATGTCAATGACTGTCAACACTAAACGACTCAAGAAATATAAAAGATGCAAGTCGACTCAAGAAATATAAAAGATACAAGTGTTACATATTATTTCTTTCGAATAGTGTTAAACTTCTTTATGCAATGATTACATCAACATTTATAATGGATAAATTTCTAAAAGTTAGGGATGAATAAAAAGTTGTATTCATCAATCACATAGATTATAATTATCCTCTAACTTCGTATAGCCAGTTTGTAAACTAATATAATCAAGAAGCTTTTTGGAAATTCTTTTAACCACGTGTATCTTTGTCTTCCGCTTACCTTACTCAAGTCATGCTCATTATCTTTAATCCTTAAACATAGTTTATCTTTTTACCATCTAACCATAGTTTATCCTTGGACATCCCATTAATTATTGTCTTGTTATATCTGCTTTAAATCTTTAATGCCACCTAGTTTTGTATCACCTTTTTGTCATCTTAAACTAATCACATTAGTTTTAAATCACCTCCATTGTCTTGTTTGTTGAAGACATCACTTATGTTTATTATAATATTTAAACATGATTATTCATTATAATTAAAGAAGTTTTGATGTAGCCCATAAGCCCAAACAAAAACTTGTTTACTTTTATTTTATGTTATTCAAATATCTTATATTATTCAAATCAAATCTATTTGTATAAAGATTTGATTTGATTTTAAAATATTTATTTTAATTCCTTGTATTCTAATTTAGGGTTTTGAGCAGATTTTATATAAAGCCTCATATGCCTTAAGTTATTTAAGTTTATGGAATAATATATTTTTTATCTCTGAAAATTTTAGTCTTTATTACCAGATTAGGGTTTCATCATGTTACCCTTGAATTAGAGTTTCATCTATCGTTGCTTCATCTTCTATTTCCGTCGCGTTCCTACTATGGGGCAAACATGTTTCTGAATTCTGATTTCATCTGATTCAATGTCTAAAGGAGAGAACAAAATCTATGGTCATGAAGATCTCGAAGATCTTTTGGTATGAGGGAACACACCAGGCGTTTCGATGATGATCGTATTAACCGGTTACTGGTAGATTTTAAATTGGCTACCAACTTTCGGATCAAGGTAACGCTTGCTTATCGAGATGTTGTTTCCGGCTATGAAGAGGTTCTTTAAACCAAATTTGTTAATCAATTGGGATATGGGGTGATGTTTTTAGGCTATGAAAAGACTTTCGAAACCAATCTTTTTTTCATCAACTAGATGGCTTTGTGACTTCAAATAAGGAACACTCGAGAAGAATTTATCTTACTCCGATAAGGTCAACATTTATAATTTCCAGTGTAACAATTGAAAAATAAAATAAAATAATTTTGGTTGTTGATGGTGATGGTGCTGTGAGTTTGAGGATGAAGAATTCTTATCAACTAGAGGAGGATGATGTAGCCCATAAGCACAAGCAAAAACGTTTTTATTTTATTTTATTTTGTTCAAATATCTTATATTATTCAAATCAAATCTATTTGTATAAAGATTTGATTTGATTTTATTTTAAAATATTTATTTTAATTTTTTGTATTCTAATTTATGGTTTTCAAAAGCTTTTATATAAAGCCTCATATGCCTTAAGTTATTTAAGTTTTTAGAATAATATATTTTTCATCTCTGAAAATTTCAGTCTTTGTTACCCTTAGATTAGGGTTTCATAATATCACCTTTAAATTATGGCTTCATCTATCGTTGCTTCTTATTCTATGTATTTGCTCTGCGTCTTCAGAAGTGCATGACCTAAATGTTAATTCATCCTCATGTTCTTCATCTGATTGGCTTGAAGCAAAATCATTCAATGAGGTTTCCAAATCAGAATCATTGCCTTCAGTCACATTCGTTTGAGTCTGAGCTGAGAAGGTAGACACCCTCTCATCAGCTGACAACTCATCCCTCATTAGCTTTTACCCTTGAATGACGAGAGCATGAACTCGACGCTCAATCTCTGACTGATTGTGTGCAATATTAAAAATCTTCTCACCTTCAAATATCATAGCATTCCTAGAATGAAACTCGATTTTCATAGCCAAAATCTGAATTTGTAATCCTAATTTTAGTTCTTGTAACTCCAAGACAACAAGAAGAACAACTACAATTGTTGTGAAATCTAAGCGAGAATCACCATTCGGAACCGAATCACAAAAAACCTTAATCGCATCCTCAAACAAATTATTCCTAACAAACCCAGACACCATCGTATTCCACAAAACCATATCTCTCTCATGCATTTTATCGAACACCTTCTCCTCACGAATAGTATTGCACATCTTTTATATCAGCTCCAACACAATCATTTGAATCAATTCGTTCCATTTAAGTATCTTATCAATATTGGTCATGAAATTATTAATCAATTCTTTATTTTTTCTGTTTGCTACAATCTGTAGTGCCATTTTCAGTTTCAGTCGGTACAGCTTCAAGAGGTTTGGGTGGTGGCAAAGGCAATGGTTAATGGTTTCCACTGATACATTTTTCCCAAAGTTATTTTTTTATATTATTTTTTATTTTTGATTTTAAACTGGAAGAAGTATATTGAATGCCATAATTTATATCCACCAATTCTATTGTACAAAGAGAAGAAAAAATTGATTTCAAAATGTTTTTTAGATGAAATAATTGGTTTCGAAATTTTTAATTCTGCTGAGATTTTTAATTTTTTTTATTTCAACGATTTTCTATTCGATCTCATCATCGTACTTATCATAGACCGACTTGTCAAATTCAGGCTCAGATCTAGTTTTAGCGTCAAAACTAATATCAGTAGCTGATGCGGTATGAGCATGAAACTTCTTAACTGGTGGTGGTTTTGGAGACACTACTCTAGATGGCATCAATATAAACTTGCAACCATCTTTCACAAAATTTTATCGATTCGTTCTATCATCATAAGTAGAATTCTTCATAAATATCCATAGACGTCCTACAACTAAATGACAAACGTCTATAGGAACAACGTCACACCATGCTGTATCTTTGTAACTACCAACGGAAAATGCAATTTGACAGCGTTTAGAAATTGTTACCTCAATGATAAAGAATATGCGATCTTAACCAAAAATATATATATGCATGATCCGTAAGTGTCTTACAAAAAACATCTATACCAATATTTAAGAAATCACTACGAATAAAGATATCATAGTCTCATATGTATTCTTAAGAGACTATATCATAAGTTATCAACCTACTATAAATAATAACAAGAATGAAAGCAAAATAATATCTACCCATCTCGAAACGTTTTAATAAATATTCTCTCAAATTTTCAATTTTTCGAATGAAGTCAAAATATTAAGGTTATTATATTTATTATCGTCGAATTAGAATACAATTATGATGGGTATAAGCACCTCAACGAGTAGGGTAACATTAATACTAGAAAATATAACAACTACGATACTTGGTAAATAAAATAGAATGCTAGAATGTACTAAACTATTTTAGTTTATTTTTTTTCAAATGCGCCTTAAGCATGAAACATAATATGAGCATATTCTTAATTATAAACACTTATGTGAATATAACATAAAATATATAGATAAATCTAATAGGAGAAATTTTATATCTATAGATGTATATTGGACATGAAATAAAAAGGGATATATGAAGTTAGATTGTCCTCCATGAAAATGTGTTAATATGTAATGTCACAACAATAATAAGAATATTCACGTGTTACAACTAATAATAAAAAATTAGTTATCATAATGAACAAAATTTAGTTCCAAAATATTTATGTCTATGGTAAAATAAGTTTTGGATTCTTTCCAAAAGGATCACAATCTCTTATAAAGTATGAGACTTTGGCCAAATATGTTTTGGGGAGGGAAGAGAAAGTGGTATTAGAATTATTTTGATATATATAAACATAATAATCGAAAACGAAAGGTAAATATATGAGCCATAATCCAAATCTAAGTAGTAAATTTGTTTCTATTAGCCAAGTTTATCACGAACGTAAATTTCACTTTATGTAAACAACTTAAAAAGTACTGAAGGATTTTGTAATGATACTCCTTACCAAAACTTAAAAATACTTAATTTAAAAGTAATTAGTATTCTTGAATATGTTAAAATTATGACACAAAAGGTTGGGATTCATTAGTAAGAATATTATAAAGATTTTTCATTCAAAATTTTATGTTTCATATGAAAAATAATTTAGAATGGAGTTTGGGGAAGAATGTATTCTCATAAAATAAAAACAAGTTAGTTTCAACGTAAAAAAATATAAGCTTGCTTAAATAAAACTAAATTGGTTCATACAAATATATGAGGAGCATATAATCATCCATTTACATCACTGTTCAATATTTTTTTGTCTTCACTTATGACCATTCACAATGTGTATGTATTTATGTATTAAAATATAAGTCTGATATATTTGGTGTGTTTTAGAGATCAAAGGTTTTAGTCATACAAAAAAACATGTTTGAAGCTAAAGTATATGAGTTCATACAACAATGATGAATATGACAAGAAATAACTTTTATAGATCCATGTTATAATGGGATTTGTATCAAGAAGACCCTTATAGAAATACCATTAGAGAATGGAGTAACTGGACATATGAATTATGTACTAAATACGCGAGCTAGGTGCATTGCTTGTAGGTTTCATAAATATCATCAATGTATTGAGATTACGGATTCAAGAAGCGGTTTAAACTAATGAGAAAGTTATCTTCAAATATCAACTTTTTACATATATTTATTGTGTTCACCTCAACCTGCTAAAGAGAGTGTATATAAGATATCATGTATTTGATATAAAGATATGCTTTTGGATAAGATATTAAAATCATAAGACGATCTAAGAATTATCTAAGAAAATAATGCAACACAAGTAATATGGTACACTTAAGTTTAATAACTAAAATATGTTTATTTTCTGGGATCACAAGTATTATGCTGGAAAAGCAGAAGTTCTCGGTAAAAAACTAATTCTAGATTCAACAAAGAGACATTTCACAAGATATAATATATCTCTGTCAACTTAAAAAACTAGCCAAGTGTTCAAAATGATAGCACCAATATATATTCCAAAAAAAATATATCTTTTGTACCTAATTTGAATCTAAAATACACTAATGTGATAAATCATTTATTACAAATAAAAGATGGCAAACTATAATATTTAATGAAGCAACTAACAAGTGGGTTAGCTATAAAAGATAAGATAGACTCACCAATGCCAAACAACACATAGGTGGTGCCAATATTATCGGAACATAGAAATGTATTAGAAAAAATGAATATGATAGAGAAAATATAAGGTAAATGTTGAAATTTGTTAGAAAATAAAGTTAACAGTAAACATGTTCTAAAAAGAGGATATTGGTGGAAATAAAATATATTTTTTTAGGTATGGTGATGACAATAATTATAATGGTATTGGATGTTGCGGCACGAAAAATATTTTCTTAAATAATTAGTTTTGCATATGAAATTGTTTCATAAAAACCTTATAAAATAATTATATGAAGCAACCTTCTAAAATTATTGATGAAGGAAAATATATAATGATATGGAATCTTTATGAGAGATTGTAAGGTTGGAAAATCTGAAAGATAACCATACAATAAGTTTGATAACTTCGTGATAATGAACAACTACTCATGATATAATTCGTATTATTTGTGCTACATTAGGAGCTTTATTCATGAGGTCTTTTGTATAAAATAATAAATAATAATGTTATTATTACAAGCCAATTTCTTATGGAAGATCTCAGTGAGGTGAAAAAATTCTTAGCATGAGAGTTAGTAAGGATAAATCTAATGGTACACGTATTCTCAACCATGCTAAATATATTGAGCAATTTGTGATTCTCTTAATATAGAATTCGTAAATTCGTGCCATTTGCAAGTCATTTCAAGCTTTCGAAGTTGTATAATATCATGAGAGACAAAAAAACATTATGGTAAGCGTTCCATATGGATTGGCTACTACGAGATTTATGCATGTAATGATGTGCATAAAACCATATATATTATTTTGTTTCAAATTAAATTTGATAGAAGATTGTATAATAATAATTTTTGAGTCAAAGCACCAATGTGCATAGGATTCTAAACCAGATCATTAATGTGTAAAATGATTTCTAAGTCAGAGCATCAGCGTGAGTTAGAGCATCAATTTCCATAGGCTTATCTGTCACGTTTTCCTAACTGAGCATCTAACCCTTACATTCAGGACTAGTCCTCATAAAAGAGGTTCAAAACAACTTGTTTTTATGTGAAAACATATAAAACAATCTACAAGACACTTCACGTATACTTCATAAAGTACTCACACTATCGTCATTTAAATAGAGAAAGGCTTCCCAAATCAATCGGAAGATAACTGAGCTAAAAGTCTTGTTTCAATTAAACAAGCAGTAAAACAAAATGTATTTATATACTTTAACACAAAAATTTATGACCGTAACACATATTTTGTGGTAACAAAAATACTGATTTTCTATTAAATACATTAAGTCGAAACCCTACGTGATATCTAACTTATAAGACTTGTTTAAACCATGCATGAACAATATTGTTAAAATATTTTCAAGAACGCAAAAAAGTTAAAAATTATCTAACATCTACTTATCTCAAAAAATCATGGAGCAAAAATTGATCTTTTTAATTACCTGACTTTCTCTATGTTAATATGAGATATTTATTATTATGAACACGAGAGGATCCATATCATATTGCACAATGATTCATCGCCAAAAGACTTAAGTATTTACTTACCACCTTTTTTTATTTTGTACCTTATATTAAAAAAATGTGAGCATACATCAAGGAATTCAATTGTCAAAACATATGAAAAAATTTATATCTCATATATTTCTAAATTAATCTTGCAAAATAAGATGTGACCATTTATCCCATCTTATTTTAAAGAAATCTATAAGCTTTTTGTTTTCCACAACATAATGTTTGTAAAATGTTTATAATATTTTCTTTTGTAATAAATCTATAAAACTTGAATAATGATCCTCATGAATCTTTGTTGCTAGCACATAATAAATTTTACCAATAAATTTTATATTGAATTGTTTCAACGTAAATTTATTTGTAATATACAATATATTACTATAGTTTATAAAAAAAAGTATATATCATCGATATATAACGCTACATTTGATCCGCGCTAACAAAACATTGAAATTCATAATACTATACTAAGCTCATCTCAAGACTAAACAATTCTATAACATTGGGAAATGATGGTGTTATTGATGAGACATTATCTTAAATTTCATAAATGAAAATCTTAATGTTACAAACCATCACCTTAACTGAAATTTACATACAATCATTACAAATCATTTAATCTTCGCATGGTTGATTATCGTTTGTAACTCATCTTACACAACTAACGATTTCATTAGGTTATGTAAGATGAGTTACATAATCTTCTTTTATGATGATTTATTGATAAAACTACAGTTTTTGGCGTAGGCATCCATATTTCTTGTATGAATCGCCCGTAGAGATCAATTTACCGATATTTTTAGATCATATGTAAATTTCGAGAGAACAAACATATGAAGTGTTCACGTTTGAATCATGTTTAACAATATTCTTCCATACTTAAAAGAAATTTTATTTTGTATTTCATCATAACATGAACATTTATAACGGTTGTCAATATGTGAAATATACATCATAAGGCATATGAAGGAAGATGCATTTTTTGCAAACTCCAAACCTGAAATAAAACATCATTAGATATATATGACATCAACCCATACATTGTAAGTTCCAAGTGATCAACGGTTGCATGTCATTGCTTTTATAATCTGAAAGTCATGCATTTACAACACTAACGTGCATTCTAAAACACATAAAGCTTAGGAAACATAATCGAATATCTGATAATCATCAATATAGTGTTGGAATTCAATTTTATTTGAAACAATAATATTTTGTGACAAACCGATCCGTACAAAACTTGAAACGATATTTAAGAACCGATATACATGATTATTGACTGTGTTTGATTTTAGTTTAGAATTATGTCGTACGATTACTATTTTTGTTGTTTTGTTTTATATGCAATTGTGCTCATATTTCTTATGTCTAAATAATTATACAACAATTTAATTCATCGAAAAACAAAATTCAAAATAAATCACTTATTGAAAAAATTAAAAAAATAACGTATAAAAAGTTAAAATACAATTAAATATTCGGAATCAAACTTATTTCCCAATAAATACCTTAAAAACATTTATTTCCTTCTTATATATTACCATATAATACTCAACTTTTCTAATATTTTGTCTTACCTTTTATTCTGTTAGTTTTAATTTTTGAAACTTTGTATATTCATAACTGTAACTAAAACAACTACGTAAAAACATATTTTTTTAAAACAAACAAAACTAAATCCATGTATGATATTTTTCAAAATATATTTTGGACATGATAAGTTACAAAAATTATGCATAAATCAAACTTATAAAACTCCGAATTTAAATCAAGCTTGTGTTGAAAAAATCATGTTTGAATCGAACTTACAAAAATCATGTTTAAATTAGATTTGCAAAACTCACGATTAATTAAAACACTCCAAAAATCATGACGCAACCATAACCTGGTACTGCAAGCGATATACGTGCACAAACTAGTTGAAAATTATTTGCGAAATGATGTATAGAGAATTGAATACCTATTTGAAACTTTTTAAAAACGCATCACTAAAGCCAAATTCGTCTGATAACATACTTTAAAACCACAAACCCATCATTTGCAAAAACAATATATCATGGATAACCATGAATATGAAAAAAATTACACTACTTAAGTGACAGTATCGTTACAATATATATAGTTTACTAAAGTGATAAAAATGTTGGTCTATTAAGGATAATATCACGTAGATTATGTACTCTTGAGTTGACATTCGTAAGACGTAATCAACTCTATTTTCTCAAAATAATCCTTTTTTAAGAAGATAAATTTGTGTACTCTAGCCTGGTATCATAGTCTAATTAAATATAATTATTTTTATTAATATTTTTGTTAGTGTAAAAGTATTTAAATCCATGTTATAAAAACCGATTTGAAATTTAATTTAGTTTGGAAAAAATATTATTAAATTAAAAACAAATTAAATATAAAATTTCAATTTCTTAGAAAGAATACAAAACCTATAACAAATACAAATAGGTTTAAATTTATTTAAACATAAATAATTTTAGGGCCAAGCTAGAAATAAGACATATTTTGAAATTTCTCTCACTCTACCCCCTTCTTTTTTCAAACTCAAAGTTGAAATTCTCAAATTATCCCGTCTCTCTCTAGATTACTACACTCATGCCATTTACTCTCAAAATCAATCCAACCTCTAAAATCTATCCGTTGTTACCCTAAATCCAGAAGCTTTCCACTAATTTTATCAAAATTTACTACCCTAAACCCATTAAACCCAAAAAGTTACCTTTTTTACCCAACCCCATAAAATCCACCACAAACAACCTAAAATTAGAGTATCCATGGACAATGATGAAATGGGTGTCTCTTTGGACGACTAACTAGACGAGGAGGAAGCTTACCGCATGGAGGTAAGAAGCTAAAACCTGGTTTTTGATTTTGGCCTAGTAGCACGAACATCGTGCGACGAACAGCTTCATCGTCGCATGAACGTGCGACAACATTTCCTTAGAAGTCGCATGCGACCATATAGTCTTAGTTGTTGCATGCGACCACTATGGAGACATGTCTCGTGCGACAGCACTGAAGACATGTCTCGTGCGATTGAACTGTTAGACAAACTTATAGTTTCCTAATATATATTTTGTAGGAGGAACCTGCCCAGCCTCCATTTATAGATGCGGACTAATGTAGAATATTCAAAACTGATAGGTTACTAAAGACGAATTGGATGCTTTTGTGGACATTGAATCGAAGAAGATTAAGTTTGTCACGATTACAAAGCTCTACGATAGCGGGAAATGGGGAAGGACTCCTAGGTTACAGTACGTTTGCGAGCGGTACGGTGTATTCGTATCAAAAGCGAAGCCAGAAACTTTAAGAAAATGGAAGACATCGAAGAAGAAATGTAATTTTCCGTTTGCGCTAAAAGGTCATCGGATCGACGTACTAGCCATGAAATGGAGTTTGGAGGTGATAAACGGTACGCATAATCATAAACCCTACGTTCGCCTAGACGGTCATTCCCGCGCTTATAGGCTAAAACGGGATGAAGTGGAACTAGTTCGTAGTTTGTCTCGCCTCAGTTCGCGTCCTATGGAGATATATAGTGGTTTGAAGTACCAATATCCCGAGAACATTTCGAACATGCGCGCAATCTAAAATTCCCGCCAAAAACATCGGGATGTTGAGCACGGGGGACAAACGCAAATGTAATTTTTGTTGACGAAGTTGAAGGAGAATTGATACTCCACGTGGGAACGTTTGAAAGACGATTCAAAGGTGATCACTGACTTTTTTTCACACATCATACTAGCATAGACTTATTACGTACATTCCCCAATGTGTTATTTGTGGATTGTACGTACAAGACGACTAGGTATAAGATGTCTTTATTAGAGATTGTCGGTTTAACGTCGACTGCCATTACATTTACCGTTGCGTACGTGATTTTGAGCGGAGAGAAGATTGGAAACTATGTATGGGATTTGGAAACTCTTCGTGGTTTGATGATAGATATCGTGTGCGCATTTCTGAGCGTTCTTGTTACCGATCGAGAGTTAGCTCTCATGCGAGAAATCAACGATATTTTTCCGGGCACACACCACTTGTTATGCACGTGGCACATTAGTAAGAACATTCTTGGGATGGTCCGAAAGATATTGCACGATGATGTGGTAGCAAAACAATTTGTTGAGTTCTACGGCTACGTTGCGGGGGCGAACACGGTTGAGAGTTACCAAAAAAATCTAGATACATTGAAGGAGATGTTCGCCTCTCAACCGAAGTGTTGTGTGTACGTTATGGATGCATGGATAACGAAATATGGTGGCAAGTTTCTTGCGTACCGAACGAACAAGATTAAGCATTATGGCCAAACAACTACAAATAGGTTTGTCCTTTTATCCATTTTTTTGTTTAGCTATTATATCTTTATTCAAATAAGTTCATAATTCTTCCTCGCGAGAACAATAGGTGCTCACTCGTACCTAAAAAATACCTTGGGACGAATCAATGCAACTTTGAGCTATTTTGCGAAAAAATTCACAACTTATTAACGAAGCAGCATGCGGGGATCGTCGAATCATTCGAGCGAAGTAAGTTTAGAACAATTCCCGGTTTTGATGGTGTTTTGACCCAAAATCTTAAAGGTCATGTGTCACATGCGTGTCTAAAGATATTGATGCTTGTTATTGTTCGTGCTAGAAATATAGGAGTAGATCGGGTAGCATGTGGATGATGTTTCCTTAGGAAAACACATGGGTTACCTTGTGCATGTGAAATTGTGTTTATAGCTAGAGATGGTAGGTGCATCCCTTTAGAAGATGTGGATGTCTTTTGGAAAATATTAGATATTGTTCATAGAGATCCTAGTTCTCGTGAGGAAGAATTGCAAAAAAAACAATCCATAATTGAAAACTTCATTCGTATTTTCCGCCCCGACCAACAAAACCACATTATCAATAAGGTAATGCAAATTTTGAGGCCCGAGACAAATCATATTGAAGATCCTAAAAAATCGGTTAGAGCTAAGGGTAGGCCAAATGGAGGTGTTGATAAATCGACTAAACGGAACCCTAGTTCGTGGGAATATCCCATTGAACAAACCGTTAGTGCTAGTACTCTGGCTAACTTGATAGGTAGTACACCCGTTAACACGTTAGGGAGCATGGCTGCATCCAACATGGCTCCCGTCGTAGCACTCAAACCTCCATTAGCAAAAAAGAAAGTTGGAAAGCCTAAGAAAATTGTTAAGGATGGGAAGTTAACATTATATCCGGATTGCATCTCGGCATTTCTACACACTTACATTTTAAAGTTAGTTGACGTTCTTCCGGACGGACAATGCAGATATTGTTCCGTAGTGTATTTAATATACAACAACGAAGATAGATGTGAGAATGTTAGACGCGAGTTGTTGAAGGAGTTACGGGACAATCATGCATCTTGGTTGGATGTATATGGTTCGCCGAAGAGTTTGACGATTTGGTACATAGGTTAGATTACTTCAAGCCTAATCCTAATAGCCACTATTGGATGACATTTTTGGATATCAGACTAGTAATTGCGACAAGGTATCAATGCATGGTATACCATATATCACAACCAGCGTCGTTAACGTTGAAAGTGGATGTCTCAACTGCCTACGCACATCGTGCGAAACGCCGATCTTATGCGGCGCATGTCGGCACATATGGGGCATAGATAGGTCATAATCGCAAAACAGTAGAGCCCGGAGCTCAACGAAGTGGGAAAATATCAACGACTCGAGCATTCCTATGAACCCGCAAATGCCTCCCGTACCATGCAGAGATCCCTGACTAAGGGAGTGGTACAACTGTGTTAATACCACTGACCCCAATTGAACCTATGCATACCCTGGTACTGGTTCGCGAACTGGAGGTAATCTAAAAAAATGTTGTTGTTGGTTTTGTTGGCACAGATGGTGGTACCTAACAAGAACAGTATGTAGGCACGGGTGGCATGATCTACCCTCTCATCTGTGATCCTACTATCACTATACCTATCACCCGTAAATGTAGTGCGCAGCCACCCAAGGTTCACACTACTAGCATTCCTAAGAATTTTATTCAAATCTGCTGGTCGTACACCTAGCATGCTAGCATAAGTCCTAATCCGCTCAACCTCGAAGTCAAAAGATAATACATCAAAAGACCTACCTTCGACCGGTAATCTAGTGATGACGAAGACGTCGTCCAAAGTCACTATCATCTCCCCGAACGAGAAATGAAATGTAGAAGTCTCCTCATGTCATCACTCCAGGAATGCCTCGACCAAATAGAGGTTGGTATGCCAGCGGGAGAGTGCCTCGATGAGAGGGCCAAAAATAGTATCCATCACCCTTTTCCCGTACCCTGCTCTGCTTTTTGAAGTCCCATCTGCGGAGACTATCGTACATGGTGAAGCATCGCAGGGAGACCCTATCCTGCAATATGTATTAAACACGTAAGAAAGTGATAAAGAAATCAATATAGACATATATTATAGTTAGAGAAATAATACTTACATCTCTGTGATAGACATTGAACGCCTCGTGTTGGGTGTAATCGGGATAGAGAGCCGGGACGTGCGGTATCACCGACAAGAACTCATGATCCTCAGCCTCGGGTGCGTGGGGTGCGGCCTCGGGTGCATTATCCTCATACCATGAATGTGATCCATCAGGTTCCTCCCATCACTCCGGCCCCTCAATATCCTCTGGTAACTCCGGTGCATCTGCATCATCCTCAACGTAAGAAAGGTCAGGTGCCTACGAAGATGAACCTGCCCCTATGCTACCGGTAGCCATAGGAATGTCATCGCCACTTGGATGACGACGGAGACGTTTTTTCGTCCGCGTACCCGAAGTTTGTCCCTCAGTGGAACCTGCCTCTACATACTCGGGGGAAATTGTAGCTTTTGCTGCCTCATGCATCGAACGCGCGTCACGTGCCCTCTGTTGTCCTTATTAAACAGTTTTTTTACTGTGCTCTTCGTCCGCCTCATTCTGTAAAAACAACATAAAGTGATATGTATTAGTGAAACAAGACAAAAAATGTAGTTTGTAAGTGTAAGTGGTCGCATGAGACAGCTTAAGCTGTCTGTCACATGCGACAGACATACACACCCCGTCGCATACGACGAAAACTGGTAGCACAATCGTGCGACCAAGAAGACCGAAGCCCAAATTGGGAAACCCACCAAAGCAGCCTCATTTCACACAAAATCAAACACAGAAACGTATATCCTAGCAAAAATAACAAGAATACAACACTAATCTAACAAAACAACAATTAAAATCATGCAAAAATCGAACTTTTTAAATCGAAACCTAAAACCCTAATTTTCAACTGTTTATACCCAACGAAATCTAAAAAAAAATTATAGCATAAGGTTTGTATTTCTTACCTCTATTTTTTGCTCACTTTAGATTCTTGAAAAAATCGAGTTTGAGTTTCGGTCGATTCTTGAGTGATTGAGAAGTTTCTAGAAAGAAAAAAAAATAGAAGAAAAAAATGGTGAGAGATTTATCAAACCCTTTTATACATAGAGTTTCTAAAAATAGCAAGTTTGTCCAAAATTAGACGAAAAATATATCAAACGGATATAAGATTCGGTTGTTTAAAATCTATCAAAATATCACTAATTTCTAATCTAGACCATAATTTTATCACGTGCTATTTAGATAAATTTATTAGGGGTTTAGCCCGATCCTAACAATAGGTATATGTGGGCTTATGATTTATCACAGTTATGTGAAGTAAACCTATACCGAAAGGTTTTGCTGGGCTTTTGACGTATTGTAAGCCCATGAATCAAATCAACAACAATAACTCTCAAAAGCTAGATCTTATAAAGTTTCACATCAAATGTTACGATTTTTCAGAATATAACGATTTTTATTTAACACCTTGTAATTATAAAATTCGGCAAAAATGTCTAATTTTTATAACGACTTATATAATGATATTTAAAGGCTGTTAAATTTTGCTAACCACCTATACAATAACAGAATTTAATTTTACAGCGATACTTAATTCTGCGTTATTTTTTATAAAATCAAATTGTTGCTAACATTATAGCATCTTTTGGGATCATATGTTAAACTTATATTAATTTTTATTTACTCGTGGTTTAAAGTTTATACACATTTATCTTTTTATCAAATATTGATTAGAAAAATTTATGTTTGTTATATAAAAGACTATACATCGAAACATTAATAAAAATTATTATATTAGATGTATACGAAATTATCATAGTCATTTATATGGATCATATCGGTTGATAAGAGTTTAAAATGTATGCATATCGATTCACATGGGTTAATTTACAAACAGCGGTTAAAATGACAAAGACGTCTAATTGAATGGTGCGGGTTAATTCCATCGTCCTCAATTAAAATAATTTAATAACCATGAAAACAGGAATGATTATATAGTTTTCAATTAAAATTATGGGTAATCCTATAAAATTAAATTATGTTAATACTGTAATTTTTTTCAATTTCGGCAATTATATGTAATTATATTTAATAATAAGTTAGAAAACCAATTTTGTTACATTTGGCTAGTTACGTGTAATAAGTCACAACTGAAAACCAGAACTTAGAAAAATTTAAAGGGCGCTCCTCTCGACCCCAAGATTTTTCAAGACTAAAGTTTCACCAATATTCAAGTCTTGATCCTTTCCTGCTATTGATTGCCAATCAATTCTTTTGATGGCATGTATCTCTTTTTTTGATTTGGTTCTTTTATCAAAATGCACAAATCGGAGCAATACAACAAAGATTACCCACCCATCAACCGAGACAGTGAACCCCAAAGAAATCTTCCTAAAAAATCTTTCGCAGACGCTGTCATCGACAATAAAACCAACCCATCAACTTCAACAAAACCTGATTTAATCAAATATCACCAATCCTACATTTCGATTTAGTTCGACAAAAAGACTAAATAATATCTTCAAAGCTGTCAAAAACATACGCTAATAGCTAAATTCTCCCAAGGTATACCAAAAAAACAAGTCGTGGACCATTTGTTTAATACCAAGAAATCCATAGGAGAAGTTAGTCTTAGTATGGGATACTAGACACATGCTTATAGAATTCTCCAACAAAAGTGACCTCTGTAAACTTTAGGCCAGATCCATTTGGACTTTTGGGGATAAAATCATGAGAACTTATCAAATGTTCTCCTGATTTTATACTCAAATACGAAAATCCAATTGTCCCAACTTGGATTAAGATTGAAGGAATCCCAGAATACATGTATGAAGAGGAAATAATACTCACCATTGCAAAGTCAATTGTCGTTCCTTTGAAAGTTTGGATCCCTCCTAAGAATCGTGCTCTCTTTAATGCATGCTATGTTCTTGTTGAACTAAATGTCTCTCTGAAACTTCTACATGAAGTCTAGGTGGGTTTTGGATCAAACGACGGATGTTGGCGTCATGTCAGCTATAAAGATGTCCCAGGCTACTGTGATATTTGCTACCATCTTGGACATGATTATACTACGTGTAGAAAAAGATTACCAAAGAACCATCAAGAAAAGGATGATGGAAAACAGAATAAAGAAGTATTCATCAGCAAACCTAAACTTAAACCCCAAATTTATATCCATATCAACAAGGTCACAAGTAACAGAAATGAAGAAAACTATACCAAATCCATCTCACCCAATCTTGACCCTTTGTTTCAATTGAAGAGAAATGAATTACTTATGTCAATACTCAATCTCCAGATACAACCCCTAAAAGTATTGATAGATCTGAAGTTATTAAAGATTTAGAGAAAAACTGCAAAGTTATTCAAAATCAAGACCAAAACACAAAGGAAGAAGACTCTTACTCTCCTAATCATCTTAACTTCGGCAGCCTTCCATCTACACCCATCTTAAAGCTTAAAGATACTGATCCCAGCTTCAAAGCCCTCCTCAACAAGAAACTTAAAGCTGCCAATTTCAAAAAAGAAGAAGCAAGATGGATATAAAAATTTACACCCCCCTGTTTGGGGACAAAAAAACACATCAACAACTCACCTGAATATGATCAGCCTTCTTAATTGGAATATCTGTAGTATCTCCAACAGATCTTCCCAAAGAAGACTGAAAAACATTATCATAAACAATAAGATTAACATCATTTTTATTTAGGAGCCTATGGTGGATTCTACTCACAATTCTTCTATTGCAGCTTACCTGGGCTTTAACAATTTCACTTTTAACTGTAACAACAAAATTTGGCTTCTCTGGTCTGACTGGTTGAAGATCTCTATCACCTCTGACCACCATCGACTTCTCAATTCCGTAATTAACCTCCCCAACACCAACAACATTACCATCACTGTTATTTATGCCAAATTCCAAAGGAGTAGCAGATTGGCCTTATGGAAATCTCTCTGTGAGATTGCTGAAACTGTAAATGCTTGGATTGTGCTTGGAGATTTCAACACTGTCCTCAACTCCTCTGAACAAAAAGGTTGCACCATCGTTTGCTGCAAATAACTCTAAAGATTTCAACAAAGCTATGAACAATTGTAAGCTGGAAGATGCGGGCTACATGGGAAACAAATTTACCTGGTGAAATAAAACCAAATGGAAGCGTCTTGATCGTGTCTTGTACAACTCTGAGTGGTCTGACCTTTTCAACAGCACTCTGGTCTACCACCTCCCCAGAACCTGTTCAGATCACATGCCAATCCTAGTCTCCATATCCAACAGAAACACCTACAAAAAAACATGTTTTAAATTTCTTAACATGTGGTATCTCAATGAAAACTTCTTACCTTTTGTATATGCTAACTGGAATATTAATTTGCAGGGTCCTTCAAACAACATTTTCTGGTACAAATTGAAGCGTTTGAAAAAGGTTCTCAAATATTGGAATAAAAACGTGTTTGGAAATATCTTTAACCTGATCAAAGAAGCATAGAATAAAGTTAAAGTCAATGAGGATAAGCTTTTGGAGAACAATAACGACATCAATAGAGCTAACCTCTCTAAATATCGTGCCCTTCTTCTCAAGGCCTTGAACCAGGAAGAAAGCTTCTAGCATCAAAAGACATACTCCTCTTGGATAAAAAATAGTGATCGCAATACCAAAACCTACCACAATTACATCAAGAAAAGGATTAGGAGAAACTGCATATCTAAAATCAAAGATGGTCAAAGTTGGTTAACTTATGAAGATCAAATCTCTAAATCAGCTGTTTCATACTTTCAAAATATTCTCTATGAAAACTCTACTTCTGATTATGAAACTAACCATCTTAACAACTATATTTTAAGTTTGATTCCTAAAATCATTACTGAGCATGACAACACTTACCTTATAAGTAACTCAACTAAAGAGGAAACCTTCAAGGTAATCAAAGGCCTCAGCCTCACTAGTGCAACATGAGTGGGTGTGTTTAACTCAACTTTTTTTCAACCATTGTTGGACCATAATCAAAGGTGATCTTCTTGAGGCCATCATTTCATTCTTTAAGAGAAATCCTCTTCCTCAAGGAGCTCTTGCCACAGGTCTAGTTCTCATCCCTAAGTCTCTAAATCCATCTTGTTGGAAGCATTACAGGCCTATAAGCCTATGCACCACCTTCAACAAAATCATCTCCAAAATAATATGCAATAGAATGAAGTCTATTATGCCCAAAATTATTTCTGATAGTCAAGGAGCATATGTTTCTCAAAGATCAATTCATAACAACATTTTACTTGCTAGCAAGCTTATTTATGACGTGAATATGAAAACTAAGCATGAAAATATCATTATTAAAGTTGACATGGCAAAGGCTTTTGATAAATTATCATTTATCTTCCTTAATCATGTCCTCTCTACTTTTGGCTTCTGTTCTAACTTTATAAGACTCATCAATAACATTGTCAGCAAGGTTAAAACCTCTGTCTTAATTAATGGTCAAGCCTCTGGTTTCTTCAGCACTAAAAGAGGCTTGAGACAAGGAGATCCCTTGTCTTCTTACCTTTTTATAATCGATGAAGAAACACTTATTAGAGGTCTTAATATGTTGTACTTCAATAATAAAAATATTCAATATAAGACCAGATGCCAAATGTGTATACCATCTTTAGCATTTGCTGATGATATACTTATATTCTCTAATGGGTCTCCCTATTCTATTGCTACTTTGAGTAAATTTTTACAGGAGACTTCTCTGGTCAAATTATCAAAAAGGAGAAGACAGTCATCATAACATCTAACAACCTTCCTAAAACCAAGATTCAAAGTCTTATCGACACTACTGGTTTCACCAATGACATCCTTCATATATCCTACTTGGGAGTTACTCTCAACAACAATAACTAGAATAGTAATTACAATACTTTGATTACTAGTATTAGTAACAAAATCAGAGTTTGGGAATGGAAGAACCTTTTTTTTTGCTGGTAAATTCAAATTGTTCCTTTTCTACTTGGAGAATTCTCCATGGTTTCCTTCCTAAAGACGACATCCTCCAAATAAAACACTTCACCCTTGTGTCCAAATGACAATTTTGTGAGAGTGTTGAAACCATTAATCATACATTCGTCGACTGTCCCCTGGCTTGGAGCGTTTGGAAACACTTTGCTCAGATTTTCAAAATTAGAATCAAAAGATTCATGACATTTTCTCATCTCCTGAGATCCTGGTTATAGTCTGGCCTTCTATAGTAGCTTAGGTCTTATGGAAAATGAGAAACAGCTCCAAAATTAAAAGTTGCCTATGTACATCTTCATCTGCCATCAATCTCATCTCCCACATGATATACAGTCTTGACTCTGCTTCCCTCCTCAAACCCAAGCACTGGGCGCCCTTCAATAATGCTGGTACTATCCTGGGATATTTCAACAACGTCAGAATCAAGCCTTCATCTATTCATTACTGGCTTCCTCCCACCAGCAAAAAGGTTACAATTAACACTGATGGGTCATCTTTACCTAATGGTGACGCTAGTGGTAGCGTTATAATCAGAAGCCCTTCTCGAAGGCCTCATTATTTGCCACCAGTATAACTTCAAAAATGTGGATGTTGAAACCGATTGTGAGATGATTGTCAATCTTCTTACTTCTGGTCCTTGCCCTAATACCCTGATCAAATCCATCTCCTGTATCCGTGATTTTATCAAACCTTTCATGGTGATCAAACATATCAACCGTGCTCAAAACTTCGCCGCAGACTGGTTGGCCAAATGGACCAACAAGTAAAAAATGAAGCTCCATTACAACTCCAGCAATATTCTTCCTCATCTGCAGTCAATCATCGAGCTCGAAAAGCAAGGAATTCCATATATAAGGGACAATTCTTAAAAATCTTTTTCTAAAGCTTTATTTTTGTTTTTCTCCTTATTCATTCTTTTCGCTTTTAGATATCACACAAGCAATCGAGATTGAATTTTTGATCTGGGGAATACCATTACTCCAGTCAGGTGTCTTCATCGAACGTCCAATTTCGACACCGATGAAGAATTAAATCAAGACTCTGAAGATATTGTAGCTTATCAATTTGGATTGAAGCAAAGCAAATTTGGTCGCCAACCCTTTATCAATTGTTGAAGACATGTTGAATTCAAAAGTTTGAATTTTGACTAATTTCAATTAGAGCCCTAGAGGGCCTCTCTATTTTAAATTGGCCACTCTATCTCTTAATGTACTCAATTTTAGCCCTTTAAGGGCCTTTAACAATAAATTCATTTGTTTGCCAAAAAAAGGTTTGCTAAAAAAATAGTTATAAAAATAGAAACCTATTTGCGTAATAAACGTCATTGTGAATTTTTTAAAAAATATTATATCTTCCAACTATAGCTCTAAAAAATCTGAAATATCATTAGTTTTGTTTTTAAGACGAAACAAAATTAAATTCATAAAATATAATTTTTTAAAAAAAATAATTGTGAAATTACATCTAAACTGGTTGCGAAAATAGAACATAAAGTTTTTTAAACATATCACTCGTGGATTTTGTTTGGTTAGACTTAGAAAAATATAAATATTTGTGTTTTTTTGGGAAAAAAATTAAGTTGATCTTTAAAAGATATGGAGTTTTGAATGTTGAAAATTGGAGTTTCCTAATTAAGTGTAATTGTGTTGATTAAATAAAAATAAAATAATTGCGAAAAATAAAATTTTAGTTTGGTAATAAATATGAATGAGTGATTAAGATTGGTTATGTTTTTTTAAGATGAACAAAACTATATTAGTTATGTTTTTTGGTAATAAATGTGTTGACTTTTTTGTTGCAAAATTACATTTTTTTAGAAAAAAAAGAACTCAACTTTTATTAATAATTAAAATAATACAATCAAGTCTAAGATACTTGAGTATAAAGTAGATTTACAGATTGGTTATCAAAAATAACCCTAATGTTGTTGATGTATAAAAGCTGGAGTATTCCAGACTTGATTGAAATTAGTATGTTACTTTGTGTTTGCTTCATTTCATTAGCAACCTCCTCCACGTCCTTCTCATTCATTCCATTCCATATACATCTTCAGCCTCCATCCTGTCATGTATCCTGATTAGTGAAAAAACTTGCAAAATGAAAACAATGTTGGTCAGGTAAGACACCTGCCACAGATTAGTGAGCTTGTTAATTTAAGGTTCTAAGATACCCCACATTCAAGATTTCTAGTAATAGAATAGCATTGAGAGGGGCAGGAGAGTTATGTCCCTGAAATGAGTAATCTTTCTGTTCTTTCAAAGCAAACTTGGCAATCCAATCTGCCGCACAGTTCTCTTCTTTATATATATGCTTAAGGACTATTTGTGAGTGAAATAGTCTTTTACAACAGTTCATAACTTTAGACAGATACCAAGGAAATTTACCATATGCAAGCATGTTAAACAAATTTAATGAATCTATCTCGACATCTACAAATTTCATGTTATTAAGATTACAGACAACAAACCATTTAATAATGCTATAGATTCAGCAATTAATGGTGAACATCTACCTATCAGAGTTCCCTAACCCATTATTAATTCACTGTCTGAAATTTTAATGATAAAGCCACTGCTAGACTCTCCAGTGTTTAATGAAGAGCCATCACAATTGAGCTTGAGCTTATTAGGAGAGGGAGGGTGCCATTTAATATAAACACAGTTCTTTGTATTTGGGAGATGATTAAAACAATGAATCTGTCTTGCTTTATGAAAATCATTGCTCCAATGCTTAGGTTTAATCAATAAAGATCTATTTAATGTAGTAATGAGATATGTAACATAATCAATGATCAACTTAGCAGAACCAAGTAAACTTTCATGTTTCATTTTGTTTCTAACAATCCATATTGACCGTACTATCAGGAAAGGTAGAATCGTTCTTACATGAGTTTGTTTTGATGTAGATGAGAACCACCTGTTAATAACATGATTTACAGTCATATGTTTTCCTAATATTATCTCAGAAATTCTAGAGAAATGTAACCAAACTTCCCAAGTAATTGGACAGGAAACAAACAAGTGATTTAGTTTCACAATCAGAACAAAACTGACATTTACTAGCTAAATTGAATCCTTTGGTTTGGATGCTAGAGTCTATTGGAATCAGATTATTAATTACTCTCTTGTTCCAGATTTTACTTTTGAAAGTGGATTGTACATTCTTAAGTCTTATTTCATTCCATGCTAATTTAAGGTTGAATTTACCATCTAGAGAAGGTTTCCATATGATAGAATCCTCCCTATTTTGATTGATTGGTATTATTGAGATTCTGTTGATTTCAGATTCAAATATTACACCATTCCTTAGTTTAGGCATGTTCTATGAATAATTGTTCCAGAATTCATTTACCTTAGTTTGATTGTACCAATTGTTTGGTGCATTATGAACTAGTTGTATTAATATCTTAGAAGTATGCAATTTATCTAAGTAGAAATTTATATTACCATTACCAATAATCCAATATATGTTTTCCTCAGCTTGAGATCTAACTTTTAACATTCTTTTCCATACTTTTGAATTTGATTGTTTTGTTAAAACTTGTAATGGATGCGATTTTGAACAATAAATATCATGCATTAAATTTGCGCATAAAGATTTCTTTTCTCTAAAGTTACTCCACAGTTTAAATGAAAAGGCTGATTGAATATTTCAGAGATCTCCAATATTAAAACCATTTTCACTATAAGACTTACAGATTTTAGTCCAATCAGTCCATATTATAGTCTTATTATTATCATTATAACCCCATATGAATTTATTAAGTAACTTGTTGATTATGTTAATAATGTTCTTAGGGATTATGATACTCTGCATATAATAGAGAGGATATGTTAGGACTGATTTGATCAAAATCAGCCTACCACCAAATGATAAAGATTTTGAATTCCAGTGATTCATATTTGATCTTATTTTCTGAATAATTCCATCGTAATAATAGTTGTTATTAAATATAAATATAGGTCTTCCTAGATGTTTGAAGGGCAGGCAGTTGTGTTTGAATCCTAGATTGTTCTCAAGAATACTAATACGTTGTTTGGTCAAGCTAGATAGAGATATAAAAGTTGTTTTTGGAATATTGATTTGTTGACCAGGTGATAGTTGATAATTATTCATGAAGATTCTAACATTTCTAACTGAGCCATTTAGGAACAAAACAACATCATCTGCAAAGGCTAAGCAGTTGATGTTGAGTGAACCTCTAGTTCTGTAAAAGAGTTGAGGGTCTAAGAATACAGATTTATTGATTCCCCTAATTAAAAACTTTTCTACTATAATGAAAAATGAAGTGGATAGGGGATCCCCTTGTCTAATTCCATTACCTGATTTAAAAAAGTCATAAACAATGCCATTAATAATAACAGAATAGAATATGTTTTCAATTCCTCTTTTGATTAAGTTAATTACTTTGTTATTAAAACCAAAAGATTGCATAACTTGGTAGATGAATTTAAAACTCAGTTTGTCAAAATCCTTTTTCACATCAAGATTGATAATAATATTACTACCTCTTTGTTTCTTTGTTAAGATCATGTACCAATTCCTGAGTGATCAAAATGTTATCCTGTATATTCCTATTGGGTACATATGCACCCTGTTCTTTTGAAATTACTTTTGGTAGTAATGTTAACAATCTATTATTGATAAGTTTTGATATGATTCTGTTAAAAACAGAGCACAAACTTATTGGT
Source organism: Limnanthes douglasii subsp. nivea (assembly GCA_036936605.1). Classification (NCBI taxonomy): domain Eukaryota; kingdom Viridiplantae; phylum Streptophyta; class Magnoliopsida; order Brassicales; family Limnanthaceae; genus Limnanthes; species Limnanthes douglasii. The sequence continues at coordinate 132,253,577 of JAUPFV010000004.1, forward strand.
CTATAGTCTGACCAAGTTGTAGGAGGATTTGTCTTAGGTATCAAGAAAATTGAGGTTGCAAACATGCCTTTTGGAAAGGTAGAGTTATTAAAATAAGCAATAATTGCATTTGTTAAGTCTTCTTTTAATATTTGACCAACACTTTTGGTTAAATCTGGAGTTGAAACCATCAACTCCAGATAAACTACAGCTATTTAAGCTTTTAATAACTAAATATATTTCATCAATTGTAGGATTAACTAATAAATAACTATTATCATGTTCATTAATTAATCTAGGAATTATGTCAGTTTGGAATTCAGGAACAGTTTCACCGGGTTTATTGTTTAATAACTCTTGAAAATAGTTGACAGCTGATTCTTCTATTAGTTTTTTTTATCTTCTATTAGGATATTGTTTTCAGTAATCTCATTTATTTTGTTCATGTTTCTTCTTTTCTTAACAAAATTGTGAAAGATTTTAGTATTATTATCTTCATCTTTTAGCCATGTTAAAGCACTCTTTTGCTGCCAGAAGGTTTCTTCTTTGGTAAGCAAAACTAAATGTTTAGTTTTTAACTCAGACAGTTTCTTATTATTCTCTATGGAGTATTAATGTTCTAGGTTACTTTCAGCTATATCAATTTCTTCTTCAGTTTTTCAATGCAATCAAATATGTTACCGAAAACTTTTTTATTCCAAATTTTTAAGTGATTTTTAAGCCTCCTAAGTTTAAACCAGAATAAATGTATTGGTGAGTTGATAAATGGTGAAGTATCTATTAATAGGTTCCAATTATTTCGCATAGTAATATCAAAATCACGATGGCTTAACCACATATTTTAGAATCTAAATGATGGTTTAGGGAATTGATTTCGAAAATGGAAACAAAAAATTTACAAACATATTACTCGTGCATTTTGTTTTGTTCGTCTTTAATTAGATTTATTTTTTTAGTTAAAGTTTTGAATGTTAAAAATTGAAATTGTGTAATTACGTGTAATTGGGTTGCGTATATAAAAAGAGTATAATTACGTAGTTAGAAATTTAGTTGCCTAATAAATCGGATTATGTAATTTTATCTCCCATGTTTTTTGTTTTTTTTAAATGTCATATCGTTCCAGAAAAAATCCCAAAATACCATTGATTTTTTTCTTTTAAAACAAAAAAAAACTAAATTTATGAAAAAAAAACTAATTGTTAAAATTGTACCATTTTTGTGTCTTCACATATATTGTTGTAAGCATGTATGTTGTAGGTAATGTTTTGTAAATTTTAAAATTCAGATTGTTATTGGTACTTTTAATATTTCTAGGATGGTCATTGGTAATTTAACCATTAGTAGAATATTTCTTTAATGATACTCCAAATAAGTTTTTATGTATTTTTTTATTATTTTTTAATAAATTAATATGTTCATGATTTAAAAGAATTTTTTTCAAGATTATCAACATTATTGATTTTTATACCAATAAAAATGTTTTTTTTGTTTTTTAAAATATTGATTGTAATTAAGAAATCTTTAAAAGTTTTTTATTTTTATTGGTAAAAATATTTAAATATTGAATAGTTTTTTATTCATTTAAAGTCGATTTTGTTTGAATTATAAATAATAATAAAATTATATATAATAATTCGTGGTACTAAATATTTCAAATTTAAAAAATAAATTTTAGTTCAATTTCATATTAATTTATAAAATTAGAATAATTGTGTCATACATGGTCGTAAAAGCTATAGAGTTATAGTATTAAAGGTTATTTCCATTATCATAACAAAATAAGTTTGTAATCCATTTTGGTCCTTGTGATCTAACAAAGTTTTTTAAAATTATTTCAATTCCAAATATCATTCTTATCTCGATTTTATCTCTTCAGAATATACCATAAATATTTGTATGAACGCATTTTATTTAATTTAATGTTTTATCACACAAAAAAATTAAAAATATCTAATTCAACCTTAATCAATACATAGACATAGACACGCAGATGTCAAATAAACAAATAGCAAAGATCAAATTTTACAAAATGATCACCATGTCAGATCTTTATAATTCTTCTTCTAAGAGCATGTACAACTTACATCTTTATAATTCTTCTTCTAAGAGCATGTACAATGTACATCTTAAAGGATGTATTACATACATTTTCTGTTAGCGTATTCCTAATTTCACTCCAATGAGCGTGGTAAAGTAAATATTAACTAAAAAAAGTTTTAAAAAGGTTAAATGCTTTATAAACGGGAACGACTTAACAAAGCCACGTAAGCCCGCGTCTTTCTTTTTAAGTTTCTTCATTTTCTTTTGTTGTTTTCAATTTTTTTCTCTTTTTCTTTTTGTTTTCAATTTTTTATTTTTACTTTTAGTATTTGTTAATAAGTATAAAAATAATAATCTTTTATAAAAATACCATTAAATTTTAATATATGATTTTTGAAAGATATGTTCAAAAATATGATATAAGAAAATTAAATTTAATATTTTAAAAAAAAATTAACAATATATACAAAGAATATCAAATTTGTAATATAAAAGATACTGTTGAAAATATATGGAAATAAAATCCACATAAAGAAATTTAAATTTGTATACCTTATTTTTCTCAAATTCTCGGTTTTAAATCAAACAAAAAATATTATATTTTAATATATTTCTTATTTTTCTCAATTTCACATTTTTAAATTTTTTTACTAATAATATCCTTTATAATTCTTCATGTATATTTTATCCTTAAAAAAAATTACTTTATCATCTTCTTCGTATTCTCAAATTCTATAAAAATACTATTGATCTTTCTTTTTTCAATACAAAAAATAATGAAACAAAATATTTAAAATTGTATACCGTAATAAAATCAAGTTTATTATCTAAAAATATTTTAACCTGCACTTTAATAATAAAATATAATAAAATCAAAAATTAAATAACAATTTAAAAAATATTTTAACAAATAAACGGGAGTTGAAAACAGAGAATGGATGAAAACACTCTCTAAAGAAACTCTGTTCTTGCGAAAGAACAGAGTCTAAATTTTTGCCTTCAAATCTGTGATTCTTCACTGGAATCCTTTTCTTTCTTCGGTTATGACTACTGCTATTGAGTTTGATTCGACGAAGGAATTTCCTATGCTTAGGAAATTGTCGAAATCTGAAGAACATGAAGTCAAGAAGAAGGGGTTGATGAATTCTGTTGATAAAGATAAAGATTGTAATATGATATTAAATCCAGTTTTTGAAGAATCGTTTAAGGAAAAGGAAGAAAAGATTCAGAAAGAATCGTATGCTAATCTTTTAAAGTCTGGAAAAACAGAGTTTGTTCACTCAAACGTTTCTGTTTCGCTATCAAATGATATTCCGATAATCAAGTTTGATGTTGGAGACAAAGAGCAGTTGTTAAAGGTCTCAAAGCATACTTTAATAGCCAAGTTTGCTACTGGCAAGCCTTCGATGGATATTATCAGGAAGTTTTTGGCTAAGTTCAATTTCGTTGGCAGTTTCAATCTTTCTGTCTGGGACTTCAGGCATGTATTTGTTGAATTTTCTGTGGTTGATGATTTAAAGAAATTATGGTCAAGAAACGTATGGGCTTTGGGAAACAAAACAATGCGGCTATTAAAGTGGACGCCTGGCTTCGATCCTAATCTGGAATGCCCATTTACTCCGATATGGGTCTTTCTTCCAAACATTCCTGAATTCTTGTTTAATTATTCTACGATCAGTGAAGTTGCTAAGGTATTGGGTACTCCATTAAAGGTTTGGGTTCCTTTGGGTGGAAGTGGATATTTTCAAGCCATTAATTCATAAGGTGCAGTTAAAATTTGGGGAAGATGATTGTTACGGGATTGATTTGGTGTATGATAACATTCCGTTATATTGCAGTAACTGTGCCCATATTGGTCACTCCAATGATAAGTGCAAGAAACTGTTGTTAGATGGAGAGTCTTCAATGAATGTTAAACTGAATATGGAGAGACTTGTTAGTTCAGGTGTGCCTGATCAATTATCTTGTTCTCAGTTTCTTGAAAAGAATAAAGAAAATAATGTTAGGAAGGATGGGATTTGTGTTGAAGAGCAAGTGGATAAAGATGAGATTTGTGTGGAAGAACATGTGGTTAAATATGGTTCTGTAAAGAATAGAGATAATGGTCGTTGGTTACAATCTGTTGTGGTTGATAAAGGTATTACGAATGGAAAGTTTGAGGAAAAGGAGATGGAAGCTGATAGTAGTTCATTTCATGTTGAGAATTCTGTGGAGAATAATGGTGACTTTTCTGCTCAACTTAAAGAAGGGGAAATGATAGAGGCCTTGAAGATGTTGGACAAAAGAAATATGTTTGAAGTTCTTAGTGAAGAGGCTCATGATTCTCCTAAGCATGATGGAAGTCTGCCTACCTCTCCTGTTAAGAATAAAGGTGAAAAAGATAGAAATGAGTCTAAAAAGGTGAAGAAGGTGTCAAAATTGTGGACTTCAAAGGGTCCAGTATCTTCAAAAATCATGAAGCTGAAAAGGCCCCATAAATTTGGTTCTGATTTATGACTATAGCTATGTTGAATTGGAATGCAAGAGGGCTTGCAAGTAAAGAGTCTATTCAAAGATTAAAGTCAATGGTCAAATCCTTAAAGGTTAGTTTTGTGGCAATTCAAGAGCCTTTGGTTAAGTCTGAGAGGATGATTTTGCTGGCTAATAAGTTGAAGCTTAGTGGGTATATCTGTAATGTGAATAACAAGATATGGGTTTTTTGGCATCAAGATTTCTGTGTGAACATGGTTTTGGATAGTGAGCAGATGATGCATCTTAAGGTTGGTCATCCTTCCTTGAATAAAGTGTTTGAGGTTTCTGTTATTTATGCTAAGTGCAAGAATGAGCAAAGAGTTGTCCTTTGGGATTCTATTAGAAGCCTGGATGTTCAGCATGAATGGATATTGTTTGGTGATTTTAATGTAATTTCTAGTATTCAAGAGCAGTTGTCTTGCTTAACTGTCAACCAGAAGGGAATGGATGGTTTTAATGACCTTATTCTTGATTGTGGTCTGTTGGATGCTGGTTTCAGTGGTTGTCCTTACACTTGGTCTAATGGACAGAAGTGGAGGAGGTTAGACCGTGTGCTTTATAACAATGCTTGGTTAGATTTTTTCGATTATACTTCTGTTACTCATCTTGCTCGTAGTTGCTTTGATCGTTGTCCAATTGTGGTTAAGATTTCTTCTAAGATGGAAAGGTCTAAGCCTTCGTTTAAATTCTTAAATATGTGGACTACTCATGCTGGTTTTTTGAAAGAGGTTAAAGAGAGTTGGTCTGAGGTTATCAGTGATGAGGTGAGGAATCCTATCATGGTTTTTTGGCTCAAGCAACAAAGGTTGAAGGCTGTGTTAAGGACTTGGAATAAGAATGTTTTTGGCAACATTTTTGATGCCATCAAGCAGTCTGAAGAAACTATTAATAATAGAGAAGCTATTCTTCAGAATGTGGTTAATGAGGTTAACAAGTCTTTGTTAAATGAGGCAAAGAAGAATCATTTGTTATTGCTGGATAGGGAAGAAATTTTCTGGAAGGAGAAGGCTCATGCCTCTTGGTTGAAATATTCTGACAGGAACACTGCTGCTTATCATGGTTTTGTGAAGAAAAGGTTGAAGAGGAACAGGATTGATAGAATAAAGGTTGGGGATAACTGGTTATCTGATAAGGATAGTATTAAGGCTTCTGCTGTGGATTATTTTAAAGGTCTGTTGGCTACTGATATAAGGGATGTGAATGAGCAAAGTTTGAATGGAGTTATTCCTTCTTTAGTCACTGAGGAAGATAATAGCTGCCTTGTTAATGTCCCTGAAAATGATGAGATTTATGGGGTGGTGAAAGGTTTGAATTCAGAGTCTGCTGCTGGTCCTGATGGCTTCAATGGAGAGTTCTATAAGCATTGCTGGGACATTGTGGGAAGTGATCTGTGTAATGTTGTTAAAGCTTTTTTTGAGGGGTATGCTTTGCCTAAAGGAGTGAAAGCTACCATGATTTGCTTAATTCCTAAGTTGGACAATCCTAACAGGTGGAAGGACTTTCGCCCTATTAGTCTTACCACTGTTTTCTCAAGAATTCTGGGAAAGATTGTAAACAACAGGCTTTCTAGCATTCTTCCTAGATTGATTTCTGATGTGCAGGGGGGTTTGTCAAAGGTAGATCAATTCAGCATTCGATCCTTCTTATACAGGAGCTTTGTTTTGACATTGACAGTAATAAGAAGGATGGAAATGTCATCATTAAGACTGACATGACCAAGGCGTTTGATAAGCTCAGACATAAGTTTCTGTTTGATGTTCTCAGGATGTTTGGTTTTAGCAATAAGGTTACTGATCTTGTTAATGGCTGCATTGGTAATGTTTCCTCTTCTATTTTAGTTAATGGTGAGATGGTTGGTTACTTTTCTAATACTCAGGGGTTAAGACAAGGGGATCCCCTTTCCCCGAGTCTTTTTATCTTAGCTGAGGAGTACTTGATCTGCTATCTAGTGATAGTCACAGATTCAGGTACAAATCAAGGAGTAATCTGAATGTAGTTTGCTCTGCTTTTGCTGATGATTTTATGGTGTTTACAAATGGAAATGAGCATGCTATGGAGTCTATTAAAGCTATCATGGACCACTATCAATATGTCTCTGGTCAGGAAATCAACACAGCTAAGTCTAAACTCATTATTTCAAACAAAATGTCAGTTCATCAAGTTGCTATTATTGAAGATATCTGGAAAATTAATCATTCTCATTTGCCATTTAAGTATCTGGGTACAATCATTGCAAATAATACAAGAATTGCTAACTATGAAAGCCTTATAGACAAGGTTAGAAGCAGGATTATGGAGTGGGACAAGCTTCACTTATCATTTGCTGGTCGCCTGCAATTGATCCAGTCTGTCCTTGTTACCTTTCCAAACTACTTTCTCCAACATACTTCTCTCCCTGTTGGTATCATTCAGAGGTTGGAGATCTTATTCAGTAAATTCCTGTGGGGGACAAAGGAAGATAAGAAGGTTATTAGCTGGGCTCGTTGGGACAGATTATGCAAGCCATATAGAGAAGGTGGTCTTAATCTTAGGAAGCTTAATGATGTGCAGCAGGTTTATGCAATGAAGTTATGGTTTGAATTCAGAATGCAACACTCGTTATGGGCTAGATACATGATGTCTATCTATTGCACTAATAACATCCATCCTATTCTAGCTATTGCTCCTCAAAGAAAGTCTAAAGTGTGGTCTCGTATTCTTAATGCTAGAGTGATAACTGAAGATTTTATGTTTTGGAACCCTGGGTATGGTAATATTGCTTTCTGGTATGAGAAATGGTGTTCTGATAGGCCGTTTATTAAAATTGATAATGATAGAGATAGAAGAACATTGTGGGACAGCAATAATGACCTCGTGAAGGATTTCTGGCTGGGGAATTCCCGGGATATTGACAGGCTTAATACTATGGTTACGTCTACGGAGATTGGCAAAATAAGTGAGGTCAGGATTTCTAACAGAGAAGATGTTTTGCTCTGGTCTCTTTCTAAGAATGGTAAATTCAGTGTTAAAGATACTATAAATCATATCAGGTCTAAGGGTAGCATTACTAGTCTATATGACAAGACTTGGAATGCTGTAACACCCAGGAAGTGTTCCTTCTTATTGTGGAGGGTCCTTCATAACTGGTTACCTACTGATAGTGTTATGCAAAAGAAAGGTTTCATGCTTGCTTCGAAATGTGTTTTTTGCAATAACAGTGAGTCTACTAACCATGTTCTAGTGCAATGTCAGAATGCTTGGTCTGTTTGGCAATACTTCAGCAGCATTTTCAGAGTTCAAATCCAGGCTCACATGTCTGTTCCTCACATTGTTATGAGGTGGTACTGGGCTGCTGGCAAGAAATGTGATATATTCAGCATCCTTCCTGCAATTATATTGTGGTCAATTTGGGCTGGTCGAAACAAGAAAAAGTTAAGTAATGAGAACATTAGTTCTAGTTCTATCATCAAGCACATTCTTCTGATTCTTTCTAGTCTAGATCATGCTAAAGTCTTACAGAGAAAGCACTGGGGTAAGTTTGTTAAAGAAGCTTCTGATATTGGCTGTGTGAATCAGATTAAACTCACGAATAGGCCACTTTTTCTGAAATGGAAAAGTCCTAAAAATGGAAGATATAAGCTTAATGTTGACGGAGCCTGTACCTTTAATGGAGAATCTGGAGGTGGAGCTCTGATTCGTGATAGCAGTGGTGACATTGTCGCCGGCATTGGCAAGGTGTATGGGAAAGGATCGCCGATGATTGATGAGAGTCGTGCTCTCTTGGATGGTCTGATTGTGTGTGAAAGGCTTGGGCTTAGTATGGTGGACGTTGATCTTGATTCAATGATTCTGGTGAATTTGATTATGTATGGTAACTCTTCATGGTTTCTGGACCCATTGCTTAAGTGCTGTAGAATCTTCATCAAGCCTGGAATGGTGATTAGGCATGTTTTTCGTGAAGAAAATTTGGGGGCTGATTGGGTTGCAAAGGAAGTTTTGAAGAACCAATCTGATATGGAGTTTAATAGTTTGAATGCTCCATCAAAACTGAAAGCTATTGTGCTTTTGGAGAAGATGAACTGTGGCTATTTAAGGCTTATTGACTAAGAAATTAGGGTTTGAGGTAGATGGAGAGTTTTGGGGAAGAGGATGATACTGTTTGCAGTTTTGGGGAAGAGGATGATACTGTTTGCAATTAGGGTTCGTGATACTCTTTCAATTTTTGTAATATTGTCTAACAAGGGCTTGCTCTTGCTATTTTTTTCAATTAAAATCCTTTATTAAAAAAAAATTAACAAATAAACGGTGGAAATAAATTTAAGTTTTCTAACTAAAAAAATGCTAAATTACGTTTCCTTTTTCCCTTTCCCACGTGACATCCACTACCATATAAATTTAACACCAACGATTTTACCTGCTCTAAATGCACTAAAATACACAACCCAATCAATCAGTCTCCAAAACTCCGGCCCAATATCATTCAGCCTTAAAACCCGGTCGGTAATCCGGTTCAATGGACCGGACAACATGAAATTTCTTAAGGGTGTGCATACGAACGAGGTAAGGAGGTTCGTTGAACCGGCGCAAAAAGAGAATATAACCATTCCAACACTGAATATGGTTACGGTGGCATCTTCTCCAATGTGCACAGCTTTGTTAATCACTCCAGGAAGGTTTTTGTAAGATTATTTCTTGTACAGACCCAAGACGAGAGGAAAAGCTTGGTCGGTTTGGGTCTGGACTTGGTTCGGACTCGGGTTTGGAAGAGTCGGTGGAGTTGTTGGCCGATGTGGATGTTTTTATTTCAGATGTGTTGTTGCCAACGGCGGATGCTGGTAGGGACAAAAGGGGCCGCGACATCATATCCGATTTTATTAAATATATTTATTGGTTTGCTTTTTATTCGGGTGAGAAAAAAATACCATTACACAATTTTTTTTTTTTTAAGCAAATAGAAAACTCTATTACGAACCATTACACAAATTATAAATTTTGTGTTAGGCATGTAAATAAAAATAAAATTTAAACAAAAATAAATAGCAAGAATGAAATAAGATAAAGAAAAAGAGAGTTAGTGGGGTTCAGTTTTTCTAAAAAAAAATATTTTTTTATTTTTATTTTTTAATTATTTTAATACGCTTTTATAAAAATATTATTAAATAAAATATTACTAAATTAAACATTATTTATTTTATCCAATTATTTTAATTTAAAAGTTATATAGAAAATATTTATGTATTTGATATATAAAAAAAAAGATTAATGGACAAAAGTTATATTTTATGAATTATTTTAATTTAAAATGCTATAAAAAAAATATTTGTACATAATGTTAGTTGGTTTATCTTATAGGTAAAAAAGAAAGGGTTAATAGGTTAGAGTTAGTTTTTATCTAAGAATAGGAAAGACCTTATACAAACTAATATTTGATATATTTAATTATTACAACGATAATTAAATATTTTGGGGTTTATAATTAGATATTTTGAAGTTTGGTGAGTTAGAATTTTGGTTTATATGAAATTGGTTTTGTTTATAGTTTTTTTTAGAACTCACTTATTTTTTTTACATGTTAGTGTAATATTTTTTATGGTTTAATAGAATTTATAGTTTTCAATTTATTTTTATAAAAATCAAAATATAATGTTTTATTTTTTATATATTTAAAAGTAATTTGTATGATAAAAAATTTATCATTGGATTGATTCAAATAGAATGATTTTTTTAAAATTGTTTTTTGTTTTTAATTAACTGTACCAATATTTATGAATGTGTTTTTAAACACATCAACATTGGAAAAATCAAGTTTGCAAGAGAAATGTTTGATAAAATGAAGAAAAGATGTAATTTCTTAGAATTACATGATTATTGGGTTGTTAAAATGGAGAAGATTAATTTCATGCGTAAACGGTTAGATGTAACATTTATATTTGTTAAGCATCAAATACTGATTTTGAACTATTCTTGGGACTTATATGAAATATATATATATATATATATATATATATATCATGGGCTATTAAAATGATTAAAGTTATTTTTGAAATAATATATATATATATATATATCATATAATAGGAAACAAATATTTTAAATAAATGTTAATTTTTAACAAAATAGAGTGCATTTTTTTAAATGAGTTGAATTCACAAATGATTTTTTTAATTAAAAACTTCTTGTATTTAATAGTCAAGATTGAGTTACATAAGAACTCAAAAAGTGTTGGGCTTTACGTTAAAATTTGGTCTATAATTTAACGAGAGAAATAAAAGAGATTTTAGAGTCTTGGGTGTCATATTTGATTTTTTCATTTCATGCATTAATATATTTTTCTTTTCACAGAGTTGGGTGAGATTGTAGAGCTTATGTATATGAAGTATGTGGAATTTTGACATGAGTCAGTCTCGTCTTAGCTTGAGAAAGATAATATCATATGTTCATGGAGACTTCCTGAGTCTATTAACAGAGTGATGTTGTATTCCTTGCTTCTCGTTTCAGTCCATCAACAATATGTAAAGTTTTCTCAGACTTTGGGGATTCGTGTCGTGAAATGTGAGACTTTGGAAAGCTTGAAGTATACTAGTATTGATGTTAATGAGGTGCCCTTTGTTTTTCTACTTCTTGTCAAATATAGTATTGTTCTGGAGGATCTGTGTGGACTTGTGGTTTCTACAAAGCCTTTGAGCAGTGAACTATATTAAAGAGCTGCAAAATAATTTTGTGAGGTATTTCTACCTACAAGAAACATTATTGTAGCAACATAATTTATTATATTTTATATTTTTTGAAGTAGATAGCGATAAAAAGATATTCAGAGGTGGTATCATGTGAGAATTAGGATATTCTCTTATGAATCCAACTCCAAGCTTGCCCATGAGGGCAATAGCTCTGAGTTGAGTAGTAATTTGATTAGCATTTAGGTCTTGTTTGAATTTGCAATTGTGAGTCAACTTTTATTTGAAGATCCTATGAGTTCATGGAAGTCTTCACTTCGTCCATCGTAAGGGAATATTTTACATTTAGCACAGTGTCAACAAAATGTTTATACATCTTGGTATGCGAATCTCAAAAGGATTATTCTTTGATTTTCATCTTCTATATTTCCTCCAACTGTATTCAAATAGAAAATATTTATATTAAAATCATCAAAGTTTCTTCAAATATCCTTGCTACCACTTATTGCCAGCGTATACAACGATTTCTTGAAATAAAATTTTGAAATACAACGATTTTATGTGACTGATTACATATCCTTAATGTCATAGGCTCTTCATACACCTTTGGAAGTATATCCCTCCCAAAATCAAGATCAAATAACTATGGGCCTTGGAAAATACTTCAAAACCAACCTCTTCTTAGACCTCTCATCAATTGCAGTAGACAACTCATTTGATATTAGAAAACCTGAATTTGAATTCTTCAGAGTTTAAAATCATTTTCTCTGTTAAACTTATCAAGGTCAAACTTCATGGAACTTATCTTTTTTACTTTCTTTGGTTGACTGGGGAAATCTAAATATCTTACCTCAAGATTTAAAATAGTATTCGTCATTCTACCTTATGTATATCGCCTATAAAATAATAATTTTACGGATAATCTACGCTCACCGCACCACTTATTGTGGATATTATCAAGAAAGAAAATTTATTTTTAAAGCTTAGTAGTAATCATTATATCAATTCATAGGGAAGTGTCTGAGACTTTAAACTTAAGCTATATGTGATTCATCAACTGGCTGGAACTTAATGCTTTGGTCGTTCACTCATTGTAATATGGAAAAATATATAGTAGATCTTCGACTCTGTGAACTTTCCAACACAAAATAAACAAGACATATATAAACTAAACCAAGTACATGAGACATACTTGACAGTGTTTGGATTGTGAAAAAATTCTACATTAATGGAAAGCATGCACATATTTTATATAGAAGAATGTTACAAAGTGACATCCTCAAACAAAACTAACACAATCATTCTTCTTATGTTATAGAGTAGATTTGGCTTACTGAATGAACTATGGATATTAGGTTTCTCTAAGTGTTTATCTTCTACCACGCTTCTCTCTCTAAGACTAGACAAGCTTTTGTTCTGTCTTTTTAGAAATTTTCTCTCACATACGACTTAGACTTCATACAGTTCTTCCATTATATATAGAACTAATAAAAAAATAAGTTGATCATTTAGGCTCACAATAGTACCTTACAACTTGTTCCCAAGCAGTCAGACGTAACGGTGTTGCAGTCCTCACATCCGTACGACTGTACATTATACTAGGTAGTGGCACCACCAAAACCTGACAATGCTATACGTTACTACCATATTAATTCTTCAAGCATGCTGAGATCAACGCTAAATTTATCAATGGTTGTTAAAGGTTCATAAATATCATATTTTTCAACCAATTTGTAAATCAGTTCCTTTTACGAACACAAAAGTATCTTCAAAATCCTTCGGTTATAAGTCTCGACACCTATGTACAATAGTACTGATCCTGCACATTTGGCTCGAGTAATTACTTATCAAAAACAATTGGTAGATCTCCTCCTTTAGATTCTAGCAGATGTCTTTGCACCTAAGTTTTAGTTGAGCATCATGTAACTTAGAGATTCGGTAGTTCCATCGGTTTTATTTTAGCCTACTCATACTTTCGGTCTTTAAGGTTTGGTTGAACTTATTCGGTCACACTTAACCTACATCTAACATAAAATACTCATATTTTATATCTCTATGATTCTAGTTTCAAGATATAAAGATCATTGGAAATAAAAAATTTAAAAAAGTTATGATTACTTTTTAATGATTATCTAATAAGTCAATAATAATTTCTTGCCACATAAATTTTAAATTTATTTGTATAGTAAGTACGAAACTAAAACTATTCATATAATATACATGAGAGAAAAATTCTACAAATCTAGTTTTAAATGTAAAACAAAATGAATATGTATGAATTTTATCTCGTAACATTCACCTAAACTTAAAAGGTTAATATATATTTTTATAAAAAAAATTGTAAAATTTACATTTTAAAATTTTTCAAAACACATCAAATCGCTTTTTTCATATTTATATTTATATTTTTAAAATGAAAATATTTATAATCTAAATTTCTGTTTTGAATTATAAATTATGATAGATAATTTTTTAATATAAAAAGTTTAAAATTAATTATTCTTCAGACTTTGTTTTCCAATAGCAGTAGTAATCGATAATAATTGAGTTGTTCCAGCCGAGATAACAAAACCTCAATATAAAAATCCTTTAATGAGCTTAAGTTGAAAAATAAGAAAGTAAAAAATCTACTGATAAAGTACTGGATGGTGACCTAAGGCTCTATAGTACTTCAAAGATAATTGAGGCGATTGTTAAAATTTTGATTTTTATCCTTTATTTATATTTTAAAATAAAAAATTATTCTCATTCAACTTCTTTTATTTTAAAAATTCAATTTTCAAATTCATTTTGTACATGTATTTTTTATTAAATTTTCTAAGTTACCGAGGTCTCATGTATTTAGTAATGTTTTTTTCTATTAGTTAAGGTTTGAGTGATTTGTATATTTAGTCATTATTATAATATATATGTATGAAATATTGTTTTATTAGAGCATAATAAAATAATTATTTTATATTAATTTTATTATTAGTATATTATATTTTATAAGAACTAAATATATAAATTAATCGAATCTGAATAAATAATGAAGAAGGTTAATAGTGATCCATGTCAATACAACTCAAACCTGGACTTCCGGATATGATAAGATATTTTATATTAGGTTTATAGATAAAATGAATCAAATAACAAAATATTCATAGTCTTCAACTTAAAAATAAGATATAAAATTATATTTGATGAGGGAAGGACAATATGATGGTAAATAAGCTTTAGTACAATAAATACAAGGGTTAAATTTGTGTAATTAATTGACAATGACTAAACTAAGGCAAAGATAAGGATTGAGAGAGTCAAATGTAATAACTACTCCCTCCGTCTCATAATATTAGTCGTTTAAGGTTTCTTCACCAATATTAAGAAAAGTAATAATTACTTCGAAAGAATAAAAGAAAATAAATTTGATTGGTGGAGTTAATAACTTATGTTCAAAGTTAACTATTTTATTGGTTGAAAGTGGAATACATGTAATAATTCTGCCTTGGAAAACGAGAACGACATATATTATGAGACAAAAAAATCTCTTCTAGAAAGACACATATTATGAGACAGAGGGAGTAATAAACTTGCTTATGAATAATATAGGAGTGTGGTGAAAGATGCACTTAAGAGTGGTAAATGTGTAATTTCATAACTTACCTCATGTACTATATAAAGGACATTCTCCTTTTGGAGAAAGATACTAATGATTGATCAATGATTGCTACATTTATTCCTTTTATCTCTCTATTAATTCAATTTTTCTTGCTAAAAAGGCCTCATACGAACATTCCTTTGACATGTGCTCTCATACAAACATAGTTTTGGTAGGATTAATAATTAAGAAAAACCTGAATTCAGTCATATTAAGGGCATGACCCCTTGTAACCAAATAATATAAATTAGACCTCAACCGAAAGAGCTAAGTATGTGAATTTTATATTGTATAGTTTTGAAGAAGTTAATAATTTCTCACTCCCTACTAGCTAAATATCTTATTTCAAGACATTATTTGTGGTTCTCCCTCGGACAAATCAATATTTGACGAAGCTAAACCAGAATTACACCTATAATTTGACATTGAATGTGGGAAATAAAGTTACCTGAAAATATCAAATTGTCAAAATACTTTTTTACTTAAAAATATCAAAGCTAGATATGGCAAAATCACCCACTTCTAGCACGGTATCACATTTTCCCTGCTTACTCTCCAAGGTAAGTTAAGTAAACATATCATTCTCGTGAAAAAGTCTTAAGGAAAAGGGGATTAAGGGATCAGTTTGAATAAAAATAATTGACCTGGAGCAAACGTTACTGTCAGGAATACCCAACGCATATCAAGAAATCCCAATGTGTATCCCTCTTATAATTTTGTATACTACCCGAACAAGACAATTTCGTTTCTCAAGTATAAAAAATAAAGTGAAATTTCGAACAACCATGGAAATATCCTACCACAAAACAATAAAAGCCATAAAAGTGAAGAAACGAAAACATCAGAGGTTTGCATTTCCACTACATTGAGCTCACTACAAGCGTGACAACCATATATACTACGTTTTTCCGTGGTACCTAACCGATAACAACCAAAAAAGGTCCTGAATTTCTGAGACAATGTGGAAGATCTAAAATATAACCCCGCATAGTATAACTAGGAGAAAAAATAAATGATATAACACTAGGGGCATGACAAATAATATGCATAAAAAATATTTACAAAGGGTACTCCAAATAAATTTGTTAGCATTTTTTTCCAACATTTTATATTTATTTGCATGGTCAACACAAGATGTAACAGGAGAACCGAACAAGTATATCACAAGATATTCATAGATAACAAATTCAGATCGATAGAGAAAATCACTAACGCCCTTTCTATAAGAGAAAGTAAAACCATTATAATCGAATTCAATAAATTAAGACAAATATGCCCCACCCGAAAGCCTTTTTCTTATCAGGATTGCTAATCTGGTGTTGGCTAAAAAATTGAAAATAGTGTATGTGTATATACTTCACCGATTAACAAAGAATGTACAAAATCTCAATTCTTGATCTCACACATCGACCAACTAGAATATGTCACTACGTGTAACAAGATGGTATCTTTTATGGATGCTTACTCTTGGTAGAATCAAATAACGATGCATCTGAGAATGAAGATCATATAACTTTCATGACCAAATGAAGATTACATTACTACAAAGTAATATCATTCGGCCTAAAAAATACACGCGCAACATACGAGAGACTAGTAAATAAGAATTTTCTAGTGAGTTGAGAGAAACTTACAAGAATACATTAATGATATACTAGTAAAAAGTAATAGGAAACCGACCACTTGGTCGACCTTGTGGAAACCTTCAGAAACCTCAAGGATCTAAACTTAAAGCTAAATTAAAAAGTGCATATTTCATGTCCGATAAGGAAAGTTCTTAGAGTATTTGGCCAGGAAATCTTGATAAGAAGGTTTGTTGCGCTCAATGGATTCATATTTTAGTTATAGGATAAATACGATGTATATTTTAAAATCCGGAAAGGAGTCGGGTATATCAACTAAACCCCAAAATGTGACATAAAATTTTGTGAAATCAAGAGACATCCGGCTTTTCCAAATATCTTGATGGGATTAAACTCATATAACAAATTTTGATTGTATCCAACGGTATGTGAACATGTTATTAATATAGTAATCGGTAAGATAAGAAAAATCCATCTTACAATACACTTACTACATTAGAAAATCTATCATTAATTTCAAGACTCGGTACTTTTAAGTGGAGACTAGAAATGATTGTGAGTACAATAATAATAAGGTCATACTTCCTGGTTCATACAATCAGTGTTCACTCTAAGAAACGTTAGTAATTAAATCTTAGAGACACTGACATATGGTTTGGATTTTGGACTAAAATCAAAGTACATTCCATGATAGAATTCCTCACTGAATTCCATACAGAAAGGCCAACCCTTCCAGAATATAATCTTGAAGCTATGTAGATAGCCTTAAACTATATAGGCTAAAAAATTATTGGTGCATGAGCAAGATTATAACTACTATCCCTTTAGGGGACCACTATACACATCATTCAAGTCTGAATTTCATGCTTCAAATAACAAAGCTGAATACAAAGCAATAGTAACAGAAATTTGGCTCACACAAATCTATATAACCCAACGCATAAAACTAATTATTAACTTTTGGCTAATAATGCACATGGTCAAGTTGAAGTTAAGAAATACAATATTATATTCTACCTGAAAAAGTTGTGCATAAAAGCCATCAAAATTAGAACAATTTGAGTATGAACAAGTACCTGTGGGAAAAAACACGTACTAATTTATACACTTGCTTCCTCAATGTGTTGAATTTACCCTTGGATACTCATTCAAGACAATCCGACTATGTCCAATCTCAAGTGAACCAAACCAGGAAAAGTAACATGAATACATGGTTTTTTTTATGATTCTTCAGGCTAGCAGACCCTCATTGAGGTGTACCTCCGCGAGTGAAAATTACCCACCATAAAAATCTAGAAGCATCAAAATAAGATATACTCAAGTATGTATGAGTAGTGGATATCTTAAATCAAGAAGGGCTAACCAAACCCTTCATCATATGCCTCAGTTCTGAAAATTCATCCTTCGTTTGTCTGAATACTTCATGAATAAGAAAACGTTTCCTATTATGGTTTTAAAACTCTTCACGGAAGTATCTTGCTATTATGGTACTTATGGTCAAATAATTTTTTTTATCCCAAGGTATTTTTCCAATATTATGATACATTCCAACATTTTGCAAACATAATACAAGTCGCAACCGTACCCCTTGAGTCAATTTTTAAAGTTATTAATTTTGATATTCAGGGTATAAACCTGGTGAGACCACTACCGAAGGCATTAAGGGGGTCATCAATACTTATTAATGGAAGTGAACTACTTCTCCATATGGGTAAAAGCCAACCTATTAGAAAATATTTGAGAAAACAAAAGTAATACACTTCCTCAAAACTAACATATTCTGCAGATATGGGGTCTCCAAGGAAATAAACACATAAAATGGACTACATATCAAGAATGCAAAATTAATATTAGTTTGTCAAACTAGAGGAATCTACTAGCATTTCTCGGCCTCATTCAATCCCTAAGTTGATGAGAAGGTTGAAGTATCCAACCAAGCTATCTTGGAATGAATATGTCACGTCCCCGAACATACAGCAATGATATACTTTGACACAATTCAAGAAATTTTAATGGACATACCGAACAACCAAGTGGAGCACAACAAAGGAGACTCAAGTCACAATGGTATATACGATAGAGGTTGCATTTCTAGCATACATATTATTTCTTTTCTTCTGTGTCTCCAATTACAATAAAATAATAAATGAAGACTATTTAAAATGGCAGAACTTGTCTTGATAGAAATACTATCCACTGATATAAAATAATTATGATTCAACAATTTATTTTTAGGATCTCCATATAAAATATCATGTGTTAAAGAAAATATTCAACAACACCAAAGATAAAACCCTTGGGGCACTAGGCCGAACTCGAAAGGACTTTACAACTTTAAGACCAAAGAAAAAAAAGTAAATTATAAGTTGTTAAATGCAGAAAGTCAGCCTATGTCACACCCTGGAGTGTGGAACATCAAACTCTCTACACTATCTAAGCGAGTACTTTATTTTTATAGGTTTTAAAGAATTGTATTTTTTTTCTACTTCAGTGGTGCGAATATGTGATTTTTTCTTCCTTTTGTTGATATTTTTCATTAATAAAATAACTATTGTATTTAACTCCAAGTTTTCTTATATTTATTTTATAAAAAAATTGAATGTGCAAAAAAACCTTTTGAGCCCTAGCACCAAATGCATATTAAACTTTCAAGCCATATCACCAAAATATATATATTAAGATCTCGAGATATTAATCTAATATTTACTTTTAGAATGGATCACTCCGAAAGAGGTTTGTATTACATGATGTTTTGTAAAAAACATATAAAAATACTAGATAAATTATTTATCCTTCTCTTAACCTTTCATAAAAAGTTAAAATGAATAGCCTAAATCCTATAAAAAAAAGGTAACAATGTTAATAGATTTGTACATAGATAAACAATCAAAATTTATTTAAATGCACCAAATATTAATATTTACTAAAATAAAGAATATATTGGAAAAAATGAATGTACAACAAATGACAATAGAAGCAAAGCCTCACACAAAATCTGTAGTCGCAACAACATGTTTCATCCATATGAAAGTCACCTCTATTAGATGACTTTAGTACTTGAAAGTACTGAAATAAATAACAAAATAAAATTTAAAAAGGTCATGGCTGTTTAGGGGAACCTTATCTCATCTTGCATTATCCTCAACTACTTCAATCTTGGTTGATGAAGTAACATGGAACCAACTTATCACAGTTGACCTATGCTCACGAGGAACTAACTTTTTTATGTACCCAATTTCAATATCTAGATGAGTATGGGGAATAATAAAAAGTAGATTGGTCTCTAGTTTTCTTTCATTCTGCTAGATAGTTCTAAACCTGACATCTTGCGATTCGCTTATAGTCGAATTATGCTGAAGTCGCTTAGCACCCAACAAGTTGATAGTAATCTTACCCGGATACGTGTTATTGTTTTTTATAAACTTCCAAAGCTATGACACAATACTCAGTTGCATGGACAACCACTGTGTAGGGAGAAGTAATCTGTGAGTTCTTTCTCGAGACGCTTTGAAAGTTTGAAGTTGTCCATCTAACTCACTAATTATGTTCAGATGGATCGCCAACTGAGACTTTAATTCCTCGTGTGTCTTCTTTTGAACAACGAACTACGAAGGTTTTCTACTGAGTAGAGAGTCTTCCACCTAGAATTCCTTGCAATAACCTGCATATGATCCTTCATAAGCTCAGTCACGGTAGAAATTAATAGATGAAGATTTGACATCCACACATCTATATATACTTATACGTTCTTCAGCAATGTAAAAACATTAAATATGGCTAGTAAAAATAAATCATGGCCATAAAATAAAATATACTTGTTTATAAGTAAAAAAATAAAATTAAAGTAGACTACTTACATTGATGTCGAGCTCAATTTTATTGAGCTTCTAAATATAAGAAGATGTGATTGACCTCCAATGATCATTCTCACAATGATGTCATCATTTGGGATATCACTTCTCCTATTTTCAGATGCATCGTGGTTTGATGGACATTTTGGCATGGACTCATTCAATGAATTGGAAGTCTTGAGATAATGCCTTAAGTAACCATATTTCAAGACCATAATGGAAAATTTCCACTTTCAAGGGATGGCCTGGACATTGGGATGATAATATTTTCCTCTAAAGTTGCAGACCTAAAAAAGATAACTACCTGCTCCAGGGTACCTCCAAAAAATAAAGCTTAAGTGTTATAGAGTTCAGGACAATTCCTTGTTTGCTTAAGAGCAAGTTCTACAGGCTTCAAAGCCCCATTCTATTTTTCATTTCTCTATCTTTCCTATTAAATCCCGCCATGAGTACAATTGTTTCTTCCAATTTTTAACAAGCTTTATCTTCTTAACATAATATTTTTTTGTATACTTCTTTATCATAAGGATACAAATTAAAATTTAAGCATTATTATATTTATTTGTTTCTCAATTAAGGCCTTTCAGCAATCGGTTTCTTCTTATTATTTTAGTTACCTCACAAATGGATAATTCAACCACATTTTCACCTTCTGAAATAAGGCAACAATAGTGAAGTCGCCCATAATATTTTCTACTAAGGCAACCACATGGTAGGAACCATCATTTGAGGGTTATAACCCAAAAAAACAAAGTTTGGTAGACTAAAGAGTCTATGTTTCCATTTCCTCTAATATTTCTGGTTAACCTCGTCCAAGTATGAGAACATCTTCTTCGATGCTTCATATAATTTGGTAAAGTGGCGTAAATACTTAGCACAAACAAAAAAAACTTTTCATAGTTCAACTTTCGAGGAAGGAACTAAAAAATACGAAGCAGAAGTATAAAACCGTTAATTATAAATGTTCAAAACCGTGAGAAAGTAGGATACTGAAGATGTTGACTCGTCTCCAAATCTCCGTTAAGGAAGACACAAAATCTATTTCATGTTTTTTTTAAATCTGGAAGGTCCATTATCACCTTACAAAAAGTTAGAAAAATTAGAAACCATTATGGAGGCTACTAGTAAATCTCATTCATTTGACATATGTTGGTTCGAACACATACCATTAAATTGGAAGAGATCCAACAACAAAGCAGTAAGGGTAAACAAACTATATATCAAATAAACAAGTAAAGAAATATCATAACTTTAAAGAAGTATTATCAAAGGTTAGCATCTTTATCACAACACATTCAGGCATCCTCAAGTGCACCCGCAGGGTATGGAGAAGCTCTTGATCCTAGATTTATTTGTTTTTTTCAACATTTTGTCAAGAAAAATATAAGTCATGTGCATTTTTATCCCTGAGGCTAAACTTCACATAATGATTAAATAAAGCATGCGATTGTCCCAAACATATAAGCATGATTGGCCAACATAATGATCAAAATAAAAACCACATTTATCACCAACCAGCAGAAGCTCCTGATCCATCTCGTTATCTAAAAAATCAGTTATCGACGGGTCTAAGAGAATGCTCCAAACACGAATTGGTCTTGTTATAGTCTTAATTGTCCAATTTTTCAAATTCCTGAAACAGCGACAAGTTTCGGAGTAATTTTAATGGTAGGACAAGGAAATATTATTTTTTTTGTAAATAAGGTTCAGATGGAGAGGAGTTCTATTTCGAGCAAAAAATTACCATAAGGGACCTCGTCTATTCATAAAAGAAGCAAGGTTCATCAAAGTCGTCCGGGAGACGATATCGTATGTGAGACAAATGTGTCAACTTACTCTTCCCAACACAATTTTGAAGTTTGAAATCTTTCCTCTACCTTAGATACAATTAGTACATGTGTGACATATTCAACCTTCTAAAACTTCTTCATCTCAAAATAGTCATCAGGGTTCGACAATCCTCCAATTTACAAATAAGTCCTAAAACAAAATAAAAATTGTTTGTTGTGTTTATTTTTTATTTTATCACTAATATTATTTCTTTTTTTTTGTTTATTTAAAGTTCTAAGGGTCGACCCTTACTATTTATTTTTGTACGTTTTTTTCACAAAAAGTCATATATTTTTTCAATTGAGATTTTGGTGAACGGAGATTCGAAACAAAATTATAACTGTATCAAAACCGAAATCTCTTAAATCATATTTGATCAATTAAAAATAATTAGACTCGACTCCCTATAAAATAAAAAGGATTAATAATAATTAGATTCGACAATCTATAAAACATACCATCTATAAAACAAAAAGTAAAAGCAACAATAAAAGATATAAATCCACTCAGACCAAATCTCTCGAGTTTGGCTTCAAGCTAAGAAAATCCCTAAACTTCAAAAGATTGTCAATTAACCTATGTTAAAGCTTATAAATCGGTTATTCACCACTTAATATTCAAAGGTCCGAAGGTACAACAAAATCTATATTACAGTTGCTAGACCTCTATAAAAGAAATTAATTTCGACAACATAAATTAGTCACATACACTAACCAAGTTAATATTATAAATTAACTCAAAAATCAGAGCTTAATTACAAAAAATCGTAGTTCTGTTAAGAATTAAATCAAAATTATTTTAATCTATTCACGTTAACTAAATAACTAATTAGTGAGTTATAAAAATATTAATTCATTTATTTAGAGCATTACTTTTTAAACAAAAAGGTACAAGTGAAATTTTTCCCCTAGTTTTTATTTTTATTTTATAGTTTTGGCAATTTGAATCTAAGCTACTTTTGGGTACTAACAAATTTTTAATTAAACACAATTTGTGGTTTCGTACTACTAGTCCAACCAATGAACTAATCATGTAATTTGTGTCTTCTATAGTTTTAACAAATTTAACGTAGTAACCTCGACAAATCTTGTTAATTAAAAAACAATCAAGGTACAGATAAACAAGGGTGGAAGGGTGAAGGAGTTTTTTCTCCAAGAAACGTTTTTTTGGAATCCAAGGAATTTGTTCAGATCAGCAAAACTCATGGCTTCTTGCCATAGTTGACAACCAGAAGATCTTTGTCATCGTTGTTCACCAGCAATTCATTGCCAAAGTAGATGAATTACAACATCATAATGAAGCTACGAAATAGGACAAGCCATACAACTCAACGCATTGATGAGTTTCCAACCCTGCAAGCATCCATACAGCCTCAACATTCTTGATCAAATGCTCAGCAACCTCAACCAGCCACTCAAACACAATCTGCATGCATTAACAATCACATATCCTACTCATATATTGTCCAAACTTCCCAACAAAAATCCACCTATAAACCTTCCTACACATCTCATAAAGACGACCATATTTCACTGCAATTTGAAGAACCAACAGAGGATTCTTTGATGCAAACAAATACCTACACTTTAGTTGGAAAATTCACTAAAGGTCTGCCCAAGAAACAAGTTCTTGACAGATTCTTTGAAGCAATGAAGTTTGAAGGTGATTTTTGCTACACCGACTGGGATTCTAGACACATGTGCATGGAGTTTTTATTGAAGGAAGACATCAACAAGATATGGTCAAGATTCATATGAAAAATTGATGAATACTCAATGCGCGTCTTAAAATGGCTTCCCTCCTTCAATGTTAAAAGGGAATGTCCTGTAATCTCAATCTGGATCAGAATAGAGAAGCTACCAGAGTACTTGCATAATCTTGACATTGTTAATTCCATAGCTTTTTCAATAGGTTGTCTCATTAAAACATGGATCCTAACAAAAAAAACAAAGCCATGCATAACGCATGATATGCTTGGGTCGAAATTGACATCACAAAGAAGCTGCAGCATCATATTTGGATGGGATTTGGTGAAAACGGAGGATGTTAGATTCAGATAAGCTACAAACAAATCCTGAAATATTGTATGCATTGCTTTCATGTAGGTCATGACAGGTCTTCATGCAAAAAAACTCATCCAAGACAATGATGCACCAAGCCTAATGAATACTCAACATGATAACAAGAAAGACAATGCATCACCTAAGGCACATCAGAAAAAGCCACAAGACTCTGAACAAGGAGCTACTATTAAATTTATTATCGTGAAACAATCAGAGTACAACACTGAAAGCCAAACCAAAAAAAAACACAACAACAAAGAGTACTAGGTAACAAATAACACAGAAAACAAGTTCTAATGCAGAACCTAATGAAAGTGTAGACAACCGAAAGAAACAATAAGATAACAACAATAGAGAGGATATAAGTGAGGCAATCAAATCCCTTGATGATAACTATAACCTGTTTCAAACATTGGAAATTGAATCCCCTATATCTGGATCTCCTAACAAGAACAATTCAGGAAGTCTACCTCCAACTCCAACACTGAAAAACAAACAGTTGACCCAAGTTTTCAGAAGATTTTATATCAGAAATTAAAACAAACAAAGAACAATAAAATAAGAAAGTCATTGGTAATCAAATCTCTTCAATTTGATGAGATCAGCAACAACAATAATATTAGCCTTAATGATTAAGGTCCTAGGTTAGAATATAAGAGGGATTGGCAACAATCCTTCTGTTTAGAGATTGAAATCAATAATAAAGAAAGAAAACATTAAGGTTGTATTCATTCAAGAACCAATGATAAACAGAGATCTGACTGGCTCAGTTGTTAAAAAAATCAAGCTACAAAATTTCTATGCAAATTCATCAAATAAGATTTGGATGTTCTAGGATATTGATCCGGGATTAAATGTTATTACTGATAGCCACCAGATCATATATACTTATGTTAAATATGTAATGCTTGATACATCCATAAGCATTACTTGCATTTATGTTAAATGTCAAAGATGAGGAAGAATAGAACTTTGGGAATATCTGAAAATCCCCTTCAACTCTGTAAAAGAATGGCTCTTACTTGGTGACATTAGTTCATTCTATCTATATCAGAACAATCTAGTTGTTCAAACTTCTGTTCTCAAAGCTA
Source organism: Limnanthes douglasii subsp. nivea (assembly GCA_036936605.1). Classification (NCBI taxonomy): domain Eukaryota; kingdom Viridiplantae; phylum Streptophyta; class Magnoliopsida; order Brassicales; family Limnanthaceae; genus Limnanthes; species Limnanthes douglasii. Next base: position 132,278,815 of record JAUPFV010000004.1, read on the forward strand.
TATTGACTTTTCTAATATGATTAACGACTGTTACTTGGAAGATGCTGGTTCTGTAGGTACTAAGTTCACTTGGACAAACAAAACTAAATTGAGGCGCTTGGAAGGGGTGTTATACAATCAGGAGTGGGATGACAACTTTAATGAAACAAAATTACTTCACATGTCAAGAACATGTTCAGACCACGCTCATTTACTCATAAATATCATACAAAATAGAGAAAAGCACAAGAAATCTTTCAGATTTCTTAACATATGGACTATGGACAAAGACTTTCTTAACTTTGTGGAAAAATCTGGAACATAGAAATGGATGGATACCCTATGTTTATTTATTGGAATAAACTGAAAAGATTGAAGAAATGTCTCAAAAGATGGAATGCCAATCACTTTTGTAATCTATTTAACAAGGTTAAGCAAGCTGAAGATGAGGTAACTATCAGTGAAGATCGCTACATAAGCTCAGGCACTGATCATGACAAAGGTTTTCTTTCTATATCCATTGCTGACCACTTATTAGCTCTCACTATGGAGGAAAAATTTTGGAAATAGAAAAGCCATTCTGAGTGGATAAAAGATGGGACCAAGAACACAAGAATATACCACAATTATGCTATGAAGAAAATGAGAAAAGGAATAATATGTGGAGTTCAAATTAGCAGCAGGTAGTGTACTGAAAAAGAGGAGATCAACTCATCAATTATATCTTATTTCACATATAAACTCTCATCTTACTCTTATAATAGCCTAAACCAAGAACTAACTTGCATGGAAAGTAGTATATTTAATGTCATCCTTAGAATAGTTACTGAATCAGACAATGACATGCTCTTAGCTACCCCCAACTGATCTTGAACTCTGGACAATCATCCAGCAACTAAATCCATATGAAGCTGCTGGTATGGATGGCTTTAATAGGTATTTTTATGTCACATGTTGGCATATTATAAAAACTGGCCTGATGAATGCACTAACTTCTTTCATTAATGGCTAGGACATTCTTAAAGGCATACTTTCCATAGGAATCTGCCTAATTCCTAAAGTTGTACACCCTACTTATTAGAACCAGTACAGACTTATTAACATATATAACCTAATGAACAGAATTATGTTCAAATTACTAAATAATAGACTTGCATCACTACTACCTAAGATGATCACTGAGTCTCAGGGTGCTTATGTAAAAGGCAGAGTTATTCAAGATAATATTTTGGTAGCTAAGGAGCTTATACATGACTTAAATAGGAAAAAAGGCCAATAATATAGTTATTAAAGTAGACATGTCGAAAGCATTCGATAACATTCCTAAATGCTTTGGATTCAATAATAGTTTCACCAATCTAATTAGTGGCATCATTAAGTCAGTTTTTATATCAATAGTAATCAATGGTCATGCTATAGAATTCTTTAAATCTAGAAGAGGCATAAGACAAGGGGACCATTTGTCCCAAGTCTGTTTCTATTAGCTGAAGAAATCCTGCTTATGGGTTTGTAAATCATGTTTGATTCAGACAAAACACTAAGATATTCTTGTAGAGGGAACATCAATATACCTATACTAGCATTTGTAGATGATTTGTTAATTTTTAGTAATGGACTAACCTCATCTTTGAAGAAAATTGGAGAATTCTTGCAGGAATACCAAGATGCCTCTGGCCAAGAAATGAACAAAGACAAAATAGAGATTATCATAGCCAAGATAATTACTGAAACTAGAAGAAAATATCTTACCATTTAAACAACTTTCAAGATAGTTCAACCACCTACAACTTACCTGGGTATAACACTCAGGCCTCACAACAAATCAACAAACATTTTCCCTTTTATAAACAAGATTAAAGAAAAGATCACCAACTCGGAAGGAAATAAGCTTTCGTATGTTGGTAGACTCACTTTGATTAACACAATACTCATGCTCATCCCAATGTGTTGGCTACAAAGGTGTTGGTTGCGCACTTATATCATTAACAACATAGAAAATCTAATGAATAAGTTTTTATGGGGTTCAATCAATGAAGAAAAGACAATGCATCGGTCTTCATGGCCATCTATATGTAAGCCATTCAAGGAGGGAGGCCTTAACGTTAACAGCCTTTATGATATCCAAAAATCCTTTTCATGTAAGTTATGGATAAGATTTATGGAGAATTTGTCCTTCTGGTCTAAACTGCTACACAATATCTACTGCAAAGGTGGATATCCATTACAACTTGACTACTCCAAACAAGGATCACAAACCCGGAAAATACTAGCCAAGATTAAAGACTTTGTTGAAGGAAATGTCATGTGAAAAATAGGTAAAGGAAATATTAATATCTGGTTGGATAACTAGTATGGAATACCTCCTTTTATTTCTCTCAATTCAAATTGTAATAACACATGGTTCAAATGCATGATGGTTAACTCTTTGTGCAGCAATGCTACCTGGAACATACCTAAAATGACTCAACTGTTAACTAAGTATAACATCAGCTTTATCACAAAACTCAAGATCAATGAACTTAAACCTGATATCATAACGTGAAAGCTTTCATCTGATGGTTCTATCAACATTAAAGACACTATAAAGGCCGTAAGAACTACTGGAAATTGCTCCTCCTTATTTGAAAGAATATGGAATCAGATCTCTCCTAGGAAATGTTCATTCCTAGCATGGAGACTTCTGAAAAACAAACTTCCAGTAGATTCTTTAACGCAAAGTAAACACATAACTATGCTGTCAAAATGTCAATTTTGTCAAAATTATGAATCAAAAGACCATTTATTTATTTCATGTACTTTTGCGTAGAGGATATGGTCTTACTTTGCAGGTTTAATCAAGGTAGATATAAAAGCTTCATGACAATTAATCACATGTATAGAACCTGGTTCCATTCTGCCCCAATCAAGACTCATATCAAAATGTTTCTTCCTTCAATCATTATGTGGGTGATATGGCAACAACGAAACAAAATTAAAATAAAGAATGAACCTGTATCAGTTGAATCAACTATTAGCTACATCAAATACATGTTCACATCTCTCAACCACTCTAACATATTAAAGTTAAAGAAATGGAAACCGAATGAACATGTAGAAATAACTCTGGGTTGCATCAACCGCATTAAAAACAAGAGGAAAATCTCCTATTTGTAATGGACTGCTCCTGCTAAAGGTATATTCTAAATCAATACAGACGCAAGCTGCTCTTTCAATGATGAGGCATCAGGTGATGTGATAATGAAAGACAGTGAAGGGAAGTTTGTACTAGGATATGGCAACAACTATGGAAAACTAACTACTATAAAGGTATAAGCTAGAGCTATCTACGAAGGCCTCCTATTATGCAGAATCAAATGAATAAGGGAAGTAGACATTGAAACTGATTCTGAAATATTAGTAAATTTAATCTCAATAGGAATCTATCCTAACCATCTAAAATCTATACTCTATAACATTAAGTCTCTTATATTCAGTACCATGTCAATTCATCATATATATATATATAGAGAGAGAGAGAGAGCAAAATCGAGGAGCCAATTAGCTTGCTCGATGGACTCAAAAATGCAAAATGAAGATAGACTATCTGAATTTTGTTCCTCCACTTGAATTAAATGCGATAATATTTCTAGAAATTTTACGGACTTGATATATTAGAGTTGAATAATGCTTACTTGTTTCATGAGGAACCTAATAGTGATAAACTCGATGATCTGAAGCTTATCTCCATCATCTTTCACTCAAGTTGTATGTTGCAGTCTGTTATTTATTTTTCCTAGAAAACAGAGTACCTAAACTACCCAGAAATTGCAAAGAAGATATCCAATAATCTACAAGCTGAAGAAGAAGGAAGACAATAAAAATCTGAAGTGAATGAAGCTGAGAAGACTCTCTCTCGAGTAATTGGAAATCTAAAATGAACGAGGTAAAATTCAAAACTGGCGTCATTCTATTTTTTGAATTATATTAGGGATAAATTACAGTATACCCCCTAAGTATCTGTTTATTAAAACAGGGTCCTTGCCTTATGTTACTCTCAAATGAGATCTTTAAACTTGGAAAATATCAATTGAGGTCCTTAACTTTTGTAATCCTTAATTGAGGTCCTTATGTTTTAATAAAATTGATTCTTAGACTAAAAAACAAAAACAAAAATTAACGTTGTAACGTAAATTTTATTGCTTTTGTTACAACCAAATTGATATTTGGACAAAAGAATTAGAAGTACACATACCAATATTATTGGGTGAACAATGGCGTAGCCAGGATTTAAACCCTATGGTGTCCTGGTTATTGTCCAAAAAATATTTCTTTTGTAGTGAAGTTGTAAAATGGTGTTGTAATATATCTTCATATTCCATCTATATAAAAATTGTTTATTTGTTTAAATGAGTCTTTCATATTATTTTTGTCAACACTTTGAAGTACTATTATAACATAAAAAATATAGAAGTTGACTAATAGAGGTATTGATTAGGACATCTATTATTAGTGAACTCAAGAGCCTATGTTGTTACGGTTTGAGCCGTAAAACAAAATAAAATATTATGATTTATGCAGGTCAATTTGTTTCGAAATTAAACTCTACAACTCTCTATTTTAAGAAAAAAATATAGATCAACCAATGTTAATCTTTGTAACTAGTGAATAGTAATATAAGACATGTACCAAAGCTTCAATTTTAAGAATTAATAACATAAAGCCATAATAAATACCTTAGTGTTTGAAGTTTGTAGTTAGAGTCTTCTAATTGATAGTAAAATAAAAAAAATTCTAAAAGATTGTATTTTGTAGTTAGGACCGACGACAAAGGAACAACCCATCAGCGGATCAAATTTATATAAATTTATATATGTTTATATTATTTTTTAAATCCTATTATAAATAATTAATATATATATATATATATATATTAATTATTTATATATATATATATATAAATTATCTTTTAATTAAGATATTTATTATAGTAAAATAATATAGATATATATAATATAATAAATAAATAAAATTGATATTATCTTTTAATTAAGATATTTATTACAGTAAAATAATATAGATGTTATTTTATATATAATAAAATAAATAATAAAATTTTAATGATATAATAAAATAAATAATAAAATTTTAATTCAAATCAAGAATCCACAGTTGGGTCTCGAACCACGACCTGTGGATTCCTCACATCCATCTTTACCAACCAACTCGACTGAAGCCTAATAAATAGTAGTAGTACTAAAGACATTATTTCTTGGGCTAGATAGGTTCCTGAGACGCACTGTTTTGAGGTTGATATAATATATTTAAAAGTAATTTTATAATTAAATGTATAATTTATATAGTCTCACATCATTGCTTTTTAAATTTAATTGGTGTTTTATTATTATTAATTTATATATTAAGAAGTTTTTTCTTTTTAGATCTCCTTTTATTAAGCACTATGCTCATCCTTTGCAAATCCGTTTGAATCGGTTTACTGCTCCATTTGAATTCTAACCCCAACCCCAACCTCAACCTGATTCGTTTATTAAGTTAAAGTCCTAACTAATAAATCTGATTTTATGCCAATTAAGTCTGCCTTGTCCAACTTTTATGCCTGGCGTACAACCCTAACTAACTTTATGGGTAGTTATTGGATCATGGTCCTACTGGTACCCATATTAGATTAAGACCTTTTAAGATCCAATATATTACTACTCTTTTTATTTTAAATATATAATTACTATTTTTGTGATAGGTTTGGTGTTTAAATTTGTGATCTTTGTTTATTATAATACTTTATTATAACGTTATAACTGATAATGTCACTATTGTTTTTTTAGTTCTGCAGCGGTTTTACTAACCTTAACCTCAAGAAATAATCCAAGTTGTATCATATAATAATACATTTAACGTCAGTTTAAAATATTTTTTATATTTAAGAAAGTTATTTTTAAATTATATATTTTAATTTAGTCAGAACATTTTTATATAATATAAAAATATTTAAAAATATTTACTAACATTTTTTTAACCAGTGTATTGTTTTTGGTCGAAATAAATGTTAACGAGTGTATTTAATATCCACTAACACAACTTAGTATATATATCTATAAAAATTACAAAAAAATGCCATATGTACGAAAACTTTACAACTGGAAAATTATTAAGTTTTGTTTATGATCTAAACAATTATTACAATTAAATATAAAAGTACATTTAAAGTTTTTTAATTTATTTCCTTTATTTAGAAACATTTTACATTTTCCATAAACTTAACCAGTGCCATGAAAATATATCAGCAAAACCATAAATAGATTAATAAATGTAAGCTCATTCATTCGTGCCCACTAAAATGACCAAAGCTATTTCCTCCATGAAAATTATTATTTCCTCCATAATTTGAAATCTCTAAAACTAGTGAAACATGATTTTACTATTTTACCTTTGTTTTGTATTCAAATTTAATGTTAGGTGCCATTAGTGAAATAGATTACCCTGCTGTGTAAAAAAAATATAATATTAAACCCTTTTTAATCCTACATATCTCACTTTGGCAACTTAAATTAACCCTAAACCCCAAAAACATCAGTTTTATTGAAGATTGAACGTCGTTCGACCATGAAAAATCAAGAATATTATTCCATGCATGAGAACAGCAGTAAAGCACCGGATAAGGTATTTTAATGTCGTTTTTTACGTTTTAGAATACATTAATTTGAGCACTTCCCGAGTTCAGCATTCCTGATTCAAGAATCTCACATGATTTTTTTTTATGCACTGAGCATGTGATTCCGAGTGGCCCACTCGGAATCACATGCTCAGTGCATAATTTTTTTTTTCAGAACAGTGATTTATCCCACGGCGAACCCAAGTCGAAACCCTAATCGATTCTAACAAATAAATCAAACCCCAATCGACACCCTATTTGAATCTAACATAGAAATCTAACAACAATCGAAACTCTAATCGAATCTAACAAAGAAATCTAACAACAATCGAAACCCTAATCGAATCTAATAAAGATATCTAACTTCAAACCCTAATCGAAAAATGAAGAATGGTTTTCTTCTCCAAGGTTTCTCACTCTTTGAATTTGTTTTGTAAGGTAGTGATAACGGTGAAAAATGGGTTTTCTTCTTTGTAAGGTAGTGATAATGGTGAAGAATGAGTTTTGTTGTTCTGAATGGGTAATGGTATGTTAAGGTAATGGTTTTGTGCAGAAAAAATGGGTAAAAAGGCAAATTTATAACTTCCTTTATGGAGGAAATAACATCGTGGAGGTTTTTTCAAAATATGGAGGAAATAATAATTTTCATGGAGGAAATAGCTTTGGCCCACTAAAATTTAGTGGTTTTCAATCTAATAGTTAAATATATATATATATATATATATATATATATATATATATATATATATATATTATTGATTTATAATTTTAATACTCCTATTGAAATTTGATATTCGGATTTAAAAACACATTAGTACTGAACTGGTTAATTATTTAGTTATTGGATAATAGTTATATATTATTAGAAGATTTATTTGTTGGGTTATTATTTGGTTGTCAATCGACATTTAATTATAAAAAAGTATGTGAGCTAGTTCAACTATGATTTTATGGATCATTAATAAATCAAACATAATGCTTTAGAAAAATTTGAAATACAAAAAATGCATCTTGTAACAAAAGGGTACAACCGTACAACCAATGTGAAGGGATTGACTATTTTGAAATATTTTCTCTAGTTTCATCAAATGACCCATTTAAGAAAATCAGGACTGTTGGTTCTCATTTTTATTTGGCTCTTCATTAGATGAATTTTAAGATAATGTTTCTCAATGGAAACATTGAATGATTTACATCTGGTAACCTAAATACTTTATATCTAGAGACCCGAAGTTGACGAGCGTGTAAAGTAAAGAATCTATTTATGAACTCAAATATGCATCCCATTAGTGGTACCGCAAATTCTTGGATACAATCATCTCATTCGAGTTTGAGATGAATCTTGCCGAATCTTGTGTATCTTACAAGTTCAGTTGGGGTAAAATTACTTATCTAGTGATGTATGTCAATGAAATACTCTTTGCATACGATCTAGGTTTATTGCATGCTACCAAGAGTTTTATATCAAAGAAATTTGATATGAAGATCTTGGTGAAGTGTTTTATGTCGTCGAGGACTCCTTTCCAGTACCCTTGTGAAGTCTTATATGATAAATGAATGTGTATGAAATTTATTTACTTAAACAAATATTTTCGCAAAGATTCATCCCGAGTATTGAGGATAGATTAGTTGATATATTTAAATTTAGAAAACAAACTTTTATCATTTATGGATGCATATTCAGGATACAATCAAATCCAGATGCATCTAGCGAATCAAGAATGAACTGTGTTTATCATTAGGAAAATTATTCATTGCTATGAATTCATGCCTTTCATATTGAATAATATAAGGGAAACTTACAAAAGAATGCTCAACAAATCCTTTCTTAGCAAGATATTCCAAAGTATGGAGGTGTATATTGACGACATGATTCTAAAGAGTCATGATGATTCCGGCTAGAATAAAAATTTGGAAGAGTGATTCAATAATTTAAGAGCCTTTAACTTGAAATTAAATTCTTAGAAGTATGATTTTGGGGTTTGAGGAGGAAAGTTCCCGGATTACCTAGTTAATTTAATAGGTATAAAGTTGTGGTTATGTTTTTCCCTTATTGATAGACTTAGAGATCGTACACCTACTGTATTCTTGATTTTTCTAGTGACTTTGTAGATGGGATCTTCTCCAGTAGTGATTCTCATGCTTTGTTTAGTGGGATTCAGTTCCACATACTGGATTTCTTCTACTTTAATGATTTTATTATTGTCTAAGACTCACGAATCATCTGGTGTTGTTAGAGTTTTCCACTCATGCATTACGTAGGTCTTGATAGACTAATATATATCGTGATTCGTTTCTGATTTTGTGTTAACAATCTTAGACTATTTACCTTCATCAATCATAGATTGGACTTGATCTTGTAGATCCCATCAATATATGGTATAGTGTCTAATGTCATTGTAGAAACTTACATAACTTGTTCTTATCTTTGTGCTCCTTGCGGCTTTTTAATTTCTATATCCTTTGATACTTGATTATAGTTTTTTATTTTTTCTATAGATTAATCCTAGATTATTCGTAAGCTTGGTGTATGTTCTCATGGCCGGATGTTCTTATCTTTTATCATTGTTATTATTGTTGTAGTTATTTATGGGCCTCCCTCGACTATTTTGATTGTAATGATTTGGTTTTTTCGAATATTTAATGTTATTCTTCGAGGCTCCGTGATGTGTTTTAGACTTCACATGTGACACAATAAATGTCTCATTATTTCTCGCCAAAGGATGATCATAAAGGTTTGTAGTTGGAGTTGTTGTATCTCTATTCATCCTCAATATAGAAATCTTCTCAACCTTGATATGGTGTTCCATGTTCATTAAAAAATGTCTAAATTTTAGTGTATTCTTTTTTCATTATGGTATTTAACAGAGGTCCTTGAAATATATCTTGTATGTATGCTACAACTGCCACCAAATCATGATTATCATGCAGTTTGTCTTTGTGTCCACAAACCTCTGATAATATTTCTTTAAGATTTCATTTGATCGTTCTTTGCAATGGATGACGTAATGTTTATTTCTCTTTATTACCTTATAAACAAATTAGTTTCTTAAAGTTGTTCTTAATATCTTAACTTTTTAATACTCCATGGTCGGAGGTTGTTGAATCCTTATAAGCCATTGTCTCTAAAGGTCATTAAAAAATCCATGCACTTCATATTGTCATATGACTCGTACTGCATCATCTAGACTTTAAATTTCTTTATATGTTGTTCATGTCTCAATTTCAATTTTATTTGTCCATCTTGTAGTTTGTGAACTTCGGTGGAAAATATCTATATAAGATATCCGATGGTAATGCATAATCTTCATCCATGTTGCTGTTTGTTTATCCGATGAATAGTAAGCCTATTTGTTGTTCTTTTTCGATGAGTTTGGCTTTTGTTTCCGTGTTTACTGTTATTTTGTATAAGATTAACCTTGATCAACTGATTTGTTTATTTATATATTGAGCAAGTTATGGGTATAACTTATACCTCGCTTAGTCCAGGTAGGGGTTGGGGCGTGAACTTGTATAAAATAATACTGTAGACATTTTTTTAAAACATAAATTATAAATAGGCATTAATTCATGAATCGTCCAACTAAAACAAGTCAAAAACTTTAAACGTAATACAAACACAAATGTTCAATTTTCCATGGTTTATATACATTCCGTCTGTTGATATCGTCCATATAATATGTTCATGGTTAGTTGAATTCGATTACCCAGTACGGTCCTTCCCATGTGGGTCCTAATTTTCATTCCTCGGGTCTGCTGAGTATGCTAAAATACACGTCAAAATACTAACTCTCATATTTTGATAGTTCTGGGTTTCAATTTTGACTTATACATTTATGCGGAAAACCGCTTCATGGAGAACTCCCTTAAGTGGGCCTCGCGACTGTGTTGCTTCAGCAATTCCAAGTCAAATCATCGTCTTTCTTCATTTTTATTTTATTATACCAAATGATGTGAACGATTAACGCTCCAATTTCCACCGGTACATTGGTTTTCACTACATAAGTGAGTTGAAAGGAGGTTTCGCTAGTTGGGCTTCGTGAGTCATTCGATAAGTCTATATTATATATGTGCGCTTACCATAATCTTATTCAATTTATCCATAATTGTTTGGTTGGTAACCTCTACATGTCAATTGACTTCTATGTATTATGGCGATGGAAAAACATTATGGTGGATCTGATACTCGAGGCATAATCATCTCATCCCCTTGTTATCAAAATGTAACCCTTTTTTTAGATGAGAATTCTTGGGGTACCAAATCGACATACTATATTCTTCTATATGAACTTCATAATCTTCTCTTCTTTAGTGTGGTCAAGGGCATCTATTGATACCCATTTCGTAAAATAATCGATTCTAACGATTAGAAACTTGATATTGCATGGTTAGGCGGGTAAATGACCAACCAGGCCCATCCATATTGATCGAATGAACATGCCCCTAAGATGGATATGAGCTTGAACCTCGGTTGATACTAAAACTTAGACCAACTTTGACGGTTTTCATGTTTTCTAAACAAATTATTTGCATTGTTATGCATGTCGGGTCAGTAGTATCCAAAGGTTAAAGCTTCGTGAGCCATTGTCCGGGTGTCGATATGTCCATTGCAGGATCCAAGGTGGATTTCTTTCAAAAATTACTCAGATTTAAATGATCCTAAGAATTTTAGCAAAGGATGTAGGTAGCCTTGGTCAAACAACTTCCCATCCATGATTACATACCTCACGACTCGCAAAATCAACCTTCTTGCTTCTACTTTGTTATATGGTTAAGTATCGCCAGTCATCTATGCCCTTGGTTTCGAAATTATTGTGGAAACAATCTAGTTTTACTTCGGATTAAAACATGACTCTCATTGTCTTTGAAAATTATCTGATTTCTGAGGTTCCCCTTTGAGCTTTCCTTTGAAGAAAGGTAATCAACCATTTTGTTATGATCTTGACTGATCTGCTTAAATTTTATTTTCCCAAAGGGTTCACTGAGATTCTTTACTTTCTCAAAGTAGTATTTCAAAGTAGTGTTTCATCACGTCCTCCCGTATTTCATATTCCCCAATGATTTGTTTTATCACTAGTCGTGAGTCGTTTCACACTCTGAAATTTATGGTGGTGAGTTCTCTAACTACTTTCAATCTCGCTATCATAGCCTTATAATCAAACCCGTTATTTTATAACTTAAATCCAAAATCAATATCTAAAATTACATATTCCCCATCCGGTGATATGATATATACTTATATGCATCACCTTATGTTGGATGTTTTGTCGGTGTACATCAGTCATTATGGGTCTATTTTTCTTTTTATTCCCGTGGGTATTTCATTTATTCCTCCGGAAATTGGTTAATACATATCATTTTATCACACTTCCATATACAAAAGAGATTCAAACTTTTCCAACTTGATTTCTCATTTTGTTAAGCGTCCATAGGCCTCAATTGTGCTCAAGATTGACCTGATAGGCAAAGTCTTTGGCACTTGGACTGAATGGGATTAGAAATACTGTCATAATTTTCTAACAGTCTTGCTAGTGATACTGTGATAGTACAGTTTCCACCGCAGAGTACCTCTTGTTTGACTCTAAAATGGTTTTGTTGAAGTAGTAAATAGGACGGTATATTAATGGTAGGTTGACGTGTGTAACTTTCAAGCATGTACCAACACTTGGAGAATTTTTACCGAACCTTCAAGGGGTATCTTCTAATATCCCGTTACTAATCTAAATTCATTATCCACCAAGTATCTTAACTATTAATGGTAGGTTGACGTTTTCACCTTGAAGTAATGCAACCATAGTCTGCCTAGAAAGAAATTGTATGGGAACGGTACATCCAGTACCATAAATTCTGCGACCTCTGTTTTGGCCCATATTTTGAATCCTATCGAGACGGCCATATCTATTTTTTCATAAAGGCTCTATGGCTTTGCCATGTAGTCATAATACAAGATGGTAATTAAAATGAAGAGAGATATTGAATGGCCACTCCTATTTTGACCTCAACAACACGTTCGTTTTCGTCCCTTGCTCTAAGGAAAATCATCTTGTCTCACACCGGGCAACATCGGCCATTCTTAGTGATACATCTTTATGAGGTAGGATTATATCTTCAAAGAACGTGTCGGGTTTAATTTTGGGAGGTCATCTGATAGAATTTTTTTTCGATGCGAGTTGTTAGTGGTGAATAGAATGAGGACAACTTCATCGAGGACGTCAACAAATGGTTGGTTCATTGTTTTTTTTGGGTTTGGTTTTATGCATAAGTTCATCATTGAGTTTAGAGGGGTATCGTCCTTTCCTTGCGTCACCTTTCGTGGAGATAGTGGTCGACATGTCAACAATACTGTTCTGATGACGGACTTTCTTTAATATCGTAGATTCACTTTTCTAGCATCGGGAGAGCTTGTATGCAGCCCCTCTTATGGTAACCTGGACAAATGGCCAAGTTTTAGGGATCGCGCTAGTGCATAGAGTACCCCCTCAATAAATTCAATTAGTATTCATTCATATTTTAAAAATCATCTTAATGATCTTGATTTGGAAAACCAACCATATGATAAAAAGTTTTTTTAATGAGTTTATCCTCCACAACATGCACATATAGTGCTTTCATATGTAGATTGACTTACATGAAAAGTATTGCAAGTTTAGAATCATATTTAGTTTTCTCACAATGAACATTGTATATGAGATAAATTAATCAGTATGATTTTGTATGAAGTCTTTTATATTTCCTGAAACGTAAATATTTAGAATTTGACTTAGACTTAATTTATCTCATTTTACCATAGGTTTATTAAAAGGAAACGTAACAGTTATGAACTTAGTTCTACTGAATTATAGATACACACAGTTCACAACTAAGTTCATCTAAAAATCAATGGATAATATTACCTTAAGAATCTATGGTACCAATTTTGAGAAGCCTATTTATGCCTATAAATGGATTTTATCAGTTTTCATACCATTGACTTTGACTAAAAAATTTAAAAGTTCATAGGTTACAACATATAGATATTCATCAATATCACCATTAAGAAAATTAATTTTAACATCCATTTGATCAAAGTGTGCAACTAGTCTCATGACTATCCTAAAATAGTCATTCATAAAACTAGAGATATATTATCTTTAAATTTGATCTTTTTATGTTCGGTATAATCTATTGTCACAAGCCGCACTTTATATCTCTCCACATTACCCTTGGAATCCCATTTGGTTTTGTAAATTCATTTACAACCAATCAACTTATTTTATTTAGATAATAGGAAAAGCTCCCAAAATATGTTATCTTACATTGGCTAATACTATTCCTTCATAACATTGATCCACGGTTGAGAATCATAACTATTTATGGGTTCACGAAAATACGACGGATCGTTTATCGTTACATTACATACATAATTATGTTCTCGAATATACACTATATGATCCAAAGATAAAAGGTTCTTCATATCTCCAGTGGATATTCTTAAAAGCATATTTATTCTGTTTGCACTTCTTAAGAATGTAGCTTTTTATCTTTTTGAACAATTTTATCTTGTTCCTCATGTGGAAGACAGATATCGTCTTAAATATCTTCATGTTATAACGGGATTGGAATGAATGGCATGGAAATTAAATTATATGATACTTGAGTATGAATTCACTAAGATGGATCATTTTGATGAAAGTTTGGCTTTATGACCTACATATACTTGTTAGAAATTTCATTAATCTTTATGTAATCTTTCTTAAAATGAATATATGTTCCTAAATTATCCCCCAAACTTAATGATCATAAAACTTAAAGCCTTTTTTTCTAAATATCTAATAAAATAACATGAAACATTTTTACTGTTCAATTTTTTTGGTTCAGTCTATAAGAATTTACTTTAGGTGAGCATCTTCAAACATGCATATGCTTTAGGTTAACCTTATACCCAGTCTTAAGTTCATTTAGGGTCTTAATGATTTATTTTGTAAGATCTTTATTAATAATATATACAATATATGTGATGTTCTCTGTTTATAATGATAATGGTATAACTGAATGACGAACCATACTTCTCACTATATCTTTAAGAATACGGTTTTGTCTTCCAGATACACCTTTTATGTTAGGCTGACATGATATTATGTTTTAAAGAAATATACCACACTCTTCTAGATAATTTGCATATAATCCATGAACTTATTCACGCAAACCTTTACATCTACTATAATATTCTCTATTACGGTCAGATTTAACACATTGAATCTTCTTACCAAGTTGTTTATCTCTGATCTTTAATTAAAAGCTACAAACTTGTCTTGAGGATTTTAATATATAATGAAATGGATTTAGATACTTGTACCGAGAGAATGTATGTATAAACGAGATACATTAATGTTTTCCATTTTATGATGCCTTTCGGCACGGTCCATAATTATTGTTTTATATAAACTTCAAGATTTTTTTCGCTTGGTATACACCTAAGATTATCACTGTAGTCTATTTTCATTAATACATCTGATACAAGTACTGAATACTGAATAATCAAGAAAAACTAATAAATTTTTCAACAACAAATGTATCGGTCCTTACCTTAGAGATATAACCTAAATGTTTATGTCCTAAACTTTCAGGTTTTTAGTTTTGTTTATGAGATGTATGTTATTCATTACTTATTTGTGATGCTTAATACAATTTAATAAATACAATTTATAATTCATTGTTTGAATATATAATGCCTATCACATTATCATATAAAGCAAGAGACTTTTGATTATTCTAAAAAAACGAATATTTAAAGGTTTTCTTAAGAAAATATTCAAAATTTTATAACATATTTCAAATACAAAAAATGTTCACTAGAAAGTTACAATTAAATATCACAAATGATATAAACTAAACATATATTGTATTTTACTTTATAGATGTATCTTTTGCCATCATTGAGGCTTTAGTTTTTTTATCGTATATGGCATAGAAGTACAAACATGGATGGTCGTAACCTTATCAACCCAACATGTGTAACTTGCATCTAAAACTAAATTGATTTATGAACATACCAGACTTATCAGACTACCATTAGTTTTCGTATAAGATTAGTACTTTTCAAATTCCTTTTTCAGATGCTTCATCCTTTTACAAAAGAAACATAAACCTACAATACGTAATTACTTATGTTTCTTTGATCCTAAACCAAAATCCTTATCAAATGCTCTATCATACTTTATATTCTCTATTTGTTCTATTGAGAACTCTCCATATGTACCTTGGGATGCTACTTCTTGAGTCTCTCATCCTCCTAAGTAGGTTGAGAAGTCAACTCACTAACTGTCTATTTCTTATGTCGTGGAAAAACTAAAACACGTTCTTATTGTCTATTTATTATTGAACTTTATGGTAGAAATATGCATCAATAACATGCTAATATTCACCTTATTAATTACGGAAAAACGTTTTTCAATTGGTTGAGAAAATCAATTGTATGGTTGATCTCAATCGGGTCAACTCCATAAAATATCAAGTTATTCCTTTTTTCATGACTTCGAAGCACAATCTGATTGACTCATCCCACTCATCCCACGACTTGAATTAGTTATTCTCTTTATGAGAACTATATTCACTGCTACGTAGTAATTAATACTATGTGAAAATTATGATATCTCAAATATAATTCCATACCCTATTTTCATTCAAAAAATCGAACATATTTAAAATAAAAGGTTTATTGCCTATTGGGTTAAAGATATTTACCAGACCATTAAATATAACTTAACAAACAACACATAAATCACACATTTATTTAAAATAAAACTGTAGAAACAATGTCTAAATATATAATATTATATGTAAAATATGACTATATATCGCTAATAAGATACATTTGGACAAATATATTAACATGCACTTATATGAGTTTGAGAAAAGTCATTGTTGATCAAACTTTAATCGAATTATTTTGGTATAGTGTTCATTTGACAATCTCATGCTCATAAATAATTAAACCGAACATTAAATTTCATCTTGATCGGCAGCGCTTACAACAATATTAATCATGAAGCATTCAAAACCCCAAAACAATCATTTCTATAGCAATGATTATTTTGGCGATCTATTGGCTTCAAGACTCGCTTATCAAAGTCATTTAATCGATATAACACATAAAAAACGAGCAACTGAACAACCACACTCAATTCCAAACTTAACATGCGGTACAGATCTAAAGGAAGCCCTATTAAGGTGCATATAAAGTGCCAAGTTGCAGAAGAACATTGTCGGGCCGCATCATGTAATTGACGCAAAAACATCAGAGATTGAAGAGTCGTTGTCACATTTCTAGCTCAGTTTTGGCTTTATGTGTAGTGGTGATGTACCTTTTGTCACGATAAACCGATCCAAAAATCAAATTAAAAACCCTAACCTTTATCAAACAAATCTTAATAGATAAGTACATTTTGGCCAAACCTATTACTATCTAGTATCCGAAAATGGGTTAATGCTCACTTAATACCCATTTCAACAAAACAATTCCCTTTCACGATCTAATTTTTTTTTAATACCATAACTACCCTTAATCTAGTATATAAGTCTGATTTTGAGAATTAATGGGTATTTTCACCCAATCATCAATTTCAAATTTTGAATTTCGAAACGGCATCCACTCTTAATCTGTCTTCTCTTACTTTTCTTTTCTCTCTCCTCTTTTTCTCTCTCCACCTTCGAACCCAATCAACAAATATGAATTTCGAATCAGCCTCCCCTCTCTCTTAACCAGCCTCCACTCTTCTCGTCGTCGGCGTCTGTGGTCAAGCTCCTTCCGTCGCTCTAACAGCCACTCATGTTCCTCCCACTCCGATGACACAAACCGCAAACCGCAAAAGGTCATTACACGAAGGGAGCCGAGTTAATTGATTCGGTCCTCGATGTTGTCAGGAAGGAGGAAGAGAGCTGCGATTGCTTGTAAGGTGAATTGCTCGATTCCGTACAATGTGTTTGAATTATTAGTCTTTTGTTTCTATCTTTGAATCGGATCTCGTTTTTGTGTTTGTCTGCTGAGAGGCATTCGTTGATTTGAGTGAATTTAGAGGTCGGTTATCGTGGATTGGTTGAGATATAGTGTAGATCTTATGGAACTTGTTTGATCTGTTCATCCTCGGTAGTAGCTTCTAATCTGAAGGAGATGTCTATCTTCATTATTGTCTTCTTAAACTGCTATTTGTAGTATGCTTTCTGATATCAAAATAGATACATTGTTCAACTTTCTCCTCTAATGAAATTGGTACATGATCTTGGAATTTGTTTGTTTTCTAGCTGGTCATTACTGCTTCTTTTTCGTATTTAACTCATATCTTTGAGTGTTTAGACACTGATACACTTTAATTCATTGAAATTCTGGATCAGGATTCCAACTCTGCCATTCTTTGGGTGGAGGCACCGGTTCTGGAATGGGAACTCTTCTTATTTCCAAGATCAGGGAGGAGTACCCAGACCGTATGATGTTAACATTTTCCGTATTTCCCTCTCCTAAGGTCTCTGACACTGTTGTTGAGCCGTACAATGCTACTTTCTCAGTCCCTCTCCTGGTTTGGTAGTCAAAGCGGCTACTGTTGTTGCTCCTAAGGTACTCAATTTCGGTTCCCTTTTGTTAATTATCACTATCGCTTCGTTTGTCCAATTGGTCAGTTTAGAATTCAAGTATGTATGTGATAGTGATGCTCACTAATTGGTGAATCTGTTTAGTTGGAAATGGCTTATAGTTAGGACTTTTTTGGTTTATGTGTATATAAACTCCCCCCTTTGAACAAACATGAAGAATAGATTCTATGTAATGTGCTTGTTGTTGATTATTCAGTTGGCGTCTGATAGATATGAACAAATACATTGCGTTTTTACTAATTGGAGTCTGGTAGTTTGCACTCACAGACATTGCGATTGTTCCGCATATTGTTTTGATAGATCTGATTTATAGAAATTAAAATGAGTCCGATAGATATGCATAAAGACAATGCTAGTTAACTAATCACAAGTATGATACCTTCCTTACTCTTTTGGTTCTTTACTCTTTTGGTTTTAAAATACTACACAATACAAGAAGAGTAGGTGCATGATGCTCCCTTCTTTCTTGCATTATGCTTCCGAGCTAGAATTTCGAGCTTTAATGTTGCACAACTGAATTGCAATGCTTGCTTGTTCAGCCCTTTTTGGTTTCCTTGGTTTCTATATTTCCTTTTAGCTTTATAAATGATTTGTTCTATTGTGGCATCTCTTCATATGCAACCTTTGTTGCAATATATTCAATTAATGACAGAACATTATTGTTATTTTTGCAGGAAAACAGAAGATGGAAGCTTCTGTAGCTGTTATTTATGTGTCTTTTATCTATTTCTAAGGCATTCGAGTTGCATCGATGTGTTTCAGAAACATATATAAATATATATTATCTGTAATGTGTGTTTGAAGAAGTTGTAATAGACAATTCATCTTGTGTTTTGTTTTCTATTTCTACCTTTGTTTGGATTTGATATCTTCTTCTAAGTTTTTATGAGTGAGTTTGAGGAGATCCAAAAGAATTGAACAGAATCAGACTCCTACAGAGATTAAGAAAACAAACATGCCCTATATACAAAAAGTTTACAGTTTTTAGAAATCTTAAGGTATCTGGGCAGGGGCTGTAGACAATGCCTTTGGTGCATATACTCCATGTAGCTAATGGTTCTCATGTTTGTACTATAAACTAAACGCTCTCATGAAAAACATGTTGCTAGATAAGAAGGAACACCTTGCTAGATAAGAAGGGACACCTTGCTAGATAAGAAGGAACACATTGCTAGACAAGAAGGAACACCCTGCTGAAAACGCATTATCTATCAGACTATTGTGTTTTAAAACACAAAGAACTGCTGAAAACTGCAAAAAAACCCAAAAGTATCAAAACTCATAACAAGCTTTTTAAATCTCTGACAAGAACATTGTAATCCGTTTAAAATCAAAATCTGCAGGAGTATTTGAGTATAACTGAAAATAAGATGCAGATCACACTTAAGAACTGATACGTATACACATTATAATCATATTTTAGTCGATGCATCGTTTGTTACTACATCAAAATATTCGACAGACTGACGTTAAATTCAGTAAAGCGTTCATTTCCCGCTGAACCAAATCTTTCAATTACAATACTCGGTAACTAGGAATAAGCAACACTAATCTAATGTTTAAAAAAACAACAAGCCGCTTGTAATAATCAAAACTGGAGCTCAGCAGAAGGACCGCCGCAGATAAGACCGACTTTTAGAGCTCTTGTTCTCTCACGATGGAAATGATAGATATGAAGGAACACCTTGCTAGATACGAAGGAACACCTTGCTAGATATGAAGGCACACATTGCTAGACAAGAAGGAACACCCTACTAGATATGATCTACAAACAACCCAGACAAATTACAGTCTCACAATGCATACCTTGCGATTTTAGTGAACCTACATTGCGATTTTAGTGAACCTACATTGCGATTTTAGTGCATATCTGATTGCTAGACACTATATTATTTGTCAGTTGTGATTTATGCCTTGTATACACTGCTAGATACAGCATGAAACATTGCTAGATACAGCATGAGATATTGCTAGATACAGCATGAGACATTGCTAGATACAGTGAAATAACTGTTTGACTGTAATTCTAATATCACATTTCTAGATACATAGATATGAGATTGCTAGTGACACTAAAAAAACTTTGCCACAAAAACTAGTAATATAACAATGTTTTCAGAACCGTATAGAAGGTTGATTATGTGTTCAAACGTACCTCTTCGACAGTAACAACGCTGGTGGCTCGACGACGGCTTCCTTCTCCCGGTCCATCAACAACACAAGACGATACAGTAATATAATCTACATCAATTTTAAAGCATATCAAACATAAATGCGAGTCAGTTCTATAAATCTTAATTATAGATCTATGTTTCTTTTGGTCTCAAAGTTACTTAAACTGCTAAGTTTTGTTCATCATTTTCAAAAAAGTAGATCTAGCTCATATTAGTTTATAGGATTGAAGTATAACACTAACGTACAACTGTAGACGAAACGAAAAAATGTCACCGGAGAACAGAGAACTGTCCAATACAGTACTCAAATACAGTGACTACTCCGGCGACGTTAATACAGTCGACTGTTAAACACACAGAGCCACATTGAAACGTCCGACGAAAACAAAAATTATGTCAAACATACCTCTTCGACAGTAACGACGCTGGTGGCTCGACGACGGCTTCCTTCTTTACCTTTTGATCGATGTCGGAGCATAATGCTCACAGACAGCCAGTGTTCAGTACCTGTTCGACGGAGAAAATAACGTACCTGTTCGACTCTGTTCAAAAGAGTAGGAGGCAGTAGACGGTGGTCGGCGGTTAAACTACTCCGGCGACGTCTTTAAAACTATGTGTGCTTATGAAAACAATGAGTGAAGTCCAAACGTCCAGCGAAAAGAAGAAACAAAGAACCTTACCTTCCCAAAACAAACGACGCCGGTGACTGGTCGTCGGCTCCAACTCCTAGCTGTTGATCGGTTTCGCGGTGGATGTTCTGTGACTTTTTTCGTTCGACGGAATACGAACTGGTCGACGGCAAGGATTACAATCGACGGAACCTCCGCTGGGTCAGACTTGGCTCCAGTTTTTTGGGTTTCTCTCTCCTCAAAATTAGAAATGTGAAAGTGGGGGAAATGGAACCAAAAAGTCACGATTAGAAGGTGAAAATGTGGGTTTCAATCAAAAATCCCTCTTTTATACCCTAGAGGGTAAAATTGTCCAAAATATGGCTCTAGGTATTTTATGAAACTAGTCCAAAAACGGGTACTATTTTGGTATTTGATAGTTGAGTAGGTATTTAGCGGTACTTTCCTCAACTTATAATCGTAACATAACTTATCTCTAACAAATCAAATAAACATACAATTTCAAATCCTAAATCCACATATTTACCAACTCAACCACCAAATAATGTCCAAATATCATTTAAGTGGAAGGAAAAATATATTACATTTATTACAATCATAATTTGTGGAAGGAAAAATATATTACATTTATTACAATTATATTTTTAAATTTTGTTGATGCGATTATAAAATATGATCCAATTATTTGTTTATTCACAAATTAATTTTTAATGTTTGACTCAAATGATAATATTTAGAATAAATACTTTTACATTATAATACAGTTACATTTATAACTTATTTTTTTATTTTGTATTTTTATTTATTTATTTATCTAATTATTTATTTATATAATGCGTTGTCTAAATAGGACTATTATACATGTTATCCGTAAAAATTTATATATTTTTCGTATTAATTTTATTTAGTTTATATTTTCGTCGTGCTGGTTTACAAGCTATTGTATTGGATGAAAGATTGATTCTGCGCGTTAAATAACGGGATTTCCTCAAAAAATTATGGTTAAAAATATTTATTAAAATCGTATTAGTTTGGTTGTTGAATTAATTCGTAAACAAATCCGTAATCCAAACAGAAGTAGAAGAATTATAATTAAACAATTGACTAATAAATTTTCACTAAAACCGAATCGGAATGTACGATAGCTGCGAGCCACGTACAAAATCAAGTTTTATAATAATTTTGTGACTAATAATGTCGGTATAAAAATTTAGAATATTCTTCCTATATCATTCATCATGTGAACAAATCTAACAGAACTCCGGGAATCGGTTAGAATACAAATTGAGCGTTGACCAACGGATCTCCGGCGAAATATTATTTTTGTAAGCTATCGTCTGACAAATTTGTCTTTTCTAGAAGATGATCCCACTTTAGATAGAGACCGAATCTGATCACACCGTCAAACTTAAATGCTGACGTTTAATACCTTGAAAATCGTGGGACCGATTGTATGATTAGAATATTAAGTACACGGTTCGTTACCAATTTATAAAGTGTGGGCACATATTGAGAAGATAAGATTTAACATGCCCTAGATCTGAATATAATATATATATATATATATATATATATATATATATATATATATATGTGCAATTTTTTTTAACAGTTATTTTTATTAAATTGATAAATATACCGCATTTATCCACTGTATTTGTGAAGGTAATCTTTAGAGTGGAGGAAGTGCCAAATAATATATTTGAGTTGAAATTGATTTATTATTAATTAATTTATTAATTTTGAAATGATTTTTTTTAAATGATTTGTGCCAATATAGAGACCATTTCTCAGAATGGCAGCAATCTGCATTCTTAATTAATCAGGTATTTGACTGACCACGATTTCGTTGCCAGCCATCTTTGTTGAGGATGTTCAGAATATCTTTGTTGAGGATGTTCAGAAATCTTTTCATTTTTTATCAAGATTGATAAAGAGATCACATTACACTACCAAGATTCAATTAGAATTTTATCGGCTTTTAAAAGATTTTAAACCAGTCTGTTTATAATGCTTTTCCATTAATGAAGTTCAGCTCCTTTCCAATCTTAGGTTTTATATGAATCGGCGGTAAAAAATTAATTTCACCGGTGTTTTCATTATCTATTCTTTCTAGCAGTTATTGTTAGGTTGAGTAGTAATTTTTGGGAGAAAAAATATGATAAAAGTATTGAGTAGTTCGATTCGAATGAATTAAGGTTTTTAGGGATCGGTTTATAATTGAAGTTTCATCATTTTTTTTTCCGGAAGAAACCCGCAGCCGCTATTCAGAGTGCAATGAGTGCGTACAGGGTAAACCCTTAGTCTGACGCGATAGCCTGCAAACCAACGCCAGAAGGTAAACCACACAAGGTGACAGGCTCAGCCGAGAAAGCGTATGTAGAAGGACTCGAACTCATGACCTTTTAGTCATAAGAATGCCATACTCAACCAACTCGGCTACACCTTAGGGGCGAAGTTTCACCATCTACTAAATGAAACACATGTCAAATATCTCGGTTCATTTTTATAATTAGTTTTGATATTAACTTTTTTTTTCCGACAATGTTCATATTTAGACTTCTCTTATTATTAATTTTTTTTGGAGAATTTATTTGTTTTAACAAGATGAAATTTTATTGAAAAAAATCAATCTTGACCCATAAAAGGTTAAAGCTTCGTAGTCCGATAAAAAGGTGCTGATAATTATTTTCCATGTTGGTTTTTTTATCTGTCAAAAAAAAAAAATTAGTGATAGAAGTCAGGTAGAACATAGTATCGAGGGACATGTAATTTCAATTAAGCTTTTCTTATTTCTTGCACAGTTCCCTGGGTCTAGTAGCTGCTCCTTGACAATGATTTAATTTTATTGAGAGAATTCTATATCATATTCCATGAAAAAAAATTATTTGATAATTCACAGAACTTTTTTGAGAAATAAATGATCATCAGTATTTATAAGTAAACATTTGAATTTGATGAGTCAAAAATAAAATAATTTTTTTGGTAGATATTAAACACTTTAAAAAAATAGATAACAAATTTAAATATATTTATCTCCATTTTGGTTCATCGTCATTTTTAAAAAGGTCAATAAAAAATTGGTGTGACAATAAAAGCAATCAACGAAAGTATGTTCAAAACAATTTTTTTTTGTTTTGAGTTGGTGTGACATCGCGACAATGAGAATAAACTACCTTATGGAGTTTACAGAAAGCTGATCATTCGTGATGACCATGTAAACTACCACGTCGATTATAGTTAGACAATCGTCATTAATCATTGCCTTGCTATATTGAACCATGTTCGCCACCACAATGGCGAATGAACACAGGTTCGAAAAGTCATGTTTTTTATAAAACAAATACACATTTTATAATAAAATATTTTATGTATGAATTTTTTGAACCCTATAAGTATGCTACTAGGCTAAGATATGTGAATATACATGTTATGAGAAAAATCTAAAAGATCAAAATGCCAAGATAGTAGTTTTATTGATTCGAGAAGATTTTTCAACATAACCTTACAACATCTTTTATCTCTTATATATACTACTCTTGGTCGTAACTCCTTTATTAATTACGAATATTAAATGGGTTGAGACCATCATTAAGTTGATTCCTATATTTTCTCATTAATGAGTGATCCCTGAATATTTGATCATTGATTATCTTTTCTGGATTAGTGGTCTTTAAAACAGTCCACTGTGTTGACTTTATTAATACTCGTTGACGTAAACGATTAGTTTTATAACTAGCCAAGCATAGCATCTTTTATTATCTTGCTTGGTCGGCGTTGGGGCTCTCTTGTCTGCTCGGCCAGCCCTAATGCTACCTCATCTTTGATCGAGTGATTCTTTTGCTTGGGCGTGCCATCAACTTATGTCGGGCGTGCCATCAACTTGTCCCGGGCGTGCCTACTTTTAAACGTGCTATGTTCGACTTAGTGTTGAGCGCAGATTTAGCCTTAGTATCTTCCTTTTGATGTATTTTCTTTGGCCGAGCGTACGTATTTCCAATCATGCTATGCTCGACTTAGATCAAGTGCATCCGGTCTTGTATCTTTCCTGCTCGGATCGCAAGCTTTGTTTCCTCTTCTAGTCATTTTCTTTCTTTTTGTTCAGTTATGTTATGCCCTGCTCGGCTTTGCTCTGCTCTACTCTGTTCTGCTCTACTTAATTCTGCTCTGCCTCTATGTTTATGCTTGATATTGATTGTGGGAACCTACTCCCTTATCAGGTTTCCCCCTAGTCCAATGAGTAAGTGTGAAATAATTACTGATTGGAATGAAAAAGGAAAAAAGCATGGGTGACGCGTCACTCTTTGATTTGATTGCGTGTGTCGATTTGGTTTGATTTTCTGACAAGTTACTGTAGAAAAGCGTGTTAGGAGTTTGATTTCTCAATGCGTGATTCGACAGGTGTCATCATTGTGGTGACGGTTGGGTAAGTGAACCATTTCTTGGGTATTGAGATGGGTTTTTTTTTAAAAAAAATCTAAGAGTTTACTCTGTAAAGATCCTTTTGGAAAAGTGCTTGAGAAAGAGTAGGAGAGGAAAAACTTATTGTCGAGACTATAACAACATTGTGACTCACTGTTGAGAGAGGCTACCTGCGATACAATCGGAGAACAAGTACTAAATCAGGTACACAATCTTTATTTGGTCTTCCACTTTAGGTTAGGTTAGAGAGTATAGGGAAAAATATTAAATGGTTGTACGGGCTCTTAGAGTTTTGGGAATGAATGTTTTGTTACACCAAATACTAGGTTTATTTATGGTAAGATAACGTATTATTCGGTGAAACCCTATTCTGATAATCACTGTTGGTTAATTGCAGTCGATTTATTCATGACGCCAAAGAAAACAATGAGGAAGAAAACAGTGGAAGTGAAATCAAAGTATGAGGAGATGGATGTACTAGAGGAGTATTTCGCCAAAATTACTCTGAAGTATAGGTATCTGACCGAGAAATCCCTAATGGAGTTTAGGACTAGGTATGGGTTTCCTGGCGACGTGACCATTAGGGTGCCTCGGTCAGGGGATCAATCTTAAACAACTGAAGAGGGGGAAACCTGTCTGTATACTACCTTATTTGATTGGGACCTGCGACTACCTCTGCCATCCCTGATTAGGGAGTTTTTTAGTTTTATTAAAATTTGCCCCACCCAGCTAACGACGAATGGTTGGAGGACGCTGTTGAGCATTGTTCTGAGCTCTCAATATTTCAGAATGCCTCTCTGCTTGGTTGATGTATTAGCTGGAATGGAGGTGTCCAAATTGGCGCGGTCGTCATTATTCTATCTGCAGCTAAATGGAGCTAGACACATAGTTAACCTCCCCAATTCTGATAAGACTTAGAAAAGCATAGGTTTATTTACGTGTCTGGTAATTGGGAGTATGAGAGTGCGATGTTGAATCTTCAGTTAGAGAGACGTTAGAGGTCTAAGTGTTAGCTTTTCTAAATATTTTTGTATGTAGATTGGTCTGTAGAGTTTTCTATAATAGGTTATGTGTTGGTGCATGTGAAGGGAAGTGCCAAAAGTTGTGCAAAGAAGGCCATCTGAAAGGATCAGTGAATCTTTTGGCAAAATTGTCTGCCGCGATGCACGCTGTTTGGGGAGGCAAGCTGACACAAATCTTTTGTGTGGTAAATTATTTAAAGGCCGGTCTGTGGCGCATTCCTGAACTGTCAGTGGCAGAGGACGGGAGAGTAACAATGGGTGACAGTGAAGAAGAGGCAAATTTGGAGAGGCTCCTAGCACTAATAGAGCAGCGGTGCGAAGACGGAGACTTTTACGGGCTGGGTCTATCGGTGCCGACATGACAAAAGGCGTGAGAAACCAGTGGGTCAGCGTTTACACTCGAAGGAGCATAGAAGGGTGAAGTGATGGAGATGCAAAGCAAATAGGGACAGTTGGCCATTGTGGCCGAAGGGGTGGAAGTTTGCGGGAAGATAACGAGGCCGCGAGTAGAAGATTCAGAGGAGGCAGTCAATACGCTAAAAAGAAAAAAGAAAATGGTGATTAATTATGCTCTTTTTTTCCAACGGAAGCTGACTTTGGTGGATGAGGATAAGGTGGATGGGGCAGTGGGGACTCAGGTGAGTGATGCTGGAGATATTGATCAGGTAAAAGTGAAGGAGAAAACCTTTGGAAAATCTCCAGAGGTGGTTGTTATTGATGACAAGGCCTTCAAACGCAGAGGTCCAGAGAGGTCGGGCATGGGGTTCAGCAAACCTCGCACCACTCCGAGCTGATGTCAGAGCTATCAGTGAAGCTGGTGATTCCTGCGGCCTCTTAAATGATCATTGATCAGGTCCGGCATGGTTCTGATTTTTTGTTATATGATACGCTGCCCATGAGTGAAATTTTGCAGCGTCAATTGGAGCTGGCTTTGGAGGTAAGTGTTGTGTTGTTGAATTCTTAAGTTATAAAGATGACTTTGACTTGTATGTGTTAGGGAAAGAGAGTGTATTAACGATGTATATTGTGTAGATGCAATATAATTTGCATGCCTTCGCATACGGGCATATGTCCTCGGTAGATATCCGAGCGATGGTGAGGTGGAAACCGGAGCCTATGTTTTTCGGCTCGGTGTGAGGTCTAACTACTGAGTTGGCTCGGTTCAAAATTGTGTATGAAGTTGCTAAGCAGCGAGCGGAGAAACTGCAAAAAGAGAACGAGGATCTACTATGCCAACTTGGCAAGGCATGCGCAGCGAGAGATGTAGGGAGCAAGCATTGTCTGGAGACGATGGCGAGCACCACTTTACTGACCGCCCAGAATAATGAGTCACTAAAAAGGAACGAGACGCTCATTATGCAGAACTCGCAGCTGATGGAGCAAAATATTCGCCAAACAACTAAGGTGGAAGAGCAGGCCTCCAAAGTAGTTGACCTCTCGGTAAAACTGGCTGATGTGAAAGTACAATTGGCTGAACTGCGGAGGGAAAAAGAGGAGAGGCAGAGTGAAATAGTTGAGCTCAAGAAGAAAGTTGCTGCTGATGTTGAAGCCAGGGAGCGCCAGGTGATGCAAGTGGCTATGGGGAAAGTTCATAAGGACAAGTTGAAACTGATGGCTGAGCTGAAGGCCTTAAACCAAGAAATGGATCTTGAGCCTTATCAAAAATTGCTCGCAATGGCAGAGATAGGAAAGGTGGGCGCGGCTGACGTAGTTGTGAATTATGCCAAAACATAGTATAAGAATAATTGTAAAGACATATTTATTTTTGTAAAAGACCTTTGGATGTCGTTGTTTGATTTAATTTGTATTTTGATGCTGCTTGATAACTTGTATCAATTGTATAGCGCGTGTTTATACTTTTAATTTGTTCAGGTAGATAAATTTTTCTGCAAGATCGAGCACAATGGGGCTCATTGTGTAACTTATGACTAATAAAGTGGTTATAGTTGAATCCGCAGAGCGACCAGTTCGGCCAATTACGTAACCCATTGGGCTTGGAGTAATTCACGGTGATTAATACATGAGTGCGGTATTGAGCACAGTATGGCCCGTTAAAATAGCCCAGCGGGCATGGCCAATCAGCCCGTTTGTCATATTTATTAGATTTTGTCTAAGTATGGCACAGTATGGCCCCTATTTCCTAGCCTTTTAGGAGTGGTCGGTGATCCTATGGCGGAGTTACAGAAAATAAGTATAAACAAAAAGATGGTGAAAAACGGTGAATGTATTGATGATCGAAATGTAGATGCCTCATTAAAAAACCCTTCCGCGCCATCAGAAGGAAAAAAGAGCTCATCAGAAATTTTACATTGTAGTATGATATAACTTAAGGTGACTAATATTCCATGGGTGCTTAAAAGTATTTTCCTCGGCATCAGCAAGTCGGAATGCCCCATGATGGCCTTTAGCAATAACGGTGTAAGGTCCATCCCAATTTGGAGCAAGCTTCCCGAGTTTTTGGTCACCAGATCCTTGGAAAACCTTTTTCATAACGAGGTCGCCGATGTTGAAGGTCCGTGGTCGAAGCCTGAAATTAAAATGGCCACACATCAGACTTCTGCAATGCTCTGCTCGTATGCGTGTCTGATCTCGTCCTTCTTCAATTAGATCGATGTCTGCTGCTCGCCCGACATCATTGTCTGTTTTAGAGTAAGTAACGATACGATGATAGGAGATCAATACTTCAGCTGGTACGACTGCCTTGGATCCATAGACCAGGGAGAAATGAGTCGCGCATGTCGTGGCCTTAGAGGTTGTTCGGTAAAGCCACAACATGTTGGCCAGTTTATTTGGCCAACTTCTTTTTGCCCCAGCCATTTTTTTCTTAATACAGTCAAGGATTTTACGGTTGGTGACCTCGAATTTCCCGGTCTCTTGCGGGTAGTAGAGGATGGCAAAGTGTTGCGCGATGCCAAATTTTTTACAAAAGGTGGATAATGCGTTGTTTTAAAATTGAGGCCTATTATCCATCATTAGAACTTGTGATATGACGAAGCGTGTTAGGATTTGGTGGTGTATGAAGTCACTTGCCTCTTGGGACCGGGTCGCATCAGTTCCTTGGCTTCTAACCATTTTGTAAATTAATTTACCGCGACGATTGAAAATTGACGTTTACCTGTAGCCATCAGCAAATGTCCAATGAGATCGATTCCTCATTTTTCGAAAGGACAGGGAATATGGGTTGGTAGCATCGGCTCACCTAGCTTGTGGGAAGTCTTAACGTATTTTTCGCACGCATGGCATTGTTGAACTAAGAGCTCGGCGTCGGCGGCGAGTTCAGGCCAATAAAATCATGCAAGAAGGAAACAACGAATAAGGCTGCGATGACCGCAGTGCGCCCGAAAGTCTCATGCATGCAAATCATGAAGTACTGAAGTGGGTTCCTCTTTGTCTAAGCAGCGGAGGAGCGGCCTATTTGTATTCTTCCAGTATAGTGTGTTATCGAGCAGGCAATATTTGGTTGCTTTGACTTGGAATGTACGAGTGAGAGCTTTATCTTGTGGCAGCTTGCCTTGGGTGAGGTACTCGATGAAGGGGCTGCGCCAATCGTGGGTATTTTCGATCGAACACACCTGAGATGTTTGGGGGAAATAGGCGGTACTTGGAAGTTCCTGCGTTATGAGGAGAGGGTGGTCAGTGGCCGCAGTTGATTTGACCAATGCATCAGCGCCAGAGTTGGCAAGGTGGGGTACTTGTTCGTACTCGACAGACTGGAACTCCGCTTCAATTTCCTTGAGGATCGTGAGGTAGGTTTTGGTGACGTCTTGCTTAGTGTCAAAAATATCCTTAGCCTGATTTATAACGAACTGGGAATCCGAGCGCACGTGAAGGTTGGCCGCAGTGTAGATTTGTGCCAAACGCATCCCTCCAATAACAGCCTCATATTCTGTGTTGTTATTGGTCGCTGGGAAGTTTAATCAGATAGTTTGCTTAATTTTCTCCCCGACTAGAGTGCGTAACAAAGTGTTGGCGCTGCCACCCAAATTGGAGGACGCCCCATCGACTTCCAAAGTCCAAGAACTCCCCTCTAGACAGGTATCAGGGTTTTTGTAAGTTGGTCGGGGGTGGAAAATTCAGTTAAGAAATCGGCCACAGCTTGGCCCTTGATTGCTCTGCGTGGTTCGAACCGAATATCATACTCTCCGAGCTCAATGGACCATTTGGTTAAACACTCTTAAATGTTGGAGTTATGCAGTATATTGTGCAGAGGAGAGGATGTGCGGATGATGATAGTATGACTTTGGAAATACGGCCGCATCTTGCGCACTGCTATTACCAGACCCAAGCTGAGTTTCTCCAGATCCATATAGCGCGTCTCAGCATCAGCTAATAACTTCAAGGTCATGGAAAGATCCCTGCACAACATCGCATCATATGGGTTAAAGGCGAGCATCATGTTTCGGAATTTCTCTAAATGCCTTTCGGGGTCCCCTGATCCATCATAGGCCTCTAAGCGAAAGGGGTCAAATTTCCTTAGGAGTTGGGCGGCAAGGATTTTTTCGATAAACGGCGACTCTTTGAGAACGTAAGCAGCCATAGTCGGGCGTACGTGATCATACCGCTCGTACATTTCGCTATTTCCATCCTTGGGCGTGGTTTGCTTCATGCGTTTTTGCCCACCAATGTCTCTCGTTCCTTCACCGAGCTTGTCTCTTTTGGATGATCGTTCTCGTATTGCTGCTCGGCTTAATTCGACTGATTTTGGGGGACGTTGGTGATCCTTTGAATGAAATTTTTGGTCAGCGTGTTAATAGC
The DNA here is from genome assembly GCA_036936605.1 of Limnanthes douglasii subsp. nivea. Classification (NCBI taxonomy): domain Eukaryota; kingdom Viridiplantae; phylum Streptophyta; class Magnoliopsida; order Brassicales; family Limnanthaceae; genus Limnanthes; species Limnanthes douglasii. The sequence continues at coordinate 132,310,067 of JAUPFV010000004.1, forward strand.
TTCATGTAGCTCCGCCATGGTCTCCTTGTTGGCTAAATCTCTGACTTCATGGTCGTGATCGGCCTTACCTTGGGTTGTTTGCATCGTCAGAATCTGCTGCTCTAATGGATGAACGTCAGCTGTGTCCTCTGGAAGGCTAGGTTGTGGGGGGCGGTCGGCCAGGTTGGTGACCAATTCTGCGATCGATGGTGCCACTGGTGGGTCTATCATTAAGTTGATTGCTATATTTTCTCCTTGATCAGTGATTCCTGAATATTTTATTATTGATTATTTTTCCTTGATTAATGGTCTTTAATACAGTCTACTATGCTGACTTTAGTAATACTAGTTGACGTAAACGGTTAGTTTTATAACTAGCCGAGCAGAGCATCTTTTATTATCTTGCTCGGTCGGCGTTGGGGCTGTCATGTATGCTCGGACAGCTCTGATGCTACCTCGTCCTTGATCGAGTGATTCTTTTTCTTAGGCGTTCCAAATTTCCCATCGACTTGTGTCGGGCGTGCCAAATTTCCTATCAACTTGTGTCGGGTGTGCCTACTTTCAAACGTGCTCTGCTCGACTTAGCGTTGAGCGCGGCTTTAGCCTTAGTATCTTCGTTTTGCTGTATTCGCTTTGGCCGAGCGTGCGTATTTCAAATCATGCTCTGCTTGACTTAGATCGAGTGCACCCGGTCTTATATATTTCCTGCTCGGATCGCAAACTTTCTCTACTCTTCTAGTCTTTTCCTTTTCTTTTGTTCAGCTTTGTTATGCCCTGCTCGGCTTTGCTCTGCTCTACTCTGTTCCACTCTGCTTAATTCTCTACCTCTATGGTTATGTTTGATATTGATTTTGGGTACCTACTACCTTATCAATACAAGTTCTAACTCTCCCTAAATCTCAAAGCTAAACCTCTATCTCATTTACCAACTCTTTATCAATTCGATTGTCAATTTTTCATTTTTTGTATTAGAAGTCATAATATATAAGAAATAAAAAAAGCAAGATAAAAAAATTGGAAAACGTATTCAATACATGTTTTAGGTCTCTTTTTTTCCCGATGAATTTCCTATAGACCTTTCAATCAGAATTCTGCAACTTGTTCTGTCGGTGTTGTTTCTGTCGTACAATGTTTTTAACCAAAAACGTATTATACATATGTTGTAATGGAGATAATTATGGTTACCATTGTAGTCATGAATCAAGACCTAACTCGTTTGGACCGTTTTGATAGGACAAATTTACCTGTTAGGAAAAAACATATTGATGTTCTTACATGTTGTATTGAAATTTTACTATGTCTTTGATCTCAAATTAGATAAGCTCTAAGAGCCCACCGATAAGGGTACTGCTGAGATTAAGGACAATTAATACAAGTGATAAATAATTTATCTTATATGTCGATGACATATTCTAAATACAATTCCAGATTGGTTGTCTAATAATTACACCAGTGAGAGTTTGGTGCTATGGTATGGAACACTCATAAAGATAAATACAAAACCAAAGAAGAATGAACGAATACATTTTTAGTATCTTAGTATTATAATATGATTCTTTTGATAAAAAACCATTTCTCCTCCAAATACACGAGTTACAAATCACAGTCAATAAGCTCGTATTCATGAATAATAGCGGTTCAAACAATTTCAAAATAAGAGTAATTATAGTAAAATTATATTTCTATTAGAAAATTTTAAAAAATATACTTTAGAAATAAAAAGTAAAATAAAATTTGGAACAAATCCAAACACACTTGAGGATTGAGAAAGAATTGCATGTTAGAGATGTGGAAGAAAAATCCAATATGGGACATTCAAAAGAGCGTGAATGTAATGGAACCTATAACAAGAGTTGGAAATCTAGACATAAGGATTCAACACAAATAGCAAGAATACCTTCAAAAGTGCAAAGGTAATTTGCTTCGTTTGTGGTGAAGCATATTATTTCACCCAAACTACAACTTTAAAAAGCAATATGAGAGCATAAATATATGCACAAAGAGATTATTTCAATGATGACATAGGTAAATACTATTGAGGATATCACTTCCATGTGGTGGTACCATACATGCACATCGTTTCATATTTAATATAAAAATATTTATTTAAAGGAATAAAATAAAGAAATAGTACAAAATATATGAAATTGTGAACACACACAAATCCATTATAGAATGACACAACAACGTTGGGTTAGCATTTACGAGCAATAAACATATAATTTCAAAAAATATATTGTATATTCGAGTAATGAATACAATTTAATTTTCAATATTCTATTGACTAAAACTAGATTTTGGTTCATGTACAAATCCGACAACCATGTTTTGTCCAAATATGGTACGTTCATTAGAAATGGATACTCTTGTAACAATATGGTGAAAATATATACTAATGATTATATTACTAATAAAGTTAAAAATATATTTACTCTTGCTCTCACAAGGACTATCTAATGTGACATAGTAGGTTATATATCATAACACTATCAATGGAATTACTAAAACCAAACTTATAGATTGAGATATACGTTTGTATAAAACAATATGAATTATGTGTAGTATAAAAAATTAGTATAAACATTATAAATTATTAAAAAGATGTATAAAGTTATTAGACTTGATACACACTTATATATGCGAGCTTACTAATGTATTAGTGTGTGGAGGTAACATATACTTACAATTTTCATGCATGAGTACTCTAGATTTACTTATATTTGTTTTCTTAAAAACAAGGATGAAGCCTTTAGTATGTTCATGATATTCAAATAAAAAATTAGTTAGGAACCAAATTTAAAATCTTATGTAGTAATAGAGGTGGTGAGTATTTCTCTAAAGAGTTTTTTAACTTTTACAAAAAGCACGAGATAATGAATGGTTGTTGTCTTATCTTCTTAAGAGATGGATTAGTTGCATGTCATATTATTAATCGTATTCATATTAAGAAAACTAGAATTTATCCCTATTAGTTATGAAAGGGAATAAAACCAAATATCATATATCTTAAAGTGTGTAGGTTCTTAGTATTTCAACAAGATTATGGATCCAAAAAGTATAAATTTAGGTACAAAATTTATAACATGTGTATTTATTGAATCCGGCCAATAACAATACCTACTTGTTATTAGATTCAGAGTCTAATTTTGTGTTTGAATCTATATTTTTAAAATCCAACACTTATTTAATGATAATATGACCCTAAGTGTTATGGAAAATAAGGAAAATACTTTGCAAGAAACACATTTATTTCACGTGAACGCCATAGGAGTCAAATGACAAAATACCTGAAGTTTTAAGATTTTATGAGATAGCGTTATATGTCGTTATTTAAGAAGAAATATCACACACATGTTACCATTTAAGTGTTTAGAACAAGACTTATAGACAAGATTTAAAAAATAATAAAGAAGATATATTAATTTGATACATGCATTCTGATTGCTAGGAAACATAAAAATATTTTTGTAAATCTATCTGTATACAAACTGAATTCATAAAATGGATATCAAAACAAAATTATTAAATGGATCTCAATGATAAGTTATACATGCAATAACCTAGAGGTCTTGTACTTCCTATATATGAATCAAGGATGTATAGGTTTGATAACTCAATATACGGTTTTAAAAACACATAAAAATAATATAAAATGTTTGACCACATGATTATATATGATGTTCTTAAACACAATACAATTATTAAGTGTATATACACTAAGGTTTGTGGTCGCACAATGGTCATAGTGTGTTTATATGTCGATGATATACTTATATAAAGTAATGACATAAAATAATTTATTAAAAAAATATGTTTATTTTCTGGTTTTATGATGAAACATCTTAAAGAGGTAGATTTTATTTGAGAAAATATTAAAAAATATTAGGGGATTAAGAAGTATATATTAATTTAAAGAAAGTGAACACTCATCCGACAGTCAATCACTCATCCGACGGTCAATCTTATCATATTAAAAAAATCATTATGATATTTTTCCGGTATAATCTTAGATACATAATAAATTGGCTTAAATTACCCACCAAAAATTAAATTAAAATTTATTTCGAGAATGTTGGATTAAAATTGGTTTTGATTATGATGTTTTATTAGTATAATGTTATTGTTGGTAGTCCTCATTTTTTATAACTTTAATTATAATTTTTTAAAGTTGAGATTTTTAACAACTAAGATTGGTCGATTTATAGTATAATTATTTTTAAGGTTACAATATATTAGTGAAATATTAAATCCAAATCAATGAGATTTCTTTCTGAGCTACTAAACTAAGTTCATGTTTAAATTGTTTATTCTTAATTTTTTTTTGAATTCATTTACTATTTAATTTGTTATTTATATTTGTCATGTTGTTTGAATTGATTTAAACAATATTCTATTTTTTTTAATAAAGAACAAAATAAACAAATATTTACTATGTAAAATTCGAATATTTAATTTTTGTTTAAGTTTTTTATACTATTTTTTGGTGAACTCTTGATTTTAATACGGGATATGCCCCTGACTACAGACTAGATGTTTAGTTTTACACACGATATTGTTTTTATGGGATTAAAAAAAACATGCATGTATATCTCACTCAACTATAGATTCTGAGTTCATAATATTGGATGCAACGAGAAATGATACAAAAGGGTTGAGAGACATATTGTTTAATATCATTCACTTTAAAAAGAAACACAAAAATTCGAATATATTATAATAGTCAAACAACTCTAGGTGGAACCTAGAATGACATTTACAATGCAAAGTGTAGTTAGATAAGTCTAATATATGAGTATGTTAGACAATTGGTTCATAGTGAAATCATATAGTCTCGTACATGCGTTTTAGTGAGAATCTGACATATCCGTTTACCAAACCATTAGCTCAAGGACTTGTAAAATTTACACTTAGTGTGAACTTAGAACTTTGAAGATTAGTGATAGCGTCACGCCAATTAGAGAGGACTGTAAATATACCATCTTTTGGGATTTCAAAAAGGTTATTATTGTGGTGATCATTAAAAGACCATGACGTTGAGGTATTTTGTCATAACGGTTATGGAGTTTTCATAGTGAAACTTAATGTAGTTGTTCAATGGTTATTAATCATCGCCTTAATATAACGAGCTTTGTTTTTTATCACAATGACGACGAACAAGTGTATTTTAAAAAATCAATTTTTATTAATTTTTTTATTTTCCAATAAGATATTTCTCTACCACACATAATAATTTGTAAGATTTTATCGAACCTTATAGATATTCTACTAAACTAAGAGGTGAAGACAATACAAGTATTAATTTTCCTAAAATTTTTAAAACTAAATATGTTCATTATTTACCAAAAGTCTATAAATCTGACTTCAAATTTCTAATTGCTTGTATAAAAAATCAAGTGTTATATCTTTAAAAAATCAAAATATTATTTTGAAAAGAAACGTATTTAATATATGTTTCACGGTTTTATTTTTACAACAAATATTTCTAATAACTTTATGACAAAACTTTACATCATATTTAATAAATTTTGTTATATTATTTTTTGACAACACATTAAGCTATTTTTATTAATTTTGGTGATAAATTATTTCTTAATAATAATTTTAAAAAGCAACTCTAATGACTGCATCTATTTTATTAATTATATAATTTTAATTAGTAAAGAATATAATAAATTTAAATTAAATATCGAACCAACAAATCTGAATGGACGTTGAATGCACTTTTTTTAAATTACTTTTTATTATTAATTTAGACTATATTTATAATTAATAAAATAAGAATAAATCGTGCCACATACACTATTTTGGTTAATAAACCCATTTAATTCTAATTTTAATATATTGTTGGCTAATAAATCAAATTTTATCCATTACTTTTATTTAAATTTATTCATTTGGTAGTTGTACAGTAAAACCTAATTTTTGTTAGGCTTGATATACTTGGGGTCCAACGTCACATATTGACTATTAAATATAAATCGACAATTTTAAGTGCAATATTTAATTCAACCAGCCTTCGAATTCAATTTTTTTGGCTTTCAAAACTCTTAAACCAGCTAGAAAGGTGAATCATTGAAGCTAACAACTTTGAGGGCTTCATTAAGCTTTAGAGAATGAAAGGTCAATCCTTGATGAAGATGAAGCTTATGAGATTGAGAGTTCTTGATGGAGGTATGAGTGCAGCTTAATGTGAAGCTAGATAAGACCTAGAATCGACTTTCAGATGATTCTGAGAGGTCAGATTTTGATTTCCTCTCGAGTTTAGCCTTGTGAATAAATTTTAATACTTTTGATTCTGATGAACTAAAGCTCTAAATTTGTATGTTTTGTTCGATTCCAGAAAGATTTCAGGATGCTAAGGATAAAACACTTCCATAGAGACATTCAGTAGTTGCAATTTTGAAGGTATGCCATGTATTTATTCTTTCTTATAGAGTTGTTAGATAGGAAAAAATATATTGTGAATTTAATTCTTAGTATAAATGATATATCACAGAGTAATGAGAGAGAAGTTATTGATTAAGCTCTTTAATTTCCACAAGTTCAAAACTGTCAAGTAAAGTTATTGCTCTCAGATGATTTAGAAGTTGAGTCATTTATGCCTTGTTTTTATTTGTATTTCATTGTCTACTTAGCTAACCGATCCGCAACCAAATTCTGTTCCATATAGATGCAGAGATAGTTGAATTTGGTGAGAGTAGATTTCTGCAACATTCTAGGGTAGCTGTTAGAAACTATAGAGATTTTTTATGTAATAAAATAACATATAAGATTTTACATACAATCTCAACATCAAAATTTTAAAAAATCCAATTTGTTGTTGAGTATGAGACCATTCAATAGAGCCTTGCATTCTGCAGAAACTGGTGTATGCTTGCCATATAATCGACATATAACAGCAATGATATCCCCATGAGAATTTATGATTATAGATCCACCTTATGCTTCACCATTTTGCAAACAACAAACATCAGTGTTGAGTTTTAATCTTGAATCCTTAAAAGGATACCAACTGGTAACAATTAAATTTTTGGCCTGGTTTAGGTGATTAAAATAGTCCAAATCATAGGCTATATCGTTATCCTTAAGTTAGTGTTTTTTTTCTAGGAGATAGGTTTGATCAAGGCTTAGTATAATATATTTGACTTGATGAATGATGTTAGAAACTGTAATTTTAGCTTTTTTTGAACTTTACTTTATTTATGAAGTTCCAAATAGACCATACTATGATAGGAGCAATAATGGTAATAATGTGTGTGTCATTAGGAGAAGTTTCAAACTAGCTTATGATCATGTGTTGAAGAGTAATATATTGGCCAATACTTAAGTTGAATAGGCTTCCAAAGTAGCTTCATACCTGCCAAGGAAAGTGACAATTGACATACACATAATTTCGAGTTTCAAAATTGTTACAATATTGACATTTAAGGCAAGGTACAAGTTCCCATATTGGAGGACAGTGTCAATAAATGTCTAGTTGTGAAGTAATCTCCAAAGAAAAAAAGAACACATCTTTGGAATTATGTTGTTCGAAAGTTTATTATAGATCTTTGATGTGTCTCATTTGTCTCTAATTTTATCTCATATTTCTTTAGTGTGGAATTTTCCATATTTAGATAGAGTCCATTGTAGCTTATCATCTTCACGTTCTATGATTTATATCATTTGAATTTTATTTATGTATGAGGAGAGAACATAATTTTATAGTTTGTTTATGTTCAATGAGCCATTAATAAAGAAGTCTTTGACCTGATATTGATTGTACCGAGAGTTATTTTCGTCTTAGTTTAGGTAAATTATAGGGTTATTATTACACCATATGTCCAACCAAAACTTTAAATTTTATTTTCCTAGTTGTGAGAAGATGTATTTTCCCCCAACAAGTCTAATATCCATGAGTCGTTCCAATTTCTTGAACTATTCCTTGTTGTATCGACTTGCATATGATGTTTGACTAAACAATATTTATTATGCATGAAGTTTCCCCAAAGGGAGATATTCATTCAGAACTTGTGCCAAATTTTGCAGGAGGATGCACGCTTCATGTTTTTAAGTTCCTCAAGTTGATACCACCTTCATCATAAAGCAAACATAGGTTTTACCATTTAGTCCACTATATGGCTTTATTGTTTTCAGTAAAGCCCTAAAGATATCTACTACAGATGCCTTCAATCATCTTCATTCCAGATTTAGGCAAATTGTAGCTTTACATATGGTAATAAGGGATAACTTGGAGGACAGTTTGAATGAGTGTTAGTCTGCCTCCATATAATAGGAGATGCTAACTCCAATCTTTATTCTGTTGTTGATAATGATTCCCATGTAGTTTAAATAAGGGCTTTTGATGTTGAATTGAGTTATGATCTTGATATGATTTTGTCTTGTTGTTGAAATTCTTGTAGAAGGGATAAAAGTAGACTTGTCTTTGTTTATCATCTGACCAGAGACTTCTGGATATTGTTGCAGGGTATTATAAAGGTTGTGAAGACTGGAGGTAAAATCATTAGTTTAGATGACAATGTGATCAGTGAAGGCCAAGCAAGGTATCAAGGTATAACTAGTGGTCTTATAGCTAATGTTGCTGCTAGATGCATAGAGCTGCTTAAAACTTCTAATAAGAACGCTTCCGCTAGGATAAAAGGACTTGAGGACAGGAGACCCCTTATTTCACCCCATTTGTTGATTTAAAAATTCCATAAAATTCTCTATTATTAATTAATAATGATAGAGAATTTGGCATTGTCAACTAGACACTTCATCCTAAAATTTTATCCATTATTGTTAATATAACATATTTGGATAGCGTCCAAGGGGGTAGCCGAGTGGGTTGAGTAAGACATGTTTGTGACCAAAGGTCATGAGTTTGAGTCCTTAGACATACACTTTCTCAGCTGAGTCTGTCACCTTGTGTGGTTTACCTTCTGGCGTTGGTTTGCAGGCTATTGCGCCAGACTGAAGATTTACCCTGTGCGCACTCTTTGCACTCTGAGTAGAGGCTCCGGATCTCCTTCGAAAAAATAAATAAAATAATAATAACATATTTAGATATGACGCATTGATAAAAACAAAATTATTAAAAAAAACAGTTTTGATACAAGCCAAATTTGATATTAATTTTTATATATTATGTAGAGGCTAATATAGATTTTTAAAAAATATTACTTGATTTTAAAAACATGTCTATTTATATGAATTAGTAATTTAAAATATTCGCAAGTATTTTTTAATATAAATAAATTAAATACGATAAAAAGAATATTTTCAACCAATCAAAATTTACTTTTTAACCCATGTCTAATTGCTAACTATTTATTCTCCAATCAATAGACGAGCTGTTAGTTCCGAACATCGAAACACGTCTCGGAGTGAATAAGTAATGCGGATGTGCCTGTCCAAATAACACCGAACCAGCAAATCTCATTGCGGGTTGACAGTAACGACGCGGCCTCTAATCTGGTTGATTCGACCCACGACGGTAATGGTCATTTATTAATTCTGTTGTTTAAGATAAATTTTGAAAACAGATTAAACAATTGATTAGATTTTATTTGTATTTATTTTTAATTTAGGTAATGTAATAATTTCATTCTTAAAAATCATATATATTTAGGAGTTTTTTAGGTGGGAAAGTACTGCTTAACTATTGTTAACTATTTCTTTTTTTTTATAATTTTTTTTGTTCCTATCCATACATACGATTACATGTAGGAGTGTTATCGGACTGATCTGATTCAGTTTTTTTTTTAAATCAAATCGGACCGCTAAGATTGTCGGTTCGGATCAAACCGACAATATTTAAAATTTTAAAAAATAAAACCAAACCCTCGATTTTGCATACCGACAACAACTTTAAAAATAAACTTAATTTTTAAACTAATTATATTATACAGGCCACTGTTTGTTGTTTTGATGAATTTTAACCAAGCTCTAGTAAGTTTAAAGGTTTGTATGTCCTCTTTGCGAGTGTGTTGTCTCACTAATAAAAAAGATGCAGGATTCAGGAAAACACGATATCAATATGAAGAAACCAACACGATATCAATACGAAGAAACCAAATTTCTTCCGCAATAATGAAAGCTGAAATACAAATCACTTCAATATACTAAGACTTAAGTGATGTCACCACTCCACAAATCCTACTTCCAAAATAATTTTCCATCTCATTTTTCACCATTTTCCCGTTTAATCCATCTAATGTTGACATACGCTACTTCTAAAATAATTTCCCATATCTTATGTTGATATATATACTAGAGGAGGCTTTGAACAGTACATCGTCCCTCGACTATCGTGTTTGATGGCAGATAGTCCCTTGACTTTCAAATGTCCGTTGACAGTCCCTGGACTATTGCGTTTTGATAAAGTTAGTCCACCATATCTTCTGATCCATGAGAGGTTGCCACCTGTCACCATAGTCCCCATATTTTTGTATCACCACTAGTCCTTTGATTTTAGTTATCCGTAATATTCTACATTTTGGGTTTGACCTAAATTCAAGGGACTAATGGTGATACAAAAATCTGGGGACTATGGTGACAGGTGGCAACCTCTCATTGTCAAAGGATCTGGTGGACTAACTTTATCCAAACGCGATAGTCCAGGGACTGTCAACGGACATTTGAAAGTCTAGGGACTATCTGCCACCAAACGAGATAGTCGAGGGACGATGTACTGTTCAATGCCCACCAGAGGAAGCCAATGACTTTAAACTACAATTTCTATTTATGAACATGTTTGTAGTAATTTATTTTTATTTTTTAACAATATCGTATAAGTTTCTGAATCGGTTCTATCGGCTGGTTTCTTACTAGTTATACTACTATGATTTTTTATTGGTTTCGATTTTTAAATTAGAACTGCGAACCGGATCGTTAAAGTTCAGTCCAGTTCTCGGTCTGGTCCTTATCAGTTCGGTTCTAGTCCACTTTTCGGTTCTTGAGAACCATTAACAACCCTAATCACAAGTATTTTGTTGTTGAATATTGCATGTTGAGTTAGAACAAAATCATTCGCGATATTTTTATTTTTTATAGTGGTTAATATACGATACCTTTGTAGCGAGCCTAATCTCATGATTTAAATTTTATTTTAATTATTATATAATATTTATAAATTTAATGTGAATATATTGATTTGTTTTATTAAATTGTATTTTTATATATTTTATTCATGTATGAGACTATTGTCAATATTAGTCTAATAAAAATAAGTATATAATAAATAACAAAATAATAGATAAAATATTATTCATCGGGGTAATTTTATGTATTTCAGGTTTAGTTTGAATACTGGAAAGAATGAATAAATTCAGAAATAGACGAGCAAGACATAAATTTTTGAAATTATTTTGTGATAATAAAATAAATATGGATTATGATATCTAAGAGTGATAATTTAACTGTGTTTGATTTTCATTTAGTTTATAAGTTTAATATTGAATTAGTAACTCAATAGTTAAATATTGTATTGTGAATTCATTATTGTAAATTAATAAAGCAACGAGAGGTTACTATAATGACATTAATTCATTATTAATGAATTAATATTTTGATGAGAAGTTACTTACAAGTTATGGCTAATGTACACTTTGTCTCATTTGAGAATTCACGTTCTTAAGCTTGGAGAGAAAATACATAAAAAAAATAGTTTTGATCAAAGTCCTTCAAGATCAAATTAGAGATTAGTTACTATCTCTTGAAAGTATTCATAACCAGTGATCAAGCATCAAATTCAAGCAAAGATTATCATGAATGATCTTCAACATCTGAAATCTGAGAATGAATCTACATCTTATAAGTTTATTCTGTCTTTTTTTGTAGGATTAACTCTACTTACGGGCTTTTCAATAATTAAAAATATTTTTTTCTAACGCATGTGGTATTAGAGCCACCCGATACAGTAGAGCTCTTAATTTATAAAACTTATTAAATGGTATACACTTCTTGGAATAGATTGTTGTGTTGGTTTCTTAGAAAAGTGTATCTAAGGCTATTGATACATTTTTTATTGAATTGCATGTTGAAAACATGTGTAAGTTTGTCACAATCATGAAGTGTTCGATCACAGAATATATTAAAACTAAGGCCAAAAATCCAATTTTGGGTCTGGTTGACACAACCGATATGAGTGTTGGTCGCGGCAAATTGTGGAATCATGCTATTTGTCAGGCTCAAATGGGTGTTAATCACGATGGAATTAAGATGCATGTGATTGCCGCGATCTATCCCTTTTGGTTGCGGGAAGGCATGCAGTTTTTTATTCAAGTAGGCTACTATTTTAGTTTTCCAGGCTAATCCAGGTTGTGGTAAATCCAAGACTTGTTTCAGATTTTCTTAAAGTTAAATTTAAGCATTAAATCCTTAAATAACTACATGATTGTTTGGACATAAAGTGTATATGTAGTTGTATGGTATTGCCAATATGTTTAACATGTTTTAGGTTATCTGAACTTGGATAAATAATCAATAATCAATATATCGTAAAAGTTTACCATATTGGTGAATTGAATTATTTTACAGTTTTGACTAGTTTTTATTGAAAAGTATGTGAAATTTAATCAGCTCAAACAAAGTGTACATTTTAAATTATTTAATATAAACACAAGATAATTATTTGTGAATTGGTTATTAAAAATTGAACTAGGAAAATCAGTCTAAATGAAGGTTTTCTTAATTAAGTTGATTAATATGATCAACATTGATGTTGTAAGAGTGTGTTTTATTATGATATGTTTATTTATTAAATTTTATGTGGATTATATATTAAGTTTTTTTTGTTATGTGTTGTTTTTAGTTCGTTTTATCAGCAAAAATGGCTATTTATAACCCGAAAATAAAAAAAAGACACTTATTCTTGATGGGAGAAACTTTGAACTATGGAGGGAAGATATGTTGTTGAAATTGATCTGTAATGAGTACATATTAGTATTAAGGATCGATGAGCCTAAACCTCAGACTATGGAGAGTTATCCTATGAAGAAGCAAGAATTAGACGCTTGGAAAAAGTCTAACGAGTTAATTCTAGCAATCGTGAAGCAAGTTATTTAATTGGAATTGTGTTGTAGTTCCAACCGAAATCACCATTTGAGCCAATAGATGCGGCCAAACTTGTTGAGTATCTAGAAAAAAGGTTCGCACTTGTACAAAGATTAAAAAATAAATCAATTTAAAGTAGCCAGTCTTCCTGCTAGGATTTGGACTTTCTTGATGTTGCACGTTGGGTCAAATGCGTCTAGTTTTAATAGTTTTGTAAGGTATAATTATATCTTTTTCTCAATCATAAAGTACCGTAAAAAATTCACAAACTGAACTGTATTTGCACACTTCTTGGGATTCAGCTTTAAGTTGATCCTCCGGAGATTAGCAAAAGTCTCAGCAGAGTCTTCTAAATTATATATTCTTGTGACTAGCATGCCATCAATGTAGGCCTGCAGATTGTAACCGAGCTGACTAAATAAATTCTTGTTACAAAAAAATAGTATGTCGCTCTGGCATTCTTAAGCCTCAAGGACATAACCTTGTAATAATTTAATTCTTGCTTAGTGATTACTGTAGTGTGCTTTTTATCTTTCTCATACATTGAGAACTGATTATAAGCTAAATATGTATCTATGAGAGATAATGTCTAATTCGCCGAGGTTAGATCCACTAGTTTATAAATACATAGAAGATTAAAAAGATCTTTCAAACATGCCTTGTTGAGATGAGTGATGTACACACACAAGTTTCACTTTTCATTATTCTTTTTTACTAACACTGGGTGGGTTGTCAACATTAGATAAAACACTTCCTGGATATAACCTACAAGACTGAGTCAATCTATTTCGACTACTACCATTTTGACCTTCTCATAGATGAATGGTCTTTATTTTTACGTATTGGCTGAAACATTATTCTATAGAAATCTTATGACATATCAATTTAGGTATTCTTGGGAAGTTCATCTCATCAGGAATGACCAATTCTCATGGTAGTTACTATTTTTTGAGAGCTAATGAGGCAAAGTAAACATTCCTTGCGAATATTTGGTCGCTCTAGATCACACCGATCCGATTGTTGATTATATAACGAAGATAATTGTTTACCGTCTAATAAGTATATATCTGGTTTCGCGAAATACGACTGAGAGAAGTAAAAATTATAGAAAGAGTAAATTCTAGAGAGAGAAAGTCAAAAGATAAAAGTATTTAATTTGAAAAGTTAGAGAGTTTTCTTAGTTCAGCCCTCGCCTTTATATAGAGGCGCGAAGACTTGAGCTTTAACTAAAACGGTTACAAAAATAGGTCTAATTACATATGAGTCCCTCATTAAGATGTAAAGCTTAGAATCACCCCTATGATTATACAATATGTCATAAAAGGTTTTATTCTCTTACATTTTAGTCCTAAAAGTTATATGTCCCAACTCAACTCCACTAGTCTAAGATTTGAGCCTTAATAGATATTGGAAGTTAAAAAGTTATGTCAAAACCTCCCAACTCAACTGACCACTTAGTCATCATCCCAGAAATATTTGGGCACTGTAGAACATTTTTCAATGGAATAAAGTTCGAACCTCAATAGTGTGAGCTTGAAAATAAAGATGCATTTTTCTGAAAGCCATTACTAAAGCCAGAACTAATTTTTTAGCTTCAAATATCTTTTTTTCTGCTGCTACCACACTCTTGCTGATGTAATACACCGGCTTCGAAATTCACGAATCTTCACTTATCAACACTGCACTGACCACAAAATCTGATACTACAATATACAAAGAAAGTTGTTATCCTTCAAGGCTTGGATAGTATTTCTGATACTGACCATAAATCTTTAATGCTTGAAAATGTTGCTTCACATTCTGAAGTCCATTCGAATTCTTTTGGCATTCGTAACACTTGAAAAAAAGGAAAATATTTTCAAAAAATCTAGAAATGAATCTGTTTAGAGCAACTAACCTCCCCGTGTTAAAATTTCACTTATTTGATAGTTCGAGGAGATTTCATTGATACCACAACTTTTAGTTGTTCTTGATCAGCTTCTATTCCATTTTAACTAATAACATAACCCAAAAAGTTTCCTCATCGAACTGCAAAGGTACACTTTTCTAAATTCAACTTTAGCCTTATTACTCTTAAATTCAAAAAAGTATCCTCTAAATCTTCCAAATGTGCATCGTCTGTTAAGCTTTTAACCACCATGTCATCAATATACACCTTCATGTTTCTTTTTATCTGTGGAGCGAAGGCTTTATTCATTAATCTTTGATACGTGGTGCTAACATTCTTTGACCCAAAAGGCATAACCCTATAACAATGCAAGCCTGAATCCATGATGAAGGTAGTATTATTTTGATCCTTTGGATCCATCTGAATTTGATTATACCCTGAAAAAACATCCATAAAGGTCAATATTTTATTTCCTGAAGTTGGATCAATCAGTTGTTCTATTCGAGGAACGTGGAACGGGTCTTTAGGAGAAGCTCGATTCATATCTGTGAAATCGATGCACATTCCCCATTTCCCATACTTCTTCTTAACCACCATTGGGTTTGCTGTCCATAAAGGATTTGCGACTCCCTTATATATCCAACCTTTGATAAGCGATCCACCTCGGAAACAATTGTTTCAGGTTTCTCAAAAGAAAATGCCTGTCTTTTTTATATAACAGGTTTGACCTTCAGATTAATTGATAGGCTGTGAGAAATCACTTCGACTGAAATCCCTATTACATCTTCTATTTTCCAAGCGAAAGCATCCATATTGTGAGACAAAAACTGCAAATATTATTGACGTAAAATTGGGGTTCGTAAGGTTCCTATTCAATGTACTTTTCCATCAAGAAAAGCATATTCCTCTATATCCTCACTTACTCCCAACGAAACCGAGATTTCCCTCGTATCGTCAACCACCTCCTCGAGGTTCGAGGTCAACCCCTTTGGTTGTTATTCATCCATATTATCACCACTTCTCCACTCTTGAATTCGAAAAGTTGTGGCATAAAATTCTCTATCAACCTTTTAATCACTTCGGACGACCCTCACTCGATAACCAAGATCTTCCAAAAATAGCATTGTAGCTTGTTGGACAATCCACCACCATAAACAGCACCTGAACCTTCTTTCTGAAAGGCCCCTTTCCCAAACTTACTTCTCCCTCAAGTTCCCCAATTACTTGTGTCATTACTCCAGTTAAACCAATGATAGTACGCCATAATTGGGAAATCCAAAAATGGTTACGCATTCTATCATAAATTGTCATGAAAAACATTCATAGAACTCCCTCTATCAATTAGCACGCGTCATATTTCGACACCAGCTATCTCTGCTCCAATAACCACTGCATCTTCATCTGGTCCTGCAGTTCCTCTTAAATCATCTTTATAAAAAAGGGAATGTCTCTCTTTCCATATAGATGAGTAGATATTATTCCTTTCTATCCGAGTTGCTAAGCTCACCAAATGCCTATTTCTAGAATTGTCAGTGTTGCCAGCCAAAATATCGCTTCCGAAAATTGGCAATGACTCAAAATACTCACACAGACTTCAAACATGTCCTTGCTTCACTCGTTCCACAAATGTCATTAGAATCAACCTATCCGGATTAACATCTATATATTCTGATGCAACATCAAAATCATCAATCTTTGTATCCATAATCATTAAGTTTTCTGCCTGTGTGTTCGGATTGGTTGCCTGTGAAGTCGATGCAACATTAGCCTTTGTCGCATTGCCCTGTCCTATTACATAGGCCAACAATTTTCCATTCCTAATCAATATATGTACTTCCTTTTTTCAATGGAACACAGTTCGCAGTATCATGTCCGATGCCATTATGATAGTAACAAAACTTGTTATTTCTCTCACCCCATTGCCTATTTATCAGAGCAAAATTCTTGAAATTTACATAACCCTCGGCTTTTTAAAAATTGTAGCAATATTCTCAGTTAGATCGGCATAATACTCAGGCCTTATCCACTGATTGAGCCTCATCCTATGAAACTGGTACCATGATGCTTGATTTGAATAACCTTCAGTTCGATGAGGTAAATTGTTGTTGTTTCTCGGACGTGCTGGTTGGGCTGAATTTGAACATTGCCCTTGATTATTTTGCACATGTCCTGAATTCTTTTTGACTAGCTGCAACTACTCCTCGAACTCTGGTTGATTCTTTTACTTTGATTTGGTCCTCTACTTGAGCCATAAGTACTCCGAAAGTCAAAGCTCTTGGCTTTGTTGTTTCATTTGTTACATCTTCTGGTAGTAATCCTTTTCAAAAGGATTCCATTGCTACTAGTTCCTCACAATTATTTAAACCCGCCTTGGTTAAGACAAACCGCTTAGTGTAATCCTTTACTTTTTCTCCCACTGCTTGCTTGCATTGAATTATCGTATCTCCATTCGCTCAAATTTCGTTGCTTCCCACAAATTGTCTTCGGAAAGTAGTATAAAAATCTCTAAAAATAGAAATTGACCCCCTCAGAATTTTGTTGTACCATTTTAACGATGTTCCTTTGAACGTAGGAAAGAAAACTCGACACACCAGCCTGTCATCGTCCTCTAAATTTATCATGTAACTTTTGAACTGTTCGATGTGACCGTCAGGTCTTTCATTCCATAAAATTTTAAACCTTTAAAATATCAAGCTGCTTTGGAAGGGTGATAGATCTTATCTCAGTTGTTAGAGGAGAATTCCTCCAGTCAACACCCGAGACATATTGATTGTCATTCCCAGTTCCCATCACAATGTATAAATGTCAATCATCCACCACATTGTATTGGTTCAATGTGTTTCCTTCACACCAATCAGCCTCCCTCAAGCATCGTGGTATACTTTCCTTCCTAGCTTTGTACTACTTTCGCGATTTTCGAGGTTGAACCTTTTCTTCTTTCGAAGATCCTCGATACCTCTTAAAATCAGATCCCAAAATTTCTATTTCTTCGTCATTAGACGTGATATACCTTTGTTTTTTTTATCTTTTGGTGAAGTGCAACACTTCTTAGAAGATTCAAGACGCGTTTTTTCCGTTCACTTCTAACTAGGCGAGCTGTGAAAGATCGATCAGATTGATCGCCAACGTTATTTTTGTCTTCCACTTGTCTTACTTATGATTTCGGCATAGCTGACTGAAATTTCTGCTCTCTCTGGTCGTACTTCTCATTCAGAGTTGTAATTTTGTCCAGCAGTTGATTCATTCGCATTTCAATGTCCGATTGAGTTTTTCGAACTGGAAGAGATTCATTCTAACTATCAGCAGCCCCTTGCAAGTCATTTTTAAACATTTCAACAGCTGCTCGAACTAATGGATCATTCTTGCTTCTTGGATTCATCGTTGACTAAATTAGTTTTCAAAGATTCGAACGAGAACAAAAGATAAAAATTGAATAGAAACAATCTAGGCACCAATCAGTGATCTTCCCCAATGGATTCGCCAATTTGACAAGTATTTATCTGGTTTCGTGAAATACAATTGAGAGAAGTAAAAGTTGTAGAGAGAGTAAATTCTAGAGAGAGAAAGTCAGGAGATAAAAGTAGTTAATCTTAAAAGTCATAGAGTTTTCTTACTTCAGCCTTGGCCTTTATATAGAGGCACAAATACTTAAGCTTTAACTGAAATGGTTATAAAAAATGGGTCTAATTCCATATCAGTCCCTCATTAAGATGTAAAGCTTAGAATCACCCCTATGATTATACAATCTGTCATAAAAAGTTTTATTTCTTTACATTTTAATCCTCAAAGTTCTATTTCCTTATCACCCGTCAAAAATATTACATGTATTTAATTCATTCACGATCTGCCAACGTTGTCGTTATAAAAGAAGGGAGCATCTACCAATATAAACATACATTAGACCTGCTTCATGTAAGTACTTGTACATCATGAATCTTTTCATATTTTTATTGAAAAATAGAACATTGGTCAGACTTCCAGTGTCCACCATGATTCTTCTTTCCTATATCTTAGTCATTTCCGATATAGTTATCATTGCGTCGTCATAGGATGTTGCAAACCCTTAAAAGTCATCATCATCAAAACTAATAACATGTTATGGGTTTCAGTAAATTATGCATCCAGCTCTGACCCTGACAATGGATCTCTAGGTATTTTACATCCCTCTTCCTCAAAGATTTAGTAAAACATAAGAGTGTGTCAGCTCATGTTATCGTAAGTGATAAGAAAAAGCCTCGTCAAAGAGAATATCAATGATGAAATAAATTGAACAACTCTAGACCTAGAAAATGAATGTATTGTTATTATTTTACCTAGAAATCATTCAACCTTCAAACGAAAGATTACACCCGTATTTATTGGGTTTATTAAGCTTAAACTAATGGATTATTGACACGTATTACTAAAGTACGTGGTATTTATTCATTATATTTTTTGTTACAATCAATACTAAAATACCCTCTAATCACTTAGAACATTTGAGTAATATTAAATAATACAGTAGAAGCTTATTAAATAATCCTCTAGTCGCATAAACTCTCTTTCATCTTTAGCTAAATGATTATGTCTCATCTTAGTAATATTATTTGTCACATCACTGTTAGAGAGAGAGTAGATAGAAGAAACTATATGAGCTAATGGGCCTAGGCCTTATATCTCTAACAATCACATTATGCATGTCTTTCCTTTTTATCATTAGTTTGTATCATTATCTGCATATTAAATTTAACTCACCCTTTTTCTTAGTTACCCTAATATATATAATATCCATTGTTATCCACTTATTTATCATTTTTAAGTCATCTTTATGTATATCACTATATATAACTTATTATATTCTCAAAATCTTTTGTAGCCTGTCATTATAGACAAATCGTATACAATTCATACTCGTCATAAGGTCGTTATTATACACTTTATAATTACTGCGTATACAAAACTATAGACTCTATTAAGATATACCCTTATCAATTAACAAAAAATGATTGACTTTGGTCTTAATCAATATACTTATCAAATATGTCAAAGATATCTATCGTTTCCACGACCCTTGTAGGTTTGGAAACGTTTGCCACATGTTGATGATATACTCTTGCTGGTTTCCAAGGTTTGGTCACAATTTGTCTCATATCAATCATAGAATTATTCTTGATAAACTCCGTCATCTTCATTCATTAACTGGGTTATGCACTTTCTTCTTTAAAATAATGAATTTTTAGGTGTAATGCCTCACATCATTATGGATTTTTCATAGCTTGTTCATGTCTTATATTTTTCTTAGAGAACCACATCTTCTCGAGCCTTTATAATTTGACTACATCTTTATCGTTTTTCAAATATTATCCCCTAATTCTCTGTTAGCTCTATGTAAGGACCTTCTCCAATCTACTCTAGATTTCAGTTGATATTGTTATAGTTGTTGTTGTTGTTGTTGCTCCTACCATTACCAAAAAGCCTTTATTTTGTTGTTGGGGCATCATGGGAGGCTTGGGCAAGGGCTTTGATATTTAAATTGGATTCCCACACCATAATGCAAGAGCATACTTTTTACATCATCATAAAATGTAATGTTCATTCTTTGTTCAACCCTATTATGTTACGGTGTTCCTAGAACATGTGTAATAAAACATTATTCCCTTAGCATTGCTAAACTCATTGAACTCACAACTTTAACATTCTAACCCATTATATGTCATGAGATACTTGATTTTTTTATGTACCCTTCTTGACCATCGTCTTCAATTTGAAAAGATTAAATATGTCTCATTTTTGTTTTTTTCAGAAAATAAACCCACACATTTTTCAATAATCATCAATCAGAATCCTGTAGTATTTGGCTCCACTATTTGATAAAGTTCTTTTTAGGCCCCAAATGTTTGAGTGAATGTAATCCATTGTGCATTTAGTCTTTCATACAAACGGCTTGCTGGATTTCACTCTAGTTTTCTTTTCAAACATACAGTGTTCATAAAAGCATAATGATTCCACTTTATACCCTTTCAAAAATATTTATTTTCTGAAACAACCAATTATCTTTCACTTACATGACCTATGCGCTAATATCATAAATTATATAGATCTTGTTGACTCTAGCTGCTATAATGCTAGTATAGTATCTCCCACAACAACACTCTCATGGAGAATGTAAAACTCATGTTGAAAACTTAATTACATGAACATCATCGAGCCCTTTTTTATATTGATTACATCATCGTCGGCATGATACATGTAAGCTTTAGAGTCCAACATCCCAATAGATATTAAGTTCCTATATAACCTAGGAACATGCCAGTATGCCACGATCTTGATAACGTCATTAAACATTATGATCCTAACGTTACCGATTCCAGCAATATGACGTTACCGATTCGAGCATTACCGATTCCAGCAATATGGAACAGTTGATTGTTCTCAAGATAAAC
Source organism: Limnanthes douglasii subsp. nivea (assembly GCA_036936605.1). Classification (NCBI taxonomy): domain Eukaryota; kingdom Viridiplantae; phylum Streptophyta; class Magnoliopsida; order Brassicales; family Limnanthaceae; genus Limnanthes; species Limnanthes douglasii. Next base: position 132,331,391 of record JAUPFV010000004.1, read on the forward strand.
CATTTATAGTATTGGTTTATATATAACAAACCATTTTTTGAATGGAAACATGTGGTGTGTAGCGTTAATATCGACCATTTTATTTCGGTTATATTTCCAAAATATTTTTAAATTATTAATATATTAAGATTTATTATCATAAAATAATTGATTTTATTTTTGTATTTGTTTAAAAATATGTATTTTTTATATTAAAAATTGATTTTATTTCTTTTTATTTTTAAAAATATCTTTTATGTAAAAAAAATTGATTTTATGCGATATATCGTTTAAAATATTGTATAAATATTATATTTAATTTTATAATATTGATATTTTCAAAACTAATATTTTTTTTGTTATTTTTATTTAAAAATTATTTTATTTTTATATTTTTTAACAAAATAAAAAATGGAAATAACAATTTTAAAAAATAAAACAAATGAAGAAAATAAATAAAAACATAAAAAAAGAAAAAAAAAGAGAGTACAAATGATGATGTGATTTTCTTAATAAACATAAAATAAAAATAGTGAGATAGTTCATATCCTAGTGGAAAAATAAAGGGTAGGAACCCAAAGATCTAGGATTCAAACCTCAATCGCCTCTATTTCATTTTCGACAATACCAGGATACCATAGTGTTTTCTAAATTATAAAAAAGGCATATCTTTCTTTAAATTTACAAATTTTAAGGAAAGAAAACTTTTGATGAATTGCATCAAATAAATTTAGACTATAAAAAATCAAAAGTATTTTTTTAGAATGGTATTTTATCAAAGTCTTCAATGAATATACCTATTTTATAAAGATTGCATTCTTATTTACATCAATTTAAAGTTTTAATTATTTGGAATGGAAGACATGTGTGTTTTAATATATATGTCTGCCACCTATTACATTAATTACATGATGTCCACTGTTAAAATTTAACCTTTATCTATGTGGCTTTCATCTAAGGAAAAAATAGTTACGAACATTACATAAATATCCTCTAATGGCCTATGATATTCTCAAACATCTCAGCTTTATCTTATTGGCTTAACTTGGGCTTATATACGAGCGATCATTATGTCATTACCTATTTTGCTTAACTTCTTTTTTATCTTTAGGTCGTCAAAGTACTTAGGTGATTCTCCATTATCAAGTCTCCATATTTATAACTTAGTCCGATTTAAATATATATAGTTGGATCCTCAAATAAGTTAATTCCTTAACTCTTTATATTCATTGCTTCAGTTGATCATATCACATATTTTCTTAGGGTCACCAACTTAACGTTTTTCTTAGGATCGTCAAATAAGCGCAAGCTTTCACCTTAGATACATAGATCGCCATCATATTATATTATGTTTATGGGCCATTATTAATAATACATAATGTTGTTTAATTTTAGTCAAAAACCCTTTTTCTATAAATAAGGATATATGGCATATTTGGGACTATAACCTTAACAAGTCTCCCCCATAGTTCTTAAGTCTAATTTTATAGTTAAGGATTATACTACGAGATAAATGTAGTGAAACTATAAAAATGGGTCACTTTTTCTTCAGTATAATCTTTTATATTTAAATTTATATTATGAGTTAAAAGTAGCTATAAATTAAACAATCAATCCTTCTAGTTCTTAGGTATAAAGTTATAATTAAGAACTATATGATTAAGTAAATGTTATAATTATATCTGAATTAATATCTTATATCACACAATTCTCCTTAAAGACTTACGCGATGCTTACCTCATTACGCGATGCTTACCTCATTAAGAACTATATGGATTTTGGATGAAAGTGTTATTTATTACCTCAACATGTGCAACTTTCACCTTATCGTCTTCAAGATTGATCGAAGCTGCCTCAGACTAACCAAATTCATTCACTACGAATTCGTTCACAACAATAGAAGATACAACTCTTGAAATATCTCCAACTTTTTCATTCTCACGTAATGGAAAAATATAACTTTCTCCTCATTACACCATTTTATTTTCAACAATGAGAGATACAACGTTAGTGACTCTCCGAACGAGCGTTGAAGACCTCCAGATCTAGAAATCCTCAAACGAGTCCTTCTCAATTATTAAGCAAGTTAACAACATTAGTTACGAGATTATTTTGCTAATAATTCACACATATGGAGCCATAAATAATAAGACATAATGCTTAAAAAATAATTATAATGTCTTAAAAAACTGAACAACTCAAAAAAAAGTGAAAAATACTCACTTAATAGATGCTTCTCTCAATTACAATTTACAAAATCCTTTACAACGAGTTCAAAGCTTTTATTTATAACATATTTTTTTATAGTCTTAATATTAATCTATGAATTAATAACACGTGACATTGTGTCAATATTACATGCATCTAAGGAAAAAACAGTTATAAATATTACACATATACCCTCTATCTACCTAAGGTATTCTAATACTATTGAATAATGTCTTAGTTGGTCCTATAAGACTCTTGAGTATTCTTTAGCAAGTCAACTTTGTCTTTTTGGCTTAACTTGGGCTTTGATACGAGCGGTTCTTATGTTATTACATGTTTTATTCAGCTTCTTCTTTACATTTAGGTTGTCGAAGTATTTATGAGATTCTCTATCATCAAGTCTTCATCTTTATGGCCTAGTTCATCATAAATCTATATCTAGCTCATCCCTTAGATATTTATATCCATTATTTGAATTGATAAACATACATTTTCTTTGAGGTTCACTGACTTAGCTTACCTCTTAGGATTTTCTGAATATTAAGGTCGTTGAATAGGCTTAAGATGTCTCCTTAGATACATGAATCGTCATCATATTATATTTTGTTTTAGGGTCATCATTAATGATATATATATATATATATATATTGTATCATAGTATTAGTGAAGTATATTTTCCTCTTAAATAAAGATATATGAATATTAGAGGAATATAACCTTATCACTTCCCACAACTTATATCTTTAAGAACTTTTTAGTCTAAACTTCTTTACCGAAGGCAACATGATATGTTCATCATCAAACATTCAACTTTCGCTCTTCATACAATTAAGAATATATATTTTTTTAACTTCATTCTTATTTAGATTAGTTAACTAAAATGGATGGTAAAAGTAAATACTCGATCCAACACATTCATCCATCAAATAATATGTTAGTAGCGAAAGAATTCCATTGTGAAAATGAAACATCAGATACTCATAATGACTAACGAACTGGCTAATAGGAAGACAACACTAACTCCTCGAGTACTAGCGAATCAGAAACACACTTATCATCTTTGTCGTCTAGTAGTAAGCACCAACCCTTGTATGAACCTAAACAACTCACCATTAAAGAGGGTAATGTTTGGTTCACTTCAAGGGAGACAATCAGTACTTCTGCCATTAACAACTTTCAAGCTCTTTTGGCTCCCACTTTAAATGATGGCATTGAGGCTGATTTTCTGGATGTCATTCCTAATCTTGTTACTAATGAGGATAATGATAACTTATCTATTATGTCTGACACAAATGAATTTTTTTGTACTATTAAATCTCTAAGTTCTGTGACTGCTGCAGGGTCTGACAGATTTAATGGTGAGTTCTATAAAAATTGTTGGCCTATTATTGGTGTTGATCTTTACAGTCATATACAATGGTTCTTCAATGGGCACAACCTTTCTTCTGGGATGAAAGCCACTGCTATCTGCCTTATACCTAAGGTTGACAACCCTAATCATTGGCAAGACTACCGGTCAATAAGCCTCACAACAATGATTAGCAGAATCATTGGAAAGATTATCAACAACCGAATGTCTAAGCTTCGACCTAAGCTTATATCATAGGAACAAAGAGCCTTTGTAAATAGTAGGAGTATCCAAGAGACCATTTTTATTGCTCATGAGATGTGTTGTGACTTAAACTCTAAGTGCAAAGGTAGCAATGTCATCATAAAGACAGACATGACAAAGGCGTTTGACAAGCTAAACCACATGTTCATATTTAGAATCCTAAACTTATTTGGCTTCAATTCTAATGTGATTTTGCTTCTAAGTAATTGTATGAGCAAAGTCTACTTTTCTATCCTAATCAATGGAGAAATGAAGGGGTTCTTTATCAACACACAAGGCTTGAGAAAAGGAGATCCACTTTCTCAGTCAACGACAAAATAGCTGCCATTAGAGAAAATTAAAAGACTTACAAAAACTTATATGTAACATCCATGACATTTACAACATAACAACTAGAAAAAGAACAAGTCATCTTAGAAAGGATGGATGATCCTAGAGAAGGCCTCCGACTGGTGCAGTTAGAAGAGGGTGCATATGTTATGATAATGAAATAGGGAAGAACTTAAAGACTGACAAATTATCCAAACCGTTCTCAAGTATATAACTATTACTTTTTTGAAAGTAAACTTCCACCAGTTGAGTATCAACAACAGTCTCTAACCTATCATACAAAAAATGAAATCTTACTCCTAACAAAAAAAGACAATCGTTTAAAAAGTAGATAGACTAACTTTTGTAGGACACATATGAGAACCCCATTATTCAAAATGGCAAGTGAAGGATGTGTCGACTTTACAAACATAAACAAAACATGTCTAGAAGACCATTTCCCACTAGCAATGATTGGTTTGTAAATACGTCATCGAGAAATAAAATATTATTTTTTATGGATGTGTTCATTTATTCTATTAATATTAACAATATACATTGTTTTTATTCTATTTTTGTGATGTTTTTAAGTTACAAATTTATTCGAATCACTTTAGCTTTTCGTATTAATCTATTAAAGTAATTTAAAAATAATTCATTTGATTTTTAATTTGAATCACCGCAAAAAAAAAAAAAATTAAAAATTTGAAAAAATTAGAAAGATTTTTAAATTATTTTGTTATACTTATTATTAATGATAAGATTCGAAACATCATCGCGAGCCAAATTTTATTTACTATTTAAGAAGGATAAATAAAATTGCGAATTTTTTACCATTTGTCAAATTTATTATATTATTGGCTCAATTATTTTCAAGAAAAAGAAAAGTTAAATTTATTAATCTATATTTTCCAAGGATAAAAAATAGAGAAAGATCCTCTTTTAATGTAACACAGTATTGATTTGAAATTTTTTTTGCGATTAATTTAGTCAAAATATAACAAAAATAGGAATATACCTTAGTATTACCATGTTTACAGAATGAATATTATATAAACATAAGTCGATATATAAATATATGTATGGTTGTAATTAAAAATTACTGGATCGTGAATGGCATAGGTTCCACTTTCAAGGCAGCTCTAAATACAGCAATTAGACTTATATTAGCACAAGTCAATAACTCAATATAATTGGTTCACTTTAATTAAGATTAAATAAGTCTATCGGCATAGTCACATAATGCAAACTCCCCATGAAGTTTTTATGAAAAGGCCTGCCTTATTTTAATTTACATGTTATTTTAAGGAAAATTTATCAATTTTATATAAATTTAAATTTTAAATGGGCCAACTTTCTTTTTCGATTAACACATCTAGAAGAAAATTTATCATTTTAGATAGAATTCAAAAGTATAGAGAGATATTTTGAAGAATAGATTTTCATTATTCAATAAAGTGTAACTCAGTACATTATATATGTAGTTCATTAACAACTTCTTGTTAGGTAGTTAGTAGTGGAAATTTGTTATACAAATCTTGTTACACACTTATTTAACCATGTAACACTAGACCATCAATACTATTTTCGTGTGATAATACTCAATGTAGCACCAAGTCCAAAAGCCAACCTTTAGACCTTCTGTTGGGCTTAAAAAACAATCCGGCCCGACTTCAATCCAAGGCCAAGGGCCCATAGCACAAATACCATATCGACTTAGGGTTACTGTCTGAACCCTAAGTCTCCTTCCCTTTCCTCTCTTCTTTCTCTACTACCACAACAGTCTTTCTCTCTTCTTTTCTACTACCACAGCTGCCATTGAAGCAGTCCTTGAAGCTTCACCCTTTCCATGCTTCAAGGACTTGCTATTCTTCACATCCCCCCTCAAACTAAAAGGCGACATCAGGAGACCAAGTTTGTCTCTGAGAAACTGAAAGTGATGATTAGTGAGTGGCTTCGTGAGGCAGTCAGCTAGCTGATCGTGAGACGGTACAAAGCAAACCTGAAGAAGACCCTGCAAGACCTGATCCCGTACAAAGTGTACGTCAATCTCGATGTGCTTTGTTCGGGCATGAAAAACTGGGTTTGACGCTAGCGAGCTCGCACCCAAGTTATCGCACTAGATAACGGACGAAGTTACAACAGGAAACTTGATTTCAGTCAGAAGAGAACGCAACCACATCATCTCTGCTGACAGATTCGTCAATGCTCGATACTCAGACTCAATAGAGGATCGAGCCACAACATTTTGCTTCTTCGAAGACCAGGAGATCAGAGAGTCTCCAAGATATACACAGTAAGCACCAACACTCCTTCGATCATCAGAAGACGAAGCCCAGTCAGCATCCGAGAAACTCTGAAGTTGAAAATTGAAGATTGGCTTGAGATGTAAACCAATTCAGCAAGACCCAGATAAGTACCTTAAAATTCGTTTTAAATTTTGCCAATGTATAATAGTAGGGGCTTGTTGATATTGACTGAGCTTGTTAACAGCAAAGGCAATATCAGGCCTCGTATGTGTTAAGTACTGTAAGGCGCCTAATAGACTTCGATACCGTGTAGGATCAGCAAGGAGAGTTCCAGAGTCACTGGAGATATGCACACCAGCAGCCATTGGTGTAGGACAAGGCTTGGCTAAAGAGAGACCTTGAGAACTCACTAAGTTTTTTATATACTGCTGTTGTGTTAGATAGAAACCAGTTGAATCACGATGAACTTCTATTCCAAGAAATAGATGGAGTGGTCCTATATCTTTGAGTGAAAAAACAGCATTGAGTTTATGAATAAACTCCCTCAAACACTCTGTTTGATTACATGTAACAATAATATCGTCTACATAGACCAGAATTAGCAGGACAATATACAAGATAGAATAGAGAACAGTCAGACTTAGAGTTCTTAAAACCCCATTGAAGAAGTGTGTCCTTCAACCTGGAATACCAAGCCCTTGGAGCCTGTTTAAGACCATACAAGGCCTTATGAAGTTTACATACATGTGTAGACTTCTGAGGATCTTGAAACCCTTGTGGTTGAACCATGTAAACATCCTCAATGAGATACCCATTGAGGAAAGCATTATTAATGTCCAACTGTCTAACTTCCCAGTCTTTAGACACAACCAGGGTTAAAACAAGTCTAACTGTAGAAGGCTTAACCACTGGACTGAAAGTCTCTGAAAAATCAATGCCAGGGGTTTGATGAAACCCCTTGGCTACAAGTCTTGCCTTATATCTTTGAACATAACCATCTCGATTATGTTTAACTTTGTAAACCCATTTACAGCCCACAACATTTAGGTTAGGAGTCCAGGGAACCAAGGACCAGGTCTTGTTTGACATGAGTGCTTTATACTCAGTTTCCATAGCAGTCATCCAATGAGGACATACCACTGCTTTAGAATAGGTAGTAGGCTCAGTAGTATCCAAGTCAGTTTTGATCACAGAGCCAATGTAAGGATTTTTAGGTACCCTAGTTCCATCTTGAGTTCTAGTTATCATAGAATGAGAGGTAGGTTTAGAAGTTAAGGTAGTTGACTCATCATTAGATACAAAGGGTAGACAAATATAGATTTTAGGATTAGATTGATTCAATTGAATTAAATGTTTATCAGTAGTATATGTTTGGACAGGAGACTGACTAGGAACAAATGTATGATTAGAATTTGAAGTATGTGACTCTGATTGTGTTTGAGATGAGCTAGAAGTATTAGATTCAGCATGAGTAGAATTATTGTCAGAAGAAGTAAGAGTATTACCTTGTGTAGACATAGGCTGCAGATGGGTAGTATCTTGAGGGACCCTGAGAGTAGCAGTAGATGTTGAGGAATGTTCAGTGTTCACAAGACCTAGAGGTAGATTAGGTAACCATGACTCTAAATTTTTTTTTGTAGAAGACTCAGGTAATGCAGTATGTAGAAACTGATTTTGAAAAGGGAAATCAGTTTAATTAAGCACAACATTCTTAGAGATATAGACCCTGCCTTTAGGACTAAGACACACATAGCCCTTATGAAATTGACTAACCCCCAAGAAGACACACTTGATCGTATGAAACTGAAATTTGTGTGACTGATAAGACCTGAGACAAGGAAAGCAGGCACACCCGAAGGTTTTTAGGGCTAGGTAATTAGGTTTCTTGTGAAACAAGGCTTCAAAAGGTGAATTATTAGATAGAACTGGAGTGGGTAACCTATTGATAAGATAGACAACTGTTTCAAAGGCTTGAACCCAAAATCTGTAAGGTAGATTAGCTTGAGATAAGAGAGTTAACCCTGTCTCAACTATGTGCCTGTGTTTACGTTCAGCTCTGCCATTCTGAGCTGAAGTGTGAGGGTAGGATTTCCTCACAATGAACCCTTGTTCCTGAGCCATAGTAGATATAGGTAGAACTCTCCTCCCCCATCACACTGAATAACTTTGATAGGTCTTTCAAACTGTTTTTCAACAAGGCATTTGAATTGTTTAAACATACTAAACACTTGGCTTTTGTGTTTGACAGGATGCAGCCAGGTATACCTGGTATGGTCATCCACAAAGATCACATAATATTTGTGACCTTGAGTGGATGCCACAGGAGAGGGACCCCATACATCTGTGTGTATGAGATCCAAGACATTGCTGGCATGAGAGTGAGACAAAGAAGATGGCAACACATGGGATTTCCCAAACTGACAAGCTTCACAAAAGGTACATTCTTCTTTCATAACAGAAGTAAGATTACACAATTTTAGAACTGAATTGAGAACATGTAAGGATGGATGGCCAAGTTTCCTATGCCATCCATCTTTTAGGGAATTAGACAAACAAACAAACATGACTTTAGGAAGTAAAATACTGGAAACTAGAGGACTGTGTTTGACATTGATAGAGTGACCCCCTGTAGCTTGTGACTTAGAAACATCCTTCAACCTGTACAGTCCACCCTCAGTAGTCCCTTTGAGAAGCACTGTCCCTGTTACCTTGTCCTTCACAAGACATAAACCATGGTGAAATTCAATGAAAACATTGTTATGACTAGTAAGCTGAGAGACAAATAGGAGATTCTCATTAATCAAGGGCACATGTAGTATGTTTTTTAGAGAAATAGGAGTATGGTTGAAAGACTGTAAGCTAGAGTACCCAATATTATGAATAGACAACCTGTGACCATTACCAACAAGGATACTTTTGTTACCTGTGTATTCTGTCTTTTGAGTCAACATGTTAGTGTTGCCTGTGACATGGTGACTAGCACCACTGTCAGCATACCAGGTAGAGTCTCCAGTAGAGTCTTGAGTAGCCAAATAGGCTGCATGATCACTATCACCCTTAGGTTGTTCAAAAGAAGATGATCCCAAAACAGATGGATCATCCCTGTAGTAACACACTGGAGCAGTGTGCCCACATCTATTACAGATCTGGTATGTAGGTTTATTTTGAGAGAAGCGTCCACCTCTCCCTCTATAGAAGTTGTTTCTTCCCCTTGAATAATTCGATGAGTTGTTTTTTCCTCTGTTATTCTTGTATGACCCTCTGTACTGACCAGAATAGTTTCTCTAATTTGTATTGTTGTTTTGTGTCTTATAGTCTGTTTTCTAAGTGAGATTGGCTGTTGCTAGACTTAGGTTTGATACATTGTTTTGAAGACTTACTAACTGATCCAGCCTACTCTCAAATGTGAGTAGACTAGTTTGAAGATCTAGCCACCTCATAGAATCTTTTTCAGTTAGACTAACCACAATAGGAGTATATTCTGAGTCCAAACCAGCAAGGACTTGAGTAATTAGATCATCTATTGATACACCACAGCCAGCTAACACAAGATTATCAGCAATATTCTTCATCTTGCTTAGGTATTCAGTTATAGTAGAGTTACCTTTCCTTGTCTTTTGAAATTATGATTTGTAGTAAGTTATTCTGGCTCTTGTGTGTGAGCCAGAAAGCTTGCTAGCTGCATCCCACAGCTCTTTTGAGGTGCTTTCTTCCATCAACTGAGCAGCAACCTCTGTACTCATAGTAGAGTACAACCAGCCATGAAGTAACTGATCCTTAGCAGTCCAATCCTCATACTCAGGATTGTCAGTAGTATTACCTTCAGAATCATTAATGAGCTTAGGAGGACAGGGTTTGTCCCCTGTGACAAAGCCTCCTAGCTTATTGCCTTTGATAATAGGCAAAACCATAGTTTTCCACAGCAAGTAATTATTTATGTCGAGTCTGATCTGACTGTTGTTGTTGATTGTTTGCAGGTGCACATTTTTGGTAGCACCAAAGAAGCTGCTAGGAAACACTGAGCCTAGTGACTCATTACTATGGGTGGGTGATTCTGGATTCGCCATTGAAGGCTTGCAAAAGCTCTGATACCAAGATAGAATTCAAGAGTATAGAGAGAGAGATTTTGAAGAATAGATTTTCATTATTCAATTAAGTGTAACTCAGTACATTATATATGTAGTTCACTAACAACTTCTTGTTAGGTAGTTAGTAGTGGAAATTTGTTATACAAATCTTGTTACACACTTATTTAACAATGTAACACTAGACCATCAATACTATTTTCGTGTGATAATACTCAGTGTAGCACCAAGTCCAAAAGCCAACCTTTAGACCTTCTGTTGGGCTTAAAAAACAATCCGGCCCGACTTCAATCCAAGGCCAAGGGCCCATAGCACAAATACCAAATCGACTTAGGGTTATTGTCTGAACCCTAAGTCTCCATCCCTTTCCTCTCTTCTTTCTCTACTACCACATCAGTCTTTCTCTCTTCTTTCTCTACTACCACAGCTTCCATTGAAGCAGTCCTTGAAGCTTCACCCTTTCCATGCTTCAAGGACTTGCTATTCTTCACAATTTTTATATAGATCCAAACCTCAGAAAATGGTAATCTGGCATACTCTTTTTTTTTTCTCAAAAGAGAGACCAAAATATAATTAAATTATTTAAAAATAGAATACATATCATAAACTAATAGTTAATGTAACATTAAAATTTCGAAAAGATGCTAAATAATGTTCCCTGACCATCTATTAAATACTTATTGATTTGATTATACACTAACTAATGGAGTATTACATACATTTACATCAAGTGGTAGACTATATAGTGGTAGATTCGTAGTGGTATGTCATGCTTGGAGCAATGATCATTCATGCAGGTAAGACAAATCAGGTGTTGTTTTGGGTATATAAGAGTACAAAACTTGTCTAATACTCTATAAATAAAAAACTAATCATCATCAATAATTTATTGTAACTTTATTTATTTATTATTATTATTAAACAATATTAAGAGTCTATATTTTTATTTATTCTTTAACTTTCATAATATTTTTAGTTTCATACCTATTTAGCCAATATAAATTGGAACATCAATCGATGTTGTTTTTGGAGATCAAAATTGTTTGTTTCCAATAAACTTAAACAAAAATGAATACTCAAACTAGTTGATGTCATTTTTTATAAAGATTTGATTATTTTGTAGAGGAAGAGTTGGACATTTAAGTTTTTGATGGACAACTTATGGTCCCGCAGTTTTTGCAGTTTTTTTCTATTAAACTTGAACGACTGACTCATATGTTAAAAGAGGAACAAGTTAATAGTTTTCAGTTGTTACATGAATAATGATTCTCTCTTCCCTCATAGAAAAATATGTTGTACAATATTTGGATGAAGAGGAAAGATATAGTGCAAGTTTTGGAATGTTGAGGGAGCTTATGCTAAAAAAAAGCCAAAGAAAGAAGTATATTTTCAACACATCCTACAAAAAGGTATAAAACTCACACCAAAAGTCTGCAAACCGAAATAGGAAACGATGACAATGTCGTCGAAGAAAAAGAAGACTCTAAACTCCTACTTCAAGGCATACAAAAAGTTGATAAAACTAGGTAATCTCAATCATGACAAGCAAAATGAAGAACCAACACTTACCCTAACTGTGAACACTATAACATCATTACCGACTGGAATATATCCAGGATACTAGCCAGGTGGGGTACCAACAGTTTCCTGTGCTTCAACAATAATTATAGCGAACCCAAGAAGCCCAACCGTAATCCCCTCCAATCAACAACAAGTCGTGAAATCCTAGTTGTGATGCCCAAAACAACCTTAAAGCACAAACAAGTTTTCTATAACACTTTATACAAGGAAAAAAAATAACAACCGAACGGTGTACCTCCATATTAAAATTGCAATCAAGTTATCCATAATCCTAAACACAATACAACCAGTCGAACCTAAAAGACCATAATCCGGCATAGAAAAACTAGTACTTTCAAAGATAACATTCAACCATGCCAAAGCATAATACAAAGCCATCAGGTGAAAAATGGTAAGGACAAGGGTTCCAACAAGCATACCTATTCATGAATAACTTTTTATGTGGATGTAGAATATTGGTCTAATGAAAAGTCCTTACAATATCTGGAGATTTTGTATAGCACTATGCCACCACTATTTGACAACCACACAATATATAAGTATTAAGATAAAGGAGATCTAGAGCATCATATTTAACAGTTCAACCGCGAGATATTATAGTATGAAGCTGATAATATGATAAAGTTTAAGCTTTTTCCATGATACTCCGAGAAAATATCATGGTGGTTCAATGGTACCTTCAAAAGATGCATCAAAAGCTATAAGATGTGACAAAAAATATTTAAGAACCATTTTGTAGGTTTAAGTAAGATTGAAAACAGATGTAGACTACATAATATATTGCAAGTAAACTAAATTATAAGACTCACACGATTTGGTGGTTGTAACTACATTCAAGTAGAGAGTAAGAGAATGTTCACTCTTTAATATAATAATAAATAAATAATCTTTAAATTTTGACGATTTACTAGCATAAGTGAAGCGATATAATAAAATAGATGAAGTTAGTAGATCAAAGAATATACGGGATACCGGAACTCCGGTTACATGTACTTCAAACAACAAGACTAACACAGTGGCTCAGATCAATACAAAGAACGATACATCAAGAAATTTTGGTGCTTCAATTTTGCCAACTTGCAAACAATTCAAACTCAATGTTACAACAAAAAAAATAAAAGTTTCTATAACTCCAGTATTACCAAGACTGCTCACCCTCAAATATGACCATACACACAACTAATAGAAGCTTATCAATAAACTAATAAAAAATAAGAACCGAGGTAAGGTTTTGTAGAAAATATAAAACAATTATTGGCCTCAGTCGAAGAACAAAAAACAATATATACAAACATTATCAAAGTGGCCAAAGTAGATGAATGATACATGGACCCAAATCCGGACAAACAAAAAATTTGTGTGATTCTGAGATGAGATCATTACCCTTGAGATTCTAAACTATCAAGAAATAGTTATGCAAATGAAATAGAGTCGGAGTGTCAAAGGCAGAGCACCCCACATTTTTACCGAAATCCATATAAAATCTTATGATTATCAAATAAAGATTTAAAAAAGGTGGCGTTCCATAGCGATGCAATATTAATAATGGCGGACTTTTTCAAAGTAGAAATTAAGAGGGTAATGATCATTACTAGAAGTTCACTAAAAATGATGTATATATGTATGAGAGAATGAGAGGAACCCTAGTGTTGAACCTTACCCTTAGAAGCGTTAATTTTTTCACCTGAACAAATGCGGTTGTCTTAGGGGAGCTAACTCTAGATGTTTCTCTCGACAAACATGAGTACATAAATAAGTTACAATATTTATTCATGATGATGTATACACCATCATCTTACGACATTATATTGGACGGATTTTGGCTCACTCACATGCATATCGTAGTATGTATGATTCACCAATTCTTAAAGTACTCAATCAACGAAAAAATAGCTACCATTATAGCAAATCAGAAGACTTTCAAAAAATTATATGTATAAAATTAACAAAAATAAGAAAAATGAAAATAGCTACCTCCGTCTGGTGCAGTTAGGAGAGGGTGCAGAGGATATGATAATGAAAATAAGAAAAAACTTAACGATTGGCTAAAATATCCCAATCGTTCTCAAGTATAAAATTATTACTTTTTTCAAAAGTCATCTTTTACGAGTTGTGTATCAACAACAACCTCCAGCCTATCATATATAAAAAATGAGATTTTAGTCCTAAAAAAACGATTGTTTAAAGGATAGATAGGCTGACTGTTGTAGGACACATATGAGAGTCATATTATTCAAAATGGCAAGTGAATGATGTGTGTGAAATTCACAAACAAAAACAAAGCATGTCCAGAAGACCATTTTTCATTAGTGAATATTGATTGACCTGTAAATACAACATCCATAAACAAAATGCTATCCTTTATAAACGTGTTCGCACGATCCAGTCAAATACGGATGCGCGAATGAAGACATGAAACACACAACTTTCATCATCGAAAAAAACTACGTTGTTACAAAGTAACACGTTCCAGATTGAAAAACGTTGGAGTAACGTATTAGCGACTAGTGAATATTTATTTCAAAGATATATAAATAACCGTAAATATTATCTATAAAAATTTAGGGATTATCAATAAAATATTTGTTCATTTATTTTATTGATATTAACAATATGCATTTTTTTTCATGATATATTTGGTTACGAAACTATTCTAATCATTTTAGTTTTTTATACTAATTTGTTAAAATAACTTGAAAATAATTTATTTAATTTTAAATGGCTGAAAAGAAAAACTAAAAGTTTGAATAAATTATAAATACTTTTAAATTTATTGCATTATATTTATAATTAGATTCGAAACATCGTCGGTCAAGTCAATTTTTTACTATTTGATCAAATTTACTATATTATTGACTCCATTTATCTTTAAAAAACATTTATTAATCTATATTTTTGAAGGATAGAAGAAAAACGAAAAGCTCTTTTGAATACAAAACAGAAAGCTGGAATATTTATTTATAATTATTATACAATTTTTAGTTTTATTTGTCGAAAAAATCTCTGTGATTAATTTAGTAAAAATAAAACAGAAATAGGAATATACCTTAGTATTACCATGTTTACAGAATGAATATTATATAAACATAAGTCGATATATATAAATATATGTATGGTTGTAATTAAAAATTACTGGATCGTGAATGGCATAGTTTCCACTTTCAAGGCAGCTCTAAATACAACAATTAGACTTATATTAGCATAAGTCAATAACTCAATATGATTCGCTCACTTTAATTAAGATTAAATAAGTCTATCGGCATAGTCACACACTACAAACTCCCCATCAAGTTTTTATGAAAAGGCCTGCCTTATTTTAATTTACATGTTATTTTGAGGAAAATTTATCATTTTTATATAAATTTAAACTTTTAATGGCCCATCTTTCTTTTTCAATTAACATATTTAAAAGAAAATTTATCATTTTTATATAGATCCGAACCTCAGAAAATGGTAGTCTGGCCTACTCCTATTTTTCAAGAGAGAGACCAAAATATAGTTAAATTATATAAAAGTAGAAGACATATGATAAACTAATAGTAAATGTAACATTAATATTTGGAAAAGATGCTAAATATTATTCCCTAAATGACCATCTATTAAATACTACTGGTTTGATTAGACACTAACTAATATGGTAATAAAGTCTATTATTATTTATTACATACATTTACATCAACATATAGTGGTAGACTGGTAGTGGTATGTCACGCTTGGAGCAATGATCATTCATGCAAGTAAGACAAATCAGGTGTTGTTTTGGGTATATAAGAGTACAAAATTTGCCTAATACTCAATCACAACTTGATTAACAATATCTTAAGTACAAAATAGTGGATTTAATTATATCCACGACTTTGTGTTGGGTATTGATATCATTCAAACGTAAATATTTAGAAGAAACACGAGAGTAAAAAGTAGAAAGTAGAAAGTAGAAAATTGTAGATTTTTTCCAAAGTAGTAATAGATTTGCTTAGAGAATTCTCATCAAGGACCCAAAACCTTTTGACTTGACAATAGAAGAATATATTTTGAAAATTTTCATTTCGGAATTTCTTTGAAGCCTAACAGTAACCCATTTTTGGAAACAGAAAACCCATTTAAAAACCGGTTGTTTCTTATTCCAGAAGTGAATCCAGTTTACAAAAATATAAAAGATTATATAAATGATGATAAATGTTACTAATACATACTTAAATCATTTTGTTGGTTTGCTAACAAACAAAACCCTAGCACATATACATCGAGCACGTGCGTGAAGGAGAGAAAAACACACGTTTATCGAGTTGGGTAAAGTTGACACCACATACAGCAACAAACAAACACACCATGCTTCTTCTTCTATGACTATCTCTCTCTAGAGATATGTTTACACCTTCTTTCTATAAAGCCCAAACCCCCCATAACCACAACCATCATGCTCTTCTACTCATTATCTCTCTTTCTTTTTCTCTCTCTCTAACTTTCTACCTTTTGTTTTTTTAAAAAAAGTTTCCACCTTAAAAAAATGGAATCTAGAGGAGATCTCACACAACCTTTATTAGATCACAACCAAACCCACACCGAAAACCCAGAAACAGAAACAAACCCTAGACTCGAAAAAGTATTATCCGATACACAGATTCCATATCTCAAAAGAATCTGTATAGCTTCATGGATCGAACTCAAGATTCTTGTACTTTTAGCAGCTCCGGCAGTCGTCGTCTACTTGATAAACCAAGCTATGGCTCTTGTGACACGTGTCTTTTGTGGTCATCTCGGTAGTCTCCAACTAGCTGCGGCGGCGCTTGGCAACACCGGTATCGGGATGTTTACTTATGGTCTTATGGTAATTAGCAATATATTTATTCTCATTTTTATAAAAATATCACATTTATTTCCATACCATACCCCAGCTTGTTTTGTTTGGCAGATAAAGGTGAAAAATTTATGTTATGTTTGACAGTTGCCACTCAACTCAACTAAAAAGTTAGCTCTAACATAGTCCTTCCGGCATATAACATAAATAGACCGGTCAGATAATAGCTCTAGTGGTACACATGCTAATCATGAATAGACCGGTCAGATAATAACTAGTATAGTGCTAATCATGAATAGACCGGTCAGACTACGTTTCTACTTTCTATATACAGCTGAAAATTGAAATAGTCTTTCTTTCTTTTAATACAATTAATCCAATATATTATTATATTTAATTAATTTTCGATAATTTTGATGGGAGTAGTTTCTAGTAATTTATTCCCATCCCGTGATTAATTCCGTTTCAGACCAATTTCAGATTCTGAATTATTTTAAAATAAACGTCGAAAAAATAATACTTCCAAAAAACACGTCGGTAATGGTCTTTGGTGTTGTCAGCTTTGATTTGAGTCTTTTTTTAAAATTAAACAATATTTATTTTTACAGTTGGGAATGGGAAGTGCGGTAGAAACACTATGCGGTCAAGCTTACGGAGCGCAAAAATACGAAATGTTAGGGATCTATCTACAAAGATCAACGGTTGTCCTAACTCTAATAGGTTTACCAATGACACTAATCTACATATCATCCAAACCCTTATTAATCTTGATAGGCCAATCAACGGACGTGGCAGCATCGACGGCAGTATACGTGTACGGTCTGATCCCCCAGATTTTCGCATGTGCCTTAAATTTCCCTCTACAAAAATTTCTTCAAGCCCAAAGCATTGTAACCCCCGGCGCTTATATATCATCAGGCGCGCTTGTGGTTCACGTGGTGCTTAGTTGGGTGGTGGTTAGTAAACTTGGGCTAGGACTTTTGGGTGCAGCTTTGGTTTTAAGTCTGTCTTGGTGGGTTATTGTGGGGTCTCAAATAGTGTATGTTTTGTTTAGCCCTAAATGTCGATTGACTTGGACCGGGTTTAGCACACAGGCTTTTGTTGGTCTTGTTGATTTTTTTAAATTATCGGCTGCATCTGCTGTTATGCTGTGTTTGGAGACTTGGTATACACAGGTTTTGGTTTTGATTGCTGGATTGCTTGAGAATCCGGAGTTATCGCTAAATTCTCTATCGATATGGTAAGTCTTTCGAAACATTTTTTATACATATACCAAATTTAGACTTACAGTTGTATTCTCTATGTTTGGGTGCAATTTACAATACGCTATAACCACAAAATAAACACTGGTTCCATGTTTGCATTTGTATCAAATTAGTCATTCGGTTCATTTTTTGTGTCGGATATCCTACCATGTTTTAAAATTTGCATGTTTAGTTGTTTAAACATTATATTTTTTTTCAACTGGTTTATCGGTCTTTTATTAATAATATTCAAATTTAATGAATAGATATTATTAGCAAAAGACCGAAGACCAAATGTAAGATGAAAATCCTGGTACGCTATAGTTTCTAAACTATTGCATATGGGAAACTAAACATACAATTTTATTTTTTAAAAAAACTAGTAGAAATAGAAGAAATAAAACTAGTTTGAGCTTTTGGCAGTGTATGTGTGGAGCAGTAGAAATGTGAAAGCAATGATTTGCATGTGTAGTTTCCCAAGCATTTACCCTTTTAAAATGCAGAGTTATTCCTTTGGTTACTTACTACCAGTAGGAAAAATACAAAGAAAATTAACTTTTTCATCCATAAAATTGACACCACAGTATTGATGTTGTCATTGCTGCACTACCAGATTACAGTAAAATTTACTATGCACTATATACTAAATATTTTTATGATTATTTGTTTACAGCATGTCTATATCGGGAGTATCATTTATGATATCAGTTGGGTTCAATGCAGCTGTCAGGTTCGTTCATATTTATAACAATTATTTTATTTTTATAATTGTTCCTTTTTAGAATCTAGGTTTTAAATTTATGGAATTTTTATTTGGACCAAACTAGTATATAATTCAAATGGTCCGGACTCCAGAGTATACAATACAACGGAATGTTCTAAGTGTGTAACATCCTTGTTTTGTTTTTAACGAACAGTGTTAGAGTAAGCAATGAACTCGGTGCTGGAAATCCAAAATCCGCATCGTTTTCAGCTTCCATGGCAACTTTGGTTTCATTCATAATATCCATCGGAGAAGCAATATTAGTACTCGCGTTACGCAACGTCATTAGCTATGCCTTCACCGAAGGTGAGGATGTGGCTAATGCCGTGTCGGAGCTTGCTCCTTTCTTGGCTTTCACTATCGTTCTCAACGGAATCCAACCAGTCTTATCTGGTAATTATAACAATGTTTTTTTCACAAATTCTTATATTTTTCGGGTTTAATATAGCGCGAACATATAACAAAGTTCGTAATATATTGTTTGCGAAGGTGTGGCTGTTGGATGTGGATGGCAAGCATTTGTGGCATATGTGAATATCGCATGCTATTATATTATTGGAGTACCCTTGGGTTGTGTTCTTGGTTTTAAGTTCAAACTGGGTGCTAAGGTACGAATTGTCTCAGAATTCTAATGAGTTTAGTTGTAATACTATTGCTACTATTAATTTAAAGTTTGAAATTTAAAATTTAATGATGAAATAAATGCAGGGGATATGGAGTGGCATGATTGGAGGAACATTGATGCAAACTATAATCCTATTATGGGTAACGTACCGTACAGATTGGAATAGAGAGGTAATCAAACTTTACTTTACTTTAGTTTTAATCATCTACTAATTAATTATATTAATCTTCTTCGGCTGCAACATAAATGTATAATTTGATGCAATGTTAGGTGGAGATCTCAAGGAGCCGTTTGGATAAATGGGACGATAAGAAGGAATACAACTAATTGGAGTATTTTAGTCGTAGTATTAAAATATGTGAAGTGTTGGATTTCAATATGGATGGCTCCAGATTTCAACAATCTTGAAGAATCAGATAGTAAAGGCTTGGTTTGACTTCTGAGATTGAAACACAAGTGTAGAAGGTTTTGGAGTTGCTGATCTCTTTTTTCGTTGAAATAAATCTTATATGAGATCAACATGTTGTTGATTTATAATGAAGGAAGGTTTAAAATAGTTTGATATGTGACATTATCAGCTGCGTGTGATGTTTTCTTTATATCCTTATAATATTCGGGTTATCTAATTTTATAATTTAACATGGTCGGGGTTTTTACAGTTTTGAAAAACCGAAAGTCGGATTGGAATCGAATTGATATGGACTAGATCGAAAACCGGACTAATAAGAACGGGACCAAACGTTAACTGTCCGGTTTTATTTTAAAAACTGAAACCGATAATCAAAATAATAAAAATGCTTCGAAAACAAAATCGGTAAAACCAATTAAGATAAAACCGATACGAAAAAAAATGATAAACGATTCCGTCCGGAAAAAAAAAAAACTGAAAATTTAACCGTCGAATCCGAACCAATAAGCCTAGTTATTTGGTCGAGTCCGTAAAAATCAACATGAACGCGATAAAACCCCTACTCAATGGTTTGGCATCGCGCAAAAATCAAACCAATTTTAAATTTTGCAGCAGACTAGACAGAATATTTTAACCCATAGAAAGTACTCGTTGTAGTCGTAGCTATGGTATGTACTTTTATGTACTTTGACCTACTTTGCCTATTTCATTTGTCATATTCTCTCTTTTCATATACGAGTGACATAAAAGTTCGATTTGTCTACGTAATTGATCCTCTTGTCGGATCACTTTCATATTAATCAAAAGTTAAAGTGTTAAATTGTCAAAATTTACATGCCTCATAAACTAACGATTGAATCTTATCCGAGTATAATTCCAGTCAAATTTCGAGAGGTCATTGTTAGGTATGGTTAATGGGTGGGTATGAAATTATTTTGGTCATGTTATTATAACCTATGCTTTGCTTTTCTCAGAATTATGGGCGCCAATGATCCGGTCTAAAAGTTGTTTGGATTCGCTGTTGAATTCAAAATTGAGGTTATAAATTTGAGTAGTTGGGTTTCATGTTAGCTTAATCCAACCGAAAAGCTAAAGAATAAAAATTAAAACCAAAATTTTGAAACCATGTTCAAACAATTCAATAGTTTAAAACCAACTTCCATTCGTATATGTTCATGGTATTTTGAAAAAAGATCGAACGTTATATGTACTGATTTAGGCCTTTTTTATGGAAGAATTAACAGAGCAATTGTGTTATTTTCTTCTTTCTAGTTTTGATTCAGATTTAAATTGTGCTACTTGTCAATTATATTGATATGGATCTTTTATGCAATCAAACTATTAGTATATAGCTTTCAATATTCCAGTTTAAGTTTTCCAATATCCACACTTTCTAGAAAAAAACGTTTTGAATTTAGATGAGATCGAACTGTAACAGTAGTCTAACCTTGTTTCAATGATTCTTTAGAAATCCAGACAACGACTTGGTTTTTCTCTCTGAATATGTGCTTTATACTCATACATGGTCTCTCGATTAGAGATAACATGTACCAAAAAGATTTATTGTTGGTGATCATACCCATTAACATAATTGAATTAATTTTAATATCCAAATTAATGATGTTGTTTTCATGACAAATGATAAATCCGTCAAGTAAAAAGCTCTACATTCAGCTAGTAGAACAGTTTTTTGTCATCAATTGTGCCAAAAGCCAGTATAAGAGCCCCCTAGTTGTTTCTTATAATTCATTCCCCACCCAACTCACTAGACTGGTAAACATGAACCGTCAGTATTGAGTTTGCCTCTGTTGTCTTTGGGGATACCCTTTAACTAGATTACACTGATAAGGAAAGATATTCTTCAGGGGCCTAAGTGCAATTGATAGGGACTAAATTGATAAGTTCTGTAAATATAGAGTTTAATTAGGCTTTAGGAGAAATGTAAGGGCTGAACTGTAAATATTCCATTATGTAACCATTTCTCTAACTAACTCACTCACTCTATTTAAAGAGGCTGAAGAAGTTAGTTATGCCTATGAAATAATCAGAAGCGAAATACAACTTTCACTACCTAGAATTCTCTCTGTGAAATCTTGTATTCTCTATTCAACATTTATTCTTACCAAATTGGCGCTAGAAAGAGGGGGCGAAGATACCTTGATCAACAGATCAAAAATCAAAGTCTCGAGTTTTCGTTTTCTAAAGTTTTTCGTTCGAGTTTTTTTGAAGTATTTTTGTTTAGTTCTTCGCTGATTGAAGATGGATCCAGCAGAAGGTGACAATCCATCCGTACGAAAGGCTATGGAAACATTGAAATCCGATCTGCAAGAGGCAGGTAAATCGATTCCAACTCAAGCAAACCAATTTGATTTCGAAGGAAAAATGAATGAGATGATAAGGAAGGTGGCAGAGCTTGATGAATTGGTGAAAAAGAAGGAAAGTAATGACAACACTAGACTTAGGTCTAAAATAGCAAGAGGCGATCAAGATAATCAGTCGGATCAGTCAATGGATGATGGCGACGTTCAGTATGAACAGCGTAAAGCACGTTTTGAGCGAAAAAAGGAGTACAGTGGGATAAAAAGGAAAGGAAAACTGCAGAAGCGACAGTATGTGAACTCTAGTGATGAAGAGGATTCCGAAAATTTGGAGTCAGATGAAACACCGAGGTATGAATATTCTCGAGGCCATTCAAGAGGAGCGGAGCGTGAATTCCGGACAGCTAAGGTGTACAAGGAGGGGAGGCAGAAGAAAGATAGGCGAGTATATTCACCTCGGAAATATTCGCCTCGGAAGCATTCGCCTCGAAAGTATGAAGGTGAGTCAAGTTTATATGCTACTGTGGGGATGAGAAACGAAGACCAATATGTTCAAAGAGTCGACTGGAGGGACTCACCATTGATCAGGGAGATCAGATCTGTGCCGCTTCCGAGGCGGTTTGATATTTCCAAAGTTGATAAGTTTGATGGGACTCAACATCCCGATGACCATATAGAACAATTCAAAAACTATATGACTAATTTCGAAGACGATGATAAATTGGTGTGTAGAGCATTCTCTCAGACATTCAAGGGAACTGCGCTGAAATGGTTCAACAAGATTCCTAAGGAGTCAATTGCAAATTTTAAAGGCTTCTATACAGCTTTCTGAAGACAGTTTGTGGGAAGCAAAGAAATGAGAGCTAATAGAGATACAATAATACAATGCAAGCAGGCTGTGGGAGAGAAGCTGAAGGATTATACTAAGAGATTTGTATCAACCAAAGCTGAACTAGATGATTGTGAAGAAAGTGTGGCTATGGCGGCGTTTAGACAAGGACTGTTGCCTGGGGATTTAGCCGATGCGACTACGAGGCGCAGGGCGTTAACATTTGGAGCTCTCATGGCTCAGGTTGAGGATCAGATTAAGGTCGAAGAATCGACGCGGGTTCGAGGAGGAGGCAGTACTATTCAGAAAAGGAATGGTCAAGCGAACACTTCGAATAATAACTCATCGCGCCCGAGGAATAATCAAAATGTTTCTAACAGAGGAGCTTCGAGCTCGTATCAAGGGGGATATAATCAACACAATTCTAGTAATAATCAGCAACAGTTCAGATCCAAATCGAATGTGTGGGTAAGACCAGACTATTATGCGGATTTGACTGAAAGTGTGGCTTCGATATACGAGAAAACCAGGGGAACGATAAATTTTAGAAAGCCACCAGCGATTAATAGGCCAAGAGAGGAGCGCAATAATAAGTTCTGCAGGTATCATGATGATGTTGGCCATGATACAAACGATTGCATTGCCTTGAAGAAAGAGATGCAGATCCTGATAGAAAATGGGAAGTTGTTGGAATATGTCAAAAGGAATGCTAAAGCTGTAGCCCCGAAAATTGGTAATCCTAATTCTAAGCAGGAAACTGCACTGATGATTTTAGATGTTGCAGGTGATGAGTTTGATGTGGCCTCGGAATATGTCGACCCAGACCCTAGTCGATTATTGTTAATGTCAATAGATGAGCCGATGCGTCAAGGACGTGTTCGAGATTTGTGTGCCTTCTTCGAATCATTAACAATATTTGGGGGAGATTCAATGACTAACAACACTAATAATTCGAGGAAGAGACATATAGTGAATTTAACGCGTCAAATTGAGGGAGGAGCATCGGCACACCTAAGAAACAAGAAGGATGTGCCCTTTATAATTTTCGATGGGGATGCTTTGAGGGGGATTACTGGGCCACATGAAGATGCAGTGGTCATAGGAGCAGAAGTATGCGGGGTGGAGATTCGACGAGTGTTGATTGATACCGGGAGCTCCGCTAATGTGCTTTTCAAGTCAACTTATGAGAGATTAACTGCTCCGCCTCGAATAGAAAGGTCAGAGAGGACTATCATAGGGTTTACTGGCGCAACAGCAAATGTGATAGGGGAGTTCGAGGGTGAAATTACTTTGGGAAAGGGGCCTTTCAAAAAGAAAGTGCGAGTACTTTTTGTGGTGGTGGATTGTCCATCGAGCTACAATGCTATTTTTGGGAGGTCGTGGTTGGCTAAAATGTATGCTGTAGTCTCTACAGTTCATCAATGTTTGAAGTATGTGATCGAGGACCGAGTCGGCGTAGTTCGAAGTGATCAAAAGGTGGCAAGAGAATGTTACGCTGCTGCGTTTAGACTACGTGGCAAAAGTTCTGATGATCCGATGGAGAATTAGCAGTTTGGGGGGTTGTCTTCTGGGGGTGCAGATGAGGGAATTGATGATCCGAGGTCAACCCCGAGTTCTGTGGTGGTAAATGAAGAAATAGAAGAGTTTGTTTTCAATAATGGCAGGGTACTTCGAATCGGGACTCTGTTGTCTTTATCAATGCGAGAAAAATTGTTGAATTTTTTGTCTGAGAATCTGGATGTATTTGCTTGGAGGTCCGAAGACGTAGTGGGGGTCCCAAGTGATATCATATGTCACAGCTTGGCGGTAGATCCGAAGATCAAACCGATAATTCAAAAAAGAAGAGCTTTTTCGTTGGAAAAATCCGAGGCCATAGTTGCTGAGGTGGATCGACTATATAAGATGGGGCATATCAGGGAAGCCAATTATCCGAGGTGGACGGCTAATCCTGTGGTAGTAAAAAAGAAGAACGGAAAATGGCGAATGTGCGTGGACTTCACAGATCTGAATAGAGCTTGTCCAAAAGATCCTTTTCCAGTGCCTCGAATCGATCAGTTAGTGGATTCCACTTCGGGAAATAAAATCTTGACATTTATGGATGCATTTTCAGGGTATAATCAGATTCGAATGAATCCAGATGATGAAGAAAGCACAACTTTTATCACTGACAGAGGTTTACACTGCTATAGAGTGATGCCGTTCAGATTAAAAAATGCTGGGTCAACATATCAGAGGCTGATGAATAAGGCGTTTGCTTCACAAATAGGGAGAAATATCGAAGTGTACATCGATGATATGCTTGTTAAAAGCAAAAGTGATGATGAACACATTGATGATTTAGAAGAGACGTTTTTGAATCTCAGAGCCATACAATTGAAGTTGAACCCAGAAAAATGTACATTTGGAGTCCGATCTGGTAAGTTTCTGGGGTACATGATTAGTGAAAGAGGAATCGAAGTGCATCCAGAACAATTGAGGGCTCTGATATCGATGTCTTCACCTCGGAATATCAAAGAAGTGCAAATGTTAACGGCCAGAAGCTTTTATGAAGATAAAAAATCTTTTGTCCTCTCCTGAAATATTGTCAAAGCCTCGAAAGGGTGAGCAGTTATTTTTGTATATAGCGGTATCGGATTATGCAGTAAGTGCAGTTCTGGTCAGTGAAGATACGAAAATTTCGAAGCCTGTCTACTATGTCAGCAAAAGTTTGGTGGATGCTGAGAAATGCTATTTGAAGCTCGAAAAATTGGCACTGTGTATAGTAGTGGCAGCGAGAAAAATGCGCCCTTACTTCCAAGCACATACGATTGTGGTTCGAACTTCATATCCATTAAAAAATGTGTTGCAGAAGCCAGACATTTCAGGAAGGATGACTAAGTGGTCTGTAGAGTTAGGAGATTTCGATGTGTTATTTTCTCCTCGAACAGCTATCAAAGCTCAAGCCTTAGCAGACTTCTTGGTTGAGTTCCACTCGAGTAGATCCGAAGAGAAAGATGGCGAAAAAGTGAACGAGAATCCGACGTGGACGATACGAACTGATGGGGGATCCAGTAATAAAGGGTCAAGTGTAGGAGTTGAATTGGTGGCACCAACAGGGGAGTTTATGTTTCAAGCTATAAAATTTGGATTTCATGCTTCGAACAATGAAGCTGAATATGAAGCTGTGCTAGCAGGATTACGGTTAGCAAAGATTTGTGGAGCAATATTTGTGCGCTTGGAAACAGATTCGCAGTTGGTAGTTAACCATGTTAAGGGAGTATCAGAAGCTAAAAAGGAACGTTTGGTTTTGTACTTACAAGAGCTACGAGAAATGATGGCACAGTTTGAAAATGTCGAAGGGGAGCATATTCGAAGAGGTAGCAACACAATGGCTGATTCTTTGGCAACAATGGCTTACTCTGAAGAATATCCATGGATCATGACACAACCATCACCCTCGATCATATCGAATTCTGAACAGTGTGAAGTTGTTAATGAGGTAGTAAGTGATCCGATGTGCACTCGAGGAGATTGGAGGTTTGACTTGTTAAACTTTATTTCGAAGGGAATACTACCTCCTGATAAACACTTGCTCAAGAAAATAAAATATAAAGCTCTTGGCTATGTGGTATTGGATGGAGTATTGTACAAAAGGTCTGCGTCGAAACCTTTGCTACGATGTTTAAGCAAACAAGAGTCTCAGAACATTCTATCCGAACTGCATGATGGGGATGGATCAGCTCATTGTGGATTCAAAGCTTTAACGCGTAGGGTATTGTTGGCAGGGTATTATTGGCCTACCATTTTGCAGGACGCCAAGTTGTTAGTTCGAAGTTGTGATACTTGCCAAAGGTATGCAAAATTTAATACATAAACCAGCAGTACCCCTAATGACAATCTCCGAGGCGGTTCCTTTCGATAGGTGGGGGATTGATTTAGTAGGACCATTACCTATGGCTTCTGGTGGAAGACAGATGATTATTGTTGCGGTTGATTATTTTTCGAAGTGGGCAGAAGTAGAACCTTTAGCTGGGACAAAAGCTAAGGATGTAATCAAGTTTATTCAGAGTAACATCTGCTACCGTTTTGGAGTTCCTCGGAAAATAACGACGGACAACGGTCCTCAATTTAATAACAAGGAAATGGACTCTTTTTGCTCTTCGAAAGGAATACAACAGTGTTTTTCTACTCCTTTCCACCCCCAAGCAAATGGGCAGGTGGAAGTCACGAATAGATCTATTTTGGATGGTCTGAAGAAAAATTTAGCAGGAGCAGCAGGGAAATGGCCAAATTATCTTCAAGAAGTGTTGTGGGCATATCGAACAACCCATAGAGAGGCTATAAAAGAGACTCCTTTTTCTTTTGTATATGGAATGGACGCTGTGTGCCCTGCTGAATCTACATTGCCTTCTTACAGACTACTACGATATTCCGATGTGGATAACGATGAAGCTAGAAGGGTTGAGCTTGATTTGTTAGAGGAGAAAAGGGTCAAAGCGCATTTGAATGTGGTCTATTATCAAACGTTAATGAGAAGCAGGTACGATGCTAAAGTTAAGAGGAGAGAATTCAAAATTGGCGATCGAGTGTTACGAAAAGTATTTCTTCATACTAGGGACAAGCACCTCGGAAAATTGGCTCCGAATTGGGAAGGTCCTTACGAAGTTAAAATGAAGGTCAAGCCAGGTTCCTACAGGTTGTCTGATCGAGAGGGGAGGATGCTCAAACATCCTTGGAATATAGAGCACTTGAAATTGTACTGTGAGTAAAACTGTACTTCGAATCTTTGTAAAACAGACATACTCTTTCCTTATCTGTTGGCCCAGAAAGGTTTTAACGAGGTGTCTGGTTAATATTGAATTTTTTAATAAAATTTCTTTTGGCCATTGGTTGTTTACTATGATGAGTGATTTATTATTTTGGTAACTTGGCAAAGATTGATCATCTTTGAAAGTTGACCAAGAATAATTTTCCGAAGCAATAGCTTTGAAGAAACAACCAAATTTTCGAGGTGCCACGTCTTATGAGTGCATCTAATTTTCGAGGTGCCACGTCTTATGAGTGCATCTAATTTTCGAGGTGCCACGTCTTATGAGTGCATCTAATTTTCGAGGTGCCACGTCTTATGAGTGCATCTAATTTTCGAGGTGCCACGTCTTATGAGTGCATCTAATTTTCGAGGTGCCACGTCTTATGAATACATCTTAATTTTCAAGGTGCCTCAATTTATAAATGCATCTAATTTTCGAAGCGACAAATTTAAATAAGTACACCAGAAGTTTAAGATAAAATTTAAACAAAAAAAGAGGAAGAAAAGTTGCTTGTTCGTCGGATAAAACATGAAGTCTACAAAAAGGTGAGAATTACTTAGCCAAATACACAAAAAACAAGCACGACATGCTTAATCTATTAGGCATCTTCTTCTTCCGATGACTCGTCAGTACCATCACTTTCTTCCGAAGAACTTGAATGTACTTCGAATGCTTCTTTTGGACGATCTTTCTCTGGGACTTGTTTCCAAAATTCTGTTAAGTTTAGCCTTGGATAGGCAGCATGGATTTCTCGAAGAAGATTGTTAGCTGTATCAATTTCAGCCTTTCTAATTCCATCAAGCATCACAGAACCAACAACAGCTTCGGCTTTCTTAACAGCAGCTTTTTTCTCTTCCTCGAATCCTGTTCGAAGAGTCGTCATTTGAGTTTGACAGTTGCTCAATTTTTCTTGGAATTCTTTAACAAGTTTCTCAGCATCGGTAGATTTTTTCTTTGCCTCAGAGATAGCAGTGGAGTGTTGAGAATTTAGATCTTCAATAGCTTGTCGATGAGAAGTCTCCAGAGCTTCGATTTTTTCTTTGTGTTCCTTAAGAAGCTTGTCTTTCTCAGCTTCGAATTTCTGAAGTGCCTCATTTTTCAAAGTCTTTACAGACTCTGTTTCTTTTCTGCTCTTGATCAATTCTTGTGCAAGAAGCTCCAATTGTGTGTGTGAATTTTTTATTTCTTCACATAATTTATTGGCTGCAGCACTTAAATTATCAAAAGGACGAAGGATTGAAGCTACCTCATTGGATTTGTCTGAATTAGGAAAGATTGATGGGTGGTGATGAACAGGAACGATGGCGTTAGATGTCGAAGCCACAACAGCCCCAGTAGAAGTTGATGGAAGAATATTGGTAGGTTGGGAGCCATTACCAGTAAATGCAAAGTCCCCACTTGAATTGAAATCTTCGAGGTTAAGGTAATCGTCTACTTGATTATCTCCTAGTGTCAGTCCTCCTTCAGGGTTTTCTTCAATAAAAGTTTTCCCGTGCACTTCGAAAGCCAGTACCTCCTCGAGTATGTCAGCCTCGTTCTTTTTCTTTGGCGTACTGGACTTGCTCTTTTTCTTCTTTGGAGAATTGTCCTTTTTCTTTTTCAAAGCAGGTTCATCCTCCTCGGATATTGAGGGAAGTTGAGAGGCGGGCACTTTTCTTTTCACTGCACGCTTCGAAGTCTTGGAAGGGTTAGCCTTGCTTGTACTGGCCTTCTTGTGGGTCAACTTTCCTTTCTTCTTTAATGGAAGATGGCTGTCACTTCGGTTCCTGGTGGGAAGATAGGTTTTCCCATCTGGTGCAAGTATTCTTTGAACTGCTATAATGGGATCTGGAGGGGTCATCGGATCTTCAGGGAAGTCAGCTCCCAGAGTGATGCACCACAGATGACTGTTGACGAAGTTGATTGGTAAAAAGACTGAGTGAAAGCCGTTTCCCCAGGCCTTCTCTGCCCATGCAGCCATGTTTTGAAAGATATCCTTTGCAGTTGCTCGACGACCTTTGAACCGCCTCGGAATTTCTGAGAAGAGAACAAGCAGTTAGATAAGAGGACTTCATTAATCTGGCTAGGTTTAATAAGTTAGAAATGTTAACAATACAGTAATGATGCACTTACTACTATCTCTCCAGGTGAGAGTAAGCTTTGAAGGGTTGTCGTCGGAAATCTCTTTCCCATTTTCCCAAGCGCCTGATAGAAAGACAAACCTTTGTTTCCAAAGTTTGTCAGCTTCGAGGAGGTCATCGATAATCTTCAAATCATCCTCCAGTGTTAGGCAGTAGAATGGTAAGACTGGCCCGTTTGAGAGCTTGGTCAGTGAGATGAAGTCCTCAATTTCGAGGGGGATGCCTCCTAGCCTCGACACCATAATGGCGGAGAATAAAGTAAATAGTTGGTTTGGGGTAACCTGTATAGGGCACAACTTGAGAATTTCGAAGTACCGCACGATCATGGGATCGAGGGGAAATCGAAGTCCCCAGTTGAAGAGCTCAGGATAGACTACCAGTTCGTCCTTTTGACAGCTTAGGGGTGTCTCTCCTTCCACTGGTAGTCGAAGAATCATCTTATCTGTTAATCCCCATAGCTTTCTGAGTTCCTCTTTCTCTGATTCGAGGTAGTAAGTATAGGGTACATTCTTTAGGGCAAGAATGTACCGAGGAGAAAGTGATTTAAGATTTTCTTGAACCAAAGCAGCAACATCCTCGGGGAGTGTAATGAGAGGTTTCTTTCCTCGAATTTTCTTCGGATGAATCACCCCGTCAGCCTCGGATTCCTCTTCGACATCAGATTCAGTAGCTTCAGAATCATTCTCTTTGTTGTTGTCCTCATCGGTGACTTCATCGATGCGACTTCAGATTTGAGTTTCAGCTTGAGTCACAAGAATTGGTTGACTACTTTCTGGTGTAGTGTCAACCACTTCTTGTGGGGGAGGAGGAGAAGAGGTTTCTGCTTCTTCACCCATTTCTAGAAATGTTGATTTTTTGGCACGTTTAACTTTGACAGCTTCGAATTGAGGAGGAAGTAAGTTAGGTTGAAGATTTTTAGGTGCTTCGAATGTGAGGACAGGTGATTTGGTTTGTGGTTTTTTGTCAGTTGATGGTTTGTCTAAGGTAACTCCTTTAGATTTTCGATGAGGTCTTAGCAGTGGAGAAGTAGGTTGATTTCGAGAAGGAAAAGTTTCTTGATTGGTTTCTGGGTTTGAAGCTAAGGATGAAGACGAAGTGGCAAGATTGGGGTCGAAGTTACCGTATTTAAAAGTGGTAAGAGAAGAATGAGGACCGTTGTAGATCAACCCAGCAGCCTTGTATTCTTTGGCTCTTTGTGAAATACAAAGATAATCGTATGCACCAAATACTTGATTGCTAGAACCAGGGAAGAGAGGTTTATTTGATTTTACTGGTTTTCTGGGTTTAGATCTTTTGTATTTAGGATATCTTCTCATACAATGGGTATTGATCTGAGAAGTTGCTTTGGTGGATGAAAATGATGAAGTAATTTAAAGGTTTATGAAGAACAGGTTGAAGATGGCTTGAAGAGCAGGATGAAGATGAAGAACAGGTTGAAGATGGTTTAGAGGTGATTTCTCTAAAAAGTTATTAATGAAGGAAGAGTTGGCTATTTATAGTTTAAAGGAAAGACGTTGAGAATTTGAAGAGGCAAAACCAGTGAGTTGCTCTCATTGGGTGGAATGTGAAACGTAAAGGAAATGTGCAGTGTCATAAATCTATCAAGTAGGGTCTAATCAGTTTATCAGGAAGTGTCAGAAAATTCGAAGCTACAACAAAATTACGTTTATAGTAATGAAATTCGAAGTGAAAGAATAGTTATGTCTCAAGTTGAAAGATTCGAAGTGAATGGGAAAGTTTATTTACATTTATTCTTTGCTTCGAAGAAAGATTGCAAGTCATCAAGCCTGATTGTAATGAAGAGGATGGATTCAAATGAAGAGTAATCTTCGAAGAGTGGATAGTTCTTATAAATGTCTGTATAAGAACTAGGGGGGCTACTGATAAGGAAAGATATTCTTCAGGGGCCTAAGTGCAATTGATAGGGACTAAATTGATAAGTTCTGTAAATATAGAGTTTAATTAGGCTTTAGGAGAAATGTAAGGGCTGAACTGTAAATATTCCATTATGTAACCATTTCTCTAACTAACTCACTCAGTCTATTTAAAGAGGCTGAAGAAGTTAGTTATGCCTATGAAATAATCAGAAGCGAAATACAACTTTCACTACCTAGAATTCTCTCTGTGAAATCTTGTATTCTCTATTCAACATTTATTCTTACCATACATTTTATCACTTTTCCAAAATGTTATAATTACTAACTAAAAATATAACAAACATAGAAAACAAAAATCAAATTGAGGTTGTTGACGAACACTCTAGTAACAAAGTGAATTCAAAAGTAAAAGGAAAAATAATAGATGAGTTTGGAAAAAATTTAAAAGATTAAAATTAGTTATATACAGTATACCACAATCTCGTTTGTCCCAAAACATTCTTGAAATTGATTTTCCAATGAAGTTAAATCCTTATCTATATGATGGAACTGACGATCCATGACATCATTTAAAATAATTTTGAAATTATATGCTTGTTTTTAGTCCCGGTGATACCATCTTGTGTATAGAATTTTCCATGAATCTTAGGGAAAGTGTTTTTTCTCGGTTTAATAATATACCTTATGTATCTATCAAAAGTTTTGCATAGTTTTATGGACTTCTTTTAGAAGTCTATTAATTTGAAACAAACCTATCAAGAATGGTGGGGATTATATTATGACCTTGTATCGGAAGCAAGATGAATCTTTAAAGAAGTATGTGTAACGATTCATCCAAGAGATGAATAGTTTAAATGGTTGTGTTGAATGAGTTAATTTTTTTAAAAATAGGTATACCAACATACAAAAGTTGCATGAGAATTTGATTAAGTATCCAGTTGATACGAGATGTTCAGAAAAATGAAAGAAACTAGACGAGAGGAGTTTGTGTCAATTAAATATCCAGGATAACGAATCGATCTGTTTGGAAGAAAAACTTTTGAGGATAATAAAGCGAGGGAGATTTTCAAGATAACAAACATGCTTAGGTATTTCGTATTATGAAAATCCAAACAGAAGGTTTACTCATCTTAACGCATCAATTGTGGATATTTTTAACAAAACTTGGGACAAAGTTAATTATCGACCTCCACAATTTATGTTTAAGATAAATAATGAAAGATCTAGAAGAATTTATTTTACTTACCAGCGTGACCATAGACATGCTATAATTAATTTTTTTACGTGAATGATGAAATTAAAAATTTAGTGGATAATTGTGAGTTGGTTAAAGAAACATATAGTAATTCAAAAATCCAAGAGGCATGACAATAAGCGATATGTATTATTTTTGTGTGATATACTTTGGCATAAACATCTAATGATTAAAGTAAAATGTATACAAAATATATTAAAATTCATCTTGTTAATGAATGTAAATTTTAATACATATCCCTATGCGTCTTTTCTTAGAGGGTTGGTTACCCTCGTGAAGATGTTTTGTTAGTAACAATTGATGTTGTTTGTGTCATCTTGAGAATATTAATGGTTGATACTCATAGTTTGGATAATGTTCTATTTTAATGTGGATATGATAAGATGATTAGAGTGACACTATATAAAAATATATAAATGAATTTGATTAGTTTTGTTACGTGTAAAAGTAATTGTGTACGAGAAGTGCAATTTTTAGTTTTTGTGGGATATAACAATTTGAAGAAAACAACGAGAAATTTGTTTATGGTGGTTGATGTACCTGACTCATACAATGTCATTATAGGGAGTCCTTGGTTGCATAAAATGGAAGCAGTAGCTACATCCTATCATCAGTCTTTAAAATACTTTGTAGGAAGGAAAATCGGGGTAGTCAAAGAAAGATAACGAGTACCAAGGGAGTTTTGTTTTGTTTTTCTATCCATAAGAACTATTATCGCATAAAAATAAAAAACCCCATCAAAGAACAATGAGCCAACATAATTTGATAAACCTTTAATGAGAATTGAGCAAGGTGATATTGATGAACCCATAGAGGCAGTTTGTATAAGTGAACTGTTAAATAAAACAATGAATGGGAAAATAAATATTGGAAAAATAGTGTTGATTGGGAAGTATTTGAGTAAACAATTTAAAGATAAATTGGTTGAATGTATGAAATCAATTGGAATATTTTTGTGTGGATACAATGTTTCAAGAGTAAGCAAGTCAATAATTTTTCATAAGTTAGCTGTTGATTATAAAGTAAGATCCATTTGGCAAAAAGAAGATCTGTTTCTAAAGAACAATTTGAGACAATAGTCAAAGATTAGAAAATACTTTTGAAGGTTGAGTAAATATTAGACATTTACTAAGATTTTATTAATACTTTTTGAAAGGGAAAGATTAATTATATATTTGTTAGTGTCAATTTTAACAACGAGTTCAATTTTGGTTAGAGAGAATACTAGAATTCAAAGGCTCATCTATTATGTAAGTAAAAAATTTGGTGGATGCTGAAACAAGATACTTGGACTTAGAAAAATTGGCTTTCATTCTGGTAGTAGTAGCGATAAAGATAAGGTCATACTTTCAAAGTCATGTGATAATTCTACATATTTCTTTTCCTTTTAAAATAATATAAAAGCCGAAAATTTTAGGTTGTCTAACAAACTGGCGTATTGAGTTGGATAAATATGACATAAATTTTGAATTAAAAATGGCAATCAAGGCATGCAATAACAGATTTTTATGAACATAAAATAATAATCATCTTTCGAGCAATCAAAAGAAGCTTTAGATAATTCTTTCAAGGCACGAGGATCGCAATCAAGAATGGACAATAGTCAGGTGAGAAAGAATTGTACATTTAAAGAATAGTAAATATTATTAACATATTCAAAATGACAAACAAAACTTTATTGTAATGATTAAAATGATGTTTCTTATCTTACATGTTTGCCTCCAACATCTTTCAATTTTACCATCTTTTTATTAGATTCCTAAATATCACTTAAAAAGAGATGCTTGAATTCCTGTCATGGTTCGAATATGGAAGCTTGATGACCCGTTCAAAACGACCCAGAGAAAATGAGTAAAAATGACTTTTTTTTAAATTTTGCAGTTGAATATGATATCTTTAACGGTGATCAATGGTGAATTGGAAATCTTAGACCTCAATTTAAAATTTTGAGAAATAAACATACTTTTTCATCTTTTTGTGATGAGGAAGTTCTTTATTTTCTAGAAATCTGATACAAACGGACTCAGAGATACCCTAGTTTGAACGAAGTTCTTCTTCTTTAACTTCGTCAAGATTGACTGATGACACACATTAAATTATAGACTGCTTAGATGTTGAAGTAATTTTTGTTTTCAGAGTTTCAAGAGGAACAATGTTTATAAACTGTTTTTAAGGGTTAATTTATCTTTTATGATCTGAACATTAAATTTCCTTCCTTAGAGGATTTAGATTTGGTGGCTGCATATTGGTTTTAAATAGAGCCACTATCACTGTCAAATAAAATGATCCTACTAGAAATTAAGCCACCAAACGTTTAACTTCATTGATTGTTTTGAGAGTCAGATTGGCTTATACTATTTGATATCATTTCTTGATGAATGGATACAAGATATTTGTGATTTTTACCACTTACCATAAAATAAAATAGAGACAATATGTGTTAAAACTATAGAATTTTATCTTTGATTTTTAAAAGAGGAACAAAACGACCAAAGATTTTATACGAGGGAGATATAAGAGGAATATAAGTTGGTTTTGCGTATAAGAAATATAAAGAGAGACACTTTAGAGATAAAAGGAAAAAAGTTAAATAGAATCTCTAAACATATATAGGTAATGACTAAAATTAAGACCGTTAGATGAAGTTAAAAATATAAGGTTTGGAATTCGATAATCACAAGAAACGAGGTTGGAATACAAAAAAATTTGAATTTTTATTTATTTATTAAAGATATAAGCTTAATGTTCACGAGGGTAGTACAACGTAAATTTATAAGTCAATAAACTTGCGGTAAGATGATATTAACCTCGTAAGGTATTCCTTAAACATAAAATTATACATAATGACTAGGGGGTTAATAAAGTCATATTACCCTAGGTGTCTTATATCTTTATTCAACAAATAAAAGTCATTCATAAAGACAAGACCATACTAAAAGACTCATATTTGTATTAAAGAGACAACTTGAGAATGATTGAAGAAATGACTTATAGTGAAACCTCCCAAGCATTATGACGACCATGACATAAGAAATAAGCTGATGAAATCAATTAAGTGATAGTTACACTTAAGAGAGAGAAAACTCTTCAATATTATGATGACCCCAATATGCCTTATAAGCTTTTCAGATCAAGTAGGTGACATGAAGACCCAATGATGAAGTTTTATTTGATGATCTGGATATGGAGTTGAGTTGATTAAACCATATATAAAGGCATTCAATAACATATATACGACATGAATACCATGATCAGGCTGAGCATAATAAATATGAAAAAATGAAGAGAAGATATAAGCTCACATGTTAAAATAATACTCAAGAACTTTTTAAGGATTTCTAGAACACTATTTAGTATTACTAAAATACCTTAGGTAGTTAGAGGGTAAACTTTTAATGTTTGTAAGTAACTTGTTTTAGTTGAATGTCACATGGACATAAAGACACATGTCATTCATCCATACAATTAAGACTAAGGCTAGAATAGTAGTATAGATTAGGGTTATGACCTTATTGTAAAGGGTTATGCAAATTTTAATGTTGAGAGAAATCTAATAGAGAAACAATATTTCTCGTTATTCTTGAATTCTGTATTATTTTTAGCATTAAAAGTGTTTTTGTTAAGGATTTGTCTTTATCAAAACCTGGTTATTTATGCTCATAGTAAGCCGAGGCCCGGGGGAACGCTAAGTTGAAACCCTTCAGGTAGAGATCAGACTGAACGAAGGGACAATGAAGTCGGACAAGGAAGCATACAGAGCATCAGGTGTCATAACCCTGAGGGTACGGAAAATCATATGCCAAACTAACATAAAGTATAGCTATAGTCTACCAAAAAGCTAAGATATTCGTGCACTTCTGAAAGTCATTACCTATTCTAGCCTTAAAAGAGAAAAATAAAATAACAAGCTCTACAAATATCATAATAACGTCTGTTACCCTGAGAGCAGGGAGACGATCCAAATGCTAATTGAATATGAGAAACTGATTGAGTTTGTCAAAGGCAGAACATCTAAAGTCCAAAGCTAAGTTAAGTCTAAACCTAAAATTGAGACTATGAGGCTTATTCATGAATCTAGTATTGTTCGTCTAAAACAACCAACCATACTTTCAGATCTTATTTTTCCGTTACAGTTTGAAAGATATGGACTTCTAAATTTTTTAATAAAAAAACAGAACGATAAGATACACATGTTTGATATTTCTGTACCATAAATACATATAGTAACTTGAGTTTTATCGGTTGTAATTTGTAATTGAATTTTGGACTGGATCTAGTCCTGTATCATTCCAGGACGGTCCATGATTGAATTTGATTTTGTGATCAGCTCGTTAATTTACCGGTCTTAATCGATCCAGACGGATAATCAGAACATGTTTAAACGTTAGTTCGTAAACCATTCGATAACACTATTAAATCAAACTTTGTTCGGTTTTATCAAATCAATCTCGAATCAATTACAAGATTC
Organism: Limnanthes douglasii subsp. nivea; assembly: GCA_036936605.1. NCBI lineage: Eukaryota > Viridiplantae > Streptophyta > Magnoliopsida > Brassicales > Limnanthaceae > Limnanthes > Limnanthes douglasii. The sequence goes on from JAUPFV010000004.1 coordinate 132,368,910, forward strand.
AGTAAATCGATAACCACGTAATATACTAGAAATGTAAATGTATATTTAAAATATTAAATTAATAAAATAATAAATCAAATAAACCATTAACTAATTATGTTTTAATATATTATAACACTAAGAAATTCTTTAAAAGAAATTTCCCCGTTAAACTTTTGTTATTTATATATTTTAACATCCATGACTTCCAACAGTAATAAATAGATTCAAACTTCGATTAGATAACATAGTTCAATCAGTTTCAAACGAAACTCATTAAATATATAATGAGCAGATTGCCCATTGATAGCTCAATAATAGAACCGATTTTATCTCATAATATATAAATAAATTAGCGACTATTTTTTTATCTTTTTGAAATATAAAATCACTATATTCAAATTTAATATTTTATATAATGTTTATTATTGAGACCACATATATTTATGTTTTACTCGATTGAAATTGAAAATAATATTTCATTCATTAGTCAAAAGTTTTTTTTAGACGTTTTTAGAAGTATTTACTTTTTTTTCTTCTTCATGCTAAATAAAATTTGTTGAAGAAACGCGTCTCTTTGAGTTTGAGGAACATAACATATTCTATTGACTATCAAATCTTCGTTTCTGAAGGTGATATTTTCATCTTCAACAAAAACCATATGTATGAGTATTGCTTCTTGACGCAAGATGAGCTCGAGAAGACGTGGCATGATGCTAGACGATGATCAATAAGTCTTGAGAAACTAAGTGAACTTAGAACTTCATAAAAATTTGGTTAAGGTATTGATAACCTGGTTTTATATCAAGTGACTTTGTAGATTTCAGTTGAATCCAAATGAACGTACTTGATTGCGAGCAACTACTCATTTTATCTACTGTTTTGTTTTCCATTAGATTTTAAAGTTCTAATTTTTTTCTTTTTTTTTCTTTATCAACAACAGGGCCTTCCTTCAAGTGAGGATGAATATCTTTTTGAATATTAGTGGTCTGATGAAACTATTTTTATTGCCAATACCTTTGACAATCCAACATAGTGTTGAAATAGTCATTTGAAGGAGCTAGTATTGGGCCTTACAGTCTTTTTTATAGTGAATAACTTTTTATAGTGAATAACTGTGGTGGTATTGAGGCTCTTGGGTGGTTTTCGATTTACTTTTTTTCATTTTCTTAATCAAAGATTTCTTGAAAGCTTTGCTATCTTCTTTTGTTGTCTGTAAAGGATGATTGGAGGCTTCTAGTAAATCTAAGATTTGGGGAGGCATTATCTGCTTGTGGAGAATCCAAATCATTGTTGGGTGAAAACAAGAGACCAATTTCCATTATGTGCAGGGCTTCAATAATCTCATCATCTCTGATTTCAAGTGAGTAATTGTCTTTCATAAAGGTATTATTGATTGTCTTAACTTGTTTTGCTCTAGTAATGGTAAAGGATTAAGAAATGGACGGTAGTTGCTTTGGTCCAAGGTTATAAGATTTAGTGGTTTGATTACTTGAATCTTGTTAAGATATGATTGCATCTTAGCCTTTCTTTGTGTTTTCATCTTTGTAGTTGTCTGTATTTTTTTATCCACATTCTTGACAATAAATGATTTTATCTTGGGTATCCATTTCTCTATTGTCTTGGCTGTTTTGTTGGTTAATGTAGTTTGGGTCTTTTGTTTTGATATTTATGGTAGAATTTTGTTTTTTTAAAACCAAAACTGACCTAAATTTTATGCAAGAGCTGTTTGGATATGTCTAGTTCTGTGGAAACACTCTGAACAATAACTAGGCATATCATTGTATTTAGATTCTTACCAAGCCTTCTAAAGTACCAAAACTGACCCAAATTTTGTGCAAGAGATGCTTGGATATGTCTAGTTCTTTCCAATCTTTGCAGCAACTGTAGATAGTACTGTTGCCAATTGTTTTTGCAATTACCTTAATAGCGTAATTATTGTAGATGTAAGGTGAAATATTTGAGAATGAGATCCACACAAGGGCCAATGGTGACTCTTTCTTAGGACTGAAGTTGGGGTTTCATTTTAGAATACACATGATGTGGTGTCCTATGTTCCATATGTTATTTCTCCATAGTTTTCTCATATCTTCTTGTAGATCTATATCTATCATAATGTGTCTTGGATCCCACAATGCAAGAATGATATTGGCATTGAATCCAAGTTAGGCGAAACATTTCTGTATTTATTACATTTGAGGCCTACTAGATAAGAACGTACCATGACTTTTTGTATAGCATTCGGTTCCAAATTATTTTTGTCATTTGCCAAGAATTACACAAATTTATATTCTCCATTGTCTTTAATTTTAACTTGTTCATGAATAAATTCCTTAGTTGATATTCAGATAACATCAACATAAGATTTGATAGATGTCTTAAAGTTCTATGGTCGATGAAGATTGTGCAAGTTGGGTAGTTGAGGTGAGTTTTGATCATATATGGGGTTATTTATATGATTTGAGAATATGCCAAGCTTATCATCAAACCTTTCCAATAACTTTATCTTGTAATTTTTTTATTTTGGTTCAGTCAGGAATTTGATTATGTTATAAATTATATATTTATTTTATCAAGTTTCTTCTCCTATTGTGAAATTTTATTATGAATTAAATAAATTAATTTTTTAATAAAAATAAAAACTAAATCGCATAAAAGTGAATAGTTTTTACTAAAATTATTGTGAACTATGTCTTATTTTTATATTTATGTAAGTTCTATAATATTATTATTTAAATTTATATGTTAATATGAAAGGAAAGACTTATATATTATTTCATATCAAATTTTACTACTAAATTATATATAATAACTCTACACTAAATTAATAAATTATATATTATTAAAAATAATAAAGAGAGTGACGGATAATAAGTTTGTAAAATAATTGAAGTTACTCATAATCATATGAATTTTTTATGTTTAATTTTGTTTAAAAAAATATTTTTGAATACACAATATATGTACAGCCTCACACAACACACATACATTCTCAACTATTAATTATTTTTAACATTCAAAACTTTGTACCTTACAAAATTTAACTTTTAAAAAAAACAAATATATTTTTATTTTTAGAAGACAAACAAAAAGAAATCCATGAGTGATAGTTTTAGAGAATTTATTCTTCTAATTTCGCAACCAAACTACATATAATCACGCAGCTGGAACACAATTGATTGTTAGCAACCAAATTACACGTAAATCCACAGTTGGATTTATTTTGTAACTAAAATTTACACAACTATTTTCGTATTATATATGTAACTCTTTTATACGTAATTACATAACTTGAAGATATTTTTTCTTCACAACCAAAGTTCTATTTATGCAATCGTTTTCTTCTTATTTACATAAGTCATTTGCACACAATTTTGCAACTGAAACACAATTGTTGTCCCAACCAAATTATACGTAATTTCGCAATTGAAATATAATTTCTTTTTAGAAACCAAATAACACATAATTATGCAACTAGAACATACTTGCTTTCCAAAATTAGTTTGTAACCTAATTACACGTAATTATGCAACCAAAAAAGCTCAATTTGTTTTTTCATGGATCTATTTTTGTTCGTCTTAAAAAGAAAAATCAATGGTATTTTCGGATATTTTTTTGGAGCTATGGTCTGAAAGATTTAATATTTAAAAAAACATACAAAAATGATAGAGAAAAATAGTTGAGACTACCATGTGATTATCTGGAAATTATGATTTATCACAATGTGGTTATTAGTACTCCATTAAACCATGGTGGTTATTGCTAAATAAGTTGGTGTTGTGTAGTTATTGGTAGAATACACAAAAAATGATAAATGTTATTATCAAATGGAAAAAAAATACTAAAACAATAACTAAACTACATATAATTTTTATAACATTTAGAAACTATAATATTTTTATTTTGAAAGTGAAAAAAATGAAAAATTAACATAATAATTTATCACGTCATCATGTAAGCATTTTAACTTCTTTTGTTGTAGTTACAAAAATTTCACCAGCTAATCAATGATAGAGTTAGCATGTTTAATATAATTATTTTATACTTCTGATGTCAAATAGCCGGTAACAAAGATTTACTAAACTTTCGAGGGGGTGCACAATACAGATCTAAGAGTAGCATCCACATTTATTTTTCATAATTATTTTTTTAACTCCATCTATCGGATCCACAGATCCACTATTGTATTTGGCCCTCGTTTGGTTATACAATCAACATAATAATTAGCTTATCTATAGACGTGGTTGAGTTTAATGTTTATATTATTCGTGAATTATTCTAAATATTATAAGTAAATTACCCCATGTCCCATCGTTCAATCACCACCTTTCACTAATGCGTGATAATTCTAGAGAGTTCGTCTCTACAAAAAGTACCCTATAATTACAGTACAACGCCATATATAGAGCGGATTGTAACGCATAAAGTTCTGCCTAAAAAGCTAACCTTACCAAGCTTGAAACCGCAAAACCACCTAATAAATATGCTATTTACATCTCATAACACTCCTCCTATACCCAATGTCAAACCATCCGACCACAAACACCCATTCACATTGAGTTTAAATCTTGCACTTGGTTTCTTCTATTTTATCAGTGTACTTCCCAACGAAACTATAAGTCCTCCTACAACCTCTTCACCCCAAACTCGAATCTCATCTTTGGTCGTCTTCCAAACCATACCCCAAAATTCTGCTATATATATATATATATATGACATATTAAAGCCAATACAAGAGTTGTCTTTTCTAGGCTCTTGGATTTCCTCTGACACCTTAATAATTCTCTCAGCCATCTAAAGTATTTTATATTTGCTCATTCATTTTCAGGTGTGTAAACAAAAATTGCTCTTACTCCACCTTAATGTTTTTTTACACTCTTTTAGTATGTGCTACAGACTACGTCATTCACTCAAAATTCTTTTTTAAAACTGCAAGACCACTTCATGATCCTCAAAGATCTTTGTACATCTTATAATCTTGAAATATGTGTCGACACTATGACACTCATCTCACCAAATTAACTGTCGTTGGAAGCCTAATACTTATGGCGCGCCGCAAAAGTACTTGTACTCTTTACGAACACTTGAGCACGTAAAACTTTACCTATTTGAATATAAACTGCTCACTCGGCGGGATCAACAATTTATAAGTTGATTGTACCAAAAATACTCATGGTGGCTACAATTTCTATTTGTACCGCTCCCCGACATAATGATGTATAATCATCCCATTAGTGATAAAATATGTTTTCTATTAATTATTTTGTGAGTGACAGTGAAACTAACACATTTGATAAGCCAAAATTAATATGATGTCGATAAATTTGGATAGTTAGACTTGGCCAAAATGGTCAGCAAACAAAAAGTGAATTGAGTTGGAGTTACGAACAATGGTGAAGATGAGTAATTGGAAAGTAGATGTAAAGTAATAGTGAAAGATACATTAGTTTATTGATTGATGTTTGACCTTTATTTTTTATGTTACGACAAATATCTTCTTGATATTAGAGGATAATAGATAATATTTATTTAACTACTAAGATATGTACTTGAGTCTATCTTTGATTAAGTTTTGTAAGATATTTACACATTTGAATAAGCCGATGGATCGATTGGTTCAAGCTGAACTAATTACACCCTTATCAGTAGCCCATCTCCATAGTATTTGCTTGAGTATCAAGTAAGGACTACCTTTAAATTTTTGAGAGATCACTTATCATTTAATTGAAGCTTGTACTTCTGATTTTTTCGACGAGTCGAAGCTTGAATTTCTGAATTTGCTGCTCCCTAAAGCTTTGTATTATTCACATCGAAGTAATTATGTCAATCATCTTTGGCTAGACTTTTAAGAGTCTTAAGGCTTGTTTATTCTAATTTAACTAGCCGAACTGTTATCAGAGACTTCTCCAATTTGGTTCGTACTTAACTGTTCATGTCTTATTAAAACCCTTCACTGACCAAATCCTCCATTGAGGATTAAAAACTATATTTTATCGAAAAATAAAAGAATAAAGCTAATAATTAGTAGGTTGTTAGGGTTTCTTATTCTTTTATTTATTTGATTACCTCAGTTTCGGAAGGCTTTGATTCATTCTTGGATATGGACGAGCAACCCCATTACTCTTTCTGAGAGTAAAGAATAAAGACTACCCATTGCTGCTTGAAGTGTTCTTGTTATTCGATGAATGGTTATTTGGTGTCTGCCGAGGCACCTATCGTTTATTCGAAGCATTTATATCTTTATCAAAGAATCACTTCTCTTTTTGATTGCTTTGCTTGTTTGGATGACACTTGGTCTTTGAATTTCTAATTACTTTACAATATTTGACTTGTTGCTGACAATGCTTAAATGACCTATTTATTGTTTGTTGATGGTTCTCTTGCCTACGTGGATTTTTTTAATTTTGCTTCATGTTTGTTTGTTTTTTCTTTGACTTTTTTTGTTTTTTATTTGACTTCATTTGCTTGTTTACTTTTTTTTTTCCAAACGTATTGCCCCCTAGCCTTTGATGAATGATAAGAGAATGAATACGATTTTTTGTTCTCTATTTTTTGGAGGAACTTTTTTTATATTTTTAAATTGATTTATAAATTCCCCCTAAATCCTTGAAGACTAAAATTAAGGGCTATAAAATTTTGTTCTCTTTATGTATTCAGATGAAGTAAATTATTGTTAATTTTGGCAAATTACATTTTTAGAAAAGTGTTTGTGTATTAGATACACTAAGAAATACTAGCATTTGTTTCTTATTCCCAAGTACTTATACGTTTGGAAGACAATTTTGTTTGAAATAATCGATTTCCTCATGTTTTTATTTTGTGTACCCTCTTAATTTTTATTAAAGATAGTAAGACTAATAAATTTATTTTTTATTATTGAGTCAAAGTAATATTTTCTTATCTTAGCGAATGATCGTCTTAAACATATATTTTTGTAGTTATTACATTGTGCAAAGAGTTCACTTTTTTTTGTTCCCGAGTAATTGTACGTTTAGAACTGAAAAATCTCTTTTTATTTTACACTTAACTGTACAAGTGGGTTGTAAAATTTTACATGTGGTAGTAAATTGTTTACTATTACGTCTGTACACTCGGTTGAGATTCTTTAATCATTACCATTTTTCTCATTTTCTCCATACCGTACTACCTCTGTCGTAATATATAACATTGACGTAGGAAAAGATCTTCAGATGATTTTTAACTTTTTATTTGGGTTAAATACCTTTTCTCTTTCTCTGTCAATCTTTCTTTATCGTTTCTACTTATATTTCTGAGCTCTACACTACTCTTACTTTGTTACTGATAAGGAGAAGATTTGTCAGAATAAATACTTAGGGGTTAATTACGAATAAATAATACTCGGCAGGACTATTATTGTATCTATTGTCCTTTAGAGGCGAATTTGTAAACAATATATGTAATCAGGGACTAAAGTGAAAATAAAATCAGCCCACTAAGGATAATAATGGGTCCACCTTACTAAACTATAAAAGGTGACCCACTTTCTTGGTAGGTGGGACATTGAATATTATTCTATTCCTGTTGCACTCTCTCTCTCTCTACACTTTCTCTCTCTAGTCACATCAAGCACAAGATCCGAAATATTCCATCAAACACTTATTGACTCATCAGTTATAATAAACTCATCATTTCTTAAAAATTTCATAGACAAAAGAGTATTTGTTTCATTCCATCCTCGTAAGTTTTGGATATATGGCTTCTTTGAATGCTCAAACTACTCGTAGAAAAGACTTCTCTTGCCTTGATTTTGAACCCACATTAGTGATTGGTGGTCTGAATGTAGAGCAAAATCTTGATTGAAGAACGAATGTGTCTATGCATTATTTTCAGAGAGTGAGATTTTCCATAAATTTAAATATCGATGTATCCTTGAAGACGCTCGTCTCTGAATTCCTAAGCAAAGGGAAACTTTCACTAATACTTGTAAAGACACGGTGGTTTTATTTTTTCTATTTTCTTGATCACGGGATCCGTTTTCCTCTAAACGAAGATGTTGTTAATTTTTTTTATTTGAGCCAAATTTACCCAACTCAATTGAGTCCCTAATTTTGGCTCTTGTTTTTTCGAATATTATCTTACCGATGCTATTTTTTTGGAACTATTTGTTAAGGAATTATTGATCGTTATTAAGTTTACGGGTCGATATAAGACCTTTTTTATTTTATGTTGGTGTTTCTACGTGTGCGCCGATCGTTAGTGAATTTCCCAAAGTCATGGAAGAATGGAACACTATTTTTGTCTACATCCAGGGAGATTGGACCACCAACATTGAGAATAGCCAATACTTTATCAACCTTTCTTGGAATGTTAATCGTGAGTGCTCATTTCCTTTATTTTCTTGTATTCAAGCTTTATTTAATATTATTTCTAAGTCTATTTTTGGTTTTCAGATCCTATTATCAATATCAATTTTAAGAATTTGATGGTAGAGAATATACATAAGAGGTATTCCATAATGATGGAAGAATACAAAAAATTATTTTTTTCGTGTGCTTCTATTTTGATCATGAAGCAATTTTTGTTGTCCAAATTAGTTTCCAACGATCAGATGAGAGGACACAAATTTTCTTTTTGTTTTTTTGCAAGAAGTTATGATTAATAAATCTCATTAAAAGAGAGGTACGTGCAACACATCTTTTGAGGAACAAAATTTAGATAATTTTTATTCTCAGGTGCAACTTCATAGTCATATGAAGTGATATACTTTAACGAATGCATCATTCAGGTGCATCCAATATTGTTTCTGAAACACATAGTATGTTTTTTCTATCACTGAAGCAGATTAATTTGGAGGATGAAGAGTGTGTTCCTCTTAAGAGGCATAAAAGCTAGGGTATGTTTTATTACTTGCATCATATTCTTCTATTATTTAAACTAAATTTAGTTTTTTCCTCAAATTGTGTACCTTTGTATTATGTAGTGGATATAAAAGATGTTTCTCATACTTTCGTACCACTTTCAACTTTGCCAATAATTCATGCGTTGTCTCTTCTAGCATGTATTGTTGGTGATTCTTGTCATTCTTCCTCTATAGGATACGTAACCATGGAATTTTTATCGCATGTTCTTCAACAATGGGACCTGCTTCTTTCATCCCATTTGAAATTTTTTCCTCTTAGTGTGAGTTTTTTGTTTTATTGACATCCATTAGTGGTGACTTGTTTTCTAGTATTCGTTCTCATTCATTTTTTTTTTGGGTGAATTTGTTTTTCTTCATCTTCATCTATTTTTCCGCTTAATCATATTCATGAGGTAGTAACTCACTTTGGTGCTTTGGCTATCCAAAGGATCTTACTTATTCATCTTTCTCATTTGGAGTTAGTTAGTCGTCTTTTGGATTTTGGATTTGAACAATTTATTTTTACCTCCGACATATTAATTATTTCTTGCCTATTTAATCTTTGTGTTTATCTTACAATCCATTGTTAATGGGTTGACTCTGTGTTGTCACATCCAATTGAATCATTTGACTCAATTATAAGATCTTTGGGCTCTTTCCAATGGTGCTTCCGATTCTATAGACGAATGAACTGGTTTGAAAACTTCTCTTGAATATATTTTCGAGAGAGAAAGAAGTTGCAAGAAATGCTTAATGATAGCCAAGAGAATAAATTACTTTATCTCTTCAGTTGGAAGATAATTACCTTGTCTTTTCTCAGTGTAGGGAAAATTTGTCGCTATGTCAAGCCCAAGTTTCTACTTTTGAGAGAATGTGTGCATATTGTCAGAAGATGATATTAGATGAAAGATCTGAAGCCAAAATTGCTACCTCAAAGTTATAAGATGTGGAAATGAAGCTGAATTTTATGTCAACCATGTACACTAAACTTGTCGTTGAATGTAAAGCTCGCTATATAGATTTTGATAGATATAAGGCTGTTATGATTTCCTCTATCCAAGAGGCTTTTATAAAAGATCATTCCAGACTAGTATTGGATATCCATAAGGATCATTTCGAGATAAATTTTGATAATTTTTTATATAAAGTTCCATAAGGCACACTCGTCGAAGGATATTATTTGGACTGATAAATCTCACAACTCTATTATTTTTTATCAGAATGGACTCATATAGGCAAGTAAATTTGTGATGTGCTTGAATATATTAAGGAAAATAAGAGTAAGATCACTTCTATTGATTACGACGAAGATGGCGAATTGAACGATATTAATAAGGACGCACTCGAGGTAAATTGTGCCCAACGGATTGATGTTATGGTTGATTGTGGCATTATTTCAATGATTTTACGTAAATTCCTATTTCTCTTTCATGAATTTGTATACATATTTTATTTTATCATCTTCTACTTTTGTAATTGTTTATTTAGAAATGTTTTTTAAGATCCGTTTTTTATTTTTGCGAGTACTTTTTTTATTTTTTATGAATGCGATTTTGTATCTACGACACGTCTTCATGATCAACTGACTTATCAAGTACAATAAATTGAGAGTTATTTTCTAAAAAACTGCGGTTATGTTCTTGAATATTTCTAGAATATTCCAAATAGGTTTATGGTACACGACTCCGTGATAGGGATTTTTCATTTTTTAAGCAAATGTAGCCTTTTTTACGGATCGACTCCTGGTCATCCATTTTTTTATTGTAATTAGTTTGTATTTATGACGCATAATATTCATTTCGATTATCTATTATTTGGATTGATGACTTAATGGTCATTGTTTTATTATTATCCGTTATTTGGATTAATGATTCATTGCCGTCTTCTTTTTATCATCTATTGTTTGGATCAAATATTTTTATTATCAGGAGTATATCAGTTTTTTCTCTTTATTTAGAATTTTGATGATTTTTATCATTTGAAGTATGTTACGTTCTTCTTCTTTTTTCATTACTTGGAATCTTGATAATTTTTATCATCTGAAACATATTAATTTTTTTTGCTAAAGTAATTTTTATTTTAAAGACTTTTGTATGTTTTATTATTTTTGAATGACATATATCTTTTTCCAGAATGTGCTTTAGCACTTGTATTTCAACAAAACATATTTTCCTTGGCCTATTTTTATATATGTAAACTCACATTATTTATTTTCATAGACTAGTTATATATGTAATTTATTCTAAGGTACATTTTCCATTCGGCTTATTGATGTTTAGCAATTGTCAATAAACATTGTAAATTTTTTCACATTCCAAAGGATATTATTTCCTCACCATTTGTTTTAGCTATATTTATTTATATCTTTTAAAAGATGATTTTAGTTTTGGCGTGTGAATCATCATATTGAGACCAAACTCCTCTTCGAGACCCTTTAGTACTATTGAGAGAAGGAACGATTTTTCATATAAATATATTATTCGGTTATAAGGAGTTATAATATTTTTAGTTTGTATGAATGTAATAAATTTTAAGAAAATTCTTCGTTATAGGGGTACCGAACGAGTTTCTATATTTTCCAGCAATGTGTGGATCAATGTCTTTGTATTTATTCAATTGTAAACGGTTCATCTCGAGTGGGCTTTTTTAGTTAGCTTGTGTTTTGATTCAAATTTTCTGAATCATATTTTACAATTTTATTCGTTCATGTTATTTCTTTGTGATGTTTTTAGTGAATGTGAATTTTAGAACTTTATTCTTCGACAAAATCAACTTACATTGTTCGATTTTTTATTGTTTGCTTCGGCGTATGTTGCTTTCCTATACGATAACATACATATTTCTTCTAGAGTTAACGCCTCCATTCCATATATCATGGAAATGGTATTTCTTTGTGGAAATTCGTAGTGTCATTGGTACAACCATGACACTTTTTATGGGTAATCCGACCATTATCCTGAGCATGGACAGATGAGAAAATATTTATTTTAATTTCATTTTAGTTATAGTACACCATGACACTATGATCTAGAACTATATTAAGTTATCAATAGTGATGGCTCTTTCAATCTCTTGCATGTAATATATATTCGATTTTTAAAAAATTATAACCTATGTTGCTGTGATGTTTTGCACTACTTATGCTTTTATTTTCTTGAAAAAGGTTTATGTAGACTATAAGGTATCTTCTTCCTCAATGCACCATAAAAAATGGTCCCACGATGTTCATACTCCATATATTGAATGTGAGTGTTTTTGTTATTACTTCCTGTAACATTGTTGGAACTTGGATTGAATTTGCAAATCATTGGCATGTATCACATGTCTTAAATTTTTTTCTTTGTACCTTTCATAATTGTTTATCAGTAATAACCTTGGAGCAATATTCTATTTTATAAGGCTTTATATCCGCAATGAGCGTCAACTTCTCTCACATGTAATTTTTTCATTACAAAGTTTTCTTCGTCATTTCCAAGGCACCTTAATAAGAGTTTTTTATTTATTTTATACAGCATGTCAGGTGTCCACAAGTATCTTACAGATATTCTTTTTATTTTTCTTTCATCCCTTATGCCTTAGGGTTGGATCCCTCCTATGAGGTTTTATTTTGGTGTTCGCCAATCTTCTTTCTCTTTCTCTCCTTCAATTATCATTACCCCTTCAGATGTGAAGGTTGAAAAGAAGTAATTTGGTAGTATGATTGAAAGATTTTCTTGTAATATTACTCATACATGAAGATGTACACACCGAAAAAGCAACTGCATTTGTAATTGCATTTTATTCCATTGAAACCTACTTGAATTCGATATGCTCTAATTGACAAGTGAAGTGATATAGCTCCAATAGATATGGTATTATATTGTCCTTTTTTGCTTCGAGATGGCCTATTATTTGACTAACTACTAATTGAGAATCAGTGAGAAGTAGTACCTATTTTGCTCCTCATATTATTACCAAACAAATTCATGCAATAGAAGTTTCATAATCTGCTTCATTATTTGATATTGGGAATCTGAACCGAATGGATTGGTTTAAAATATCTCAAGTTGGGGAAACAAGTTAGATTTCTACTCATAAACCTTGATTGTTACTTCTCTGTCGATCATGAATCTTCAAGTGTTTTCTGACTCGTTATTTATTATGATTGGTTTCTCAGATTAAAACTCTGTTAGAAAGTTGGCTAACGAATGGTAATTTATTGTCGTTTGAGGTTCAAAATTGATATCATAATCTCTTAGTTATACTGACTGATGAGTCCGGATTTTATTGCCACTCTTTATGAGAACCAGACAGGGGCAATTCGGACAACATCCACCCACTGAACAATCCGAACTGAACTAATGTACTAAAAACTTAATCACTTCATGACTAAGCTAATTACCTACCTGCTTAAAACTAATGGGTCTTTGAACTCGACCCGAATCCATAAGTCGACCCGAAAGCCCATGTGGCCCGCAATTAAGGGTATAAATACCAAACCACTTTCATTAATGAGGGCAATGAAAATTTAATACAAGCAGTCAGCTCAAGTCTCTCACTACAATCTATCCAAACATTAAATACCTTTGAAACACCACAAAACTCTGGAAAAAATTACCCTCAACCAAAAATAAACCACACCAAATTGGCGACCACAGTGGGAGCACGATGGTGCCTGAATCTAGCATTCAAAACCATAAAAAAGAATCAGTTCGGATGAATCTGGATGTGCAGGAAGTACCACCAGCTTTGGCAGAAGTGGTGGGAGAAAATGATGAATATACTATTGAGGAGCGAGATAGGTTAAAAGTTGAAATATAAGCTTTGAGGGCTGCCAAGAGGGCAGAGATTGGCACAAAAGAGAAGTCTAAGGCGTCGGTAGCTCATCATACTGACAATCCAAGAGAGTATGAGCCCTAAAAAACTCATGTAAGTGTAAAAAAGACTCATGCTAGCTCTAAAAAGTCTCACCGGACTAAACCGATTGAGAGCTCTGATTCAGACTCAAAGTCTTCCAGTAGCTCCTCAAATGAAGATGAAGTTGAAGAGTCCTTGTCATCTAGCAGTGATGAGGGTCGTTCTAAAAAGAAACAAAAATTGGTTAATAAGTATTCAAGAAAAAAGGATAGGCATGAAAGGTTAAAGAGACATGTAGGCAAATGATCGTCTCATAGCCGGAGACATGTAGATCGATTGTTAATGGATCCTTTTGCCTCCCATGATGAGCCAGGTATCTTCGCAACTCCTAATGAAGATACCGTTTTCAGTCGTGGCCGGAATTGGAGACAATCTCCATTGTCCTCTAAGATACTGTCCGGAAACCTTCCTAAGAGGTTTGACAGTACAAAAATGGAAAAATACTATGGTAGTAAAGACCCGGATAATCACTTGGAATAATTTAAAAATTTCATGATGGATTTTGATGATGACGACAAGTTACTTTGTAGAGCATTCTCCCAATCATTTACAGAGAGTGCTCTGAAATGGTACAACAGTTTGTCACAAGGCTGCATCAGAAATTTTGACACTTTTTGGGTGGCTTTTCGAAGACAGTTTGTTGGAAGTAAGGAGGTGAAGGGCAATGGAGACACTATTATCCATTGTGCCCAAGAACCAAACAAATATTTACAAGAATACATAAGTCGTTTTGTAAATACCAAGAATGGATTGGCTGATTGCTTTGAACAAGTAGCAATAGCCTCTCTGAGACAGGCTTTAAACCCCGTAAACTTGGCTGATTCAATGACCAGGAAGAAGGCCATGACATGGGGAGGTTTGCTGAATCAGGTCGGTAAACAGATTAATGTAGATGAAACAAAGAAAACTAGGGTGCACAGGCAGGTGAGGTCTGCTCCGGCTGCACCAAATCCAAACCAAAACCAGTCCGGGAACAAGGCCAAGGAAGCCGGCCAGGGTCATAACAGAGTCAAAGCTCAGTCTCAGCCAGCTGCTCCAGCCCAGACTCAACAATCTAGAAATAAACGAGGGCCTTGGGTTCAACCGGAGTGGTTTGCCGAGTTCAAAGAAAACATAGCCACCATTTATGACAAAACAAAAGACGAAGTACACTACAGAAGTCCGGCTGCATTACAGTCTCCTAGGGAGAGCCGTAATAATTGTTTTTGCCAGTATTACCATGATACTGGTCATACCACTGAAGATTGTATTGCGTTGAAACAAGAAGTGCAGAACTTGATTAAAAGAGGCAAGTTGGGGGCATATGTAAAAAGAAGAGGTGGAAATAGACCTGATAGTGCTCATCGGGCTGGTCCAACTAATGTAGGCACATCGGCTCCGGATGGGGCTATGGTGATAATCGAGAGGTTCGATGTAGAGTCAGAATACTTGGACCCTGATCCGACCCGGAATAAAGTGGGAGTTATCATGGAGCGTTGCAAGACGGTGTCCGAACTTATTAACTTTTTTGAATCACTTACAATATTCGGAGGGGACACCATGACTGCACCAACTGCTTCTTCAAGAAAGAGGCACGTTCATACTTTAGCTACCCAGCTTGAAGGAGGCATGACCTCCTATCAATCTCAAATTCCTTTTCCTTTTATTGTTTTTGACAAGGATGATCTGAGGGATATTGCTGGTCCACATGAAGATGTTGTGGTCATAGAAGCATCCATTGGAGCCAATGATATAAGAAGAATTTTGGTGGATACCAGAAGTTCAGCCAATATTCTCTTTTTAAATTCCTACAAAAAAATGAAGAATCCAGAGTGATTCAGCGTTCGAACAGATCAATTGTGGGTTTCATTGGAAGCTCAACATATGTGATCGGGGAGTTCGAGGAGGAGGTGTTGTTGGGCAAAGGCCCTTTTAAAAAGATGGTTAGATTACTATTCGTTGTGGTGGATTGTCCCACTTGTTATAACACTATTCAGGGGAGATCTTGGCTCTCTAGGATGCATGTCGTGGCCTCAACAGTCCACCAATGCTTGAAGTATGCTGTGCAAGGATAAGTGGGAGTTGTTCGGAGCAGCCAAAAGGTAGCAAGAGAGTGTTATGCAACTGCACTGGCTCCTCGGACGTTGGGGGCAGTTTGGATCAATGAGGAATAGCAGTTTGAGGGGCCCTCTAGGGGAGATAGTGAAATTGATGACCCCAGAGAGACCCCTGGTGTTTTAATACCAATTGAAGAAGTTGAAACTCACTCTCTGGATGAAGGAAAAAGTGTCAAGATAGGATCCAAGATGACATCAGAATTAAAAGGTAAAATGTTAAAATTCTTGAAAGACCATCAGCATGTTTTTGCTTGGTGAAATGCTGATGTTACCAGAGTACCAGCATATATTATATCACACCAATTGTCCATCCGAAGAGACATAGCACCTGTGGTACAAAAGAGAAGAGCCTTTTCTAAAGAAAAGGCTGATATCATAGTTCAAGAGGTCGACCGACTTACTAAAATGGGGCATATAAAGGAATCTCAATACCCTTTATGGACAGCCAACCCGGTATTGATAAAAAAGAAAAATGGCAAATGGCGTATGTGCATCGATTTTACAGATCTCAACAGAGCTTGCCCAAAGGATTTATACCCGGTCCCCCGAATTGATCAGTTGGTGGACTCCACATCTGGAAACAAGCTGCTATCGTTTATGGATACATTCTCCGGGTATAATCAGATTCAAGTGGATCCGAAGGATCAAGAGCATACTATATTTCTTACTGATAGGGGCCTTCATTGTTACAAGGTGATGCCATTTGGGTTAAAAAATGCTGGGGATACTTATCAAAGGTTGGTAAACAAGGCTTTTGCTGATCAAATTGGAAGAAACATGGAAGTTTACATCGAAGACATGATGGTGAAAAGTATGGACGAAGATTTACACTTGGCAGATCTCCAAGAAACTTTTACTAACTTAGTAAAAGTAAGTTTGAAATTAAACCCAGAAAAGTGTGTCTTTGGAGTGCAGTCCGGGAAATTCTTGGGGTATGTGATAAGTGAGCAAGGGATACAGCCTGATCCGTATCAGCTTAATGCTTTACTACAAATGGAGCCTTCTCGAAATATTAAAGAAGTACAACGATTGACTGGGAGGCTGGCTGCACTAAACCGTTTCATTTCAAGGTCTTCGAACAGGTGTCCCCCATTTTTTCAAACTTTGAAAGCTGCAAAGGACTTTAACTGTTCCTCACAGTGTGATGAGGCCTTCGATAAAATTAAGAAGAATTTGTCCTCCCCCAAAACTTTGTTTAAACCCATTGATGGAGAGACTCTTTTCGTATACTTGGTAGTCGTCTGGTGTATTACATCAGCAAGAGCTTGATAGATGCAGAAAAGCGCTATTTGAAACTTGAAAAATTAGCACTAGCCCTGGTGATTGCTGCGAGGAAGATGAGACCTTATTTTCAGGCTCATCCTATTATTGTCCGGACGTCTTTTCTCTTGAAAAACGTTCTCCAAAAGGCCTACATTTCAAGTAGAATGAGCAAGTGGTCAGTGGAATTAGAAGACTACGATATTAATTTTTCCCCTCGAACAGCAGTCAAAGCCCAAGTGGTGGCAGATTTCTTAGTTGAATTTCACTCAGATAGAGATACTAAACAAGCAACCGGAGTAAAAGATAAAAAAGTATGGATCATCCGGACTGACGGTGGATCAAGCACCATGGGTTGTGGTGCTGGGATATGTTTAACCTCTCCGTACGGTGACAGAATGTACCAGGCTATATGCTTTGCATTCAGGGCTTCCAATAATGAGTCCGAATAGGAGGCTTCTATAGCTGGTTTAAAGTTGGCTCTCATTTGTGGAGCCAAAAGAGTCAGTTTAATGAGCGACTCCCAACTTCTTATCCATCATGCACAAGGTCAGTCCGAAGCTAAGAAAGAACAGCTGATTAAATATTTATTCATCCTCAAAGAAGTGGCACTCAATTTCAAAAGCGTCACTTCTGAGCACATACCTCGAACATAAAATACACTGGCAGACTCCTTGGCAACCATAGCCTACTATGAGTCCTACCCTTGGATACATGTGCAAGAATGCCCATCAATTCAAATCAATCCGGATAAGGAAGAAGAAAGTTTGAATATACAGATAAAGCAGCCTCAAGATTGGAGATTTCCTATCCTTCAATATCTCTCAGATGGCATATTGCCTCCGGAAAAAGCAATAGCAAGAAAAGTAAAGTACAAGGCTCGTGGTTTTGTCATCCTAAGAGATATTCTTTATAAGAAGTCTTATAAGAAACCCCTCTTACAATGTTTGGGGGTCGATGAGTCTCAAATAGTGCTCTCCGAATCACATGATGGTGAGGGATCAGCACACTGCGGATTCAGGGCTCTGACTAGAAGAGTTTTATTAGCTGGGTATTATTGACCCTCCATTATGCAAGATGCCAAGGAGTTGGTAAAAAAGTGTGATCCATGCCAACGATATGGTAATGAAATTCATACCCCAGCTGTCCCTTTGGAGTCAATTTCTGAGCCAGTACATTTTGCTCGGTGGGGGTTGGATTTGGTGGGACCTCTACCCATGGCATCCGGGGGGTGCAGAACTATAATTTTTGCCATTGATTACTTTTCGAAGTGGATCGAAGCGGCCCTATTAGCCGGAACTACATCGAAACCTGTTATCAAATTCATTATGTCTAACACTTGTTGCAGATTTGGAATACCACAGAAGATAACAATAGACAATGGGCCACAATTCGACAATAAGGAAATGGAGGCTTTCTGTGCCTCTAGAGGCATTCAACATTGCTTTTCTTCTCCTTTCCACCCACATGCAAACGGTCAATTTGAACTAGCTAATAGGACAATACTGTCCAGTCTGAAGAAGAATTTAGAAGGGGCTGCTGGAAAATGGACAAGTTACTTGCAAGAAGTTTTGTGGGCTTACCGGACCACTCCCGGGGCTGCAACACAACAGTCTCACTTTGCTTTAGTATATGGGATGGATGCCATAGCTCCCATAGAAGCTACTCTCCCTTCATTTCGAGTTCATAAATTTTCCGAGCACGCTAACGAAGTGTCAATCAGAGGCCAGCTTGACTTAATAGAAGAAAGAAGAGTTAAGGCTCACCTTAGAGCTGCACACTATCAAGGTTTGATGAGAAGCAGGTTTGTTTCTAAAGTTAAGAGAAGGGATTTTGAACCAGGGGATAAGGTATTGAGAAACGTTTTCCTACATACTAAAGAGAAGCAGTTCGGTAAGTTGGCTCCAACTTGGGAAGGACCCTATGTGGTCATTGGGCCTGGGACATACTGGCTCCAAGACAAAGATGGAAGGATTTTGAATCACCCCTGGAACATTGAGCACCTCCATTTGTACTTGGAGTAAAAACTATGTAAATATTTATTTGTTTGAAAATTCATGTAAATATTTGGGGGCATACTCTTTCCTCCCAGGTGGCTCGAGGAGGTTTTAATGAGGTGTCCAGTCTTTTTTATAAAATATGATGCATTCTTAAAATATTCAGAGTATTTTCAGTTAATAGTTTTCGTTGAAATTTTTTATTAAACAAACCGGATTATATTGAAGGAATGATGACTACTTAAACATTTGTCATCGGAGAATTTAAACACTCTCACTTTAAAATACTTGTGAAATAACTAAGTGTTGTTTAAACATTAGCCACAAAAGTTGAAAAACTATGAAAGAATACAAGAGTTGTGCAAAATGAAACTAGCCATTAAAACATTCGAAATGCCTTGGCCACCCAAGGAGTTTGAATTTTCAAAACAAGAAAGGTTTATCCGGACAAGGACCGGACATTGTTACAAATAATTCCTTGGCCATCCAAGGAATTTGGTTCAATCACGAGAAAATTAAAAAGATAATTGATACTTTAAGACTGAGCTTTTGTAGATGGCTCAGCCTCACTTGGCTTCTTCTTCTTTGGGTCATCATCCGGACTCTCCCCAGTCTCTTCTTCTTCATTAGTGGTGTCATCCCAGCCAATGGAGTAGTTATACTTATCACCATCAGCCATGGTATGACGAGGAAGGTCTTCGAACTCCACGAATCGCCATAAATCTCCCAAGGTCCTCTTCGTAAATTTTTCATGGAAGAGCAGGACCATATCTGACTTGACTTCAGCATACCTTGCCTCCTGAGAATCTATCACCTCATTGGTATAAGCATCAATCCTAGCCTGGATTGTTTTCTCCCGCTCCCTTAACAAGTCAGCCTTTTCTTGCTCAACCTTGGACACACTGTTTTCAAGAGAGATCTTGTCATTAGTTAAGGCCTGAATGGTGTTATCTTTGGTCTTCACCTCCTCTTTTGAAGAAAAGAGGTCTCTTTCCAGGTCGAATTACTTTAATTGGAGTTCTTTGACAACTTCTTCCGAAGTGGCCAGCCTGTTGACCAAGTCCTCTTGACGTTTTTTTTCAACTCCTCATTCTCTTTTCTCAATGCCTCGGTATTTTGGTTGGCACTAAGAAGGTCACTAGACAGTTTCTCCTTGTCAGAATTGAGGGTATTGATGATGGTTGTCTGGTTGCGCACTTGTTTCTCCAAGGTAAGCATTGGCTAGACATTGCTCAGTAAAGAGTGAGCGATAACGTCTCTCTCACTTGAGACAGAAAAGACCTACTATTGAATGTGACAAGGTTTGAAGAACTTGGGGGGAGGTAGGGCCCAACGAAATCATCTTTCGGAAGGTTTTCGAAGTAAAGACCAATCCCCTCAAGCCAACTGATGTCGACACCATCAATACTGATATCCCCTCCTGCACCCCTCCGGTTTGAAAGTCACCAGGGATCTCTTCTGCTTGAGTGGGGTCAGTACGGTCAACAAGAGATAGTGGCTCCGGAGCCCGGAGAGAAACCTCGTCTCCCTTGGAGGTTTTCTTTTTCTTGGCATCCCGGTCTCCACTTTCTGCTCCCCGTTTTCTGACCTTTTTGGAGACCTTTTGAGGTTTTGGAGACCCAGTTACTTCCTTGGTACTCTCGTGCTCCACCACTTGTAGTAAGGCATCATCGATCTGACCTTGATCTTATCCCTCTGGGTTTTTGGGTCAGCTTCCTCCACCTCGGTACGATTGGCCTCTACCATACCTGGCTTGACCTTAACTTTTTTGCCCTTCATCTTGCTTGGGGCTTTAGCTCTGCCCGGCAAGACCAATTTTCCATCCTTTCCCTCTATCTTCCAGAGAATCACTCCCAGAGGAGGTGGAGTGGTTAATTCCTCCCAAGACAGATCCCTGCGGTCGGTTGTATTCCAAAGATAGGATCTGGTTAAATTGCCTCCGGTAAAGCAGTTGTGGAAGCGGTTTCCCCAGGTTTCAGCAGCCCAAACATTTAGCTTAGCACAGGTAGCATGCCCAACCTCTAGGTAATCATTGAATTCCTTGGGCAGCACTACCAAAAAGCAAAAAAAGAAGAATTAGATAAAAAGTATTTGTTATAAGTAAAAATAGAACTATGTAGTAAAATTGTTACCATCACTTCGCCATCTGCTGGTAAGCATGCTTGGGTTGACTCCAACTTTAATTTTCTTCCCATTCTCCCAGGAACCGCTGATAAACAGAAATTGAGTCTTCCAGCTTTTCTCTGACTCGAGTAAGTCATCCACTACCTTGTAATAGTCACTCATGTTGAAGTGATAGAAAGAGATGACATGATTTCTGCAGAGGCTTGCTACATCAACGAATTGCTCCATCGGAAGAGGAATTCCGGAGAGCCTTGAAGCCATGATATATGCCATGAGGGTGAACCATGCATTAGGGCTTAGCTGACTTGGGCAAAGCTTTATCAGATGGAAATATCTGACTATTTCTGGATCCAAGGGAAACCTAAGTCCCCATTTGAATTACTCAGTATAGAAGACAATCTCGTTGAGCTTACAGTCCATGGGCGTCTCCGGATCGATTGGAATCCTTACTTTAACATTCTCTGGAATCCCCCACTTCATCCTCATCCGGCCAAGTTCAGATGTGTGAATGAAAGCGTAATTGATCTTCTGCATGGCCAACATATATTTAACACTTACTTTGTGGAAACAAGGCCCCACCTTTCCCACAAGGCACTCCGGCAGGTTCGAATGCTTTAAACACACTTTTTCCTTGCCTTTGTTCTTCCTCGTAGTGGCAGTCTCGCTTGTTTGCCCAGAGACGTCAGTCTCAAAAGGGGGTTCTTCGATGTTGTCCTCCATTACATCCTCCATTACCATGGATGGATTGTCAGCTGTTTTAGGAAGAGAAGAGCTGGTGGTTGGCTCAGTAGGCCCTCCAGATTGTTGAGCATCCTTTCCCTCTTGTGGTCTAGAGTCCGGCTGGGGCTCGGACCCGGAGGTATCTTTTCGAAGACTTGAGCTAGTTGCCTCCGGACCGGACAACTTGTCCTTGGGAATTTTGATGGGTGCTTCTGACCCTGTGGTTTTACTTTTTGCCCCGGATTTCGAAGGCGTGGATTTTGGTTTAGGCTGTGTGCCAGCAGCCTGCCCTTTTACCAGACAACCCCTTCGTCTATCTACCAGTTTTTCTGTGGAAATATCAGCATCTGACCCCATAGCGATGAATGGGGAAGGTTTTCTAAGGCTTGTAACCACTTGTTCTGGTTCAACAACATGCTCTGACTCTTGAACCGATGAGCCCGAGGCGATTGGAGAAATAATGGGCTGGAATAACCTTCTGGGTATAGAACTCTTGGCAGAAGATGAACCCCAATCAGGCTCTGAGCTTGGTGTATTAGGCTTGTCAACAGGAGAAACAGGGAGGCCTGCAGCAATGCGCTTTTCTCTCTCGACTTTTTGAGCTTTTTCTAACTCCGATAAGTTGAGCCACCCACCTTTTACTTGGGCGTTTCTTGCTGTGAACATAAACTCACAACAAAAGAAGGGTTTTTTGGAAGATGAAAACTTTGAAGATTAAAAGAGTAGAGTTAGTGAAGATGATAAAAGAGTGAAAAGTGAACTGATTTATACTAAGGAGATAAATGATGCTTTGATACTTAGGAGAAGATAAAAAGATAGGTATAATGATTAAAGACGGCGCTGATGTCACCAACATTAATTAAAAGGTTACTTTTTCGAAACAAGTGGAAGCGCCTTTCTAGGAGGAAAACAGCCGGTGAGACGAATCAGAGGAGAACACGTGTCCTACTATCTCTGGCAAAACCGCTCAGCTTCTAAGGGTTTCCGTCTGTCCGGATAAAGTCGTTACACTTTTCGAACCGTCCGGACGAAGTTATGATTACACTTGATATATTTTTTAGGTCTTGCCAACGGCTTTCGAACACAACCTAAATAATGGGCTACTGATGAGTCCGGATTTTATTACCACTCTTTATGAGAACCGGGGAGGGGAAATTCAGACAACATCCACCCACTGAACTATCCGAACTGAACTAATGTACTAAAAACTTAATCACTTCATGACTAAGCTAATTATCTACCTGCTTACAACTAATGGGTCTTTGAACTCGACCCGAATCCATAAGTCGACCCGAAATCCCATGTGACCCACAATTAAGGGTATAAATACCCAACAACTTTCATTAATGAGGGTAATGAAAATTTAATACAACCATGCAGCTCAAGTCTCTCACTACAATCTATCCAACCTATAAATAAATTTGAAACACCACAAAACTCTGGACAAAATTACCCTCAACCGAAAATAAACCACACAACTGACCACTTGGTCAATATTCCCGAGACATCTGGCTTTTGCAATATATTTCTTAGAGGGATACAGGTTCAGACCGTTATATTATGTGTTTTGAATTATGGTATTATTTTCCTAGCCGCTACTACCAATGCTAGAGATATTTTTTTCGAATTTTAAATATAGTTTATGGTGGTAGTAAATATGTACTTACATAGTATACGACTTTGAACTCGCTTCCTTTCTTCTTGATTTGCATTGTGCTAACTCCATAATCTGAGACTACCATGTACATGTACATGATTTCACCTTGCTTCAGCTTTGTTAATATTCCTATTGAGGTTATTTTTTATGGATATTGTTAAACACCTTACTGCATTCTGGAGTTCATTAGAATTTTGTAGCTCATTTTAGTACATGTAATAAAGGTCGACATTTTTCCAAAGATCGTGACAAGACCCGTTGGGTGCTCTTTTTCTTAAAATTTGAACTTCTTTTATGTTTCTTGGAGACTTTGTCGGTAGTAAGTTGGCGAGTTGGGTTTGATCTACTTTGATTCCTTTTGCACTTACCATGTATCTTAGGAACTTTCCGAACTGAACACCAAAGGTGTATTTTTTTAGATTTAATTTTAGATTTAGACGTCCAAGGTTTTTGAACATCTTAACAATGTCTACCACATGATCTTCTTCATCTAGGCTTGTTACCAACATGTTATTAATATAGGCTTGTTTGTTTATGCATGTCTAAGTTATGAAGATTTTATTTAATAATCTCTAATTGTTGCTACGACTAATCTGAATGGCGTTACTCTATAGAAATGTAACCCTATTTCAGTAATGAACATCGTGTGTTCTTGATATTTTTATATTTTTATTTACATGTGACCTATGAAAGCATCCAAAAAATATAGCATTTTGTTTCTTGATGTTGCGTCTATGAGCTAATCAATTATTAGTTATGGAAATGAGTCATTATAACATTCCTTGTTTACGTTCGTGAAGTCCACGCTATTTTCCAATTCCCATTTTTATTTTTGACCAAAATAAGAATTGGTGTACGCATTAGGGTTGTGACTCTCTTACATGTCCTACATCTATCTCGACAATGATCGCTTTAGTTTTTTTAATGAGAGAATGGTCTTATTTCTTCTATTATTAGTCCAAAATATTTGTATATTTTTAACTGGTGACATATGAGTTTGATTGAATCATGTTACATTATGTCTATTTCATAAAAAAATATCTAAATTTTTATTCAAAAACAAAACTTATTCATGAGATTAATGAGTATGTTTATGTCGACTTTTATAATTTTCCTTTACTCTATGATAAGATCTTTTGATTTTTTCCCCGGATGCGCGAGTCGATGGACTTCTTTGTAGTCATCTATCTTATCCAAGATGACCATTCATTTTGTTGTTGTTATGTTTGAGAGTCATGGATGCTGCATAACATTTTCTATTTTTTTTCTATTTATTTTCCTCAACATAACCATTTTACTGTTTACAGGATATGTAATACAATATCAGACTGTAGACACTACATCATGAATTTGTTCAAGTAAAGATCTCCCTACTATTATATTAGATGGATATGGTATATTTACCCCCATGTAAGTACATGCTATATTTTTTGATATTATTGCTTTATGAAAGGACAAATGCATTTGCACTTGTGAACCACGCTAGGACTCTCTGACTTTGGATCAGCACCGATGCCCCTCGATATAAGATATTTTTGGATATAAGATATTTTTCGATATGTTCCTCAATATAAAATATTTTTCGAGCTGCCAATAACGATAATCACCCTATTGAACTCTATGTAGGCCAGCTTATCAGTTATTAGTAATGCATCATTGTGGCGAGATGCTACTCCCCTCAAATCAGCATCTGTGATGGATAAGTTTGAGTACAGGTTCCTTTATAAGCGTGGGGATGTTTTTCTTTAACATACTCTTTTGATATCAGTGGTGTACATTTTTCTTCATCTTTTCGTTATTCCAGAGAATGGGTCTCTTCCGGCAATCACTATCATTGTTTGTAGTTCGGGCCGGTGTCCCGGTAATCCTCTTCTTCTTGCTTGGCCTCGGTGATGGAATTTGTGTTGTGTGCTCGTTGAGATTTGGCTGAGGATTGTATCGCGACATCACCTAATTCATGTCACAGATACTTGTTTGCTTTTTAGTGAATTTATCAATTTTCCTTCCTCTATCAAGACTTAAATTTGGTCCCTCAAAACCCAACAATATTTTATAAAGTGACCTATGGCACCATGAAACTTTAAGTACTTATTTTTGTCTCCATTCTGCTTTGCTTTGAACATCTTTCCATGTTAACTGTACTTGATAGAATCCTGTGTTTTTTCGTACATCAACATTTTTTTACTCTGCTAGTTCTGTGAATAGTCCATTTAGCGGTCTATCCGTTCTTATGATGCTTCCAATGTTGTAAGTAACTTTTGAATTTTCCCTTTGTAATTGATTTGGCCTTGATCTAGCAAAAGTCAAAGCACTATTATTTCTTAGCTCTTCATATTTCGTGTTTATCTCCGTGAAGGTATCTGTTTTTCCTACCGAAGCACCTCCGGTTGGATTATGTGTATCTTAAATATTTTTTTACGATAGTCACCTCATTCATTTTGATGAATCATTTCACATGGGTTAGTAGACCTACGAAGTTCAATGATTTATTTTTCATAATTTTAGTAAACAAGGTTCATTCTTGAACTCATTTTCTAAAAACTACTACAACTACCAGATCTTTGTAATCTTGTAACTGATTTTATTTCAACAACTATTATGGTGTAATCCCTTAGGCTCTCATTATCTCTTTGTTTCCAATGAACTATATAATCATCATCTTTGTTAATTTCATTTGAACCCACATAGTGATCCTAAATATAGTTCAAAGCATCTTGTAATTTTTTACACAACATATTAAAAGACTATTGAACCATTTTGTTGTTGATCCCCTAAGGGTCACGGCGAAGGCTTGATGCTATATTACATCACCAACTCCATATTGTAGAATTTTATTGTTGAATTGCTAGATTTGGTACTTTGGATCTCATTTTCCATTATATTATTCCTTCTTATGAGTATCATAGAGCAACAACATGACTCCAAAAAATATATGCTAGGCTAGTGTAGAGGTTTTGTCTGCTAGAGGTCTTTCATCCTCGTAAAATTCATCCAGGCCATCCATGAATGGGTAAGCCTGTTGGAATCCCAATTGTTTTCCATTTTGCGTCTCTTGATTTAGTTTTGTCATGGGGTCTTCTCACTTGGTTGTATGGATCTCGGTGTATGCACCATGTTTGATATTTTGAAATACCATGAATTCCATATTGTTGCTGTCCTTGGGGAAAATGGGTAAATATCCTGCGGAGGTTTATGTTATGTTTTAAGGCATACCTGGTGGAAAATTTTGGCTTAGATAATTGGCTGCAACGTAGCCTTGTATATATATAAAGCTTGGGGGAGGCGAGACATATCCCGTTATTTTTCGCTCGATTGGTGTTGTGCCCGCATTCTTGATTTGTTGGATTGTCGAGTCTTTTTTTTTTCCAACCTGTGATCTGATATAGTACTCTCCCTTCTGTCATAATTAGACATGAAGTACTCCTTTTGGTTGTGCGGTGTTCTCCTAGCATTTAATATCTATCATTTGATCCTTAGTCATAATTTTCTTTTATTTATCTTTCGTTCCCCTCAAGAGTCTCTTTCGAATATGTCCTATACTATTCTCGGGATAACACTATCTCTTTATTCTTCATCCCCTATTTTAATTGTCTAGATAATAGATATGAGTATGAGAGCTTTTAATAATATTCGTTCCTGCAAACACAAAAAAACAATGTTGCTTGTTTACTCGTCAACTGTTGAGCTAAACGCTCGATCTTAGTTGAAGGTATCGCTTAATTTGCTTGATCTTTGGGACTTCAAACACTGAGAATTCGGTGGTTCATTCGACGGACTTTCATCTCAATCTTCTCGTCGAATTATAGATCAATATTTTCTGACATATTGTTGTTTTGAATTTTTAAATTATTTTTCTTTTAATAAGAGAAAGATTTGTTAATTCTTACATATGACATCGATTGATATCGATAAATTTGGATCGCTAGACTTTCCGAAGCAATCAGTAAACTAAGAGTCAATTGAGTTAGAGTTAGGAACAATGGTGGAGATGAGTAATTAGAAAGTAGAGTTTAAAAATACTAGTGCAATATAAGATAGTTTTATTGATCGATGTTAGACCTTTATTTATTCATTTTGTGTTAAAACAAACATTACCATGGTATTGGAGGATAATGGATGATATTTTGTTAACTACTAAGCTATACACTTGAATGTATTTTTAACTAACTATCATAAGATATTTACATGTTTGGATCATCTGATGGACCATTTAATTGGAGTCGAACTAATCACACCATTATTATTTGAGGTTTAAATTGTTCTAAACCATAAATAAATAAATAAATTATAATATGTTTTAAGACTTCATAATTACTTTGAATAGTACTAACCCTAGGAAGTTTTTAGTCTATAGTGAAAAAAAACAAGTGATGCATGTTTGGATGGAGTTGTATAAACTAATGTTGTTAATAGATTAACGGTATATAAGATAAGAATAAAATTTAATGATAAAAAATATAATGGTATTTTTGTGTGTAAAAAATGTTAAATTAAAGTAAATAGAATTCATACATATAATTGGGGTGAGAAATGACGTGGGAATTGTACGAAGAAATTAAAAAACAACAAAAAATATTTACTGGATAACTTTTGCTTCAAAGCACGGTAAAAAGATTGAGTCTAAGAAGGATTAGCAGTTATCGGGGTCAACTTCAGGGTCTGATCTCTTGGACGATCCGAAAGAGACTGCCAATTTTTGTTTTTATGACGAAAACTACGAGAATTACACATTTCCTAAAGAGAAAGTGTTGAAAATTGGTATTATTTTGTAACTAGAGGTTCGGTGCACAGGGAATGTTACAAGAGTTCCGAAAGAGGTAATTTTTTACAGCTTCGCAATCAGACAAAATGTTCGACCAATTATTCAAAAAAGGGTCATTCTCTTACGAGTAGTATGATGCCATCATCGCGGAAGTAGATAGGTTGTCAAAGGTAGGACACATTCGCGAGTCTTGGTACCCCATGCGGACAGCTAACACAATCTTAGTGAAGAAGAAAAATGAAAAGTGGAGGATGTGCATGAATTTTACCGATCTAGACAGAGTATGCCCTAAGGATCCATTCGTAATTCCTCGCATCGATCAACTAGTAGAATCTACATCGGGAAATAGATTATCTTCATTCGTGGATGCGTATGCAGGGTATAACCAAATCAGGTTAGACCCTAAAGATCAGGATAGCACTTTGTTTATAACAAGGAGAGGTTTGCACTATTAAAAAGTCAAGCCTTTTGAGTTGAAAAACATGGCAGCAACTTACCAAATTTTGGTGAATAAAGCATTTGAAGGGAAGTTCAGGCATAATGTTGAGGTACATATTGATGATATGTTGGAAACATTACTAGGGATGACGATTATTTTTTAGACTTGGAAGAAATGTTTAACAACTTGAAAATAAATAAATTTGAAGCTAAATCCGGAGAAGTGTACATTCTGGAGTCTGGTCTGGAAAATGCCTTGGTTACATGATTAATGAGAACGGACTAGAGGCAGAGCCATTAAAACAATTTAAACATTATGGCTCCACTTCAGACCATTAATGAAGCACATATTTTGACTCGGAGATTAGTAGCTTTGAGCAGGTTCATATCAAGATCTTCAGATAAATGTTTTTCTTTATTTTAAGTAATTAGATAGGCTAAATAATTCAATTAGACCCTAGAATGTACAAAGGATTTCCTTGGTTTCAAATCATATTTTTCCTCTACCGTAATTTTAACTAAGCCAAGCTCAAGAGAAACAATTATTCGTCTATATTGCTGTATCAGACTAGATGGTAAGTGTGACACTCATTCGTGAGGCAGATCATGGTACTCGACCTGTCTGTTATATGAGTAAAATCCTTTTAGAGTGATAAAAAGTATTGACAGTTGAAGCTTGCCTTATGTCACGGGCTCAGCGGTACGCCCGTGCGGCGCCTATGCCGAGCGCACCTTACGGCACAGGCCAGCCTTTCCCATGTGGCATACAAGCATGTATGATGGTTGGATGAGAGGGATTGAGTATAAGTACCTGCACATGAAGACGTCTGTTAGAACTGGCAGGTCGTAGGAGCGTATGAAGACTGGCACGTTGAGGTAGATGCTAGCTTGTCCACAGGGAAAGTCGGGCCGTGACACTCTACCACACCCAATTCGTGAGCGTCCTCGCGACGAACACCCCGAACGGACCTGGAGGGCCACGACCAAAGTCTTGCTGCTTCGCCCATACTTCGCAGCAAGACTTCGTAATTTGCTAGTCCCCTCCTGCTTGTTGAGAAGCTCCTACTTTGGTGCACTTCTCCTCCATCCAATGTTTGCTTGCGCCACGTTTGTTTGTCCCGATCATCCGCTCCTGGCCTTTCGCCGCGCCCTCATTTGCCTGACTGGATACACCTTTGCGACACTTACGGTCAACTCCACATGCCACTCTTGGGCCTTACAGGGCAGCATCCTTTTCGCGCGCTTAGTGTCAGGCCCCAGAATATATGAGTCGTCGTCGCACTTTCCGGTCTTCCCCTTGTTCTGCCTCTCCTGGGTCTTACAGAGGAGCCGGTCCCTTTTGTGCTGGGCTCATCATTTGTTCAATATTTTTGGGCTCCGGCATGGCACTCCCTCGGAGTCGGATAATGGCTCTGATACCACTTTGTCACGGGCTCAGCGGTACGCCCGTGCGGCGCCTATGCCGAGCGCACCTTACGGCACAGGCCAGCCTTTCCCATGTGGCATACAAGCATGTATGATGGTTGGATGAGAGGGATTGAGTATAAGTACCTGCACATGAAGACGTCCATTAGTATTGGCAGGCTGTAGGAGCACATGAAGACTGGCACGTTGAGGTAGATGCTAGCGTGTCCACTGGGAAAGTCAGGCCGTGACACTTAGCTTTGGTAACCGTAACAAAAAAAATACAACCCTATTTCCAGCCACATTCAATAATGGTTCAAACATCATTTTTGTTAAATAATTTTCTGCAATGACTTGACGTCTCTGGCTAAATGACCAAATGGTCTGTGTAGTTGGGTGATTTTGATATCGATTTTGAACCTCGAACCGTGATTAAAGGCCAAACATTTGTGGACGTGTTTGTTGAATTTCATTCTGAACGACTGGACATGGATATAGGTCGAGAAGAGAAAATATTGAATAGGTTATTCGAACCAATGGGGGCTCGAGCATTACTCGTTGTAGGGAAGGACTTTAAATAACCAATCAAATGGGAGCAACAATGCATCATGCCATACGCTTCGGTTTCCCAGCGTTGAATAATGAAACATAATATGAGGTTGCGTTAACATGATTATGACTTGCACATATATGTGGGGCTAAACAAGTTCGGTTGATAAGCGACTGAAAACTGTTAGTCAATTATGGTACAGAACAGTCTGAGGCTAGGAAGGATCATTTGGTCAAATATTTGACAGTATTGAAAACACTGGAAGTGGCGTTCGAGAGTGTCAAATACAAACATGTCCACATGGCCGAAATATGATGTCTGGATCTTTAGCAGCCACGACATATACTGGTGACTACCCATGGATTTTAACACAGAAGAGCCCGTCGATTATAATAAGTTAGAAGTAAATCATCTATTCAGATGCATCCTATCAGATATCGACAAATACTGACAAGGATTGGTGCACACCATTACAGAATTCTTGGTTAATAATGTTTTACCCGTAGACTAGACAATCGTTTAAAAGGTGTGGTTCAAAGCCTATGACTTCACGGTCCTTAGCGGAGTTTTAATAATCATTCCCTACATAGACATTTCCTACGTTACCTCAAAACCAATAAGTCATAAATGATGTTATCCGAACTCCATGATGGGGAGGGGTCGGCGCCTTACAGATTCAAAGCTCTGATAAGAAGAGTGTTGTTGACAGGATTTTATTGGCCCACTATTATAACCAATACAAGAGAGCTAGTCAAAACATGTTACACTTGTCAGCGATTTGCTAATTTAATTTCTATGCCCATAATATAGCTTGAGTCCATTACATAAACACTAATATTTGACCGACGGGGCATTGATTTAGTAGGTTCATTTTTGATAGCCTCGGGTGAGAGACAAATGATAGTAGTCGCGATGGACTATTTCTCTAAATGGGTCGAAGCAGAGCCGCTCTCTGGGACCAGGAAAAAAGATGTGATAAAATTCATCACGTCAAATATATTTTTTGTTTTGGTATTCCGAGGAGGTTGACTATGGAAAATGGCCTGCAGTTTGATAATAGAGAAATGAGGGATTTATACTCTTCTCGATTAATTGAGAAATTTGTTTTTGCACTGTTTCACCCATAACTAACGGTCATGTTGAAGTATTAACTAAACGATCCTCGATGGCCTTAAGAAAAATTTAGAAGGTAAAGCTGGGAGTTGGCCGAATTGTTTGCAAGAAGTCTTATGGGCATATCGAACCACTTTTCGCATTGCAACCTACGAATCACTGTGCACGCTGGTTTATGAGATGGATGTTGTGACCCTGTCAGAGGCTATGCTCTCTTCTTATCAGGTCAAATATTATTCCAAAGAGGATAATGATGAGGGAAGACGAGCCAAACTTTATTTGATTGAAGAAAAAATAAGTTGAGCGCAGATAAATTTGTTGCACTATGAGACCTTAATGTGGAGCAGATATGTGTCAAAAGTCCGACAATAAGAATTTAGCATCGGTGATAAGTATCCGAGGAAAGTATCCGAGAAAATCCTTGGAAAATTGGCTCCAAACTAGGAAGGTCTATACGTCGTGATAGAAAAGGTAAAGTCGGGGATATATCGATTAAGAGATAAAAAATAAAGACCACGCTGGCACCCTTAGAATATCGAGCATCTTAAATTGTATTTAGAATAAATAAGAATATGATATACGTCTTTTCCCCTATTATTCATGTATTAATCGGTGGTACACTCTTTCCTATCCTGGTGGTGTAGGAAGGTTTTAACGATGTGTTTATATAAGTCGAGCTATCAATATAATATTTTGCCTTTATTATGAATCTTGCAGGATTTGAGGTCAACATTTAATTTTTAACAGGTTTGGACCTGTGAGGTCTTCCAAATTTGGTTTGTTAGCATTTAGTTTTTAATAAGGTCGGACTTGTGAGGTCATCCAACTTCGGTTGGTCAATATTTAATGTTTATAAATTCGGTTAACCAACTCGGTTTTTGTTTTTTCTTTCAGGAATCGATCACTTCTGATTAAAGACTAAAACCAAATTGTTGAATAAAAAAACCAAAGTGTCATATTAGTATAATAAACCATAGTCTTTTAAAATCAACAAGGTGGTCTCAAAAACTACATGGCCTAGATAGTCGAAAATTCATTATAAACAAAATGCCAAAGTAACAAAATCATCGGAGTGACTATTCCAAAGAAGCAGGATTATAACCGTCAGGCGATTCCTCACTAACATTGTCTTCATAGGAAACCCCCACAGGATGATCCTTATTACGTACCAACAACCAGTAAGACCAGACCTTTTAATATGGAACCTGTCATGAATCTCCAAGATCAACATCGTTTTCCCTATGGCTTCTTGAGTTTCCATGGTCTGAAGACGAACAATAGTATTAAAAGAGGTTTTGTCCCTCTTATTAGTTCAACTCAGAGAGTTGTATGAGCGTTTGTTTCGTCCTCCTTAGCCCGGGTTTTAAAAGAGGCCAATTCTTTAAAGGAATGATTATTTTTCTTCTCGACTGTCCTCATATCAAATAGCACGACCTTGAGGTATTTTTTATTCTTCACCGTTGTTTTTTAGCAAAGATTTATATTTTTTCTAGAGTTCAGTGGATACAGATTTTGCCTATGCTTTTTGCTTAAGTTTATCTTCCAGTTCAGATATCTGGAGTTCTGCCTCTGATAATTGTTTTTCTTTGGTTTTTTTGCCTTCCTCTTCTTAACGATAATGACATGCAACATATGATATAAGGACAGAGCATAACTGTCCGTGTCAAGTGTATGTCTCCGGTGAATCTCACCGTCGACGATGACTGCTCTGAAGAAGGAGAAGCAGCATCGCACGACCTCAAACACTAACTCTGTCCTAGGGTTATGACCTTGGGCTTGTGTACTAGGTTTATGACCTTGGGCCTGTGTGTGTTGGGTCCAAGACTCAGACTCAACACCTTGATCTATTGGACTCTAAAGATGGTCCTAAAGCCCAACAAGACTCTCTCTAAGAGGACCCATGTGCTATCCCTATTGCCAAACACTCACTCTCATCCTACCCCTGTATCCAAACAACAAGACTCATTTTGAACAGCATTGTAACAAACAAAAAGAATATTCCAAAAGTTAGTTACATCTAAAAATCTGTACTTAAATACCAATTGGTTACAATGAATGAATCAGTGAAAAACTTCACAATTTCTACTCTATTATTCACTCACTAAATTCTACTTGGTATCAGAGCCATTCTGATCTGATTGAATGGCCAACTCCGATGAGTCTCCATCACTGTCCTCAGACTCTATGGGCTCCATCCTTCCCAATAACTCTGCTGCTGCTCCAAGAAGCCTTCAACTGCATTCAATCAACAACGCAAATAACATCAAACTTGATAGAAGTAATTACCTCCTTTGGAGGACAGTGGTGTTACCTATGGTCAAAGGTAACAAGTTAGGAGGCTACATCTCAGGAGAGAAGATCTGTCCTCCTAAACACTCTGTTGATAGTGAAGGCAACGTTTCAGAGAATCCAGACTATGAAGAATGGATCTCAAAGGACCAACTGCTGCTTGGTTGGTTGTATTCCACCATGAGCCCTGAAATAGCAGCTCAGTTGATGGAAGAAGAGACCTCTAAAGGTCTTTGGGAAGCAGCAGGAAAGCTATCTGGCTCTCAGACAAGAGCCATAATCACTTACTTCAAGGCAGAGTTTCAGAAAACTCGTAAATGATCCACTACTATGTCTGATTACTTGAACAAAATGAAAATGATTTTTGATAATTTGATTCTGGAAGGCTGTCTTACCTCCATGGATGACCTGATCACTCAGGTCCTTGCAGGCCTTGATGGTGACTACACACCAATAGTGGTCAGTCTGGCTGACAAAGACAGTCTCTCCTGGCTTGATCTGCAGACAAGTCTCCTGACCTTTGAAAGCAGGCTAGAACAACTCAATGACCTGCAAAACACAATGTCCACAGTCAGTTTATCAAATGTTAATTATGCATAAAGAAATGACACAAAGCAACAAGCTAACAATGCCAATCAAAGAGGCTACTCTGGACAGAACATGAACTTCAATAGAAATTATAGAGGCAGGTTCAACTCCAACTACAGAGGTCGAGGCAACTCTTACAGAGGCAGGGGTGGAAGATTTGCTCAAAACAAACCAACATGCCAGATCTGTAGCAGATATGGTCATTCTGCTGTTGTGTGTTACTATAGAGATGACCCTTCAGTTATGGGGTCAACCTCTTCAGAACATCCTAAATCAGAGGGTGATCACAGTGCTTTGCTTGCAGCACAAGATACACCATCAGATGGAGTTTGGTATGCTGACAGTGGAGCCAGCCACCATGTCACAGGTAGTACCAACCAGCTAACTCAGAAACATGACTACACAGGTACTAAACATGTCCTAGTTGGTAGTGGTGAGAGACTTCCAATCTCTCACATAGGTGAAACCTCTCTTCTATCTCTACATAAACAGCCTATCTTTCTCAAATCTATACTCCATGTTCCCAAAATAAACAAAAATCTCTTGTCTATCTCTCAACTCACC
Source organism: Limnanthes douglasii subsp. nivea (assembly GCA_036936605.1). Classification (NCBI taxonomy): domain Eukaryota; kingdom Viridiplantae; phylum Streptophyta; class Magnoliopsida; order Brassicales; family Limnanthaceae; genus Limnanthes; species Limnanthes douglasii. The sequence goes on from JAUPFV010000004.1 coordinate 132,404,207, forward strand.
AACTGTAATGATGTTTTTGTTGAATTTTACAAAACTTTTTGTCTTGTGAAGGACAGGCTAACAGGGACAGTATTGCTCAAAGGGAGATGTGAAGATGGCTTGTACAAGATGGACACTCTTTCTCAACATCTACCTATGAATCTAGTCAGTTTCAATACTCAAGTCTGTGTGTCTAAAGGTCTCTTTTGTTCTCCTAGTGTGTGCTTCTCTAAGGTCTCTAAGGATGGATGACATAGGAAGCTTGGCCATCCATCTCAGTCTGTGTTACTTAGTGTCCTGAAATCTTGTAATCTTCAAACTCTTTCAAGTAATGAGAACTCTTTCTGTGAGGCTTGTCAGCTAGGCAAGTCTCACACTCTTTCTTACCCTATTTCTACCTCTCATGCTAACAATGTATTAAACCTTATTCATCCTGATGTTTGGGGTCCATCCCATGTTCTATCTACTGAAGGTTTTAGGTTCTATGTGCTGTATCTTGATGATTTCTCCAGATATTCCTGGGTTTATCCTATCAAAACTAAAGGGCAAGTCATTGAAGTATTCAAAACCTTTAAAGCTTTTGTTGAAAATCAGTTTGAAAGTAGATCAAAACAATTCAAAGTGTTTTGGGGGGGGGGGGGGGGGGGTAGAGTTTAGACCTCTAGCTACCCTAGCTACAGAACATGGCATTCTTCTACGCAGGTCCTGCCCTTACACATCAGCTCAAAATGGAAGAGCTGAGCGTAAGCACATGCATCTTGTGGAGACTGGTCTGACTCTGCTTGCTCAGTCTAAACTACCCTATAAATACTGGGTTGAAGCCTTTGAAACAAGCATCTATCTTATTAACAGGTTACCTACTCCTACCCTTAACAACATCTCCCCATTTGAAGCCCTATTTTACAAAAAACCCAACTATCTAGTCATCAAAACTTTTGGGTGTGCCTGTTTCCCTTGTCTCAGACCCTATCAAACTCACAAATTTCAATTTCACTCTCTTAAGTGTGTCTTCCTAGGCTACAGCCACAATCACAAAGGGTACAAGTGTCTAAGTCCTACAGGGAGAGTCTATCTGTCCAGGAATGTAGTTTTCAATCAGACTGACTTCCCTTTTACCTTAGGGTTCCTTCACCAAACCCAAGGTAGTCAGTCTCCCTATCAGTCTGTCAACCTTTGGCTTCCCTCACTGTCTACTTCTATGGTCTCTGAAAGAGTGTCTATTTGTGCTAGTCCTACATCTGATCTCTCCACTGAGCCTCATACTTCTCAGCCTGTCTCTCAGACAGAACACCAGACTACTCACTCACACTCTCTGCCCAACTCACCTTCTAAGCCTTATCCAGACACTTCTCCACACTCACTCTCTGACCCTGACACTGCTACTAATCCTCACCAATACACTGACACTCACACTAGCCCCATACCATCACTCATCATTGACCTACCCTTTCCCACTCCAACTCCTTCTAACCCTTCTCCACATCCTACAAACACTCACATCATGCAGACAAGACACAAAAGTGGTATTCATAAAACCAAACTACCCTATATTGGAACTCTTAACACTGCTGACAGGGACATGTCTACACCATATAGTTTTTCTAAAGCTGCAGGGAATCCTAATTGGGTGGCTGCTATGAAGGCTGAATATAATGCTCTAATGGCTAACAACACTTGGTCTCTAGTTCCTTTACCACCTCACTCTACTATTGTTGGCTGCAAATGGGTTTACAAGGTCAAGCATGCTATGGATGGGTCTGTTCAACGTTATAAAGCCAGGCTTGTAGCCAAAGGCTTCCACCAAACTCCTGGTATTGATTTCTATGATACTTTCAGCCCTGTTGTTAAGGCCTCTACAGTCAGGCTCATACTCACTATTGCAGTCTCAAAGAATTGGTCAGTCAGGAAACTTGATATCAACAATGCCTTTCTAAATGGGGAGCTACAAGAGATTGTCTATATGCAACAGCCTCAGGGTTTTGAAGATGTCAATCAACCTACCTATGTGTGCAAGTTAAACAAGGCTCTCTATGGTCTGAAATAAGCACCCAGGGCCTGGTTTTCTAAGCTACGTGATACTCTAACTAATTGGGGATTCAAGAACTCAAGAGCTGACTGCTCTCTCTTCTACCTGGTTACCAAAACTACCATCCTACTCATCCTAGTGTGTGTGGATGACATCCTGGTCACAGGCAATGATGCAGCATGCCTCACTCAGTTCACTCACAACCTCAATGCAAAATTTTCTCTTAAAGACATGGGATCACTCTCTCTATTCCTTGGAATAGAGGTTCATCGTGATAATACAGGTATCTACCTTACACATCATAACTATATCGAAAACTTACTTGCCAATCAGGGTGCTGCTCTCTCCAAACCTTGTCCTACTCCCCTTGCTCCTGGCACTGCCTTGTCTGCAACTTGTGGCTCTCCACTTCCTTCACCTACACAATACCGAAGTGTGTTAGGAGCCTTACAATATCTAACACACACCAGACCAGACATTGCCTATGCTGTTAATCAACTGAGTCAATACCAGCAGGCCCCTACAACTACTCACTGGCACTGTCTCAAAAGGATACTACGGTACTTATCTGGGTCACGTTGGCTGGGGCTTCATATCAAGCCTTGCTTCCATCTTCAATTACATGGTTACTCTGATGCTGACTGGGCCTCCTCGGTTGATGACCGACGCAACACTGGGGCATACTGTGTCTTTCTTGGAGAAACGTTGATCTCCTGGTCCTCCAAGAAGCAGAACGTCGTCTCTCGATCGTCCACAGAGTCTGAGTACAGAGCCCTCGCCAATCTTTCTGCTGAGTTAATCTGGATTCGCTCGTTACTCACTGAACTCCAAATCCCTCTCATACCTCATTCTGTCTTGTGGTGTGATAATCTGGGGGCCAGTGCTTTGGCTTCGAACCCCGTCTTCCATGCCCGCACCAAGCACATCGAGCTTGACATGCATTTCATTCGAGACCAAGTTCTTGGAGGGACCATACAGATTCGCTATGTCCCTACTCAAGACCAGGTGGCCGATTCCCTCACCAAAGCCTTGCCTCCGTCTCGATTTGCTTATCTACGGGACAAACTCGGGCTCCTTGAGTCACCGCTTCGTTTGAGGGGGGATGTCAAGTGTATGTCTCCGGTGAATCTCACCGTCGACGATGACTGCTCTGAAGAAGGAGAAGCATCATCGCACGGCCTCAAACACTAACTCTGTCCTAGGGTTATGACCTTGGGCTTGTGTCCTAGGGTTATGACCTTGGGCCTGTGTGTGTTCGGTCCAAGACTCAGACTCAACACCTTGATCTATTGGACTCTAAAGATGGTCCTAAAGCCTAACAAGACTCTCTCTAAGAGGACCCATGTGCTATCTCTATTGCCAAACACTCACTCTCATCCTACCCCTGTATCCAAACAACAAGACTCATTTTGAACAGCATTGTAACAAACAAAAAGAATATTCCAAAAGTTAGTTACATCTGAAAATCTGTACTTAAATACCAATTGGTTACAATGAATGAATCAGTGAAAAACTTCATAACTTATACTCTATTATGTGAGCTAAAATGACCCAGCAGGTGAGAGTCATCTGACAAGTCATGGTCTCTTAGGTTACCATGTTAGGGATGAGAATCATTTTTATTTAAGTTTTTGGTACTGGAATAGGTATCGAGGGTACAACCTCAGGTGTGCGCTCCGGTTGATTAAACAATTGCTCACTGGATAGATTTTGAGCATCAATACCAGTTTCTGACGCCTCTAAGTTCTCCTCAGCATTTCTCTCCTCAACTTGTTTAACCTCGGGCTGGCTAAGAACTTGGTCATCCTTTTCTTCGATACCGTCATTACACTTTACCAATCCTGCATCTGACAATGGTGGTTTTTTTACTTGAGGAGTCAGGTTGCTGTATTATTCAAATAAAGTAGGAATGGTTGCATTTTCGGTTCTAGGGAGCTTGGTCGGAGGAGTGACTTCAAGTTTTACTTCTTTCTTCTTAGTCACCGGGATTTGGTTATTGCTCGTTAGCCTACCATCGTTGTATTCCTATTCTCCCCTCGATATTTTTCTTTCTCCCTAGCCTCGCCCATTTTGGAACCCTCAGTTTCAACAACGTCGGTGTTTGTAGCTATTTTTTCAGGATCAACAGTTTCGACGGCCGCTTTGGTCGTTGCAAGATCCTTTGTGGACTTTCTCTTTACTCGATAATTGGGTTCTCTTTTCCGCTTGGGAAGCACAAATCGTACATCGGGAGCATGTAGTCTCTTGATAATAGCAGCAAGTTCGGAAGAGATTATTAGTTTCTCTTGACTCAAGTCACCTTCTGAGGACCGTCAAAGATGGTTGTTGACGAGGTTCATGGTAGTAAAGCAGCGATGCAACTCATTTACCAAGTTTTTCCAAGCCCAGTCATTTAAATGAGCAAAGGTTTGCTCTGCGGCTGTTAGATGCTTTATCCTTAGAGATTGCAACTTCGATTGATGAACTGTCAATAATAGAGAACCGCAGTTCACCTCTGACATCTATTGTAGAAAAAAATACTTTGACAAGCCACACTAGCGAGAGCCGCCTCAGGTTGTCGTTCTTCTTAGTATGAGATCGACCATTCACCCAAAATCGACTAAGGAACATAATACAGTGTTTCAAATATTTATCCATTTCTAGCAGATCATCAACAATCTTATAGTTATTCTCGAGGGTGACATAGAAAAAGGGTTGTTTTGGCACCGTGGATATACCGATGATAGACACAGATTTCTCCATTTGCATCAATATTGAGACAACCGCAACACCATAATGCAAAACATAAATGTGAACCAAGAATAAGGGCTGGATCGGCTTGGGCACAGTTCCACTAGCTCAAAGTATCGCACTATTGCAAGATCCAATGAAAATAAAACTCCCAAATTGAGCACATCAGAAACAATACCAACTCTTTCTATTTTCAACAGCGACGTCTCCCCTTAGGTTGGTAAACGAATATTCATGCAAGACGGAATTATTCAATTCGTCTTCAAGTCTGAATCCTCAAGAGGGCTATAATACAAGTACTTTCCAGGTACATACTGATTAGGTTTTGACTCTTCAAGCCACTCTGATAAGTTCCCAACACATTATCTCTTTTTGAAGGTAGGGCCTCTTTATGATCGTTTATCTCCTCTACTTTGGTTGTGTCGGTAACTGCTTTTTTACCCTCCCTGTGAGCACTAGCGGTTTGTGCGTATAAGTCGATACCAGTATCATGGGGAGCGTCGGGGGTTGTTTTCGAATATGGGAGATAAATTTTTTAAACTTTGTGGTACCCTTGGAGACAACCAATTGCTTGGGGCGGTTGTAATAGCAACACAGTTGATACCCGCCTCAATTGAGGGCTCTATTTGAATTGCTCTGTGTCCAGTTGGGGAAACAGTAGTAGTAGAGACAGTGTTAATGCTAGCTTTCGTTGACCTGTTCGCCACAAGGTTCTGGTTTTCGGGTTGAAAATTCCCGTGTTGCACTATCCCCTAGTAGTGGCAACGATATTAACACTAGTTCATACCTCGCTGATCATCGGGCTTATCTTCACATACTCGAATTCGTCCCTTGAGTTAAGGTGAGATGCTAGAGAGTTGTCCGGTTCGGCTTGGTGATCTTTTTTGAGATTTGAATCCCTTCCAGTGCTTAAAGACTTAGTTTGCTTGGGCTGGGTGTTTTGCTCGAACCGACGTGAGGTTATAGGAGATGATGGGGTCGGATTGTAGTTAAGATGAAGGTTTGCTTCAAATAAATTATTTTTGTGAGGGTCGAAGTCCCCATATAAAATGGTTTAGGAAGACACTTTTGGAGAATTATATTGCTTGGTCTTTGTCAGCCCTCTTTGTAATAGAAAACCAATCAAGAGCGTCAAAATTCTTTCTCATAAAACTAAGGCGAGAATACGTTTTATTTCTCTACAAATTTAGAGGCGTATGTATTCTCTATCTCTCACTATAAGTTGTTTGAAAATGATTTATGAGGCGATGAAGAGTATTTAAGGAGAAGTTCCTTCCTCCAATGGTTATATACACATTATATGGATAAGATTATGCTTTGGGAAGGTCAAAATTTGTTTTTCAAACATTTGAATGACATACCATGAATAGATAGAGAACATGTGTAAGTTTGAGAGACAGGTAGTATAGAGCTACCGGGCCTAAGCTAGTCAGCAGTCTGATTGGGCCCAACAAATGCTTGCTTTAAGTGGTACACCCAATACTTCGAAGCTTTTGTTATTTTTGGCATATTGGTTGGGGATTATTTGAGGAAACCTTTACTGAGAGCCAAAAGTTTCCCGACTCGAGGTACATTCACTCAGTGGTGGTAGTGTCTGGATCGTAGGGGAAGCAACGTAGTCTTGGATTGACTTTATCGGAAGGACTAGGGTCTATTGGTAAGGGTGTAATTTATTTGGGTCTAAACAAGTCTGAAGAGTTGAGGGTGTTCTGGCCTTAATGTATAATTTTGTGATAGAAATTAGAATAGTAATTAATATTGAAGGTATATATTATATTAATGAATGTATGAGTAGGTTTAATATAATAAAAGGATAAAATATTTTAAAGTGGGTCACTCATGTGGGTTTGGACCTACCATATTTATTATATAAAACAAGAATCTCTTTTTGGAAAAGGGTGAAAAAATAATATATTACATCCATTTTTTTTTTCATTTTTTCAATCTATTTTCTCATGTTTCTTTCTCTAGACTCAATTCTATCATTATCTGGTAGTGTAATCGGGTCTATATATATTTGGAGTGATCAAAGTTAACATTGGTAGATGCCGATGACTTCTCATACCTACTGGTGAGACCTTACATAAGACCCGCCGTGGTTGTTTCCTTTACGATGTTGAAAGAAACATTGCGGGATATCGTCAATTTGGATGACTCATAGGAATTGCCTATCAAGAATATTTCACTCTTCATCTTCCATTATCTCTGGCTTATTTTCTAAGAGGGGTTGATATAGGTTTTTTCAGTATTGAATGGTGAAGATAAAAAGTGTTTGAGAGACTATTTAGTTGAATAAGAAAGAAGAATTAATTTTTTTGTGGATGGTAGAGTGATAATTGAGTAGCTTAAGTAAATACTTAGAGAGGGAATATGAGATTGTGTATTAAATATATATCATCGTAAATGTTTTCTCAAAACCTATTTATAGGCTAAACTTTGGTTAACTTGGCCGATTGAGCCAAACCACGCTTATTGAGCCTATATAGTAATAACCACATTTAAATGATAAGATAAATATAAGGATGAGTCTGATTTTACCTCTTTGAATACTCTCGTGCTTATCACATATAATGTTGAATATGTATCTTCAAAAACTCAAAACTCAAAATCTACACCATCGAACTTTTCGATTCTCACTTTTTTTTAGTCATTGCTCCCTCTCAAATCTGACATCTTTTGCATTGTTGCCAAACCTGTCTCTCATACTAATTGTTTGGATTCTTACGCAAAATTCAACTAATCAGATTAATGAAAGCCTTATCTTCAAGATATTTGTCTCAAGGCTATCGATTTAAGACCACTCGGTTTGAGTACCATTTGGTTTGGAAAACCTCCAGTCGGATTAACTAAAATAACAATATAAAAAATTAATATTCACAACATCCAATTAATTTTTATTGCCTAAAATAATTATTTTTTTACAACTAAATGTTATATCGTATTCTTATTACGTGGTAAAATAAAATTATCTTGCAATTAAATATTTTATCGTTGCAGATAATTTTTGACCAAAATTTGATTTAATGGGTCAAATATAATCATATTGCGAATCGGTTATAAATTTGTCGCAAAATAAAAATCGAGTTTGTAATAAGGTATTGGCTGGTTGTAAAAATCAATTTTTTCTAGTAGTGATAATTTGGTAAACGGACGAGCAAGAATATTTAATTTTTCAGATCCCGAACAAAGCTTCTCGTGGATACACGTCGAATCGGTTCGCGTTTTCATTAACTCCTAAGGATACGAATCTTCATGTAAGGGTAAGGTATTTTGTATGGTGGGAGGGAAAAATAGTATGCGGAGCAATATACATCAAACTCTGTTGTCTTGGCACCAAGTTCTCCTCGTTCTACACCAATATCTGTTAGTTCTGTTGAACCGAAGCCGAGCCGCCGAAATTCATCTGGCCATATACATCAGCTGGTTGCTTTAGTAGATTATTATACTGGACTTAGTTGTTGTTGCTGCTATTCGGTTTTCCTAATACGAGAAACAGATGGGGATCACTGCCCAAATTGCTGAATTTTTTATTTGGAATCAAATCCTTATTTGTTGCAGAATTTGTTACTGTTTAATTGATAAAGAAAGGGAGGTAAATTGCGACATATATACCTGATGGTATAATACATAGATACACATTCATATACAATTGGGGTAGAAATAATATAATGTGGAAACAATATAATGTTTTTTTATACACGATGGATGGATGGATGGTTCATTTATTTGAAGACTACGTAAATTGTTTATCAACCCTAAATCGATAAAAATAAATATTAAAAAAGAAATAAATGAAAAACACCAATATTACGGAATCCATTTTAGGGTTCGGATGTTAATGACGAAACTTATATCAGAATTGCTTTAAATAAATATTTGTTAGTTGATTTTCTGAATCGATATCATTTAATTTTAATTTCGGATCCAGCGACGATAAAAAGTATGATTTGATTGATTCTTCGGTCACAACTAAATATTCAATTGAAATGCATATTTGTTTCTCAATTTTGATTCGTCGTACGATACCCTACCAAACCATCTCACGCAACGCAGGGAACAGATAATCAAATGGAATGGTAAGTATATTTAATAGTCAATTTATTATGACTCAAATTATAATTCGAGTAAGGGACATAAAAACTGGCAAAAGTATATTTAATAGTGAATTTATTATGACTCAAACTATAATTCAGGATTAAAAAACTACTAATTTACGGAGAAGGCAACGAAAACAAATTTTGTGTAATACTCTGCTCCATTAAAATAATTTTGGTTTTTAAAAAAAATGTGGCGAAATTGGTTTTACGGATGACAATTTAATGGGGATAAAAAAACCTAATTAAACACCAAAATCATCTCAAAAAAATAAAAAATAGAAAATAGCCTTCCCCTATAAAATTGTTCCCCAAACAATTAGAGTTTTTACTTTTATTCATACTAACTTTTACTTTGTTTTTATTTAATTTTCTCCATTATATATTTTAAATAATAAATAGAGGATAATATCTTAAATCATAATTATATTTAATGTTGTTGTATCTCTCCACTTGATTGTTTAACAATATAAGACTTATAACTACTTTAATTTATTGTCACAGTACTTCTATAATTTTAATAATCTTACAATTAAAAATATATAATAGAATAAAATATTGGAAAATAAGATGATTCTCTCTAGAAACATTTTTTTGACTTCTAAGAAAATGATTTTATCTTTCTTCTCTTTCCTGTAATTTGAACTTTATTGCCTAGCTTCCTGACTCTCTCGATCACATTCACGGTTTCATGGCTGATCTTATGCCAATTTTTTCAACTCAAAACAAATCTCCAATCAGCAGTAATCTTCAGCAAGCCATGCTCGAGCTTGCAAAGGAAAAACGTCTATTTTAGGAAAGTATAATCCGCAAGATTCTACCACCAATCTCACATTCCCTTCATTATCTCAAGTTTACCAATAAACCAAGCTAAATCCACCTAGCCAACCATTGTATCCAATGATCAGAAACAACCCAACATTTGACCACAATACCTTTTTATCTACCTTCAACAACGTGGGAAAATATTTCCTAGAAATTACCAATCCCAAGTAACAAATATGTGAAGAAGTCAAAATCTCTTCTAAATATAACTTCCTATCAATTGAATTTTTGGCAAATGACAATTTTTTGGAACATTTCGACAACTATACCTTAATAGGTAAATTTGTTACATGCATACCCAAAATATTAGAGATTCAAAGGTTTTTTGATAATTTGGGATACAAGGGGCACTAGAATTTACTATTTTTGGATATTAGACATATCATGATTGAAACAGAGCTCAAAGAAGACCTTAGAAAACTATGGAGGATAAGTGTTTGGACGATTTCTCAGTTGACGACGAGGATCTTAAAGTGGACTAAAAGCTTCATTCAAAGAAAAGAGTCTCCCATCTCTCCCACATGTATCACAATTTCTAAAATCCCGACCTACAGATAAGAAAAAGAATTTTTTTATACCATTCTAAAAGCTATTTGAAATCCCCTCCAGGTACGAGTTCCAAAGAAAAACAAGGCCATGTACAACTCATATATGATTTTAATTGAGCTGAATGTCTCTAAAGATCCAACTACACAAATATGGATCAACTTTAGGACTAGTTCTGGTTTATGGCAGCAAATTACTTACAGTTCCATGCCTCACTACTGTAAAGAGTGTTGGCACATTGGTCACAATTCTATTGAGTGTAGGAAAATGTTAAAGCCAAACCTTGTTTACCTTCAACCTCAACCTAAGTAAAAAACATTATTGTTAAAAATCATACCCAAGACTCAACAGTCCCTTGTTCTAGCCTTTCCCTCCATCATCTTCCCTCATTTATCAACCAACAAGCCTTGTCTAATTCTCAAAATAAATCAAACCCTATTTTACCTACCAATGTCCATCACAATAACCTTTTATCATCCACATTATATCTTGATATCTTACCTGAAACTGAAATTACGTATGCTCTTAACATTCTTGAATTAGGCCTCTCAATCACCACTTCTTTAAATCGCTCACCTCTTCCCCCTACTCTCATCAGACCTTATTACAGCTTACCTTCAGCCCCTGCAAAAAATCCATTCACACAATTTAACCTTCAGCTCACCTCAAAATCTCTAAAGTTTACAGGGTCTGCCAAACCGTTAACTGACTCTGATAAATAAATATATCAATCATTTGTTGGAATGCAACATAAGTGGGCAACAAAATTACTCGAAGAAGATTAAAGATTATTTGTAGATATTATATAGTTAACTTTTGTTGTTATTCAAGAGCCTTTGATTAGCTCTATCCAGCTTTCAAAGAATACAAAGCTTCTTGGCCTTCAGAATGCCTTTGCTAACACTTCCAACAACATATGCATTTGCTAGAATAATGACTAGAAAGTGGATATATTGGCTAATCAAGACCAAATGATTCATCTTCAGGTTACATCCTTAGTCTTTAAAATTTCTACACTAACTTCTATTGTTTATGAAAAATGAAACATGACCTTAAGGACTGAATTAAGGGCAAGCTTCGAGAGTTTAAAGACAATTATCAACCTTGGATTATCATGGGTGACTTCAACGCCATTTCGACTGCAAATGAAAAACTTTCTTGCAAAACACTAAATCCCAAGCCTATTATATGCATCTATTGTCCAGGGAAGATAAATATTGGCAGCAAAAAGCTAACACTAATTGGGTTCTCAATGGAGATTGCAACACAACTGCATTTTAGAATTCAGTCAAGAAAAAAAGAATAAATTTTTTTATCCATAAGATCATAGTTTATAATACCTGGATTTTAGATCCCACCTACCCGAGTGACTCCATTGTTGAGCACTTCAAAGCTATCCTTACTGATAACAAAGCCTCCTTGATGATTCGTAACCTGCAAAACATTATCCCAAACCTTATTACCTCTGAAGAAAATTTCTCCATAACTCCCCCCACTGATAATGAGATCTTATACTCGGTAAATGCTTTTAACTCTTCTAGTATGGCAGGAGTGGATTGTTTTAATGCTAAATTCTTTCAAAGAAGTTGGACTTTATTGCAAAGTATTAATACAAAGTTGTTAGAGCCTTCTTTAGTGGTGATTATGCTCCTAAGGGTATCTTTGGTACTGTGATCAACCCCATCCCTAAGAAAGACAATCCTGCAAGCTGGAGTGACTACATACCAATAAACTTGTGTAAAATCTTTAACATAACCCTTTCTAGAATAGTTAATGACATGATCTCTCACATTCTCCCTAAGACCATCTCTAAATAGAAAAATGGTTTTGTAATAGGTAGGCAGATTCAAGATAATATTCTTCTAATGCAAGAATTGATTCACGATCTTAACAGGAAAAAAGAGGCGGGAACCGCATCTTACTGCTTGACATGACAAAAGATTTTGAAAAGCTTTCACTCTCCATTCTTTATCAAATTCTTCAATCTTTTGGTTTCAGTGAGAAGCTTACCAATATTATCAAAAGGATCACTAGCAACTCTATTTTCTCTGTCATAATCAATGGTGTCCCTAAATGTTATTTCAACTTATCTAATGGCCTTAGACAAGGGAGTCCTTTATCCCCTAGTCTTTTTATCCTAGTTGAAAAGGTCCTTATTAGAAGCTTAAACATTATCAACTCTCAAGATAATTCCGTTAGATACAAGAACTCTGGTCTTACCTGGATTTCTAGCTTAGCCATTGCTGATGACATTGATATCTTCACCAATGGCTCCTCAAGACTCAAAATCATCCTGAAATAATATTACGATGCATCTGGTCAAAAAATCAATAAAAGAAAATCTACATTTATTCCCTCAAAAACAATTTCTCCTGCTATCATAAACTTTCTTAAGATCAACACTGGTCTTAGTATGAAAAGGTCACGAATTAACTGCTTGGGTATCAACATCAACATCAGAATTAAAATTAACCAGTTTGAAGATCTCACCTCTAAGATAAGACAGAAAAAGTAAGACTGGAATAAGATTCTCTTATGTTATTGTAGAAATCTAACCCTTATTCAGTTTGTTCTAAATGTTATCCCTTACTATCACATGCTTAGCCTTCCTCTCCCTAAAGCTGTTATCAAAAGGATTGAAAGTGTCCATAGTAATTATCTTAGAGGTTTTACAGAAGACCATAAGGCTATCCACTTGTCTTCTTGGAATAATGTATGCCTTCCCTATAATGAAGGTGGATTAAACTTAAGATGATATGCAACTTGTATTTTCATGAAAGCTCTCGTATAAATTTAGAGAGAATAACTCTATTTTGGCCAATTATATGCACAATAATATTATAGGAACAAACATCTTATGCAAATCAAATCATCTTCTAATAGCTCTTACACATGGAACAAATTAATGTGTATAATGCCAATTGGTGAAAGATTCATCTTTTGGCAGCTTAGGAAAGGCAACATGGACTTTTGGTTAGATAGTTATTGCACCATTAAGCCTTTTATCTATCTCAATCTTAGTATATCTAACTATATTATAATCAAGACATTGTCAAAGACTTCTAATCTAATGGTACTTGGAGCATCAACAAGCTTCAGGAGCTGGTCTTCCTTATTGAATATTGATATAATTCAAAGGTTTACTCTTAAAGAAAATATCGATGACAAACCCCATTGGACCTTATCAAAGGATGACTATTTCAACAATAAGAACACTTAGGATTACTTCGAAAATAAAGAAGAAAAAGCTATCATCTACAACAGACTCTGGAATAACATCATCCCTAAAAAATACTCGTGTCTCATTTGGAGGCTTATGCATAACTGGATTCCTTCTGATAATATAATGCAATACAAACACTTCAATTTAGCATCAAAATTCCAGCATTGTAAGAATCTTGAAACTTTAAATTATGTATTCATTAACTGTGATATTTCTTGAAAGATTTGGAAGTATTTTGGTTACTTATTCAACCTTAGAATTGGTCAACACATGTCTATCAATCACATGATCAATAGTTAGTTCCTTTTTTCTCCTATAAATATTTATCTTCGTACTATTCTTCCTTCTATTATTACTTGGAGTATTTGGAATGGAAAAAATATCTCTAAATTAAATCATAAAAAACTATTGCTAGTTATATTATTAACCAAGTTAATGGAATCCTTATTAGTTTAGAATAATCTGGTATTTTCAGAAGAATCCACTGGACTAATGACTCTAATATTTCTCTAGACCTTAGGTGCTTTAATCACTTAAAATATTATAGACCCCTCACTACCACATCCTGGACCCCTCCCATTGAGAATAAGCTTAAGCTCAACATAGATGCTAATTATCTCTTTAATGGTGACTATCCTAGTAGTGCTATCATTAGAAATCACAATGGTGATATTATTGCTGCTATAGGTAAACCTTACGGTAAACTTAACCCTATCTCCGCTAAATGCAGAGCTCTATTAGACAGTCTTATTCTATGCTACAAAATGCATATGAACTCTATTGATATTGACATTGATTTAAAAATCTTATTCATTATACTTTTAGGATCTAAATCTCCATAGTATCTATTTGGTCTAATCGAATCCTGCAGGAAATCAATTAACTCAACTTCAATAATTTCTCATATGTATAAAGAGCATAATATAGATGTTGACTGGATTAAGAAATGGACGCTTAAATGTAAAAAATATTGACATTAATCTTACAAATACTCCCAGTCATCTTAAATCAATTGGAAGTCTAGATAGTTTAGAACTTACTTTTATCATAAATTTATTCAAGCAGTAAGAACTAATTATTGTCATCAATATTATATATTGTATGATTCACTAACCTTTATTAAGTAGAAGTTTTCTTCTAACTTTATATCTTTCAGGCATTTTTCTTTCTCATTCATCTATTCTCCTGAAATTTTGCTGATCAGATCTTCTTGGAGTAGCAATTTTCTTTGAGATTCTTATCTTTAGGCTTTCTTCTTGCTACCGTTGATGTCTCAAGTATTGTATTGATGTTGGATTCCATCTCCTACTCTCCTAGATTTAATTTTCCATTGAAGTTCAAGACTAGTTTACCCGAAAAATTAGGGTTCTTCAATCCTTAAGTCTGTTTCCAGAGGTGTTGTTTACCTCTTTTCATTCTTACTTGTTGATTTTAATCTCATAAGGCCTCGTCTAGATCATGCCTAAGATTTCAATTCTCATTCATCTGCAAGATCTTGCGAGTTTTTCGTTTTATTTCTTTCGCGGGTTTGTTTATCGTCCTCCTTTGTGATTTGTGATGTTTTAGTCTTTTTGAATTCCCACGATTGGTAACATAATTTTTTTTGAAATATGAACTATAAAATTAGTTGTAAGTTATCATCTAATGTTTGGGGAAGGCTTCTAATTGGATTGGGATAATGTAATACTCCCTTCGTCCCATAATATAAATCGTTTTAGAAAATAATTTTTATCCCACAATAATTTTTGTTCTCGTATATCAAAATAAACTTTATTATTATTTATTAGATTTCACCAATTAGATTTTGCCTTTTATAAAAAAGATAAATAATTATTACTTTGTTTAATATTCGTGCAAAACTCTAAAAAAACATATATTTGGAGATGGAGGGAAAAATATATTTTATGTTCACTCATATACGAAAAGAGGTCCAATGACTCAAAAATATTTTAATAGATAAATACGTGGTAAAGCCTAGACCTCTTGAAACATACTAAAAAAATCATATATATATATATATATATAATCAGATATAATATTGTTGGAAAACAACCAACAATTTCAACCTGGACGAAATAACATGATACTATTCCCAGAATGTCTTGTTGGGAAGGTCAGACCTAACTTTATCAAAGTTGGCGTCAAGTATTTGCTAGCTATGCAGAGAATATATTACGTATATACCCAGACAACCAATTTAGGTAAACTTTAGAGCAAGTGGGGGTTTCCTGAATCAATCAAAGTCAGGATACCAATCCCTTTAGAGACTCTGATGGACTCCAACACAGATGAGCTGGTGGTGTGCCCAGAAGTGCTTAATTGGGGTCTTAGATTTCATCTAGATCTAGAGATTGTAAGATATTTCATTTAGCGAAACTATGACCGAGTCAGCTCAGCCTCAATGCATGGTATACACTTTTGGCCGGTATCATAGCTTCTCGATTATCAAAGATTTTGATGCCCATGGAGTAGTTTGTTGCAGTGGTTGGTTTTTATCGAAATGTAATATTATTTTATTTTATTTTAACATGGGAAACGATTACAAAGTGGTAAATTATTTATTTGAAGCTGATAAACCTTGGAGAACCCAGTATCTTTTCACTAGTGGTTCTTGGGAGAATGGAAAAAAGATTACCTCTAAGGTAATCCGAGCATTCTTACTAGATATTGGTAGTCTTCATGTAAGTATTTCTTTCTTTCTTTATTTTTTATATTCATTTATAGGTTGTCCCATCAGATGTATTTTATAGTGTTTTCAAAGTTGTTCTGAAAGCATCTAGAAGATGGGAAAGCCACTTCCACTAAACTGCATGAATTGGCGACTGAAAAATGGTCGAATGGATTCTATAATTGTTTAACTACATGAAATATGGTGAGAGCTCACCTATAGAGGACGAATCCGATCCATGGGATCTCATGGGAACAACTCACTACCCGTCCCCATCTGCTGATATTCTGAAGAGGACCGAGGAGGTTGATGTCAAGATTTTTATACCGGTTAAGAACACGGTTCCTAGTCATCTTGATAAGATCAAGAAACAGAGAAAAAATATAGGAAGGAGGATGTTGAAGGGAGGGCAGCATCTTAAGTAATCCATGATGTGGAAACTACAGTGTAGAAGATTAAAGACCCTCAAAATCTTCATTAGTTTAGAATAAAAAGGGTAAAAAAAGGAGCACTAAGGGTACTATAAGAAAGTTGGAAAAAAGAAGAAGACTTCTGCTGGTTCGGGGATCATTCTCCGATTCAAAGCTCTTCCATCTGATATTCCTACATCGAATCCTCCTCAAGAAGAGGTACATATTGACCCCTCCTCCTTTAAGTTTCCTAGTGCTGACCAACCTTCTATTGAGGTTGATGTCAATTTGGATGACCTTGCAACTTATGTTTGAGTGAATTTGATAAGGACGATTTTGATAAGGCTTTTCCCCGGACTTCCACCATTGTCAATGTTGTGACACATGATGGTGAGTCTTTCGAATTATCGATTGAGCATGACACCTTTGGGTACAATCTTGTATGCTAAATTAGGCTGATAGTTGACTTGGAGAGGCAGGTTAGATATCAAGTCACAGACATTACATCCCTTCGCAGAGAAAACCAATCCAAACAAAACACTATTAGTTTAGAGAAAAATAAAGTGGAAAGTTTAAATAAGGAAGTGAAAACATTTAAAGATGCGATAGTATAGTCTAAGTCCCATCACAATCAGCTGCAACTCAAATTTTTTGATCTAAAAAAAGATATTTCCTCTTTGAAAGAGCAGCAAGACAAGGATAAAACTAGCTTCCAGAAGTTATAAGAAGAGAATAAAAATGTGGATGATCTTCTAAAGAAGAAAAAAGATGAAATCACCGATCTTATGGGAAACGCTGCCAATGAAATATCTAATGTTGTAAACACCTATATTGATGTTGTACTGAGATCTTTGGACCGGAGAGATGAGTCCATTAAATTTTGCATGGTACTACGATTCCATGAAACTTTCCCCAAACGGTCTCTTGTGGAATTATGGAAGTCCGTGCCATACGAAGAAATCCCTTTTCATATGATTCCGCTTGAAGATAAACTGGGCGTTCCTTCAGACGATTTAGAGTCTGATAAGACTGGCGAAAAATCAGATGATGATAATAATAAAACAATATATTAAAATTGATGAAGACATTGAAAGGTAATCTATCTGAAAAAAATAAGTATTTAATATGTCTTTAATCCATCAGAGTCATTCAAAGTTAATCCATTTAAAGGAAATTAGTGTTTAATAGGTCTATAATCTATCTGAGCCATTCAAATGTAATCTATTTGAAAGAAATAAGTGTTTAATATGTCTTTAATCCAACTGATCCATTCAAAAGTAATCCATTTGAAGGAAATAAGTGTTTAATAGGTCTTTAATCCATGTGAGAAATTCAAAAGTAATCCATTTAAAGGAAATAAGTATTTAATAGGTCTTTAATCCATCTGAGCCATTCAAAGGTAATCCATTTGAAGAAAATAAGTGTTTAAAAACCCTTTAATCCATCTGAGTCATTCAAAGGTAATCCATTTGAAGGAAATAAGTGTTTAATAAGCCTTTAGCCATCCGATCAGAAACAAAACAATTTCTTTTAAAAAGGAAAATGATAGTATATTGATTAAGATCCTGACACCTCATTAAAACCTCTCCGCACCACCAAGGTAGGAAATAGTATGCCCCATACTATTTACATTTAGATAAAACAAAGTACATATTTACAATATAAGTTTATTCTAAGTATAACCTGAGATGCTCAATGTTCCAAGGGTGGTTCAATAGGTTATTTCTAGAAGCTTGTACGTTCCTTGCTTGACTCCCTCACATATGATGTATGTCCCTACCCAGTTCATAACCAACTTTCCAAATTTATTTTCCTTAGTGTGTAAGAACACTTTTCTTAACACTTTATATCCTACCTGAAAGTATCTTCCTTTTACTTTAGATGCAAACCTGCTCCTGATTATGGTAATGTACAATTTTTAAATGTGCTTTACTTTTCTTTCTTTAATTAAATCCAACTGAGCCCTCACAACTATCTCATTGTTTCTTTCAGGATAATTTTAAATTGTGAAGGAACAAAGAGTACCTTCTATAGGTGTAATCGCATCAATCCTATAAACTATAGTGAATGAACCCATAAACTAGAGCGAATGGAAAATCCTCAGTGGCTGTATGAGGAGTGGTTCGGTATGCCTATAATACCTATTGTAAATAACTTGACATTTCCATACTGCTCCTTCTAAATTAGTTTTTAAACCCGTTATAATTGTTCAATTTGCCACTTTAACTTTCCCATTGGCTTGATATGAAAAAGAGAAGAGGAATAGTGTTTTATTCGTCTTGATGCACAAAACCCATCCATATCTTTGTTATCAAACTGAGGGCTATTATCTATAGCGATACCCTTGGGAATACTGAATCGGCAGCATATGTTGGAAATAATAAACTTTATCACTGTCTTTATTATCCTAGGCAAAGAAACAACTTCTACCTATTTGGAAAAATAATTTATTGCTACTATTATGGTTCGACAACCCCTAGACGCCATTGGAAGGGGTCCAACCAGATCAAGTCCCCATCTGTCAAAGGATATTAGTTCGAATACTGATTCCATGGGAACTACCGGCACATGGATCGTATTTCCATATCTTTGACAAGGGTCACATCGTTTCACTAGATTTTTACATTCTGCCATAATAGTAGGTCAATAGTATCCAACTAACAAGACTCTTATAGTCAAAACTTTATAGCCACAATGCGTTGACCCTTCTCAATCATGTAACTCTGATAGAACATTTTGAGACTCATTGGATCCGAGGCAACACAATAGAGGCATGCTAAAAGATTTGTGTTTTAAAAAACCTCCCTTAGAACTAAAAAACCACGAGCTTTGTACTTTATTTTCTTGTCCAAAGCTTTATTTGAAGTTATAACTCCATTAGTGAAAGAATTTCACTAATGAAATTCTTAAATTTCATTCCTCCAATCTTTAGAAAGTACATCGTATACGTGCAGACGTTTTCCTAATTCACCTTCTTTCATGTGGTTTCATCTATGGAAGGACATTCTTGCATAAAGATCCAAGGATATGCTTTGAAATATGATATAGTGGCTAAAGAAACTTCCATGGTGTTTTCCTATCTAGGGATATGCTCATATTTGATGCATTTAAAACTGATGATGACTTCCTTTAATACTTTAAGATATTTTATCAATTCATCTTTTCTGGTTTCAGATTGTCTTTGAGCCTCATGAATGAGTAGTTGTGAATCACTTATCAATCAGACTCTTTTAGCCCCACATATTTGGGCTAACCTTAAACCAGTTATGACCGCTTCATATTCTAACTCCTTGTTTGATGTTCTAAAGCTAAAACATATAACATGGTACATGGTATAACCATAAGAAGAGATTAAGAAAATTCCAACTCCACACCCCATTATACTAGATACACCATCAGTTCGGATCATCCATTCCTTTCTAAACTTACTGATTTGAGCTTCTTCATGAGGCCTTTTAGAATGAAAATCCACTAAAAAGTCAGCCACAACTTGAGCTTTGATTGCAATTCGAAATGCAAAGTCAATATCATAATCTTCAAGCTCAACTGACCATTTAATCATTATCCCCGATATATCAGCCTTTTGTAGCATATTTTTCAGTGGAAAAGAGGTTCGAACTGCGATAAAATGTGCTTGGAAGTAAGGGCTCATCTTTCTAGCTGCTATCACCAATGCTAAAGCTAACTTTTCCGATTTCAAGTACTTATTATCAGATTCCAACAAACTCTTGCTTATATAGTAAACCAAACAGGGGTCATTATCCACTTCTTATACTAATACAACACTTACCGTATACCCCAATATTGCTAGATACATTTAAAGCCTTTCTCCTTCAACAGGTTTGAACAACATCTTGGGCGAAGATAAGTGTTTTTTTAAGGAAAGCTTGATCACAGTTAGGAGGCCAATTAAAGTCTTTAGCATTTCTTAAAACTTAGAAGAATTGAGCACATTTGTCCGACGATTTTGAAATCAACCAGTCCAATGAAATCAATCTTCCAGTTAATATATGAACTTCTTTAGTATTTTAAGGTGGATCTATAGCTAACAAATCATTTAACTGATCTGGATCAGCCTGAATATTTTTCTCACCTATAATATATACCAGAAAATAACTTGTTTCGTGATGTAGAGTCCACTAGTTGATCTATCTGGGGCACTGAAAATGGATCTTTAGGGAAAACTCTATTGAAATCTGTGAAGTCAATGCACATACACTATTTTACATTCTTTTGCTTGACAAAAATTGAGCTAGTTGTCCAAAGAGGGTATTAAGATTCTTTGATATGCCCCATCTTGGTTAACTGATCCACTTCTTGAACAATCGCTTCAGATTTGTCTCTTGAAAAAGCTCTTACTTTCTGCACTACCGGCCCAACATCGGATTTTAGAGAAAACTTGTAATTAATTATACTAGTTGGTACTCCAGTTACATCCACGTTACACCAAGCATGCACATGTAGATTATGTGATAAAAATGATAGTAATTTTTCTTTTAACACTAAAGATAATTTAGATCCAACCCGGACACTTTCACCTTCTGCTAACGAATGAATTTCAACTTCTTCAACTGAGATTATCGCACTAGGAGCCTCCCTTGGATCATCTATCTCATTTAGTTTGCCAAAAGCTAACATAAAATTCACGAGCTACCTTTTGGCTACTTCATACAACACCCACCTGTCCTCCCATAGTATATTTTAAACAATGATGTATAGTGAAAGCTACTGCATGCATTCTAGATAACCAAGATCTACCGAATATGGCATTGTAAGATGTCAGACAATCAATTATTATAAACAAAACCCTTACTATCTTTATAAATGGTCATTTCCCCAACAAGCCCTCTTCTTAGAATTCTCCAATTACATCAGTTGAGGTCCCATTGAATCCTACTATGATCCTATTTAAATGTTGGATAATTTAGGGATTATTCATATTCTTATAAGTCGATAAAAACAATATATTTGTCAATTTTCATGTATCAATTACAATCCGAAGTATATAATTGCCTCCAACGGATGCCCATATCACCACAATATCTTCATGTGAGCCTACAATATCCCTTAAATCATCTTCATCAAAGACAATGAATAGAGAAAGGCTTTGATGAAAATGTGTAGATATTTTCCCTATAACTGAGTTGTTAGACTATTTACATGTCTTTTTCTTGAACAACTTGAGGGTGGAGTCAAAGTGTCTCCCCTAAAAATGGTTAAAAATTTGAATAAGTTACGTAGCTCGGATACTGTTGAAGTATTTTCCACTATCATTCCAACTTGATTCTGATCTTGATCAAGATCTAGTATTCTAGATCCACATTTGGTGATGTTGCTTGTGTTGTATTTGTATTAGACTGAGCGTGAGTATTGACTTGTTTGTTGCTTCCTTGCTTTTTATTAAAAGCTGATAACTTCCCTCTCTCAATTAAATTATGCATTTATTGTTTTAAGATGATGCAGTCCTGGGTATCATGACCCACAACATTGTGGTACTTACAAAATAAATATTTTGATTTTCCTTCGGAGATTTAATTGATGTTGCTCATCTAAAATGCACATCATTATTAGTTTTATCATAAATGGTAGCCGCACTTTCACCAAGTTTGGAAAATCATTAAGGTTGAACTCACGGACCCCTCTTGGGTCTAATATGCTGGTCTTAATTTGATTCACTTTGTCTTAGCCGAGGCAAGTTCTACCCAGAATCTTTAGGCCTATAATTAACTATGGCCTAGGATTGAGTATTGGCCTCTAGGATCGATATTGTACGAGCAGACTTATTCTGGCGCGGTACTCTAGATTTCTTAGTTTTCTCCACCGTAATTTGTTTTCCAACCTGATTTAGTAATCCACCACATGTAATTGCTTTTTCCAGTCACCAAATCAGCCAATTCACCTGAATTCAACCCTTATCTCAAGGAGGCAATGGCTACATATTCAAAACAATCGGCCAATCCGTTCTTTATATTCACAAAACGGCTGATATATTCTTTCAAACATTTGTTCGGTTCTATGGCACAATGGATGATAGTATTACCATTCCCGCATGCTCATTACTTCCCACAAATTGTCTATGAAAGTCCATACACAAAACATCAAAGTTTTTAATCATTCCCTATGGTAAACTATTATACCATTTTAAAGCACTCTCCTTGAAAATTTGTGAGAAAGCCCGACATAAATTTTTATCATCATCATTAAAATTCTTCATAAATTTTTTAAACTGCTCGAGCTCTTATCAAGATCTTTGCCCACATCGTATTTTTCTATTTTGGAACTGTCAAACCGCCTTGGTAGATTTCAAGAGAGTATATTTGAAGAAAAAAGTGACTGTCTCCAATTAAGGTTACAACTAAACACATTATCTTCATGAGAAGTGGCAAATGTACCTGGTTCGAACTGGATAGCAAATTGATCACTTAATAAATGATCAATACCGTGATTCGTCGATCATTTTATTTTTCCTTGATATTTATTCTTTTTCATTTTTCCATTATTGTCATTTTTTCTAGAATGTTTCTTGGTTAACCTTACTTTCTTTCTTTGACGGCCTTGATCACTACTTGATAGAGGGGACCCATGAGAATCAGACGCTGTGGTTGAATTTTTGGCAGAATGTGCTCATTATTTGTTTAGCTCGATATTTCGTTTTAGACTTAATATGAGTCTTTGGGGACTAATCATTTTCACCTTGTTTGTTGTTATAACCAGGCTCATCTGTAGATATACCTCCCACATCAGATATTTCTTTCAATGCTCTTTCAGCTTGCCTTTGGGCTCTCAGAGCTTCAATCTCAGCCCTCAACTGATCATGTTCATCTTACACGAATGGTCTTTCCTATGTGTTGTGATTGACATGAGACACAATAGCATGCTCATTATTATCTCTAATTCCATTATTTTCATGAGGTTTAACTTCTTTCATGTTGAGATTCATGTCTCAATGATTATTGAACTTCGAATTATAAGTAAGGTTTTGAATAAAACTATTCAGGAATCTCGCGCTCCCACTGTGGTCGCCAAATTTGATGAGGGTAAAATGTATTGTGAGGGTGAAATCATAAGATCTTCTCGTGATTTCGTATTTAATATTTTTGTAGAGAGTAGTTAGAGAAAATAGGTTCTTGTATTTAATATCTTTGGAAAAAGTTCAACCCTCTTAGTGAAGTTAGTTGGAATATTTATACTATTTTTGGATACCCATGAGACTTTTGGGTTGGATCCTCTTATCCGGGTCCATTTTATGAGCGCCCAAACCCATACCTTAGGGTATTAGGCATGCAACTGAATTATCGACAAACTTAGGTGACCGCTTAACCATCAAGTTTTGATTCTTAAGTCCAAATTTCCCTTCAAAAGAAAATTCGAATTACCATAATATACCTTCAAAAATATCCGATCCTATAAAAAATTATACCGTTATTTTTAAAAAATCTATAAATAAAGATTTGGTTTGTTTGATTTAGACACAAATTTTTTTGAGTTTTTTTTATTTATTTGGTTTTTTAAAATTATTTTCAGAATGTTTTATTATATAAAGGGTAAATTCATTTCCTCCATAACGTCTTCTATTTTGTCCACCTAAAATTTAAAAAAAATTCAAAACATGCTTTTATAATATTACCATTAATTTAACTTTAAATTTATGTTTTGATGCCATTAACTTAAACAATTTTATTTCTTCTATAACTCACTTTAAAAATATCTTTAAATACACAATTTTACTTCACATTATTTTCTAAAAAAAATAGTACTTAAGATGTAAATCTGAAGAAGTCAAATCAAACCAACAAAATGAAAGACACAAATTTTAAATATAAATAAAGTAGAACTATTTTTTTTCTAATTCACATATGACTATTAAACAGCACATCCAACTCTCTTAACAACACCTTCTCACCTATTATAAAGAGGTTATGAGATATAGGATCTCATTGTCTCAGACGTCTATTGTTTTTAAAGTACCCATAAGAATTCTATTTATAAGAACTCAGGTGTACACATTCTTAACTAGTCTCCTTATTAGATTAATGAAGTTGCTAGAAAACTCAAAAGTAGATAGGACTTTTAATATAAAAAAGTGATACATTTTGTCGAAAGCTTTTAACATATCAATTTGAATCAGAATATTGCCAGTTCTAGCCTTTCTATTAAGGTCATATACAAATTCTTTAGCGATTAGGATATTATCATGTATAGAATTTCCTTTCACAAAACCTCATTAGCATTAATATATAATTTTAGGCAACAAATTAACTAAACTATTATCTATGATTTTGATATTATACGATTCAGAAAATGCACAAACATATAGGCCTAAAATATTTCTAATGCGTAGGAATGCTACTTTTAGGAATCAAACGCATACCTATGGCCATAATATCTTTAGATATATTATGACCTTTAATAAAAGAAACCATAAACCACTAACCAAGTCTAATTTGATAATTCTCTAATAGGTCTTGAAGAAACAAGTTTTAAATTTATCCATACCTGCAACTTTGTTGGGATTAAGGTTGTTGATAATATTGAAAATCTCTTTCTTAGAGGGCTCCTTATAAGTAAATCATTCTTCTTTTTATTGATAACATTAGGGATACTATTGAAAATATCATCTTGCATTAAATCTTTTGTTTCATCAAGATTAGAGTAAAACTCCAGACATGTCGGAGGTTGTCGTCGTGGTCGTGATAATGGTCGCAGTAAAGGTAGCAAATTCCAACGGGATTATTTCGATAAAAAGACATCCTTCCTATCACGAATACACCGAACAAGAAATGTTCGAGTCTCACGATAGTTCCAAAACTCCAAAAATGGTAACACACGTTGCGAGTTTGGTAACCCAGGTCGGCCCTCTCAGTAGTACCGCACGAACGGTCGTTGCATATACTCTTACTAATTGCGGAGCAAAACTGCCAAAAATGAAACAAAAACGGGTTGCATGTGTAGGCTTAAGAACTCTAGATGCATTGAATAACATTACCGCTCTACCGTCATTTCCGGCTAAACCAACTCTGGCGAGGTGCCAAACGTGGCAGACTCGTTATAATCAAAAGACATACCTCAATTTATAAGTCCTTTCATAAGCCAAATTACTAACGTGATGCCCGACAGTAATTGTGGTTTTAGGCCATTGTACATGGTACGGTCGGGTACGAAAGTGGATGGAAAATGGATAGAGAAGCCATGGTTCATGATCTTAAGACGCATTGAGAATTTTATTGACGTGTCTCTTATTATGACGACGATAGTGAAGTCGAAAAGGAGATACACCGATCGAAAATTGGATGTCATTTCCTAGTTGTGAAAAACTAGTCGCGACGACATTCAATTGTGTTTTCAATTGCCTAGCTCTCGGTCGATGTAAGACTTACTTAACGGTGAAAAATGCACCACCAAAGGATGGTTCTATAAAGGAGATCGGTGTCGCATTCGTCAATACAAACCATTTTGTTCACGTAAGTAAACAATTTTTAGTTTTATATGCATTTCGTGATTTATTATCTAAATGCACACTTAGTTTTAATGTCAAATTGTAGGTCGATTTGGTTTAAGGTTCAACTTTACGGACTATAGATCCAACGTGGATACGCACGACTAGAGACGACGCTAGCTCTTGGTCGATCCCCTTGTTAGATAGAGTCCGCGTATTTTTAAGACTACAAAATCCTACTCTTACACTTGGTAGAATGTGAGCAACTTGTAATGGACTTAAGCAAAGACTTATAATTGTATTTGTGTTGTAATTTTATATTCTAATCGAATTAAGTTGTTGGTTTCTGTGTTGTAAATTATTTAAATTATGTATTAAAGAACCATTAGACTTTTTAGATATCTCATTAATTAATTATTAAAGTGTAATTAACTTTTGTTTGCACAAAAGGTTTTTTGAGCCGATCACGATGTAAATTGCGTACGCATCCTTGACCACGCCAACTGTTGGCGTGTGATATCATAACCAAACCAACGGTAGGTATGTACATGGCCACCCACTCCATCGTCTGACGTGGGATTATGTCACCATGCTGCCGCTTGGCGTGTTGAAAATATTGGGTATTAGAGACAGGGGCTGAGCTAAAAAGCTTGCCTATTGCCGCCACCCAACGGTGAAATAGAGGCACCTTCCGCCGTTAGGTGGCGACAATATGCAAGCTTTTTAAAATAATTTTTTATTATTATTGCTATGATTATTATTGTTATTGTTAACATTATAATTATTATTATTATCGATACTACGATTGTTATTACTATGGGTATGAATGAAATGCAACCCGATTTCAAAACTTTATTTTGTTTTGAATAATATTCTACTTGAGTCATTTAGCACCAGTTTTGATAATTAGCACCGAAAAAGTTAAAAGTAAAAAATGCATAAGAAAGTTAGATCCAAACAACGGTTAAGGGAAATCGTAAACTAAAACAAGAATCAAGAAAAGTGTAAACTAAAACAACAACTCATTTGTCGGGCTAGTTTCATTTTATCAACTTCCATTCTTATTTCCCAATCAGGTAGTCCATTGCAGTAACACGCATTTTCTCTTCCTTGATGGTAACAATGTTGGAATGGACATGATCCAGTTGATCCTCCGTTAAATCATCTGTGAGTTGGTAGTTGAACAACTTAATCACAACATGACGCTCCAAGTCGTTGAGGTTGGAGACTAGGTGCTTTCACTATAACAGATCACCTAGTTTTTACCTCATCCAAGCGCCTTGAAATCTTAGACGGTTGGACGCCATCTTTGTCGTATAGGAAATACATCTGGAATAGTATTTCCTTCCAGTAGTGTTTACCACATTCTTTCTTATAGGTTTTACCTACTTCGATGGATGTTTTCATCAAATATTCATGTTCCAACTCAGTCCAAAGAGGCATTTTTAGAGTGTCAATTGTGTGTATTTCAAATTGTGTTGTTACAAGAGGAGATCATCTATTTATTGGCCATTTAGTCTTTAGATAACGTAATCCAAGTAGACCAATCTTTGCTTGGGACGTGTAAGATGTGGATAACATAATCCCATAACCCAATCATTTCGTGATGTGTAATGGATAAAAAAAATACATTTCTCTATGTGCGTCAAGATATACCATGTTCGTTTCATCTGGGTTTAAATACAATTTCGTGGAGTGGTTTTGGCTATTTTCTTAGTAATAAACTACACAGCAACAATTTAACAACAACTACATATAACATAAAAACTAAAACAACGACTTAGGAAAACAAATAATAGATCGAACCACAACTGATTAAAAATAAATACTAAAACAACAACTTAGGAAATCATAAATATTTAAAGAACAACACAGAAATCATAAAAAATAAAATGACAAGTGGGAAATAATAAAAACTCAAACAAGAACAAAAAATAACATAAAACTTAGAAATTGAAGTCGTATCCCATTTTGTCATCAACACCATTCTCTCTTTCTGCAATTGTATCCTCCATATATGCTACCATGTTCTGAGTAATGTAATCCACAACAGTCATATTACACACTATAGATGCTTCTTGCTTAATTTTATAAAAAAAACAACAAACGCTGGAGCGGTTTCACATGATTGTACCTGGATTTGACTTCGTCACGACTGCGCGTTGAATCATTTGTTAGTCCCAATCGACCATACTCGAAATACATCCTACATGACAGAAGTTATTAGTTCGAGGGAATCATTTTTTTTCTCAAAAGAATCACTTTTTGTTACAATATAAAGTGATTTTTTAAAACAATAACCAGAACTACTCAGTGAAGTTGTATTTTCAATTTTTAATATATTTATAAATTTACTTTTCATAAAAACAAAATCTTAAAATTGCGTTTTAATTTTATCTTATTTACAAAATATGTAATTAAATATGATTTAATAACATACGATACATTAAAAAAATACAGCTAAATAACACTAGAAAATACAAATAAGTTTTAAAAATATCTTACGATAATAATAAAGATTGAAATTTTGTTTTTATAAAAAAATATACAAAAATAACAAACACTGTATCATCTAAATATAGTAAAAGTCTCATACAAATCGGGAAATAAATGTAATGTCTAAGCAAGTCTCTTGCCGATTGAAAGCACCGTCAAAGTCACCAACTCCAGGAAACAACGAGATCCTACGCATACATGCAGATAAATATCGAATGATGACTCTATCCCGATTCCTCGTACACATAGTCATTGAGCGAGTAGATATCATTGTTGATGAGGTTGAACGAGCTAATCCTCTGATGGAGCATAAGGTAATCATAAGTATAAAAAGACTTCATCTCCTCTCTCATCATCTCTCCCATAAAAACCTTATCTAAACTGTACAACTTCCATTTCTCCCAACTATCATTGTCGAATGCATATGCCATAGTCTTCGGTTTTCTTTTCGCCTTCGACTGTACCTTCAGCAATGGATGTGGGATAAGCCTCTATACACAGCCAAACTGCATCAACACCCGCTCCGGAACCATGTTATATCATCGAATGGAAAATGATCGTGTTTACACGATAATGATCGAACAACACCTGCAACACAAACCAATAAGTACACAAACACATATAAATGCCACTCAACCCAACCGACACAACACTCAACAATTATAAAACTATAAAACAGTTTTGTCTTATTCTACTATCGTAATAGCTTAAACTATAAAACATTTTCATCTGTCTCCTGTAGGTTATTGACGGTGATCTGAAGGTTCTACTTTGTCCGAGAGTTAGAAATAGCCGCACCTGTATCCCATCTCGAAATAGTAGGTTGGCGCTCAGTGTAAGTGAAACGAGTAATATGGCGAAGCATAAAAAAATGATCTCGTATCCATGTGTCCAGTAAAACGATGCATCCGGCCATAGTCCTGGTATTGTCAAGCAAGGCTTCACCTGAGATGGTGATGCAAGTACGCAAGCACGACAGTACCCCATGTGTAACATCTGACACCCTCCTCCGTCAAATCGCACAATAAAAACAAATACTTGAAATTAACGCATATGTTGCTCTTGTCGGGGAATAGAACGGTGTTGACATATGTAATATGTAGGCGCGGGCAGCCGCATGTACCATATGGTCATTGAGATCAGGGCAGTCATCGCAGAACTCCGGCCCACTAAACCTAGTCCTAAGACATATGTAACCCAGACCGATGCTCTTACATTTTGCAACCTTCTTTACAAACAATACATCACTCATTGAAAGAAGATCAGCGCCCTCATGGATGGCTAACGAATTGTCGGATATAATTGGTAAAACAAAAAACTCACCTTATACTGCGAGTCCCAAAATGGTTTGCACGTCATCAAGCGTGATAGTCATCTCACCGAATGAAAATGGAAATTATTTGTTTCCATATGCCACCACTCCCGAAATACCTCCGTCATGTTGGAGTGCCTATGCATGCACGAGAATGGCTCGATAAGTATACTGAAAGGCGTTCCATCAAGTACGTCGCGCACCCTGCTCTGGGAGGTCAAACTCCAACCTTTATAGCTTGAATAATGGGCGTATAGCCGCATCTCGCTCTCTTGAAAATATTCTATCTCAATATTAATATATATTAAAACTCTAGCAAACTAAAATGTCAACTACAAATATAAATATTACCTCTCCCGGCCAAAGGTAGTAGGTAGCAGCGAGGTGAACATCTCTCTGAATAACAAAGGTAGTCTAGCGGGGAGAAGCTCTAGGCTGCCCTCTATGTGGGACATGTGCGCGTCGCCCGCGCGCAGCGGAACCAGAGTTGGATCCGGAAGCATGCAATCTCGAAGCTATTTGTAGCTCCTCGATCAGAATCCCTGAATCATGTACTAGCTCGCGCTGCTACATGTTTGTGCCATAACCTAAAATAAAAACATAAAAAATGTCAAAATTGGTTCAAAATATCAAATGTGAATCATGAAGTATTTATTAAAAAATTAATAAACATGTAATATATATACCAAACAACAAAAATAATAAATTCATGTGTGTACATCTCAGTGATGGCGTAAACAAATGCACCCACCACACCATGTGTGGTGTTGGGTGCCCACGCGATACTTGTGGCGTGGGTGCCCTTGTTTCCGCCAATAGATGGCGGAACCAATGTGTTCTTTGCCAATATATGGCAAAAAAAACTTACAAGCATAACAACACCTTAACGTCTCTACAGCCTGCCACCGAATATCCTAACCTATAATTTAGGCCCCGACTCGATATCCTGAACCTCTTTAAAGAATTCAACAACCACAATATACATATTTACAGTAACGTTTCAAATCTGTTCGCCGAAGGGTTCCGAATCTCCTCGCCGGTTTCGATTCTGCTTCCGGTGGGTGCTTTCCGGCTGCTCGTGCTCGTAGTGGACAAGGTAAAGGAATGGGGTAGAGGGGTGGGTTTCGATTAGCTTCCGGTGGGTATGGGTGTATGGTGAGAGTAAAGGGGTATGGGGTGGGTGAGTCGATAGGGTAGAGGGATGGGTGGTTTTGGTTTAGGTTTAATTAGAAAAATGTCCCGCGCTTTGCCGCGGGTTAATCATATAAATCATATTACAAAACGTGCATATATATATATAAAAAAACTAAAATGATAGTTATATAACTATTTATAAACATTCATTTTATAAAACAAAAGACAAAAGTTTACAAACATTTATTGTACAACCAAAAACATAAGTAAATACAAAATTATTTTACAAACTATAGATAGTACAAAAAAACGTTTTTAACAAATTTACATAAACATGTGTGAACTAACTATTTTAGAAAGGTAGTACAAAAAAGAGTTTTTTTACAAACACACATCAACATGTCTGAACTAACGGGTTTTTTTAATTTTCTTATTGGGTTCGTTTTCCTTTGATGCTTCAAGTGGTCGTTTCTTTTCATCAAGGTTGATCGCTCTTTCTCCTAGAGGAGGTGGTGATACATTCGGTGCGATGACAACATTGTCCTCAAACATGTGCATGGATGAGAGATTTCAGTTGCATGTGTAGTAGGACTTTCTTCTATATTCTGATCTGGAGGGGGTCGGTTGGAGGGTTATTTCTAACATTACCAAAGCAGACTTTAAAAATATACGGGCGTCCTTCAAGAGAAGCTAAACTTGGTGGAAGATTTTTTACACTAAGCTTGAATCGAGAAAAAGTATAAACATAATCAGCTATTTAGCAATCAAATTCAAAAGAAGAATAAAAATCGAAACAGAAACAGAAACTTTAGTAATTTTGATGCTTATAGAAATCAAGGAGGGAAAGTTACCTTATTCGAGAGAGAGATCGTCAGGATGGAGTAAGTTTACATGTATTGAAAAGAGAGTGGTAGGCCCCAATACCGGCCTTTGACTCTCACTTTAAGATCATTAGCAGACTTGTATAGTCTTATGCGTCCTGTTGATGGAATAGTCGCATTAGATAGATTGATCATCTAATCCATCTATTCGGAAAGAGTACTCAGGAGAAACTGGGAACAATTGGTGTAAGCTGAAATGGATGGGAAAAAAGAATAATAGCCAATCAAAATCTCATAACTAAAATATGGCAATATCTAGTTACTTCCATTAGGATTTATTTGAATAGAAATCTCATAAACCATACCTTATGATCATTTAGAACCAAATGCGCATTCCTATCACGGAAAACCAAATGCTCACTCCTATTATTCTATGATCCGTCGTACTGGTATCTCTAGGCTAAGTAAGTTTTATCGCAAAAATAGTTTAAGACAAAAACATGAAGAAAAAATAAATTCTTTAACAGAAAGATAGTGTCAGACACAAATATCAAGCTAAAGAGAGAGAGCACAAAAATAAACTGGTATAAAGAACTACAATGAAAATCTCAAAAAGTAGATGATAGTTTAAAATGGTAACAAAGTATCAATTTATGCAGCAATATTTGGTTGGAATGATGATACCTGAGGTCTTTTCAGTTGCTAAGAAGCATATCCATTTTTCTAAAAAAAAGATTAAATTTCACGATCCACTTGTTCGAGCTAACGTTAAAAGAAATTTTAAATCTTGCCTTCAACTATTTCTGTCACTCTTTACCTGAAAGAAAAAAACAATTTAGGTTTTTTACTCTTTACTTGAAAAAGAAAAACAATTTAGGGTTTTTACAATGTTTTTATATGATGGCATATATACATATATTGAGGGATTTTGACGGATTTGGAAAGAATCTTACATGTTTATGCCATATGTAGAAATATTTGGTATAATTTAATAGTTTTTTACACTATTTTTTTTTATAAATTGTCAAGAACTTCTCGATATACCACATTTTTTGTATACGAATTTGGAATTTCTCCGTCATTGTTAACAACAATTTTAATCCCTTTTCTAGAAGTTACTCTAGATAACGTGACGTATAATTGGCCATGAGTGAATACTGGTTGAGGAAGATAAAGACCAACTTTATTCAAAGATTGTCCTTGACTTTTATTCACGGTCATTGCATAACATAATCTAATAGGAAATTGTCTTCGTTTAAATATAAATGGCCATTTGTTTTCTGCCGATGAAAGATCAATCCGAGGTATAAAAACTGTATCACCAATGTTAGAGCCGGTTATGATTTTGGCTCCAATAACTTTGTTGCACATTTGTGTTATTACCAATCGTGTACCATTGCATAAACGTGAAGATGGATTCAAATTTCTTAACAACATTATAGGTACACAAATTTTTAGTGTTAACTCATGTTTGGGGATACCATTAAATTCTAATTTATTTAGAAATTCAATCGGATACAAAAGCTCAAAACTTTATGAATTTCCACATGTTTTACATATAGAATCTGAGCTTAAATAAGTGTGACTTTTACCTGGCACTAAATTTAATATAAAGTCATTTATTTCTGCCACTGTATTGTTTTTTGGAGTAATTATTGTTATTTCCGTTAAATAAGAGTAGCTATCAAAATTATTCAAAAAATCATTATATGTCGCTTCAAAAATAGAGTGAATAGGATCATCATATGATTCAATAATTAAATCGGGTGGAATTTTAATCCATGAATATTCTTCACTCTTTGGTATAGTTAAATCAGAAATATAACCTTCTCCAATTTTTAATATCCAATCAGCAAAATTATTTAATTCTTGTTTTTCTAAATCGTTTAAACCATTGTCAGACAATCTCATATTTTGTTTTAAAAAGAATACTTGAAAGTGTTTCCATAAAAAATAACTACTTAAAGAGGAATTAACAATTTCTTCTCTTGTTCCCCCTGCTACAACTGGTAAAATTTGTCTGAAATCACCTCCTAATAAAAGAGTTTTTCCTCCAAATAAATTATTATTATCTTTTTTCATACATATTTGGTATAATATCACGTAATGATCTATTAAGAGCTTCAAAACAATTTTTATGGTTCATAGGTGCTTCATCCCATACAATCAATGATGCTTTCTTAATTAACTCGGCAAGATGTGTTGATTTTTTTATTTCACATGTAGAACATTCTGTTATAATTAACGGAATTTTAAATCTAGAATGTGCAGTTCTACCTCCAGGAAGAAGTAGGGAAGCAATTCGTGATGAAGCAACCGCGAGAACAATATTTCCTTCTGATATAAGTTTACTAATAATAGCATGCCATAAAAACGTTTTTCCTGTACCACCATGTCCGTATACAAACAATAATCCTTGTTTTTTAGCTACGATCGTAGAGATAACAGAGTCATAAATTTCTTTTTGCTCGTTATTTAATTTGGAAGCCAAAACTGTGATAAGGAAATATATTCTTCAGGGACCTAAATGTAATTAATAAGGACTTAATTGATAAGTTCTATTAATATAGAGTTTAATTAAGCCTTATAGGAAATATAGGGACTGAATTGTAAATATCCTTTCATGTAACCGCTCTTGTAACTAACTTGCCATGCCTATTTAAAGAGGCTGTGGAGGTTGATTACGCCTATGAAATATTCAGAGGAGAAAGACAATATTCACTTCTAAAAAATCTCTCTGTTGATTCTAAGAAGATATTCTCTATTTTCTCTAGTTACTTTCTGTTCATACCAAATTGGCGCTAGAAAGAGGGGGCGAAGATACCTTGATCGATAGATCAAAAATCGAGTCTCGAGTTTTTTCGTTTTCTGAAGCATTTCGTTCGAGTTTTTTCGTTTTCTGGAGTATTTTGTTTAGATTTTCGTTGATCGAAGATGAATTCAGAAGAAAGTGACAATCCGTCTATTCGAAAGGCTATCGGAACATTGAAAAGTGATCTGCAAGAAAAAGAAGCAGGTGAACCAGTTCCGATTCAATCAAATCAATTCGATTTTGAAGGAAAAATGAAGGAATTAATAAGAAAGGTGGCAGAGCTTGATGAGTTTGCTCAAATGAAGCAAGCTAATGATAACGCTAAACTCAGGTCTGAAATATCCAGAGGTGCTCAGGATGATCAGTCGGATCAGTCAAATGACGACGATGATGTTCAAGATACTCGACGTAAAATACGTTTTGAACGTAGAAAGGAGCACAGTGGGATGAAAAAGAGGGGAAAGTTGCAGAAGCGACGATATGTGTATTCTAGTGAAGAAGACGATGAGGATTCGGAATCGGATGAAACACCGAGATATAAGCATTTTCGAGGTCATTCAAGAGACGGAGAATATGAATTAAGGCCAGCTAAGGTGTATAAGGAAGGAAGGCAAAAGAAGGAGAGGCGAGTGAATTCTCCTCGGAAAATGTATTCTCCTCGGAAATATGTCGGGGAGCCAAGTTTGTATGCTACTGTGGGAATGAGGAACGAGGACCAGTATGTTCAAGGTGTGGATTGGAGGGATTCACCGTTGATTAGTGAGATCAGATCTGTACCGCTTCCGAGGCGGTTTGACATTTCTAAAATTGATAAGTTCGATGGAACTCAAGATCCCGATGATCATATAGAGCAATTCAAGAACTATATGACCAACTTCGAGGACGATGATAGGCTGGTTTGCAGGGCCTTCTCTCAGACATTCAAAGGAACTGCATTAAAATGGTATAACAAGATTCCAAAGGAGTCTATTGCAAATTTTAGAGACTTTTACACAGCTTTTCGAAGACAGTTTGTGGGAAGCAAAGAAATGAGGGCTAATGGAGATACAATAATACAATGCAAGCAAGCTGTGGGAGAAAAGCTGAAGGATTATACCAAGAGATTTGTATCAACAAAAGCGGGATTAGATGACTGTGAGGAATTGGTGGCTATGGCGGCGTTTCGACAATGATTGTTGCCTGGAGATTTAGCCGATGAAACAACAAGGCGTAGAGCATTAACGTTTGGAGCTCTTATGGCCCAGGTTGAAGACCAGATCAAGGTCGAAGAGTCCACTCGAGTTCGAGGAGGAAATGTTGCTGTTCAGAAAGGGAATGCTCAGGGGGGAAATAACCAAGCGAACGCTTCGAATAATAGCTCGTCAAGGGCGAGGGGCAATCAAAATGTTACTTACCGAGGAGGTTCGAGTTCGTATGAAGGGGGTGCTAATCATCACAACTTTAGTAATTAATACCAGTTCAAACCAAGATCTAATGTATGGGTGAAACCAGAATATTATGCAGATTTGACTGAAAGTGTGGCATCGATATATGAAAACAGCAAGGGAACAGTAAATTTCAGAAAGCCAGCAGCGATTAATAGACGAAGGGAGAAGCGCAATAACAGGTATTGCAGGTATCATGATGATATTGGGCATGATACAAATGATTGTATTGCTTTAAAGAAGGAGATGCAGGTTCTGATAGAAAATGGAAAGTTGCTGGAGTATGTCAAAAAGAATGCTAAAGTTGTAACTCAAAAAATTGGTAATCCTAATTCTAAGCAGGAAACTGCACTGATAATTTTAGATGCTGCAGGTGATGAGTTTGATGTGGCTTCGGAATATGTCGACCCAGACCCTAGTCGATTGTTGTTGATGTCAGTAGATGAGCCGAGGCGTGAGGGACGTATTCGAGATTTGTGTGCCTTCTTTGAGTCACTGACAATATTTGGGGGAGATTTAATGACTAACAACACTAATAATTCGAGGAAGAGACATATAGTGAATTTAACGCGTCAAATTAAGGGAGGAGCATCGGCACACCTAAGCAACAAGAAGGATGTCCCATTTATAATTTTCGATGGGGATGATTTGAGAGGAATTACTGGGCCACACGAAGATGCAGTGGTCATAGGAGCAGAAGTATATGGGATGGAGATTCGACGAGTGTTGATTGATACCGGGAGCTCTGCTAATGTGTTGTTCAAATCAACATATGATAGATTACCTGCTCCGCCTCGAATAGAAAGGTCAGAGAGAACTATCATTGGGTTTACTGGTGCAACAGCAAATGTGATAGGGGACTTCGAAGGTGAGATTTCTTTGGGAAAATGGCCTTTCAAAAAGAAAGTACAAGTACTTTTTATGGTGGTAGATTGTCCATCGAGCTACAACGCTATTTTTGGAAGGTCATGGCTGGCTAAAATGTATGCTATAGTTTCTACGGTTCATCAATGTTTGAAGTATGTGATCGGGGATCGAGTCGGCGTAGTTCGAAGTGATCAAAAGGTGGCAAGAGAGTGTTACGCTGCTGCATTTAGACTACGTGGCAAAAGTATTGATGATCCAATGGAGAATTAGCAGTTTGGGGGGTTGTCTTCTGGTGGTACAGATGAGGGAATTGATGATCCGAGGTCAACCCCGAGTTCTGTGGTGGTAAGTGAAGAAATAGAAGAATACGTCTTCAATAATGGCAGAGTACTTCGAATTGGGACTTTATTGTCTTTATTAATGCGAGAAATATTGTTGAATTTTTTGTCTAAGAATTTGGATGTATTTGCTTGGAGGTCCGAGGATGTAGTAGGGGTCCCAAGTGATATCATATGTCATAGCTTGGCAGTGGATCCGAAGATCAAGCCGATAATTCAAAAAAGGAGAGCTTTTTCGTTGGAAAAATCCGAGGCCATAGTTGCTGAGGTAGATAGATTGTATAAGATGGGGCATATCAGGGAGTCCAATTATCCGAGGTGGACGGCTAATCCTGTGGTGGTGAAAAAGAAGAGCGGAAAATGGAGAATGTGTGTAGACTTCACAGATTTAAACAGGGCCTGCCCAAAAGATCCTTTTACAGTGCCTCGAATTGACCAGTTAGTGGATTCTACTTCTGGAAATAAAATTTTAACATTTATGGATGCATTTTCAGGGTATAATCAGATTCGAATGAATCCAGAGGATGAAGAGAGCACAACTTTTATTACTGATCGAGGTTTACACTGTTATAGAGTGATGCCGTTTGGTTTGAAGAATGCTGGGTCTACAT
Organism: Limnanthes douglasii subsp. nivea; assembly: GCA_036936605.1. Classification (NCBI taxonomy): domain Eukaryota; kingdom Viridiplantae; phylum Streptophyta; class Magnoliopsida; order Brassicales; family Limnanthaceae; genus Limnanthes; species Limnanthes douglasii. Next base: position 132,441,959 of record JAUPFV010000004.1, read on the forward strand.
ATCAAAGGTTGATGAATAAGGCGTTTGCTTCACAAATAGGGAGGAATATCGAAGTGTACATCGACGATATGCTTGTTAAGAGCAAAAGTGATGATGAACACATTGATGACTTAGAAGAGACGTTTTTGAATCTCAGAGCCATACAATTGAAGTTGAACCCAGAGAAATGTACGTTTGGAGTCCGATCTGGTAAGTTTCTGGGATATGTGATTAGTGAAAGAGGAATTGAAGTGGATCCAGAACAATTGAAGGCTCTGATATCAATGTCTTCGCCTCGGAATATCAAAGAAGTGCAGATGCTAACGGGCAGGTTAACAGCTTTGAACAGATTCATTTCTCGATTTTCAGATAAGTGCTTGCCTTTTTTCCAGGTGCTGCGTCGACCTAATAATTTTGAGTGGACTTCGGATTGTGAAGAAGCTTTTGTTAAGATCAAAAATCTTTTGTCCACTCCTGAAATATTATCAAAGCCTCGGGAAGGTGAGCAATTGTTTTTGTATATAGCTGTATCGGATTATGCAGTGAGTGCAGTTTTGATCAGTGAAGATTCAAGAATTTCGAGGCCCGTCTACTATGTCAGTAAAAGTTTGGTTGATGCCGAAAAACGTTATTTGAAGCTTGAAAAATTGGCATTGTGCATAGTAGTGGCAGCGAGAAAAATGCGTCCTTATTTCCAGGCACATACGATTGTGGTTCGAACTTCCTATCCATTGAAAAATGTATTGCAAAAGCCAGATATCTCAGGAAGGATGACTAAGTGGTCTGTAGAATTAGGAGATTTCGACGTGTTATTCTCTCCTCGAACAGCTATCAAAGCTCAAGCCTTAGCAGACTTCTTGGTTGAGTTTCATTCGAGTAGACCCGAAGAGAAAGAAGGTGAAAAAGTGAACACGAATCCGACGTGGACAGTACGAACTGATGGAGGATCTAGTAATAAAGGGTCGAGTGCAGGAGTTGAATTGGTGGAACCAACAGGGGAGTTTATGTTTCAAGCTATAAAATTTGGATTTCATGCTTCGAAAAATGAAGCTGAATATGAAGCTCTGCTAGCAGGGTTGCGGTTAGCAAAGATTTGTGGAGCAATATTCGTGCGCTTAGAAACAGATTCGCAGTTGGTAGTTAACCATGTTAAAGGGGTTTCAGAAGCTAAAGAGGATCGTTTGGTTTTGTACTTGCAAGAGCTACGAGGTATGATGGCACAATTTGAAAATGTCGAGGTGGAGCATATTCGAAGAGGTAGCAACACAATGGCTGATTCTTTGGAAACAATGGCTTACTCTGAAGAATATCCATGGATCGTGACACAACCACTGCCTTCGATTACATCAAACTCTGAGCAGTGTGAATTTGTTGAGGAAGTAACAAATGATTCGACGAGCATTCAAAGAGATTGGAGAACTGACTTATTAAACTTTCTTACAAAGGGAATACTACCTCTTGATAAACACTCGCTCAAGAGAATAAGGAATAAAGCTCTTGGTTATGAAGTGTTGGATGGGATATTGTATAAGAGGTCAGTGTCGAGGCCCTTATTAAGATGTTTGAGCAAGCATGAATCTCAAAACATTCTATCTGAAGTACACGATGGAGATGGATCAGCTCATTGTGGATTCAAAGCTTTAACGCGTAGAGTATTGTTGGCAAGGTATTATTGGCCTACCATATTGCAGGATGCCAAGCTATTAGTTCGAAGCAGTGATACTTGTCAGAGATATGCACATTTAATACATAAACCAGCAGTACCCCTCATGACAATTTCTGAGGCGGTTCATTTCGATAGGTGGGGGATTGATTTAGTAGGACCATTACCTATGGCTTCAGGTGGAAGACAGATGATTATTGTTGCAGTTGATTATTTTTCGAAGTGGGCGGAAGCAGAACCTCTAGCTGGAACAAAATCTAAGGATGTAATCAAGTTTATTCTAAGTAACATCTGCTACCGTTTTGGAGTTCCTCGGAAAATAACAACGGACAATGGTCCCCAATTTAATAACAAGGAAATGGATTCTTTTTGCTCTTCGAAAGGAATACAGCAATGCTTTTCTACTCCTTTCCACCCCCAAGCAAATGGGCAGGTGGAAGTTACAAATAGATCTATTTTGGAGGGTTTAAAGAAAAATTTGGAAGGAGCAGCAGGGAAATGGCCAAATTATCTTCAAGAAGTGTTGTGGGCATATCGAACAACCCCTAGAGAGGCCACAAAAGAGACTCCTTTTTCTTTGGTGTATGGGATGGACACTGTGTGCCCTACTGAATCTACATTGCATTCCTACAGGTTATTACGATATTCCGAAGCAGATAATGATGAAGCTAGAAGAGCTGAGCTTGATTTGTTAGAGGAAAAAAGGGTCAAAGCGCATTTGAATGTGGTTCATTATCAAACCTTAATGAGAAGCAGGTACGATGCTAAAGTTAAGAAGAGAGAGTTCAAGGTTGGCGATAAAGTATTGCGAAAAGTATTTCTTCATACTAAGGACAAGCACCTCGGAAAATTGGGTCCGAATTGGGAGGGTCCTTATGAAGTCAAAATGAAGGTCAAGCCAGGTTCCTACAGGTTGTCTGATCGCGAGGGGAGGATGCTCAAGCACCCTTGGAATATAGAGCATTTGAAATTGTACTGTGAGTAAAATTGAACTTCGAATTTTTGTAAAACAGACATACTCTTTCCTTATCTGTTGGCCCAGAAAGGTTTTAATGAGGTGTCTGGTTAACTATTCTCAATTTTTTAATAAAATTTCTTTTGGCCATTGGTTGTTTAGTATGATGGGTGATTTATTATTTTGGTAACTTGGCAAAGACTGATCATCTTTGAAAGTTGACCAAAAATAATTTTCCGAAGCAATAGCTTTGAAGAAACAACCAAATTTTCGAGGTGCCACGTCTTATGAGTGCATCTAATTTTCGAGGTGCCACGTCTTATGAGTGCATCTAATTTTCGAGGTGCCACGTCTTATGAGTGCATCTAATTTTCTAGGTGCCACGTCTTATGAGTGCATCTAATTTTCGAGGTGCCACGTCTTATGAGTGCATCTAATTTTCGAGGTGCCACGTCTTATGAGTGCATCTAATTTTCGAGGTGCCACGTCTTATGAGTGCATATAATATTTGAAGTGCCATGTTTTATAAGTACACCAGAAATTTGAAATGATAAGAAAATGCTTGTTTTATTGGATAAAACTTGAAGCTCACAAAAAGGAGAAAATTACTTAATTAAAACACACAAAAAACAAGTGCTACACATGTAATCAATTATTTAGTCATCCTCTTCTTCCGATGATTCATCAGAAGCATCATCTTCTTCTGAGGAGCTTGGTGGCACCTCGAATGCTTCCTTTGGACGTTCTCCTTCTGGGATTTGCTTCCAAAATTCTGTTAAATTCAACCGTGGATAGGAAGCATGGATTTCTCAAAGAAGATCGATAGCTGTATCAGTTTGAGCTTTCTTAATACCATCAAGCATCACAGAACCAACAGCAGCTTTGGCTTTCTTGACGGCAGCTTTCTTTTCTTCCTCGAATCCTGTTCGAAGCGTAGTCAATTGAGTTTGGTAATTTTCCAATTTTTCCTGAGTTTCTTTAACAAGTTTCTCAGCGTCGGTAGATTTTTTCTTTTCCTCAGAAATAGCAGTAGAATGTTGAGATTTTTTATTTTCAAGGGCCAATCGATGAGAAGCCTCCAGAGCTTCGATTTCTTCTTTATGCTCCTTAAGAAGTTTTCCTTTCTCAGCTTCGAAATTTTGCAGTGCTTCATTTTTCGAAGCCTTTTCAGACTCTGTTTCTTTTTTGCTCTTGATTAATTCGTGTGCAAGGAGCTTCAATTGTGTATGTGAATTGTTTACTTCTTCACACAATTTTTTGGCTGCAGCACCTAAGTTATCAAAAGGTCGAAGAATTGAAGTTACCTCATCGGATCTGTCTGGAATGGGCAAGTTTGATCGGTGATGATGGACAGGAACAATTGCGTTAGACGTTGAAGCCATGACATTCCCAGTAGAAGTTGATGGAGTGATGTTGGTAGGCTGAGAGCCTTCACCAGGAAATGCAAAATCCCCACTTGAGTTGAAATATTCGACGTTAAGGTAATCGTCTACTTGGCTATCTCCTAGTGCCAGTCCCCCTTGAGGATTTTCTTCAATAAAAGTTTTCCCATGCACCTCGGAAGCCAGTACTTCTTCGAGTATGTCAGCCTCGTTCTTTTTCTTTGGAGTAGTGGACTTGCTCTTTTTCTTCTTTGGAGCATTGTCTTCTTTCTTTTTCTTTTTCAGAAAAGGTTCATCCTCTTCGGATATTGGGGGAAGTTGAGATGCAGGCATTTTTCCTTTCCCTGCACGCTTCGAAGTTTTGGAAGGGTTAGCCTTGCTTGTGTTGGCTTTTTTGAGGGTTAACTTTCCCTTCTTTTTTAATGGCAGGTGACTGTCAGATCGATTCCTGGTGGGAAGATAGGTTTTCCCATCTGGAGCAAGTATTCTTTGAACCGCTTTGACAGGATCTGGTTGGGTCATCGGATCTTCAGGGAAGTCAGCTCCCAGGGTTATTCGCCAGAGATGGCTGTTTACGAAGTTGATTGGTTGAAAGGCTGAGTGAAAGCCATTTCCCTAAGCTTTCTCTGCCCATTCAGCCATTTTCTTGAAGATGTCTTTTGCAGCTTTTCGACGACTTTTGAATCTCCTCGGAATTTCTGTGAAAAGAGTAAATAGTTAGATAAATAGACTTCGTTAGTTTAACTAAGCGTGATAAGATAAGGAAATATTAACAATACAACAATGATTCACTTACTGTTATCTCTCCAGGTGAGAGTAAGTTTTGAGGGGTTGTCATCGGAAATCTCTCTACCATTTTCCCAAGCTCTTGATAAAAAGACAAACTTTTGCTTCCAAAATTTGTCAGCCTCGAGGAGGTTATCGATAATCTTCAGATCATCCTCCAGAGTAAGGTAGTAGAATGGTAAAACTGGCCCATTTGAGATTTTGGTCAAAGAAATGAAGTCTTCTATTTCGAAGGGGATGTTACCTAGCCTCGACACCATAATGGCGGAGAATAAAGTGAAAAGTTGATTTGGGGTAACCTGTGTTGGGCACAACTTAAGAATTTCGAAGTACCTTACGATCATTGGATCGAGGGGAAATCAAAGTCCCCAGTAAAAGAGCTCAGGGTAAACTACTAGTTCGTTCTTCTGACAGCTCAGGGGTGTTTCTCCTTCTACTGGTAGTCGAAGTGCCATGTTATCTGTTAATCCCCATAGTCTCTTGAGTTCCTCTTTTTCTGATTCGAGGTAGTAAGTATAGGATACATTCTTTAGGGCAAGAATGTACCAAGGACAAAGTGGTTGAAGGTTTTCCTGAACCAAAGCAGCAACATCCTCGGGGAGTGTAATGAGAGGTTTCTTTCCTCGATTTTTCTTTGGAGGGATTACCCCATCAGCCTCGGATTCTGCTTCGGCATCAGATTCAGTGGCTTCAGAATCATTTTCTTTGTTATTGTCCTCATCGGTGGCTTCATCGTGATGACTTCGAATTTGAGTTTCATTTTGAGTCACAAGAATTGGTTGACTATTCTCTAGTGTAGCATAAACCACTTCTTGTGGGGGAGGAGAAGAGGTTTCTGCATCGTCACCCATTGCTAGAAAGGTTGATTTTTTGCTATGCCTAACTTTAACTGCTTCGAATTGTAGGATAGGTGATTTGGGTTGTAGTTTTATAGAAGTTGGTGGTTTGTCAGAAGTGACAGCTTTAGATTTTCGATGTGGTCTTAATGCTGGGGAAGTGGGTTGATTTCGAGGAGGATAAAGTTGTTGACTAGATTCTGGGTTTGAAGCTAGGGGTGAAGATGAAGTAGCGAGGTTGGGATCGAAGTTACCGTATTTGAAAAGGGTAGAGGAAAAGTGAGGACCGTTGTAGATCAACCCAGCTGCTCTGTATTCTTCATCTCTCTCTCCAATACAAAGATAATCGTAGGCACCAAATACTTGATTACTAGAACCAGGGAAGAGAGATTTCTTTGTTTTTCTGGGTTTAGATCTTTTGTATTTAGGATATCTTCTCATACAATAGGTGCTGATCTGAGAAGTTGTTTTTAGGGCTGAACAAGGTGATCTTTCTGAAGAACGGGATGAAGATGGCTTGAAGGTTGATGAAGAATAGGATGAAGATGGCTTAGAAGTGATTTATCTAAAAAGTTCTCAGTGAAGGTAGAGCTGAGTATTTATAGTTAAAAGAAATGACGTTGAGAATTTGAAAAGGCAAAACCAGTGAATTGCTCTCATTGGGTGGAATGTGAAACGTAGAAGAAACGTGTAGTGTCATAGACCTATCAAGAAAGGTCTAGTCAGTCTTTCAAGTAGGGATCAGGAAATTCGAAGCATAAGTAAAATTATGTCTCTAGTCAGAAGATTCGAAGTAAAGGCAAGGTTGCATTTCAAATTCGAAGTTGAAAGTTGGCAGGTTCGAAGTGATTGAAGAATTTATTTGCACTTATTCTTAAATTCGAAGAGAAGTTGCAAGTCATTGGGCTTAATCATAATGAAGAGGCGGGATGAAGGAAGCTTTATTCGCTTGGAATAATGTTCGAAGAATGAATAGTTCTTATAAATTGTCTGTATAAGAACTAGTGGGGCTACTGATAAGGAAATATATTCTTCAGGGACCTAAATGTAATTAATAAGGACTTAATTGATAAGTTCTATTAATATAGAGTTTAATTAAGCCTTATAGGAAATATAAGGACTGAATTGTAAATATCCTTTCATGTAACCGCTCTTGTAACTAACTTACCATGCCTATTTAAAGAGGCTGTGGAGGTTGATTACGCCTATGAAATATTCAGAGGAGAAAGACAATATTCACTTCTAAAAAATCTCTCTGTTGATTCTAAGAAGATATTCTTTATTTTCTCTAGTTACTTTCTGTTCATACCAAACTGCATGTTGCGTTTTTAATTCATCTACATCATAATTTAACTCTTCTTTTAGTTGTTTATTCTTAAGTTCTTCTATTTTTTATGACCTGGTTGAGGTAAACTATGATCTTTTAAACAACTACTTAATGCATTAAATAATTTTTCTAGTTCGTATAAAACATAATTTTTAAGTTCTTTTTCTGATATAACCAAATTATTCATTCTAAATATTTTTTTAAAATTATGTAATATATCATCGCACATATTTTTCCATTTTTTTTCAAATACAATATTAGGACTTGCAACATCACAAAACAAAGTTATAGTAACAAATAAATATCTTAATTCGGAGCATGTAGTTGTGTTTGCAGCTTCTTTTAAAGCATCATCCCATTCTTTATCATCACCCAACATACCTAGTGCTCTGCATGTATCTTGATAGCTAGATTGTACAATTCCATCAACAGTTTTTATGTCATCAAAACTGGTGGCTCCTTTTTTAAAATTTAATAACATTCTTAAATAGTATAGTTCACCCGCTATTGGATGTACATATGCTAATCTACCTATACATTTACCTTGTTTTCACAATCTCCAAATTTTATCATGAGTATCCTATATAAACCTTATAGGAAATTCTGCGTCTGATAGCGTAAGAGCTTCTTTATATTGTTTATTTGCATCAAATCACCTTGTTAACATTGAACTTTCAACACCTGGCATGTTAACAACTGATTGAAGAGCTGCATTAGAATCAAATATAAAATTTTGCTGCAATGGTAAATGGACATGTAATCTTTCAACAGAAGGATGTCTTGAATGTATGTGAAATTGGAATATTCTCCAAACAGATTCATACGGGCATAAATATCGACAATTGAGATGCGCAAGAATTTCATTAGTTTTATCATCTTCAAAAACAGCTCGAGCTCTATCTTATCCCTTGTTAATATATTTGAAAAGATACTTAATGAGCATAGATTGACAACATGATTCAACGTTAATATGAGCTTTATATCGTACCAACAACTCTCTATTGTAAGGAACAACAAATCTATTATCAATTTGTACTTCATTTTTATTGATGTAATTTGATGGATCGTCACGCCGTTTATAAGTGATATAACTATTTGTTTCTATGACTGTTTCAGTTTTAAATTGTTTTGGAATTTTTTTTGTGCATTTATCATTTTCCATGCATGGACAATATGTATTCAAAATTCCGCAAGGACCATGAATCATAAATTGACTTACCAGTTCATGTGCAATCGGGTCAATTTCTTTGTTTGGAATCTCTGCTGAAATAATAGAATCGATATCTTGTGGAAGACAACATGCATATTTCGAATCTAACCAAACTAACATATGACAATGAGGAAGACCTCTTTTTTGGAATTCAATTGTATACACATCTGTAAATATAAAATAATTGAAAAATATATAATATAAGCTACAGAAATAAATACATCTAAAAATATTAAACTTTATATAAAAAAGAGTGTACCTGCTACAACTGCTCCAAAAGGTTTTCCTGATTTGATGTAGGATATCATATTATCGAGTTTCATTTTAAATACTCTTGTGACAATATCAGGTCTATCTTCAGCTTTATAACCTGGATTTATAGAGAGTTCTTTCACAATTTTTGGCCATTTTGTATTACATGTAAATGTGATGAACAAATCTGGGTTACCAAAATGTTGGCAAATCGCCATTGCATCCTAATAATTATTTATCATATACCTAACACTTCCAGTATGGGAAGATGGTAAAATTATCCTTTTTCCAATATCATTAGCATCTGTTTCTCCTTTTGATATTGCATAGTGTATTCCTTTATAAATCTCAGTCCTAAAAGTTTTTTGATTTTTTTTAATAAAGTCTAATCGATCTTCTTCAAGAGTTGCATATACATCTACTAAATATTGTTGGAATAATCTACCGCCTTTTAAGAAAGAAACATCATTCGATTTTCTATCTTGAATTTGATATGAATAGAAATTTCTCATTGATATTCTTTCTCGTTTTGGTTTTTTGCCTCTGAACTCTTCGCTCCATTTCAAATCAGGTCTATAACCATCTTCACCATGAGGAAAAAGCAGCGGATATTGTAGTGCCATAAATTTAGGATGTAATTTCGTGATTCTTTGTAAAAGATTAGATTTATGTTGTATTATAATATCTCTTTCAGAATCAAACTCTCTGATATCCGCAACTATCAAACCACCAATTTCATTTGAAGAAGGCTCGTCATATTGTTTACTATCTGTTATTCTACGACTTACTAATCTCATTTTTAACGAAGCAACTAAGTTTTCATTAACTCTCTCTTTAACACTGCGAAATAATTTGACTAAATTATTCGTTTCATCAAGCATTTTTATAAGACCATCAACAATTCCATGTTCAAGAGAATCCTGTGAATTCATAACGTTAAGCCGGTTATTTACCTCATTTTGAGTATCATAAATATATAATTGAACAAATTTTGGACATTTTCCATCAGGTGGTATTAACGATCCCATCAAATGATGAATTTGACCGTTAATTTTAAATATATAAGGAGATGTACCATTATTGATTGAATTATTAACATTAGCCCCCATCGAAGAAAATGCAAACATCGAATTATAAACTCGTATGTTTTTTCGAATTTTTTTACTACTGTCATTATTATTTGGATTTAATAAATTATTCAAAAACATAGGAGTAGGTTCTGATAATATTAGTTTTACTTTACCACTTAAACAACACCTTCCAAACTGATATTTATTCGTGTTTGATTTTCCTTTAAGATATTCATTCAACCAAAATAAAGCACCGCAATATTCACATTCAATATTTTTTTCCCCAAAATCTACATAACAGTCGTCTTCTCCTGATTAAGAAAAACACAATTTAAACAAAACTAAAAATAAATACATCAAATAATTATATATATATATATAATATTTTATAAACATAGAAAACAATATATTTACTTATTCGTTTTCTGTTTTTCTGATGAAAAGCTTGACTGCAATTGCTCTTATCTATCAATCTGGACGGTATTTTACTCTGAGAGCCAATAGTGTTTTCAATAATATCTAGACTATCTCCATCCTTAGACGATTGGCCAGTCTCCATAGAAGATTGACCAGTCTCCATAAAAATATTGCGTTTACTCAATCTTTTATACATGTGTAATTCACATACATCTGCATCAAAGAATAAAAAAAAGTATTCATACCATGTTATTGATTGTAAGTAATCGTAGAAAAAAAATTAGAACTATCGAAGCTCTATGCAGTTACCTGTCAAAAATCATTGAAGTTCTCCAATAACTAAACAATCATTGATTTGGATCTTTTTAAGCCAAAAAAGAGTATGTAACATCATATAGCTATATTTTAAATTACATTTTAAAAATATTAAAATATATTTCATATTATGATTTACTAAGCTAGCTTAGGAAAAAGCTTGTATTCTCAGAAAATGTTTAGCAACCTGGCACTTTGTATAATCAGATTTATAGAGTAAGTATATGATGTGTATGTATGACAGAAAACAAATAGATTAATACCTGGCACTTTGTACATACATTCTTTAAATTTGTTTTAAATCTTTTTTCTAATCTTGATTGTAAACCTTAAATTGTATATCAACAACAACAAAATCAATAGCAATAAAATTAATCTTTCAAAAACCTTTCTTCCAATCTTGATTATAGGTCCTAAATTGTATATCAAGAAAAAAAAAGCAATGAACGATAAAATTGAACCTAATTTAAATGAAATTACAACAATAAAAAAAGATATGATACCTTATATTATCTTATTTTGAAGAAAAGAAGAAATGAATGCTATTTTTGGTATGGTTTAGTCTCAGTGGAAAAAAAAAGATAAGAAAAATATCAAATTTGATTTTGAATATATAAAAAAGATGAAATGAAGAAGACTTACCCAAAATATTGAAGTTTATGGTTAAGACTATCATTCTTATATATAAAATATTATATACTGTAACCTAATTATTAAAGTATAATATTTATAATACCTATAAAATAGAATTTGTAAAATAAAAATCACATTTATATATTATAAATATGTAGTTAGAAATTAATTATCTTTTAATTTGAATTTAAATGATTGGGTAATTTTATTATTTTTAATACTAAATCAATTATTAAATAATATTATTTTAAGTTTCTATTATTGATATATTAATTAAAATTTAGAGTCAAATATCTTTCAAAATATTAAAGCATAAATATAGTGGCAATAAAAGCTTCTGCTAATTTATAAAATTTAAGGTTTGACTAAAAATATTAAATTCAAAATTAAATGTTGAATGAAATGAATTTTTTATTTGAACTAAAATAATTGAATTAAAAATTAAATATGGAGAACAGATATGAAGTTTTTATTAATAATTTTTTATGCAAATATAAACCGAAAAAGGTAAAAAAAATATAAAAATATATTTATAGATTACCAAATGTAGATCCAAAATTATCTAAATTATCCCGATTTAATTTTAGCTTTACTGCTTTCTTTTCTTTTATATGAAGAGTTTTTTACAATAATGTTTTCTTTTCTCTTTTATATGAAGAGTTTTGACAACAATCCATGAGATAGTGTATTGTTGAAGAAATAAAGAAATCAGAAAAGATGAAAAATAGAACTTTAAATCAAAAAATCAATATTGAATCTAAGAATTAACGTAAGAAAAAAAATTAAAGATCTAATATCTAGAAATGAAAATGAAAATGATTTTAAAATGTTAAAACTACTAAATTTCCAAACTACATAAATTATACATTTCTATATGGATAAGGAAAAGATAACATACCGTATAATAAGCAAACAAATAAATAGATGTTATAGTCTACGCAAAACTGATATAAAAGAGTAAATAGGCCTCAAGGGGTAGTCGAGTTGGTTGAGTATGGCATTCTTATAACCAAAAGGTCATGAGTTCGAGTCCCTCTACATACACTTTCTCGGCTGAGCCTGTCACCTTGTGTGGTTTACCTTCTGGCGTTGGTTTGCAGGCTATCGCGTCAGACTGAGGGTTTACCCTGTGCGCACTCATTGCACTCTGAGTAGCGGCTGCGGGTTCCCTCCGAAAAAAAAAAAGTAAATAGATTTCTATAAAAACAAACTGACCGTAATGGTTGAACTTGAAACAGGGGTGCAAGAAGAAGTCACTCTATACAGAAACAAGAACCGATTGAAGTTTCGATTTACATAGAGAATTTGAAGATGTAGATAGAAAGTTTGAATGCAATAGAAGATAGAAAGAAGAAAAAGATTATTAAAATTGTGAAAAAGACACGTACACTTGTCAATAAAGAAAGAAACACGCGTTGGACAGAAAATGAAACAACTGGTAGAAAAATTAGATGACACATTATTTAACTTTGTTATTTAACGAACTTTTAAATAGTTATAATTATATAAATTTATAATTCATTAACAATATTTTAGTCACCTTCTTAAATGATTATGAATTATATACCTTAGTGAAAAAGATAAAAGATCATGGTTATCAATATATAATAATTTTCATTATTTATCACTATTTTTTATTTAATGTGTAATATTAAAGATAAAGTTGTAAAAGACCGATTCACTGTTCATAAGCACAGTGAATTGGTCTTTTACTTTAGATTAGATATAATTACTTTAGTTTTAATTTTGATTTTAATTTAGTTTTAACAAATATTTTAGTTTTATTTTAGTATTAACTAGTTTTAATTTGAAGAATCATAGTGATTCTTAAAAACAAGTAGAAACACAAATTAATTTTTTTTTTGATATTTTAGTTTATGTTCTTCTCTCCTCTCGATCCTTTCATTCCTTGCCATGGAGCTATCTACGAACAAGCACCCTACTACTGAAGAGTTTCCAGCTCTTCATCGTGAAAATGGGACTTCTAAAACCAAGAAGTCGTACGATGATACCATTAGGCAACCATCACCCGAACCAAGCCTCGGCATCAAGCCTGAATTTTGTAAAGAATTTGACGATCACTACACGATTCAGTATACGAAAGATGTCAAAGATTGTTTGCTCAAAAAATCAACTAGTACGATCGTTGGAAAGTTCAGTGACGGAATCCCAAGAAAGTCGGTGTTAGAAGGCTTTCTTCAAACTTTCAAATTCAATGGAACATACAAGTTTATCAGCCACGAATCGAGGCATGTATTCATGGAGTTTCACGGTAAAGAAGATGTTTGTAATATTTGGTCGAAGAACTTTTGGAATGTAGATGGAAAAATCATGTGAATCTTGCGATGGGATCCTGATTTTAACAAAAGATTTGAGATCTCAAAGACTCTTGTGTGGATACTTTTGAAAGGGTTCTTGAATTCGCGTATAATTAATCTGTTATACATGAATTGGCTTCAACAATTGGTTCTACTTACAAAGTGATTATCCTGATAAAAAAGCTGTCATGAATGCATGTTTTGCTCATATTGAAGTTGACGTCTCGAAAAGTCTTAAATACGGAATATGGACAGGTTTTGGCTCCAATGACGGCTGTTGGATCAACATAAGTTACAAAAATGTTTCACCTTACTGTAACGTTTGTTACCACATTGGTCATAAAGAAGAAGAATGTAAAAAGACGGACAAGAGGAAACAACAAGAGAAAGAACCTGATAAGGCTGAAAAACGTGATGAAAATGATGAAAGTGTCCACACCAAAAATGAATTAAGAGCTCTGTCAAATAATGAAGTTAATATCAAAGATGATTTGTATCAGGAACCAAGAACGTCTCAAAATGTTTCAAGTAACATTCAATCCTTTAGTAAAGTTTATAGAAGAAAACTGAAATCCGTTATAACAATAAAAGAAAAGGATCTTGAGACAAAAGATTGCAGTGATAATAAAAATGAAGATAGTGGTAAAAACAATGATTCGGTTGAAAACAATATGGAGATCATAGAATCCGTGCATAGGATTGATCAAGACTTTGCTCAAAGCAACCTCCATATGGAAGAAAACAATATGGTTACAGACTATGAAAATAAATATTGGCGGCTGTGAAAATTCTCCTAGAAACTCTACTTAAAATAGTGAGTTTGTAACAATCATCAACAGTAAGTTAAGGTCTGAAATGAAAAGAAGAAAATCCAAGAAGTTTACTATAAATTCTCTGTCCAAGAAAGGAGAAAAATCAAAATAAAAATCTCTATCAGATAATGATAAAGATAACTAATTGGAATACTAGAGGTCTGAACAATAAGCCTACTTTGAGAAGGCTTCTTTTTATTATTACAGAAAACAAATCTAAAATTCTGTCTATCCAAGAACCCATGGCTGATGTTAGTAAGATTGATGGTGTGTGTGTTGCTCTTGGATTCAAAAATTTCACATCTAATTGTTCAAACAAGGTGTGGATCTTCTGGGATGAGTATGTTGATATGAATGTGCTTATAGATCATGATCAACTACTTCATATGGCTGTGAATTATCCTGGTTGTAATACTAACTTCAATTTTACTGCTGTTTATGCTAAGAGTCAGTGTTTGCTTAGATTAGACCTTTGGGCTCAGATGAAATCCATTGCCACTGATGAGTTTCCTTAGATCATCACTGGTGACTTTAATGCTATTACATGTTCTGAGGACCAAGTTGGCTGTTCTACTTTTGACAATGCTGGTACTAGTGACTTCAATGATGCTATTAGGCAGTGTAAGCTTGAAGATGTTGGTTATATTGGCTCAAGATACACTTGGAATAGAGGCACTCTTTGGAAAATACTGGACATAACCTTAACAAATGAAATGTGGATCAACACTATCAATGAAACTCAGGTGTCTCTCATGGTCATAACTTGTTCAAAACATGCCCCCTTTTTAATTCAGTCTAGTTTGAACTCAAATTATATCAATTGCATAAAGAGTTTTAAATTTATCAATTCCTGGACTAATGATGATAGTTTCTTAAGCACTGTAAGGCAGAATTGGAACATGGCTTGAAAGGGCAACCAGGGTCAGGTCTTTTGGTACAAGCTTAGGAGACTAAAAATCTGTCTAAAGAAGTGGAATGTCAACACTTTTGGTAACATCTTCAGTAAGGTCAAGGATGCTGTTGAGGAGGTCAAGAAAATGGAGAACCTTCATTTTGAAAACAATAACAATGCTTCTAGGTCTGATCTCTCTAAAGCAAACATCATGTATATTAAAGCCCTAAGAAATGAGGAAAGCTTCTAGCACCAAATATGATATAATGGTTGGTGTAGAGATGGTGATGGTAACACTAAGCTTTATCATGCTTATGTGACCAAGAAAAGAAGACCTAACAATATCAAAGGGATTAAAGATAATGGTGTCTGGATTGATAATCCTATTGATCTTGCCAACTCTGCTGAATCCTTCTTTAAAACTATCTTATCTTCTAATTCTTTCACTAACAGAAATGAAGAAGTACTCTTGATGCAGGATGAAATCTTCAACAATATCCCTAACCTTGTTAAGGATGAAGACAATGTTTCCATTACCAGGCAAACCAAAAAAGATGAAGTTTGGAGTATTATAGTTAAAATGAAAAATAATAGTGTAGCTGGGATTGATGGTTTCAATATATTTTTCTTTAAAAACTGTTGGTCTATCATTAACGCAGATCTTTGTAATGCATTTAACTCTTATCTTTCATGAAATAACATTCCTTGTGGAGTCTTTGCTACATGAATTTGCCTGATTCCTAAAAGCCCTAACCCAACTGGTTGGAACAACTACAGACCGATAAGTCTTTGTACCATGTTCAATAGAATATTTCAAACTTAATAAACTCTCGTTCATCTAATATCATGACTAACATAGTTTCTAAAAAAGAAAGTTGCCTTTGTTAAAGGCAGGCTCATTCATGAAAATATCTTAATCACTAAGGAGATGATTCATGACATTGATAGAAAGCCTAAAACTGGAAATGCTATCATTCAACTTGGGTTTTCTGATAATTGTATAGCTTTAATAAAGAATATGATTACAAATGTTCATATATCTGTTCTCATAAATGGCTCTCTTAATGGCTACTTTAACCAGATGAAAGGGCTTAAGCAAGGAGACCCTTTGTCTCCTAGCCAATTTATCCTAGCAGAAGAGGTTTTGCTAAGAGGGATTTACACTCTTTTCAGCAATAATAAATGTCTTCACTATGCTTCTAAATCAAACTTCTTGGTGCCCTACCTTGCCTTTGCAGATGACGTCCTGATTTTCACAAATTGCAAGCCTAGCTCCATTGTCATGTTGTGCAACCTTTTGGACAAGTATCAACTCATCTCTGGGCAGGCCGTTAACAAGGAAAAAACAAAGCTGATCATATCCAGAAAAGAAAATCATAGAAACACAAATAACATCAAGATCAATGCTGGCTTCAATACAGATACTTTTCCACTCAATTACTTGGGTGTCACGATTGCTCGAAACAACAGAAGGAAGTATTTCTCTACCCTTCTTGATAAGATTCAAGATAAAATTGGGGAATGGGACCTAAATAACTTGTCCTTTGGGGGTAGATTAACCTTAATTACCTATGTTTTAATGCCTATAATCTACTATTGGATGCATAACACTCTTCTCCCAAATAATACCATTAAGAAAATTGAATCTTATTTTAACAAATTCTT
This sequence comes from Limnanthes douglasii subsp. nivea, assembly GCA_036936605.1. Lineage (NCBI taxonomy): Eukaryota > Viridiplantae > Streptophyta > Magnoliopsida > Brassicales > Limnanthaceae > Limnanthes > Limnanthes douglasii. The sequence goes on from JAUPFV010000004.1 coordinate 132,458,471, forward strand.
ATGGAGATTAAACTATCAGGTTAAAGCTATCCACTATTCAATCTGGAACCAGCTTTGTAAACCATTTTCTGAGGGGGGCTTAAACATCAAATGCCTGAATGACATTCAACTAATATTTTCTCACAAGCTGTGGTTTATTTTCAGGAAAAACAATAGTCTTTGGTCTTCATTGATGCATAAGATCTACTGCTCAGACACCCATGCCTTAAAAGCTAATTGTAAAATCACAGACTCGACTGTATGGAAAAGGCTTTCTCTCATCAAAAGATCAGCTGCGAAAAACATTAAATGGAAGCTAGGGCAAGGATGCATGGAATTCTGGTTAGAAGACTGGCATGGCAAACCCCCTCTGATAAGTGATCCTAACTCCGAAAACTGGTATCTTAATGCTAGTGTAAAATCTTTTTGAAAAAACAACAATTGGGACTTCAATGGTCTTCAAAACATCATTCCAAATAATAGAATCAGTCACATATCTAAGTACAAAATCGAACCTGATAAGCCTAACAAAATCATTTGGACTCTTTCTAAAAATCAGGATTTTGATACTAAGACTACTTGGGAAAGCCTTAGAAATACCTACACTAAGTCTGGCCTTTACTACAAGATTTGGGGTCCTTCAAGCCCTAACAAATTCTCTTTTCTATGTTGGAAACTATTCAAAAGGATTTATGCCTATTGATAGTATTATCATGAAAAGGCACACTCAAATGGCTTCCAAGTGCCAATTCTGCAACAGTTGCGAAGAGAAAAAGCATCTCTTTGTTAGCTGTTTCTTTGCTTGTCAACTTTGGAACTACTTCAGCTGCCTTTTCAAAATCAAGCTTGGTAGGTATATGGTCCTTCCCCATGTCCTTCACTCCTGGTTTTGGTTTTCAAAAAGCAAAAGACACATAACTCATATTATACCTCAAGTCATATGCTGGGTTATTTGGAGAAACAGAAACTGGTCTAAGTTCTCTGGTACTCCTGATACTACCAAAAACGCTATTGACATAATCATATTCATTATGAGAAGTATGGACATGTCTAATATGCTATCATACAAACTCTGGGCTAATTCATATAATGCTGGGTTTATTTTGGTTGTAGCTCAGTTATAAACAACAGAGAAGTTCCAAGATACCTGAAATGGATTGCTCCAAATCCACGAAGAATGAAACTCAATGTAGATGGCTCGTGCAACAGACATGGAGAAGCAAGCACCAGCATTCTGATTAGAAACTCTGAAGGTGATATATTGCTTGGCTCTGGAACCCTCTTGGGCAAACTGAACCCCATTTTCGGTGAAATCAGTGCCCTAATTGAGGGATTGATCATGTGCAAGAAGAAAAACTAGATTGAAGTTGATGTTGAATCAGATAATTTGATTCTGATAAACCTTATTGCTAACAGAAATGAAGCATGGTACCTTCAATCCTCTTTGGACATTTGCAGATCCTTAATTCACCCAAAGATGTCGATCAGACACATCTCTCGAGTCTGGAACCAGTGCTCGGATTGGATCGCAAAAAGCGTTCTTAACTCTAAGGAAAACATCCAGTTTACTAATCCTCCGAATGATATCGCTCTCCTCGAAAACTTAGGGCTTGGATTTGTTACCTGAGGAGTTGCTGATGAAGAAGATGACAACGATTTGAATTTGAGATGTCTTTAGGCGCCATTGTTTTTTGCACATTAGTCCCTTCTTTTTTTCTTTGTTCCAATTTCATCCCAAACATTTGTATTTTGTTCAATTAAGTAATAAAAGTTTTGAGTTGTTAAAAAAAAACTTAGTTTTATTTTGTTTTTAATTTTTGTTGTTTATTTAATTTAGATTTTTAGTGGATTTTTGAATTTTTTTGATTTTTATAAAAAGAAGGTAGAGAAATTGCAATTGGTTTAGAAATTGCAATTTTGAAAATCAATAGTTTTTTAGTATTTGTGCACAAATTTTAAAAGACGGATTTAGTACTAAATAACAGGTACACAACTAAGATTAGGTGTCTCTAGGATCATATTTCGTCTTATCACATTTAAAACAATTGCACTATGACATAATCCCGTCGTTATAGCCACCGACTTTTAGACAGTTTGTTAGATTTTTTAATAAATTATTTAAAATTAATTCATATGTCTTGATTTAGTGAAATGAAATAAGCTATAGGTATAGTATAAACTAAATATTATATATATATATATATATATATATATATATATATATATATATTTTATAATTTTATTTAGACATTAATTCGTTTATTAGATATTTCAATTATATATTTAAATTATATCCAAGTGGTTAGAATTTTTAGATTTTTTAACTATTAACTAGGGTAAAAAACGCCACATGTCCTCCATCTTTGTCACTTGTAACACATCAGTCCATATTCCTTGTCTATGTAATAAACCTGTCCCCTATGTTTTAAAAACGTAAAAAACAGATCATTTTTTGAAAAATTGAGGGACCTGTTTATTACAAATTGAAAACGTGAGGGACTTGTTTACTACAGACATGAATGACCTATTTATTACAAAAAAGATCTGTTTGTTACATTTTTAAAACATAGGGCACCGATTTATTATAGAGACAAAGGATAGGAACTGATGTGTTACAAGTGACAAAGATAGAGGATCTGTGGTGTTTTTTACCCTATTAACTATTTTAAAAACGTTTATTAGATTTTTCATCTAATAGTTAATAGTTTTGTTTAGATCTTACAACTATATCTTTAGATATCTAAATATTTTATTAAATTTCCAACTTATAATTTATTAGATCTTTAATCTATATTTTTAAAATTGTTGGAATGTTCGATCTTTAGATTCTTCGTCTATTAGATATATTTTAAATAGTTTATTAATTTGTTCAAATATTAAATATATAACATATAGTTTATTATAGTATTATAATAAGGAGTTCGGCTAAATATACGCCTCGCTGAGCAGTCTGAGTAGGAGTCAGTATTAAAAAAACGATCAGATGTCTACCGAGCAAGTAAACAAAGGGCAAGCAAAGCAGACGAGACCGATCGAAGCCTACTATGATGGATAAATAATCAAGGAAGGTAATAAAGGAAACATGGAATAAACTGATCAATGATATTCATGAAAGGAGACTGAAGTAATGACCGCAACGTTAGGGTATCTATCATTAATATCAGTCTATGCATTGAATCAGTGGGAATATGTATTAATTAGCTACTTAATATAACCAAAAGGATGTATAAATAAACTTCAGGTCTAAAGAATTGCATATTTTTTCCTAAAAAGAAATAAAACCTCTACTTGTTATAATCCTTGTTATATTTTCCTATAACAAATTGGGGGCATTTCGATATTGAACTAGCAATTAAAACTGGATATATTTAACTGTAGTAACAAGGTCGGGGGTTGAAAAAGATACTCAGGAACCAGGCGAGGTGACGGACCACCGGAGAGAAACAGCGAACCCGCTAGGGGGTGAGTATCAACGCCCTCTCCCAACAGTCACTAACTATGTGGTGACAGTAGTGCCATCTGTTGAAATTGCACCTTAAATGGGACCACGGACAACCATCATAACACTAGAGTTAGCACCACAGGAACAAGAAAATATTGTGAATCCTGTCTTGCAAGAAATGGAGAGCGAGGATCTGGTGGCCAAGACAACGATCTAGCAACTTGAGCAGCAACTTTAACATCTGTAGTAAGAGCAGTATAGGGTGACCTTTGAATGCGACACTAGAGAGCAAGCTATGAGTGCTACTATTGTCGGACTGAATGACGCAATGAACGCACTAAAAACTAAAGTCTGAAGTACTAGTCGTGCCAACCTCATTGTAGGACCTGATGGTAGCTTCGTGAATGACCGTGGCCACCCCACTGACGAGTGCTGGCAGCTCAAAGAGGAGATCCTTAGGTTGATCGATAACGGGGATTCATGTTAACCTGGTTCTTAGTAGATTAAGAGAGCTCATCAAATATTGTCTTGAAGGCCAGCTATGACTGCACGCACGAGGTACCGTCCTACAAACCAACACATCGTACTTTGGTAGGATATGAAGGAAAGGCCTCCCAATGCGTGGGCGATGTCGATCTGATGGTTAAAGTCGAGTAAAAGGTCACCAAAAAAGAGCTGAAAACAGTGTTTATGATTTTTGACACCCCAAGCCCTCACTCGATCATTGGCCGGCCTTGGCTTCACAGGATGGAGGCCACTCCCTGCATATTTCAGCAGTGCATCAAATGCCCAATAGGAAATGCGGTTGGGATCATTCGTAGGATGCTTGACTTGATATGGAGAAACTTGGATATTTTCTCCTGGGATGCTGGTGACGTATCAGGGGTAGACCCCTGTATTATTCGTCATGAGTTAGCAATAGATCCATATGCCGAACCCGTGCGATAGAAGCGACGCTTATTTTCTCTCGAGAACCAGGTGGTTATAAGAGCCGAGGTAGAAAAACTATCGCGACTTGGGCATATCCGGCGATATCGATATTTCACATTTTGTGTCAATACAATTTAAAGCTTAACCCAATAAAGTATTCTATCGGCGTACAAAGTAGAAAATTCCTCTGTTATATGGTGAGGAAAAGAGGAATTGAGGCAGACCCGACCTAATTGAAGGCAATTATCCAGATGGCCCCATCTAATAACTTGAAAGAGGTTTAGTGCCTTACGGGTCGGTTAGCAGCGTTGTCGCACTTTATTTCTCTAGCGTCCGAAAAAAGTCACCCCTTCTTCGAGATTCTCCGAGGAACTAGAAAATTTACGTGGATAGCCGAATGTAACACTGCCTTTGAGGCACTAAAATATTATCTCACCTCGTCTGAAATACTTTCAGCACCAGTAACAAGTGAGTCTCTATTCTTATATTTATCCGTTTTATTTTGCTCGGTCAGTGTAGTATTAATTAAGGAACCATATAGTGTGCAACGACCCATTTACTACACCAGTAAAACTCTAGTAGACGCTGAAACTCGGTACCTCAATCTGAAAAAACTCACGCTCGCCTTGTGGTAGTAGCTCGAAAGATGTGACGTTACTTTCAAGGACACACAATTGTCGTATGAATCTTTTTCTCACTCAAACCTATGTTACAGAAACCTGATGCATCAAGCATACTGACCAAATTGAGTATTGAATTAGGGGAATACGACACTAAGTTCAAACTTTGCACTGCAATTAAGGGTTAAGTTGTAGCTGATTTCCTCATAGAATTTTCCACACACCGCAAAGGACCCCTACCAAATGAAACCTTGGTTGAATATGAACTGTTAGAATGGGTTGTCGAAGCAGATGGAGCCTCTACCTCTTTTGGTGGATGGGCGGGTATCATTCTTAAACCACCTATGTGAGAGGCAATCCGCTAAGCGATCCGCTTTAATTTCACGGTAACCAACAACATTGTAGAATACGAGGCCGTGATTTATGGAATGAAGTTAGAACTTATATGCGAAGCCAAGATTCTACGAATAAGATCAGATTCACAACTAGTTATCAATCAAGCGAACGGTTCATACGATGCCAAGAATGAGGGTGTTTATGGGTATTTGACAGCGCTTAAGGAATTTGAATCCAAATTCTCTGCGGTGGCATATGGTCAAGTGCCGCAGTTACACAACTCTGACGCCGACACCGTAGCCAAAATAGCGGCAATGAGGGAACATCCTCTCACACTACTACACCAATTATCCACCACATAAATTCTATATCAGAGCGACGCAGGTTTTGTAATCGACCACACCGATGACTCGAGACAACCTTACCTCGTATATCTCAAATTTGACACCTTACCAACTGAAAAAGCATCCTCTCGAGCTCTCCAACTTAAAGTAACTAAATATTTTGTATTGGACGATATCCTATACTGAAATATATCCACTCAACCTATGCTCTGCTTCCTTGATTCTGTCGAGGCTCTCTCGATTTTTAATGACCTACATTATGGAGACATTGGGGCACATTGCAAGTACCGCAACCTTATTCGATGTTTTTTATTATGAGGTTATTATTAGTCTTCCTTGGCCGTTGACGCTGAAAAACTTATGTAATAGTGCTATCAATGCCAACAGTTCACCAAGAATGGTCAGATGCAAGTGGTTGTTGTTCCTTCTCTTATCGAAAAATGAGGGATTGACATATTAGGGCCGCTTCCAATGGGGACCAGTAAATGGTAGTTTTTCCTGGTGGCAGTAGATTATTACACTAAGTGGGTTGAGGCCAAGGCTCTCTCCCGTACCCAAGCCCAAAAAATATGTGACTTCATTCTTCAACATATTTTAGATCGATTTGGAATACCACGCGTCCTGATAACAGGCAATGGTCCTCAGTTTCAAAATATGGTGGACACTGCATTTTACAAATGTTTTGGCATCAGCCGACACTTTTCACACCATACTATCCCCAAGCGAATGGATAGGTTGAGGTATTGAATTGCAGTATATTAAAAGGCATCAAAACGAAACTTAAGAGAGCCAAGGGATTATGGCCGGATAAGCTATAAGAGGTTCTTTGGGCATATCGAACTATACCCCGATCTACAACCGGGGAAACTCCATTTTCCTTGGTTGACGACAGTAAGGTTGTGGTCCCGACAGAGATTATCATTCCAAGTCACGGGATTAGTAATTACGATGAGGATAAGAATACTACAGACAGAGCTGTAAGTGTAGAACTTATTGAAGAACAACGCGACCAGACACGAGTTCGAGCCGAGCACTACAGGAGCCTCATGCAAGGGCGTTTTAACACTCGACTAAAGGGTCGCATCTTGCAAGTCGACAATGAGGTAATGAAGAAAGTTTTCCAACGCTCAGGTGATAAAACACTAGGAAATCTCGGAGCAAATTGGGAAGGGTCGTACACAATCATCTCCAAGGGGCACAGAGGAGCATACTGCCTCGCTGACACTGAAGGGAACACACTTAAGCACTCTTGGAATATTCATTATTTAAAATTATATCGCCACAATGTATAACTTATATGATGTAATGTTTTTCCTTCCTGATAGGGCGAGAAGGTTTTTTAACGAGGTATCAGACTTCTCCTTTTGTTTACTATAATTCAATTTATCGTTTTCTCCAATGCGTGTATTTATTTATTTATTCTCTCAATCTTTACAATAGAGAAACAAGTCAATGACCACACCTACGGGCTACGCAAGAGGCCATGCTGAGCTTATACCATAAAGTCTATTAATACGAAATGGCTACGTGCCACGTTTGCGGGCTTTGTAACGCGAACTGATTTCGCATCAAATTTTTAATAGGACCACACCATAGGGTTTAAATGACCACACCATGATTAATTTGAGGAGTATATCTCACTCATAGCTACGTAACGCGTACTGATCTTGGATCAAACACTTGAACGGGCCAAGCAATATGATCTAACTTACCTCACCGCGGAATAGGTTCTGACTAACTTACGCAACAAGCTTAATAAATGTTGGCATTATAAGGAAATGCTCAATATTTATAATAGATAAACACATGCCTCCATAACTTAAGAACTTAAGAAGCTCCACAGTCGCTATCATATACTAGTACAAACAAAAACAATGTTATAGGGATGCGATTATAATAGTTTAATTTTCTGATGAACAAGATAATAATATATAGATATGAGTTCAGTTATGATTACAAAACATTCACCAAAAAACGATGTGGATTCAACGAATTTTCAAACATGCATGACTTCAGGCATCATGCATCATGCTCAGGTCCTCAACCTTAGCACATCTTACTCGTTCAACACTTTGCTGCAATGCATCTACTTCAATTTCCGAGTTGGGAAGATCCGTTAGCTCATGTTGCGACCGGGCTGGCACGAAAGATGATGTACCCTCGTCTGGATACTGCTTCTCATCATGTGCAAAATTTTCCAAAAATCCCACTTCATACTCGAGTTCAAAGATATCAGCTCAGCTATAGCCTTTTTCTGTTTTTGTGTCAGCATCGTCATAACAACCTCCATTACTTGTGCCTTCCTCTCATCAAAATCTGAGGTCGCCTTCTTCAGAAGTTGTCTGCATTGTTGGTCAATCGTTACCTTTAACTCTGCCAACGCAGTCGTCAACCTTCTACACTCCAAATTAAGATTGACAATACGCTCATACTGAACTTCAACTCTTTTAGCTTTATCTACATTTTGAGCGAGAAACGTACTGCTTTAGGACATCACCTCCTCATTCCTTTTAATTAGCCCGTTATTCTAGGCTATCAGTGCAACATTCCCAATGGTCAGCACCTTGCACGTTGTTTCGCAGGTAATCAGGACACCTTAGAGCGCGGTCACTTTCGGATGCAAAATTTCATTCTCCTCAACTACCTTATCATTCTATGCATTGGCAACTCCATATACATTCTTAAATCTATCCATCTTGATGGTCACTCTCGCACTGATCCAAAGAACATGGGCTCAGATTTCCATTTCTTAATGAGTTGACAATCAGCTTTAGACATTCGTCAATATGATAATAATTTAAAGTTAGGATGCATCTCTAATTACAATAAGGTTAGGATAACACATAATTGTTCTTAATAAAATTTAAATTTAGAAGCATACAATACCTTGATCGCCAGCTCCACTTGCCTTTGCAGTATCTCACTCATCGCCATATTATCATAAAAGGATAACTCTTGGATCTGTTTAAGTTGTTCGAACATAAACATTGATGGAGATGGCATTACCACATCTGGTGGCAGAAATTCCTTCACTACAGTTTACCCTTTGTTTGAATCAGTCTCTTTTTTTTGTAGCAAATCAGGTCTCAACACATTCACACAGGCTGACCCCGAGCCCACCTTTTGCACAACTAATGCAGACTGACGGACAGCTTTCGTCTTGACAAAATGTTCCATCCTACTGGCTATCTCTTTCATGATATATTTGTTTGGTCTTTTATCTTCATCATCGGCCAAACCTCCGCTCGGTTGAGCTTCTACTTGCGCCTCATCTAAATCTATTACATGAGGTGCTTTTCCTCGACTATTGTCGATATTTTTACTTGAAGCTGTCTCCACTTGATCACCTCCCGCTCGTGCCCCATCAATAGAATCTTTATCTACCAGTTAGAGTTTCCTCGTTGATAAAGGAACTGCATCCAATATTACACTTGCTTTCTTTTGCAGACGACTCACCCGGTCCTTGTTATAGAAATTAAAAGTTTTACGAGGATTAAGTCTTTAGAGTTTCAGTCAAGAAAGAGATAAGGTAAAAAAAAGATCATCTTATTCATAGATAGGTTCTCCCTATTTGTAATTTTGTGAGTTAGTGGGTAGTTACACATGTTTACACTTAATGCTTCACTAACTCACTAATGTCACCATTCCAATAATTTCGGAACAAGTACTAAAAATGGTTTGACTTAATAGTCAAAACGTGCGTTATACAATAAATAAGGAAACGCCTTGTCTGATTTGCACCTAAAATCGAACAGGGCCATTCTTTAAGCGCGATCAGATCTGTTCTGGTTTGCAAAGCTCGAGCTCACTGATCACGTGTTCAACTTATTTTCTTTGAGTTTATACTCAATCTTGATAATATTTTCATCGCATCCTTAATCTGGTCGATCAATTCTTCTCTGCTATGTCTTCGAGCTTGATCTACCTCTGAGCTCGATCTACCTTTGAGCTCGTCAACACTGTAGAGCTCATCCTTTTCTTCATTCCTCCTACTCGTGCTCGTACTTGCTTGGGGGAATCCCCCCTTATCAGGGCTCCCCCTAGTTTAGAGGTTAAGTAATTTTTTGTAAAAATATTAGTAAACCTGTAAAATAAAAATAAAAATAAAATGTAATAAGAAATTGAAAACCACAAATAGTCGCATGGTGTTTCGAAACGTCTTGCTGCTTCTTTTGTCGATACGTGTTATTTGTGTAACTGCGATGGTTCTAACACTACCATTCCTTGGAGACAACGCTTGGCGCTGCAGTTTTGGCACCGCTTTTAAGCACTTAATGACGTCACACGCTGATTCACAAGGGTGTATAGTCACTCAAACTATTACTGTGTTTATTTTCATAAAAGAAAACTAACAAATCTGTAATTGTCTCACTTCATCTTGCTGGAAGAAAACTCATCATCTGCAACCAAGGCTTCTGCTATCACGTTTTTCAATATTAATTAGGTAAGTGATTTCTTAATAGATAAATACTCTCGCTAAACACTTGGATGAACCCTAGAGTTTAGGTTTGCAACTTGTGTCGGTAAGTTATATCCCAAATGAACATATCTGCCTTAAGTCGAATCGATCGCCCTTGCATGCAATAAACATTCTGATTCGTATTCTTACCTCATTGTAGTTTCTATAAAAACTATGGCACCAAAAAGGGCCACGAAGGCTAAAGCTCACAAAATTACAGAGCCCATATATGAAAACTTCAACGCTTAAGAAAACTATTTTTCCTAAATACCCCATAGATATGCTAATTTAGATGATGACAGAGTTGTCACCCTCAGGGATAGATGTGCTATCCCTAAGGATGTCATTAATAGGGCTCCCAGTATAGGCGAGCACCCTTACCATACCCAAGAGGCGGAGACCTGTCTTTTTACCACCCTATTCGACTGGGGGCTAAGATTGTCACTGCCCGAAATTATTCGTGAATATTTTAACGTGCTCGGCATCTACCCTACTCAAATGTCAGCCAATGGTTAGAGACTATTACTTAGTGTGGTGCTCAACTCACGCTTGCTTAAAACAGAAGTAGGTCTGGCCGACTTGCTATCTGTGACAAATATGACTAATATGTCGAAAACCCCTTTCTTTTATACCCACTTTGAATGGGTGAAGAAAATTGTGGAGCTCCCCTCCTCTGATAGGAACTGGAAAAACTCATTTGTCTTTGTATCTTGTAACTAGGAACATAAAACCTCCCACCTTAAACCTTCAAGTAGAAAGGAAGTGCAAGAAAAATTGTAAGTACTAGTAAGATTGTAGGAAATAAAAAATTGCTCGAACCCTTTGTCAATCAATAACTAATAAAGCTTTCTATGTTCAAGTAAATTATCAAATCAGAGTTGGTGGAAGGAAGGGAGACCGAAATATTACATAAACCCCTTGATCAGAGTTGGGAATTTGGCTTGTGAAGCGTGGCAACAAGATCCCAAGCAACTATTTACAAGATACAACTATCTGAAGTCAGGGTTGTGGTCGATTACGGAGCTGAAAATCGCAAAGGACAGAGATGTTAGCATGGTAAACGGTTCAGAAGCGACCGTTGATCGCATTAGGGAACTTATAAAAGAAAAATATCAGGAGAAGAACAACGCTGACATCTGGCTGGCGGTACCACACGTGGCTCGAAAGGGTGGTGAAGCTGGGATTCGTCTTTCCCTCCTGCTCAATCTTGCGAGCAAGGAAACGACATCGCAAAAAAACAAAGGAAAACTTATCGAGCAGTCTGATAAAGAAGCATCCAAGGTGCATGAAGCTTCTTAGCCCAATAGAGTCCAAGCCGAGAGAGAAGAAGATGACGAAGAGACCCACTCTAGTTTTCTAGATAAGACGTGGACCAAGAAACCAAGTGTGATTGGAGATGTTGTTCCCTTGAAAACGAGGAGATTACAGCTGAGAGATGAAGAGGATGATAGAGCTGAAGCTAAATTTGGGGAAAGAACTTGTCCCTCCATCCAAACGCCAACAAAAGATGGTGAGGAGCAGAATCCACGGGTTGTAGAGGAGCTGATTTATCTGGTGGGGGATGAGGCGGAAGATGGGAATGAGCCTAAAAAAAGAAAGTTGTGGCCCAAAATCTTGCCAAGAAGACAAAACAACTGGTGCATAGCTCCACCATGAAGAATTTTCCGCCATCATTAGTAACCAATGAGAAACTCAAGGGTGAGGACAAAGGAGCTGGGTCTAGCCAACAGAGGGCGCCTGCAGAAGAGCGGTTGCCCAAACAGATCATCATTCAACACCCGTCTTCCAACATGTTCGAACAGCTCCGCAGGATACCCGACTTGTCATACGATGATAAGATGTAAATTCCTGAGATCTTACAAAGACAAGTAGAGCTGGTGATCGAGGTAAAAATCTCATGATCTGATAGAGTTTGAGTAAAGATCAAGAACATAATCATAACTTTACTATTTGTATGCAGCTGCATCACAACTCTTTCATGCTGGGCTATACAAACATTTGCCCTACTGAAGTAGTGACGATGGAGAAGGGGAGAGCAGAAGTTGTGGTTTCTGGCTCAGCTAAAGCTAGCACTGCAGAGGTCATTCGTTTGAAACATGCTTACACCTCAGCCAAAACCACCAAGCATGAAGCCATCGATCTCAAAGCCAAACTTGAGAAGACAGTTACCACCTTGCAGGATGCTTTGAAATGCAATGATGAGAGGTGGAAAACTGCATCTGACAACCATAAATTGGTGTTGAGCCAGAACGAGAATCTGCTGAAGAGGAACGACGAGCTGCATGTACAAAGCTCAAACCTGTTGGATATAACTATTAACCAGGCGAAGAGGGTGGAGGAACAAGTGGAGTGGATTGCAGCTCTAACTTTTGATGTAAGCAAGTTGAGTAGTCAGCTGGAGGAGGAACCTGCATAGCTCGAGCAAGAGCGACAACAGTGACAGATGAATGTAGAGGCAACTGCAGTAGAAATAGAGACTCAGGTGTTTACTATAGTAGTAGAGATGATAGCCAAGGAAAATAGGAAAGCTATAGCAGAGCTGATAGCGTTGAATCCTAGGATAAAGCTGGGATCCTTGGCCTCTGTAGTTGAAGCCTCTGCACCGAACTCGAGCTCAACACTTCAACGAACCACAAAAGCTAATACCACTATTACGACTGGTGGCACGCCTGTTGATCATGCAAAGCTACTGCCTTCCCCAATCGCTAGGTAATGAAAACATATCCTCATTGTTTTGTTGTATGGATATTTTTTGTCGTATGTTATGCATACAAAACTTTACATCACCTGTAGTACTCTTTTTATTTAATCAATATACTAAATCTACATGTGATTTATCTTCTATCAATTAATTAACTCTATAAATGTTTGTGGAGTAATTGTGGAGTGTGTGTTTGCGGTGCTTTATGGATATCCTTACAATCCTGAGCTAAGTCGGACTCATTGGGTAGCTTAAACAACTTGTGCCATAGTAGCGTATTCGCGACAAGGTCTCGTAGACCCTATTGCGTAGTCTGTTTTTGACTTTGACTTTGACCAGTGTGCGAATATACCCAGTCAAAAGTATATGCACAATATGGCCATTAAGTAGCCCGTAAGCGTGGCCAATTAGCTCGTTCGTGTATATAAATATTTACTCTGGACTTAGTATGGTATGTTGCGTAGCCAAAAATGGCGTGGTCATTGAGCCATTCCTTGATTATAAGGATGAAACTTGCAACAAACACAGTGGTGAAAGAATAAATTTTATTCAAAAATCAAAACATTGTTCCTAGATGCCTCATTAAAAAACCTCCCCGCGCCATCAGGAAGGAAAAAGAGCGCATCAATACAACTTAAACATTATGGCGATACAACTTTAGGTGATTGACATTCCAAGGATGCTTGAGTGCGCGACCATCTTGATCTGCCAATCTATACGCGCCATGGTGCCCTGCTGAAATAATTGTGTACGGGCCTTTCCAATTTGGTCTTAGTTTGCCACCTGTTTTACTACCGGAGCCTTGAAACACCTTCTTGAAGACTAGATCTCCCTTCTTAAAGTAGCGCGACTTCAAACAAGCATTAAAATGTCCTCTCATCAAGCTTGTATAATTATCTGCTCGTACCCTTGCCTTGTCTTGTCGCTCCGCTAATAAGTCCAGGCAGGTTAACCTGGCTATCAAATTTTCCTCTTCTTTGTAGTGATCGATTCTATGGCTTGGTACTATGATCTTCGTTGGAATGATTGTTATGCACCGTATACCAATGCAAATGGTGTATCTCCTGTTGTGGAGCTCGGGGTTGTTCGATATGCCCATAGCACCTCTGCCAATTTGTCTGGCCATTTGCCTTTAGCCGCTTCCAATTTTTTCTTGAGTCACTCTAGTAGCGTTTGGTTAATTACTTCGACCTGACCATTTTCCTGGGGATAGTAGGAGGTGGAGAAGTGCTGGAGAATCTCATATCGTTTGCAGAAGTTGGTAAGTATTGAATTTTGGAATGGTGGGCCATTATCTGTCATCAAAATCCGTGGAATTCCAAATCGGGTTAGAATTTGACTGTGGATGAAATCACATACCTCATGGGCATGTGTTCGGAATAGAGCTTTAGCCTCGAACCATTTGGAAAAATAATCTACCACGACAATAAGGAACTGTCTTTTTCTTGTGGCCATTGACAAATGACCCACCAGATCTATTCTATATTTATCAAATGGACATGGAACAAGGTTTTTCTGCATAGGTTCACTGGGTCTGTGTTGCGTATTCGAATACTCTTCACACTTGTGACATTGCAATATAAGAGTCTCTGTGTCATTTGCTAGCTCAGGCCAATAATACCCAGCAAGGAGAAAACGGCGAATCAGTGTCCACAATGAGCCCCTGCTTCTCCCGAAAAAAGATCAACCAGTATCGAGCTAAATTCTGCGTGATCAAGGCATCAGAGCAAAGGTCGGGTTGAACTCTTCCTATACAAGATATTTTCGAGTACATAAAAATTAGTTGCCTTGGTATCGAGCTAAATTCTGCGTGATCAAGGCATCTGATTCAATCGCTTGTTGGGTGTCTGTGTTAATATGTTGATTTCTGGAGGAAGTGAATTCGGCCAAGAAATCAACAATTGCTTGCCCCTTGATAGCTGTGCGCGGCTCGAACCGAATGTCGTATTCGCCGAGCTCGATGATCCCTTTGGTGAGTCTACCGGAAAAATCTAGCTTCTGCAACACCGTTCGCAGAGGAAATGCTATCCGCACCCTAATTACATGCCCTTGGAAATATGGCCTCATCCGTCGACCTGCAATAACCAAACTCAAAGCAAGTTTTTCGAGGTTCAGATACCTTATCTCCGCATCTGTGAGCGTTTTTCTCGTGTAATATATCAGGTGTTGTACCCCAGTCTGATCGCGTACGAGGGCCGAACTTACAACAAATGATGACACTGCTAGGTAAATAAATAAGGGCTCCTCGGCTGCGGAAGCAGACAAAATCTCAAGAGAGGTGAGATATTTCTTAAGCTCAACGAAAGCTCTATCATATTCTTCTGTCCAGGTGAACTTCTTAGCACCTCGTAGTGCTTCAAAAAAGTGATTAATTGTTTCCAATGCGCGGGAAATAAACCTTGAAAGGGCTGCTAACCATCCTATAAGACATTGTACTTCCCTAATATTCTTTGGTAATTCCATTTTCAAAATTGCATTTAGCTGAACAAGGTTTGCCTCAATACCTTGTGGACTTACCACATAACCCAAAAAATTACCCTTAGCAACACCAAAAGAGCACTTATCCGGGTTAAGTTTGAGGTTAATCCTTCGTAATAAATTAAAAACAACCTGTAATGTGTCCAAGGGTTGCGCCTCTCATACGTTTTAACGATCATATCGTCAATGTACGCCTCTAGAAGTGATCTTGGAAGATGTGATTTATCAATCGTTGATATGTCAAGCCTACATTCTTCAACCCAAAAAACATATTGTATGCTCCTGGTCTGATGGATGTAGGCGAATCTGATTATACCTAGATTATACATCCATAAAGGATAAGAATTTGCATCTCGAGGCTAAATCGACCAACTTGTCGATTCTTGGTAATGGGAAAGAATCCTTAGGGCACGCGTGGTTCAAATTAGTGAAATCTACGCACATTCTCCATTGTCCGCTCTTTTTTTTACCAGAACCGGGTTGGCTATCCAAACCGGATACCTCACTTTTCGGATGTGCCCCAAATGGCTTAATTTGGTCACCACAGCTAGTATAGCTGTCTGATTTTCTGCGGAAAAAGACCTGCGCTTTTGTCGTACGGGTTTGGTGCAAAGGTTAATAGCTAGTTCATGGCTTATGATTGATGGGATTACTCCTGAGACATCAGCTGCCTCCCAACCAAATACATCTAAAGTTTTTGCTAATAAAGCTGTAAAACGTATCTTTGAGTAATGACACAACTCCTTTCCTAATCGAAGCACTCTACTGTCAGCTATGAACGTGTCCACAGTTGTAGTATCTATAGTAGTTGAATTGTCGTTTTCTCATGGGTCGTCCACTGGGTCCAGCGAGGTGAGATCCAGTGTTCCTAGATTAGTATCCCTTTTACTGTTTAATTGCTATCGGAGAGGTTTTGACGGGTCCGACGGTATCGCGTAACACGTTCGCGCAGTTCTCTGGCTACCTCGTATTGTTCCTACTCAGCTGCCCACCGGGTATTTGATGCATTTTCGAAATGTACACGACGTCGCGTCTATCTTGTGCAGCTATGGTCTTCAAATTATAGCATGGTAAGGGCTCGGTGTATCAAAAAGTATGAACAATATCTTTAGCTCCTTCTTCGTAGCTCCATGCCCAACCTTTACCAACAACTCCACCTCCCCAACACATTGTGAGGTTCTTCCTTGATAGCAGACCAACGTCCATTGAGTAGGCCGGTATGGGGGCACGTTCTGCATTCGGTTAAAGCTTCTTTTAAAAATAATATTTTTCGAGCTTCCTCCATCAACCAGCACTCGGGTTACCATTACCCGTCCGATATCTAGGTGAATGGTTTAGGCGTCTTCATGTGATAGATTGACACCTCTAAGATCGTCGTTATTGAATGTGAGTTCGGCTACTGGATCCATGTAGTTTCGATAGGAATTTGCATCTATTTCGTACACGTCAAGCTCATTTTTAGCTCGCCTGATATGGTGGGAAGCCACTATTGTTTGTTATTTTCTGTTTCTTCTCCATTAGTCGGTTTCTCATTGTTTGGAGAATGGACCTCGTCAGGGCGATCTGGATGAGATCGTCTAATATACTGTATCAACTCATCATTCTCTATTAAGCGTTGAATCTCTTCTCTTAATTGCCAGCACTCATTCGTAGCATGATGATATGCGCAGTAATAGCGATTAGATTGTTTAAATCATGGGGCGTTCATCATGCGCGGAGCTTGGTACTTTGTGCGCCCCTTGGTTCGATCATAAATCACCGAGATAGCCTCGGTCAACGAGGTGAAGCATCTATTCGGTTGCTCGAGCTGTTGGGGTCGCCTATTATAATCCCTCCTAGGCTGCTCCTCGATCCTTTTCCGTTATGTTCCACCTTTTTTGACATATGATCCGCGCCACTCAGGGGACCCTCCCCTTCTGGAATCGTAGACCCTAATAAAAGTATCTGCCCTAGCGAGTAGGTCACCCATGTTCTCTGTTGGGAACTTGATGAGATATGCATACAACTCGCACTTTCGGTCGAGCCCTCGTTTCAGGGAGGCTACCGACATGTTCGCGGCCAAATCTGGTCAAGAATTCATAACATGAACAAATCTCGTGACATAACTCTTAAAGGACTCACTCGTTACTGGTAAAGGTCCATAATTGAATCTCGCTCGCGCTTGAGATCTTTGTTGCCAACAAACCTTTCTCTCAATGCCTTTCATAGTCCTGTAAAGTCATAGATGGACCCTTTCGCCAACCTTCTGAACGAATCCATGGTGTTATCTTTGAGGGTCATTGACAGTGCTTGAAACAACATCGCGTCGTCGGGGTTCAAGGCCATCATCATGTTTCTAAACTGCTCCAAATGCCTCTCTCGATCTCCCATTCCATCATACGCTTCCATCTTGAATGGATCGAACTTCCTCGGGACCTGATTGTAGTGGATATCTTTATTTTCCCGAGCCAGCTTGGTTGACGTTTGCTTTGCCTCGTCCCGCAGACCCTTGCTGCGATTCTTATCCCCACTCTAATCTTCACCTTCCTGCTTGTCATCTCGCTTAGACGATCGATCCGTTCTGTTAATTTTACTTGCCTCCGGTCCAGACGGTTGATGCACCCTGCTCGTTACGTTGGTCTTAGCGGTGAGGGAATGAACAGCGTCGTTCATTCCTGCCATAGTGGCGTGCATGGATTTCTCCCTTGCATCTCGGTCGAATGCTATTTTTAATTGCTCCTCCTAGAGGTTCTGGATTCTCTGCTCTAGTAGTAGGAACGCCGAATCATCTGTCGGGATGACTTCCACAGTTTCTCGAGCCCCAGCTGCATCCGTTGGCTGATGGAGATGCACCTTTGCCCGGAGAACGACTGTGGGATGGATTGGTGGTTCCACCGTTACCACTGCCCATTGGGGGGCATGGGATTACCCCTTTGAGGAGCTACAGGACCAGAATATAGGACACCTTGCCCCGTCGGTTGGTTCTGTCAGGAAATAGAAGCACAAACAAAATCTTCCTTCTTGTATCAAATATGATATAGATAATTATCCCAAACAAAATACCAAGTCTGAATAAAATAAACGCAAATAACACAGAACAATTTTTACGTGGAAAACCTTCCTAGTGTAGGAAGTAAAAACCACGGGACTAATTTCGGAGTCCAACCAAATATTCACTATCAGAAGATGGGTTACAAAACTATTCTCTAGATAAAACTAGAGTATACACCACCCAAAGTATGACAACTTCATACATAACCCCAATACACAAGATAGTAAACCGAAATCTAGAAAACTCATTGAAATATCCCCAAAACGCAGTTAGAAGAAGATGATCGAAAAACACACTTAAATGACTCCAAATCAAAAACCCTCTGAAAAGATTGTTGAGGGCAAATAGATGAGCCTTCTAAAAATTGAAGCTGATCGGACAACCGGAGACAGTCCGATTGAAAGCACAAAGTTCCGCCTCGAATCACCTTTTTTCTCTACAAAACTCCACTATAGAATATGCTGCTCATCTCCTAAAGACACTGTATAAATATATATTTATACATAAACCAAAATCCTATGTGTTATCCAAATTGGGCTTAGCCCATATGATAATTGGACTCCCACATAGGAAGAGCCCAATAAATCTCCCCCTTACGACTACGTGGGAGGATTCGCCATCCCGGCGATCAATCTACAATGCTCAAGCTTTCCCCTAGGAAATGCCTTTGTCATCATATCAGACCCATTATAATCTGTATGAACTTTATCAACCTCTATTAGTTTAGCATCAAGAATATCTCGAATCCAATGATATATCACATCAATATTTTTCGACTTTGAGTGAAACGACGAATTCTTCACGAGATGAATAGCACTCTGATTATCAAATAACTTTACATACCTGTGTTGCTCAAATCGAAGTTCTCTCAAGAACTTCTTCATCCATAGTAACTCTTTACTCGCTTCTGTTACTGCAATGAAGTCAGCTTTTGTCGTTGAAAGAGCAACACACTTTTGTAGTCTTGATTTCCATGAAACAGCACCACCACAAAAGTTAATTAAATATCCGGAAGTAGACTTGCGAGTATCAACATCTCCAGCCAAGTATGAATCAGAATAAGCCAACAACTCAAGTTTCTTCATCCAAAAACTGAGCTTCAAATTAGAGGTTCCTCGCAGACACCTCATAATCCATTTCACGACTTCCCAATTCTATCTACCTGGATTTGACAAAAATCTGCTCACAACACAAAAAGTATGAGCTAATTCAGGACGAGTACATACCATGGCATACATGAGACTTCCAACTGCAGATGCATATGGAATATTAGCCATATCTCTCTTTTATTCATTAGTTGAAGGACATTGTTTTTTGCTTAACTTGAAGTGACCGGAAAGTGGTGAGCTAACCACTTTAGCTTTGTCCATATTAAACTTATGAAGAATTTTCTGAGTGTATTTTTCTTGTGATAAGAACAACTTCTTCAAATCTCTGTCTCTAGGAATTCGAATGCCGAGAATCTGGTTTGCTGGGCCTAAATCTTTCATTGCGAAAGACTTACTTAAATGTTTCTTCAAAGAATCAATCCGCGAAGTATTCTTCCCAACAATAAGCATATCATCCATGTAAAGTAAGAGAACAATAAAATCGGCATCGGAAAATTTCTTCACAAATACACAATTATGAGAAGAAGTCTTCTTGTAGTCCTGCTCCCCCATAACTGACATGAACTTCTTATACCACTGTCTCAGAGCTTGCTTCAAACCATATAGGATTTTTTCAGTCTGCATACATAATTTTCTTTTCCTTCAACCACAAAACATTCAGGCTGTTTCATAAAAATCTCTTCTTCCAAGTCACCATGCAAGAATGCTGTTTTTACATCAATTTGCTCAATTTCCAAGTCTAGACTCGCTGCAATGCCTAGAACAACACGAATAGAAGACATTTTTACAACTGGAGAAAATATTTCATCAAAATCAATACCTTTTTTCTGACCAAAGCCTTTGACTACCAATCTTGCTTTGTACCGAGGTTGCAGAGAACTATCATCTTGCTTCAACCTATACACCTACTTGTTACTCAAGGATTTTCTCCCTTCAGGTATCTTCACTAACTCAAATGTACGATTCTCATGAAGTGATTGCATCTCTTCATTCATTTCTTCAATCCATTGAGTTTTACACACACCACTAATAGCCTCATCATAACACTCATGCTCACCTGCATCGATTAACAAAATATATTAATCAGAAGCATATCTAGTATAGGGTTGTCTATATCTAGTAGATCTCCGTGTTGGAAATTCAAGTTGTTCAAAATATTCTTCATTCACTTGTTCATCAACGAAATCATTATCATGATCACCGATATAAAAAATATGTGCACCTCTTGAAGCAGGTGAGTCACCATCCGAATTTTCTTCAACTTCTGTAGGAGTATGTGCAAGCGGAATATGCCCCAAATCTACCAAGTCATTCTGAGACATAGGCACTGAGTTTTTACTCTTATCAATATCATGAATTATTTGATCTTCCATAAACACGACATATATGCTCCTAATAAGCTTCTTATTAATTGGATCATGAAATCTGTAGCCGAACTCAACAAGACCATAACCAATGAATACACACTGTCTTGTCTTCGAATTGAGTTTAGATCTCTCATCTTTAGGAATATGCACATAATCTTTGCACCCAAAGACACGCAAATGATCATAAGAAACATCTTTACCTGTCCAAACTCTATTTGGGATATCTCCATCTAAAGGTACAGAAGGACAAAGATTCAAGACATGTACCACTGTATTCAAAGCTTCACCCCAAAATTATTTAGGTAGTTGTGATTGTGAAAGAAGACATCTAACCTTTTCAAATAATGTTCGGTTTAGTCTCTCAGCTATGCCATTCAATTGAGGGGTCTTGGGAGGTGTCTTTTGATGCCGAATACCTTACTGCCTACAATAATCATCCAAAGGACCAATGTATTCTCCCCTATTATCACTTCTAACACACTTCAATTTTTTCCCAGTCTGTCTTTCAACTGAAGCTTGAAACTTCTTAAAGACATCTAGCACTTGATCTTTACTTTTCAAAGTGTAAGCCCAAACTTTCCTGGAATGATCATCAACAAAATTAACAAAGTACAGACAACCACTAAGTGTTCTCGTTTTGAAAGGTCTACAAACATCAGTATGTACCAAGTCAAGAAAACTTGGTTTTCTTGAAGAAGTCGAGCTCTTGAAAGATACTCTATTCTGCTTTCCAACCAAACAATTTACGTATTTCTTTAAATGAGCTTTATGTTTCCCACGAATGTACTGTTTCATCCTCAGAATATCTAATCCTTTTTCGCTAATGTGACTGAGTTTTTTATGCCACGAATCAACCATTTCTTCCCCATTAACAACATTGATTTTCTCAGCAGGCACCCTTGCAGACATGATGTAGAGGGCTGAATATTTTTGTTCTCTTGCCACAACCAACAAGCCCTTAATAAGTTTCCATTGCCCATTCACAAAAATACTGCAATAGCCTTCATCATTTAGCTTCCCTGTAGAGATCAAATTCAATCAAAGATCGGGTATATGTTTAACACCCTTAAAAATAAATCTTGCACCCATGCTTGTTTCTTGATAAACATCACCAATATCAACCACTTTAGCCAAATCATTATTTCTCATCTTTGCAGAACCAAAGTCACCAGAGGTGTAAGCTGAGAAAACTTCTCTACGGGAAGTGGCATGAATTGTAGCACCACTATCAACTACCCAACCATTTTCATCAGATACAAAATTCACAACAGCATCATCAATAACAACGAAGTAGCTCTCTGAAACTGCAACAACATGTTTCTCGTCACCACTTTCATCATAATTTTTCTCCTTGTTCTTTTCTTCTTTACCATTGTTGGATTTCCCAAAATTATTCTTCTTTTTCAACTTAGGACAAAATTTATAAGTGTGCTCGATCTCATGACAGTAGTAACACTCCCAATCTGCAAATTTATTAGACTTGTTCCGACACTTGCTTCTACTTTTACCTCTAGTTTTCCAACCACGATTTTCATTTCTACCACGTTTCTCAACGACTAGAGTTTCTGAATGTGAAGAGAAGCCAACTGTTTTTATTCTCATATCTTCATTTAACACACTATTTTTAGCTATTGCCATTGAGATATTACCTTCAGGAGCTGAATTAGAAAGCGACATTCTGAAAGTATCCCATGAGTCTGGCACCAAACCAAGAAACCATAACGCCAAACCTCGTCATCAAATTTGATACCTATAGTAGCCAACTGATTAATCAAGCCTTGAAAACTATTCAAGTGATCTGTAAGAGGTGATCCATCTTGATACCTCAAATACATCAACTGTTTGAACAAAAGTAACTTACTGTTTCCTGTCTTCCGAGCATATAACTCCTCAAGTTTACTCCATAATTTCCTTGCATCTATTTCGTCTACAACATGATTCAACACATTATCATCAACCCATTGCCGAATAAAGCCACAAACCTGTCGATGAATAATTATCCATTCTGCATCAGACTTATCGTTAGGTTTTTCATCACCGAACACGGGTAAATGAAAACCTTTAACATAAAAAAGATCTTCCATCTTTGATTTCCATATATGCTAATTCGAACCATTCATCGTCACCATACTGCTTGTATTCACCTCCATATTTGATACAAGACAAGTACACAACCACTCACTCTGATACCACTTTGTCAGGAAATAGAAGCACAAACAAAATCTTCCTTCTTGTATAAAATATGATAGAGATAATGATCCCAAACAAAATACCAAGTCTGAATAAAATAAACGCTAATAACACAGAACACTTTTTACGTGGAAAACCTTTCCAGTGTAGGAAGTAAAAACCACAGGACTGATTTCGGAGTCCAACCAAATATTCACTATCAAAAGATGGGTTACAAAACTATTCTCTAGATAAAACTAGAGTATACACCACACAAAGTATGACAACTTCATACACAACCCCAATACACAAGATAGTGAACCGAAATCAGAAAACTCACTGAAATATCCCTAAAACGCAGTTAGAAGAAGATGCTCGAAAAACACACTTAGATAACTCCAAATCAAAAACCCTCTAAAACGATTGTTGAGGAAAAATAGACGAGCCTTCTCAAAATTGAAGCCGATCGGACAACCAGAGATAGTCTGATTGAAAGCACAAAGTTCCGCCTCGAATCACCTCTTTCTCTCAAAAACTGCACTATAGAATATGATGCTCATCTCCGAAAGGCACTAGATACATATATATTTATACATAAACCAAAATCCTATGTGTTATCCAAATTGGGCTTAGTCCATATGATAACTGGACTCTCACATAGGAAGAGCCCAACAAGTTCATCGCTCCCCTCTGGTGTATTGTTGCTTCGCTAGTTTCCTGATTGTCTCTCTCGATTCGTGACATTATGACTACCATGGTGATTGGTTAGGAAATTACCACATACGACGCCAAATTTGTTACGGGAATAACAAGTTTTACCATGATTAAGTCTTTAAGGTTTCAATCAAGAAAGAGATAAGGCAAAAAATGATCATTTTATTCATATATAGGCTCTTCCTATTTATTATATTGTGAGTTAGTGGGAAGTTACACATGTTTACACTTAATGCTCCACTAACTCACTAATGTCACCATTCCTATAATTTTGGAACAAGTACTTAAAACGGTTTGACTTAATAGTCAAAACGTGCGTTACACAATAAATAGGGAAACGTCTTGTCTGATCTGCACCATAAATCGAACAGGGCCATTCCTTAAGCGCGATCATATCTGTTCTGGTTTGCAGAGCTCGAGCTCACTGATCACGTGGTCAACTTATTTTCTTTTAGTTTGCACTCAATCTTGATCATATATTCATCGTATCCTTAATATGGTCGATCAACTCTTCTCCCCTAATGTCTTCGAGCTTGATCTACCTCTAAGCTTGATCTACCTTTGAGCTTGTCAACGCTGTAGAGCTCGTCATTTTCTTCATTTCTTACCCTAATCCAAATCCGCGATCCTCATGCTCGTGATTGTACTTGCTTGGGGGAATCCCCCATTATCAGTCCTCTGATTGCTCATCCTCTTCTCGAACTTGTCGAGTTCGGCCTCTCACGTCTTCATCTTCTGGTGGAGCAACATCTTCAACCCCCGGATTAACCTCCCCGAACTCCTGAGCAGCTCTCAGCTTACCTTCTTTCTCATTATCTACTGAATGGATGAAGAGCTTTCTGCCTCCCTTGTTTTATGACCCTAAGGCACCGACAACCACACCCATGTACTGTTCCGATCCCTGTACCTTTGTTCCATCAAAGCCCAAAGTCATTCTATAGTGGTCACCTCTCCACTATATGACTTTATTGTCCTTTGCAATAGTTACTTCAGGAACTGGCCACAACCCAGCTTTCAAGAAATTAACTTCATTAAACAACCTAGAAGGGTCTTGTAACCACGTCTCGTAAGCTAAGTTAGCTACCTAAATTAAAGGATTCTTTGCATCCTCAACTAGGTCCCGCTTGCACCACTATTGGTGTGTTCCCTCATCTGTAGCAATCAAATACATATGCTAGTTTTTCCCACCAAGATTTTAACTCAACAGGCTAGGAATCTTCTTCTTACACATAACCTTCCAACGACATTCCAATTGTAGATTCATCAAAGAATCTTCATGCTCCAACTTCCGCGATACAAACATGAATTTTTTTTTCTAGTTTTGATCAGAGGTAGGAAGCTCAACTATTTTCCTACACCCGATTAATTAGGTATAGACAAAATGTGACTTTGCTAGTTTTCTCACATCCATAATGGCCAAGAAGTCAGGCAAGAAAATTGAGATACCTAATAGGCATGCAATTAACACTACGTTGAGCAAACATCTACACCCATTGGCTGCTAACTGGGTGGGGGCATATAACTATTAAACTAAAAAAATCATGTATCAATAACGGTAATGGCAACCGTAAGCCCCAGTGAAAAGTAATAGTGTATAGGCAGGTTTAGTTCTCTCTCCCCTGATATGGATGATCACCGACTTCTGGCACCCTAAATGCAACATCACTAGGAATACCATACCTAGCCTTAAAGCTCAGCAGACCAAGTTCGTCAAGATACTCATACTTGGGCACTATCTTGTCAAAATAACTATTTAAAAATGCACGATCTTTAAATTTGGTATCCATAGCTTGAACCGGTTTACCCTGCTTCTTTATAATCTTTTTTGGGGCCATCCTGACTGCAATGAGCCAAATTGATAGGTAAGATTAAACAAATTGAGCGGAAACCTCATGCACAATCAAGATTACCATAGCCGATAATCTGTTCTCAAAGGTAATGGACCAGAGATCAACACTAATGGCTGAGAAAATAAGGTTTCATGCACCAACACTAACTAAGAAAGAAACAAAGAAATTGGAACATAAACATACCTTTTGGGTTGATGACAAACGTTAACAATGAAGATGTAACTATTTTCTTACAAGAAAAATTGATTTCTCTCGCCAAGAAGTAAACTACTTCTCTCAATAGATTTTTACTTATTTCTAAATTATTACTCACTATTAGGATAGCAAGTGTTTTTTCCCTCCACGCGCGATGAGATGACGGTTCTCATTCACCATGAAAGTCACTCGCACGTTTTCACCAAAACTGAAACTTCATTTAAAAGATAAATGGCTTTATTGCAAGAATAAGATACTTGGAATTCATCACATGTTCCAAAACCACTGAATAATTAAGAAAAGTCATCATTACAAGTCATACATTATGAAAATGGCATAATCTCCACTTCTGCAAACCCATGTGCTACTCCGATTTAAATGTAAGTGATTTTATTTAAATTCATCGATTTTGTTCTACTCAAGCACAATCAAAGAACTAGGGGGTACCCTGATGAGGGAGTTCCCACCACCTAGTACGTCCGAGCAGAGGCGAAAGGAAAATGACAGATGATTAAACAAGGTTGCTCATTGAAAAAAATCAAATGTAACATAACTGAGGCATCATGCAAAGCAGAGCTATATCGCAGAGTGTCAGCCAAAAAGCGGAAGGGATTCGACAAGGCAGGCGATAAATGGAGGATGAAGATAGTTATTACTACAAAGTTGAACTCGTTTAAACAGACGCCTTGCTAAGAAACCGAGCAGGAATCAACAATAAAGAAATGTTTAAACATCTACCGGGTAAATAGACTAAGGACGAGTAAAGCATACGAGACCTAATAAATAGGCAGAGGCCTTATGGAGGAACGGTATAGAGCAAAGCTATATCATTGAGGGCTAGCAAAGAAATAATTAGGACCAGCAAGGAAACCGATTAATGGAGAATGATTATGGCTTGTATTACAATATAGAGCTCGGTTGAATAGACACCTCGTTACGCAGTCTAAGTAAGAGTCAACATTAAAGAAACGTTCAGACATCTACCGAGCAATTAAACAAAGGGTAAGCAAAGCAGACGACACCAATCGAAGCCTATTGTAACGGTAGATAATCAAGGAAGGTAATAAATCCCACATGGAAAAAACAAATCAACGGTCCTTAATAATCAAGGAAGCTAATAAAAGCCACAAGGAGACTGAAGTAATGACCATAAAGTTAGGGTTTCTATCATTAATATCAATCTACGCATTAAATCAGTGGGAATATGTATTAATTATCTATTTAATATTATCAAGAGGAGGTATAAATATGCTCTAGGTCTAAAGAATTGTATCTTTTATAAAAATAAATAAAACCTCTACTTGTTAAAACCTCTATAGTTTCGTCATTACTAAGATCTCTCAAAAAATAATATTTTTCATCAATATGCTTACTTTTTCCGTGTAGCAGTGGATTCTTAGAGAGTTTGATTGTTGAGCTGCTATCATAAAAAATTGTAGTAGCTTTCACTTGCTTGAACTTGAATTCTTCAAGAATTCTTCTCAACCAGATAGTTTAACAAGCACAAGTTGTAGCAGCAATAAATTCAACTTATGTAGTTGATAAGGTGGAAATTTTTTGTTTCTTAAAAGACCATGACATAGTTCCAGTGCACAACATAAAAAATTTCATGAAGTGCTCATTATATCATCTTGATCTCCTGCATAATCACTGTCAGTAAACCCAAGCAGTTGTAATTTTTCACCCTTCTTGTATAACAACCCAAAATCTGTAATTCCTTGCAAATAACGAAGGATTCTCTTGGTAGCTAACAAATGCATTTCTGTTGGATTCTCCATATATGTACTTATTAGACTCACAAAATGCATTATATTTGGTCTTGTTGCAGTTAAGTACATTAAAGTACCAATAATTGTCTTGTAAAGTGTGTTATCCACCTTTTTTCCTTCATCATCTTTGTTTAGCTTCAAGACAAACTCAGTTGAAATTAATGAGTCCGAATTTAGCATGCTCCACGAACAAGGGCAGATCGGTCAAGTCTCTCCGAATACCAGACAGGTTACAGGGACAGGGATCGAACAGATCACCTGGACCGGACAGATTTCCGTGAATACTATGAACTTAAAGCAGTTCGAACTATGAAAAAAGTACTAAAAAACCTAAACACTTCTTGACTAAGCTACTTGCTCTCCTACTTAAGAGCTCATGGGTCTTTGAACATGACCCGGGTCCGTTAAACATGACCCGAAAGCCCATAAGGGCCCAAACATTACACTATAAATACCCAACCACCCGCATTAACTATGGGTAATGCGAATTAACTGCTACCAAGCTGCTTAATCATCTCTTTACTCTCTACTCTAACCGTTAAACATCCACACACCACCGTTAAACACCCACACACCACCGTTAAACACCCATACACCATCTTAAAACTCCACTTGAAATTACTAGCCTACCCTCAGGCAGTTATTATCCACATCAAATTGGGGACCACGGTGGGAGGCGACGGTGCCTGAATCAAGCATTCAAAACCAGCTAAAACACTCTGTCGGAATGAATCCGGACAATCCAGAAGTACCACCAGCTCTGCTCGAAGTGGTGGGAGAGAATGATGAGTACACTGTCGAAGAGCGTGACAGGTTGAGGGGTGAAATAGAGGCTCTGAGGGCTAAAAAGGCCAAGATGGGCATGAAGGAGAAATCCAAAGCATCAGTTGCCCATCACACCGACAACCCCGGAGAGCCTGAGGCTTCGAAAACTCATGTGAGCACTAAAAAGACACATGCCAGTTCTAAAAAGTCTTACCGGTCCAAGCCTGTGGAGAGTTCTGACTCAAGCTCAGAATCTTCAGGTAGCTCTTCGGACAGTGAGGGAAATGAAAAATCCTTGTCCTCCAGTAGCGATGAGGGTCGAACCAGAAAAAATCAAAAGCAGGTTAAGAAATATTCAAGAAAAAGAGACAGACATGGAAGAATGAAAAGGCATATTGGCAAGGGATCATCTCACCACCGGAGGTATACGGACAAGATGCTGATGGATCCCTTTGCTTTCCACGATGAACCAGGTATCTTTGCAACTCCTAATGAGGATACTGTGTTCAGTCGTGGAAGGAATTGGAGGCAGTCTCCTCTGTCTTCTAAAATTCTGTCCGGAAACCTCCCCAAGAGGTTTGATAGCACTAAAATGGAAAAGTACGATGGTAGTAGTGACCCGGACAATCATCTGGAGCAATTCAAGAACTTCATGATGAACTTTGATGACGATGATAAACTACTGTGTAGGGCATTCTCCCAGTCATTTACGGGGAGTTGTCTGAAATGGTACAACAGCCTGCCTCAGGGTTGTATTAAAGATTTTGATACGTTTTGGGTGGCCTTTCGAAGGCAGTTTGTAGGGAGTAAGGAGCTAAAGGGCAATGGAGACACAATAATCTATTGTGCCTAGGAGCCAAATGAGTCCTTGAAAGAGTACATATTCGTTTTGTGAACACAAAGAATGGGTTGGCTGATTGTTCGAACAGGTGGCGATAGCATCCCTAAGGCAAGGTTTGAACCCAGGAAATCTGGCTGATTCGGTGACCAGAAAGAAGGCCATGACCTGGGGGGGATTGCTAAATCAAGTTGGCAAACAAATAAACGTTGATGAAACTAAGAAAACCAGGGTGCACAGACAGGTGAGGTCCACCCCAGTGGCACCAACTCCAAATCAAAACCAGTCCGGGAACAAAGCAAGAGAAACCGGACAGGGGCATGGTAGGGCAAAAGCTCAGTCTCAGCCAGCTGCTCCTGCTCAAAGTCAACAATCCAGAAACAAAAGAGGGCCATGGGTCCAACCGGAGTGGTTCGCAGAGCTCAAAGAAAGTGTGGCCACCATTTTCGATAAAACAAAAGATGAGGTGGATTACCGGAGACCAGCAACCTTGTAGTCTCCCAGAGAGCATCGTAACAACTCCTTTTGCCAATATCACAATGATATTGGCCATACCACTGATGATTGCATAGCATTAAAGCAAGAAGTTCAAAACCTGATTGAAAGGGGGAAGTTGGGAGCATACGTTAAAAGAAGAGGAGGCAACAGGCCTGACAACACTCACCGGGTTGGTCCGAGTAATGTTGCCCCGGAGGGGGCCATGGTTATAGTTGAAAGGTTTGATGTGGATTCTGAGTACTTGGATCCTGATCCAATTCGGAACAGGGTGGGTGCTATAGAGGAATGTTCTAGGTCGGTCTTCGGGCTCATTAAATTCTTTGAGTCACTTACAATTTTCGGAGGGGACACTATGACAGCTCCTACTGCTTCTTCAAGAAAGAGGCATGTTCATAATTTAGCCTCCCAACTAGAAGGAGGCATGACATCTTATCAGTCACCAAACTCATTCCCCTTCATTGTCTTTGATGAGGATGATTTGAGAGACATTGCTGGCCCTCATGAGGATGTTGTTGTCATAGGAGCCTCTATAGGGGGCAATGAAATAAAGCGAATTCTGGTGGATATTGGAAGCTCAGCCAATATCCTTTTCCTAACCACTTATAAGAAAATGAAAAATCCAGCTGTGATTCAAAAGTCGGACAGGTCAATCGTGGGCTTCACAGGCAGCTCAGCCGATGTGATCGGAGAATTCGAAGAAGAGGTGTTATTGGGCAGGGGCCTTTTCAAGAAAATGGTTAGAATACTCTTTATTGTGGTGGATTGTCCCACTTGCTATAATGCTATTCTAGGGAGGTCTTGGCTCTCTAGGATGCATGCAGTGGCTTCAACAGTCCACCAATGCTTAAAGTATGCTGTTCAGGGACAGGTTGGGGTTGTCCGGAGCAGCCAAAAGATTGCAAGAGAATGCTATGCCACTACCTTAGCTCCTCGAACGCTGGGGGCAGTCAGAATAAATGATCAATAGCAGTTTGAGGGCCTTTCTGGTGGTGAGGGTGAAATTGATGACCCCAGAGAGACCCCTGGAGTATTGATACCAGTCGAAGAGGTTGAAACGCACTGTTTGGAAGAAGGCAAGAGTGTCAAGATAGGGTCCAAGATGCCACCAATGTTGAAAGGAGAGATGTTGAAATTTTTGAAAGACCATCAGCATGTTTTTGCTTGATGCAATGCTGATGTTACTGGAGTTCCATCAGAAGTGATATCCCATCACATATCCGTCCGGAGAGATGTAGCACCAGTGGTTCAAAAGAGAACAGCCTTCTCAAAAGAAAAGGCTGATGTCATAGTACAAGAGGTTGACAGACTCACAAAGATGGGCCACATTAAAGAGTCTCAATACCCTTTTTGGACTGCCAATCCTGTCCTGGTAAAAAAGAAAAATGGCAAATGGCGCATGTGCATTGACTTCACAGATCTTAATAGAGCTTGCCCAAAAGATTTGTATCCGGTCCCCCGGATAGATCAGTTAGTAGACTCTACTTCTGGGAACAAGCTGCTTTCCTTTATGGATGCCTTCTCCGGGTACAATCAGATTCAAGTAGATCCAAAAGATCAAGAGCATACCACGTTTGTCACTGATAGGGGTCTACATTGCTACAAGGTGATGCCATTTGGTTTGAAAAATGCTGGGGCTACTTATCAGAGATTGGTGAACAAAGCCTTTGCTGATCAAATTGGAAGAAATATGGAGGTATACATTGACGATATGATGGTGAAAAGTGTGGATGAGCAGCTACACTTGTCCGATCTCCAAGAAACTTTTGCCAACTTGGTAAAAGTAAATTTAAAGTTGAACCCTGAAAAGTGTGTGTTCTGAGTGCAGTCCAGGAAATTCTTAGGGTATATCATAAGTGAGCATGGAATACAGCCCGACCCGGACCAATTGAATGCTATTTTCCAGATGGAACCTCCTCAAAACATTAAAGAAGTACAGCGATTAACAGGGAGATTAGCTGCCTTAAACAGATTCATCTCGAGGTCCTCGGACAGGTGTGCTCCATTCTTTCAAACTTTGAAGGGTGCAAAGGGGTTCGAGTGGACCCCACAGTGTGATGAGGCATTCAATGAAATCAATAAATATCTTTCCTCTCCCAAAACTTTGTTCAAACCGATTGATGGGGAGACTCTCTTTGTGTATTTGCGTTTCGAGTTGTGCCATTAGTGCTGTGTTGGTAAGAGAGGTCGATGGGCATCCCCACCCAGTGTACTACATCAGCAAAAGCTTGATTGACGTTGAGAGGCGTTACTTGAAACTCGAAAAACTGGTGTTAGCCCTGGTGATAGCTGCAAGAAAGATGAGGCCTTACTTCCAGGCTCATCCTATCATCGTCCGGACCTCTTTTCCCTTAAAAAATGTCCTTAAAAAAGCAGACATCTCGAGCAGAATGACTAAGTGGTCAGTAGAGTTGGGGGACTTCGACATAGACTTTGCTCCCCGGACAGCAGTAAAAGCCCAAGCAGTGGCTGATTTCCTCGTTGAATTCCACTCCGATAGGGATTCGGAGCAAGCTACTGATACAAAAGACAAAAAAGTCTGGATCGTCCGAACAGATGGTGGATCTAACACTATGGGATGTGGTGCAGGAATATGTTTAACTTCCCCTTATGGAGATAGTATGTACCAGGCTATTTGTTTTGCTTTCAGGGCATCTAATAACGAGTCCGAATACGAAGCAGCTATAGTTGGGTTAAAGTTAGCCTACATCTGTGGGGCTAAGAGGGTCAAACTACTAAGTGACTCCCAATTTCTTGTCCACCATGCCTTAGGCCAATCTGAGGCTAGAAAGGAGCAACTTGTGAAATATTTACTCCTCCTCAAGAATGAAGCACTAAAATTTAAAGCTGTTGTCTACGAACACATTCCCCGGGCAGAAAATGAGCTAGCAGACTCATTGGAAACAATAGCATATACGGAGTCCTACCCATGGATCCATGTGCTTGAAAGCCCTTCTATTCAACTTAGTAAGAGTGAAAAAGAGGAAGTTTTTGAAATACAAGTGAACCGACCTCAAGACTGGAGATCTCCTCTCATACAATATCTGTCCGATGGTATTGTGCCTTCAGATAAATCACAAGCCAGAACATTGAAACACAAAGCTCATGGTTTCATTATGTTGAGAGAAGTGTTGTACAAAAAATCTTATAGTAAACCTCTCCTTCGTTGTTTGGGGGATGATGAGTCACAAGTGGTCCTCTCCGAATTACATGATGGTGAGGGATCAGCCGATTGTGGATTTAGAGCTCTAACAAGAAGAGTATTACTCTTCGGATATTATTGGCCATCGATTATGAAAGATGTTAAGGAATTGGTGAAGAGGTGTGACCCATGCCAGAGGTACAGCAATGAAATTCATGTACCATCTATTCCTTTGGAGTCAATTTCTAAGCCCATCCCTTTTGCTCGATGGGGGTTGGACTTAGTAGGGCCTCT
This sequence comes from Limnanthes douglasii subsp. nivea, assembly GCA_036936605.1. Lineage (NCBI taxonomy): Eukaryota > Viridiplantae > Streptophyta > Magnoliopsida > Brassicales > Limnanthaceae > Limnanthes > Limnanthes douglasii. Next base: position 132,491,498 of record JAUPFV010000004.1, read on the forward strand.
CCATGTGGCGTCCGGAGGACGTAGAACTATAATTGTGGCCAATCAGAGAGCGACACGTGTCCCACTAACTCTCGCAAAAACCGTTTTGAATTTGTAAAGCTTAACCTGTCCGGGTATCCCCATAGTTCTGTCCAAATTGAAAACCACTTCAGACATCGGACTGTTTTTCAGTTCTTTGACAAGAATACTTGCTCAAACACCTAAAAAGGGGCTCCTGATGAGTCCGAATTTAGCATGCTCCCCGAACAAAGGCAGATCGGTCAAGTCTCTCCGAATACCGGACAGGTTACAGATCGGTCAACCCCGAACAACAGTCCGAATCCTGCATGCTCCCCGGACAAGGACAGATCGGTCCAAGCTCTCCGGACCGGACAGATCACTTCGAACACTTAACCCAAAGAACTATTCGAACAATGACAAAAGTACTAAAAAACCTAAACACTACTTGACTAAGCTACTTGCTCTCCTACTTAAGAGCTCATGGGTCTTTGAACATGACCCGGGTCCATTTAACATGACCCGAAAGCCCATAAGGGCCCAAACCTGAGGGTATAAATACCCAACCACCTGCATTAAGTGTGGGGATTGAGAATTAACTGCTACCAGCCAGCTTAATTATCTATCTACTCTCTACACCAAAAATAAAACACTCAAATACTGCTATTAAACACCAAACAAATTACAAGCCTACCCTCAGGCGATAATTATCCTCATCAAATTGGCGACCACAGTGGGAGAAACAGGTGCCTGAATCAAGCATTCAAAACCAGCTAAGAAAATCTGTCTGAATGAATCCGGACAATCCAGAAGTACCACCAGCTCTGCTCGAAGTGGTGGGAGAGAACCATGAGTACACGATCGAAGAGCGTGATAGGCTAAAGGGTGAAAGAGAAGCTCTGAGGGCCGAAAAAGCTTAGATGGGCATGAAAGAAAAGTCTAAAGCGTCAATTGCCCATCACACCGATAACCCCAGAGAGCATGAGTCTTCAAAGACTCATGTGAGCACCAAAAAGACTCATGCCAGCTCCAAGAGTCTCACCGGTCTAAGCCAGTGGAGAGTTCTGACTCAAGCTCAGAATCTTCTGATAGCTCTTCGGACAGTGAGGGAGTTGAAAAATCCTTATCCTCTAGTAGCGATGAGGGTCGAACTAGAAAGAAGCAAAACCAGATTAAAAAATATTTAAGAAAAAAGGATAGACAAGGAAAGATGAAGAGGCATATTGGTAAAGGATCATCTCATAGCCGGAGGCATGTGGACCAGATGCTGATGGATCCCTTCGCTTTTCACGATGAACCAGGTATCTTTGTAACTCCCAATGAGGGTACTGTGTTCAGTCGTAGAAGAAACTGGAGGCAATCTCCATTGTCTTCTAAAATTCTGTCCGGAAACCTCCCTAAGAGGTTTGACAGTACCAAAATAGAAAAGTGTGATGGCAGTACTGATCCGGACAACCATTTGGAACAATTTAAAAACTTCATGATGAACTTTGACGACGATGATAAGCTAATTTGTAGGGCATTCTCCCAATCGTTTACGGGGAGTGCTCTAAAATGGTACAACAGCCTGCCTCAGGGTTGTATCAAAGATTTCGATACTTTTTGGGTAGCCTTTCAAAGGTAGTTTGTAGGGAGTAAAGAGCTAAAGGGCAATGCAGACACAATAATCTATTGTGCCCAGGAACCAAATGAGTCCTTACAAGAATATATAAGCCGTTTTGTGAATACCAAGAATGGGTTGGCTGATTTCTTCGAACAGGTAGCAATAGCATCCCTAAGACAGGGTTTGAACCCAGGCAATCTATTTTCCTTACAAGAGAGGGCCATGGGTCCAACCGGAGTGGTTCGCAGAATTGAAAGAAAGTATGGCCATCATTTTTGATAAAACAAAGAAAGAGGTGCATTATCGGAGACCAGCCACACTGTAGTCTCCGAGAGAGCATCGCAATAACTCTTTTTTCCAATATCACAATGATATTGGTCATACCACTGATGACTGCATAACATTGAAAGAAGAAGTTCAGAACTTGATTGAGAGGGGAAAATTGGGGGCTTACGTCAAAAGAAGAGGAGGTAACATGCCTGACAACGCTCACCGGGTTGGTCCAAGTAATGCTGCTCTGGAGGGAGCTATGGTTATAATTGAAAGGTTTGATGTGGAATCTGAGTACTTGGATCCTGATCCAACTCGAAACAGAGTGGGTACAATTGAGGAATGTTCTAGGTCAGTCTCCGGACTCATTAAGTTTTTTGAGTCACTTACAATTTTCGGAGGGGGCACTATGACAGCTCCTACTGCTTCTTCGAGGAAGAGGCACATTCATACTTTAGCCTCCCAGCTAGAAGGAGGCATGACTTCTTATCAGTCACAAAATTCATTCCCCTTCATTGTTTTTGATGAAGATGATTTAAGAGATATTGCTGTCCCTCATGAGGATGATGTTGTCATAGGAGCATCTATTGGGGGCAACGACATAAGACGAATTTTGGTGGATACTGGAAGCTCAGCCAATATCCTTTTCGTAGCCACATACAAGAGAATGAAAAATCCAGCTGTAATTCAGAGTTCGGACAGATCAATTGTCGGCTTTACAGGCAGCTAAGCAGATGTGATCGGTGAGTTCGAAGAGGAAGTTCTATTGGGCAAGGGCCCTTTCAAGAAAATGGTTAGAATACTCTTTATTGTGGTGGATTGTCCCACTTGCTATAATGCTATTCTAGGGAGGTCTTGGCTCTCTAGGATGCATGCAGTGGCTTCAACAGTCTACCAGTGCTTGAAATATGCTGTTCAGGGACAGGTTGGAGTCGTACGGAGCAGTCAAAAGATTGCAAGAGAATGTTATGCTACTGCTCTGGCTCCCCGAACACTGGGGACACCTCGCACCAACGAGCAATAGCAGTTTGTGGGGCTTTCTGGGGGTGAGGGTGAAATTGATGACCCCAGAGAGACCCATAGAGTGTTGATACCGGTCGAAGAGGTAGAAACACACTGTTTGGAAGAAGGAAGAAGTGTTAAGATAGGCTCCAAAATGCCACCCGATCTGAAAGATGAAATGTTAAAGTTTTGAAGAATCATCAGCACGTTTTTGCTTGGTGCAATGCTGATGTTACTGGAGTCCCAGCAGAAGTGATATCACATCACCTATCTGTCGGGAGAGACGTAGCACCAGTGAAGAGCTTTTTCTAAGGAAAAGGCTGATGTCATTGTGCAAGAGGTTGACATGCTCACAAAGATGGGGCACATCAAGGAGTCTCAGTATCCTTTGTGGACTGCCAATCCGGTTCTGGTAAAGAAGAAAAATGGCAAGTGGCGCATGTGCATTGACTTCACAGATCTCAATAGGGCTTGCCCAAAAGATTTGTATCCGGTCCCCCAGATTGATCAGTTAGTAGATTCCACCTCTAGGAACAAGCTGCTGTCCTTTATGGACGCCTTCTCCGGATACAATCAGATTCAAGTGGATCCGAAGGATCAAGAGCATACCACGTTTGTCACTGACAGAAGTCTCCATTGCTATAAGGTAATGCCGTTTGGGCTGAAAAATGCTGGGGCTACTTATCAAAGATTAGTAAACAAAGCTTTCGCTGATCAGATTGGAAGAAATATGGAAGTATACATTGATGACATGATGGTAAAGAGTGTGGATGAGCAATTGCACTTGTCCGATCTCCAAGAAACTTTTGCCAACTTGGTAAAAGTAAATTTGAAATTAAACCCAGAAAAATGTGTGTTCAGAGTGCAGTCCGGGAAGTTTCTAGGCTATATTATAAGTGAGCATGGAATACAGCCCGATCCGGACCACCTTAATGCCCTATTTCAAATGGAGCCTCCTCGGAATATTAAAGAAGTACAACGGTTAACGGGGAGATTAGCTGCCTTAAACAGATTTATCTCGAGGTCTTCAGACAGGTGTGCCCCTTTCTTTCAAACCTTGAAGGGTGCAAAGGGATTCGATTGGACCCCATAGTGTGATGAAGCTTTCAATGAAATCAAGAAGCACCTGTCCTCCCCCAAAACTTTGTTTAAACCATTTGATGGGGAGACACTCTTCGTATATTTGGCAGTTTCAAGTTGTGCCATCAGTGCTGTGTTGGTAAGGTAGGTCGATGGTCATCCCCATCTTGTGTACTATATCAGCAAACGTTTGATAGATGCAGAAAGGCGTTACTTGAAACTCGAAAAGTTAGCATTGGCCCTGATGATAGCTGCTAGGAAGATGAGGCCATATTTCCAGGCTCATCCCATCATCGTCCGGACTTCTTTTCCCCTGAAGAATGTCCTCCGAAAGGCAAACATTTCAAGCAGGATGACTAAGTGGTCAGTAGAGTTGGGGGACTTCGACATAGACTTTGCTCCCCGAACAGCAGTCAAAGCCCAAGTTGTGGCTGACTTCTTGGTTGAATTCCACTCCGACAGGGATTCGGAGCAGGCTACTGATATAAAAGATAAAAAGGTATGGGTCGTCCGAACAGATGGTGGATCCAGCACTATGGGGTGTGGTGCAGGGGTATGCTTGACTTCTCCATATGGTGACAAAATGTACCAAGCTATTTGTTTTGCTTTCAGGGCATCTAATAATGAGTCCGAATACGAAGCAGCTATAGCTGGTTTAAAGTTGGCCTACATTTGCGGGGCAAAGAGGGTCAGGCTACTAAGTGACTCCCAACTTCTTATCCACCATGCCCAAGGCCAATCTGAGGCTAAGAAGGAGCAGCTTGTAAAATATTTACTCCTCCTCAAAAATGAAGCACTCAAGTTTAAAGGTGTTGTTTATGAGCACATTCCCCAGGCAAAAAATGAGCTAGCAGACTCATTAGCAACCATAGTATATACGGAGTCATATCCATGGATCCATGTGATGGAAAGCCCCTCCATTCAACTTCGTAATGGTAAAGAAGAGGAAATTTTTGAAGTACAAGTGAAACAACCTCAAGACTGGAGGTTTCCTCTCCTGCAATATCTCTCCGATGGTGTCGTGCCTCCAGATAAGTCACTAGCCAGAACATTAAAACACAAGGCTCGTGGTTTCATCATATTGAGAGAAGTGTTGTATAAAAAATCTTACAGTAAACCTCTCCTGCGATGTTTGGGGGATGAGGAATCTCAAGTAGTCCTCTCTGAATTGCATGATGGTGAGGGATCAGCCCATTGTTGATTCAGGGCTTTAACAAGAAGAGTTTTACTGTCCGGTTACTATTGGCCATCTATCATGAAAGATGCGAAGGAATTGGTAAGAAGGTGTGACCCATGCCAGAGGTACAACAATGAAATTCATGTCCCAGCCATTCCTTTAAAGTCAATTTCTGAGCCTATTCCTTTTGCTCGATGGGGGTTGGATTTAGTAGGGCCTCTCCCTGTGGCGTCTGGAGGACGCAAAACTATAATTGTGGCCATAGACTACTTTTCGAAGTGGATTGAAGCAGCCCCTCTAGAAGGAACAACATCAAAAGCTGTTATAAAATTTATTTTATCTAATATCTGTTACAGATTTGGTGTCCCACAAAAGATAACAACAGACAATGGGCCACAGTTCGACAATAGGGAAATGGAAAGTTTTCGTGCCTCAAGGGGTATACAATATTGTTTTTCTTCACCTTTCCACCCACAAGCAAATGGGCAAGTTGAAGTGGCTAATAGAACTATATTGTCCGGTTTAAAGAAGAATTTAGAAGGGGCTCCTGGGAAGTGGCCTAGTTATCTACAAGAGGTCTTATGGGCCTACCGGACAACACCTGGGGCTCCAACGCAAGAGTCACCCTTTGGTTTGGTCTATGGGATGGATGCAGTAGCTCCCATAGAAGCAACTCTCTCATCATTTCGTGTTCACAACTTCTCCGAACATGCTAACGAGGTGGCAATGAGAGGTCAACTTGATTTAATAAAAGAAAGACGAGTTAAAGCTCACCTTAGAGTTGCACACTATCAGGGCTTGATGAGAAGCAGGTTTGCTTCCAAAGTTAAAAGAAGAGATTTCCAACCAGGGGACAATGTATTAAGGAAAGTCTTCTTACATACTAAAGAAGAGTTGTTCGGAAAGCTGGCCCCAACTTGGGAAGGTCCGTACATGGCGGTTGAAAGAATTAAACCTGGAACATATTGGTTGGAAGACAAAGATGGAAGAGTTTTGACTCATCCTTGGAATATCGAGCATCTTCGGATGTACTTGGAGTAGAATTTGTAAAATATTTACTTGTTTAAATATCCATGTAAATATTTGGGGGCATACTCTTTCCTCCCTGGTGGCACGGGGAGGTTTTAATGAGGTATCCGGGCTTTTGAATAAAATTTGATGCCTTCTTAAAAAAAATTCCAAGTGTTTTAAGTTTTGTCCTTTGTTACACTATCCGGACTGAAATAACTAAGGGCTATTTAAACTCTAGCCGGAGAACTTAAACACTCTCACTATGAAATAATTAAAGGCTATTTAAACTCTAGCCATCAAAATTGGAACAAACAATTAAAGAAGATAAGATTTATGCAAAACAGAAACATTCATTGAAATAACTTAAAGTGCCTTGGCCTTCCAAGGACTTTTGAATGGTCAGAGTAGAACAAAAAACTTGTCCGGTCAGATACCGGACACAATTACAAAAAAGAATGCCTTGGCCTTCCAAGGACTTTAGTCTGGATAAAAAGTAAACAGAGTAAATCATAAGTTAAGGTTGAGCCTTTGAAGATGGCTCACCTTCATCTACCTTCTTTCCCTTAGGATCGTCTTTCTCTTCGCCAATTTTCTCCCCGGTGTGTTCTTCGTCATCTGAGGAATCACTAGAGTAGCCATACCTGTCGCCTTCAGCCATCGTATGATACGGGAGGTCTTCAGGCTCAACATGAAGCCATAAATCCCCCAAGTTCTTCTTTGGAAACTTCTCATGGAAGAGTAGGACCATATCAGACTTCACCTTGGCGTACATCTCCTCCTGAGTGTCGATCACATTATTGGCATAAGTATCAATCTTGGCTTGAATCTTGGCCTCCTGCTCCTTTAGCAAAGTCGCTTTCTCCTCGGCAGCCTTAGACACTGTATTCTCAAGAGCGATTTTATCATTGGTCAGGTTGGTGATGATTTGATCCTTGGATTTGGATTCTCCCTTTGAGGTGGTAAGGTCTTTCTCCAGACCGGAAAGCTTCTCCCGGAGATCTCTAATGGTGTCCTCTAAAGAGGAGACTTTTGTGGTACTTGCCTCTTGCTTTCTCTTCAACTCCTCGGTTTCCTCCTTTAAAATGTCAGCATTGGAAGTGGCAGTGCGAAGGTCATCGGACAGCCTCTCTTTTTCAAACTTGAGATCTTTGATGATATCAGCCTGGTTTCAGACTTGTTTCTCCAACACAAGTACAGACTGAACGTTGCTCAACAAAGAGTGGGCTATGGGATCCCTTTCACTAGAAACGCTAAAAGTCTTACCATTAAAAGTGACCGTGTTGGAGGTGCTTGGAGGTAGGTAAGGCCCGGCAAAGTCATCTCTGGGAAGATTGAGGAAGTATTCACCAAGCTCACCAAGACCGGTGATGTCTACTCCATCGATGTTGATATCTCCCCCCTCAACCTCATTGGTATGAAAATCACCCGGAATCTCCTCAGCATGTGTTGGGTCAGCAGGATCAGCTTGGAAAGAAGGCTCCGGAGCCTGGAGAGAAAGCTCGTCTCCCTTAGAAGTTTTCTTCTTCTTGGCCTCCCGGTCTGTGCCTTCGCTTCCCTGTTTACGATTCCTCTTGGAAGCCTTTGGAGGTTTTGGGAGGTTCGTTTCTTGTTTCTCAGTCTCTTGCTCCACCACTTCCAGGAGAACCTCATTAATTTAGCTCTGGGCTGGCCCCTCCGGATCTGTTGGAGCAACCTTCTCTGCATCAGCAGGGTTAGCACCACCCACCACCTTTTTGCCCTTCTTCTTCTTTCCTTTCATCTTGCTCGGGGCTTTGGCCCGGCCTGGCAGGAAGAGTGTCCCATCTGGTTCATGGGTCCTCTTAAGCACAACGTCCGGAGGAAGCTGAGTGGTGAGCTCCTCCCAAGTCAAGTCTCTCCGACCTGTGGTGTTCCACAAGTGAGACCTTGCCAAGTTGCCACTGGTAAAAGAAGGGTGGAATCGGTTCCCCCATTTCTCAGCAGCCCAAGCGTTGATCTTGGAGCAAGTAGCCTGCCCGGCTTTCTGATAGTCACTGAACTCCTTGGGCAGTACTGCCAAGGAAAAAGTGAGACCCATTAGTTCGAACTACGTTAGAAAAGAAAGAGAGAAACAAAAGTATAAAGTGGAGGACTTACAGTCACTCCTCCACCTGCTTTTGAGGAGGTTTGGGTTCACTCCGGATTTGATGTTCTTGTCGTTCTCCTAGGCACCGCTAACAAATAGGAACTGAATCCTCCAATTCCTCTCAACCTCCAGCAAATCATCAACATCCTTGAAGTCATCCCCCATATGGAAATGGTAGAAGGGGATGTTGGGATTTCTGCACAGGCTGGCCACAACAGCAAACTCCTCCATTGGCAGAGGAATCTCGGAGAGCCTCGAGGCCATGATGCAGGCCATGAGGGTATACCAGGCGTTGGGGCTCAGCTGAGTATCTGACAATCTCTGGGTCTAAAGGGAATCTGAGTCCCCAGTTGAATAGCTCCGTGAACATGACCACTTCGCTCAGTTTGCAGTCCATAGGAGTCTCCGGGTGTATGGGGATCCTGATCTTCACATTCTCCGGTATTCCCCATTTTGTACGCATCCGGCCCAGCTCAGCTGTGTGGATGAACGCGTAGTTGATTTTCTGCAGGGCGAGGAGATAATTAACGCTGACCTTGTGAAAACAAGGCCCCACTTTTCCTTCTAGGCTCTCCGGCAGATCCGGATGCCTCAAATACAATTTCTCTTTGCCCTTGTCCTTCTTGGAAACTATCTCTCTGCTGGTCTGACCAGAGGGCTCAGACTCAAATGGAGCCTCTTCAACAGAGTCCTCCATTACTTCCTCCATGATTGTTGAAGGGATTTCAACAGTTGTAGTGGGGGGACGGTTCAAGTTTGACTCAGCCTTGTCTCCGGAGTGATGGGCCTCAGTGTCCTTTTGGTTTCTGCTCTCTGGTAAAGTTTCTGGAACAGAAGTTTCTTGTTGAAAACTCGGACTGATGCCCTCCGATCCGGACAGTCTGTCCTTGGGGGCTCTAATAGGCACCTCTGATCTGGTGCTGCTGTTTTTTTCCCCGACTTTGAGGGAGTTTTTTTAGACCCTTGGCCTTTAACTAACCGGCCTTTCCTCCTATCAACTAGCTTCTCAGGGGAGTGCTCCGTATCCGACCCCATTGCTATGAAGGGTGAGGGTTTTTTTAGGCTGGTAGTTGTAACTCCTGGTTCGACAGCAGGTTCTGATTCTTGGACCGAAGAACCAGAGATGATAGGAGAGAGGTTAGTTTGGAATAGCTTTCTAGGCTTAGTGCCTTTGGAAGAAGAAGAGCCTCGATCTGACTCTGTAGCAGAGGTGATTGGTCTATCAACAGGCGAAGTGGGTAACCCTGCCGCAATTCGTCTTTCTCTTTCAACCTTTTGAGCCTTCTCTAACTCAGAAAGGTTGAGCCACCCGCCTTTGACCAGAGCGTTCCTCGCTGTAAACATAAACTATCAAACAAAGTGTTTGCTTTAGGGAGAGAGAGCTCTGAGAAATTTTGCAGAGTAAATGTGAAAGAGATGGTAAATCAGTAGAAAGTGAGTTTGTATTTATAGTAAATCTGAAAAAAGAAGTTGATTCCTGGGAGAATTCGAAAAGATTGGTAATGATTAAAGACGGCGCTGATGTCATCACCTTTAATGAAAGATGTTGCTTTTCGAAGAAGGTGGGTCCGAAATTCAAGGTGAAAACAGCTGAAGCAACCAATCAGAGAGCGACACGTGTCCCAAGAACTCTGGCCAAAACCGTTTTGGATTCGTGAAGGTTTATCAGTCCGGACAAACCCATAGCCCAAGTTGACAGACCTGTCCGGATTAAAACTACCCCGATGTCGGACTGTTTTTCAGGTCTTTGACAAGAGCATTTGCACAAACACCTAAAAAAGGGGCTCCTGATGAGTCTGAATCCTGCATGCTCCCCGGACAAGGACAGATCGGTCCAAGCTCTCCGGACCGGACAGATCACTTCGAACACTTAACCCAAAGAACTGTTCGAACTATGACAAAAGTACTAAAAAAACCTAAACACTACTTGACTAAGCTACTTGCTCTCCTACTTAAGAGCTCATGGGTCTTTGAACATGACCCGGGTCCATTTAACATGACCCGAAAGCCCATAAGGGCCCAAACCTGAGGGTATAAATACCCAACCACCTGGATTAAGTGTGGGGAATGAGAATTAACTGCTACCAGCCAGCTTAATTATCTCTCTACTCTCTACACCAAAAATAAAACACTCACATACTGCTATTAAACACCAAACAAATTACAAGCCTACCCTCAGGCGATAATTATCCTCATCAATTTTAACCATATATTTAGATATTTTAAATAGTTTATTAGATCTTTCAACTAATATGAATTAAGAAAAGAACGATTTCAAGGATAATTTGAAGTTTAGTAGTAGTAGTAGAATGATAGTGTGAGAAATATGAATTATAAACATAATATATATAGTAAAATGAGAGTATTAGCCATTAGAAAAATGGACATCCGTTTTCCAAGACTATCCTTTCGAATAGTTAACAAAAACAGATATCAGTTTTAATCATTTAAAAAAATAGTCATTCGCCAAAAGGATATCTGTTTCTAAAGACAAAAAATGGATTTTTTTTCTTTACAAATAGAGATGAATCACCTCTATTTCTCATTCATCTCTCAATTCATCTATCAAATCATCTTTCAATAAATATCTTTCTTCCAAAAGTTTTAAATCCAATTACTAAAATCAAAACTGTAATCTCTAAAAAAATATCTTCTTATATAATCTTCTTCTATAAATTTTTTTTATCAAAATTCATAATCAATATACTCAATCAAGTTTGCTTAATGGTGGAGGATGATTGGTGATTTAAGTGCTTGGTATACTATAATCAATATACTGTAATCTCTTTTTGTGTGTGTTATTTGTTATATTTGTTTCATTTACTAGTTTTTTGTACTATAATCTCTCAAAAAATATTATTCTTCCAAAATATCTCAAACCCAACTACTATAATCTCTCAAACCAAGAAAATAAACTATGAATACTAATGGATAAAGTTTACACTGATGTCCACCACATTAAAATCGACATTCTTGTTAACAAAACTATGTCATATTTTGGATAAGTCCATGATATTAACTTATAACACACATTGTAAGAGAAAATATATATCATCAAAATTATTTTAAGTATCATTCTCTTACAATGTGTATCATAGCTAATATAAGCCAGTTCTTTAAAATACACATAGCTTTGTTAACAAGAATATAAATTTTAATTTAGTGTTCATCAGTATAAACTTTATCCATTAGGCTCCATAATATTTTTTTTTCTTTGGTTCGAAAGATAATAGTAGTTGGTTTTGAGATATTATAGTAGTTTTTTGGAGGTAAAAACTAGTACACCGAGTGATCGTAGTAAAAACCTATATACAATTAAATAAACCTTTAAAAATGATATGATTGCCATGTACAATACCAACAATAACTAAAAAACGTGTAATAAAATCAAGCACACAAGATGATATTTAACATGGTTTGGATTACAAAAAGTGTAATAAAATCAAGCCTACATCCACGGGTAACAGACACTCTTTATATATAACTAGATTACAAAAAGACTCTCAATATAAAAATGACTCCACAAATATTTGTAACAAAAGATAATATGATTCACGGAACCCTCTCTTCAGTGTTTATCTCTCACCTCATTTATCTTTTAAAAGACTTAGAGTTATTTCACTCTCTCAAAAATATCTTCTCACGTAATTGTCTCTCTAAAATGCAGTCACATCATAGTCACATCATGCATTACATAACAATATCTTCTTATATTTATAAGTATAAAAAAGCCTTAATTCTCCATCCGACGCGCCAGATTAAAACTCATTAATCAAAGAGGGAAATAACTGATACTTAATCAATAAAGGAATGCCTAATTAACATATGAAACCTATATTTTAGCTAATGGTGCTACAATCTAGCACTTCGGATCAGAGTGGTGCTTCTGATCAGTTTGCTTTTACCACCCTTGCTTCGATCAATCTGCTTCTATTCAACACATATTTTCTTTGACCCAATGATCATCAATCTTGTATATCTTGTCTAAGACATTAGGATCAGCAGACAGCTTCGAGAGTTTCAATAGTTCTTGCCTATAGATGTAACAACATATCCCACTCATGTGTACTCCTACGATAACACCTCTGTTGACGAGTTACTTCTAGCCTACACCTAAAAATTATGCACCTAGGGTTCTAGTAACTCTAGTATCTATTGCTTCCAATGTTTCTACTCTTTATAGACCATCTCACTTGTATCCCAGACTTGAACCAGTTTCATGCAATGCGTGAGCTTTGAAAAGGATAATACCTTAGTCAGACGGTTTTATTCGCTAGCAATCTTAGCCACCCTCATTTTCTTCTTCTTTAGCACAACTCTGATTAAGTACAATTTAATATCTACATATTTAATTTTCTCATGGAGCTTCAGATTACTCTTAAAATGAATAACACTTGTGTTATCATAGAACATTGCCACATCTTTCTCATCACTAATGAGTTGACTTAACAATCACTTCATCCAAATTGCTTTCTTCATGGCGTCTGTAGCAACTATATAGTCGGCTTTGGTAGACGACAACACAGCGAAATTTTGTATACATGACTTTCACCTAACTAATTCTTTAAATACATTAAATATCTAACCTGAAGTAGACTTCTTTGTGTCGAGGCAGCCTACGTAATCAGAGTCAACATACCTCTTCAGCATTTTATTAAATGTATCATCTGATTGTAACATAATCATATAGCAACTGAGCCCTTTAAGTATCTCATGAGCCATTTGAATGTATGCCAATGCGGATTTCCTGGATTTGATATGAATCTGCTTGAATCACTTACAACAAAGGAAAGATCAGGTCTTTTGCAAATCATAACATAGATAATACTACCAATAACATTAACATAAGGTATCTTCTTTATATACTTCTTATCTGATGTTTCAGGTAGTGCTTGAGTCACACTGAGTTTGAATTAAGAATCATTGATAGTTCAAACTGATTTTGCTTCAGATATCTAGAACTTCATTAATATCATATGTATAAATTTATGTTCATACAATAATGGATACCCCTTTGGCACGTTCCTCTTGATCTCTATACCAAGTATCCTCTTAGTCTCTCTCATATCCTTCATCTCAAACTCTTATTTCATCTAAGTCTTTTCCATTTTAATTTTTGTTCATATTTTCATCTTTTTTTAAACCAAGCTAAATCCACCTAGCCAACTATTGTATCCAATGATCATAAACAACCCAACCCTTGAACACAATCCCTCTTTATCTACCTTCAACAACGTGGGAAAATATTTCCTAGAAATTTCCAATGCCAAGAAAATAATCTATGAAGAAGTCAAAGTCTCTTCTAAATATAACTTCCCATCAATTGAATTTTCGGCCAATGACAAAAAACAATGGAAAATTTTGAAAACTATACCTTAATAAGTAAATTTGCTACATGCAGACACAAAATATTAGAGATTCAAAGGTTTTTTGATAATTTGGGATTCAAGGGGCACTACAATTTATCTTTTTGGGATTCTAGACATATCATGATTGAAATGAAGCTCCAAGAAGACCTTAGAAAACTATGGAGGATAAGTGTTTGGAGGGTTTCTCAATTCACTACGAGGATCTTAAAATGGACTAAAAGCTTTATTCAAATAAAAAAGTCTCTCATCTCTCTCATATGGATCACATTTTCTAAAATCCTTACCTACAAATAAGAAAAAAAAACATTTCTACCATTCCAAAAGCTATTTGTAATCCCTCCATGTATGGGTTCCAAAGAAAAACAAGGCCATGTATAAGTCATGTATGAATTTAATTGAGTTGGATGTCTCTAAAGATCCAACCATACAAATATGGATCTACTTTAGGACTGATTCTGGTTAATGGAAGCAAATTACTTATGGTACCATGCCTCACTAATATAAAGAGTGTTGGCACATTAGTCACAATTCCACTGAGTCTAGGAAAAAATTAAAGCCAAACTTTGTTTACCTTCAACCTCAGACTAAGTCAAATCTATTATTGTTAAAAATCATACCCAAGACTCACCAGTCCCTTGTTCTAGCCTTTCCCTCCATCATCTTCCTTCAATTATCAACAACAAGTCTTGTCTAACTCCCAAAATCAATCAAACCCTTTTTTACTTACCTATGTCTATCACAATAACCTTTTATCACCCACAATATATCCTGATATCTTACCTGAAACTTAAATTAAAGATGCTCTTAATACTCTTGAAATAAACCTCTCAATCACCACTTCCTTAAATCATTCACCTCTCTACCCCCTATTGTTATCAGATCTTGTTGCAGCTTACCTTCATCCCCTGCAAAAAATCTATTCAAAGACTTTAATTCTCTTATAAAACACAAAGCCACAAAATCTCTAAATTTTACAGGGTCTGCCAAACCGTTAACTGACTCTGATAAATAAATATATAAATCCTTTGTTGGAATACAAGAGAAGTAGGCAACAAAATTACTAGAAGAAGGCTATTTGTAGATCTTAATAAAGTTAACTTTTGTTGTTATTCAAAATCCTCTGATTAGCTTTATCCAGCTTTAAAAGAATGCAAAGCTTCTTGGTCGTCAGAATTCCTTTTCTAACACTTCCAACAAAATATGCATTTGCTAGAATGATGACTACAGAGTGGATATTGGCTAATCAAGACCAAATCATTCATCTTCAGGTCACATCCTTAGCCCTTAACATTTCTACACTAACTTTTATTGTTTATGCAAAATGTAACATGACCTTAAGGTTTGAATGATGGGAAAAACTTAGAGAATTTAAAGACAATTATTAACCTTGGATTTTTATGGGTGACTTCAACACCGTTTCAACTCTAAATGAGAAACTTCCTTGCAAAACGCTTTGCACTCAAAGAAAGGATATATTCAATAACATGATGAAAAATTATAACCTATTGTATTCTAACTATATAGGTTCCACATTTACTTGGAGAAATACTCATAAATAGAAGAGACTCGACCGTGTATTATACAACAATAATTGGTCAACTACTTTTGAATAAAGAAAGGTCAATCATCTTGCAAGGACAACCTGAAGTAAACTTCTTTGTGTCGAGGCAGCCTACGTAATCATAGTCAACATACCTATTCCACATTTTATTAAATGTGTCATCTAATTTTAGCATAATAATATAGCAACTAATCCCTTCAAGTATCTCATGAGCCACTTGAATGTATGCCAATGCGGATTTCCTGGATTTGATATGAATCTGCTCGAATCACTTACATCATAGGGAAGATAAGGTCTTTTGAAAATCAAACATACATAATGCTACCAATAATATTAACATAAAGTATCATCTTTATATACTTCTTATCTAATGTTTCAGGTAGTGCTTGAGTCACACTGAGTTTGAATAAGAATCATTGATAGTTCAAACTGATTTTGCTTCAGATATCGATAACTTCATTAGTATCATATGTATAAATTCATGTTCATAGAATAATAGATACCCCTTTGGAACGTTCCTCTTAATCTCTATACCAAGTATCCTCTTAGTATATTTCATATCCTTCATCTCAAACTCTTATTTCATCTGAGTGATTACCATTTTAATTTGTATTCATATTTTCATTATTTCAACCAAGCCAATTCCACTTAGCCAACCATTGTATCCAATGATAAAAAACAACCGAACCTTTGAACACAATCTCTCTTTATCCACCTTCAACAACGTGGGAATATATTTCCTGGAAATTGCCAATCCCAAAAAAAAATCTATGAAGAAGTCAAAGTCTCTTCTAAATAACTTCCTATCAATTGATTTTTCGGCCAATGGCAAAACAATTCTGGAAAATTTCGACAATTATTAAGCAGATTAGCAATTAGCTTAGTCAAAAGGTGTTTAGTTATTTAATACTTTTGTCCTGTCCGGATATTTTAGTTGGTAAATATTGTCCGGATTAACCCTGTCCGGTTTTCATAGTGAGTGATGGTGAATAATTCCAGACTCATCAGTAGCCCCTTTTTTAAGTTTTGTCAAAGGTCTTTGGCAAGACTAAAAAACTCATTTATCCAATAACAACATTTTCCGGATCGCTCATGTAGTTTGTTCAAGGTTTATCCAGACTGAATCCTTTTTAGAATTCCAAAAGTTTTTCTTTGGATCATGGGACACGTGTCGTAATTTGATTCGTTTTACCAGCCGTTTTCTTCCTAGAACGACACTCCCACTAATCCCAGAAAGAAACTCATGCATTTAATGTTTCTTACGTCAGCGCCGTCTTCAATCATTACCTTAGCCTTTTTGTTTTCTCCTAGGTATTATTAACTTTTTGCCTCACTAGAATAAATTATCTTCTTTTACTGTTTCACCATCTTCATCACTTTTTCAGTTTCTTCTTCTCAGAGCTTTTTACCTTTTCTCTCAAAACCTTTCTTGGGTATTTTATTTTCACAGCGAGAAACGCTCTTGTGAAAGGTGGTTGGCTAAATCTTTCAGAATTATAAAAAGTAAAAAAAGTTGAGCGTGACAGACGTATCGCTGCTGGTCTTCCAGTCTCTCCAATTAGTAAACCTGATACACCGTCTTTAGGAGCTGATCGAGGATCATCCTTTGCTAAAAGTGCAAAACCTAGGCGTTTATTCCAACCCAAACTCTCACCAATCCCTTCAGGCTCCTCGGTTCAGGAGTCTCAGCTTTCTACCGTTCAAAAGAAAGGAGTATTGAGTGCTAGAAAGCCCTCTCCGTTCATTACTATGGGGGTCAGATATCGAGAAACCTCCAGAAAAAACTAACCCCCGACGGACCACGCGTTTAGTAAAAGGTCAAGCAACCGGCTCTCAAACCAAGTTGTCCAAAACAGGGCCCAAGAAGTCTGAGGTCAGGGATAAAGCCTCCGGATCAGAGGCATCTATTAGAGCCCCGAAAGACAAAACCTCCAGACTCGGAGCTACCAGAATCAGCTCTCATTCCAAGTCCTCCGGAGTTGAGCCCCAGTCGGACACCAGACCCTTAAGAGAGGCTGATACTCAACCATCCGGACAACCTGCTGAGCCACAGACTAGCACTCTCCCATCAACAACGACTAATAAACCATCCACCATGATGGAAGAGGTGATATAGGATAGTGTTGAAGAGGCTCCATTCGAGACTGAAGCTTCCAGGAAAAACGGAGATGCCGCCTCTAATAAAAAGGGAAAAGGCAAGGAGAAAGTCTACATGACCCATCCGGATCTGCCGGAGAGTCTGGAAGGCGATGTGGGACCTTGTTTCCACGAGGTCAATGTCATGTATCAGCTGGCCATGCAGAATATTAATTATGTCTATACTCATACTGCTGAGTTAGGTCGGATTCGGACCAAGTGGGGGATCCCTGAATCTGTTAAGGTGAGGATACAAGTCACACCAGAGACTCCGATGTGCTACAAGCTCAATGAAATCGTCATCTATATAGAGATATTCAACTGGGGGCTCAGATTCCCCTTGGATCCACAAATTGTCAGGTATTTCCACCTGATAAAACTCTATCCAAGCCAGTTGAGTCCCAATGCTGGATATACTCTCATCGCCTGCATTATGGCGTCAAGGCTGTCCGGTATACCTCTTCCAATGGAGCAGTTTGCTGCAGTGGCCAGCCTTTGTAAGAATCACCATATCCCATTCTACCATTCTAATATGGGAGATAACTTTAAGATGGTGGATGACCTGCTTGAGTTAGAGAAAAACTAGAAGACCCAGTTCATATTCATTAGCAGGACGTGGGAGAGTGGGAGGAAAATTAAAGCTGGTTTCAACCCTAGTATGCTCACCCGTAGGTGGAAGAGTTCGGGTAAAATTTCTACTTTGTTTGTCTTTGTCAAATTGCAAGAAATTTGTTTCTAAATTACTTCTATTTTTCGTTGGTTAGTGTTGCCGAAGGAGTTCTCCGATTATATGGAGGAGGGGCAGGCCACATGTGCCAAATTAAATGCCTGGGATTCTGACCGTTGGGGAAACGCCTTCCACAACTGCTTCACCTCAGGCAACCTGGTGAGATCCCATCTCTGGAATACTACGGGCCGGAGAGATCTTACATGGGAGGAGCTGACTACACCACCCCTCCGACCGTTATCCTTAAGAGAACCAAGGAGAAAGATAGAAAACTGGCTTTGCTCTCCAGAGCCAAAGCCCCAAACAATGCTATCCAAACCATGTCCGGTGACAAGACTTCTGTTAAAGAGGATGTGTCCAAGGTTACCAACGAGAAGGAGTACTTGGTGCAAGAGCAGGAAAAGACGATCCAGGACAAAATTGATGCGTGCACCAACAATGTGATAGATTACCTAGAAAAGAGGTATGCCGAAGTTAAATCTGACATGGTCTTGCTTTTTCATCAAACATTTCCGAAGAGAACGCTCGGTACCATGTGACAGTACATTGAATATGAAGATATCCCATTCCATACGATGGTGGATGGTGATAAGAAGAATTATTCTAGTGGTCTTGACGATACTACCGATGAGGAAGTAGGAACCAAAGAAACTTCCAGTGACGAACCCAAATATTCAAAGAAGAAAAAAGATGATGCAGGAACATCCAAGGGAAACTAACCCTAAAGTTTTAACTGTTTTTTGTTTTTTCTTATCCTTATAATATACTAAAGTCCTTGGATGGCCAAAGAATTTTTGTAACTGTGTCCAGTTTGAGTCTGGTCAAGCCTTTCCTCTCTAAACTTAAAGTCCTTGGATGGCCAAGGCATATTTTATGTTTTAATATCATTATCTGGTTTTAGCCGGATAGTTTTACTTTGCTAAATTCTTGCTTTGTTTCATATTAGCTCAATCTTAATGGCTGATGTTTAAATAGCCCATACTTTAAGATGAGAGTGTTTAAATTCTACAATGACAAATGTTAAATGGTCATCATTCCACCGGATCAATCTGATCTGCCAAAGATCCTAGAAGACCTTAAAGAAACTTTTAAATCAAACCACTCCGAATATTTTAAGAAGGCATCAAATTTTATTAAAAGAAACTTGGACACCTCATTAAAACCTCCCCGCGCCACCAGAGTAGGAAAGAGTATGAGCCATAATATATACATGGACTTTAAACAAGTAAATATTTACATAACTTTCATTCCAAATATAACCAAAGGTGTTCAATGTTCCAAGGGTGGTTTAAGATTCTTCCATCTTTGTCTTGAAGCCTGTAAGTCCCAAGATTAAGCTTTTCAGTGATCTCATAAGGCCCTTCCCAGTTTGGAGCTAGCTTGCTGAACTGCTTCTCTGTATGATGGAAGAGTTGCTTCTAAAGGAGCTATTGCATCCATCCCATATACCAAGGAAAAAGGAGATTCTTATGTAGCAGTTCGAGGAGTAGTCCGATATGCCCATAATAATTCTTGTAAATAGCTTGGCCACTTTCCAGCAGCCCCTTCTAAATTCTTTTTGAGATCGGACAGAATGGTATTGTTTGCCACTTCAACTTGACCGTTCACTTGTGGGTGAAAAGGAGAAGAGAAGCAATGTTGAATGCCCCTAGAGGAACATAAACTTCTCAGATCCTTATTATCAAATTGTGGCCCATTATCTGTGGTTATCTTTTGTGGAACCCCACATCTGCAACAAATATTAGTCAGGATAAATTTTATAACAGTTTCTGAAGTAGTTCCTGCCAGGGGGGCGGCTTCAATCCACTTTAACGGCATATTTTAAACATTGGTGAACTGTTGAAGCCACGGCATGCATCCTGGAAAGCCAAGATCTTCCCAAGATTGCATTGTAACACGTGGGACAATCTACCACAACGAAAAGTACTCTGACCATCTTCTTGAAAGGGCCCTTGCCCAGCAAAACCTCCTCCTCAAATTCTCCGACCACGTCCGCAGAGCTTCCCGTAAAACCCACATTGGACCTGTTCGAACGTTGAATCACCGCCGGATTTTTCATCTGTTTATAGGAACTTAAAAAGAGAATGTTGGTTGAGCTGCTAGTGTCAACCAAAATTCGCCTAATATCATTTCCCCCAATTGATGCTCCTATCACCACAACATCTTCATGAGGATCAGCTATGTCCCTCAAGTCATCTTCATCAAAAACAATGAAGGGAAAAGTAATTTGGGACTGATAGGAGGATATGCCTCCCTCTAACTGGGTAGCGAGAGTGTGAACATGCCTCTTTCTTGAAGAAGAAGTCGGTGCAGTCATTGTGTCTCCCCCGAATATAGTAAGTGATTCAAAAAATCTTATCAGCCCAGACACTATCTTAGTATGCTCTATAATCACCCCTACTTTATTCCGGGCTGGATCAAGATCCAAATACTCTGATTCTACATCAAATCTTTCAATAATTACCATGGCCCCGTCCGGAGCCGATGTCCATGCATTGTTTGTTGGGCTGGTCCGATGAGCATTATCAGGCCTATTCCCACTTCTTCTCTTGACATAGTCACCTAATTTTCCTCTTTCAATCAGATTCAGAACCTCTTCTTTCAAAGCGATGCAATCTTCCGTGTTATGGCCAATATCATGATGATATTAATAGAAACAAGTATTACGATTTTCCCTAGGAGATTGAAGCGTTGTCGGCTTCCTAAAATGCACCTCATCTTTTGTTTTGTCATAGATGGTTTCCATATTTTCTTTCAACTCGGCAAACCACTCCGGTTTAACCCAAGGTCCTCGTTTATTTCTGGACTGCTGTCTCTGAGCTGGAGCTGGGTGAGATTGAGCCTTGGCCCTATTGGGACCCTGTCCGGCTTCCTTAGCCTTGTATCCGGACTGATTCTGGTTTGGTGCAGCCGGGGCAGATCTCACTTGCCTGTGTACCCTAGTCTTTTTCATTTCATCTACATTGATTTGCTTTCCAACATGGTTCAGTAAACCGCCCCACGTCATGGCCTTCTTCCTGGTTACCGAATCGGCCAGGTTCCTAGAATTCAAACCGTGTCTCAGAGAAGCTATTGCTACTTGTTAAAAGCAGTCAGCTAACCCATTCTTTGTGTTCACGAACCGACTTATATAGTCTTTCAATGATTCATTTGGCTCTTAGGCACAATGTATAATAGTATCTCTATTGCCCTTCACCTCCTTAATTCCAACAAACTTCCTCTGGAAGGCCACCCAAAACGTATCAAAGTTCCTGATCACCCTTGTGGTAGGCTATTGTACCATTTCAGAGCACTCCCCGTAAAAGATTGAGAGAAGGCTCTGCAGAGTAACTTGTCATCATCGTCAAAATTCATCATAAAATTATTAAATTGCTCCGGATGATTATCTGGATCCTTGCTCCCATCATAACTTTCCATCTTAGTATTGTCAAACCTCTTAGGAAGGTTTCCGGACAGTATTTTGGAGGAAAATGGAGATTGTCTCCAATTTCGGCCACAGCTAAAGACAGTGTCTTCATTAGGTGTTGCAAAAATACCTGGCTCATCATGGAAAGAAAAAGAATCCTTTAGCAGCTGATCCACATGCCTCCAGCCATGGTTGTGGCTGTGAGGTGACCTTTTTCCCAAATGCCTTTTCAACCTTCCATGCCTATCCTTTTTTCTTGAATATTGACTAACCAGCTTTTGCTTCTTATTGGATCTGCTCTCATCACTGCTGGATGACAGGGACTCCTCAAGTCCATCCTTATTCGAGGAACTGCTAAAGGATTCAGAATCTGAGCTCTCCAACGGTTTAGACCGGTGAGACTTTTTGGAGCTGACATGGGTCTTTTTAGTACTCAATTAAGTCTTTACTGATGGGTCATTCTCCCTTGGATTGTCACTGTGGTGAATGGCTCACACTTTTGATTTTTCTTTCAACTCTAACTCCGCCTTTTTAGCAGCTCTCAAGGCTTCCATCTCAGCTTATAGTCTGTCTTGTTCTTTGACTGTGCACTCATCGTTCTCACCCACCACTTTTATCAAAGGTGGTGGCACCGCTTGCTCGTCCGGATTCATCCGAACTGATTTTTCTTATTGGTTTTGAATGCTAGATTCAGGAACCTTCTGCTCCCACTGTGGCGCCAATTTGATGTGGATTATTTTGAACTGAGGGTAATTTTGTCAGATGATTTAGGGAATTTTAAGGGTATTATATGTTTGGGTGTTTTGTAGTGAGAGATTTGAGCTGCATGGTTGTATTAAATGTTCATTACCCTCATTACAGAAAGTGGTTGAGTATTTATACCCCTAATTATGGACCCATGGACTTTCGGGTCAAATTATGAAATCAACTCGAGTTCAAAGACCCATTAGTTTATTAAGCAGATTAGCAATTAGCTTAGTCAAAAGGTGTTTAATTATTTAATACTGTTGTCCTGTCCGGATATTTTAGTGGGTAATTATTGTCCGGATTACCCCTGTCCGGTTTTCACAGGGAGTGATGGTGAATAATTCCGAACTCATCAACTAGTATAACGCAAAATACCAATCTTGACTAAATGAATTCCCTATAGAGTAATCCTAGAAAACTTGAAAAAAGAAATACAATTATTTTTTTGAAAATGCAATCATTTTGATAAATAAAATTATTTTTTTTGGATTTATCTCTTCTCAGATCTCGTTCATATAGATCCATTTAAGAATATTATCATTGTCCTCTTTTAATTCCTCGTCAACAATTATTTTATTTTTAGGATGACCCATGGTAAAATTGAGCAAAACAAATCTAAAAATATAGTATGGTTCATGTGGCTAATATATTCTGACAACTTCAACTCTTACCAAATGATCATATATATTATTTAAACAATTATCATAATTTTCACAAATAACTTTATTTCTAGGAATCAATGACATTGTACTATTAAAACCGGTTGTCATTTGTTCTAAAATTTATTTGTGAAAAATGAAGATCATCCTCTAAAATTCTTAAATAGATAACAAGATTGGAAAGTTTTAGAACCAAATGAGAAGAAACAATAGGTGTTGAGCGAAGAGATGTGAATTTTGAGTGAAAATATGTGTTTCGTAAGAAGTAAGAAGTAAAATTTTAAAGTTTGCTATGTATTCAGAGTTTCTTTAAAAATAAAACAAATAAAATGCAGTCTTAGCATCACCTCGCCACATAACCAAGACGATACCGAGGCGAGCGTCATACTATTTAGGATGCCAAAAATGCTCGACACGAGGAATAGAACATGTGCACATACTCAAAAATCAAAGGGTGAATTTAACGAGGCGTATACATAGCTGTCTATGTGAAACGCACAACATTTGAATGATGACAAACATATACCTGTTCAGAAAAATACAATTTCTTTAAAACATATATTTTTTTCTCTTATATTTTTGTTGTTGGTTTATGTTAAAACCTATATATAAAGTTTTAGATTGAGAGATTAAAAAACAACCTAATAATTATTTTTTAATATATAGTATTATTTTTGTCTCATTTATCAAATTAGATTTTTGATTTTTTGTTGTTTGTATCGAAAGTTTGAAAATTTATTATATTTTTAAAATAGAATTAAAAAAATATAAACGACATAAAATATAAAAATAAATATATTAAATGCATATTTCAAATGTTATAACTTATGACAATATTTCTTAGTTTTCCAACAATTTAACAACGGTGTTACTATAAATTTTGTTTTTATATCCTTAGATTTCTAGCTACTGGAAGAACATAAATAGGAAGGCAATATAAAATTTATTTACACCACTAGAAAAAACTACAAATTAACAAAGTCCATCGTTAGGACAAACAAGAAATATGAAATCAAATGAACATGTACTTATTTCCCCTACTTTTAGACATGTTTCCCTTAAAAACAACTCTTCATAACCTTAGGCTTCGACACCTGCTAAAGCCCATATTTTTCCTATAAATTCTCCAGCTACTTGTCGATCTCATACTAGTTTTTTAGAGAGATAAACTTCTGAAAAAAATAGTTTTGGAAAGAGAAAGAATGTTTACGCGAAAAAAAATCCTGATCTTAGATTGGTTAATTGTGAGCCAAAAAGCCGACGAAATATGAGCTACCAAATCTTCCGTCGACCCTGAGCTCCAAAAACCTGTTGTCACATATTACAGTGCTTGGCCTCCAACTAAAAATTATATTGTAATTACCCTCTCGAATATCTCTTCTTAGCCATCCATTCAGGCGTGCTTAGTGCTTGACAAGAGTGACTTCAATATATGGTTTTGTAGGTTAAATTACAGATTAGAGTATATTCTATGCAAGGATCATAGCATTTTATTTTTATTGTACTCATAGCACATGTTGATTATATGATGTTAAAGCCAAATGATGATAGAGTTGTGAATGAGTTGAAAATTTGTTTGGATACTGAACTTCAATTTCTTCAAAACACTTTTTATGTCAACGAAATAATGAGGTTATTCAAGTTAATTCTCTTAACCATATAAAATATGATTTAAATCTTCTTCAAAACGATATTCAGATTTATTGTAACTAATTATTTTTTAAATTTTCGATTTTTAATTTGAAGTCATGGAATAACCATTGGAAGATTGATCTACGATATGATTCTTTCATAGAACTTGAAGAACTTTTTGATGAAAATCATAATTTTGATACAGGTATATATTTTTTTGAATTGCAGTGGTTCAGTACTAAGCTTTTTAGGCACCAATTTGTGAATTTTAAAACGGAAATTTAAACATGTATGTAATAACTGGATGATTACATAATTACAAATGATAAAAGTTATTAGTTGAACAAGTCGGACAATCCAAGAAGTATTGAATCTTGTAATTCACAATAGTAAGTTGACATTCACTTTGGCTGGTGTATGGCCTGACAATATCGACGTAGTCGCTTGCAACCGGTGGGGGTAGTGCAGCTCGGTGTCCTACAATTGCTTCGTACTCTTTGCGAAACTCTTCGTCATATCCATCTAATAACATTATGTCATCTCTACAATCGGCTGAACAAAATGCACCTTTGTGCCCATACATGAACACGTCTTTACCCCTCTTTCAGTTGCTTCTTGCATAAGGCACACACATTACCTAGCTTAATCCTCTTTGTATCTATTGTCTCTTCCTTTGGTGATTCAGTCGTGAAGATACTCTGAGCCTTCTCTTCCACTGGAGGCTCGGTTTGGCTTTTTTTAGCATAGAAACCTTTGAAACCTTAACATCAACAGCTGATATCTACTTAATCAACTTAGGAATTTAGATATCTGCTTAATCAACTTAGGAATTTAGTTTTACAGAATTCTGGAGAATGAGTGACACTCTCTTTCATACTCGGATATGAAATTAAAGATAATAGTCTCCATAATTTGCAAAAGGATAAACAAGAAAAATCTACTAAAATTATTACACGATATTTTGGACTAATATTTTTCCAATAAACTAAAAAAAATTAACAAAATGTTCAAATTAAAATTTAAAAATTTCATAATTGCATAACCTAAATATATCATACTCACACCCAATTTCAAAATCAAATCTTATTTATTAACAACAAAAAGCATTTTTCATCTTCTAAATTAAATTTGTTTTTCAACGATTTTAGTTGCCAGCTAGTTGTTTAATATTCATATCTTTTTCCTCCAAACATAAAAACTTGTTTTTAGAATTTTTTTAACCTCTTTTTTTTAAATACACAAACTAAAACATAATTCAATCCGAGAATAGAAACTCGGGCACTTATCTTTTATAAATTATCCAAAATTATTAACCTACCTATTATGAATTAGTTATATGAAAGTACTTTTAAATTCTCCATTTTAAATCTTAAAACACTAAATAATGTACACAACTTTCCAATAGATAAAAAGGGAAAACTACTAAACTTATTGGATGATGTTTTGAGTAATAAAAATAAAATTATTTTAGAACAAACTTTTTAAATTTTATAAATAGATATTGGTTTTAGTTTAATTGCGGTCACATGCGATGATTGGACTTTTTTATCGGTTTTTTGAAAGATGATACATTTTTTGCTTTCGGTTAATTTTGCTTTTATTTTTTAAAAAATTTCTAAAACATTTGTTGGATAAACAAGTAGATAAATATTTTATTTTATTTTTTGACATCTATAAATAGAGGTTTGATTCGTTTGATTTGAATACCGAAAAATATAAATATTTTTATATATTATTTTCAAAACGATTTTCTGAATGTTTTAGTAAATAAAGATAAAAATAAAATTATATCATTTTTTTTAAATCTATAAATGAATATTTGGTTTGTTTGATTTGGATAAAAAATCGATCTTTTATTCATTTGTTTAGTTTTTCCAAAATTATTTTGAGAATGTTTATTGATTAAATAAAAATTAACATTATTTTTTAATTTTTTAGATCTATAAATAAATATTTTGTTTGTTACACCAATACATTTTGTGTTTAATTCCTCTTAATTTTATAACTTAAATTTAAAAAGATAATATATTATAGATTATTTTATCAAAATTATTTATTTGACTAATTATAACTTTAATATAAATATATATTATTTAATAATGAAGATAAAGAAAAAAGTATCGTAAAATATTAGAAGGTAGAATGATAAGGAAGAGAGAAATATGGTGGGATAGGCTGAAATTTGAAAAACTCTTGGTACGATGAAAACGATTATAATAGAATATCTAAAACTATAAAAATAAACATGAATAAACATATTACAACTGAATACATGAATGCAGAGACACTAGTATAAAGCAAAATACCAATCCTGACTAAAACAATTCCCTATAAAATAATCCTAGAACCCTTGAAAAAAGAAATACTATTATTTCGTTAAAATGCAATCATTTTGATAAATAAAATTATTATTTTGGATTTATCTCTTCTTAGATCTGGTTCATATAGACTCATGTAAGAATATTATCATTGTCTCTTTTGATTTCTCGTCAACAATTATTTTATTTTTAGGACGGACCATGGTAAGATTGAGCAAAACAAATCTACAATTATAGTATGGTTCACGTGGCTAATATATTCTGACAACATCAACTCTTACCAAATGATCATTTATATTATTTAAACATGTATCATAATTTTCACAAATAACTTTATTTCTAGGAATCGATGACATTGTACTATTAAAGCAGGTTGTCATTTATTCTAAAATTTATTTGTGAAAAAATGAAGATCATCCTCTAAAATTCTAAAATAGATAACAAGATTGGAAAGATTTAGAACAAAATGAGAAGAAACAATAGGTGCTGAGCGAAGATACGTGGATTTTGAGTGAAAATGTGTGTTTCCTAAGAAGTAACAAGTAAAATTTTAAAGTTTTCTAATGTATTCAGAGTTTCTTTAAAAATAAAACAAATAAAATGCAGTCTTAGAATCACCTCGCCACATAACCAAGACGCTACCGAGGCGAGTGTCATACTATTCAGGATGCCAAAAAAAGCTCGACGCGAGGAATAGAACATATGCGCATACTCAAAACTCTAAGGGGAAATTTAACGAGGCGAATACATAGTCGTCTATGTGAAACGCACAACAGTTGAATGATGGCAAACATATACATGTTCAGAAAAACACAATTTCTTTAAAACATATATTTTTTCTCTTATATTTTTGTTGTTGGTTTATGTTAAAACCTATAGATAAATTTTTAGATTGAGAGATTAAAAAACAACCTAATAATTCTTTTTTCATATATAGTGTTATTTTTGTCTCATTTATCAAATTAAATTTTTGATTTTTTGTTGTTTGTATCGAAAGTTTAAAATTTCATTATATTTTTAAAACAAAATTAAAAAAATATAAACGACATAAAATATAAAAATAAATATATTAAATGCATATTTCAAATCTTATAACTTATGACAATATTTCTTAGTTTTCCAACAATTTAACAACGGTGCTACTATAAATTTTGTTATTTATATCCTTAGATTTCTAGCCACTTGAAGAACATAAATAGGAAGGCAATATAAAATTTATTTACACCACTAGAACAAACTACAAATGAACATAGTCCATCGTTAGGACAAACAAGAAATATAAAATCAAATGAACATGTACTTATCTTCCATACCTCACGAGACTCCTCGACCAACACCAGAAATCCCTCATCGAAAATTAACAAAAGCTGATGCAGCTTTGATGACAAAACGGTCCCTCGAACTAATTCAAGACAACAAAATTATGGAAAATTTCGACAATTATACTTTAATTGCTAAATTTGCTATATGCATACCCAAAATGTTAGAGATTCAAACGTTTTTTGATAATTTGGGATTCAATGGGCAGTATAATTTATCATTTTGGGATTCTGGACATAACATGATTGAAATAGAGCTCCAAAAAGACCTTAGAAAACTATGGAGGATAAGTGTTTGGACGATTTCTCAGTTCAAGACGAGGATCTTAAAATGGACTAAAAGCTTCATTCAAAGAAAAGAGTCTCCTATCTCCCTCGCATTTTCTAAAATCCCTACCTACATATAAGAAGAAGAAAAAAATTATACCATTCCAAAAGCTACTGGTAATCCCTTGCAGGTATGGGTTCCAAGGAAAAACAAGGCCATGTACAACTCATGTATGGATTTAATGGAAGTTGGATGTCTCTAAAGATCCAACCACACAAATATGGATCAACTTTGGGACTCATTCTGGTTTGTGGCAGAAAAATACTTATGGTACCATGCCTCACTACTGTAAAGAGTGTTGGCACATTGGTCACAATTCCGCTGAGTGTAGGAAAATGTTAAAGCCAAACCTTGTTTACCTTCAACCTCAGCCTAAGTCAAATCTATTATTGTTAAAAATCATACCCAAGACTTACCAGTCTCTTGTTCTAGCCTTTTTATCAATCCTCTTCCTTCAGTTATCAACCAACAAGCCTTGTCAAACTCCCAAAATCAATCAAACCCTATTTTGCCTACCTATGTCCATCGCAATAACATTTTATCTTCCACATTATATCATGATATCTTACCCGAAACTGAAATTAAGGATGCTCTTAACACTCTTGAAATAGGCCTCTCAATCACCACTTCCGTGAATCCTTCACCTCTTTCCCCTCTACTCTACTCAGACTTTATTACAGCTTACCTTCATCCCCTTCAGCCCCTGCAAAAAATCTATTCAAAGAATTTAATCCTCTTATAAAACATATAGCCACAAAATCTCTAAGTTTTACAGGGTCTGCCAAAAATGTTAAGTGACTCTCATAAATGAATATATCAATCTTTTGTTTGAATACAAGAGATGTGGGCAACAAAATTACTCGAAGAAGATTAAAGGCTATTTGTAGATTTTATAAAGTTAACTTTTGTTGTTATTCAAGACCCTCTAATTAGCTCTATCCTATATGTTGGAATAACTACATACCAATAAATTTGTGTACAATCTTTAACATAATGCTTTCCAGAATAGTTAATGACATAATCTCTCACCTTCTCCCTAAGATCATCTCTCAAGAGAAAAGTGGTTTTGTAATAGGTAGGCAGATTCAAGACAATATTATACTAATGCAAGAATTGATTCACGATCTTAACAAGAAAAAAGGAGGTGGGAACCTCATCTTACTGTTTGACATGACAAAGGATTTTGAAAAGCTTTCCCTCTCATTTCTTTATCAAAATTTTCAAGCTTTTGGTTCCAGTGAGGAGTTTACCAATACTATCAAAATACTTACTAGCAACTCTACTTTCTTTGTCATAATCAATGGTGTCCCTAAAGGTTATTTCAACTTATCTAATGGCCTTAGACAGGGGTCCCTTATCACCTAGTCTTTTTTATCCTAGTTGAAGAGGTCCTTGTTAGAAGCTTAAACATTATCTACTCTCAAGATAATTCCGTTAGATACAAGAACTCTGGTCCTACCTGGATTTCTAGCTTAGCCTTTGTTGATGACATTTTTATCTTCACCAATGGATCCTCAAGCCTCAACATCATCGTGAAATCATATCACGATGCATCTGGTCAAATAATCAATAAAAGCAAGTCTACGTTTATTCGCTCAAAAACAATTTCTCCTACTATAATTAACTTCCTTAAGATCAACACTGGTTTTAGTATGAAAAGGTCACGAATTAACTACTTGGGTATCGATATGAACATCAGAATTAAAATTAACCAGTTTGAATATCTCACATCTAAGATAAGACATAAAAAGTATGATTGGAATAAGATTCTCTTATCTTATGGTAAAAGGCCAACCCTTATTGAGTCTGTTCTAAATGTTATCTCTTACCATCACATGCTTAGCCTTCATCTCCCTAAAGATGTTATCAAAAGGATTGAAAGTATCCGTAGTAATTATCTTCGGGGCTCTACAGAAGACCATAAAGCTATTAACTGGTCTGCTTTGAACAATGTATGCCTTCCCTATAATGAAGGTGGATTAAACTTAAGAAAGTTTGATGATATGCAACTTGTATTTTCATGCAAGCTCTGGCATAAATTTAGAGAGAATAACTCTATTTTGGGAAATTATATGCACAATAAATATTGTAGGAACAAATATCCTATGAAAATCAAATTATCTCCTAATAATTCTTACACATGGAAAATATTAATGTGTATAATGCCAATTGATGGGTGATGAATTCAGAAACAGCTCTAGGGTAATTTTGTGTTACGAGAATCTTTTAGTGTCAAATTAGTATTAAGTTCTTGATTAATGAGCCTATTTAGAGAGAGAAAGTAATGAATAGTCCACGTAGGGAGAGAAATTAATTATCTATTAATCAATCAGATTATCCACTCGTGCGTGGTCCTTTTATAGTACAATAATGGGCCTCACACACAACTTAATTCCTACCTTATTACACATTTAGTCCCCATATTTCCTCACTTATTTATATTAACCCCTTCTATTGTTCTTTTTTACAATACTTCCCTAATAAAAAGTACTTTCTTACAATTTTCCCACACATATTTGATTCTCCCTCATTAGTAGCCGTCGAGTCCTAGTAAAAATATTTTTACCGGGACTGTAAATACATTTACAAGTTTCATCTTGTTTGTTTTAATTCTCATCGAATAATACTTCTTCGAACAACGTCCCTTTTTTAATAGCTTTCATCTTCGAATATCTTTTACTCTTCAAGTATCTTGGCTCTTCAAGTATCTTTGCTCTTCGAATATCTTTTACTCTTTAACTATCCTCAAAAATGATATTTCGAGAAATACCTCTTCGAGAAACATCTCTTCGAAAAATACCTCTTCGAAAAATGTCTCTTCGAAAAATTCCTTTCATGCAATACTACTACTTCGAAGAATACCTCTTCGAAAAATTCCTTTCATGCAATACTATCTCTTCGAAAAATACCTCTTGTGCAATACTAACCAGTAGCCCCACAATCCTTGTAATATTTTAGCAAAGCTTGAGTCATACTTCTCACCAATTTTGTGCGTTGGAATTGACTGTCCCAACATTATAGAGTCTCCCATATGAGGCTAATAAATTGCAAGGATTGGACTCATCGAAATTATCAGTGCGAACTGTCAGACCTTAAACAACAAATTCCCGCCTTTATTATGACGTCATTAGTCGTAATTCCTTGTCACCAAATATTTTTAGAGATCTTTACCCTGTTCCCAATACTTTTCATCATTAGATTGCCTCTTCCCCTTCTCCCTCGTTTGTCGAACCAACTAAATCGCGCCTATATTGCCCATAATACCCATGGGCAAACAAAGGAAATGTCGCCAGGCCTAACTTACCCTAAAATCCCATCTTTCTCTATAAATACTGACCTCCTTCAGTATCATTCCAAACTTTTCACTTTAAAATTTCTAGAGAGAGAAAGGTGGCTTATAAACCTCGTCGGATTCCAGAGTGGCTTCTAATTTGTAAAAACTTCAAAGAGAAAGTTGGTGCTGTTGAATAAGTTGAGCCTCAACCCCAACCTTCTGTCACTACGTTCTACGGCTCCTGGCCTCCACCGTAAACTCCACTGCCATCATACCCCTCGAAATTTCACAATAGAATCATGTTTTCGATCTCAACATCCTCGAACCCATGGGTAAAGATAGACATCACAAACATTCGTCTGGGAAAAGGAAAAGACACCATAAAGAAAAGAATAACTCTGAGGAGCGCAAGCGCGCCAAAGAAACTCCCTCGGAAACCCCATAGCCCCCTTTGGCTGTAATAGTGGAAAATCCTCCTTTAAAAACCAACGCCTCTGGATCGAGCCTTCTAGCCACCCCTTCGATAACGGCAACCAGGAGCCCTTGATTTTCTCTAGGAATAAACACCATTACCCGAAGACGAGTTTCGAACAATGCGAAACAAAGCCTTGGCTGCTAAAGGGAAAACAATTGCCTCAGAAAGTCTTGAGCCAGCAACTCAACCGATTTCTACTGCAGAGCAGAGTAAAACCATCGATCTACCCTTAGAGTCTTCTAGTCAAACGATTACCGCTCTGCCAACAATGTCCAAAGAACAAGCTCGTCGGATTGCCCCTAAGTCTAAGGGAGACATCAATCTTCCCTCAGAACTTGATGCCATTGCAGGCAAAAACATTCGAGGAATCGAAAACAAACATATGGTTGCGCTGCACAACATACCTTATAAGTACTTTTTTCCTTCGGAGGAGCCCGTGCTGAGGACCCGGTGGTGCATTCCCTCGTACATTGACATGAGGTTCCCCTCGGAAGGTGAGACTCCTTTATCAGTGAGGGATAATGAGTTAATTTTTTATACTGAAATCATGAACTGGGGGTTAAGGTTTCCTTTAGACCCATTTTTTTATCGAATACTTTGCCAAGATTGACCTCTGCCCTTCTCAAGCCGGTCCAAATATGTGGTTCACACTTATGGCATGTATCATGGCTTCGAGGATTTCGGGCATCAAATTTTCCTTGGAAGAGCTCATCGGATTATCTGGCTTAGCAAGGAATCCGTTTTTCCCATTTTATTCATTAACTTTTGGCAGAAGACAAAAGGTTTTAAAGGACTTGCTAGAAGCTGATAAAAAATGGAGGCAACAATTCGTCTCCTTCTCATGCCATTGGGAGACAGGGTCAGAATCTACGCCTTCAAATCCACACAAGCTATTCCTCTTGTGGACTAACAAATGTAAGTCCACTAACCTCTTCATTTACCTTTTCTCCTCGGATAATGATGTACTAACTTAAGACTTTTGTAGCTATGACAGGCATTTCAAAACCATACTCAGACTATGTGGAGAGTGCCATCACTGTCTTCACCAAGCTTAGCGAGTTGGCCAAAGAATATTGGGAAAACAGATTTCTCTTGTGCTTTATGAATAACAACTTGGCCATGAGCCGACTCTGGAGGTTGGACTTCCTTGACCGGTTGAACCTGAAAGAACTGATGACCCTCCCCCACAACAAGAAGTTCTAGAGCGAGTGACTAAGAAAGATATAGTCATCTATCTTCTGAAGCGCTCTCGTGCTAAAAGTCACCTTGGTGAATCCGACGAGGGAGTTTCACTAAAAGACCTTCAGTCAGACACTGAAGGATTAGTTGCCAATCAAGAACCATCCTCTTCAGCCAACACTGTTGCACCACCCAGTACAATTTCCCCTCCAAAGAAATCTGTCCATCCTAGCAAGAAGAAAGATACCAAGATAAAAGAAAGCAAGAAAAAAGTTGACTTGGAACCCATCCAAGAATTATCCGAGGACTGAAAAACACAAGATGATGTTCAAGAAACTTCCCAAGGCACTGAGCCCCATGAGGTATCAAGTGAGCCTAAAAAAGAGACAAGAGAAAATTCAAGTCAGACAACCAGCTCTCCTCTTACCCAGGCTTCAAGTCCTGCTCCAATAAAAAATTCTCCTATATTAGCACCACTCCCAGTTCCCGGAAGCGATTCTCCTCAACATGTGGATCTCAATATTCTAACTGGTGAGTCTTCAGATTTTGACCCCACAACAATCGGCTCACCTTCCAGCTCCTTTGAAATTCCTATGCATGATGAATTTTCACTAAGTCTTCGCAGCCTTCGTCATACTTCTGTTAACATGGGAAGAAGAATCCAGCATCTAGAAAACCGAAAAAACCACTACAAGTTCAAGGCTTCTCTTGCCTCCTCCCAAGTTGAAGAGGCCAAGAAACAATACGTCATTGTGGAGATTCAAGCATATGCACTTTATGAAAAATTGTATACCGCTGAAAAATATGTCATTATGCTCGAAAGATACTGTCA
Source organism: Limnanthes douglasii subsp. nivea (assembly GCA_036936605.1). NCBI lineage: Eukaryota > Viridiplantae > Streptophyta > Magnoliopsida > Brassicales > Limnanthaceae > Limnanthes > Limnanthes douglasii. The sequence goes on from JAUPFV010000004.1 coordinate 132,525,704, forward strand.
AGAGGAAATAGACCTCTACCAAAAGAAGACGGGGGTTCAGGAGAAACTTTTGACAGAGCTCCAAAAATCTCACCAACTGGCATGCAAGGGATTTAAAAATTGTTGTGATGATTACGAGAAAGTTACGGAGGACAGAAAAACGTTGGTGAAAAGAATTGAAGATTTTCCTAGACAAGTTGAGGAGGAGAAATAAAAAGCCGTAAATGCCTATGTGGCTAAGTGTGCGAACAACCGCAACGCTCGAGATGCTACAATTCGAGCAGGGCTGATCACCCAAATTCATGCAGAACACCTCGAGTATGACTTAGGCAGTTTTTTTAAGCTTGTCTCCCCCGACCTTTGCCCTCCTAACATTGTGGTGAGTGAGAGTGAGGCATCGGATTTTGAGGAGAGCGACTCCTCGAAAAATTCTGACCAGTTAAAAAATGTTAGCATGTTTGGCAATTTTTGTATATAAGTCCTTGTAAGGCAATTTTTGTAACCCATCTGATTTACTGTGAGAAGCAGCCTCCTCGCGTTTCTGTGTATGCCACTTTCTGAAATGACAATCTTATAACTTGTTAATCTTCACATTTTTCATATGAGAGAATAAGTGTGTGCCAACTTGCGTTGAATGGTTCCTTTATACTGATTTGCATCGTAATATTCATTATATGCTGCTCTAAGGCTACCTTAAAGAATAATTTGAGGCACCCAAATTTTTTTATCTCAAAAGGAATAGTGTGAGGCAAAAAATATCGTTCCACAAAGAATAATTCGAGGCACAGAATATTGTCTTAGAAAGAATATTTTGAGGCAAAAAATGAAGTTGTATTAATTAGCTCATAGTGGCACCTCGTTAAAACCTTCCTGTGCCTAACAGGGTAGGAAAGAGTATGCCCTCGCTGTTTTTTGTAAACCTAAAAATACACCAAAAAATATATTACATGCTCACTTCTTCCTTATTCCAAATACAACTTTAAGTGTTCGATATTCCATGGATGCCTAAGATATCGCCCTTCCTTGTATTTTAACCTATATGTTCCCTGCTTTACTTTCTCCATCACTTCATAAGGGCCCTCCCAATTTGGCCCCAACTTTCAAAGACTCTTCTCTTTAGTGTGCAGAAAAACGTTTCGTAATACTTTGTCCCCCACCTTGAAATCTCTTTGCTTCACTTTAGAAGCATACCTACTCCTCATTAACGTTTGATAATGCAAGGATTTCAACTGTCCTCGTCGTCTTTTCTCTTCAACCAGATCCAATTCCAAGGCTCTGCTTTGATCGTTCAAATTTTTTATATAAGCTACCACACGATACGATGGGAAGACAATCTCTGAAGGGACAACTGCATCCATACCGTACACTAAAAAAAATAGAGTTGTAGCAGTTGAGGTTCGAGGCATTGTTCTATAAGCCCATAACACTTCTTGTAAATAATCACGCCCCTTTCCAGCCTTTCCATCCAAATTCTTTTTCAACCCATCCAAAATTGTTCGATTAGTCACTTCCACCTGACCATTAGCTTGGGGATGGAATGAGGCAGAAAAGCATTTTCGTATGCCCTAGAAAGGCAAAAGCTTTTAAACTCCTTGTTATCGAATTGAGGCCCATTATCCGTCGTGATTTTTACCGGTACCCCAAAACGACAGCAAATATTCGAGACAATGAACTTGATAACATATTTTGCTTTTGTTCCTGCTAGAGGTTCCGCTTCCACCCACTTTAAAAAATATTCAATGCTACGATTATAGTTTGCCTTCCACCAGATGCCATTGGTAGGGGCCCAACTAGGTCAATACCCCACCTAATAAATGGGACTGCTTCTGAAATACTTTCCAAGAGCACCTCAGGCTTTTGTATTACGTTCGAATAGCGCTGACACGTGTCACACTGCTTTACCAAATCTTTCGCATCAGAAGAGATAGTCGGCCAATAATAGCCAGCCAAGAATACTCGTCGAATTAACGCCTTATACCCACAATGGGTCGAACCTTCCCCATCGTGCAATGCTGACAGGAAAAACTGCGACTCGTCCTTAGCCAAACACCTCAGTAATGGTCTGCTCAAGGATTTCTTAGATAGGACTTCTCCTAACATGATATAACCATGAGACTTAAATCTGACCCTCCTAGCCTTAGACTTTTCTGTGGGTAAACTATCGTTTTCCAAAACGTCTACGATCTCTGACCTCCAATAACTTGTGATCACATTGCTTACTTCTTTAATGTTCATCAAATGCTCTGTATCGGCCGTAACCGAAGGATGCTCCTGAACCAGGACCCATGGGTAACCCTCCGTTCGTGAAACTGCAGCCAAAGAATCACGGACGACAGTTGTCTCCCTTCGAACATGCTAGTATTGAACCCCATCAAATTTGGCAACCAAATCTTTTAACACTTTTAAGTACTGGATCAGCTTATCTTTTCGTGCCTTAGACTCACCCAAAGCTTGATTTATGACAAACTATGAATCACTGATCAATTTAATCTTTCTAGCTCCACATATTCTAGCCAATCGTAAACTTGCTAAGGCTGCCTCATTCTCTTCCTCATTATTGGTTTCCTTGAAACCAAATCGAGTAGCCTGAAACATGGCTATCCCCTCTGGAGAAACTAATTGGACACCTGCACCACTTCCAGAATTATTCGACCCCTCATCCGTTTGAACAAACTATTTCGTCTGATCCGATTGGTCAACAATCTCCATGTCGTTCCTTTTTTAGTGGAATTCGACCAAGAAATCAGCCAAAACCTGAGGTTTGATTGCCGTCCGAGGCTCGAATGTTATGTCGAAATCTCCCAGTTCAACTGACCATTTCGTCATTCTCCCAGATATATCCGGCCTCTGTAACAAACCTTTCAGGGGAAACGTCGTTCGAACAACAATAGGATGGGCTTGGAAATATGGTCTCATTTTTCCAGCAGCTATTACCAATTCCAAAACTACCTTTTCCAACTTAAGATATCGTTTCTCAGCATCCAGCAAACTTTTGCTAACGTAATAGATGCGTTTCAACATACCGACCTCTTCCCGGAGTAAAACGGCACTGACTGCACAATCTGATACCGACACATAGATAATTAATTTTTCCCTCATAAATGGTTTATGCAGTATATCCGGGGACATCAAATATTCTTGAATTTGGAGAAACGCGACTGAACACTCCTCGGTCCAATTAAACTGTTTCGCATTCCGTAATACCTTGAAGAAATGTGCACATTTGTCCGATGATCGAGAAATAAACTTGTTCAATGCCGCAAATCTCCCTGTTAGAATCTGGACTTCCTTGATATACCGAGGCGGCGTCATAGTTGTCAAAGCTTTTATCTGTTCTGGGTCAGCTTCTATGCCCCTTTCACTTATCATATAGCTAAGGAATTTACCCGATCATACCCCAAAAATGCATTTTTCTCGATTCAATTTCAAATTGACTTTACTTAGATTGTTAAAAGTTTCCTCTAAGTCAGAGAAATGATCCTCGTCCCGCAAACGTTTTACAAGCATATCATCGATATAGGCTTCGACATTCCTACCAATTTGTCCATCAAAGGTTTTGTTGACCAAACGCTGATAATTCATTCAAAGACTTTAATCCTCTTATAAAACACAAAGCCAAAAAAACTCTAAGTTTTACAGGGTCTGTCAAAAACGTTAACTGACTCTGATAAATGAATATATCAATATTTTGCTAGAATACAAGAAAAGTGGGCAACAAAATTACTCAAAGAAGATTAAAGGCTATTTGTAGATTTTATAAAGTAAACTTTTTTTGTTATTCAAGAGCCTCTAATTAGCTATATCCTACATGTTGGAGTAACTACATACTAATAAATTTGTGTACAATCTTTAACATAATGCTTTCCCTAATAGTTAATGACATAATCTCTCACCTTCAGCCTAAGATTATCTCTCAAGAGAAAAGTGGTTTTGTAATAGGTAGGTAGATTCAAGACAATATTATACTAATGCAAGAATTGATTCGCGATCTTAACAAGAAAAAAAAGAGGTGGGAACCTCATCTTACTATTTGACATGCAAAGGATTTTGAAAAGCTTTCCCTCTTATTTCTTTATCAAATTTTTCAAGCTTTTTGTTTGAGTGAGGCGTTTACCAATACTATCAAAAACTTTACTAGCAACTCTACTTTCTCTGTCATAATCAATGGTGTCCCTAAAGTTTATTTCAACTTATCTAGTGGCCTTAGACAGGGGAGTCCCTTATAACCTAGTTGTTTTTATCCTAGTTGAAGAGGTCCTTGTTAGAAGCTTAAACATTATATACTCTCAAGATAATTCCGTTAAATACAAGAACTCTGGTCCTACCTGGATTTCTAGCTTAGCCTTTGTTGATGATATTGTTATCTTCACCAATGGCTCATCAAGCCTCAACATCATCGTGAAACAATATCACGATGCATCTGGTCAAACAATCAATAAAAGAAAGTCTACGTTTATTCCCTCAAAAATAATTTCTCCCACTATAATTAACTTGTTTAAGATCAACACTGGTTTTAGTATAAAAAGGTCACGAATTAACTACTTGGGTATCGATATAAACATCAGAATTAAAATTAACCAGTTTGAAGATCTCACATCTAAGATAAGACAGAAAAAGTACGATTAGAATAAGATTCTCTTATCTTATGGTAAAAGGCCAACCCTTATTCAGTTTGTTCTAAATGTTATCCCTTACTATCAGATTCTTAGCCTTCATCTCCCTAAGCGTGTTATCAAAAGGATTGAAAGTATCCGTAGTAATTATCTTTGGGGCTCTACAGAAGACCATAAAGCTATTCACTGGTCTGCTTGGAACAAGGTCGTCCTTCCCTATAATGAAGGTGGATTAAACTTAAGAAAGTTTGATGATATACAACTTGTATTTTCATGCAAGCTCTGGCATAAATTTAGAGAGAATAACTCTATTTTGGCCAATAATATGCACAATAAATATTGTTGGAACAAATATCTTATGAAAATCAAATCATCTCCTAATAATTCTTACACATGGAAAATATTAATGTGTATAATGCCAATTGATGTGAGCTTCATCTTTTGGTAGCTTAGGAAAGGCAACGTGGAATTTTGGTTAGATAGCTGGTGCACCATTAAGCCTTTTATCTCTCTCAATCTTAGTATATCTAACTCTTGGTATAATCAAGACATGGTCAAATACTTCTACTCTAATGGTACTTGGAACATTGGCAAGCTTCAGGAGCTGGTTTTCCCTGTTGAATATTGATATAATTCAAAGGTTTACTCTTAAAGAAAATATCGATGACAAGCCCCACTGGACCCTATCTAAGGATGACTATTTCAACACTACGAATACTTGGGACTACTTCAGAACTAAAGAAGATAAAACTATCATCTGCAACAGACTCTAGAATAATGCGTCAATTTCAATCTCATAAGGCCTCTTCTAGCTCCTCTTTAAGATTTCCACTCTCATTCATCTGCAAGATCTTGCAAGTTTTTCGTTTAATTTCTTTCGCGGGTTTGTTTACCGCCTTCCTTTGTGATTTGTGATGTTTTAGTCTTTTTGACTTCCCACGATTGGTAACATAGAAATTTGTGAAATATGAACTATAAAATTAGTTGAACGCTAATAGTTATCATCTAATGTTTGGGGAAGGCTTCTAATATGATTTGGCTAATGTAATACTCCCTTCATCCCATAATATAAATTGTTTTAGAAAATAATTTTTGCCCCACAATAAATATCGTTCTCGCATATCAAAATAAAAATAAAAATTATTTATTAGATTCCACCAAATAGATTTTGTCAAAGAAATTTTTTTATTACTTTTCTTAATATTCGTGCAAAACTCTAAAAACACATATTTAGATACGGTGGGAAAGAATATATTTTATTTTCGCTCATATATAAAAAAAAATCCAATAACCCAAAAAAAATCAATAAACAAATACGTGATAAAACCTAGACCTCTTGAAACATACTAAAAACAATTATATAATATATATATATATATATATATATATATATATATATATATATATATAATATAATATAATATTGTTGGAAAAAAACATGATATCATTCTAAAATCTAACCACTATTCTATTATATGAGATTTATTAGTTAAAAGAAGTTTTGTTCTTCCATAGAAAAATCAAATTTAAAAATATCCTTAAAATATGATAAAACCTTATCCTATTGATAGTAAAGATAACTAACATTATAAAAAAAAAACATCTTTAAAATATGATATAATTTTATCCTATCGTTAAAAATATCTTTAAAAAATGATATAAACCCCAAGCCTGCATTCAGTTCCCTTCACCCAGCTGAGATCACAGAGAAACGCAAACCTTAGCTTCTCGAGTTTTCATCTCTTTCATCTCTACTTCTCCCTAGCTTTGTATAGTTCCAGCGAAAGCGAAAGTCTTTTTTATTCATCTATCCACCGGAAGATATTTCCAGTGTTGGGAGAGGAAGCAATAGACCGGGAATGGCTCTCTATCTGCCGGAAGATATTGTGATGGAGATATTGTCGCGGTTACCGGTTAAGTCTCTACTGCAATTCAGGTTCGCCTCGAAATCATGGTTTTCTCTCATCTCTTCCGCTTATTTTGCCAAGTTGCACTTTAAAAGAGCCTCTTCGCTCCCCCCTGAAATCGGTTTCCATAAAATCATTGTTCCGGACATAGGTCACCGCGTCAGATCTCTAGACTGCGAATCATCGAGTAGTTTTGATGATTTATCTGCCTCTAGGTCGCTCAAATTGCCATTTTTGATGGATTTAGGGTTTATACTCTTAGGCTCTTTTAACGGTCTGCTGTGTGTTTGTAATGGTAGCTATGAGATGATCTATGTATGGAACCCCTGTACAAACCAGTACAAGAAAATACCTGCTCTTAACTATCCCCCAGATATGGAAGTAGTTTGATATGGATTTGGCTACGATTCAACCACAGATGACTATAAGCTTTTGATTGTTACCGTTTGTAAGAGTAATCTGGATACAAGTAGAAACCGTGGCAGTGCTATGATCAACATTTTCTCCTTGAAAAGAGGTAATTGGAGACACTTTGTAGATACAAAGTACCTTAACAAACAGTTTCATACCAAGCCTCTTTCTGGGATTTTTTCAAATGAAGCTGTTCATTGGATACTAACAGCTTGCACCGATCGTGTATCGGATCCTGTGATAGTGTCTTTTGGGTTAGCTAAAGAGAGTTTCAGTATTATCTCTATTCCTGATATCTGCCGACAGTGCTCTCGTCTAAGTGTTTTAGAAGGTTGCCTCAGTTTAACTATGAATCTTTGGTATAATGGTCTTTCTACTCACACTATATGGATAATGAAGGACTACGGTGTAAGCTCCTCTTGGACTGAACTACTTAATATTCAGTTTCGTAACCGTGATTTCATTGCGTCTTCTCCATTGTGCCTCACACGACGAGGCGAAATCATATTAGCAAACCTTCATACTGGTTTGGCATCTTTCGATATTGACACCAAATCTCTCAAGGTACTTGCTACTGCCTGTCCGAATCCAATAGTTTACGTGGAAACTTTGATCTCTCCAAATGCCTCAACCGAGACTGTAAACAAAAGAAAAAGAAAGTATTCGGCATAGGACGACCATGCCTACTTGGTAACATGATCATCACAAAGATAGGGATACCTAAGCTTCCTCCACTCAAGATTTTCATAGCTTTAGTTTCTCTTTGGTTTGCGAATTGCATTAGTCAATATATGGCTTTAACAACTTTTTAGATAATGTTCTCTAGATTTAGTACTTCCTTATTGTTCTCTACAGGTTTTGTAGGTCAAATTGCAGATTAGAGTATATTATGCATTACATAGTATATTCTAAATTAAATTTGTTTTCTACGATTTTAGTTGCTTGCTAGTTGTTTAATATTCATATCTTTTTCCTCTGAACATAAAAACTTGTTTTAAGAATTTTTTTTAACCTCTTTTTTTAAATACACAAACTAAAACATAATTCAATCGGAGAAGAGAAACGCGGGTACTTATCTTTTATAAATTATCCGAAATTATTAACCTACCTATTATGAATTAGTTATATCTCCATCTTAAATCTTAAAACACTAAATAACACATTGCAAGATGGGTCTACAATATAAATTTTTTAATAGAACTTAAACAAACAAAATTATGGAAACCAAAATTTTCATGGAGGTGTGTAAAATCATAGATAATAATGTACATAACTTACCGATAGATAAAAGGGAAAAACTACAAAACTTATTCGATGATGTTTTGAGTAATAAAAATAAAATTATTTTAGAACAAAGTTTTTAAATTTTATAAATAAATATTGATTTAGTTTAATTGCGGTGACATGCGATGATTGGACCTTTTTATCGGTTTTTTGAAAGATGATACATTTTTTGCCTTCGGTTAATTTTGCTTTAATTTTTTAAAAATTTTCTAAAATATTTGTTGGATAAACAAGTAGATAAATATTTTATTTTATTTTTTGACATCTATAAATAGAGGTTTGATTCATTTGATTTGAATACCGAAAAAATATAAATATTTTTATTTATTATTTTCAAAACAATTTTCGAAATGTTTTAGTAAATAAAGATAAAAATAAAATTATATCATTATTTTTTTTGAAATATATAAATAAATATTTGGTTTGTTTGATTTGGATAAAAAAATTGATCTTTTATTCATTTATTTAGTTTTGTCAGAATTATTTTGAGAATGTTTATTGATTAAATAAAAATTAACACTATACCATTATTTTTTAATTTTTTAGATCTATAAATAAATTCTTCGTTTGTTTGATTTAGATACCAATACATTTTGTGTTTAATTCCTCTTAATTTGGAAGAGTGAAATATGGATGGAAAATGGATTTTAGGCCTCCAAGAACCTAAAATCGATTCTTGAAAACATGGTCATGGGCCAAGCCTGTTAACTGAGAAGCCTCACACCTCTCAGCCTCTAATCGCTCGCATAACCCTAGTGGTACTCACAGCCACACACCTCTCAGCCTCTCTTCGTTTTCTCTCAGATCTAGCCCCAAAGCACGTATGCTGAAATCGACTTCTGTTCTTCATCAAGAAGAACAAAATCGAACAAATCCTCCACCAAACCACATCTCAGAAAACCTTTCATCACAAAATCTACTATCAAACCTTATCTCAGAGGCTCGTTTCTTCGAAAATCCAACTTTTGAAAGAAATGAGTCTATGAATAAAGATCCTCACAAAGGCGAAATGGAGTCTTCCAAGCAGCTGGTTCAATCAACAAGAACTTACGCAGAAGCTGTTAAGACGGGAAAGGAGGCGCAGCCACTTCTTGTTGGATCTGTTGAGGGCTTTATGCACGACAAAGTGGAAATTGGTACTGAAGATGGATACACCTATGTCAAGTTTTGCGAAAGAGATAAGTTTTTTCTTAATTCGTTATCTAAATATACTTTGATAGCTAAGTTTTCGTATGGCTGTCCATCTGCTGTAGAGTTTAGAGTATATTTAGCATCTTTAAAACTAATAGGCAATTTCAGTATATATAAGTGGGACTTTAGACATGTTTTTGTGGAATTTGAAAATATGATAGATGTCAAAAGTTTTTGGATTGTTTTGGATGTCTCTAGTATCCTTCCTCAAAAAATTTGGGTTAGTTTTGGGGATAGGGATGGTTATTGGCAAGATGTAATCTATAAAAATAAGCCTGCTTATTGTAAAAAATGTAGACATTTAGGTCATAAGGATATTGCTTGCAAATCAGATGACTTAGAATTCAGGAAATCACAGAACTTAAAAAAGATTGAAGTTAAAACTACGGATAAAAAGAATAATAATGTTTGGGTGCCTAAACCTATAACTAATAAAGATTTAATAAATACTGTGCAATCTGATATGAATGAGATTTCTGGAAATATGAATGCTAAATCAAGTGTCATAAGCAATATATATACACAGATAGTTGATAGAGATCTTGATACTAATAATGTTTCTGATAAAGCTTTTAATAACATCATAAATACAGAAACTTATCAACATGTTGAGATATTCAGTGACATTGTTAAGCAAGTTGCATGTGTGAAGGTAGATTCTAATGTATGTATAGAGTCTGATAAGTCTTCTAATATACTGAATGTAGCATCTGATAATATGTCTGACATGGATAATCAAACATTGCATGATAATAATATAGCATCTGATAGAGATCTTGATACTAATAATGTTAATATGTCTGACATGGATAATCAAACACTGCATGATAATAATGTAGCATCTGATAGAAATCTTGATACTAATAATGTTAATATGTCTGACATGGATAATCAAACTTTTCAGTTAGGAAAAGCATGTAGCAATAAGGATATTGTTTTCCATGATGATATTATTAGAAAAGATAAAATCTATGTTGTTAAGGATGATAACATTTCATTATCATGTAAGCATGTAGTCTCTGAAGTTGATATTAACTTGGAATTGGATGATTGTAATTCACATGATGTTGAACTTAGTAATAACAATTTAATAGCATCTAATTTTTTTGAATCTGATAGTATTTCAGAAAAAGATATAGATGATGTAATTATTTATGGAGATGGTAACATTTCTTTAGCATGTGAGCATATAGTTTCTGCTGTTGATAATAACATGGCATTGGGTGGTTTTAATTCTCATGATGTTGTATTTGGTGATAACAACTTAATAGCATTTAAACAACTTGAACCTGGTGTTGTTTCAGGAAAAGATATAGAAAATGTAATTGAGTCTATGAATGTAAATAACCTTTTTAATGCTTTATTAAATGAAGATGTAAATGAACTGATTGAGTCTGAATCTATTAGAAACAGATTAAGTATTTCCCCTAATTCACATAAAGGAAATAACTTTCGTGGAAATTTAAGTCTGCTTGTCTCACCTAAACATAAGAAAAATAAGCCTTCATTGAATAGTTTTCTTAGAAGATCTTCTAGAAATAAGCTTGTTATTAAAACTAGAAACCCTAAAGGATCTTTTGGATCCTCTAAATAATGCTTAAAATGACTTTAAAAATGTTAAATTGGAATGTAAGAGGAGTAGGTAATATAAAAACTATCAGAAGAATTAAGAATTTAACTAAAAAGCATTTTATTAATATATTAGCTTTGCAAGAGCCTATGGTAGCAGTAGATAAAAGTCTAGAAATCTGTTCTAAGTTGGGTTTTGAGTCTGTTCAGGTAAATATAAATAACAAAATATGGATTTTATGGAGGAATGGCTTTAAAATTGAACTTTTAGATAATTTTGAACAGCTTTTAAGTGTTAGGATTAGTCATTCTGCACATAGGGAGATTGTTTTGCTTACTGTTGTGTATGCTAAGTGTAACATTAGTCATAGATTAACTTTGTGGAATCAGCTTAGAACTATATCTATTAATATGTTGCCTTGGTTAGTTGTAGGAGACTTTAATTCAATATCTAACATTAGTGAACAAAGAGCTTGTAATAATCTGCATACTAAAAGTTTAGATGATTTTAATGAAATGATTTTTGATTGTAAGTTGGAAGACCCTGGTTATGTACGATCTAATTTTACTTGGACTAATAAACATAAGTGGAAAAGGTTAGATAGATGTTTATATAATGAAATTTGGAGAGAAACTTTCAATGTTACGAGGGTGGATCATCTGGCCAGAACATGTTCTGACCATTCACCCCTGTTGATAACTATGTTAAAGCAAACTAGTTTTCAAAAAACATCATTCAGATTTCAAAACACGTGGTTAAAACATCTACAAAATTGGAATAAAAATACATTTGGTAACATTTTTGTTAACATAAACAAAGTTGATGATGAAATTAAACTTGCTGAAATTATGCTTGAGGAAGACAATTGTGTTGAAAACCAAATGAAATTGCAAGAGTTAAATGCTATTTTGATAACACTGCTTGAAAAAGAAGAAATTTACTGGTGTCAGAAAAGTTATGTAAATTGGACAACAGAAGGTGATAATAATTCTTCTACTTTTCACAATTATGTTAAGAAAAGGAAAATTAAAAACAAAAATTAATGGAATTTTAGAAAATAACAATTGGATAGAAGATGAGGAGTTGATAGGTCTCTCTGCTGTAGGCTATTTTACAAACCTGTTGAACAAAACTTCCCTTATGAATGATCTGTCTATTATTAGAAATGTTATACCTGGAATTTTAACTGAACATAGTAATGATAGCATTCTGAAAGAACCTACTTTTGAAGAATTATATGATACTATTAGATCTCTTAATAAAAACGGTGCTTCTGGAGTTGATGGCTTCAACTCCAGATTCTATCTTGCTTGTTGGTCTATAATTAAATTTGATTTACTTAATGCTGTTAAAGGATATTTCTTGAGTTCAGATATACCTAAAGGAGTTTACTCTACTTTGATTTTCCTTATACCTAAAGTTAAATCTCCCAAATATTGGACTCAGTTCAGACCTATTAGCCTTTGTTCTGTGTTTAATGTGATAATCTCAAAGCTGATACAAAGTAGACTAGCTAAGCTTTTACCATTAATAATTTCAGATGAGCAAGGTGCATACATTGAAAATAGAATGATTCAGGAAAATATATTAATAGTTCAGGAGTTAGTAAAGGATTTGAATAGGAAAACTAGAGGAGATAACCATATTTTAAGTCTTGATATGTCAAAAGCCTTTGATAAACTTGAGTTTAGGTTTATATATGAAGTTATGTCTGCTTTTGGTTTTAATGATCTAGTAATAGACTTAATAAGAAAATCTATAGAACACATTTCTTTCTCTGTTATCACTAATGGAAAAACTTCTGGATATTTTAAATCTAAGAATGGTCTTAGGCAGGGTGATCCCCTATCACCTTGTCTATTTATAATTGCTGAAGAGTTTTTTATTAGGGGTATAAAGATGTTGGTTGGTCAGCAAAAGATCAGACCCTATAGTATGAGAAGTAACTTTAATATTAGTTGGCTAGCTTATGCTAATGATATAATATTATTCTTGAATGGTTCATTAGCTAGTGTTTAATAGATAAGGTTAAGGATAAGATTCATGAATGGAACTCTAAACATATATCTTTTGGTGGTAAGATAACATTAATAAATTTGGTGCTCATGTCCTATCCTATATATTACCTGCAATCAACAAAACTGCCTCTAAAGGTTATTTCTAGATTTAACAAGTTACTAAATAAATTTCTTTGGGGTTGTAATGAGTCCAGCAGAAGTATGATCTGGACTAGTTGGACAAGTTTATGTAAGCCATTCAAGGAGAATGGTCTCAATTTTAGAAACTTAGAGGATATTCAATCTGCTTTTTCTTTTAAATTATGGTTCTCTTTTAGAAGTAAAAAATCTTTATGGTCAAAATTATTACATTCTAAGTACTGCAATAATATACACCCTTTGCAAGCTAGATTAAGGAATACTGATTCAAAAGTTTGGAAAAGAATGTTGGAGGTTAGATTAGAGGCAGAGAAGCATGTTAGGTGGAAGATAGGTCATGGTAATATAGATTTTTGGTTAGATCAATGGAGTGATATGAAACCTTTAATTTTGTTAACTGATGCTAATTATCAACATTATCAGCAAACTAAAGTGAATGAATATATCCTTAATGGTACTTGGAATGTATGTAAACTTTAAAATAGCTTGCTTTTACAGTATGTTAACAAGATTATTAAAACACATGTAAATCAAAATGTTATGGATTCTGTTATTTGGAAACTGTCAAGGGTTGGTTCTTTTAAGCTAAAGGATACAGTATTAGAGTTAAGGCATAAAAATCCTTCATCTATAATCAAAGATAAAATATGGAACAATCTTTCTCCTAAAAAATGTTCTTTTTGTCTTTGGAGGGTCTTGAACAATTTAATTAGTATTGATACAATACTACAATATAAAGGCTTTCAACTAGCTAGTAAATATGTATACTGTGATAACATTGAATCATTACAGCATGTGTTTGTTTCTTGTGATACTGCTTGGCTTGTATGGAGTTTCTTTTCTGAAAAGTTTAATATTAATATAGGTAAACACATGACTGTTAATCATATTGTGAACATCTGGTTTCTGTCAACTTCTAAAAGAGTTCATGTTAGAACAGTATTGCCATCTATGATTATTTGGAACATCTGGAAGGCCAGGAATAAATATAGGCATAGTAACATCTCTACATCATATAAACAGATTGTGAGTCAGGTCATTTTAATGTTTACTTCACTAGATTTAGCATTTGCATTATCTAGGAAACATTGGTCACCTGATTTTAATATATCTAAACAATTAGGTTGCTATAATCACATAAAACTATCCAAACCTTTCATGTACATTAAGTGGGAAAAGCCTGTAAGTAATCATGTTAAGCTAAATTGTGATAGGTCTTCTTTAATCAATGGTGAATCTAGTTTTGGATATATAATAAGAGATAACTTAGGAAAGATAATAATGGCTAAAGGGAGTGTGATAGGAAAGAGTTCTTCTATTTGTGCTGAAATAACTGGATTATTAAATGGTTTAACATACTGTAAAGAGACTAATCTTAAATTAGTAGACATTAAAATAGATTCCTTAGCCTTGTTTAACATGTTAGCTTCTGGTCTGAGTCCCTGGTACTTAGAACATAGCTTATTGTGTTGTAGACAGCTGATTGCACCACAAATGATTATTAGGCATATTTTTAGGGAGCAAAATCTGGCTGCAGACTGGCTGGCTAAACATGCTTTGAAAGTAAAGAATTGTTTCTATATTCAGTCTCAGCACAACTTTTGTGAGCTATCTAACATATTGAGATCTGATGCTATGGGCTTGGGAAACTTCTGTTATTCTTAATATTTGATCTACGTGCTTTAAGATATAACATTTTATGATCTGGCATTGTTAGCAAGTTGAAAGACTTGACTACATACTTTTGTCTTTGTTTGCAGGTTCAGGTATTCATTACAAAAGTTAAGGATGGGGAGCTGTAGAAGATAGGGCTGCTTTGGAGGAAGATGGTTGAAGGATGGAAGATTAAGAGAGGAGGATGCTGATCGACAAACAAAAGAATGAAATGAGTCTAGTTTTAGTTATATTTTCTGTAAATCAATGAGCTTATAGAGCTCAAAATGACTCTCTCTAACAGTCTTGTAAAACTCTTTGTCAACATATATGAAAGAACTTTCTTGGGAAAAAAAATAATTCCTCTTAATTTTATAACTTCAATTTAAAAAGATAATATATTATATGTTATTTTATCAAAATTATTTATTTAACTAATTATAACTTTAATATAAATTATTTATTTGACTAATTATAACTTTAATATAAATATATATTAGGTAATAATGAAGATAAAGAAAAAAGTATCGTAAAATATTAGAAGGTAGAATGATTAGGAAGAGAGAAATATGGTGGGATAGGCTGAAATTTGAAAAACCCTTGGTACGCTGAAAACCATTATAATAGAATACCTAAAACTACAAAAATAAACATGAATAAACATATTACAACTGAATACATGAATGGAGAGACACTAGTATAAAGCAAAATACCAATCTTGACTAAACAAATTCCCTATAAAATAATCCTAGAACCCTTGAAAAAAGAAATACAATTATTTTGTTAAAATGCAATCATTTTGATAAATAATTTTTTTTATTAGAGTATATTCTATGCAAGGATCATAGCATCTTATTTTTATTGTACTCATAGCACATGTTGATAATATGATCTTAAAGCCAAATGATGATAGAGTTGTGAATGAGTTGAAAATTTGTTTGGATACTGAGCTTCAATTTCTTCAAAACACTTTTTATGTCAACAAAATAATGAGGTTATTCAAGTTAATTCTCTTAACCATATAAAGTATGATTTAAATCTTCTACAAAAAACTAATTGTTTTTTAAATTTTCGATTTTGAATTTGAAGTCATGGAATAACCATTGGAAGATTGATCTACGATATGATTCTTTCATAGAACTTGAAGAACTTTTTGATGAAAATAATAATTTTGATATGGGTATATTATTATTATTTTGAATTGCAGTGGTTCAGTACTAAGCTTTTCATGTACCAATTTGTGAATTTGTAGACGGAAATTTAAACATGTATGCAATAACTGGATGATAAATATATTACAAATGATCAAATTTATTAGTTGAACAAGTAAGACAATCCAAAAAATATTAAATCCTATAATTCACAATACTAAGTTGACATTCACTCTGGCTGGTGGATGGCCTGATGTGAAGGTTCAGTATCGATGTAGTCGCTTGCAGTCGGTGGGGTAGTGCAGGTTGGTATCCTACAATTGCTCCGTACTCTTTGCAAAACTCTTCGTCATATCCATCTAATAACATTCTGCCATCTCTACAATCGGCTGTTGCAAAACTCTTCGTCATATCCATCTAATAACATTCTGCCATCTCTACAATCGGCTGAACAAAATGCACGATTCTGCCCATACATGAACACGTCTTTACCCCTCTTTCAGTTGGTTCTTGCATAAGGCACACACATTACCTAGCTTGATCCTCTTTGTATCTATTGTCTCTTCCTTTGGTGATTCAATCGTGAAGATACTCTGAGTCTTCTCCTCCACTGGTTTGCTTTTTTTGAGGAATAGAAACCTTTGAAACCTTAACGTCAGGAACTGACATCTGCTCAACTTAGGAATTTAGTTTTAAAGAATTCTTGAGAATGAGTGACACTATCTTTCATACTGGTATATGAAATCAAAGATAATAGTCTGCATAATTTGCCAATGGATAAACAAGAAAAATCTACTAAAATTATTACACGATATTTTGGACTAATATTTTTCCAATAAACTAAAAAAATTATTTTTAACAAAATGTTCAAATTAAATTTCAAATTTTTTTATAATTGCATAACCTAAATATATCATACTCGCACCCAATCTCAAATCAAATCTTATTTATTAACAACAAAAAAACATTTTTCATCTTTTAAATTAAATTTGTTTTTCGACGATTTTAGTTGTTTGCTAGTTGTTTAATATTCATATCTTTTTCTTCCTAACATAAAAAACTTCTTCTTTAGAATTTTTTAACCTCTTTTTTTTAAATACAGAAACTAAAACATAATTCAATCGAAGAAGAGAAACGCGTGTACTTTTCTTTTAAAAATTATCCAAAATTATTAAGCTACTTATTATGAATTAGTTATATGAAAGTACTTTTAAATTCCCCATCTTATATCTTAAATCACTAAATAACACATTGAAAGGTGGGTGTAAAAAATAAATTTTTTTAATAGAACTTAGACAAACAAAATTATGGAAACCAAAATTTTGATGGAGGTGTGTAAAATCATAGGTAATAAATAATGTATATAACTTTCCAATAGATAAAAAGGGAAAAACTACTAAACTTATTGGATGATGTTTTGACTAATAAAAATAAAATTATTTTAGAACAAAGTTTTTAAATTTCATAAATAGATATTGATTTTAGTTTAATTGCGGTGAGGACACATGCGATGATTGGACCTTTTTATCGTTTTTTTGAAAGATGGTACATTTTTTGCCTTCGGTTAATACTTGTCTAAAAAATTTGTTGGATAAACAAGTGAATAAATATATTTTTTTATTTTTTTACATCCATAAATAGAGGTTGATATGTTTGATTTGAATACCGAAAAAATATAAATATTTTTATTTATTATTTTCAAAATGATTTTCGGAATGTTTTAGTAAATAAAGATAAAAATAAAATTATATCATTTTATTTTAAAATATAAATAAATATTTGGTTTGTTTGATTTGAATAAAATAAAGTCGAGCTTTTATTCATTTATTTAGTTTTTTCAAAACTATTTTGAGAATGTTTATTAATTAAATAAAAATTTATATTATACCATTATTTTTTAATTTTTTAGATCTATAAATAAATACTTTGTTTGTTTGATTTAGACACCAATACATTTTAGTGCTTAATTCCTCTTAATTTTATAACTTAAATTTAAAAAGATAATATATTATATGTTATTTTATCAAAATTATTTATTTTACTAATTATAAATTTAATATAAATATATATTATGTAATAAGGAAGATAAAGAAAAAAGTATCGTAAAATATTAGAAGGTATAATGATAAGGAAGAGACAAATATGGTGGGATATGCTGAAATTTGAAAAACTCTTTCTACGGTGAAAACGATTATAATAGAATACCTAAAACTACAAAAATAAACATGAATAAACATATTGCAATTGAATAGATGAATGGAGAGACACTAGTATAAAGCAAAATATCAATCTTGACTAAACAAATTCCATATAAAATAATCCTAGAACCCTTGAAAAAAGAAATACAATTATTTTTTGAAAATGCTATCCTTTTGATAAATAAAATTATTTTTTTGGATTTATCTCTTCTCAGATCTGGTTCATATAGACTCATGTAAGAATATTATCATTGCCTCTTTTGATTCCTCGTCAACAATTATTTTATTTTTAGGACGGACCATCGTAAAATTGAGCAAAACAAATCTACAATTATAGTATGGTTCATGTGGCTAATATATTCTGACAACATCAACTCTTACCAAATGATCATTTATATTATTTAAACAGGTATCATATTTTTTACAAATAACTTTATTTCTAGGAATCGATGACATTGTACTATTAAAACCGGTTGTCATTTATTCTAAAATTTATTTGTGAAAAATGAAGATCATCCTCTAAAATTCTAAAATAGATAACAATATTGGAAAGATTTAGAACCAAATGAGAAGAAACAATAGGTGATGAGCGAAGAGACGTTGATTTTGAGTGAAAATATGTGTATCCTAAGAAGTAACAAGTAAAATTTTAAAGTTGGCTATGTATTCAGAGTTTCTTTAAAAACAAAACAAATAAAATGCAGTCTTAGCATCACCTCGCCACATAACCAAGACGCTACCGAAGCGAGTGTCATACTATTTAGGATGCCAAAAAAGCTCGACGCGAGGAACAGAACATGTGCACATACTCAAAACTCCAAGGGGAAATTTAACGAGGCGAATACATAGTCGTCTATGTGAAACGCACAACAGTTGAATGATGACAAACATATACGTGTTCAGAAAAACACAATTTCTTTAAAACATATATTTTTTCTCTTATATTTTGTTTATGTTAAAACCTATAGATAAATTTTTAGATTGAGAGATTAAAAAAACAACCTAATAATTATTTTTTAATATATAGTGTTATTTTTGTCTCATTTATCAAATTAAATTTTGATTTTTTTATTGTTTGTATCGAAAGTTTAAAATTTTATTATATTTTTAAAAAAGAATTAAAAAAATAAAAACGACATAAAATATAAAAATAAGTATATTAAATGCATATTTTAAATCTTATAACTTATGACAATATTTCTTAGTTTTCCAACAATTTAACAACGGTACTACTATAAATTTTGTTATTTATATCCTTAGATTTCTAGCCACTTGAAGAACATAAATAGGAAGGCAATAAAAAAATTATTTACACCACTAGAACAAACTACAAATGAACATAGTCCATCGTTAGGACAAAGAAGAAATATGAAATCAAATGAACATGTACTTATTTCCCCGACTTTTAGACATTTTCCCCTAGAAAAACAACTCTTCATAACCTTAGGCTCCGACACCTGCTAAAGCCCATATTTTTCCTATAAATTCTCTAGCTTCATGTCGATCTCATACTAGTTTTTTTATAGAGATAAACTTCTGAAACAATAGTTTTGGAGAGAAAAAAATGTTTAGGCGAAAAAAAAATCCCGATCTTAGATTGGTTAATTGTTAGCCAAAAAGCCGACGAAAGATGAGCTGCCGGATTTTACGTCGACCCTGAGCTCCAACCACCCGTTGTCACATATTACGGTACTTGGCCTCGAACTAAAAATTCTATTGTAATTATCCCCTCAAATATCTCTTCTTAGCCCTCCATTCAGGCGTGTTTAGTGCTTGACAAAAGTGACTTTAAGAAAATGAGAAAAGATAAGCATTTGAAAGGATCCTCCTCGAAAAGAAAACGTCATCATAAAGAGAGTAGACATTCTAAAGAGAATAAGCGCTCCAAAGGTTATTCTTCAGAGATTCATGCCACTTCATCTTACACACCTCACAATACTCCTTGACCAACACCAGAAATCTCTCATCGAAAATTAACAAAAGCTGATGGAGCTTTGATGACAAAACGGTCCCTCAAAGCAATTCAAGAGCCTGAGTCAAATGTTTACCCTTATTATCCTCCTACTTTGAAATCTGATGGTGAAAATGTTGAGGATACTATGGCCTTAGCTTTTGGGGAAGAAGAGGAAAAATCGACTGTTGTCGATGGAGCGTTAATACCAGTTACTGAAGAAGAGAGACTAGCTGCCACTTCCCCTCAAATTATCGAGGAGAATGAATCCATTGCTACTTTAATAGAAACCAGTGATGATAAGAAACCAACTTTCGTTCCTCTTCAAATTGACGAGGGGACTTCTTCTCCAAAGAAAACAATGAGGTCAAAAAGAGATATTTTTCTCCCTTTTGAAATTAATTATATAGTTATAAAAAACATTCGAGCAGCAAAAAATAAGCATCTTTTGGTTTTGCACAAAGTTCAATACAAGTATTACGATGTATCTGAAGAGGAAAAGTTGAGAGCCCGATGGAGGATTCCTTCTAATATTTTTATTTGCTTTCTAGCTGTTGGGGAGACCCAATTATGGGTCAGAGATAATGAGTTACCATATCTTTCTCATCACTAGTGAGTTGACTTAGCAATTCCTTCATCCAAATTGCTTTCTTCAGGGCGTCCGTAACAGTTATATAGCCGGCTTTGGTAGACGACAGTACGATGAAATTCTGTATACATGACTTTCACCTAACTAATCCTTTAAACACATTAAATATATAACCTGAAGTAGACTTCTTTGTTTCGAGCTAGCCTACGTAATCAGAATTCACATACCTCTTCAGCATTTTATTAAATGAATATTCTGATTGTAACATAATTATATAGCAACTGAGCCCTTAGAGTATCTCATGAGCCACTTGAAGTATGCCAATGCGGCTTTCCTGGATTTGAAATGAATCTTCTCGAATCACTTACATCATACGTAAGATCAAGTCTTTTGCAAATCATAACATACATAATGCTACCAATAGTATTAACATAAGGTATCCTATTTATATACTTCCTATATGATGCTTCAGGTAGTGTTTGAGTCAGACTGAGTTTGATTTATGAATCATTAATAGTTCAAATTGATTTTGGTTCAGATATCGAGAACTTCATTTGTATCTTATATATAAATTCACGTTGATAGAATAATGGATACCCCTTTGGCGCCTTCCTCTTGATCTCTATACCAAGTATCCTATTAGTTTCTCTCATATCCTTCATCTCCAACTCTTATTTCATCTGAGTCTTTAACATTTTAACTTTTCTTCATATTTTTATCTTATTTCAACCAAGCCAAATCCACATAGCCAACCATTGTAACCAATGATAAAAAACAACCCAACATTTGACCACAATCCATTTTTATCTACCTTCAACAACGTGGGAAAATATTTCCTGGAAATTTCCAATCCCAAGATAATAATCTATGAAGAAGTCAAAGTCTCTTCTAAATATAACTTCCCATCAATTGAATTTTCGGCCAATGACAACAAAATTATGGAAAATTTCGACAACTATACCTTAATAGGTAAATTTGCTATATGCATACCCAAAATGTTAGAGATTCAAACGTTTTTTAATAATTTAGGATTCAAGGGGCAGTACAATTTATCATTTTGGGATTCTGGACATATCATGATTGAAATAGAGCTCCAAAAAGACCTTAGAAAACTATGGAGGATAAGTGTTTAGACTATTTCTCAGTTCAAGACGAGGATCTTAAAATGGACTAAAAGCTTTATTCAAAGAAAAGAGTCTCATATCTCCCTCGCATTTTTTAAAATCCATACCTACATATAAGAAGAAGAAAAAATTATACCATTCCAAAAGCTATTGGTAATCCCTTGCAGGTATGGGTTCCAAAGAAAAACAAGGCCATGTACAACTCATGTATGGATTTAATTGAGTTGGATGTCTCTAAAGATCCAACCACACAAATATGGATCAACTTTGGGACTGATTCTGGTTTATGGCAGAAAATTACTTATCGTACCATGCCTCACTACTGTAAAGAGTGTTGGCACATTGGTCACAATTCCACTGAGTGTAGGAAAATGTTAAAGCCAAACCTTCAACCTCAGCCTAAGTCAAATCTATTATTGTTAAAAATCATACCCAAGACTCACCAGTCTCTTGTTCTAGCCTTTCCCTCAATCATCTTCCTTCAGTTATCAACCAACAAGCCTTGTCGAACTCCCAAAATCAATCAAACCCTATTTTACCTACCTATGTCCATCACAATAACCTTTTATCTTCCATATTATATCATGATATCTTACCTGAAACTGAAATTAAGGATCCTCTTAATAGTCTTGAAACATGCCTCTCAATCACCACTTCCGTGAATCCTTAACCTCTTTCCCCTCAACTCTACTCAGACCTTATTGAAGCTTACATTCATCCCCTTCAGCCCCTGCAGACAATTCATTCAAAGACTTTAATCCTCTTATAAAACACAAAGCCAAAAAAACTCTAAGTTTTACAGGGTCTGTCAAAAACGTTAACTGACTCTGATAAATGAATATATCAATATTTTGCTAGAATACAAGAAAAGTGGGCAACAAAATTACTCAAAGAAGATTAAAGGCTATTTGTAGATTTTATAAAGTAAACTTTTTTTGTTATTCAAGAGCCTCTAATTAGCTATATCCTACATGTTGGAGTAACTACATACTAATAAATTTGTGTACAATCTTTAACATAATGCTTTCCCTAATAGTTAATGACATAATCTCTCACCTTCAGCCTAAGATTATCTCTCAAGAGAAAAGTGGTTTTGTAATAGGTAGGTAGATTCAAGACAATATTATACTAATGCAAGAATTGATTCGCGATCCTAACAAGAAAAAAAAGAGGTGGGAACCTCATCTTACTATTTGACATGCAAAGGATTTTGAAAAGCTTTCCCTCTTATTTCTTTATCAAATTTTTCAAGCTTTTTGTTTGAGTGAGGCGTTTACCAATACTATCAAAAACTTTACTAGCAACTCTACTTTCTCTGTCATAATCAATGGTGTCCCTAAAGTTTATTTCAACTTATCTAATGGCCTTAGACAGGAGAGTCCCTTATAACCTAGTTGTTTTTATCCTAGTTGAAGAGGTCCTTGTTAGAAGCTTAAACATTATATACTCTCAAGATAATTCCGTTAAATACAAGAACTCTGGTCCTACCTGGATTTCTAGCTTAGCCTTTGTTGATGATATTGTTATCTTCACCAATGGCTCATCAAGCCTCAACATCATCGTGAAACAATATCATGATGCATCTGGTCAAACAATCAATAAAAGAAAGTCTACGTTTATTCCCTCAAAAATAATTTCTCCCACTATAATTAACTTGTTTAAGATCAACACTGGTTTTAGTATAAAAAGGTCACGAATTAACTACTTGGGTATCGATATAAACATCAGAATTAAAATTAACCAGTTTGAAGATCTCACATCTAAGATAAGACAGAAAAAGTACGATTAGAATAAGATTCTCTTATCTTATGGTAAAAGGCCAACCCTTATTCAGTTTGTTCTAAATGTTATCCCTTACTATCAGATTCTTAGCCTTCATCTCCCTAAGCGTGTTATCAAAAGGATTGAAAGTATCCGTAGTAATTATCCTTGGGGCTCTACAGAAGACCATAAATCTATTCACTGGTCTGCTTGGAACAAGGTCGTCCTTCCCTATAATGAAGGTGGATTAAACTTAAGAAAGTTTGATGATATACAACTTGTATTTTCATGCAAGCTCTGGCATAAATTTAGAGAGAATAACTCTATTTTGGCCAATAATATGCACAATAAATATTGTTGGAACAAATATCTTATGAAAATCAAATCATCTCCTAATAATTCTTACACATGGAAAATATTAATGTGTATAATGCCAATTGATGGGAGCTTCATCTTTTGGTAGCTTAGGAAAGGCAACGTGGAATTTTGGTTAGATAGCTGGTGCACCATTAAGACTTTTATCTCTCTCAATCTTAGTATATCTAACTCTTGGTATAATCAAGACATGGTCAAATACTTCTACTCTAATGGTACTTGGAGCATTGGCAAGCTTCAGGAGCTGGTTTTCCCTGTTGAATATTGATATAATTCAAAGGTTTACTCTTAAAGAAAATATCGATGACAAGCCCCACTGGACCCTATCTAAGGATGACTATTTCAACACTACGAATACTTGGGACTACATCAGAACTAAAGAAGATAAAACTATCATCTGCAACAAACTCTAGAATAATGCGTCAATTTCAATCTCATAAGGCCTCTTCTAGCTCCTCTTTAAGATTTCCACTCTCATTCATCTGCAAGATCTTGCAAGTTTTTCGTTTAATTTCTTTCGCGGGTTTGTTTACCGCCTTCCTTTGTGATTTGTGATGTTTTAGTCTTTTTGACTTCCCACGATTGGTAACATAGAAATTTGTGAAATATGAACTATAAAATTAGTTGAACGCTAATAGTTATCATCTAATGTTTGGGGAAGGCTTCTAATTGGATTTGGCTAATGTAATACTCCCTTCATCCCATAATATAAATTGTTTTAGAAAATAATTTTTGCCCCACAATAAATATCGTTCTCGCATATCAAAATAAAAATAAAAATTATTTATTAGATTCCACCAAATAGATTTTGTCAAAGAAATTTTTTTATTACTTTTCTTAATATTCGTGCAAAACTCTAAAAACACATATTTAGATACGGTGGGAAAAAATATATTTTATTTTCGCTCATATATAAAAAAAAATCCAATAACCCAAAAAAAATCAATAAACGAATACGTGATAAAACCTAGACCTCTTGAAACATATTAAAAACAATTATATAATATATATATATATATATATAATATAATATAATATAATATAATATAATATTGTTGGAAAAAAACATGATATCATTCTAAAATCTAACCACTATTCTATTATATGAGATTTATTAGTTAAAAGAAGTTTTGTTCTTCCATAGAAAAATCAAATTTAAAAATATCCTTAAAATATGATAAAACCTTATCCTATTGATAGTAAAGATAACTAACATTATAAAAAAAAACATCTTTAAAATATGATATAATTTTATCCTATCGTTAAAAATATCTTTAAAAAATGATATAAACCCCAAGCCTGCATTCAGTTCCCTTCACCCAGCTGAGATCACAGAGAAACGCAAACCTTAGCTTCTCGAGTTTTCATCTCTTTCATCTCTACTTCTCCCTAGCTTTGTATAGTTCCAGCGAAAGCGAAAGTCTTTTTTATTCATCTATCCACCGGAAGATATTTCCAGTGTTGGGAGAGGAAGCAATAGACCGGGAATGGCTCTCTATCTGCCGGAAGATATTGTGATGGAGATATTGTCGCGGTTACCGGTTAAGTCTCTACTGCAATTCAGGTTCGCCTCGAAATCATGGTTTTCTCTCATCTCTTCCGCTTATTTTGCCAAGTTGCACTTTAAAAGAGCCTCTTCGCTCCCCCCTGAAATCGGTTTCCATAAAATCATTGTTCCGGACATAGGTCACCGCGTCAGATCTCTAGACTGCGAATCATCGAGTAGTTTTGATGATTTATCTGCCTCTAGGTCGCTCAAATTGCCATTTTTGATGGATTTAGGGTTTATACTCTTAGGCTCTTTTAACGGTCTGCTGTGTGTTTGTAATGGTAGCTATGAGATGATCTATGTATGGAACCCCTGTACAAACCAGTACAAGAAAATACCTGCTCTTAACTATCCCCCAGATATGGAAGTAGTTAGATATGGATTTGGCTACGATTCAACCACAGATGACTATAAGCTTTTGATTGTTACCGTTTGTAAGAGTAATCTGGATACAAGTAGAAACCGTGGCAGTGCTATGATCAACATTTTCTCCTTGAAAAGAGGTAATTGGAGACACTTTGTAGATACAAAGTACCTTAACAAACAGTTTCATACCAAGCCTCTTTCTGGGATTTTTTCAAATGAAGCTGTTCATTGGATACTAACAGATTGCACCGATCGTGTATCGCATCCTGTGATAGTGTCTTTTGGGTTAGCTAAAGAGAGTTTCAGTATTATCTCTATTCCTGATATCTGCCGACAGTGCTCTCGTCTAAGTGTTTTAGAAGGTTGCCTCAGTTTAACTATGAATCTTTGGTATAATGGTCTTTCTACTCACACTATATGGATAATGAAGGACTACGGTGTAAGCTCCTCTTGGACTGAACTACTTAATATTCAGTTTCGTAACCGTGATTTCATTGCGTCTTCTCCATTGTGCCTCACACGACGAGACGAAATCATATTAGCAAACCTTCATACTGGTTTGGCATCTTTCGATATTGACACCAAATCTCTCAAGGTACTTGCTACTGCCTGTCCGAATCCAATAGTTTACGTGGAAACTTTGATCTCTCCAAATGCCTCAACCGAGACTGTAAACAAAAGAAAAAGAAAGTATTCGGCATAGGACGACCATGCCTACTTGGTAACATGATCATCACAAAGATAGGGATACCTAAGCTTCCTCCACTCAAGATTTTCATAGCTTTAGTTTCTCTTTGGTTTGCGAATTGCATTAGTCAATATATGGCTTTAACAACTTTTTAGATAATGTTCTCTAGATTTAGTACTTCCTTATTGTTCTCTACAGGTTTTGTAGGTCAAATTGCAGATTAGAGTATATTATGCATTACATAGTATATTCTAAATTAAATTTGTTTTCTACGATTTTAGTTGCTTGCTAGTTGTTTAATATTCATATCTTTTTCCTCTGAGCATAAAAACTTGTTTTAAGAATTTTTTTTAACCTCTTTCTTTAAATACACAAACTAAAACATAATTCAATCGGAGAAGAGAAACGCAGGTACTTATCTTTTATAAATTATCCGAAATTATTAACCTACCTATTATGAATTAGTTATATCTCCATCTTAAATCTTAAAACACTAAATAACACATTGCAAGATGGGTCTACAATATAAATTTTTTAATAGAACTTAAACAAACAAAATTATGGAAACCAAAATTTTCATGGAGGTGTGTAAAATCATAGATAATAATGTACATAACTTACCGATAGATAAAAGGGAAAAACTACAAAACTTATTCGATGACGTTTTGAGTAATAAAAATAAAATTATTTTAGAACAAAGTTTTTAAATTTTATAAATAAATATTGATTTAGTTTAATTGCGGTGACATGCGATGATTGGACCTTTTTATCGGTTTTTTGAAAGATGATACATTTTTTGTCTTCGGTTAATTTTGCTTTAATTTTTTAAAAATTTTCTAAAATATTTGTTGGATAAACAAGTAGATAAATATTTTATTTTATTTTTTGACATCTATAAATAGAGGTTTGATTCATTTGATTTGAATACCGAAAAAATATAAATATTTTTATTTATTATTTTCAAAACAATTTTCGAAATGTTTTAGTAAATAAAGATAAAAATAAAATTATATCATTATTTTTTTTGAAATATATAAATAAATATTTGGTTTGTTTGATTTGGATAAAAAAATTGATCTTTTATTCATTTATTTAGTTTTGTCAAAATTATTTTGAGAATGTTTATTGATTAAATAAAAATTAACACTATACCATTATTTTTTAATTTTTTAGATCTATAAATAAATTCTTCGTTTGTTTGATTTAGATACCAATACATTTTGTGTTTAATTCCTCTTAATTTGGAAGAGTGAAATATGGATGGAAAATGGATTTTAGGCCTCCAAGAACCTAAAATCGATTCTTAAAAACATGGCCATGGCCAAGCCTGTTAACTGAGAAGCCTCACACCTCTCAGCCTCTAATCGCTCGCATAACCCTAGTGGTACTCACAGCCACACACCTCTCAGCCTCTCTTCGTTTTCTCTCAGATCTAGCCCCAAAGCACGTATGCTGAAATCGACTTCTGTTCTTCATCAAGAAGAACAAAATCGAACAAATCCTCCACCAAACCACATCTCAGAAAACCTTTCATCACAAAATCTACTATCAAACCTTATCTCAGAGGCTCGTTTCTTCGAAAATCCAACTTTTGAAAGAAATGAGTCTATGAATAAAGATCCTCACAAAGGCGAAATGGAGTCTTCCAAGCACCTGGTTCAATCAACAAGAACTTACGCAGAAGCTGTTAAGACGGGAAAGGAGGCGCAGCCACTTCTTGTTGGATCTGTTGAGGGCTTTATGCACGACAAAGTGGAAATTGGTACTGAAGATGGATACACCTATGTCAATTTTTGCGAAAGAGATAAGTTTTTTCTTAATTCGTTATCTAAATATACTTTGATAGCTAAGTTTTCGTATGGCTGTCCATCTGCTGTAGAGTTTAGAGTATATTTAGCATCTTTAAAACTAATAGGCAATTTCAGTATATATAAGTGGGACTTTAGACATGTTTTTGTGGAATTTGAAAATATGATAGATGTCAAAAGTTTTTGGAAGTATAATGGCAGGTCTATAGGTCAGTTTACGTTTAGGATTTTAAAATGGAGCCCTGATTTTAACCGCAAACGTGAGTCTCCGCTCACTCCCGTTTGGGTTTCATTTCCTGAATTGCCTGAATATATGTATAATAAAGATACAATTGAAAATTTAGCTAAGGCTATTGGTGTACCTTTAAATTCTTGGTTGCCTAATAAAAATAGGGCTAGCTTTAATAGTTGTGAAGTATGGATTGTTTTGGATGTCTCTAGTATCCTTCCTCAAAAAATTTGGGTTAGTTTTGGGGATAGGGATGGTTATTGGCAAGATGTAATCTATAAAAATAAGCCTGCTTATTGTAAAAAAATGTAGACATTTAGGTCATAAGGATATTGCTTGCAAATCGGATGACTTAGAATTCAAGAAATCACAGAACTTAAAAAAGATTGAAGTTAAAACTAAGGATAAAAAGAATAATAATGTTTGGGTGCCTAAACCTATAACTAATAAAGATTTAATAAATACTGTGCAATCTGATATGAATGAGATTTCTGGAAATATGAATGCTAAATCAAGTGTCATAAGCAATATAAATACACAGATAGTTGATAGAGATCTTGATACTAATAATGTTTCTGATAAAGCTTTTAATAACATCATAAATACAGAAACTTATCAACATGTTGAGATATTCAGTGACATTGTTAAGCAAGTTGCATGTGTGAAGGTAGATTCTAATGTATGTATAGAGTCTGATAAGTCTTCTAATATACTGAATGTAGCATCTGATAATATGTCTGACATGGATAATCAAACATTGCATGATAATAATATAGCATCTGATAGAGATCTTGATACTAATAATGTTAATATGTCTAACATGGATAATCAAACACTGCATGATAATAATGTAGCATCTGACAGAAATCTTGATACTAATAATGTTAATATGTCTGACATGGATAATCAAACTTTTCAGTTAGGAAAAGCATGTAGCAATAAGGATATTGTTTTGCATGATGATATTATTAGAAAAGATAAAATCTATGTTGTTAAGGATGATAACATTTCATTATCATGTAAGCATGTAGTCTCTGAAGTTGATATTAACTTGGCATTGGATGATTGTAATTCACATGATGTTGAACTTAGTAATAACAATTTAATAGCATCTAAATTTTTTGAATCTGATAGTATTTCAGAAAAAGATATAGATGATGTAATTATTTATGGAGATGGTAACATTTCTTTAGCATGTGAGCATATAGTTTCTGTTGTTGATAATAACATGGCATTGGGTGGTTTTAATTCTCATGATGTTGTATTTGGTGATAACAACTTAATAGCATTTAAACAACTTGAACCTGGTGTTGTTTCAGGAAAAGATATAGAAAATGTAATTGAGTCTATGAATGTAAATAACCTTTTTAATGCTTTATTGAATGAAGATGTAAATGAACTGATTGAGTCTGAATCTATTAGAAACAGATTAAGTATTTCCCCTAATTCACATAAAGGAAATAACTTTCGTGGAAATTTAAGTCTGCCTGTCTCACCTAAACATAAGAAAAATAAGCCTTCATTGAATAGTTTTCTTAGAAGATCTTCTAGAAATAAGCTTGTTATTAAAACTAGAAACCCTAAAGGATCTTTTGGATCCTCTAAATAATGCTTAAAATGACTTTAAAAATGTTAAATTGGAATGTAAGAGGAGTAGGTAATATAAAAACTATCAGAAGAATTAAGAATTTAACTAAAAAGCATTTTATTAATATATTAGCTTTGCAAGAGCCTATGGTAGCAGTAGATAAAAGTCTAGAAATCTGTTCTAAGTTGGGTTTTGAGTCTGTTCAGGTAAATATAAATAACAAAATATGGATTTTATGGAGGAATGGCTTTAAAATTGAACTTTTAGATAATTTTGAACAGCTTTTAAGTGTTAGGATTAGTCATTCTGCACATAGGGAGATTGTTTTGCTTACTGTTGTGTATGCTAAGTGTAACATTAGTCATAGATTAACTTTGTGGAATCAGCTTAGAACTATATCTATTAATATGTTGCCTTGGTTAGTTGTAGGAGACTTTAATTCAATATCTAACATTAGTGAACAAAGAGCTTGTAATAATCTGCATACTAAAAGTTTAGATGATTTTAATGAAATGATTTTTGATTGTAAGTTGGAAGACCCTGGTTATGTACGATCTAATTTTACTTGGACTAATAAACATAAGTGGAAAAGGTTAGATAGATGTTTATATAATGAAATTTGGAGAGAAACTTTCAATGTTACGAGGGTGGATCATCTGGCCAGAACATGTTCTGACCATTCACCCCTGTTGATAACTATGTTAAAGCAAACTAGTTTTCAAAAAACATCATTCAGATTTCAAAACACGTGGTTAAAACATGATAATTTTATGAAAACTGTAGAAAGTAATTGGTCTATACCTTTAAATGACTCTTCTGATATGTATATATCAGAGTCTAAACTTAAGAGATTAAAAAAACATCTACAAAATTGGAATAAAAATACATTTGGTAACATTTTTGTTAACATAAACAAAGTTGATGATGAAATTAAACTTGCTGAAATTATGCTTGAGGAAGACAATTGTGTTGAAAACCAAATGAAATTGCAAGAGTTAAATGCTATTTTGATAACACTGCTTGAAAAAGAAGAAATTTACTGGTGTCAGAAAAGTTATGTAAATTGGACAACAGAAGGTGATAATAATTCTTCTACTTTTCACAATTATGTTAAGAAAAGGAAAATTAAAAACAAAAATTAATGGAATTTTAGAAAATAACAATTGGATAGAAGATGAGGAGTTGATAGGTCTCTCTGCTGTAGGCTATTTTACAAACTTGTTGAACAAAACTTCCCTTATGAATGATCTGTCTATTATTAGAAATGTTATACCTGGAATTTTAACTGAACATAGTAATGATAGCATTCTGAAAGAACCTACTTTTGAAGAATTATATGATACTATTAGATCTCTTAATAAAAACAGTGCTTCTGGAGTTGATGGCTTCAACTCCAGATTCTATCTTGCTTGTTGGTCTATAATTAAATTTGATTTACTTAATGCTGTTAAAGGATATTTCTTGAGTTCAGATATACCTAAAGGAGTTTACTCTACTTTGATTTTCCTTATACCTAAAGTTAAATCTCCCAAATATTGGACTCAGTTCAGACCTATTAGCCTTTGTTCTGTGTTTAATGTGATAATCTCAAAGCTGATACAAAGTAGACTAGCTAAGCTTTTACCATTAATAATTTCAGATGAGCAAGGTGCATACATTGAAAATAGAATGATTCAGGAAAATATATTAATAGTTCAGGAGTTAGTAAAGGATTTGAATAGGAAAACTAGAGGAGATAACCATATTTTAAGTCTTGATATGTCAAAAGCCTTTGATAAACTTGAGTTTAGGTTTATATATGAAGTTATGTCTGCTTTTGGTTTTAATGATCTAGTAATAGACTTAATAAGAAAATCTATAGAACACATTTCTTTCTCTGTTATCACTAATGGAAAAACTTCTGGATATTTTAAATCTAAGAATGGTCTTAGGCAGGGTGATCCCCTATCACCTTGTTTATTTATAATTGCTGAAGAGTTTTTTATTAGGGGTATAAAGATGTTGGTTGGTCAGCAAAAGATCAGACCCTATAGTATGAGAAGTAACTTTAATATTAGTTGGCTAGCTTATGCTAATGATATAATATTATTCTTGAATGGTTCATTAGCTAGTGTTTAATAGATAAGGTTAAGGATAAGATTCATGAATGGAACTCTAAACATATATCTTTTGGTGGTAAGATAACATTAATAAATTTGGTGCTCATGTCCTATCTTATATATTACCTGCAATCAACAAAACTGCCTCTAAAGGTTATTTCTAGATTTAACAAGTTACTAAATAAATTTCTTTGGGGTTGTAATGAGTCCAGCAGAAGTATGATCTGGACTAGTTGGACAAGTTTATGTAAGCCATTCAAGGAGAATGGTCTCAATTTTAGAAACTTAGAGGATATTCAATCTGCTTTTTCTTTTAAATTATGGTTCTCTTTTAGAAGTAAAAAATCTTTATGGTCAAAATTATTACATTCTAAGTACTGCAATAATATACACCCTTTGCAAGCTAGATTAAGGAATACTGATTCAAAAGTTTGGAAAAGAATGTTGGAGGTTAGATTAGAGGCAGAGAAGCATGTTAGGTGGAAGATAGGTCATGGTAATATAGATTTTTGGTTAGATCAATGGAGTGATATGAAACCTTTAATTTTGTTAACTGATGCTAATTATCAACATTATCAGCAAACTAAAGTGAATGAATATATCCTTAATGGTACTTGGAATGTATGTAAACTTTAAAATAGCTTGCTTTTACAGTATGTTAACAAGATTATTAAAACACATGTAAATCAAAATTAACATTATACCATTATTTTTTATTTTTTTAGATCTATAAATAAATTCTTTGTTTGTTTGATTTAGATACCAATACATTTTGTGTTTAATTCCTCTTAATTTTATAACTTAAATTTAAAAAGATAATATATTATATGTTATTTTATCAAAATTATTTATTTGAGTAATTATAACTTTAATATAGATTATTTATTTGACTAATTATAACTTTAATATAAATATATATTAGGTAATAATGAAGATAAAGAAAAAAGTATCGTAAAATATTAGAAGGTAGAATGATTAGGAAGAGAGAAATATGGTGGGATAGGCTCAAATTTGAAAAACCCTTGGTACGCTGAAAACGATTATATAGTGTTATTTTTGTCTCATTTATCAAATTAAAGTTTTGATTTTTTGTTGTTTGAATCGAAAGTTTAAAGTTTTATTATATTTTTAAAACAGAATTAAAAAAAATATAAACGACATAAAATATATAAATAAGTATATTAAATGCATATTTCAAATCTTATAACTTATGACAATATTTCTTAATTTTCCAACAATTTAACAACGGTACTACTATGAATTTTGCTATTTATATCCTTAGATTTCTAGCCACTTGAAGAACATAAATAGGAAGGCAATATAAAATTTATTTACACCACTAGAACAAACTACAAATGAACATAGTCCATCGTTAGGACAAACAAGAAATATGAAATCAAATGAACATGTACTTATCTTCCACACCTCACGGGACTCCTCGACCAAAACGAGAAATCCCTCATCGAAAATTAACAAAAGGTGATGCAGCTTTGATGACAAAATGGTCCCTCGAACTAATTCAAGAGCCTGAGTCATATGTCTACCCTTCTGATCCTCCTACTGTAAAATCCGATGGTGAAAATATTGAGGATACTATGCCTTAGCTTTTAGGGAAGAAGAGGTAAAATCGACTGTTGTCGAGGGAGCGTTAATACCAGTTACTGAATAAGAGAGACTACCTGCCACTTCCCATCAAATTATCGAGGAGAATGAATCCATTGATACTTTACTAGAAACCACTCATGATAAGAAACCAACTTTCGTTCCTCTTCAAATTGACGAGGGGACTTCTTCTCCAAAGAAAACAATGAGGTCAAAAAGAGATATTTATCTCCCCCTTGAAATTAATTATTTGGTTAGGAAAAACATTCGAGCAGCAAAAAGTAAGCATCTTTTGGTTTTGCGCAAAGTTCAATACAAGTATTACCATGTATCTGAAGAGGAAAAGCTGAGAGCCCAATGGAGGATTCCTTCTAATATTTTTATTTGCTTTTCAACTGCTGGGGAGACCCAATTATCGGTCAGAGATAATGAGTTACCATATCTTTCTCATCACTAGTGAGTTGACTTAGGAATTCCTTCATCCAAATTTCTTTCTTCAGAGCGTCCATAACACCTATATAGCCGGCTTTGGTAGACGATAGTACATTGAAATTCTGTATACATGACTTTCACCTAACTAATCCTTTAGACACATTAAATATAACCTGAAGTAGACATCTTTGTGTCGAGCCAGCCTATGTAATCAGAATCCACATACCTCTTCAGCATTTTATTAAATGTATCTTCTGATTGTAACATAATTATATAACAACTGAGCCATTCAAGTATCTCATGAGCCACTTGAAGTATGCCAATGCGGCTTTCTTGGATTTAAAATGAATCTTCTCGAATCACTTACATCATACGTAAGATCAAGTCTTTTGCAAATCATAAAATACATAATGCTACCAATAACATTAACATAAGGTAACCCATTTATATACTTCCTATATGATGCTTCAGGTAGTTCTTGAGTCACACTGAGTTTGATTTATGAATTATTGATAGTTCAAATTGATTTTGCTTCAGATATCGAGAACTTCATTTGTATCTTATATATAAATTCATGTTGATAGAATAATGGATACCCCTTTGGTGCCTTCCTCTTGATCTCTATACCAAGTATCCTCTTAGTTTCTCTCATATCCTTCATCTCAAACTTGTATTTCATCTGGGTCTTTACCATTTGAATTTTTCTTCATATTTTCATCTTATTTCAACCAAGCCAAATCCACATAGCCAACCATTGTAACCAGTGATAAGAAACAACCCAACATTTGACCACAATCCATTTTTATCTACCTTCAACAACGTGGGAAAATCTTTCCTAGAAATTACCAATCCCAAGAAAATAATATATGAAGAAGTCAAAGTCTCTTCTAAATATAACTTCCCATCAATTGAATTGTCGGCCAATGACAACAAAATTATGGAAAATTTCGACAACTATACATTAATAGGTAAAGTTTCTATATACAAACCCAAAATGTTAGAGATTCAAAGGTTTTTTGATAATTTGGGATTCAATGGGCAGTATAATTTATCATTTTGGGATTCTGGACATATCATGATTGAAATAGAGCTCCAAAAAGACCTTAGAAAACTATGGAGGATAAGTGTTTAGACGATTTCTCAGTTCAAGACGAGGATCTTAAAATGGAATAAAAGCTTCATTCAAAGAAAAGAGTCTCTTATCTCCCTCGCATTTTCTAAAATCCCTACCTACATATAAGAAGAAGAAAAAAATTATACCATTCCAAAAGCTATTGGTAATCCCTTGCACGTATGGGTTCCAAAGAAAAACAAGGCCATGTACAACTCATGTAGGGATTTAATTGAGTTGGATGTCTCTAAAGATCCAACAAAACAAATATGGATCAACTTTCGGACTCATTCTGGTTTATGGCGGAAAATTAATTAGGGTACCATGCCTCACTACTATAAAGAGTGTTGGCACATTGGTCACACTTCCGCTGAGTGTAGGAAAATGTTAAAGCCAAACCTTGTTTACCTTCAACCTCAGCCTAAGTCAAATCTATTATTGTTAAACATCATACCCAAGACTCACAAGTCTCTTGTTCTAGCATTTCCCTGAATCATCTTCCTTCAGTTATCAACCAACAAGCCTTGTCGAACTCCCAAAATCAATCAAACCATATTTTACCAACCTATGTCTATCACAATAACATTTTATCTTCCACATTATATCATGATATCTTACCTGAAATTGAAATTAAGGATGCTCTTAACACTCTTGAAACAGGCCTCTCAATCACCACTTATGTGAATCCTTCACCTCTTTCCCCTCTACTCTACTCAGACCTTATTGCAGCTTACCTTCATCCCATTCAACCCTTGCAAAAAATCTATTCAAAGACTTTAATCCTCTTATAAAACACAAAGCCACAAAATCTCAAAGTTGTACAGGGTCTGCCAAAAACGTTAACTGGCTCTCATAAATGAATATATCAATCTTTTGTAAAATACAAGAGAAGTGGGCAACAAAATTACTCGAAGAATATTAAAGGCTATTTGTAGATTTTATAAAGTTAACTTTGTTATTATTCAAGAGCCTCTAATTAGATCTATCCTACATGTTGGAGTAACTACATAACAATAAATTTGTGTACAATCTTTAACATAATGCTTTCCAGAATAGTTAATGACATAATCTCTCACCTTCTCCCTAAGATCATCTCTCAAGAGAAAAGTAGTTTTGTAATAGGTAGGCAGATTCAAGACAATATTATACTAATGCAAGAATTGATTCACGATCTTAACAAAAAAAAGAGGTGGGAACCTCATCTTACTATATGACATGACAAAGGATTTTGAAAAGCTTTCCCTCTCATTTCTTTATCAAAATTTTCAAGCTTTTGGTTTCAGTGAGGGGTTTACCAATACTATCAAAATACTTACTAGCAACTCTACTTTCTCTGTCATAATCAATGGAGTCCCTAAAGGTTATTTCAACTTATCTAATGGCCTTAGACAGGGGAGTCCCTTATCACCTAGTCTTTTTTATCCTAGTTGAAGAGGTCCTTGTTAGAAGCTTAAACATTATGTACTCTCAAGATAATTCCGTTAGATACAAGAACTCTGGTCCTACCTGGATTTCTAGCTTAGCCTTTTTTGATGACATTATTATCTTCACCAATGGCTCCTCAAGCCTCAACATCATCCTAAAACAATATCACGATGCATCTGGTCTAACAATCAATAAAAGAAAGTCTACGTTTATTCCCTTCAAAAACAATTTCTCCTACTATAATTAACTTCCTTAAGATCAACACTGGTTTTAGTATGAAAAGGTCATGAATTAACTACTTGGGTATCGATATAAACATCAGAATTAAAGTTAACCAGTTTGAAGATCTCACATCTAAGATAAGATAGAAAAAGTATGATTGGAATAAGATTCTCTTATCTTATGGTAAAAGGCCAACCCTCATTCAGTTTGTTCTAAATGTTATCCCTTACTATCACATGCTTAGCCTTCCTCTCCCTAAAAATGTTATCAAAAGGATTGAAAGTATCCGTAGTAATTATCTTTGGGGCTCTACAGAAGACCATAAAGCTATTCACTGGTCTGCTTGGAACAAGGTCTGCCTTCCCTATAATGAAGGTGGATTAAACTTAAGAAAGTTTGATGATATGCAACTTGTATTTTCATGCAAGCTCTGACATAAATTTAGAGAGAATAACTCTATTTTGGGCAATCATATGCACAATAAATATTTTAGGAACAAATATCCTATGAAGATCAAATTATCTCCTAATAACTTGGTTTGAACATTGGCATGAATTATCTCCGGACGAATCTATTTTTTCGAAATTGGCCTTGCCCCTTGGTTATAACTTTGCTGATTACTATAGTTCTGTGGATTTGTCCTCTGCCTCTGCAGATACTGACCCATACCTTTGGCTTGAACATTGGCAGGAGGCCCTTGATTACTGGATTCGGACCTTTGAAATTGGTTATGGTCTAGCTGTTCGCATGATCCTTTCTCGGATGCCTCAGTCCTCTCTACTAGAATTTTATTCTCAACTTGATCCAGTAATGCCCCAAAGGTCATGGCTTGACTCTCCGCCACCGTATCCTTCAAGAGTCCAGGGAGAAGTCCCATCCTGAATGTTGCAAGCGCCACAGAATCTTTGCAATATTCCATGTCCGTTTTTGTTTTGACGAATCGATTGGTGTAATTCTTCAAACTTTCCCCAATTTTTTTCCTACAGTAGATTATCGTATCTCAATTAGCTCGAAATGTTTTGCTCCCCACAAAATGTTATCTAAAGATATTCCAGATCATGCCAAAATTATTTATCGAGCCCTGCGGAAGCCGGTTATACCACTTAGAAGCCACTCCCTTAAAAGTCTGAGAAAACGCTCTACACAGCAATTTATCATCATCATCGAAATAAATCATAAAATTCTTGAATTGCTCGATATGATTATCAGGATCTTGCGTCCCGTCGAACTTTTCTAGCTTCGAAATATCAAAATGTTTTGGAAGCTTTCCAACTAAAATTTCCGAGGACAGTGAAGAAGCTCTCCAATTATGACCCGTCTGATAGACGTTAGCCATCAAGTTTTCATGGCTCGGAAAATAAAGTCGCTCCTCGGACGGCAGAGTGTATTGATGCTGCCACTCTGAATTCCGTGGGTCAACATTTTGGTTCCCAGAGGGAAAATTCATTTTTCCATAACCCTGCTCATTAGCGCGAGCATGACAACTCTTTGCCCTCAGAGATTTCCTCTCCAAGCTCCTTCCCCTCCGGTGTTCCACACTCCTTCGGCCATGTCTTTTCTTTCTGTGATTTTTCTAGGAGATGATTCCGATGAGCTGTAACGAGAATAATCGCTCGTATTGATCCCTTGAGAGTCTGAGAAAACGCTCTACACA
The DNA here is from genome assembly GCA_036936605.1 of Limnanthes douglasii subsp. nivea. Classification (NCBI taxonomy): domain Eukaryota; kingdom Viridiplantae; phylum Streptophyta; class Magnoliopsida; order Brassicales; family Limnanthaceae; genus Limnanthes; species Limnanthes douglasii. Next base: position 132,564,390 of record JAUPFV010000004.1, read on the forward strand.
GCAATTTATCATCATCATCGAAATAAATCATAAAATTCTTGAACTGCTCGATAAAATTCTTGAACTGTTTTTTCTCTCCTCTTCGAAGAACGTCGTTCATAACCTCTATATCTATCATCCCTGTGCTTAGGATGAAAATCGGTCTCATGCTCTTCTTTTCTATTGTCAGGCTCCCTTCTCACCTCGGAATGAAGATTTGCATGAACAGTTTCTTTTTCCGCCCTCAATATTTCAATCTCCAGTAACAACTCATTCTTTCGAGCCAATAGATCTGAGTCATCAAAGGTGTCACCGACGCGCCGACCGTCATGCGTCTCATATTCCATATCATTCCGATACGCGTTCCCCACCAGATTCTCCTCGCAGTCGTTAACAAAATCATCCCCTTGCTCTTCCATGATTCCAATCGGATTAGGAATTATTTCCAGAAAACGATTGTCTTCAGAACATTCTTCGCTTCCCACAGACGGCGCCACTGATGAATTCAGAAACAGCTCTAGGGTAATTTTGTGTTACGAGAATCTTTTAGTGTCAAATTAGTATTAAGTTCTTTGTTAAGGAGCCTTTTTAGAGAGAGAAAGTAATGACTAGTCCACGTAGAGAGAGAACGCTAATAGTTATCATCTTTGTTAATGAACGCTAATAGTTATCATCTAATGTTTGGAGAAGGCTTCTAATTGGATTTGGCTAATGTAATACTCCCTTCGTCCCATAATATATATTGTTTTAGAAAATAATTTTTGCCCCACAATAAATATCGTTCTCGCATATGAAAATAAAAATTAATATTATTTATTAGATTCCAGCAAAAAGATTTTGTCAAAGAAATTTTTTTATTACTTTTCTTAATATTCGTCTAAAACTCTAAAAACACATATTTAGATACGGTCGGAAAAAAAATATTTTATTTTCGCTCATATATAAAAAAAATCCAATAACCCAAAAAAATTCAATAGACGAATACGTGATAAAACCTAAACCTCTTGAAACATACTAAAAACAATTAATTATATATATAATCGAATATAATATAATATTGTTGGAAAATAACATGATATCATTCGAAAATCTAACAACTATTCTATTATATGAGATTTATTAGTTAAAAGAAGTTTTGTTGTTCCATAGAAAAATCAAATTTAAAAATATCCTTAAAATATGATAAAACCTTATCATATTGATATTAAAGATAACTAACATTTTAAAAACATCTTTAAAATATGATATAATTTTACCTATCGTTAAAAATATCTTTAAAAAAATGATATAAACCCCAAGCCTGCATTCAGTTCCCTTCACCCAGCTGAGATCACAGAGAAACGCAAACCTTAGCTTCTCGAGTTTTCATCTCTTTCATCTCTACTTCTCCCTAGCTTTGTATAGTTCCAGCGAAAGCGAAAGTCTTTTTTATTCATCTATCCACCGGAAGATATTTCCAGTGTTGGGAGAGGAAGCAATAGACCGGGAATGGCTCTCTATCTGCCGGAAGATATTGTGATGGAGATATTGTCGCGGTTACCGGTTAAGTCTCTACTGCAATTCAGGTTCGCCTCGAAATCATGGTTTTCTCTCATCTCTTCCGCTTATTTTGCCAAGTTGCACTTTAAAAGAGCCTCTTCGCTCCCCCCTGAAATCGGTTTCCATAAAATCATTGTTCCGGACATAGGTCACCGCATCAGATCTCTAGACTGCGAATCATCGAGTAGTTTTGATGATTTATCTGCCTCTAGGTCGCTCAAATTGCCATTTTTGATGGATTTAGGGTTTATACTCTTAGGCTCTTTTAACGGTCTGCTGTGTGTTTGTAATGGTAGCTATGAGATGATCTATGTATGGAACCCCTGTACAAACCAGTACAAGAAAATACCTGCTCTTAACTATCCCCTAGATATGGAAGTAGTTAGATATGGATTTGGCTACGATTCAACCACAGATGACTATAAGCTTTTGATTGTTACCGTTTGTAAGAGTAATCTGGATACAAGTAGAAACCGTGGCAGTGCTATGATCAACATTTTCTCCTTGAAAAGAGGTAATTGGAGACACTTTGTAGATACAAAGTACCTTAACAAACAGTTTCATACCAAGCCTCTTTCTGGGATTTTTTCAAATGAAGCTGTTCATTGGATACTAACAGATTGCACCGATCGTGTATCGGATCCTGTGATAGTGTCTTTTGGGTTAGCTAAAGAGAGTTTCAGTATTATCTCTATTCCTGATATCTGCCGACAGTGCTCTCGTCTGAGTGTTTTAGAAGGTTGCCTCAGTTTAACTATGAATCTTTGGTATAATGGTCTTTCTACTCACACTATATGGATAATGAAGGACTACGGTGTAAGCTCCTCTTGGACTGAACTACTTAATATTCAGTTTCGTAACCGTGATTTCATTGCGTCTTCTCCATTGTGCCTCACACGACGAGGCGAAATCATATTAGCAAACCTTCATACTGGTTTGGCATCTTTCGATATTGACACCAAATCTCTCAAGGTACTTGCTACTGCCTGTCCGAATCCAATAGTTTACGTGGAAACTTTGATCTCTCCAAATGCCTCAACCGAGACTGTAAACAAAAGAAAAAGAAAGTATTCGGCATAGGACGACCATGCCTACTTGGTAACATGATCATCACAAAGATAGGGATACCTAAGCTTCCTCCACTCAAGATTTTCATAGCTTTAGTTTCTCTTTGGTTTGCGAATTGCATTAGTCAAACAACTTTTTAGATAATGTTCTCTAGATTTAGTACTTCCTTATTGTTCTCTACAGGTTTTGTAGGTTAAATTGCAGATTAGAGTATATTATGCATTACATAGTATATTCTAAATTAAATTTGTTTTTCTACGATTTTAGTTGCTTGCTAGTTGTTTAATATTCATATCTTTTTCCTCTGAACATAAAAACTTGTTTTAAGAATTTTTTTAACCTCTTTTTTTAAATACACAAACTAAAACATAATTCAATCGGAGAAGAGAAACGCGGGTACTTATCTTTTATAAATTATTCGAAATTATTAACCTACCTATTATGAATTAGTTATATCTCCATCTTAAATCTTAAAACACTAAATAACACATTGCAAGATGGGTCTACAATATAATTTTTTTAATAGAACTTAAACAAACAAAATTATGGAAACCAAAATTTTCATGGAGGTGTGTAAAATCATAGATAATAATGTACATAACTTACCGATAGATAAAAGGAAAAAACTACAAAACTTATTCGATGATGTTTTGAGTAATAAAAATAAAATTATTTTAGAACAAAGTTTTTAAATTTTATAAATAAATATTGATTTAGTTTAATTGCGGTGACATGCGATGATTGGACCTTTTTATCGGTTTTTTGAAAGATGATACATTTTTTGCCTTCGGTTAATTTTGCTTTAATTTTTTTAAAAAATTTCTAAAATATTTGTTGGATAAACAAGTAGATAAATATTTTATTTTATTTTTTGACATCTATAAATAGAGGTTTGATTCATTTGATTTGAATACCGAAAAAATATAAATATTTTTATTTATTATTTTCAAAACAATTTTCGAAATGTTTTAGTAAATAAAGATAAAAATAAAATTATATCATTATTTTTTTTGAAATATATAAATAAATATTTGGTTTGTTTGATTTGGATAAAAAAATTGATCTTTTATTCATTTATTTAGTTTTGTCAAAATTATTTTGAGAATGTTTATTGATTATATAAAAATTAACATTATACCATTATTTTTTAATTTTTTAGATCTATAAATAAATTCTTCGTTTGTTTGATTTAGATACCAATACATTTTGTGTTTAATTCCTCTTAATTTGGAAGAGTGAAATATGGCTGGAAAATGGATTTTAGGCCTCCAAGAACCTAAAATCGATTCTTGAAAACATGGCCATGGGCCAAGCCTGTTAACTGAGAAGCCTCACACCTCTCAGCCTCTAATCGCTCGCATAACCCTAGTGGTACTCACAGCCACACACCTCTCAGCCTCTCTTCGTTTTCTCTCAGATCTAGCCCCAAAGCACGTATGCTGAAATCAACTTCTGTTCTTCATCAAGAAGAACAAAATCGAACAAATCCTCCACCAAACCACATCTCAGAAAACCTTCCATCACAGAATCTACTATCAAACCTTATCTCAGAGGCTCGTTTCTTCGAAAATCCAACTTTTGAAAGAAATGAGTCTATGAATAAAGATCCTCACAAAGGCGAAATGGAGTCTTCCAAGCAGCTGGTTCAATCAACAAGAACTTACGCAGAAGCTGTTAAGACGGGAAAGGAGGCGCAACCACTTCTTGTTGGATCTGTTGAGGGCTTTATGCACGACAAAGTGGAAATTGGTACTGAAGATGGATACACCTATGTCAAGTTTTGCGAAAGAGATAAGTTTTTTCTTAATTCTTTATCTAAATATACTTTGATAGCTAAGTTTTCGTATGGCTGTCCATCTGCTGTAGAGTTTAGAGTATATTTAGCATCTTTAAAACTAATAGGCAATTACAGTATATATAAGTGGGACTTTAGACATGTTTTTGTGGAATTTGAAAATATGATAGATGTCAAAAGTTTTTGGAAGTATAATGTCAGGTCTATAGGTCAGTTTACGTTTAGGATTTTAAAATGGAGCCCTGATTTCAACCGCAAACGTGAGTCTCCGCTGACTCCCGTTTGGGTTTCATTTCCTGAATTGCCTGAATATATGTATAATAAAGATACAATTGAAAATTTAGCTAAGGCTGTTGGTGTACCTTTAAATTCTTGGTTGCCTAATAAAAATAGGGCTAGCTTTAATAGTTGTGAAGTATGGATTGTTTTGGATGTCTCTAGTATCCTTCCTCAAAAAATTTGGGTTAGTTTTGGGGATAGGGATGGTTATTGGCAAGATGTAATCTATAAAAATAAGCCTGCTTATTGTAAAAAATGTAGACATTTAGGTCATAAGGATATTGCTTGCAAATCAGATGACTTAGAATTCAAGAAATCACAGAACTTAAAAAAGATTGAAGTTAAAACTAAGGATAAAAAGAATAATAATATTTGGATGCCTAAACCTATAACTAATAAAGATTTAATAAATACTGTGCAATCTGATATGAATGAGATTTCTGGAAATATGAATGCTAAATCAAGTGTCATAAGCAATATAAATACACAGATAGTTGATAGAGATCTTGATACTAATAATGTTTCTGATAAAGCTTTTAATAACATCATAAATACAGAAACTTATCAACATGTTGAGATATTCAGTGACATTGTTAAGCAAGTTGCATGTGTGAAGGTAGATTCTAATGTAGGTATAGAGTCTGATAAGTCTTCTAATATACTGAATGTAGCATCTGATAATATGTCTGACATGGATAATCAAACATTGCATGATAATAATATAGCATCTGATAGAGATCTTGATACTAATAATGTTAATATGTCTGACATGGATAATCAAACACTGCATGATAATAATGTAGCATCTGATAGAAATCTTGATACTAATAATGTTAATATGTCTGACATGGATAATCAAACTTTGCAGTTAGGAAAAGCATGTAGCAATAAGGATATTGTTTTGCATGATGATATTATTAGAAAAGATAAAATCTATGTTGTTAAGGATGATAACATTTCATTATCATGTAAGCATGTAGTCTCTGAAGTTGATATTAACTTGGCATTGGATGATTGTAATTCACATGATGTTGAACTTAGTAATAACAATTTAATAGCATCTAAATTTTTTGAATCTGATAGTATTTCAGAAAAAGATATAGATGATGTAATTATTTATGGAGATGGTAACATTTCTTTAGCATGTGAGCATATAGTTTCTGCTGTTGATAATAACATGGCATTGGGTGGTTTTAATTCTCATGATGTTGTATTTGGTGATAACAACTTAATAGCAATTAAACAACTTGAACCTAGTGTTGTTTCAGGAAAATATATAGAAAATGTAATTGAGTCTATGAATGTAAATAACCTTTTTAATTCTTTATTGAATGAAGATGTAAATGAACTGATTGAGTCTGAATCTATTAGAAACAGATTAAGCCTTTCCCCTAATTCACATAAAGGAAATAACTTTCGTGGAAATTTAAGTCTGCCTGTCTCACCTAAACATAAGAAAAATAAGCCTTCATTGAATAGTTTTCTTAGAAGATCTTCTAGAAATAAGCTTGTTATTAAAACTAGAAACCCTAAAGGATCTTTTGGATCCTCTAAATAATGCTTAAAATGACTTTAAAAATGTTAAATTGGAATGTAAGAGGAGTAGGTAATATAAAAACTATCAGAAGAATTAAGAATTTAACTAAAAAGCATTTTATTAATATATTAGCTTTGCAAGAGCCTATGGTAGCAGTAGATAAAAGTCTAGAAATCTGTTCTAAGTTGGGTTTTGAGTCTGTTCAGGTAAATATATATAACAAAATATGGATTTTATGGAGGAATGGCTTTAAAATTGAACTTTTAGATAATTTTGAACAGCTTTTAAGTGTTAGGATTAGTCATTCTGCACATAGGGAGATTGTTTTGCTTACTGTTGTGTATGCTAAGTGTAACATTAGTCATAGATTAACTTTGTGGAATCAGCTTAGAACTATATCTATTAATATGTTGCCTTGGTTAGTTGTAGGAGACTTTAATTCAATATCTAACATTAGTGAACAAAGAGCTTGTAATAATCTGCATACTCAAAGTTTAGATGATTTTAATGAAATGATTTTTGATTGTAAGTTGGAAGACCCTGGTTATGTAGGATCTAATTTTACTTGGACTAATAAACATAAGTGGAAAAGGTTAGATAGATGTTTATACAATGAAATTTGGAGAGATACTTTCAATGTTACGAGGGTGGATCATCTGGCCAGAACATGTTCTGACCATTCACCCCTGTTGATAACTATGTTAAAGCAAACTAGTTTTCAAAAAACATCATTCAGATTTCAAAACATGTGGTTAAAACATGATGATTTTATGAAAACTGTAGAAAGTAATTGGTCTATACCTTTAAATGACTCTTCTGATATGTATATATTTTGGTCTAAACTTAAGAGATTAAAAAAGCATCTACAAAATTGGAATAAAAATACATTTGGTAACATAAACAAAGTTGAGGATGAAATTAAACTTGCTTAAATTATGCTTGAGGATGACAATTGTGTTGAAAATCAAATGAAATTGCAAGAGTTAAATGCTATTTTGATAACACTGCTTGAAAAAGAAGCAATTTACTGGTGTCAGAAAAGTTATGTAAATTGGACAACAGAAGGTGATAATAATTCTTCTACTTTTCACAATTATGTTAAGAAAAGGAAAATAAAAAACAGAATTAATGGAATTTTTGAAAATAACAATTGGATAGAAGATGAGGAGTTGATAGGTCTCTCTGCTGTAGGCTATTTTACAAACTTGTTGAACAAAACTTCCCTTATGAATGATCTGTCTATTATTAGAAATGTTATACCTGGAATTTTAACTGAACATAGTAATGATAGCATTCTGAAAGAACCTACTTTTGAAGAATTATATGATACTATTAGATCTCTTAATAAAAACAGTGCTTCTGGAGTTGATGGCTTCAACTCCAGATTTTATCTTGCTTGTTGGTCTATAATTAAATTTGATTTACTTAATGCTGTTAAAGGATATTTCTTGAGTTCAGATATACCTAAAGGAGTTTACTCTACTTTGATTTTACTTATACCTAAAGTTAAATCTCCCAAATATTGGACTCAGTTCAGACCTATTAGCCTTTGTTCTGTGTTTAATGTGATAATCTCAAAGCTGATACAAAGTAGACTAGCTAAGCTTTTACCATTAATAATTTCAGATGAGCAAGGTGCATACATTGAAAATAGAATGATTCAGGAAAATATATTAATAGTTCAGGAGTTAGTAAAGGATTTGAATAGGAAAACTAGAGGAGATAACCATATTTTAAGTCTTGATATGTCAAAAGCCTTTGATAAACTTGAGTTTAGGTTTATATATGAAGTTATGTCTGCTTTTGGTTTTAATGATCTAGTAATAGACTTAATAAGAAAATCTATAGAACACATTTCTTTCTCTGTTATCACTAATGGAAAAACTTCTGGATATTTTAAATCTAAGAATGGTCTTAGGCAGGGTGATCCCCTATCACCTTGTCTATTTATAATTGCTGAAGAGTTTTTTATTAGGGGTATAAAGATGTTGGTTGGTCAGCAAAAGATCAGACCCTATAGTATGAGAAGTAACTTTAATATTAGTTGCCTAGCTTATGCTAATGATATAATATTATTCTTGAATGGTTCATTAGCTAGTGTTTAATAGATAAGGTTAAGGATAAGATTCATGAATGGAACTATAAACATATATCTTTTGGTGGTAAGATAACATTAATAAATTTGGTGCTCATGTCCTATCCTATATATTACCTGCAATCAACAAAACTGCCTCTAAAGTTTATTTCTAGATTTAACAAGTTACTAAATAAATTTCGTTGGGGTTGTAATGAGTCCAACAGAAGTATGATCTGGACTAGTTGGACAAGTTTATGTAAGCCATTCAAGGAGAATGGTCTCAATTTTAGAAACTTAGAGGATATTCAATCTGCTTTTTCTTTTAAATTATGGTTCTCTTTTAGAAGTAAAAAATCTTTATGGTCAAAATTATTACATTCTAAGTACTGCAATAATATACACCCTTTGCAAGCTAGATTAAGGAATACTGATTCAAAAGTTTGGAAAAGAATATTGGAGGTTAGATTAGAGGCAGAGAAGCATGTTAGGTGGAAGATAGGTCAGGGTAATATAGATTTTTGGTTAGATCAATGGAGTGATATGAAACCTTTAATTTTGTTAACTGATGCTAATTATCAACATTATCAGCAAACTAAAGTGAATGAATATATCCTTAATGGTACTTGGAATGTATGTAAACTTTAAAATAGCTTGCTTTTACAGTATGTTAACAAGATTATTAAAACACATGTAAATCAAAATGTTATGGATTCTGTTATTTGGAAACTGTCAAGGGTTGGTTCTTTTAAGCTAAAGGATACAGTATTAGAGTTAAGGCAGAAAAATCCTTCATCTATAATCAAAGATAAAATATGGAACAATCTTTCTCCTAAAAAATGTTCTTTTTGTCTTTGGAGGGTCTTGAACAATTTAATTAGTATTGATACAATACTACAATCTAAAGGCTTTCAACTAGCTAGTAAATATGTATACTGTGATAACATTGAATCATTACAGCATGTGTTTGTTTCTTGTGATACTGCTTGGCTTGTATGGAGTTTCTTTTCTGAAAAGTTTAATATTAATATAGGTAAACACATGACTGTTAATCATATTGTGAACATCTGGTTTCTGTCAAATTCTAAAAGAGTTCATGTTAGAACAGTATTGCCATCTATGATTATTTGGAACATCTGGAAGGCCATGAATAAATATAGGCATAGTAACATCTCTACATCATATAAACAGATTGTGAGTCAGGTCCTTTTAATGTTTACTTCACTAGATTTAGCATTTGCATTATCTAGGAAACATTGATCACCTGATTTTAATATAGCTAAACAATTAGGTTGCTATAATCACATAAAACTATCCAAACCTTTCATGTACATTAAGTGGGAAAAGCCTGTAAGTAATCATGTTAAGCTAAATTGTGATGGGTCTTCTTTAATCAATGGTGAATCTAGTTTTGGATATATAATAAGAGATAACTTAGGAAAGATAATAATGGCTAAAGGGAGTGTGATAGGAAAGAGTTCTTCTATTTGTGCTGAAATAACTGGATTATTAAATGGTTTAACATACTGTAAAGAGACTAATCTTAAATTAGTAGACATTGAAATAGATTACTTAGCCTTGTTTAACATGTTAGCTTCTGGTCTGAGTCCCTGGTACTTAGAACATAGCTTATTGTGTTGTAGACAGCTGATTGCACCACAAATGATTATTAGGCATATTTTTAGGGAGCAAAATCTGGCTGCAGACTGGCTGGCTAAACATGCTTTGAAAGTAAATAATTGTTTCTATATTCAGTCTCAGCACAACTTTTGTGAGCTATCTAACATATTGAGATCTGATGCTATGGGCTTGGGAAACTTCCGTTATTCTTAATATTTGATCTACGTGCTTTAAGATATAACATTTTATGATCTGGCATTGTTAGCAAGTTGAAAGACTTGACTACATGCTTTTGTCTTTGTTTGCAGGTTCAGGTATTCATTACAAAAGTTAAGGATGGGGAGCTGTAGAAGATAGGGCTGCTTTGGAGGAAGATGGTTGAAGGATGGAAGATTAAGAGAGGAGGATGCTGATCGACAAACAAAAGAATGAAATGAGTCTAGTTTTAGTTATATTTTCTGTAAATCAATGAGCTTATAGCGCTCAAAATGACTGTCTCTAACAGTCTTGTAAAACTCTTTTTCAACATATATGAAAGAACTTTCTCGGGAAAAAAAATAATTCCTCTTAATTTTATAACTTAAATTTAAAAAGATAATATATTATATGTTATTTTATCAAAATTATTTATTTAACTAATTATAACTTTAATATAAATTATGTATTTGACTAATTATAACTTTAATATAAATATATATTAGGTAATAATGAAGATAAAGAAAAAAGTATCGTAAAATATTAGAAGGTAGAATGATTAGGAAGAGAGAAATATGGTGGGATAGGCTGAAATTTGAAAAACCCTTGGTACGCTGAAAACCATTATAATAGAATACCTAAAACTACAAAAATAAACATGAATAAACATATTACAACTGAATACATGAATGGAGAGACACTAGTATAAAGCAAAATACCAATCTTGACTAAACAAATTCCCTATAAAATAATCCTAGAACCCTTGAAAAAAGAAATACAATAATTTTGTTAAAATGCAATCATTTTGATAAATAATTTTTTTTTATTAGAGTATATTCTATGCAAGGATCATAGCATCTTATTTTTATTGTACTCATAGCACATGTTGATAATATGATCTTAAAGCCAAATGATGATAGAGTTGTGAATGAGTTGAAAATTTGTTTGGATACTGAGCTTCAATTTCTTCAAAACACTTTTTATGTCAACAAAATAATGAGGTTATTCAAGTTAATTCTCTTAACCATATAAAGTATGATTTAAATCTTCTACAAAAAACTAATTATTTTTTAAATTTTCGATTTTGAATTTGAAGTCATGGAATAACCATTGGAAGATTGATCTACGATATGATTCTTTCATAGAACTTGAAGAACTTTTTGATGAAAATCATAATTTTGATATGGGTATATTATTTTTATTTTGAATTACAGTGGTTCAGTACTAAGCTTTTCAGGTACCAATTTGTGAATTTGTAGACAGAAATTTAAACATGTATGCAATAACTGGATGATAAATATATTACAAATGATCAAATTTATTAGTTGAACAAGTAAGACAATCCAAAAAATATTAAATCCTATAATTCACAATACTAAATTGACATTCACTCTGGCTGGTGGATGACCTGATGTGAAGGTTCAGTATCGATGTAGTCGCTTGCAGTCGGTGGGGTAGTGCAGGTTGGTATCCTACAATTGCTCCGTACTCTTTGCAAAACTCTTCGTCATATCCATCTAATAACATTCTGCCATCTCTACAATCGGCTGTTGCAAAACTCTTCGTCATATCCATCTAATAACATTCTGCCATCTCTACAATCGGCTGAACAAAATGCACGATTGTGCCCATACATGAACACGTCTTTACCCCTCTTTCAGTTGGTTCTTTCATAAGGCACACACATTACCTAGCTTGATCCTCTTTGTATCTATTGTCTCTTCCTTTGGTGATTCAATCGTGAAGATACTCTGAGTCTTCTCCTCCACTGGTTTGCCTTTTTTGAGGAATAGAAACCTTTGAAACCTTAACGTCACGAACTGACATCTGCTCAACTTAGGAATTTAGTTTTAAAGAATTCTTGAGAATGAGTGACACTATCTTTCATACTGGTATATGAAATCAAAGATAATAGTCTGCATAATTTGCCAATGGATAAACAAGAAAAATCTACTAAAATTATTACACGATATTTTGGACTAATATTTTTCCAATAAACTAAAAAAATTATTTTTAACAAAATGTTCAAATTAAATTTCAATTTTTTTTATAATTGCATAACCTAAATATATCATACTCGCACCCAATCTCAAATCAAATCTTATTTATTAACAACAAAAAAACATTTTTCATCTTTTAAATTAAATTTGTTTTTCAACGATTTTAGTTGTTTGCTAGTTGTTTAATTATCATATCTTTTTCTTCCTAACATAAAAAACTTCTTCTTTAGAATTTTTTAACCTCTTTTTTTTTAAATACAGAAACTAAAACATAATTCAATCGAAGATGAGAAACGCGTGTACTTTTCTTTTAAAAATTATCCAAAATTATTAAGCTACTTATTATGAATTAGTTATATGAAAGTACTTTTAAATTCCCCATCTTATATCTTAAATCATTAAATAACACATTGCAAGGTGGGTGTAAAAAATAAATTTTTTTAATAGAACTTAGACAAACAAAATTATGGAAACCAAAATTTTGATGGAGGTGTGTAAAATCATAGGTAATAAATAATGTATATAACTTTCCAATAGATAAAAAGGGAAAAATTACTAAACTTATTGGATGATGTTTTGACTAATAAAAATAAAATTATTTTAGAACAAAGTTTTTAAATTTCATAAATAGATATTGATTTTAGTTTAATTGCGGTGAGGACACATGCGATGATTGGACCTTTTTATCGATTTTTTGAAAGATGGTACATTTTTTGCCTTCGGTTAATTTTGCTTTTATTTTTTAATACTTTTCTAAAAGATTTGTTGGATAAACAAGTGAATAAATATTTTATTTTATTTTTCTACATCCATAAATAGAGGTTGATATGTTTGATTTGAATACCAAAAAAATATAAATATTTTTATTTATTATTTTCAAAATGATTTTCGGAATGTTTTAGTAAATAAAGATAAAAATAAAATTATATCATTTTATTTTAAAATATAAATAAAGATTTGGTTTGTTTGATTTGAATGAAATAAAATCGAGCTTTTATTCATTTATTTAGTTTTTTCAAAACTATTTTGAGAATGTTTATTAATTAAATAAAATTTTATATTATACCATTATTTTTTAATTTTTTAGATCTATAAATAAATAATTTGTTTGTTTGATTTAGACACCAATACATTTTAGTGCTTAATTCCTCTTAATTTTATAACTTAAATTTAAAAAGATAATATATTATATGTTATTTTATCAAAATTATTTATTTTACTAATTATAAATTTAATATAAATATATATTATGTAATAAGGAAGATAAAGAAAAAAGTATCGTAAAATATTAGAGGGTATAATGATAAGGAAGAGACAAATATGGTGGGATATGCTGAAATTTGAAAAACTCTTTGTACGGTGAAAACGATTATAATAGAATACCTAAAACTACAAAAATAAACATGAATAAACATATTGCAATTGAATAGATGAATGGAGAGACACTAGTATAAAGCAAAATATCAATCTTGACTAAACAAATTCCATATAAAATAATCCTAGAACCCTTGAAAAAAGAAATACAATTATTTTTTGAAAATGCTATCCTTTTGATAAATAAAATTATTTTTTTGGATTTATCTCTTCTCAGATCTGGTTCATATAGACTCATGTAAGAATATTATCATTGCCTCTTTTGATTCCTCGTCAACAATTATTTTATTTTTAGGACGGACCATCGTAAAATTGAACAAAACAAATCTACAATTATAGTATGGTTCATGTGGCTAATATATTATGACAACATCAACTCTTACCAAATGATCATTTATATTATTTAAACAGGTATCATATTTTTTACAAATAACTTTATTTCTAGGAATCGATGACATTGTACTATTAAAACCGGTTGTCATTTATTCTAAAATTTATTTGTGAAAAATGAAGATCATCCTCTAAAATTCTAAAATTAGGAAACAATATTGGAAAGATTTAGAACCAAATGAGAAGAAACAATAGGTGATGAGCGAAGAGACGTTGATTTTGAGTGAAAATATGTGTATCCTAAGAAGTAACAAGTAAAATTTTAAAGTTGGCTATGTATTCAGAGTTTCTTTAAAAACAAAACAAATAAAATGCAGTCTTAGCATCACCTCGCCACATAACCAAGACACTACCGAGGCGAGTGTCATACTATTTAGGATGCCAAAAAAGCTCGACGCGAGGAACAGAACATGTGCACATACTCAAAACTCCAAGGGGAAATTTAACGAGGCGAATACATAGTCGTCTATGTGAAACGCACAACAGTTGAATGATGACAAACATATACGTGTTCAGAAAAACACAATTTCTTTAAAACATATATTTTTTCTCTTATATTTTGTTTATGTTAAAACCTATAGATAAATTTTTAGATTGAGAGATTAAAAAAACAACCTAATAATTATTTTTTAATATATAGTGTTATTTTTGTCTCATTTATCAAATTAAATTTTTGATTTTTTATTGTTTGTATCGAAAGTTTAAAATTTTATTATATTTTTAAAACAGAATTAAAAAAATATAAACGACATAAAATATAAAAATAAGTATATTAAATGCATATTTCAAATCTTATAACTTATGACAATATTTCTTAGTTTTCCAACAATTTAACAACGGTACTACTATAAATTTTGTTATTTATATCCTTAGATTTCTAGCCACTTGAAGAACATAAATAGGAAGGCAATAAAAAATTTAGTTACACCACTAGAACAAACTACAAATGAACATAGTCCATCGTTAGGACAAAGAAGAAATATGAAATCAAATGAACATGTACTTATTTCCCCGACTTTTAGACATTTTCCCCTAGAAAAACAACTCTTCATAACCTTAGGCTCCGACACCTGCTAAAGCCCATATTTTTCCTATAAATTCTCTAGCTTCATGTCGATCTCATACTAGTTTTTTTATAGAGATAAACTTCTGAAAAAATAGTTTTGGAGAGAAAAAAATGTTTAGGCGAAAAAAAAATCCCGATCTTAGATTGGTTAATTGTTAGCCAAAAAGCCGACGAAAGATGAGCTGCCGGATTTTACGTCGACCCTGAGCTCCAACCACCCGTTGTCACATATTACGGTACTTGGCCTCGAACTAAAAATTCTATTGTAATTACCCCTCAAATATCTCTTCTTAGCCCTCCATTCAGGCGTGTTTAGTGCTTGACAAGAGTGACTTTAAGAAAATGGGAAAAGATAAGCATTTGAAAGGATCCTCCTCGAAAAGAAAACGTCATCATAAAGAGAGTAGACATTCTAAAGAGAATAAGCGCTCCAAAGGTTATTCTTCAGAGATTCATGCCACTTCATCTTACACACCTCACAATACTCCTTGACCAACACCAGAAATCTCTCATCGAAAATTAACAAAAGCTGATGGAGCTTTGATGACAAAACGGTCCCTCAAAGCAATTCAAGAGCCTGAGTCAAATGTTTACCCTTATGATCCTCCTACTTTGAAATCCGATGGTGAAAATGTTGAGGATACTATGGCCTTAGCTTTTGGGGAAGAAGAGGAAAAATCGACTGTTGTCGATGGAGCGTTAATACCAGTTACTTAAGAAGAGAGACTAGCTGCCACTTCCCCTCAAATTATCGAGGAGAATGAATCCATTGCTACTTTACTAGAAACCAGTGATGATAAGAAACCAACTTTCGTTCCTCTTCAAATTGACGAGGGGACTTCTTCTCCAAAGAAAACAATTAGGTCAAAAAGAGATATTTATCTCCCTTTTGAAATTAATTATATGGTTAGAAAAAACATTCAAGCAGCAAAAAATAAGCATCTTTTGGTTTTGCACAAAGTTCAATACAAGTATTACGATGTATCTGAAGAGGAAAAACTGAGAGCCCGATGGAGGATTCCTTCTAATATTTTTATTTGCTTTCTAGCTACTAGGGAGACCCAATTATCGGTCAGAGATAATGAGTTACCACATCTTTCTCATCACTAGTGAGTTGAATTAAAAATTCCTTCATCCAAATTGCTTTCTTCAGGGCGTCCGTAACAACTATATAGCCGGCTTTGGTAGACGACAGTACGATGAAATTCTGTATACATGACTTTCACCTAACTAATCCTTTAAACACATTAAATATATAACTTGAAGTAGACTTGTTTGTTTCGAGCCAGTCTACGTAATCAGAATTCACATACCTCTTCAGCATTTTATTAAATGAATATTCTGATTGTAACATAATTATATAGCAACTGAGCCCTTCAAGTATCTCATGAGCCACATGAAGTATGCCAATGCGGATTTCCTGGATTTGAAATGAATCTTCTCGAATTACTTACATCATACGTAAGATCAAGTCTTTTGCAAATCATAACATACATAATGCTACCAATAGTATTAACATAAGGTATCCTATTTATATACATCCTATATGATGCTTTAGGTAGTGTTTGAGTCAGACTGAGTTTGATTTATGAATCATTAATAGTTCAAATTGAGTTTGGTTCAGATATCGAGAACTTCATTTGTATCTTATATATAAATTCACGTTGATAGAATAATGGATACCCCTTTGGCGCCTTCCTCTTGATCTCTATACCAAGTATCGTATTAGTTTCTCTCATATCCTTCGTCTCCAACTCTTATTTCATCTGAGTCTTTAACATTTTAACTTTTCTTCATATTTTTATCTTATTTCAACCAAGCCAAATCCACCTAGCCAACCATTGTAACCAATGATAAAAAACAACCCAACATTTGACCACAATCCATTTTTATCTACCTTCAACAACGTGGGAAAATCTATCCTGGAAATTTCCAATCCCAAGATAATAATCTATGAAGAAGTCAAAGTCTCTTCTAAATATAACTTCCCATCAATTGAATTTTCGGCCAATGACAACAAAATTATGGAAAATTTCGACAACTATACCTTAATAGGTAAATTTGCTTTATGCATAACCAAAATGTTAGAGATTCAAAGGTTTTTTAATAATTTAGGATTCAAGGGGCAGTACAATTTATCATTTTGGGATTCTGGACATATCATGATTGAAATAGAGCTCCAAAAAGACCTTAGAAAACTATGGAGGATAAGTGTTTAGACTATTTCTCAGTTCAAGACGAGGATCTTAAAATGGACTAAAAGCTTTATTCAAAGAAAAGAGTCTCCTATCTCCCTCGCATTTTCTAAAATCCATACCTACATATAAGAAGAAGAAAAAATTATACCATTCCCAAAGCTATTGGTAATCCCTTGCAGGTATGGGTTCTAAAGAAAAACAAGGCCATGTACAACTCATGTATGGATTTAATTGAGTTGGATGTCTATAAAGATCCAACCACACAAATATGGATCAACTTTGGGACTGATTCTGGTTTATGGCAGAAAATTACGTATCGTACCATGCCTCACTACTGTAAAGAGTGTTGGCACATTGGTCACAATTCCAGTGAGTGTAGGAAAATGTTAAAGCCAAACCTTCAACCTCAGCCTAAGTCAAATCTATTATTGTTAAAAATCATACCCAAGACTCACCAGTCTCTTGTTCTAGCCTTTCCCTCAATCATCTTCCTTCAGTTATCAACCAACAAGCCTTGTCGAACTCCCAAAATCAATCAAACTCTATTTTACCTACCTATGTCCATCACAATAACCTTTTATCTTCCATATTATATCATGATATCTTACCTGAAACTGAAATTAAGGATCTTTTTAATAGTCTTGAAACATGCCTCTCAATCACCACTTCCGTGAATCCTTAACCTCTTTCCCCTCAACTCTACTCAAACCTTATTGAAGCTTACCTTCATCCCCTTCAGCCCCTGCAAACAATTCATTCAAAGACTTTAATCCTCTTATAAAACACAAAGCCAAAAAATCTTTAAGTTTTACAGGGTCTGTCAAAAACGTTAACTGACTCTGATAAATGAATATATCAATATTTTGCTAGAATACAAGAGAAGTGGGCAACAAAATTACTCAAAGAAGATTAAAGGCTATTTGTAGATTTTATAAAGTAAACTTTTTTTGTTATTCAAGAGCCTCTAATTAGCTCTATCCTACATGTTGGAGTAACTACATACCAATAAATTTGTGTACAATCTTTAACATAATGCTTTCCCTAATAGTTAATGACATAATCTCTCACCTTCAGCCTAAGATTATCTCTCAAGAGAAAAGTGGTTTTATAATAGGTAGGTAGATTCAAGACAATATTATACTAATGCAAGAATTGATTCGCGATCTTAACAAGAAAAAAAAGAGGTGGGAACCTCATCTTACTATTTGACATGCAAAGGATTTTGAAAAGCTTTCCCTCTTATTTATTTATCAAATTTTTCAAGCTTTTTGTTTGAGTGAGGCGTTTACCAATACTATCAAAAACTTTACTAGCAACTCTACTTTCTCTGTCATAATCAATGGTGTCCCTAAAGTTTATTTCAACTTATCTAATGGCCTTAGACAGGGGAGTCCCTTATAACCTAGTTGTTTTTATCCTAGTTGAAGAGGTCCTTGTTAGAAGCTTAAACATTATATACTCTCAAGATAATTCCGTTAAATACAAGAACTCTGGTCCTACCTGGATTTCTAGCTTAGCCTTTGTTGATGATATTGTTATCTTCACCAATGGCTCATCAAGACTCAACATCATCGTGAAACAATATCACGATGCATCTGGTCAAACAATCAATAAAAGAAAGTCTACGTTTATTCCCTCAAAAATAATTTCTCCCACTATAATTAACTTGTTTAAGATCAACACTGGTTTTAGTATAAAAAGGTCACGAATTAACTACTTGGGTATCGATATAAAAATCAGAATTAAAATTAACCAGTTTGAAGATCTCACATCTAAGATAAGACAGAAAAAGTACGATTAGAATAAGATTCTTTAATCTTATGGTAAAAGGCCAACCCTTATTCCGTTTGTTCTAAATGTTATCCCTTACTATCAGATTCTTAGCCTTCATCTCCCTAAGCGTGTTATCAAAAGGATTGAAAGTATCTGTAGTAATTATCTTTGGGGCTCTACAGAAGACCATAAAGCTATTCACTGGTCTGCTTGGAACAAGGTCGTCCTTCCCTATAATGAAGGTGGATTAAACTTAAGAAAGTTTGATGATATACAACTTGTATTTTCTTGCAAGCTCTGGCATAAATTTAGAGAGAATAACTCTATTTTGGCCAATAATATGCACAATAAATATTGTTGGAACAAATATCTTATGAAAATCAAATCATCTCCTAATAATTCTTACACATGGAAAATATTAATGTGTATAATGCCAATTGATGGGAGCTTCATCTTTTGGTAGCTTAGGAAAGGCAACGTGGAATTTTGGTTAGATAGCTGGTGCACCATTAAGCAATTTATCTCTCTCAATCTTAGTATATCTAACTCTTGGTATAATCAAGACATGGTCAAATACTTCTACTCTAATGGTACTTTGAACATTGGCAAGCTTCAGGAGCTGGTTTTCCCTGTTGAATATTGATATAATTCAAAGGTTTACTCTTCCGTGAATACTTCTACTCTAATGGTACTTGGAACATTGGCAAGCTTCAGGAGCTGGTTTTCCCTGTTGAATATTGATATAATTCAAAGGTTTACTCTATTGTCTCTTCCTTTGGTGATTCAATCGTGAAGATACTCTGAGTCTTCTCCTCCACTGGTTTGCCTTTTTTGAGGAATAGAAACCTTTGAAACCTTAACATCAGGAACTGACATCTGCTCAACTTAGGAATTTAGTTTTAAAGAATTCTTGAGAATGAGTGACACTATCTTTCATACTGGTATATGAAATCAAAGATAATAGTCTGCATAATTTGCCAATGGATAAACAAGAAAAATCTACTAAAATTATTACACGATATTTTGGACTAATATTTTTCCAATAAACTAAAAAAATTATTTTTAACAAAATGTTCAAATTAAATTTCAAATTTTTTTATAATTGCATAACCTAAATATATCATACTCGCACCCAATCTCAAATCAAATCTTATTTATTAACAACAAAAAAACATTTTTCATCTTTTAAATTAAATTTGTTTTTCAACGATTTTAGTTGTTTGCTAGTTGTTTAATATTCATATCTTTTTCTTCCTAACATAAAAAACTTCTTCTTTAGAATTTTTTAACCTCTTTTTTTCAAATACAGAAACTAAAACATAATTCAATCGAAGAAGAGAAACGCGCGTACTTTTCTTTTAAAAATTATCCAAAATTATTAAGCTACTTATTATGAATTAGCTATATGAAAGTACTTTTAAATTCCCCATCTTATATCTTAAATCACTAAATAACACATTGCAAGGTGGGTGTAAAAAATCAATTTTTTTAATAGAACTTAGGCAAACAAAATTATGGAAACCAAAATTTTGATGGAGGTGTGTAAAATCATAGGTAATAAATAATGTATATAACTTTCCAATAGATAAAAAGGGAAAAACTACTAAACTTATTGGATGATGTTTTGACTAATAAAAATAAAATTATTTTAGAACAAAGTTTTTAAATTTCATAAATAGATATTGATTTTAGTTTAATTGCGGTGAGGACACATGCGATGATGATTGGACCTTTTTATCGATTTTTTGAAAGATGGTACATTTTTTGCCTTCGGTTAATTTTGCTTTTATTTTTTAATACTTTTCTAAAAGATTTGTTGGATAAACAAGTGAATAAATATTTTATTTTATTTTTCTACATCCATAAATAGAGGTTGATATGTTTGATTTGAATACCGAAAAAATATAAATATTTTTATTTATTATTTTCAAAATGATTTTCGGAATGTTTTAGTAAATAAAGATAAAAATAAAATTATATCATTTTATTTTAAAATATAAATAAAGATTTGGTTTGTTTGATTTGAATGAAATAAAATCGAGCTTTTATTCATTTATTTAGTTTTTTCAAAACTATTTTGAGAATGTTTATTAATTAAATAAAATTTTATATTATACCATTATTTTTTAATTTTTTAGATCTATAAATAAATAATTTGTTTGTTTGATTTAGACACCAATACATTTTAGTGCTTAATTCCTCTTAATTTTATAACTTAAATTTAAAAAGATAATATATTATATGTTATTTTATCAAAATTATTTATTTTACTAATTATAAATTTAATATAAATATATATTATGTAATAAGGAAGATAAAGAAAAAAGTATCGTAAAATATTAGAAGGTATAATGATAAGGAAGAGACAAATATGGTGGATATGCTGAAATTTGAAAAACTCTTTGTACGGTGAAAACGATTATAATAGAATACCTAAAACTACAAAAATAAACATGAATAAACATATTGCAATTGAATAGATGAATGGAGAGACACTAGTATAAAGCAAAATATCAATCTTGACTAAACAAATTCCATATAAAATAATCCTAGAACCCTTGAAAAAAGAAATACAATTATTTTTTGAAAATGCTATCCTTTTGATAAATAAAATTATTTTTTTGGATTTATCTCTTCTCAGATCTGGTTCATATAGACTCATGTAAGAATATTATCATTGCCTCTTTTGATTCCTCGTCAACAATTATTTTATTTTTAGGACGGACCATCGTAAAATTGAACAAAACAAATCTACAATTATAGTATGGTTCATGTGGCTAATATATTATGACAACATCAACTCTTACCAAATGATCATTTATATTATTTAAACAGGTATCATATTTTTTACAAATAACTTTATTTCTAGGAATCGATGACATTGTACTATTAAAACCGGTTGTCATTTATTCTAAAATTTATTTGTGAAAAATGAAGATCATCCTCTAAAATTCTAAAATAGATAACAATATTGGAAAGATTTAGAACCAAATGAGAAGAAACAATAGGTGATGAGCGAAGAGACGTTGATTTTGAGTGAAAATATGTGTATCCTAAGAAGTAACAAGTAAAATTTTAAAGTTGGCTATGTATTCAGAGTTTCTTTAAAAACAAAACAAATAAAATGCAGTCTTAGCATCACCTCGCCACATAACCAAGACGCTACCGAGGCGAGTGTCATACTATTTAGGATGCCAAAAAAGCTCGACGCGAGGAACAGAACATGTGCACATACTCAAAACTCCAAGGGGAAATTTAACGAGGCGAATACATAGTCGTCTATGTGAAACGCACAACAGTTGAATGATGACAAACATATACGTGTTCAGAAAAACACAATTTCTTTAAAACATATATTTTTTCTCTTATATTTTGTTTATGTTAAAACCTATAGATAAATTTTTAGATTGAGAGATTAAAAAAACAACCTAATAATTATTTTTTAATATATAGTGTTATTTTTGTCTCATTTATCAAATTAAATTTTTGATTTTTTTATTGTTTGTATCGAAAGTTTAAAATTTTATTATATTTTTAAAACAGAATTAAAAAAATAAAAACGACATAAAATATAAAAATAAGTATATTAAATGCATATTTCAAATCTTATAACTTATGACAATATTTCTTAGTTTTCCAACAATTTAACAACGGTACTACTATAAATTTTGTTATTTATATCCTTAGATTTCTAGCCACTTGAAGAACATAAATAGGAAGGCAATAAAAAATTTAGTTACACCACTAGAACAAACTACAAATGAACATAGTCCATCGTTAGGACAAAGAAGAAATATGAAATCAAATGAACATGTACTTATTTCCCCGACTTTTAGACATTTTCCCCTAGAAAAACAACTCTTCATAACCTTAGGCTCCGACACCTGCTAAAGCCCATATTTTTCCTATAAATTCTCTAGCTTCATGTCGATCTCATACTAGTTTTTTTATAGAGATAAACTTCTGAAAAAATAGTTTTGGAGAGAAAAAAATGTTTAGGCGAAAAAAAAATCCCGATCTTAGATTGGTTAATTGTTAGCCAAAAAGCCGACGAAAGATGAGCTGCCGGATTTTACGTCGACCCTGAGCTCCAACCACCCGTTGTCACATATTACGGTACTTGGCCTCGAACTAAAAATTCTATTGTAATTACCCCTCAAATATCTCTTCTTAGCCCTCCATTCAGGCGTGTTTAGTGCTTGACAAGAGTGACTTTAAGAAAATGGGAAAAGATAAGCATTTGAAAGGATCCTCCTCGAAAAGAAAACGTCATCATAAAGAGAGTAGACATTCTAAAGAGAATAAGCGCTCCAAAGGTTATTCTTCAGAGATTCATGCCACTTCATCTTACACACCTCACAATACTCCTTGACCAACACCAGAAATCTCTCATCGAAAATTAACAAAAGCTGATGGAGCTTTGATGACAAAACGGTCCCTCAAAGCAATTCAAGAGCCTGAGTCAAATGTTTACCCTTATGATCCTCCTACTTTGAAATCCGATGGTGAAAATGTTGAGGATACTATGGCCTTAGCTTTTGGGGAAGAAGAGGAAAAATCGACTGTTGTCGATGGAGCGTTAATACCAGTTACTTAAGAAGAGAGACTAGCTGCCACTTCCCCTCAAATTATCGAGGAGAATGAATCCATTGCTACTTTACTAGAAACCAGTGATGATAAGAAACCAACTTTCGTTCCTCTTCAAATTGACGAGGGGACTTCTTCTCCAAAGAAAACAATTAGGTCAAAAAGAGATATTTATCTCCCTTTTGAAATTAATTATATGGTTAGAAAAAACATTCAAGCAGCAAAAAATAAGCATCTTTTGGTTTTGCACAAAGTTCAATACAAGTATTACGATGTATCTGAAGAGGAAAAACTGAGAGCCCGATGGAGGATTCCTTCTAATATTTTTATTTGCTTTCTAGCTACTAGGGAGACCCAATTATCGGTCAGAGATAATGAGTTACCACATCTTTCTCATCACTAGTGAGTTGAATTAAAAATTCCTTCATCCAAATTGCTTTCTTCAGGGCGTCCGTAACAACTATATAGCCGGCTTTGGTAGACGACAGTACGATGAAATTCTGTATACATGACTTTCACCTAACTAATCCTTTAAACACATTAAATATATAACTTGAAGTAGACTTCTTTGTTTCGAGCCAGTCTACGTAATCAGAATTCACATACCTCTTCAGCATTTTATTAAATGAATATTCTGATTGTAACATAATTATATAGCAACTGAGCCCTTCAAGTATCTCATGAGCCACATGAAGTATGCCAATGCGGATTTCCTGGATTTGAAATGAATCTTCTCGAATCACTTACATCATACGTAAGATCAAGTCTTTTGCAAATCATAACATACATAATGCTACCAATAGTATTAACATAAGGTATCCTATTTATATACATCCTATATGATGCTTTAGGTAGTGTTTGAGTCAGACTGAG
The DNA here is from genome assembly GCA_036936605.1 of Limnanthes douglasii subsp. nivea. Taxonomy (NCBI): domain Eukaryota; kingdom Viridiplantae; phylum Streptophyta; class Magnoliopsida; order Brassicales; family Limnanthaceae; genus Limnanthes; species Limnanthes douglasii. The sequence goes on from JAUPFV010000004.1 coordinate 132,588,737, forward strand.
TTTGATTTATGAATCATTAATAGTTCAAATTGATTTTGGTTCAGATATCGAGAACTTCATTTGTATCTTATATATAAATTCACGTTGATAGAATAATGGATACCCCTTTGGCGCCTTCCTCTTGATCTCTATACCAAGTATCGTATTAGTTTCTCTCATATCCTTCGTCTCCAACTCTTATTTCATCTGAGTCTTTAACATTTTAACTTTTCTTCATATTTTTATCTTATTTCAACCAAGCCAAATCCACCTAGCCAACCATTGTAACCAATGATAAAAAACAACCCAACATTTGACCACAATCCATTTTTATCTACCTTCAACAACGTGGGAAAATCTATCCTGGAAATTTCCAATCCCAAGATAATAATCTATGAAGAAGTCAAAGTCTCTTCTAAATATAACTTCCCATCAATTGAATTTTCGGCCAATGACAACAAAATTATGGAAAATTTCGACAACTATACCTTAATAGGTAAATTTGCTTTATGCATAACCAAAATGTTAGAGATTCAAAGGTTTTTTAATAATTTAGGATTCAAGGGGCAGTACAATTTATCATTTTGGGATTCTGGACATATCATGATTGAAATAGAGCTCCAAAAAGACCTTAGAAAACTATGGAGGATAAGTGTTTAGACTATTTCTCAGTTCAAGACGAGGATCTTAAAATGGACTAAAAGCTTTATTCAAAGAAAAGAGTTTCCTATCTCTCTCGCATTTTCTAAAATCCATACCTACATATAAGAAGAAGAAAAAATTATACCATTCCCAAAGCTATTGGTAATCCCTTGCAGGTATGGGTTCTAAAGAAAAACAAGGCCATGTACAACTCATGTATGGATTTAATTGAGTTGGATGTCTATAAAGATCCAACCACACAAATATGGATCAACTTTGGGACTGATTCTGGTTTATGGCAGAAAATTACGTATCGTACCATGCCTCACTACTGTAAAGAGTGTTGGCACATTGGTCACAATTCCAGTGAGTGTAGGAAAATGTTAAAGCCAAACCTTCAACCTCAGCCTAAGTCAAATCTATTATTGTTAAAAATCATACCCAAGACTCACCAGTCTCTTGTTCTAGCCTTTCCCTCAATCATCTTCCTTCAGTTATCAACCAACAAGCCTTGTCGAACTCCCAAAATCAATCAAACTCTATTTTACCTACCTATGTCCATCACAATAACCTTTTATCTTCCATATTATATCATGATATCTTACCTGAAACTGAAATTAAGGATCTTCTTAATAGTCTTGAAACATGCCTCTCAATCACCACTTCCGTGAATCCTTAACCTCTTTCCCCTCAACTCTACTCAAACCTTATTGAAGCTTACCTTCATCCCCTTCAGCCCCTGCAAACAATTCATTCAAAGACTTTAATCCTCTTATAAAACACAAAGCCAAAAAATCTCTAAGTTTTACAGGGTCTGTCAAAAACGTTAACTGACTCTGATAAATGAATATATCAATATTTTGCTAGAATACAAGAGAAGTGGGCAACAAAATTACTCAAAGAAGATTAAAGGCTATTTGTAGATTTTATAAAGTAAACTTTTTTTGTTATTCAAGAGCCTCTAATTAGCTCTATCCTACATGTTGGAGTAACTACATACCAATAAATTTGTGTACAATCTTTAACATAATGCTTTCCCTAATAGTTAATGACATAATCTCTCACCTTCAGCCTAAGATTATCTCTCAAGAGAAAAGTGGTTTTATAATAGGTAGGTAGATTCAAGACAATATTATACTAATGCAAGAATTGATTCGCGATCTTAACAAGAAAAAAAAGAGGTGGGAACCTCATCTTACTATTTGACATGCAAAGGATTTTGAAAAGCTTTCCCTCTTATTTATTTATCAAATTTTTCAAGCTTTTTGTTTGAGTGAGGCGTTTACCAATACTATCAAAAACTTTACTAGCAACTCTACTTTCTCTGTCATAATCAATGGTGTCCCTAAAGTTTATTTCAACTTATCTAATGGCCTTAGACAGGGGAGTCCCTTATAACCTAGTTGTTTTTATCCTAGTTGAAGAGGTCCTTGTTAGAAGCTTAAACATTATATACTCTCAAGATAATTCCGTTAAATACAAGAACTCTGGTCCTACCTGGATTTCTAGCTTAGCCTTTATTGATGATATTGTTATCTTCACCAATGGCTCATCAAGCCTCAACATCATCGTGAAACAATATCACGATGCATCTGGTCAAACAATCAATAAAAGAAAGTCTACGTTTATTCCCTCAAAAATAATTTCTCCCACTATAATTAACTTGTTTAAGATCAACACTGGTTTTAGTATAAAAAGGTCACGAATTAACTACTTGGGTATCGATATAAAAATCAGAATTAAAATTAACCAGTTTGAAGATCTCACATCTAAGATAAGACAGAAAAAGTACGATTAGAATAAGATTCTTTTATCTTATGGTAAAAGGCCAACCCTTATTCAGTTTGTTCTAAATGTTATCCCTTACTATCAGATTCTTAGCCTTCATCTCCCTAAGCGTGTTATCAAAAGGATTGAAAGTATCCGTAGTAATTATCTTTGGGGCTCTACAGAAGACCATAAAGCTATTCACTAGTCTGCTTGGAACAAGGTCGTCCTTCCCTATAATGAAGGTGGATTAAACTTAAGAAAGTTTGATGATATACAACTTGTATTTTCATGCAAGCTCTGGCATAAATTTAGAGAGAATAACTCTATTTTGGCCAATAATATGCACAATAAATATTGTTGGAACAAATATCTTATAAAAATCAAATCATCTCCTAATAATTCTTACACATGGAAAATATTAATGTGTATAATGCCAATTGATGGGAGCTTCATCTTTTGGTAGCTTAGGAAAGGCAACGTGGAATTTTGGTTAGATAGCTGGTGCACCATTAAGCCTTTTATCTCTCTCAATCTTAGTATATCTAACTCTTGGTATAATCAAGACATGGTCAAATACTTCTACTCTAATGGTACTTGGAACATTGGCAAGCTTCAGGAGCTGGTTTTCCCTGTTGAATATTGATATAATTCAAAGGTTTACTCTTCCGTGAATACTTCTACTCTAATGGTACTTGGAACATTGGCAAGCTTCAGGAGCTGGTTTTCCCTGTTGAATATTGATATAATTCAAAGGTTTACTCTATTGTCTCTTCCTTTGGTGATTCAATCGTGAAGATACTCTGAGTCTTCTCCTCCATTGGTTTGCCTTTTTTGAGGAATAGAAACCTTTGAAACCTTAACGTCAGGAACTGACATCTGCTCAACTTAGGAATTTAGTTTTAAAGAATTCTTGAGAATGAGTGACACTATCTTTCATACTGGTATATGAAATCAAAGATAATAGTCTGCATAATTTGCCAATGGATAAACAAGAAAAATCTACTAAAATTATTACACGATATTTTGGACTAATATTTTTCCAATAAACTAAAAAAAATATTTTTAACAAAATGTTCAAATTAAATTTCAAATTTTTTTATAATTGCATAACCTAAATATATCATACTCGCACCCAATCTCAAATCAAATCTTATTTATTAACAACAAAAAAAACATTTTTCATCTTTTAAATTAAATTTGTTTTTCAACGATTTTAGTTGTTTGCTAGTTGTTTAATATTCATATCTTTTTCTTCCTAACATAAAAAACTTCTTCTTTAGAATTTTTTAACCTCTTTTTTTTAAATACAGAAACTAAAACATAATTCAATCGAAGAAGAGAAACGCGTGTACTTTTCTTTTAAAAATTATCCAAAATTATTAAGCTACTTATTATGAATTAGTTATATGAAAGTACTTTTAAATTCCCCATCTTATATCTTAAATCACTAAATAACACATTGCAAGGTGGGTGTAAAAAATAAATTTTTTTAATAGAACTTAGACAAACAAAATTATGGAAACCAAAATTTTGATGGAGGTGTGTAAAATCATAGGTAATAAATAATGTATATAACTTCCCAATAGATAAAAAGGGAAAAACTACTAAACTTATTGGATGATGTTTTGACTAATAAAAATAAAATTATTTTAGAACAAAGTTTTTAAATTTCATAAATAGATATTGATTTTAGTTTAATTGCGGTGAGGACACATGCGATGATTGGACCTTTTTATCGATTTTTTGAAAGATGGTACATTTTTTGCCTTCGGTTAATTTTGCTTTTATTTTTTAATACTTTTCTAACAAATTTGTTGGATAAACAAGTGAATAAATTTTTTTTTTATTTTTTTACATCCATAAATAGAGGTTGATATGTTTGATTTGAATACCGAAAAAATATAAATATTTTTATTTATTATTTTCAAAATGATTTTCGGAATGTTTTAGTAAATAAAGATAAAAATAAAATTATATCATTTTATTTTAAAATATAAATAAAGATTTGGTTTGTTTGATTTGAATAAAATAAAATCGAGCTTTTATTCATTTATTTAGTTTTTTCAAAACTATTTTGAGAATGTTTATTAATTAAATAAAAATTTATATTATACCATTATTTTTTTATTTTTTAGATCTATAAATAAATACTTTGTTTGTTTGATTTAGACACCAATACATTTTAGTGCTTAATTCCTCTTAATTTTATAACTTAAATTTAAAAAGATAATATATTATATGTTATTTTATCAAAATTATTTATTTTACTAATTATAAATTTAATATAAATATATATTATGTAATAAGGAAGATAAAGAAAAAAGTATCGTAAAATATTAGAAGGTATAATGATAAGGAAGAGACAAATATGGTGGGATATGCTGAAATTTGAAAAACTCTTTGTACGGTGAAAACGATTATAATAGAATACCTAAAACTACAAAAATAAACATGAATAAACATATTGCAATTGAATAGATGAATGGAGAGACACTAGTATAAAGCAAAATATCAATCTTGACTAAACAAATTCCATATAAAATAATCCTAGAACCCTTGAAAAAAGAAATACAATTATTTTTTGAAAATGCTATCCTTTTGATAAATAAAATTATTTTTTTGGATTTATCTCTTCTCAGATCTGGTTCATATAGACTCGTGTAAGAATATTATCATTGCCTCTTTTGATTCCTCGTCAACAATTATTTTATTTTTAGGACGGGCCATCGTAAAATTGAGCAAAACAAATCTACAATTATAGTATGGTTCATGTGGCTAATATATTCTGACAACATCAACTCTTACCAAATGATCATTTATATTATTTAAACAGGTATCATATTTTTTACAAATAACTTTATTTCTAGGAATCGATGACATTGTACTATTAAAACTGGTTGTCATATATTCTAAAATTTATTTGTGAAAAATGAAGATCATCCTCTAAAATTCTAAAATAGATAACAATATTGGAAAGATTTAGAACCAAATGAGAAGAAACAATAGGTGATGAGCGAAGAGACGTTGATTTTGAGTGAAAATATGTGTATCCTAAGAAGTAACAAGTAAAATTTTAAAGTTGGCTATGTATTCAGAGTTTCTTTAAAAACAAAACAAATAAAATGCAGTCTTAGCATCACCTCGCCACATAACCAAGACGCTACCGAGGCGAGTGTCATACTATTTAGGATGCCAAAAAAGCTCGACGCGAGGAACAGAACATGTGCACATACTCAAAACTCCAAGGGGAAATTTAACGAGGCGAATACATAGTCGTCTATGTGAAACGCACAACAGTTGAATGATGACAAACATATTCGTGTTCAGAAAAACACAATTTCTTTAAAACATATATTTTTTTCTCTTATATTTTGTTTATGTTAAAACCTATAGATAAATTTTTAGATTGAGAGATTAAAAAAACAACCTAATAATTATTTTTTAATATATAGTGTTATTTTTGTCTCATTTATCAAATTAAATTTTTGATTTTTTATTGTTTGTATCGAAAGTTTAAAATTTTATTATATTTTTAAAACAGAATTAAAAAAATAAAAACGACATAAAATATAAAAATAAGTATATTAAATGCATATTTCAAATCTTATAACTTATGACAATATTTCTTAGTTTTCCAACAATTTAACAACGGTACTACTATAAATTTTGTTATTTATATCCTTAGATTTCTAGCCACTTGAAGAACATAAATAGGAAGGCAATAAAAAATTTATTTACACCACTAGAACAAACTACAAATGAACATAGTCCATCGTTAGGACAACGAAGAAATATGAAATCAAATGAACATGTACTTATTTCCCCGACTTTTAGACATTTTCCCCTAGAAAAACAACTCTTCATAACCTTAGGCTCCGACACCTGCTAAAGCCCATATTTTTCCTATAAATTCTCTAGCTTCATGTCGATCTCATACTAGTTTTTTTATAGAGATAAACTTCTGAAAAAATAGTTTTGGAGAGAAAAAACTGTTTAGGCGGAAAAAAAAATCCCGATCTTAGATTGGTTAATTGTTAGCCAAAAAGCCGACGAAAGATGAGCTGCCGGATTTTACGTCGACCCTGAGCTCCAACCACCCGTTGTCACATATTACGGTACTTGGCCTCGAACTAAAAATTCTATTATAATTATCCCCTCAAATATCTCTTCTTAGCCCTCCATTCAGGCGTGTTTAGTGCTTGACAAAAGTGACTTTAAGAAAATGAGAAAAGATAAGCATTTGAAAGGATCTTCCTCGAAAAGAAAACGTCATCATAAAGAGAGTAGACATTCTAAAGAGAATAAGCGCTCCAAAGGTTATTCTTCAGAGATTCATGCCACTTCATCTTCCACACCTCACAATACTCCTTGACCAACACCAGAAATCTCTCATCGAAAATTAACAAAAGCTGATGGAGCTTTGATGACAAAACGGTCCCTCAAAGCAATTCAAGAGCCTGAGTCAAATGTTTACCCTTATGATCCTCCTACTTTGAAATCCGATGGAGGATTCCTTCTAATATTTTTATTTGCTTTCTAGCTACTAGGGAGACCCAATTATCGGTCAGAGATAATGAGTTACCACATCTTTCTCATCACTAGTGAGTTGAATTAAAAATTCCTTCATCCAAATTGCTTTCTTCAGGGCGTCCGTAACAACTATATAGCCGGATTTGGTAGACGACAGTACGATGAAATTCTGTATACATGACTTTCACCTAACTAATCCTTTAAACACATTAAATATATAACCTGAAGTGGACTTCTTTGTTTCGAGCCAGCCTACGTAATCAGAATTCACATACTTCTTCAGCATTTTATTAAATGAATATTCTGATTGTAACATAATTATATAGCAACTGAGCCCTTCAAGTATCTCATGAGCCACTTGAAGTATGCCAATGCGGCTTTCCTGGATTTGAAATGAATCTTCTCGAATCACTTACATCATACGTAAGATCAAGTCTTTTGCAAATCATAACATACATAATGCTACCAATAGTATTAACATAAGGTATCCTATTTATATACTTCCTATATGATGCTTCAGGTAGTGTTTGAGTCAGACTGAGTTTGATTTATGAATCATTAATAGTTCAAATTGATTTTGGTTCAGATATCGAGAACTTCATTTGTATCTTATATATAAATTCACGTTGATAGAATAATGGATACCCCTTTGGCGCTGATGAGTCCGAATTCGAAGTGCTCCCCGGAAGGGTAGTCCAAAGTAAATCTCCCCGGAAATTCGGACAGGACTTGTTGACCGGACAGATGATTTCGAACACTGAAAACTTAAGGCAGTTCGAACTATGACTAAAGTACTAAAAAACCTAAACACTATCTGACTAAGCTACCTGCACATCTGCTTAAAACTTATGGGTCTTTAAACATGACCCGGGTCCATTAAAATTGACCCGAAAGCCCATAAGGGCCCAAATTTCACACTATAAATGCCCAACCACCAGCATTAACTATGGGTAAGAAAAATTGACTGCTGCCAAGCTGCACAATTCTCTCTCCACCCTTAAAACACTGTGAAACACCCTTAAAACACTGTGAACACCCTTAAAACACTGTGAAACACCTTTAAACACTGTTAAACACCCTCACGCCGCTTTAAAACTCCACTTGAAATTACCAGCCTACCCTCAGGTTACTTTTATCCACACCAAATTGGCGACCACAGTGGGAGGCGACGGTGCCTGAATCAAGCATTCAAAACCAAGTAAGGAAATTCTGTCCGAATGAATCCGGATAATCCAGAGCTTCCACCAGCTTTGCTTGAAGTGGTGGAAGAGAACGATGAATATACTGTCCAAGAGCGTGACAGGTTGAGGGTTGAAATAGAAGCTCTGAGGGCTGAGAAGGCCAAGATGGGCATGAAGGAAAAGTCCAAAGCATCAGTTGCTCATCGCTCTGATAACCCTCGAGAGCATGAGGCTTCAAAAACTCATGTGAGCACTAAAAAGACACATGCCAGTTCTAAAAAGTCTCACCGGTCCAAACCTGTGGAGAGTTCTGACTCAAGCTCGGAATCTTCGGACAGCTCTTCGGACAGTGAGGGAAATGAAAAATCCTTGTCCTCCAGTAGTGATGAGGGGCGAACTAGGAAAAAACAGAAGCAAGTTAAAAAGTATTCCAGAAAAAGAGATCACCATGGAAGAATGAAAAGGCACATTGGGAAAGGATCATCTCACAACCGGAGGCATGTAGACCGGATGCTGGTGGATCCTTTTGCCTTCCATGATGAGCCAGGTATCTTTGCAACACCTAATGAGGATACTGCGTTCAGTCGTGGGAGGAATTGGAGGCAATCGCCTTTGTCTTCTAAAATACTGTCCGGAAATCTCCCCAAGAGGTTTGATAGCACCAAGATGGAGAAGTACGATGGCAGTACTGATCCAGACAATCATCTGGAGCAATTCAAGAACTTCATGATGAACTTTGATGATGATGATAAACTACTCTGCAGGGCATTCTCCCAATCCTTCACGGGGAGTGCTCTGAAGTGGTACAACACCCTTCCTCAGGGTTGTATCAGAGACTTTGATACTTTTTGGGTGGCCTTTCGAAGGCAATTTGTGGGGAGTAAGGAGCTAAAGGGTAATGGAGATACCATAATCCATTGTGCCCAGGAACCAAACGAATCATTAAAGGAGTACATAAGTCGTTTTGTGAACACAAAAAACGGGCTGGCTGATTGCTTTGAACAAGTGGCAATAGCCTCCCTGAGACAAGGTTTGAACCCGGGCAACCTGGCCGATTCAGTAACCAGGAAGAAGGCCATGACCTGGGGGGGATTGCTAAATCAAGTTGGCAAACAAATAAATGTTGATGAAACAAAGAAGACCAGGGTGCACAAACAGGTGAGATCCACCCTGGTGGCGCCAACTCCAAATCAAAACCAGTCCGGGAACAAAGCTAGAGAAACCGGACAGGGGCATGGAAGGGGAAAAGCTCAGTCTCAACCAGCTGCTCCTGCACAAAGCCAACAGTCTAGAAACAAAAGGGGACCATGGGTCCAACCGGAATGGTTTGCAGAACTCAAAGAAAGTGTGGCAACCATTTTCGATAAAACAAAAGATGAAGTACACTACCGGAGACCAGCGACCTTGCAGTCTCCCAGAGAACATCGAAACAGTTCTTTTTGTCAATATCACAATGATATTGGCCATACTACTGATGATTGCATAGCACTGAAACAAGAGGTTCAAAACCTGATCGAAAGAGGGAAATTGGGTGCATACGTTAAAAGAAGAGGAGGCAACAGGCCTGATAACACTCACCGGGCTGGTCCGGTTAATGCTGCCCCAGAGGGGGCTATGGTAATCATTGAAAGGTTTGATGTGGAATCCGAATACTTGGATCCTGACCCAACGAGAAATAGAGTGGGTGCAATAGAGGAGCGTTCTAGGTCGGTCTCCGGACTCATTAAGTTCTTTGAGTCCTTGACAATTTTCGGAGGGGACACTATAACGGCTCCTACCACTTCATCAAGAAAAATGCATGTTCATAATTTGGCTACCCAGCTAGAAGGGGGCATGACCTCTTATCAATCGTCAAGTTTATTCCCATTTATTGTCTTTGATGGGGATGATTTGAGAGACATTGCTGGCCCTCATGAAGATGTTGTTGTTATAGGAGCATCGATAGGGGGCAATGAAATAAGGCGAATCCTGGTAGATACTGGGAGCTCTGCCAATATCCTCTTCCTAGATACTTACAAGAAAATGAAAAATCCAGCTGTGATTCAAAAGTCAGACAGATCGATCGTAGGCTTCACGGGCAGCTCGGCCGATGTAATCGGTGAGTTCGAAGAAGAAGTATTGTTGGGCAGAGGCCCTTTCAAGAAAACAGTCAGAATACTTTTCATTGTGGTGGATTGTCCCACTTGCTACAATGCTATTCTAGGGAGATCTTGGCTCTCTAGGATGCATGCAGTGGCTTCGATAGTTCATCAGTGTCTAAAATATGCTGTTCAGGGGCAAGTTGGGGTTGTCCGGAGCAGTCAAAAAGTTGCAAGAGAATGCTATGCCACTGCCTTGGCTCCACGAACGCTGGGGGCAGTCCGAATAAATGACCAATAGCACTTTGAGGGCCTTTCTGGGGGTGATGGTGAAATTGATGACCCCAGAGAGACCCCCGGAGTGTTGATCCCGGTTGAGGAGGTTGAAACACATTGCTTGGAAGAAGGAAAAATTGTCAAGATAGGGTCCAAAATGCCACCAATGTTGAAAGAAGGTATGTTGAAATTCTTAAAAGACCATCAGCATGTTTTTGCTTGGTGCAACGCTGATGTTACTGGAGTTCCATCAGAGGTGATTTCCCATCACTTATCTGTCCGAAGAGACGTGACACCAGTAGTACAAAAGAGGAGAGCTTTCTCAAAAGAAAAGGCTGATGTCATTGTACAAGAGGTTGACAGACTCACAAAGATGGGGCACATTAAAGAATCTCAGTACCGTTTGTGGACTGCCAATCCAGTCTTGGTAAAAAATAAAAACGGTAAATGGCGAATGTGCATTGACTTCACAGATCTTAATCGAGCTTGCCCAAAAGACTTGTATCCGGTTCCCCGGATAGATCAGTTAGTAGACTCTACTTCTGGGAACAAACTGCTCTCCTTCATGGATGCTTTCTCCGGGTATAATCAGATCCAGGTGGATCCAAAAGATCAAGAGCATACCACTTTTGTCACTGATAGGGGTCTGCACTGCTATAAGGTGATGCCCTTTGGCTTGAAAAATGCTGGGGCTACTTATCAAAGGTTAGTCAATAAGGCATTTGCTGATCAAATTGGAAGAAATATGGAGGTTTACATTGACGATATGATGGTGAAAAGTGTGGATGAGCAGCTGCACTTGTCCGACCTCCAAGAGACTTTTGCCAACCTGGCCAAGGTGAATTTAAAGTTAAATCCTGAAAAATGCGTGTTCGGAGTGCAGTCCGGGAAGTTCTTAGGGTATATTATAAGTGAGCATGGGATACAGCCCGACCCGGACCAACTCAATGCTTTGTTCCAAATGGAGCCTCCTCGAAACGTTAAAGAAGTACAGCGGTTAACGGGGAGGTTAGCAGCTTTGAACAGATTCATCTCCAGGTCTTCGGACAGATGTGCTCCATTTTTTCAAACCTTGAATGGTGCAAAGGGGTTTGAATGGACACCACAGTGTGATGAGGCATTCAATGAAATTAAGAAGCATCTGTCCTCTCCCAAGACTTTGTTCAAACCAATTGATGGGGAGACTCTCTTCGTATATCTGGCTGTTTCAAGTTGTGCCATCAGTGCTGTGTTAGTAAGGGAGGTTGATGGGTATCCTCACCCAGTGTACTACATAAGCAAAAGCTTGATTGATGCTGAGAAGCGTTACTTGAAACTTGAAAAACTAGCATTGGCCTTGGTGATAGCTGCAAGAAAGATGAGGCCTTATTTTCAGGCTCATCCTATTATTGTCCGGACGTCTTTCCCTTTAAAGAATGTCCTTCAAAAAGCAGATATTTCAAGCAGAATGACAAAGTGGTCAGTAGAGTTGGGGGACTTCGACATAGACTTTGCTCCTCGAACAGCAGTAAAAGCTCAGGCTGTGGCTGACTTTCTGGTCGAATTCCATTCTGATAGGAATTCAGAACAACCTGCTGATTCAAAAGACAAAAAAGTGTGGATTGTCCGAACAGACGGAGGATCCAGTGCCATAGGATCTGGGGCAGGAATATGTCTCACTTCCCCCTATGGGGACAACATGTTCCAAGCTATTTCTTTTGCTTTCAGGGCATCCAATAATGAGTCTGAATATGAAGCAGCTATAGCTGGGTTGAAATTGGCTTACATCTGTGGAGCAAAAAGGGTCAAGCTGCTAAGCGACTCCCAATTGCTTGTTCACCATGCCTTGGGCCTATCAGAAGCTAGAAAAGAACAATTGATCAAGTATTTACTACTCTTGAAAAATGAGGCCATGAAGTTTAAAGCCGTTGTCTATGAGCATATTCCCCGGGCAGAGAATGAGCTAGCAGACTCATTGGCAACAATAGCATATACGGAGTCCTATCCATGGATCCATGTGCTTGAAAGCCCTTCTATTCAACTTGATGAAGGTGAAAAAGAGGAAGTTTTTGAAATACAAGTAAACCGGCCTCAAGACTGGAGGTCTCCTCTTATGCAATATCTGTCTGATGGTATCGTGCCTTTGGATAAATCACAAGCCAGAACCTTGAAGCACATGGCACGTGGTTTCATTATGATTAGAGAAGTCTTATACAAGAAATCCTATAGCAAACCTCTCCTACGCTGTTTAGGGGATCATGAGTCACAAATGGTTCTCTCCGAATTGCACGATGGTGAGGGGTCAGCCCATTGTGGATTTAGAGCATTAACTAGAAGAGTGCTTCTCTCCGGATATTATTGGCCAACAATAATGAAAGATGCTAAGGAGCTGGTAAGAAGATGTGACCCATGCCAGAGGTACAGCAATGAAATTCATGTACCAGCCATTCCTTTGGAATCAATTTCTGAGCCCATCCCTTTTGCTCGATGGGGATTGGACTTAGTTGGGCCTCTCCCTGTGGCGTCCGGAGGGCGTAAAACCATAATTGTAGCCATTGACTACTTTTCAAAGTGGATAGAAGCAGCCCCCTTGGCCGGAACAACATCAAAGGCTGTTATAAAATTCATTCTATCCAACATATGTTGCAGATTTGGTGTCCCCCAGAGAATAACAACAGACAATGGGCCAAAGTTTGACAACAGAGAAATGGAGAGCTTCTGTGCCTCAAGGGGTATTCAGCATTGCTTTTCTTCACCTTTCCACCCACAGGCCAATGGGCAAGTTGAGGTGGCTAATAGGACAATACTGTCCGGTTTAAAGAAAAATTTGGAAGGGGCTGCTGGGAAGTGGCCTAGTTGTTTACAAGAAGTCTTGTGGGCCTACCGGACAACGCCTAGGGCTGCAACACAAGAATCACCTTTTGCCTTGGTCTATGGGATGGATGCAATAGCCCCCATAGAGAAGACACTCCCCTCCTTTCGAGTCCACAACTTCTCCGGACAGGCTAATGAAATGGCAGTTAGAAATCAACTTGATTTAATTGAAGAAAGGCGAGTAAAAGCTCGTCTTAGAGTGGCACACTGTCAGGGCTTGATGAGAAGCAGGTTTGCTTCTAAAGTTAAAAGAAGGGACTTTCAACCAGGAGATAAGGTGTTGAGGAAAGTTTTCTTACATACCAAGGAAAAGCTCTTCGGAAAGCTGGCCCCAACTTGGGAGGGTCCCTATACTGTGATTGAAAGAATCAAGCCTGGTACATACTGGTTAGAAGACAAAGATGGCAGGGTTTTAACTCACCCTTGGAATATTGAACACCTTCGAATGTACTTAGAATAAAACTTATGTAAATATTTACTTGTTTAAAACATCCGTGTAAATATTTGGGGGCATACTACTACCTCTCTCCGGCGCCACGGAGAGCTTTAAATGAAACTTGGAGCCTTCTTGAATAATTTTCTAAGTTTTTGCAAAATTCTGTTGATTGTCATACTATCCGGACTGAAAGGTCTAAAGGCTACTTAAATTCTAGCCAGAGAAACTAAACACTCTCACAACACAATAACTCAAGACTACTTAAACTCCAACTATTTAAACAGATTATGAAAGAAGAGAATGGTTGAGCAAAACAAAACATTCATTCAACAACTTAAAATTGCCTTGGCCTTCCAAGGACTTTTTAAACAAGTTTGGGTGCAGAACAAAAATCTGTCCGAATAATTCGGACAACATCCCAAAAAAGGTGCCTTGGCCTTCCAAGGACTTTGGTTCAAGTAAAAGATAAACAAAACAGATTATAAATTAAGGAGGAGCCTTTGAAGATGGCTCACCCTCATCTGTTTTCTTGCCCTTGATGTCGCTTTTTTCCTCAATGACCTTTTTGCCTTTGGGGTCAACCTCTTCCTCACCCGGACTCTCTCCGGTTTCCTCTTCATCACCAGACGAGAATATATCAGTGTAGCCTTCATCAACCATGGTCCAGTAGGGGAGATCATCGTCATCCACATAACGCCATAAGTCCCCTAGTCTCCTCTTCGGGAACTTCTCGTGAAACAAGAGGACCATGTCGGACTTCACTTTCTCAACCATTAATTCTTCACTCTGTATCATCTCCCTGGCATAAGCGTTGATTTTGGCCTTGATCATGGCCTCTTGATCCTTCACCAAAGCAGCTTTCTCCTCAACAGCCTGAGTCACTGCATTCTCTAAAGCAAGTTTGTCAATGGTCAGGTTGGTGACAATCTTCTCCTTTGCTGCAGTTTCTCCCCTTGAGGCAGTCAAGTCCTTCTCCAATCCGGACAGCTTAGCCCGGAGATCTTTTACCGTCTCTTCTAAAGAAGAAACTTTTGTGTTGCTTTCATTTTGACTCTTCTTTAGCTGTTCGTTCGACTCCTTAAGCAGGTCAACCTTAGTAGTAGCAGTCCTGAGGTCATCGGACAGCTTCTCCTTATCAGACTTGAGATCTCTAATGATTTCCGCCTGACTCCGGACTTGCCTTTCCAGGGTAAGTACTGGTTGCACGTTGATAAGGAGGGAATGGGCTATAACATCCCTCTCACTAGAAACCAAGAAAGTCTTACCATTGAAGTTTACTGTGTTAGAGCTACTGGGGGAACATATGGCCCTGCGAACTCATCTCTAGACAGGCCAATGAAGTAGTCACCTAAAGGACCCAGACCAGTGACATCCACTTCATCCATGTTAATCTCCCCCCTGTCAACTTCATCAGTGTGGAATTCCATTGGAATCCCTTCATTAAGATTCCCTGGGATCTCTTCGGCTAATGTTGGGTCAGTTGGGAAAGTGGGCTCCGGATCCCGGAGAGCAAGCTCCTCTCCTTGGGAAATCTTTTTCTTTTTGACCTCCCTATCAACACTATCACTCACTTGCTTGCGAGTACGTTTAGAAGCTCTTGTGGGTTTTGGGGACTTCACTCTTTGTTTCTCGCTCTCCTGTTCTACCACTTGTAGAAGGTTTGCGTCAACTTGAGCCTGGGCTGGCACCTCTGAGCCTGTTGGGACCTCTTTCTCAGCATCCTCTACTGCTTTCCTGCTCTTCTTCTTCTTGCCCTTCATTTTACTTGGGGCTTTGGCCCGGGCAGGAAGGAAGAGGGTCCCATCCAATTCATGAGACCTTCTCAGCACTACATCTTCATCAGGTGGGGTGGAGAACTCCTCCCAGGTAAGATCCCTTCGACCTGTTGTGTTCCACAGATGGGATCTCGCTAAATTCCCAGGGGTAAAAGCTTTGTGGAACCGGTTCTCCCAGTTCTCTGCGGCCCATGCGTTTATCTTGCCACAGGTGACCTGTCCGGCTTTTAGATAGTCTCCGAACTCCTTTGGCAGCTCTAATAAAACAAGAAAGCGAGTGGTTAGCATGAACTAAATGAAAAGAGAAATTCGAACAGAAACTTAAAGTAAAACTTACGATCGCTCCTCCATCTACTTCGAAGAAGGCTAGGATTCTCCCCGGTCTTGATTTTCTTACCATTCTCCCATGAGCCACTTACAAACAAGAACTGGCTCCTCCACTTGCTCTCCGACTCCAGGAGATCATCCACAGCTTTAAGATCGTTCCCCATGTTAAAGTGATAAAAAGGGAACTGATGGTGTTTGCACAAGTTAGCTACAACAGCGAACTCTTCCATTGGAAGAGGAATTCCGGACAACCTAGATGCCATAATGCATGACATCAAGGTGTACCATCCGTTAGGGCTTAGCTGTGATGGACATAGCTTGATTAGGTGGAAATAGCGCACTATCTCTGGATCCAGTGGGAACCTAAGTCCCCAGTTGAATAGCTCCGTAAAGAAGACTATTTCGTTCCTTTTACAATCCATTGGGGTCTCCGGATCGATGGGAATTCGGATTTTTACGTTTTCAGGGATCCCCCACTTAGTGCGAAACCGTCCCAAATCTCTAGTATAGATAAACGCATACTTGGTCTTTAACAGAGATAAAAGGTACTTGAACTCTACCTTATGAAAGCAGGGCCCTACTCTCCCTTCAAGGCTCTCCGGCAGATCCGGACGCCTCAGATACAAGTCCTCTTTGCCCTTCTTGGCAACAACTACAGCAGTTTCAGCTTGTCCGGAAGACTCGGACTCAAACCTAACCTCCTCAGTGGAGTCTTCCATCTTCTCCTCCGTTACAGTTGGGGGAGCTTCTGCAGAAACAGTCCGGGGAGGGATGAAGCTTGGCACAGCTGATCCTCCGGACTGACGGCTCGTTGTATGTTTTTGAGTTCTCACCTCAGTTTGAGTTTCTGAGGTCAAGGTTTCCTTGGGAGGTAGTGGACTACTAGCCTCCGGACCAACCGGCCTTTCCCGGAGAGTCCTAACAGTTGCCCCGGACCCTGACTCACTGGTATTTTTTGAAGAGAGTCCCTTAACCAATCTGCTTGGTCTTTTCATGATTAGTTTGTCTGGAGAATGATCGGAGTCGGACCCCATAGCAATGAAAGTGGTTTTCTTCCAGACACATGTAACAGCGACCCCCGGTTCGACAGTGGGGATTGACTCTTGGACTGATGAGCCAGATACGATGGGGGAGAGTGTTGATTGAAAGAGTTTTCTAGATCTCGTACCTTTCGAAGAAGATGAACCTCTATCAGATTCTTCGATTGAAGGGGCTGGTTTCTCGACAGGCGACGCTGGAAGCCCTGCTGCAAGTCTTTTCTCTTTTTCAACCCTTTGAGCTTTCTCCAATTCTGAGAGATTAAGCCACCCACCCTTGATTAGAGCTGTTCTTGCTGTGAACATAAAACAACTAAGGAAATCTTGAAATTTTAGAGAGATGAAGCTTTGAGTAAAATGGCAGCGTAAAAGTAATAGTGAGACTGTGAAAGATGAATAGAATTTATAGTAAATGTAAAAGAGGGTTTGATTCCTAGGAGAATCCGAAAAGTTGGGCAATGATTAAAAAACGGCGCTGACGTCATCAATAGCATTTAAAGAGGTAACTTGTTCGAGAAAATGATGCAACTTTCGAGGTGAAAAAACGGCTGAAGTAACCAACCAGAAAGTGACACGTGTCCCACTAACTCTGACAAGAACCGTTTAGAATTCGTAACGATTGGGCTGTCCGGGCCTGTCCTCAACTCTCTTCGAAGGAAGGTCACTTCCTAAGTCGGACTGTTTTTCAGTTCTTTAACAAGGACACTTGTTCAAATACCTAAAAAAGGGGCTCCTGATGAGTCCGAATTCGAAGTGCTCCCCGGAAGGGTAGTCCAAAGTAAATCTCCCCGGAAATTCGGACAGGACTTGTTGACCGGACAGATGATTTCGAACACTGAAAACTTAAGGCAGTTCGAACTATGACTAAAGTACTAAAAAACCTAAACACTATCTGACTAAGCTACCTGCACATCTGCTTAAAACTTATGGGTCTTTAAACATGACCCGGGTCCATTAAACTTGACCCGAAAGCCCATAAGGGCCCAAATTTCACACTATAAATGCCCAACCACCAGCATTAACTATGGGTAAGAAAAATTGACTGCTGCCAAGCTGCACAATTCTCTCTCCACCCTTAAAACACTGTGAAACACCTTTAAAACACTGTGAAACACCCTTAAAACACTGTGAAACACCTTTAAACACTGTTAAACACCCTCACGCCGCTTTAAAACTCCACTTGAAATTACCAGCCTACCCTCAAGCTACTTTTATCCACACCAGGCGCCTTCCTCTTGATCTCTATACCAAGTATCCTATTAGTTTCTCTCATATCCTTCATCTCCAACTCTTATTTCATCTGAGTCTTTAACATTTTAACTTTTCTTCATATTTTTATCTTATTTCAACCAAGCCAAATCCACATAGCCAACCATTGTAACCAATGATAAAAAACAACCCAACATTTGACCACAATCCATTTTTATCTACCTTCAACAACGTGGGAAAATCTTTCCTGGAAATTTCCAATCCCAAGATAATAATCTATGAAGAAGTCAAAGTCTCTTCTAAATATAACTTCCCATCAATTGAATTTTCGGCCAATGACAACAAAATTATGGAAAATTTCGACAACTATACCTTAATAGGTAAATTTGCTATATGCATACCCAAAATGTTAGAGATTCAAAGGTTTTTTAATAATCTAGGATTCAAGGGGCAGTACAATTTATCATTTTGGGATTCTGGACATATCATGATTGAAATAGAGCTCCAAAAAGACCTTAGAAAACTATGGAGGATAAGTGTTTAGACTATTTCTCAGTTCAAGACGAGGATCTTAAAATGGACTAAAAGCTTTATTCAAAGAAAAGAGTCTCATATCTCCCTCGCATTTTCTAAAATCCATACCTACATATAAGAAGAAGAAAAAATTATACCATTCCAAAAGCTATTGGTAATCCCTTGCAGGTATGGGTTCCAAAGAAAAACAAGGCCATGTATAACTTATGTATGGATTTAATTGAGTTGGATGTCTCTAAAGATCCAACCACACAAATATGGATCAACTTTGGGACTGATTCTGGTTTATGGTAGAAAATTACTTATCGTACCATGCCTCACTACTGTAAAGAGTGTTGGCACATTGGTCACAATTCCACTGAGTGTAGGAAAATGTTAAAGCCAAACCTTCAACCTCAGCCTAAGTCAAATCCATTATTGTTAAAAATCATACCCAAGACTCACCAGTCTCTTGTTCTAGCCTTTCCCTCAATCATCTTCCTTCAGTTATCAACCAACAAGCCTTGTCGAACTCCCAAAATCAATCAAACCCTATTTTACCTACCTATGTCCATCACAATAACCTTTTATCTTCCATATTATATCATGATATCTTACCTGAAACTGAAATTAAGGATCCTCTTAATAGTCTTGAAACATGCCTCTCAATCACCACTTCCGTGAATCCTTAACCTCTTTCCCCTCAACTCTACTCAGACCTTATTGAAGCTTACATTCATCCCATTCAGCCCCTGCAGACAATTCATTCAAAGACTTTAATCCTCTTATAAAACACAAAGCCAAAAAATCTCTAAGTTTTACAGGGTCTGTCAAAAACGTTAACTTACTCTGATAAATGAATATATCAATATTTTGCTAGAATACAAGAGAAGTGGGCAACAAAATTACTCAAAGAAGATTAAAGGCTATTTGTAGATTTTATAAAGTAAACTTTTTTTGTTATTTTAGAGCCTCTAATTAGCTATATCCTACATGTTGGAGTAACTACATACTAATAAATTTGTGTACAATCTTTAACATAATGCTTTCCCTAATAGTTAATGACATAATCTCTCACCTTCAGCCTAAGATTATCTCTCAAGAGAAAAGTGGTTTTGTAATAGGTAGGTAGATTCAAGACAATATTATACTAATGCAAGAATTGATTCGCGATCTTAACAAGAAAAAAAGAGGTGGGAACCTCATCTTACTATTTGACATGCAAAGGATTTTGAAAAGCTTTCCCTCTTATTTCTTTATCAAATTTTTCAAGCTTTTTGTTTGAGTGAGGCGTTTACCAATACTATCAAAAACTTTACTAGCAACTCTACTTTCTCTGTCATAATCAATGGTGTCCCTAAAGTTTATTTCAACTTATCTAATGGCCTTAGACAGGGGAGTCCCTTATAACCTAGTTGTTTTTATCCTAGTTGAAGAGGTCCTTGTTAGAAGCTTAAACATTATATACTCTCAAGATAATTCCGTTAAATACAAGAACTCTGGTCCTACCTGGATTTCTAGCTTAGCCTTTGTTGATGATATTGTTATCTTCACCAATGGCTCATCAAGCCTCAACATCATCGTGAAACAATATCACGATGCATCTGGTCAAACAATCAATAAAAGAAAGTCTACGTTTATTCCCTCAAAAATAATTTCTCCCATTATAATTAACTTGTTTAAGATCAACACTAGTTTTAGTATAAAAAGGTCACGAATTAACTACTTGGGTATCGATATAAACATCAGAATTAAAATTAACCAGTTTGAAGATCTCACATCTAAGATAAGACAGAAAAAGTACGATTAGAATAAGATTCTCTTATCTTATGGTAAAAGGCCAACCCTTATTCAGTTTGTTCTAAATGTTATCCCTTACTATCAGATTCTTAGCCTTCATCTCCCTAAGCGTGTTATCAAAAGGATTGAAAGTATCCGTAGTAATTATCTTTGGGGCTCTACAGAAGACCATAAAGCTATTCACTGGTCTGCTTGGAACAAGGTCGTCCTTCCCTATAATGAAGGTGGATTAAACTTAAGAAAGTTTGATGATATACAACTTGTATTTTCATGCAAGCTCTGGCATAAATTTAGAGAGAATAACTCTATTTTGGCCAATAATATGCACAATAAATATTGTTGGAACAAATATCTTATGAAAATCAAATCATCTCATAATAATTCTTACACATGGAAAATATTAATGTGTATAATGCCAATTGATGGGAGCTTCATCTTTTGGTAGCTTAGGAAAGGCAACGTGGAATTTTGGTTAGATAGCTGGTGCACCATTAAGCCTTTTATCTCTCTCAATCTTAGTATATCTAACTCTTGGTATAATCAAGACATGGTCAAATACTTCTACTCTAATGGTACTTGGAACATTGGCAAGCTTCAGGAGCTGGTTTTCCCTGTTGAATATTGATATAATTCAAAGGTTTACTCTTAAAGAAAATATCGATGACAAGCCCCACTGGACCCTATCTAAGGATGACTATTTCAACACTACGAATACTTGGGACTACATCAGAACTAAAGAAGATAAAACTATCATCTGCAACAGACTCTAGAATAATGCGTCAATTTCAATCTCATAAGGCCTCTTCTAGCTCCTCTTTAAGATTTCCACTCTCATTCATCTGCAAGATCTTGCAAGTTTTTCGTTTAATTTCTTTCGCGGGTTTGTTTACCGCCTTCCTTTGTGATTTGTGATGTTTTAGTCTTTTTGACTTCCCACGATTGGTAACATAGAAATTTGTGAAATATGAACTATAAAATTAGTTGAACGCTAATAGTTATCATCTAATGTTTGGGGAAGGCTTCTAATTGGATTTGGCTAATGTAATACTCCCTTCATCCCATAATATAAATTGTTTTAGAAAATAATTTTTGCCCCACAATAAATATCATTCTCGCATATCAAAATAAAAATAAAAATTATTTATTAGATTCCACCAAATAGATTTTGTCAAAGAAATTTTTTTATTACTTTTTTTAATATTTGTGCAAAACTCTAAAAACACATATTTAGATACGGTGGGAAAAAATATATTTTATTTTCGCTCATATATAAAAAAAATCCAATAACCCAAAAAAATTCAATAAACGAATACGTGATAAAACCTAGACCTCTTGAAACATACTAAAAACAATTATATAATATATATATATATATATATATATATATATATATATATAATCGAATATAATATAATATTGTTGGAAAAAAACATGAAATCTAACCACTATTCTATTATATGAGATTTATTAGTTAAAAGAAGTTTTGTTCTTCCATAGAAAAATCAAATTTAAAAATATCCTTAAAATATGATAAAACCTTATCCTATTGATATTAAAGATAACTAACATTATAAAAACATCTTTAAAATATGATATAATTTTATCCTATCGTTAAAAATATCTTTAAAAAATTGATATAAACCCCAAGCCTGCATTCAGTTCCCTTCACCCAGCTGAGATCACAGAGAAACGCAAACCTTAGCTTCTCGAGTTTTCATCTCTTTCATCTCTATTTCTCCCTAGCTTTGTATAGTTCCAGCGAAAGCGAAAGTCTTTTTTATTCATCTATCCACCGGAAGATATTTCCAGTGTTGGGAGAGGAAGCAATAGACCGGGAATGGCTCTCTATCTGCCGGAAGATATTGTGATGGAGATATTGTCGCGGTTACCGGTTAAGTCTCTACTGCAATTCAGGTTCGCCTCGAAATCATGGTTTTCTCTCATCTCTTCCGCTTATTTTGCCAAGTTGCACTTTAAAAGAGCCTCTTCGCTCCCCCCTGAAATCGGTTTCCATAAAATCATTGTTCCGGACATAGGTCACCGCGTCAGATCTCTAGACTGCGAATCATCGAGTAGTTTTGATGATTTATCTGCCTCTAGGTCGCTCAAATTGCCATTTTTGATGGATTTAGGGTTTATACTCTTAGGCTCTTTTAACGGTCTGCTGTGTGTTTGTAATGGTAGCTATGAGATGATCTATGTATGGAACCCCTGTACAAACCAGTACAAGAAAATACCTGCTCGTAACTATCCCCCAGATATGGAAGTAGTTAGATATGGATTTGGCTACGATTCAACCACAGATGACTATAAGCTTTTGATTGTTACCGTTTGTAAGAGTAATCTGGATACAAGTAGAAACCGTGGCAGTGCTATGATCAACATTTTCTCCTTGAAAAGAGGTAATTGGAGACACTTTGTAGATACAAAGTACCTTAACAAACAGTTTCATACCAAGCCTCTTTCTGGGATTTTTTCAAATGAAGCTGTTCATTGGATACTAACAGCTTGCACCGATCGTGTATCGGATCCTGTGATAGTGTCTTTTGGGTTAGCTAAAGAGAGTTTCAGTATTATCTCTATTCCTGATATCTGCCGACAGTGCTCTCGTCTAAGTGTTTTAGAAGGTTGCCTCAGTTTAACTATGAATCTTTGGTATAATGGTCTTTCTACTCACACTATATGGATAATGAAGGACTACGGTGTAAGCTCCTCTTGGACTGAACTACTTAATATTCAGTTTCGTAACAGTGATTTCATTGCGTCTTCTCCATTGTGCCTCACACGACGAGGCGAAATCATATTAGCAAACCTTCATACTGGTTTGGCATCTTTCGATATTGACACCAAATCTCTAAAGGTACTTGCTACTGCCTGTCCGAATCCAATAGTTTACGTGGAAACTTTGATCTCTCCAAATGCCTCAACCGAGACTGTAAACAAAAGAAAAAGAAAGTATTCAGCATAGGACGACCATGCCTACTTGGTAACATGATCATCACAAAGATAGGGATACCTAAGCTTCCTCCACTCAAGATTTTCATAGCTTTAGTTTCTCTTTGGTTTGCGAATTGCATTAGTCAATATATGGATTTAACAACTTTTTAGATAATGTTCTCTAGATTTAGTACTTCCTTATTGTTCTCTACAGGTTTTGTAGGTTAAATTGCAGATCAGAGTATATTATGCATTACATAGTATATTCTAAATTAAATTCGTTTTTCTACGATTTTAGTTGCTTGCTAGTTGTTTAATATTCATATCTTTTTCTTCTGAACATAAAAACTTGTTTTTAGAATTTTTTTAACCTCTTTTTTTAAATACACAAACTAAAACATAATTCAATCGGAGAAGAGAACCGCGGGTACTTATCTTTTATAAATTATCCGAAATTATTAACCTAGCTATTATGACTTAGTTATATCTCCATCTTAAATCTTAAAACACTAAATAACACATTGCAAGATGGGTCTACAATATAATTTTTTTAATAGAACTTAAACAAACAAAATTATGGAAACCAAAATTTTCATGGAGGTGTGTAAAATCATAGATAATAATGTACATGACTTACCAATAAATAAAAGGGAAAAACTAAAAATTTATTCGATGATGTTTTGAGTAATAAAAATAAAATTATTTTAGAACAAAGTTTTTAAATTTTATAAATAAATATTGATTTATTTTGATTGCGGTGACATGCGATGATTGGACCTTTTTATCGGTTTTTTAAAGATGATACATTTTTTGCCTTCGGTTAATTTTGCTTTAATTTTTTTAAAAAATTTCTAAAATATTTGTTGGATAAACAAGTAGATAAATATTTTATTTTATTTTTTTGACATCTATAAATAGAGGTTTGATTCATTTGATTTGAATACCGAAAAAATATAAATATTTTTATTTATTATTTTCAAAACGATTTTCGAAATGTTTTAGTAAATAAAGATAAAAATAAAAAATTATATCATTGTTTTTTTTTGAAATCTATAAATAAATATTTGGTTTGTTTGATTTAGATAAAAAAATTGATCTTTTATTCATTTATTTAGTTTTGTCAAAATTATTTTGAGAATGGTTATTGATTAAATAAAAATTAACATTATACCATTATTTTTTAATTTTTTAGATCTATAAATAAATTCTTTGTTTGTTTGATTTAGATACTATTACATTTTGTGTTTAATTCCTCTTAATTTTATAACTTAAATTTAAATAGATAATATATTATATGTTATTTTATCAAAATTATTTATTTGACTAATTATAACTTTAATATAAATTATTTATTTGACTAATTATAACTTTGATATAAATATATATTAGGTAATAATGAAGATAAAGAAAAAAGTATCGTAAAATATTAGAAGGTAGAATGATTAGGAAGAGAGAAATATGGTGGGATAGGCTGAAATTTGAAAAACCCTTGGTACGCGGAAAACGATTATAATAGAATACCTAAAACTACAAAAATAAACATGAATAAACATATTACAATTGAATACATGAATGGAGAGACACTAGTATAAAGAAAAATACAATTCTTGACTAAACAAATTGCCTATAAAATAATCGTAGAACCCTTGAAAAAAGAAATACAATTATTTTGTTAAAATGCAATCATTTTGATAAATAAAATGATTTTTTTTATTAGAGTATATTCTATGCAAAGATCATACCATCTTATTTTTATTGTACTCATAGCACATGTTGATAATATGATGTTAAAGCCAAATGATGATAGAGTTGTGAATGAGTTGAAAATTTGTTTGGATACTCAGATTCAATTTCTTCAAAACACTTTTTATGTCAACAAAATAATGAGGTTATTCAAGTTAATTCTCTTAACCATATAAAGTATGATTTAAATCTTCTACCAAAAAACTAATTATTTTTGAAATTTTCGATTTTGAAGTTGAAGTCATGGAATAACCATTGGAAGATTGATCTACGATATGATTCTTTCATGGAATTTGAAGAACTTTTTGATGAAAATCATAATTTTGATACGGGTATATTATTAAATTTTTTGAATTGCAGTGGTTCAGGGGATATTATTATTTTTTTGAATTGCAGTGGTTCAGTACTAAGCTTTTCAGGTACCAATTTGTGAATTTGTAGACAGAAATTTAAACATGTATGCAATAACTAGATGATAAATATATTACAAATGATCAAATTTATTAGTTGAACAAGTAAGACAATCCAAAAAATATTAAATCCTATAATTCACAATACTAAGTTTACATTCACTCTGGCTGGTGGATGGCCTGATGTGAAGGTTCAGTATCGATGTAGTCGCTTGCAGCCGGTGGGGTATTGCAGGTTGGTATCCTACAATTGCTTCGTACTCTTTGCAAAACTCTTCGTCATATCCATCTAATAACATTCTGTCATCTCTGCAATCGGCTGAACAAAATGCACGCTTGTGCCCATACATGAACACGTCTTTACCCCTCTTTCATTTGGTTCTTGCATAAGGCACACACATTACCTAGCTTGATCCTCTTTGTATCTATTGTCTCTTCCTTTGGTGATTCAATCGTGAAGATACTCTCAGTCTTCTCCTCCACTGGTTTGCCTTTTTTGAGGAATAGAAACCTTTGCAACCTTAACGTCAGGAACTGACATCTGCTCAACTTAGGAATTTAGTTTTAAAGAATTCTTGAGAATGAGTGACACTATCTTTCATACCGGTATATGAAATCAAAGATAATAGTCTGAATAATTTGCCAATGGATAAACAAGAAAAATCTACTAAAATTATTACACGATATTTTGGACTAATATTTTTCCAATAAACTAAAAAAAATTATTTTTAACAAAATGTTTAAATTAAATTTCAATTTTTTTATAATTGCATAACCTAAATATATCATACTTGCACCCAATTTCAAATCAAATCTTATTTATTAACAACAAAAAAACATTTTTCATCTTTTAAATTAAATTTGTTTTTTTACGATTTTAGTTGCTTGCTAGTTGTTTAATATTCATATCTTTTTCTTCCTAACATACAAACTTCTTCTTTAGAATTTTTTAACCTCTTTTTTTTAAATACAGAAACTAAAACATAATTCAATCGAAGAAGAGAAACGCGTGTACTTTTCTTTTAAAAATTATCCAAAATTATTAAGCTACTTATTATGAATTAGTTATATGAAAGTACTTTTGAATTCCCCATCTTATATCTTAAATCACTAAATAACACATTGCAAGATGGGTGTAAAAAATAAAATTTTTTAATAGAACTTAGACAAACAAAATTATGGAATTTTTACCAAAATTAGTTACCATATCTTTCTCATCACTAGTGAGTTGACTTAGGAATTCCTTCATCCAAATTGCTTTCTTCAGGGCGTCCATAACACCTATATAGTCGGCTTTGGTAGAAGACAGTACATTGAAATTCTGTATACATGACTTTCACCTAACTAATCCTTTAAACACATTAAATATATAACCTGAAGTAGACATCTTTGTGTCGAGCCAGCCTATGTAATCAGAATCCACATACCTCTTCAGCATTTTATTAAATGTATCTTCTAATTGTAACATAATTATATAACAACTGAGCTCTTCAAGTATCTCATGAGCCACTTGAAGTATGCCAATGTGGCTTTCCTGGATTTGAAATGAATCTTCTCGAATCACTTACATCATACGTAAGATCAAGTCTTTTGCAAATTATAAAATACATAATGCTACCAATAACATTAACATAAGGTAACCCATTTATATACTTCCTATATGATGCTTCAGGTAGTGCTTGAGTCACACTGAGTTTGATTTATGAATCATTGATAGTTCAAATTGATTTTGCTTCAAATTGATTAACTTTGCAATTGTTAAAAGAAAATAAGAAATTGCATGCACGTGATTATGCAAGAACTCTAGGATTTAAAAATGGTGTGTAATTGCATGGATTTTACATGCAATGCAAGTGTTAGAGTCTGCATATCTAAAATAATAATAATAGGCATGCAAACTGTAATATGAACATGTGGAGACATTTGTACATGTGCTTGAAAAGCTATGAAAAGAACTGTAAAGGATTTTACAGTTAGGCAGTAGAACAGTAAATGATTTTGCAGTTATGCTTCGTGTGCCTGTCACATATATGTTGTGGAGTTTGTAAACTATGGTGTAATGCAGGGACCGCTTCTGAGAAATCAAAAAAAAATGTTTCTCAGGCCGTGGGTGCAGATGTACCGCTTTGCTGTGCACTGTGCTCAAAGATCAAAGACGCAGCCCTGCCTTTGGAGCCTGTCTTTATACTTTTGGCCACATGGATTTGCAGAAATGCCACTTGTGGTTGAATAAGTTAAAGGCTCTGCTAAATAAAGAATTAGGAAGACTGAAGAGTTTTTTTGTTTTCGTCCATCCATTGAGTGGCAAGGCGAATGGCCGTAAGGTCTGGGAAACTGTGGCCCCAGTTTTCTTACATGTTAAAGTAAAAACAAAGGATGGACAAACCTGTTTGGGCATGAAACTCACCCCAAAGTTTTCTTCCAAGATCAAATTCTGTGACATATTACTTAATTGAAAAGAATGGGGAACTCTGCTCTCACTAAGGTTGCGAGGTGATGAACTTGACATCGTGAAGACCGGGTTTAATTATATCATAACTGAGACAGTAACATGGCTGGGTATAATTATAATGGCTTTGACGAAGAGGTTTTCAGATGTTTAAGGAGATGATAATGTCTGTTCTGAAACCAGATGGTGTCACTTTGATTAGTGATTTAGCTGCATGTAGCAGGGCTTGTGAAGGAAGGCTCGGAGGGTTTGAGTCATAGATATGTCTCATAAATCGAAATAAACTGGTATGCTTGCATGATTGATCTCATTATTGTTTCATTTATACTGAATAAAACATTAATAGTTTTCAAAGTGAACAATTATGGACGTCAAACAGTGGGCAGGAAACGAAATAGTACAACGTTCACTAGTTTTGTTTCGCCACTTTGCTTCCTACTTAAGGCAGTGTTGAAGGTAGTGCTGGTCTCAAACATACCATGCACACCAGAGAAGAGAAGAAGAGAGAAGAGAAGAAGAGAGAAGAGAAGAAGAAGAGAGAGGCAGAGAAGAGTGAAGCGTTCGAAGTACTGTCTGAGACTGACTAAACCCTAGTTGGTGTCTAAGGCCGGGTTTAGTCATGGATCAGACTTGAGCCTCCAAATGGGTCTTGGTCTTATGTGTGTATGGGTCTGTTTCTAAGAAGTGAAGCCCAATCTTATTAACTAAAGCCTGTTCGAGAATTACAATTGGCCTGTAGCCAAACAGCCTGTAACAAGATGTAACAAACCTCACATGGGAATATTCCCAAGGTTGTTACACCCTCTGAATCTCTATATATATTGTGATGTGTACAATGAACAAACTATGAAAAGAAATTACAAAAATACTAAATCAAACTTTCTTCTTTTCTTCAACATCTGACTTGGTATCAGAGCTTCTCCAGCCTTCAATGGCAAATCTGAATGAGTCTCCTTCACTGAGCACAGACTCAGTTGGATCCATACTGTCAAACCATTCTTCTTTCTCAGCCAAAAACCTGCATTTGCAGTCAATCAGCATTGTCAATCAAATACGACTTGACAGACAAAATTACTTACTATGGAAGACAGTTGTAATACCTATGATTAAGGGTAACAAACTGTGGAGCTTTGTCAATGGCGAGAAGGTGTGTCCTTAAAAGTTTATCACAGACACAGAATGTAATGTCACAGACAACCCAGATTATGAAGACTGGGTTGCCAAGGACCAGTTGTTGCTTGGGTGGTTATACTCCACCATGAGCCCCGAAATTGCAGCTCAGTTGATGGAAGAAGAGTCTGCTAAAGGTCTCTGGATGTTGCTGGGAAATTGTCTGGTTCACAGACTAGAGCAAGGATAACTTACTATAAATCAGAGTTTCAAAGAACTCGTAAAGGATCTACATCTATGACAGAATATCTCAACAAAATGAAACTGATTCATGATAACCTAATCCTAGCAGGATGTCTCACCTCAATAGATGATCTACTAACTCAGGTGCTTGCTGGCTTGGATGCTGAGTACACACTAATTGTAGTCAGTTTAACTGACAAGGAAGGGCTAGGATGGCTAGATTTACAGACTAGTCTGCTCACTTATGAGAGCAGACTAGAGCAGTTGACAGGTTTGCAGAATGCTATGAATGTAGTTAATATTTCTACTGCTAATGTTGCTTACAGAGGAGATGTCAAACAGCAATCTACAAACAATGGTCAGAAGGGTTACTATAACCAAAACAGAGGCTCAGGCAGAGGATATAGAGGTAGATCTAACTATAACAACAATGGCTACAACACTAGAGGCAGAAGCAATTTCTATAGAGGCTTAGGTAGAGGTGGAAGGTACTCACAGAGTAAACCAACATGTCAGATCTGTAACAAGTTTGGTCACTCTGCTGCTGTATGTTACTATAGGGATGATCCCTTAGTCATGGGCTCATCTCCATCTGAACAGTCAAGGTCTGAAGGTGATCAAAGTGCTTTGGTGGCTTCTCAAGATACATCAGGAGAAGGAGTCTGGTATGGAGACAGTGGTGCTAGTCACCATGTCACAGGTAGCACTAGCCAATTGACTCAGAAATCTGAGTATTCAGGTACAAAACACATTCTAGTTGGCAGTGGTGAGAGACTTCTTATCTCACATGTTGGTCAGTCCACTCTAAATTCTTTCACAAAACAACCTATTGTCTTAAAACCTATATTACATGTCCCTAGAATCAATAAGAATCTACTCTCTGTTTTTCAACTGACTAATCATAATAGTGTTTTTGTTGAATTTCACAAGTTTTTCTGTTTGGTAAAGGACAAGGCAACAAGGACTATTCTGCTCAGAGGGAGATGTGAAGATGGGCTCTACAAGATGGATACTATTCCTAAGTCACAAGGCAATCCAAATCTAGGAGTCTCTAGGGTATTATCTACAGTTGTATCTAAGTCTGTCAAAGATGAATGGCATCAAAAACTTGGCCATCTATCATCTAGTGTGCTAAACAAAGTTCTTAAGGATTGTAACCTTCATTCTGTTTTGAGTAATGCCAATAGTTTCTGTGAGGCTTGCCAGTTGGGAAAATCACACAGCCTTCCTTATTCTATTTCTAACTCTCATTCTACACATGTTCTAGATCTAATTCATACAGATGTTTGGGGTCCAGCACCTATTCAATCTACTGGGGGGTCTAAATACTATATCTTGTTTCTAGATGATTTCTCTAGATACACCTGGTTGTATCCTATCAGGGACAAAAATCAGGTATTAGGGGTGTTCAAAATGTTTAAAGCTTTGGTTGAAACACAGTTTGAAAGATCCATTAAGGCTATTCAGAGTGACTGGGGGTGGTGAGTACAGAATGTTGGTTCCTATAGCTCAAGAGTGTGGGTTAATTTTGAGGAGATCATGTCCTCATACTTCAGCCCAAAATGGTAGGGATGAAAGGAAACATAGACATATAGTTGAAACTGGACTTACTCTATTAGCTCAGTCACATCTACCCTATAAGTATTGGGTTGAGGCATTTGAGAATAGTGTCTACTTGATTAACAGACTACTAACACCTATTCTACATCATAAATCACCATTTGAAGTTCTGTTTCACAAAATTCCTAACTACCTCACACTTAAAACATTTGGTTGCTCATGCTATCCCTGTCTTAGACCCTATCAACATCATAAATTTCAGTTTCACTCAATCAAGTGTGTTTTTCTGGGGTATAGTCAGAGTCATAAGGGGTATAAATGTTTGAGTTCTACTGGGAGGCTCTACATATCTAGGAATGTGGTTTTTAATGAAGAAGAGTTTCCTTTCTCTAGTGGTTTTCTTAATACTCATCAGAGTGAGGGTGTGTCTTCTGAGTCAGTCCATCTTTGGTTACCTACTCTCTCTACAGGTCTTGTGATGGATGAAAAGATATCATCTGTTGAGCCTAACTCTGCAGCTCCAACTGAATAGAACACACCTCTGTGCCCTGCTCCCTTGCAGCCACAAAGCCACACTCAACAGCCTCCTACTAGCCCTTCTAAGGTATCTCTCTCATCTAGTTCTTCTGACTCTTTATCTTCTGTTTCTAAACTTCCTACTTAAACTAATAAAAACACTTCTCAGACTCCTAACCTGACTGTAGAACTGCCCATATCTAGTCCTGAACACTTTTCTGTCAACCACCCACCACCCCATCCACATGTTATTCAAACTAGACTTCGTAGTGGAATTTCTAAGCCTAAACTATCATATGTAGGGTCTTTAACTACTGCGAACAAAACTGTGTTTGAACCTACTTGTTTTACTGAGGCAATTGGGCATCCTGAGTGGCAAACTACTATGACTACTGAATATAAAGCTTTACTGGCTAATAAGACCTGGTCTCTGGTTCCTGAGTCTACTGCATCTAATGTTATTGGATGTAAGTGGATATACAAAGTCAAATATGGTCTGGATGGTTCTATTCAAAGGTATAAGGCTCGACTAGTGGCTAAGGGGTTTCACCAACATCCAGGAATTGATTTCTATGAGACCTTCAGTCTAGTGGTTAAGGCATCGACTGTTAGGCTAATTCTAACTATTGCTGCCTCTAAGAACTGGTCAGTGAGGGAACTGGATATTAATAATGCGTTTCTCAATGGGGTTCTACAAGAGACTGTGTATATGACACAACCTCAGGGATTTATTGATTATACTTATCCTACACATGTTTGCAAGCTACATAAGGCTATTTATGGTCTGAAACAAGCCCCTCGAGCCTGGTACTCTAGACTGAGGGACACTCTACTCAGTTGGAGGTTTTGTAATTCTAAGGCAGACTCATCTTTGTTCTATCTGGTCTCTAAAACATCTATTCTCCTAATCCTTGTGTATGTAGATGATATTATTGTAACGGGTAATGAAACAACATGGCTGACTCAATTCATACACAATCTCAATGCTATATTTTCACTAAAATACATGGGACCACTCAGTCTATTCCTGTGAATAGAGGTTCATCGTGATCCCAGTGGTTTCTACCTAACACAACACAAGTATATCGAGGACTTACTTAGTGCTCAAGGCCTGTCTCTGTCCAAGCCATGTCCATCTCCCATGGTGGCTGGCACTCAGCACTCTACTTCTGATGGGTCTCCATTGTTCTGCCCTACACAATACAGAAGTTTATTAGGCGCGCTGCAATACCTGACTCACACTAGACCATATATTGCTTTTGCAGTTAATAGCCTAAGTCAGCATCAACAGAACCCTACTTCTAGACACTGGCAAAGTCTAAAACGTGTTGTTAGGTACTTATCTGGCACACGCTGGTTGGGGCTTCATTTAAAGCCGTGCTACCAACTGCAGCACCATGGCTACTCGGATGCCGATTGGGCTTCTTCCCCAGATGACCGTCGCAGTGTGGGGGCATACTATGTGTTCCTGGGCAAAACACTTATTTCTTGGTCATCCAAGAAATAGAATGTAGTCGCCCGTTCCTCCACTGAATCGGAGTACCGCGCCTTGGCAAATCTATCTGCTGAGCTTATCTGGTTGAAGTCACTTCTCTCTGAACTGCAGATCCCACTCATACCACCTTCAGTGATGTGGTGTGATAATCTTGGAGCCAGTTCCTTAGCCTCCAACCCTGTATTCCATGCAAGAACAAAACACATAGAATTAGATGTACATTTTATATGAGACCAAGTTCTACAAGGCTCGGTGCAGATCAGATACGTACCTTCGTTTGATCAAATCGCAGACTTTCTGACCAAAGCCCTAACTTCTCCTCGGTTATTGTTAGGGCTGTTATCGGTCTGGTTCGGTCCGGGTTTTGCCGGAACCGGACCGGACCGCTAAGCTTATCGGTTCGGACCGGACCGAACCGTTAAGCTTTCGGTTTTTTTTTTTGGAACCGGACCGAACCGCTAAGCTTTCGGTTCGGTTCGGTTCGGTCCGGTCCGGTTCGGTCCGGTTTGGTTCGGTTCCGGTTTCGGTTCGGTCCGAGTTCGGTTCGGTTCGGTTTTGGTCCGGTCCCGTTTCGGTCCGGTTTCGGTTCGGTCCGGTTTCGGTTCGGTCCGGTTTCGGTTCGGTTCGTTATCGGTCCGGTTTCGGTCCGGTTCGGTCCACTTAAAAAAAATTTAATTTAATTAAAATTTAATTTTTAATTTTTTATATTGAAGTAAATAATATAAAAATTAAAATTTATAAATTAATCTTTTGAAAATCAGTAATTAACTATTAATTTGGTACTATAATTTATAAAAGAATAAATAATAATAATAAATAATTGGTTCTAACGGTTTTATTGGTCCGATTTTTTATCGGTTCTACCGGTTTATCGGTTCTATCGGTTCGATTCCGTATCGGTTCTATCGGTTTACCGGTTTTATCGGTTCGATTCTATATCGGTCCTATCGGTTTATCGGTTTTATCGGTTCGGTTCCTAACCGGTTTTTTGTTTCGGTTCCTTATCGGTTTTCGGTTTTTAGAATGGAACCGCGAACCGAACCGTTAAGGTTCGGTCCGGTTCTCGGTCCGGTCCTTATCGGTTCGGTCCCGGTCCGGTTCTCGGTTCCGGAGAACCGTCGACAGCTCTAGTTATTGTACCTTCGCGACAAACTCGAGCTGTCTGAATCGCCACTACGTTTGAGGGGGGATGTTGAAGGTAGTGCTGGTCTCAAACATACCATGCACACCAGAGAAGAGAAGAAGAAAGAAGAGAAGAAGAGAGAAGAGAAGAAGAAGAGAGAAGAGAAGAAGAAGAGAGAGGCAGAGAAGAGTGAAGTGTTCGAAGTACTGTCTAAGACTGACTAAACCCTAGTTGGTGTCTAAGGCCGGGTTTAGTCATGGATCAGACTTGGGCCTCCAAATGGGTCTTGGTCTTATGTGTGTATGGGTCTGTTTCTAAGAAGTGAAGCCCAATCTTATTAACTAAAGCCTGTTCGAGAATTACAATTGGCCTGTAGCCAAACAGCCTGTAACAAGATGTAACAAACCTCACATGGGAATATTCCCAAGGTTGTTACACCCTCTGAATCTCTATATATATTGTGATGTGTACAATGAACAAACTATGAAAAGAAATTACAAAAATACTAAATCAAACTTTCTTCTTTTCTTCAAAATCTGACTGGCAGCAATTCGGATTTTCTGATTACCACGTTTTATTTTTTTCTCTCTTTTTGTTCGCCAATCGAAAATGGCATTGCCTGCTGCTGTTGGTTCCAATGCTGGTGTTAATGGTGCCGATGCCGGGGTTGCTCAGGCCATCAATCCTGATCGTGTTCCTCCTAGCGCTTCTTCAGGAACAAGGAACGGAAAAGGCAAACAAAGATGTGTAGCAATTATCTCCAAGAAGTAAACTACTATGATTCCTAAGGGATTGAAGCGAACTTCTAAAGAGAGCATTGAAGAGGCTGTTAGGTCATCGAAAAGGCCAAAGGGGGCTGCTGCCTGTACAGAATTCAAGGAGCGATCTGTATCTGTTTCTAGAAAATCTTCCCTTGTAGCACGAAAACAGATGAAAGTTGCTGAAGTGGAGATCTTTGCCATACGCGAAACATCTGTACAACCTGACGAGGTTCGGCCAAACAGAAGGCTGACTGCTTTTGTTTTGCATGACGACCTTGGCGTCCTGAAGCCTCTAGAGATGATGGTGTTAGATGACCTTTATATTACAGGTCTTATCATTCCTCATGAAGGACGTTTTGAGAAGGAAAAGGAGAATGGTGTTAAATGTTCAGATTTTGGAAGGATAGAATCAAGGTCCATCTCTGGCTATGAAGATGGCTCCCCTGTGATTTGGCTTTCCACTGACATTGCAGATTATCATTGTATGAAACCTGCAACAAATCTGGGCACCTTGAATTAGGTAAGCGTGCCGAAGAAATGGTGGTGGGCTAGATCGAGATGATCCCTCAAATTATTTATTGTTGTCTAATATATATACTTCTGCAGTAACGTGGATAAATTCTAAGCACATTAGAAACGCAGGAGTTTGTAGTTCTGTTCCGTAAATAATTTGAAAGAATTTTGCATGCAAAAGAACTGCATGAAAATATAGAAGAAGATAAATACATATTGGAAGTCTATTTATCTAAACGTGGGAATAGCTTTGCATGTCTCTGAAAAGTGTAAAAGTGCATGCATTTTATTGATTTTTTGTTTTTAATTACATGGAAATTTATATGCTATGCCACTATTAAATTATTATTAACAAGTACTTCTGGTATAAAACAGTCCAAAATGATACGTTTATACGGTTTTGTATACAGTAGGAAATATGCATTAATTTTATAGAATGTGTAGTGTATTTATAATAACAGGCAGATAAATATGTATGTGAGGACTAACACGAGGCTGGATATTGTATTTGATGGTGGAAAGCTTAGTAGGATATTCGGATGCGAGTTATATTTCGAATATGGAATTCTACTCTTTCACAAGTGAATGTGTATTTTTACTTGGAGGACTTGTTATCTCTTGGGCATCTAAGCAACAAAGTTGAATTACTAATTCAACATTGAAATCCCAGTTTGTGGCATTAGCAACAACTAGTAAAGAAGCTGAGTGGCTAAGAAATTTTATGTATGAAATTCCGTTGTTCCCAAAAGATATCACCTAAATCTATCGGATGTGATAATGAGACAAGTTTACGAAGGCAGGTCTAGACACTTAGGTGTTAGACACAGTATGATTCGTGAGTGTATCACACAAGATGTTATTTGAGTAGATTTTGTTAGAACTCAATATAACTTAGCCGATCATTTAACCAAAGGGTTAAATAGAGATCTTGTGCACAAATCGGCTATTGTGATGAGATTAAAGTCCATTTTAAATCTCTCATGTTAAGATACCCAATTCCCATCTAATATGACGTTAGGTGCTGAATTCAATGTGGAAATCTTAACATCTAGAGATTGGAACACATTAATAGTATTATCCCAAATTATGTGTTCAGACATGCAAGTTATGGAGGTTGAAGTTTATCTTCTTAATATCTCTTTTAAAAAATTGCATATGCATGTGCAAGAGTAAGAGATGTACCTATTTAAGCATGAAGTTTAGCCGCTTCAAGAAGCTAGGACTTGGCTTTGATATGCTTAAGAAGGATAAGGACACAAGGCTAGTAAAAGATAGTGTCAAGTAAGAACACTTGAGAATGTAAATTTATGTGTATATTATCTTCGCGTATTCATTGTGGATAGTAGAGGTTCAATCCTTAGTGATACCTTGGTATTCGAATATTTGGAATGTGTGATATATACTAATATGAAATTCAATCGTCACGATATTTCATTTATGCATAAATTTGTTATTTGTTGTGATTTTGTTTTAGTTAATCATGAACTGCACTAAAATGGGGAAGATTGTTGGATATTTTAGTGTAATTGGATTAACTAGTCGACCAATGTAGTTATAATATATTATCGAGCAAGTCGGAGAGTGTGGAGTATACGCTTGTTAGAATATATTATGATTAGTGGGTCCAATGGACGAATCCTTGTTCGGGTTAGACTTATTTTGTATGATAAGTCTATTATGAAAATTCATGGAAATTTGAATTTGGAAAAATAATTCGAATTTGAATTTGAATTTTTAGTCAGTTTATCATTTGAAATTTTAACCGTTTTTGGACATAAAACTGTTTTACAGTTGGAGTATTTTGGTTGAATAAATAAGTATGGTTCTGTAACAGAAGAAAAAAACAAAAAAAAAATTGATTCTCGTTGTTCAAAAGAAAAGCTCTAATTTTATCCGGTTGAAAATTTTGGAGAACCACCAAAATAATTTCAATCTGAAATTGTTAAAACAAGACTTTAGAGTTTATCCGGAAATCTCTAAACAATGTTCCCAACATCTTTCATACTGGTATATGAAATCAAAGATAATAGTCTGCATAATTTGCCAATGGATAAACAAGAAAAATCTACTAAAATTATTACACGATATTTTGGACTAATATTTTTCCAATAAACTAAAATAAATTATTTTTAACAAAATGTTCAAATTAAATTTCAAATTTTTTTATAATTGCATAACCTAAATATATCATACTCGCACCCAATTTCAAATCAAATCTTATTTATTAACAACAAAAAAACATTTTTCATTTTTTAAATTAAATTTGTTTAGCTACGATTTTAGTTGCTTGGTAGTTGTTTAATATTCATATCTTTTTCTTCCTAACATAAAAACTTCTTCTTTAGAATTTTTTAACCTCTTTTTTTTAAATACAGAAACTAAAACATAATTCAATCGAAGAAGAGAAACGCGTGTACTTTTCTTTTAAAAATTATCCAAAATTATTAACCTACTTATTATGAATTAGTTATATGAAAGTACTTTTAAATTTCCCATCTTATATCTTAAATCACTAAATAACACATTGCAAGATGGGTGTAAAAAATAAAAAAAAATTAATAGAACTTAGACAAACAAAATTATGGAAACCAAAATTTTGATGGAGGTGTGTAAAATCATAGGTAATAATGTGCATAACTTTCCAATAGATAAAAAGGGAAAAAATACTAAACTTATAGGATGATGTTTTGACTAATAAAAATAAAATTATTTTAGAACAAAGTTTTTAAATTTTATAAATAGATATTGATTTTAGTTTAATTGCGGTGAGGACACATGCGAGGATTAGACCTTTTTATCGGTTTTTTGAAAGATGGTACATTTTTTGCCTTCGGTTAATTTTGCTTTTATTTTTTAATACTTTTCTAAAACATTTGTTGGATAAACAAGTAAATAAATATTTTATTTTATTTTTTTACATCCATAAATAGAGGTTGATATGTTTGATTTGAATACCGAAAAAATATAAATATTTTTATTTATTATTTTCAAAATGATTTTCGGAATGTTTTAGTAAATAAAGATAGAAATAAAATTATATCATTTTATTTTAAATCTATAAATAAAGATTTGGTTTGTTTGATTTGAATAAAAGAAAATCGAGCTTTTATTCATTTATTTAGTTTTTTCAAAACTATTTTGAAAATGTTTATTGATTAAATAAAAATTAATATTATACCATTATTTTTTAATTTTTTAGATCTATAAATAAATACTTTGTTTGTATCATTTAGACACCAATACATTTTAGTGCTTAATTCCTCTTAATTTTATAACTTAAATTTAAAAAGATAATATATTGTATGTTATTTTATCAAAATTATTTATTTTACTAATTATAACTTTAATATAAATATATATTATGTAATAAGGAAGATAAAGAAAAAAGTATCGTAAAATATTAGAAGGTATAATGATAAGGAAGAGACAAATATGGTGGGATATACTGAAATTTGAAAAACTCTTGGTACGGTGAAAACGATTATAATAGAATACCTAAAACTACAAAAATAAACATGAATAAACATATTACAATTGAATAGATGAATGGAGAGACACTAGTATAAAGCAAAATATCAATCTTGACTAAACAAATTCCATATAAAATAATCCTAGAACCCTTGAAAAAAGAAATACAATTATTTTTTGAAAATGCTATCATTTTGATAAATAAAATTATTTTTTTGGATTTATCTCTTCTCAGATCTGCTTCATATAAACTCATGTAAGAATATTATCATCTCCTCTTTTGATTCCTCGTCAACAATTATTTTATTTTTAGGACGGACCATGGTAAAATTGAGCAAAACAAATCTACAATTATAGTATGGTTCATGTGGCTAATATATTCTGAAAACATAAACTCTTACCAAATGATCATTTATATTATTTAAACAGGTATCATAATTTTTACAAATAACTTTATTTCTAGGAATCGATGACACTGTACTATTAAAACCGGTTGTCATTTATTCTAAAATTTATTTGTGAAAAATGAAGATCATCCTCTAAAATTCTAAAATAGATAACAATATTGGAAAGATTTAAAACCAAATGAGAAGAAACAATAGGTGATGAGCGAAGAGACGTTGATTTTGAGTGAAAATGTGTGTATCCTAAGAAGTAACAAGTAAAATTTTAAAGTTTGCTATGTATTCAGAGTTTCTTTAAAAATAAAACAAATAAAATGCAGTCTTAGCATCACCTCGCCATATAACCAAGACGCTACCAAGGCGAGTGTCATACTATTTAGGATGCCAAAAACGCTCGACGCGAGGAATAGAACTTGTGCACATACTTAAAACTCCAAGGGGAAATTTAACAAGGCGAATAAATAGTCGTCTATGTGAAACGCACAACAGTTGAATGATGACAAACATATACGTGTTTAGAAAAACACAATTTCTTTAAAACATATATTTTGTTTCTTATATTTTTGCTGTTGGTTTATGTTAAAACCTATATATAAATTTTTAGATTCAGAGATTAAAAAAACAACCTAATAATTCCTTTTTAATATATAGTGTTATTTTTGTCTCGTTTATCAAATTAAATTTTTGACTTTTTGTTGTTTGTATCGAAAGTTTAAAATTTTATTATATTTTTAAAACAGAATTAAAAAAATATAAACGACATAAAATATATAAATAAGTATATTAATTGCATATTTCAAATCTTATAACTTATGACAATATTTCTTAATTTTCCAACAATTTAACAACGGTACTACTATAAATTTTGTTATTTATATCCTTAGATTTCTAGCCACTTGAAGAACATAAATAGGAAGGCAATATAAAATTTGTTTACACCACTAGAACAAACTACAAATGAACATAGTCCATCGTTAGGACAAACAAGAAATATTAAATCAAATGAACATGTACTTATCATCCACACCTCACGGGACTCCTCGACCAACACGAGAAATCCCTCATCGAAAAATAACAGAAAGTGATGCAGCTTTAATGACAAAATGGTCCCTCGAACTAATTCAAGAGCCTGAGTCAAATGTCTACCCTTCTTATCCTCCTACTGTGAAATCCGATGGTGAAAATATTGAGGATACTATGCCTTAGCTTTTAGGGAAGAAGAGGTAAAATCGACTGTTGTCGAGGGAGCGCTAATACCAGTTACTGAATAAGAGAGATTACCTGCCACTTCCCATCAAATTATCGAGGAGAATGAATCCATTGCTACTTTACTAGAAACCACTCATGATAAGAAACCAACTTTTTTTCCTCTTCAAATTGACGAGGGGACTTCTTCTCCAAAGAAAACAATGAGGTCAAAAAGAGATATTTATCTCCCCCTTGAAATTAATTATTTGGTTAGGAAAAACATTCGAGCAGCAAAAAATAAGCATCTTTTGGTTTTGCACAAAGTTCAATACAAGTATTACGATGTATCTGAAGAAGAAAAGATGAGAGCCCAATGGAGGATTCCTTCTAATATTTTTATTTGCTTTCCAACTGCTGGGGAGACACAATTATCGGTCAGAGATAATGAGTTACCATATATTTCTCATCACTAGTGAGTTGACTTAGGAATTCCTTCATCCAAATTGCTTTCTTCAGGGCGTCCATAACAGCTATATAGCCGGCTTTGGTAGACGACAATACATTGAAATTTTGTATACATGACTTTCACCTAACTAATCCTTTAAACACATTAAATATATAACCTGAAGTAGACATCTTTGTGTCGAGCCAGCCTATGTAATCAGAATCCACATACCTCTTCAGCATTTTATTAAATGTATCTTCTGATTGTAACATAATTATATAACAACTGAGCCCTTCAAGTATCTCATGAGCCACTTGAAGTATGCCAATGCGGCTTTCTTGGATTTGAAATGAATCTTCTCGAATCACTTACATCATACGTAAGATCAAGTCTTTTGCAAATCATAACATACATAATGCTACCAATAACATTAACATAAGGTAACCCATTTATATACTTCCTATATGATGCTTCAGGTAGTGCTTGAGTCACACTGAGTTTGATTTATGAATCATTGATAGTTCAAATTGATTTTGCTTCAGATATCGAGAACTTCATTTGTATCTTATGTATAAATTCATGTTGATAGAATAATGGATACCCCTTTGGCGCCTTCCTCTTGATCTCTATACCAAGTATCCTCTTAGTTTCTCTCATATCCTTCATCTCAAACTCGTATTTCATCTGGGTCTTTACCATTTTAATTTTTATTCATATTTTCATCTTATTTCAACCAAGCCAAATCCACATAGCCAACCATTGTAACCAGTGATCAGAAACAACCCAACATTTGACCACAATCCATTTTTATCTACCTTCAACAACGTGGGAAAATCTTTCCTGGAAATTACCCATCCCAAGAAAATAATCTATGAAGAAGTCAAAGTCTCTTCTAAATATAACTTCCCATCAATTGAATTTTCGGCCAATGACAACAAAATTATGGAAAATTTCGACAACTATACATTAATAGGTAAAGTTTCTATATGCATACCCAAAATGTTAGAGATTCAAAGGTTTTTTTATAATTTGGGATTCAATAGGCAGTACAATTTATCATTTTGGGATTCTGGACATATCATGATTGAAATAGAGCTCCAAAAAGACCTTAGAAAACTATGGAGGATAAGTGTTTAGACGATTTCTCAGTTCAAGACGAGGATCTTAAAATGGACTAAAAGCTTCATTCAAAGAAAAGAGTCTCCTATCTCCCTCGCATTTTCTAAAATCCCTACCTACATATAAGAAAAATAAAAAAATTATATCATTCCAAAAGCTATTGGTAATCCCTCGCACGTATGGGTTCCAAAGAAAAACAAGGTCATGTACAACTCATATATGGATTTAATTGAGTTGGATGTCTCTAAAGATCCAACCACACAAATATGGATCAACTTTGGGACTCATTCTAGTTTATGGCAGAACATTACTTATGGTACCATGCCTCACTACTGCAAAGAGTGTTGGCACATTGGTCACAATTCCGCTGAGTGTAGGAAAATGTTAAAGCCAAGCCTTGTTTACCTTCAACCTCAGCCTAAGTCAAATCTATTATTGTTAAACATCATACCCAAGACTCACAAGTCTCTTGTTCTAGCCTTTCCCTCAATCATCTTCCTTCAGTTATCAACCAACAAGCCTTGTCGAACTCCCAAAATCAATCAAACCATATTTTACCAACCTATGTCCATCACAATAACATTTTATCTTCCACATTATATCATGATATCTTACCTAAAACTGAAATTAAGGATGCTCTTAACACTCTTGAAACAGACCTCTCAATCACCACTTATGTGAATCCTTCACCTCTTTCCCCTCTACTCTACTCAGACCTTATTGCAGCTTTCCTTCATCCCCTTCAACCCCTGCAAAAAATCTATTCAAAGACTTTAATCCTCTTATAAAACACAAAGCCACAAAATCTCAAAGTTTACAGGGTCTGCCAAAAACGTTAACTGGCTCTCATAAATGAATATATCAATCTTTTGTAGAATACAAGAGAAGTGGGCAACAAAATTACTCGAAGAAGATTAAAGGCTATTTGTAGATTTTATAAAGTTAACTTTTGTTGTTATTCAAGAGCCTCTAATTAGCTCTATCCTACATGTTGGAGTAACTACATACCAATAAATTGGTGTACAATCTTTAACATAATGCTTTCTAGAATAGTTAATGACATAATCTCTCACATTCTCCCTAAGATCATCTCTCAAGAGAAAAGTGGTTTTGTAATAGGTAGGCAGATTCAAGACAATATTATACTAATGCAAGAATGTATTCACGATCTTAAAAATAAAAAAATAGGTGGGAACCTCATCTTACTATTTGATATGACAAAGGATTTTGAAAATCTTTCCCTCTCATTTCTTTATCAAATTTTTCAAGCTTTTGGTTTCAGTGAGGAGTTTACCAATACTATCAAAAAACTTACTAGCAACTCTACTTTCTCTGTCATAATCAATGGTATCCCTAAAGGTTATTTCACCTTATCTAATGGTCGTAGACAGGGGATTCCCTTATCACCTAGTCTTTTTATCCTAGTTGAAGAGGTCCTTGTTAAAAGCTTAAACATTATCTACTCTCAAGATAATTCCGTTAGATACAAGAACTCTGGTCCTACCTGGATTTCTAGCTTAGCCTTTGTTGATGATATCTTACCTGAAACTGAAATTAAGGATGCTCTTAACACTCTTGAAACAGGCCTCTCAATCACCACTTATGTGAATCCTTCACCTCTTTCCCCTCTACTCTACTCAGACCTTATTGCAGCTTACCTTCATCCCCTTCAACCCCTGCAAAAAATCTATTCAAAGACTTTAATCCTCTTATAAAACACAAAGCCACAAAATCTCAAAGTTTACAGGGTCTGCCAAAAATGTTAACTGGCTCTCATACAATCTTTTGTAGAATACAAGAGAAGTGGGCAACAAAATTACTCGAAGAAGATTAAAGGCTATTTGTAGATTTTATAAAGTTAACTTTTATTGTTAATCAAGAGCCTCTAATTAGCTCTATCCTACATGTTGGAGTAACTACATACCAATAAATTGGTGTACAATCTTTAACATAATGCTTTCTAGAATAGTTAATGACATAATCTCTCACATTCTCCCTAAGATCATCTCTCAAGAGAAAAGTGGTTTTGTAATAGGTAGGCAGATTCAAGACAATATTATACTAATGCAAGAATGTATTCACGATCTTAAAAAGAAAAAAATAGGTGGGAACCTCATCTTACTATTTGACATGACAAAGGATTTTGAAAAGCTTTCTCTCTCATTTCTTTATCAAATTTTTCAAGCTTTTGGTTTCAGTGAGGAGTTTACCAATACTATCAAAAAACTTACTAGCAACTCTACTTTCTCTGTCATAATCAATGGTATCCCTAAAGGTTATTTCACCTTATCTAATGGTCGTAGACAGGGGATTCCCTTATCACCTAGTCTTTTTATCCTAGTTGAAGAGGTCCTTGTTAGAAGCTTAAACATTATCTACTCTCAAGATAATTCCGTTAGATACAAGAACTCTGGTCCTACCTGGATTTCTAGCTTAGCCTTTGTTGATGATATTATTATCTTCACAAATGGCTCATCAAGCCTCAACATCATCCACAAACAATATCACGATGCATCTGGTCAAACAATCAATAAAAACAAGTCTACGTTGATTCCCTCAAAAACAATTTCTCCTACTATAATTAACTTCCTTAAGATCAACAGTGGTTTTAGTATGAAAACGTCACGAATTGACTACTT
The DNA here is from genome assembly GCA_036936605.1 of Limnanthes douglasii subsp. nivea. NCBI lineage: Eukaryota > Viridiplantae > Streptophyta > Magnoliopsida > Brassicales > Limnanthaceae > Limnanthes > Limnanthes douglasii. The sequence goes on from JAUPFV010000004.1 coordinate 132,633,266, forward strand.
GGGTATCTATATGAACATCAGAATTAAAATTAACCAGTTTAAAGCTCTCACATCTAAGATAAGACAGAAAAAAGTATGATTGGAATAAAATTCTCTTATCTTATGGTAAAAGGCCAACCCTTATTGAGTCTGTTCTAAATGGTATCCCTTACTATCACATGCTTAGCCATCCTCTCTCTAAAGATGTTATCAAAAGGATTGAAAGTATTTGTAGTAATTATCTTTGGGGCTCTACACTAGACCATAAAGATATGCACTGGTCTGCTTGGAACAAGGTCTGCCTTCCCTATAATGAAGGTGGATTAAACTTAAGAAAGTTTGATGATATGAAACTCGTATTTTCATGCAAGCTCTGACGTAAATTTAGAGAGAATAACTCTATTTTGGCTAATTATATGCACAATAAATATTGTAGGAACAAATATCCTATGAAAATCAAATCATCTCCTAATAATTCTTACACGTGGAAAATATTAATGTATATAATACCAATTGATGGGAGCTTCATTTTTGGGTAGCTTAGGAAAGGCAACGTGGAATTTTGGTTAGATAGCTGGTGCACCATTAAGCCTTGTATCTCTCTCAATCTTAGTATATCTAACTCTTGGTATAATCAAGACATGGTCAAATACTTTTACTCTAATGATACTTGGAACATTAGCAAGCTTCAGGAGTTGGTTTTCCCTATTGAATATTGATATAATTCAAAGGTTTACTCTTAAAGAAAATATCGATGGCAAGCCCCACTGGACCCTATCGAATGATGACTATTTCAACACTAAGAATACTTGGGACTACTTCAGAGCTAAAGAAGATAAAACTATCATCTGCAACAGGCTCTAGAATAATGATTCAATTTCAATCTCAGAAGGCCTCTTCTAGCTCCTCCCTAATATTTCCACTCTCATTCATCTCCAAGATCTTGCGAGTTTTTCGTTTAATTTCTTTCGCGGGTTTGTTTACCGCCTTTCTTTGTGATTTGTGATGTTTTAGTCTTTTTGACTTCCCACGTTTGGTAACATAAAAATTTGTGAAATATGAACTATAAAATTAGTTTGGGGAAGGCTTCTAATTGGATTTGGCTAATGTAATACTCCTTTCGCCTCATAATATAAATCGTTTTAGAAAATAATTTTTATCCCACAATAAATGTCGTTCTCGCATATCAAAATAAAAATTAATATTATTTATTAGATTCCACCAAATAGTTATTACTTTTTTTAATATTCGTGCAAAACTCTAAAAACACGTATTTAAATACGGTGAGAATAAATATATTTTATTTTTGCTCATATAAAAAAAACTCCATTAACCCAAAAAAAATCAATAAACAAATAAATGATAAAACCTAGGCTTCTGGAAACATACTAAAAACAATATATATATATATATATATATATATATATATATATATATATATATATATATATATATATTTAATAAGGACTTTTATTGAAACTAAATGAAAATCCAGATCCTCTTAAGGAATATTACAAAAAATTGAAAAACAAATAAAAAATCATCGTCTTCAACCTTCCCTCCAGACGAACAGCCCCAAATTGAAAACCAAACCCTAATTTTGAAGCCTCAAATAACCCAACTCAAGACTCTCCAACAAAATGACCGCCTTCAGTTTTGGAGGGGCATCATCACCATCAAACTCAATGTCCCTTTGAACCCTTAAAACCTCCTTTGCAAGCCAGTCAGCTCCAAAATTATCCTCTCTATAAACATGTTTAATCACCATTTCTGAGAAAATTAGATTCCTACAACAGCTTAACAATGGCTCAAGAAACCAAATCGAGCAACCATGGAGAAGAAGATTCACAACAACCATCGAATCTACCTCCACATCAACTCTTTTCCGACCCAGCATTCTACAGAGCTTCAATCCATCGAACAGCGCTCTACATTCAGCAATGAGAGGCGTAGCCTTGCCATACAACCTTCCAATACCCATAAACATACTCCCACTGCTGCTTCTGATCAATGCACCTCCACAAGATTCATGATTGAAGGTACATGCTCCGTCTATGTTGATTTTGTATATGCCATGCTTTGGACTTTTCCACTTTAAAAACAGTGGCTTATTCATTGCGTTAATCTGATGCACACAACCTAGATTTGTAGCTTCCCTTACATAACCAGCCCAATGCTTCTTACTTAAGACCTTAGCATGATCAAGACTGCTTAGAATGTAGATTATATGCTGAATGATTGTAGCAGTACTTGTTGATTCGTTGTTAATCTTTTTCTTATTACGAGCTGACCAAACAGACCAAACCAATATTGCAGGAAGAATGGTGTAGATATCACAGCCTCCTTTTGCAGACCAATACCATTTCATAACGATGTGAGAAAGCGTCATATAAGGCTGAAGATGCACATTGAACAATAGGCTGAAATGCATCCAGACTGCCCAAACTTGAGAACACTGAACTAAAGCATGGTAAGTGGTTTCAGTATTATTACAGTAAATACATTTAGAAGCCATTTGAAAACCCTTAGCTTGCATCACAGAATCAGTAGGCAACCAATTATGCAATGCTCTCCATAGAAAGAATGAGCACTTCTTAGGAGTAACATCATTCCAAGTCTTTGCATAAATTCTTGATATACTGCCTTTGCATCTTATATGATTCCAAGTGTCTTTAACACTAAACAAACCATCCCTAGATAGAGACCAATGCAGAACATCACTTTTATCAGTAAGACCAACCTCTCTAATCTTAGTAATCTCAGTAGCAGTGACAGTAGAGTTTAGCCTTTCCCAATCCCAAGAACCATTCAGCCAAAAATCCTTGACAGAAACATTACCACTATCCCAAAGAATCCTTCTATCATTATCATTAGCCACCCTGATAAAAGGCCTATCAGAGCACCATCTCTCATACCAAAAATTGATATTACCACGACCAGGAAGCCAAAAAAGAAAATCTTCAACCTTTTCTCTGGCCATGATTATTCTAGCTCAGGGTTTAGACCTTCTGTTAGGAGAGATAGTAAGAGAAGGATGAATACCATCTCTACAATAAACAGAAAGCATGAACCTAGCCCAAAGAGACTGTTGCCTTCTAAAATTGAACCACAACTTCAATGCATAAACATTCTGAACATCTTTAAGTCTTTTAAGATTAAGACCACCTTCATTTAAAGGCTTACATAACTTCTCCCATCTAGCCCAACTAATGGCTTTCTTGTCTTCTTTGGTGCCCCACAGGAACTTGCTAAACAATGTCTCCAGTCTACTGATAATTCCAACAAGCAGATTAGTGTGCTGTAAAGAGTAATTAGGAAAGGCAACCAGAATGGTCTGAATTAACAACAGACGACCAACAAAGGAGAGATGTAATCTATCCCAGTCCATGATTCTGCATCTAACTTTATGTAACAAGTCTTCAAAATGTACAATTCTAGTATTTATTGCAATTGTAGAACCAAGATACCTGAAAGGCAAGTGAGTATGTTTAATGTTCCAAACATTTTCAATAATAGAAATGTGCTGAGAAGGCATTTTGCTTGAAACAATTATTTTAGATTTAGCAGGATTGATCTCTTGACCAGACACAGCCTGATAGTGATCCAAAACAGCCTTAACAGCATCCATAGAATCAACATCACCACTTGAAAAAACCATAAAGTCATCAGCAAATGCAAGACAAGCAATGTTCTGATTGCTCCTAGTCTTGTAACGAAACCTGACATTATCATCAGAAACTTGCTTTATCCTCCTTATCAAGTACTCTTCTGCCAAAATAAAAAGACTTGGGGAAAGAGGATCCCCTTGTCTTAGGCCATGAGTATTAGCAAAGAAACCAGTCAGCTCCCCATTAACCAAAACAGAAGACCAGACCTTGCTAATGCAATTGCTAATAAGAGAAGAAACGTTAGTGTTAAACCCAAAAATCTTAAGAATACTAAAGAGAAACTCATGACTCAGCTTGTCAAAAGCCTTAGTCATGTCAGTCTTGATAACCACATTCCCCTTCTTTCTATTAATGTTAATGTCAAAGCAGAGTTCCTAAGCCATAAGAACAGAATCTTGAATACATCTTCCCTTCACAAAACCACCCTGTTCTTCAGATATAAGATTAGGCCAAACATTGGCAAGTCTATTATTGATCAATTTACTCACAATTCTTGAGAAAACAATGGTTAAACTGATAGGACGGAAGTCTATCCACCTGTAAGGATTATCAACCTTAGGAATCAAATAAATTGTTGTAGACTTAACCCCCTTAGGAAGAACAAAACCTCTAAAAAAAGCCTTAACAACATTGCACAGATCTTCACCCACTATTCCCCAACACAACTTATAGAACTCAGCATTGTAGCAATCAGGACCAGCAGCTGATTCAGACCTTAAAGATTTGACAACCCCATAAATCTCCTCAGCTTCAGGAATACAAGCAATGCTAGTGTTATCCTCCTCACTAACCAATGAAGGAATAACATCCAAAAGAGCAGTATCATTCTCAACACTGCCAGTAGGAGCAAGCAAAGATCTAAAATAATCAACAGCCGAATTACCAATATCCTCCTTAGTAGTTAACCAACAACCATCCACTTTAATTCTATCCACCCTATTCTTCTTGTTTCTTTTCTTATCAAAACTATGAAAAACAGAGGTATTCCTATCAGAATCCTTCAACCAAGAAGCATGAGCTTTCTGCCTCCAAAACATTTCCTCTCTATCCAAAAGCACCAAATGATTCTGCCTGGCTTCATCCAAAGCATCCTTGTTAACCTCATCAAACTGATTTTGAAGCATGACTTCCCTGCTGTTTATGACCTCCTCAGACTTCTTGCATCAAATATATTACCAAAGATACTCTTATCCCACCCCCTCAAAGCAGTCTTCAATATTTGCTGCTTTGACCAGAAGTACATAATAGGATTTCTCACGCCACCTAACTCAACAGACCAACTCTCTTCAACCAATCTCAGAAGTCAGAATGAGTACCCCACATATTCATGAACTTAAACGAAGATTTAGCTCTAGTAACATTCGAAGAAACCTTAATCACCATGGGGCAGTGATCAGAAGAATTACGAGCCAAATGAGAGACAGCAGTGTTATCAAAAAAAATCCAACCAAGATGAGCTATACATAACTCGATCCAGACGTCTCCATTTACGCTCATTAGACCAAGTATATGGACAACCATTATATCCAACATCAATGAGAGCACAATCCATAATAAGATTATTAAAATCATCCATTGCCCTTTGATTAACCATAGAACAAGCAAGCTGCTCCTGAATACTGGAGATAGTATTAAAGTCACCAAACAAAATCCAATCCTCAGATAACACATCCATCATTCTTATAGAATCCCAAAGCACAGGTCTCTGATCACGATTACACTTTGCATAAACAATAGAGACATGAAACTCTTTATTCAAAACAGAATGAGCAACTTTTAGATGAAGCAATTGCTCACTGTCAAAAACCACATCAACTTTATAATCCTGGTGCCAAAACACCCAAATTTTGTTATTCACATTACTACTATAACCACTCAGCTTCAACTTCTTAGCAACCATACTCAACTTATCAACCTTAACCAAAGGCTCTTGAATAGCAACAAAACTAACCATAAAAGAAAACACCATAGACTTTAACCTCTGAATGGTTTCTCTATTAACCAGTCCCCTTGCATTCCAATTCAACAAGGTAATGGTCATTGATTAGATGATGGTTTGTGGGATCTTTTGAGCTTCATAATTTTTGAAGAAACCGGAACTTTTGATCCCCACAACTTTGGCACTTTCTTAGCCTTCTGTATGTCATTCTTTTTCAGTCTAGCTTTGTCCAATCTATCTTTCACAGGAGAACTTGGAAGGCTGCCAACATGCTTAGGAGAAACCTGAATATCCTCACTCAAAACATCAAACATATTCCTCTTTTCCAAAGTCTTCAAAGCATCAATCATTTCTGCCTCATTAACAGAACTATTTAAAACACAATTTTCATCATCTTTAGCCATAGGAAGAAAGCTATCAGAATCTAACTTATCTTGCAAAGAACTATCCAAAACCTCCTTAACCACAATTGACTTTAACTGGCCAGTAACCCTTTCTTCAACAGCAACAGAACCAACCTCTTGATCACAAATCTTATTAACCTCCTGAGAACTATTATACACACTAACCTCATTAGGAAGGTGAGAACAAGAAACCCGATCAGACACACCATCAAGACCAGCCTTATTATCTTGAACCTTCCTCATGCTTTTCCCTTCCATCAAGAACTTCTTACAATTATCACTCGAATGACCAATATGAGCACAATGGTCACAGTAAAGAGGAATATTATCATAAACCAGATCAACCCAATAATTGTCAACCTACCAAATTTCAACTGCACCTTATGAACTAATGGTTTCGATACATCAACTTCCACCCAAAAACGACAACAGTTTTGCCTAGCCCTATTAACTGATGGCACCCACACTTTCAGAGGAGTTCCCAAGACTTTTGCTATTTCATTAATCGTGGCTCTGTTGAACAAGAATTCCGGCAATCTTGGCAAAGACACCCAGACCGGCGTAAACGGACATTCCAAATTCGGATCAAAATCCGCCGTCCATTTTAACAACCTGAGAGTTTTACCACCCAAGACCCAAACATTCCTCGACCAGAGTCTTTTGAAGTCATCAATCTCATTAAACTCTACGAAAATATGCCTGTAGTCCCAAACGGAAACACTGTAATTGCCAGTAAACTTGAACTTTGACAAAAAACTCCTGAAAACCTCCATCGAAGGCTTCCCAGAAGCAAATTTTGCAATCAATGTGTGCTTAGACATCTTAACTAATTTTTCCTTATCCTCAACCTCAAATGTAATAATAGGAAAATCTTTCAACATAGTAACAGTAACGTTCGAGTGCTCGAACTTTATTTCTTTGATTTTTAAAAGATCGGCAAAAGAACCCTTCTGCAACTCCTCAGCACCCTTTTCTTTGACTTTCTCCTCAAACATTGGATTAGATATCATATTACAATCCTTACCAGAAACCATAACTTCCTCCATATCCTTCTGCAACTCCCCTGTTTTCATCTGAACCGAATTCCTTAGCAAAGGAAATTCTTCATTCAAAGGATTTCTTGGTTTAAACGACATTATTCACACTCAAAACCCACAATAAATCAAAAGAAGATTGATCGATTCAAAGAATGAATCAGAAATCACAAAATTCGACTCTGTTCTTCAAGAACAGAGTTTTCTCTCTCCATCGATTCAAAATTCCCCCATATATATATATATAATATCAAATATAATATAATATTGTTGGAAAATAACATGATGTCATTCTAAAATCTAACAACTATTCTATTATATAGAATATATCAGATTTATTAGTTAAAAGAAGTTTTGCTCTTCCATAAAAAAAAATCAAAGTTAGAAATATCCTTTAAAATATGATAAAACCTTATCCTATTCTTTTTTCCAAGAAATAACTTTCATTGATGTTGAAATAGAGTTTTACATACTGTTAAAGATAAATATTTTGTGAGCTATGAGCTCATTGATTACAAAATTATAGTCTAATATTTCTTTTGCTTCTCCATCGACAGCGCCCTCCTCCATCCTTCTCATCCCTTCAGCTCCTATCTGTCTACATCTTCATCCATAGCAGTCCATCCTAATAGCTTCTACAGCCCACCATCCTTAGCTTTTGCAACTTATCCTTCCTTTATCCAATTCACATAGCTTTTCTGATACCAGTAAATTTCTTCTTTTTCAAGCAGTGTTATGAGTGTAGTATTTAACTCTTACAATTTCATTTGGTTTTCAATACAATTGTTTTCCTCAAGTATGATTTCAGCAAGTTTAATTTCATCCTCAACTTTGTTTAAGTTAACAAATATGTTACCAAATGTACTCTTATTCCAAATTTGTAAATGCTTTTTTAATCTCTTAAGTTTAGACCAAAATATATACATATCAGAAGAATCATTTAAAGGTATAGACCAATTACTTTCCACAGTTTTGATAAAATCATCATGTTTGAACCACATGTTTTGAAATCTGAATGATGTTTTTTGAAACATCGTTTGCTTTAAAATAGTTATTAACAAGGGTGAATGGTCAGAACATGTTCTGGCCAGATGATCCACCCTTGTAACATTAAAAGTATCTCTCCAAATTTCATTATATAGACATCTATCTAACCTTTTCCACTTATGTTTATTAGTCCAAGTAAAATTAGATCCTACATAACCAGGGTCCTCCAACTTACAATCAAATATCATTTCATTAAAATCATCCAAACTTTTAGTATGCACATTATTACAAGCTTTTTGTTCACTAGTGTTAGATATTGAATTAAAGTCTCCTACAACTAACCAAGGCAACTTGACAATGGATATATTCCTAAACTGATTCCACAAAGATAATCTATGACTAATGTTACACTTAGCATACACAACAGTAAGCAAAACAACCTCCCTATGTGCAGAATGACTAACCCTAACACTTAGAAGCTGTTCAAAATTATCAATAAGGTCAATTATAAAACCATTTCTCCATAAAATCCATATTTTGTTATTTATATTTATCTGAACAGACTCAAATCCCAACTTAGAACAAATTTCTAGGCTTTTATCTACTGCTACCATAGGTTCTTGCATAACTAAAATTATTCACAAAATGCTTTTTAGTTAGATTCTTTATCCTTCTGATAGTTTTTATATTACCTACTCCCCTTACATTCCAATTTAACATTTTTAAAGTCATTTTAATGATTATTTAGAGGATCCAAAAGATCCTTTGGGGTTTCTGGTTTTAATAACAAGTTTATTTCTAGAAGATCTTTTAAGAAAACTATTCAAAGATGGCTTATTTTTCTTATGTTTAGGAGAAACAGACAGACTTAAATTTTCACCAAAATTATTCCTTTTATTTGAACTAGGAGAAAGGCTCAATCTATTTCTAATCTGAGTAGGAAATTCAGACTTAATCAATTCATCTACATCTTCATTCAATAAAGCATTAAAAGGGTTATTTAAATTCATGGATTCAATTACATTTTCTATATCATTTTTTGAAACAACACTAGATTCAAATTGCTTAAATGCTATTAAGTTGTTATCACCAATTAACATATCATTAGAATTAAAACCACCCAATATCATGTTATTATCAACTTCAGAAACTACATGCTCACATGCTAAAGAGATGTTACCATCACCAGTAATGAATGCATCTTCTATATTTTTTCCAGAAATAACATCAGATTCAAAAATTTTAAGAGCATCACTAACTACAGCATCATGTGATTTACAATCATCCAATGTCAAATCATTATCAACTTCAGAGACTACATGCCTACATGATAATGAAATGTTATCATCACAACTTATATCAATATGTCTAACAGGTTCTTTAACATATGATTCAGAATGCCTAACTGCTAATAAACTACCATCTTTTCTAATAACATCATTATGCAAAACAATATCATCCATTATCATATTATTGCTACATGCTTTTTCTGTATGCAATGCTTGATTATCCATATCAGACATGTTATCAGATGCTACATTCAGTTTATTAAAAGACAAGTTCTTATCAGACTCTATTTCTACATTAGAATCTACCTTCTCACATGCAAATTGCTTAACAATATCACGGATAACCTCAACATGTTGATAATTTTCTGTACTTACAATGTTATTAAATGTTTTATCAGATACATTATTAATATCAGGTTCTCTATCAATTATCTGTGTAACAAGATTTTCATTATTTCGTATAACATTCATTTTTCCAGGAATCACATCCATATTAGATTGCACATTATTTTTGTTAGTTATAGGCTTAGGCAACCAAACAGTACTATTCTTTTTATCCCTATTATTAACTTCAATCTTTTTTAAATTCTGAGATTTCTTATATTCTAAATCATCTGATTTACAGGAGTATCTTTATGACCTAAGTGTCTACATTTTTTACAATAAGCAGGCTTATCTTTATAGATCACATCTTGCCAAACACCATCCCTATCCCCAAAACTAACCCAAATTCTTTGTGGAAGGATACTAGAAACATCAAGAACAGTCCATACTTCACAACAATTAAAGCTAGCACTATTTTTATTAGGTAACCAGGATTTTAATGGTAAACCAACAGCCTTTGCTAAATTTTCAATTCTGTCTTTATTATACATATATTCAGGAAATTTAGGAAAAGAAACCCAAACGGGAGTCAGAGGAGACTCACGCTTGGGGTTAAAATCAGGTGTCCATTTTAAAATCCTAAACGTAAACTGACCTATAGACCTAACATTATACTTCCAGAAACTTTTAACATCTACAATATTTTCAAACTCCACAAAAATAGGTAATTGGTCCCATTTATATATACTGAAGTTTCCTATAGGTCTTAAAGATACTAAATATGTTCTAAAATCTACTGCAGAAGGACAACCATACGAAAATTTTGCAATCAATGTGAATTTAGATAAGGAGTTAAGGAGTAACTTATCTGTTTCGCTAAATCTGACGTAGGTGTACCCGTCTTCAGCACCAAATTTGACTTTGTCGTGCAAGAAACCCTCAACAGATCCAGGTAGTGACGACGGCGCCTCCTTTCCCTTCTTTACAGCATCCGCATAAGTTCTTGAAGCAGATCATTGGACCAGCTGCTTGCAAGACTCCTTATCACCTTTGTGAGGATCATTATTCAGAGACTCATTCCTTTCGAATGTTGGATTATTGAAGAAACGAGTCTCTGAGATGCGGTTTGTTGGAAGACTATTTGATGGAAGGCTCTGTGAACATGGATTTGCTCGATTTTGTTCTTCTTGATGAAGAACATAAATCAATTTCTGCATGGACGGCTTGTTGGGGCTAGATCTGAGAATGAAGACGAAATAGAGGCAGAGATGCCAACTGCTAGGGTTAGGATGAAATGTGAAGGGTTGAGAGGCTTCACAGATAACGTAAGGCTGTGAGGCCCATGGCCTTGTTTTCAAGAAATCAATTTTAGGTTCTTGGAGGCCTCAAACCTTATCCTATTGATATTAAAGATAACTAACATTTTAAAAATATCTTTAAAATATTATATAATTTGATCCTACCGTTAAAAATATCTTTAAAAAATTGATATAAACCCCAAGCCTGCGTTCAGTTCCCTACACCCAGCTGAGATCACAGAGAAACGCAAACCTTAGCTTCTTGAGTTTTCATCTCTTTCATCTCTACTTCTCCCTAGCTTTGTATAGTTCCAGCGAAAGCGAAAGTCTTTTTTATTCATCTATCCACCGGAAGATATTTCCAGTGTTGGGAGAGGAAGCAATAGACCGGGAATGGCTCTCTATCTGCCGGAAGATATTGTGATGGAGATATTGTCGCGGTTACCGGTTAAGTCTCTATGCAATTCAGGTTCGCCTCGAAATCATGGTTTTCTCTCATCACTTCCGCTTATTTTGCCAAGTTGCACTTTAAAAGAGCCTCTTCGCTCCCCCCTCAAATCGGTTTCCATAAAATCATTGTTCCGGACATAGGTCACCGCATCAGATCTCTAGACTGCGAATCATCGAGTAGTTTTGATGATTTATATGCCTCTAGGTCGCTCAAATTTCCATTTTTGATGGATTTAGGGTTTATACTCTTAGGCTCTTTTAACGGTCTGTTGTGTGTTTGTAATGGTAGCTATGAGATGATCTATGTATGGAACCCCTGTACAAACCAGTACAAGAAAATACCTGCTCTTAACTATCCCCCAGATATGGAAGTAGTTAGATATGGATTTGGCTACGATTCAACCACAGATGACTATAAGCTTTTGATTGTTACCTTTTGTAAGAGTAATCTGGATACAAGTAGAAACAGTGGCAGTGCTATGATCAACATTTTCTCCTTGAAAAGAGGTAATTGGAGACACTTTGTAGACACTTTGGAGACATGCTATGATCATGTTAGGACTTCTCCTAACATGATATAACCATGAGACTTAAATCTGAACCTCCTAGCCTTAGACGTTTCTGTGGGTAAACTATCGTTTTCCAAAAAGTCTACGATCTCTGACCTCCAATCACTTGTGATCACATTACTTACTTCCTTAATGTTCATCAAATGCTTTGTATCGGCCGTAACCGAAGGATGCTCCTGAACCAGGACCCATGGGTAACCCTCCGTTTGTGAAACTGCAGCCAAAGAATCACGGACGACATTTGTCTCCCTTCGAACATGCTCGTATTGAACCCCATCAAATTTTGCAACCAAATCTTTTAACATTTTTAAGTACTGGATCAGCTTATCTTTTCGTTCCTTAGACTCGCCCAAATCTTGATTTATGACAAACTATGAATCACTGATCAATTTAATCTTTCTAGCTCCACATATTCTAGCCAATCGTAAACCCGCTAAGGCTGCCTCATTCTCTGCCTCATTATTGGTTGCCTTGAAACCAAATCGAATAGCCTGAAACATGGTTATCCCCTCTGGAGAAACTAATTGGACACCTGCACTACTTCCAGAATTATTTGACCCCTCATCCGTTCGAACCAACCATTTCGTCTGATCCGATTGGTCAACAATCTCCATGTCGTTCCTTTTTTAGTGGAATTCGACCAAGAAATCAGCCAAAACCTGAGGTTTGATTGCCGTCCGAGGCTCGAATGTTATGTCGAAATCTCCCAGTTCAACTGACCATTTCGTCATTCTCCCAGATATATCCGGCCTCTGTAACAAACCTTTCAGGGGAAACGTCGTTCGAACAATAATAGGATGGGCTTGGAAATATGGTCTCATTTTTCGAGCAGCTATTACCAATGCCAAAGCTACATTTTCCAGCTTATGATATCGTTTCTCAGCATCCAGCAAACGTTTGCTAACGTAATAGATGGGTTATAACATACCGACCTCTTCCCAGAGTAAAATGGTACTGACTGCACAATCTGATACCGACACATAGATAATTAATTTTTCCCCCATAAATGGTTTAGGCAGTATATCCAGGGACATCAAATATTCTTGAATTTGGAGAAACGCGGCTGAACACTCCTCGGTCCAATTAAACTGTTTCGCATTCTGTAATACCTTGAAGAAATGTGCACATTTGTCCGATGATCGAGAAATAAACCTGTTCAATGCCGCAAATCTCCCTGTTAGAATCTGGACTTCCTTGATATTCTGAGGCGGCGTCATAGTTGTCAAAGCTTTTATCTGTTCTCGGTCAGCTTCTATGCCCCTTTCACTTATCATATAGCCAAGGAATTTACCCGATCATACCCCAAAAATGCATTTTTCTGGATTCAATTTCAAATTGACTTTACTTAGATTGTTAAAAGTTTCTTCTAAGTCAGAGAAATGATCATCGTCCCGCAAACCTTTTACAAGCATATCCTCGATATAGGCTTCGACATTCCTACCAATTTGTCCATCAAAGGTTTTGTTGACCAAACGTTGATAAGTTGCTCCTGTGTTTTCAGGCCAAACGGCATAACATTGTAACAATATAATCCTCTCCCGGTGATAAACGATGTGCTCTCTTCATCTTTTGCAGCTAGTCTGATTTGATTATACCCTGAGTAAGCATCCATGAAGAACAATAATCGATTGCCCGAAGTTGAGTCCACTAACTGATCAATTTGGTGCACCGGAAAAGGATCTTTGGGGAAAGATCTATTCAGGTCCGTGAAATCCACCCACATCCTCCACTTGCCATTCTTTTTCCTGACCAAGACTGGATTCGAGGCCCATACGGGGTACTGCGACTCTCGAATATGGCCTATGCTCAATAAACTTTCCACTTCCGAAAGAATGGTTGCAGACTTCTCCTGAGAAAGTGGTCTCCTTTTCTGGACAATAAGTCGAACATCAAGCCGTACTGCAAGTTTATGACATATTATCTATGGTGGTACTCCCGTCACATCCTGTGCACACCAAGCATACATATTTAACTTGGTTGATAAAAACGCAATCAATCTTTCTCTGAACTCAAAAGAAATTTTTACTCCAATCTTCAAAAAAATTCCATCTACAAACTTATGCTCCTCGGAATCTTCTTCCGAAAACAGAAATCCGGGGGTCTCCCTCGGATCATCACAGGGAATGATTTCCCAGGAAGTCCTCTTTAATTGATATGCCTTTTCTGATACTTCTCTTCGAACTCCTTTCGAGGATAGAGTTATCTGATAACACTCTCGAGCCATCTTCTGGCTGCTCCCGATCGTTCCTATATTGTTTCCTACCACATATTTCAGACACTGGTGTACCGTCGAAATCAAACCATGCATTCGAGACAGCCGAGATTGACCTAGAATCGCATTATAAGATGTTGGTGCGTCAACAACTATAAACCGCACTTCAACTTCCTTTCTAAACGGCCCACGACCTAACTCTACCACGCACTAAAACTCTCCAACAACCACCGCTGTTGCACCGGTAAATCCCACTATAGTTGTGTCGGATCGTCGTATAATAGGCGGGTCAGAAATTCTCATGTAGGTACTCATAAAAAAAAATTCGCGGAACTTCCCGTGCCAATAAGTATCTTCTGAACTTGGTCTCCGGCTATACCCATAACGATAACCACCGCATCTTCGTGTGGGCCCGCTACGTTCCTCATATCATCATCGTCGAAACATATGATGGGGGAAGGCAAGCAATGCATCTGTGCCGAAACTCCTGCTTCAATTTGTGTGGTCAAGTTCACCATATGTATCTTCCGTGAACTATTAGAATTTCCTGCGATGGTAACTCCTCCATTACTGTATCTTCACGTTATTTCTCCCCTCCTTGGGATCCAGATACTCTTGCTCAATATCGAAAACATCAATCTCTTCGGAAATCACCATTACTGTATCAGCGATCTTGGGGACAACCTTTACCACAGCATTTTTCTGGGAGTGATTTTTCACGAATTCTAACAACATTCCGTTCTCAATCAAAGCTTGCACTTCTTTTTTCAGAGCAATGCATTCCTTAGTGTTATGCCCAATATCCTCATGGTACTTACAGTACCTGTTAACACTTCTGCTTTCTCTTGGATTCTGAATAGGAAAAGGTTTTCTGAACTGCACCGTTGATCTTGCTTTATCAAATATCGTGGCCACATTTTCCGTTAACTCAGCAAAATAGTCCGCACGAATCCATTTGTTCGAAATTGGCTTTGCCCCTTGGTTATAACTTTGCTGATTACTATAGTTCTGTGCTCCCTGCCTCGGTGGATACTGACCCGTACCTTTGGCTTGAACATTGGCACGAGGCCCTTGATTACTAGACTCGGACCTTTGAAATTGGTTCTGGTCCAGCTGATCGCCTGATCCTTTCTCGGATGCCTGAGTCTTCTCCACTAGAATTATCTTCTCAACTTGATCCAGCAATTCCCCAAACGTCATGGCCTGACTCTCCGCCACCGTATCCTTCAAGAGTCCAGGGAGGAGTCCCATCCTGACTGTTGCAAGCGCCACAGAATCTTTGCAATATTCCATGTCCGTTTTTGTTTTGACGAATCGATTGGTGTAATTCTTCAAACTTTCCCCAATTTTTTTCCTATAGTAGATTATCCTATCTCCATTAGATCGGAATGTTTTGCTCCCCACAAAATATTGTCTAAAGATATTCCAGAACATGTCGAAATTCTTTATCGAGCCCTGCGGAAGCCGGTTATATCACTTAGAAGCCACCCCCTCGAAAGTCTTAGAAAACGCTCTACACAGCAATTTATCATCATCATCGAAATTAATAATAAAATTCTTGAACTGCTTGATATGGTTATCAGGATCTTGCGTCCCGTCGAACTTTTCTAGCTTCGAAATATCAAAATGTTTTGGGAGCTTTCCAACTAAAATTTCCGAGGACAGAGGAGAAGCTCTCCAATTATGACCCGTCCGATAGACGCTAGCCATCAAGTTTTCATGGCTTGGAAAATAAAGTCCCTCCTCGCACGGCAGAGTGTATTGATGCTGCCACTCTGAATTTCGTGGGTCAACATTTTGGTTCCCAGAGGGAAAATTCATTTGACCATAACCCTGCTCATTAGCGCGAGCATGACAACTCTTTGCCCTCAAAGATTTCCTCTCCAAGCTCCTTCCCCTCCGGTGTTCCACACGCCTTCGGCCATGTCTTTTCTTTCTGTGATTTTTCTAGGAGACTATTTCGATGAGCTGTAACGAGAATAATCGCTTGAGTCGGAAGATTCCAGGTGGCATTTTTCTCTCCTCCTCGAAGAACGTCGTTCATAACCTCTATATCTATCATCCCCGTGCTTATGACGAAAACCGGTCTCATGCTCTTCTTTTCTATTGTCAGGCTCCCTTCTCACCTCGGAATAAAGATTTTCCTGAACAGTTTCTTTTTCCGCCCTCAATATTTCAATCTCCAGTAACAACTCATTCCTTCGAGCCAACAGATCTGAGTCATATAATCGAATATGAGAGCTCTCGCTCCAAGAAAACGGTTCTTCCCTCTTCCTTTCTTCTCTTCTTCGCCAGAAATTTGGTCGCCTCTTCCTTTCTTCATTAAGAATAAGGTCGTCTCTGGCTTATAGATTTGGTTTCTGGTTTTTCCCTCGAGCCTCTCTGGCTGTCTCTGGCCCTCTTTTTCATTCTCTGTTCTTCAGAGTATAGTTGGTTCGCTCTTTCACTATCTGAGGTAGCCGTCTGTCTTTGCCGGTGTTTGCTTCTCTGGTTGCTTCGATCTTTACTGGGTTTCGTTTCCTTTGGGTCTTCCTCTGTTCTTCAGAGTCTTCAGTGTCTGTTTGTTTTGCGGTATTAATGATTGTTACAAGAAAACATAGTGTTTTATGGTAAAACTTTTCTGATATGGATCTTCATTCTAATGAAGAGTTTCCGGCTCTTTGTCCTGTGTTAAGCAATTCTAACCAGACATGTAAGAAATTTGCAGAGTTATTCAAACCGATGGATGATTCTTGTTCCTTAAAACTTGAATTTGTAAATGAAACAGAGCATCATTACTCGGTGCAATTCAGTGATAAAGACAAACAGGCATTGTTAAAGAAATCAAGAACGACCTTAATAGGTAAGTTTAGTACTGGGATTCCAAAGAAACAGAAGCTTGATGCTTTCTTGGATAATTTGAAATTTCGTGGATCGTTCTGGTATAAAGTCTGGGACTCTCATCACATCTTCTTCGAGTTTGACTTGAAGGAAGATGTGGTGAGGCTCTGGTCTCGTAATGTCTGGAGGTTTGATGATATGGTAATGCGTGTTTTAAGATGGCGAGAAAATTTCAACAAGAAGATAGAGGATCCTACTGTATTGGTTTGGGTCAAATTTGAGCAATTACCTGAGTGTCTGTTTGACTCCTCTTTGATTCATGCTATTGCTTCTGCAATTGGTCCTGTGTATAAGGTCATTGTGCCAAACGAAAACCGTGCGCATACTAATGCGTGTTACGCTCAGGTTGAAGTGGATATTTCGAAGAATTTGCAAAGACGAATGTGGATTGGGTTCGGTGTTAATGACGGGTACTGGGTATCCATTAGTTATAAGAATGTCCCTCTGTATTGTTCAAATTTTTATCATATAGGGCATTCTCATTCTGTTTGTAAGAAAGTTAAGGTTCGTGAGGACATGGGTAAGAACATGGAGAAGGCTGGTGGTCAGGATGATGGCAAGAGCTTAGGGGATATGGTTAATGATGTTGTGATTAATGAGAAGTTGGAGGAGAAGGCTCCTTCAGTTGGTATGGCTATTTCTAAAGATACTATTAAGGTGTATAAACGTAAACTGAAGTCAATTGTTTTGCATAAAGATTCTGAGGAAGGATTGAAGGAAAGTAATAAAGATGAAACTCATTCAAATTTTTCTCATACTCAATTTGATAAAACTGAACAACAAGATTCTGACAATGGTGTTGGCCCTCAAGGTACAAGCAATGATATTAGTAATGAGGTTATTGAGGCCTTAAAAAACATCAATGATATTAAATATGTTGAAGATGATTCTTATGATACAAATACAATGGCTATTAACAAGTTGAAGCAATGTAGTTCTCCTGATCCCAATATAGGTAGTTGTTCCCCTTCTCCAAGGAATTCTCCACAGAATAGTTTAAATGAAGTCATCTCTTCCAGATTGAAGTCTGCAAAAAAAAAAGATCAAAGGATAGGTTAACAATTAAGTCTCTTGGTTTAAGAGACAAAGTTTACAAATCTTACTCTGAAAATGATCAGAGTGATTAATTGGAATGCTCGAGGGGTGTCTAATAAACCCACCTTGAGAAGACTTAAATCTATGAAAATTACTGAGAATATCAAGGTTATGGTGATTCAGGAGCCTATGTCTAAAGGGGATAAGATTAAAGTAGTGGCTGAGGTGCTTGGTTTTGATAAATATGTTGCTAATGTGTCTGATAAGTTGTGGATTTTCTGGGTTTCTGAGGTTAACATTAATATCATTCTTAATGCTGAGCAATGCATCCATATGGAATTGGATTATCCTAATATAAATGAGAAGGTCTATGTTAGTGCAGTTTATGCTAAATGCAATCGAATACAAAGGGTGGAGCTTTGGAACTGTCTTAAGACTATCTGTGACAATGATAGGCCTTGGCTTTGTGTTGGGGACTTTAATACTATTTCTGCTCATGATGAGCAATTATGTTGTGTTTCTTCTAGTCAAGCTAGTATGGATGATTTTAATGAGGTTATCAGATGTTGCAATTTGAATGATGCTGGGTATTGTGGCTCTAAGTTTACTTGGGCTAGAGGTAACAAATGGAGAAGGCTTGATCGGGCTCTAGTTAATGACAAATGGGTGTCCTTGTTTTCTGAAACTCAGGTTTTACACATGGCCAGAACTTGTTCTGACCATGCTCCTCTCTTTATTACTGCTAATACTAACAATGCTATTGATATTGTTAATAGGAAAAAGAACTTTAGATTTCTTAACTTTTGGTGTGATGATGATTATTTTTTAAGTATTGTGGAGCAGGACTGGAATCAACCTCTGATTAGTCATCCTAGCAAAACTTTCTGGTATAAGCTTAGAAGGCTAAAAGGTTGTCTGAAGATGTGGAGCATAGATAAGTTTGGGAACATTTTTGACAGTGTTTAGGAGGCTGATTGTAGGGTCAAGGCTTTGGAGATTCTTCACTACTCTAGTAATGATACTCAGTCTGCTACTAACTTAGCTATGGCTAATGGCTTGTATTTAAAAGCTTTAAGAAACGAGGATTCTTTTTTAAGGCAAAAATGTTTTAATAACTGGCTTCATGAAGGGGATGGTAATTCTAAAATATTCTATAACTACATAGCTAAGAGGAAAAGAATGAACGAGATAAGGAGTGTTAGAGATAGTGGTACCTGGATTTTTGATAAGCAGGAAATTAGAGCCTCTGCTGCTGGTTACTTCAAGAGTATTTTAACTTCTGATCCCTAGAAGGATAAAGAGGAGGAAGTCAGGCTTTTAAATGATAAGCATTTTGATTACATTCCTGCTATGGTATCTACTGATGACAATAATATGTTGCTCAGTAATGTTACTGAGGAGGAAATTTGGGGTGTCATATGCAAGATGAAGAAGGATAGCTCTCATGGTATTGATGGCTCTAACCTTGTGTTCTTTAAGTACTGCTGACATATCATTAAAAAGGATCTTTGCAATGCTTTCAATTCTTATATTAATGGTTGTTCTATTCCTACTGGTCTATTTGCTACAGGCATTTGTCTGATCCCTAAGAATTCTAATCCTACCTGGTGGGATAGCTATAAACCTATTGGTCTGTGCACATTTGTTAACAGGATCTTTTCTGCTCTTATTAACACTAGATTGTCTTCTGTTCTTCCTAAAGTTGTGTCTACCTATCAGTCTTCCTTTGTAAAGAGTAGGTTAATTCATGATAACATTCTTTTGGCTAAGGAATTATTATTTGATATTAACAAGAAGCCTAAAAATGGTAATACTGTGGTCCAGTTGGACATGTCGAAAGCCTTTGATAGACTTTCCCATTCTTTTATCTTAAAAGTTCTGAATTCTTTTGGTTTTAATGGTAAATTTGTTGGTCTTATTAAAAGGCTTATTTCTGATGTGCATGTTTCTATGCTTTTAAATGGGGATTCTTATGATTACTTCAAAATGAAAAGGGGTCTTAGGCAAGGAGATCCACTGTCTCCTTGTCAGTTTATTCTTAGTGAGGAATTTCTAAGTAGGGGCCTTAATATTTTATTTAAGTCTAATCCTTCTATAGGCTATATTTCTAGATGTTCTCTGGTTATCCCCTGTATAATGTTCGCTGATGATATCTTGATTTTCACTAATAGTAAGCCTAACTCTATAAATATTCTTAGTGATTTTCTTGACCTGTATCAGGTAACTTCTGGTCAGGCTATTAATAAGAATAAAACTAAATTGGTTGTTTCTCTTAAGCTTAACTCTACTAGGAGACATGAGCTTAGGTTACAGACTGGATTTGAGGTTGATTTTCTTCCTCTTTCTCATCTAGAGGTAACTATTTCTAATAACAGCAAGGCTAGTGTTTTTTTTTTGCCTATTCTTAATAAGATTAATGATAGAATTACGGTATGAGAGAGTAAGATTCTTTCTTATGGAGGAAGGCTTTCCCTAATTACTAATGTCCTTCTGCCTATTGCTTATTATTGGCTTCAATGCTGTGATTTGCCTAGGTCTATCATTTATAAGATCGAGCAGACTTTTAATAGGTTTCTTTGGAGAACTAAGTAGGATCAGAAGGCAATTCACTGGTCTTCTTGGCATTACATTTGTAAGCCTTTCAATGAGGGTGGTTTAAATGTTAGGACTCTTATGGATGTTCAAAATTCATTTTCTCATAAGCTATGGTTTAAGTTCAGAAAGAATGATTGCCTTTGGTCTAATGTTATGCATAACATCTATTGTAAATTCTCTCATCCTTTATATGCTAACATGAAAGGCTCTCTAGTATGGAAAAGATTGTGTAATATAAGGAATCATGCTGATAAGAATGTTACCTGGGCTCTGGGCAGAGGAAATGTAGATTTCTGGAAGGATTCCTGGCATGGTTTACCTGCTATTGCTACTGAGCAAAGTATTACCTGGTATATAAATGTTAAAGTAAATAAATTTTGGCACAATAATGCTTGGTGTTTAAATGATGTTCAGGACTGTATAGATCCTGAAAGAGTTATTAGGATTAGAAGCACTTACATTACTGATAAGGAGGATGCCATTCTTTGGACTCTTTCTGAGAATGGTTAGTTCAATCTGAAAGCCACCTGGGAGCAATTAAGAGATAAGTATACCTATTCGACTCTCTATAAGAAGCTCTGGAATTCTAAGGTTCCTAGAAAGTTCTCTTTTATAACTTGGAAGATTTTGCAGGGTTTTATTTCTATTGATTCAATCATGATTAAAAAACATTTTAATTTGGTCTCTAAGTGTGTTTTTTGTGAGTATTGTGAGGACATAAATCATTTATTTGTCAGTTGTCCATTTGTCTGGCAGTTGTGGAACTGGTTTGCAATTATCTTCAAAATCAATATAAGGAGGTCTATGGTTATTACTCACATTTTAAAATGCTGGTTTGGGTTTTCTAAGGCTAAATTTCACGTTTCTCGTCTCATTCCTCAAATAATTCTATGGATGATTTGGAAGGCCAGGGACTCGATTAAGCAGAGTGGTGGTTTTATTAGTATTTCTAGGGCCATTGATAGAATTATAAACATTGTTAAAGGTCTGGACAGTAATGGTCGTTTTAGCTATAAACATTGGTCGGGAATTGGTAGTGCAGGTACTATGATGGGATGCAGCAGTTCTATAAAGATGAAGGTTATTCCGGTTTACCTGAAATGGATTCGCCCTAGCATTGATCGGATCAAGATGAACGTAGACGCCTCCTGCATCTCTAATGGGGAAGCTGCTGCGGGAATTGTTTTCAGAGATTGTGAGGGCGTCATCCTGGCTGCGTATGGCTTTCTTCTGGGTAAAGCATCCCCTCTCCAGACTGAAATTTTATCTCTGCTTCATGGTCTTGTTATTTGCTTCAAAAACCGGTGGAATTGCGTAGATGTCGAGTCGGACTCTCTTATTCTTATCAGTCAACTCTCCAGTGCTTCTGGGTCTGATTCAGAGGATCGAATCTTGAGCTATTGCAGAAATTCTCTGAAACCAGGCATGTCCATCAAGCAAATCTCAAGGGTCCAAAACCAGGCGGCCGACTGGCTCACCAAGTGGACCCTTAAGTGCAAACAGAAGACCTTCTATCAGCATTATAGTGCACCTCCAGGCTTGCTCGCAATTTCGTTTCTGGAGAGCCTGGATCTGGGATACTTGGCTCCGTAATGACGCTGGTGTTTGTGGTATTCAAGGGTTTCTAATTGGATCGAAGAGAAGCTTGGTTGGGATAGAAGTGGAGGTTGTTAGTTGTGCTGATTTTGGAGCTTGAATCAGAGTTTCTGAAGAATGTTGGTTGAGTGCATGTTGATGGTTTCTGGCTCTTCGATAGTGCACTTACCTTGTTCCATCTTTCTCTTCAAGATTGAAGGAAAAAGTACTAAAAGCGGCGTCGACCATTGAAGTCGGCCATGGCGATTTTCTGGTTCTGTTTTGAGTCGAAGGAAGAGGGAAGGTTGTAAGAGTTGTGATTCTAGGGTTAGGGTTTAGTTGTTGACCCTTGTCAATTTTGACTCATAAGGCTTTATGTTTGGGCTTTATACTTGGGCTTAACGTTTGTTTGGATTGGTTTTATTAATGAAAGTGTTATTTTGATTAAAAAATATATAATCGAATATAATATAATATTGTTGGAAAATAAAATGATATCATTCTAAAATCTAACAACTATTCTATTATATGAGATTTATTAGTTAAAAGAAGTTTTGTTCTTCCATAGAAAAATCAAATTTAAAAATATCCTTAAAATATGATAAAACCCTATCCTATTGATATTAAAGATAACTAACATTTTAAAAACATCTTTAAAATATGATATAATTTTATCCTATCGTTAAAAATATCTTTAGAAAAATGATATAAACCCCAAGCCTCCATTCAGTTCCCTTCACCCAGCTGAGATCACAGAGAAACGCAAACCTTAGCTTCTCGAGTTTTCATCTCTTTCATCTCTACTTCTCCCTAGCTTTGTATAGTTCCAGCGAAAGCGAAAGTCTTTTTTATTCATCTATCCACCGGAAGATATTTCCAGTGTTGGGAGAGGAAGCAATAGACCGGGAATGGCTCTCTATCTGCCGGAAGATATTGTGATGGAGATATTGTCGCGGTTACCGGTTAAGTCTCTACTGCAATTCAGGTTCGCCTCGAAATCATGGTTTTCTCTCATCTCTTCCGCTTATTTTGCCAAGTTGCACTTTAAAAGAGCCTCTTCGCTCCCCCCTGAAATCGGTTTCCATAAAATCATTGTTCCGGACATAGGTCACCGCGTCAGATCTCTAGACTGCGAATCATCGAGTAGTTTTGATGATTTATCTGCCTCTAGGTCGCTCAAATTGCCATTTTTGATGGATTTAGGGTTTATACTCTTAGGCTCTTTTAACGGTCTGCTGTGTGTTTGTAATGGTAGCTATGAGATGATCTATGTATGGAACCCCTGTACAAACCAGTACAAGAAAATACCTGCTCTTAACTATCCCCCAGATATGGAAGTAGTTTGATATGGATTTGGCTACGATTCAACCACAGATGACTATAAGCTTTTGATTGTTACCGTTTGTAAGAGTAATCTGGATACAAGTAGAAACCGTGGCAGTGCTATGATCAACATTTTCTCCTTGAAAAGAGGTAATTGGAGACACTTTGTAGATACAAAGTACCTTAACAAACAGTTTCATACCAAGCCTCTTTCTGGGATTTTTTCAAATGAAGCTGTTCATTGGATACTAACAGCTTGCACCGATCGTGTATCGGATCCTGTGATAGTGTCTTTTGGGTGAGCTAAAGAGAGTTTCAGTATTATCTCTATTCCTGATATCTGCCGACAGTGCTCTCGTCTAAGTGTTTTAGAAGGTTGCCTCAGTTTAACTATGAATCTTTGGTATAATGGTCTTTCTACTCACACTATATGGATAATGAAGGACTACGGTGTAAGCTCCTCTTGGACTGAACTACTTAATATTCAGTTTCGTAACCGTGATTTCATTGCGTCTTCTCCATTGTGCCTCACACGACGAGGCGAAATCATATTAGCAAACCTTCATACTGGTTTGGCATCTTTCGATATTGACACCAAATCTCTCAAGGTACTTGCTACTGCCTGTCCGAATCCAATAGTTTACGTGGAAACTTTGATCTCTCCAAATGCCTCAACCGAGACTGTAAACAAAAGAAAAAGAAAGTATTCGGCATAGGACGACCATGCCTACTTGGTAACATGATCATCACAAAGATAGGGATACCTAAGCTTCCTCCACTCAAGATTTTCATAGCTTTAGTTTCTCTTTGGTTTGCGAATTGCATTAGTCAATATATGGCTTTAACAACTTTTTAGATAATGTTCTCTAGATTTAGTACTTCCTTATTGTTCTCTACAGGTTTTGTAGGTTAAATTGCAGATCAGAGTATATTATGCATTACAATATTCTAAATTAAATTTGTTTTTCTACGATTTTAGTTGCTTGCTAGTTGTTTAATATTCATATCTTTTTCTTCTGAACTTAAAAACTTGTTTTTAGAATTTTTTTAACCTCTTTTTTTAAATACACAAACTAAAACATAATTCAATCGGAGAAGAGAAGAGAACCGCGGGTACTTATCTTTTATAAAT
Organism: Limnanthes douglasii subsp. nivea; assembly: GCA_036936605.1. NCBI lineage: Eukaryota > Viridiplantae > Streptophyta > Magnoliopsida > Brassicales > Limnanthaceae > Limnanthes > Limnanthes douglasii. Next base: position 132,657,959 of record JAUPFV010000004.1, read on the forward strand.
TATCCGAAATTATTAACCTACCTATTATGAATTAGTTATATCTCCATCTTAAATCTTAAAACACTAAATAACACATTGCAAGATGGATCTACAATATAAAAAATTTAATAGAACTTAAACAAACAAAATTATGGAAACCAAAATTTTCATGGAGGTGTGTAAAATCATAGATAACAATGTATATAACTTACCAATAAATAAAAGGGAAAAACTACAAAACTTATTCGATGATGTTTTGAGTAATAAAAATAAAATTATTTTAGAACAAAGTTTTTAAATTTTATAAATAAATATTGATTTAGTTTGATTGCGGTGACATGCGATGATTGGACCTTTTTATCGGTTTTTTAAAGATGATACATTTTTTGTCTTCGCTTAATTTTGCTTTAATTTTTTAAAAATTTTCTAAAATATTTGTTGGATAAACAAGTAGATAAATATTTTATTTTATTTTTTTGACATCTATAAATAGAGGGTTGATTCATTTGATTTGAATACCGGAAAAATATAAATATTTTTATTTATTATTTTCAAAACGATTTTCGAAATGTTTTAGTAAAAGATAAAAATAAAATTATATCATTATTTTTTTTTTGAAATCTATAAATAAATATTTGGTTTGTTTGATTTGGATAAAAAAAATTGATCTTTTATTCATTTATTTAGTTTTGTCAAAATTATTTTGAGAATGTTTATTGATTAAATAAAAATTAACATTATACCATTATTTTTTAATTTTTTGGATCTATAAATAAATTCTTTGTTTGTTTGATTTAGATACCATTACATTTTGTGTTTAATTCCTCTTAATTTTATAACTTAAATTTAAAAAGATAATATATTATATGTTATTTTATCAAAGTTATTTATTTGACTAATTATAACTTTAATATAAATTATTTATTTGACTAATTATAACTTTAATATAAATATATATTAGGTAATAATGAAAATAAAGAAAAAAGTATCGTAAAATATTAGAAGGTAGAATGATTAGGAAGAGATAAATATGGTGGGATAGGCTGAAATTTGAAAAACCCTGGTACGCTGAAAACGATTATAATAGAATACCTAAAACTACAAAAATAAACATGAATAAACATATTACAACTGAATACATGAATGGAGAGACACTAGTATAAAGAAAAATACCAATCTTGACTAAACAATTTCCCTATAAAATAATCATAGAACCCTTGAAAAAAGAAATACAATTATTTTGTTAAAATGCAATCATTTTGATAAATAAAATTATTTTTTTGATTAGAGTATATTCTATGCAAAGATCATAGCATCTTATTTTTATTGTACTCATAGCACATGTTGATAATATGATGTTAAAGCCAAATGATGATAGAGTTGTGAATGAGTTGAAAATTTGTTTGGATACTCAGCTTCAATTTCTTCAAAACACTTTTATGTCAACAAAATAATGAGGTTATTCAAGTTAATTCTCTTAACCATATAAAGTATGATTTAAATCTTCTACAAAAACTAATTATTTTTGAAATTTTTGATTTTGAAGTTGAAGTCATGGAATAACCATTGGAAGATTGATCTACGATATGATTCTTTCATAGAATTTGAAGAACTTTTTGATGAAAATCATAATTTTGATAAGGGTATATTATTATTTTTTTGAATTGCAGTGGTTCAGGGTATATTATTATTTTTTTGAATTGCAGTGGTTCAGTACTAAGCTTTTCAGGTACCAATTTGTGAATTTGTAGATAGAAATTTAAACCTGTATGCAATAACTGGATGATAAATATATTACAAATGATCAAATTTATTAGTTGAACAAGTAAGACAATCCAAAAAATATTAAATCCTATAATTCACAATACTAAGTTGACATTCACTCTGCCTGGTGGATGGCCTGATGTGAAGGTTCAGTATCGATGTAGTCGCTTGCAGCCGGTGGGGTAGTGCAGGTTGGTATCCTACAATTGCTCCGTACTCTTTGCGAAACTCTTCGTCATATCCATCTAATAACATTCTGTCATCTCTGCAATCGGCTGAACAAAATGCACGCTTGTGCCCATACATGAACACGTCTTTACCCCTTTTTCATTTGGTTCTTGCATAAGGCACACACATTACCTAACTTGATCCTTTTTGTATCTATTGTCTCTTCCTTTGGTGATTCAATCGTGAAGATACTCTGAGTCTTCTCCTCCACTGGTTTGCCTTTTTTAGGAATAGAAACCTTTGAAACCTAAACGTCAAGAACTGACATCTGCTCAACTTAGGAATTTAGTTTTAAAGAATTCTTGAGAATGAGTGACACTATCTTTCATACCGGTATATGAAATCAAAGATAATAGTCTGAATAATTTGCCAATGGATAAACAAGAAAAATCTACTAAAATTATTACACGATATTTTGGACTAATATTTTTCCAATAAACTAAAAAAAATTATTTTTAACAAAATGTTCAAATTAAATTTCAATTTTTTTTACAATTGCATAACCTAAATATATCATACTCGCACCCAATTTCAAATCAAATCTTATTTACTAACAACAAAAAAACATTTTTCATCTTTTAAATTAAATTTGTTTTTCTACGATTTTAGTTGCTTGCTAGTTGTTTAATATTCATATATTTTTCTTCCTAACATACAAACTTCTTCTTTAGAATTTTTTAACCTCTTTTTTTAAAATACAGAAACTAAAACATAATTCAATCGAAGAAGAGAAACGCGTGTACTTTTCTTTTAAAAATTATCCAAAATTATTAAGCTACTTATTATGAATTAGTTATATGAAAGTACTTTTAAATACCCCATCTTATATCTTAAATCACTAAATAACACATTGCAAGATGGGTATAAAAAATAATTTTTTTTAATAGAACTTAGACAAACAAAATTATGGAATTTTTACCAAAATTAGTTACCATATCTTTCTCATCACTAGTGAGTTGACTTATGAATTCCTTCATCCAAATTTCTTTCTTCAGGGCGTCCATAACACCTATATAGACGGCTTTGGTAGAAGACAGTACATTGAAATTCTGTATACATGACTTTCACCTAACTAATCCTTTAAACACATTAAATATATAACCTGAAGTAGACATCTGTGTGTCGAGCCAGCCTATGTAATCAGAATCCACATACCTCTTCAGCATTTTATTAAATGTATCTTCTAATTGTAACATAATTATATAACAACTGAGCCCTTCAAGTATCTCATGAGCCACTTGAAGTATGCCAATGCGGCTTTCCTGGATTTGAAATGAATCTCCTCGAATCACTTACATCATACGTAAGATCAAGTTTTTTGCAAATCATAAAATACATAATGCTACCAATAACATTAACATAAGGTAACCCATTTATATACTTCCTATATGATGCTTCAGGTAGTGCTTGAGTCACACTGAGTTTGATTTATGAATCATTGATAGTTCAAATTGATTTTGCTTCAGATATCGAGAACTTCATTTGTATCTTATGTATAAATTCATGTTGATAGAATAATGGATACCCCTTTGGCGCATTCCTCTTGATCTCTATACCAAGTATCCTCTTAGTTTCTCTCATATCCTTCATCTCAAACTCGTATTTCATCTGGGTCTTTACCATTTTAATTTTTCTTCATATTTTCATCTTATTTCAACCAAGCCAAATCCACATAGCCAACCATTGTAACCAGTGATCAGAAACAACCCAACATTTGACCACAATCTATCTTTATCTACCTTCAGCAACGTGGGAAAATATTTCCTGGAAATTGCCAATCCCAAGAAAAAATCTATGAAGAAGTCAAAGTCTCTTCTAAATATAACTTCCCATCAATTGAATTTTTTGCCAATGACAACAAAATGATGGAAAATTTCGACAATTATACCTTAATAGGTAAATTTGCTATATGCATACCCAAAATGTTAGAGATTCAAAGGTTTTTTGATAATTTGGGATTCAATGGGCATTACAATTTATCATTTTGGGATTCTGAACATATCATGATTGAAACAGAGCTCCAAAAAGACCTTAGAAAACTATGGAGGATAAGTGTTTGGACGATTTCTTAGTTCAAGACGAGGATCTTAACATGGACTAAAAGCTTCATTCAAAGAAAAGAGTCTCCTATCTCCCTCGCATTTTCTAAAATCCCTACCTACATATAAGAAGAATTAAAAAATTATACCATTCCAAAAGATATTGGTAATCCCTTGCAGGTATGGGTTCCAAAGAAAAACAAGGCCATGTACAACACATGTATGGATTTAATTGAGTTGGATGTCTCTAAAGATCCAACCACACAAATATGGATCAACTTTGGGACTCATTCTGGTTTATGGCAGAAAATTACTTATGGTACCATGCCTCACTACTGTAAAGAGTGTTGGCACATTGGTCACAATTTCGCTGAGTGTAGGAAAATGTTAAAGCCAAACCTTGTTTACCTTCAACCTCAGCCTAAGTCAAATCTATTATTGTTAAACATCATACCCAAGACTCAGAAGTCTCTTGTTCTAGCCTTTTCCTCAATCATATTCCTTCAGTTATCAACCAACAAGCCTTGTCAAACTCCCAAAATCAATCAAACCATATTTTACCAACCTATGTCCATCACAATAACATTTTATCTTCCACATTATATCATGATATCTTACCTGAAACTGAAATTAAGAATGCTCTTAACACTCTTGAAACATGCCTCTCAATCACCACTTATGTGAATCCTTCACTTCTTTCCCCTCTACTCTACTCAGACCTTATTGCAGCTTACCTTCATCCCCTTCAACCCTTGCAAAAAATCTATTCAAAGACTTTAATCCTCTTATAAAATAAAAAGCCACAAAATCTCAAAGTTTTACAGGGTCTGCCAAAAACGTTAACTGGCTCTCATAAATGAATATATCAATCTTTTGTAGAATACAAGAGAAGTGGGCAACAAAATTACTCGAAGAATATTAAAGGCTATTTGTAGATTTTATAAAGTTAACTTTTGTTGTTATTCAAGAGCCTCTAATTAGCTTTATCCTACATGTTGGAGTAACTACATACCAATAAATTTGTGTAAAATCTTTAACATAATGCTTTCCAGAATAGTTAATGACATAATCTCTCACCTTCTCCCTAAGATCGTCTCTCAAGAGAAAAGTAGTTTTGTAATAGGTAGGCAGATTCAAAACAATATTATACTAATGCAAGAATTGATTCACGATCTTAACAAAAAAAAGAGGTGGGAACCTCATCTTACTATTTGACATGACAAAGGATTTTGAAAAGCTTTTCCTCTCATTTCTTTATCAAAATTTTCAAGCTTTTGGTTTCAGTGAGGGGTTTACCAATACTATCAAAATACTTACTAGCAACTCTACTTTCTCTGTCATAATAAATGGTGTCCCTAAAGGTTATTTCAACTTATCTAATGGCCTTAGACAGGGGAGTCCCTTATCACCTAGTCTTTTTTATCCTAGTTGAAGAGGTCCTTGTTAGAAGCTTAAACATTATGTACTCTCAAGATAATTCCGTTAGATACAAGAACTCTGGTCCTACCTGGATTTCTAGCTTAGCCTTTGTTGATGACATTATTATCTTTACCAATGGCTCCTCTAGCCTCAACATCATCCTAAAACAGTATCACGATGCATCTGGTCTAACAATCAATAAAAGAAAGTCTACGTTTATTCCCTCAAAAACAATTTCTCTTACTATAATTAACTTCCTTAAGATCAACATTGGTTTTAGTATGAAAAGGCCACGAATTAACTACTTGGGTATCGATATAAACATCATAATTAAAGTTAACCAGTTTGAAGATCTCACATCTAAGATAAGACAGAAAAAGTATGATTGGAATAAGATTCTCTTATCTTATGGTAAAAGGTCAACCCTCATTCAGTTTGTTCTAAATGTTATCCCTTACTATCACATGCTTAGCCTTCCTCTCCCTAAAAATGTTATCAAAAGGATTGAAAGTATCCGTAGTAATTATCTTTGGGGCTCTACAGAAGACCATAAAGATATTCACTGGTCTGCTTGGAACAAGGTCTGCCTTCCCTATAATGAAGGTGGATTAAACTTAAGAAAGTTTGATGATATGCAACTTGTATTTTCATGCAAGCTCTAGCATAAATTTAGAGGGAATAACTCTATTTTGGGAAATTATATGCACAATAAATATTGTAGGAACAAATATCCTATGAAAATCAAATTATCTCCTAATAATTCTTACACATGGAAAATATTAATGTGTATAATGCCAATTGATGGGTGATTAATTCAGAAACAGCTCTAGGATAATTTTGTGTTACGAGAATCTTTTAGTGTCAAATTGGTATTAAGTTCTTTGTTAAGGAGCCTTTTTAGAGAGAGAAAGTAATGAATAGTCCACGTAGAGAGAGAAAGTAATTATCTATTAATCCATCAGATTATCCACTCGTGTGTGGTCCTTTTATAGTACAATAATTGGCCCCACACACAACTTAATTCCTAGCTTATTACACATTTAGTCCCCATATTTTCTCACTTATTTATAATAACCCCTTCTATTGTTCTTTTTTACAATACTGCCCCAATAAAAATACTTTCTTACAATTTTCCCATACATCTTTTATTCTCCCTCATTAGTAGCCCCCGAGTCCTAGTAAAAATATTTTTACCGGGACTGTAAATACATCTACAAGTTTCATCTTGTTTGTTTTAGTTTACCTCGAATAATACTTCTTCGAACAACATCCCTTTTTGAATAGCTTTCCTCTTCGGATATCTTTTACTCTTCAAGTATCTTGGCTCTTCAAGTATCTTTGCTCTTCGAATATCTTTTACTCTTTAACTGTCATCAAAAAATGATATTTCGAGAAATACCTCTTCGAGAAATGTCTCTTCGAAAAATACCTCTTCGAAAAATATCTCTTCGAAAAATACTTCTTCAAAAAATACCTCTTCGAAAAATTCCTTTTCATGCAATACTACCTCTTCGAAGAATACCTCTTCGATAAATTCCTTTCATGCAATACTATCTCTTCGAAAAATACCTCTTGTGCAATACTAACCAGTAGCCCCCCAATCCGTACAATATTTTAGCAAAGCTTGAGCCATACTTCTCAGCAATTTTGTGCGTTGGAATTGATTTTGCCAACATTATAGAGTCTCCCATATGAGGCTAATAAATTGCAAGGATTGGACTCATCGAAATTATCAGTGCGAACTGTCAGACCTCAAGCAACAAATTCCCACCTTTATCATGACGTCATTAGTCGTAATACCTTGTCACCAAATCTTTTTAGAGATCTTTTCCTTGTTCCCAATACTTTTCATCATTGGATTGCATCTTCACCTTCTCCCTCGTTTGTCGAACCAACAAAATCGCGCCTATGTTGCCCATAATACCCCTAGGAAAACAAAGGAAAATGTCCCCAGGCCTAACTTACCCTAAAATCCCATCTTCCTCTATAAATACTGACCTCCTTCAGTATCATTCCAAACTTTTCACTCTAAAATTTCTAGAGAGAGAAAGCTGGCTTATAAACCTCGTCGGATTCCAGAGTGGCTTCTAATTAGTAGGGGTGAGATTCGGTCGGTTCGGTCGGTTTTTTTATAAATTTTTAAACCGAACCGAAATAATTCGGTTTGTATATTATTAAACCGATTTAGTAATAAAAAAATCGGTTTTTTTCGGGTTTCGGTTTTTTCAGTTTCAGTCGGTTTTGGTCGGTTTTTCGGTTTTAACAGAGGTGCGGTTCGGTCTGTGCGGTCGGTGCGGTTCGATCCGGTTTTTTTCGAATTATTTTTTTAGTTGAAGAATTTAAAAATAAAATTGCAAAAAAAATTATAATGTTAACTAATTATTAATTTTTTACATTTATAATAATAAATTTATAGTTATAATTTTAATATAATAAATACTATAATAATATTCTAAGTGTAACAAATAAAAAAATATATGGCATAAAGAAATACAAATAAAAAGAAACGGAATGATACAACTTTCGAGTTAAATAATGATAGACGGCTTAGAACCAATGGGGAAGTTAAATAAATGAAAGTGTTAAATAATGAAAAATAAAAAGGAAGTTAAATAAGTTAAATAATGATAGTCGGCTTAGAACCCATGGGGAAGTTAAATAAATGAAAGACTTAAAAAGACACTTGTGGGATTCGAACTCATGCCCCCATGCCACAAGTAGTTTAAATATTAATATAGGACCACTAGGACAAAGGATTAATTAGTTGTAGAAGTGGTATAAAACTATATATAACTTCGTTCGGTTTCGGTTATATTCGGTTCCCCTTTCCGAAAAACTGAAAACCGACCGAATTTATTTCGGTTTGAAATTTTAAAACCGAAATCGAATATTATTATTTTTAGACCGACCAAACCGATAAATTTCGGTTTGGTTTGGTCGGTCGGTTCGATTTTTTTCGGTTTTTGCTCACCCCTACTAATTAGTAAAAACTTCCAAGAGAAAGTTGTTGTTGGTGAATACGTTGAGCCTCAACCCCAACCTTCTGTCACTACGTTCTGCGGCTCCTGGCCTCCACCGTAAACTCCACTGCCATCATACCCCTCGAAATTTCGCAACAGAATCAAGTTTCTGATCTCAATGCCCTCGAACCAATGGGTAAAGATAGACATCACAAACATTCCTCTAGGAAAAGGAAAAGACACCATAAAGAAAAGAAGAACTCTCAGGAGCGCAAGCGCGCCAAAGGAACTCCCTCGGAAACCCTAGAGCCCCCTTTGGTTGTAATAGTGGAAAATCTTCCTCAAAAAACTGATGCTTCTAGATCGAGCCTTCCAGCCCCCCCTTCGATAACGGCAACCGAGAGCCCTCGATTTTCTCCAGGAAGAAACACCATTACCGAAGACGAGCTTCGAATAATAAGAAACAAAGCCCTGACTGCTAAAGGGAAAACAATTGCCTCGGAAAGTCCTGAGCCAGCAACTCAACCGATTTCTACTGCAGAGCAGAGTAAAACCATCGATCTACCTTTTGATTCTTCTAGTCAAACGATTACCGCTCTGCCAACAATGTCCGAAGAACAAGATCGAAGGATTTCCCCTAAGTCTACAGGAGACATCACTCTTCCCTTAGAACTTGATGTCATCGCAGGCAACAACATTCGAGTAATCGAAAACAAACATATAGTTGCGCTGCGCAACATACCTTATAAGTACTTTTTGCCTTCGGAGGAGCCCATGCTGAGGACCCGGTGGGGCATTCCCTCGTACATTGACATGAGGTTCCTCTCGGAAGGTGAGACTCCTTTATCAGTGAGGGATAATGAGTTAATTATTTATACAGAAATCATGAACTGTGGGGTTAAGGTTTCCTTTAGACGCATTTTTTATCGAATACTTTGCCAAGATTGACCTCTGCCCTTCTCAAGCCGGTCCAAATATATGGTTCACACTTATGGCATGTATCATGGCTTCGAGGATTTCGGGCATCAAATTTTCCTTGGAAGAGCTCATCGGATTATCTAGCTTAGAAAGGAATCCATTTTTCCCATTTTATTCATTGACTTTTGGCAGAAGACAAAAGGTTTTAAAGGAATTGCTAGAAGCTGATAAAAAATGGAGGCAACAATTCGTCTATTTCTCAGGCCATTGGGAGACAGGGTCAGAATCTACTCCTTCAAATCCACACAAACTATCCCTCTTATGGACCAACAAATGTAAGTTACTAACCTCTTCATTTACCTTTCCTCCTCGGATAATGATGTACTAACTTAAGACTTCTGTAGCTGTGACAGGCATTTCAAAACCATACTCAGACTATGTGGAGAGTGCCATCACTGTCTTCACCAAGCTTAGCGAGTGGGCCAAAGAACATTTGGAATACAGATTCCGCTTGTGCTTTATGAATAACAACTTGGTCATGAGCCAACTCTGGAGGTTAGACCTCCTTGACCGGTTGACCCTGAAAGAACTGATGACCCCTCCACCACAAAAAGAAGTTCTAGAGCGAGTGACTAAGAAAGATATAGTCATCTATCTTCTGAAGCGCTCTCGTGCCAAAATTCACCTTGGTGAATCCGACGAGGAAGTTTCCACAAAAGACCTTCAGTCAGACACTGAAGGATTAGTTGCCAATCAGGAACCATCCTCTTCAGCCAACACTGTTGCACCTAGTGCAATTTCCCCTCCAAAGAAATCTGTCCATCTTAGCGAGAAGAAAGATACCAAGAAAAAAGAAAGCAAGAAAAAAGTTTTCTTGGAGCCCTTCCAAGAAATATCAGAGGACAGCAAAACACAAGATGATGTTCAAGAAACTGCCCAAGGCACTGAGCCCCAGGATGTATCAAGTGAGCCTGAAAAAGAGACAAGAGAAAATTCAAGTCAGACACCCACCTCTCCTCTTACCCAGGCTTCAAGTCCTGCTCCAATCGAAAATTCTCCTATATTAGCACCACTCCCAGTTCCCCGAACCGATTCTCCTCAACATGTGGATCTCAATATTCTAACTGGTGAGTCTTCGGATTTTGACTCCCCAGCAATCGGCTCACCTTCCAGCTCCTTCGAAATTCCTATGCATGATGAATTTTCACTAAGTCTTCGTAGCCTTCTTCACACTTCTGTTCACATGGGAAGAAGAATGCAGCATCTAGAAAACCGAAAAAACCACTACAAGTTCAAGGCGTCTCTTTTCTCCTCCCAAATTGAAGAGGCCAAGAAACAATACGCCATTGTGGAGAGTCAAACATATGCACTTTATGAAACATTGTCTGCCTCTGAAAATTATGTCATTATGCTCGAAATATACTGTCAAGAGGAAAGAGAGCTCTACCAAAAGAATACGGGGGTTCAGGAGAAACTTTTGACAGAGCTCCAAAAAGCTCACCAACTGGCATGCAAGGGATTTAAAGATTGTTGTGATGATTACGAGAAAGTTACGGAGGACAGAAAAAAATTGGTGAAGAAAATTGAAGATTTTCCTAAATAAGTTGAGGAGGAGAAAGAAAAAGCCGTGAATGCCTATGCGGCTAAGTGTGCGGACAACCGCAACGCTCGAGATGCTACAATTCGAGCAGGGCTGATCATCCAAAATTATGCAGAACACCCCGAGTATGACTTAGGCAGTTTTTGGAAGCTTGTTTCCCCCGACGTTCGCCCTCCTAACATTGTGGTGAGTGAGAGTGAGGCATCGGATTCTGAGGAAAGCGACTCCTCAAAAAATTCTGACCAGTTAAAAAATGTTAGCATGTTTGGCAATTTTGGTGTATAAGTCCTTGTAAGGCAATTTTCGTAACCCATCTGATTTACTCCGAGGAGCACTCTCCTCGAGTTTATATGTATGCCACTCTTTGAAATGAAAATCTTATAACTTGTTAATCTTCACATTTTTCATATGAGAGAATAAGTGTGTGCCAACTTGCGTTGAATGGTTGCTTTATGCCGATTTGCATCTTAATATTCATTATAAACTGCTCTAAGGCTAGCTTAAAGAATAATTTGAGGCACCCAAAAATTTTTGTCTCAAAAGGAATAGTGTGAGGCAAAAAATATTATTCCACAAAGAATAATTCGAGGCACGGAATATTGTTTGAGAAAGAATAGTTCGAGGCAAAAAATGCAGTTGAATTAATTAGCTCATAGTGGCACCTCGTTAAAACCATCCTGTGCCTAACAAGGTAGGAAAGAGTATGCCCTCGTTGTTTTTGTAAACCTGAAAATACACAAAAAACTAATATTACATGCTCACTTCTTTCTCATTCCAAATACAACTTTAAGTGTTCGATATTCCATGGATGCCTAAGATATCGCCCTTCCTTGTCTTTTAACCTGTATGATCCCTACTTTACTTTCTCCATCACTTCGTAAGGGCACGCCCAATTTGGCCCCAACTTTCCAAGACTCTTCTCTTTAGTGGTCAGAAAAACGTTTCCTAATACTTTGTCCCCCACCTTGAAATCTCTTTGCTTCATTTTAGAAGCATACATACTCCTCATTAACGTTTGATAATGCAAGGATTTCAACTGTGCGCGTCGTCTTTTCTCTTCAACCAAATCCAATTCCAAGGCTCTGCTTTGATCGTTCAAATTTTCTATATAAGCTACCACACGATACGATGGGAAGACAATCTCTGAAGGGATAACTGCATCCATACCGTACACTAAAGCAAATGGAGTTGTAGCAGTTGAGGTTCAAGGCGTTGTTCTATAAGCCCATAACACTTCTTGTAAATAATCAGGCCACTTTCCAACCTTTCCATCCAAATTCTTTTTCAACCCATCCCAAATTGTTCGATTAGTCACTTCCACCTAACCGTTAGCTTGGGGATGGAATGAGGCAGAAAAGCATTGTCGTATGCCCCTGGAAAGGCAAAAGCTTTTAAACTCCTTATTGTCGAATTGAGGCCCATTATCCATCGTGATTTTTACCGGTACCCCAAAAGGACAGCAAATATTCGAGACAACGAACTTGATAACATCTTTCTTTTTTGTTCCTGCTAGAGGTTCCGCTTCCACCCACTTTGAAAAATAATCCAATGCTACGATTATAGTCTGTCTTCCACCAGACGCCATTGGTAGGGGCCCAACTAGGTCAATACCCCACCTATCAAATGAGACTACTTCTAAAATACTTTCCAAGAGCACCCCAGGCTTGTGTATTACGTTCGCATAGCGCTGACACGTGTCACACCGCTTTACCAAATCTTTCGCATCAGAAGAGATGGTCGGCCAATAATAGCCAGCCAAGAATACTCGTCAAATTAACTCCTTATACCCACAATGAGCCGAACCTTCCCCATCATGCAATACTGACAGGACAAAATGCGACTCGTCCTTAGCCAAACACCTCAGTAACGGTCTGCTCAAGAATTTCTTATATAGGACTTCTCCTAACAGGATATAACCATGAGATTTAAATCTGACCCTCCTAGCCTCAGAATTTTCTGTGGGTAAACTATCTTTTTCCAAAAAGTCTACGATCTCTGACCTCCAATCACTTGTGATCACATTGCTTACTTCCTTAATGTTCATCAAATGCTCTGTACCGGTCGTGACCGAAGGATGCTCCTGAACCAGGACCCATGGGTAACCCTATGTTCGTGAAACTGCAGCCAAAGAATCAGGGACGACATTTGCCTCCCTTCTAACATGCTCGTATTGAACCCCATCAAATTCGGCAACCAAATCTTTTAACACTTTTAAGTACTGGATCAGCTTATCTTTTCGTGCCTCAGACTCGCCCAAAGCTTGATTTATGACCAACTGTGAATCACTAATCAATTTAATATTTCTAGCTCGACATATTCTAGCCAATCGTAAACCCGCTAAGGCTGCCTCATACTCTGTCTCATTATTGGTTTCCTTGAAACCGAATCGAATAGCCTGAAACATGGCTATCCCCTCCGGAGAAACTAATTGGACACCTGCACCACTTCCAGAATTATTCGACCCCTCATCCGTTTGAACCAACCAGTTCGTCTGATCCGATTGGTCAACAATCTCCATGTCGTTCCTTTCTGAGTGGAATTCGACCAAGAAATCAGCCAAAACCTGAGCTTTGATTGTCATCCGAGGCTCGAATGTTATGTCGAAATCTCCCAGTTCAACTGACCATTTCGTCATTCTCCCAGATATATCCGGCCTTTGTAACAAACCTTTCAGGGAAAACGTCGTTCGAAAAACAATAGGATGGGCTTGGAAATATGGTCTCATTTTCCAAGCAGCTGTTACCAACGCCAAAGATACCTTTTCCAACTTAAGATATAGTTTCTCAGCATCCAACAAACTTTTTCTAACGTAATAGATGGGTTTCAACGTACCGACCTCTTCCCGGAGTAAAACGACATTGACTGCACAATCTGATACCGACACATAGATAATTAATTTTTCCCCACCAATGGTTTAGACAGTATATCCGGGGACATCAAATATTCTTGAATTTGGAGAAACGCGACTGAACACTCCTCGGTCCAATTAAATTGTTTTGTATTCCGTAATACCTTGAAAAAAGGTGCACATGTGTCCGATGATCGAGAAATAAACATGTTCAATGCCGCCAATCTCACTGTTAGAATCTGGACATCCTTGATATTCCGAGGTGGCGTCATAGTTGTCAAAGCTTTTATCTGTTCTGGGTCAGCTTCTATGCCCCTTTCACTTATCATATAGCCAAGGAATTTACCCGATCGTACCTCAAAAATGCATTTTTCTGGATTCAATTTCAAATTGACTTTACTTAGATTGTTAAAAGTTTCCTCCAAGTCAGACATATGAATCTCGTCCCGCAAACTTTTTACAAGCATATCATTGATGTAGGCTTCGACATTCCTACTAATTTATCCCTCAAAGGTTTTGTTGACCAAATGCTGATAAGTTGCTCATGCATTTTTCAGGCCAAACGACATATCCTTGTAACAATATAATCTTCTCCTGGTGATAAACGATGTGCTCTCTTCATCTTTTTCAGCTAGTCTGATTTGATTATACCCTGAGTAAGCATCCATGAAGGACAATAATCGATTGCCCGAAGTTGAGTCCACTAACTGATCAATTCCGGGCACCGGAAAAGGATCCTTGGGACAAGCTCTATTCAGGTTCGTGAAATCCGTGCACATCCTCCACTTGTCATTCTTTTTCCTGAGTAATAGATGGGTTATAACATACCGACCTCTTCCCAAAGTAAAATGGTACTGACTGCACAATCTGATACCGACACATAGATAATTAATTTCCCCCCCATAAATGGTTTAGGCAGTATATCCAGGGACATCAAATATTCTTGAATTTGGAGAAACGCGGCTGAACACTCCTCGGTCCAATTAAACTGTTTCGCATTCCGTAATACCTTGAAGAAATGTGCACATTTGTCCGATGATCGAGAAATAAACCTGTTCAATGCCGCAAATCTCCCTGTTAGAATCTGGACTTCCTTGATATTCCGAGGCGGCGTCATAGTTGTCAAAGCTTTTATCTGTTCTGGGTCAGCTTCTATGCCCCTTTCACTTATCATATAGCCAAGGAATTTACCCGATCGTACCTCAAAAATGCATTTTTCTGGATTCAATTTCAAATTGACTTTACTTAGATTGTTAAAAGTTTCCTCCAAGTCAGACATATGAATCTCGTCCCGCAAACTTTTTACAAGCATATCATTGATGTAGGCTTCGACATTCCTACTAATTTATCCCTCAAAGGTTTTGTTGACCAAATGCTGATAAGTTGCTCATGCATTTTTTAGGCCAAACGACATATCCTTGTAACAATATAATCTTCTCCTGGTGATAAACGATGTGCTCTCTTCATCTTTTTCAGCTAGTCTGATTTGATTATACCCTGAGTAAGCAACCATGAAGGACAATAATCGATTGCCCGAAGTTGAGTCCACTAACTGATCAATTCCGGGCACCGGAAAAGGATCCTTGGGACAAGCTCTATTCAGGTTCGTGAAATCCGTGCACATCCTCCACTTGTCATTCTTTTTCCTGAGTAATAGATGGGTTATAACATACCGACCTCTTCCCAGAGTAAAATGGTACTTGAAGAGTTGAAAGTTAGTCCGAGGGAGATTTTGTTAGATGAGGATTTGTTGATAGGGGATTTTGTGACAGAGGAATACTTAAGAATTAAATCTAGAGAGAGAAAGAGTTTAAGTAGTAGAGAGAGAAACTTGTACTATTCATCTCGAAATTCGTGAAGCGTGTGAGGTCCTTTTATAGTACAATTGTGGACCCCACACGCTTTAATTCGGGTGAATTACATCTCTTGGTCCCTACTCTAAAATTCTTTCCTATTTTGGCTACATCTCTACAATTAACGCATTTTGGCCCATATACATTTATTTCTATGCATTTTGGCCCTTATACATTTATTTCTATGCATTTTGGCCCTTATACATTTATTTCTATGCATTTTGGCCCTTATACATTTATTCTCCTTATCAGTAGCCCCCCAGTCTTAGTAAAAAATTGTTTTGCTAAGACTGAATAATTCTTCTAATCGGCCAAAATCTCTTCGAGCTCCACAGGTCCCTTAGGCATAAAAGTCGCTTCTTCGAAAGATTGCCTCTTCGAACTTCATAAGTCCCTCAGGCCTAAAAGTCGCTTCTTCGAAAGATTGCCTCTTCGAACTTCATAAGTCCCT
Organism: Limnanthes douglasii subsp. nivea; assembly: GCA_036936605.1. Classification (NCBI taxonomy): domain Eukaryota; kingdom Viridiplantae; phylum Streptophyta; class Magnoliopsida; order Brassicales; family Limnanthaceae; genus Limnanthes; species Limnanthes douglasii. The sequence goes on from JAUPFV010000004.1 coordinate 132,674,018, forward strand.
CAGGCATAAAAGTCGCTTCTTCGAAAGATTGTCTCTTCGAATATCTACCAAGACCCCTTCGAGTTTCTGCTGTACCAAGTAGCCCCCCAATCCTTGCAACATTTTAAGTAAAATGCTCATCGGACAATTGTATACTTAGGCGAAAAATGGTGCTAGGATTGATGATGTCACTGCGCAGATACCAACGTCAGCATGTGTTTGAAGAAACGGTACCTATTCTTTTGTCAGAAAACCCTTCCGCTTCCCATGACAACCTCTGACACAAGCCTCTTCATCTTCTACTTTAGCTAGGCTGTCATATATTACTCACCTATAAGGACCATCATGCCCCTAGGCAAACAACACAAAAAATGTCCCCAGGCTCATGTCATCAAAGAAGCCCACTAAGCTTCTATAAATACCAACCTCTTTCTTCATTAATGTAACTTCTGTTCAATCATTTCTAGAGAGATAAAGCTGGCGCATAAAGCTCGTCGAATTCCTGATTGGCTGTTGATTAGTAAACGGTTCGAGGAGAGGGTTGCCGCTGGTGAAGACGTAAGGCCTCATCCCCCGCCATTGACTACAACATACTTCGGTCCTTGGCCTCCTTCGAACAATTCGACGGCCATTATACCTCGTGAGGTAACTCGTCAAAGCTTACTCAGCGAAAACAACCCTCCGAAAGAAATGGGGAAAGAGAAGTCTCACAAGCACTCGTCAGGTTCGAAGAGGAAAAAGTCCCATAGAGATAGAAAAAATTCTCACGAGCGAAAACGGGCTAGGGGGGCTTCCCTAACCATTCGAGAACCCACTGTCTCAACCAATGTTGAAGACCACCCCCAAAAATCTCCAAGCCCGCGAAGGACTTCGAGGAGTCCTCCTCGGAACTCAGTTAGTCCTCCTCGAAGGCAAAATTTGGAGCACAATGTCGAAAGTCCTCCTCGAAGGCAAAGGCTAGAACACAACACTGGAAGTCCTCCTCGAAGGCAAAACTTAGAACACAACACTGAGAGTCCTCCTCGAAGGCAAAATTTGGAGCACAACACTGAAAGTCCTCCTCGAAGGCAAAACTTAGATCAAAGTACTGAAAGCCCTCCTCGAAGACAAGGAACAGAAGTTTCTAGTCTGCCCTCCACACCATCCATGACCATCCATGGTACTCAGTTCTCTCCTTCAAGAACACTTATCACCGAGGAGGATATGCGGATTAGGCATGAAGAAACGTTAGACCCCATAGTTATGAAACCTTTCAACAAGTTCCTCGGCCGGAAAAAACCCATTACTTCCTTGTCAGTCCCTGCAAATGGTGGTACTTCCTCTTCGGCAATATCCGAGGAACAAGCTCACCGGATTGCGCCAAAATCGAAGGGAGATGTGACTTTGCCCTTGGAGTTAGACAACATCGCCGGAAATAATATTAGAGGCATCGAAAACAAACATATGGTGGCCCTGGCTAATATCAAGTACAAGTACTTTTCGGAGGATGAAGAGACAATGCTTAGGGCTCGATGGGGCATTCCTTCTTATATTAATATCAGATTTCCCTCCGAAGGAGAGACGCCATTGTCTGTTAGGGATCACGAGGTGGTGGTCTATACAGAAATCATGAACTGGGGGTTAAGGTATCCCTTAGACCCCTTCTTTATTGAATACCTTGCCAAAATAGATCTCTGTCCCTCACAAGTTGGGCCCAACATGTGGTTCACATTGATGGCTTGCATAATGGCCTCAAGGCTTTCAGGCCAAGAGTTTTTGCTGGAACAAATAATCGGTCTAGCTGGCCTTGCTCGAAACCCGTACTTCCCCTTCTACTCAATGACATTCAACCGAGGGCAAAAGGTGTTAAAGGACCTCTTGGAAGCAGACAAAAAATGGAGGCAACAGTTCCTTTTTTTCTCTGGATGTTGGGAGACCGGCTCCCAAGCCACCCCTTCGAATCCACATAAACTCTCCTTGAAATGGACCATGAAATGTAAGTGCTCCTCGAAGCGTTATACGCCCTCGAATGTTTAATTTTTCTGTACATTTTTCTAAGTCAATTACCTCTTCGAATCTCATAGTTGCCTCGAAGAATTGACACCCTTGAAGACACATACGTCTTCGAACAGCATATTTAGTATAACCATTTTTCTCCCTTGTTATTTGCTTCAGCTATGACCGGAGTATCCAAACCCTACACCGACTATGTCGAAGGAGCTACCACTGTTTTCACTAACCTTCGCTTGTGGGCAAAAGAACAGTGGGATAATCGTTTTCGCCGTTGCTTCGTCGATGAGAACTTGGCCAGAAGTCGACTCTGGAGGCTCAACCCTCTGGATCGTATAAGTATGAGGGGCCTAATGACTCCACCTTCTGAACGAGAAGTGTTAGAGCGGTGCAGCAAGCAGGACGTAATAATCTATCTACCCAAACGCTCACGTTCGCAAAGTCACCTGGATGAATCTCCAGAAGATGAAGCCACACCGCCTCAACCAACAAATCCCAAACCAATCGCAATGACTCAAAAATCAAGCTCTTCGAAGAACATAGGGGCCTCGAACTTCAGTAATCTTCGAACAACCGAAACCCGTCGAACAGATGAAATCCCTCCAACAAATGCTTCAACAATATCTACTCCTTCACCTGCTGCTACTATCCTTCCACCCAAGAAAGACAACAAGAAAAAGGATTTGAAGGGAAAGGGCATTCTGCTTGAGCCCATCGAAGAGCAATCTGAAGGAGGAGAAACTCCTGATAACGATGAAGGTACAAACTTCGACAGAGAAGTTCAAGATGGCGCAGTTGATGCTGAAAACAGGGGTGGCCTATCACCCAAGGAAGCCTCCTACCAAGCTGTGCACTCTCCTCTAACTGAAGCGTCTCAACCAGCCTCCTTCGAAGGCAGTCCAAGACTGGCTCCTGTCCATGCCCCTCGAACAAATCCCCCTTTATTGGTTCACCCTGATGTGGCCTGTGGCAATTTTTCTGAGTTCGACTCTGCGGATCTAGGGTCTCCTTCGAGCTCATTCGAGGTCCCTTTAGATGATGAATTTTCAATGAGTCTACGAAGGCTGCTTCATACATCAGTGAATCGAGGAAAGAAGATGCGCCATCTTGAGAAGCGCAAGAATCACTACAAGTTCAAAACATCAGTTGCTGCTGCTAAGCTCGAAGAAGCCAAGAAGGAGCATGCAGTGATCGAAGGCCAAGCTGATGCCTTGTATGAACGTCTTTCTGCTGCTGAGCACTACATAACAATAATAGAACAGTGTTGCCAAGAAGAGAGGGAGTTGTATAAGAAAAAGACTGACACCCAAGAGCTGTTGATCGCTGAATATAAAGCAGGGCATCGCAAGGCGTGCGATGCATTCGAGCAATGCAGTGAGGGTTTTAAGAATGTAGTCGAGGAGCGCGACAATTTGAAAAGAAAATTAGAGGTTTCTCAGTGGAGATCGAAGAGGCAAAGGAAAAAGGTGCAGATGCTTATGCTGCCACATGTTCGAAGACGTTACAAGCTCGAGACACTGCCACTCGAGCTGGCCTATTAACCCAAATATACACTGAGCACCCTGAGTATGAACTGGGTCCCTTCTGGAAGCTTGTCCCCCCAGAACTTCGTCCACCCCAAATAGTTGTCAGTGAGAGTGAAGACTCAGAAAGTGAAGGGAGTGATAATTCGAAGAACGCCGATTAAACGAAAGGGTCGTAGGTAGTTTTTTGTATGGCCTAAAAGGCCTTTGTTCTTTTTTGTAATGGTTAGAAGTTGTTGTGCTTTTTCAACAAGTAATTGGAAATTTAACTCATCAATGTATTGTTCTTCGAATTTATCATGGCACTAGCCCTTCGAATAATCAACATTTGGACCAATTTATCATTAGGCCTGCGACAGAATTTGAAAAATTGACCTGGCCTTCGAAAAATTTGCATTTAGAAAGATTCAACAAGTGTTATACTTGTAGTAACGCCTTCGAATTTTTGCCCATCGAACAACTATGTATAAGAAGGCCTTCGAATGTCAACCCGGTGGGTCGTCGAAAAATTGTTACTTAGGCAGATTCACCAAATTTTATTTTTATAACTAGGCCTTCGAAATCCAGCTTATGTGGCCTTCGAATGTAGTCCTTCGAAAAATATTTATTTAAACATGTTCCAAGTTTTATATTTATAACTAGGCCTTCGAACTCCAGTTTATGTGGCCTTCGAATGTAGCCCTTCGAAACATAAGTACTGAAACATACGTACCAAGTTTTACACTTGTCATTAGTCCTTCGAATTCCAACGTTCGTGGCCTTCGGACAATTTGTAGGGTCTCCGAGGAAAAGAAATTTAGACCTATAATGAAAAACATAATGTGATCTTGAAAATAGTTTGAAAGTCCCTAAATCATCGTGGCACACCGTCATGTGACCCGAAGAATAGTTTGAAAATCCCAAATCATCGAGGCACATCGTCATGCGACCCGAAGAATAGTTTGAAAGTCCCAAATCATCGTGGCATATCTTAATGTTAATTTGGTTCAGGAAATAGGTCAAAGGACAATGATTCGAGACACATATTAATGCAACTCAAAAAATAATGTGAGGGATAATAATTCGAGGCACATGTTAATGTGACCCAAAAAATAGTGCGAGGGACAACAATTCGAGGCACATGTTAATGTGACTCAAAAAATAGTGCGAGGGACAACAATTCGAGGCACATGTTAATGTGACTCAAAAAATAGTGCGAGGGACAACAATTCGAGGCACATGTTAATGTGACCCAAAAAATAGTTAAAGGCAAAGAAACGTCGTATTAATGGGATCACTGAAACACCTCATTAAAACCTTCCTGTGCCTAGCAGGGTAGGAAAGAGTGTGTCCTCACCAAAAGTTTTCTCGAAGTGTACAAAGAAAATAAAAAGAAATACAATATTCTATCTGAGCTCTGCTAATCGAGGTACAATTTTAAATGCTCAATATTCCAAGGTAAGCGGAGATATCGCCCATCTTTATCTTTTAGCCGATATGTGCCTGGTTTAATCTTGTCGGCGACCTCATAGGGGCCTTCCCAATTAGGGCCTAGCTTCCCCAGACTCTTGTCCTTAGTGTGTAAGAAGATTTTCCGTAGGACCTTGTCTCCTACCTGAAAGTCCCTACGGTTGACTTTGGATGCGTATCGACTCCTCATAAGAGTTTGATAATGAAGGGAAGTTAATTGCGCCCGCTGTCTCTTTTCCTCAACCAAGTCCAGAGCCAATGTTTTACACGCGTCATTCGTGTCTGCATCATAAGTTTCTATTCGATGTGAAGGGAAGAGGATCTCCGACGGGACCACGGCATCCATTCCATAAACTAAGGCAAAAGGTGACACAGCGGTAGCTGTTCGCGGGGTCGTCCGATAAGCCCATAGCACTTCTTGTAAATAGTCGGGCCATTTCCCCGCCTTACCTTCTAGGTTCTTCCTCAGCCCATCGAGGATGGTGCGATTGGTTACTTCTACCTGGCCATTTGCCTGAGGATGAAATGGCGCCGAGAAACATTGCCGTATACCCCTTGATACACAAAAACTCTGAAATTCTTTGTTATCAAATTGTGGACCATTGTCCGTCGTAAGCTGTAATGGCATACCAAAACGACAACAGATATTAGACAAAACAAATTTAATCACATCCTTGGCCTTGGTTCCCGCAAGTGGCTCAGCTTCTACCCACTTAGTAAAGTAATCAACGGCTACAATTATCGTCTGTCTGCCCCCAGAGGCCATAGGTAGAGGTCCAACCAAGTCGATGCCCCATCTGTCAAAAGGAACCGCCTCTGGGATGCTTTCCATCAGTGCTCCTGGCTTGTGGATTATATTAGCGTACCGCTGGCACGTGTCACAACGCTTAACCAAATCTCTTGCATCGGCTGAAATAGTTGGCCAGTAATAACCTGCCAAGAATACTCGGCGAATCAGAGCTTTATATCCACAATGGGCGGATCCTTCGCCATCGTGTAACTCGGAAAGGATAATTTGTGAGTCGGGTCCATTCAGGCACCTCAACAATGGCCGACTCAGAGACTTCTTATACAACGACCCGTCCAACAAAATGTAACCGTGAGACTTGAATCTTATTTTTCTGGCTTCATATTTGTCGGCGGGCAAGATGTCATGAGCCAAAAAATCAATGATGACTGTTCTCCAATCAGGGGTAATCGCATGATTTTCCTCTGAGACATTCATCACATGGTCCTCAGAGATAGAGATCGACGGGCATGTCTGGGTCAAAACCCAAGGATAACCTTCGGTTCGAGAAGCAGAAGCAAGAGAATCCGGGATGGCATTCATTTCCCGTCGGACATGCTCGAACTTGACGCCTTCGAACCCCGACGCCAAATCCTTTATCAGCTTCAAGTACTGTACCAATGTTTCCTTCCTTGCCTCGGACTCTCCTAAAACCTGATTTATTACCAACTGAGAATCACTGACCAACTTTATCCGTCGAGCTCCGCATATCTGAGCTAATCGTAGGCCGGCTAAAGCTGCTTCGTACTCAGCCTCATTATTGGTGGCTTTGAAACCGAAACGGATGGCTTGAAACATGGGAACCCCTTGCGGGGATATTAATTGGACACCTGCCCCGCAGCCTGAAATGTTCGACCCCCCATCCGTTCGAACTACCCATTCTTCCTCAGCAACTGTATCAGATTTTTCGTGTTCGTCCCTGCCAGAGTGAAATTCGACCAAAAAATCCGCTAACACCTGTGCCTTTATTGCTGTGCGAGGTTCAAATGTTATGTCAAAGTCTCCCAACTCAACGGACCATTTGGTCATTCTGCCAGAGACGTCTGCTCGCTGTAATAGATTTTTCAGGGGAAACGTCGTTCGGACCACAATTGGATGCGCTTGAAAATAAGGTCTCATCTTTCGCGCTGCTGTCACCAACGCCAAAGACACCTTTTCCAAAGTAAGATACCGCTTTTCGGCATCCAGCAAACTTTTGCTGACGTAATATATTGGCCTTAGGAGAGCGTCAGCTTCTCGGAGGAGCACGGAACTAACCGCACACGCGGATACCGCTATATATACAATCAATGTCTCCCCCACCAATGGTTTAGATAAAACCTCCGGAGAGGTTAGATACTCCTGGATTTGACGAAATGCCGTCGAGCATTCTTCGGTCCAACAGAACTGTTTCGCATTCCGCAAAACTTTAAAGAATGGGGCGCATTTGTCCGACGAGCGGGAAATGAATCGATTGAGGGCAGCCAATCGCCCTGTCAGAATTTGTACCTCTTTAATGTTTCGAGGAGGGCTCATAGTGATCAACGCCCTCAATTGCTCCGGGTCCGCCTCAATACCTTTCTCACTGATCATGTAGCCAAGAAATTTACCCGACCGTACTCCAAAAATGCATTTTTCCGGATTGAGTTTTAGGTTAACCCTACGCAAGTTGTGAAATGTCTCTGTAAGGTCGGCAAAATGGTCTTCGTCTTTCTCACTTTTCACCAACATGTCGTCGATATAAGCTTCCATATTCCTCCCAATCTGCTCCTCGAAAGTCTTATTAACCAGTCGCTGATAAGTTGCCCCCGCATTTTTTAACCCGAATGGCATGACCTTGTAGCAGTATAGACCTCGCCCGGTAATAAAAGAAGTACTCTCCTCATCGTTAGCAGCCAATCGGATTTGATTGTATCCTGAGTACGCATCCATGAAAGATAGCAACCGGTTTCCGGAGGTCGAGTCTACTAACTGATCAATGCGCGGGACGGGAAAAGGATCCTTAGGACAAGCACGGTTTAAATCTGTGAAGTCGATACACATTCTCCATTTGCCATTCTTCTTCCTCACCAACACCGGATTCGATGCCCATAGGGGATAATGCGACTCGCGAATATGACCAATACTTAAAAGCCGTTCGACCTCCAACAAGATCGCGGAGGCCTTTTCCGGGGAGACAGGCCTCCTTTTTTGAACTATTGGTCGGACATCCGATCGCAAGGCGAGCTGGTGACATATAACCTCCGTCGGCACCCCCGTGACATCCTGTGCACACCAAGCAAACATATCGAGCCTGTCAGATAAAAAATTAATTAACTTTCCTCTAAATTCGGGGGAGAGATGAACCCCTATTTTCAGAACTTTCCCAGCCATGAACTCGTGTGTCGTAGAGTCCTCCTCGGGGACCTGAAATCCGGGGGCCTCCCTCGGATCATCACAAGGAATGACCTCGGAGGGTGGCCCCTTTAATTGCTACGCTGAGTCAGAGGGTCCCCCTCGAACTCCCTTAGAAGACAAAGCGATTTGGTAGCATTCTCGTGCCATCTTCTGGCTACTTCTGACCGTGCCAATGTTGTTCCCGATTACATATTTTAGGCATTGATGCACCGTGGAGATGACGTCGTGCATCCGTGACAACCAAGAGCGACCAAGGATAGCATTGTATGAGGTGGGCGCGTCGACCACAATGAAAAGTACCTCTACCTCTTTTTTGAACGGTCCACGACCCAACTCCACCACGCATTGAAATTCTCCCACGACAACTGCCGTAGCGCCAGTGAAACCTATTATCGTTCTGTCAGATCTTCGGATGACCGGTGGGTCAGAAATACGGCGATAGGTACTCATAAACAAAATGTTAGCAGAGCTTCCTGTGTCGATAAGTATTTTCTGAACCTGATCCCCGGCGATGCCTGCCGCGATTACTACGGCGTCCTCATGAGGGCCTGCTACATTACGCATATCATCATCATCGAAACAAATAATAGGGGAAGGCGATCGATGCATTTGTGCGGAGACTCCAGCTTCGATCTGGGTGGTCAAATTCACCATGTGCCTCTTGCGCGAGCTGTTCGAATTCCCTGCGATGGTGTCTCCACCAAAGATTGCTAAAGACTCAAAAAATGCACACAGACTATCCACTTTCCCCCTTGGGATTTCTTCTTCGACCAAGTTCACATTGTTCCTCCCAGCTTTCGGGTCCAAATATTCCTGTTCGATGTCAAAATCGTCAACCCCTTCGGAAATTACCATTGTTGTATCAGTATTCTTTGAGACAGCTTTTACCACGGCATTCTTCTGGGAGTGCTTTTTGACATATTCCAACAGCATTCCATTTTCGATGAGAGCCTGCACCTCCTTTTTCAGGGCTATACAATCTTTGGTGTCATGGCCCACATCCTCGTGATACTTGCAATATTTGTTGACGCTTCTGTTCTCCCTCGGTGTTTGTATAGGAAAGGGTTTTCTAAACGTGACCGAATTTTTGGCTTTATCAAATATTGCAGCGACATTTTCCGTCAACTCCGCATAGTAGTCGGGCCGAGTCCATTTGTTTGACATGTATCTTCCCCCCTGATTGTGATTCGATTGATTGCCATAATACTGCTGATTCGATTTTTGCCTTGGAGGATAGTGACCCGTGCTTTTAGCCTGAACGGTCAATCGAGGGCCCTGAGTGCTTGGTTCAACCCGTTGAAGCTGATTGTGGTCCAATTGCTCTCCGGGCCCTTTCTCTGAGGCTTGGGTTTCTTCCACCAAGATTCTCTTCTCAACTTGATCCAGCAATGCTCCAAAAGTCATCGCTTGGCTTTCAGCCACTGTGTCTTTCAATAACCCGGGGAGCAATCCCATTCTGAACGCTGCGAGCGCCACCGAGTCCTTGCAGTATTCCATATCCGTCTTGGTTTTGACAAAACGATTGGTGTAATTTTTGAGGCTCTCCCCCACTTTTTGTCGGCAGTATATTATGGTGTCCCCGTTGGCCCGAAACTTCTTGCTTCCCACGAAGTGCTGTCTAAAAATGTTCCAGAACATGTCAAAGTTCTTAATGGACCCCTGAGGTAACCTGTTGTACCACTTGGACGCCACTCCCTTAAAAGTCTGAGAGAATGCTCTGCACAGGAGTTTATCATCGTCGTCAAAGTTTATCATAAAATTCTTAAATTGCTCGATATGATTATCCGGATCTTGAGTTCCGTCGAATTTTTCAAGCTTCGAAATGTCAAAATGCTTTGGGAGATTTCCTACTAAGATCTCCGAAGACAAAGGAGAGGCTCTCCAATTGTGCCCTGTTCGATAAACATTGGACCTCAGATTATCATTGTTCGAGAAGTACAAGCCCTCCTCGGAGGGCAAAGTGTATTGTTGCTGCCATTCCGAATTCCGAGGACCGACATTATCCTTCCCTGGGCACTTCACCTGTTCATGAGAGCGATCATCTACTCGGTCGTGGCGACTCTTCTCCCGTGAGGATTTCCTCTCCGAGCTCCTTCCCCTCCGGGCTTCATTTTGCCTTCGACCACGCTTTTTCTTCCGGTGGCATCTTCGAGGAGAAGATTCAGAAGTGCTATACCGCGAATAGCCGCTCGAAGAAGCTGAGTCCGAACGGTACTTGTCTTTCCTCCTTGGAGATCGTCGCTCACGCCTCCGGGACCTATCATCCCTTTTCTTGGGACGAGTTTCAACGTCCCGTTCCTCCCTTTGCTCGACGGGCTCTCTCCTTATCTCAGATCGAATGTTTCTTTGGGCGGCTTCTTTCTCCGCCTTCAACTTTTCGATTTCCAGCAACAGTTCATTCCTCTGAGCCAAAAGAGCGGAGTCGTCAAAATCATTTTCAACTCGCCGACCTCCCTCTCCTTCGGACTCCAAGTCATTTCGAAAGTCATCCCCTTCCATGTTTTCCTCGCAGGGATCAACTAGATCGTCCCCCCGACCTTCCATGGTTCTCCTCGGAACAAGAACTATTTCTAGGGAGTGATGATCGTCGGAACGATTCTCGATTCCCACAGACGGCGCCACTGAAGAGTTGAAAGTTAGTCCGAGGGAGATTTTGTTAGATGAGGATTTGTTGATAGGGGATTTTGTGACAGAGGAATACTTAAGAATTAAATCTAGAGAGAGAAAGAGTTTAAGTAGTAGAGAGAGAAAGTTGTACTGTTCATCTCGAAATTCGTGAAGCGTGTGAGGTCCTTTTATAGTACAATTGTGGACCCCACACGCTTTAATTCGGGTTAATTACATCTCTTGGTCCCTACTCTAAAATTCTTTCCTATTTTGGCTACATCTCTACAATTAACGCATTTTGGCCCATATACATTTATTTCTATGCATTTTGGCCCTTATACATTTATTTCTATGCATTTTGGCCCTTATACATTTATTTCTATGCATTTTGGCCCTTATACATTTATTCTCCTTATCAGTACTGACTGCACAATCTGATACCGACACATAGATAATTAATTTTCCCCCCATAAATGGTTTAGGCAGTATATCCAGGGACATCAAATATTCTTGAATTTGGAGAAACGCGGCTGAACACTCCTCGGTCCAATTAAACTGTTTCGCATTCCGTAATACCTTGAAGAAATGTGCACATTTGTCCGATGATCGAGAAATAAACCTGTTCAATGCCGCAAATCTCCCTGTTAGAATCTGGACTTCCTTGATATTCCGAGGCGGCGTCATAGTTGTCAAAGCTTTTATCTGTTCTGGGTCAGCTTCTATGCCCCTTTCACTTATCATATAGCCAAGGAATTTACCCGATCATACCCCAAAAATGCATTTTTCTGGATTCAATTTCAAATTGACTTTACTTAGATTGTTAAAAGTTTCCTGTAAGTCAGAGAAATGATCCTCGTCCCGCAAACTTTTTACAAGCATATCATCGATATAGGCTTCGAAATTCCTACCAATTTGTCCATCAAAGGTTTTGTTGACCAAACGTTGATAAGTTACTCCTGCGTTTTCAGGCCAAACGGCATAACCTTGTAACAATATAATCCTCTCCCGGTGATAAACGATGTGCTCTCTTCATCTTTTGCAGCTAGTCTGATTTGATTATACCCTGAGTAAGCATCCATGAAGAACAATAATCGATTGCCCGAAGTTGAGTCCACTAACTGATCAATTTGGTGCACCAGAAAAGGATCTTTGGGGAAAGATCTATTCAGGTCCGTGAAATCCACCCACATCCTCCACTTGCCATTCTTTTTCCTGACCAAGACTGGATTCGAGGCCCATACGGGGTACTGCGACTCTCGAATATGGCCTATGCTCAATAAACTTTCCACTTCCGAAAGAATGGTTGCAGACTTCTCCTGAGAAAGTGGTCTCCTTTTCTGGACAATAAGTCGAACATCAAGCCGTACTGCAAGTTTATGACATATTATCTCTGGTGGTACTCCCGTCACATCCTGTGCACACCAAGCATACATATTTAACTTGGTTGATAAAAACGCAATCAATATTTCTCTGAACTCAAAAGAAATTTTTACTCCAATCTTCAAAAAAATTCTATCTGCAAACTTATGCTCCTCGGAATCTTCTTCCGGAACCAGAAATCCGGGGGTCTCCCTCAGATCATCACAGGGAATAATTTCCGAGGAAGCCCTCTTTAATTGCTATGTCTTTTCTGATACTTCTCCCCGAACTCCTTCCGAGGATAGAGCTATCTCATAACACTCTCGAGCCATCTTCTGGATGCTCCTGATCGTTCCTATATTGCTTCCTACCACATATCTCAGACACTGGTGTACCGTCGAAATTACACCATGCATTCGGGACAGCCAAGATCGACCCGGAATCGCGTTATACGATGTTGGTGCGTCAACAACTATAAACAGCACTTCAATTTCCTTTCTAAATGGCCCACGACCTAACTCTATCACGCACTGAAACTCTCCAACAACCACCGCTGTTGCAACGGTAAATCCCACCATAGTTCTCTCAGATCGTCGTATAACAAGCGGGTCACAAATTCTCATGTAGGTACTCATAAACAAAATATTCGCGGAACTTCCCGTGCCAATAAGTATCTTCTGAACTTGGTCTCCGGCTATACCCGTAACGATAACCACCGCATCTTCGTGTGGGCCCGCTACGTTCCTCATATCATCATCGTCGAAACATATGATGGGGGAAGGCAAGCAATGCATCTGTGCCGAAACTCCTGCTTCAATTTGTGTGGTCAAGTTCACCATATGTCTCTTCCGTGAACTATTAGAATTCCCTAGCGATGGTATCTCCTCCAAAGATAGCCAGCGACTTGAAAAAAGCACACAGGTCATTTACTTTCCCCCTTGTAATAATCTCCTCCACCATGTTCACGTTATTTCTCCCCTCCTTGGGATCCAGATACTCTTGCTCAATATCGAAAACATCAATCTCTTCGGAAATCACCATTTCTATATCAGCGATCTTAACAACAACCTTTACCAGAAAAATTTTCTGGGAGTGATTTTTCACGAATTCTAACAACATTCCGTTCTCAATCAAAGCTTGCACTTCTTTTTTCAGAGCAATGCATTCCTTAGTGTCATGCCCAATATCCTCATGGTACTTACAGTACCTGTTAACACTTCTGCTTTCTCTTGGCAACTGAATAGGAAAAGGTTTTCTGAACTGCACCGTTGATCTTGCCTTATCAAATATCGTGGCCACATTTTCCGTTATCTCAGCAAAATAGTCCGGACGAATCCATTTTTTCGAAATTGGCCTTGCCCCTTGGTTATAACTTTGCTGATTACTATAGTTCTGTGGATTTGTTCTCTGCCTCGGCGGATACTGACTCGTACCTTTGGCTTGAACATTGGCACGAGGCCTTTCATTACTCGATTCGGACCTTTGAAATTGGTTATGGTCTAGCTGATCGCATGATCCTTTCTCGGATGCCTGAATCCTCTCTACTAGAATTCTCTTCTCTACTAGATCTGAGTTATCAAAGGTGTCACCGACGCGCCGGCCATCATGCGCCTCATATTCCATATCATTCCGATAAGCGTTCCCCACCAGTTTCTCCTCGCAGTCGTTAACAAAATCATCCCCTTGCTCTTCCATGATTCTACTTGGATTAGGAATTATTTCCAGAAAACGATTTCGTCAGAACAATCTTCGCTTCCCACAGACGGCACCACTGATGAATTTAGAAACAGCTCTAGCGTAATTTTATGTTACGAGAATCTTTTAGTGTCAAATTAGTATTAAGTTCTTTGTTAAGGAGCCTTTTTAGAGAGAGAAAGTAATGACTAGTCCACGTAGAGAGAGAACGCTAATAGTTATCATCTTTGTTAATGAACGCTAATAGTTATCATCTAATGTTTGGGGAAGGCTTCTAATTGGATTTGGCTAATGTAATACTCCCTTCGTCCCATAATATAAATTGTTTTAGAAAATAATTTTTGCCCCACAATAAATATCGTTCTCGCATATCAAAATAAAAATTAATATTATTTATTAGATTCCACCAAATAGATTTTGTCAAAGAAATTTTTTTATTACTTTTCTTAATATTCGTGCAAAACTCTAAAAACACATATTTAGAAACGGTGGGAAAAAATATATTTTATTTTCGCTCATATATAAAAAATCCAATAACCCAAAAAAATTCAATAAACGAATACGTGATAAAACCTAGAGCTCTTGAAACATACTAAAAACAAGTAATTATATATATATATATATAATCGAATATAATATAATATTGTTGGAAAATAACATGATATCATTCTAAAATCTAACAACTATTCTATTATATGAGATTTATTAGTTAAAAGAAGTTTTGTTCTTCCATAGAAAAATCAAACTTAAAAATATTCTTAAAATATGATAAAACCTTATCCTATTGATATTAAAGATAACTAACATTTTAAAAACATCTTTAAAATATGATATAATTTTATCCTATCGTTAAAAATATCTTTGAAAAAATTATATAAACCCCAAGCCTGCATTCAGTTCCCTTCACCCAGCTGAGATCACAGAGAAACGCAAACCTTAGCTTCTCGAGTTTTCATCTCTTTCATCTCTACTTCTCCCTAGCTTTGTATAGTTCCAGCGAAAGCGAAAGTCTTTTTTATTCATCTATCCACCGGAAGATATTTCCAGTGTTGGGAGAGGAAGCAATAGACCGGGAATGGCTCTCTATCTGCCGGAAGATATTGTGATGGAGATATTGTCGCGGTTACCGGTTAAGTCTCCACTGCAATTCAGGTTCGCCTCGAAATCATGGCTTTCTCTCATCTCTTCCGCTTATTTTGCCAAGTTGCACTTTAAAAGAGCCTCTTCGCTCCCCCCTGAAATCGGTTTCCATGTATTTAATCTAAACATGTTTTATTTATTTAAGTTATAGTAACCGTTAGTATTAAACTGAGTCTTAGAGTTTTATGTGGGTGTAGGAGTTACGTAACGGGCATTAAGTGAAGAGAGAAGTGGGATTAGTGGATCTTATTTTGTAACTCCCACCTCGTTTATTGCCTATTTATTTCCTTTGTACGCTGCATTTGATTAATCGAAGAAGTACCACAGTTTCACTTTCTCAAAAGGGATAATAGATTTGTAGGGCAACATACACTTTCTCTTTGTACCCACGGTCTATCACATTGAACATAAAAAGGGTTAATACTTGGTATCAGAGCTTTAGGAGGTGTTCATAACTTCAGATGGAGACGACAAGCAAAAGCTCCTTTGGTTTCAGCTACCCGATGTTGAGCAAAACCAACTACACTGCATGGGCTCTCAAAATGACGGTATTCATGCAAGCCCACGGAGTGTGGGAGGCAATCGAACCCAAGGACCCTAATGCTCCTGTGGAAGACAAGGTCGACAAAAAGGCACTCGCTGTTATTTACCAGGGAGTTCCAGAAGATGTCCTGATGTCACTTGCAGAAAAGAAGACGGCCAAGGATGCGTGTAAGGCTGTCAAAACCATGTACCTGGGAGCAGACAAGGTAAAAGCAGCTAGAGCCCAGACCCTCAAGAGCGAATTCGAAGCTCTAAGCATGAAAGACGATGAGCCATTAGACGAATTCTATCTGAAGCTGAACAGCCTGGTTACCAATATTCGAGTGTTGGGAGAGAAAGTGGAAGAGACATATGTGGTTAAGAAACTTCTCAGAGCGGTTCCCACAAAATTCTTACAGATTGCATCTGCTATTGAGCAATTCGGAGATCTGGAAGAGATGTCGGTAGAAGAAGTCGTTGGTTCTTTGAAAGCCCACGAGGAAAGATTGCGAGGGACAACAGAGAAACACCAGGGACAATTGCTGCTCACAGAAGATGAGTGGAGGAAGAAAGAAAGCGGCGAGGGGCAGCTTTTGTTGACTCGAGAAGAATGGTTAAGGAAAACCAATAGAGAAGGGACTCGAGGTGGAGGAAGTACTCGTGGAGTACGAGACAGAAGTAGAGTGAGGTGCTTTAACTGTCAAGCACTGGGACACTTTGCTGCGGACTGTCGTAAACCAAGGAAGGAGAAAGACATGACGAGAGAAGCAAATCTCTCGAAAATCCAAGAAGATGAGCCAGCCTTGTTGGTTGTTGAGGTCGGACAAATAGATATCGAATCTATGCTTCTGAAGGAGGATGGAGTGGTTCCAAAGCTACGAACAAACGCAGGTGAACAAAAGGAGTCACAGGTGTGGTACTTGGATAACGGCGCCAGCAATCACATGACTGGGCAACGTGGAAAATTCAAAAGCTTGGATGAGCGTGTCTCCGGGAAAGTGAAGTTTGGCGATGGATCGACCGTGTGTATCAAGGGAAAGGGAACAGTGGCGTTCCAGTGCAAGAATGGTGAAGAAAGGATGCTTGAAGAGGTATACTATATCCTAAATCATTGTAATAATATTATAAGCTTGGGACAACTCTCTGAGGCAGGGAATAAAGTCGTACTTGATGGGGATTATTTGTGGATTCGCGAGGCGAGTGGAAGACTATTGATGAAGGTGAAAAGGACAGAGAATCGACTATATAAGATCAGTCTTGAAGAAAGTAGAGCAACATGTTTCTTTAACAAGGTCGAAGAAGATCCTGATGATGTCGAGGTGAAAGGGATTGGATCCTCTAAAAAAGAGGATGGCTTAAATGATACCTCCATGGAGGAATATGGAAAAGATGAGAGACTCGATTTAGATGATAATGATCCTGAATATGAACCCGAAGAATATGGTGGAGAGGATTATGATGAGAAGGACACGGAGAAAGATGATTTGCATCAAAGGGAAGATGAAGATTATGAGGAAGTAGATGAAGAAGGATCAACTATTGCGTCTAGTTTTGGAAAGGCTATTTCTGAAACAAAGGAGCTCGAAGACTACAGACCTGAGGATATTTCACTATCTCTCTTGCGAATGATTTCGTATAATATTGGGCAGATATCTTACTTGAACGCACTCCGGTTCGGCCTTAAAAGAATATTTTTTGGAGGATTGTTTATAAGGGGCCATGCATATACGATGGACACTATATCTTTTGCTGTCCACTTCTGGTCAAATGGAGATATGAAAGCAATGTTCTTACGCCACGAAGGTTTTCTCGGAGCTGTGGGTGCATTCATGAGCTATGAAAAGCATGGTCTAGATGATTTGATGGTTCATCAGTTGGTTGAAAGGTTCCCGATGGGTGCGCCATATACAGGAGGAAAAATTCATGGACCACCCCTTGGCGATTTGAATGAGAAGATTTCATGGATGCAAAAGTTTGTGCTTAAGGGAACAGAAATTATCGCTCCTGTATCGATGACTCCTGCTGGAACCACTGGACTTGGAGGCTTTGAAGTTCCCTCTTCTAGAGATGCAAAAACGTATGAGCCGAACACCATTGATCTCGCAGATCCCGGCGAGCAAGAGTATTGGTTCACTGTGCTGTCGGGGCACTTGCCTGACCTGGTTGATATGGCAGTGGCAAGTGAGGGTGGAACAGATGATGCCAGAAGGCGTGGTGATGCTTTTGCTCGTGCGTTTTCTGCTCACTTGGCAAGGCTGATGGAAGAGCCAGCTGCATATGGAAAGTTAGGGTTGACTAATCTTTTGGAACTTCGGGAAGAGTGTATGAGAGAATTTCAATTCGTTGATGCATACAGAAGTATAAAGCAGAGGGAAAATGAGGCATCACTGGCTGTTTTACCTGACTTGTTAGAGGAGCTTGATGGTATGAGTGAGGAGGCAAGGCTAGATGCCCTTATTGCAGGTGTTCTAGCTGCAAATATATTTGACTGGGGATCTCGTGCATGTGTGGAGCTCTATCAGAAAGGAACAATTATCGATATATATAGAATGAGTCGCAATAAAATGCAAAGGCCTTGGAGGGTAGATGATTTTGATGCCTTTAAAGAGAGAATATTAGGATGTGGAGATAACAAGCCTCTCCCACATAAAAGAGCTTTACTCTTTGTCGACAATTCTGGTGCAGATGTTGTTCTTGTCGTGAGAATTTTAAGGATTTTAATGGCTACACCAAATCTCGATCTTCAACCTCATAAAAACGAGTCGATAGAGACCGCGGCGTCAGTATCTTGTGGTGGAGAGAGAGAAATGGCCGGTGGTAGTTCGATGCACCGATCGGGATCCCGGCCTCAGCTGGATTTAAGCAAGGCGGCGATCCAAGGGAATTCTGAAGAGAGAGATCCCACCATTCTTTTACCTAATCAATTCGATGATATTTCGCATTTGGCTCTTGATATCGGAGGATCTCTCATCAAGTTGATATATTTTTCAAGACATGAAGACCATTCAACTAATAATGATAAGAGGAAGAAGGCTATTACTAACACATTGGGTATTTCTAATGGAAGTAGGAGAAGCTTCCCTGTTCTCGGGGGAAGGTTACATTTCGTAAAGTTTGAGACCAGCAAGATCAATGAGTGCTTGGACTTTATCTATTCCAAGCAACTTCAGCATGGAGGAGTA
Organism: Limnanthes douglasii subsp. nivea; assembly: GCA_036936605.1. NCBI lineage: Eukaryota > Viridiplantae > Streptophyta > Magnoliopsida > Brassicales > Limnanthaceae > Limnanthes > Limnanthes douglasii. The sequence continues at coordinate 132,692,626 of JAUPFV010000004.1, forward strand.
GGCATGCGCAGCTGGAATGTTGAAGCTCCAGCAACTGAAAATGCTGTTATTAAGGCCACAGGTGGTGGGGCATACAAGTTCGCAGACTTATTTAAGGAAAAACTTGGTGTTACTATTGACAAAGAAGATGAAATGAATTGTCTTGTGGCAGGAGCAAACTTTCTGCTTAAGGCTATTCGTCATGAAGCCTTCACACATATGGAAGGTCAGAAGGAGTTTGTGCAGATAGACAGTAATGACTTGTTTCCTTATCTTCTTGTGAATATCGGATCTGGTGTTAGCATTATCAAGGTTGATGGGGAAGGTAAATTTGAGCGGGTCAGCGGGACCAATGTTGGTGGCGGTACTTATTGGGGACTGGGGAGACTTCTTACTAAGTGCAAGAGTTTTGCGAGCTCGGGAAGCTGAAGTCGAAGTTTGAAAAACATGTTGAGATTAGGGGGGACATGTTGCATTTTATGTATTTAATCTAAACATGTTTTATTTATTTAAGTTATAGTAACCGTTAGTATTAAACTGAGTCTTAGAGTTTTATGTGGGTGTAGGAGTTACGTAACGGGCATTAAGTGAAGAGAGAAGTGGGATTAGTGGATCTTATTTTGTAACTCCCACCTCGTTTATTGTCTATTTATTTCCTTTGTACGCTGCATTTGATTAATCGAAGAAGTACCAGAGTTTCACTTTCTCAAAAGGGATAATAGATTTGTAGGGCAACATACACTTTCTCTTTGTACCCACGGTCTATCACATTCAACATAAAAAGGGTTAATACCCTTCACCCAGCTGAGATCACAGAGAAACGCAAACCTTAGCTTCTCGAGTTTTCATCTCTTTCATCACTACTTCTCCCTAGCTTTGTATAGTTCTAGCGAAAGCGAAAGTCTTTTTTATTCATCTATCCACCGGAAGATATTTCCAGTGTTGGGAGAGGAAGCAATAGACCGGGAATGGCTCTCTATCTGCCGGAAGATATTGTGATGGAGATATTGTCGCGGTTACCGGTTAAGTCTCTACTGCAATTCAGGTTCGCCTCGAAATCATGGTTTTCTTTCATCTCTTCCGCTTATTTTGCCAAGTTGCACTTTAAAAGAGCCTCTTCGCTCCCCCCTGAAATCGGTTTCCATAAAATCATTGTTCCGGACATAGGTCACCGCATCAGATCTCTAGACTGCGAATCGTCGAGTAGTTTTGATGATTTATCTGCCTCTAGGTCGCTCAAATTGCCATTTTTGATGGATTTAGGGTTTATACTCTTAGGCTCTTTTAACGGTCTGCTGTGTGTTTGTAATGGTAGCTATGAGATGATCTATGTATGGAACCCCTGTACAAACCAGTACAAGAAAATACCTGCTCTTAACTATCCCCCGGATATGGAAGTAGTTAGATATGGATTTGGCTACGATTCAACCACAGATGACTATAAGCTTTTGATTGTTACCTTTTGTAAGAGTATTCTGGATACAAGTAGAAACAGTGGCAGTGCTATGATCAACATTTTCTCCTTGAAAAGAGGTAATTGGAGACACTTTGTAGATACAAAGTACCTTAACAAACAGTTTCATACCAAGCCTCTTTCTGGGATTTTTTCAAATGAAGCTGTTCATTGGATACTAACAGATTGCACCGATCGTGTATCGGATCCTGTGATAGTGTCTTTTGGGTTAGCTAAAGAGAGTTTCAGTATTATCTCTATTCCTGATATCTGCCGACAGTGCTCTCGTCTAAGTGTTTTAGAAGGTTGCCTCAGTTTAACTATGAATCTTTGGTATGATGGTCTTTCTACTCACACTATATGGATAATGAAGGACTACGGTGTAAGCTCCTCTTGGACTGAACTACTTAATATTCAGTTTCGTAACCGTGATTTCATTGTGTCTTCTCCATTGTGCCTCACACGACGAGGCGAAATCATATTAGCAAACCTTCATACTGGTTTGGCATCTTTCGATATTGACACCAAATCTCTCAAGGTACTTGCTACTGCCTGTCCGAATCCAATAGTTTATGTGGAAACTTTGATCTCTCCAAATGCCTCAACCGAGACTGTAAACAAAAGAAAAAGAAAGTATTCAGCATAGGACGACCATGCCTACTTGGTAACATGATCATCACAAAGATAGGGATACCTAAGCTTCCTCCACTCAACAATTTCATAGCTTTAGTTTCTTTTTGGTTTGCGAATTGCATTAGTCAATATATGGCTTTAACAACTTTTTAGATAATGTTCTCTAGATTTAGTACTTCCTTATTGTTCTCTACAGGTTTTGTAGGTTAAATTGCAGATTAGAGTATATTCTATGGAAGGATCATAGCATCTTATTTTTATTGTACTCATAACACATGTTGATTATATGATGTTAAAGCCAAATGATGATAGAGTTGTCAATGAGTTGAAAATTTGTTTGGATTCCGAGCTTCAATTTCTTCAAAACACTTTTTACGACAACGAAATAATGAGGTTATTCAAGTTAATTCTCTTAACCATAAAAAGCATGATTTAAATCTTCTTCAAAATGATATTCGGATTTATTGTAACTAATTATTTTTTAAATTTTCGATTTTGAATTTGAAGTCATGGAATAACCATTGGAAGATTGATCTACGATATGATTCTTTTATAGAACTTGAAGAACTTTTTGATGAAAATCATAATTTTGATACAGGTATATTATTATTTTTTTGAATTGCAGTGGTTCAGTTCTAAGCTTTTCAGGCACCAATTTGTGAATTTGTAGACGGAAATTTAAACATGTATGTAATAAGTGGATGATAAAAATATTACAAATGATCAAAGTTATTAGTTGAACAAGTAGGACAATCCAAAAAAATATTGAATCCTGTAATTCAGGATACTGCGTTGACATTCACTCTGGCTGGTGGATGGCCATTCTGTCATCTCTACAATCGGCTGAACAAAATGCACCCTTGTGCCCATACATGAACACGTCTTTACCCCTCTTTCAGTTGCTTCTTGCATAAGGCACGGACATTACCTAGCTTGATCCTCTTTGTATCTATTGTCTCTTCCTTTGGTGATTCAATCGTGAAGATACTCTGAGCCTTCTCCTCCACTGGTTGCCTTTTTTGAGGCATAGAAACCTTTGAAACCTTAACGTCAGGAACTGACATCTGCTTAATCAACTTAGGAATTGACATCTGCTTAATCAACTTAGGAATTTAGCTTTAAAGAATCCTTGAGAATGAGTGACACTATCTTTCATACTGGTATATGAAATCAAAGATAATAGGATAAACAAGAAAAATCTACTATAATTATTACACGATGTTTTGGACTAATATTTTTCCAATAAACTAAAAAAAAATTATTTTTAACAAAATGTTCAAATTAAATTTCAAAATTTTTTATAATTGCATAAGCTAAATATATCATACTCGCACCCAATTTCAAATCAAATCTTATTTATTAACAACAAAAAAATATTTGTCATCTTTTAAATTAAATTTGTTTTTCTACGATTTTAGTTGCTTGCTAGTTGTTTAATATTCATATATTTTTCCTCCAAACATAAAAACTTCTTCTTTATATTTTTTTAACCTCTTTTATTTAAAAAAATACAAAAACTAAAACATAATTCAATCGGAGAAGAGAAAGACGTATACTTTTCTTTTAAAAATTATCCAAAATTATTAACCTACCTATTATGAATTAGTTATATGAAAGTACTTTTAAATTCCCCATCTTATATCTTAAATCACTAAATAACGCGTTGCAAAATGGGTGTAAAAAATAAAAAAAATTAAATAGAACTTAGACAAACAAAATTATGGAAACCAAAATTTTGATGGAGGTGTGTAAAATCATAGGTAATAATATACGTAACTTTCCAATAGATAAAAAGGGAAAACTACTAAACTTATTGGATGATGTTTTGACTAATAAAAATAAAATTATTTTAGAACAAAGTTTTTAAATTTTATAAATAGATATTGATTTTAGTTTAATTGCGGTGAGGACACATGCGATGATTGGACTTTTTTATCGGTTTTTTGAAAGATGGTACATTCGGTTAATTTTGCTTTTATTTATTAATACTTTTCTAAAAAAATTGTTGGATAAACAAGCAGATAAATATTTTATTTTATTTTTTGACATTTATAAATAGAGGTTTGATACGTTTGATTTGAATACCGAAAAAATATAAATATTTTTATTTATTATTTTCAAAACGATTTTCAGAATGTTTTAGTAAATAAAGATTAAAATAACATTATATCATTTTTTTTAAATCTATAAATAAAGATTTGGTTTGTTTGATTTGGATAAAAGAAAATCGAGCTTTTATTCATTTATTTAGTTTTTTCAAAACTATTTTGAGAATGTTTATTGATTAAATAAATATTAACATTATACCATTATTTTTTAATTTTTTAGATCTATAAATAAATATTTTGCTTGTTTGATTTAGACACCAATACATTTTAGTGTTTAATTCCTCTCAATTTTATAACTTAAATTTAAAAAGATAATATATTATATGTTATTTTATCAAAATTATTTATTTTACTAATTATAGCTTTAATATAAATATATATTAGGTAATAAGGAAGATAAAGAAAAAAGTATCGTAAAATATTAGAAGGTATAATAATAAGGAAGAGAGAAATATGGTGGGATATGCTGAAATTTGAAAAACCCTTGGTACGCTGAAAACGATTATAATAGAATACCTAAACTACAAAAATAAACATGAATAACCATATTGCAATTAATTCATGAATGCAAATACACTAGTATAAAGCAAAATGTCAATCTTGACCAAACAAATTCCATATAAAATAATCCTAGAACCCTTCAAAAAAGAAATACAATTATTTTTTGAATGTACTATCATTTTGATAAATAAAATTAATTTTTTGGATTTATCTCTTCTTAGATCTGGTTCATATAGACTAATGTAAGAATATTATCATTGCCTCTTTTGATTTCTCGTCAACAATTATTTTATTTTTAGGACGGACCATGGTAAAATTGAGCAAAACAAATCTACAATTATAGTATGGTTCATGTGGCTAATATATTCTCACAACATCAACTCTTACCAAATGATCATTTATATTATTTAACCATGTATCATAATTTTCACAAATAACTTTATTTCTAGGAATCAATGACATTGTACTATTAAAGCAGGTTGTCATTTATTCTAAAATTTATTTGTGAAAAAATGAAGATCATCCTCTAAAATTCTAAAATAGATAACAAGATTGGAAAGATTTAGAACCAAATGAGAAGAAACAATAGGTGTTGAGCGAAGATACGTGGATTTTGAGTGAAAATGTGTGTTTCCTAAGAAGTAACAAGTAAAATTTTAGAGTTTTCTATGTATTCAGAGTTTCTTCAAAAATAAAACAAATAAAATGCAGTCTTAGCATCACCTCGCCACATAACCAAGACGCTACCGAGGCGAGTGTCATACTATTTAGGATGCCAAAAAAAGCTCGACGCGAGGAATAGAACATATGCACATACTCAAAACTCCAAGGGGAAATTTAACGAGGCGAATACATAGTCGTCTATGTGAAACGCACAACAGTTGAATAATGACAAACATATACGTGTTCAGAAAAACATAATTTCTTTAAAACATATATTTTTTCTCTTATATTTTTGTTGTTGGTTTATGTTAAAACCTATAGATAAATTTTTAGATTGAGAGATTAAAAAAACAACCTAATAATTCTTTTTTCATATATAGTGTTATTGTTGTCTCATTTATCAAATTAAATTTTTGATTTTTTGTTGTTTGTATCGAAAGTTTAAAATTTTATTATATTTTTAAATCAGAATTAAAAAAATATAAACGACATAAAATATAAAAATAAATATATTAAATGCATATTTAACAATGGTACTACTATAAATTTTGTTATTTATATCCTTAGATTTCTAGCCACTTGAAGAACATAAATAGGAAGGCAATATAGAATTTATTTACACCACTAGAACAAACTACAAATGAACATAGTCCATCGTTAGGACAAACCAGAAATATAAAATCAAATGAACATGTACTTATCTTCCATACCTCACGGGACTCCTCGACCAACACCAGAAATCCCTCATCAAAAATTAACAAAAGCTGATGCAGCTTTGATGACAAAACGGTCCCTCGAACTAATTCAAGACAACACAATTGTGGAAAATTTCGACAACTATACTTTAATAGCTAAATTTGCTATATGCATACCCAAAATGTTAGAGATTCAAAGGTTTTTTGATAATTTGGGATTCAATGGGCAGTATAATTTATCATTTTGGGATTCTGGACATATCATGATTGAAATAGAGCTCCAAAAATACCTTAGAAAACTATGGAGGATAAGTGTTTGGACGATTTCTCAGTTAAAGACGAGGATCTTAAAATGGACTAAAAGCTTCATTCAAAGAAAAGAGTCTCCTATCTCCCTCGCATTTTCTAAAATCCCTACCTACATATAAGAAGAAGAAAAAAATTATACCATTCCAAAAGCTACTGGTAATCCCTTGCAGGTATGGGTTCCAAAGAAAAACAAGGCCATGTACAACTCACGTATGGATTTAATGGAAGTTGGATGTCTCTAAAGATCCAACCACACAAATATGGATCAACTTTGGGACTCATTCTGGTTTGTGGCAGAAAATTACTTATGGTACCATGCCTCACTACTGTAAAGAGTGTTGGCACATTGGTCACAATTCCGCTGAGTGTAGGAAAATGTTAAAGCCAAACCTTGTTTACCTTCAACCTCAGCCTAAGTCAAATCTATTATTGTTAAAAATCATACCCAAGACTTACCAGTCTCTTGTTCTAGCCTTTCCATCAATCCTCTTCCTTCAGTTATCAACCAACAAGCCTTGTCGAACTCCCAAAATCAATCAAACCCTATTTTACCTACCTATGTCCATCGCAATAACATTTTATCTTCCACATTATATCATGATATCTTACCTGAAACTGAAATTAAGGATGCTCTTAACACTCTTGAAACAGGCCTCTCAATCACCACTTCCGTGAATCGTTCACCTCTTTCCCCTCTACTCTACTCACACTTTATTGCAGCTTACCTTCATCCCCTTCAGCCCCTGCAAAAAATCTATTCAAAGACTTTAATCCTCTTATAAAACATATAGCCACAAAATCTCTAAGTTTTACAGGGTCTGCCAAAAATGTTACTGGCTCTCATAAATGAATATATCAATCTTTTGTTAGAATACAAGAGATGTGGGCAACAAAATTACTCGAAGAAGATTAAAGGCTATTTGTAGATTTTATAAAGTTAACTTTTGTTGTTATTCAAGAGCCTCTAATTAGCTCTATCCTATATGTTGGAATAACTACATACCAATAAATTTGTGTACAATCTTTAACATAATGCTTTCCAGAATAGTTAATGACATAATCTCTCACCTTCTCCCTAAGATCATCTCTCAAGAGAAAAGTGGTTTTGTAATAGGTAGGCAGATTCAAGATAATATTATACTAATGCAAGAATTGATTCACGATCTTAACAAGAAAAAAAAAGGTGGGAACCTCATCTTACTGTTTGACATGACAAAGGATTTTGAAAAGCTTTCCCTCTCATTTCTTTATCAAAAATTTTAAGCTTTTGGTTTCAGTGAGGGGTTTACCAATACTATCAAAATACTTACTAGCAACTCTACTTTCTCTGTTATAATCAATGGTGTCCCTAAAGGTTATTTCAACTTATTTAATGGCCTTAGACAGGGGTACCTTATCACCTAGTCTTTTTTATCCTAGTTGAAGAGGTCCTTGTTAGAAGCTTAAACATTATCTACTCTCAAGATAATTCCGTTAGATACAAGAACTCTGGTCCTACCTGGATTTCTAGCTTAGCCTTTGTTGATGACATTTTTATCTTCACCAATGGCTCCTCAAGCCTCAACATCATCCTGAAATCATATCACGATGCATCTGGTCAAATAATCAATAAAAGAAAGTCTACGTTTATTCGCTCAAAAACAATTTCTCCAACTATAATTAACTTCCTTAAGATCAACACTGGTTTTAGTATGAAAAGGTCACGAATTAACTACTTGGGTATCGACATGAACATCAGAATTAAAATTAACTAGTTTGAATATCTCACATCTAAGATAAGACATAAAAAGTATGATTGGAATAAGATTCTCTTATCTTATGGTAAAAGGCCAACCCTTATTGAGTCTGTTCTAAATGTTATCTCTTACTATCACATGCTTAGCCTTCATATCCTTAAAGATGTTATCAAAAGGATTGAAAGTATCCGTAGTAATTATCTTTGGGGCTCTACAGAAGACCATAAAGCTAATAAATGGTCTGCTTTGAACAAGGTATGCCTTCCCTATAATGAAGGTGGATTAAACTTAAGAAAGTTTGATGATATGCAACTTGTATTTTCATGCAAGCTCTGGCATAAATTTAGAGAGAATAACTCTATTTTGGGCAATTATATGCACAATAAATATTGTAGGAACAAATATCCTATGAAAATCAAATTATCTCCTAATAATTCTTACACATGGAAAATATTAATGTGTATAATGCCAATTGATGGGTGATGAATTCAGAAACAGTTCTAGGGTAATTTTGTGTTACGAGAATCTTTTAGTGTCAAATTAGTATTAAGTTCTTTGTTAAGGAGCCTATTTAGAGAGAGAAAGTAATAAATAGTCAACGTAGGGAGAGAAAGTAATTATCTATTAATCCATCAGATTATCCACTCGTCCGTGGTCCTTTTATAGTACAATAATGGGCCTCACACACAACTTAATTCCTACCTTATTACACATTTAGTCCCCATATTTCCTCACTTATTTATATTAACCCCTTCTATTGTTCTTTTTTACAATACATCCCTAATAAAAAATACTTTCTTACAATTTTCGCACACATATTTGATTCGCCCTCATTAGTAGCCCTCGAGTCCTAGTAATAATATTTTTATCGGGACTGTAAATACATTTACAAGTTTCATCTTGTTTGTTTTAATTCTCCTCGAATAATACTTCTTCGAACAACGTCCTTTTTTGAATAGCTTTCCTCTTCGAATATCTTTTACTCTTCAAGTATTTTGGCTCTTCAAGTATCTTTGCTCTTCGAATATCTTTTACTCTTTAACTGTCCTCAAAAAATGATATTTTGAGAAACGTCTCTTCGAAAAATACCTATTCGAAAAATGTCTATTCGAAAAATTCCTTTCATGCAATACTACCTCTTCGAAGAATACCTCTTCGAAAAATTCCTTTCATGCAATACTATCTCTTCGAAAAATACCTCTTGTGCAATACTAACCGGTAGCCCCCCAATCCTTGTAATATTTTAGCAAAGCTTGAGCCATACTTCTCAGCAATTTTGTGCGTTGGAATTGACTGTCCCAACATTATAGAGTCTCACATATGAGGCTAATAAATTGCAAGGATTGGACTCATCGAAATTATCAGTGCGAACTGTCAGACCTCATGGAACAAATTCCCACCTTTATTATGACGTCATTAGTCGTAATACCTTGTCACCAAATCTTTTTAGAGATCTTTACCCTGTTCCCAATACTTTTCATCATTCGATTGCCTCTTCCCTTTCTCCCTCGTTTGTCGAACCAACTAAATTGCGCCTATATTGCCCATAATGCCCCTGGGCAAACAAAGGAAATGTCACCAGGCCTAACTTACCCTAAAATCTCATCTTCCTCCATAAATACTGACCTCCTTCAGTATCATTCCAAACTTTTCACTCTAAAATTTCTAGAGAGAGAAAGGTGGCTTATAAACCTCGTTGGATTCCAGAGTGGCTTCTAATTTGTAAAAACTTCCAAGAGAAAGTTGTTGCTGGTGAATAAGTTGAGCCTCAACCCCAACCTTCTGTCACTACGTTCTACGGCTCCTGGCCTCCACCGTAAACTCCACTGCCATCATACCCCTCGAAATTTCACAATAGAATCAAGTTTTCAATCTCAACATCCTCGAACCCGTGGGTAAAGATAGACATCACAAACATTCGTCTGGGAAAAGGAAAAGACACCATAAAGAAAAGAAGAACTCTCAGGAGCGCAAGCGCGCCAAAGGAACTCCCTTGGAAACCCCAGAGCCCCCTTTGGCTGTAATAGTGGAAAATCCTCCTTTAAAAACCGACGCCTCTGGATCGAGCCTTCTAGCCACCCCTTCGATAACGGCAACCAGGAGCCCTCGATTTTCTCCAGGAATAAACACCATTACCCGAAGACGAGCTTCGAACAATGTGAAACAAAGCCTTGGCTGCTAAAGGGAAAACAATTGCCTCAGAAAGTCTTGAGCCAGCAACTCAACCGATTTCTACTGCAGAGCAGAGTAAAACCATCGATCTACCCTTAGATTCTTCTAGTCAAACGATTACCGCTCTGCCAACAATGTCCAAAGAACAAGCTCGCCGGATTGCCCCTAAGTCTAAGGGAGACATCACTCTTCCCTTAGAACTTAATGCCATCGCAGGAAACAACATTCGAGGAATCGAAAACAAACATATGGTTGCGCTGCACAACATACCTTATAAGTACTTTTTTCCTTCGGAGGAGCCCATGCTGAGGACCCGGTGGTGCATTCCCTCGTACATTGACATGAGGTTCCCCTCGGAAGGTGAGACTCCTTTATCAGTGAGGGATAATGAGTTAATTGTTTATACTGAAATCATTAACTAGGGGTTAAGGTTTCCTTTAGACCCATTTTTTATCGAATACTTTGCCAAGATTGACCTATGCCCTTCTCAAGCTGGTCCAAATATGTGGTTCACACTTATGGCACGTATCATGGCTTCGAGGATTTCGGGCATCGAATTTTCCTTGGAAGAGCTCATCGGATTATTTGGCATAGCAAGGAATCCGTTTTTCCCATTTTATTCATTGACTTTTAGCAGAAGACAAAAGGTTTTATTGGACTTGCTAGAAGCTGATAAAAAATGGAGGCAACAATTCGTCTACTTCTCCGGCCATTGGGAAACATGGTCAAGAATCTACTCCTTCAAATCCACACAAACTATCCCTCTTGTGGACTAACAAATGTAAGTCCACTAACCTCTTCATTTACCTTTTCTCCTCGGATAATGATGTACTAACTTAAGACTTTTGTAGCTATGACAGGAATTTCAAAACCATACTCAGACTATGTGGAGAGTGCCATCACTATCTTCACCAAGCTTAGCGAGTGGGCCAAAGAATATTGAGAAAACAAATTTCACTTGTGCTTTATGAATAACAACTTGGCCATGAGCCGACTCTGGAGGTTGGACCTCCTTGACCAGTTGAACCTGAAAGAACTGATGACCCTCCCCCACAACAAGAAGTTCTAGAGCGAGTGACTAAGAAAGATATAGTCATCTATCTTCTGAAGCGCTCTCGTGCCAAAAGTCACCTTGGTGAATCCGACGAGGGAGTTTGCACAAAAGACCTTCAGTCAGACACTGAAGGATTAATTGCCAATCAAGAACCATCCTCTTCAGCCAACACTGTTGCACCACCCAGTGAAATTTCCCCTGCAACGAAATCTGTCCATCCTAGTAAGAAGAAAGATACCAAGACAAAAGAAAGCAAGAAAAAAGTTGTCTTGGAGCCCATCCAAGAATTATCCGAGGACGGAAAAACACAAAATGATGTTCAAGAAACTTCCCAAGGCACTGAGCTCCATGAGGTATCAAGTGAGCCTAAAAAAGAGACAAGAGAAAATTCAAGTCAGACAACCAGCTCTCCTCTTACCCAGGCTTCAAGTCCTGCTCCAATCGAAAATTCTCCTATATTAGCACCACTCCCAGTTCCCGGAAGCGATTCTCCTCAACATGTGGATCTCAATATTCTAACTGGTGAGTCTTCAGATTTTGACCCCACAGCAATCGGCTCACCTTCCAGCTCCTTCGAAATTCCTATGCATGATGAATTTTCATTAAGTCTTCGTAGCCTTCGTCACACTTTTGTTAACATGGGAAGAAGAATCCAGCATCTAGAAACCCGAAAAAACCACTACAAGTTCAAGGCGTCTCTTGCCTCCTCCCAAGTTGAAGAGGCCAAGAAACAATACACCATTGTGGAGAGTCAAGCATATGCACTTTATGAAAAATTGTATGTCGCTGAAAAATATGTCATTATGCTCGAAAGATACTGTCAAGAGGAAATAGACCTCTACCAAAAGAAGACGGGGGTTCAGGAGAAACATTTGACGGAGCTCCAAAAAGCTCACCAACTGGCATGCAAGGGATTTAAAAATTGTTGTGATGATTACGAGAAAGTTACGGAGGACAGAAAAACGTTGGTGAAAAGAATTGAAGATTTTCCTAAACAAGTTGAGGAGGAGAAAGAAAAAGCCGTAAATGCCTATGTGGCTAAGTGTGCGGACAACCGCAACGCTCGAGATGCTACAATTCGAGCAGGGTTGATCACCCAAATTCATGCAGAACACCCCGAGTATGACTTAGGCAGTTTTTTGAAGCTTGACTCCCCCGACCTTTGCCCTCCTAACATTGTGGTGAGTGAGAGTGAGGCATCGGATTTTGAGGAGAGCGACTCCTCGAAAAATTCTGACTAGTTAAAAAATGTTAGCATGTTTGGCAATTTTTGTATATAAGTCCTTGTAAGGAAATTTTTGTAACCCATCTGATTTACTGTGAGAAGCAGCCTCCTTGAGTTTCTGTGTATGCCAATTTTTGAAATGACAATCTTATAACTTGTTAATCTTCACATTTTTCATATGAGAGAATAAGTGTGTGCCAACTTGCGTTGAATGACTGCTTTATACCGATTTGCATCGTAATATTCATTATATGCTGCTCTAAGGCTACCTTAAAGAATAATTTGAGGCACCCAAAAAAGTTTATCTCAAAAGGAATAGTGTGAGGCAAAAAATATCGTTCTACAAAGAATAATTCAAGGCACAGAATATTGTCTGAGAAAGAATATTTCGAGGCAAAAAATGCAGTTGTATTAATTAGCTCATAGTGGCACCTCGTTAAAAACTTCCTGTGCCTAACAGGGTAGGAAAGAGTATGCCCTCGCTATTTTTTGTAAACCTGAAAATAAACCAAAAAAATATATTACATGCTCACTTCTTCCTTATTCCAAATACAACTTTAAGTGTTCGATATTCCATGGATGCGTAAGTTATCGCCCTTCCTTGTATTTTAACCTATATGTTCCCTGCTTTACTTTCTCCATCACTTCATAAGGGCCCTCCCAATTTGGCCCCAACTTTCCAAGACTCTTCTCTTTAGTGTGCAGAAAAACGTTTCGTAATACTTTGTCCCCCACCTTGAAATCTCTTTGCTTCACTTTAGAAGCATACCTACTCCTCATTAACGTTTGATAATGCAAGGATTTCAACTGTGCTCGTCGTCTTTTCTGTTCAACCAAATCCAATTCCAAGGCTCTACTTTGATCATTCAAATTTTTTGTATAAGCTACCACACGATACGATCGTAAGGAAATCTCTGAAGGGACAACTGCATCCATACCGTACACTAAAACAAATGGAGTTGTAGCAGTTGAGGTTCGAGGCATTGTTCTATAAGCCCATAACACTTCTTGTAAATAATCAGGCCACTTTCCAGCCTTTCCATCCAAATTCTTTTTCAACCCATCCAAAATTGTTCGATTAGTCACTTCCACCTGACCATTAGCTTGGGGATGGAATGAGGCAGAAAAGCATTTTCGTATGCCCCTAGAAAGGCAAAAGCTTTTAAACTTCTTGTTATCGAATTGAGGCCCATTATCCGTCGTGATTTTTACAAGTACCCCAAAACGACAGCAAATATTCAAGACAACGAACTTGATAACATCTTTCGCTTTTGTTCCGGCTAGAGATTCCGCTTCCACCCACTTTGAAAAATATCCAATGCTACGATTATAGTTTTCCTTCCACCAGATGCCATTGGTAGGGCCCCAACTAGGTCAATACCCCACCTATCAAATGGGACTGCTTCTGAAATACTTTCCAAGAGCACCCCAGGCTTTTGTATTACGTTTGCATAACGCTGACACGTGTCACACCGCTTTACCAAATCTTTCGCATCAGAAAAGATGGTCGGCCAATAATAGTCAGCCAAGAATACCCATCGAATTAACGCCTTATACCCACAATGGGTCGAACCTTCCCCATCGTGCAATGCTGACAGGAAAAACTGCGACTCGTCCTTAGCCAAACACCTTAGTAACGGTCTGCTCAAGGATTTCTTAGATAGGACTTCTCCTAACATGATATAACCATGGGACTTAAATCTGACCCTCCTAGCCATAGACTTTTCTGTGGGTAAACTATCGTTTTCCAAAAAGTGTACGATCTCTGACCGCCAATCACTTGTGATCACATTGCTTACTTCCTTAATGTCCATCAAATGCTCTGTATCGTCTGTAACCAAATGATGCTCCTGAACCAGGACCCATGGGTAACCCTCCGTTCGTGAAACTGCAGCCAAAGAATCACGGACGACATTTGTCTCCCTTCCAACATGCTCGTATTGAACCCCATCAAATTTGGCAACCAAATCTTTTAACACTGTTAAGTACTGGATCAACTTATCTTTTCATGCCTTAGACTCGCCCAAAGCTTGATTTATGACAAACTATGAATCACTGATCAATTTAATCTTTCTAGCTCCACATATTCTAGCCAATCGTAAACCCGCTAAGGCTGCCTCATTCTCTGCCTCATTATTGGTTGCCTTGAAACCAAATCGAATAGCCTGAAACATGGTTATCCCCTCCGGAGAAACTAATTGGACACCTGCACCACTTCCAGAATTATTCGACCCCTCATCCATTCGAACCAACCATTTCGTCTGATCCGATTGGTCAACAATCTCCATGTCGTTCCTTTTTTAGTGGAATTCGACCAAGAAATCAGCCAAAACCTGAGGTTTGATTGCCGTCTGAGGCTCGAATGTTATGTCGAAATCTCCCAGTTCAACTGACCATTTCGTCATTCTCTCAGATATATCCGGCCTCTGTAACAAACCTTTCAGGGGAAACGTCGTTCGAACAACAATAGGATGGGCTTGGAAATATGGTCTCATTTTTCGAGCAGCTATTACCAATGCCAAATCTACCTTTTCCAACTTAAGATATCGTTTCTCAGCATCCAGCAAACTTTTGCTAACATAATAGATGGGTTTCAACATACCGACCTCTTCCCGGAGTAAAACGGCACTGACTACACAATCTGATACCGACACATGGATAATTAATTTTTCCCCCATAAATGGTTTAGGCAGTATATTCGGGGACATCAAATATTCTTGAATTTGGATAAACGCGGCTGAACACTCCTCGGTCCTATTAAACTTGGTGAGGATAATTATCGCCTGAGGGTAGGCTTGTAATTTGTTTGATGTTTTAAGGAAGTATATGGGTGTTTTGTGTTTAGAGTAGAGAGTAAAGGGAGAATTAAGCTGGCTGGTTGCAGTTAATTTTCATTACACATATTTAATGCTGGTGGTTGGGTATTTATACCCTTACACTTGGGCCCTTATGGGCTTTCGGGTCATGTTTAATGGACCTAGGTCATGTTTAAAGACCCATGAGCTCTAAGTAGGAGAGCAAGTAGCTTAGTCGAGAAGTGTTTAGGTTTTTTAGTACTTTTGTCATAATTCGAACAGTTCTATTGGCTAAGTGTTCAAAAGTGCTCTGTCCGGTCTGGAGGGCTAGGTCCGATCTATCCCTGTCCGGGGAGCAAGCATAATTCGGACTCATCAAGAGCCCCTTTTTTAGGTGTTTGTCCAAATTCCTTTGTCAAAAACCTGAAAAATAGTCTGACGTCAGGGGTGGTTTGAATCCGGACAGGTCTGTCAATTTGGGCTATGGGATTATCCGGACTGATAAAGCTTCATGAATCCAAAATGGATTTTGCCAGAGTTCGTGGGACACGTGTCGCTTTCTGGTTGGTTCCTTCAGCCGTTTTTGCACCTTGAATTTCGAACCCACCTTCTTCGAAAAGCAACCTCTTAGTTAAAGGTGGTGACATCAGCGCCGTCTTTAATCATTACTAATCTTTTCGAATTCTCCTAGGAATCAAACTCCTTTTTCAGATTTACTATAAATTCAAACACACTTTCTACTGTTTTACCATCTCTCTCATATTTACTCTGCACTATTTTCTTAAAGCTTTCTCTCTCTAAAGCAAAAAACTTACCCAGATAGTTTATGTTTACAGCAAGGAACGCACTGATCAAAGGCGGGTGGCTCAACCTTTCTGAATTAGAGAAGGCACAAAAAGTCGAAAGGGAAAGACGAATAGCAGCAGGGTTACCCACTTCGCCTGTTAATAGACCAATTACTTCTGCCACAGAGTCAGATCAAGGCTCTTTTTCTTCTAAAGGCATCAAGCCAAGAAAGTTATTCCACACTAATCTCTCTCCCATCGTCTCTGGTTCTTCGGTTCAAGAATCGGAACCCACTGTCGAGCCAGGGGTAACTGTCACCAGTTTTAAAAAACCCTCACCCTTTATAGCAATGGGGTCAGATACGGAGCATTCCCCTCTAAAGCTAGTTGACCGGAGAAAGGGTCGGTTGGTCAAGGGGCAATCCTCTAAGAACACTCCCTCAAAGTCGGGGGCAATAGACAGCAGCACTGGGTCAGAGGTGCCTATTAGAGCTCCCAGGGACAGGTTGCCCGGTCCGGAGGGCACTAGTCCAAGTCTTCGAAGAGAAGCATCTGAATCAGAGCCCCAATCGGAGGCCAGAAATCAAGGGGACACTGAAGCCCACCAGTCTGGAGTTCAGGCTGAGCCGGAGCTGAACCCTCCCTCAACTACTGCTACCGAAAACCCTTCAACAATTATGGAGGATGTAATGGAGGACTCTGTCGAAGAGGCCCCATTTGAGTCTGAGCCCTCCGGTCAGACCAGTAGTGCTGATGTTGCCAAAAAAGACAAAGGCAAGGAGAAGCTGTGTTTGAAGCATCCGGATTTGCCGGAGAGTCTTGAAGGAAATGTGGGGCCTTGTTTTCACAAGGTCAATGTCAAGTACCTCCTTGCCCTGCAGAAAATTAACTACGCATTCATCCACACAGCTGAGCTGGGCCGGATGCGTACAAAGTGGGGAATACCGGAGAATGTGAAGATCAGGATCCCCATACACCCGGAGACTCCTATGGACTGTAAACTGAGTGAAGTTGTCATCTTCACTGAGCTGTTCAATTGGGGACTTAGACTCCCCCTGGACCCTGAAATTGTCAGATACTTCCATCTGATAAAGCTTTGCCCGAGCCAACTGAGCCCTAACGCCTGGTACACCCTCATGGCCTGCATCATGGCTTCAAGGCTCTCCGGGATTCTTCTGCCAATGGAGGAGTTTGCTGCTGTGGCCAGTCTTTGTAGAAACCACCACATCCCCTTTTACCATTTCAATATGGGGGATGATTTCAAGGCTGTGGATGATCTGTTAGAGGCGGAGACGAATTGGAGGACCCAGTTACTGTTTGTTAGTGGTGCTTGGGAGAACGGGAAGAAGATCAAGTACGGAGTGAACCCAAGCCTCCTCAGAAGCAGGTGGAGAAGTGACCGTAAGTCTTCTGTTTTATATTTTTGTCTCTTTCTCCTTTTTTTTTTAAAGTTAGTTTAAACTAATTGGTTTTACCTTTGCCTTAGCAGTACTGCCCAAGGAATTCAGTAAATATCTGAAAACCGGGCAGGCTACTTGCACCAAGATCAATGCATGGGCTGCTGAGAGATGGGGGAACCGGTTCCATGCTGCTTTTACCGGAGGCAACTTGGCAAGGTCTCACTTGTGGAACACCACAGGTCGGAGAGACTTGACTTGGGAGGAGCTCACCACTCAGCCTCCTACGGATGTTGTGCTTAAAAGAACCCATGAACCAGATGGGACACTCTACTTGCCAGGCCAGGCCAAAGCCCCGAGCAAGATGAAAGGCAAGAAGAAGGGCAAGAAAGTGGCAGGTGGTGTTAACCCTGCTGATGCAGAGGAGGATGCTCCAATAAACCCGGAGGGGCCAGTCCACAGCCAAATTGATGCTGCTCTCCTGGAAGTAGTGGAGCAGGAGACTGAGAGGCAAGAGGTGCACCCCCTAAAACCTCCAAAGGCTTCCAAGAGAAACCGTAAACAGGGAAGTGAAAGCAAAGACCGGGAGGCCAAGAAGAAGAAGATTTCTAAGGGTGACGAGCTTTCTCTCCGGGCTCCGGAGCCTCCTTCCCAAGCTGATCCTACTGACCCAACACTAGCGGAGGAGATACCGGGCAACTTCCATACCGATGAGGTCGAAGGGGGAGATCTCAACATTGATGGGGTAGACATCTCCGGTCTTGGTGGGCTTGGTGAGTACTTCATCAATCTTCCCAGAGACGACTTCACTAGGCCTTATCTCCCTCCAAGCACCTCGAATACAGTCACTTTCAATGGTAAGACCTTTATCGTTTCAAGTGAAAAGGACGTCATAGCCCACTCTCTATTGAGCAATGTTCAGCCTGTACTTGCGTTGGAGAAACAAGTTCGGAGTCAGGCAGACATTATCAAGGATCTTTAGTCTGATAAAGAGAGGCTGTCCGACGACCTTCGCACTAGCACTTCAAATGCTGCCATTCTAAAGGAAGAAAACGGGGAGTTGAAGAGAAACCAAGAGGCAAGTACCACAAAAATCACCACATTAGAGGACACCATTGCAGAGCTCCGGGGGAAGCTGTCCGAACTGGAGAAAGATCTTGCCACCTCAAAGGGGGAATCTAAAGCCAAAGACCAAATCATCACCAACTTGACCAATGAAAAAATTGCTCTTGAGAATACAGTGTCTAAGGCTGCCGAGGAGAAAGCTACTTTGCTAAGGGAGCAGGAGGCCAAGATTCAAGCCAAGATCGACACTTATGCCAACAATGCGATCGACACTCAGGAAAAAATGTATGCCAAGGTGAAGTCCGACATGGTCCTATTCTTCCATGAGAAGTTTCCGAAGAGGAACCTAGGGGATTTATGGCTTTATGTTGAACCTGAGGACCTCCCGTATCATACAATGGCTGAAGGCGACAGGTATGGTTACTCCAGTGCTTCCTCAGATGACGAAGAACACATCGGGGAGAAACCTGGCAAAGAGAAAAGTGATCTCAAAGGGAAGGAAAAGACAAATGAAGGTGAGCCATTTTCAAAGGTTCAACCTTAACTCATGATTCAGTTTTTACTTGTTTATCCAAACTAAAGTCGTTGGATGGCCAAGGCACTCTTTTCTGTAATTGTGTCCGGTATCAGACCGGATAGGTTTTTTGTTCTTTCTTTTCTTGACAATTCAAAAGTCCTTGGAGAGCCAAGGAATTTTAAGTTTTTTCAATGAATACCTTCGTTTTATGCAATTCTCATTCTCTTACATACTCTGTTCTAACTTTGATGGCTAGAGTTTAAATAGCCCTTGGTTATTTCATAGTGAGAGTGTTTAGGTTCTCCGGCTAGAGTTTAAATAGCCCTTTTTTGATGACGAATGTTTAAGTGGTCATCATTCTTTTATTTCAATCCGGGTGGTATGATAAAGCACAGAAATATTTTTAAGAAGGCATCAAATTCTATTTAAGAGGCTGGACACCTCATTAAAACCTTCCCGAGCCACCAGAGAGGAAAGAGTATGCCCCCAAATATTTACATGGATGTTTAAACAAGTAAATATTTACACAAATACTACTCCAAGTACATCCGGAGATGTTCAATATTCCAAGGGTGAGTCAAAACTCTTCTATCCTTGTCTTCTAGCCAATATGTTCCAGGTTTAAGCCTTTCAACAACCATATAAAGTCCTTCCCAAGTTGGGGCCAATTTTCCGAACAGCTTTTCTTTAGTTTGTAAAAACACTTTCCTCAATACTTTGTCCCCTGGCTGGAAATCTCTTCTTCTAACTCTGGAAGCAAATCTACTTCTCATCAACCCCTGATAGTGTGCAACTCTAAGGTAAGCTTTTAACTCGTCTTTCTTCTACTAAATCGAGTTGGCCTCTGATTGCCACCTCGTTAGCGCGTTCGGAGAAGTTGTGAACAGGAAATGAGGATAATTATCGCCTAAGGGTAGGCTTGTAATTTGTTTGATTTTTTAAAGAAGTATGTGGGTGTTTTGTGTTTACAGTAGAGAGTAGAGGGAGAATTAAGCTGGCTGGTTGCAGTTAATTTTCATTACCTATATTTAATGCTGGTGGTTGGGTATTTATACCCTTACACTTGGGCCCTTATGGGCTTTCGGGTCATGTTTAATGGACTCGGGTCATGTTTACAGACCCATGAGCTCTAAGTAGGAGAGCAAGTAGCTTAGTCGAGAAGTGTTTAGTTTTTTTTAGTACTTTTGTCATAGTTCGAACAGTCCTATTGGCTAAGGGTTCAAAAGTGCTCTGTCCGGTCCGGAGGGCTAGGTCACTCATCAAAACTGTTTCGCATTCCGTAATACCTTGAAAAAATGTGCACATTTGTCCGATGATCGAGAAATAAACCTGTTCAATGCCGCAAATCTCCCTGTTAGAATCTGGACTTCCTTGATATTCCGAGGCGGCGTCATAGTTGTCAAAGCTTTTATCTATTCTGGGTCAGCTTCTATGCCCCTTTCACTTATCATATAGCCAAGGAATTTACCCGATCATACCCCAAAAATGCATTTTTCTGGATTCAATTTCAAATTGACTTTACTTAGATTGTTAAAAGTTTCCTCTAAGTCAGAGAAATGATCCTCGTCCTGCAAACTTTTTACAAGCATATCATCGATATAGGCTTCGACATTCCTACCAATTTGTCCATCAAAGGTTTTGTTGACCAAACGCTGATAAGTTGCTCCTGCATTTTCAGGCCAAACGGCATAACCTTGTAACAATATAATCCTCTCCCGGTGATAAACGATGTGCTCTCTTCATTTTTTGAAGCTAGTCTGATTTGATTATACCCTAAGTAAGCATCCATGAAGGACAATAATCAATTGCCCGAAGTTGAGTCCACTAACTGATCAATTCGGTGCACCGGAAAATGATCCTTGGGGAAAGCTCTATTTAGGTCCGTGAAATCCACCCACATCCTCCACTTGCCATTTTTTTTCCTCACCAAGACTGGATTCGAGGCCCATACGGGGTACTGCAACTCTCGAATGTGGCATATGCTCAATAACCTTTCCACTTTCGTAAGAATGGTTGCAGACTTCTCCTGCGAAAGTGGTCTCCTTTTCTGGACAATAAGTCGAACATCAAGCCGTACTGCAAGTTTATGACATATTATCTCTGGTGGTACTCCCGTCACATCCTGTGCACACCAAGCATATATATTTAACTTGGTTGATAAAAACGCAATCAATCTTTCTCTGAACTCAAAAGAAATTTTTACTCCAATCTTCAAAAAAATTCCATCTGCAAACTTATGCTCCTCGGAATCATCTTCCAGAACCATAAATCCGGGGGTCTCCCTCGGATCATCACAGGGAATAATTTCCCAGGAAGTCCTCTTTAATTGTTATGCTTTTTCTGATACTTCTCCGCGAACTCCTTTCGAGGATAGAGTTATCTGATAACACTCTCGAGCCATCTTCTGGCTGCTCCCGATCGTTCCTATATTGTTTCCTACCACATATTTCAGACACTAGTGTACCGTCGAAATCAAACCATGCATTTGAGACAGCCGAGATTGACCTAGAATCGTGTTATACGATGTTGGTGCGTCAACAACTATAAACCGCACTTCAACTTCCTTTCTAAAGGCCCACGACCTAACTCTACCACGCACTGAAACTCTCCAACAACCACCGCTGTTGCACCGGTAAATCCCACTATAGTTCTGTCGGATCGTCGTATAATAGGCGGGTCAGAAATTCTCATGTGGGTACTCATAAACAAAATATTCGCGGAACTTCCCGTGTCAATAAGTATCTTCTGAACTTGGTCTCCGGCTATACCCGCAGCGATAACCACCGCATCTTCGTGTGAGCCCGCTACGTTCCTCATATCATCATCGTAGAAACATATGATGGGGAAGGCAAGCGATGCATCTGTGTCGAAACTCCTGCTTCAATTTGTGTGGTCAAGTTCACCATATGTCTCTTCCGTGAACTATTAGAATTTCCTGCGATGGTATCTCCTCCAAAGATAGCCAGCGACTCGAAAAAAGCACACAGGTCATTTACTTTCCCCCTTGGAATAATCTCCTCCACCAAGTTCACGTTATTTCTCCCCTCCTTGGGATCCAGGTACTCTTGCTCAATATCAAAAACATCAATCTCTTCGGAAATCACCATTTATGTATCAGCGATCTTGGGGACAACCTTTACCACAGCATTTTTCTGGGAGTGATTTTTCACGAATTCTAACAACATTTCGTTCTCAATCAAAGCTTGCAATTCTTTTTTCAGAGCAATAAATTCCTTAGTGTCATGCCCAATATCCTCATGGTACTTACAGTAACTGTTAACACTTCTTCTTTCTCTTGGATTATGAATAGGAAAAGGTTTTCTGAACTGCACCGTTGATCTTGCCTTATCAAATATCGTGGCCACATTTTCCGTTAACTCAGCAAAATAGTCCGGACGAATCCATTTTTTCGAAATTGTCATTGCCCCTTGGTTATAACTTTGCTGATTACTATAGTTATGTGGATTTGTTCTCTGCCTCGGTGGATACTGACCCGTACCTTTGGCTTGAACATTGGCACGAGGCCCTTGATTACTAGACTCGGACCTTTGAAATTGGTTTTGGTCAAGCTGATCGCCTGATCCTTTCTCGGATGCCTGAGTCTTCTCCACTAGAATTATCTTCTCAACTTGATCCAGCAATTCCCAAACGTCATGGCCTGACTCTCCGCCACCGTATCCTTCAAGAGTCCAGGGAGGAGTCCCATCCTGACTGTTGCAAGCGCCACAGAATCTTCGCAATATTCCATGTTCGTTTTTGTTTTGACGAATCGATTGGTGTAATTCTTCAAATTTTCCCCAATTTTTTTCCTACAGTAGATTATCATATCTTCATTAGCTCGTAATGTTTTGCTCCCCACAAAATGTTGTCTAAAGATATTCTAGAACATGTCGAAATTCTTTATCGAGCCCTGCGGAAGCCGGTTATATCACTTAGAAGCCACCCCCTTGAAAGTCTGAGAAAACGCTATACACAGCAATTTATCATCATCATCAAAATTAATAATAAAATTCTTGAACTGCTCGATATGGTTATCAGGATCTTGCGTCCCGTCGAACTTTTCTAGCTTCGAAATATCAAAATGTTTTGGGAGCTTTCCAACTAAAATTTCTGAGGACAGAGGAGAAGCTCTCCAATTATTACCCGTCCGATAGACGTTAGCCATCAAGTTTTCATGGCTCGGAAAATAAAGTCCCTCCTCGGACGGCAGAGTGTATTGATGCTGCCACTCTGAATTCCGTGGGTCAACATTTTGGTTCCCAGAGGGAAAATTCATTTGGCCATAACCCTGCTCATTAGCCCGAGCATGACAACTCTTTGCCCTCAGAGATTTCCTCTTCAAGCTCCTTCCCCTTCGGTGTTCCACACGCCTTCGGCCATGTCTTTTCTTTCTGTGATTTTTCTAGGAGACGATTGTGATGAGCTGTAACGAGAATAATCGCTTGAGTCGGAAGATTCCAGGTGGTGTTTTTCTCTCCTCCTCGAAGAACGTCGTTCATAACCTCTATATCTATCATCCCTGTACTTAGGACGAAAATCGGTCTCATGCTCTTCTTTTCTATTGTCAGGCTCCCTTCTCACTCGAGTCATCAAAGGTGTCACCGACGCGCCGACCGTCATGCGTCTCATATTCCATATCATTCTGATAAGCGTTCCCCACCAGATTCTCCTCGCAGTCGTTAACAAAATCATCCCCTTGCTCTTCCATGATTCCAATCGGATTAGGAATTATTTCCAGAAAACGATTGTCGTTAGAACAATCTTCACTTCCCACAGACGGCGCCACTGATGAATTCAGAAACAGCTCTAGGGTAATTTTGTGTTACGAGAATCTTTTAGTGTCAAATTAGTATTAAGTTCTTTGTTAAGGAGCCTTTGTAGAGAGAGAAAGCAATGAATAGTCCACGTAGAGAGAGAAAGTAATTATCTATTAATCCATCATATTATCCACTCGTGTGTGGTCCTTTTATAGTACAATAATGGGCGCCACATACAACTTAATTCCTACCTTATTACACATTTAGTCCCCATATTTTTTCACTTATTTATAATAACCCCTTCTATTGTTCTTTTTTACAATAGTGCCCCAATAAAAATACTTTCTTACAATTTTCCCATACATCTTTTATTCTCCCTCATTAGTAGCCCCCGAGTCCTAGTAAATATATTTTTACCGGGATTGTAAATACATCTACAAGTTTCATCTTGTTTGTTTTAATTCTCCTCGAATAATACTTCTTCGAATAACGTCCCTTTTTGAATAGCTTTCCTCTTCGAATATCTTTTACTCTTCAAGTATCTTGGCTCTTCAAGTATCTTTTCTCTTCGAATATCTTTTACTCTTTAACTGTCATCAACAAATGATATTTCGAGAAATACCTCTTCGAAAAATGTATCTTCAAAAAATACCTCTTCGAAAAATATCTCTTCGAAAAATACTTCTTCAAAAAATACCTCTTCGAAAAATTCCTTTCATGCAATACTACCTCTTCGAAGAATACCTCTTCGATAAATTCCTTTCATGCAATACTATCTCTTCGAAAAATACCTCTTGTGTAATACTAACCAGTAGCCCCCCAATCCTTGCAATATTTTAGCAAAGCTTGAGCCATACTTCTCAGCAATATTGTGCGTTGGAATTAACTGTCCCAACATTATAGAGTCTCCCATATGAGGCTAATAAATTGCAAGGATTGGACTCATCGAAATTATCAGTGCGAACAGTCAGACCTCAAGCAACAAATTCCCACCTTTATCATGACGTCATTAGTCGTAATACCTTGTTACCAAATCTTTTTAGAGATCTTTTCCCTGTTGCCAATACTTTTCATCATTGGATTGCCTCTTCACCTTCTTCTTCGTTTGTCGAACCAACAAAATCGTGCCTATGTTGCCCATAATGCCCCTAGGAAAACAAAGGAAAATGTCCCCAGGCCTAACTTACCCTAAAATCCCATCTTCCTCTATAAATACTGACCTCCTTCAGTATCATTCCAAACTTTTCACTCTAAAATTTTTAGAGAGGGAAAGTTGGCTTATAAACCTCGTCGGATTCTAGAGTGGCTTCTAATTAGTAAAAACTTCCAAGAGAAAGTTGATGCTGGTGAATACGTTGAGCCTCAACCCCAACCTTCTCTCACTACGTTCTACGGCTCCTGGCCTCCACTGTAAACTCCACTGCCATCATACCCCTAGAAATTTCGCAACAGAATCAAGTTTCCGATCTCAACGCCCTCGAACCCATAGGTTAAGATAGACATCACAAACATTCTTTTGGGAAAAGGAAAAAATAGCATAAAGAAAAATAAAACTCTCAGGAGCGCAAGCGCGCCAAAGGAACTCCCTCGGAAACCTCAGAACCCCATTTGGTTGTAATAGTGGAAAATCTTCCTCTAAAAACTGACGCCTCTGGATCGAGCCTTCCAGCGACCCCTTCGATAACGGCAACTGGGAACCCTCGATTTTCTCCAGCAAGAAACACCATTACCAAAGAAGAGCTTCGAATAATGCGAAACAAAGCCCTGGCTGCTAAAGAGAAAACAATTGCCTCGGAAAGTCCTGAGCCAGCAACTCAACTAATTTCTACTGCAGAGCAGAGTAAAACCATCGATCTACCCTTAGAGTCTTCTAGTCAAACGATTACCGCTCTGTCAACAATGTCTGAATAACAAGCTCGCCGGATTGCCCCTAATTTTAAAGGAGACATCACTCTTCCCTTAGAACTTGATGTCATCGCAGGCAACAACATTCGAGGAATCGAAAACAAACATATAGTTGCGCTGCACAACATACCTTATAAGTACCTTTTTCCTTTGGAGGAACCCATGCTGAGGACCCGGTGGTGCATTCCCTCGTACATTGACATGAGGTTCCCCTCGGAAGGTGAGACTCATTTATCAGTGAGGGATAATGAGTTAATTATTTATACTGAAATCATGAAGTGGGGGTTAAGGTTTCCTTTAGACCCATTTTTTATCGAATACTTTGCCAAGATTAACCTCTGCTCTTCTCAAGCCGGTCCAAATATATGGTTCACACTTATGGTATGTATCATGGCTTCGAGGATTTCGGGCATCGAACTTTCCTTGGAAGAGCTCATCGGATTATCTCGCTTAGCAAGGAATCCGTTTTTCCCATTTTATTCATTGACTTTTGGCAGAAGACAAAAGGTTTTAAAGGACTTGCTAGAAGCTGATAAAAAATAGAGGCAACAATTCGTCTATTTCTAAGGCCATTGGGAGACAGGGTCAGATTCTACTCCTTCAAATCCACACAAGCTATCCCTCTTGTGGACCAACAAATGTAAGTCCACTAACCTCTTCATTTACCTTTCCTCCTCGGATAATGATGTACTAACTTAAGAGTTTTGTAGCTATGACAGGCATTTCAAAACCATACTCAGACTATGTGGAGAATGTCATCACTGTCTTCACCAAGCTTAGCGAGTGGGCCAAAGAACATTTGGAAAACAGATTCGGCTTGTGCTTTATGAATAACAACTTGGCCATGAGCCAACTCTGGAGGTTGGACCTCCTTGACCGGTTGACCCTGAACAAACTGATGACGCCTCCCCACAACAAGAAGTTCTAGAGCGAGTGACTAAGAAAGATATAGTCATCTATCTTTCGAAGCGATCTCGTGCCAAAACTCACCTTGGGGAATCCGACGAGGAAGTTTCCATAAAAGACCTTCAGTCAGACACTGAAGGATTAGTTGCCAATCAGGAACCATCCTCTTCAGCCAACACTGTTGCACCCAGTGCAATTTCCCCTCCAAGGAAATCTGTTCATCCTAGCGAGAAGAAAGATACCACGACAAAAGAAAGCAAGAAAAAAGTTTTCTTGGAGCCCTTCCAAGAATTATCTGAGGACGGCAAAACACAAGATGATGTTCAAGAAACTCACCAAGACACTGAGCCCCAGGAGGTATCAAGTGAGCCTGAAAAATAGACAAGAGAAAATTCAAGTCAGACACCCAGCTCTCCTCCTACCCAGGCTTTAAGTCCTGCTCCAATCGAAAGTTCTCCTATATTAGCACCACTCCCAGTTCCCCGAAGCGATTCTCCTCAGCATGTGGATCTCAATATTCTAACTGGTGAGTCTTCGGATTTTAACCCCACAGCAATCGGCTCACCTTCCAGCTCCTTCGAAATTCCTATGCATGATGAATTTTCACTAAGTCTTTGTAGCCTTCTTCACACTTCTGTTAACATGGGAAGAAGAATGCAGCATCTAGAAAACTGAAAAAACCACTACAAGTTCAAGGCGTCTCTTTCCTTCTTCCAAATTGAAGAGGCCAAAAAACAATACGCCATTATGGAGAGTCAAGCATATGCACTTTATGAAACACTGTCTGCCTCTGAAAATTATGTCATTATGCTCGAAATATACTGTCAAGAGGAAAGAGAACTCTACCAAAAGAAGACGGGGGTTCAGGAGAAACTTTTGACAGAGAATGTTACGAGAATGTTACTGAGGACAGAAAAAAATTGGTGAAGAAAATTGAAGATTTTCCTAAACAAGTTGAGGAGGAGAAAGAAAAAGTCGTGAATGCCTATGCGGCTAAGTGTGCGGAAAACCGCAACGCTCGAGATGCTACAATTCAAGGAGGGCTGATCACCCAAATTCATGCAGAACACCCCGAGTATGACTTAGGCAGTTTTTGGAAGCTTGTCTCCCCCGACGTTCGCCCTCCTAACATTGTGGTGAGTGAGAGTGAGGCATTGGATTCTGAGGAAAGCAACTCCTCAAAAAATTCAGACCAGTTAAAAAATGTTAGCATGTTTGGCAATTTTGGTGTATAAGTCCTTGTAAGGCAATTTTTGTAACCCATCTGATTTACTCCGAGGAGCACCCTCCTCGAGTTTATATGTATGCCACTCTTTGAAATGAAAATCTTATAACTTGTTCATCTTCACATTTTTCATATGAGAGAATAAGTGTGTGCCAACTTACGTTGAATGGTTGCTTTATGCTGATTTGCATCTTAATATTCATTATAAACTACTCTAAGGCTAGCTTAAAGAATAATTTGAAGCACCCAAAAATTTTTGTCTCAAAAGGAATAGTGTGAGGCAAAAAATATTATTCCACAAAGAATAATTCGAGGCACGAAATATTGTTTGAGAAAGAATAGTTCGAGGCAAAAAATGCAGTTGTATTAATTAGCTCATAGTGGCACCTCGTTAAAACCATCATGTGCCTAACAAGGTAGGAAAGAGTATGCCCTTGCTGTTTTTGTAAACCTGAAAATACACAAAAAACTAATATTACATGCTCACTTCTTCCTCATTCCAAATACAACTTTAAGTGTTCGATATTCCATGGATGCCTAAGATATCGCCCTTCCTTGTCTTTTAACCTGTATGATCCCTACTTTACTTTCTCCATCACTTTATAAGGGCACGCCCAATTTGGCCCCAACTTTCCAAGACTCTTCTCTTTAGTGGTCAGAAAAACGTTTCCTAATACTTTGTCCCCCACCTTGAAATCTCTTTGCTTCATTTTAGAAGCATACATACTCCTCATTAACGTTCGATAATGCAAGGATTTCAACTGTGCGCGTCGTCTTTTCTCTTCAACCAAATCCAATTCCAAGGCTCTGCTTTGATCGTTCAAATTTTCTGTATAAGCTACCACACGATAAGATGGGAAGACAATCTCTGAAGGGATAACTGCATCCATACCGTACACTAAAGCAAATGGAGTTGTAGTAGTTGAGGTTCGAGGCATTGTTCTATAAGCCCATAACACTTCTTGTAAATAATCAGGCCACTTTCCAACCTTTCCATCCAAATTCTTTTTCAACCCATCCAAAATTGTTCGATTAGTCACTTCCACCTAACCGTTAGCTTGGGGATGGAAGAGGCAGAAAAGCATTGTCGTATGCCCCTGGAAAGGCAAAAGCTTTTAAACTCCTTGTTATCGAATTGAGGCCCATTATCCATCGTGATTTTTACCGGTACCCCAAAACGGCAGCAAATATTCGAGACAACGAACTTGATAACATATTTCGCTTTTGTTCCTGCTAGAGGTTCCGCTTCCAACCACTTTGAAAAATAATCCAATGCTACGATTATAGTCTGCCTTCCACCAGACGCCATTTTTAGGGGCCCAACTAGGTCAATACCCCACCTATCAAATGGGACTGCTTCTGAAATACTTTCCAAGAGCACCCCAGGCTTGTGTATTACGTTCGCATAGCGCTGACACGTGTCACACCGCTTTACCAAATCTTTCGCATCAGAAGAGATGGTCGGCCAATAATAGCCAGCCAAGAATACTCGTCGAATTAACTCCTTAAACCCATAATGAGCCGAACCTTCCCCATCGTGCAATACTGACAGGACAAAATGCGACTCGTCCTTAACCAAACACCTCAGTGACGGTCTGCTCAAGGATTTCTTATATAGGACTTCTCCTAACAGGATATAACCATGAGATTAACCCTCCTAGCCTCAGACTTTTATGTGGGTAAAGTATCTTTTTTCCAAAAAGTCTACGATCTCTAACCTCTAATCACTTGTGATCACATTGCTTACTTCCTTAATGTTCATCAAATGCTCTGTACCGGTCGTGACCGAAGGATGCTCCTGAACCAGGACCCATGGGTAACCCTCCGTTCGTCAAACTGCAGCCAAAGAATCAGGGACGACATTTGCATCCCTTCTAACATGCTCGTATTGAACCCCATCAAATTCGGCAACCAAATCTTTTAACACTTTTAAGTACTGGATCAGCTTATCTTTTCGTGCCTCAGACTCGCCCAAAGCTTGATTTATGACCAACTGTGAATCACTAATCAATTTAATCTTTCTAGCTCGACATATCCTGCACCACTTCCAGAATTATTCGACCCCTCATCCGTTTGAACCAACCAGTTCATCTGATCCGATTGGTCACCAAGCTCCATGTCGATCCTTTCTGAGTGGAATTCGACCAAGAAATCAGCCAAAACCTGAGCTTTGATTGTCGTCCGAGGCTCGAATGTTATGTCGAAATCTCCCAGTTCAACTGACCATTTCGTCATTCTCCCAGATATATCCGGCCTCTGTAACAAACCTTTCAGGGAAAACGTCGTTCGAAAAACAATAGGATGGGCTTGGAAATATGGTCTCATTTTCCAAGCAGCTGTTACCAACGCCAAAGATACCTTTTCCAACTTAAGATATTGTTTCTCAGCATCCAGCAAACTTTTTCTAACGTAATAGATGGGTTTCAACATACCGACCTCTTCCCGAAGTAAAACGGCATTGACTGCAATATCTGATACCGACACATAGATAATTAAGTTTTCCCCACCAATGGTTTAGACAGTATATCCGGGGACATCAAATATTCTTGAATTTGGAGAAACGCGACTGAGCACTCCTCGGTCCAATTAAATTGTTTTGTATTCCGTAATACCTTGAAAAAAGGTGCACATTTGTCCGATGATCGAGACATAAACCTGTTCAATGCCGCCAATCTCACTGTTAGAATCTGGACTTCCTTGATATTTCGAGGCGGCGTCATAGTTGTCAAAGCTTTTATCTGTTCTGGGTCAGCTTCTATGCCCCTTTCACTTATCATATAGCCAAGGAATTTACCCGATCGTACCTCAAAAATGCATTTTTTTGGATTCAATTTCAAATTGACTTTACTTAGATTGTTAAAAGTTTCCTCCAAGTCAGAGATATGAATCTCGTCCCGCAAACTTTTTACAAGCATATCATCGATGTAGGCTTCGACATTCCTACTAATTTATCCCTCAAAGGTTTTGTTGACCAAACGCTGATAAGTTGCTCATGCATTTTTCAGGCCAAACGACATATCCTTGTAATAATATAATCTTCTCCTGGTGATAAACGATGTGCTATCTTCATCTTTTGCATCTAGTCTGATTTGATTATACCCTGAGTAAGCATCCATGAAGGACAATAATCGATTTCCCGAAGTTGAGTCCACTAACTGATCAATTTGGGGCACCGGAAAAGGATCCTTGGGACAAGCTCTATTCAGGTTCGTGAAATCCGCGCACATCCTCCACTTTCCATTCTTTTTCCTGACCAAGACTGGATTCGAGGCCCATACGGGGTACTACGACTCTCGAATGTGGCTTATGCTCAATAACCTTTCCACTTTTGAAAGAATGGTTGCAGACTTCTCATGATAAACTAGTCTCCTTTTCTGGACAATAGGTCGAACATCAAGTCGTACTGCAAGTTTATAACATATTATCTCTAGTGGTACTCCTGTCACATCCTTTGCACACCAAGCATACATATTTAACTTGGTTGATAAAAGCGCAATCAATCTTTCTTTGAACTCAAAAGAAATTTTTACTCCAATCTTCAAAAAAATTCTATCTGCAAACTTATGCTCCTCGGAATCTTCTTCCGGAACCAGAAATCCGGGGGTCTCCCTCGGATCATCACAGGGAATGATTTCCCAGGAAGTCCTCTTTATTTGCTATGCGTTTTCTGATACTTCTCCCCGAACTCCTTTCGAGGATAGAGCTATCTGATAACACTCTCGAGCCATCTTCTGGCTGCTCTTGATCGTTCCTATATTGCTTCCTACCACATATCTCAGACACTAGTGTACCGTCGAAATCACACCATGCATTCGGGACAGCCAAGATCGACCCGGAATCGCGTTATACGATATTGGTGCGTCAAGAACTATAAACAGCACTTCAATTTCCTTTCTAAATGGCCCACGACCTAACTCTATCACTCACTGAAACTCTCCAACAACCACCGCTGTTGCAACGGTAAATCCCACCATAGTTCTCTCAGATCGTTGTATAACAAGCGCGTCAGAAATTCTCATGTAGGTACTCATAAACAAAATATTCTCGGAACTTCCCGTGACAATAAGTATCTTCTGAACTTGGTCTCCGGCTATACCCGTAACGATAACCAACGCATCTTCGTGTGGGCCCGCTACGTTCCTCATATCATCATCGTCGAAACATATGATGGGGGAAGGCAAGCAATGCATCTGTGCCGAAACTCCTTCTTCAATTTGTGTGGTCAAGTTCACCATATGTCTCTTCCGGTGAACTATTAGAATTCCCTGTGATGGTATCTCATCCAAAGATAGCAAACGACTTGAAAAAAGCACACATGTCATTTACTTTCCCCCTTGTAATAATCTCCTCCACCATGTTCACGTTATTTCTCCCCTCATTGGGATCTAGATACTCTTGCTCAATATCGAAAACATCAATCTCTTCGGAAATCACCATTTCTATATCAACGATCTTAACGACAACCTTTACCACAAAAAAATTTTGGGAGTGATTTTTCACGAATTCTAACAACATTCCGTTCTCAATCAAAGTTTGCTCTTCTTTTTTCAGAGCAATGCATTCCTTAGTGTCATGCCCAATATCCTCATGGTACTTACAGTACCTGTTAAGACTTCTGCTTTCTCTTGGCAACTGAATAGGAAAAGGTTTTCTGAACTGCACCGTTGATCTTGCCTTATCAAATATCGTGGCCACATTTTCCGTTAACTCAGCAAAAGAGTCCGGACGAATCCATTTTTTCGAAATTGGCCTTGCCCCTTGGTTATAACTTTGCTGATTACTATATTTCTGTGGATTTGTTCTCTGCCTCGGCAGATACTGACCCGTACCTTTGGCTTGAACATTGGCCAAGGCCCTTGATTACTGGATTCGGATCTTTGAAATTGGTTATGGTCTAGCTGATCGCATGATCCTTTCTCGAATGCCTGAGTCCTCTCTACAAGAATTCTCTTCTCAACTTGATCCAGTAATGCCCCAAAGGTCATGGCCTAACTCTCCGCCACCGTATCCTTCAAGAGTCCAGGGCGGAGTCCCATCCTGAATGTTGCAAGCGCCACAGAATCTTTGCAATATTCCATGTCCGTTTTTGTTTTGACGAATCGATTGGTGTAATTCTTTAAACTTTCCCAAATTTTTTGCCTACAGTAGATTATCGTATCTCAATTAGCTCGAAATGTTTTGCTCCCCACAAAATGTTATCTAAAGATATTCCAGAACATGTCAAAATTATTTATCGAGCCCTGCGGAAGCCGGTTATACCACTTAGAAGCCACCCCTTGAAAGTCTGAGAAAACGCTCTACACAACAATTTATCATCATCATCGAAATAAATCATAAAATTCTTGAATTGCTCGATATGATTATCATGATCTTGCGTCCCGTCGAACTTTTCTAACTTCGAAATATCAAAATGTTTTGGGAGATTTCCAACTAAAATTTCCGAGGACAGAGGAGAAGCTCTCCAATTATGACCCGTCTGATAGACGTTAGCCATCAAGTTTTAATGGCTCGGAAAATAAAGTCCATCCTCGGACGGCAGAGTGTATTGATGCTGCCACTCTGAATTCTGTGGGTCAACATTTTGGTTCCCAGAGGGAAAATTCATTTTGCCATAACCCTGCTCATTAGCGCGAGCATGACAACTCTTTGCCCTCAGAGATTTCCTCTCCAAGCTCCTTCCTCTCCGGTGTTCCACACGCCTTTGGCCATGTCTTTTCTTTCTGTGATTTTTCTAAGAGACGATTCCGATGAGCTGTAACAAGAATAATCGCTTGAATCGGAAGATTCCAGGTGGCGTTTTTCTCTCCTCCTCGAAGAACGTCGTTCATAACCTCTATATCTATCATCCCTGTGCTTAGGAAGAAAATCGGTCTCATGCTCTTCTTTTCTATTGTCAGGCTCCCTTCTCACTTCGGAATGAATATTTGCCTGAACAGTTTCTTTTTCCGCCCTCAATATTTCAATCTCCAGTAACAACTCATTCCTTCGAGCCAACATATCCGAGTTATCAAAGGTGTCACTGACGCGCCGGCCGTCATGCGCCTCATATTCCATATCATTCCGATAAGCGTTCCCCACCAGATTCTCCTCGCAGTCGTTAACAAAATCATCCCCTTGCTCTTCCATGATTCCACTCGAATTAGGAATTATTTCCAGAAAACGATTGTCGTCAGAATAATCTTCGCTTCCCATAGACGGCACCACTGATGAATTCAGAAACAGCTCTAGCGTAATTTTGTGTTACGAGAATCTTTTAGTGTCAAATTAGTATTAAATTCTTTGTTAAGGAGCCTTTTTAGAGAGAGAAAGTAATGACTAGTCCACGTAGAGAGAGAACGCTAATAGTTATCATCTTTGTTAATGAACGCTAATAGTTATCCTCTAATGTTTGGGGAAGGCTTCTAATTGGATTTGGCTAATGTAATACTCCCTTCGTCCCATAATATAAATTGTTTTAGAAAATAATTTTTGCCCCACAATAAATATCGTTCTCGCATATCAAAATAAAAATTAATATTATTTATTGGATTCCACCAAATAGATTTTGTCAAAGAAATTTTTTTATTACTTTTCTTAATATTCGTGCAAAACTCTAAAAACACATATTTAGATACGGTGGGAAAAATATATTTTATGTTCGCTCATATATTAAAAAAAATCCAATAACCCAAAAAAATTCAGTAAACGAATATGTGATAAAACCTAGACATCTTGAAACATACTAAAAACAATTAATTATATATATATATATATAAAATCGAATATATTATAATATTGTTGGAAAATAACATGATATCATTCTAAAATCTAACAACTTATACGAGATTTATCATAAAAAAATGGAAGTTAGAAATATCCTTTAAAATATGATAAAACCTTATCCTATTGATATTAAAGATAACTAACATTTTAAAAATATCTTTAAAATATTATATAATTTGATCCTACCGTTAAAAATATCTTTAAAAAAATGATATAAACCCCAAGCCTGCATTCAGTTCCCTTCACCCAGCTGAGATCACAGAGAAACGCAAACCTTAGCTTCTCGAGTTGTCATCTCTTTCATCTCTACTTCTCCCTAGCTTTGTATAGTTCCAGCGAAAGCGAAAGTCTTTTTTATTCATCTATCCACCGGAAGATATTTCCAGTGTTGGGAGAGGAAGCAATAGACCGGGAATGGCTCTCTATCTGCCGGAAGATATTGTGATGGAGATATTGTCGCGGTTACCGGTTAAGTCTCTACTGCAATTCAGGTTCGCCTCGAAATCATGGTTTTCTCTCATCTCTTCCGCTTATTTTGCCAAGTTGCACTTTAAAAGAGCCTCTTCGCTCCCCCCTCAAATCGGTTTCCATAAAATCATTGTTCCGGACATAGGTCACCGCATCAGATCTCTAGACTGCGAATCGTCGAGTAGTTTTGATGATTTATCTGCCTCTAGGTCGCTCAAATTGCCATTTTTGATGGATTTAGGGTTTATACTCTTAGGCTCTTTTAACGGTCTGCTGTGTGTTTGTAATGGTAGCTATGAGATGATCTATGTATGGAACCCCTGTACAAACCAGTACAAGAAAATACCTGCTCTTAACTATCCCCCAGATATGGAAGTAGTTAGATATGGATTTGGCTACGATTCAACCACAGATGACTATAAGCTTTTGATTGTTACCGTTTGTAAGAGTAATCTGGATACAAGTAGAAACCGTGGCAGTGCTATGATCAACATTTTCTCCTTGAAAAGAGGTAATTGGAGACACTTTGTAGATACAAAGTACCTTAACAAACAGTTTCATACCAAGCCTCTTTCTGGGATTTTTTCAAATGAAGCTGTTCATTGGATACTAACAGATTGCACCGATCGTGTATCGCATCCTGTGATAGTGTCTTTTGGGTTAGCTAAAGAGAGTTTCAGTATTATCTCTATTCCTGATATCTGCCGACAGTGCTCTCGTCTAAGTGTTTTAGAAGGTTGCCTCAGTTTAACTATGAATCTTTGGTATAATGGTCTTTCTACTCACACTATATGGATAATGAAGGACTACGGTGTAAGCTCCTCTTGGACTGAACTACTTAATATTCAGTTTCGTAACCGTGATTTCATTGCGTCTTCTCCATTGTGCCTCACACGACGAGGCGAAATCATATTAGCAAACCTTCATACTGGTTTGGCATCTTTCGATATTGACACCAAATCTCTCAAGGTACTTGCTACTGCCTGTCCGAATCCAATAGTTTACGTGGAAACTTTGATCTCTCCAAATGCCTCAACCGAGACTGTAAACAAAAGAAAAAGAAAGTATTCGGCATAGGACGACCATGCCTACTTGGTAACATGATCATCACAAAGATAGGGATACCTAAGCTTCCTCCACTCAAGATTTTCATAGCTTTAGTTTCTCTTTGGTTTGCGAATTGCATTAGTCAATATATGGCTTTAACAACTTTTTAGATAATGTTCTCTAGATTTAGTACTTCCTTATTGTTCTCTACAGGTTTTGTAGGTCAAATTGCAGATTAGAGTATATTATGCATTACATAGTATATTCTAAATTAAATTTGTTTTCTACGATTTTAGTTGCTTGCTAGTTGTTTAATATTCATATCTTTTTCCTCTGAACATAAAAACTTGTTTTAAGAATTTTTTTTAACCTCTTTTTTTAAATACACAAACTAAAACATAATTCAATCGGAGAAGAGAAACGCGGGTATTTATCTTTTATAAATTATCCGAAATTATTAACCTACCTATTATGAATTAGTTATATCTCCATCTTAAATCTTAAAACACTAAATAACACATTGCAAGATGGGTCTACAATATAAATTTTTTAATAGAACTTAAACAAACAAAATTATGGAAACCTAATGTTTCATGGAGGTGTGTAAAATCATAGGTAATAATCTACATAACTTACCGATAGATAAAAGGGAAAAACTACAAAACTTATTCGATGATGTTTTGAGTAATAAAAATAAAATTATTTTAGAACAAAGTTTTTAAATTTTATAAATAAATATTGATTTAGTTTAATTGCGGTGACATGCGATGATTGGACTTTTTTATCGGTTTTTTGAAAGATGATACATTTTTTGCATTCCGTTAATTTTGCTTTTATTTTTTAAAATTTTTCTAAAATATTTGTTGGATAAACAAGTAGATAAATATTTTATTTTATTTTTTGACATCTATAAATAGAGGTTTGATTCATTTGATTTGAATACCGAAAAAATATAAATATTTTTATTTATTATTTTCAAAACGATTTTCGAAATGTTTTAGTAAATAAAGATAAAAATCAAATTATATCATTATTTTTTTTTTGAAATCTATAAATAAATATTTGGTTTGTTTGATTTGGATAAAAAAATTATCTTTTATTCATTTATTTAGTTTTGTCAAAATTATTTTGAGAATGTTTATTGATTAAATAAAAATTAACATTATACCATTATTTTTTAATTTTTTAGATCTATAAATAAATTCTTTGTTTGTTTGATTTAGATACCAATACATTTTGTGTTTAATTCCTCTTAATTTTATAACTTAAATTTAAAAAGATAATATATTATATGTTATTTTATCAAAATTATTTATTTGACTAATTATAACTTTAATATAAATATATATTAGGTAATAATGAAGATAAAGAAAAAGTATCGTAAAATATTAGAAGGTAGAATGATTAGGAAGAGAGAAATATGGTGGGATAAATATATTACAAATGATCAAAGTTATTAGTTGAACAAGTAAGACAATCCAAAAAATATTAAATCCTATAATTCACAATACTAAGTTGACATTCACTCTGGCTGGTGGATGGCCTGATGTGAAGTTTCAGTATCGATGTAGTCGCTTGCAGCCGGTGGGGTAGTGCAGGTTGGTATCCTACAATTGCTCCGTACTCTTTGCAAAACTCTTCGTCATATCCATCTAATAGCATTCTGTCATCTCTACAATCAGCTGAACAAAATGCACGCTTGTACCCATACATGAACACGTTTTTACCCCTCTTTCAGTTGGTTCTTGCATAAGGCACACACATTACCTAGCTTGATCCTCTTTGTATCTATTGTCTCTTCTTTTGGTGATTCAATCGTGAAGATACTCTTAGTCTTCTCCTCCACTGGTTTGCTTTTTTTAGGAATAGAAACCTTTGAAACCTTAACCTCAGGACATCTGCTCAACTTAGGAATTTAGTTTTAAAGAATTCTTGAGAATGAGTGACACTATCTTTCATACTGGTATATGAAATCAAAGATAATAGTCTGCATAATTTGCCAATGGATAAACAAGAAAAATCTACTAAAATTATTACACGATTTTTTGGACTAATATTTTTCCAATAAACTAAAAAAATTATTTTTAACAAAATGTTCAAATTAAATTTCAAAATTTTGTATAATTGCATAACCTAAATATATCATACTCGCACCCAATTTCAAATCAAATCTTATTTATTAACAACAAAAAAACATTTTTCATCTTTTAAATTAAATTTGTTTTTCTACGATTTTAGTTGCTTGCTAGTTGTTTAATATTCATATCTTTTTCTTCCTAACATAAAAACTTCTTCTTTAGAATTTTTTAACCTCTTTTTTTTTAAATACAGAAACTAAAACATAATTCAATCGAAGAAGAGAAACGCGTGTACTTTTCTTTTAAAAATTATCCAAAATTATTAACCTACTTATTATGAATTAGTTATATGAAAGTACATTTAAATTCCCCATCTTATATCTTAAATCACTAAATAACACATTGCAAGATGGGTGTAAAAAATAAAAAAAATTAATAGAACTTAGACAAACAAAATTATGGAAACCAAAATTTTGATGGAGGTGTGTAAAATCATAGGTAATAA
Source organism: Limnanthes douglasii subsp. nivea (assembly GCA_036936605.1). Classification (NCBI taxonomy): domain Eukaryota; kingdom Viridiplantae; phylum Streptophyta; class Magnoliopsida; order Brassicales; family Limnanthaceae; genus Limnanthes; species Limnanthes douglasii. Next base: position 132,731,366 of record JAUPFV010000004.1, read on the forward strand.
TGTACATAACTTTCCAATAGATAAAAAGGGAAAAACTACTAAACTTATTGGATGATGTTTTGACTAATAAAAATAAAATTATTTTAGAACAAATTTTTTAAATTTTATAAATAGATATTGATTTTAGTTTAATTGCGGTGAGGACACATGCGATGATTGGACCTTTTTATCGTTTTTTTGAAAGATGGTACATTTTTTTGCCTTCAATTAATTTTGCTTTTATTTTTAATACTTTTCTAAACAATTTGTTGGATAAACAAGTAAATAAATATTATATTTTATTTTTTTACATCCATAAATAGAGGTTGATATGTTTTATTTGAATACCGAAAAATATAAATATTTTTATTTATTATTTTCAAAATGATTTTCAGAATGTTTTAGTAAATAAAGATAAAAATAAAATTATATCATTTTATTTTAAATCTATAAATAAAGATTTGGTTTGTTTGATTTGAATAAAAGAAAATCGAGCTTTTATTCATTTATTTAGTTTTTTCAAAACTATTTTGAGAATGTTTATTGATTAAATAAAAATTAATATTATACCATTATTTTTTAATTTTTTAGATCTATAAATAAATACTTTGTTTGTTTGATTTAAACACCAATACATTTTAGTGCTTAATTCCTCTTAATTTTATAACTTAAATTTAAAAAGATAATATATTATATGTTATTTTATCAAAATTATTTATTTTACTAATTATAACTTTAATATAAATATATATTATGTAATAAGGAAAATAAAGAAAAAAGTATCGTAAAATATTAGAAGGTATAATGATAAGGAAGAGACAAATATGGTGGGATGTGCTGAAATTTGAAAAACTCTTGGTACGGTGAAAACGATTATAATAGAATACCTAAAACTACAAAAATAAACATGAATAAACATATTACAATTGAATAGATGAATGGAGAGACACTAGTATAAAGCAAAATATCAATCTTGACTAAACAAATTCCATATAAAATAATCCTAGAACCCTTGAAAAAAGAAATACAATTATTTTTTGAAAATGCTATCATTTTGATAAATAAAATTATTTTTTGGATTTATCTCTTCTCCGATCTGGTTCATATAGACTCATGTAAGAATACTATCATTGCCTCTTTTGATTCCTCGTCAACAATTATTTTATTTTTAGGACGGACCATGGTAAAATTGAGCAAAACAAATCTACAATTATAGTATGGTTCATGTGGCTAATATATTCTGACAACATCAACTCTTACCAAATGATCATTTATATTATTTAAACAGGTATCATAATTTTTACAAATAACTTTAGTTCTAGGAATCGATGACATTGTACTATTAAAACCGGTTGTCATTTATTCTAAAATTTATTTGTGAAAAATGAAGATCATCCTCTAAAATTCTAAAATAGATAACAATATTGGAAAGATTTAGAACCAAATGAGAAGAAGCAATGGGTGATGAGCGAAGAGACGTTGATTTTGAGTGAAAATGTGTGTATCCTAAGAAGTAACAAGTAAAATTTTAAAGTTTGCTATGTATTCAGAGTTTCTTTAAAAATAAAACAAATAAAATGCAGTCTTAGCATCACCTCGCCACATAACCAAGACGCTACCTAGGCGAGTGTCATACTATTTAGGATGCCAAAAAAGCTCGACGCGAGGAATAGAACATGTGCACATACTTAAAACTCCAAGGGGAAATTTAACAAGGCGAATAAATAGTCGTCTATGTGAAACGCACAACAGTTGAATGATGACAAACATATACGTTTTTAGAAAAACACAATTTTTTTAAAACATATATTTTTTTTCTTATATTTTTGCTGTTGGTTTATGTTAAAACCTATAGATAAATTTTTAGATTGAGAGATTAAAAAAACAACCTAATAATTCCTTTTTAATATATAGTGTTATTTTTGTCTCATTTATCAAATTAATTTTTTGATTTTTTGTTGTTTGTATCGAAAGTTTAAAATTTTATTATATTTTTAAAACAGAATTAAAAAAATATAAACGACATAAAATATATAAATAAGTATATTAAATGCATATTTCAAATCTTATAACTTATGACAATATTTCTTAATTTTCCAACAATTTAACAACGGTACTACTATAAATTTTGTTATTTATATCCTTAGATTTCTAGCCACTTGAAGAACATAAATAGGAAGGCAATATAAAATTTATTTACACCACTAGAACAAACTACAAATGAACATAGTCCATCGTTAGGACAAACAAGAAATATGAAATCAAATGAACATGTAGTTATCTTCCACACCTCACGGGACTCCTCGACCAACACGAGAAATCCCTCATCGAAAATTAACAAAAGGTGATACAGCTTTGATGACAAAATGGTCCCTCGAACTAATTCAAGAGCCTGAGTCAAATGTCTACCCTTCTGATCCTCCTACTGTGAAATCCGATGGTGAAAATATTGAGGATACTATGCCTTAGCTTTTAGGGAAGAAGAGGTAAAATCGACTGTTGTCGAGGGAGCGTTAATACCAGTTACTGAATAAGAGAGACTACCTGCCACTTCCCATAAAATTATCGAGGAGAATGAATCCATTGCTACTTTACTAGAAACCACTCATGATAAGACACCAACTTTTGTTCCTCTTCAAATTGACGAGGGGACTTCTTTTCCAAAGAAAACAATGAGGTCAAAAAGAGATATTTATCTCCCCTTTGAAATTAATTATTTGGTTAGGAAAAACATTCGAGCAGCAAAAAATAAGCATCTTTTGGTTTTGCATAAAGTTCAATACAAGTATTACGATGTATCTGAAGAGGAAAAGCTGAGAGCCCAATTGAGGATTCCTTCTAATATTTTTATTTGCTTTCTAGCTGTTGGGGAGACCCAATTATCGGTCAGAGATAATGAGTTACCACATCTTTCTCATCACTAGTGAGTTGACTTAGCAATTCCTTCATCCAAATTACTTTCTTTAGGGCGTCCGTAATAGCTATATAGCCGGCTTTGGTAGACGACAGTATAATGAAATTCTGTATACATGACTTTCACCTAACTAATCCTTTAAACACATTAAATATATAACCTGAAGTAGACTTCTTTGTGTCGAGCCAGCCTACGTAATCAGAATCCACATACCTCTTCAGCATTTTATTAAATGTATCTTCTAATTGTAACATAATTATATAGCAAATGATCCCTTCAAGTATCTCATGAGCCACTTGAAGTATGCGAATCTTCTCGAATCACTTACATCATACGTAAGATCAAGTCTTTTGCGAATCATAACATACATAATGCTACCAATAACATTAACATAAGGTATCTCATTTATATACTTCCTATATGATGTTTCAGGTAGTACTTGAGTCACACTGAGTTTGATTTATGAATCATTGATAGTTCAAATTGATTTTGCTTCAGATATCGAGAACTTCATTTGTATCTTATGTATAAATTTATGTTAATAGAATAATGGATACCTCTTTGGCGCCTTCCTCTTGATCTCTATACCAAGTATCCTCTTAGTTTCCCTCATATCCTTCATCTCAACCTCTTATTTCATCTGAGTCTTTACCATTTTAATTTTTCTTCATATTTTCATCTTATTTCAACCAAGCCAAATCCACATAGCCAACCATTGTATCCAGTGATCAGAAACAACCCAACATTTGACCACAATCTATCTTTATCTACCTTCAGCAACGTGGGAAAATATTTCCTGGAAATTGCCAATCCCAAGAAAAAATCTATGAAGAAGTCAAAGTCTCTTCTAAATATAACTTCCCATCAATTGAATTTTTTGCCAATGACAACAAAATGATGGAAAATTTCGACAATTATACCTTAATAGGTAAATTTGCTATATGCATACCCAAAATGTTAGAGATTCAAAGGTTTTTTGATAATTTGGGATTCAATGGGCAGTACAATTTATCATTTTGGGATTCTGAACATATCATGATTGAAACAGAGCTCCAAAAAGACCTTAGAAAACTATGGAGGATAAGTGTTTGGACGATTTCTTAGTTCAAGACGAGGATCTTAACATGGACTAAAAGCTTCATTCAAAGAAAAGAGTCTCCTATCTCCCTCGCATTTTCTAAAATCCCTACCTACATATAAGAAGAATTAAAAAATTATACCATTCCAAAAGATATTGGTAATCCCTTGCAGGTATGGGTTCGAAAGAAAAACAAGGCCATGTACAACTCATGTATGAATTTAATTGAGTTGGATGTCTCTAAAGATCCAACCACAAAAATATGGATCAACTTTGGGACTCATTCTGGTTTGTGGCAGAAAATTACTTATGGTACCATGCCTCACTAATGTAAAGAGTGTTGGCACATTGGTCACAATTCCGCTGAGTGTAGGAAAATATTAAAGCCAAACCTTGTTTACCTTCAACCTCAGCCTAAGTCAAATCTATTATTGTTAAAAATCATACCCAAGACTCACCAGTCTCTTGTTCTAGCCTTTCCCTCAATCCTCTTCCTTCAGTTATCAACCAACAAGCCTTGTTGAATTCCCAAAATCAATCAAACCCTATATTACCTACCTATATCCATCACAATAACATTTTATCTTCCACATTATATCATGATATCTTACCTGAAACTGAAATTAAGGATGCTCTTAACACTCTTGAAACAAGCCTCTCAATCACCACTTCTGTGAATCCTTCACCTATTTCCCCTCTACTCTACTCAGACCTTGTTGCAGCTTACATTCATCCCCTTCATCCTCTGCAAAAAATCTATTCAAAGACTTTAATCCTCTTATAAAACACAAAGCCACATAATCTCTAAGTTTTACAGGGTCTGCCAAAAACGTTAACTAGCTCTCATAAATGAATATATCAATCTTTTGTTAGAATACAAGAGAAGTGGCCTATTTGTAGATTTTATAAAGTTAACTTTTGTTGTTATTCAAGATCCTCTAATTAGCTCTATCCTACATCTTGGAGTAACTACATACCAATAAATTTGTGTACAATCTTTAACATAATGCTTTCCAGAATAGTTAATGACATAATCTCTCACCTTCTCCCTAAGATCATCTCTCAAGAGAAAAGTGGTTTTGTAATAGGTAGGCAGATTCAAGACAATGTTATACTAATGCAAGAACTGATTCACGATCTTAACAAGAAAAAAAAGAGATGGGAACCTCATCTTACTGTTTGACATGACAAAGGATTTTGAAAAGTTTTCCCTCTCATTTCTTTATCAAATTTTTCAAGCTTTTGGTTTCAGTGAGGAGTTTACCAATACTATAAAAATACTTACTAGCAACTCTACTTTCTCTATCATAATCAATGGTGTCCCTAAATGTTATTTCAACTTATCTAATGGCCTTAGACAGGGGAGTCCCTTATCACCTAATCTTTTTTGTCCTAGTTGAAGAGGTCATTGTTAGAAGCTTAAACATTATCTACTCTCAAGATAATTCTGTTAGATACAAGAACTCTGGTCCTACATGGATTTTTAGCTTAGCCTTTGTTGATGACATTGTTATCGTCACCAATGGCTCCTCAAGCCTCAACATCATCCTAAAACAATATCACGATGCATTTGGTCAAACAATCAATAAAAGCACGTCTACGTTTATTCCCTCAAAAATAAATTCTCCTACTATAATTAACTTCCTTAAGATCAACATTGGTTTTAGTTTGAAAAGGTCACAAAATAACTACTTTGGTATCGATATAAACATCATAATTAAAATTAACCAGTTTGAAGATCTCACATCTAAGATACGACAGAAAAAGTATGATTGGAATAAGATTCTCTTATCTTATGGTAAAAGGTCAACCCTTATTGAGTCTGTTCTAAATGTTATCCCTTACTATCACATGCTTAGCCTTCCTCTCCCTAAAGATGTTATCAAAAGGATTGAAAGTATCCGTAGTAATTATCTTTGGGGCTCTACAGAAGACCATAAAGCTATTCACTGGTCTGCTTGGAACAAGGTCTGCATTCCCTATAATGAAGGTAGATTAAACTTAAGAAAGTTTGATGATATGAAACTTGTATTTTCATGCAAGCTCTGGCATAAATTTAGAGAGAATAACTCTATTTTGGGCAATTATATGCACAATAAATATTGTAGGAACAAATATCATATGAAAATCAAATTATCTCCTAATAATTCTTACACATGGAAAATATTAATGTGTATAATGCCAATTGATGGGTGATGAATTCAGAAACAGATCTAGGGTAATTTTGTGTTACGAGAATATTTTAGTGTCAAATTAGTATTAAGTTCTTTGTTAAGGAGCCTTTTTAGATAGAGAAAGTAATGAATAGTCCACGTAGAGAGAGAAAGTAATTATCTATTAATCCATCCGATTATCCACTCGTGTGTGGTCCTTTTATAGTACAATAATAGGCCCCACACACAACTTAATTCCTACCTTATTACACATTTAGTCCCCATATTTCCTCACTTATTTATTATAACCCCTTCTATTGTTCTTTTTTACAATATTTCCCCAATAAAAATACTTTCTTACAATTTTCCCATACATCTCCTATTCTCGCTCATTAGTATCCCCCAAGTCCTAGTAAAAATATTTTTACCGGGACTGTAAATACATCTACAAGTTTTATCTTGTTTGTTTTTAATTCTCCTCGAATAATACTTCTTCGAACAACCTCCCTTTTTTAATAGCTTTCCTCTTCGAATATCTTTTACTCTTCAAGTATCCTGGCTCTTCAAGTATCTTTGCTCTTCGAATATCTTTTACTCTTTATCTGTCCTAAAAAAATGATATTTCAAGAAATACCTCTTCGAGAAATGTCTCTTTGAAAAATACCTCTTCGAAAAATGTCTCTTCGAAAAATACCTCTTCGAAAAATACCTCTTCGAAAAATTCCTTTCATGCAATACTACCTCTTCGAAGAATATCTCTTCGAAAAATTTCTTTCATGCAATATTATCTCTTCGAAAAATACCTCTTGTGCAATATTAACCAGTAGCCCCCCAATCCTTGCAATATTTTAACAAAGCTTGAGCCATACTTCTCAGCAATTTTGTGCGTTGGAATTGATTGTCCCAACATTATAAAGTCTCCCATATGAGGCTAATAAATTGCAAGGATTGGACTCATCGAAATTATTAGTGCGAACTGTCAGACCTCAAGCAACAAATTCCCACCTTTATCATGACGTCATTAGTCGTAATACATTGTCACCAAATATTTTAAGATATCTTTTCCATGTTCCCAATACTTTTCATCATTGGATTGCCTCTTCACCTTCTCCCTCGTTTGTCGAACCAACAAAATCGCGCCTATGTTGCCCATAATGCCCCTAGGAAAACAAAGGAAAATGTCCACAGGCCTAACTTACCCTAAAATCCCATCTTCCTGTATAAATACTGACCTCCTTTAGTATCATTCCAAACTTTTCACTTTAAATTTCTAGAGAGAGAAAGCTGGCTTATAAACCTCATCGGATTCCAGAGTGGCTTCTAATTAGTAAAAAATTCCAAGAGAAAGTTGTTGTTGGTGAATACGTTGAGCCTGAACCCCAAGCTTCTGTCACTACGTTCTACGGCTCCTGGCTTCCACCGTAAACTCCACTGCCATCATACCCCTCGAAATTTCGCAACAGAATCAAGTTTCCGATCTCAACGCCCTCGAACCAATGGGTAAAGATAGACATCACAAACATTCCTCTGGGAAAAGGAAAAGACACCATAAAGAAAAGAAGAACTCTCAGGAGCGCAAGCGCGCCAAAGGAACTCCCTCGGAACCCCAGAGCCTCCTTTGGCTGTAATAGTGTAAAATCCTCCTCTAAAAACCGACGCCTCTGGATCGAGCCTTCAAGCCACCCCTTCGATAACGGAAACCGGGAGCCCTCAATTTTCTCCACGAAGAAACACCATTACCGAAGACAAGCTTCGAACAATGCGAAACAAATCCATGGTTGCTAAAGGGAGAACAATTGCCTCGAAAAGTCCTGAGCCAGCAACTCAACCGATTTCTACTGCAGAGCGGAGTAAAACCATCGATCTACCCTTAGAGTCTTCTAGTCAAATGATTACCGCTCTGCCAATAATGTCCGAAGAACAAGCTCGCCGGATTGCCCCTAAGTCTAAGGGAGACATCACTCTTCCCTTAGAACTTGATGTCATCGCAGGCAACAACATTCGAGGAATCGAAAACAAACATATGGTTGCGCTGCACAACATACCTTATAAGTACTTTTTGCCTTCGGAGGAGCCCATGCTGAGGACCCGGTGGTGCATTCCCTCGTACATTGACATGAGGTTCCCCTTGGAAGGTGAGACTCCTTTATCAGTGAGGGATAATGAGTTAATTGTTTATACTGAAATCATGAATTGGGGGTTAAGGTTTACTTTAGACCCATTCATTGACTTTTGGCAGAAGACAAAAGGTTTTAAAGGACTTTCTAGAAGCTGATAAAAAATGGAGGCAACAATTCGTCTACTTCTCAGGCCATTGGGACACAAGGTCAGAATCTACTCCTTCAAATCCACACAAGCTATCCCTCTTGTGGACCAACAAATGTAAGTCCACTAACCTCTTCATTTACCTTTCCTCCTCGGATAATGATGTACTAACTTAAGACTTTTGTAGCTATGACAGGCATTTCAAAACCATACTCAGACTATGTGGAGAGTGCCATCACTGTCTTCACCAAGCTTAGCGAGTGGGCCAAAGAACATTGTGAAAACAAATTCCGCTTGTGCTTTATGAATAACAACTTGGCCATGAGCCGACTCTGGAGTTTTGACCTCCTTGACCGGTTGACCCTGAAAGAACTGATGACCCCTCTCCCACAACAAGAAGTTCTAGAGCGAGTGACTAAGAAAGATATAGTCATCTATCTTCCGAAGCACTCTCGTACCAAAAGTCACCTTGGTGAATCCGACGAGGAAGTTTCCACAAAAGACCTTCAGTCAGACACTGAAGGATTAGTTTCCAATCATGAACCATCCTCTTCAGCCAACACTGTTGCACCCAGTGCAATTTCCCCTCCAAAGAAATCTGTCCATCCTAGCAAGAACAAAGATACCAAGACAAAAGAAAGCAAGAAAAAAGTTGTCTTGGAGCTTATCCAAGAATTATCCGAGGATGGCAAAACACAAGATGATGTTCAAGAAACTGCCCAAGGCACTGAGCCCCAAGAGGTATCAAGTGAGCCTGAAAAAGAGACAAGAGAAAATTCAAGTCAGACACCCAGCTCTCCTCTTACCCAGGCTTCAAGTCCTGCTCCAATCGAAAATTCTCCTATATTAGCACCACTCCCAGTTCCCCGAATCGATTCTCCTCAACATGTGGATCTCAATATTTTAACTGGTGAGTCTTCAGATTTTGACCCCACAACAATCGGCTCACCTTCCAGCTCCTTCGAAATTCCTATGCATGATGAATTTTCACTAAGTCTTCGTAGCCTTCTTCACACTTCTGTTAACATGGGAAGAAGAATGCAGTATCTAGAAAACCAAAAAAAACCACTACAAGTTCAACGCGTCTCTTGCCTCATCCCAACTTGAAGAGGCCAAGAAACAATACGTCATTGTGGAGAATCAAGTAGATGCACTTATGAAAAATTGTCTGCCTCTGAAAATTATGTCATTATGCTCGAAAGATACTGTCAAGAGGAAAGAGACCTCTACCAAAAGAAGACGGGGGTTCAAGAGAAATGTTTGACATAGATCCAAAAAGCTCACCAACTGGCATGCAAGGGATTTAAAGATTGTTGTGATGATTACGAGAAAGTTACAGAGGATAGAAAAAAAGTTGGTGAAGAGAATTGAAGATTTTCCTAAACAAGTTGAGGAGGAGAAAGAAAAAGCCGTGAATGCCTATGCGGCTAAGTGTGCGGACAACCGCAACGTGGAGATGCTACAATTCGAGCAGTGCTGATCACCCAAATTCATGCAGAACACCCCGAGTATGACTTTGGCAGTTTTTGGAAGCTTGTCTCCCCCGACCATCGCCTTCCTAACATTGTGGTGAGTGAGAGTGAGGCATCGGATTCTGAGGAGAGCGACTCCTCGAAAAATTCTGACCAATTAAAAAATGTTAGCATGTTTGGAAATTTTTGTGTATAAGTCCTTGTAAGGCAATTTTTGTAACCCATCTGATTTACTCCGAGGAGCACCCTCCTCGAGTTTCTGTGTATGCCATTTTTTGAAATGACAATGTTATAACTTGTTAATCTTCACATTTTTCATATGAAAGAATAAATGTGTGCAAACTTTCGTTGAATGGTTGCTTTATGCCGATTTGCATCGTAATATTCACTATATGCTGCTCTAAGGCTAGCTTAAAGAATAATTTGAGGCATCCAAAAAATTTTGTCTCAAAAGGAATAGTGTTGAGGCAAAAAATATCGTTCCACAAAGAATAATTCGAGGCACAGAATATTGTTTGAGAAAGAATAGTTCGAGGCAAAAAATGCAGTTGTATTAATTAGCTCATAGTGGCACCTCGTTATAACCTTCCTGTGCCTAACAGGGTAGGAAAGAGTATGCCCTCGCTATTTTTGTAAACCTGAAAATACACAAAACAAATATTACATGCTCACTTTTTCCTCATTCCAAATACAACTTTAAGGTTTCGGTATTCCATGGATGCCTAAGATATCGCCCTTCCTTGTCTTTTAACCTGTATGTTCCCTGCTTTACTTTCTCCATCACTTCATAAGGGCCCTCCCAATTTGGCTTCAAATTTCCAAGACTCTTCTCTTTAGTGTGCAGAAAAACGTTTCGTAATACTTTGTCCCCCACCTTGAAATCTCTTTGCTTCACTTTAGAAGCATACCTACTCCTCATTAACGTTTGATAATACAAGGATTTCAACTGTGCGCGTCGTCTTTTCTCTTCAACCAAATCTAATTCCAAGGATCTGCTTTGATCGTTCAAATTTTCTGTATAAGCTACCACACGATATGATGGGAAGACAATCTCCGAAGGGACAACTGCATCCATACCGTACACTAAAGCAAATGGAGTTGTAGTATTTGAGGTTCGAGGCGTTGTTTTATAAGCCCATAACACTTCTTGTAAATAATCAGACCACTTTCCAGCCTTTCCATCCAAATTCGTTTTCAACCCATCCAAAATTGTTCGATTAGTCACTTCCACCTGACCGTTAGCTTGGGGATGGAATGAGGCAGAAATGCATTATCGTATGCCCCTGGAAAGGCAAAAGCTTTTAAACTCCTTGTTATCGAATTTAGGCCCATTATCCGTCGTGATTTTTACCGGTACCCCAAAACGATAGCAAATATTCGAGATAACGAACTTGATAACATCTTTCGCTTTTGTTTCTGTTAGAGGTTCCGCTTCCACTCATTTTGAAAAATAATTCACTGCTAAGATTATAGTCTGCCTTCCACCAGATACCATTGGTAGGGGCCCAACTAGGTCAATACCCCACCTATCAAATGGGACTGCTTCTGAAATACTTTCAAAGAGCACCCCAGGCTTGTGTATTACGTTCGCATAGCGCTGACATGTGTCACACCACTTTACCAAATCTTTCGCATCAGAAGAGATGGTCTGCCAATAATAGCCAGCCAAGAATACTCATCGAATTAACGCCTTATACCTACAATGGGCCAAACCTTCCCCATCGTGCAATTCTGACAGGACAAACTGCGACTCGTCCTTAGCCAAACACCTCAGTAACGGTCTGCTCAAGGATTTCTTATATACGACTTCTTCTAACAGGATATAACCATGAGACTTAAATTTAACCCTCATAACCTCAGACTTTTCTGTGGGTAAACTATCTTTTTCTAAAAATTCTACGATCTCTGACCTCCAATCACTTGTGATCACATTGCTTACTTCCTTAATGTTCATCAAATGCTATGTACCGGCCATAACCGAAGGATGCTCCTGTACCAGGACCAATGGGTAACCCTCCGTTCGTGAAACTGCAGCCAAAGAATCAGCGACGATATTTTCCTCCCTTCGAACATGCTCGTATTGAACCCTATCAAATTCGGAAACAAAATCTTTTAACACTTTTAAGTACTAGATCAGCTTATCTTTTCGTTCCTCAGACTCGCTCAAAGCTTGATTTATGACCAACTGTGAATCATTGATCAATTTAATCTTTCTAGCTCCACATATTCTAGCCAATCGTAAACCCGCTAAGGCTGCCTCATACTCTGCTTCATTATTGGTTGCCTTGAAACCGAATCGAATAGCCTGAAACATGGCTATCCCCTCCGGAGAAACTAATTGGACACCTGCACCACTTCCAGAATTATTTGACCCCCCATCCGTTCGAACCAACCATTTCATCTGATCCGAATGGTCAAGAATCTCCATGTCGTTCCTTTCTGAGTGGAATTCGACCAAGAAATCAGCCAAAACCTGAGCTTTGATTGCCGTCTGAGGCTCAAATGTTATGTCGAAATCTCCCAGTTCAACTGACCATTTCGTCATTCTCCCAGATATATCCGACCTCTGTAACAAACCTTTCAGGAGAAACGTCGTTCGAACAACAATAGGATGAGCTTGGAAATATGGTCTCATTTTCCGAGCAGCTGTTACCAACGTCAAAGCTACCTTTTCCACCTTAAGATATCGTTTCTCAGCATCCAGCAAACTTTTGTTAACGTAATAGATGGGTTTCAACATACCGACCTCTTCCCGGAGTAAAACGGCACTGACTGCACAATCTGATATCGACACATAGATAATTAATTTTTCCCCCACCAATGGTTTAGACAGTATATCCGGGGATATCAAATATTCTTGAATTTGGAGAAACGCGGCTGAACACTCCTCGGTCCAATTAAACTGTTTCGCATTCCGTAATACCTTGAAGAAAGGTGCACATTTGTCCAATGATCGAGAAATAAACCTGTTCAATGCCTCTCCCTCTTAGAATCTGGACTTCCTTGATATTCTGAGGCGGCGTCATAGTTGTCAAAGCTTTTATCTGTTCTGGGTGAGCTTTTATGCCCCTTTCACTTATCATATAGCCAAGTAATTTACCTGATCGTACCCCAAAAATCCATTTTTCTGGATTCAATTTCAAATTGACTTTACTTAGATTGTTAAAAGTTTCCTCCAAGTCAGAGAAATGATCCTCGTCCCGTAAACTTTTTACAAGCATATCATCTATGTAGGCTTCGACATTCCTACCAATTAGTCCCTCAAAGGTTTTGTTGACCAAACACTGATAAGTTGCTCATGCATTTTTCAGGCCAAACGACATATCCTTGTAACAATATAATCTTCTCCTAGTGATAAACGATGTGCTCTCTTCATCTTTTGCAGCTAGTCTGATTTGATTATACCCTGAGTAAGCATCCATGAAGGACAATAATCGATTGCCCGAAGTTGAGTCCACTAACTGATCAATTCGGGGCACCGGAAAAGGATCCTTGGGACAAGCTCTATTCAGGTTCGTGAAATCCGCGCACATCCTCCACTTGCCATTCTTTTTCCTGACCAAGACTGGATTTGAGGCCCATACAGGGTACTACGAATCTCGAATGTGGCCTATGCTCAATAATCTTTCCACTTTCGAAAGAATGGTTGCACACTTCTCCTGATAAACTAATCTCCTTTTCTGGACAATAGGTCGAACATCAAGTCGTACTGCAAGTTTACGACATATTATCTCTGGTGGTACTCCCGTCACATGTTGTGCACACCAAGCATAGATGTTTAACTTGGTTGATAAAAACGCAATCCATCTTTCTCTGAACTCAAAAGAAATTTTTACTCCAATCTTCAAAAAAATTCCATCTGCAAACTTATGCTCCTCGGAATCTTCTTCCTGAACCAGAAATCCCGGGGTCTCCCTCGGATCATCACAGGGAATGATTTCGAGGAAGTCCTCTTTAATTGCTATGCCTTTTCTAATACTTCTCCCCGAACTCCTTTTGAGGATAGAGCTATCTGATAACACTCTCGAGCCATCTTCTGGCTGCTCCTGATCGTTCCTATATTGTTTCCTACCACATATTTGACTAAAAAGGGAAAACTACGAAACTTATAAGATGATGTTTACAAACGCAACAAACACTTTATATTTGGTCTTCAAAAGTATAACCCGTACCTTTTTAGAATAGTCATGAATTAGCAACATAAAGTAACTTGCACCACCTATGGTAGTTTCTTATGTTGGACCCCAAAGGTATGAAAGAACATAATAAACTAATCTATTGTATTTCTTGTTGTTGGGCATAAACTTCACCCTCTTGTTCTACCTAAACCATAGTTTCCATCAAAGATGAGCTTTAGAACTGTTGTATTGAACAACTGGTGATTACTTAGTTCACTAAGTTTTTTCTCAGCTATATTCCCCAACCGATGATGCCACAACCTCATAGAATATTTCACTATTATATTACCCTCAAGAAATAACACACCATTAATCATATAGGCTTTCATAACAACAAAGGATCCTTGCGACAACTTGAGTCGTATCATTCCCATCCTGTTGACATCACAGCATTCATTATTCCTAAGCATGACCCGTCCACTATCAAGCATTCACAAATCTTCAAACCAATGCTTATTGGAAGTCATATGAAATGACTCATCAGAAGTCAACACCAATTTATTGTTGTACATGCAATAGTAAGAAGTCATCAACATATAAGTGTATTCACAATTATCAGACACCATTGCAACACCTCCACCTTTGGTCTTTTGATATGTGTCTTATTTTCCCTGTCCATGCAGTTTTGACTAATATATCGTTTCTTCTTGAATATCTAAAAAAAACCTTTGAAACCGTCCCAAACCCTTTGGACTTCGACCGGGAGTTTCTGCTACTCTTATTCGAATCTCTATTTCCCGAACGATCCCTCACACTCAGTCTGTAACCCTCAGAGTCACCCTTCATAATATTCATCTCTTGAAGATCTTTAGAGTTTGATGTGCTCTTGACTTTGGCAATCATAAGGGATTTTTCCCATAGATCCTGGTATATATAAAGTGTTTATACTCATTTGGTAAAGATCTCAAAATGAAGTGTTGGCGTAATCGCAAGTGTATGATTGCATCGTTAAGTAATAAAATATTGATCCTCACGAACTACTTAATTACTTAAATAATATAATTGAACTATTTTAAAAGTAAGGTAACCTTGTTCAAACTTTAAGCTTTAATGTATAAATAAGCAAGAAAATTAAGTAAAGAACTTAATAAAGTAATAAAATTGAATGAGGAAAAGATCTAGGATTTCAGTTTCCCTTATGGATATTTAGACCGCCGAAAAACTAACCACTGTTATATTAATCCAGGTTTGTTAATCAAGGATTAAAAGAATTCAAAAAATACCATCAAGCCACAGTTCAATCCTATGCAGTATATGCGATAAAATCATGTGGAGTTGACACACAAAGCAAAACACCTAATGCACGCATTACACCCAATCCATAAAAAGACTACCTAGAATGTTCGTTTACCATTCGGTGTTGCTATTCACCAATCACATTCGTGTAAACCTAGGTTATTTTATTCCATAACTAAGGTTAAGATCACCATCCCGAGTACATATTTAAAATTCCGTTATTAATAGTTTTTTTTTTTCCGGCCTACTTTTCTTTTGGTGGTGGGAGGTTTTCGTGTTAAGAATAAAGACAAATTTGAGGAAACTTTGCTACCTAATATGTGAATGGTCGTGCTAAAACTCTTGGTTTTTTCAATACCATATTTCCAATAACCGGAGTTCCATTTAATCAATCAGTCTGGACCGACTTTTTCCTACCTCAAGTAATAATTGGTTATGTAGGTTGTACTGGTTACGGTTTTTCGGATCTATATAACTCTATGAATAATATGGTATTAATGTGAAAGCCTAAGACCACACATGGAAAATTTTAAGATGGATAGTTTTTGTAATGAAATATTTTCATGTGTAGTTACATCTCTATAAATGATATCTAGTTTTCTCTAAAATATATCCAAATCATCAAAGGAATGGATCTACCTTCTCTTTCTATCATAGTTAAATCACATGTGCAAGGTAATCCATGTGTTTTCCTAATAACACATCCACATGCCAACCGATTTTCGCCCTATTTTTCTAGCATGTTTAACCGTCATCTCCATCGGTTCGAGAGCTACATGGGATACATTAATACATAGTTGCAAGTTTAATGTATTTCTATAACTCGGTATAATACAAAACTTACTTCGCTCGAAAGATTCAAGAATTATATAAGGTTTCTTACGTATGAGCTTGTGAAATGTTTCCCATAAAATTTTATAATTGCATTGGTTATACTAAGGTAAGATTTTAGGGCTGCGTGCAAACTCTCGCACCTACAAAAATTTATTTTGTTATAAAATTAAATGTTTGGAATACAAAATGTAACATCGAAAATTGTCCTAGTGGCATAATATTTGATCTTGTTGGTTCGATAATTATGAAATCAATCGTCGTATTTTATTGTCCATGACATAACATAATCTATACATTTTGGGTAAGAGGAAAACAGTATCATACAATGATGCTATATTTTATCATAATTTTCCACCATGTTCGCTTTGATAACAAAGTTAAAAACTTCATAAAATATTTCGAAGCGGCATTGGCATCAACTTTTTAATCGTGCCAAGAATGTTTATGAAGTTGCATAAAAATTTGATTGTGTACAAAAATATAATTGCAATATCTAGCATCAAGTTTAACTCCCGGTCAGTCAAAATGATAATAGGAATTATTCACACACTATCTACCATCACACCTCGTAGAACACTTATCCGGACTTAAACAACACATATCCGGAGGATCCATTCCCAATGGTGATGATTGATCATCTTGTAGATACAACATCAAGAAACAAAATATTAGCTTACAGTTAGATCCATATGTGCGATGATGACTAGGGACATACAACATTCATCACCAAAAGAGTGTTACACCTATATAAACTAACATGTTCATGTTAGGTAGTCATGATATAAGAGTATAGGTGTAATTTTGTTTGAGAGCATCATAGGTATCATGTATAGCATGATTTTACTTAGGATCACACAATGCATTCAAAACTTTGGTGGGTTCAAACGGCATAGCCAAATAGATAGTATTAACGCATGTATAAATAGAGTTAGACGTATAGACACAATTGTTTTATCTGGTTGCATATTATGTTGATTGGGTAGGGTGGATGGTAGATTTCTAGTAAAAAATTTAAGTTGAGTCTTGATTTGTGTTTAGGTTAGGGATATTTTCATGTGCAATGCCATGTATACAGTGGCTATGAGATTGAATACATACTTTTGTATCTTGTGTGGATAATGTAGTTGCTAGATTAGATTGTTGAGTGTGATTATGCAGAACATATTAATCAAAGTAGATATTTGAGTCAGTCTATACAAGTGAGGAAAACCATTTGTCATCAGAGAGTCGTGTATAATATAGGCAACCAGGTAAAGAAGGGAAATGATAAAACATTCTCAGTAGTTTTAGTGTTTTAGAAAACCTGAATGAAAAGGAAACTTTGATTCATTAAAAACGTTGTTAAGATAAATACACTAAATTTAATAAAATTAAAATTTATGAGGTTGATAGGATTTTAAACATTGAAAACAAGAATATCCAAGAATTTAAGGCTAAGTAGTCAGGTGCTTTGTTATAGAGTTTCTTATATGGTGTAAGGTTCCTTAGGATAATAGTAGGGAGTCTGATGATTAGGAAAATATTTATAAAGAAAGCTTCAGTCCATTATTTGTAAGATAAGTTGGCTTGTGTTTTAAAGGGTTAAACCCATTTTAACATTGTTTCAATATTTTCTTATTTTTACTCCATCTTGAGAAGAAGCATAAGTACATGAAGTTTTGAAATTTATAATTGATTACTTAGTTATAGGAGCAAAAAATCTAAATTATCCACCCTAATCTGATTGCAAAACTTTTATAGTTCTTTCAAACCGATTTTCAACAAGATTTTTAAAATGAGTGATGCTAGTGAATTCCTCACTCTTCTCTTTTAGATGATATAACCATTTGTATATGCCAAAATCATATAAGAAATGGATGTAATTCTTAAAATCATATTGATATTTACTAGGGGAAGGATGAGGTCCAAAACATGAGTAGAATAAGAACTAGAATTAGAGTAAGCTAGTGAACGTGACTTCTAAAATTGCATGCATCGCAAATTTTTATATCTTTGATTAAGAAAGTAGAGAGATTACAATTTTTTTAAATAATTGATAAAACTTTGTCGGAAAGATGAGTAAGTCTCTTATGTCATTATTCTTTTAAGGAACTATAACTAATTTCTATTATAAACTGTCCTTGAATAGATGAATTGAAAATATACTCAACACTAATTGAATAAAAAATTGATAATTTATCTTTTAGCATGAGTGAAATAGTTGGTTCTTTAATCTTATAACCTTTGAACAACATGATATATGTTTACCTGTCCTTGTTATGCAACTAATAACATAAAATTCAACATATACACGACTATGTGAAGTAACTTGATTGAATTACAAGTTTTTTATTTATTTTTGGGGCATCAAGTATGTTTTTAATGTAATAAATTTGTTTGTGTGAGTAGTAAGCTTAGACTATTATGTATGTAAAATAAGATTTTTTTACCAATACCTATTATAATATACTTTAACCACTTTAACCATTTTATAAGCTTTCTAACTCGTTAGACTAATATTTCTAGTAACATGGTGAGTAACACCACGGTCACTAAACCATGAGGCTTCATCGTCGTATACTTGTCATACTTTGTATGCTCTTTGCTCTGATTCACTTCTTGGTTATTCATTTGGTCTAGATACCATCTTTGTAGGATCATCCTTGATATAAAATGATACATGAGTGTTCATTCTTAATAAGGTGATAAAAATAGGATGAAGAATAAGCTTTAATGTAATGAATAAAAGGTTTAAATTGGTATGATTAAATATCAAAGACTAAACTAAAGCAAACATAAGGATTGAGAGGGTCATATATAATAACTAGCAAACTTGTTTACAAATAGTAAAAGAGTAAGGTGATAAGATCCATTTATGAGAGGGTAAACATGTAAATTCAGAATCTACCTCATACTATATAAAGGACATTCCTTTTTTTATAAAAGGGTCCAATAATTAGTAAATGATTGATATATTTATTATTTTGTTCTCTTTCTCTCTATATTTATTGAGTTTCTCTCACTAAAAATACCTCATACGAATATTTCTTTGACATATACTCTCATACGAGCATAGTTTTAGCAGGGTTAATAATTAAGAAATATCTGAGTTCTTCAGTAACGTCGTTTGTGAGAAGGCGATTGGTACCCGAAATTGTCGTTCCAAAACATAATCTTAATCTTAAAACACCATAAGTGCAATGAAAAGTGAAGTTCGTTAAGAGCTAGAGGCAGTTCTGAAAAACCATGCAATCGGAGATTCATTTGGAGATCTAATGATCGAGGAACATGTAACAAATGAAGGAAATAATAACGATCGATATATTGAAGACATACTCAAAGAATTTGTATTGGTAGCTCGATGGAAATAATTACTAGAAGATATTAAGAGGTTGAATGCTGAAAATGAAGCAATAATCAATTCGCGGAGGATTCAGTCTGAAGTCTGACGAGAACGGACAATAATAGCAGACCCAATATAAAATGTTTCTCAGTGTGAAGAGAAGCTTCAGAGAAAAAGTCATCGTTCTTCTAAAAGACGAGCAAGATCTGAAGAGCGCTATGAATCAACAGAATCACAGTGAATATTCATCTTTTAGCTCAGATGAATCTTTGTCCTTGCAAATGGATACTCGACATAAAATAAGTTACATGCAAAGAAATTTGAGAGGACACAAAGGTGCTCATTGAGCTGCTCGAAGAACAAAGGGTTCAACGAAGGGAAAGCATGATCATGGAAAGAAAAAGTTGTATTTCAAAGAGCCTGATAAAATAATGAATGTAACTCGACAAGAACAGATAACTCATTGTAGGAAACTTCAGTCTAGTATCCATAACCATTAGTACCTTGTGAGTAATCAATTTACATTCCCATCCGAGGAAGGTTTTCATGCGGGGGTGAATGAAGGCCCGGGGGGAAGTATGTATAAGATGGGTCACAATTGGAGATCATCCCCACTTTCCCCAGATATTATGTTTGGTCATCTTCCGAAGTGGTTTAATATCTCTAAGCTTGAAACGTTCGACGAAACACAAGATCTAGATAGCTACATCGAACAATTCAAGAATTTCATGATTAATTATGACGATAATGATAAACTGTTGTGTAGGGATTTCTCTCAAACTTTCAAGAATGTTGCATCAATATGGTATAATCTTTTACCTCAAGGGTGTATCAAGAATTTTGATATGTTCTAGAGCATGTTTCGCCAGCATTTTATGGGAAGCAAAAAAAATTGTGCAAATGGGGATACTATAATCTATTGCAGGAAAAGGTTGGGGAAACTCTCAAAGAATATACAAAGCACTTCATCCAAGTCAAAACAGACATGAACTTCTGTGAGGATAAAGTGGCTTTGGTTGCCTCCCGAATAAGTCTACTCCCCGGGTAATGAAGGATAATGTTGCGGAAACATAGGCTATAACCTTCGGGGCATTACTGGATCAGATAGAAAAGCGAATTTTGGTAGAAAAAACCAGAGAATCGGAACTAGAGTTCATATCACAGTTCAATCCGAATAAATTTTACCAAAATCTAACAATAATAATAAGCAATGTACCATCAGCAAATGTCCGACAACAGGTGTTGCAACCAGCAAATATGGTCCAACCTCAAGCACTTGTTCAATTTATAAGTCAGGCACCTCAAATAGTGAAAGAATATGCACTAGTGGTCAATGCTCATCAATATATCTATCATATGTCAAACAAATGGAACTTGTCTGCTCATTTTTTTAAAATTAATTGAGTGTGTGGCAACTATCTTCGAGAAAGCTTGACCACATGTCCATTTCCGTAAACCATTTCTGATATAGACTCCAAGGGAAACAGAAAAAATAAATATTGTCAGTATCACGAGGATATCGGGCACGATAAGAAGGATTGCATAGAGTTAAAAACGATAAATAATATTTGATCCAAAATAGGAAGTTAACTCCATTTGTGAAGAAGAACTCTTCAGTTGCTCCAAAACAAGAAGTTGTTCTAAAGCAAGAAGATATTTTAATGATATCGGAAATAATTGATGAAGATTCTATTGATGTGTTCGACATCTACACTGAGTACTTAGATCCAAAACCGGGTAGAATCAGCATAAGTATAGTAGAAGAGCCGGTAGTGAGAGGAAAAGTTAGTAAATTGTGTGCTTTATTTGAGTCACTAACAATTTTTGGAGGAGATACTGCTGCGGGAACATTAAATTATTCTCGGAAGAGACATATTGTTAGTCCAGCAACACAATTGGAAGCAGGTGTTTCACCATATATGTAGAGAAGTCCATCTTTAATACGCTGTTTTAAAGATGATTATATGAGAGATATAGCTGGTTCACATGAGGATGCGGTAGTTATTGTTGCAGACATAGTTGGGAATGAGATACGAAAAATTATGATCGATACTGGCAGCTCGGCCAACATTATATTTATGACTACTTATAGTCAGATCAAAAACCCACCGATGATTTTAGTATTGGATCGAACGATAATATGATTTACCGGGGCTACAGCTGAGGTCATCGGAGAATTCGAGGGAAAAATCGAGCTGGGACGCGGACCGTTCAAGAAGGTAGTCATAGTCTTGTTTGTTGTGGTAAATGTCGTAACATCTTATAATGCTATCTTTGGAAGGTCTTCGTTGTCTAAAATGCAAGGTGTGCCATCAACCATTCATCATGTTTAACAAATTTTGTGGGAAACAATGTTGGAACAATTAGAAGCACTCAAAAGTTGGCAAGAGAATATTTTCAAACAGCATTGGCCCCTAAACAGATTAAGGGGGTCGAATCAAAGAAAGAATAGCCGTCAGTGGGGCTCCTCTCAGAGTCTGATCCCATAAATGATTTGAGGGAAGCTCTCTGGTTCATGGTCCCACGTGAAAGTTTCGAGGACCATGTCTTTTGTCCGGGTAAAAGCCTCAAAATCAGCACGAAGCTATCTTTGGAGGTGAAAGAAAGTTTAATCAAATTTGTATCAATGAAATTACATTTTTTGTATGGTGTACAGAGGATGTCACATGGGTCCCTACGGATATTATTTATCATAGGCTAGTAGTACGAAGTAGTGTTCGTCTGATAATCCAGAAGATCTTTTTCTCAAGAAAAATCTGAACCTATTATGGCAGAGGTGGATCATTTGACAAAAGTGGGTCACATACGCAAGTCATAATATCCTTTATGGACTGTCAATCCAGTCCGTATAAAGAAGAATAATGGTAAATGGAGAATGTGTATGGATTTAACTGATCTAAATAGAGCTTGCCCCAAAGATCCTTTCCATGTACCCAGAATAGATCAGTTAGTTGATTCAACCTCCGGAAATCAACTACCCTTTTTCATGGATGCTTACGTCGGGTATAATCGTATCTGAATGGACCCAAAATATCTATAGAGTACTAGTTTCATCACATGAAGAGGTTTACATTGTTATAAGGTAATGCCGTTTACGTTAAAGAATGCTGGAGAAACCTACCAGTGTTGAGTAAACAAAGTTTTTGAGACTCAAATCGGGAAAAACATTGAGGTGTATATCAATGACATGTTAGTCAAGAGTCACCTACCAGCGCTATAAGGTAATGATATAAGGTAATACCGTTTGGGTTAAACAATGTTGGAGAAACCTACCATCCCTGAGTAAACAAAACTTTTTAGACTCAAATTGGGAGAAACATATAGGTGTATATCGATGTTGTTAGTCAATAGTGCAAGAGATGAGAACCATTTGGTTGACCTAGAAGAAACCTTTGCTAACTTGACAAAGATAAATTTGAAGTTGAATCGAAAAAAGTGTACATTCGGGGTAAGATCAGGAAAGTTATTAGGGTACATAGTCAGTGAGCGTGGTATAGAAACCGATCTGGTACAGTTAAATGCTCTGAGCACTATGGCACCACCCAGAACGATCAAAGAGGTACAAATTCTAATACAAAGATTGGCAGCGTTAAATAGATTCATATCACGATCATCGGATAAGTGCGCTCTTTTTTTACAAGTGTTAAGAAGATCAAATGTTTTTTATTGGACCATCCAAGAATGCTCAGAAGCTTTTTATCAAATTAATTAGTATATTTCTTTGCAATAAATCTTAACAAAGCCAAATCCAGGGGAGAAGTTGTATATCTACTTTGCGGTGTCAAATTACGTTGTAAGTGTTGTTTTGATCTGAGAAGAGAATAACTTTACGAGACTAGTGTACTATGTGAGTAAAAGTCTTCTAGATGTTGAGAAACAGTATCTGAAGTTAGAAAAATTAGCCCTTGCAATAGTCATTATTGCACGAAAAATATACGAACATATTTTCCATTGAAAAATATGCTACAAAGGCCCGATGTCTCGGGAAGAATAACTAAGTGGTTGGTTGATTTGGGAGATTTTGATATCAAGTTTGAGCCAAGAACTTTCATCAAAACACAAGCGTTAGCGGATGTTTTAGTCAAATTTCATTCGGAACGGACAGATATGAAAGTTGATGAGGAAAACATTGAAGCAGAGTGGACCGTTCGAGCAGACGGGGCTTCCAGCCCGTCACGATGTGCAGGAGGGGTGAAGTTGGTTTATCCAGAGGGAATTGCAATGTATCAAGCCATCCATTTCGGATTTAAAGCATCAAACAATGAAGCTGAGTACGAAGCTGCCTTGGCAGGTTTGAGACTTGCTAAAATCTGTGGGGCTGAGAAAGTAAGGCTGGTGAGTGATTCATAACTCCTTATAAACCATGCATCTAGCTAATTTGAGGCAAAAAAATATCATTTAGTGAAGTATTTGGGGGATTTAAAGGCTTTAACATTGGCTTTTGAAGGCATCAGGTATGAACATGTACACAAGACTGGAAATTCAGTGGTTGATTCTTTGGCTAAAGCTTCTTATTCAGAGGATTACCCTTGGATTATTACACAAGAAAATCCTTCTGTAGTAAGGGGGTCTAAAGCAGTTGAACGGTCTGTTGAAGCTTTTCAATGTTTTACAAGTATGGAAAAATATTCGAGGAGTGAGATTAAAAAATATTTGGTAAAAAGAATACGGTTTAAGGCATACAGTTATGTTGTCCTCAGAGATATACTGTATAAAATATCTTTTAGTCGGCCTCTACTTTGATGCTTAGGAAGGGATAAGTCATGGATGATACTTCCAGAGTTACACGATAGGGAAAGGTCAGTGCACTGCAGGTACAAAATGCTAATACGAAGATTTCATATTGCATGGTACTATTGGCTTACACTCTCCTTAGATGCCAAGGAATGTGTTCAGAAATGTGACATTTGCCGAAGATTTTCTAATACGATCCATGCACCAGGTATTCCTCTTGAGTCAATATGAATCCCTACCGTTTGACCGATGGGGTATTGATATGGTCGGACCATTACTGATGGCATCTACATGACGACAAACGATAATTATCTCAGTTGATTATTTTTATAAATGGGTTGAAGTTGAACCTTTGGCAGGGATAAAAGCTAAAGACGTGATCAGATTTATTGTTTCTAACATCTGTTGTCGTTTTGGGTTTCCCAGTTCGATAACAAAAAAATGAAAGCTTTATGTGCTTCAAAGGGGATACAATAGTGTTTATCGACACCTTTCCGTCCCCAAGCGAATGGCCAAGTCAATGTCACCAATCGGATAGTTTTAGATGGCTTAAAAAGAACTTGGAAGGTAAGGCTAGAAAATGGCTGGATTATCTACAATAAGTTTTATGGGCTTACAAAACCACTCCTGGGACTACAACACATGAATCATCGTTCGAGCTGGTTTATGGAATGGATGCAGTGGTTCCGTCAGAAAGGATCTCCCCCTCGTATAGGCTCGGCGAATATTCTGAGGAGACAAATGATAAGGGAAAGCGTACATAATTAGATTTTGTGGAAGAAGAAAAAAGGGCACAACTGAATTCTCTACACTATCCGACTTTGATGAGAAGTCAATACGCTTCAAAGGTTAGGAGACGAGAATTTAAAATAGGGGACAAAGATTTGAGGAAGGTGTTCCTTCACATGAAATAAAAATGACTTGGTAAGTTAGCCCATAATTGAAAGGTCCATACACAGTAACGAAGAAAGTCCCGTTAGGGACATATCGGCTCAGAGATAAGAAAGTAAGGGATCTTCATCACCCCTGAAATATTGAACATCTCAAGATTTATTTGGAATGAATATGTAAAGTTGCAAATAGTTTTGTTGCGAACTTATGTAAGTATCGGTGGCATACTCTTTCATACCCTGGTGGCGTATGAAGGTTTTAACGAGGTGTCGAAATAGCCGACTTATATATAAAACTTCTTTTCCATCTTAAAATAACTTCTACGATGTTCATCTTTTAAAACTAAACATACCTTCCAATGAATTTTGGATGACAATGTTCAGCTTTTTGAACTAAACATACCATCTAACGAACGTTGGATGACAATGTTCATCTTTTTTAACCAAACATACCTTCCAACAAATGTTGGATAACAATGTTCATCTTTATGAACTAAACATGCCTTCTAACAAATTTTGGATGACAATATTCATATTTTTGAACTAAACGGGCCTTCCAACGGATGCTGGATGATAATGTTTATCTTTTTAAATTAAAGACACCATCTTACGAATGTTGGACTAAAACGTTCATCTTTTTGAACTAGAAAGATACCCCAATGAATGTGATCAACAATTGGCTTTCTCATGTGAAAAACTTTGTAAAAACAATATAAACGCTTTCAAAAAAGATAAGGCTAAAATATTTTCATATAAAAAACTTTGGGTAAAAATATGAGTTTTTATTATGAATTCCTAGTTAAAAGCTTTCACATGAAAAACTTTGGAACAAGATCAAGCTTTAGAGGACCGTATATAACCAAAAATCTTACCCATTAAAAACTTTCACCATACAAATCATGTTATCTGAACATGAAAGTTCAATAAAAGTTTGACAAGGGGAACCGAAAGATAAGTATGAAGCAAGGGTTACACAAAAATATGAAATTTAACACGAAAAGTAATAAAACACCAATGTCATTCAGAAGTGGTATCTTCTTTATTGTCTTATGTGGAACAAGAGCTGGAGAAAAAACTTTCTGACTCGCTACAAGTCACTTCATCATCCAAATAAACTCCTATTGGGTGATGTCTTTCTATAACGCGCCCCCAAAAGCTTCCCAGCTTTAAATCAGGAAAGCGCTCGTGCATCTCTAAAACTAAAATTGACTTTATGTTGGCATATCTCTTTTTGAGGTGAGAGACGCAGTCAGCAACATATTCCTCAATGCATTTATTCTTATCAGCCTTGAAGTTCTTCTTCCAGGAGTCAATCTCTGCGGAGAGCTTTTCAATCTCTTTAACAGCACTCTCAAAATATTTCTGGGTCTTATCACAAGAATCGAAGAGAGCGTCAATGAGAGTATTATGTTTGACATACCTAGTGATGAATCATTCCCTCTCATCATCGAGTTTCTCTTTCTCTTCAGAAACTTTAGTTTCTAATATAAGTAATGTTTTTCAGGTGCTCAACAGATGTATCTTTCTCAGCGGCGAGTTGATACTCTAACCTCTTCACCTTGGCTTTTATTTGGTCACCAGATGTTTCCTTCTTATGGGCGAGCTCCTCTTCTAACATTTTCACCTCAACTTTTATTTGAATGACTTTGCTTTTATAGCGATCTTTGCGGTTGTCCTTTCTTTCGAGGAGAACAGCAGCGCGAAGCAACCTATGAAGCTTATTCACAAAAAAATCATTCTCGTAAACATCAAAATAAGCCAAGGCATGGGAAACATTTTCTCCTTCCTCTGTAATTTCTTCTTGATTCCCTTGGTTAGCAGCTTGCCTTCTTTGAGGAACAAAATCACCGAAAAAATAACAACAACCTTTTGATAAGAGGCAAACTTGGACCAGTGGTGTTGTAGTCCTTCTCTTCACTATCAATTATCTTCTTCTTCTTTTCTTGAGAAGAATATCTCCTCACTGGCCTTACAGCACCTTCTCTCATAGCTGGTCTCACTTCAACTACAAAGAAGCATTGACATCAATTCGTTTTTCTTCTCGAACACCAGTTAGTTGTTCACCTCAGACCTCAAGTTGTTGTTTTTCTCAAGCTTTCGTCTGTTGAACTTCTCGAATTACACCCTTCATATCAGTTTCACCTTCAGTATCGTTCTCCTCACCATCGGATCTTTCACCATCTTGATGACTGGGAGCCTTAGCTCCGGTGGGAAGATTAACTAGGTTGTCCAAGCCTTGCAAACGCTTAAGTACTGCATCATCCAGAGGGTGCCATGAATTCTTTCAATTACTTAACTTGACCCGGATCTCATCTCCAAAGATAAATCCTAAAAGTTCTAGGGAGTGAAGCATCTGTGAAATTTGTAGCTCCAGTTGGTACCTTTCCAGAAGCTCAGTTTGGTAGAGATTGGACCTGCAGATTTGGTATAGTGTGCGAATGGTTTGGAAATCCCCTCTATAGTTATCCACATGAAAATGTTTAGTCTGAGTAATTAAATAAGCAATATAAAGTGAGTAAGGAAATAAGTACTTTGCCTAGTCCATTTTAAGGTCAGCCAATGGGGCATCTTCTCAGAATGTTCGAACCCAGTTTCCCATAGCCTGGAAACAAAAAATGAACTATTGTTTCCATTTCTTGTCAGGTTCTAAAAAATCCTTCACGACTTTGTATTGTCTCCCAAGACCTAGGGAATAAAAATAACAATGGGAGTTCTTAGCTACACTTAAGATTCCGACCAGTTGTTTCATTGACAATTCTATCTGAAAAAATCATGGAAGCTATAATGCACGCCATGAAGGTGTACCACATGTTGGGACTTGCTTGGAATGGACAGAGTTTAATCAGATGGAAGTATTCAACCAAGGCAGGGTCAAGTGGCAGGCGAAGACCCCAGTTCATGAGTTCTGCATAGAGAATTAACTCATGATCACGAACAGACAGCGGGGTTTTTCCGAAACTAGGGAACCGAATCGTAACATCATCAGGAATTCCCCATCGGTCCCTAATTTTCACCTCCTCGGATAGGTGGAAATATTTGTACTTCACCCTATATAGTGCAAGCAGATATTTGTCCTACACTTCTCCAGGGTTATCTCCTAATATATCATCTATGTTAGAAGGAAAATTTGAAGCTTTTATGTTCTTCTTTTTCTTGCTCTTCTTCACTATGGAAGTATCCCCTTGGTGAGTAGGAGAAACGATAATAATATTAAGTGGAGGAGAAGATGGTTCCTGACCTGGTACAGAATTTTTTGGGGGGGGGGCTTAACACTGGGATAGCCTGAATGGGTTCAGCGTGTACTGGAATCATGGTGTTCGCCCCTTGATCACTGTTTGACTTGTCAAGCGGGTTTTTCTCTTGCATCTCAGGAATGGGCTTCAAGACTTAACCTAGTTGAACATTCTTTGGAGGGAGATTCCGAGGACTAACCTCGGTGATAGTTTGAGGGGTTCCTTATGGGGTTACTTGGGGGGTCGTAACAGAAGGGGCGATTTTCATTGTTGTGGACCGTTTAGCTGGCTCTGGAGACTTCTTTCTTTTAGATCGGCGTGCTTTACTCGTTTTGCTAATCTTTTTTATATCACCACCCATACGAAGAAATGGGGAAGATTTTTTTGAGTCTTCGGAGATTAGAGAATCACCCTTGTTATGTTCAAAACAAGATTGATCGGTGGGCTGAGTCGTATGTGCTTCTAAAAGGGTGAGGGCCCAAGTAAGCTGAAGAGTCTTTTTTGAAAAACTAAAGAGTTTGTTTGTCGACACGTATAAGTTTTGGGGAGCGAGAAAAATATCTTCGACACATATTTTACCTCACCAATAGATCTATAAGGCACATTGGCGTGTGTCAGGAAGTAACCGACACATGGCCAGTAGTGATATCATTAGTCTAAAAATATTAACAAGTAAACGGATAGAAGGGCGCACGCCGATTAAAGTGAATGATGGGAGAGAATGAGGTCAGCACTGGTAAGGATAAAAGTAGCCTGAGGGTAGGCTGGTAATTTTAAGTGGAGTTTTAAGGCGGCGTAAGGGCGTTTCACGGTAGTGTGGTGGTGTTTAAGGGTGTTTTAAGATATTTCAGGGTGTTTCAAAGTGTTTCAAGGGTGGAGAGAGAATTAAGCAGCCTGGCAGCAGTTAATTTTTCTTACCCATAGTTAATGCTGGTGGTTGGGTATTTATAGTGTGATATTTGGGCCCTTATGGGCTTTCGGGTCAAATTTAATGGACCCGGGTCATGTTTAAAGACCCATGAGTTTTAAGCAGGTGTACAGGTAGCTTAGTCAGATAGTGTTTAGGTATTTTAGTACTTTAGTCATAGTTCGAACTGCCTTATGCGTGCAGTGTTCAAAATCTCATGTCCGGTTCAATCAGTCCTGTTCGAATTATAGTCTTGGGGTCTGTCCGATTTTCGGGGAGTTTTATTTTGGACTACCCTTCCGGGGAGTGCTTCGAATTCGGACTCATCAAGCACTTTCAATGGTGAAGTTATGAATCATAAGAAATATCCATGATAAAAGATAATCAAAGGAAGCTTTGTAAAGAGATCCACGTAAAAAATACGAGTGGCAAAGTTGTACAATCAAGGTTTGAAGCAAGAATAACCTGAGGGCATCGGGAGAACAATTTAAACCAACAGAGAAATAATTCAACCGAAGGCATCATTGGGAGAGCAATCCGACCAGGAGATCCAGAGGAAGAAAAATCTGAGAGAGCAGGGATTGGTGATCACACTGGGAGCATATTGATACCCGAAGTTATATTCTCCTAAATCACTACTCTAAATTTAAATTTTGTTAAAAAACATGAACACGGATTTTCAAGAGGAGCTAGTCTTCGAGGTAATGTTGGGATCGGGTTTTTATCTAAGGACCATCGATTTGAAGAGAAATAAATCAAAGAATAGCCCTATGATGACCAATACATTGAGGATCAGTTAGAACGATCTACTCTAGTAATGACCAGAAAGCATTTGTCGGAAGATATTGCGAAGCTAAATGTTGAAAAAGAGGCAACGCTAGTTGAGAAAAGACTCAGGTAAAAAATTAGAATGCAATTTTCTTTGGAAGATGTCGAAATGAAAAACGGGCATCGGGCTCGAGATCATGATGATGAGAGGCATCGCAATCTTTATTCACCGAGGAAAGAGAAAAAAATCCAGGCTATGGTATGATTCAATGGAGTCTAGCGATTCCTTCGTTTATTACTCTGATGAGTCTTCTTCCCCGAACAGGGAATATCGACGCAACGAAAGGGAAAAAGAATATTTTAAGAAAGTGGGCAGACGGACATCGAGTTTCGCACGAATCTAAAGATTCTAAGAAGAAGATGAACAATATTGACAATATAAACCCTGTCTCAAAGGTAGAGGCAGGGCGATGGCTATCGGCATAAGAGATAAATTAACTCCTTATGTCCAGTTCCTCTCGAGAAGTCAGAGCCTCAGATATCGGTTGAGCATTCAGTTCGCAAATTCATCTGAGGAAGGTTTATACACAGCCTCCACTGAAGGTCTGGGGGGTTATGTTCAAAACTTGACATAATTGGAGGTCATTCGCGTTATCTGTTGAGACGTTATCGGGGCATTTACCAAAACGATTTGATATTTCCAAATTAAATAAATTTGATGGAGTTTTTCAAAAACTTCATGATAAATTTTGATAATAATGACAAGCTATTGTCTCGAGCGTTTTTGCAGAAGTTTAAGGACGGGGCCTCAAAGTGGTATAATTGTTTACAGCAGGGTTGCATTAAGAACTTTGACATGTTTTGGACCATGTTGAGGCAATAGTTTGTAGGAAGTAAGAAGTTCCAAGCCAACGAGGACACTATTATTAACTGTCGACAGAGGGTGAGGGAAATCCTGAGGTTTATGTCACGCGATTTGTTAAGATAAAAACCGAGCTCAAGACCAGCAAAGATACCGTGGCTTTAATTGGGTTCAGGTTGGGGTTGTTTCCCTCTGTTATGAAGGATAACGACACAAAGAAACAAGCTTTCACATTTGGACCGTTGTTAGCCCAATTTGAAAATCATATTTTAATGAAGGAAACTCAAGCATCAGAACTGACCTCTCAACAACACTAGAGTTCTCAGTCTCTAGTTGTGATTTACCAACAGGCACCTGCGCAAACTCCTCAACCGCGGCCAATAAAGACTTATCAATCACTTGAGTTCCAACCAAGAGTTCTGAACCACCTACCACCTCGGTCAAGGATGGTTCAGCAGGTGGCCAACGTTCAAACAGCAGCTACACCCATGTTTAACAAATGTGTTTGACATTCTCACTTCGCTAAGTTGACTGAGTGCGTGGAAACAATTTTCGACAAGGCGGTGAATCATATACATTTCAGGAAGCCCTTCCCGATCTAGATTTCACAAGAAAATTAGTGTAACAGTCACTGTAAGTATCACGACGACATTGGACATGATATTATATATTGTATAACTTTAAACAAGGAGATACATGTGTTGATTGAGAAACATAAGGGGATAGAAGTTGTGGTATCTCTGAAGCAAGAGAATACCTGGTTATTTCAAAGCCTATCGATTTGTTCGTTATAGCCTCGAAGTATTTGGATCCTAAGAGAGACCGGAGGATAATCAATATCATAAAAGAGGTGTTGCCCGAGCCTAAGCAAAAAGTAAGAGATTTATGTAATTTTTTTGAATCACCAACCATTTTTTGTGGCGATACCATAGCACGGGTCCCATTTTTTTCGCAAAAGGCATAACGTTAGCTTGGCCACACAGTTGGAGTTCGGGGCCTCACCACACCTCTACAGGAACCCTTTTCCGATATTGTACTTTGACAATGATGATATGAGAGAAGTTGTTGGGCCACACGAGGATGTAGTGGTGATTGTGGCAGAAATTGCTGGAGATGAAGTTCGGAGGGTGTTGATAGACACAGACGGACAGTTATGCTAATATCTTGTTCATAACGAGTTACGTACAATATGAAAAATTCCTCGGTCATCTTCTGGTTTGAGAGGGCAATTATAGGTTTCAACGGAGTGATCGTAGAAGTTGTAATAGAATTTGAAGGAATTGTAGAGTTTGACCGAGAATCTTTCAAGAACGAAATGTCGGTGCTCTTTACTGTGGTAGAGTGCTTTTTTTGGCAGGTCTTGGTCCACCGCCCAATTGTAATTAATGGCTGCTCAGAAAAATTGCAAACTATTGAAGTCTTAAAGGGATATTATATCACCTTACCAATATTGTTCCCCTTGCTATCAAACATAGTTCATTAAATTAATTTGATAGTTCATTAAATTAATTTCGCTTCATATATAGTTGAATATGCGAATTTACCTTTACTATCGTAAATTCAAGCTGATACAAATGGACATCCATCATTCACAATTAGACTCGGGTGATGATACCAATTCACTATCGGTTTATAAATGTCATCAAATTACAAATATACAGGCAAAGGAAAAAGGAAAAAAAGGAAAAACAGACAATACATATTCATCGTAAGAACAAATCTCCTGCAGCAAAACAATCAACAATGAAAAACTCCATGACCTTGACCAGAATAAGTTTTTGTTACACGCTGCCCCACCGAACGCATAAGCCATGTCTGAGGTCTAATTGTAGTTTATTTATGCATTGCCTCACTGTAGACAAAATTACAATCAAAAGTAGAAGCATATAAAAATACCACACATACATGTAATGAGCAGGGTATTATTGCTCAAACAAAAATGGGTTACCCACAAGAATTGGAAACTTAATATGTGACCAAATCTCAACTGACAACAACCAAAACAGTCTTGATCGGGGTTGGTCCATATCTCCGTCATTTCAGACAACATATGTTACCCTTATCGATGTCATGATGTTTCAATGTGGAGTATACATCCACTTCAACTCATGTCGACTGTATGACCTATTATCAACTGTCTTTTCACGGTAAGATTCATTTGGGTCCGTCCAGCTGCTCATGGAGAAGTACTGGATTTCACTATATACTTGCATGTCCTGAAACATATATTGATGAAAAGTTAAACTTAGGACACCAAAGGAAAATACAATATTTACTGAGATAAGCACTGACTGAACATACTTATCACCAACTAATAATTTGCACAAAGAGAAGCAACATATGTACTCCAATTCGAAGATATTATAGCCATAAGTGTGCATAAAGGCATCACCATATCTCAGCTCTTCAATTTCATATTAACTATTCAGATCTCCAAGCTAGAGACAGAACGCCTTGAAGAAAGATCAGGTCTCTCCCCCTCTATAGTATACAAAACAAAATCCCTAATCAGGTCAAAGATCTTCTCCAATTTTATTTACCAAGGGACTTAGAGACCTAAGCACCTTTTTAAAACTATTTGATGTTTAATCTCACTAGTTCATTTGGACTAAAGGCCGTAAATAGACCTCTTTAAAAAAAAAGATCATGGATATATATATACATGCGTCGTACATGCATGTTAGTTCCTCTTTGACAGGTTCATGTATAACTAAAACCTAGGGCATGAGACTATCCTCCTGTAATTATCTAACTTCAATGTCTATAGCAACCATACGTTTTTACTTAAGTCCAAAAGCAAAAACTAGGGTATGAGGTAATTACGCGTTTAAAGTCTCTGCTCTTCTTTTGATTTCACTGGATTGTAGTGCTGGATCGGCATCTCTGACTAACAAGCCCTGCTGTCTACTTTTGCCTTGCAACCAACTTTCTGCTTTATTGCATTCGTCCAGTACCTGCAAAAGGAAAAAATTGGAAAGCAGACTGGATTATTAACTCATCTGACATCTAAGCCTCCTTAAAACTGGTGCCTAGAAGCAAGATAAGGATCCTACCGCATCTCTCTTCACAGCTGGAAGTGATTCTGCAGCCATTCGGTAATCCACGATACAGTTCAGCAGATCTCTTGTTGCATCTGCTCGAGCCTTTTCATCTTTATATCGACTTTCAATAGGGTCAATAAGCTATTACAATTTTAGAAATTAATTAGCTGCTGCTATAGGATAATGGTTCCAGTGACTAAGAAAAGAAAATATTCATTTTGCAGACCTTCTTGAGATCCTCTAACTTCTCCGAATAAGCCTGTTCAGATTCATCCATTCCATCCTCATAAAGCCACTCTTCAGTCTGCTGTAGGTTTCTTGTAATGCCTTCCCTCTCAGTTTCAGTAGCAAAGGTTCGATATGTATTCAGAATCTGTTAACATTATAGGATTATGAAGCTAGTGACATGCTTACAAATATATAATATAAACAATGAACAATGGTTTTGATAGCATTAAACCATTTATGATAAAAGAAAATGTATTACATTTGATTCAATATACAAACACGTCCTTCCATTATATAAATACAATACGGGGGATCTTCCAAGACTCTTTAGGGAAAAGGAAAGAGACAAGCAAATACTGTTTCACATCTGATTAAGATAACCGAGGGAAAGAATTCTACAAAAATTTAGGCAAAAGTTGTAATACTCTTTATTGTTTTTTATCGAAACTCTACACAACCAAATTTTGCTTTTATTCAAAAAATATGAGTAAATTAATTGTTATTGAGAGGAGGAACTGTTAATTATTTATGGACTTGTAATCAACTTCTATAACATTTCAGCCGTCTTTTCTTTTACTCATCCAAACAAAATATGAATTTTATTTTCTAATAGTTTCCATCGTCTCTGGCCTCCAAAATACCCTTGGGTCTAAATCATACCTGAAGTTTTTTCTGAGTACGACAAAATATACATACTATATCCACATAAAAGGCATAGCTTGTGCCATTATAAGTCTGCAAATTCATGGTGCCTTCTAAAAGAATAAACGCAAATTAATTTTAAGGACTACCTTATCACGCATATCATATACATAAGACTCCAGAGCATTTTTCTTATCTTTGGTCTGCTCCATCTTAAGGTCCTGCTGCGTCAAAAGACTCTCTTTGGCTTTAGCTTCCGAGACCTCGGCCTCCGTCATCCCACCATAAACACTCTCCGTAAATGGAATATCCACCCTCCTGGCATGCCTTCCCATTTTTACTTCATCAGCCTGCTCGAGGACTCAACTTATCATTTATATGGGAAATAGAGTTTTTTGAAGGGTTAATTTATAAAAAAAATGGGTTTTCTTTGCACATATGCTTTTATTTACGATTAATTAGATCATGGGAGTAAAAAAGCACAATCAATCCTAGATTACTCTTAAGATAAATATGGAAATTCTCTTACAAGTAGGCAAGAAAAAGAAAATTTAAATAGTTAGTGAATATTACATTTTAAGTTGTAATGAAAAAAAAAAAGGGGTGATTTGTTTGGCAGTATCCACGTAATATTTAGAATGCTTTATGACACCTAAAATTGAATTTTTTTTCTTGCATCTCATAAAGCCTTTCTTGTATATATAATTTTCTAGATACATAAAACAGAATTTCTGTTGTTTTCCAGACTTTTTTTGGAACATCCTAGCTAATTACAATTTTTTTTTTTCTTTTAGTTCTCCCAAATATTCTCTTTAACCAAGTAGATATGTAAACAACATTGAACAGAAAAAAAAAAAAAAAAAAAAAGACCCCTACACTTCTATTGTTCTTTTCTTTCTTTTTGTCTGTCTGTAGCTTTGTCTATCTTTCTCTTTTTCTCACTAAAACATGACAGCAAACTCATGCGGGGAATGGGATTAGGATTTTGTGGGTAGGCCTGAACACATTATTAAGTGCCTACTAGATGCATCCCTCACACAAAATGATGGGAACGCTTAGGGGGATCAAATTAAACAAACAAATCTGTGTTTTAACTTGTTCCAGCGGTCCTGCATCACAAACTTACTGCATAAATTATCTTGTTGATGGTACTTACATCAGACATGTCTACATCATTCACTACACCAGATGATGCATGATCAGAATCCCTCTCTTCTGAAGCCAAATGATTTTGCTGATCCACGATTAGCTGTTGCAGAAAAATGCATTTGACAACTACTAAGCAGCATATATGCATTTATTTTCTTTACAGCAATGTAGTAATTAGAAATAATCATGCGAGAGGTCAATAGATAACATCCTTTACTCACAGTAGCTGAATCGATATTGACGATCCCATGAAGGTTTACTTGAACTCTGACCTTGACTCTTGCTATTTCTGCATTTGAAACTTGGAACGGACCAATCTAGAGGAAAAATTATAAATAAAATAAGAAGTTACAGAAATGCTGACATATAAAAAGACAAGCAAATTTAAAC
Organism: Limnanthes douglasii subsp. nivea; assembly: GCA_036936605.1. Lineage (NCBI taxonomy): Eukaryota > Viridiplantae > Streptophyta > Magnoliopsida > Brassicales > Limnanthaceae > Limnanthes > Limnanthes douglasii. The sequence continues at coordinate 132,767,641 of JAUPFV010000004.1, forward strand.
AGAACAGCATATAGACGCAACCGAAGTCATGCTTAATGAGATGTGACCACTATATTCAGTAAGGTCAAACCCAAAAGACGCTGGTAATATATTTTTATTATTAACAACCGCTCTCCACCACATTAGAGTTTTTATAGGTAGCTGCTTTACATAAAGCATGAATCATTATCACCAAAAAAGAAGTATTAATCACTTCTGAATCGTTTATTTAAATTGGGATAGATATATTGATGAGGTCAGTCACCCACGCCGAAGGAAAGAGGCCAGACTATTCTTACATCTAAGAGCTCCTTCAGCCAAAAGTTCAAACACCAAACAGAACTAAAAAAAACAAAAGGCAGTATTCGAGACAGGACATACACTATACTTGCGAAGTATGGATGTAAATAAAATCACGAAGCACCTCATATTTTTATTCATCTTGAGGTTAGCTAAGAGTTTTAGATACATCCAGCAGCAACAAATATGTCAGTATTCTGAACTACTACCGTATCTAAAGTATGTTCCGTGATTTTAGATATATGTAAGAAAAGAAATATGTGAGTCCAGCGCCATACCATAGAACTACTAATTTGAGGTGATATGCCAGGTGGCAATTCATTTTCATCAGCATACGAAGCTTCCAAATGGAACTTATTCTCCCCATGAAAAGAAATAACCTTAACACTTGGAAAGAATTGCCCTTTTGGAAAAACCCTTCCATTTGGAACCACACTGACTGGACCTCTATCAGAAAATAATCCAACAGTGAAAGGATATGAATCTTGAACCTGCAGATGACAGAAACATTGGATAGATGGAAGGCCAAGTCACATCTCGGACAATAAAGAGTTCATAAATATTAAATATTGACTTTAAGATCTAGCATTGAATGAAAGCAAGAACCTAAGCATAATGATACTGTTACCAAAAAAAAATTAATGATACTTCCTACAAGGAAAACATTTTTATTAAGATTTTAAAGCGCTCTCCTATCCTTTGAGAATACATTATGCGGAATTGGCCTAGTAATTTTAATGGGTAAGTCACATAATTATGGAAGAACTAGTACTAAGTAAGTTCATAAACATTGTCAAAGAAAAGCCCCAAAAAAGAAAAGGCAGGACCGGAGAGTTACTGCAGAAGCAGCAACCAGAAAAATCTAATGTATAATCCAAAGTAAAAGATTGCAACAAAAATTAATAGAATTCTAATCGAAAAGGAATTTCACAAACCTCAAAGTCTCTCACACGAAATACTGGGCTGAGCATTGCACACTGAAGAGCACAACCACGAGAGACACACTCACTAGCGTTTATCCTTCGACTTGGCTCCTTCTCGAACAGAGAAGTTAACATCCTAGTTAATGCTGGTATCCTAGACCCAGACCCCACAAGCTCAACCGCATGAATCCTCTCCTTGGTCAATCCTGAATTTGACAAAGCCTTCTGACACGGGACACTAATTCTTTCCAACAGTTGCGACGACAGCTTCTCAAATTCCTCCCTCTTGATATAACCCGAAACATCTTTCTCATCCATCAAGCACTCTATATTTAGCTGTCCTTCTGCATTTGCACTAAGAACCTTCTTCAGCTTTTCACATGATGCTCTCAATCGAATTGATGCTTTTATATTTGTATAAACATCAATATTATACTGTTCCCTAAACTGAGCTGCAAAATAGCTGAATAGAACCTCATCGAAGTCTCTCCCACCTAAGTTTGTATCAAAAGCATGAGAGATTATTTTCATGCCTCCATTTCTGAATGATGCGACGCAGACTTGCGTGTCACAATGACCTATATCAACAAAAACAACATGTGTAGCACCCGTGGTAGAGAAATCTGTCTTGTAAATTCCGTATCCCAGTGCTGTGGCAGTACAGTCGTGCATTAATCTTAAAGGCCTCAACCCAGCAATTTCTGCTGCGTATAAATAAGCACGTCGCTGCAAATCAGTAAAATAAGACGGTACACCAATCACGCAATCTGAAACAGGCATCTCCAAATTCTTCTCACTTATTTCCTTCAAATGTGAAAACAACATTCCCAAAATCTGTACAGGACTAAAGATATGTTTTTCCCCCAAGTACTGCAATCGGACTTGAATTCCACCGTCAGGACCTTCTAGGGTCTCAAATGGACACAACTTTAGATCGCGTTGAACATCTGGTTCCTTAAATTTCCTACCGATCAGTCTCTTAACCTGTGAAACAGTAGATTTTGGGTTCATGGTGGCGGAAGCTGCTCCAGCAGCACCAATAAATCTCTGCTTCTCACCAAATGACACCACAGAAGGTGTTTCACGATTCGATTCATCGTTTAATAAAACGTCAATGCCACTTTGCTTTGCAACCGCGATGACACACTTCTCGTTTCCAATATCAAACCCCACTACACTCATTTTTTCTACAGCTTAATGCACAAAAACCCAACTGATTTATGACTGAATTTCGAATTCCAGCTATATCAATTCAGCAATCAAACAAATCTTGTCCACAATCAAGACATATACTTCAACCAAATTTATCCAACCTCAAAGCTTAAGCGTTAATGACGAGCATCGATTCACCTGTATCAGTTGAGCAACTTAAACTCTACCGTAATAAATCACAAACCTCAACATTACGAACATTTAAGTACATACATGAAGAAAACCCGAACTGAAACATACTTAAACAAACTGTAATTAAAAGACACAAAAGAAGAAAGAATCAGATAGAAAGCTCATAAACTCATACATACACCAGGATGCCAAAATTTAAGTTGGATTTGACCAAATTGTTTGAACGGATTCATCCAATTGAGTTCAGTTTTGTGAAAATTCATTTGGTTTTCAGGAATTGTATTATTTCGATCTGATAAGAATCCGATAGGGATGGAATGATACCTGAAGGAAAAGAGAGAGAGGGAGGGATGGAGATTAAACCCTAGAGACAATGGAAGATGCAGAGAGAGTATTAGTAAGACTGTCTTTTGAAGAAACGAACTGGGTATATGCGATTTGAAAATACTTGTAGTTGGATTTGATTTGACAAATTATATTGGCGACTTTTTTTAGTGCCATGCCGGTACCAAGGAGAAGGAAGGGAAAAAACTATGTTTTCTCTCGCCAAACACTTACTTACATTCCATGTCAGCAACATGTTGAGGTCGGTCCATTTAAATATTCAATCAAATATTGAAAGCGAAAAGTATCCAAGACCTTTAAATTTTATATTAGATTTCTACTTTTATTTTTATTTTTATTTTTATTTTTATTTTTATTAGGAATATAATGGTTAACTCGTTTAAAATTATATATAAAAATAAGAGTAACAGTCTAAATATATAAAAAAAAAAAGAGAAAACTACCTGTTAATACCTTCTCAAATTTTATTCTACTAACTAATACCCAAAAATGGGATAGTATCAAAAGGTACCCAAATTTAACTAATGGACTAAAATACCCCGGTACTATAAATAAGGTCATTTAAATTGAATTCTCACTCTTTTCTCTTCAAAACTAGAATTTTCGGCTTCATTTCCCTCTCCAAATTTTACTTGAACAGACGACCCATTCTCTAACCTAGACAAATTGTTCTCCGGCGAAGCACCAGTCACCGAAAAACCTAAGAAAACAGTTGGTTGTTTAAAACACGCTCGATAGTATTCTCGCGGTAGTCAGATTCAGGTCGTCGTGTTTAAACAGAGGTAATTTCACTTTCTAAATATGGATTGTATCCGGTTAGATTGATGGTAGAAATTCGAAGAACAGTATATATTGTTTAGTGTATGTCTGTGTATCAATCGCATCAATAGGTGTATCAATTGCATCAATGGGTGTGTCTATATGTTTTTCTTAGCTTTAGAATCCAGGCATTATGGGTCTTTTTTGCTGTTTCTGTATGGCGCTTAATCAAGTTTTTAGGTTTTTGGTTTTGGTTTACTGTTGTGGTTGATCTCTGTAATTTATAGCTCTGTATATTGAACATGAGATGTTACTTAATCAAGTATTAGGGTTTATGTTTCTAATTACAGATTCGACAGTATCATTTCTTGGAAATTGAAGTTGATCTTTGTAATCTTTAGCTCTCTATACTGAACATGAGCTGTCGCTTAATCAAGTATTAGGGTTTATGTTTTTGGTTACTATTCGACATGCAGTATCATTTCTTGAAAATTGAAGTTGATCTCTGTAATCTTCAGCTCTGTATACCGAACACGAGATCTACATCTGGAAATTTACTAGATGGTTTGGTTAGACAAGGGATTGTCTTTTGCGATTGATGATGTATAGCAAGTGCTAGATATGAACAAGTTGCGATTTCAATGTAAATGCTTCTTTTGCTAGATATGAACAAGTTGCGATTTCAATGTAAATGCTTCTTTTGCTAGATATGAACAAGTTGCGATTTCAATGGAAATGCTTCTTTTGCTAGATATGAACAAGTTGGTTTATAACCATTGCTAGATAGTCTTTAGTTGTAAGATGTTTTGCATTTGCGATTGATGACATAATGAATTTGCTAGATTTGAACAAGTTGCTAGATTGGAATGTAATTACATGTATAGCAAGTGCTAGATATGAACAAGTTGTGATTTCAATGTAAATGCTTCTTTTGCTAGATATGAACAAGTTGCGATTTCAATGGAAATGCTTCTTTTCCTAGATATAAACAAGTTGGTTTATAACCATTGCTAGATAGTCTTTAGTTGTAAGATGTTTTGCATTTGCGATTGATGACATAATGAATTTGCTAGATTTGAACAAGTTGCTAGATTGGAATGTAAATACATGTTTTGCTAGATTTGAACAAGTTAAAATCACAAGCCTTTGCTACCTTTTATACCAATTAACTATGATATCAATATACAAAAAACTGTTGTAAGACAACTGCAGATTGTGTAGACTTCTACTACAAAAATCACAAGTCTGATTGTTTCTGTTATGTTATTGTCTACCAATATAAGTGTTTAAGACATCTAATGTTATTTCTAGTTTTATGGATGTGAGGTGATAGTCTATATAAAACGCAAATACGATATATAACCCAGATATTATTATTTTATTTCAGGAAATATGACGGCAAAAGGTGTGTTTTATAGGTCTGGGTTGGTTAGCATCTTGAACTTTCTTAGACAAAATATTGTTACACAACAACACATAGAAGTGGCGAGAGACACTCCATTTTATACATTATTAAAAGCATCATTCGACCTACGGAATGAGGATATGAAGATTAAAAAATGTCATAAACTAATTGAGGAGATTGCGAGTAGTTACTCAGTTGAGGAGGAGGCTTTCAAAATAGGGGCTAAGTTTGTCAAGTTAAGTGTAACAGATGTTAAGGTTATATTTGGGCTGAAACATGGGACAGAGGAGATGCATTTGAATAAAGCTGGAGCGTTCATTGGTCGGTTCACTGATGGTGCTGAGTATGATTCTCTGTTGATGCAGAAGTATTTTCTGAGTCCTCGAGCTCGGAAAAGTGGACCATCGAATGATAAATCTGTATCAAATTCCTTGATAAAGGTAATTGTTTTGACTAATATGTTCAATGTGTAATTTATACTGGCAGTAATGTCTACTTTTTTTTGGTTGCAGCAAGCTATAGAAAAAGCAGTTAGGGATGGAGGAGAGGATGAGGCGAAGGACGTTGCACGTCTTTTTAAACCGGTTTCTTTGCTCGACCTTGTTCTTCTCAGTTTCAGGGGATATCGTTGGTTGGACAGCAGTATTCTACGTCGAGGACATGGTTAAAATGAATGAGTACGATTGGTCAAGAGCTATAGTCGAGAAGATGCACCGGTCCCTTAATAAATGTCTTGCTGCAGGAAATCCCGATAAAGTTATCGGATGCATTGCGGTTTTATTCGTAAGTACAATGGCATATGCATCGTTATTACAGTTTTTAAAAGGAATCATTTAAGGTTATATTCGGTTTATATGCAGCCTTTTGTGATGGAGCATATTTTAATTGGGATTGACATACCAAGGCCTAACATCATACCCCGATGCTATAAGTGGTGGGGATTAGAGGGTGAGGAGACATCGATGGACATAATCAGGATGGTTCACAATCTACGGGACGAAGAGGTTACAAAACTAATCTAGCAATATCATATAGCATTTTAAAACTAATCTAGCAATATCATATAGCATTTTAAAACTAATCTAGCAATATCATATAACATTTAAATCTTCATGCATATGTTTAATGAGTGTATAGGTTTTGGAGCGGCAACTGCCGTTGACAACTGAAGAGAGATTAGCATTTGGGAGCATGGGATTAGATGGGAGGTGTGAAGGAGGAGACACAATGCATGAGGGTACTACACGGAAAAGGAAAAAAGTGGTGCGCCACAAAACAAGAAAAAGGTTTAAGAAACCGTCACCGGTGCCGACCGAATTCAATTATAGGGATGCATGAACCTATTCTCAATCTCCGAACGGCAAAGAACAAATGCTTGATGACTACCCGAAGCTGGAAACAACAAAAGACTATTTGAGAAGCAAGAAAAATAGAGCGAAGCGTAGGTCAAGCATGAGAATTTTCGCAGGAGTGTCACGTTCAATTTTGCGTGAAAAAGTGGAGGTAAAGAAGAGCAGGATGTACTGTTACGCGATTGAAAATAATCGGTTGAAGATTTCGCTCGCCCGTAAATACAAAGAAGTAAGTATTTATGAGTTTTTTTCGGGCACAATATGTTTACAAATTTTTATTTAGTATTTATAATCTTAGTGTTTTCACAGATTGAAGGGTTGCGGAGAGAGTTAGATGAGTTGAAAGAAAAGAACCGTATAGTTGAGGATTGTTTTGAAGCTGAAAATAATGGACTTTTCGATATAATGGCAATGCCCTTCTGTTGTAAAGATAAGGTGGAACATGTAGTCGCTGTTGGGCACAATCCAGATAAAATGAAACCTAAAACAATTACTTACCAATCTCGCACACATGGTACATGGAAGAAACTTAGCGAAGAAGATAGAGTTTCCAAAAATAATTATATAGAAGATGATGATGAGTTGGATGATACAGGGGGAGAAGAGACGGAGGATGAGCATGTTGATATTAATGAACGAGAAGAATCTGGCGAGCGAAATTCAGTTGAAGTAGACGCAGAGAAGGAAGATGTTATTTTGCAAAGCCTTGAATCTGGAAAAAATCAGGTTTATGTTTATACCGTAATGGACGATGGTCGTATGATGGTAAAGGAGCATACAGTGGCCGAGGATGGAGGGTTTGTGCTAACAGAACAGGTAGGCATAGTTAATGAGACTGTTGGAAAAGATCCAGTTCTGGTTGACGGAGATAGTGAAACAACACATGTGGTAGTTCAACGGTTACAAGGAAATGACGGTAATGAACATGCTGAAAAATCTGTAGCGGATGGTGGTGGGGATATTACAGCAGTACATTCAGAGATGAAGCTGACACCAACTATACTTGTGGAGACAGGTACAAGTGTTCTCGACATTTCTGATAAGGGAGAGGTGGAAGGAGAACATACTATACCGGAGGTTGACACCACTAAACCTACAACCTAAAATACCGCGGTATTGTCTACTACACAAGATTCAACATAATTATCTAGATTTTGTCAAACTGTTTTGATATTTAAGATGCTGGTGTGTACCTGTTTTAAAATGTTGTTTTGTTAAATTGACAATTGTTGTAGACTAGTTTGTGTTTTTTTTAAAGATTGTTGGTTTTTATGCCATATTTAAGCATGTGTAATGGTGACTGTTTATGTTGGAAAATAGCAATCTAGTGTAGAAGCCATCTAGCAAACAACGTTAATAGTATATGATAAATCGCAACACAAGATGGGTTTATTTAGTATCATAAATCGCACAATTGTAAAGAACAGTACATCATACTCAAATACACTTGGTAACTAATATATCACAACATCGTCTGATATTGTAATTGATAGATACTGAATGCAAGAGCAGGAGCAGAAATGAATGGCGAAGAACGATCTTGTATGCGAAAAGAAGCAGCCGGAAATCCAAAGACTGAGAAACTATCCCAACTATCGAAAATTGCAGAACTGCAAGAAGAATCACAACCTTTTACGAAGGACAAAACACTTACCCAACCCGGACCAGCAGAAGATTCCATATATGTTGGGGGTGGGGGGGAGAGAGAGAAGAACAACAAGTTCCTACTGTATCACTGTGCGCTGATATAGTAGGTTTTGATATACCATTTTTAGATGATAATTTGTTAGACTGTACTCAATCCTTTTATGATGAATGTGATACTGCTGCGGCTAACTCAATTGTTCGACGCAATTTGGAGGCTACGTTGAATACAAACCTTTTCGTTGTTCCTTTTTATAATGACTTGTTGGAGACGGCTTCACTGGTAGTTTTTTATTTCCTATTAATATTTTATAATTCATATTCGAAGATACAAATATTATTTCTAGTTTTATGGATGTTAGGTGATAGCCGATGAGTATCCTAAATGGAATTTACTTAGTCAGACGCAAGTTGCGGAGCCAGCGGTTACTTACGAAGATTGGCCAAAGCATACAGAAACAACGCTGCTGATCCAATTGGAAGATTACCATAAATTGCAGCAAATCAAAAGAGGAGAAAATCAAGAAGATCCAGAAGTATGGTATATGCCGATGTCGGAGTTCTCGTACCGGCTGAACGTAAGCGTTAGTGATGTAATGGAACTACCATTAGAAGGCGAACTAGACTTCAAGGTAAACATTCTTAGAAATGTTTATGGGTACGATGTCCCTGTCTAGCATTCACAATATAACATATATAGAACTGTTTACAGTAAATCAGCAATCGCATGGCTACTATTTAATGAATCCCAGGATTCTAGATTAGATAATAATCTATTTAACATTCTCTTTTGTTAATTCTTGTAGATTTTAGCAATACGTATCTCGCAAATGATACTCAGCAATCGCATTCATGGTATTACATGAATCGCATGCATCCCTAGTATAACCTTTATAACATTATTTTTTACATGTTTTCTAGAATTCAGAAATAAGTATATCGCAAGTAATTTATTCAAAGAATCGTAACGTGATAAACTTGGTCGAATATTCGTGTCTAGCATTCAAAATATCAACTTTTTAGCGGTGCTATTGATAAGGCATAAATCGCAAGGCGTTTAAGTTGTGTGATAAGGCATAAATCGCAAGACATGTAAGTTTCAATCGTATGCGGACAAACTCTAACATAATCAAAATTATTTTTAGGGAATTTTTAGATTATAGATGCATGGATATATAAGCTGCTACAGAAATCCAATTGGCGAGTAGCTTTCAAAGGGATGGATAATAAGTTCAGTTGTAACTACGGCGCGATTCAGATTTCTGGATATGCTACTGTAAGTGTAGTTTATTTTAGAGTACTTTATTGTCGGCCAAAACTTTGTGTAATAATGCTACAAATTGCAGCAAACGCTGGCTATTAAAGGGGATATGTCAAACATTGTGGACAAAGTCTTTGAAACAATGAGTCCGGACACGTTAATCGCACTGGTTCTGTTGTGCACAGTTAATAAGAATGGAATTAACCACTGGACATTGTTGGTTATTGATTTGGAGAATGGTTCTGCTAGTATTTATAACTCATTCTTGCCCAAGAACAAACATACTACAGATAAGACGCGGAACACTGCCAAAGCTTTGGTAAGTTTATGTACGTTAGAAGTAGTAGTGTACTTTTTAAGGTTTTCTTAATATTGTTTCGTCATTTAACAGTTGGCCTATTGTATGAAGAAAAGATATATACCACTTGTTAAGAAAGGGTACACGATAAAGGCTGTCAGAGATATCCCAAAGCAAGGAGACCGAACACTCGACTGCAGAGTATTTGTTTGCGAGTATGCAAAAGACATCATCGAGAAAGGGTTTGTACCTTTAGAATACCCCGATGATATGCCAGCAAGAAGTAGAGCGGAAATGTTTAGGCACTTTCTTAATGATTCAAACACGAACCGACGGTGGTAGATACATTTGAACGGAATGGACATTTTTGAATGATGTATTGTTTGGGTAATTCATATCATATTTGGGCATATGTTATACATTTATGCTGTGCCTAGGAGTTGTGGTGTAATTTTTTTTAAGAGAATGGTTAGATGCACTCATCATGTGGACGAGGTCTGAATTGGATTTTATGTATAGGTTATGTTAAAGTTGGATGGAATCGCAATCTTATAATAGTTTTTACTAATCGCGTATGCGTTTTTTAAGTAAAAATGTTAGTTTAACATATAGTTCATATAGGCCGATAAATCTCAACAGCAAAACAGTCTCCAACACGCTAATTGATATCTTAAAACGCAAATGCGATTTGAAAGTAATAGTTAACATTTTGAATCGCAATGTCACATATAGTGTGCCCATAAAATAGTATACAGTGAAATGTTTTTTTGTTGTTATCTCGCATGAAACATTAGGCTATAAATCGCATGACCATAACATCGTATCTAGAAAAAATTATACGTTATATTGCATAGCATGAATCGCAACAGCTTACTCATATATCTCAAGTTAAAAAAAACAAATCTAGCATAGTTAGCCAATGTTGGTTTCAAAATTACACTTGAATAGCAAGATAGAATATTGATATCTAGCAAAGTCTGGAACAAGTTATCAAAATGATAACAGTGATTTATACATCAACAAAAAACGCAACAACTATGTTGATAAAATGCTGGTATCTAGCAAAGTCAGAAAGGAGCGTCACAGGTCCTCCTGTTATGTCCACATTTGAGACAACGGCCACAACGCAACTGGCTAGTTGTTACTTCTCCTCTTGATGGAATACGTTTCTTCTTTGGCCGTCCAGATCTTCGTTTCATGTTGGGGGGCAGAATCACGGCTTCCGGTGAATCAATGCACTCTGAGGCTTCACCAAAATCTGTTATAGCTGGAATGCTGTAGGAGTAACTTGATCTGTAATTTGCTACCGTAAAAAAAGGTTCTATAAATGTCATAGGATCTTCGTTAATGGATGATATTGCTGCTAATGCGTGTGCACATTAGGAAACATTCTTGTTGCCATTCCCCACAAGTACATTTGAAATCAAGCAAGTTAACCACCATAACAGGGTCTGATAATACCTCAAAATAAACTACGGAAGACTTACGTACTAGCCACGTTCGACCGCTTTCAACATTCTGCTTAAACTTCATGTCAAACTCCGGGCATAAATTAGTGTTCCAGGTTAGACCATCCGAAGAACGTCTTGAAATTTGAGTCATAAGCAAGACTCGAATCTTGTCCACCAATTCCACAATCGGCAGGCCGCATAGCTTTTTGATCTGCGCATTAAACGATTCCATAGCAGTTGAAGCCATAGCCCCATATCGTTTCCCTTTAACGAAAGACTGAGCATACTTATCAGGGGGTAGATTTTCAAGAAATTTTTTAATTCGATTACCGCCTTGACTTATGAAATGTGAAAGTCTCTCTTCAAAAAGGTCGATCGTGGGAGCATAAGCACAACGGTTAAACATCAATAGCATCGAACTCTTATGCTCTCGGTTAGTCCCTTCAAGAGTAGACCTTAAATTTTGAATGATGTGATAAATACAGTAAGCATGAAAGCTGTTGGGATAAACAACAGAAACCGCATTAATAATACCATGATGGCGGACCGAGATAAATGTTATTTGTCGGTCCAACAAATGAGGTTTTAAACTATCCAAAAACCATATCCAATTGTCAGAATCTTCAGTACCAACGATAGCAAAAGCGACGGGAAATAGGCCTGCATCGTAGGAGTAGTTAAATTGATTTTTAGTGTCTGAAGTTGGATATTACTGAATATCAAGTGCATACTATTTGGCTCAGTAAATCACATACATTAATCTTAAAATTGAGCACAATATAAATAATGAATCGCAGCATGGAATAATTATAAAAATGTTCATGTCTAGCATGCAGAGTATAACATATCTAGCATTGTCCTTATTAAAACGCAAATATATGCAGTAATGAATTGCATGCAGAGTATGGTGAATATTTAGCATTGTCCGTCTTTAAACGCAAGTAACATAAGTAATGAATCGTATCCTAGTCTGATCAATGAGACTCTTCATATCTAGCATGCATAGTATAAAATATCTAGCATTAATGGTAATTGTACAATTTAAAAAATCTAGCAATATCTAGCATTGTTTAACATAAATCGCATAGACGAATTACACATGTATAGCAATGTACAGAAAAATTGTTGAACTAACCATTGTTGCCATCCTTTGAGACCGCAGATAGCAGTACACCGCCATGCTTCCCGTTTAGAAAGGTTCCATCAATGTACAACAGTGGTCGGCATGAATGGAAACCTTGAAGGCACGCTCCAAATGCTATAAAACAGCACCGGAAAATGTTAGCAACGCCTAATTCAAAATGGACGTCGGTCGTAATATCACGACTCTTTAAACGTTTGAAGTACTTCCTTAGCAAACTAAAAGAAGTATTACTATCTCTGAAAACTCCCCTCCTTGCTTTCTCTAAAGCATTCCACGAGAGATGGTAAGAAATTCTATACCGTAGTCTTGTTTGATAGACGATTGAATACTTTTTGCTGTTACCGAATGACATGCACGGATGGAATCGTGAATTTCATCTAAAATCACATCTGAGGTCAAATGTCTACTTTTCCGTTTACTGAAGACTGGATTACATGTATGTGTGCCAACAAACCGCTTGATCGTCATTAAACCGGTGGTGGAATCAATTGATGCGTAAAGTCTCCATTTACAGCCGTCAGCTTATTTGTTAACACAATAAACAGTGATCTTGCTAATTATATTATGCATGTACTTGAAAGAAAAACCATTCTTTAATGCATATCGGCTTAATGATAACCTCGGACTTGCAGCACCTTCATCAAATGACTGACCAACACCTGTAATAGCATCAGCCCATCCAGTTGTAGCAAGATGCCTTTTTTGGGTGTTGAATTAAGCAAACAATTACTAATTTGTCCAGTAGTTACTTGGTTATGGGATGCTTCTTCAAGAACCAGACTAGGTCGTTTAAGATTCACTGCAGAACCTTGATCAACTAGTTTTTCTTCTATAACAAAACTAACGCTCTTGAGACGCTCAACATCAAGATAGACTTCTAAACCCATAAAATCCGTATCGTTGTTAAACAAACAATTCTTCTGAGTACCACATGAATAGCTAATATTGTATTTACCTCTAACCAGTTCCTGCCATCTGCCTTCGACATAATGTTGAAGAGTTTGAAAGTTTTCAAGCTCAGAAAAAGGAATAATTGCAGTTTCTTGACCACATTTAAAAACACAAACCTTAGGTTTTGACATGTTATAACCTGCATTGTATAAACTAATATCAGTAATTTAACTTGTTCAAATCTAGCAAAACGTGTATTTACATTCAAATCGCAAAGTCGTAGATCCTATCTAGCAACTTCTTCATATCTAGCAATTGCAATATATCGTAAATCGCAATTGCGAACCAGGCCTACAACTAGACCCTATCTAGCAATATCAGTAATTTAACTTGTTCAAATCTAGCAAAACGTGTATTTACATTCAAATCGCAAAGTCGTAGACCCTATCTAGCAACTTCTTCATATCTAGCAATTGCAATATATCGTAAATCGCAATTGCGAACCAGGCCTACAACTAGACCCTATCTAGCAATATCAGTAATTTAACTTGTTCAAATCTAGCAAAACGTGTATTTACATTCAAATCGCAAAGTCGTAGACCCTATCTAGCAACTTCTTCATATCTAGCAATTGCAATATATCGTAAATCGCAATTGCAAACTAGGCCTACAACTAGACCCTATCTAGCAATATCAGTAATGTAACTTGTTCAAATCTAGCAAAACGTGTATTTACATTCAAATCGCAAAGTCGTAGACCCTATCTAGCAACTTATTCATATCTAGCAATTGCAATATATCGTAAATCGCAAGTTGGATATTACTGAATAGCAAGTGCATACTATTGGGCTTAGTAAATCACATGCATTAATCTTAAATTGAGCATAATATAAATAATGAATCGCAACATAGAATAATTATAAAAATGTTCATGTCTAGTATGCAGAGTATAACATATCTAGCATTGTCCTTTTTAAAACGCAAATACATGCAGTAATGAATCGCAACATAATAACATTATGGAAACTCATGTTGTCTAGCATGCAGAGTATGGTGAATATCTACCATTGTCCATCTTTAAACGCAAATAACATAAGTAATGAATCGTATCATAGTCCGATCAATGAGACTGTTCATATAAGTACAATACATTGGTGATATTACTAAATCGCATCTTCAACAAACAAAAAATGGTTTATGTTCCTGCAACTAACAAAGCTATAATTCGACCATCGTAGAGCCAACGAAACCAACAATTACATAAGAAAAACTCAAGTATAGCATCGCTTTAACCCTAGTTAAAAATAATAAACTGATTTCAATTCAAGAAAAAAACAAAGAACGAAGATACAGTCGTTGCCGTAAAACTGTAACTGAGCTTCAATATCAGGTTGAAATCTGTCTCGCAACAATAAATACAGGTGAAAGTAGATCGTGGCAGTTAAAATTCCGGTCGAGATTGGTGAAGTTAAATGGCACCTACCGATTAATCCTGATAAAAGCTATCTCTGGTGATCTGAAACGATTTCAATCTTGTATCGATGGAGATCGGAAAACGAAAATTCACAAGAACCGATTTCAATTTTGTATTGATGGAGATCGAAAAACGAAAATTCACAAGAACGATGGCTTGAAATTTTCTAGAGCTGAGATTTGAGGTTTTCTTTCTAAAACAGATCTTGAGCATGGGAGAGACGGCAGTTTCTAATTCAAAATTTGAAAATTTTGTTTGGAAACCCTTATATAGTAGGTGGAGGGTAAATAGGGTATTAAAAATTAATTTAGTATTGAATAGGACTTATTTTAATGAGATGGGTATTAAGTGAGCATAAGTCTAATTTTGGATACTAAATGATAATATGTTTCGTGAATAGGTATTTACGCTGTGATTTCCCAAAAAAAAACTATTCGGATTTAATCAAAATATTATTTTTAAACTTTTCTATTTAAAATATTTTTCTATACAAAATTATCAACACGGGTCTGAAAAACTCTATTAATTTATTTTAAGACATATAAAATAAAACCTAATAATATTTTTTGAAAAAAAATCGTGAATCTGGTTAATCCTCATCTCGCTTCTAGATTTTTGGGCTCGTATATATCATATAAAAAATTCATTTTATACAAGTCTCGCATCTAGCAACGGATCATGCATTTATCTTTTAAAATTTTCATTTTAAATTGTTCTGGTATCTAGGAACTAATCTTGTATATATAGTTTAAAAATTATTTTACATTAGTCTCACATCTATCAACTCGAACATGTTTGTATTTAGCAACCAGTTTCTCATCTATCATTTAAAAATTATTTTACATTAGTCTCGCAACTAACAATTGGTCTCGCTTCTATCATATAAAAAATATTCTAAATTGGTCTCGCATACAATTGGTTCGCATCTATTTGAAAAATTATTTTACACTGATTTCGCATCTAGCAATTCGTCCCGCATCTATCATCTAAAAAATATTTTACATTGGTCTCGCATATATTTTTAGGATAATTGTTGTTTTTAAGGATAATTTAAAGTTAAAAATTTGGAATAATGATTATTTTTAAAGAAAATTAAAGTTAAAAATACGAAATAATTGTTATTTTTAAGGTTAATTTTAAGTTAAAATATTTATAAATTGGATGATGTAGTTAGCATCTTCTTCTTTTTTTTGGCAAATAACGATCTATTACTGAAATCAAAGTTTTATAAAGTTACAGGACTAAATTGAAACACGGACTAGAACAAAGCCTTAGAAAACAAATAGCCCAAATAAACATTTTCCCAAAGTCAAGCCCTAGATCGAATTACTCTCTGCAACTTCACAGCCAACCATTTGACTTCCTCCAAGCAAAACCAACCTCACACCCAAACTGACTGAAATCAACTCCTCTCTCTTCAACTACCAAGGAAACCAACAATACAGCTCCATAGCCATACCCAGAAAGCAAAACCTTCGACCAAAGCACCACAAGAGCACAGTCGACGCCGAAAATCGATCCAGCCCCTACTGATTGTAAGGGTTTAGTACTGAGTGAGAGCACCCACGATTCAGGAAAGATCTCCAGAAACGGGGTCGACGCCGCTTTCAGGAACGTATCCAAGCAAAGGAAAGGGTTGGAATCAGAAAGCACCATAACCTTAAGCCACTCAAACAACAGACCCTCCAGGATCTATATAACCTACCCCTAGGCTTTCCAGAGTAATAATAGCAAGCAACTGAGGGGGAGCATCGACATTCTTGAAGATACAAGGAGCTTTCGTCAACAGAGCCCATTTCGCCATCCAATCTGCAGCAGCATTTTGGATGCGAGAAATGTGGCGAATCTTCATAGAAGAGCAAATGAGAGCCCTACAATCAGCAGCTACCAGATTACGATTATCACCAGAAGCCATGTTGTTGACAAGAGTGAGACAGTCAGATTCAATGTCCACTTCTTGCCAACCATGAGCTCTACACAGGAGAAGCGCATCGAGCAAGATTCTTCTCTCAGCTTGAAGAGGAGACAATTTGCCATAAAGAAATCCAACTCCAGTAACGAATTGTCCCAGATGATTCCTCACAGTCAGACCTCCAGAAGCTTCGCCCGAAAAACTGCACGCACCGTCAATGTTCACTTTGAGCCTCCCAGCAATCGGAGGACACCAGTTCAGGTACAAAACTTTGGTCTTTCCTATAGATAAACAGCCAATAGCAGAACCCACATCAGATATACCCTTCCAATGCTTAGCCTTAAGATTGTTATTAGAGTCAATAGCTAAGATTACTTTTTTAACACGATTAACAGCAGAGTCAAAACTGTCATAGGAGTTATTGAACTTAGCCATATTTCTATTCTTCCAGATAACCCATAAAATGATTTGAGGAATTAGGTATGATATATGAAATTTACAGTGAGAAGACCAGAACCAACAACTCAAAATATGACTAAGGGACATGAATCTCCTTACTGGAACCCTAAATAGATTACCAAAGTAATTCCAAAGAGACCAAGCGAAGCTGCAACTGATGAAGATGTGACTCTTATCTTCATAGTTGCAGCAAAATTGACACTTAGAGACCAAGACCAAATGCTGTTAGAAAGAATACTATCAATAGGAGCAAAAAAATTTAAGAGTTTCCAACTTAGGAAAGAAAACTTAGAAGGTATAAATGCATTCCAAATTTTCTTAAATATGTTTTGCTTAGGATGCTCAGTTCTGATTTTATCCCAAGTAGTCTTAGTTTTAAAACAACAGTCATTAGAAAGCTTCCATTTGATAGTATCCTCCTGATTCCCATTGATACAGACTTTTAAAATATGAGCTACTCTATCCTGTGAAAGGAAAGATGCAAGAGTAGAATCCCACTGACCATCTTTCCAATAGGACTGAACCTTGACAGGAAGAAAGCAGTTATTGGCATCAAAGTCATTAGCAATAGGGGGCATATTATGCCAAGAATCTTTCCAAAAGTCAACATTCCCCTTCCCTAGACTCCAATACACATACCGGTCAGCCTGATTCTTAACTGAACTAAGTCTCTTCCAAG
This sequence comes from Limnanthes douglasii subsp. nivea, assembly GCA_036936605.1. Lineage (NCBI taxonomy): Eukaryota > Viridiplantae > Streptophyta > Magnoliopsida > Brassicales > Limnanthaceae > Limnanthes > Limnanthes douglasii. The sequence goes on from JAUPFV010000004.1 coordinate 132,785,261, forward strand.
TAGTAGAATCAGTAGTTTTACAGACAGCATTTAAAGGATGAGAAACACTACAATAGGTAGCATGCATAAGGTCATCCCAGAGAGAACTTATTTCCCTAAACAAAAACCAAAGTTTAAAGGAGAAGGTGAGTTGAATGTCAGACATTAGCTTGATATTTAACCCACCCTCATCAAAAGGAATGCACAACCTTTTCCAAGAAGACCAATGAATAGCAGTTTCAGAAAAATTAGACCTTCATAGAAACTTATTAAAACAAAGCTCAAGCTTATTAAGAATGCCATTAGGAATCTGGCTATTCTGCATCCAATAGTAAACTATAGGATACAAGACATTCTTAATAAGGGAGAGCCTGTCCCCAAAAGAAAGACTCTTCAAATCCCAATCATAAATTCTATTATAAATTTTTGTTAGAATAGGAAGATAATTCTTCCCTTTATTATTTGCAGATATCGTGACTCCCAAGTAAGAAAAAGGAGCATTCTCAGTGTTAAATCCAATAGAAGACTTGAGCCTGGCAGTATTGACAAGAGAACAAGCAGATGAGGTAATAAGCTTAGTTTTTTGCTTATTAATTAACTGTCCTGACTCCTCTTGGTATTTATTCAGCAGGTCACTAATGCAATCAATTGAAGCAGGAGCACTGTTGGAGAAGATGATAATATCATCTGCAAAAGCCAGGCAAGGTAAGATGAAATCAGACTTTAAATAGTATCTTAAGCTATTATTAATTTGGTATAGATTAGCAAGGCCTCTGAGTAAAGCCTCCTCAGCAAGAATGAATAGGCAAGGGGACAGAGGGTCCCCCTGCCTTAAGCCATTCTTCTGAGGAAAATAACCCCCACTACCCCCATTAACCAGGACAGAAACCATGACATTAGAAATCAATCTGTTAATTAGGGCCAGAATGTCATTAGAGAAACCAAAGCCCTTAAGAGTATTAATGACAAAGGCATGAGACATTCTGTCAAATGCCTTTGTCATATCAAGCTGGAGAATAATATTTCCTTTAGAAGGCATCCTTTTAATACAATGCAGCATTTCTTTAACAATTAAGACATTATCATGAATAATCCTGCCTTTTACAAAAGCACTTTGCCCTTTAGAAATTATTTTAGGAAGAAGATAGGCAATTCTTTGATTCATGAGACCAGAAATAAGTCTGTTGAATATTGTACACAGACTTATAGGCCTATAATTAGACCAAGAAATAGGGTTGGGACCCTTAGGAATTAGGCAAATCCCAGTGGCAAAGACACCACTGGGAATACAGTGGCCCTAAAGATAAGAATTTAGTGCACCACAAACATCCCCACGTATAATATCCCAACAAGTCTTGAGAAAGAAACAGTTAAACCCATCAATGCCCGGGGCACTGTCATTCCTCATGCCCTGAATAACATACCAGACCTCATCCTTACTGACAGGCTTCATAATAGCTTCATGATGTAGTTAGCATCTAAATTGGTTGATTATGTAGGTGTTCTCAATTTTGTTTTATTCTTTTTTTTTTCAATAATTTATATCCATTTTATTTTGGTTTAATTTTTCTCCTAAAATTTTATGTTGTCTTCCTATGGTGTTCTACTGGATTAAATTAAAAAAAATGGGTCTTTTTTTATAAAAGAGTCGGGATTGTAATTAAAGAAATCAATGGGAAAAAAATCTTATATGATATTGGACACTCATAATCGTTTTTTTTTTCAAACCATCCTTAGTCCTAAATTTATAAACACATTCCAAATCTAATTATAATTCACATGCAGATTTCAATCAAAAATGTCGAATATAGATAAAAAAATAATTTGAATCGCCGAAAAAAAAAGAATTTATGAAAATATTCACTTACACTTTCATTACGATTCAAGAATAAAATAGAGTCTTTAACGAAAATATCCAGTTACAATTCAATTACAATTAATAAGACGAGAGAGCATTCAATAAAAAAAATTAACTTTATATAATCACTAAATGTATTTAGGGTAGAACTAAAATAATTGGGTAATAAATAGTAATTAGCAAAGTTAAATGGATCTTTTATATGAATAAATGATAATGATAGTAGTAAGTAGAGAATAACTTGTCTTTTGGTCTGTTAAATCTAAAACTTATCCAAGAAATCAATTATAGTCTACTACCTAAGATTGTTACCGGAATCGTCCGGGTTCGAAATCTTTCAAGCTCATATAGGTAGGTTATTAAATGGACTTGGCCTACTCGTTAAACAAGTCAGATATAAAAATCGGACTGAGATTTATCCGCTAAGAATTTAGATCAATTCGGTCCAAACAAATATGGGGTTGTTCTGGAATGAGACATAAAAACAATTAAAAATATATTATACTTATCATTGTAACTAAGAAAGATATGTTTTTACAACATAATTTGTATTCAAGATAGAGCATAACTCAGTGGAGATTTAGTAAGTATACGACTCACTATTTTATACATCACCATTTATTGTTAAAAAAAATTGTTATCTGATTAGGGAAGAATATTTTATATTAGTCTTTATTGTTAAAAAAATTAAATTATTCGATGTGGGATGAATGCACTTAAGTATTTCATGTTATCTTGGTGAGGAAATATAGTTTTTCTTTTTTACTTGTTTGATTGCTTAGATTGTATACTTAATAGTGTCGCATTAAAGAGAACACTAGAAAACCTAAGATATCAAAAATACAAGAAGTATACGCCATATATACATTTAGCGAATGATTCGGTCTAATTCGGGAATTCGACATTCATTTTATTTTATCTTCTGGCTAAAATATATTACAGTTTGAATCGCCATTTACGCTCCCTCGAGGACTGTGAAACTTTCTTAGGTATTTTACCACATTAAATAAATTGCTTAGTCGTTGGTAAAAACCATGGAAGAACACTTGCAGAGGTCTATATGAGGCCAACAAGATTACTGTCTATGTGTTTAATTTTGAATGACGAATAATGTTGCATACAGATCCTATGATTTCTTGTTTCAGTTGAGTAATTTCTAAGAACCTTAACCACCAATATTACTTTATTTTCTATAAACTATAACACGAACCGTATGACAACTTCTTCAACATCTTCATTATATTGGTGAAGCTATAGAAAGTTAGGGGATTAAATATGCATGATCTCCGGTTGTTGATTTGCATTATTGCCAACCCTTGGAAGATCAAAGGCAAACCACCACAATAGAAACGCAATTGAAAAAACATGTTCTTTCTAGCAGAAGGCTCTGGAGGACTTGAAGGCTCACTTTGACTAATAGTTTGTTACTAGAAAAAAAAATTTATTTATAATCTTGGCTCGTCGAGTGAGAGAGAAAGATTATTGAGCTCGAGCGAATCAAATCCTAGATGTCTGGTTATCAGATTAAAATCACCAAATTTGAGGGACTTGTATCTTAGTTGTATGATTACTAAAAAAGGATCACTGAGGTAGAGAGATATCACTCGACGTCTCAAGATGCAATAATAAGGGCCAAAACTCATTAGATGGCACTACCACCTTTCTAGATGATGAACGAGCTCATCGGAATATCAGTTAAAAATAAACTTAAGTTATAGGTTTGAAGATCTATGTGGAGTATAAAAGAAGAATAAAGGTGGGCATTGTTTTGGCATTCCATAATGCATAGCTATACTTAGAATTTGGACTCTTCTAGGAGTTCATGCCTTACGAGAAATATCTTGCGCTGGTAGAATGGACCCTTATGGGTGAATTTTAAAATACTAACTCTGATGAAGCAAATGAAAGAGTAGAGAGGTTTTTCAAAGAAGTGAAAGAGATTTACCCTCCGTTGAGAAACAATAATGAAAATGCAGTGGCTCTTCTACCATCTTAGAGTGATGTTAGGAATGTGTATCTTCTATTATATATGATGATGAATTATAATAGGTTCTTTCAGCCCAGACTTTTAATTAAGAAGAAAATATTCATTTTTTGAAAATGAGTGATGGAAAAAAAGGTTATTTAACATCGTGATGTAGATAAAAAAAGGTTATTTCACCTCATGTTGCAAATATAGAATGGGTTCTTCTACCCGACGAAGAAAATATTATTTTATCTCATAAACTTGATGCCAAAATGGTACTTTTAACCTAACAAATGGACGTCTTTCACCGAAAGATTGCGATATTTATTTTATTATTTTATTTATATTTAAGTACTTCATGTACTAAAGTCCTATTGTAGAGGTAAATTTTGTATATTGCCAAAAACATTGCTTATTGAGGTTTTGCTATGTTCTATTCCATTTTAATTTTATGCCTACTTATATTATTTGTTTTTATAAAGCTTATATACATGTTTTGTTGCTCACTTACTTACTTACTTTAAAACAACTCTTTTAGCTTTAAGGGTTTAGGTTATTTTTTTTATTTACTTTGTAAATAGCTTGACAATATTTTAAATATGGTGTTCTTGATTATTTATAAACAAGTCTTTCTAGCCTTGTGGTATTTTTTTTATTCATTTTAACAGAATAAACAATATTTTACTTTTAAATTTTGATTGAATGGTATATAAATCCATGTTTTGGGTTTTTAGATTTGAGAAGTAATTATATATGTGTGTGTGCTTTATTATGTATGGTTAAGGTTTTCAAATCATAATTTTCAGAAGTTGCAAATGGTGTGGATTAATTTCGATCTTAGACTCAGAAGTAGAGAAGTAAAGTTTAGAGAGAGAGTAAAGAGTTGCAAGTAGTTTAACCAAAAAAATATATTTTTATTATGTTTAGTCTTGGAATTTATATAGAGGCACCAAGACTTAGGCGTAACAGAATTTGTTATGCAAAAGTTCTGATTGCATACTAGTTCTTTAACTTTACATAAAGCCCTAAATTTATCCCACAACTATATAACTTATTATACAATGTTTCGTTTATTAAATTTTGACCCTCAACATTCTATTTCTTTATCAGTAGCCCCTTATTTTGTTATGAAAATAAATGAATAAGAATTAGTTGTCATCATAAATCATTATTAGTGGATATAAAATCCCTTCAACTATTGTTCGAACTGCTTTGGGTCAAATGCCACCAAATCCTTGACAAAGAGTATTGTTCTCGAATTAAAAAAACCTCTTGTTGATACTTCGAATATATCCATATGGTAACGTTTTTCTCTAACGGTCATAATCATTCGAATCAAAAATCAAAGGGTGATGATACCATAGAAACTAGGTCTGATACTAGGTCTATCATGTGGCAGGTGTCAAGCTTTCTTTTACGCAACCGTTTGTAATTCTGCCCAATCACCTTCTCTATCTCTTTCACTTCACTTGCCCTTAATCATTTTTATAAATACCTCTTTTGCTTCATTTTGTTTCACGATGTACTTTTAGAGAGATAGACTCTGCTTGTTCTTGATATTTCTTGACTACCTTCATCTGAGTCTTCAATCTTTAAGCTACCTTCATCTGAGTCTTCAATCTATAAGCTACCTTCACCGGAAAATACTAATCCACCACCCATTTTTCAATTATATTTATGATATAGCATCCAAAACTAAAAAAACCAAGAGCCAAAAAACCCAGAAATTTATTCTCCCCAGATAAACAGAAACCTCACTTTGGAGCATTCGACTACTTCTGCATAAGTGAAAGGACAGATGAATATAGAGAAGTTGGATGAATGAGCAACACTCTCGATTTTCTACTAATACAATACATTATGGTAACTTTGATCTGAACCGAACTTCTTCTGCATTTTAAAATGTATCTTTTCCAGAAGAAAGTCAATCATCAAAAACTCAAACACCAAAAACACCTCAAATTTTACCATCTCTAGCTAAATCATCACCTCGAATCCCTTCTGCAAATTCCACTCCTCGAATCAATCACAAAGTAACCCAAATTACATCTATTGAAACACCTTCTATACTTAGCTCTAAATTACCTCAACAAATGCGCAAGAAAACTCTTTCAATTTGTTAAAAAACTTACCTTCCTCAAACCCTTAAAAGAAAAAACCTTTATAGTTATGGGAGACGATGTCGACCACACTTCGAATCCTACATCCTCTTCTCCTCCCCTGAGGTAAATTGTTGAAATAACTACAAAGTCTCCACAAAATCCCTTAATCAACAATAATTAAAGAGCCAAACTTGAATGTCAACCCACCTCAATCCAAGAAAGAAACTAACCCCAAAGCTACCCAGTCAAACGTTGAAGATGATACTGAAGACGATGCTTCCAAAGAAACTGACAATGAAACGACTAAGGGTGTTTCAAAGACAAAAGCACCAAAGAGAAGGAAAAAGAAAGCTCACGTTGAGATTTTTGAAGAATTACCTGCTTCAATAGGCGAGAACCTAAAAGCACTCAATCCATAATATATATTGGCACTAAACAATGTACAATATATCTACTATCTATAGTCTCGGGCTGCCTCTCTAAAAAATAAATGGGGAATACCAAATAATATTGTGTTTCGGTTTCCGAAAGAATGAAAGACTCTACTTATTTATGGAAAAGATGAGTTGGTGGTCCACCTAGAGATTATCAATTGGGTCGTCGGTTTCTGTTAGATCCAATGATATTGAAGTACTTTGAACTCCTAGACCTATGTCTTACACAAGCCACTTCCAACCAATGGTTCACCCTCATTTCTATAATCATGACCTCCAAACTTTCCCAAATTACCCTCTCCATTCGAGATTTTATTGCACTAAATAAACTTTTGAAGGGACCAGTTTTTACCCTTCTACTATCTTACTCTGGATGATGACCTCAAGATCGCCGATGACTTGATTGAGGCTGAATTTTTTTTTGAAACAAAAGTTTGTCTTCATTTCTGGGCCTGGGAGAATGGGAAGGAGATCTCTGAGGAGAACCCATCATATCTTAACCTCGTCTAGAGGAGTAACAGTAAACTTCTTTGCTTCGTCTATTTTTTATTGTTGCTTCAATTATTTTACTTTTATCTTTTGCTTATTTTTAAATGTATCCACAAAATTCTTAGGCGATATAAGATACGTCAAAAAGATGCTAAGGGCATGTTTTCCCAATTAGAAATTTGGGTAGAAAAAAAGTGGGGCAGTGGGTTCCACTCAGCTTTTATGTCTATCAACTTCAGGACAGTCACTTGTGGCGAATCACACTAGGTGCTGACTTTCCTAAAAATCCGAATGAAGTTACCAAAACTAGCTGTGAAGATATTAGTAGCACCTGATGATAAGGTGCTTCTTACAATTCAAAAAGGTCGGATAGTCATCTTCCCTCAAAAAAAGAGGGAAAAAGAATAAAAAATAAGCTAGCACATCTTGTGCTAGCGCTTCAGAAGTTTTGTCAGTGCAAACAAAAGCAAAGAGGAAGGAAACAGAGAAAAGTCTTCCCACTATTGAAAAAGGATATGAGGTTGAGCCTTCTCTAAAAAGAAATAAAGTTGTTTCTTCTAAGAAAAAGAAAAGCACATCTAACACACCACCACAAAAGAAGGCAAAGAAGACCCTTCAAAAAGTGTTGCATTTCGATGCTGATGAAGTCATAGTATTGGAAAATCAACAAGGAGAAGTTGCAACAGACATTGATCAATGAGGCAATCAACAAGAAGAGAGTGCAGCAAATAATAACCAAGGAGATGGTCAGTTTATCCTGATATCTTTATCAACATCGATCAGTCTCAAGAGCTCGACACAGATGCGGATCCATATATCCAAATGATCCATGACCAACTACAATACTTTGGTAAATGGTATGCTCATATTTTTCCCAAAGTAACTGATGCATGGATCTTTTTTCGACTGGCTACCTCCACTCTTATGCCCTACACCAATCTATTACTCATACCTTGCGAAGAGTCATCCGAAGAAGTTTTACTTGCCCTCCAACCATTTATCAAACTTGGCACTGCAGCACAAAAGTTGTGCCAAGAAGTAGAATTTGCCCAAATCCACTTAGAATTTATGGCGAAAGAATTGATTCGCCAAAATAAAATTGTTGCTGCTCAGAAAAGAATGAGGAAAATATTTGGTGGTTTTATAGAGGACCAATTCCACTGATTCCAAGATGACAGATCAGAATTCCTTAGAGGAATCATTCACCTCAAAAGTCATTTCAGATCTGTGCATAAGAAAGAGGTAGAAGAGCTCAACACTTCTCACAAAATGAGATGGAAGAACTCAAATTCAAACATGCACAAGAATTATCTAAGGAGAAAGAAAGGTACTCCACTCTTCAACTTTGACTCTTCATAAAGCATGAATGCTCTTAAGACTCGGTTCGAGGAAGAGATAAAACTTGTTGTGGAGGTTGCTGAAAATGAATGTTCAAAGGACATATTTGCAGCCATTAAGAATGTCGATGAGCAAAAAACTATTAACCTTCTTCCCAAAATTTATGCCTCTTTTCCAAAAGCTGACATTTCAAACTTTCGGAAGCTAATTCCCATTGAAATTATCCCTAGTGAAGATTTTGACCCTATACCTAGCTCTTCACCCGAAGAAGAGGAATCAGAGGAAACTGATTCTAAACAAGGGGAATCGTACGAAGAAAACTCCGAGGAAAAATAACTTCACTATCTTATTTTTGTTTGTTTGTACTTGTCATCCAATTGTTATAGAGTGACTTGATTTTGTGTTCCATCGGATTATTATTAATACAAAATTATTTTGTTTCTATCGTGCTTTCACCGTGTTTGCATTTATAATTTTATAAAATAAGGCATGTTTACCTCGAAATATTATAGTGCGTTTAATGAACGTAGCACTTCGAATAATATAGTGCGTTTATAGAACGTATCACTTCGAATAATATAGTGCGTTTAAAGAACGTAGCACTTCGAATATGGTTGTTTCTTTGGAAAGTGTTGATAATAACATACAACACTTCAGAATAATTGTTGTTGTTCAACTTCAAAGATGATCAGTCTTTCATTAGTTATCAAAATAATTTAAATAATTATAATTAAACAACCATTGGTCATAAAAGACTTTTATTTATAACATCGAATATTTACATCGAGTGTGTCAATTATTCAAAAAGTTTTCAAGAGAAACAATTACTCCCAATACAATTTTAGATGTTGTATATTCCAAAGATGTTGAAGCATCATCCCCTGCTCATCACAAAGGCGATAAGAACCCGGTTTTATTATTTTCACAACCATATAGGGTCCTTCCTAATTCGGGGCCATCTTTTTCCGAGGCGTTTATCCTTTGTATGGAGGAATACTTTTCTTAAAACTTTATCACCAACTTTGTAATCCCTCCTTTTTACCTTCGAATCATACTTGCTTATCATCATATTTTGATAATGAATCATATTCAAATGTGCTCTAACTTTTTTTTCCTTGATCAGGTCCAAAACTGCTCTTTTTGCTTCATCATTCAGGTCCTCTGAATATTGAAGTACTGTATAAGAAGCTAACATAGATTCTGCATGACTAATAGCATCCATACCATACACCAAGTCAAAATGAGTTTCTTTAGTAGCCTCTCTAGGAGTTGTTCGATAAGCTCATAACACCTCTTGGAAATAGTTAGGTCATTTTCCTGCAGCCTTTGTTAAATTCTTCTTTAGACCTTCTAAAATTGATTTATTCGTTACCTCCACCTGACCATTTTCTTGGGGATGAAAATGTGTAGAAAACACTGCGTAATTCCCCTCGAAGTACCAAAAGATGTCATTTATCTATTGTTAAATTGATGACCGTTATTTGTTGTGATTTTTTTAGATACCCTAAAGCGGCAACAAATATTGTTCGCAATGAACTTAATAACATCCTTAGCTTTTGTTCCAGATAATGGTTCACCCTCTTCCTTCTTCGAAAAATAGTTCACCGCCCTAATAATCATTTGGCGTCCCCCATATGCATGGGAAATGGTTCTACTTAGTCTATTCCCCATCTGTCAAAATGGATGGCTTCAGTAATAGAAATGAGTGGAACTACATGTTTGTGAATAGAATTTTCAAATCGTTGACACATATCACAACATCGAACTAAACTCTTAGCATTATTCATAATCGAAGACCAATAATATCCTGCCAACAAAACCCGACGCGTCAATGCCTTGAACCCACAGTGTGCTGAACCTTCTCCGTCATATATCTGATAAAATTTCCTACGACTTGTTTATTCAAATAGCACATTAATGACCTTCTCAAAAGGTTCTTGTATAGCACCCTATCTAATAAAACATAACCATGAGCTTCATACTTTAATTTCTTAGCCAATTTTATATCTTGGGGTAGCGTCCCTCTTAACAAGAAGTTTGAGGATATCAGTCCTCCAGTCACTTTGAATTAAATCTGGTGTTACAAAAACTTCTTATGCATACTTGCATTGCTCTAACTTGGTTAGAATCGAAGGACTCTCCTGTAGTAAAATTCAAGGATATTATTCAGTCTACGCCACGATTGTCGCATCGGCTAATATGTTCTACAATTACTTGTTCAAACAGAGGAGTTAAATTTTGAAGCTCACGAAGATATAAAACCAAATTGTCCTTTTTAGCTTCGGAAATTCCAACCGTTTGATTTGCTATTAATTGAGAATCTGTTTCCAAACCATTGAAGTTTGCTCATAAATACTCGCAAGCCTTAAACCAGCAAATGCAACTTCACATTTAACTTCATTATTCAATGCATGAAAACCAAATTTAATGGCTTGAAACATTGCCTATCCAGATAGAGAAATCAGTTGAACTCCCGTATTGCATCATAGAATGCTAGAACCTCCATCAGTTTGAACCACCCATATCGAACTCCTTGGTAAGACCTCCTTGTCTGTCTATTCATCTTATCTACTTGAATGAAACTCAACAAGAAAGTTAACTGAAGTTTAAGCCTTGATAGCAGTGTGAGGCGCAAAAATAATGTCAAAATCTCTTAGCTTTACTGATCATTTGTTCATCTTTGCATAAATGTCAGGGCGCTATAGAACATTTTTCAATGGGAACGAAGTTCGAACCAAAATACTGTGAGCTTGAAAATAAGGATGCATCTTCTTGGCAGCCACCACTAGAGCCAGGGCCAATTTTTCGAGCTTCAAATATATTTTCTCTATTGCAACCAAACTCTTACTGACATAATACACCGGCCTCGAAATTCTTGAATCTTCACTAACCAGCATAACACTTACCGCAAAATCTGACACTGTAATGTACAAAAAAGGTTGCTCTGCAATTCAAGGTTTGGACAGTATTTCTGGTGATAACAAGAATTCCTTAATACTTAAAAATACTGCTTCACATTCTAAGGTCCAGTCAAATTCCTTTGGTCTTCGTAATACTTGGAAAAAAGGAAACATGTATTAGAAAACCTAATAATAAATCTGTTAAGACCTGCACTTTTGTTAATAGTTCGAGGCGATGTCATTGATACCAAAGCCTTTGGCTGCTCTGGATCAGCTTCTATCCCCTTCTCAGTAATACAAAACCCCAAGAATATCCCTGATCAAACTCCAAAAGTACACTTCTCAGGATTTAGATTTAATCTGATAGCTCTTAAATTTAAAAAAGTCTTATCTAAATCTTCCAAGTGTGTTTCATCTGCTAGAATCTTGACCAACATGTCATCAATATACACCTCCATATTTCTTCCAATTTGCGAAGCGAAGGCTTTATTCATTAACCTCTGATATGTTGCTCTAATATTCTTTCACCCAAAAGGCATAACCCTGTAACAATGCAAGCCTCAGTCTGTGGTAAATATGGTGCTGTCTTGATCCTTTGGACCAATTTGAATTTGATTATACCCTGCAAAGACATCAATAAAATACAAAATTTTATATCTTGAAGTAGAATCAACCAATTGGTCTATTCGAGGAACTGGAAAGGGATTTTTAGGATACAATCGATTTAAATCTGTGAAATCGACGTACATCCTCTATTCCCCATTCTTCTTTTTAACCACCACTAGGTTTATTGTCCATAAGAGATATTGTGTCTCCCTTATATGTCCGGCCCTTGAAAAACGATCCACTTTAGTAACAATAGCCTCTGCTTTCTCAGAAGAGAAAGCACATATTTTTGTATAATATGTCTAACCTTCGAATTAATTTATATGCTATGACATATCACCTCAATTGGAACTCCTACCACAGCTTCCGTTTTCCAATGAAAACATCCAAATTGTGAAACAAAAATTGCAAGAACTGCTGACGTAAAGATGGGGTCAGTAAGGTTCATATTTGAAGTATTTTTCCATTAGGAAAAGTATACTTTTCTATATTTTCACTTCTTGTTAAAGAACCCGAGGTTTCCCTCAAATCATCAACCCTTTCCTCGACATCTGAGGTCAACCCCCCTGATTGCTATTCAACCATTTTATCACGACTGCTTGACCCTCGAATTCGAAAAGCTGTGGCATAACATTCTCTAGCAACCTTCTGATCACTTCAGACGACCCCCACGCGATCTCTGATGACATATTTCAAGCACTGGTGGACTATGGATACAACTGCATACATCATCGAAAGCAAAGATCTCCCGAAAATGACATTATAGTTAGTCAGACAATCCACCACCATGATTAAAACCTAAAACATCTTTCTAAAAGGTTCATTTCCCAAACACACCTCCCCCTCGAATTCCCTAATTTCCTGAGTTGTCACTCATGCGAATCCAATTATAGTACGATCTGATTGGGAAATCTTAGGAGGATTGTGTATTCTATCATATGTTTATTAGAAAGAACATTTGCAAAACTCCCTGTATCTATTAACACGCGACAAATTTCAACACCAGCTATCTCTGCTCCAATAACCACCGCATTTTTATGAAGACATGCAGTGCCTCTCAAATCATCTTCATCAAGAAGAATAAAAGAAACATCTTTATTTCCATAAAAATGAGTAGACATCCCTCATTTTATCTGAGTAGCTAAGCTCACTACATACCTATTTCTAGAACTATCAGTATTGTCATTCATAATGTCTTATCCAAAGATTGCCAATGACTCAAAGTACTCACATAGACTTTAAACTCAACCTTGTTTTACAGGCTCATCCAGTACCATCAGAATTATTAGATCCAGATTTATATCTAAATATTCCAATGCAACGTCAAAATCATCAATCTTAACATTCAGAATCATTAGATTTTATGTATGTGACTTTGTATTCGTCATCTGCAAAGTCGATGCAACAGAAGTCTCTGATACATTACTCTATCGTTTAACAAAGGCTAACAACTTAGTATTTTTAATCAGAGTTTACACTTCCTTCATCAAAGAAATACAGTATGTTGTATCATGTCCTATATCATTGTGATATTTACGAAAATTGTTATCACGCTCTTCCCTTGGTCTATTTATCGGAGCAGGTTTTTTAAAACTCGCATACCTCTTAGCCTTGGAAGCTTCCCTGAACTCTTTTAAATAGACCCAGCTACTCGTCGAACTCTAGTAAACTCTTCCACTTTAATTTGATCTTCCATCTAAGCCATCAGCACTCTAAAAGTAAAAGCTCTTCATTTCGTTGTTTCATTCACTAAATCTCATGGTAATAATCATTGTCGAAATGCTGACATTGCTACCAATTTCTCACAATTATCCAAACCAGCTTTGGTTAACATAAATCACTTAATGTAGTCCTTCAGCTTTTCTTCCACTTCTTGTTTATATTGTATTATAGTGTCTCTATTTTCCCGCATATTTACTTCCGATAAATTATCTTCGGAAAGCTGTATAAAAATATCTGAAATTTGAAATGAATCCCTTCGGAATCATATTGTACCACTTCAAAGTTGTTCCTTTGAAATTTTGAGAGAAATCTCTGCACACCAACTTATCATTGTCCTCGAAATTCATCATGTAATTTTTAAACTGTTCAATATGGTCATCAAAATCTTGCATCCTATCAAAATTTTCAACCTTCGAGATATCAAACCGCTTCGGAAGAGGGATGGACCTTATCTCAGTTGTCAAATGAAAATTTCTCTAGTCAACTCCTTGTACATACTAATTATCATTTCCAGTTCCCATAACATCATACAAGTTTCGATCATTCATTCATGTATACAGATTCAATGTGTTCCCTTCACACCACTCTGCTTCCCTCAAACAGCGTGGTACATTCTCATTTCTTGTTTTGTATTCTCTTCGTGATTTTTGAGGCCGACATTTTTCTTCTTTCGAAGACCCTTGGTATCTCTTGTACTCAGATTATAAACTATTTAACTCATCATCACTAGACCCAACATATCTTTTCTTATCTTTTTTCTCTCTTCGTGAAGTATAATATTTTTTGTTAGATTCAAAGTGTGTTTTATTTTGTTCACTTCAAATCTGGCGAGCTGTGCAAGAACGATCAAACTGGATGTCAACATCATTTTTATCATATATTTGTCTCACTTCATATTTCAACCTAGCCAATTGAATATTTTGCTCTCTTTGATCGTACTTTTCATTTAGATTTGTAATTTAATCTAACGACTGGTTCATTCGCATTTCAATATCTGACTAAGTTTGTTGCGCTGGTACTGACGTATCTTTCTTACCTTCCCCTCCTTGTAGATCAAGCTTTAGTGTTTCAACTTCTTTTCGAACCAGAGGATCATTTTCATTCCTTGGCTCTATTTTTAATTAATATAGCTTCAGATAATTGACCTAGAACAATCAAAATGAAATAAAAAAATCAATCTCTTATGGTTTTTTATTAAAAAAATCATGGTACCAATTAAAAACCTCCCAGTGTGGTCGCCAATTTGGTGTGGATTAATTTCGATCTTAGAGAGAGAAGTAGATAAGTAAAGTTTAAAGAAAGAGAGAGAGAGAGAGGGAGAGAGAGAGAGAGAGTAAAGAGTTGCAAGTAGTTTAACCAAAAAAATCAAAATCATTTATTATGTTTAGCCTTAGCCTTTATATAGAGGCACCAAGACTTAGGCATAACAGAATTTGTTATGCAAAAGATCTAATTGCATATTAGTCCTTTAACTTTACATAAAGCCCTAAATTTCTCCAAGACTATATAAATTATTATACAAGATTATTACATTTTGACCCTCAACATTCCATTTCCTTATAAACAGAAAACCATAATTAAGTAAACAAATTAGGTTATTTTATTTGTAAAGTCAAGGATGTCAAGGAAAATGGTTCATTGTTGCCACACTCACATGATTTATATGTTACAACTGAGCTTCAGGGGTTTGTATCGGAGTTGTGTTGCCACTGTGCTATGTGGCCTCGCTACAACATTGACATGTTAGTTTTTACCAGTTTTTAATTATTATTATTTTATTGCATGAGTGTTTGATATCTTGAACCCTCTCCATATATGAAACAAACTATTAAAATTTTAATAAATTAGTTTTAGTCAATTTTGATATGTATAATGTGGCATATTTTATGTATGATTCATTACATATTGTGTTATATGTTTATGGTATATACATTTATGTTGTCCTATTATGTGCGTGTTAAGTAAGAACGCAATGCAGAAATTGTATGGTTTTGGGATGGGACTGAGGATCTATTGTCATTGAGTACTTAGACTGTATGATGTATGGGGTGGTGTTCAGCATGTCTCAAGATTGTTTTTATATCATTTTCAGGTTTGGAGTTTGAATGACATTCATATCTTTTAAGATATTTGGATACTTGAAAGAATATTTTAGATTTTGGAGATTGTTTTGGATGTGCATGGTGCAATTAAATAATATGCAATTATTTTTTTAGTAATAAAGATGATTCTCTTACATGATTTTCACATGGACACTTCATATAGTCTTACTATAGAAATTTAAGGCAGATCATACATGTTTCTTAAGTGCCCTTTGTCTGCGAGGACCTTACATGAGATGGGTTTGGATGCTTATGGCTAAGAACTAGTAGTTATGTGTGTTGGTCGGTTCATATGAAGACTATGCACATATTTATCTAAGGGTGAGAAAACCGTTATATGATGTCGTAGCTGCATTCACACATCACATACTTATGCATGACTTAATTTTGTTACGAACTAGTCACGCTAAAGTATATTATTGGAGCCTAGGATGGCCCATAAGAAATTCTTAGTTACCTTTAAAATATGATCATGAGCCAACATTGTCTTTCTT
Source organism: Limnanthes douglasii subsp. nivea (assembly GCA_036936605.1). Lineage (NCBI taxonomy): Eukaryota > Viridiplantae > Streptophyta > Magnoliopsida > Brassicales > Limnanthaceae > Limnanthes > Limnanthes douglasii. Next base: position 132,801,251 of record JAUPFV010000004.1, read on the forward strand.
GAGGAGCTAGTAACTAGAAGTAATGTATAGCGCCTTGACATATAATGTGTTCACTTAGGATTATGACAAGTCAATTCAAATCAATGATTGTTAAATCTTAGAACTTAATTAAAATTTTACTCTACATGTCAATATATGCTTAGATTTAATTAAATTGTTTCATTAATGTGCATTTTTTTATTGTTCAACTATTAATATTCAGTTAAGAAACACAATTTAGGTTCCCTTTCTGTTGTGGGGCAGTTTCAAAGAGTGAGAGCATGAAATTATACTCTTGTTATGACTACATGGCATATAGCACTAGATTACAGAGGAGAAACCCTTCTTTCTTAAAGACCAAAATGCTCATGCTGAGAGGACACCCTTTGAGAGGTAATAAGTCATTAATCATCTTGGTTTTTGTATGTTGCAGAAAAGAGTCCTGTATATATTTTTAATTTCTCAGTCTACATGGATAGAGTATAATAGAAAAAAATCATCACCTATTTAGAGAAGTACTTTGTGAATTATCCTCATATCAAAATTAAGAGATCGATAGGGAAGCTGTCAAAAATAAAATACAAATAGCATTGCAAGGTCATAGAGAAGATCATGAAAATGTCCAATATTCATGGTAAATTAAATATACTCATTCTAGATCTCCACATAAATTTTTAATATCTTACACATTCATTCAGCTCCCCATTGTTTCATTGTCTTTGAGATAATTTCTAACTTCCAAGATGTTAATTGAGACATCAACATCTCGATCGCCAGTTTTGCATATGCGACATCAACATCTTGATCGCCAGTTTTACTCTATGTAGTAAATGGGTTAACATGGTTAGCATTATTGAGGGTGAAGATAAAAACAAACACAATAGATATTCAGTTGTAGTTGCACATAATATAGGTTTTGGTCTTGGATAACATGAAACTAACTCTAAGAATGATGAGGCAAAGGTAAAGTTATGGTTTGATTATATTGCAAGAGTTATATCACATGACGAAAGATTTTGATGCTTGGAAAGACTAGATTTCTAAGAAATATAAGCTCAATTCATGTATCACTTCAAAATTTAATTTGGTATCATTGACAAAAGACACTTGGTGAGTTGATATATCAGCCTCAACTCTTATGTGTATTTTTGCAGGTATACTTAAAAGCCGAAGTCTTAGTGATGAAAATATTTCAATTTTATACTTTTGTGAGGTTAGCCTGTCGTATAAAGGCCATATGTAGTTTTAATTTAGCTTTATTTAATAATTTTTTTTTATTTTTAGAGGATGTCATTTTTTTAATGAACTAATTCTAATTTTATTAAATAAAGTTGGTTATGTTTGTTTTTTTGAAAATGTAAAATTTGAATTATCATATGACCATCATTGTGTTGGTATAATTTATAAGACACTATAATTAATTTATATAAACTTAATGATATTACCAATAATCATTTTGCTATGAATGTATATCATAAAATTATATTTAGATAATTCAATATTTATCCGGCGTAAGCGTTTATGTAATTTATTTAAAAGGAGAATTGACAAATACGTTGTCAATGGTCTTCAAGACCATCCTGACTACACCATCTTTAAGACATTTGTTGAGTGATTTAAAGGAGAACATGCCAACATATATTATTAAAGGTAATTCATGTAGACATCTGTGACTTTTTCCATACAACTTCATGGAATGACCATTTATATTTTATTTCATTCATAAACGAATAGTCACGATATGGATACACTTATTTCATGATAAGAAATCTAAGAATATAAACTATTTTAAATTATTCAAGTTCAAGGTTAGGTTACATCTTGGTAAGAGGATTAAAACCCATAGATCAGATTGTGACGGTGAATATAATGGTACATGTGAACAATTGTGTGGTTAATTTATGTCTGAGGGTAATTAGGTAATTTGTTCAGAGTCTTGCGGAAGTTTTATGGGTATTTAATATTTTGAGTAGAGAGTAGAGGGAGAATTGAGCTGTCTGGTTGCAGTTAATTTTCATTACCCCTCTTTAATGCAGGTGGTTGGATATTTATACCCTTACATCTGGGCTTTATGGGTTTTCGGGTCATGTTTAATGGACCCGGGTCATGTTTAAAGACCCATGTGCTCTTAGAAAGGGAGCAAGCAGCTTAGTCAAGAAGTGTTTAGGTTTTTTAGTACTTTTGTCATAGTTCGAACAGTCCAATGGGCTAAGTGTTTGAAGTGGTCTGTCCGGTCCGGTGGCCTTGGTCCGATCTGTCTCTGTCCGGAGAGGAAGCAGTTTTCGGACTCATCAGGAGCCCCTTTTTTAGGTGTTTGTTCAAATGCCTTTGTAAAAAACCTGAAAAACAGTCCGGTGTTCAGGGGCAGCTTAAATCCGGACAGGTCTGTTTGTCTTGTGGTTTTTTCCGGACTGATAAAGCTTTGTGAATCCAAACGGTTTTTTGCCAGAGTTGGTGGGACACGTGTCACTTTCTGGTTGGTTGTTTCAGTCGTTTTTTCACCTCGAATCTCGCACCCACCTTCTTCGAAAAGCAACCTCTTCATTAAAGAGGGTGACATCAGCGCCGTCTTTTAATCATTATCAATCTTTTCGAATTCTCCTAGGAATCAAACTCCTTTTTTCAGATTCACTATAAATTGAAATACTTTCTACTGTTTTACCATCACTCTCATTTCTACTCTGCAAACTCTCAAAGCATTTTCTCTCCAACACAAATTTTTACCCAATTTGTTTATGTTCACGGCTCGGAACGCTTTGGTCAAAGGCGGGTGGCTCAACCTCTCTGAACTAGAAAAGGCGCAAAAGGTCGAAAGGGAAAGGCGCATTGCGGCAGGTTTACCCACCTCTCCTATTGACAAACCAGTGACTGCTGCCACATAATCAGACCAGGGCTCTTCTTCTTCAAAAGACGTCAAACCGAAAAGGTTATTTCAAGCCACTCTCACCCATCATTTCTGGTTCTTCGGTTCAAGAATCGGAACCTGTTGTTGAGCTAGGCGTTACTGTTATCAGCTTCAAGAAACCCTCCCCTTCATAGCTATGGGGTCAGACACCGAAATTTACCCTCAAAAATTAGTTGACCGGAGAAAAGGCCGGTTGGTCAAGGGCCAAGCTTCCAAGGGCACCCCTTCAAAATCGGGTGCCAAAGATAGTAGTGTAGGGTCAGAAGTGCCCATTAGAGCTCCCAAGGACAGACTGTCCGGTCCAGAGGGCACTAGCTCAAGTCTCCGGAAGGAACCATCTGCATCAGAGCCCCAACCGGAGGCCAGGAACCAAGAGAATATTGGAACTCAGCAGTCCGGAAGCCAAGCTGAGCCAACTTTGAACCTTCCCCTTACCACAGCTGCTGAAAACCCCTCATCAATCATGGAGGAAGTAATGGAGGACTCTATCGAAGAGGCTTCATTCGAGTCTGAGCCCTCCGGACATACTAGTAGTGCTGTTGCTGCCAAAAAAGACAAAGGCAAGGAAAAGTTGTGCTTGAGGCATCCGGATCTGCCGGAGAGTCTTGAAGGAAGGGTGGGGCCTTGTTTTCACAAGGTCAATGTCAAGTACCTCCTTGCCCTGCAAAATATCAACTACGCATTCATCCACACAGCCGAGTTGGGCCGGATGCGTACAAAGTGGGGAATTCCAGAGAATGTGAAGATAAGAATCCCTATCAACCCCGAAACTCCCATGGACTGTAAATTGAGCGAGATAGTCATCTTCACGGAGCTGTTCAATTGGGGGCTTAGATTCCCTCTAGACCCTGAAATTGTCAGATATTTTCATCTGATAAAGCTCTGTCCGAGCCAGCCGAGCCCCAATGCTTGGTACACCCTCATGGCCTGAATTATGGCTTCAAGGCTCTCCGGGATTCCTCTACCAATGGAGGAGTTTGCTGTTGTGGCCAGTCTTTGCAGAAACCACCACATCCCCTTCTACCATTTCAACATGGGGGATAACTTCAAAGCTGTGGATGACTTGCTAGAGTCGGAGAGGAATTGGAGGACTCAATTCCTGTTCGTAAGTGGTGCTTGGGAGAATAGGAAGAAAATCAAGTCTGAAGTCAACCCAAGTCTTCTCACAAGCAGATGGAGGAGTGATCGTAAGTCTCCTACTTTACATTCTTCTCTCTCTCTCTCTCTCTCTCTCTCTCTCTCTCTCTCTCTCTCTCTCTCTCTCTCTCTCTCTCTCTCTCTCTCTCTCTCTCTCTCTCTCTCTCTCTCTCTCTCTCTCTCTCTCTCTCTCTCTTTTTTTTTTAAATTAATTTAAACTAATCGGTCTTATCTTTGCCTTAGCAGAACTGCCCAAGGACTTCAGTGACTACTTGAAAACCGGGCAGACCACTTGCACCAAGATCAACGCTTGGGCTGCTGAGAAGTGGGGGAACCAGTTCCATGCTGCTTTTAGTGGGGGCAACTTGGCAAGGTCTCATCTGTGGAACACCACAGGTCGGAGAGACTTATCTTGGGATGAGCTCACCACCCAGCCTCCTCCGGATGTCGTGCTCAAAAGGACGCATGAACCGTATGGGACACTTTACTTGCCAGGCCGGGCCAAGGCCCCGAGTAAGATGAAAGGAAAAAAGAAGGGCAAGAAAGTGGTGGGTGGAGCTAACCCGGCTGAGGTGGAGGAGGATGTTCCAAAGCATCCGGAGGGGCCAGCTCCTAGTCAAATTGATGCTGCTCTCTTGGCAGTGGTAGAGCAGGAGAGTGTTATGCAAGAGATTCACTCCCCAAATCCTCCAAGGGCTTCCAAAAGAGACCGTAAACGGGGAGCTGAAAGCAAAGATAGGGAGGTCAAGAAGAAAAAGACCTCTAAGGGTGACGAAGTCTCTCTCCGACCTCCGGAGCCTCATTCCCAAGTTGATCCTACTGACCCAACACAACCGGAGGAGATACCTGGTCACTTTCAAACCGATGAGGTCGAAGGGGGAGATCTTAACATTGATGGGGTAGACATCACTGGTCTTGGTGAGTACTTCATCAATCTCCCCAGAGACGATTTTGTTGGGCCTTACCTCCCTCTGAGCACCTCAAACACAGTCATTTTCAATGGTAAGACCTTTATTGTTTCAAGTGAAAGGGATGTCATAGCCCACTCTTTATTAAGCAATGTTCAGCCGGTGCTCGCGTTGGAGAAACAAGTTCGAAATCAGGCAGACATTATCAAAGACCTCAAGTCTGACAAAGAGAAGATGTCCGACGACCTTCTTACTGCCACTTCAAATACTGCCATTCTAAAGGGGGAAAACAAAGAGTTGAAGAGAACCCAAGAGGTGAGTACCACGAAAGTTGCCACTCTAGAGAAAACTATCAAAGAGCTTCGGGAGAAGCTGTCCGGATTGGAGAAAGATCTTGCCTCATCAAAAGAGGAGACCAAGGCCAAGGACCAAATTATCACCAACCTGACCAGCGACAAGATTGCCCTTGAAAAAGCAGTGTCTCAAGCTGCAGAGGAGAAAGCTGGTTTGCTAAGGGAGCAGGAGGGCAAAATCCAGGCCAAGATCGATGCTTATGCTAATAATGTGATAGACACTCAAGAGCAAATGTATGCCAAAGTGAAATCAGACATGGTCCTGCTCTTCCATGAGAAGTTCCCGAAGAGGAACTTGGGTGATTTGTGGCTTCACGTAGAGCCCGAAGACCTCCAATATCACACAATGGCCGAAGGCGACAGGTTTGGCTTCTCCAGTGCCTCCTCATCCGATGACGAAGAAAACACCAAGGAGAGCCCAGATGAAGAGAAAGATGATCCCAAGGGGAAAAAGAAGACAGATGAAGCTGAGCCATCTTTAAAGGCTCAGCCTTAAATTATGAATTACTTCTTATTTTTCATGTTATCTAAACTAAAGTCCTTGGAAGGCCAAGGCACTCTTTTTGTTAATATGTCCGGTATTTGACCGGATAGATCCTTTACTCTGTCTTGACAATTTGAAAGTCCTTGGAAGGCCAAGACACTTAAGTTATTTTAATGAATACCCTTATTTTGCACAATTCTCGCGTTCTTTCATAACTTGTTCCAATTTTGATGGCTAGTGTTTAAATAGCCCTTAGTTATTTCATAGCGAGAGTGTTTAAATTCTCCGATGACAAATGTTTAAGTGGTCATCACTCTTTCATTTCAATCCGGATGATGTGACAAACAAAAAACAAAATAAGAACACTTCGGAAATTTTTTAAGAAGGCATCAAATTTTATTTAAAACCCGGACATCTCATTAAAACCTCACCGTGCCACCAGGGTAGGAAAAAGTATGCCCCCAAATATTTACATGGATGTTTAAACAAGTAAATATTTACACGAATGCTACTCCAAGTACATCCGGAGATGTTCGATATTCCAAGGGTGGGTCAGAACTCTTCCATCCTTGTCTTCTAGCCAGTATGTTCCAGGTTTAAGCTTTTCAACAATCATATAAGGTCCTTCCCAAGTTGGGGCCAATTTTCCGAGCAGTTTCTCTTTAGTGTGTAAGAAGACTTTCCTCAACACCTTGTCCCCTGCTTGAAAATCTCTTCTTTTAACTTTAGAAGCAAATCTGCTCCTCATTAAACCCTGATAGTGTGCAGCTCTAAGGTGAGCTTTTACTCGTCTCTCTTCTATTAAGTCGAGTTGACTTCTGATGGCCACTTTGTTAGCACATTCAGAGAAGTTGTGAACACAAAATGATGGGAGAGTTGCTTCTATGGGAGCTATTGCATCCATCCCATAGACCAAAGCAAAGGGTGACTCCTGTGTTGCAGCCCCAGGTGTTGTCCGGTAGGCCCACAAAACTTCTTGTAAATAGCTAGGCCAGTTCCCAGCAGCCCCTTCCAAGTTCTTTTTTAAAGCGGACAGTATAGTTCTGTTAGCCACTTCAACCTGACCATTTGCTTGTGGGTGGAAAGGTGAAGAGAAACAATGTTGTATACCCTTTGAAGCACAGAAACTCTCCATTTCCCCATTGTCGAACTGTGGTCCATTATCTGTTGTTATCTTTTGTGGAATACCAAATCTGCAACAAATGTTGGATAAAATGAATTTTATAACGGCTTTTGATGTTGTTCCTGCCAGAGGGGCTGCTTCAATCCACTTCGAAAAGTAATCGATTGCAACAATTATAGTTTTACGCCCTCCAGACGCCATAAGGAGAGGCCCTACTAAATCCAACCCCCATCGAGCAAAAGGTATAGGCTCAGAGATTGACTCTATAGGAATGGCTGGGACATGAATTTCATTGTTGTATCTCTGGCATGGGTCACACCTTCTTACCAGTTCTTTAGCATCCTGCATGATAGATGGCCAATAGTACCCATTTAGTAAGACTCTCCTCGTTAGAGCCCTGAATCCACAATGAGCTGATCCCTCACCATCATGCAACTCAGAGAGGACTACTTGAGATTCATCATCCCCCAAACAGCGCAAAAGAGGTTTACTGTAAGACTTTTTATACAGAATATCTCTCAGTATGATAAAACCACGAGCCTTGTGTTTCAGTTTTCTTGCTAGTGATTTATCCGGAGGCACGATACCGTCGGAGAGGTATTGCAGGAGAGGAAATCTCCAATCCTCAGGTTGTTTCACCTGTACTTCAAAAATTTCTTCTTCATTATCCATATTAAGATGAATAGAGGGGCTCTCCAGCACATGGATCCATGGATACGACTCTGTGTACGCAATGGTTGCCAATGAATCTTCCAACTCATTTTTTGTCCGGGGTATATGTTCATAAATAACGCTTTTAAACTTGAGTGCTTCATTTTTAAGAAGAAGTAAATACTTCACTAGCTGTTCCTTTTTAGCCTCAGATTGACCTTGAGCATGGTGGATAAGAAGCTGGGAGTCACTCAATAGCTTGACCCTCTTATCCCCACAAATAAAAGCTAACTTCAAACCAGCTATAGCTGCCTCGTACTCAGACTCATTATTGGAAGCTCTGAAAGCAAAGCATATAGCCTGGTACATTTTGTCACCATATGGAGAAGTCAAACATACCCCTGCACCACATCCCATAGTGCTGGATCCACCATCCGTCCGGATGACCCAGACCATTTTGTATTTCATCTCAGTAGTCTGATCTGAATCTCTATCAGAGTGGAATTCAACTAGAAAATCAGCCACAACTTGGGCTTTGACTGCTGTTCGGGGAGCAAAATCTATATCGAAATCCCCCAATTCTACCGACCACTTAGTCATCCTGCTTGAAATGTCTGCCTTCTGGAGAACATTCTTCAAAGGAAAAGATGTTCGGACGATAATAGGATGAGCCTGGAAATAAGGCCTCATCTTTCTAGCAGCTATCACCAGGGCCAATGCTAATTTTTCAAGTTTCAAATAATGTCTTTCTGCATCTATCAAGATTTTGCTGATGTAGTACACTGGATGGGGGTAATTATCTACTTCTCTTACCAACACAGCACTGAAGGCACAACTTGAAACTGCCAAATATACGAAGAGTGTATCCCCATCAACTGGTTTAAACAAGGTTTTGGGGGAAGACAGGTGCTTCTTGATCTCATTGAAAGCCTCATCACACTGTGAGGTCCAATCGAATCCCTTCGCACCCTTCAAGGTTTGAAAAAATGGGGCACACCTGTCCGAAGACCTTGAGATAAATCTGTTTAAAACAGCTAACCTCCCCGTTAGCCGTTGTACTTCTTTAACATTTCGAGGAGGCTCCATTTGGAATAGAGCATTAAGCTGGTCCGGATCGGGCTGTATCCCATGCTCACTTATAATATAGCCTAGAAACTTCCCGGATTGTACTCCGAACACACATTTCTCCGGATTTAACTTTAAATTCACTTTCACCAAGTTGGTAAAAGTTTCTTGGAGGTCAGCCAAGTGCAATTGCTCATCCACACTCTTCACCATCAGGTCATTGATGTATACTTCCATATTCCTTCCAATCTGATCAGCAAAGGCTTTGTTTACCAATCTCTGATAAGTAGCCCCAACATTTTTCAACCCAAAAGGTATTACCTTATAGCAATGAAGACCCCTATCAGTGACAAATGTGGTATGCTCTTGATCCTTCGGATCTACTTGGATCTGATTGTATCCGGAGAAAGCATCCATAAAGGACAGCAGCTTATTCCCAGAGGTAGAGTCAACTAGCTGGTCAATCCGGGGGACTGGATACAGATCTTTTGGGCAAGCCCTATTGAGGTCTGTGAAGTCAATACACATACGCCACTTTCCATTTTTCTTTTTCACCAAGACCGGATTGGCAGTCCACAAAGGATATTGAGACTCCTTGATATGCCCCATCTGTGTGAGCCTATCAACCTCTTGCACAATAACATCAACCTTTTCCTTGGAAAAATCCCTTCTCTTTTGAACCACTGGTGCTACATATTTTCGGACAGATAGGTGGTGTGATATCACATCTGCTGGAACCCCGGTAACATCAGCATTGCACCAGGCAAAAACATGTTGATGGCTTTTCAAAAACTTTAGCATCTCTTTTTTGAGATCGGGTGGCATTCTGGACCCTATTTTGACACTCTTCCCTTCCTCTAAACAATGTGTTTCCACCTCTTCGACTGGTATTAACACTCCAGGGGTCTCTCTGGGGTCATTAATTTCACCCTCACCCCCAGAAAGCCCCTCAAATTGCTATTGCTCGTTGATACGAACTGCCCCCAACGTCCGGGGAGCCAGGGCTGTGGCATAACATTCTCTCGCAACCTTTTGACTGCTCTGGACAACTCCCACCTGTCCCTGAACAGCATATTTCAATCATTGGTGGACTGTTAAAGCCACTGCATGCATCCTAGAGAGCCAAGACCTCCCTAAAATGGAATTATAGCAAGTGGGACAATCCACCACAATAAAAAGTATCCTGACGATCTTCTTGAAAGGGCCCTTGCCCAACAAAACTTCTTCTTCGAAATCCCTGATCACATCTGCTGAGCTGCCAGTAAAGCCCATAATTGATCTGTCCGAACTCTGAATTACAGCTGGATTTTTCATTCTTTTGTATGTGGTTAAGAAAATTATATTGGTTGAGCTTCCAGTATCCACCAAAATTCGTCTTATATCATTGCCCCCAATAGATGCTCCTATGACAACAACATCTTCATGAGGGCCAGCTATATCTCTTAAATAATCTTCATAAAAAACAATGAAGGGGAATGGGATTTGTGATTGATAGGAAGTCATGCCTCCTTTTAACTGGGTAGCTAAAGTGTGAACGTGCCTCTTCCTTGAAGAAGCAGTAGGAGCTGTCATAGTATCCCCTCCGAAAATTGTAAGTGACTCAAAAAACTTAATGAGCCCGGAGACTGTCCTAGAACATTCCTCAATGGTACCCACTCTATTTCGAGTTGGATCAGGATCCAAGTATTCAGATTCCACATCAAACCTTTCGATTATAACCATGGCTCCCTCCGGAGCAACATTACCTGGACCAACCCGGTGAGTAGTGTCAAGCCTATTATCTCCTCTTCTTTTAACGTAAGCCCCCAGCTTTCCTTTCTCAATCAAGTTCTGAACTTCTTGTTTTAAAGCTATACAATCATCGGTGGTATGGCCAGTATCATTGTGATACTGGCAGAAAGAGTTATTACGGTGTTCTCTAGGAGATTGCAGTGTGGCCGGTCTTCTATAGTGCACATCTTCCTTCGTTTTATCATAAATGATGGTCACACTTTCTTTTAATTCTGCGAACCACTCCGGTTGAACCCAAGGCCCTATTTTATTTCTGGATTGCTGACTCTGAGCAGGTGCAGCTGGCTGAGATTGAGCTTTAGCCCTGCCATGCCCCTGTCCGGTCTCCTTTTCCTTGTTTCCAAACTGATTCTGATTGGGATTTGGTGCCACTGGGGTAGACCTCACCTGCATGTGCACCCTTGTTTCAACTTTAATCTTTTTTCCAACCTGATTCAGCAACCCTCCCCAAGTCATAGCCTTCTTTTTGGTCACCGAATCAACCAAATTGCCAGGGTTCAAGCCCTGTCTTAGAGATGTTATCGCAACCTGTTTGAAGCAGTCAGCCAACCCATTCTTGGTGTTCACAAAACGACTTATATATTCTTTTAAGGATTCATTTCGTTCCTGGGCACAATGGATTATTGTATCTCCATTGCCTTTTAGTTCTTTACTCCCAACGAACTACCTTCGAAAGTTCACCCAAAAAGTATCGAAATTCTTGATACAGCCTTGTGGTAGGCTGTTATACCATTTTAGAGCACTCCCCGTAAATGATTGGGAGAATGCTCTGCAAAGTAGCTTATCATCGTCATCAAAGTTCATCATGAAGTTTTTAAATTGTTCCAAATGGTTGTCCGGATCAGTACTATCATCGTACTTTTCCATTTTGGTGTTGTCAAACCTCTTAGGGAGGTTTCCGGACAGAATTTTGGAAGATAATGGAGCTTGCCTCCAATTTCTGCCACGATTGAACACAGTATCCTCATTGGGAGTTGCAAAGATACCTGGTTCATCGTTTAAAGCGAAAGGATCCATCAGCATCCGGTCTACATGCCTCCAGCTGTGAGATGATCCTTTGCCGATATTCTTCTTCATCTTTCCATGTCTATCCCTTTTTCTTGAATATTTTTTGATATGCTTTTGCTTCTTCTTAGTTCGACCCTCATCGCTGCTAGAGGATAAGGATTCTTCAACTCCCTCATCATCTGAAGAGCTATCAGAAGACTCTGAGCCTGAGTCAGAACTCTCCACTGGCTTAGACCGGTGAGACTTTTTGGAGCTGGCATGAGTCTTTTGGTACTCACATGAGTTCTTGAAGGCTCATGCTCTCTGGGGTTATCGGTGTGATGAGCAACTAACGCTTTCGATTTTTCTTTCATGCCCATCTTAGCTTTTTCTGCCCTCAGAGCTTCTATCTCGCCTTTTAGCCTATCGCGCTCCTCGATAGTGTATTCATCGTTTTCACCCACCACTTCGAGCAAAGCCGGTGGCACTTCCGGGGCATCCAGATTCATTCGGAGTGGCTTTTCTTGCTGGTTTCAAATGCTCGATTCAGGCACCTTCGCTCTCCCACTGTGGTCGCCAATTTAGTGTGGTTAATTTATGTCTGAGGGTAATTAGGTAATTTGTTCAGAGTCTTGTGGAAGTTTTATGGGTATTTAATATTTTGAGTAAAGAGTAGAGGGAGAATTAAGCTGCCTCGTTGCAGTTAATTTTCATTACCCCTCTTTAATGCAGGTGGTTGGGTATTTATACCCTTACATCTGGGCTTTATGGGTTTTCGGGTCATGTTTAAAGACCCATGTGCTCTTAGAAAAGGAGCAAACAGCTTAGTCAAGAAGTGTTTAGGTTTTTTAGTACTTTTGTCATAGTTCGAACAGTCCAATGGGCTAAGTGTTCGAAGTTGTCTGTCCGGTCCGGTGGCCTTGGTCTGATCTGTCCCTGTCCTGAGAGGAAGCAGTTTTCGGACTCATCAAACAATATCGTAAATATTTTTCTATGTACCTAAAAGAGTGTAAATGTTTCCTTAATACATCATGCCAAGCTCACCCACTAAGAATGGTGTTTGAAAAAATTACATATTACAAGAAATAATTAGGAGCATGATTGCTGATACACCACTACGCACTTAACTATGATTGGAGATAGTAAGTTACAATGTATATCCCTAACAGACTCTTGCTATATAAGCAGCTAAAACATTATTTTTGTTTTTTCAAAGGGCGAAAGCCTAAATTTAAAATTTCTACATGTACGTGGATGCAAACCAAAGTGAAGCCTTACAAGCCAAGCACACAAAAGCTAGAATGCAAAAAAATAAATTGTTATTTTATAGGCTATTCAAACTACTTATGAGGGTTTAAGTATTATTTAATGGGTACACGTGTAATTTTAATTGAGAAATGATTATTTTTAAAAGAAATACAAAGATTGAGGGAAAACTTCTAGATAAAAGCATGCTTTTTAAGAATAATCATAATCAATTTGTTCAATCTTTGATATAGATGACTAGTCATTTACACCGTATAAGAAATTATACTGACTCATAAAATGTTATATTTTTGCCTAAAAAAGAAAGTGTTGATGTTGTTCTTATTGAGCAACTCGGTCACCTCAAAAAATGGGCAACTTAAAGAAAATGAATTTTTTCAAATGGATATTTAAAAACCAAACATGATGGTTCAAGTAAAGTGGAAATATATAAAACTCGTTTGGTAGCGAACAGTTGCACTCAATGTGAAGAATTTGAGTATTCCAAATATTTTCTCCAATTTATACAAAATAATCATTTAAAAAATCATGATCTTAGTTTCTCACTTTGATTTAGAGCTCCATTAGGTGACTGTTAAGACGCTTTTCTTAACGAAGACATTAAAGAAACTATTTATATGAAACAACGGCTAAGAACCTTCATTAGTCAACGGAGTTAGTCACTTGTTTCAAAATTTCCACTCAAGTTATATTTGTTTTAAAATTTATATTCAAGTTATATTTTTTTTTACATTTATAGTCACTACCAGTGACTAAAAATGCAAAAAAGACCAACACTAGTGACCACTGGTGAAACAAAGTGATTTTTTTGATACAAAAATTAAATAAGTGGCTGTTTTGAAACAAGTGACCAACTTCGGTGACTAACCATGATTTTTGACCTGAAACAACCATAAAATGTTATTTCAGAAGTTTCGAATTCAGTGGTGTACAAGCTAAATAAATTCATATAATGGTTAAAACAATCGTCTCACCAATGGTACTATAAGTTCCTCGAAATCACAACCTCATTTGACTTTGAGATAAACTATGTAGAAAATTATGTGTATCGTAAATTCAGTCAGATTAAAATAATTTATTTAGTGTTGTATGTTGATGAGATACGAATTCTTACTAACAATTTAGCCACTGCTATATTTTTGACAAAGAATTTGACATAATAGATATTGGTGAACCATCTTATGTATTGAGGATCCAAATAATAAGAAATCACCTTATAAAAATCTTGGGTGTATTATGAAATACATACATTGAGAGCATGATACAACGTTATAGTTTGAAGAATGACAAACTTATGGATACCCCCACAACCAAAGGTCATAAGTTATCATTCACTCAGTGCCCCAAAATAGATTAATGCACTCACACCATGAAGACATGTCCATAACTTCTACTGTTGGAAGTTTTATGTATGTTGGGTGTGTACCTAAACTAATATATCATTTGCAATAGAAATTATGATAAGGTATGTAAGTGATCCAAGATTTGACAATTTAAATATAGTTAAGAGAGTCATATGGTATTTGCGCAACACCAAACATTATAGACCGACATATAACAAATTGAACTAAAGTGCTATGGAACATATAGTGGAGATACTCGTTGGATGAATGTAAGATCGTGAGAGAGGTTCTATCAATCTGATATTATAAATTGTGGGCCTTAAAAGATTAATATGATTATGGTCCATAACCAACACAATATATAGATTAAAGCGATATTGGGTCTTATGAGTTAAAATAAGTTTTAGAGAGTAATATTAATAATATTTAGATCTTATATATCCACTATTATTTTTAAATATATTCATAAGTAATAGAGTGTATATCTTGATAATAAAAAATATATACACATCATATTTTTTAAAATATTACGATTATCTTACAATAAACTGTTGCCGCCTATATAATGTTAATAGTTTATATCATTCAAGAGTTGAATACACGGCTGCTTATGATCAAGATGAAGATCTGCAACCATCGGAAACTATTCTAAGAATCCAAACATCCCATATACTTTTTATCGCTCACTCATTCGTGTTGTCATTGTATCTATTGTGTTGTCAAATTAACCAATAATATAAAAATAATTTTTAATAAATATCTTTATATCTTATTGTGTATTAAATTATTTTTGTTTATATATATATATATATATATATATATATATATATATAATTTTATGTTTATAAAAATTTTAAATCTTACAATTATATTTTATATAAATAAAAATTAACATAAAGTTGATCAAGGCACACAACACATGAACCACATTTTTTAAAGAAATATAAACTTTTATTAATAGAAATGACCCAAAATTAGGGTTACACCAAGGTCAAGGACTAAATTACAAAACATTTAAAAGACTAAGAGGCGCCAAAGCTAAATTTTCCCTCCTAAAGTTTCAGTAGGCGAAAGAAGAAAAGTCATCTTCTTCACCTTCCATATCAGGTCCCTATAGCCTTATGATACTCAACCTTCATTAATAGAATTACAATCTTTAAATTGAGCATACCTACTGCCACTTCCAGATTCGAAACAGCAAGCAAAACTTCATCCCGACCTCTTCTTCCTCGCCACTGAAACCTACTGCCACTTCTAGATTCGAAATAGCAAGCAAAACTTCATCCCGATCTCTGTATTTCTTCCTCACCATTGAAACCTACAATTAGAAAAACAAACCAAGGTGATAGAATTCTTCGAACAAAATCAACAATCCAGTAAGAACTCATTATTCGATTTGATTGAAATACCTCATACCCAAACTTTCAAGCAATATTATAGCTTGAAGCTGATCCGTGACATGAAAATGAGTAAAATTTGGTTTCTCTTTGCATCTCGGATTCCATTTCGTAAGCCAATCATTCGCTTGATTTTAGACTCTAGAGATGTGCTTAATAGTCATGGTCGAAGAAATGAGATTTCTGCAAATTTTTAGTAAAGGATTTAAATACCATGGTGAATTTCCTTCAGCAAGAAAATTAATAAGCAACTGACAGTCCGATTCAATATCAACATTGAACCATTGATTCCTCTTGTAGATTTGAAACCCATCAAGCAATGCTCTTACTTCAGCCATTAAAAGGTAAAGTTTCCCAAAAGTATTCTCATAGCACTAAATGATATCTCCATGGTTATTTCTAAAGACAACACTTCCGTTGGTTTCATCATTTCTCAAACATGAAACATCAACATTCATCTTAATCCTACCTTCAACAGGGGCTTTCCAAGTAAGGTACAAAGCTTTATCTTTTTTATTACAAGAGCAACCAATAATAAAGCTAGCATTTAACGTGTTAGACCAGTGTTTTCTAGATAGAGCTTTTGAAGCATATAATCCCACAATAATTTCCTGTGAACTTTGAGTTAATACTATTTTGGCATATAATCCAACATATAACAACACCAATAATAAAGCTAGTATTTAACGTGTTAGACCAGTGTTTTCTAGATAAGTCTTAACGAGTTTGTAATTTCCTGTGAACTTTGAGTTAATACTATTTTGGCATATAATCCAACATATAACAACACGAATAAGGTGAGTAATGTGAAGTTTACTCTTAGAGAAATCTTGACAAATTTTGATGACATGAGTCAGGACCATAAATCTTTCAATTCTGATGTTGAAAATATCTCCAAAGTGCATCCAAATTTTCCAAAAGCAACTACAGTTAACAAACAAGTGAATAATGTCTTCACTATTTTAGAATCATTACCACTTTGATGCCAAGCTTAATTGTCTTTTTTGTATAATCGAATCTATCGGGATATAATTCATGATAAGTGAAAAATCAAATGTTTCATCTATGACTCAATAATTTCTTAATGATAATTATAGAAAAATAAGTGAATATTATCATCAACAATCTAGATATTACAAACACTTTCATAAAACAATGCATTTACACTACGTGCAAGTTAAATTGTATTTATAATTATTTATATATTTTTACTATAATAGTCCATTTTTTATTTTATAATAATTTTGATACATCCTGAATTTTAATTTTCAATCCGTTCTTAAAATAATAAGTATATATTATATGATATGATACTCAATAACAATTATAATTTAACTCGTTTTTTAATTATCAAAAGTATTTATTTAGAATAATTTAAAAAATATGGATACTTACTGTTTAATACTCATTTTACAAATCTATTATGGATAAAGATCCATCAAAATTAACAAATTTTATACATAAAATACCATTATATATAAAATTTAGAAAATCCGTGTACACTTTCTCTCTCTTTTGACTTTTTTTTAATTTAAAATTTTAAAGGTTCATGTTGGTTTTGTTTTTATAAAACAAACAAAATAGATTCATTCATGATATGTTTTTTAAATTTTTTAAAAACAACATATTTTATATTGGTTTCTCAGTTTCTCATCTATCATAATTGACCTGGTTTCTCATCTATCAAAATTTGCATGGTTTCTCATCTATCGCAATTGGCGTGGTTTCTCATCTATCATAATTGGCATGGTTTTTAAACTACCAAATATAGAATTGAAGCTTTGGCTAAATCTGGTCCAAAATCAGATAACCAACCCCATTTTTAAGTAGCCCTAATTTTTACCGAAAATACCCCCGATGAATTTACTAAGTTTTTACCTAAAAATCTAA
This sequence comes from Limnanthes douglasii subsp. nivea, assembly GCA_036936605.1. Lineage (NCBI taxonomy): Eukaryota > Viridiplantae > Streptophyta > Magnoliopsida > Brassicales > Limnanthaceae > Limnanthes > Limnanthes douglasii. The sequence continues at coordinate 132,818,530 of JAUPFV010000004.1, forward strand.
CCGACCCTAAAACCAACTCCAATTTTCAAACCTATATTCTTCTTCCTTCTCCCTCACAAAACTCACCAAATAATCAAAACCCCAAATAAAAAAATAATAATTTGGGCTTACCAAAAATAGTTCTTCATCAAGAAATGAGTAATATAATCCAGTAAACATCATAAAATGGCCAAGGGTAAAAAGTAAGTATTTAATTTTCTTAGTTTTTTGTTATGTTTAGGTTTTAACGGTTTTTGTAGATTTAAGCTATTTAGGGTGTTAAAATAGGTAAATCTATGTTTATTTAAATGTTTGAATTCATATGTTGATGTTAGATGCTTGAATTTTTGTTAGAATAGAGTTTTTAGGTTGGATTTCTCAAAGCTTTCAGGGTTTTTTCGCACATGTGTTCATATTCCCCGCTAGGTGAGAATTTGTCAACCATCGGGGAGCATGTATTTTTTGCAGATTCTTCTTGGTCCCCGTCAAATGAGTCTGGGCAGCCCCAGCGGAGAACATGTAATTTTTGGCAGGTTTTACATGTTACCCGTCGGGGCTGCCCAAACTCACTCCGTAGGGACCTAATTGTTTACAAATTCTTATAATTTTTTGTTGTTGCTGCATGCAATAAATTATGCGACCGGTAAAGGAGAAAGGAGGACAACGTGAACGAAAAGTAGTCCTAACATCGAAAAGAGTTCGCCACGACAGTAGTGGTAGCGGTAGTGTCTCGAAGATAGATCGTGATGTATCTGATGTGTATGTTGGACTTGTTAGTTTCATGAACTCTTTGTGGAGGGTTAAAGCTTGTTAGATACTATATGGTTGAAACACTTCTTCTCCTCACCGAGTAAGGGCACGCGATCCGACAGTTGAAAAATTCTCAACCGCTGGGGAAGTTTCCCCCCACCGGGTGATAATTCAACATATAAGTTCGAAAAGAATTTGGAATATGGTCTCCAACCTCGTCGGCTGAAAAATACTCAACCGATAGCGAGGTTTCCACCCTGTCAGTTGAAAATTTCTTACCCGACGGGGATGTAGACCAAATTACACTTTTTTAGAAGAGGTAGGTTGTTAGCCAACCGAAGCAGGAACCGCGAACCCGCGGATGGAACATCGTTGGTTGAAAAATTCTCAACCGGTTGGGACTAACCCAACTCATGATGGAAATAACAAGGATGATGAATATCATTTTGAGAAACACTCGGAGCATGGATAGAACTACCCGTTACAATGAAACTGCGTCTACTATGTCAACTCTGTCTACTATATATCTATCTATTTTCGTTGTTTACATTTGTATATCTAATTTTCTAATGTCTTAAGTTAATGTATACTGTCTTAAATTAACGTGAACCAGTTAAGAAGTCAATGTTAATATGTTTAAATTAACGTCATCATAAACGACAAAACATACAACTTTCAAGTGTGACAAACCATAAATATATTACAATGACCAAATGTTTAAACAAAAGCGGCCAAAATCGGTTACTTCGAGGCTAGGACTTCTAATTTTTTCGTATTTCTTACAACGAGAGAGAATTGGTAATGCCCAACCTTCTGTTTCTGGTGAATGCAACTTTAAGCAACAAGGATGTATCCTCGCACATAAGGCTTCCGCTAAAATCTCAAACTATAAAACGAAGACACGATAAAAGGGATGTTGAAAGGTTTAAACTAACCGTCAATGTAAAGATATACTTACGTTCACAAAGTGGTTGGAGTAGACCCAACCCAATCGAATTTCCAACTGGCTTGACATCAAAGGAGATGCACCTCTTTACGGAAGATAAGTGAAGACAACATCCATGGTTCGATACTGTCGTATGAAGTGGAGTATGCAACTAAATATAGATGCGACCGCGACTTCCATCTTGGGCATGAACATCCAATGATCGATAGTAAGCATATCGCTAGAGCACTTCACATGCTCCAAAATATCAATCAAATCCACCATGCCTGTAAATATCTTCACGTACACGGATACGTAATCTATAAGCTCGTTGTATAGGGAATCTCTAATTAACCTCCACCCATCTTGTTTCTCGTTCAAGGAAAACGCAATCGAGCGGCACCCGCAGTGGCCATCGAATTTAACGTCGACGATGGATGTTATGAAAGGCCTAACATAGATGGGGAATTAGTTTAGGTACTCTTTGGGATCAACCAAACTTTCCTTAGCCGACATCATAGAACTTGACCTACAACCGACCATTCCACTAGAAAGCATCGTCCCACTTGCTTGCGTTAGAGTAACACTACATTTTTTCGGAGCGGCGCTTTTCCTACCAAGTTTGGGACCCATAATATATTTCCCTTTACGCGATTTTACGGTCGGAGGTTTGAACGTTTTTCCAAACGATGGTGAACTAGCCTTTTTGGAATCTAACGCATGCTCGTGATAAGATTTTTTGTGTTTAGTGGATGATTCAGATGCGGTAATAGACAACTTACATTTGGAAGGTGGACGACCACACGCTTTTAGCTTGACCAAATGGTCCAATAAGGAAGTTCTTTCCGGATGGACGACGATAAACCATTTCTTATAAACATGATTTATGTGTGATTTTGTCATTAAAGTCCATGAAATCGCGTACTAGTTTATCGTTTTTTGCTTTCAATTTCTCGATCCTTGTGAGATTGGTACAAACAAGAATGTCTAACATTTTCAAATGATCGTGAAATAAATTTATAGGAACCTCTAAGCTATTGGCAACAAATTCATAAATATCGTGTGCGTAAGGTATATTGTGTGTAGTTTATATCGCACAAGTGCAAGGCATGCTATCCGCGATTGTTATTTTGCAGGCATATTCTACTTCTTCAAAAAAAAAGTTCCAAAGCATAGCGAGAGACGTTGTTTTTTTAGCTTCCTGCTCATAATGTTAGCGAATTTATATAGGGCTAACAAGCGGCTATTTTCAAATGACCCCTTGATGTCCCTGCTTTGCAATTTGATCAAAGTATACACCTTCAACCAGAAAGACTCGAAGTTACCTTTGATCGTACCAAAGAAACGCTTGAGGGTGGAATGAGCTATCTCCACGCGGTTTGTGATTTGGTTACCAAAATGAAACAACTTGTTAGTTCTATACGTGATGAACTTATCACCGTATGGTCCTAACCAACTTTCGTTATATTCAATTTCGTTTTTGATATTCTTCGAAGTCACAATGAAATTCCGACCGATAGTTGTTGAAGGATAGCTCTGTTTCCGCCAACATCATTCAATTCCACACTTTCAAAAATGCGTTGAACATTTTCTTCTCTTTGACGATTTTTTTGTCTTCCTTAGGACGTTCATGTTAATGTGCCATCGACACAACATGTGTGTTGCATTGGGGAATACTTCCACTACCACCACGACACTAAGTCTCTATCCATCAAAACGATAGAGGGTAGTTCGATGTAGTGGGTAACCATCAACGAGCGTAAGCATTCTAACATCCATTTGTAGCCCTCGATTTTTTCTTCGGACATAAACGCAAATCCGATGTATAAATTTTTCCTCATACAAGTGGCTCCAACAACCTCATACAACAACATCCCGTATTTTATTACCTTGTACATGTTATCCATTTAAATGACACTTGAAAACTTCCATCACAAATCAAAACTAACCGGGTGTGGGAAGAAAAGCTTACCTATGATATCGCTTCTGTCTATGGATGGTCTACGTCATTCGTAATAGTTTAACATTTTCAGTTCACCCAACAAGTATTGGAATTGCAACCAACCGCCTTTCTTGATATTTCGTTGTTTTAGTTGAGCGTTGTACATGGTGCGTATGGACGACGAATTCTTAAGGTTCATTTTTTTTCACTCCCTCGGGAATGTGACAAGGACGGGATCCTATTTTCTTAGAACTAACTACAAAATTCAAATCTTCTTTGTTTAATCGTCCCATGTACGAATGACCTTATTTGAAGGATGTAGTATCGTGATTCTAAATGCCGCATACGACCTTTAAGCCCTATAAATCATCATATACCTTCTTTCCTTTAAGGGTGAAAGGACATCCACATTTTTTAGTCTCGGTAGACTTTCTCTTAAGATCCTTAAGATCTACCAACTTTATATAATTTTCTTATCTCTCGCACACGAAAATGATTCTTAAAGTTTTTATTGTTTGGGAATAGTCGCAACGACTTAATATAACAACAAATTCGTTGTCTATTGCGGTTTGCTTAACTCAATCGATCAATTCTTCTTACGTATAGTGAGATCTGGTGTTGAACAAATGACTATAATCGACGGAGTAATAGTCCTTTTTTACCTCCTCTTTTACCATGCAAGAATCAATTAGCTCATCCTCCTACATTCACCAAGAAAAAATTATGTTAATACTTTGTTTTCACCACCCCACCGGATGACACGCCACGTACCGGCGGTTGAAATATTATCAACCACCGGGGAAGTTTCCCCCCGGCGGTTGACAATTCTCCAATCGGTGGTTGACAAATTATCCCCCACCGCGGACCGGTTTTAAAAAGTAACAAGAGTATCTAAACATATGTCTGAAATATTCTTAACCATCGGGGACGTTTTCTTTTAGCGGTTGAAAATATGTCCTCCGTCGGGGACCAATTCCTAGAAAATTATTAGATTTTCGAAACTTATGACTACCTAAAACCGGTCGGAAGGGTCCTAAGGACCGGTGGGTGAACCCTCCCTCTCCGACGGGTGTAACTAGAGTGAACCGGCATGATTCACTTGACTTAACCGACGGGGACTAAACCTAGATCTAAAAAGACTATATTGTTCCCCACCGAGGTGGAGGGTCTCAACCGGCGGAGGAGCACGAATTTAGTTCTTTGTGAATCGGGAAAAACTTAAAAAATAGAATTTTTTTAACGAATTGGTTAAAAAGACTACGGTATTTGGAGTTTCATGCTCCTCGCCAAAGTGTTTCTCCTCAATATTCATTCAAAACTCGTTTGGGTTGGAGATTTTTTGAATGTTTGAATGTTTTTGAAGTTTTGAGAGGTTTTTGACTTTTTTAAAATTTTGTATATAAAAAATTGGGATTTTTTTTTATGTTTCTTATTTTTTAGCTAAGTTAATCCAAAATTCATTACAAAAATGTATTTGGTCAAAAAAATAAAATGATAAAAATCTAAAAGTTTAAAAGAATTTTAAAATTTTACTGGCTACTTGTACCTTTCTTTTTACCAAACTTAGCCCAAACCTAAAATCAATTTAGGCAAGTTTAATTTTAAGGTTTTTGAAAACCTCAATAATAATATAATCCAAATTTGTGTATACTCTCGTAAGCATTATTTCTTGGTGTTTTTAAAGTTTAATTAGGTTCAATAGACATGCAAGCATGAAAGGTGACACTGTCTTTTAGGAGAAACAACCCACACCACCATTCAATGCAGGACACTTGCCCCTTCAAGAATTCTAATTTCAAGAAGAAAAAAACATTAATGATATATGGTCTTTTCATAAATCAAACAAATTAGTAAGGATCTTAGTTGCAAATCCGAAAAAGTCAAGACAGGTTGGAGACAGTGAACACAACAATTAAAGAGTCTAAACCCGACTACAATACAACTGTATCTTTCACAAGTTTTTCTAGTGTACTACTTTACTATAAATTTCATTGTTAACGAATTTCAAAAACTATAATAATAATAAAATTAAATAAATAAATAAATAATAAAGAGTTGTAAGCATGACTACTAGTGTGTAGTTGTCCCATGAATTAATATGATCTTAGTTAAGCCAAACAACTACTCTCATTTAAAACTGTTAGATCGAGTGAGACCCACTAATCCCTTCAATATAAGCAAGCTACAGTTTAGCTGGAAGAGTTTTCTCTACCCCATCTTTTTTAATTGAGTTCAAACTCAATAATTATTGAAGTGTCACACTACAAAGAAAAATGAACAAAATGATACAAGTCTTTAAAAATTAAGTTTTGTTAATATCTTTTCTAAATTTATATAAAAAGTTATATATATAGAAAGAATTTCTTGTGGTTTATATGAAGTTTGTAATAGTCAAATTGGTTTAAATAATAATAAAAAAATTAGATACAACATAATCGAAATCCAAAATAAAAAGATGATCTACAACTGCGAATTACGGAATTATAGTTAATTTTTTTTGTTAAGTGAAATGCAAAACCATAGTTGAAAGAAGATATTTTTTTATTTAAATGTGAAATGTGAAACAAGAGTTAAACAATAATATATGCAAAATGAGACATGAGAGTTAAACAAAAATGTAAAATTCAAAATAAAAACAAGTTTGGTAAGAAACTAAAGTTAAACGAAAATATAAAATACAAAATATGAAAATAATGTTAAATTTGATAAAAACATTTTTTTGCGTATATAAACGTGAAATGCGAAATCATTATTTAAAAGTTTAAATTATAAAAAAAATATAAAATAATAATAATAATACTGTTGGATATTATTGTATAAAAGGTGTTTTTATTATTAAAGAAATAGACTAAAAAAGAAATTATCAGTTTTTCATGTTTCGCGTTCGTATCAAACTAGTTTTTTATATGTGAACTTTTATCTTTCATTCGTCATTTATGTTTTAAAATTCATATTAGTAATTTACCCACATGTGAGTACTGAGAAACTGACATATGGCAGCCAAAATATTAGTATTATCTCTCACTATCGGTCTCCCAAAAATCTAAATCCTAATTTGAAAAACACATAATCTTCTTCATAAATCTCTAATACCAAAACCACGTTCTTCTGAATTTTTGAAACCAATAATGAAACAAAATATTAATATTTAAGCTGTTACATTAACATCAATATGTCAGCTTCTCAATATTTACATGTACGCCGCAAAATTAATAATACAAAATTTTAAAATATATAAAATTAGTGAAAGATAAAAAAAATTATTTATAAAGTAATTGTGATTTTTAACTTATAATATATATATATATATATATATATATATATATATATATATATATATATTAGTAAGTTAATTTTTTAATGATAATTATGATTAAAAATTAGTTTGGACGTTAGATAATAAGTATGGGCGAAAGACCTATTACTAACTTGATGACATTGTATGATTAAAATAAACTAATCAGTTATCATTAGATTGAACAACTAATCTGTGCTTTTCGATTAGACGTTCAAACAACAAGTGGGTTTATATTAATTGATTTGTGTTTTCGAATTAGGCGTTCAAAAAAATAGGTTTGAAGTAATGAAATGGGTATGGTTTGATTTATTAAAAAGGAGCAAAACAATTATATGATTAAAAGATAAAATGTCTTTGAAATTTTGTCTAGTGAAGCCTAGTTAGATTAGCGAGAAGTTAATCTAACAACAATAGCATAACCAGCTTATTTTATAATGGTCTCAAACAAACTTTACAAAGGAGCTTTATTTTTTATTCAAATTACTTTTATAAAAAATAATACATTATAATTTAAAAACATTAATCAGTCTCAAGTCATATTTAAGTCAAAACTCTTTCTTATCTACCATCTAACTCTTCTTGTTCCCTTGTACTTTAATTTTTATTTTTATTTTACTGAAAAATCAAAAATCAAAAATCAAAACATAAAAAATTATATTATAATCTTTCCATGTCAAAAATCGAGAGAACAACGAAAAAAAATAGTAAGTAGATTCTTTTTTTAATTAGTTTTTTAGTTTTTATATGTTTTAGATTGGTTAGGGTCAATCGAAAACATTTATGGTATTAAATTAGATAAATCTATGTATTTATTTGTGTTTTAAATTTAATAGTGTTGTAGTTTGGTTTGACTTGGGTTAAAATAGTAATTTAGATTAATAGATTGGGTTGTTTGTCGAAGAACAGTTGTCCTTTTCGGACTGCTTGTTGCAAGTGTTTTTATTACTCGTCACCCACCATGCCAGAGTTGGTGCTTAAACCTGGCGAGGATTTAATTTTGTGTAAGTTAAAAATAGTCTTCGTAAATTCCACCCGGGTACCAAGTCCAACAATGGCGGGGACTAATTTATGCAGTAGCTTACATTTAACCTATTTTTTTTTATAAACTTTGAAACCAAATAAATTTTGTTGTTGTTGCCTGTAGCATATTGCAAGGTTGTAAAACTCTTCGAAGGATCGTCATGATGAAGCCAAACCTAGTTCGAAGAAGGTTCGCCTGCAGTTCGGTACTGGTAGCGGCAATGGCTTCCGTGCTGTTAAAGCTAGTTGGGGTGAGCGTTCCAAGTATTCAGATCGCTCAATACAGCGGAAAAAAATCGATCGCATTAGGGATCGTACTCTAAGGGATGAATCACCTCCTGAGGAGTCGAGTGAAAATGAAAAAGAAGAGGAGCTACCGGTTCGTAGCTAAGTATGTCCCAGCAATTCGGAGAGCATGAAGCATTTGTTTCTTGCTCAAAATAATGTGATACATTTTTTGAACTACAATGCACTAGGAGGCTTTCCTGGACAATGTAAGTCATATAATCAATGTGTGACATTATTTCATTTTTCTTTTTTCGTTTATATCTATATTAATTTTGTATCTTGATATGTTTTAAATTATTTCAGTATCGTTAGGGTATTACGACCCAACTAAATAAGATCTACTCACCCATTATGGTTAGCAATATAACAGATACGGTGAGCTGTTAGAAGTTACGTCTGCGGTGATTCAAGAAGAAATATAGCAGCAGGATGGCACCGTTTTTGGTCTTAAATGGCTTAAAAAAAATCGGAAGACAAGTATTTGGATTCCAATGTCGCGCATACCGTTGTTATGACTACACAAGTCGCTCATGCGTACATCATGTTCTTTCTTAGTTGTACCTTATTCACGAATGCGAGCCAGAATAACATACATTGTGATTTTCTCGTCTATTTGGAACACTTGCATAGGCTTGGTGAGATAACATGGGATGCACATGCTTTGGCGTGACTGTATAAGGGTTTGGGAGGCATTTCAAAAATATCTACAAAAATTTCCCGTGTTTTTGAGTTCATGTCAACAATGCTTATAAACCAACTGATCCAAAGATTTTTAGTTGGTTGCCTGAAAGACTTACTGGAAAAAATGTTAGGAAAAAGTTGTACTATCACGACATCTTTATCGCTCAAGAGAAGAAGAAGGTAAGTAGTGTTATTTAACTATTTTTAATATTTACTTCATCGATTAATTTCTTACAAAATTACATGTTTATTTGTTTGCGTGTGATTTTCCATCATGATCTTGAAATTAGAAATCTACACCAACTGATACTACTTCAGCTACATAAATGTTTGAGTTTTCTTCTTACTTTAGTGCATCTAAATATTCTCCACCTCCCATGAGATCTACTCGTGCAAGTAAATCTACTAAACTATAATATTTTGCTTATTCTTCTTACTCAACTTTGTTTACATCTTTCATAATAAATATACATGATTTATATGAACCTAATTCGTATAATTAAATTGTTTTCGATCGTCTATTGCGATATGTTATGGTCGAAGAGCTTATTGGTATTTATTAGGCTCATACATGAGATGTGGTGGTAAGCATATAATTGGTTCTTGTTTTATTCTTAAAACCAAAACAATGTTTGATTGGTCCGTTGAGAGGTATAAGACTTGTCTTGTAGTAAAAAAGTATTCACAAAAGTATGATGTAGATTATGATGAGATTTATTTCCTGAGTAAAAAAAATGACAATAATTTGTACCTTTATTATTGTTACATTCGTTCGCCATTAAAAAATTATGATGTAGATTATGATGAGATTTATTTCGTGAGTGGCAAAAATGACAATAATTTGTATCTTTATTATTGTTACATATTCTCCACCTCCGAGGAGATCTACTCGTATAAGTAAATCTACTAAACTATAATATTTTGCTTATTCTTCTTACTTAGCTTCGTTTACATCTTTCGTAATAAATATACATGATTTATATAAACCTAATTTGTATAATTAAACCGTTTCCGACCGTCGATGGCAACATGCTATGGTCAAAGAGCTTATTGGTCTACCTTTTAGGAGATCTACTCGTACAAGTAAATCTACTAAGATATAATATTTTTCTTATTCTCCTTACTCAACTATGTTTACATCTTTCATAATAAATATGCATGACTTATATAAAACTATGTTGTATAAAACTATTTCTGATCGTCGATGGCAATATGTTATGGTCGAAGAGCTTAATGGTCTTTATTAGGCTCATACATGAGATGTGGTTGAACCTCCATTTGGTAAGCATATAATTGGTTCTTGTTGGATTTTTAAAATCAAAACAAATTTTGATTGGTCCGCTGAGAGGTATAAGATTCGTCTTGTATCAAAAAAGTATTCGCAAAAGTATGATGTAGATTATGATGAGATTTATTTCCTAAGTGGCGAAAATGACAACAATTTATACCTTTATTATTGTTACATTCGTTCGCCAGTGGAATTGTTTTCAATTAGATGTTAAAAATGTGTTTCCAAATAGTGATCTCCATGCAGAGGTTTACATGACTCCTCACATGAGTGTCACCAACCAGGTGAAGTTTTTCGACTTATAAAATCTTTATATGGTCTAAACAAGCTGATCGTTCTTAGTTTGAGAAATTCTCTACTTTTATTATTTTACTTGGATTTCATGCAAGTAATCACAATTCAGCTTTATTTATCAGATGTGTGCGCACATGACAGATTATTTTATAGTTATATATAGATGATATGATTATTACATGTGATGATATTGATGGTATTGAGGAACTAAAAAGTGATTTGACTCATCGACTTGTGATGAAAGACTCAAGATTATTACGTTATTTTTTGTGTATTAAGGTGACTAAGTCTTGGAAATGTTATATTATTTCTAAAAAAAAATATCAAATCTATTTGAGTGAGCGTGAATTTATGATAACATAACATCAGACACCTGTATTGAAACCAATGCTCGGTATTTTCCAACTGATAATATTCTTTTATGACACACGACTTTGTAGTTGTACATAGAGCTTGGTTTATCTTACAATTACTCGATCAGGTATAGCTCATGTTATTCATGTGGTTAGTCAATTTGTTAATGGTCCTACTTCTGTCCATTAGGAGTTGTTATTTATATATTAAGATATTTATTTGGCACTCAGTTCCAGAGCCTTTTTGTTTCTTTCAACGTTTTCACTTGAACTGTGTGCTTATAGTGATGTTGATTGCGATAGAAATCCTTATGATCGTAAATCCACCATTAGTTTCTATGTTTTTCTTGGAGATTCATTAATCTCATGGAAAATCAAGAAACAAGATGTTGTTTATAAATTTTCTTATGAGGCTGAGTACTGTGATATAATATTGACTATATGTAAGTTTTTTCGTTACGGTGAGGTTAGCATTACTTGATGAGTTCGGATTATCCAGTCACAACTCACTGTGTTATCCGGACAAGGGCAATTCAGACATAAACGTATCACTGAACTATCCAGACAGGATAAAAGTAAAAAAGACATGAACACCTTTTGACTAAGTTATGTGCTAATCGGCTTAAAAGATTAATGGGTCCTTAAACTTGACCCAGTTTCATAACTTGACCCGTAAGCCCATGGGTCCTTAATTAAGGGTATAAATACCCCAACTACTTTCATTAATGAAGGTAATGAACATTTAATACAACCAAGCTGCTCAAATCTCTCACTACTTTATACCAAACACTTAATACTCAAAATACTTTACAAAATACTTTACAAAATTACCCCCAGCCCTAAAATAAACCAAACCAAATTGGCGACCACAGTGGGAGGCGACGGAGCCTGAATCTTGCATTCAAAACCAGTAGCAAATACTTGTTCGGATGGATCCGAACGAGCAACCAAATCCACCACCTGTGGTGGAGGTAGTTGAGGAAAACAAATAATACACCATCGAAGAGCGAGACAAGTTAAGAGCAAAAATAGAGGCGTTGAGGGCCATAAAACCAGAAGAAATGGGTATAAAGGAAAAGTCAAGGGTGTCAACCATCCATCATACTGACAATCCTAGGTAGAATGATCCTAGGGAGAATGATTCATCAACAAAGACTCATTTGAGTTCAAAGAAGACCCATGTCAGTTCTAAGAAGACTCATCGGTCCATACCGGTTGGAAGTTCAGATTCTGAGTCCTCCAGCAGCTCTTCGAACGAGGCTGAGCTTGAGGAGTCTTTGTCATCGAGAAGTGATGAAGGGAGGTCCAAGAAGAAACAAAATATAGTTAAAAAATATTCAAGAAAGAGAGATAGGCATGGGAGACTTAAAAGGCATATGGGAAAAGGGTCATCTGACAGCCACAGTCACAAGCATGTGGATCAGTTTCTGATCGATCCTTTTGCTTTTCAGACCAAACCAAGTATCTTTGCAACACCTAATGAAGAAAAAATCTTCAGTCATAATAGGAATTGGAGACAATCTCCATTGTCTGCCAAGATACTATCCGGAAACCTACCCAAAAGGTTTGACAGTTCCAAAATGGAGAAGTATGATGGGAGTAAGGATCCGGACAATCATCTGGAACAATTTAAGAACTTCATGATGAATTTTGATGATGATGACAAACTTCTTTGTAGATCGTTCTTCTAAGTTTTTACGGGAAGTGCTCTTAAATGGTACAACATTCCCAAGAGTGTATCAGAAACTTGGATACATGATGGGTTGCCTTCCGAAGGAAATTAGTAAGAAGTAAGGAGGTGAAGGGAAATGGAGATACTATCATCCATTATGCCCAAGAGCCAAATGAATCCTTAAAGGACTACATAATTCGGTTCGTAAATACCAAGAACGGGTTAGCAAATTGCTTCGAACAAGTAATAATTTCTTCTTCGAGACAAGCGTTGAACCCTAGAAATCTGGCTGATTCGGTGACCAGGAAGAAGGCCATCACTTGGGGTGGCTTGTTAAATCAGGTGGGAAAGCAGATTAACGTGGATGAAACCAAGAAAAACAGGGTGCACCGTCAGGTGAGGTTCACCCCAACAGCTCAAAACCAAAACCAATCTGGGTATAAGGCTAAGGAGACCGAACAAGGGTCCAACAGGGCTAAACAGGCTCAATCCAACCAAAATCAATCTCAGAGTCAGCAGTCAAGGAGTAAAAGAGGTCATTGGGTTCAACCGGAGCGTTTTGCAGAATTAAAAGAGAATGTGGCCACAATTTATGACAAGACCAAGGATAAAGTCCATTTCCGGAAACCAGCAGTGCTGTAGTCTCCCAGAGACAGTCGAAATACTTGTTTTCACCAATATCACAATGATATTGGCCATAACACCCAAGACTGCATTGATCTGAAGCAGGAAGTACATAATTTCATTGAAAGAGGTAAGTTGGGGGCTTATGTCAAAAGAAGAGGTGGAAACAGGCCTGACAATGCTCCTCGAACTGGGCCTACGAACAATGCGGGAACATCTGCTCTGGAGGGGGCAATGGTGATCCTTGAAAGATTTGATGTTGATTCAGAGTACCTGGATTCTGATCCAACCCAGAATAAAATAAGGGTCATAACAGAAAAACTAAGACAGTGTCCGGATTCATTAGTTTCTTTGAGTCACTCACTATATCCGGAGGGGATACCATGATAGTGCCCACTCCTTTATCAAGAAAGAGGCATGTTCACTCTCTGCTACTCAGTTGGAAGTAGGCATGTATTCTTATCAGTCCCAAACCCATTTTTCATTTATAGTATGTGATGAAGATGATTTAAGAAATATCGCTGAGGCCTCATGAGGATGTTGTGGTGATAGAAGCATCTATTGGGGGCAATGATATCAGACGAATTCTAATAGACACGGGAAGTTCGGTAAACATCCTCTTTTTAAGTTCTTACAAGCAGATGAAAAATCCGTTCGTTATTCAAAGGTCAAATAGAACCATTGTGAGCTTCACAGGGAGCTCTGGGGATGTAATCAGGGAATTTGAGGAAGTAGTGATGTTGGGCAATGGGCCTTTTAAAAAGCTGGTCAGAGAGTTATTCGTTGTGATAGACTGCCCCACATGTTACAATGCAATCTTTGGGAGGTCCTGGCTCTCTAGAATGCATGTTGTGGCCTCAACAGTCCATCAATGTTTGAAGTATGCGGTTCAAGGACGGTTGGGTGTTGTCCGAAGTAGTCAGAAGATACCAATGGAGTACTATGAACTGCACCTGCTCCTAAAACTTTAGGAGCAATTCGATTCAATGAAGATTAGCAGTTTCTGGGGCCTTCGGAGGGGGAGGGTGAGATTGATGACCCCAGAGAGGCCTCTAGTGTTATAATACCGGTGGAAGAAGTTGAAACCCACCCCTTGGCAGAGGGTGGAAGTATTAAGGTTGGCTCCAAGATGGTGCCAGAGTTAAAAAATAAATTGTTGTCCTTTTTGTCAGACAATCAACATATTTTTGCTTGGTGCAATGGTGATGTAATCGGAGTGTCGGCAAGCGTTATCTTTCACAAACTATCGATTCAGAGTGATGTTCCACTTGTCGTGCAGAAAATGAGGGCCTTCTCTAAGGAGAAATCTGATGTAATAGTCCATGAAGTTGACTGACTACCAAAATGGGGCACATAAAGGAGTCCTAGTATCCTTTATGGACTGCCAATCCAGTGTTGGTCAAGAAAAAGAACGGGAAATGACGTATGTGTATTGATTTTACTGACCTCACAGAGCTTGTCCAAAAGATCTTTATCCGGTCCCCGGGATAGATCAGTTGGTGGACTCAACGTCTGGCAACAAGTTGTTGTCTTTCATGGATGCCTTCTCTGGGTACAACCAGATTCAGGTGGATCCGAAGGACCAAGATCATACTACGCTTGTTACAGACAAGGGTCTCCATTGTTATAAGGTGATGCCTTTTGGGTTGAAGAATTCTGGGGCTACTTACCAGAAGCTAGTAAACAAAACATTTTCTAATCAGATTGACAGGAATATAGAGGTGTACATAGATGGCATGATTGTTAAAATCTTAGAGGAGGATTTGCATATAATTGACCTTCGGGAAACTTTTGCCAATCTAACAATGGTGAATTTGAAACTGAATCCAGAAAAATGTGTATTTGGGATTCGATCTGAAAACTTTTTGGGGTATGTAATAAGTGAGATATGGATACAACCCGATCCGGATAAGTTGAAAGCCCTATTAGAAATGGATCCTCCCCGGTATATTAAAGAAGTCCAGAGGCTTACTGGAAGGTTGGATGCCTTGAATCGTTTTATTTCAAGATCTTTAAATAAGTGTGCTCCATTTTTCTAAACCTTGAAGAATGCAAAAGACTTTAATTGGTCTCCACAATGCAGCCAAGCTTTTGATGAAATAAAGAAACACTTGTCTTCACCAAAGACCCTTTTAAGCCCATACACGGAGAAACACTGTATGTATACTTGGCTGTGTCAGAATGCGCTATAAGTGCAGTATTGGTAAGAGAGGTGGACAATTACCCTCGTCCGGTGTACTATATCAGCAAAAGCCTGATAGATGCTGAGAAGAGATACTTGAAGCTTGAAAGTTGGCACTAGTCTTAGTGATTGCTGCAAGAAAAATGAGGCTGTATTTTCAATCTCATTCCATCGTTGTCTGAACGTTTTTTCCATTGAAGAATGTTCTTCAGAAAGCAGACATATCAAGCAGGATGACCAAGTGGTCAGTAGAGTTGGGTGATTACGATATTGATTTCGCCCCACGAACTGCTATCAAGGCTCAATCTGTTGCTGATTTCGTGGTAGAATTCCATCAGGATATGAGTTCTAAACAAGTTTCAGAAGGGAAAACTAAAAAAGAATGGGTAGTCCAGATTGATAGTGGATCAAACATAATGGGGTGTGGAGCTGGAATTTTCCTAACCTCTTTGTATGGTGATAAAATGTACCAGTCCATATGCTTTGGGTTCAGGGCCTCTAACAATGAGTCCGAATATGAAGCAGCTATAGCTAGTCTTAAATTAGCTTTCCTATGTGGGGCTATAAGAGTTAGGTTGATGAGTGATTCCCAGCTTCTTATCCACCACGTTCAAGGTCAATCTGAGGCCAATAAAGAACAGCTAATCAAATACTTACTCATCCTTAAAGAGGTGGCAACCAATTTTAAAAGTGTTTGTTATGAGCATATTCCTAGATTAGAAAATACGTTGGCAGATTCCTTGGCAACCATAGCATATTCTGAGTCCTATCCTTGGATTCATGTACAAGAATTCCCATCCATATAGTCAAGCCAGAACAAGAAAGAGGAGGAAAGCTTCAGTATACAAGTAGTTCAACCTAGAGATCGGAGATTTCCCTTTCTTCAATACATTTCTGATGAGGTTTTACCCCCGGATAAAGCTATAGTAAGGAAAATTAAACACAGGGATCGTGGATTTTTTATCATAAGGGAAGTGCTCTATAAACAATATTTGAGTAGACCTTTCCTACTTTGTTTGGGGATTGAATAATCTCAAGTTGTTCTATCCGAACTACAAGATAGTGAAGGGTCAGCCCACTGTGGATACAGGGCACTAACCCAGAGAGTATTGTTGGATGGGTGCTATTGGCTATCCATAATGGCAGATGCTATAGAAATGGTGAATAAATGTGATCGATGTCAAAGGTATGAAAACGAAATTCATGTGCTAACAGTACTTATGGAGTCAAAATCTGAGCTAGTACCTTTTGCTCGTTGGGGATTAGATTTAGTTGGGTCTCTGCCAATGGCGTCCGGAGGGTGCACGACTATTATAGTTGTTATTGATTACTTCTCAAAATGGATAAAGACGGCTCCGTTGGCAGGAACCACTTCAAATGCTGTCATAGAATTCATCTTATCCAATATATGTTGCAGATTTGGGATTCCTCATAAGATTACCACAGATAACGGGCCCCAGTCTAATAGCAAGGATATGGAGATTTTTTGTTCCTCTAGAGGCATTCAACACTGCTTCTCTTCTCCCTTCCACACACAAGCAAACAGACAAGTTGAAGTTGCCAATAGGACTATTCTGTCCGGATTAAAAAAGAACCTAGAGGGGCAGTAGGGAAGTGGCCAAGCTATATGCAAGAAGTATTGTGGGCATACCGAACTACTTTTTGGGTTGCTACACAAGAATCTCCTTTTTCTTTGGTGTATGGGATGTATGCCATTACTCCCATTGAATCTACCCTACCATCATATAGGGTCCATAACTATTCCGAACAGGCTAATGAGATAGCAATTAGGAATCAGTTGGACTTAATAAAAGAAAGAAGGGTTAAATCTCACTTGAGAACTGCCCACTACCAAGGTTTGATGAGGAGCAGGTTTGCTTCCAAGGTCAAGAGAAGAGATTTTCAACTGGGAGATAAAGTTTTGAGAAACGTTTTCCTAAACACCAATGAGAAGCAGTTCGGTAAGCTGCCTCCGAACTGGGAAGGCCCTTATGAGGTCTCTGAAAAGCTTAAGCTTGGGACATATAGGCTTTAGGACAAAGAATGGAGGGTTTTGAAATACCTATGGAATATTGAACATCTCAGGTTATATCTAGAATAAAAGTTGTGTAAATATTTACTTGTTAGATATCAATGTCAATATTAGGGGGCATACTATTTCCTACCCTGGTGGCGCGGGGAGGTTTTAATGAGGTGTCCGGTTTTTTTATTTAATAAAATGTGATGCATTCTTAAAACATTCGGTGTGGTTTAACTACAATTCAATTCAAGTACAAGTCTTTGGTTTAATACTTTGGATCTTTAATAGATCAGATTAACCTGGTTGAGTGATGACCATTAAATACATGTCATTAGAGATAGTAAACACTCTCACTTTAATACTTCTGAAATGACACGGGCTACTTAAACATTAGCCATTAAATATTTAAAGAAAAAGAATGTTGAATAAAATAGGGTTTGATAAATAAACCTATTTGGATTTTAACCGAATAATAAGAACACAACATGACTTGGCCATCCACGGACTTTAAGTATTTCCAAGACTTATCCAGACTCTGACCGGATAACATTACAAAATATGCCTTGGCCATCCATGGACTTTAATTGTTCAGAAAAGATAAAAGAAAATGTGATTAAACCTTAGGGCTTGTTCCCTTCGGATGTCTCACCACCACCACCTTTCTTGGGACTTTTGAGATCAACACTTGAACTCTCACCAGTTCCCTCTTCATAGTCTATAGTGGAATCAATTCCACTGGAAAAGTTGTACTTGTCACCAATTGCCATGGTATGATGAGAAATGTCTTCCTATCTACATATTTCCATAGGGGACCAAGGGTCCTCTTCGAAAAGGTTTTATGGAAGAGCAACACCATGTCAGACCTGACCTCGTTGTATCTTTTCTCAAGAGAATCTATCACTTCGTTTTTTTATCAACGCTTTCTTGAATAGTTTGTTCCTGTTGTTTCACCAAGTCCTCTTTCTCCTTGGTCATCTTAGACACAGTACCCTCTAAGGAAGTCTTCTCACCGGACAGGGTTTGAATGACATCATCTTTGGTCTTCAGGTCCTCCCTTAATGTTGTGAGATCATTTTCCAAACCGGAGCACTTAGTTTGGAGCTCAGAACTGGCAGTCTCCAAAGTGGCCAGCTTGGTTGATAGATCTTCCTTGTCTTTCCTCAGTGCTTCTATATTTTTCTTCAGTTCTTCTATGCTCTGATTGGCATTGGGAATATTGGTTGACAGAGACTATTTGTCAGTAGTGAGGGAATTGATGAGTGTGGTCTGACGTTTCACTTATCTCTCCAAGTCAAGCACTGGCTGGATGTGACCAAGAAGAGAGTGGCTTAGGACATATTTCTCTCTGGAGATGGAGAAGGACTTACCATTAAAGGTCACCATGTTAGCAGAGCTCGAAGGGCGGAAGAGACCTGCAAAATTATCCTTCTCGGAATCATTGAAGTATAAATCAATTTCTTGAAGGGCACTAATGTCCACTCCTTCAATCCCTCCCCTAGTACCCTCTCAGGATTGCACACCTGTTGGAATCTTCTCTTGTAGATTGGGATAAACAGGGGCTGGTGGAGGTAAAAGCTCTAAAGGACGAAGAATTATTTCTTCTCCTAAGGCGACCTTCTTCTTTTTTGCAGCCTTTTCGTCACTGCTTGCTCTTCTTTTCCGGTCCTTTTGGGAGGCTTTGGTGGGTTTTGTGACTATCTTGCCTCCCTAACAGTCTCAACCTCTACTACTTTGAGCAAGGCAGCATCGATTCCCCCATGGTTACCCGAACCAGCCCCCTCTGTGGTAGCTTGGACCGGCTCTATTGCAGCTTTCTTCTTCTTCCCTTTCATCTTTGTGAGAGCTTTGTCCGTGGAAGGTAAGGCCAATTTACCATCTTTGGCCTCCGTTTGCTTGAGAATCACACCATGAGGAGGCGATGTAGTTAGCTATTCCCATGTAAGGTCCCTCCGACCTGTGGTGTTCCACAGATGGGACCTCACAAGATTGCCTAAGGTGAAGTAATTGTGGAAGACACCCCCCCAACGCTCCGCAGCCCATGCATTAAGTTTCGCACAAGTTATTTGCCCCTCCTCCAGGTGTCCGATAAACTACTTCGGCAGCACTGAAAATGAGTGACAAATAAATCAGGAGAGGAATACTCATGAGTTAAAAAGAAGAACATGAAAAACAAAGATAAAAAACTTACGAGTACTCTTTCATCTGCTAGTTAACATACTGGGATTGGTGTTGGCCTTGATCGTTCTACCATTCTTCCATGACCCACTGATAAACATGAATTGTGTCCTCCAGTTCTTCTCAAACTCCGGTAAGTCGTCTACCACATTGAAATTGTTCCCCATGTTATGATGGTAGAACGGAATATGGTGATTTTTTGCATAAACTTGCCACAACGGAAAATTTCTCTATTATGAGAGGGACTTTGGATAACCTTGATGCCATTATGTAAACAAGGAGAGAATACTAGGCGTTTGGGCTTAGCTGGCTTGGGCAAAGCTTAACCAGGTGGAAATACCTGACAATTTCTGGGTCCAATGGGAACCGAAGTCCCCAGTTTAGCACCTCAGTGAAGATGACCATCTCATTGAGTTTACAGTCCATCGGAGTCTTCGGAGTGACAGGTATCCTTACCTTCACTGACTCTGGGATCCCCAATTTTGTCTGGATCCGGCCCAACTCAGCAGTGTGGGTGTAGACATAGTTGATGTTTTGAAGAGGTAGCAGATATTTAACAGTTACATTTTTAAAGCAAAGGCCTACCTTGCCCTCTAGGCACGGAAGCTCCAGATGAGTCAAGCAGACCTTGATTTTGCCTTTTCCCTTCCTATCAGAAGCGGCATCCCCGGTTTGACCTGATGCTTCAGTTTCGAAGGGAGCCTCTTCGATACTATCTTCCATTACTTCTTCCATCACTATGGAAGGTTTATCAGTTGCCTTGGATAGTGGAGGATCAACTTCTGGCACTAAAAGCTGTTCGGATGAATGAGCGTCTGTTGTTTCTAAAGGCCTGGTGTCCGGTTGAGGTTGGGATCCGGAGGACTTGGCCCTTATGGATGTTTTAGATGCATCCGATCCGAAGGGATTATCTTTTGAAGCTGCTTGATGCCTCCGATCCGGAGGGCTTATCTTTTGAGGCTGCATTAGATGCCTCCGATCCGAAAGGCTTTGGCAGTGAAGTAGAAGTTTTAGCTTTGGTTAGACGAGTCGTCTGGCGATGGGTTAACTTCTCCGGGTATTTCTCAGCATCTGAACCCATAGCTATGAGAGGGGAAGGTTTTCTGACACTTGAAACCGTTTTTTCTTTAGCAAGAGAAGGTTGAGACTCCTGAACAGAAGAGCATGAGGGGAGAGGAGAGAGGCTTGGTTTGAATAACTGTTTGGGCTTGGGATTTCTGGAAGAGGATGATCCTTAATCAGCTTCTTGGGTCGGTTCACCAGACTTCTCACTTGGGGAAACTGAGAGACCGACAGCAATGCGATTCTCCCTTTCAACTTTTCTCTCTCTTTCTAGCTCTGATAAGTTTAACCATACGCTTTTAACAAGTACGTTTCTGGTTGTGAACATAAAACTCTTCAAGAACAAGTTTGAAGATAAGAGTGATAATCTCTCTAGAAAGTTTTTGAGTGATGAAGACAATGAAATAGTGAAAAATGATTTATATAACAGTAGAAAAAAGTAATTGTTACCTGGGAGGAGTTGAAGAGGTTTGGCAATGATTAAAGACGGTTCCAACGTGTGAAGGGTTAAATGCCTTAGTAACTTTCTGGACTTAGTGGGTGCGCCGATCTAGGAAGAAAAACGGCTGGTAGGTCGAACCAGATTGTGACACGTGTCCCACGATCCAAGAAGAAAACTCTTAGAATTCTGGAAAGAGAAGTCAGTTTGAACAGACTTCGAACTGAGTTAATAATGAGGATAAACCTCCTAGTATAGAGTGCACAGGCAGGTTGGACAAGTCGCTATTGGCTAAGTAAGTTTTTTAGTCCTACCAAAGATATTTGACAAGGCTTAAAAAAAGGGCTACTGATGAGTTCGGATTATTCAGTCACAACTCACTATGTTATCCGGATAAGGGCAATTAAGACATATACGTACCACTGAACTATCCGGACAAGACAAAAGTAAAAAATACCTGAACACATTTTGACTAAGCTATATGCTAATCAGCTTAAAAGATTAATGGGTCCTTAAACTTGACCCGGTTTCATAACTTGACCTGTAAGCCCATGGGTCCTTAATTAAGGGTATAAATAGCCCAACTACTTTCATTAATGAAGGTAATGAACATTTAATACAACCATGCATATTGTAAAAAAATGTTTTCCATGAGAGGACAAAGCATATTAAATTTAATTATCACTTCTTTTGTCATCATGTCTAACTCTTAACCATTTCGTTTCCATTTGTTCCATCAAAGTTTTAGGTTGTTGATATCTTCACGAAGGCTCAGTTGGCATATCATTTTTCGGTTTTTGTGTGACAAACTCTCAATACTTGTTACTATTACATTGTGAGTTTGAGAAAATGAATTAACAATATAATCCACTAGTTATTTAGTCACTGTTCCATTAAACTATATTTCTATATAACTATGACTCAAATCATTTTATAAAATATTATATTATATTCAATAAAATACTAATTCACTTGTATTCTTTTTAACTTTTACCTATTTGATCTTATTATCGTTTAAAAGTATCTATTAAAACTCATGTAATTTTAAATAATTATATATTTTCAAAAAACAATGTTTTAAACTATGATATCAATTTAATTTTTTAATTATAGTATCGGTTTAATTTTGGTGCTCCTAATAATAGGATTCGTAACTGATATGCGCCACTTACATTTCACCCTGCAACAATGATTTGCTCTGCCTATTCTAAACATGTACCATGCATTTTCTAATATAATTAAAAAAATAATTTCGTTTTAGAACTTCTATTTATAGTTTAAAACACAGTTTCGTTTTAGAACCTTTTTCTTTTCATTTGGAAAGTTTGTACATCTAAGTGCCATCGCATATGACTTTTTTTTTTATTTCCGTGTTTTGGATGTGTTTTTCGATCATTCTATCCAATAAAAGTCCAATTATTTAATTTTTCTATTGATTGAAAATTATAATTCAGTTTTGCATAAAAATTGGATTGGTTCAAAATGTTAAGAATATGGGTATCGTATATTCTGCTTCCATATGTAAATAAGAATAGTTCAATCTCTACACTCGTATGATATAGTCTACTTTGATTTTGAACGCCTCATATTAGTTATGATATGTTCTTTCTTATATATCATTGATCATTCCATGTCTAACCAATGTGAGATGTGCTTGATGATACTCAATATGCACTCCGAACTAGGTTATATAGAGTAGATCATTCACCTTGAGCATGATTGCTGGTTCATCATGTTCGACATCCACCGAGAATTTTATCATATTTTTAGGTATATGAATACCATATATTCTGCCTCTATATATAAGTATAGAGAATCCGATCTCCACACTAGTATGATATTGTTTACTTTGGACTTTTCTTTTGGTCTACTTCCAAAAAGCCTCATACTAGTTCTGATATGTTCTTACTTATATACCATTGATCATTCTCATGGCTAACCAATGTGGGATGTAGGACTTTAGTCGTCACCCCAACCCAAGAAATCATATTTTTGAGGTTTGTGCAGCAATGGATAATGTATTGTTAGATAAATTATACGTGATGCTAATGTGAACATGTTTGTGACTTTTACTTCATTTATAAAATATGAAAATTATTTATGGGTAAAATATCGTGTTATACTTTTTGGTTTGTAAGTTTCTTATTCACTATCTTTAGATGTCGAAATTATTGGGTAGATATTCTCAATTGATGATTAGTGTTGCGAAATATCATTCAAAGTATCGTGTTTAAAGGAATGAACTCTTTGACACTCATGATCTTAGTTTTTAGGATTCAGTTTAAACATATTTCTCGTGAGGTCTATAAAGTTTCTAATTAGTTGGCTATGAATAAGATCATTTGTTGTTATTGGTGATGTTGAGTTAACAAAATCATATATATAAAACTAGACAGGGTATAAGATCTTTTTGAGATTACTAACGTTCATTAATATTAGAATTTATTAAACTTTGAGGTTTTATAAATTTAGATTTTAAAGAGGTCTTTGTCTACTCCTTATGTTATAATTGTATAATTTATTTCATATTTATAAAATTATATTCTAGAGATAAATTTATAGAATATTCTACCAATAACCACCCGATCAAGACTATTTACCAATTACTACCATGGTTCGAGAAAGTGTTGATAACCACTTGGTTTTATAACTTAATTAATGATAATCACCTAGAATTTCTATTGATACCAATATACCTCATAAATGTTTTCTCTCTCTCTCATGTTTTTTGTTTTTTTAAATGTCATATCTTTCAAATAGTAGCTCTAAAAAATTGAAAATCTATCTATATTTTTAAGACGAACAAAACAAGATTCATGAAAGATACTTTCAGATTTTTTTTTTTCAATTTTTCTTTGGTTGCATAACTATGTCTAATTGGGTTATGAAATAAGTCTCGTTGTGTGAAAAAATAAAATACAACTTGTTTTTGTGAAATAAGTGTTCATTGGGTGTGAAACAAGTAACTTTTTGTAGTTCCAAATTTACGTGTATTTCTATATTTAAGTTTTTTTTGTAGTTCCAAATTTATGTTGGAGTGTGTTTTGGATGTGAAATTACGTATAATTTGATTGTATAAAACAAATTTATTTCTAATTGCGTAATTATATGCAAATGTGTTACAAAAATAAGAAGAAGTTGGTTGTGTAAATAAGACTTTTGGTTGTGAAATAAGTCTAATTGTGTAAGAAAATAAAATACAATTTATTTTTGTGAAAATAAATGTTAATTAGGTGTAGAACAACTATTTTTTTTTGTAACTGCTAAAATATGTTTATTTTTGTGTTGAAAAAGCTTGTTTTTTTAAAATGTGTTGCAAATGCGAAATTACGTGTCATTGGGGTGCAAAAAACCAAATTTGTTCGAGTTGCATAATGAGGTGCAAATATGTTGCGAAAATAAGAAGAACATGGTTGCATAAATATGACTTTTGGCTGTGAAATAAGTCTAATTGTGTGAAAAAAATAAAATATACTTTGTTTTTGTGAAAACAAATGTTAATTGAATTGCAACAGCTAACATTTTTGTAGTTGCTATTATATGTGCATTTTTGTATTGAAAAAAATAGTTTACAAAAATCAGATCGTGTTCAGATTGGAAAATACGTGTAATTAGGGGTACAGTATTAGTTTGGAAATAAATTCTCTAAAAATTAAATCATGTATTTTGTTTTGTTCATCTTTACAAAATAAATAAATATTTGTTTTTTAATTAGGTTATGAAAAATATGAAATTTTGAAGGTTAAAAATAAGTAATTGTTAGGATTATATGTGTTTTGTGTGTTAATTATATTGTTGGAAATAATTATGTTACAAGTGATCTTCAGTAAACTTAAAAATCTTGATAGTTATTGGTATTTTAAAGACAGCTTATCCAATTTTAAAATAATTTTAAAATAACTTACAAAAAAACTTATCCAATTTTATGTATTCAGAAAGTGAATAATTTTTCTAACGATTGATATACATATCTAATCTTTAGTTATGGTCCACTTCCAAAAGGCCACTCACTAGTTAAGATATGCTTTTAATTATATACCATTGATCATTCCCATGTTTCACAAGTGTGGGATGTGGGGACTTTGGTCGTCATCCTAACAAATCCTCCTCTCGAACCAAGTACCACATTAACCTCCTCTCAATTAACTTTCATCCGTCAATTATAATCAGGTTGCTGACTACCTGAATCATAGAGACACTACATATGTTGCTTCTTACCTCCTATTAGAACACCACTGTTTTGTTCCTTATCCATTCCAATCAAATATCATCGTCTTGATACACTCCAATCGAGCCACACTGCTTGATGAGCCACGAGCACTCTGAAATAGGATCTCTAAAGCAGACCATTCACCTTGAGCATGACTATTGATCCATCATGTTCAACTTCCGCGAATTTCACCACCATCACGTTTTGTCTGGATCTGGAGCTCTGATACCATTTGTTGGGAATATGGGTACCACATAGCTCGTCTCCGTATATAAATACGGACAACCGATCTCCATACTAGTATGATATTATCCATTTTGGACCCAAAAAACCGCAAAACTCTTTCAAAAAAATTTAATATAGACTTATGGTAGGTTTGATTTCGTTTATTACTTTTCCGAGTTAAATTTGATTTATATTCATGTCATTCGAACTGGTTAAGTTTGGTTGCTGTTCCGAGTTTATTAGAATACATGTGTGATTATATACTAAATTTGTATGTACTTTTCATTAAACATATTTTTTACCAATTTTTTTTTTTTAATTTGTTTTAAATAATTTTAAATATATTCCTTGTTTCTATATATTTATATATTGGGTGTTGGACTTGGTTTTACTTTTGTATAAGTTCAAAACCAAACCTTTATTTTCGGTGCCCAGTTTGTTTTTCTATTTACCCATACACAAATCTCTAATATTTTTTTCAAAAAACAAATCTCTAATATTGTTCTTAATAGAAACTTTAATCTATACAGGAACCAATTTTATATTTAAAAAAAGAATGATATTTTACGAAGTTTAATATTCAAACCTAATTATTGTTTGGTAAGTTTCCAAACTCAACTCTAATTTAGGTACATTTAATGTTCTACCATATAAAGAAACTCCAGCCAAAAAAATAGCAAATCATGTAATGTAATGACATAAAATATATACATGAGAGCAACATTATGTAATATTAATTTATATTGAAGACGGACAAGAAAACACGATTTTAATTACAGATGATTCATCGACTGCCGAATCGATAGATTAAACTTCTTCACAAATTTCACCGCTTTCATCAGTTTAGCAATTTGCGAAACAAATTTCGGAACCCGAAATCAAAAAACATGAAAAACGCTGAAACTCGCAAAGAAATTAAGCACAAACATTTCTTCAGACAGACGTAGAACTTAACCATAATCAAAACCACAATAATAATAATTATAAATATAAAATTAGTGTTGAATCTTGAAAATTGCAGGAGGACGATTAGAATTGC
This sequence comes from Limnanthes douglasii subsp. nivea, assembly GCA_036936605.1. Taxonomy (NCBI): domain Eukaryota; kingdom Viridiplantae; phylum Streptophyta; class Magnoliopsida; order Brassicales; family Limnanthaceae; genus Limnanthes; species Limnanthes douglasii. Next base: position 132,844,996 of record JAUPFV010000004.1, read on the forward strand.
CTCCACCACCAGTAATAAAATATCGCCTGCAAATCTTCAACTGAGCTATAAATTGTTTGAAACTAACAGCTTTATTTGATGAAAACCACAGAAGAATGCTTTTTTTCGTCTTCTTCAAACTTTTGCCGATCTTCACCGTTAAAATACTAATCTTTATTCGGAGAAAAGAGGGTTTTTTGTTAGAGGAAAATTGTTTCTCCATAACTTTGTAGATCAAGAACTGGGCTTGTCGGTGAGTTACCACATCTGGGTCTTCTTTGTCTATTTTTGAGTACCCTTGTTGTTTTCTGGCCACCGTCATGTTGCCGGAGAACAGAGAGGAGAAATAGAATGTAATGGAGAAAAGAAAATGACGATGATGGAAAGAGTGGAGATTATAAGAAAATAAGCAATTTGAGTTTGTAAAGAGTGGAGATTATATAGAGAGAAGAATAAGGCTTATGATTGGATTATGTTTTACGATTTAACTCTCTGTTTTTAACTTGTTATTTTGTTACGTACTCTGTCTATGGTTACCCAAGCTTGTGGCTTATACCGATGTGTTCTTTTTTGTTACAACTCTTTTTCTTGTTACATATCTACTGCTGTGGTACTTCTGTCATATGTAACCGTACTTTTGCCTTACTTTCGTACAGCCGATGCATCCGAACTTTTTGAAAATTTTGTTTTTCTTTGCGTGATTTTTAGTCAAATTACTTGTCCTATTTTTATTGTATATGTGTATATATTTTTTTAGACATGGTTAAAATTATATATATATATATATATATATATATACTAGTTTTAAAATAATTATAATATTTATAAAATTAAACAATACCAACGTCTTGTAATTTAATGAAATAAAAAGACTACGGGATCATCATGACAATCCAAACAACCAAACCAAAATTTCCATTATTCAAATGATAAATAACCATTCGAGATGGAACGCATAACAAACAATAACCCCAAATCTAAGATTTAGAACCACGATAGCAATTGAGATGTCTGTGTGCTCATCGACGATAACTCTAACATAAAAACGAATAAAAAAAATCTAAAAAACATGAAATTATTTGAATTTAATGTTGGGTGTAACATTTATATCTTTTCACATTATCTTTTCCGTTTAGGTAATGAGACAAGTTCCCATACTGAATTGTCTTGCGTCGATTTATACTTTTCCTTCGTAGTGTCATTCCACATCTGAGAGTCTGAGTTTTTTATGATTTGTTTGTAGGTTGAAGGATCACCAATAGTTCCATCACATGACACATAATAATTCTGAAGATATACTATAAAATCAGGATGTATGACATTCTTTTTTTTCTCTTATAGACCTTCTCAAAGGTATTATTACTTCTTGTTGTACTTCTTAAAGAGTTTGAGTTTGATCCTCATGAACAATGTCATTTTGATCTTCTTATGGAAAATTACTCTGAGGTCCCTATTGTTCTAACTACGTAATATCTGTATCATGGTTAAAACCCTCAGGTGGAACATCAATATTATTGTGAGTATAAACTTTGTTTTAACAAGACCGAAATGATTGACATTAAAGTCCAATATTTAGATACATGAGTTTCTCTGTAAAAAAATTCATGAATCTCTACAAATTCTTTCTCAAAATGAACATATGTTTCATAATGGTTCTCTCCAAATTCAGTATTCACAAAAATAGTTATTCCCATTTCAGATATACTACCAAGGAGTTGATCATAAAGCTTACAACCTCTAGAATATTCAGAATAATCAATGAAGAGGCAACTACTGCTTTTGGGTCCAGTTTTGTTTCCACAGATTTGTAAGCCTTAGCCTCAGTTGTACATCCCATATATGCATATGCTTTAAATTGAGCATGCACCCATTCAAAAGCTCACGTGTGGCCTTAATGGATTCCTTAGTGGATACTCTATTGAATATATATGTAGCACATTTGATGGCTTACCCTAGAGAGATAATGGTAAAGTTGAGTTACTTATCATGCTTCCAGCCGTATAATTTAGTATATGGTTATGCCTCTCATATACATCATTCATACGGGGTGAATTAGGTATTGTATATCGAGGGAATATGCCACACTCCCCTAAGTATTTTGCAAATAACCCTTGACATTGCTCACCCGACCCGTTATATATGCCACAGTACTCACCACCACAGTCAAATCTAGCGCTCTTAATGTTTTTACCTAGTTTTTTTTAACTTCGGTCCTAAAAGCTTTGGACTTGTCTAAGACCTCAGACTTTTTATGAATGAGGTAAAAGTACCCGAAATGAGAGAAATCATCTATAAATGATATGATTTACTCTTGCCCGCTCCATGATTATTGGAAATGGTCCACATATATTGGTATAAATAAATTGTAAGTCTTTAATTGCTTTATTTTCCCATACCCTTTTGGTTTTGCTATGTTTCCTTTTAATACACTCGAAAACTCGATACTTCTATCAGAATTGGAGTAATCGGGGGACTCAATAAACCTTTTAGCTACAAGCTGATCTATCTTAACTTTGGATATATGACCTAACCGTATGTGCCACAGTTTAAGAGAGTTTTCAGTTTTATTTATTTTACTCACTACAAGTTTGTGGTTATCAATAATATTTAATAAATACAATTTCAGTTCAATTATCAAGGTACCAAACCAAAAATCATATCACTATAAAAGAAAGTTAAACTATTGTTTGTTTTCCAAAAGACAAGAATAACCATACATGTCTAAAACTCAGAAAGAAATCAAGTTCCTCAAAAATATACGAGAATACATAACATTCTCCAAAATAATAAATGTCATGTGATAATTTAAATTTAAATAAAAAATTGCCAACACTTTGCACGAGCTCTCGACAACTATGAAAATGGATCTTTCATCCTCACTTAGCCCCTGAATCCTGAGTTTACTCTACAAAGAAATATAAAATGATGTATTGTAGCAGAATCAATCCACCATGTATTATTTTCTAGACAAATAAGATTAAATTCTGAAACAATCGAAGACATGAGATTGCCTTTATTTTACAAGTAAACCCAACATTTCTCATATTTTTTCTTGAGATGTTTCTTCTATTTACAGAAGAAGCATCAACCAACATTCAATTCCTAAGGCTTTTTCTTCTTAGCCGGACCAAGACCCGATTCTTTTCCATCAAACTTTAGCTTTAGCCCCATCCTCTTCTTAGACACTACCATGTTCACTTCAGTTGCATTTCTATTTAAAATTTTCCTCCTCTTGTACAATGTATGCAATTCATTCATTGATTGCCCATTTTCCCGCATGAAATTGTAAGTGAAGTGAAAATTCTTAAGCGTTTCTAAGAGAGATTTAAAAATGAACCCCATCACACATTCTTCAGATAAGTCTACTTTGAAACCCATTAACTTTTGTACAATCATAGACATTCCAGAAAGTTCTCTCGGATAACATATTTTTCATTTTTATTTTCATAAATGCTTGCTCAACATCTGTGAGAAAATAAAAAGCCTTAGTATCATCTTTTGACACAACCCTACAAAATAAAATTGATATTCCTTGAAGAATAATGGTCAAACACAATTGCTTAGGTTGTTCCTAATTTTAATATTTTTTATTTTCCTCAGGTGAACTTTCTTGATTAAGAGTACCTGGTTTAGGTCTTATTAACGCTAGGTTATAATCATGATAATTCAAGTATAGCTCTATATCTTCTTTTAATTGGTTAAAAATCAGATCCATCCAGCATTGGGGTTTGTTCCCCATTATCTTGTAACCCATAATATGAATATAACACACAACATATAATTAATTTTGATATTATAACAACTTATCATGCTTGAACATTAAATATACACGTAAAACATAATATACTATGGTAATAGGATAGTAGAGGGTAAATTATTGTAATACATATTTATGAGTTTGAGAAAAGTACTAGCGGTCATTATTTTAATTTTCCTAAGTACCAGTGAAAACTTTTAGATAGCTGATTTTGGATTATGTGGTTCACCTATTGGAATTTGAAAAAGTAGTCATGCATATCCATTTAAACATTCAACCACATAAACAATTTATTTCACAAACACATAAAAAAAACATTTTCAAATATCTCAACGTGTGAAACGAATCAACAAAGTATAAAATTAATTAATTAACAATTAATAAAAAAAATATATTATTCGAAAAAATAGCTTGATGTTGTTGTCACTAATGTTCACCTAACCATCAGCCTCTCGCTACTGTCATCACGACAAAAGTGGATTGTGAATTACCTCACACGACACGACGTTTAACAAAAAAAAAGTTTGCTAGCCACAATGAATATCACCGGACAACATCCGATCAACAATAATATCAGGGGTTACAATGTTGTTTAGATGTTTTTCTGACATATTTGATTTGTTTTGTTAAATAAGAGACTAATTCATGCTAAAGTTGGGAAAAAATTTCCAACCACCAAATGAACCCTAATTTAAAAGAAAAAATCTCAAATCGTATTCATTCAATCAAAATATTCAAAAATATAAACATATAAACATGTTTTCATATGAATAAATCATTGTATACATGCTTTTACCATAAACCCTAAATCCATTCCCTAACCAAGTCAATTAATCAATTAATCATAATGATATGAGTTATTTACATAAAGAAAAATATGATTTTATTAAATTATATATATATATATTGAGTTATCTATGAATCATAAGAGGGTCTTAGATATGATACCATTTTTTAGAAGTAATTGAATTGCCTCAGATTAGTCTATCAGATTTAAAGAATATAGAGTCCTTAATATGATTATCTAATAAACATAAGATAAAATCGACCTTACTAATTTGTTTGTTGTTGTCCATAATCCTTATTGAATCTTTAGTGCAAGAGACTTGAACCTTGCTTATTGTTCTTCATGTTCTGGTTCTTGTAAAACAGTTGTTAGTCTTCTTCTCAGCAAAGTGGTGACTGCCTTTTTGAGTTTAGGTTAAATAAATGTCTAAAATCTAGTCATTCCTTTTGTAGACAAATACAAAAAACAACCCTAGTTGTATAAGGCCTATTAACTTATACCGCTTAGTGATTGGGGATCAGAACCACTAAATTATTTTTATCAATTTAGTACCCAAATTATCAGTTTAGGTCCAAGTGTTGAGGTTTTGGTCTAATCATTCACAATGCCCAAATTCAATCCGGTTTAATTTCATAACGCCTTCTCACCTATAGACCTAATACCTATTTAATTATATATGGTGTGGATAATAACCGCCTGAGGGTAGGCTAGTAATTTCAAGTGGAATTTTAAGGGTGTATGGGTGTTTAACGGTGGTGTGTGGGTGTTTAACGGTGGTGTGTGGGTGTTTAACGGTTAGAGTAGAGAGTAGAGAGATGATTAAGCAGCTTGGTAGCAGTTAATTTTCATTACCCATAGTTAATGCGGGTGGTTAGGTATTTATAGTATAATGTTTGGACCCTTATGGGCTTTCGGGTCATGTTTAATGGACCCGGGTCATGTTAAAAGACCCATGAGCTCTAAGTAGGAGAGCAAGTATCTTAGTCAAGAAGTGTTTAGGTTTATTAGTACTTTTGTTATAGTTCGAACAGCCTTAAGTTCACAGTGTTCACAGAATTCTGTCCGGTCCAAATAACATGTTCGATCCGTGTCCATGGAACATGTCCGGTATTCGGAGAGAATATACCGATTTGCCCTTGTCCGGGGACCATCCTGAATTCGGACTCATCAGGAGCCCCTTTTTTAGGTTTTTGAGCAAGTATTCTTGTCAAAGAACTGAAAAACAGTCCGATGTCTGAAGTGGTTTTCAATCCGGACAGATCTATGGGTATACCCGGACAGGTTAAGCTTTACGAATTCAGAACGGTTTTTGCCAGAGTTAGTGGGACACGTGTTGCTTTCTGATTGGACACTCCAGCCGTTTTTCACCTTGAATTTCGCACCACTTTCTTTAACAAGTAACCTCTTTAATTACAAGTAGTGACATCAGCGCCGTCTTTTAATCATTGCCAAACTTTTCGAATTCTCCTAGGAATCAACTCCTTTTCTCAGTTTCACTAAAAATTCAAACTCATTTTCCACTGTTTTACCATCTCTTTCACATTTACTCTGCAAATTTACTGAGAGCTTTCTCTCTCTAAAGCAAAAAGTTTCCTTGGCAGTTTATGTTTACAGCAAGAACAACATTGATCAAAGGTGGTTGGCTCAACCTTTCGGAGTTGGAGAAAGCGCAAAAGGTCGAGAAGGAAAGACGAATAGCAGCAGGGCTACCATCATCACCTGTTGAGAGACCAGTTGCTTCTGTTACAGAGTCAGATCGAGGCTCGTCCTCCTCCAAAGGTACTAAGCCCAAAAAACTCTTTCAATCCACCCTCTTGCCCATAGTCTCTGGTTCCTCGGTCCAGGAGTCAATACTTGCTGTTGAGCCAGGAGTTACTGTTAAAAGCGTTAGGAAACCTTCTCCTTTTATAGCTATGGGATCTGACTCTGATCACTCTCCGGAGAAACTAGTTATTAAGAGGCCAAGCCGGTTAGTTAAGGGGCTAGCCTCCAAGAATACTCCCTCCAAATCGGGGGCGAAAAACAGTGGTTCTGGCTCTGGAGTGTCCATTAGAGCTCCCCGGGAGAGGCTATCTGGTCCGGAGGCCAGCAGCCCGGTACCTCCAAGAGAGACTTCTGCCTCCGAGCCCCAACCTGAGGTGAGAAGTCATAAAAACACAGAAGGTCAGCAGTCCGGAAGCCAGGCTGAGCCAAGCTTTAACCCTCCCCGGACCTCTACCACAGACATTCCCCCAACCATTATGGAGGAGAGGATGGAGGACTCTGCTGAAGAGGTCCCTTTCGAGTCTGAGTCCTCCAGCCAGACTGAAAATGCTGCTGTTATTGCCAAAAAAGGCAAGGAAAATCTGTACTTGAGGCATCCGGACCTGCCGGAGTGCCTTGAAGAGAAGGTGGGGCCATGTTTCCACAGAGTTGAGCTCAAATATCTCTTGGCCTTACAAAATACCAAGTATGCCTTCATCCATACTCTTGACCTGGGGCGAATGCGCACAAAATGGGGGATCCCAGAAGGCGTAAAGATAAGGATCCCCATCGATCCGGAGACCCCTATGGATTGCAAGAGGAACGAAATAGTCTTCTTTACAGAGCTATTTAACTGGGGACTCAGGTTCCCATTGGACCCGGAGATCGTTCGATACTTCCACCTGGTGAAGCTCTGCCCGAGCCAGCTGAGCCCCAATGGCTGGTTTACTTTGATGTCATGTATCATGGCATCCAGGCTGTCCGGGATCCCTCTCCCTATGGAAGAGTTCGCAGCGGTGGCCAACCTTTGCAAGCATCACCAATTCCCCTTCTATCACTTCAATATGGGGAACGATCTCAAGGCTGTTGATGATCTCTTGGAGTCAGATAGCAAATGGAGGAGCCAATTTCTGTTCGTTAGTGGCGCTTGGGAAAATGGCAAGAAGATCAAGGCCGGAGAGAACCCAAGCCTCCTCAGGAGTAGGTGGAGGAGTGACCGTAAGTTCCTTACTTTAAATCTCTGTCCGTTTCTCTCTTTTCTTTTTTTTAAAAGTTAGTTTAAATTAACCAGTTTCTCTTTTGTTCCAACAGAGCTGCCAAAGGAGTTCGGGGATTATTTGAAGGCCGGACAGACTACCTGTGGCAAAATCAATGCTTGGGCCGCAGAGAACTGGGAGAATCGATTCCACAAAGCCTTCACCCCTGGAAATCTAGCAAGGTCTCACCTGTGGAACACTAGTGGTTGGAGAGACCTAACTTGGGAGGAGCTCACCACCCAGCCTCCAGAAGACATTGTGCTGAGAAGGTCCCACGAGTTAGATGGGACACTCTACCTGCCTGCCCGGGCTAAAGCCCCAAGCAAAATGAAAGGCAGGAGAAAAGGCAAAAAGGTGGCGAGCGATGCTGAGAAGGATGCCCCAACAGACCCGGAGGGGCCGGCCCAGGTTCAAATCGATGCAGCCCTCTTGCAAGTGGTAGAGCAAGAGACCAAAAGGCAGGAAGTAGATCTCCCAAAACCTCCAAGGGCTCCCAAGAGGACTCGCAAGCAAGTAGGTGAAAGCACTGACCGGGAAGCCAAGAAGAAAAATACTTCCCAAGGAGATGAGCTCGCTCTCCGGGATCCGGAGCCTTCATTCCCCACTGACCCCTCTGACCCAACACTGGCCGAAGAGATCCCAAGGGACTTTCATACCGATGAGGTAGAGGGGGGAGATCTCAACCTCGATGGAGTGGACATCACTGGTCTAGCTGGGCTTGGTGAGTATTTCCTTGGCCTCCCCAGAGATGAATTCGTAGGGCCCTACGTTCCTCCAAGCAGCTCTAATACGGTTAATTTCAACGGCAAGACTTTCATGGTTTCTAGTGAAAAGGACACTATAGCCCATTCTTTGCTTAGTAATGTGCAGCCAGTTCTTACATTGGAGAGGCAAGTCCGGAGTCAGGGAGACACCATCAAAGACCTCAAGTCTGAGAAGGAAAAGCTGTCCGAAGACCTCCGCACTGCTACTACCAATGCTGATTTGCTTAAGGAAGCAAATGAGGAGCTGAAGAGGAATCGAGATGAAAGCAACACAAAAGTTGCCACCCTAGAAGAAACCATAAAAGATCTTCAGGAGAAGCTGTCCGGTATGGAGAAGGACCTTACGACCTCAAGGGGAGAAACTACTGCAAAGGAGAAGATCATCACCAACTTGACTACTGACAAAATTGCTCTAGAAAATGCAGTGACCCAGGCTGCTGAGGAGAAAAATGCTCTGTTAAAGGACCAAGAGGCCACACTCAATGCCAAGATCAACGCATATGCCAGGGAAATGATTAAAAGCGAAGAGTTAATGATTCAAAGGGTGAAGTCTGATATGGTTCTCCTTTTTCATGAAAAATTTCCGAAGAGGACCTTGGGGGACTTATGGCTCTATGTGGATGACGATGACCTTCCATATTATACAATGGTCGATGAGTCTGATGATGAAGAGAGGACCGGAGAGAGCCCTGGTGAAGAGGAGAATGATCCCAAGGGCAAGAAAGTAGTCGAAGGGGGAAGCGACTCTAAGGGTAAGAAAAGAGATGAAGGGGAGCCATCTTCAAAGGCTCAATCTTAATTTATGATTTACTTGGTTTATCTTTTATTCAAACTAAAGTACTTGGAAGGCCAAGGCACTCTTTTTGTTGTGGTGTCCGGTATTTATTCGGACAGGTTTTTTGTGCTGTATCCTGACTTACTCGAAAGTCCTTGGAAGGCCAAGGCAATTTTAAGTTGTTCAATGAATATTTCTGTTTTGCACAACCATTATCTTCTTTCATTGTTTGTTTTAGTTTAGATAGCTAGAGTTTAAGTAGCTTTAAGTTATTGCGTTGTAAGAGTGTTTAAATTCTCCGGCTAGAGTTTAAATAGCCCTTAGATCTTTCAGTCCGGGTAGTATAACAAGAGATAGAACTTTGAAAATACTTAGAAAATTTTGAAGAAGGCATCGAATTTTATTCAACCATCCAGACACCTTACTAAAACCTCCCCGTGCCACCAGGGAGGAAAGAGTATGCCCCCAAATATTTACATGGAAGTTCAAACAAGTAAATATTTACACAAGTGTTATTCCAAGTACATCCGAAGATGCTCAATATTCCAAGGATGAGTTAGAACCCTGCCATCTTTTTCTTCCAACCAATAAGTTCCAGGCTTGATTCTTTCAACCACAATATACGGACCCTCCCAGGTAGGGGCCAGCTTTCCGAAGAGTTTTCTTTAGTGTGTAAGAAGACCTTCCTTAATACTTTGTCCCCTGGTTGGAAATCTCTTCTTTTAACTTTGGAAGCAAACCTGCTTCTCATCAAGCCCTGATAGTGTGCAACTCTAAGGCGAGCTTTAACCCGTCTTTCTTCTATCAAATCAAGTTGATTTTTGATGGCCATCTCATTAGCGTGTCCGGAGAAGTTGTGAACACGAAAGGAAGGGAGTGTCTTCTCTATGGGGGCCACTGCATCCATTCCATAGACCAAGGCGAAGGGTGATTCTTGTGTTGCAGCCCCAGGTGTTGTCCGGTAGGCCCACAAGACTTCTTGTAAATAACTAGGCCACTTCCCAGCAGCCCCTTCCAGATTCTTCCTTAAACCGGACAGTATAGTCCTATTAGCCACTTCAACTTGCCCATTAGCTTGTGGGTGGAAAGGTGAAGAAAAACAATGCTGTATACCCCTTGAGGCACAGAATCTTTCCATTTCTCTATTGTCAAACTGTGGCCCATTGTCTGTTGTTATTTTTTGTGGGACACCAAATCTGCAACATATGTTGGACAAAATAAATTTTATGACAACTTTTGATGTTGTCCCTGCCAGGGGAGCTGCTTCTATCCACTTTGAGAAGTAGTCAATGGCCACAATTATAGTTCTACGCCCTCCGGACGCCACAGGGAGAGGCCCTACTAAGTCCAACCCCCATCGAGCAAAAGGGATGGGCTCAGAAATTGACTCCAAAGGAATGGCTGGTACATGAATTTCATTGCTGTACCTCTGGCATGGGTCACACCTCTTCACCAACTCCTTAGCATCTCTCATAATTGATGGCCAATAATATCCGGAGAGTAATACTCTTCTTGTTAAAGCTCTAAACCCACAATGGGCTGATCCCTCACCATCATGCAATTCGGAGAGGACCACTTGTGACTCATCATCCCCCAAACAACGCAGATGAGGTTTACTATAGGATTTTTTGTACAACACTTCTCTCAATATAATGAAACCACGAGCCTTGTGTTTCAATGTTCTGGCTTGTGATTTATCTGAAGGTACAATACCATCGGACAGATATTGTATGAGAGGGGATCTCCAGTCTTGAGGTTGTTTTACTAGTATTTCAAAAACTTCCTCTTTTTCACCCTTACTAAGTTGAATAGAAGGGCTTTCAAGCACATGGATCCATGGGTAAGACTCCGTATATGCTATTGTTGCCAATGAGTCTGCTAGCTCATTTACTGCCCGGGGAATGTGTTCGTAGACAACAGCTTTAAATTTTAGTGCTTCATTCTTGAGGAGGAGTAAATATTTCACAAGTTGCTCCTTTCTAGCCTCAGATTGGCCTAAGGCATGGTGGATAAGCAATTGGGAGTCACTTAGCAGTTTGACCCTCTTAGCCCCACAAATGTAGGCTAACTTTAACCCAGCTATAGTTGCTTCGTATTCGGACTCGTTATTAGATTCCCTGAAAGCAAAACAAATAGCCTGGTACATACTATCTCCATAAGGGGAAGTTAAACATATTCCTGCACCACATCCCATAGTGCTAGATCCACCATCTGTTCGGACGATCCAGACTTTCTTGTCTTTTGTATCAGTAGCTTGCTCCGAATCCCTATCGGAGTGGAACTCAACCAAGAAATCAGCCACAGCTTGGGCTTTTACTGCTGTCCGGGGAGCAAAGTCTATGTCGAAGTCCCCCAATTCTACTGACCACTTAGTCATTCTGCTTGAAATGTCTGCTTTCTCAAGGACATTCTTTAAAGGAAAAGATGTCCGGACGATGATAGGATGAGTCTGGAAATAAGGCCTCATCTTTCTTGCAGCTATCACCAGGGCTAACGCCAGTTTTTCGAGTTTCAAGTAACGCCTCTCAGCATCAATCAAGCTTTTGCTGACGTAGTACACTGGGTGGGGATGCCCATCGACCTCTCTTACCAACACAGCGCTGATGGCACAACTTGAAACGGCCGAATACACAAAGAGAGTCTCCCCATCAACTGGTTTGAACAAAGTTTTGGGAGAGGAACGATGTTTCTTGATTTCATTGAATGCCTCATCACACTGTGGGGTCCACTCGAACCCCTTTGCACCCTTCAAAGTTTGAAAGAATGGAGCACACCTGTCCAAAGACCTCGAGATGAATCTGTTTAAGGCAGCTAATCTCCCTGTTAATCGTTGTACTTCTTTAATGCTTCGAGGAGGCTCCATTTGGAATAGGGCATTGAGCTGGTCCGGATCGGGTTGTATTCCATGTTCACTTATGATATACCCTAAGAATTTCCCGGACTGCACTCCGAACACACACTTTTCAGGGTTTAATTTCAAATTCACTTTTGCCAAGTTGGCAAAAGTTTCTTGGAGATCGGACAAGTGCAACTGCTCATCCACACTTTTTACCATCATATCGTCAATGTATACTTCCATATTTCTTCCAATTTGATTAGCAAAGGCTTTGTTCACCAATATCTGATAAGTAGCCCCAGCATTTTTCAACCCAAATGGCATCACCTTGTAACAATGTAGACCCCTATCAGTGACAAACGTAGTATGCTCTTGATCTTTTGGATCTACTTGAATCTGATTGTACCCGGAGAAGGCATCCATAAAGGAAAGCAGCTTGTTCCCAGAAGTAGAGTCTACTAACTGATCTATCCGGGGGACCGGATACAAATCTTTTGGGCAAGCTCTATTGAGATCTGTGAAGTCAATGCACATGCGCCATTTGCCATTTTTCATTTTTACCAGGACAGGATTGGCAGTCCACAAAGGGTATTGAGATTCTTTAATGTGCCCCATCTTTGTGAGTCTGTCAACCTCTTGTACTATGACATCAGCCTTTTCTTTTGAGAAAGCTCTTCTCTTTTGAACCACTGGTGCTACATCTCTCCGGACAGATAGGTGATGGGATATCACTTCTGATAGAACTCCAGTAACATCAGCATTGCACCAAGCAAAAACATGCTGATGGTCTTTCAAAAATTTCAACATCTCTTCTTTCAACATTGGTGGCATCTTGGACCCTATCTTGACACTCTTGCCTTCTTCCAAACAGTGCGTTTCAACCTCTTCAATTGGAATCAACACTCTAGGGGTCTCTCTGGGGTCATCAATTTCACCCTCACCCCAGAAAGGCCCTCAAACTGCTATTGATCATTTATTCGGACTGCCCCCAGCGTTCGAGGAGCCAGGGCAGTGGCATAACATTCTCTTGCAATCTTTTGGCTGCTCCGGACAACCCCAACCTGTCCCTGAACAACATACTTTAAGCACTGGTGGACTGTTGAAGCCACTGCATGCATCCTAGAGAGCCAAGACCTCCCTAGAATAGCATTATAGCAAGTGGGACAATCCACCACAATAAAGAGTATTCTAACCATTTTCTTGAAAGGGTCCCTGCCCAATAACACTTCTTTTTCGAATTCTCCGATCACATCGGCTGGATTTCTCATTTTCTTGTAAGTGGTTAGGAAAAGGATATTGGCTGAGCTTCCAGTATCCACCAGAATTCTCCTTATTTCATTGCCCCCTATAGAGGCTCCTATGACAACAGCATCCTCATGAGGGCCAGCAATGTCTCTCAAATCATCCTCATCAAAGACAATGAAGGGGAATGAGTTCGGTGACTGATAAGATGTCATGCCTCCTTCTAGCTGGGAGGCTAAATTATGAACATGCCTCTTTCTCGAAGAAGCAGTAGGAGCTGTCATAGTGTCTCCTCTGAAAATTGTAAGTAACTCGAAGAATTTAATGAGCCGGGAGACCGATCTAGAACATTTCTCTATAGCACCCACCCTGTTTCGAGTTGGATCAGGATCCAAGTATTCAGATTCCACATCAAACCTTTCAACTATAACCATGGCCCCCTCCGGGGCAGCATTACTTGGACCAACCCGGTGAGTGTTGTCAGGCCTGTTGCCTCCTCTTCTCTTAACGTATGCTCCCAACTTTCCCCTTTCAATCAGGTTTTGAACTTCTTGCTTCAATGCTATGCAATCATCAGTGGTATGGCCAATATCATTGTGATATTGGAAAAATGAGTTGTTACGATGCTCTCTAGGAGACTGCAAGGGTGCTGGTCTCCGGTAATGCACCTCATCTTTTGTCTTATCGAAAATGGTGGCCACACTTTCTTTGAGCTCTGCGAACCACTCCGGTTGGACCTATGGCCCTCTTTTGTTTCTGGATTGTTGACTTTGAGCGGGAGTAGCTGGCTGAGACTGAGCTTTTTCCCTACCATGCCCCTGTCCGGTTTCTCTTGCTTTGTTCCCGGACTGGTTTTGATTTGGAGTTGGTGCCACTGGGGTGGACCTCACCTGTCTGTGCACCCTCGTTTTCTTTATTTCATCAATGTTTATTTGTTTGCCAACTTGATTTAGCAATCCTCCCCAGGTCATGGCCTTCTTTCTGGTCACCGAATCAGCCAGGTTGCCTGGGTTCAAACCTTGCCTCAGGGATGCTATTGCCACTTGTTCGAAGCAATCAACCAACCCATTCTTTGTGTTCACAAAACGACTTATGTACTCTTTCAAGGACTCATTTGGCTCCTGGGCACAATGGATTATTGTGTCTCCATTTCCCTTCAGCTCCTTACTCCCTACAAACTGCCTTCGAAAGGCTACCCAAAACGTATCAAAATCTTTAATACAACCCTGAGGCAGGCTGTTGTACCATTTCAGAGCACTCCCCGTAAAAGATTGTGAGAATGCCCTACAAAGTAGTTTATCATCGTCATCAAAGTTCATCATAAAGTTCTTGAATTGCTCCAGATGATTGTCCGGATCAGTACTGCCATCGTACTTCTCCATTTTAGTGCTATCAAACCTCTTGGGGAGGTTTCCGGACAGAATTTTAGAAGACAGTGGAGACTGCCTCCAATTCCTTCCACGACTGAACACAGTATCCTCATTGGGAGTTGCAAAGATACTTGGTTTATCGTGGAAAGAAAAGGGATCCATTAGCATCTTGTCCGTATACCTCCGGTGGTGAGATGATCCCTTGCCAATATGCCTTTTCATTCTTCCATGTCTGTCTCTTTTTCTCGAATATTTCTTAACCTGCTTTTGCTTTTTTCTGGTTCGACCCTCATCGCTGCTGGAGGACAAGGATTTTTCATTTCCCTCACTGTCCAAAGAGCTACCTGAAGATTCTGAGCTTGAGTCAGAGCTCTCCACAGGCTTGGACCGGTGAGACTTTTTAGAACTGGCATGTGTCTTTTTAGTGCTCACATGAGTTTTTGAAGCCTCAGGCTCTCTGGGGTTGTCGGTGTGATGAGCAACTGATGCTTTGGATTTCTCTTTCATGCCCATCTTGGCCTTTTCAGCCCTCAAAGCTTCTATTTCACCCCTCAACCTGTCACGCTCTTCGATAGTATACTCATCATTCTCTCCCACCACTTCGAGCAGAGCTGGTGGTACTTTTGGATTGTCCGGATTCATTCGGACAGGCTTTCTTTGCTTGGTTTTGAATGCTTGATTCAGGCACCGTCGCCTCCCACTGTGGTCGCCAATTTGGTGTGGATAATAACCGCCTGAGGGTAGGTTAGTAATTTCAAGTGGAATTTTAAAGGTGTATGGGTGTTTAACGGTGGTGTGTGGGTGTTTAACGGTGGTGTGTGGGTGTTTAACGGTTAGAGTAGAGAGTAGAGAGATGATTAAGCAGCTTGGTAGCAGTTAATTTTTATTACCCATAGTTAATGCGGGTGGTTAGGTATTTATAGTATAATGTTTGGACCCTTATGGGCTTTCGGGTCATGTTTAATGGACCCGGGTCATGTTAAAAGACCCATGAGCTCTAAGTAGGAGAGCAAGTAGCTTAGTCAAGAAGTGTTTAGGTTTTTAGTACTTTTGTTATAGTTCGAACAGCCTTAAGTTCACAGTGTTCACAGAATTCTGTCCGGTCCAAATAACCTGTTCGATCCCTGTCTATGGAACCTGTCCGGTATTCGGAGAGACTAGACCGATTTGCCCTTTTCCGGGGACCATCCTGAATTCGGACTCATCAATATATAATATAATTAACCTCATTACTTTATTGTTGGACTATCTTATGACAATGACCAAATATATATTTAGCATATTGGTCCATAATTATTTCAACATATAGTTGATTTTGTTATCTAACAACTAAATGTGTATACTTATCTCATATATATTATGTAATAGTCTAACAATTAAATTACATATTTGTTTAGCCATGACAACTAAATACTTGGTCCCCGCGTAAAAAATAGTTAAATGTATAAATATATAACCATAATTTTTAAACATTTAACATGACATCTAAATCTCTGTAAATACATTTTAATAAAATTGAAATATATATATATATATATATATATATGGAAAAAAGTAATGATTTAAATGATTGACTTTATAGTTAAATGTTTGTCAACTGTTTGACTTAAATGCTTAAGTTAATTGTTTAATAGTAATTTGTACTTGACAACTAGATCTATGTTAAACTTACAACTAGATACAATGACAAATAATTGTTAGCTAAATATGTGTGCACATGTTTTCTACACAAAAAATGAATACTCTATGTTGGAAAAACGTAAGAACTTAAATGGCCTTCGAGTTAAGTATAGGTTAGTTGTTTGGCTTAAATGCTTAAGTTAAGTATTAATACTTTACTTGTTGTATTTGATGACTAAATATATGTCAGATTTATAGTTGAGTACATAATATTCAACTAGTATGCTCATGATAACTAAATATTTTACAATAACAATTAATCACCAACTAAATTTACGCATACATATTTTTAGAAAAAATAGAAGACATGTAAATATTTTTTAAGAAAAAAACTTAAATGACTAACTTTATAATTAAATTTATGTTAGATGTTTGACTTAAATGCTTAAGTTAAATGTTAATAGTTATTTTTAACTAAAATATAACATTAAGATAATACTACCTAATTGTTATTTAAAGTGACAAGTAAGTATTAGCTAAATGTGTGTGTAAATATTCTTGGATAAAAAATGACAAGTAAATGTTCAGAAAAGTGTAAGAATTTAAATGATAAAACCTACATATCTAATTGTATGTTAGTATCTCACATAAATATTTAAGTTAAACTTTTAATAACTATATTTAAGTGACAACTAAATATAAGTTAGACATACAAAGTGACAAATAAGTGACAACTAAATCTGCGTGTGCATGTTTTTAGATAAAGAAAATTATGAAGTAATTCAAACAACAATTAATAGTAAAATTTCTTTCATTAACTCTTTTAACCAAATATATCTTCTAAATTTCAATTGATTAGTAAAATAGCACCATAATAATATATAATAATTCCAAGATTGAGATTAAAATTACCATATATTGGTTATATTTTTCAATAGTCATTTTGCATCGTTGTTTCATGAATTTTGTATATGTTATCATATAATTGTACCTTTCATTTATATTGACGTGGTTTATTTTCGTTTGAGGGTAATTTTGTCTAGATTTTTGTGGAATTTTTAAGGTATTTAACGTTTGGATAGAATGTAGAGGGCGAATTGAGCTGTCTGGTTGTATTTGATTTTCATTACCCTCATTTAATAAAGGTGGTTGAGAATTTATACCCTTATCATTGGGCCACATGGGCTTTCGGGTTGTGCTAATGGATTCGGGTCGAATTTAAATACCAATTAGTTTAAGTAAGCAAGTAATTATCTTAGTCATGAAGTGATTAAGTTTTTAATACTTTAGTTCAGTTCGGACAGTTCAGTAAGTGGAAGTTGTCTGAATTGTCCCTGTCCGGTTAGGTGGATGTTGTCTGAATTGCTCTTGTCCGGTTAGGTGGATGTTATCCGAATTTCCCCTGTCCGGTTCTCATAAAGAGTGGTGACAAAATCCGGACTCATCGGTAGCCCTTTTTTCAGGTGGTGTTCAAAGGTATTTGGCAAGACCTAAAAAACAGCATGTAGCTGGTCACAGCCATGTCCGGACAGATTTTCAAACTGTGTTATGGCTTTATCCGAACTGAAAAAGTTTTCATAAACTAAACGGTTTTTTTGCCAGAGATCGTGGGACACGTGTCTCTCTCTGATTCGCCACATCAGCCGCTCTTTTCCCTAGAAGGGCGCTCCCACTTACTTCAAAAAACAACCTCTTCATTTAATGAGGATGACATCAGCGCCGTTTTAACCATTGCAACCCTTTCGAATTCTCCTAGGTATCAAAGCATCTTCTGTATCTTTACTATAAATTAGTCAATTTTCTACTGTTTTACCATCTTCATCATCCTTGCTCTGCTAAACTTCAAAGCTTTCTCTCTAAAAAACAAACACTTTCTTTCGGTGTGAGTTTATGTTCACAGCAAGAAACGCTTTAATAAAAGGCGGGTGGCTCAATTTGTCAGAGTTAGAAAAAGCTCAAAAGGTTGAATGAGAAAGGCGCCTTGCTGCAGGGCTCCCTGTTTCCCCTGTTGATAAATCAGAAACACCAAGCTCAGAACCTGACCGGGGTTCTTCTTCAACTAAGAGTGTTAAACCTAGGAGGTTGTTCCAACCCAACCTTTCACAAATTGTTTCGGGCTCATCGGTTCAGGAATCAGAGCCTACTGTTGAACCAGGGCAGGTAGTCACCAGTTTTAAGAAACCTTCCCCATTCATTGCCATGAGATCGGATCTCGACGCCTCTCTAGAGAAGTTAGTAGATCGGAGAAGAGGTCGTTTGGTGAAAGAGCAAGCTCCAAAAGGTACACCTTCCAAATCGGGGGCTAAAGATAGCAATACAGGGTTAGAAGCACCCATTAAGATTCCTAAGGACAAGTTGTCCGGCCCGGAGGAATCTAGTTTAAGTCTCCAAAAAGAAACCACTGCATCTGAGCCCTAACCGAAGTCCGGACTATAAGAAGCCAGTGATGCCCAACAATCCGGAGGGCCTGCTAAGCCAACCTCTAGCTCCCCTCACCCAAAACAACTGATAACCCTTCCATGATAATGAAAGAAGTGATGGAGGATTCTATTGAATAAGTTCCCTTTGAGTCCGAAGTCTCCGGGCAAACAAGTGGGGCTGTTGTTGCCAAGAAGGACAAAGGCAACGAGAAACTATGCTTAAGGCATCCAGATTTTCCGGAGTGTCTTGTGGGAAAATGGGACCTTGTTTCCACAAGGTAAGTGTCAAATACCTGCTAGATTTGCAAAAACTTAATTTTGCTTTCATCCATACAGCCGAACTGGGTCGGATGCGAACAAAATGGGGGATCCCGGAGAACGTCAAAATAAGGATTCCGGTGGATCCGGAGACACTGATGGACTCCAAGCTCAGTGAAATAGTTTTCTTTACTGAGCTCTTCAACTGGGGACTAAGGTTTCCCTTAGACCCGGAGATAGTCAAATACTTTCACCTCATCAAACTTTTCCCAAGCCAACTGAGGCCCAATGCATGGTACACTTTCATGGCCTGTATTATGGCCTCCAGGCTCTCCGGAATTCCTCTTCCAATGGAGCCGTTTGCAGCTGTGGCCAGCCTCTGCAGAAACCACCTTAGTCCCTTCTATCACTTCAACATGGGTGATAATTAGAAAGTAGTGGATGACCTGCTCGAGTCGGAAAGGAATTGGAAGACTCAATTCTTGTTTGTGAGTGGCGCCTGGGAGAATGGGAAGAATATTAAAACCGGTGTCAACCCGAGCCTCTTTATTTATCAAAAATTTGTTTATCTGACTTGTCTCTTTTTTTCTTGGTAGTGCTGCCTAAGCACTTCAATGACTACTTGAAGGATGGGCAGACCACTTGCACCAAGCTAAATGCTTGGGCTGCTGAGAAGTGGGGGAATCGCTTCCACAATGCCTTTACCGGAGGCAATCTAATAAGGTCCTACCTTTGGAATACAACTGACCGGAGGGACTTGTCCTGGGAGGAGCTAACCACCCCACCCCCTCCAGAAGTAACCCTCAGGAGAACAGATGCACCGGATGGGACGTTGTATCTGCCTGGAAGAGCCAAAGCCCCAAGCAAGATGAAGGACAAGAAAGGTAAAGGCAATCAGAGTACAGTTGAAGCCAATCCCACCGAAGTGGAGGAAGCTGCCCCAACAAACCAAGAGGGGCCAGATCAAGGAAAGATTGATGCCGCTCTTCTACAAGTAGTGGAGCATGAAAGTACTAGGGAAGTGGTTGGATCTCCAAAATCCTCAAAGGCTCCCAAGAAAGATAGGAAACGAGGAGCAGAAGGCAAAGACAGGGAGGCCAAGAAGAAAAAAACCTCCAAGGGTGACGAAATTTCCCTCCGGCCTCCGGAGCCTCTTCCTCCTGTTGACCCTAATGACCCTACTCAAGCAGAAGGCATCCCTAGTGACTTTCAAAGGGGGTGCGGGAGGGGATATCAGCATTGATGGTGTTGATATTAGTGGTCTTGAAGAGATTGGTCTTTAATTTGAAAACCTCCCTAAGGATGATTTTGCTGGGCCTTACCTCCCCCCGAGTTCTTCGAACATTGTTACGTTCAATGGTAAGTATTTCTCTGTCTCAAGTGAAAGAGATGTTATAACTCACTCTATATTAAGTAATATTCAGCCAGTGCTTGGAGAAGCAAGTACAAGGTCAGTCAGCCATCATTAATGCCCTTAATTCTGACAAAGAGAAATTGTCTGGCGACCTCCTCACTGCCAATCAGAATGCTGATGTTTTGAAGAGGGAAAATGTGGAGTTGAAGAAAAACCAGGAGGATTGGGCCACAAAGGTAACCACTTTGGAATATGCCATCAAAGAACTTCGAACAAAGCAATCCGAGTTGGAGAGAGATCTCTCTTCTTCCAGAGAAGTGGTGAAGGCTAGGGACAGGGTCATTCATACTTTAACCAATGAAAAGATCTCGCTTGAGGACTCGGTGTCCAAGGCTGCACAAGAAAAAGCTGATTTGCTAAGGGAGCAAGAGGCAAAAATCTAAGCTAGGATTGATGCTTATACCAACCAACTGATAGACACTCAAGAAGAAACGTTTGCCAAAGTGAAGTCGGACATGGTCTTGCTCTTTCATGAGAAATTTCCGAAGAGGAATCTGGGAGACTTATGGACTTTTGTAGCGTATGAAGACCTCCTCTTCCACACGATGGCTGATGGTGACAAGCATGGCTACTCCAGTGATGACACAACCGATGAAGAAGAGAACGCCGGGGAGAGTCTGGATGAGGAAAATGATGACCTCAAGAAGAAAACTAGTGAGGCTGGGTCATCTAAGAAAGCTCAGCCTTGAAGTAGTAACTATTTTTTTTAAATTTCGTGCAATCGAACCAAAGTCCTTGGATGGCCAAGGCATTTTTTGTAATTATGTCCAGCTCCTGTTCGGATAAACCTTTTCGTTTGAAAACTCAAAGTCCTTGGGTGGACAAGGCACTTCGTATGTTTTAAAAGATAGCTTTATTTTGCACAACTCTTGCATTCTTTCATAGTTTTTCAATTTTGGTGGCTAATGTTTAAACAACCCTTAGTTATTTCATAAGTATTCTAAAGTGAGAGTGTTTAAATTCTCCGATGACAAATGTTTAAGTAGTCATCACTCCTCCAATTTAATCTGGTCTGTTCGAATAAAAATTTCACAAGAAACTATTAAGTGAAAACACTTCGGATTTTTAAGAAGGCATCAAATTATATAAAAAAGCCTAAACACCTCATTAAAACCTCCCCGCGCCACCAGGGTAGGAAAGAGTATGCCCCCAAATATTTACATGAACTTTTAAACAAGTAAATATTTACATAGTTCCGATTCCAAGTACAACCGGAGGTGTTCAATGTTCCAGGGGTGATTCAAAATGCTCCCATCTTTGTCTCAGAGCCGGTATGTCCCATGCTTAAGTTTTTCAATAACCACATAGGGTCTTTCCCAAGTTGGAGCCAACTTACCGAACTGCTTCTCTTTAGTGTGTTAGAAAACTTTTCTCAACACCTTATCCCCGGGTTGAAAATCCCTTCTCTTAATTTTAGAAGCGAATCTGCTTCTCATCAAACCTTGATAGTGTATAGCTCTAAAGTGAGCCTTAACTCTTCTTTCCTCTATTAAGTCAAGTTGGCCTCTGATTGCCACTTCGTTGGTGTGTTCAGAAAAGTTATGAATTCGAAATGAAGGGAGAGTAGCTTCTATGGGAGCAATGGCATCCATCCCATATACTAAGGCAAAAGGAGACTCTTGTGTTGCAGCCCCGGGAGTGGTCCAGTAAGCCCACAAAACTTCTTGCAAATAACTAGGCCATTTTCCAGCAGCCTCTTCCAAATTCTTCTTCAGAACGGACAGTATCGTCATGTTGGCCACTTCGACCTGACCATTTGCTTGTGGGTGGAAAGGGGAAGAGAAGCAATGTTGTATGCCTCTAGAGGCACAAAAACTCTTCATTTCTTTGTTGTCGAACTGTGGCCCACTGTCTGTTGTTATCTTTTGTGGAATTCCAAATCTGCAATAAATATTGGATAAAATGAATTTTATAATAGCTTTTGATGTTGTACCTGCCAATTGAGCTGCTTTGATCCATTTCGAAAAGTAATCAATAGCAACGATTATTGTTCTGTGCCCCCGGATGCCATGGGTAGAGGTCCCACTAAATCCAACCCCCATCGAGCAAAAGATATTGGCTCAGAAATTGACTCTAAAGGGATGGCTGGGATATGGATCTCATTGCTATATCTCTGGCATGGGTCACACTTTCTTACCAACTCCTTAGCATCTTGCATTATGGAGGGCCAATAGTACCCAGCTAACAAAACTCTTCTTGTTAGAGCCCTGAATCCACAGTGAGCTGATCCCTCACCATCATGTAACTCGGAGAGCACTATTTGAGACTCGTTGACCCCTAAACATCGTAGAAGGGGTTTACTATAAGAATTTTTATAAAGAATATCCCTTAGGATGACAAAGCCACGAGCCTTGTATTTTACTTTTATTGCTGCTGATTTTTCCGGAGGTAAGATGCCATTTGAGAGATATTGAATGAGAGGAAATCTCCAATCTTGAGGCTGTTTTATCTGTATATTGAATGGATGGGCACTCCAGCACATGAATCCAAGGGTAGGACTCAGTATATGTTATGGTTGCCAAGAAGTCTGCCAATATATTTTCTGTTCGGGGTATGTGCTCATAAATGATGCTCTTGAAATTGAGTGCTACTTCTTTAAGAAGAAGTGAGTATTTAACCAGCTGCTCCTTTTTTGCTTCAGATTGACCTTGTGCATGATGGATAAGAAGCTGAGAATCGCTCATCAGCTTGACCATTTTGGCCCCACAAATAAGATCTTATTTCAAACCAGCTATAACAGCTTCATATTCAGACTCATTATTAGAAGCCCTGAAAGCAAAACATATAGCTTGGTACATTCTGTCACCGTACGGAGAGGTCAAACATACCCCAGCACCACATCCCATGGTACTTGATCCACCATCAGTCCGGATGATCCAGATTTTTTTTATCTTTCATACCAGTTGTTTGCTTCGTATCCCTATTTGAGTGAAATTCAACTAAGAAATCTGCCACCAATCGGGCTTTGATTGCTGTCCGAGGGGAAAAATCAATATCGAAGTCCCCCAATTACACTGACCACTTAGTCACTCTACTTGAAATGTCGGCCTTTTGGAGAACGTTTTTCAAAGGAAAAGACGTCCGGACAATGATAGGGTGAGCCTGAAAATAAGGTCTCATCTTCCTCGCTGCAATCACTAGGGCTAATGCTAATTTTTCAAGCTTCAGATAGCGTTTTTCTGCATCTATCAAGCTCTTGCTGATGTAATACACCGGACGAGGATAATTATCTACTTCCTTTACCAATACTGAACTTATGGCACAATCAGAGACTGCCAAATATACGAATAGAGTTTCTCCATCAACGGGTTAGACAAAGTCTTGGGGGAACACAAGTGCTTTTTAATCTCATCGAAGGCCTCATCACACTATGGGGATCAATTGAAATCTTTTGCACCTTAACGGTTAAAAGAGAAGAACCGTTTCTCACTTCAGTTCTATATAAGAATGAGTTCCTCATTCTTAAAATACACGAGATTAAATACAGAGAGAAAAGTCCTTTAAGAAAAACAAATTGATTCTTCCTTCGAATCTATTACAAAAGTGTGCTTTGGTTGCCATCTCTTAGAAGAATCGATAACCTAGCAAAGGATCACGGATCATCCGCTTCAAGTGAGGAATCTGAAGATCAAAGAATGTCTACATCCTGTAAGTATTTATTCCGCATTATTACAGGATGATTTAATTTCATGGTTCAATAAGTATATTAGAAGTCCGAAAAGTATTTCTAACAAGTGGTATCAGAGCCACCATGAAGTTAACTTCTTAAATTTTCAGATTATGAAATCATGATCTATGAAACTAAAAATGTTTGTCTATCAACAAAACATGTTTGAATTTTAGTTTCGGATTTCAGAAAGAAAGAATTATAAATATTCAAGATAGTTCAAATCTGTTAAATCTACAAATCGTAATAAACCTTTGCTTTAGTTAAGTTTTGTATGAATAAACATTTAATAGCAAAGGATTTATTGCGGAAAATCGTGTATATATATATTATTGCAGTAGCATCATTGTTAAAAGTTACTTATATACATATATTAGATCATATATATATATAATAATAATTAATCGCTGCAAATATATCTCCCAGTTACCTGCAATTAAGTTTGCAGTAAACGGTTATTCGAATTATATATTATATAAAGTTACAAGTGAATAATTATAAATACAGTTATAAGTGTTTTTTTTTATTTTTGGAAGTCGTGTACGGTCATTTATTTTCGAAAGTTGTGTACGACGTATATAACTGAATAATTACAAGGTTGTATACTATATAAATTAGTTACTGCTCTTTTATTTTCGGAAGTCGTGTACATGATGGTTATTTTTGGAAATCGTGTACGGCACAGTTAAACATGTAAAAGAAGTGATTTTAAATAAAGAGTTAAAACATGACTTGAGAGCATTTAAAAACATACTATATAATTAAATCAGAATTAATATGCTAAATCAACATTTGTCTCCGTGTTGATCAGAATTATATTATATTATATAATTAAATCAATATTTTGGTTGGGTTAGAAGTAAAATGGAATTAGTAAAGGATAAATGTGAGTTAAAACAGTAAACGTGAGTTTTATTAAAGAAAAAAAAAAGGTAAAGAATCTTCTTTTTGAATCTGAAAAATCTGAATTTTCAGAAGTTCAAAATTATATGAATAAATGGTGGGGATATATAACTTGACCCCCTTACTAATACTATACTATAAAAGTCTACAGGTTAAGAGCCCGCAATTTAGTAGGCGGTTTGACTTATGCAGAAAAACATTGCCTGAGCAGTTGGAAAAGCCACTCGAGTCCACCTGGACTTAACTTCTCTTGTCCCTTCCAATTAAATTAATTTTCATTTTTTAATTTTACAAAAGCCGGTGGAAAATACTGGCATCTACTTCAATTTGGACCTTCCAGTCGTAGCAACTATATAATAAATGCATGCTCGAAGACCATATATATTTCTTTATGATGTAAAATATAAAGTATGTATTATTAAATCAATCAATTTCCTCATAAATAGCACAAATGACAAAAGAGAAAAAGAAAAAAACTGGCTACAAGACTTTTATCATCTAGAAAGTTGAATTCTATCAACTTTTTCAAAATCTTCAAGGAAATAACCAAACCTATAACTTACCCAATTATTGAATAAAAGTAAGTATCACAAATTTAATATACTATAATATTTTTTGTAAAACTACATTCATGATGATCAAAACTTCAACAAGTCAAGGTTAAGTGCAACTTTAAATAAAATAATTGGTTAATTAGTTGGCATGCTTCTGCCTTTGGCTTCGAGGAGGTACTACAGCCATGATGCAAATGGCAGCTAAATTATAAAATAAACTAATAATAAACCAAATATATTTTCCACCAGCCATCTAAGTAGTGTACATGCACTGCTTAGTTCATTACTATGGAAAGTACAAATTATATTTCATGTTTAGCATTCATAAAAGTATTTATAATATTTATTTTTTTATTAGAATGTATGATAAAACGTTGTAACGTAGTGTGTAACTGTTTTCGTGACGTTGTTACCACTTGAATAAAAGATTCTAATGAAACTTTGCAGGATATGCGTATTTATGAAAACCATTTCTCCATATATGGTTTATATATTAGATAAAAAATTTAATATATTTGTATGCTTATTCGGTATTTATGTGTTATGTGGATTGCATGATTAAGGTCGTTTTAAGTTTGGTAAATAGGTAATGAGCACATGAGTCTAAAGAATTTTCTGCTGCAGGTTGATGTTTCTTTACAAAAGAACTGGTCATCTCAAAATATGATTTGAAAAGTACCAACTTTATTTGAAAGCTAAAGATAATCTTGCAATTATGATTTATTCATAAATCAATTTAGTTTCAGTTACATGAAACATATGGCGGGTTGATACAGGTCAGACTAAACATATTTATGATTTTTAGCAGGATACAGTATGGAGTTGAAGTCTCAATGATGAGAAAATATTCATCTATAAAACATAAGGAAGTTCGTGCTTAATTTATATTATTTGTCATTTTCAGTTGTTGTTTTCTATTATAAATTTTTTGTATTTAAAATATATTATAAGTAATTTAATCATTTATGTACATTGAACACTTTGCAATATTTATGTCTTTTTGAAATAATCATGATTATTTTTTACATGATAAAGTAATAGATACTTAATATTTAACAGTAAATAATAATTTGTATTCATTAAATAATATTAAGCATCACAAAGAAGTAATGAACATAAAAGTATCTAATAAATTAGATTGTAACGCAAAAATATTTAGACATTTGTCTAACGACACCCAATTAGGATCTCTTCGTAAGAATTTAAAAATTATCAAACTTATTTCTTTAAATTTACATAATCATCACTGAATATATTTGTTAAGATTATAGGTACAATTTAAATGAGCCTGTAAATTTGAACGAATTACCATTTATGAGATAACACGGGGAAGTGATTAAGCAACGTAACAAAATGACTATAAAAAAAGATAACCAATATATGGTGGTTGTTATCTCAATATCAATATCATAATTATATTTTTTTTTACTAATCAGTTAAAACTTTAAACAAAGATAAAATTCAAAGATGTAATTAAGCAATTTTCTCATTTAATATTTAATCAATATTATATATATAGTTATTATTCAACGAAACTTATTTATATATGATGAGTCCGGATTTTGTCACCACTCTTAATGAGAACCGGACAGGGGCAATTCAGACAACATCCACCTAACAGGGCAGGGACAATTCGGACAACTTCCACTTACTGAACTGTCCGAACTGAACTAAAGTATTAAAAACTTAATTACTTCATGACTAAGCTAATTACTTGCTTACTTAAACTAATGGGTCTTTAAATTCGACCTCAATCCATTAGCACAACCCGAAAGCCCATGTGGCCCAAGGATAAGGGTATAAATACCCAACCACCATCATTAAATGAGGATAATGAAAATTAAATACAACCAGGCAGCTCAATTCTCCTTCTACATTCTATCCAAACGTTAAATACCTTCAAAATTCCACAAAAATCTAGACAAAATTACCCTCAAACAAAAATAAACCACATCAAATTGGCGACTACAGTGGGAGCACGACGGTGCCTGAATCTAGCATTCAAAACCATCAGAAATACTTTTCGGATTTCTAATATACTTATTGAACCATGAAATTAAATCATCCTGTAATAATACGGAATAAATACTTACAGGATGTAGACATTCTTTGATCTTCAGATTCTTGACTTGAAGCGGATGATCCGTGATCCTTTGCTAGGTTATCGATTCTTCTAAGAGATGGCAACCAAAACACACTTTTTTAATTGATTCGAAGGAAGAATCAATTTATTTTTCTTAAAGGATTTTTCTCTCTGTATTTGATCTCGTGTATTTTAAGAATGAGGAACTTATTCTTATATAGAACTGAAGTGAGAAAACGGTTCTTCTCTTTTAACCGTTTGTAACTTCCAGACGGTTCCTTAATGAAGACCAGTCCTTATTAAATTGCCACCCTTAGGGACCATAACCCGGTATTATTTTGTTTTACAAAATAACCCCAAAACTTTACGTTTTGCTTAAGTTGTTTATTTCCGAATCCAATCATTCACAGTATTCGGAATTAAACCTGGTATCTATACAATTACCTCCATGATACATATTTTATCTACTAGTCCATTCTTTTATTTATGATTACTTTTATTGGACTAATATTAACGATATTTCGATACATCGATAAAACATGTGACGGTCCAACTTATAGAGAAATTCCAACAATCTCCCACTTGGATCATCATATGCTACTATAGGATGCATCCACTCAATGAACTTTTTTAATTTCTATCGTCACATAGATAACCTTAACAATCCCGTAAATGATCATTAACGACATAGGACTAAAGTCATCATCAATGCATTTTAAGCCGCAAATAGATGCATCAGTAATCACGATATCGCAACAATCAACTACATGGATCTATCATGGTGCATAACATAAGAATAATATGAAATTTAATCTTACATATATATTCTTAACTAGTCCCACTTAATTGGAGGTCTACTTACAGCAGAGTACGAATAATCAAAGATAAGAGCACACTGAAAACTTATATATAAATATGTTTGCATTAATGACCTTAAGTTCGCGAATATCATAATACAAACAAATTTAATAGCTTAATACAAACTCCCACTGAAACTAACAATCCTCTAAGTACACAACACCCATGTTAATGGTGTGTTCAATAAAAACTTTAGGTACTAATTCCTTCGTAAGAGGATCTGCTGACATCAAGTTTGTCCTTATGTGCTCCACACTAATTTGACCACTCTGTACTCTCTCTTTAACAGACAGGAACTTGATATCTACATGTTTGGACTTAACCGAGCTCATGTTACTGTTTGAAGACTGAACTGCCGAGTTATTGTCACAATATAATCTAAGGGGTCTTTCTATCCCCTCTACGATTCGCAGTCCCGTGACAAAATTTCGCAACCAAAACGCCTGATTGGATGCCTCGAAACAAGCAACAAATTCCGCAGCCATAATGGAAGATGCAATGAGTGTTTGTTTAACACTTTTCCATGATATTTCACCTCCCGCTAAAAGGAATATAATGCCTGAGGTTGAACGACGAGAATCCTCACATCCAGCGAAATCCGAGTCGGAATACCCTATGACCTCCAGTTTATCCGACTTCTTATATGTTAACCTGTGATGTTTTGTTTGTTGCAAATACCGGAGAACTCTTTTGACTGCTTTCTAGTGTTCCATCCCCGGATTACTTATGTATCTCCCTAACACACCCACCACAAAAGAAATATCTGGCCATGTACAAACTTGAGCATACATCAGACTTCCAACAGCCGAAGCATATGGAACCTTTTGCATTTCCTCAATCTCAAGTTTTGTCTTTGGGCATTGCTTAAGGATAAAATTTTCACCTTTTGATATAGGGGTTTCCTTTCCATTGCTGTTAGCCATCCCGTAACGTTGTAACATACTCTCAATATACGCCTTTTGTGATAAACTCAAAATTCCATGGGATCGATTCCTATGAATTTGAATTCCTAACACAAATGATGCATCACCAAGATCTTTCATATCGAATTTGTCCGAAAGAAATTTCTTGGTCGTATGTAACAATTCCTTATCGTTCGTGGCCAATAAAATGTCATCAACATACAGCACTAGAAATATGAATTTACTCCCACTGAACTTTTGATACACGCAATCCTCCACTGAATTTATCTCGAAACCAAATGAGACAATAACTTCAAGGAATTTGTGATACCACTGTCGAGACGCTTGCTTGAGACCATAAATAGATTTCTTCAGTTTACATACCGTCAACTTTGGATCACCAGAGACAAAGTTTTCAGTTTGTAACATATAGATCGTTTCCTCAATGTCTCCATTAAGAAAAGCGGTCTTTACATCCATTTGATGGAGCTCAAGGTCGAAGTGTGAAACTAAGTCCATGATTATCTGAAAAGAATCCTTCGAAGAAAATGGAGAGAAGGTTTCTTTAAAGTCAATCCCTTCACATTGAGTAAAACCCTTAGCTACAAGTCGCGCTTTATGCCTCTCCACATTACCCTTAGAATCCCGTTTGGTTTTAAAAATCCATTTACAACCAATCGACTTCTTTCCTTCAGGTATGGAACAAGCTCCCATACCGTGTTATCTTGAATTGATTTAAACTCTTCGTTCATTGCTTTAATCCATAAGTGAGAATCAGAACTTTTCATGGCATCACGAACACTTAAAGGATCGTTTTCTGTTGAACCATAAAATTCTTCATGTTCTTGAAGATACACTATATAGTCTGAAGATATAGCGCTCTTTCTTTCTCTAGTAGATCTACACAAAGGCATAATTTCTTCATTTTTCACTTGAACTTCTTGAGGAGGTAGAGTTTGTTCTTCTTGAACAACTTCATTTTGCTCCATTGGAACAACATCCATAGGAGGAATATTAACATCATCTTGAGTATCTATATGTTCTAACGAATCTGAAGTGATGATTGGCCTTCTAATTACC
This sequence comes from Limnanthes douglasii subsp. nivea, assembly GCA_036936605.1. NCBI lineage: Eukaryota > Viridiplantae > Streptophyta > Magnoliopsida > Brassicales > Limnanthaceae > Limnanthes > Limnanthes douglasii. Next base: position 132,875,264 of record JAUPFV010000004.1, read on the forward strand.
ATATCATCATCTGACACTATAGTATCATTGTTAAAACCTTCATGAGTCTCTACTGATTTTTCCTCAAAATGAATGTTTGTTACTAAATTCTTCCCCCCAAACTCTATATCCTCAAAGAATTTCGTTGTACCCGTCTCAAATATATTCTTTGTGGAAGAATCATAGAACTTAAAACCCCTACTGTGCTCGGGATATCCGATGAAATAACTACTAACCGTTTTAGAGTCCAATTTATTTTCATTCGGCCTATAAGGCTTCACTTCAGCTGGACATCCCCAAACATGTAAATGTTTTAAATTAGGTTTACGCCCAGTCCAAAGTTCATACGGTGTCTTAGTAGTTGCTTTTGTCGGAACTCTATTAAGTAGGTAGGTCGCACATTTTATTGCTTCTCCCCAGAGTGATATAGGTAATGTTGAATGACTAATCATACTTCTTACCATATCCTTCAATGTACGGTTTCGTCTCTCAGATACTCCATCCATGTTGGGCAAACCTGGCATTGTATACTGATGGACTATGCCACACTCTTCAAGGAACTTTACAAACGGTCCATGACGTTGTTCACCTGAACCATCATATCTCCCGTAGTATTCACCACCACGGTCCGATCTGACGCACTTAATGTCTTTACCAAGTTGTTTTTCAACTTCGGTCTTAACGACTTTGAACTTGTCAATGGCCTCTGATTTTTTGTGAATGAGATATAGATACCCATATCGTGAAAAGTTGTCAATGAAATATACAAAATATCGTTGGCCGTTCCTTGATGCTGTAGGGAACAGACCGCAGATGTCTGTATGTATCAAATCCAAGACTCATTTCGCTCTGTATGCATCTAATCGTTTCACTTTGGTCTGTTTTCCTTTTATACATTCAACGAAAACGTTGAAGTCCAAAAAATCCAGTTCACTTAATAAACCTTCTAAAACAAGCTTTTCAATTCTATTTCTAGAAATGTGACCTAATCGCTTGTGCCAAAGTTTTGCTGATTTTTCCATTTTACAATTTAGTTTTCCAGGTACATCTACATTCATTATCTCTTTGTGATCCTTTATAGTATCCAATAAATACAAGTTATCATTTTCTATTAACTTTCCATAACCAACAACATTACCATGTAAATAAAGACATAAACTTTCATTTCCAAATAGACAAGAATAACTTAATTTGTCCAATAACGGAAAGGAAATTAGGCTCCTTCGAAAGGAAGGTACATACAATACGTCTTTTAAATACAAAAAATGTCCACTGGTAAGCAACAAACAAAAATCACAAATAGAATGAACTAAACACGAACTGCCATCAGTTGTATAGATGGATGTTTCACCATCACTCAGGGTTCGGTTTCTTATCATACCCTGCAAAGAAATACAAACATGAGTTGTTGCTGCTGTATCAACCCACCAAGTATTTATCGGCACTGAAACTAAATTGATCTGAGAACAGACCATAGAAGTGAAAATACCTTTGGCTTTCATCATAGCCCTCCATTTTCACATTCTTTCTTAAAGTGCCCCGGTTTCTTACAATGGAAGCAACGCCCTTTACCAGACGTACCCTTATGCTTCTTTTGTCCCGAACCGGATGCATGTGCATCTGAACCTTCATACTTTCTCTTAATTCCCTTATCCACCTGAGCTTTCACCATTTGCACTTCTGGATGTTTTTGCTTCATAATTTCCTCCTCTTGCGCTGCCTGAGAGATGAGCTTGTTAAGAGTCCATTTCTCGCGCTGACAGTTATAAGAAGTTTTGAAGTTCTTATACTGAGGAGGGAAAGAGTGAAAAGCAAAGCTTACCACAACATCTTCCGGAAGGTCAATCTTAAGTGCTTTCAATTTGGAAGCGATATTTGACATTTCCAAGATGTGCTCACGAACAGTCCATTTGCCACGATATTTCATAGAGGCTAGCTTAATTAGCAGCGTCTTAATCTCTACTTTATCGTTCTTGGCAAAACAATTCTCTACCTCTTCGAGAAACATTTTCGCATTAGTGATCTCAAGTGGAACTGCACCACGGAATGCTAATGGAATTGCTTGCTTCATGATCCCTAGACTTATCATGTTCGACTTTTCCCACGCCTCTGACTCTTTCTTCTCCGTAGGAGAACTGTCATCAGTCAGAGGTTTAGGTTCATCGACCCTTAATACTAAGTCGTAATCATGGCACATCAAGTGCAGCAACATATCTTCTTTCCATAGCTCAAAGTTACTCCCATTAAGCATGGGTGCCTTTTTGCCTTCCGGGCTTATAGAGATACGAATTTTCTAACATAACAAACAACAAACAAGATATAGCCAAAAACATCACTTAACATATAATCTCCATTATATTTAACAAATAAACATAGCATAATAAAACATACTTTTACAACATCAATAAGATACCTTTGGGCAAGCATATTAATTTGTATATGTATGAGTTTGAGTATAATTAATGTTGATCTTACCAATTGACTTAATTAAGAAAATCTTCCTTTGGGCCGATTTTCCTAGTTCAATTTTCTTAATGCCAATTCACAAATAATTATCTCGCGTCTAAGATTAACTATGTCAAACCTTAAACTTCCTTTAGGTCGATTAAAGTTTACATACTTGTCAATCAGAGACTTGTCAGAACTCTAAAATAATTAATTCACCGATAGGGATCACTTTGGCGATATATTGAATCTTTAATTATTTATCCAATTCGGACAACTTAAAACATGCTAATTATTTTGAAAAATACTATACAACTATCTATTCACTTAATGTCCAAACTATTTCGTAGTCTATATATAAATTTAACGACTTAAATTTATTATATTATAATATATCTGTAATTATATTAGGATATAATTCTTAATATATATTATAATATAATACTTATATATAATATGTCTTTAAATATTTATATATATAATAAACTTTAATTATATAATATAATTCTGATTTAACTGTGTGGATTAAAAATTGTTGGGCCACCTATCAAAGGTTTGTAAATAAAACTTTTGGTAATCAGATTGGCAGAAACATGAAAGTTTATATAGATGACATGATGGTAAAAATATTGGAGGAAGATGCACATATATCTGACCTTCAAGAAACGTTTTCTAACTTAGAGGCTGTGAACTTGAAGCTAAACCCTAAAAAGTGTGTTTTTGGGGTTCGATCTGGAAAGTTCTGGGGTTATATAATAAGTGAAAAAGGAATTCAACATGATACGGTTCAACTTATGGCCTCATTAGCTATGGACCCTCCTCGGAACACCAAATAAGTTCAAAGGCTAACCGGATGATTGGCTGCTTTGAACAGGTTTATTTCAAGATCGTCAGACAAATGTGCTCCATTTTTCCAGGTGTTAAGGAATGCCAAATAATTTAATTGGTCTCCACAATGTGATCAAGCATTTCTTAAAATCAAAAAACATTTGTCTTCACCTAAAACTCTCTTTAAACCTGTTTGGGGGGGAAATCTCTACGTATACTTAGCAGTATCAGAGTATGAAATAAGTGTTGTGCTGGTAAGAGAGATGTATAGTTACCCTCGTCCGGTGTACTACATTAGTAAAAGTCTGTTGGATGCTGAAAGAAGATATTTGAATCTAGAAAAATTAGCATTGGCCTTAGTAATTACGGCAAGAAAAATGAGGCCATACTTCCAAGCTCATTCCATTATCGTTCGAACATTTTTTCCTTTAAAGAGTGTTCTTCAGAAAGCTGATGTATCAAGAAGAATGATCAAGTAGTCAGTTGAGCTAGGTGATTATGATATTGATTTTGCTCCCCGAACAACGATTAAATCCCAGTCAGTGGCCGATTTCTTGGTAGAATTTCATGTTGATAGATCTTCCGGACACATACTAGAAAGCCAGTCTAAGAAAGAATGAGTAGTCCGAACTGATGGTGAATCTAGTACTATGGGATATGGGGCTGGAATTTGTTTAACTTCTCCCTATGGTGATACCATGTACCAGGCTATATGTTTTGGTTTCAGGGCTTTTAATAATGAATCTGAATATGAAGCAGCTATAGCTGGTCTTAAGCTAGCCCTCATACGCGGCGCCAAAAGAGTCCGATTAATGAATGACTCCCAATTATTGATTCACCATGCTCAAGGGAAATCTGAAGAAAAAAAAGAACAATTGATTAAATACTTGCTGATATTGAGAGAAGTTGCTGCAAGCTTCAAAAGTATCAACTATGAACATATCTCTAGATCCAAAAATACTATGGCAGACTCATTGGCAACCATAGCCTATTCTGAATCCTACCCATGAATTCTTGTGCAAGAATGTCCATCAATACAGATGGGCCAGGGAAAAGGTGAAGAGAATGAAGAAAATATAAACAAATTCGTTATTCAACCTAAAGACTGGAGGTATGATATTATCCAATTTATTTCTGATGGGATTTTTCCTCCGGATAAAGCCATGGCTAAGAAAATTAAATATAAGGCTCATGGTTTCTTTTTATTAAAAGAAATTCTTTACAAGAAATCTTTCAGCAGACTTTCTTTTGCGTTATTTAGTATTTAGAGAATCCCAAGTCGTGTTATCTGAACTGCATGATTGTGAAGGTTCTGCACATTGTGGCTACAAAGCCTTAACTCGGAGAGTCTTATTAGCAGGGTACTAATGGCCAGCCATAATGGCAGATGCTAAAGATATGATAAAGAAGTGTGATCCTTGCAAAAGATATGGGAATGAAATTCATGCCAGCAGTTCCTATAGAATCCATATCCAAACTAATACCCTTTGATAGATGGGGATTGGATCTAGTTGGACCTATTCCCATGGCATCCGGTGGATGTCAAACCATTATATTTTTTATTGACTATTTCTCTAAAAGGATAGAGGCAGCTCCTTTAGCTGGAACCACTTCTAAGGAAATTATTAAATTTATTTTTTCTAATATATGTTGCAGATTTGCAGTTCCCCGAAGGATCACCATAGACAATGGGCCATAATTCGATAATAAAGACATGGAAATGTTTTGCACCTCAAGAGGAATTCAACACTGTTTTTCTTCTCATTTCCACCCTCAAGAAAATGGGCAAGTTAAAGTTGCTGATCGGACAATCTTGTCCGGGCTGAAGAAAAATTTGGAGGGAGCTGCAGGAAAGTGGCCAAGTTATCTATAAGAAGTATTGTGGGCTTACCGACCTACACCTCGGGTTGCTACACAAGAATCTCCTTTTTCACTTGTATATGAGATGAATGCAATCACTCTCATAGAAGCTACTTTACAATCTCACAGAGTCCAAAACTAAACAGGCCAATGATATGGCAGTCATGAATTAGTTGGATTTGATTGAAGAAAAAAATAGTTAAAGCACATTTAAGAACGGTGCATTACCAGTGTTTTCTGATGAGCAGATTTAATTCCAAAGTTAAAAGAAGAGATTTTCAATTGGGGGCAAAGTCTTAAAAATATTTTTTTTACACATCGAGGAAAAACAGTTTGGTAAGCTGGCTCTGAATTGGGAAGGTCCTTATATGGTATGTGGGAAAGTTAAACCAGGAACATACAGGCTCCAAGACAAAGAAGGAAGAACACTAAAGCACCATGGAACATTGAACACCTTAGGTTATACTTAGAATAGAACTCTATTGTAAATATTTACCTTTTGAATGTCAATGTAAATATTAAGGGGCATACTCTTTCCTACTCTGGTGGCGCGGGGGGGTTTTAACGAGGTGTCTGAGTTTTTCAATAATATCTTATGCCTTCTTCAAAAGTCTAGTGCAACTTTTATCTTGATTTAATCATAGTATAAGGTGGTCAGATGCTAAATACTTATTAAACACCCCGGCTCTCAAACATGTTTGAGGTGATCGGACACGTTAAACACTTGATCACATTTGCCAAACATAGGTGGTCGGAATTATTTAACACATTTGCTTTGCAGATCTGAAATATTAAAGGCTATTTAAGCATTAGCAAAGAGGTAAGAAAAATTCACGCTAAGGGAAATATGGTATTAAAGTCTGACTGGAATAAAACTGATACATGATTCACAGATGCCTTGACTATTCAAGGACTTTAAGTTTTAAGAACCTAAATTAAACAAACAATATAACAAGATGCCTTGGCCACCCAAGGACTTTAGTTTTTCAAAAAAAACATACAGCATAACAATACAACCTTAGTACATGTTCCCTTCGGTCTTTTCATCACCATCATTTTTTCGGGACTTTTGAGTTGAGCACTTGAACTCTCACCGACTCCTTTATTGTCCTCAGAATGTTCCCCACTTGAGTAGTTGTTTTTATCACCATCATCCATCGTATGAAAAGGGATATTATCGTAATATTGTATCGGATTTGATCCCATCATCTCTTTTCTCCAAAGATTCTACCACTCCGGAAGCATACTTCTCTATTCCAGCAACTATCTCTTCGGCTTGCTTTTGTACTAGAGATGTATTCTCCTTTGTTTTCTTCTTAACAAGATCCTCCAAGTTGACCTTGTCCTTGGATAGAGTCCTGATGGTATTGTCTCTAGCTTCCAATTGCTCCTTCAGAGCTTTGATCTCATTAGAAGAAGAAGTTCCCAGTCCGCAATAATTGGTTAGGAGATCTCTTTGAGCCTCTTCTGATTTAAGTAGTTTTCCAGCCAAATCCTTGGTTTGTCGTGGTCAGGGAAGTGATAGTATTGGTTTTCTCTCTCACTTGTATTTCCAGTTCAACTACCAGATGGATGTAACCTAAGAGGGCATGACTCAGGGTGTCTTGTTCACTTTATGTCATGTAACTTTCACCATTATGGGTCACAACATTGGATGAGTAAGCCGGACGATAAGGCCACGCGAAGTCATCCTTGTCCAGATCATTATAATACATATTAATATTCTTAAATGCATCAAGATTTACCTCTCCATCGGTAGTGACCTGTTCGGAGTAAATGTTGAGTTGGAATTTCTTCTTGAAGAGTAGGAACAACAGGAACCGGAGGAGGAAGTTCAGAAGGACGTAGAATTATCTCTGATCCCAGAGTGATTTTCTTTTTTTTTGCAGATTTTTCATCACTGCTTGCCTTGCGAGTCTTATCCTTCTTTGTAATCTTTGGTGGGTTATCTGATTCACCAGCCTCGTTGACGGTAACCTCGACTGCTTCCAGCAGGACAACATTGATCCCTTCTTGATTCTTCGAACCGGTCCCTTTGGTAATTGGCTGAGATGGGTCTGTTGTGGTTTTTTATTTCTTTTATTCTTCATCTTGTCCAAATAGCTAGGGGATTTGACCCTGGAAGAAAAATAAAGTTTGGCATTCGTAGCCTCAGTTCTCCTAAAGATAACGTCTGCAGGAGGTGGGGTAGTCAGTTATTCCCAGGTGAGGTTCATCCTCCCTGTAATATTCCACAGGTGAGACCTCACAAAGTTCCCTGAGGTGAAACAGTTGTCGAAACCATTCCCCCATTTCTTCAAGGCCAAATTGTTTAGCTCGGCACAAGTGGTTTGGCCTGCCTATACATGCTCTGAGAATTTCTTTGGAAAAACTGAAAAGAAGTGCAAGTCGGTTCAGAATAACTATGCAGCATTTAAAAAATATGGAAACAAAAAGGTTACATATACTCTTCCAACGACTGGTCAATTGGCTTGGATGGTGTCAACCTTTATCCTCTTCACGTTCTCCCATGCTCCACTAATGAACAAGAATTGGGTTTTCCATGGTTTTTTGGACTCCAATAAGTCATTCACTACTTTGTAAACATTCCCCATGTTGTAGTGGTAAAAAGGAATGTGGTGGTTCTCACACAAATTCGCCATATCAACGAATTGCTCCATTGGTAGTGGGATCTTGGAAAACCTTGAAGCCATTATGCCAACTATTAGAGTGTTCCATGCATTTGGACTCAACTGACTTGGAAATAAATTTATCAGGTGAAAGTACCTGACACTCTCAGGATCCAAGGGAAACTGGAGCCCCCAATTCAACACCTCAGTATATACTACCAGCTCATTTAACTTGCAGTTCACTAGAGTCTCCGGGGTGATTGAGATTCTCACTTTGACAGAATCGGGGAAGCCCCACTTTGTTCGAATACGACCCAGCTCAGCAGTATGGGTGTACATGTAAGCTATGTTCTGGAGGGCTATCAGGTACTTCACACTAACTTTCTAAAAGTTTGGCCCCGTCTTTCCTTCCAGACACTCTGGAAGTGCATCCGGCTTGGATAAACCCACTTTATTTTTTCCCTTTCGATATGCTGCGGTGTTCTCCGTCTGTCCGGACGGCTTAAAAAATTATATTATATGCTATCCTCCATAGTCTCTTTCATTACGATGGACTGCTGTTCTGATGACTTTGTTTCTGTCATGGGCTTTATCATCTCCGAACTGGTAGTTTCGAAGAGCTAGGTGTGGATCTAGCCTTGGATTGGCGAGTTATTCGTGAGGGGTGTTCTTCTCAGGAGACTTCTCTGCGTCTGAACCCATGGCTATGAAGGGAAGGGCTTCCTAACACTAGAAATGACTATTTCTTCATGGAGGGGGTTTTGAGACTCTTGGACAAAGGAACCTGATTGAAGAGGAGAAAGGGTTGGAACAAAGGGTAATTTTATGACCTTAGATGTATTTGATGATGATGAGCCTTGGTCTGTGCTTGTTTGTGTTTGGTTGATTCCTTCATCAGGAGAGACAAGAAGACCAGTTACAATCCTCTCGTCTCTTACAACTTTTCTCGCTTTCTCCAATTCAGATAAATTCAGCCAACCTCATTTTACCAGTGCACTTCTAGCTGTGAACATAAATTACTCAGACACAATTTGAAAAGATTATTAAGCTTTCTCTCTCTAGAAGTGTTTGCGTTCTTAAAGACAATAGAACCGTGAAATCGATTTAAATAGAGTTTGAAAATATAAAAAGTTACATATGGAAAGATAAACCGATCATACCATGATTAAGGGTTATAAAGCATAAGTATTACACCCTAAGTAACTTTCTAGCTTAGTTGGTACGAGAATCTAAGAGAAAACGGCTGAGAGGTCGAACCAGAGCCTGACACGTGTCCCACGTCAAAAAATGACTCTTGAAATTTTTAACGGTAAATTTAGTCCCACCAAATTCCGAACAGGTTGACTCTTAATATCATTAACAGAAAAAGATAATCTCTTTGGTTTAGATACGGAAACAGATCGAAAATAGTTGATTTTTATTCTTAAAGGTTGGCTTTTCCAAAAATTCTTTGCAAGACCTAAATGAGCTACTGATAAGGTCAGATATTTTTTACACAACAACTTACTTTTATCCGAAGGGCAGTTCGGATCAGCCACTACCATAATAATTCGAGCATGACAAATGTAGTGGAATGTGACTAAGCTAGATGTTGGTCATCTCACATTTTGGGCTTATAGGTTCTTAAACTTAACCCAAAGCCATAACCTCACCCGAAAGGCCCATGGGTCGATAATTAAGTATAAATACCCAAACCACTTTCATTAATGAGGGTGTTTAGAGTTTAATACAAGCACACACCTTAATCATCTCAATACACTCTACCTTAAACACTAAATTCCCAAAACACTTTACTAAATTACCCTCAATCAGAAATAATCCACACCAGAGATGAGTGACTTATCATGCTTCTAAACATATCTTTTAGTGTTCAATTCCATCTCTCATATACACCATTCATACGAGGTGAACCCGCCATAATCTATTGACGGACTAAGCCACACTTCTCTAGATATTGTGCAAAAGGTCTTAGACGTTGTTCACTTGATCCGTCATATTTACCATAGTATTTACCATCACGGTCAGATCTAACGGTCTAAATGTTTTTACCGAGTTTTTTTTAAACCTCGGTCCTAAAAGATAGGAACTTAGCCATGGCCTCAGAATTTTCATAAAGAAGATAGAGGTAACCAAAACTAGAGTAGTCGTCGATGAATGATATAAAATACCACTAACCGTTCTACGATTCTTGTAAAACGGTCCACAGATGTTGGTATGTATCAAATCTAGGATTTCACTCGCTTTATATGCCCCTAACTTTTTAACTTTGGTTTGTTTCCCTTTGATGCACTCCACACATATACCAAATTCAGAGTAATCAAAGGGACCTAATAAAAACCTTCAGCAACAAGTTTGTCCATCCGAACTTTGGATATGTGACCTAACCGTTTGTGCCATAGTTTAGGGGATCTTTCAGATTTAGTAATGTTGTTTGGTGTACGTTGTGTATTCATAGAAATGTTGTGATTTTTAATAATATTCAACAAATAAAAATTATCCCCTTTAATCAAATTTTTATTTTCAACAATCACATTAATTAGACATAGTGTAAAAAAATAGTTTCCCAACAGACAAGAGTAACCTTGGAAGTTAAAAACTGGAAAAGAAACTAAGTTCCACCGAAAGGTGGGAACATACATTACATTCTCTAAAAATAGTACATGTTCAGTGGAAATTTTTAAATAAAAATCACAAATAGCTAAAACATCATACGATCTCTCGTCTGCCGTGAAAATGGATCATTCATCCTCACTTAGCATACTGGTCTTTGATGTACCCTGCAAAGAAACACAAACATGAGTTTTGCAGCCAAATCAAACCACCAAGTATTTATTTTTACATAAACTATATTAATTTTTGAAATAGCCAAAGATGTGGGACTATCTTTTCTTAATATGTAAACTCGACGTTTCTCACAGTCCTTCTTTTGGTGTCCTTTTTTCTTGCAGAAAAACATCGACCAACAGTCGATTCCTCATGATTTTTCTTCTTAGTTGGACCTTGACCTCGTTCTTTGCCATTAATCTTCCATTTAGGCCATGCCCTTTTGTAGATATAATCATATTAACCTCATGTATTGTGCCTTTAAGTTTCTCCTCCTACTGTGCAGCGTGGGAAATCAACTGATTGATATTCCAATTTTCCGGCATGCAGTTATAGATGGACTTGAAATACTTAAACCGGTCTGGCAGTGAATGAAATCTGAACCCCGCTATGCATTCCTCAGGTAACTCTAAACTGATTGTCTTTAGCTTTTGGCCAATCATCAACAGTTATAGAATGTGCTCCTAGATTTTACCTTTTCCATTATACTTTTTGGTAGCTAGCTCGATGAGAAAACGCTGCATCTCTACCTTCTCATTTTTTGCAAAAGTTTTCTCGACCTCCGCAAGAAAGAACGAGGCAGTGGTAACACCTTTAGTGACAACCTCCCGTAATGCTATCGATATCCCCTGTAACAAGAGCGTCCTACATAACTTATTTGACTCACTCCACCTTTCACCGGATTTAGTTTCCTCCAGTGTACTTTCCGGACTAAGGGGGGATGGTTTGGGAGTTGACAATGCATGGTCATAATCATGTACAAACAAAAACAACAACATATCTTCCTCCCACAATTGGAAGTCCGAACGATTCAGCATGGGTGCACGGTTCCCCAATATATTGTAACCAATGGTACTATAATAAGAACAAATAACACAAAGCACAATTAACATCTTGACATATAACTGAAAAATATGTATGAACATGGAGAATACATGTAAAACATAAAATTCCATGATAATAGATATCGGAGGGTAAATCAGACTAACATTCAATTTTATGAGTTTGAGAAAAATACTATGATCATTATTTTAATTTTTAAAGTACCAATAAGACCTTCCGGATGGTCGATGTCATTTACTTAGATTAAAATAATCATAATTTGATTTTTCTAAGTACCGGTGAAACCTTCTGGAGGGTAGATTTCACCTACTTAAAATCAAAAAATTGCACTGATGAATTTAATTTATCCTAAGTACCAATGAAACCTTTTGGAGTGTCGATTTCATCTACTTCAAATTAAAATCAACACTAGGACCATTTTCAGTAATTTTCTCATGATTAATTTAACCCCAACGTGAACCTTCCGGAGGGCCAGTAATATTTGAATTGAAATTAATCTCTGAACCTTTCGAAGCCTAGGTTCCATAAGAAAATTAATTTTAACCTTCCGGAGGGCCGATTAAATTAATTCCTTAGTTCACCTATCGGTTTACGAAACCTTAGTCATGCATTACCATTTAATCATTCAAGCACATACACTTTAATTCATAAATAAATATACCACAATTAGCATGTCAAACACATATTTATGAAATAAATAATTTTAAACTAATTAAAATAATTAATTAAAATATTTTTCATTTTTTTCGAAAAAAACATTGTTCATCAGCCGAAAAATAATGTTCACCTCTTGGAAAAAAACATATTGCACAACTTTCCTGATAAATAATATTTCTGATGAATAGTGTTTTGTATGAATAGTGTTTTTTAAAAGATCATTATTCATCCTTTGAAAATATTGTTCATAGTCTATTTATATTCCAAAAAAAAGACTATTCACAACACTCCTACTGTTTTCATCGCGATAACAGTGGATTGCGAATTACCTCGCAAGTTGCAGTGTTCATCCACAACTTTAGCAGTTCGCTAGCCATGGTGAACATTGTCAGACAGCTTTTGATCAACGTTAACATCAGCAGTTAAGCCGTCGATGAGCCGTTCTCCCAATAGTTTGAATTTATTCAAAACATATAAAAAACATACAATCACATATCATGCTTTTCAATTGAATAAATCAAAACTCATGCTTTTCACACAATTCCTAAATCCATTCCCTAACTAGCTCAATCAACATATAATTCCAATGGCATGAATTATTTACAGTGAATAAAAAAACATTTATCAATATATATCCTCATACAATTTGATTATTCTATCGAATCCAAAAAGGGTTTTATTGGCGCTGATACAATTTGTTGTATATTATTTGAAATCACATCAAATAATATATAACAAAACGTGAAAACAATAATTAGAAACCCTTTTTTGGATTCACCTAACGAATAAACAAAAACCAAGAATACTTATGGGTTTGCATTTTGGTTTGCATATAGTATTCTTTTGCTCATTTTCATTCTTCAGCAATTCTGTATATTAACTCAAGAAACCTACATAAAGAGTTAGTAAAGAAATGATCTTGGCTTCCAGACATTAAAAGAAGCGGTCGTCTGTTTGATTAGGGTTTAGGATGATGTAGTTGCACGAGCCCATGGCTATATGATCCTTTAGGACAAACAGAAACGAGATTTATTTGGGGCCAAGTATCTGAATTAGGCGCTGCGACCACTCAAATCGAATGGCGTCAAGAAGCCTAATGATTTTTGGAATCATCATGGGGCGAAGCCGAGTGATGAAGTTTAGGCCTAAAATTCTATGTTTAAGTCCACTTTTTGTTGTTTTTGTGAGTTTTCTGCATTTTTCTATTTTTGTTGGATTTTATTAAAATACTTAACCAACTTTAATCGTTTTGAAATTGGGATGGGCTTCATTTTATCTCGTGAGGAACGAGTTTTAATTTTGGCGTAGGGTTTTGAGCACTTCTATAAAAGGCCCTCAAACTCTATTTTTGCGGCACACTTTTTGGAATATAATTTGAGTTTTCTCTAAATTATCTTATAATCTGACCTAGGGTTAGAGATTATCAACTTTCTGTTTTCGTCTTTCTTTTCTTTGTGTTTGTCGCCATCTGTTTCGTCTTGTAGTTTGGCGTTACCATATTGGTATCAGAGAGACATAGCTCCTAGGTCGTGGGTTACGAAGGTATGCCGCCAAAGAGATCCTTGCGTGGGAAGTCCACTCTTTCAATAGCAGAATCGATCGAATGTGATGAATTCAAAAACCAATTCGGCTAGGTTGGTGAACAGATGCATTTGTTAGGAAACCAGATGAGATTTTGATACGAACGCCAACAACGGGTACAGTTGAATAATTCCTTGATTTCAAAGAGGTTCCTATTGAAAAATGGGTACAGTTGGCTGCAACTAAGTTCCGAGCCTGAGTTGCATCTTGGTGGCAGCAGCTCAAGCAGGCCAGATCAAGGCTAGGTAAGCCAAAAATAACAACTTGGGCTAAATTTGTGAAGAACTTGAGGGCTGCATTTTTACCTTACAACTATGCACGTATAATGTACCAGTAGTTTCAAAACCTTAAACATGGGTCAAGGACTATTGATGAATACACTAACGATTTTTTTCAAGCTGCAAAACCGTGTCGACATTGCTGATTCAGTAGATCAATTAGTATATCGCTACATAGGTGGGATGAGACAGCAGTTTCAGGACTAGTTAAACATGTTCGACCTTGTGAATGTGTCAGAAACACATTAACACGCACTGCATCTAGAGAAAGCCCTTTTACAAAGGCCTTATGAAGGAAATACTTCCAGAACAACTCCAATGGCGTTTCCAAAAAATACGGTTCCAGTCCTAGCCCAGGAGTACCAACTGCTGCTCTTATGCGTACAAGTGCTAATTCGCAGGTCCGTAGTCGCGTAGGTATTTCCTCGCACGTCAGGTGCTACCATTGCCATGAACTAGGGCACGTTTCCTTATAGTGTCTAAAATTACGACAAAAACCGCAACAATCGAGGGGTTTGTTCACTAAAGCTACTGATTTTGACCTGAAAGGTGACCCACGGTTTGATGAGGAACTAGAGGATGTTGTTGATGAGTTTCAAGAGGACCAGGTTACATGAGGAGATATTGGACAGGCATTAGTTTTAAGACATATATGTTTGACGCCCAAAGCAAGAAGTGAAGAGGATGACTGGCTACGAAACAATATTTTCTAATCGACCTGTACTAATCGGGGGAAAGGTATACAAATTTGTTATTGATTCATGGATCTGCGAAAACGTTATTTCTGAAGAAGCTGTGCAGAATCTGGCCCTGAAAACAAAAGAGCACCCAAACCCTTACAAGCTCGCCTGGTTAAAGAAAGGTAATGAGGTAACAATCTCTAAAAGATGTCTGGTGTCTTTTTCTGTTGGTAACTATAAGGATAATGCATGGTGTGATGCCATTGTTATCGATGCTTGTTACTTATTGTTAGGACGACCATGGCAATATGATATAAGTTTCACATATGATGGTAGGAAAAATTGATATAGTTTCATATGGAATAACATATGATTCATATTAACACAAACTAAGGTGGTATCCCAAAAACTTGCACTTGTTGTATCACAGGAGGACTCGATAAGTGTTTCTTTTTGACAGATACAGTCCTCTTCATGGGGTATGTCATTTCAAAGGATGGGTTGTCAGTGGACAAGTTGAAAGTGGCAGCAGTGCATGACTAGCCTATTTCTACTTCTATCACTGAAGTCTGCTCTTTTCACAGATTGGTCTCCTTTTACAGAAGGTTCATACATAACTTCAGCATTGTCATGGCTCCTATTACAGATTGTATGAAAGGCAAGACATTCTGCTGGACCCCTGAACCAACTACGACATTTTAAGAAATCAAGGTAAGACTGACCACTACACCAATTCTGGTTTTACCTAACTTTTCTACAGGGTTTAAACTGCATTGTGATGCGTCCGGATTGGTGGAGCTGTACTCAACTAACTAGGCCAACCTGTCGCGTAATTTAATGAGAAGTTAAGTGGAGCTAAACTCAACTACAACACCTATGACAAGGAGTTTTATGCATTTATACGAGCTTTGAAGCACTTGAGTTCCTACTTGGCCTACAATGACTTTTTCCTATACACCGATCATGATGTCTTGAAGCATCTGCAGATTCAGGAGAAGCTTTTTTCCCGCCATGCACGTTGGGCAACATTTGCTCAACAATTTACCTTTTCCATCAAGCATACTTCAGTGACAGTTAATTGTGTGGCTAATGCAATGAGCCGGCGCGTCATGATGATTCGTATGGAAGGAGATATTGCGGCATTCGAGATGATGAAGGATCTACTGGCTATTGATCCATATTTTGGTCCTATTCTAGAGGACGCCAGCGCAGGTTTGACAAAAGATTTTACAATGAGCAACGGTTACCTCTTCAAAGGTAATTTACTTTTTGTTCCTGAGGGAAGTTTGAGGTTACTGATTGTATAAGAGAGACACAACGAGGGGTATGGTGGTAGAGATCAAACTCTTCACTTTGTATTTAGTCAGTTCTTCTGGCCGCATTTGAGGCGAGATGTTATCCGTTTTATAGTTGGTTGTAGGGTTTGCCAAGTGGCAAAAGGTACATCCTCCAACACATGTTTATACCTACCACTCCCAATACCGGAGGGACCGTGGCGAAAAATCAGCATGGATTTCGTCTCCGGACTGCCAAGAACACAGAGAGGTAACAATTCGTAGCTAATTTATACTTTCGTGACGTCTACCGCTTACATGGCCTACCCCTGAATATCGTTTCTGATCGCGATACGCGGTTTGTCTGGAATTTTCGGAGGAGTTTTTGGCGCTCACAAACACTAAGCTGAGGTTTAGCAGCGCGTATCACCCGCAGAAAAACAGCCAAACCGAGGTAACTGATCGACCGTTAGGTAACATGTTACGCACAAAGATCTCCGGAAACTTGAAAGCATGGGATTATTGTCTTTATCGCGTTGAGTTCGCCTACGACAGACACCACAAGCACAGTACTGGGTATAGTCCCTTCATGGTAGTCTATGGTTATAACCCACGGGGTCCTATGGATTTGGTTTTCCCAACGCTTGACAAGGTTCTAGCTAGGATCGAGACCGTCATTTCTGATCTATAAGAGATCCAAAATATTACACGCAAACACCTAGAGGAAACAACACCAGAAGTACAAGGTTGTCGCAGATAAGAAACGTCGGCTGGTGGAGTTTGCAGTAGGGGACTTTTTATGGGGAGTTTTGACCAGATATCGTGATCATGCGCACGAGTACAAGTTAGCTGCAAAGAAGGTAGGTCTGTTTGAAATCATTGAAAATATTAATCCCAATGCATACAGGTTAAAGCTACCCAGCCACATGAAGACCCATAATGTTTTCAACGTGAAGCACATGGTGTCGTTCACCAATGTTGTTGAGGATGATTAAGCTGAGAATTCATGGGCGAATTCTTCCGAAGAAGGAGAGAATGATGTAGTTGCACGAGCTCATGGCTATATGACCCTTTTGGACAAACAGAAACATGCTTTATTTGGGGCCTAGATATCCGAATTAGGCGTTGCGACCACTCAAATCAAACGCATCGAGAAGCCCAACGATTTTCGTGTTGAAGTTCAGGCACAAAATTCCATCGTTTGAGTCCTCTTTTTGCTGTTTTCGTTAATTTTATGCATTTTTCTATTTTTGTTGGATTTTATTAAAATACTTAACCAACTTCAATCGCTTTGAAATTGGGTTGGGTTTTATTTTATCTCGTGAGTAACTAGGTGTAATTTTTGCGTAGGGTTTTGAGTACTTCTATAAAATGCTCTCAAACCCTATTTTTGTCGGCGGACTTTTTAGAATATAATTTGAGTTTTCTATAAAGTCTCTTATACTCTGTCTGATCTAGGATTAAAGATTATCAACTTTCTGTCATATTTTTTTTTCTCTGTATTTGCCGCCATTTGTTCCATCTCGTAGTTCGGCGCTACCATATTCTTTTGCTCATTTTGATTCTTCAGCGATTATGTATATTAGCTTGAGAAACCTGTATAACGAGTTAGTAAAAAATGATTTTGGCTTCCAGACACTGAAGGAAGCGGCCGTCTGTTTGATTAGGGTTTAGGATGATGAAATTCTTAAACCTAGCCCTTTACTTATAGTCTTTACGGTGTGAAGCCCAACATTGTAAAATCCATCATTTATAACTTTCTTGTGTCCGGGGACCACAGGCGGAGCTGCAGTGGGGTCCGTGGGTTCCTAGGAACCCACATAATTATATTATATATTATAATAACCATACAAAACCACTTATTCTCTCCTATCCCAGTGGAGGTAGGAACCCAGTGGTCTCGGGTTCGAACCTCAGGTGGTGCATTAACACTTAATTTCTTTACTTTTTAACACTTAATATATAACTAACACTTAATATATATATTTAAACTTTGATACTCTTTAATATATATTTAAACATATATTTAATTTTTTTTATTCTTTAATATATATTTAAACTTTGATAATAACATTAAACTTTTTACTTTTTAATATATATTTAAACATATATTTAATTCTTTACTCTTTAATATATTATATATAGTTAACACTTCATATATAAATCCTCCTTTAATTTTTTACTCGTATATAAATCCTCTTTTAATTTTTTACTCGGTACCATTGATAAAATGAGCGTATTCTTTAACTAGATTAATATATCTAATATATCCAATGTTAAAATAGAAAATGAATAATTTAGTCTAAAACATTTAAATGGAAATACTCTTTTTAATATATATTTAATTTTTTATTTTTTAATATATATTTAAATTTTGATAATAATTTTATAATTTGGTACGATTGAATGTTAAGTCTAAAACACTTACACAATATATGCCTTGTAAAATTCAAAGAATTGTTTTAAATATTTTCTATGTATACTGTTTTTTTGTTTTTAACAATAACCTAATTCCAACACTAGCTAAGTAAGTTAAATTCGAGTAAATTAAAATTCGAAAATCAAAAGAAGGAAATTTTTTTTACTCCAACACTTTCAAGAGCATTGACTATAACATAGATTTGTCGTCTCTAGACTCCTACAGATCTCAAGACAATGAAAGACGTGTCAAGATACACACACAGTATACGAAGATAAATAAAAAAATACTAACATAAAAAACCTAAATATGAGGCAGCATCGTCAAGCCGGATAACCTTGGTGTGCTCATGATTGTAGATTGACAAAGTACTAAAAAAATAACCAATAAATAAAGGTTTCATAAATATAAAAACACTAGTTAACCAAACAAACCAAAAAAAATCATACATAGTGCAAAAAAACCTTAAAGATCTATATTGTCTACTATTACGTTTTTGGACGATAACCAGGACCCCACAGGGATCAAATCCTGGCTACGCCACTGACGGGGACCATAACCCGATAAATTGGTAATTCAATTTATAACTGTGATTAATTAACTCAGACCGAAGTGTTGAGATTTAGGTCATCTTCATTACAGTATCCAAATTCAACCCGGTTACTATACTTGAACTCATAACACCTTTTCACATATATGTCCAATTTAGTTAATTAAATAATTAATTCTTATTTTTAATTTGAATTTCCCTGGAACAATAACATAATATGTTTGTATAGTATGTCAGTCCAAATTATTATCTCCATAAATATAATAAATAAATATATTACAACAAATTCTACCATAAATAAATATCACATGTTTTATTGTCGGTCCTTAATATAATTTTACGGATAGGTTTTTAATAGAACGTTTTTTATAAAACGTTTTTTTTTTTACTTAAGAAGAATGGATAACATGATATGGTGCAACACTAAGCTCGTTGATGAAGTAGGTAATAACAATACAATAAAGTATATGGGCGGACACTATTTAATTATTCGTGTCTTATTGTATCAATAATTTTGTCTATGAAGATAATCATTTTTTTATGGTTGATATTGTTTTCAAATCAAAAATTTGTCTTTAAAGATAATCATCTTTTATGCTTGATATTGTTTTTAACTAGATAACAGTGACATAGTTTATTAATGGATCAGGCGTGCATGTTACGACGATGATGATGATAGAGAAAAGCATGAACTACATTGTTTCAGAGTGATTATTTAATGTCGATTCTTTTAATTGCGTCGGCTCAAATGGAAAACTATTAAATTTTTCGAATCTCGCGACTTAAGAAAATGCAAAACAAAAATAGATTATAATATAACGAATCCCGACCACGGGATGGTCATTCAGTGCCCCAATCAACCAACTTTAAAGAAAAATAGAGGAGTATAAATATTTTATTTTAAACAGCAAATCAAATTATAGTGAATTGGATTCAAATGGAAAACTATTAAATTTTTCGAATCTCGCGACTTAAGAAAATGCAAAACGAAAATAGATTATGATATAACGAATACCGACCACGGGATGGTCATTCAGTGCTCGAATCAACCAACTTTAAAGAAAAATACAGGAGTATAAATATTTTATTTTAAACAGCAAATCAAATTATAGTGAATTGGATTCAAATGGAAAACTATTAAATTTTTCGAATCTCGCGACTTAAGAAAATGCAAAACGAAAATAGATTATGATATAACGAATCCCGACCACGGGATGGTCATTCAGTGCCCCAATCAACCAATTTTAAAGAAAAATACAGGAGTATAAATATTTTATTTTAAACAGCAAATCAAATTATAGTGAATTGGATTCAAAACAATAAGGTCAAGTTTATTTTTCTAATTCGAGCAGTCTAATCTTTTATTTTAATGATTAGGCAGTTAATTATAATATTTATAAAAAAATGGTAATAAGTCAAGATTTTGATTTAGTGATTTTTTTTATGGAAATATAGAAAGAAAGAAGTATAGATCTGATCTTTTTTTCCAAACACAAAGTATTATATATGAACAGTCAACTAAAATCATGCATCACAAAAGAATTCATCGTGGTTTAACTGTGAAAAAGTCTACATCTACGACAATAGAATTTATTGTGGTTCAATTGTGAAAAAAATCTTACATCCACAAACAACCAACCATGGAATACTTATTTTATGTAAAAGAAAGATTACAAAGAACCTTAAAAATACAACTAACACGACCTCTCACACGCTATGTTCCAAAAAAAAATAAAAAAAAAGCATGAGCTTACAAAAGGGACTTTCTAGTCACAATGTTTCTCTCACAAGGAAAATTCCTAATTTTCTCTCTTCAGAAATCAGCGACGCTTTCGTCCTTTCACGCTATACAACTTTATACTTCTTCGATGATTTAGAAGAACCAGAGATAAGGGATACATAATGCTTCCAACGATATTAGCATATGTATCGTACATATCATTGGGTATATAATGCTTCCAATAAAATTAATATAGAGTTTGCCTTGCATATACTTCTTATCTTTTACTTTGGTTGGTGTTTGAATAGTACTGAATTTGAAACAAGCACCAATGAGACTCCCAATGTCTCGGGCTTCAAACTTGTCAAACTACTTGAGAACCTTATGCCCCTCAAGTGATGTAGATAACTTGGTCATAACGTTCGTCATTCAATTAAAGCATATGACTCATTATTCCCTAGTATCACCTTACCAATAACAAACTTCTTCAAGTATTCAAACTAGATTTTGTTGGAAGTTATGTAAAATGAAGATTTTAAGTCTATAACCTACTTGTTACTGTACCTACAAGTTGAAGCCATTAAATCATTAGTATATTCATAATCATCATAGACAATTGAAGTATCTAAAGTTTTAAAAAAATTATAATTATCTTTTTTTTTCTTAAAGTATATCTTGCTGATAGAATCCTCATTTTTGCAGAATCAATATATCACCCTATAACTAATCGCAAACCTCT
Organism: Limnanthes douglasii subsp. nivea; assembly: GCA_036936605.1. Taxonomy (NCBI): domain Eukaryota; kingdom Viridiplantae; phylum Streptophyta; class Magnoliopsida; order Brassicales; family Limnanthaceae; genus Limnanthes; species Limnanthes douglasii. The sequence continues at coordinate 132,896,549 of JAUPFV010000004.1, forward strand.
TGGATTTGGATCTCGAGTTTCCTATATTATTGTTCAATTTCTCATTTCATACCTTCCTCTCACACTCAGTCCTTGGTTATTTGAGTTACTCTTCAAATCAATATATCTCTGAAGATCTTTTGAGTTCATAACACCTTTAACTATAGATATTGTAAGGGATTTTTTCCATAGAGTATAATATCACAAAATTTCGAATACACTTTTGAAAAAAGTCAAGAAGATAAGTACTCGATCATCATTTTTAATAATGCATCCAACTGTATTTAAATCAAGAATGATTCTACTTGAATCATCCAATTATCTTTGGATCTTCTTACTTTCATTCATTGCCAGTGTATATAGTTGTTTCTTATGATACATTCTATTATTTATTTTGAATGTAAATTACTTATAATCTATTTAATATCTTTATAGTTGTAGAGTCTTCAAACACCTCTCGACATATCTCAACCTCCAAACTAATCATCAAAGTATTACGGTATTTGGAAGGAAGTTTAATATTTTTTTTCACATCGATCTCCTTCAAATCCTCTTCATCAATGACGACATAAATATCTTATGTACTAGAAATATTAAGATCTTGATTATTTATAGATTAAATTTATTATCTTTTATGGATTTATCAAGACGAAATTGTATATAACTCATCTTTATGACTGTGTTTGATATTCTGGTGAGATCTGAATCTCTACACCTAAGATATAATGATATTTTTCTTTATACCTTGTCTTATTATCAATAAAAATAGTATTATCGACTCTACGTTCACCGCACCACTTGTTAAGTGGAAATCACATTATTGAAAAAATGGCAGTTGGCCAAAACTTTGGTTTAATGAATAACACTTCTTGCAAATGTAACATAAATTAAGTATAGCTCTATTTTTTTCTTCATAACATAAAGTTAACAAGAAGGAATTGTAAAATAAAATCAACTAACACAAACATAAGAATTTAGCGTGTTAGGGATTCGGAAGAAAGCATCTCAAAATAGAGTATTAACTTATATAAGGGACTATCAGCTCATAATGTTTCTCTCAAAAAAATATTAACTTTCTCTCTCTAAAAGTCTGTAATACACTCACTTTTTCACGCAACACAATTTTATACTTCTTAAATGATATTTAAAGAATGATGAATATATGATTTAGTACTTCAGGCTCATAATAACAGATGAAATAATGTTATAACAAACATTTCATAGATAGTGGAACCATTCTCCTGTCATCTATATTTCCATATTGCAGCCTCTAAAGACACGGACATATTATACATGTCTTGATCAACTGCCAAGTTGTTCCCACATTTATCGATTCACCACATAATTTCAAAACCCATTTTTATGCAGAAACATAGAAGTATATTCTAGACGCTTCGTCAGGAAAATTTCACGCATCTAAGTTCAACAATTAAAGTCATATCACTTAGGTTCCATTAGTAGATTTCATGCTCTTAAGTTCTATTTGATCCTGTTCATGCATTAAGGTTCCAGCACAACTTCATTACTTAAGTTTCACCTTTAACACTTAATAATTAACTTCAAAACTTAAGTTCCAGCTTCATCACTTAATTTAACTTCAGCATTTAAGTTCCAGTTTTAATATTGAAGTTTCAGCTTCAACACTCAAGTTCAAACTTTGAAACTTCAGCTCTAGTTTTAATACTTGAGCTTCCGATTCAACACTTAATTTCCAACTTCAGCACTCAACTTCCAGCTTCAACACTCACGTTCCATATTTAACATTAAAGTTCCCGCTTCAACACTTAAGTTTTAGTTAAGTTAATTTTGTAAGTCTCGGCAGTGCTCTTGCCTTTAAGCTTCAACAAATGTCTCAACAGAGCTCTTGCCAGATTCATTTTAATCCTGCTTTGACATTAATTTTTTATTTGAAAACTAAAAATAGCTTAAATGAACATTTGATTTGTAATTCACTTCATATCCATACTAGATTAAACCTGGTTAAAAAACAAATAATTTTTCAATATTTTGTATGATAAATTTATATTTAAAGTGATTCTCGTGAAGGAATACGGTTTGGAGTGATGAAGATCACACAAAATAGATTTTTAAAGGTTGGATGAAGGTTTTTATGGTGATAGTTGAGAATGGTGATGATGGAAAGTGAACTAAGATATATTTTAAGGAAAGTAAGTGAATAAAGTTTAGTTAGCGATAAAATAGGGGAGTCGTTAGCGGGGAAGATACTTAAGTGCCTTAAAAGTTTTGGATAGTAATTAGTCCATTGACTATCCGCTTTCGTGATAGATAGTCTTTCGCTTAAAACCGTCTGGTTTTAGTCTATTGAGTATCCATTTTGGATAAATTTAGTCCCCCGTGTGTGTTGACTATCCATTTTTGATAAATTTAGTCCCTAAATAAACATGCGTGAGTGACTAACTTTATCCAAAGCCGGATGATTTTTAGTCGATGGACTATATGTTATGAAAGTAGATAGTTAGGGGGTTAATTATTGTTCAAAGCTTGTTTTAAATTTGAGAGAGTTTAAATATTTAGCTTAATATTATTATTTTACTTAAGAATCAAATGATTCTCTCTCTCTCTCTCTCTATATATATATATATATATCTTATTGTATTTATCGACATGAACTTAGGTTATGAGCTTTAGTGAGGTTTGAATTTAAGTCGATGATCTTATAATATGAAATATATTTCTTTAGCCTTATATTTTTAAGTTTCAGCCAAATGTCTTATGATAAAAGACGAAGCTAAATGGATATTAGCCTTTACATTTTATGTATTTATTTTTGCGGGTTTAAGACTAAGTTCCTGCTTAGTCTTTGCGAGAGAATTGAGGAATGAATATAATATTAAAGTGTTTTATTTGGTTAGGAAATTTAATGTCTACCTTTGGTGTAGTTCTGCCTAAGCCTATGTAATTGTCAGTCTTGAAGTTGAAGGTTCCTGCTCATTAATTTTCTATTGAGCTGAACTACTGACCAATTATGGTTAAAATTGTGAGGGTCTTAAGGTCTTCTGGTTTTACCACCTCATTAAAAATCCTCCCTCGGTCCAAACATCCTTTGAGAACAAGAAGCTACATTTTATCAAAAGGATATAGTACAAGTAAAATTAGTATTCCATATATTTTTTATTTATCTTACTCGGTTTATGATTAGTAAGAAATTGAGAATATATACTTTGAAAAAATTACTTCAGGTTCCTTGTGTAGATGTGAAAGTAGCTCTTTAGTTATTTTAAATTATAAAGGAATGACTAATAGTTGAAGTTGTATTATTTCACATGTACCTTAAAACTTAGTATTTTAACGTGCTCGAGACTTTTACATTGGAAACCTTTTTGGTAAAGACTTCTCATACTTTTGTTATAATATTTATAACTTTTTCTTATTGGAAAGACAAAAAATAGGAATCGTTAAATTAATATATTAACGAGGAGTTTGTTTTACACGCTTTGAAAATTTGGAGAGTTGCCTTATACGTGTCACAAACGTGTAAATGTGTCATTACTTTCTCACACATGATTTTGCCTATTTAGTTTTTCTCCTTATACTCGTTAAATCTCGTTAAATCCTAGCCACTAATCTATAAAATAATTTAAGCCATTTATTTTATACAAAATAAAAGGTTTTGGTTTACTAACTTTTCTTTGAAATCTCTATTTCTTCTTTATTCTATTATTTTTTACGTTTTCACCATTTTTCTCTCTTTGAAGTTTTTTCGTTCTCTTTTTCATATCTCAACCTTTTTGCTTAAATTTTATCATCTTAGTATACTCATTTCGCTCTAGTTTATATCATTTCTTGTTTAAACACTTTCTTCCCAAAAAATTGCTAAAAAGAAGAATGCACACACTCGTGATGATAAATATTAAGCCTTTGATTATTACAATCTGGATCACAATCCATCTTTTGATAATTATTCATGGAATCACTATGATGGAGAGATGGTTGTGATGAGAAATTATAGAATCCCATAAAGCTACGGGTAATGTTGTCTCGGAAATTAAACCTTTTAAACATAATACCATAATTACCAACTTTCAATAATGAGAATCCATGTACTTCTATTCTAGTAGTATCTAACTCTATTGGTGTTCCCGAAATATAAAATGTGGTTCCTCACTATTGAACCCAAAAAACGTCCCTTCTTCCATTTTGGTTAAAGTGAAAACTAAATGGGCTAAAAATCATGAGAAATAAACATGAACTTATAATAATGATATTAACGGGTAAAAAACAGAATCATTTTATAAATAAAAAGTATATTATATTAATAAATAAGATCTCTTTAGGAAGAAACTTGAATGGGTAAACCCTGGTGGTGTTGAGATTCAAATTCCAAAGTATAGAGAAACTCATCCTCATGTTGGAGTTGATAAAGTAGTATTTTTTACTTATTTTTTTAATATTAGGCTTCGATATCGTCTTAGTGATGACTTGTTTTTGCATGTGCTTCATTCATCTAGTTCTGAATGGGTAAGAACTTTGATATATTCGATTATCATATCTCTTTTATTCTTTTATTCATATAACATTAAATACTTCTTAGCATGGATGCACTTAGCTGCATAACAAGAAACTTCTAATACTACCTAATAATTTTAAGTGGTGTCATAATTTTCAATAATCTGTCATTTTTACAAGATGTCGAAGAAAATGTTCGTTTTATATGCTTAGAAAGTGGAAAATATGTGAGAATAAGAATAAGTTTATAGTCTCTCGGTGTTGGAAATCGACACATGAGTATTTTCTATTTTTCTTTTATTATTGTGCTTTATTATAATGTCTTCTTTATTCATGAAACTTTATTGTATTCAGATTTTCTACACACTCACTTTGTACAATTGGAGAGGGTATATTACAAACATATTCACGAAGATAAAAATCAATAGTATTCTACTTGTTGGGTTTGTTAGGCAGTGGACCAACAATTATCATAGGATCATGGTGGCTCAGAAATTTATGTATAGTGTGTTATGACATGGTCCAAATAGAAATGTTACGCTATATCTTGAGTGTTGTAGCCACTATTATTTTCAGACCCCCTGTATGTCATAGTAGCCAGATTCAAGTATGATGTAACTTTTTCTCTTCTTGGATCTTCTCAACCTAATGTTGCAAATTTTAAGAAGAAGAAATTTCACTGAACATTCCCCTTCCATGAAATCTTGGGCAACCCTTCTTAGTATAAAACTAAGTTTATTGGGGATATACATGCATGTCAGTAGAAAGCCAATTTGAAGTGTTAAATCTCAAAATGGTAAGCCAACCTTATGTCCAAGTTTCCAACCATTCACCCACTAAGGCTGCTAAAATTCAAGTGGTTGGTCCTAATGTTACAACAATAACTTCTCTTATGAAGGTATCTTATTCAAAATCGCCAATCAATAAATTCTCTATTATTGTTGATCATCCTTCTACCAAGGAAGTTGGTATGAAACTACTCATGAATGCCCTTCATGTGAGATTGTTTAATTTCTTTGGATGTAAGATTTCTTAAAAATTTGAACCACGTTAAATATCGTCTCGTGTGTTTGGTTTTACTACGGTTTCTTTAATTTATTGCTCATATTTTATAGGGGAATTAGATCATTCTTTCGTAAGTTAGTTTAATTGTATATCGATTTTTGTCACGATATATTAGTGTACTGGTTTGATCCCTAACAATATGTTTCCAAAATTTGCAAGTCTTTTTTTTGCCTAATTATTTTCCTCATTTTTGTTTTTTGGACGAACCTTTGTATTTGAAAGTGAGGGCAATGAACATGAACAAAATCGTGATCACTACTTCATTGTTCATTGAAGAATAAAGGTAAGACCGAGTATTTAGCCATATTTTATGTTTGTTTTGAACGAGTCAAATAGAGATTGAGTCTTTCTATTTTGTATGGACCATTTAGCTTACTTGCTAAATATTCGAAGTTTGTAGGAGTTTTTTTAGGAGTTTGTTTATTCAATTTTGTTGGAATATTTTTAGAAGTTTGTTTATTCAAGTTTGTTTGAGTCTTTCTATGAGTTAGTTTACTCAAGTTTGTTGGAGTCTTTTTAGGAGTTTGTTTACTCAAGTTTGTTAGAGTCTTTATTTAAACTTTGTATCGTTACTTTAAGTTTGAATAAGAGATTATGAATTATTCAGAAATATTTTGTTTCTGAAACCAACAAGTGGTATCATAGCTTGCTTTCTCAGAGAGTGTGTCTGAAGAGTGAAAATGAGCGGTAGAGAAAGGTTGTTAAGTATACCGATATTCGATGAAGATTATGAGCATTGGGAAATGCTCATGGAGAATTTCTTAAGATCGATAGAATTGTGGGAGCTTATAGAAAAATGAATCACGAAACCTAGAGACAACATGGTATTGACACAGGTTCAAAAGAGTGAGCTGGTGATGATGAAACTTAAGGATATGAAGGTGAAAAAATTACTTGTTTGCATCTTTGGATAATATAGTACTCAAAACGATTGCAAAGAAAATTTGGATGTCGATAAAGACAAAGTTTTAGGGAAATAAAAGAGTTTAAAGCACTCAACTTCAGAGGCTGAGAAGAAACTTCGAAATACTTGAGATGAGAGAAAAAGACACGATCATGTAGTAATTTTTTTGAGCTATGATGATAGTTAATGATACGAGGAACCTTGGAGAAGACATGTCTGAAGCCAAAGTGGTGGAGAAGATACTTCGAATGCTTCTTAAGAAATTCACCTACATTGTATGCGCAATAGAAGAGTCTAATGACATCAAAGAATTATCGGTTGATGAATTACAAAACTCTTTGTTGCTTCATAAGAATAATTATTCAAAGCATTATGGAGAAGAACATGCTTTGAAGATGAAAGAAGGAATATGACGTGGAAACGATGTACAAAACTGAGGAAGAGGTGCGTATCAAGGTGGAAGATGAGGTCAATGAAGAGGATACACAACGTTTAGTAAATAAAATGTTGAGTTCTACAAATGTCATAAGTTAAGGAACTTCAATAATGAGTTTCCTAGTTGGGATCCAATAGTAAATTATGCACAACTAGAGGAAGATGTGCTACTTGTGGCACAAGTAACACTTACCAAAAAAGAAGATGAACAACTATGGTACCTTGAGACCGATTGCAGCAACCATATGTGTGCAATAAATGAGTGGTTTAGTGAGTTTGATGACAATTTTAAGCAAGATGTTAAGCTGGGAGATTATAAAAGAATACAAGTAGATGGAAAGGGAAATTCGAGGGTAGAAATTAATGGTATGACACAAGTTATTTCATCTATCTACTATGTTCCGGGACTAAAAAACAATTTGTTTAGCATTGGTCAACTTCAGCAAAAGGGATTGAAAATCATTATTGACGAAGATTTTTGTAAAGTGTGGCATAAAAAACAGTAAAGGTTGATCATGCAATCAACAATGTCCACAAACAGGATGTTTGTGATTCTCGCAAAGGTGAAAGAAGTAGAAGCGAGATGGAGTTAAATCATTCACAAAATCCGGCTGATAGTGAAGATGAAATTTGGCATAGAAGGTTCGGCCATTTAACTCATGTTTCTTGTGATAAAGAGTAGGAATATACCAGTGAAAATTCGAAAGAAGAGCTAGAGGCCGATCAAGTAAATCCAGAAGAAGAAGCAAACAATCGAGATCAAAGATGATGAGTCCGAATTCAGCATGACTCCCCGGAAGGGTAAATCAGTCTAAGTCTCTCCGAACACCGGACAGACTACAAGGACATAAATCGGACAAATCACTTCCGGACAGATTACTTTGGACACTATAAACTTAAGACTGTTCGAACTATGACTAAAGTACTAAAAAACCTAAACACTTCCTGACTAAGCTACTTGCTCTCCTGCTTAGAGCTCATGGGTCTTTAATCATGACTCGGGTCCATTAAACATGACCCGAAAGCCCATAAGGGCCCAAACATCATACTATAAATACCCAACCACCAGCATTAACTATGGGTAATGAGAATTAACTGCTACCAGGCTGCTTAATCATCTCTCTACACCCATACACCATCGTTAAACACCCATACACCACCGTTAAACACCCATACACCACCGTTAAACACCCATACACCACCGTTAAACACCCATACACCACCTTGAAACTCCACTTGAAATTACTAGCCTACCCTCAGGCAATTATTATCCTAACCAAATTGGCGACCACAGTGGGAGGCGACGGTGCCTGAATCAAGCATTCAAAACCAGCTAAAAAACTCTGTCCGAATGAATCCGGACAATCCAGAAGTGCCACCAGCTTTGCTCGAAGTGGTGGGAGAGAATGACGAGTACAGTATCGAAGAGCGTGACAGGCTGAGGGCTGAAATAGAAGCTTTGAAGGCTGAAAAGGCCAAGATAGGCGTGAAAGAAAAATCCAAAGCATCAGCTGCTCATCATACCGACAACCCTAGAGAGCCTGAGGCTTCGAAAACTCATGTGAGCACCAAAACGACACATGCCAGTTCTAAAAAGTCTCACCGGTCCAAGCCTGTGGAGAGCTCTGACTCAAGCTCAGAATCTTCAGGCAGCTCTTCGGACAGTGAGGGAAATGAAAAATACTTGTCCTCTAGCAGCGATGAGGGTCGAACCAAGAAAAAGCAAAAGCAGGTTAAGAAATATTCAAGAAAAAGAGATCACCACGGAAGAATGAAAAGGCATATTGGAAAGCGGTCATCTCACCACCGGAGGTACATGGACAAGATGCTGATGGATCCCTTTGCTTTCCACGATGAGCCAGGTATCTTTGCAACTCCCAATGAGGATACTGTGTTCAGTCGTGGAAGGAATTGGAGGCAGTCTCCACTGTCTTTTAAAATCCTGTCCGGAAACCTCCCCAAGAGGTTTGACAGTACTAAGATGGAGAAGTACGATGGCAGTACTGATCCGGACAATCATCTGGAGCAATTCAAGAACTTCATGATGAACTTTGATGACGATGATAAACTACTGTGTAGGGCATTCTCCCAATATTTTACGGGGAGTGCTCTGAAATGGTACAACAGCCTGCCTCAAGGTTGTATTAAAGATTTTGATACGTTTTGGGTGGCCTTTCGAAGGCAGTTTGTAGGGAGTAAGGAGCTGAAGGGCAATGGCGACACAATAATCCATTGTGCCCAGGATCCAAATGAGTCCTTGAAGGAGTACATAAGTCGTTTTGTGAACACAAAGAATGGGTTGGCTGATTGCTTCGAACAGGTGGCAATAGCATCCCTAAGGCAAGGTTTGAACCCAGGCAATCTGGCTGATTCGGTGACCAGAAAGAAGGCCATGACCTGGGGGGGATTGGTAAATCAGGTTGGCAAGTAAATAAACGTTGATGAAACAAAGAAAACCAGGGTGCACAGACAGGTGAGATCCACCCCGGTGGCACCAACTCCAAATCAAAACCAGTCCGGGAACAAAGTAAGAGAAACCGGACAGGGGCATGGTAGGGCAAAAGCTCAGTCTCAGCCAGCTGCTCCTGCCCAAAGTCAGCAATCTAGAAACAAAAGAGGGCCATGGGTCCAACCAGAGTGGTTTGCAGAATTCAAAGAAAGTATGGCCACCATTTTTGATAAAACAAAAGATGAGGTGCATTACCGGAGACCGGCAACCTTGCAGTCTCCCAGAGAGCATCGTAACAACTCCTTTTGCCAATATCACAATGATATTGGCCATACCACTGATGATTGCATAGCATTGAAGCAAGAGGTTCAGAACTTGATTGAAAGGGGAAAGTTGGGAGCATACGTTAAGAGAAAAGGAGGTAACATGCCTGACAACACTCACCGGGTTGGTCCAAGTAATGCTGCCCCAGAGGGGGCCATAGTCATAGTTGAAAGGTTTGATGTGGATTCTGAGTACTTGGATCCTGATCCAACTCGAAACAGGGTGGGTGCTATAGAGGAATGTTCTAGGTCGGTCTCCGGGCTCATTAAATTCTTTGAGTCACTTACAATTTTCGGAGGGGACTCTATGACAGCTCCTACTGCTTCTTCGAGAAAGAGGCATGTTCATAATTTAGCCTCCCAGCTAGAAGGAGGTATGACATCTTATCAGTCACCAAACTCATTCCCATTCATAGTCTTTGATAAGGATGATTTGAGAGACATTGCTGGCCCTCATGAGGATGCTGTTGTCATAGGAGCATCTATAGGGGCAATGAGATAAAGCGAATTCTGGTGGATACTGGAAGCTCTGCCAATATCCTTTTCTTAACCACTTACAAGAAAATGAAAAATCCAGCTGTGATTCAAAAGTCGGACAGATCAATCGTGGGCTTCACGGGCAGCTCAGCCGATGTCATCGGAGAATTTGAAGAAGAGGTGTTATTGGGCAGGGGCCCTTTCAAGAAAATGGTTAGAATACTCTTTATCGTGGTGGATTGTCCCACTTGCTACAATGCTATACTAGGGAGATCTTGGCTCTCTAGGATGCATGCAGTGGCTTCAACAGTCCATCAGTGCTTAAAGTATGCTGTTCAGGGACAGGTTGGGGTTGTCCGGAGCAGCCAAAAGATTGCAAGAGAATGCTATGCCACTGCCTTGGCTCCTCGAACGCTGGGGGCAGTCCGTATAAACGATCAATAGCAGTTTGAGGGTCTTTCTGGGGGTGAGGGTGAAATTGATGACCCCAGAGAGACCCCTAGAGTGTTGATTCCAATTGAAGAGGTTGAAACACACTGTTTGGAAGAAAGAAAAAGTGTCAAGATAGGGTCCAAGATGCTACCAATGTTGAAAGAAGAGATGTTGAAATTCTTGAAAGACCATCAGCACGTTTTTGCTTGGTGCAATGCTGATGTTACTGGAGTTCCATCAGAGGTGATATCCCATCACCTATCTGTCCGGAGAGATGTGGCACCAGTGGTTCAAAAGAGAAGAGCTTTCTCAAAAGAAAAGGCTGATGTCATAGTACAAGAGGTTGACAGACTCACAAAGATGGGGCACATCAAAGAATCTCAATACCCTTTGTGGACTGCCAATCCTATCCTGGTAAAAAAGAAAAATGGCAAATGGCGCATGTGCATTGACTTCACAGATCTTAATAGAGCTTGCCCAAAAGATTTATATCCGGTCCCCCGGATAGATCAGCTAGTAGACTCTACTTCTGGGAACAAGCTGCTCTCCTTCATGGATGCCTTCTCCGGGTCCAATAAGATTCAAGTATATCCAAAAGATCAAGAGCATACCACGTTTGTCACTGATAGGGGTCTACATTGCTACAAGGTGATGCCTTTTGGCTTGAAAAATGCTGGGGCTACTTATCAAAGGTTAGTCAACAAGGCATTTGCTGATCAAATTGGAAGAAATATGGAGGTTTACATTGACGATATGATGGTGAAGAGTGTGGATGAGCAGCTAAACTTATCCGACCTCCGAGAAACTTTTGCCAACTTGGTAAAAGTGAATTTAAAGTTAAACCCTGAAAAGTGTGTTTTTGGAGTACAGTCCAGGAAATTCTTAGGGTATATCATAAGTGAGCATGGAATACAGCCCGATCCGGATCAGTTGAATGCTCGTTTCCAGATGGAACCTCCTCGAAACATTAAAGAAGTACAGCGGTTAACGGGGAGATTAGCTGCCTTAAACAGATTCATCTCGAGGTCTTCGGACAGGTGTGCTCCTTTCTTTCAAACTTTGAAGGGTGCGAAGGGGTTCGAGTGGACCCCGCAGTTTAATGAGGCATTCAATGAAATCAAGAAACATCTTTCCTCTCCCAAAACTTTGTTCAAACCAGTTGATGGGGAGACTCTTATTGTGTATCTGGCCGTTTCAAGTTGTACCATCAGTGCTGTGTTGGTAAGAGAGGTCGATGGGTGTCCCTACCCAGTGTACTACATCAGCAAAAGCTTGATTGATGCTGAGAGGCGTTACTTGAAACTCGAAAAACTGGCGTTAGCTCTGGTGATAGCTGCAAGAAAGATGAGGCCTTACTTTCAGGCTCATCCTATCATCGTCCGGATATCTTTCCCTTTAAAGAATGTCCTTCAAAAAGCAGACATTTCGAGCAGAATGACTAAGTGGTCAGTAGAGTTGGGGGACTTCGACATAGACTTTGCTCCCCGGACAGCGGTAAAAGCCCAAGCAGTGGCTGATTTCCTGGTTGAATTCCACTCTGATAGGGATTCGGAGCAAGCTACTGATACAAAAAACAAGAAAGTCTGGATCGTCCGAGCAGATGGTGGATCTAGCACTATGGGATGTGGTGCAGGAATATGTTTAACTTCCCCTTATGGAGACAGCATGTATCAAGCTATTTGTTTTGCTTTCAGGGCATCTAATAACGAGTCCGAATACGAAGCAGCTATAGCTGGTTTGAAGTTGGCCCACATCTGTGGGGCTAAAAGGGTCAAGCTACTAAGTGACTCCCAGTTGCTTGTCCACCATGCCTTAGGCCAATCTGAGGCTAGAAAGGAGCAGTTGGTCAAGTATTTACTCCTCCTCAAAAATGAAGCGTTAAAGTTTAAAGCTGTTGTCTATGAGCACATTCCCCGGGCAGAAAATGAGCTAGCAGACTCATTGGCAACAATAGCATACACGGAGTCCTACCCATGGATCCATGTGCTTGAAAGCCCCTCAATTCAACTTAGTAAGAGTGAAAAAGAGGAAGTTTTTGAAATACAAGTGAATCGGCCTCAAGACTGGAGATCTCCTCTCATACAATATATGTCCGATGGTATTGTGCCTTCAGATAAATCACAAGCCAGAACATTGAAACACAAGGCTCGTGGTTTCATTATGTTGAGAGAAGTGTTGTATAAAAAATCCTATAGTAAACCTCTCCTACGTTGTTTAGGGGATGATGAGTCACAAGTGGTCCTCTCCGAATTGCATGATGGTGAGGGATCAGCCCATTGTGGATTCAGAGCTTTAACAAGAAGAGTCTTACTCTCCGGATACTATTGGCCATCAATCATGAAAGATGCTAAGGAGCTGGTGAGAAGGTGTGATCCATGCCAGAGGTACAGCAATGAAATTCATGTACCAGCCATTCCTTTGGAGTCAATTTCTGAGCCCATCCCTTTTGCTCGATGGGGGTTGGACTTAGTAGGACCTCTCCCTGTGGCGTCCGGAGGGCGTAGAACTATAATTGTGGCCATTGACTACTTCTCAAAGTGGGTGGAAGCAGCTCCCCTGGCAGGGACAACATCAAAAGCTGTCATAAAATTCATTATGTCCAACATATGTTGCAGATTTGGTGTCCCACAGAAAATAACAACAGACAATGGGCCACAGTTTGACAATAGAGAAATGGAAAGCTTCTGTGCCTCAAGGGGTATACAGCATTGTTTTTCTTCACCTTTCCACCCACAAGCCAATGGGCAGGTTGAAGTGGCTAATAGAACTATACTGTCCGGTTTAAGGAAGAATCTAGAAGGGGCTGCTGGGAAGTGGCCTAGTTATCTGCAAGAGGTCTTGTGGGCCTACCGGACAACGCCTGGGGCTGCAACACAAGAGTCTCCCTTTGCCTTGGTCTATGGAATGGATGCAGTAGCCCCCATAGAGAAGATACTCCCTTCCTTTCGTGTTCATAACTTCTCCGGACATGCTAATGAGATGGCCATCAGAAATCAACTTGATTTAATAGAAGAAAGGCGGGTTAAAGCCTGCCTAAGAGTGGCACACTATCAGGGCTTGATGAGAAGCAGGTTTGCTTCTAAAGTTAAAAGAAGAGATTTCCAACCAGGGGATAAAGTATTACGGAAGGTCTTCTTGCATACTAAGGAAAAGCTCTTCGGAAAGCTGGCCCCAACCTGGGAGGGTCCGTATATTGTGGTTGAAAGAATCAAGCCTGGGACTTATTGGTTGGAAGACAAAGATGGCAGGGTTCTAACTCACCCTTGGAATATTGAGCACCTTCGAGTGTACTTGGAATAACACTTGTGTAAATATTTACTTGTTTAAACATCCATGTAAATATTTGGGGGCATACCTTCCCCTCTTCGGTGGCACGGGGAGCTTTCAATAAAATTTGATGCTTTCTTCAAAATTTTCTAAGTATTTTCAAAATTCTATCTCTTGTCATACTACCCGGACTGAAAGATCTAAGGGCTATTTAAACTCTAGCCGGAGAGTCTTAACACTCTCACAATGCAATAACTAAAAGCTACTTAAACTCCAGCTATCTAAACTAAAACAAATAATGAAAGAAGATGATGGTTGAGCAAAATAGAAACATTCATTCAACAACTTAAAATTGCCTTGGCCTTCCAAGGACTTTTGAACAAGTTAGGGTACAGCACAAAAAATCTGTCCGAATAATACCGGACACCACAACAAAAATAGTGCCTTGGCCTTCCAAGGACTTTAGTTGAGTAAAAGATAAATAAAGTACACCATAAATTAAGGTTGAGCCTTTGAAGATGGCTCACCCTCATCTACCTTCTTGCCTTTGATGTCGCTCCCCCCTTCGATTACTTTCTTGCCCTTGGGGTCATTCTCCTCTTCGCCTGGGATCTCTCCAGTCTTCTCTTCATTATCAGAAGAGGACTCACCGGAAAATCCTTCATCAACCATAGTATAAAATGGAAGGTCATCATCATCCACATAGAGCCATAAGTCCCCCAGGGTCCTCTTCGGGAATTTTTCGTGAAAAAGGAGAACCATATCAGACTTCACCCTTTGAACCATTAGCTCTTCGCTTTGTATCATCTCCCTGGCATAGGCATTGATCTTGGCCTTGATTGTGGCCTTTTGGTCCCTTACCAAAGCATACTTCTCTTCAGCAGCCTGAGTCACTGCATTTTCTAAAGCGATCTTGTCAGTGGTCAGGTTGGTGATGAGCTTCTCCTTTGCAGTGGTCTCTCCCCGTGAGACGGTGAGATCTTTTTCCATACCAGACAGCTTCTCCTGGAGATCTTTTATGGTTTGTTCTAGGGTGGCAATTTTTGTGTTGCTCTCATCATGACTCCTCTTCAGCTCCTCGTTTGCTTCCTTGAGCAAATCAGCGTTGGTGGTAGCAGTGCGGAGGTCTCCGGACAGCTTTTCCTTCTCAGACTTGAGGTCTTTGATGGTGTCCGCCTGACTCCGGACTTGCCTCTCTAATGTAAGAACTGGCTGCACATTACTAAGCAAGGAATGGGATATAGTGTCCTTCTCACTAGAAACCATGAAAGTCTTACCGTTAAAGTTGACCGTATTGGAGCTGCTCGGAGGGATGTAGGGCCCTGCGAACTCGTCTCTGGGGAGGCCAAGGAAATATTCACCAAGCCCACCCAGACCGGTGATGTCCACTTCATCCAAATTGAGCTCTCCCCCCTCGACTTCATCAGTGTGAAACTCTCTTGGGATCTCTTCGGCCAACGTTGGGTCAGAGGGGCCAGTGGGAAAAGAGGGCTCCGGATCTCGGAGAGCGAGCTCATCTCCTTGTGAAGTCTTTTTCTTCTTGACTACCCGGTCAGCGCTTTCACTTGCTTGCTTGCGAGTCCTCTTGGGATCCCTTGGAGGTTTTGGAAGGTCTACTTCCTGCCTCTCGGTCTCCTGCTCCACCACCTGCAAGAGGGTTGCATCATCGCCCGCCACCTTTTTGCCTCTTCTTCTGCCCTTCATTTTGCTTGGGGCTTTGGCCCGGGCAGGCAGGTAGAGTGTCCCATCCAGTTCGTGGGACCTTCTCAGCACAGTGTCTTCATCGGGCTGGGTGGTGAGCTCCTCCTAAGTTAGGTCTCTCCGACCTGTGGTGTTCCACATGTGAGACCTTGCTAAATTTCCAGGGGTGAAGGCCTTGTGGAATCGATTCTCCCAATTCTCTGCGGCCCAAGCATTGATTTTGCCACAGGTAGTCTGTCCGGCCTTTAGGTAGTCCCCGAACTCCTTTGGCAGCTCTGTTAAAACAAAAGAGAAACTGGTTAGTATAAACTTAACTTAAAGAAAAAGGAAAAGAGAGAAACGGACAGGAACTTAAAGTAAGAAACTTACGGTCACTCCTCCACCTACTCCTGAGGAGGCTTGGGTTCTCTCCGGCCTTGATTTTCTTGCCGTTTTCCCAGGCGCCACTAACGAAAAAGAATTGGCTCCTCCACTTTCTCTCTGATTCCAGGAGATCATCAACAGCCTTGAGATCGTTCCCCATGTTGAAATGGTAGAAGGGGAACTGGTGATGCTTGCAAAGGTTGGCTACTGCTGCGAACTCTTCCATAGGAAGAGGGATCCCAGACAATCTAGACGCCATGATACATGACATCAAAGTGAACCAGCCGTTGGGGCTTAGCTGAGTTGGGCAAAGCTTGACCAGATGGAAATACCGTACGATCTCTGGATCCAGTGGGAACATGAGTCCCCAATTAAATAGCTCCGTAAAGAAGACTATTTCATTCCGTTTGCAGTCCATTGGGGTCTTCGGATCAATGGGGATCCTTATCTTCACGTTTTCGGGGATCCCCCATTTTGTACGCATTCGACCCAGATCAGAGGTATGGATGAATGCATACTTGGTTTTCTGCAAGGCCAAGAGGTACTTAAGCTCGACTTTGTGAAAGCACTCTCCCCTCAAGGCACTCCGGCAGGTCCGGATGCCTCAAATACAAATTTTCCTTGCCCTTTTTGGCAACAACAGCAGTGGTATCAGCCTGTCTGGAGGACTCGGACTCAAAGGGGACCTCTTCAGTAGAGTCCTCCATTCTCTCCTCCATAATTGTTGGGGGAGCTTCTGTGGAAGTGGTCCGGGGAGGATTGAAGCTTGGCATAGCCTGCCCTCCGGACTGTTGACTGCCTGTATTCTTCTGACTTCTCACCTCAAGTTGGGTTTCAGAGGCAGAAGACTCTCTAGGGGGTACAGGGCTGCTGGCCTCCGGACCGGACGGCCTCTCTCGGGGAGCTCTAATGGGCACTCCAGACCCAGAATCACTATTTTTTGCCCCCGATTTTGAGGGAGTATTCTTCGAGGTTAGTCCCTTCACTAACCGGCTTGGCCTCTTAATCGTTAGCTTCTCCGGAGAGTGGTCAGAATCAGACCCCATAGCTATAAACGAAGAGGGTTTCCTGACACTTGTAGCGGTAACTCCTGGTTCAACAGCAGGTATTGACTCCTGAACTGAGGAACCAGATACTATGGGTGAGAGGGTGGATTGAAAGAGTTTTTTGGGCTTGGTACCTTTAGAGGAGGATGAGCCTCGATCAGATTCTGCAACAGAGGTGGCCGGTCTCTCAACAGGTGATGATGGTAGCCCTGCTGCTATTCGCCTTTCCTTCTCGACCTTTTGCGCTTTCTCCAACTCCGAAAGGTTGAGCCAACCACCTTTGATCAATGCTGTTCTTGCTGTAAACATAAAAAGCCAAGGAAATTTTTGTTCTAGAGAGAGAAATCTCTGATGAAATTTGCAGAGTAAAATTTGAGAGAGATAGTAAAACAGTGGAAAATGAATGTGAATTTATTGTAGATTTGAAAAAAGGAGTTGATTCCTAGGAGAATCTGAAAGGTTGGGCAATGATTAAAAGACGGCGCTGATGTCACTATTGGTAATTAAAGAGGTTACTTGTTAAAGAAGGTGGTGCGAAATTCAAGGTGAAAAAACGGCTGGAGTGGCCAATCAGAGAGCGACACGTGTCCCACTAACTCTAGCAAAAACCGTTTGGAATTCGTAAAGCTTAACCTGTCCGGGTATACCCACAGTTCTGTCCGAATTGAGAACCACTTCATTCATCGGACTGTTTTTCAGTTCTTTGACAAGGACACTTGCTCAAATACCTAAAAAAGGGGCTCCTGATGAGTCTGAAGTCAGCATGACTCCCCGGAAGGGTAAATCAGTCTAAGTCTCTCCGAACACCGGACAGACTACAAGGACATAAATCGGACAGATCACTTCCGGACAGATTACTTTGGACACTATAAACTTAAGACTGTTCGAACTATGACTAAAGTACTAAAAAACCTAAACACTTCCTGACTAAGCTACTTGCTCTCCTGCTTAGAGCTCATGGGTCTTTAATCATGACCCGGGTCCATTAAACATGACCTGAAAGCCCATAAGGGCCCAAACATCATACTATAAATACCCAACCACCAGCATTAACTATGGGTAATGAGAATTAACTGCTACCAAGCTGCTTAATCATCTCTCTACACTCATACACCACCGTTAAACACCCATACACCACCTTGAAACTCCACTTGAAATTACTAGCCTACCCTCAGGCAATTATTATCCTAACCAAAAGAGAAAGAATAGAAAATAGGAGTTCACAAACATGCGAAGGCATAGTCAACTGAGGTTGCAGCCGTGAAAAAAGAAATAAGAGAATCTAGTGCTAGTATAAAACAAAGCAGAATTTGGAGAATTATTCAAAAGCCAATTTGGATGAAGGATTATAAATCTAATAAGATGGGTTTATTTACAGTAGAAGACATAGAAGAAATAATAACACTGTTCATTGCTGGAGATGATCCAAAAAACTTTGAAGAAGCTGTGAGACACGAAAAATAGAAGAATGCAATGGGAGCAGAGATAAGATTGATAGAAGAAAATCTTACGTGGGAGTTGGGCTGAAGGAAGAGTAAACTGGAGCCGAGCGTATCCATTTTAGGGAAGGGATTGATAAATAAAGCTACGACCGAGTCTTTAGCCATGTTTGATGTTTGTTTTGGACAAGTCCAATAGAGATTGAGTATTTTTATTTTGTTGGGATCATTTAGCTTAGTTGCTAATATTTTGAAGTTTGTTGGAGTCTTTTTAGGAGTTTGTTTATTCAAGTTTGTTGGAGTCTTTTTAGGAGTTTGTTTATTTCAGTTTGTTGAAGTCTTTCTAGGAGATAGTTTACTCAAGTTTGTTGGAGTAATTTTAGGAGTTTGTTTACTCAAGTTTGTATGAGTCTTTTTTTAAACTCTGTATCGTCACTTTTAGTTTGAATAAGAGACTAAGAATTATTCAGGAATATTTTTGTTTCTGAAACCAACATTCATGATATGTTTGTATTTACGGTGTTACATATCTAATCTATCGACGTTCAATGATTTTTGCACGACATCGCCGTGATGGTAGATATGTAAAGTAATTCAATAGCAATCTTTGTATAAAAATAATCGAAAGATATGACGAAAAATAATGTCCCGAAAATCAAAATATTCACAAGAGCAAGTTATAATCATATCCTCCCATAACACAATATGTATTTGACTACGCTTGTCTTTTAGTATTGTAACTTAAATTCATCAAAAATCCAAAAGCACTTGGGTATCGTTACCAAGCAATACACATCCAAAAAGAATTGTTTTACCTTGATTAGGTACGCTAGCAAAAAATATGAACGACATTGTATAGTTGTTTACCTTGTATGTAGTATGAAAAACAACTTTATCTTCAAAATTTTGATACCAATAAAAACAAGATTAAGGTGACCAGAATAAATGTTCAAGCCTATTTTCTTCATCCATCTTAAAAGCATATCGGAATTTCTGAGTTCTTTTTTTCTTTTGAAATTTTAAAATATTATAAATATTGATAACATCATCTTCAGCTTGTAATCTTTTATTTTTTGTATAAAAATTATGAATACTTTTATACAAAAAATAAATAAATTTGTACATGTTTAACATTATAATTAATGATATTATAACAAGTGAAAAAGACGCATTCTCTTAATCGAGGTATTTATGAGTTTCAAATTACATACGACTTACCAAATATAAAAAGACAAGGTAATGATAAAACTAAAACTCATACTTAAAAAATATAGTGTATCACACTTGTGAAACATATAATTATATAGTCTTTCATGTGATATATTATCTTGAAAAATATTATGGAAAATGGTATTTGCAAAACATCGAATATTAAATTTGGTGTGTTAAATTTCGAAACATTAATTTTTTTATTGTGAAATGTTATATTATGATATATCGTATAATGACTTGTAAAATGTGATATATTAACCTTGTGAAATATATTGTTACATATGTAATTTTATTTTTTATGTCACGGGATATTAGTTACAATTATACATTTATAATATTGGTTTGAGATTAGGGAGTCTTGTATATATAAAAAAGGTCACATGCCCATTTGGATACAATTTAACTTAAGAGATATATTGATATTTTCTTAATATTAGTGTAACCTCCCTTCCCACATTACCGAGGTGTTCATAGAGAAATGCAATCCATAAATCAATACCCTTCATTTTCGAGTCGGTAAATTGACCATCACGTTAATGTGCATGTTATTATCGCGTTGAGGGTCACCGGTAATGTTATTAAAGTTTTGGAAAAAATCCTAAAGTGGAGCTTCACTATTAGGTTATTTATCCTTTTGGGTTTAACATTCAAAGAATTGTGTAATAAGATTGGACAACGAAAAGGTATTATAACAAGTTTGAATTATCCCCGCATAATGTCTAACAACACTAAATACGACGACAACAACCCCAAAATTATTTATAACAACGTGACTTACATGACACATAATTACCATAATTTGGGCAAAGCTTCTAAACACTTAAGGAAGACAATGTGTGGTAGCGCATATACTAAAGTTCACCTTCAATTTTTTAATTATCGATGAATTTCTGGTTCCATTCCAAACAGTTTTTTTGGTTACTTAATTTCCAACTTCAGCACTCAAGTTCCAGCTTCAACACTCACGTTCCATCTTTAACATTAAAGTTCCCGCTTCAACACTTAAGTTTTAGTTAAGTTAATTTTGTAAGTCTCGGCAGTGCTCTTGCCTTTAAGCTTCAACAAATGTCTCAACAGAGCTCTTGCCAGATTCATTTTAATCCTGCTTTGACATTAATTTTTTATTTGAAAACTAAAAATAGCTTAAATGAACATTTGATTTGTAATTCACTTCATATCCATACTAGATTAAACTTGGTTAAAAAACAAATACTTTTTCAATATTTTGTATAATAAATTTATATTTAAAGTGATTCTCGTGAAGGAATACGGTTTGGAGTGATGAAGATCACACAAAATAGAGTTTTAAAGGTTGGATGAAGGTTTTTATGGTGGTAGTTGAGAATGGTGATGATGGAAAGTGAACTAAGATATATTTTAATGAAAGTAAGTGAATAAAGGTTAGTTAGCGATAAAATAGGGGAGTCGTTAGCGGGGAAGATACTTAAGTGCCTTAAAAGTTTTGGATAGTAGTTAGTCCCTTGACTATCCGCTTTCGTGATAGATAGTCTTTCGCTTAAAACCGTCTGGTTTTAGTCTATTGAGTATCCATTTTGGATAAATTTAGTCCCCCGTGTGTGTTGACTATCCATTTTTTATAAATTTAGTCCCTAAATAAACATGCGTGAGTGACTAACTTTATCCAAAGCCGGATGATTTTTAGTCGATGGAGTATATGTTATGAAAGTAGATAGTTAGGGGGTTAATTATTGTTCAAAGCTTGTTTTAAATTTGAGAGAGTTTAAATATTTAGCTTAATATTATTATTTTACTTAAGAATCAAATGATTCTCTCTCTCTATATATATATATATATATCTTATTGTATTTATCGACATGAACTTAGGTTAGGAGCTTTAGTGAGGTTTGAATTTAAGTCGATGATCTTATAATATGAAATATATTTCTTTAGCCTTATATTTTTAAGTTTCAGCCAAATGTCTTATGATAAAAGACGAAGCTAAATGGATATTAGCCTTTACATTTTATGTATTTATTTTTGCGGGTTTAAGACTAAGTTCCTGCTTAGTCTTTGCGAGAGAATTGAGGAATGAATATAATATTAAAGTGTTTTATTTTGTTAGGAAATTTAATGTCTACCTTTGGTGTAGTTCTGCCTAAGCCTATGTAATTGTCAGTCTTGAAGTTGAAGGTTCCTGCTCATTAATTTTCTATTGAGCTGAACTACTGACCAATTATGGCTAAAATTGTGAGGGTCTTAAGGTCTTCTGGTTTTATCACCTCATTAAAAATCCTTCCTCGGTCTAAACATCCTTTGAGAACAAGAAGCTACATTTTATCAAAGGGATATAGTACAAGTAAAATTAGTATTCCATATATTTTTTATTTATCTTACTCGGTTTATGATTAGTAAGAAATTGAGAATATATGCTTTGAAAAAATTACTTCACGTTCCTTGTGTAGATGTGAAAGTAGCTCTTTAGTTATTTTAAATTATAAAGGAATGACTAATAGTTGAAGTTGTATTATTTCACATGTACCTTAAAACTTAGTGTTTTAACGTGCCCGAGACTTTTACATTGGAAACCTTTTTGGTAAAGACTTCTCATACTTTTGTTATAATTTTTATAACTTTTTCTTATTGGAAAGACAAAAAATAGGAATCGTTAAATTAATATATTAACGAGGAGTTTGTTTTACACGCTTTGAAAATTTGGAGAGTTGCCTTATACGTGTCACAACGTGTAAATGTGTCATTACTTTCTCACACATGATTTTGCCTATTTAGCTTTTCTCCTTATACTCGTTAAATCTCGTTAAATCCTAGCCACTAATCTATAAAATAATTTAAGCCATTTATTTTATACAAAATAAAAGGTTTTGGTTTACTAACTTTTCTTTGAAAACTCTATTTCTTCTTTATTCTATTATTTTTTACGTTTTCACCATTTTTCTCTCTTTGAAGTTTTTTCGTTCTCTTTTTCATATCTCAACCTTTTTGCTTAAATTTTATCATCTTAGTATACTCATTTCGCTCTAGTTTATATTATTTCTTGTTTAAACACTTTCTTCCCAAAAAATTGCGAAAAAGAAGAATGCACACACTCGTGATGATAAATATTAAGCCTTTGATTATTACAATCTGGATCATAATCCATCTTTTGAGAATTATTCATGGAATCACTATGATGGAGAGATGGTTGTGATGAGAAATTATAGAATCCCATAAAGCTACGGGTAATGTTGTCTCGGAAATTAAACCTTTTAATCATAATACCATAATTACCAACTTTCAATAATGAGAATCCATGTACTTCTATTCTAGTAGTATCTAACTCTATTGGAGTTCCCGAAATATAAAATGTGGTTCCTCACTATTGAACCCAAAAAACGTCCCTTCTTCCATTTTGGTTAAAGTGAAAACTAAATGGGCTAAAAATCATGAGAAATAAACATGAACTTATAATAACGACATTAACGGGTAAAAAACGGAATCATTTTAAAAATAAAAAGTATATTATATTAATGAATAAGATCTCTTTAGGAAGAAACTTGAATGGGTAAACCCTGGTGGTGTTGAGATTTAAATTCCAAAGTATAGAGAAACTCATCCTCATGTTGGAGTTGATAAAGTAGTATTTGTTTTACTTATTTTTTTAATATTAGGCTTCGATATCGTCTTAGTGATGACTTGTTTTTGCATGTGCTTCATTCATCTAGTTCTGAATGGGTAAGAACTTTGATATATTCGATTATCATATCTCTTTTATTCTTTTATTCATATAACATTAAATACTTCTTAGCATGGATGCACTTAGCTGCATAACAAGAAACCTCTAATACTACCTAATAATTTTAAGTGGTGTCATAAGTTTCAATAATCTGTCATTTTTACAAGATGTCGAAGAAAATGTTCGTTTTATATGCTTAGAAAGTGGAAAATATGTGAGAATAAGAATAAGTTTATAGTCTCTCGGTGTTGGAAATCGACACATGAGTATTTTCTATTTTTCTTTTATTATTGTGCTTTATTATAATGTCTTCTTTATTCATGAAACTTTATTGTATTCAGATTTTCTACACACTCACTTTGTACAATTGGAGAGGGTATATTACAAACATATTCACGAAGATAAAAATCAATAGTATTCTACTTGTTGGGTTTGTTAGGCGGTGGACCAACAATTATCATAGGATCATGGTGGCTCAGAAATTTATGTATAGTGAGTTATGACATGGTCCAACTAGAAATGTTACGCTATATCTTGAGTGTTGTAGCCACTATTATTTTCAGACCCCTTGTATGTCATAGTAGCCAGATTCAAGTATGATGTAACTTTTTCTCTTCTTGGATCTTCTCAACCTAATGTTGCAAATTTTAAGAAGAAGAAATTTCACTGAACATTCCCCTTCCATGAAATCTTGGGCAACCCTTCTTAGTATAAAACTAAGTTTATTTGGGATATACATGCATGTCAGTAGAAAGCCAATTTGAAGTGTTAAATCTCAAAATGGTAAGCCAACCTTATGTCCAAGTTTCCAACCATTCACCCACTAAGGCTGCTAAAATTCAAGTGGTTGGTCCTAATGTTACAACAATAACTTCTCTTATGAAGGTATCTTATTCAAAATCGGCAATCAATAAATTCTCTATTATTGTTGATCATCCTTCTACCAAGGAAGTTGGTATAAAACTACTCATGAATGCCATTCATGTGAGATTGTTTAATTTCTTTGGATGTAAGATTTCTTAAAAATTTGAACCACGTTAAATATCGTCTCGTGTGTTTGGTTTTACTATGGTTTCTTTAATTTATTGCTCATATTTTATAAGGGAATTAGATCATTCTTTCGTAAGTTAGTTTAATTGTATATCGATTCTTGTCACGATATATTAGTGTACTGGTTTGATCCCTAACAATATGTTTCCAAAATTTGCAAGTCTTTTTTTTGCCTTTCCTCATTTTTGTTTTTTGGACGAACCTTTGTATTTGAAAGTGAGGGCAATGAACATGAACAAAATCGTGATCACTACTTCATTGTTCATTGAAGAATAAAGGTAAGACCAAGTATTTAGCCATGTTTGATGTTTGTTTTGAACGAGTCAAATAGAGATTGAGTCTTTCTATTTTATAGGGACCATTTAGCTTACTTGCTAAATATTCAAAGTTTGTAGGAGTTTTTTTAGGAGTTTGTTTATTCAATTTTGTTGGAATATTTTTAGAAGTTTGTTTATTCAAGTTTGTTTGAGTCTTTCTATGAGTTAGTTTACTCAAGTTTGTTGGAGTCTTTTTAGGAGTTTGTTTACTCAAGTTTGTTAGAGTCTTTATTTAAACTTTGTATCGTTACTTTAAGTTTGAATAAGAGATTATGAATTATTCAGAAATATTTTGTTTCTGAAACCAACAAGTGGTATCATAGCTTGCTTTCTCAGAGAGTGTGTCTGAAGAGTGAAAATGAGCGGTAGAGAAAGGTTGTTAAGTATACCGAAATTCGATGAAGATTATGAGCATTGGGAAATGCTCATGGAGAATTTCTTAAGATCGATAGAATTGTGGGAGCTTATAGAAAAATGAATCACAAAACCTAGAGACAACGTGGTATTGACACAGGTTCAAAAGAGTGAGCTGGTGATGATGAAACTTAAGGATATGAAGGTGAAAAAATTACTTGTTTGCATCTTTGGATAATATAGTACTCAAAACGATTGCAAAGAAGATTATATCAAAGAAAATTCGGATGTCGATAAAGACAAAGTTTTAGGGAAATAAAAGATTTTAAAGCACTCAACTTCAGAGGCTGAGAAGAAACTTCGAAATACTTGAGATGAGAGAAAAAGACACGATCATGGAGTAATTTTTTTGAGCTATGGTGATAGTTAATGATACGAGGAACCTTGGAGAAGATATGTCTGAAGCCAAAGTGGTGGATAAGATACTTCGAATGCTTCTTAAGAAATTCACCTACATTGTATGCGCAATAGAAGAGTCTAATGACATCAAAGAATTATCGGTTGATGAATTACAAAGCTCTTTGTTGCTTCATAAGAAGAATTATTCAAAGCATTATGGAGAAGAACATGCCTTGAAGATGAAAGAAGGAATATGACGTGGAAACGATGTACAAAACTGAGGAAGAGGTGCGTATCAAGGTGGAAGATGAGGTCAATGAAGAGGATACATAACGTTTAGTAAATAAAATGTTGAGTACTACAAATGTCATAAGTTAAGGAACTTCAATAATGAGTTTCCTAGTTGGGATCAAATAGTAAATTATGCACAACTAGAGGAAGATGTGCTACTTATGGCACAAGTAACACTTGCCAAAAAAGAAGATGAACAACTATGGTACCTTGAGACCGATTGCAGCAACCATATGTGTGCAATAAATGAGTGGTTTAGTGAGTTTGATGACAAGTTTAATCAAGATGTTAAGCTGGGAGATTATAAAAGAATACAAGTAGATGGAAAGGGAAATTCGAGGCTAGAAATTAATGGTATGACACAAGTTGTTTCATCTATCTACTATGTTCCGGGACTAAAAAACAATTTGTTTAGCGTTGGTCAACTTCAGCAAAAGGGATTGAAAATCATTATCGACGAAGATTTTTGTAAAGTGTGGCATAAAAAACAGTAAAGGCTGATCATGCAATCGACAATGTCCAAAAACAGGATGTTTGTGATTCTCGCAAAGGTGAAAGAAGTGGAAGCGAGATGGAGTTAAATCATTCACAAAATCCGGCTGATAGTGAAGATGAAATTTGGCATAGAAGGTTCGGCCATTTAACTCATGTTTCTTGTGATAAAGAGTAGGAATATACCAGTGAAAATTCGAAAGAAGAGCTAGAGGCCGATCAAGTAAATCCAGAAGAAGAATCAAATAATCGAGATCAAAGAGAAAAAATAGAAAATAGGAGTTCACAAACATGCGAAGGCATAGTCAAATGAGGTTGCAGCCGTGAACAAAGAAATAAGAGAATCTAGTGCTAGTATAAAACAAAGCAGAATTTGGAGAATTATTCAAAAGCCAATTTGGATGAAGGATTATAAATCTAATAAGATGGGTTTATTTACAGTAGAAGACATAGAAGAAATAATAACAATGTTCATTGCTGGAGATGATCCTAAAAACTTTGAAGAAGCTGTGAGACACGAAAAATAGAAGAATGCAATGGGAGCAGAGATGAGATTGATAGAAGAAAATCTTACGTGGGAGTTGGGCTGAAGGAAGAGTAAACTGGAGCCGAGCGTATCTATTTTAGGGAAGGGATTGATAAATAAAGCTACGACCGAGTCTTTAGCCATGTTTGATGTTTGTTTTGGACAAGTCCAGTAAAGATTGAGTATTTTTATTTTGTTGGGATCATTTAGCTTAGTTGCTAATATTTTGAAGTTTGTTGGAGTCTTTTTAGGAGTTTATTTATTCAAGTTTGTTGGAGTCTTTTTAGGAGTTTGTTTATTTCAGTTTGTTGAAGTCTTTCTAGGAGATAGTTTACTCAAGTTTGTTGGAGTAATTTTAGGAGTTTGTTTACTCAAGTTTGTAGGAGTCTTTTTTTAAACTCTGTATCGTCACTTTTAGTTTGAATAAGAGACTAAGAATTATTCAGGAATATTTTTGTTTCCGAAACCAACATTCATGATGTGTTTGTATTTACGGTGTTACATATCTAATCTATCGATGTTCAATGATTTTGCATGACATCGCCGTGATGGTAGATATGTAAAGTAATTCAATAGCAATCTTTGTATAAAAATAATTGAAAGATATGACGAAAAATAATATCCTAAAAATCAAAATATTCACAAGAGCAAGTTATAATCATATCCTCCCATAACACAATATGTATTTGACTACGCTTGTCTTTTAGTATTGTAACTTAAATTCATCAAAAATCCAAAAGCACTTGGGTATCGTTACCAAGCAATACACATCCAAAAAGAATTGTTTTGCCTTGATTATGTACGCTAGCAAAAAATCTGAACGACGTTTAACTTGTATGTAGTATGAAAAACAACCTTATCTTCAAAATTTTGATACCAATAAAAACAAGATTAAGGTGACCAGAATAAATGTTCAAGCCTATTTTCTTCATCCATCTTAAAAGCATATCGGAATTTCTGAGTTCTTTTTTTCTTTTGAAATTTTAAAATATTATAAATATTGATAACATCATCTTCAGCTTGTAATCTTTTATTTTTTGTATAAAAATTATGAATACTTTTATACAAAAAATAAATAAATTTGTAAATGTTTAACATTTTCTTTAAGTTCCATTACTCTACTTATTTGTTTAATTGAGAGTGTCTCTTCTTTAATTAAAAATATTATATTTTCATCTTCTTTGGTAACAATATGGTTACTAGAAATTAAATAAATTTTAGAAGAGAACAACAATGTATTGATATGATCTAACAACTCATTCTTTTTTAAATATATCAATTGATCTTCTTAAAATAATTTGTATATGGGAATTATAACCACGTTTAGATGAAAAATATTTCTTTTTTGTTTATATCAGACTAAAATATTAAATGTTGTTTACCTATTCTATAACAATTAAAATCACGGCATACCTTACTTCTATTTTTTGCATCGAACCAACTTTTTTAATAAAAAAATCCTCGTTGACTAGCAAATTTTTGATAAAAATCATAAGCTTCTTCCTCATCTGAGAATTTTTTACCAATAAATAGTAGATACATACATTTTTCTTGGTTCTCGATAAATTATTCTTCTAAAAAATGCATTATCCTTAAAAAATTATGCATAAATTTATTTCAATATATTCTTCATTTTCAGTAATAGCGTTATAGTAAAAAAATTTATTTTGGGTAACTTTAACAACGAAAGAGTATGATGAAAACTAAAAAATAAAAATAGAAAATATACATGTTAATATGAAAGGATTAAAGTTTGAATAATTATTTAAGAAGAGAGAAAACCTAAAGTTGGGATAACGATATCTTAAGAGATCACATGTAATAATTTTATTCTTTTAGTTAATGTTAAATAATATTTATAATAGTTACTTCCTCGTACTATAATAATATATAATTGTTTTTAAGAAGTGATAACATAATATAATTGTTTTAGCATATTTTAAATATTTTTCTTTCAAATATCAAAATAAGTATTATAAAGATTTAATTTAAACTAACTAATAAAATAATATAAAATTTATTATCATTTTGTAATATTAATTTACCAATAATCATTCAATATTAGATTTATTTACCAATAACCACCTAATATTTAATAAAGTTCGGATAACTACTCATAATTGAATGGGTTAGGTTAAAATGAGACCCATTTTTGTCCGAACAAAACCTCCAACCTAATTATTGTTTCAAAAAATTTGAATTGTTCAAAATACTTATATCTTACAAAAAAAAACTCTACTTTGAGCTTAATTATCCATATTTTTATCACACACACTATCACTACCAAGTAAGAAACACTAAATCTAATAGAAAGACATACTTAAATCTATATAAATACTTTAATACTTTATAATTTATAAAATTACTTAATGGATGTACAGTTGTGATATAAATACAATAAAAATGTACATTTTTTATATAAATATAATAACTATGTACATTTCTTATACAAATTCACGTTCTTGCGCTTTGTATTCGTCATCTAATTTTTCATGTTCAGGAAGCGAACTAAGAACAATTGAAAGCTCATTACAAAAATATAATTACCACCATTTAATATATCCTTAAATATTTGGCCAAATCTAACAAAAATACAGCCAATCGTAGATATAAAACTAACCTAGGCTATAGAACTAACTAGAAATAAAAAAAACTACAAATATGGAATAATTCGATTTTTCATACAAAATTTTCAACCCTAAATATCATTAAAAATATATATCAAAATTGGAAAAAAAAAATCAATAGCTAAAGGATACATACCTTAACAACGTTATGGAATCAGATTTTGAAAATCTTAATTCTTTTGAAGTGGATATTTTGAGAGATTTATGGTTTGTGTAGAGAGTTTAGGCTAGAATTTGAAAAAAATAAGAGTTTTATTGTACATGTGAATTTTGTTGTTAAATAAGTCTCATTGTGTGAAAAAACAAGATATAACTTTTTTTTGTGAAAATAAGTGTTCATTGAGTATAAAACAACTAACTTTTTGTAGTTGCAAAAATATGTGCATTATTTTGTTGAAAAAACTTAAATAAAAAATGTTAAATTTTGGTCACAAAATTAATCTTGACAAATAAATTATGTACCAGTTGCAGAAGTACGTGTAATTTGGTTGCTAAAAAGTAACATTATTCAGTTGCAAAATTACGTGTAATTTGTTTGCGAAATCTAAAAATAAATATCACTCATGAATTTCGTTTTGGTCATTTTTAATAAATAAAATATGTGTTTTCGGTATTTATTTTGTAAATATTTACTTTACACATGGTTATCAAAGGTATTGTTGGAATAATTTATAGCACAAAATCTAAGTGGTTATCGGTACTTTAATTTCTAACCGGATGGTTATTAGTAATTCTCTCATATTTTAATATATAAAACCAGATATCTTATAGGGTTTAGTACCGATTAAGACCTGAAAATAAAACTATTATCCACTCAAGATCCTTGTTTTCAAATATCTCTAAGAAATGCCTATCTAACTCCTTTATTTACCATTTAAGACCCAACTATCTTTTATAATATCCAAAATACCCTTAATAAATTATATAAAAGATTTTATATTTTTATTGACTTTTTATGCTTCTTTTTTTACCCTAATAATAATGTGGTTCTTTCTCTCTCTACATAAATAATATACCATAGTTGCAGTTATACTTATCTTTCAATTCTTAGTTTCTTTTTGTTGTTTTCATATGATTTTCTTCGTATTTTTTATTTGATTTCGACGTTAAATTTTAAATTATTTTCATATAAGTCAATGTTTTGCAAATTTCATATCTTTAAGTTTCTAACTATATTTTTACTCGTGAATTTGGTATTTTATATATTTTTACTTTGATTTGTAGTTGAAATATTGTATTGATTTAGGTTTTACTCGTTTTTATTTTTTTCGATTTTCTGTAAAATATCGTTGAGAAAGGTTTTTACAATAAAAACAAAGAAGACAAAGATTACGAAGAAGATGACATTTTGACAGATGTGAAAGTTGTTTAATGAGAAAGCAGATCAACTATGATATATGGTAAACCAAGGCAACTATGATAGATGTTAAACCATATAATGAGAAACGAGGCCAACTATGATTGATGTTAAAACATATAATGAGAAACTATGCCAACTATGATAGATGCTAAACCATATAATGAGAAACTAGGCCAACTATGATAGATGTTAAACCATATAATGAGAAACCATGCCGACTATGATAGATGTTAAATCAAGGCAATTATGATAGATGTTAAACCATATAATGAGAAACCATGCCAACTATGATAGATGCTAAACCATATAATGAGAAACCATACCAACTATAATAGATGCTAAACCAAGCCAACTATGATAGATGCTAAACCAAGCCAACTATGATAGGTGTTAAACCATATAATGAGAAACTAGACCAACTATGATTGATGTTAAACCATATAAAGAGAAACCATACCAACTATGATAGGTGTTAAACCAAGCTAACTATGATAGATGTTAAACCATGTAATGAGAAATCATTGTAAAATTTAATTTTTAGATGATAGATGTAGGACCAAAAAGGTAGATGTGAGACGACCGTTAACTAGGCTCGCGATTTTGATTATAAAAAATTCAAAAAAATATCATGAATGGACCTAGTTTTATTTGTCTTAGAAAAAAACCAATGATATTTTTGGATTTTTTTTCCGAGTTACGGTTTAAAATATACGAAACTTTAAAAATGAATTAAAAAATAATAATGGAAAGAAAATGTGTAGACCTTTTTATCATTTTATATAGAAGAATATTTTAGGTAGCCATTTTATTAAATTTGTTGTGTCTGAATCGTTATTTATTTTGTAAATATTTAATTAATTTTTTATCATGGTAAATAGGGCTAAGCACAATAATATTTTGTAAATCTAGATAATATAAATTTGTTTAAAAGCAAACACTGGTTTGGAGACTTGAAAATAGCCAATGTTATATCTGTTGGGAATATGGGGTCCTCCTCCGTATATAAGTAAGAACACAACCGATCTCAACACTAGTATGATATTGTCCGCTTTGGCACTCGAAGGTCCTCACGGCTTTGCATTTGGTCCACTACTAAAAGGCCTCATACTAGTTGAGATATGTTCTCACTTATATACCATTTATCCTTCCCATGTTTTACCGATGTGGGATGTGGAACTTTGGTCGCTACTCTAACAAATCCTCCTCTCGAACAAAGTACCACTTTACCCTCCTCTCAATTGACATCCATCCGCTCACTCTAATCAGGTTGGGGCTGCCTGATCTCTAGAGCCTTTACAGCGGATCTATCTGATCTCGACCATCCTGCCTTGTTCCTTAGCGCCACTCCAAACAAGTACCACATCGCGTATTGTCTGGGCCTGGAGCTCTGATACCAGGAGTGTTGGGAATATCTCAACACTAGTATGATATTGTCCGCTTTGGCACCCGAAGGTCCTCACAGCTTTGCATTTGGTCCACTACCAAAAGGCCTCATACTAGTTGAGATATGTTCTCACTTATATACCATTGATCATTCCCATGTTTTACCGATGTGGGATGTGGAACTTTGGTCGCTACCCTAACAATATCTTATATTAAATGGCATCCCCCAATATCAAATAGATTAAAACACAACTATGGTGCTTCAACTCTTAAATTTCGGGAGTCTAGCAGTGGTTTTGTCATTAGAAATAGTAATGGTGAACTTCTCTATGGAAATTGTAACATTCTTGGCAAAAACAATTTCTTAGTTGTTGAAGCTAGAACCCTATATAATTGGTTTGCTCTTCTGTAAATCTAAGAATTTCACCAATGATATTAAAGTTGACTCTTTAATTCTAATAGATATTCTTAGTTATGTGTAATCTCTTTGATACGTAGAATCATTAGTCAAATGTTATAGGTATCTTAATTTCTCTTATATGAATATTAGACATATATTTGTGAATCAGAACACCTGATTAGATTGCTAAAAGGGATTTAAATATTAAAATTCATTATTAATTCACTAATATTAATACTCGTGTTCCTTTTGGTGCTATTATCTTCTTCGAAAGCATTAATATTAGATATATGCGTATTGTAACATGATTTAATTATTTCTTCTCCGTCTGTATATTTGTAGCTACTAATCATTAAGCTGGGTTTACTCCAGCTATGGTTTCATTATATTTGTAAGATATATTAAAATGAAAAATAAACACTAAAAAATCTAGTTAACAGAGATTTTGGACAGTAAAAAATAATGGTGTTCTTTGAACTGAAAATATAGTTAATCAAACTTAGGATTAACAAATAATCTAAAGTTATTTAGCTATTATAAATGATACTATCTTAGGTTGGGGCATCCAGACTTTGTTCTTGATGTATCCAAACTAAGTTATTATTTGTAACTTTAGATTCAATAAAAATTGTTCTTTGATTGAAAAAATAAATAAATATTTAATTAATTTTAATAGTTATAAAGTAATAATAATAATTATACATAAATATTAAAAAAAATATGTTACGATAATTATTGAATTACTTCCAAAAATACGGGCATACACAATACACAATATTATATTAAAAGAAGAATCTTCAATCTATTGAAAAATAAAAAATAAAATAAGTAGGGTAAGGCTAAATTGAGACCCCATTTGGCTATAATGAGACCCTTCTATAATGAGACCCTATTTGGTTATAATGAGATCCAAAAAAGACCAATTTACCCCTGATATAAAAGCTGTATTATCAGCCCGAAAACCTCTTTTCTCTCTTCTTCTCTCTTCTCTCTAGCAAAACCTCTCAAAATCCTAGAAAAAAAAAGGCAAGATTTCTCAAATCCGACATTACAAACACCTTAAGGTACGAATCCTTTACCTATTCATGTAATTTTTAAGCAATTTACTTTAGTATTTTTAGTGATATTTAGAGTTTAGGGTTCTGCCTAAAAAGTCTGATTTTCATGTATATGTGTTGTTTTTTTGAAAAAATAGTTGTAGATTCGTGTTAGTCGATGCTTAGGAACGTTTTGGTACCATAGTTGTTGAATTTGGGTTGTTTTGTGAGTTTTTGGTTCGATTTTCAGATCTAGGGTTTCGGGGCTGCTGGAACTGCAAAATCGCGAACAAGCACCTCGCAACCCGTGCAAAATCGTGAGGTGCTTGTTTGCGATTTTGCAGTTCCAGGAGTGGTGAAATTGTGAACACTGAGCTTGCAATTTCACCAAAATTGCGAGCATCTAGTTCGCAATTTCGGTGAAATTGCAAACTCCGTGTTCGCAATTTCACCAAAACAGGAAATGTCCATTTTTTGTTGTTTTGTCGAATTATGATGTTTTTATTCCCAAATTTATTAATGATTTTATTTTTTGTATTTCAGCATGCCTCGCACACAGCATACACTTATTCCACATTCAGGCTCGAGCAGTGATGACGAGCAGGAGGAGGTTCTGTCACGGTCATGGTCCGTAAGGCGTAGGCCTAGCGCTTCTACTCCGGCCCCTATTATATCCCATGTGTTTGGGACGCTGGATCATCAATTTCGGAAGGTGAATCCGCATGTGCCTGCTCTATATCCAGACTACGCACAACACGAGGCATACAGCGTCTTTGGAGGAGAGGTAAGTAATGATTGTTTTAAAGTACAGCATATGTTCTTTTGTATTATTTCTAAGTTATTGATGTTTTATGTAGGCTTGTCGACCGTCGCGGTGCTACTCTATGTACGGTACCCACCGTGCATGGGATCTTGCTGGGTAGAGCAGGGTCAGACAGCAGGTTATGATGTCTTGATTCGGTCCCCTCACCGATGTCTTGGAGCGTTGGAGTACCAACGTACACCTTGTAGATGCTTTTCTTGAGAGGTGGCATTCGG
This sequence comes from Limnanthes douglasii subsp. nivea, assembly GCA_036936605.1. Lineage (NCBI taxonomy): Eukaryota > Viridiplantae > Streptophyta > Magnoliopsida > Brassicales > Limnanthaceae > Limnanthes > Limnanthes douglasii. Next base: position 132,931,073 of record JAUPFV010000004.1, read on the forward strand.
AGACCAACAGCTTTCACTTTAGTTTCGGTGAGATGACGGTGATGTTAGACGACGTCCACGTTATTATTGGTCTCCCGGTGACAGGTGATGATTTTATTGTTCAGACATTTCCTAGTAATAGACAGCATTTGGCATGGTATTCTAAGGCATTAGGTATACCTGAGGATGCACTTAGGTATGAGTTAGGGCGTAATATGGGGGGTAATGCTAGATCTGTTCGTTTACAGAGTGTGTTACTAGGGGTTATCTGTTGAACATGTTGGGTTGTTGTGTTTTGGTGAACAAGACGGGGAACAATATATCGTTAGATTACCTGCAGTTTGTAGAGCATTATAGGGCGTCCATTAGATATAACTGGGGCCAGCATATACTAGCTCAGCTGTACCACCATCTAGGAAAGTCGTCGTTGCACTCGACTTTAGGGATTGCAGGTTTTATTGCCTTGTTGGAGACGTGGATAAACGATCACTCCCCCCCCCCTATTTGACTACGCTTAACATTCAGTATGCCGACTTCGTGCGGATGATGAGACTCGTATCAACATCCGACATATACTGGTTTCGTTGACGGAGAACAATGTGAGTTACGATGATTTGTTACATTTGTTTCCATATCGTTAATTTATTATTACTTATAGTTTTTTAAAAATTATTAACTAACATATTACAGGTTTGGTTCATGCCTTACCGCACGAAGCGTGCTCATTTCCCTTTCCAGGGTGTGGCTTGGATTGACCACACGCTGAAGGTGTTCGACATAGTTGAGGCGTACTATCCACTTCGGGTGGCTCGACAGCTAGGGCACATTCAGGACATACCACCGGCGTTGCGGGCTGTTATACCAGCTGATAGGAGGAGGCGTGTCAACACGCGCTTTTTGTGGGATGAGGCCACATGGATAGGCTGGCAGTCACACGTTATTGACGAGAGGATTTGTGGTGACACATATGTTATAGGCGGTCATGGCACGATCTCTTTGTACGATGTATGGATTCGTGACCACCTATGGTACATTCTGCTTGATCCTAGTGTGCTCGGTCCATTTGCTTCACATGTTCCAGAGACCCCGAGTGCGATGACATATCAGGCACGACTGTATCACATTTGCGATCGTGTGATTGATGGTGATTCTAAAGCAGACGAGATGAGTATGGAGGACATGCGTCGGGAGATACACGAGTGTTCTCTTTTGGCGCACGAGTACCGCCATGCCGATTGACTGCATTTGTATTATATGACTACTAGGATGATTGTTTGGTAATAGCTTTTGTTTTAGTTCAGTTATTGTTTTCGTTGATATGGTTGTATGGAATTGCTTTTGTTGCTTCAGTTATTGCTTGTGTTTGGATGTTTACCTTTTGTTTTACTTAAGTTGTTGCTTTCGCTGATATGATTTTAAGGAGTTGCTTTATGGAACAGCCCGCTCACGATTTTGCCAAATCATAGCGCTCGGAATTCGCAATTTCTCCAAAATCAAACGTTCCATATTCGCAATTTCGCCACTGTGCCGATTTTTTGAAAATTTTCCCATTTTTTTGGATAAAATTGTAATTTTTTGGGGAACTTGCAATTTAATTTTTTTTGTGCAACTTGTTTTTACAATAATGTTATGAAATGGAATTTTTAAATAAAAAAACCGTGGGAGTCTCGATTACAAACCGAGGTGAAAGTAAAAAAAAAAGTATTTGTAAACACAACGGGATAAAAACAAGTAATGCATAAACAAATTATTAGTCTTCACCCAAATCGAAGACACGTGGTGGCTCTTCGTGTGCGGTAGATGGTTGGGCGGGCTTGATTTGACTATGTTTGTTCAATCTCTTGTCGAGCGATATTGCCCAACCGGTGACGGCATCTTCCGTGCGAAACGAAAACCAAGTAGATAAATTTCCGGAAGTGGTTCATTCAACACAACCTACACAAATAAAAGTAAGATAAATATTTGGTCACAAAAATAATATATAAAATTAAAACTTTCATTTGTATACTTACTTTCACGAAATGGTTACCGTGCAAAAAACCTATACCAACTTCCAGGTTAGGACACGATCGAGGAGGCACGCCGCGTAGAGGTAGATAAGTGTACGATTGGTGGAGTGAAATGTAGTATACGATACATTGGTATCTAGTGGCTATCACTAAGCCTAAATCGGGTAACGTCATCCAATGCATAGTACCGGCACCATACAATTCAAAAACGTTCAACCTTCTCACTAGGTTATCTACACCTTGTGAACCATCAAACACTCTCTCCCATAGCTCGCGTTCATTTTGCAATTCGCCGATCAAATCTCGTCTAACTTGGTCCCATGAATCGGATTTACCGTATACCGTTAAAGCAACGGCCCGAAATCCGCAATTACCGTCGGGAGAGACGTCTTCGACGCTAGAAATGTAGTCATGAAAATAGTTAGGAAACCGACTCTCGTAGCCGCTAAAATCTTGGCCCTTTGATGATTTTTTTGATCGAGGCACTTTATCTTTCTTCGGTTGAGCCTTGGTTTTCGCTTTTTCTTTCGACTTGGCTTTTGGCGCTAGAAATGTTCTATTACCTACCGAGGCGGTCGTGCTACCTATCATGCCGGGAGTGCTAGCACCTAGACTATCATCGTATTCCCACTCGCTAGGGTCCCGTTGAATTGATTTGTCCCGGCCGGCTTTTTTCCTACCCTTAGTAACAACCGGCTCCTTAGGTTCCAAAACATGACTTCTAGCGGGATCTAGGATTTGGATCATCCTATTTATAACGTGATCTTAGATGTGTTGCCCGTAACCGCGGATGGTGCTATCTATTAAGGAGAGTTTTCTAGTGAGCTCGTCTACGGTATCAAACTCCTCATTAGGTTTGATCCTTAACGTACTCCAATAGACATCACACTCATCTTTTCTAACCGACCTTCCTTCTTTATAAATCAAAGATAATTCGCATGCACATGGTAAATTATAAGTTGTCCTAATAACACACCCACACATTTCGGGAGTGAACCATAATTTCAAGGCCGTTGCGAGATTTGTTTCTATTAATTCTATAGCTTTACGTGAAAGCTCATCTTTGACATCCTTGTAGATGGTTTTGTTAGGCCCCCTAGTTGAGTTTCTTGGACGATACTTAATACGCTCGAATGACTCGAAAATGTTAGAGTGTTGAGCGGTTAGCAATGCATGAACATGTTTCCAAAATTGCTCGAACGTGCATAGACTACTACCAATTTCCCGCTTGAGGCTAGAGTGAGCACTCTCCGCCCTATAACATGAGATAAAATAAATTATATTTCTAACACTTGATATTAAAAAAATATTGTGTGGAGATGGAAATATAACTCACCGATTGCTAGTTTGGTTTCCAAAATGTTTAAATTTGTTCGTGTGAATATTGAGAAATTTATGTCCATATTCGTCAATCCATTGCTTCATAACGTAATCGATAACCAATGGACAAAATGTGTACGTGTGGTGCATATCGGCGAGGTTTTTGTTATAATCTTTGAGCGTGGCCGAATAGGCTACCCTTTGGTAATATTCGCCGAACTCTTCGGCCATGTCCGAATTCGGTAAAACTTTTTTAGCGTAAGAGGTAACGTTCTTACCAATATGCCAATTGCATAGCATATGAGTTGCGTCCGGAAATATATCATCGATAGCATTCATTAAAGCCAACTCCCTATCGGTGACGATAATGTTAGGTAATGCGCACTTGTTGTTCGTCAACACCTTCTTTAGAACGCTCAATCCCCAAGTGTAGCTTTCTTGTTTTTCGGAGCTCAAAAAAACAAAAGCAACACAAAATGTCTTCTTCGTCGAAGTTTGGCCAACTATTTCAAGTAAAGGCATCTTATACCTTGTAGTCTTGTACGTGCTATCCATTATAAGAACTTGAGGAAAAGTGCGCATGAAATCGATGCTTTTAGGGTGTGCAAAAAACAACTCGAGGATCTCGTCTGTTGCTTCACAACTTCGCTCCCAAACATAGTAATCGTGTTCTTTTAACTTAGAAAACAAGTATTGCATTTGGGTCTTGCCCGCTTTATTAACCAAATCATGTTTTTGCTGCATGTTGTATGTCGTGCGCATGCTTGACACATTTTGCGGGTCTTTAATCTTCAAACCGCGATATATCTCTCTCGGTCGCGAACCGACTTCCGTTTGACTACGAACGAACAATTGTTCTTCGACTTTTAGTCTAGCGGCCCGTGAATGACCATCCAAGTGCAAAAATGGTTCGTGGTTGTGTTTCCCGTTTAGCACTACCACTTTCCAATAACCCGGTAGCTCTAAGACCGGACTCCCCCTTAAATAGAACGGACAACCGCATTTTTTCGATGAACATTCTTGGCGCTTCTTAACATACCCCGGTTTGGGGTTAGGTTTGTAAACCCCGTGCCTCTCGCACCTAAAATATATCCTAGGAGTTTTCATGCTTTTGCTATCGTCGTCGTTTTTACTACGGACCAAAATGAATCCTAGTTTTATGCTTTCGGACTCGACCCAATCAATCAAATCGGCTTTGGTGTAAAAAGTGTCCGTACTAAACACTTTCGTGTAATCGGCCATCGAACATGGTGGTTGATCGGCCCCTACATATGTGATTGATGCAATTATATGAAAACATACTCAAATCTAGCCGATCATTTAATTTGCAAAACATGTCATTTTCGCGAAGACGGAACTCGTTTTTTCTGCCAAATCGCGAACAACCAATACGATAATTTCGCCAAATTGCGAGCAGTGTACTCGTGTATTTGTAAAAATCACGTAGTGGCTATTCGTCCGTTTTGTATTGGTGCGAAGGCAATGTTCGCAAATTTGGCAAAATCGCGAGCAGCCCGTTCGTCCATTTGGTATTTTTGCGAACAGGCCGTTCGCGATTTTACAAAAAAATTCATGCATAAATGCGAACACTGGGTTCGCAGTTCATCCATTCTATAGCGCAACCACCGCTATATTCGCACAGACACTTCAAAAACACGAAAAATACCTCATTTTGGGTTTGCAAATGGTCCGTCAACGGTTTTTCTTCCTCCGATGCAAAATCATCAAGGTTGCAGCTGAAACCTTCACTCCAACCAATCAAATCCATGGTTTTTTAGAGTTTTTAGTTATTTTAGAAAGAGAAAGCTTGAGGGAGAAGTGGAGAAAAGTTGGTTTTTCTTTAGAAACTTGGACTAATAAATGAAGGGCAAAACGGACATTTCACATTAAATAAAAAAAATCTGAATTTGAGATCTCATTATAGCCAGAAGGGATCCCAATATAGTCTTGCCCAAGTAAATAAAAAAAAATCTGAATTTGAGATCTCATTATAGTCTTTCCCTTTATTTTGAGATCTCTTTTTTTTTAGCATTTGGATCACAGAAGGTTTGGGTGTAGTAAAACCAATTATTTTTTTATATATATATATATATATATATATTTTTTACAAAAAAATAATTGGTTTTATTTTGGTAAAATAATTATCCAATTATTTAATTAATCCAAAATAAATGATAAATTTGTAAATACTACGATAACCGTTAGATTGAGATTCAAAACAACAACAAAAAAATCTTATAAAAACACTTATTGGAAAGAGTATCTCTAACCCGACGATATTACAATGTTTGGTCGTATATTACTGTAGTGATTACTGAAGCCGAATCAATACATACATACAAAAGTTATACGGTAATGATTTACAAAGAAAGTCGAGTCTTGTTTGATAAGTAAACAATTTAGGTTAACCGACTGAGCCTTCTAGTTTCAAACTCATAAGTTGGTTCACTTCAGCACCAAACTCTTGTGGAAGCTCATTGAAGACATCCTGGCAGAATCCGGATATCATTGCTGCCATGGCTCTCTCCATATCAATCCCCCTCTGCTGGAAGTAGAAGAGCTGGTCTTCACCAATTTTAGATGTGCTGGCTTCGTGTTCCACCCGTGCTGTCTGATTTTTTACCTGTTCAACGATTTCGATTAATTCGTTAGATGCAGCAACAAACACTAAACTAATTTAAATAAAACAGCCACTGAAGGCACACGTGTTATGAGAACGACATATTCCTTATAATAATTGAGGATTTTGTAATGAGAATGATGTATTATTCTTTGTAAAAAATTGAGGAATTTGGTTCGTTAGTTCATCGGTTAGATCACCAACACTCCAAAGATCAATTTTCTTTCTCAGCCAATCACCAATTCTTGAATAAAGTACAATATCTTATACCAGGTCTGTTTTTGGAATCCAGGGCATATTCCCCCAAAACATATAAGATGCCTATTATCAAAAGCTATAAATTAGAAAACTGTGACTAGTAGGCTAACTTCGGATTAATGGTTACATAAACAAAATAAATGGAACTCTATCGAACAATATGGAACATAAGTGTTAGTCAATCACTTTAACAAACCTCTTGAAGGCCACTCAAAGCCATGGATTAATGAAATACCGAAATTCAGAAACAACATTAGTTAACTCCAATGGCTAAAAGAGGTGAATTTGACTGATATGAGATGCAATCAAAGTTTCAATCCCCGCATCAAAATTGATGAGATTATGGGAAAGGTGGGTTATACTACACCCAAACCTTCTGTAATCCAAATGCTAAAAAAAGGAGAAGTACAGATTCTTGCCGGCGTGTCTCACTCTTGAATTATTCATGTCCAAAAACATAGAACACTAGTACTCCTGATGAAACTTAATCTGACATCTTATGCACGTGCCATGGCATCTAATCCTTGAAACAAGAATATTTAGCTTATAGTTGAATTTGTCATGTTCAGTTTGTCATGATGTGCGAGATTCTTTTATTTTGCAGTTTATCCTACCTTGTAAGCTGTACCAGTTATTTTGGCTTATGTGACATCTAGCCCTGCCAAATTGACATGCAAAGCATGAAATGTTTTGACAATAAGCCCCTTCTATTGGTTCAGCCACACAGCTTACCAGTCTTAACTTCCCCTTTACCACATTGACTCAAGAGACTACTGAACAGCCTAATATAACTTTGACTAAAACTATGTCTAACAAGCATGGTAGAGATAACATGATATTAGGATATTACGGAAGAAATTATATAAAATAGGTTATAGGACTAAAATAATTTACTTCAAGAAACCAAATTATATAAAGCACAAGCAAAACCCACAACTAATGTGCTGTTTCAGAAAAGACAATTATTTATCAAAAGCATGCTTAATTACCTGGATGTAAGGATAGGTATTAGCAGCAGCGTTGTCACCGATAAGCATTGAATCACATTGTGAGGTATTTCGAGCATTGTCAGCCTTGGACAGAACCTGAACTAAACCCCTATAGCAATTTTTTGATTTCCCCGTTGATATACCCTTTGAAATAATCCTACTTCTTGTGTTCTTCCCTTTGTGTATCATCTTCGTCCCCGTGTCGGCTTGCTGATAATTATTTGTCAACGCGACAGAATAGAACTCGCCCACCGTATCATCGCCTTCTAAAATAACACTCGGGTATTTCCAAGTAATAGCAGAACCAGTCTCCACCTGCGTCCATGAAATCTTAGAGCGGTTACCAGCACAAATCCCACGCTTGGTGACAAAATTATAAACACCACCTTTCCCTTCTTCATCCCCAGCATACCAGTTCTGCACCGTGGAGTACTTAATCTCTGCACCTGCAGCACAATACAACTCAACCACAGCAGCATGGAGCTGGTTCTTATCATAAGAAGGTGCAGTACACCCTTCTAGATACTCAACAAAGCTACCCTCATCTGCCACGATTAAAGTTCGCTCAAATTGTCCCGTTTCCAATGCATTTATACGAAAATACGTCGAAATCGGCATCGGACACTTAGTGTTCTTTGGTATGTAACAAAATGATCCATCACTGAACACAGCGGAATTCAAAGCAGTAAAGTAATTATCATCACTAGGTACAACACGACCCAAAAACTTCTTAACTAAATCTGGGTACTCCCTAATTGCTTCCGATATTGAGCAAAATATCACACCAGCCTTCTCTAACTCCTTCCTATGGGTGGTTGCGATCGATACGCTATCAAGAACGGCATCGATGGCAACATTAGCTAATCGCTTCTGTTCATTTATGTTGATATTCAGCTTATTAAAGTACTCAAGAAGCTGAGGGTCAGCTTCGTCTAAGCTATTCAACTTTGGTTTACTTTTGGGCGCAGAGTAATAACACATATCTTGAAAATTAATAGGCGGGTACTCATTATCAGACCATTTAGGCTCTTTCATCGTCAAAAACTTATCATAGGCGCTCAATCGATACTCTAACATCCAATCAGGCTCTCCTTTCAACGATGAAATCTTACAAATCGTTTCTTTTGATAATCCCTTGGGTATAGAAAACGAATCAATATCCATCGTGAAACCATACTTATACTCGCGATTTCGAAGTATGTTTTGCAATTTATCATCGGAGCTAAGGGTTTCTGTTTGATTACCTGTGCTTGAATCAGAATCGATGGTCGTGGGTCCGAGACCGACACCTGCTCGGACTTTGAAACAGAGCTTTGAGTTTGGAGTTCTTCTGGGAGAAATTTTTAGGGTTTCGAATTTCGAATTGAATTTCGTCGAGTGCTTGTTAGGTGGATCAATGGAAGGTTGTGGAGAGAAGCCGGAGATGCCGTTGGCTAATAGAGACGCCATTTTTGTGCGTAAGAATGAGAGAGGTTTTAGAGTTTTTTGGTTGTGGCTACAAAACGAAGGGGTCTTGTGTTTCACACGAACCTTAATGTGTGGTCATCTTTAAATACGTAGATCGTTCAGTTGGGAACCGCCGGTAACCAAAAATACTATTGCGATTTGCGCATCTCTAATTCATTTTTAGAAAAGAAATTATTATTTAATATCCAATACTTAATCAATAATTATTACTAATTTAATGTTAGGATTATAATTTTTACCTATCAATATAAGTATTTAATATCTTTGTAGTCCATATACGGTAGTTAATTCCTAATAATCTCAAATAGAAATACATATTCCTATTTTATATACTATATATTTTTAAATTTTCAAAAATAACCTAATATATTCATATGGTTAAACTCTTATCCGTAAACTCATCCCATGGTTTTTAAATAAACAGGAATCTTGTTTTGTTGCACGTTGCGAATAAAACGAAAACCCAGAAGCGCTATATAGATAATGACTAAGAGATTATTTCGGTTTTAACAAACAAGAATTCGGACTCAAGTTTTTGAAAAAAGCAGCAAATAAAAACCATATTTATGCCTTGTACCTATATGGTATTATACTGTTTTCTTCTGGAGATCAAGAAAAGCAACAACAAAGTTTGAAAATTTTATCTTCTTTTAAAAACTCGCAGATGCGAAACTCGAGTAGAAAAAGGATTGCAAAGGTATTGAAGACCATGTGGATAAAAAATTCTGTTTCTTACGAGGATAAAAAGATTAATAATCATGCTCGAATTTGTGACGGTGAGCAAAAGATTAAAGAAGCTTTAAATGATGGGCATCGGATGAACTCCTTGATGTTACGGATTGTGGATGCTGTATTTGGAATCACGAAGCCAAATTATTTTCTAATTTTTTTTTAAATTGTTCGAAATTTAGATTGTTTATTATTTTCTAGTTTCTTTTAGATTGTTAGCTTTTTAGAATTTTAGATTGTTAGCCGAAGTTGTGTATTTATTTCCAATTCAATTTAATATATGAATTTCATAAAAAAAATCTTATCTCTAAACTAAGCCTTTTTTTCTAAATTATTTAATTTTAAGTTCCTCAACCAATTAGAGGAGTACTCTGGTTCTATACCAAAAATACTTTTGGTTTAAAACTTAAGTTTTTCAATTCGTATATTAAGTTTTCCGATTTCAAAAGCACGCATTTATCTTCCTCCTTTTTTAAGAATAAAAAATAACAAAAATTAAAAAATCATCTTTACATTTTTTTTAAAAACAAAAATGAGACTTTTTTCTCCTAAAAACAAAAATATCATAAAAGGAAAAGGGTAAATTTTATTCATAGTCTTAATTTAATTAATTTTTTATTTTTGAATTGATTTTTAGCTAAAATATATATGTTAACTCATTTGGGATGTTACAATTAGTTATAAACCAGGGTTAGAATCGATTTAGGAATAATTTGTTGGTATGTTTGTACTCATGTGGTGTTATATTTATGGTTTTTTTATAAAGATTTGGAAGTTTTATTGTGAATATGCTCGCAACTATTTTTTAGCACCGACAGTATGAATGTTATGCACCGTTAGTATTGTTAGCACGACACTGTCAGTATACATATTTGGGTTTTTTATGTTATTGTATATCGTCGGTATAATATATGCATTGTCGGTGTGGAAATTTCAAACCAAAGGTATAATAATTTCATATCACCGGTAAGCGGAATAAAAGAACAATTTACCTAAAAGATCTTCCGTTATATTAAATTTTCACCAACTAAACTTCACGTTGATAAAATATTATCACCAACTCCATAATTCATTTCTTTATAAAAGAACACCTCAAACCTACCATATTTATTCATCTACCAAAATAGCATAAGCAAACAAGTTTGTGAAGAGAACAAGGTTCGATGAGACTATTGATGGGTTTTAAAATAAAGTGTTATGTATAATATATAACATGCATAGATACATGTATGGCCTTGAATGATCAAATTAATGTACGAATAATCGCAATCGTGAAGAAATCATTAGCATGTACACTTATTTAAAATCGTAACCAATGATTCGGGTGTTCGACCTCTCGTAAAAAATTAAGCAAAGGGCTTTAATTTTCAAAATAATTGATTTTATTACAAATGGTATGATATCTTATATGGATAGAAAATTATTAAAAAATATAATGCATAAAAGAATTGCAAAAAAATAATTTTTACGACAACAAAAGATATGACTTTAACTAATATTATGTAACTTATTGTGTTTCATCTTTAATGTTGTTTTATGCTCGTTTGATGTTTCCTAAGTTGTTTTGCTTCAAAGATGTTCTCCCCTCACACCAAAAAATCTGAAACTAAATACCATCAACAATAACAATAATATAATACTTGATATGAATAACACCCTCCCGTTAAAGACTATGGTTCTTCCTATGGTCAAGGGGAACAAACTATGAGGGTTTATAATATGGGAAAATACATACCTTCTCATCAAATTTGCAGTAAGTATGGACATGCTGCTCCAATTTATTTGTAGAGGAATGATCCATCTATTATGGGAATTGCCCTTAATGAACAAGCAAGATGTGAAAACTAACGAGCCTACTTAATAACTCAAGATTTAGCAAGTGAAAGAGCCTGGTTTGCTGACAGTAATTCTAGTCACCATGTCATAGGAAATCCCAACCTCATAACTCATGAGGTTGTGTATTCAAGTACTAAAAATATTATGGTTTGTAGAGGTGAAAGACTACCTATTTTGCACTAGGTCAATCTAAATTATCTACTCTTACTAAAAACTATTATTGTTAAGTATATTTTATATGTTCCTAAGATTAATAAAAATCTACTATTTGGTCTTTTATCTCACTAACCAGAATCCTGTATTTATTGAGTTTTATAATAGTTGTTGTTTTATAATGAACAATATAATAATAAGTGTTCTTCTCATAGAGACATCTGAGAATGTAATCTATAAGATGGGAGGTTTCTTTAAGTCACTAATTTCCAATTCAAGATCTCATAAAGCTCAAACAAGATTATTTTGTGTTGATTGAGTTTTTCCTAAGGGTCTTTCTGATTCTCTAAAGGATGGATGACATATAAAACTTGGTTATCCATCACACGATGTTCATTCAACTCTTTTGAAGCTATGTAATTTTACTACTTTCTTAAATAAATGAAATAAATTTTTGTGATGTTTTCTATATGGGAAAGTCTCATATTCTCCCTTATCCTACTTTTAGTTCTCATGCTAGTAATGTTTTAGACATAACTCATACAAATTTATGAGTACTCTCTCATGTTCCATATCAAGAAGGATTCATATACTATATTTTATTTTTTTATAACCATTTTGGGCTCACTTGGATCTATCATCTTAAAAATAAAGACCATACTATATTAGATTTTAAAGAGTTTATTTTTTTTGTTGAAAAAACAGTGACTTGTGGTATGACTTCTTTTAACAAACCTATATCAGGTGCTTATAATTATCAAGCCACTACCTTATTTTGAACACCAATGAATTATTATTATTACTATAACTAATCAACCAGACTAAATTATTTCCCTAATTAGCACACACAAACACAAAGTCATATCTTACAAGCAAGTAGTTTAAATCAGTACGCGCGCACACAAAATCCTACCTTACACACAAGTAATCATATTTATTAAGCAAGCAATTTTATTCATCATATACACACATAAAATCTTACTTTACATATAAGCGATCATATTATTCAAACACATACACCCACCCTTGATATACAACTACCATTTTCCAATCTACAAATTTCATCGAATAATCATACACAACATAACACACATTTGATGAACATTAGAGCCAAATAATATTTATATTTGTCTTACCACCACTATTGACTATTGTATGATGGAACCTACTAAGTTTTATAAGGTATTGAGGGAATTTAACTAGGTTTAAGTTATGTATAATGAGTATAATTCCTTTGTGAAAAACATAATATGTCCTTGGTCGTTTAGCCTAAATACTATAGGCTATAATCGGGTATACAAACTCAAACACAACTTATATGGGTCTATTAAGATATATATGACCTAAGCTATTTGTCAAGGGGTTTTATCAAACTCCTCGCATTGACTTCTCTGAGACTTTTAGCTCGATAATCAAGGCTTCTACAATCAGGTTGGTATTGACAGTAGTTGTCTAAAAAAACTATGATATTAGGAAACTTGTTATTGATAATGTTTTTTTGAATGAGTTACAGACTGAAGATGTCTACATGGCGTAGCCATAAGGGCAGGGGCGGATCCAGCATTAGAATTTAGGGTGTGCAAAAAATATCATTGAACTAGAAAAAATCAGAGTAATATATAGTCAAAATACATCAATACACTATTACAAGTAAAAATGAAAATTCATTTATAGTCTAAACGTAATTGCATTCTTCTCTTACTCATGCTTTGAAAGCTCTCGATAATATCTCAATCATCAATTGTAATAACAATTATTTGGCCACAAATGTCATTAAGCAGTCATTAAGCTATGGATTGGACATTCGATCTCTCAACTCATTCTTCACATATTTCATACTAAAAAAATACTTGTTCAACACTTGCGGTGGCCACCAGTAATGCCAAAGATAGCTATAAAATCGTGTACGCAAATCCAAATATTTTGTGTTTTGTTGTATGCACAAGAGTCATACATAGATCAGTGAATGACATTCACTGATTTGTTTCAAATTGATTTTCAAACCTGTGAAATTCTCTTTATAATGCAAATAATTTTTCATGATTCTTGTTAAGTCAATTAGATAAATAACTTTAACAATTCTAACAATTCTAAATCAATTAAACAAATTAATTATATTTAGATCCTTAATTTCTTAAATTTGAAACTAGTTTTAACTCTCTCTTTTTACTTTACCATTCCTTGATTTATTTCAAATTAAGTTTCAAAACCTGTTAAATTCTCTTTATTAATCAAAGGATTTTTTCATGATTCTTGTTAAGCCAATTAGATAAATAAATTAAACAATTTTAACAAGTCTAAATCAATTTAACAAATTAATTTCTTAAATTCCAAACTAGTTTTAAGTTTTTTTATTACTTTACCATTCACTGATTTGTTTCAAATTGATTTTCAAAACCTGTGAAATTCTCTTTATAAATCAAAGGATTTTTCTTGAAAATATTACTTTTTAAATCAAAGAATTCTACTGATTCTTGAAATTGATTATCAAAACCTGTGAAATTCTCTTTATAAATCAAAGGATTTCACTGATTCTCAAATTGATTTCTTAACATATTTTGTAGGAAATACTAAAAGCACATTAACATACCTGATTCTCAAATTGATTGCTTAACAGACTTTGAAATTCTCTTTATAAATCAAATTGATTTCTTAACATATTTTGTAGGAAATACTAAAAGCACATTAACATACCACTGCACTAAAGTTATTTTTGAAAGTTGGGGTGGTTCATGGCATACATGGCCACCCCTTAGATCCGCCCCTGCATAAGGGTTCAAAATTTATATGATTCCTACATATATTCGAAAACTTAAAGTGATATATGGGTTTAAGCAAGCTCCAAGAGCTTTGTACTCTAGACTCAAGGATACTCTACTAGACTGGGATTCAAGAACTCCATAGCAAATCGCTCTATATTTTATTTTATGTAGTGATTTTACTAATCATTTTCTATATTGATGATATAATACTTACATGTAATCATGTAAGTTGCTTACAAAATATCATTTACATATTACATTTAACATTTTCACTTAAAGACATGAGGCCACTTTATATATTCTTTAGAATATAGGTTCATTGCGAGGCTGATATGGTCTTCATATCACACCAAGTTGTCATATCTGGTTATAAGGTTTTTTCGATGTTGATTGGGTTTTTTCTCCCGATAAAAGATAATATGTTGTGGCTTACTGCATCTACATTGGTGACTCGTTTTATTTTGTGGTACTAAAAAAACAACACTTCATGGCTCGTTCATCTTCTAATTCATAATATAGAGATTTAACCAATCTTTCATCTGAGTTAATTTAGTTATGCTCTCTACTATCTAGAATATAATTTATTGTCAAATAAATCACTGTCATTTGGTGTGGCAATCTATGCGTGAGCTCTATAACTTCTAAACCTATGTTTCACGTATGTACGAAACACATTGAGCTTGATTTAAACTTTATGTGTGACTAGTTGCTTCAAAAATCATTTGATATTCGCTATGTTCCATCTCATGACTAAATCTCCAATTATCTGACAGACCCATTTCATACTAGCGAGTTGTGTCCCAATGAGATAAACTCGGAATCATTATCTCCCCACTTTATTCCAAGAGGGATAGGAAATATTTCTAGGATGGATGACAAGAACAATGAAATGAAAAAGAAAATAAGGGAATACGATATACTAGAAGACTCGAATCGAAATAGTACTATGGTTTGTAATGGAAGCAATACATTGAGTTAAGTTGAACTGTATATAGTTCACTTAACTCGCTTACTCTTGAAATGGTATGGATCTAAAACACGTGGTCGTGGACTCAGTTTCACTAGACTCGACACAAACTTGGGCTTTTCAGACCATAAAACTACAAACACCATAATTTAGTATTATACTTTTTACATTACGTGAATTAGAATATCTAAAAAAATAATAATACATAGGATAAACTACTTTATCCATTGGATTTTTTATTTTCTTAATGTTTTAACACAAAAAAGCACATTGTTATTTTCTCCATAAAAGGAATTTTGTTTTTCAAATTTTCTATTTTTCAATTACTCAATACAGCAACCCATTCATTCAAACATCTATTCTCTCAACCATACACCAATATTTACTTCTCCATAACCAATATTCTTCCTGATTAACCCATTCATTCAAACACCCACCCATATTATCCATTTTTCAGTTACACAATACTAAGAATTTTTTAGCAACAAAAATCTCTAGAAACCCTAAAAATCATATACCCAACAATTCATTCTAAAACCCATCTACCTAGAATCCATCGAACCAAGAAAATAAGTGTTTATATACACACACACGATATTTTGTTGTACGTGAGTATTAATATATTAATAATGAAATAATAAACCAATAAATAAAATAATGGGCTAGGCTAAAATCATGTTTATTTTTTAAGAAATGAGACCCCGTTATAATCAAACCAGTATTCTTATAATGAAACCCTCATCATTTACGATATTTCCACTTATATAAATAGTTCTTATTTACAAATTTCAGCCAGATTCCCTCTTTCAAACCCTAACTCTCTCAAGTTTTGCTTTTTTAAAACCTTAGCTTTCTCAAATCCAAGTATACGGTCTTGTTAAGGTATGTATGCTCTACATGCTGGTGTATTTTTTTAATTTGCGTACATACTTTTAGTGATATTTAGAGTTTGAGGTTTAGTTAGAATTTTTTTATCTTTGTAGTTATTTTTTTGAATTGTAGTTGGTTGTATATGTTAAGTTAGGTTTATATCTTCGTTTCGGTATGTTGTTCATATTATTCGGGGTAAATTTGATGGATTTCAAAAGATGCAAGTTGGGTTTCTGTTCGTGCTCATTCGTGCATCCTGGATGCCATAATTAGCCCAATTCGCGCGTTTCGGGTTCACGAATCTGGCTAATTATGGCTCCCTATACACACGATTTAACATATATAGATGTGCCAAATTACGCACTCTGTATGTGTGATTTAAGCGAAAATTGGGCACACTATGTGCGCGATTTGAGCAAAACTTATGCACATATTATGCCTGAATGCTACTGTAACATGTATTTAAATATCTATAACCTCTAATTCATTAAATTATTACGTAAAATTGTTTAAGTATTTCTTTTAATACATATTAGGGTATTTTTGAATTATTTTGGATATGTTTTGGTATATACTAAGATGTTATTTGTATTTTCAACATGCCTTCTTGTTAGAAAAACCGGACTTCTTCCTAATCGGACAACAACTCTACTAATGATGATCATATTGAGCTAGTTCAAGGTTTATTACGGTTCAGCAACGCGCTCTTCTGTCTGTCATTTAACAGCGATGTAGGACTCTGAATCATATTTTCCGGAGAGTCAATCCGCATGTGCCAGGGTTATACTCAAGCATGAACGATTACAAGCACCATGAGGCGTATAATTTATTTAACAAGGAGATAACTTAAAATTGGTGGTTTTACTTTGAGTAAGTTATTTCTTATATCCTATTTAATTTAATATTATCTAAGCAACACCGTCATTGCGGTGTTAAGCGATGTACTTTACCTATCGCGTTTGGGGTCTTACGAATCAGAGTATGATTAAATGCTCAGTTATTGTGTCATATTTTGGTCCGTTCCTCGAGTGTTTTACGCGTTGGGCTACAACGTGCATATCATAGAGGCATTCTGGAAGACATGACATATGAAGACCAACATATTCTATTTTGATTTGGGGCAGATAATGGTGACCCTCGATGTCATCCACACCATCATCGGTCTTCCTATTACAGGTCAAGATTTTAACTTTCTTAAGTTTCCTAGCGATGGTCAACGGATTTCTTATTATACTCGTTTCCTAGGTACACACATTGATGATCTTAAGGTGAAGCTTAAGCGTAAACATGCGGGTAGTAGTATATACATTATTCCCGACTTGTATGATTATGTGATTTCTGATGAGATGGTTTTGTGTGTGTCGAAGGGTTATTTGCTGTACATGCTTGGTTATTGTATATTTTGACAAACAAGATGAGGAATATTATATCGCTCGACTACTTACAGATCATTGATAATTATAGGTCATCGGTTATGGTTAATTGGGTTCAACATATATTGGGCCAGTTGTATTACCAACTTGGTCGATTATCTTTACATGCGATATCACATTTTACTGGTTACTTTGTTAGAGACGTAGACTTATGATCAATTCCCTACCCTTATGACTACAATTAATAGTTCATATGTTTTTATATGCCAAGTATGTCTAAGTACGCACTTCCTCATTTCTGTTCAGATCTGGCGACTCGAATCAATATTTGACATACTTTATCTTCATTGGGAGAGTAAGATATAAATTTTATCGATTATGTTTTTCTTTGTTAAACAAAACTTGTTTAATTTTTAGAATTATTATTTATATTGTAGGTCTGGTTCATGCCATACGAGAAGTGATATTAGACATTTCTACGTAGTAGCTTGGATATACCATACACTGAAGGCATGAGACATAATCGAGGCTTATTACTTGTTACGCGTCACTCAACAATTGCGGCATATTTAGGAAATACTTGGTTCACTATGACCCGTTTTCAAGACAGGTAGAGGTAGGCATGTTAACACACACTATTTATGGGATTAGACTATATGGGCAGCACGTGAGTCGCACATGGTTGATCCTAAGATTCATGGTGATAGTTACATTGTATGACATCCTAGTACGACCTCTTTATACATGATATAGATCCAGTATTACCTATTGTACATTTTGATTGATTTGGAATGCAAGTCATCTAATGCATATATTGGGGTCAACCCAACAGCGAGCATATATCATGCTAAGTTATATGATTTGTCAGATCGTATTTTCGAGGTACATTCGAGGTCAGACGTGATGAATTTGGAGGAGATTCGTGAGTCATTGGAGGAATATTCTATAGTGGTGCACCATTACTGAGAATGTGACTGATTTTACATTTTGTATTATATGATTATGTTACTGTGTTTTCGACATTTTATCGCGACTATATTCTACCCACTACTTTTTTATATTTGGTTTTAGTTTTTATTGTACTTTATATTTTCTCTACTTAATTTATGTTTTATTTAGAAATGTTTATTTACATATTCGTTATGTTGTATACCTATAGCGTGACTGATTTTACGTAAGAATTTATATATACATTATCGTTTGCTCTAAGTCTATATTGCTAAAATTCTATTTACGCTATAACTCGACCCATATATGTTATAACTGGATCTTTGAATCTAAATTTGAAACATCATATTGGTTTATCTTGACACGCATATATATATATATATATATGTTGTTTTTATCTATTAGGTGTCACAAACTTATTGGGATAGGGGATCATATTATCCAAACCTAAAACGTGTCTAACAGTGATAGGTTTATTTGTATTACGTTATCCAGGGACAAAAACTGAATAAATAGAGTATCTATTCTTGTAAAAACACAACCTAAAAAACTCAAACACGTAAATAATTGGAAAAATATATGGTTGAACTCAGTTAGAAGAGGAGTATTTGTAGAAAGCCTCTTTCAAAGTGACAAAAATCTATAGTGATGAATATGGTAAACCGCAATAGGAGGCAATGCTATGCCAATTGTATTTCCTTTACGATATGAATCACATCCAGCCTCCTAAAATTCCTAGAAGTTTGGACGAGGTTAAAACTAGATGGACCTATCTAATAAAACATCGTATACACATAGTTTTCAACCTTAACGACGACGTCATGTTGTGTTTAAGTTATTCAATTATTTTACCACTGATAGTATAACAGAGGACCAAATGGGTATTGTCCATTTCTACATATATACCATCAGGGAAGAGGAAATGCGTGATGTTGCGGTGGACTACCAAATTGCGAAAGAAGAAAGGAAAGTTGATGTAGTAGGCTTTGCACATTAAGATGTTACGAAGCTGCCAGATTCGTGCATATAACGTTCACAATTTTAACAAAATCGCGGAGCTCGTGCGCATACAAGTGTACACGGATCATGCGTATGGGTTACGAATGTTGTAATGGAAAGTTATACTTTTGCCATTATTTAGAGCATATTTTTAAGAGTTTTGAAAAAAAACATAAAGTACTTAAGATAATAATATCAAACAATAATTAACAAAGAGTCTTACAATAAACTTTAATATATGAACGATAATTAAATGAAACTAAAGTATTCGTCGAAGCAATACAAAAAAATAAATAATACATGTAACTAATCATTGATCTCCGCTCATATCGTAGAAGTGTGACGCTCCATCACGCATGGTAGATGTTTGGACGGGATTGATTTGATGATTTATTGAATCGTTTGTCGAGTGGGATTGTCCAAGCGGTTACGTATTTGTTAGTGCAAAACAAAAACCAACTATGATATATTTCCAGCAACTATTTATCCAAGAGAACCTATACAAACAAAATTTGGATAAATATTGTGTAACCAATAAAATAAAATATTATAGGATATAATGATTTACTTACTTTAACGAAGTGGTTACCATGTACGAAACCTAGAACAACTTCTTGTGTACGACACGATCAAGGGGGGACACCACATAAACGTGGATACGTATAGGAAAAGTGTAGAGATATGTGGTATATGATGAATTGATACCGAGTGGCTATCACTAAGCCGAAGTCAGGTAACGTTATCCTATGTCTATTACCACTCACGTACACTTGGAAACAATCTAGCCTTTGTAATAGGTTGTCTATACGTTGTGCACCATCAAATACCCTCTCCTATAGATCATGTTGACCTTATAATTCGTTGATCAAATCCTGTCTAACTTATTGCATGAATCTACATTATTGTATATAGATAAAGCTACGACATGAAATTCACATTAACCATCAGGAGCATTGTCTTCGACGCTAGTAATGTAGTCATATAAGTAGTTGGGAAACCAACTCTCGTAATCGCTAAAGTCTTTACCCATACTCTATTTTTTCGATCGAGTAACTTTCTCTCTTTTTGGTTGAGCTTTGGATTTGGCTTTGGCTTTGGTACTAAAAGTGCTTTAGCTACCGAGTCACTCGTGCTAGCTATCGTACCAGGAATGTTAGCGTTATTGCTTTGACTATCATCGTATTCGAAGAATGATGGGTTCCGTTTAGTTGATTTCTTCGAACTGGATTTTTTCCTACCTTTAGTGATAACCGACTCTTTAGGTTCCAATACATGACTTCTAGCGGGATCTAAGATTTACATTATCCTATTTATAATACGATCTTGTACGTTTGGACTATATGTATTAAGGAGATTTTTTTAAGAAGCTCATCTTTCGTACCAACTTTATTAATAGGTTTGATCTGTAAAGTACTATAATAAGCATCACATTCTTCAAGAAGAATCGGCATAGCTTCTCGCTCTATAATAGGTAAACTCGCATGCATACGGTAAATTATATGTTTTCCTAAGAACACAACCACAAGTTACCGCATTCAAGCCTATTCGTATAACATCTTTTAGAGTATTCTCAATAATTTTTATTATTGTACATGAAATTTTACCTTTTAATACCTTAAAGATAAGGAATCTAAATGCATTTCTAGGATAATACTCATTTTCTTTGAATGTTTCATAAATTGTAGAGTGTTTAACGTGAAGCAAGGCATGAATATTTTCCCAAAATTGTTCAAATATGCGTAGATTTGTACCGGTTGACTGTTTTAGATTCGAGTGATCACTCTCCTCCCTATAACATATGGTTAAATTAATAAGAATCATAAAACTTAATTTCAAAAACTAAAGTTTACAACACTGATTGCTAGTCCGATTGCCCAAATGTTTATGACGGTTTGTGTGGATATTAAAAAACATTTCTTTGTAAATGTCTATCTATTGCTTCATGACATAATCGATAGTCATCGAGCAAAATGAGTAGACATGGTGTAACTCAAAAATATTTTCGGTATACTCGTTAAGTGTTGCTGAAGACCAACCGCTTCATAAAATTTGATAAACTCATCGGTCATGTTCGTTTAGGGCAAAACTTTCTTAATGTACAACATAATGTTCTTGTATATATTCTAAGTGCATAACATATGAGTGGCATCCGAAAATACATCCTCAATAGTTGTCATCAACGCTAACTCCATATTGGTGATGATAATATTAGGCAATGCGCAAATGTTATTCGTCATCACGTTCCTTAGAATACTTAATTTCCATGTGTAATTGGCTTACTTCTCGGAGCTCAAAAAATGAAAGCGACACAAAATGTCTTCTTCGTCGATGTTTGACCAACAATTTTTAGCAAAGACATCTTATACCTTGTAGTTTTGTACATGTTATCCATTAGAAAAATTTGAGAAAATATGCATAAAAACTGGATGCTTGTAGGATGCGCAAAAAATAACTCGAGGATCTTGTTTGTTGCTTCGTTTGTTCGTTCCCAAACGAAGTACTCATGTTGTTTTAACTTACCGAACAAGTATTGTATTTGGATTTTGCCCGCTTTATCAACCAAATGATGTTTTTGATACATGTTGTAGATCGTACGTATACTAGATACATTTTCCGGGATTTTAAGCTTCAAATCACGGTATATCTCTCTTGGTCGAGAACTGATTGTCGTAAGTTTACGCACAAACTCCTCGTCGTCAACTTTTAGTCTAGCGGCTCGTGAATGACCATCCAAGTGTAAAAATGGTTGGCGGTTGTGTTTCTTGTTTACCACTACCAATCTCCAATAACCGGGTAGTTCTACGACCGAACTCCTTAACGTGAAGGGACAACCACATTTTTTCGACGAACAATCTTGAAGTTTCTTTACAAAATCCGGGTTGAGGTTAGGCTTATAAATACCTTGCCTCTCACACTTAAAATACATCCTTTGAGTTTTCCACTCTTGATGTCGTCTTCTTCCGTAGTGATACAAATAATGAATCCTAACTTGGTGTTTTCGGGATCAACCGATGAGACGAAATCGGATATCGTATAATAACTATCGGTAGTAAAACAATTATGTGTAATCGGTCATATAACATTATGGTTGTTCCAGATCCTACAAAGCACATGAAAGTATATCAATATCTAAGTAATTAAAACTAATTATAAATCTGCTTAAATCGCGCACAATTATGCATTTCAATTGCTTTAATTGCGAACACAACCCAACCAATTTATAAAAAATCGCACAAATAATGTATCCTAACTTAGCAGCAAATCACGCAATACCACACATACAATTACACAAAATCGTGCACGCTCATGTAAGACATTAGGCCGAATTGCGCATGGAAACTATTTTAATTTTAAGCAAAATCGCGGGTTTTGGTGCGCAGTTTATACATGATATCGCGCGATACGTGCAAATTCATTACTGATGCAATTTCTTTTGAATATTATCTTTATTTGTGTTTCGAGATGTTCGTTAAAAATTAATATAGTCAGCTGTCATTTAAATCGCTCAAATCCCTAATCTAAATAGGTTTTAAGTTTTTTTTAGATCGAAGTTAGTTGTTAGGAAAAAAAATTATATTTTTAAATTGAAAATTAAGTTTTTACATATATAAAAAGTAAATCTTCTTTAAAGAAATTTAGATTAGAAAATCCCATCTCATTCTACGAAAATAAGCCTCAAAATAATTTGAGCAGCTAAAAAATTATTTTTGCCTCCGATATTTCAACTAGTTCAGATACAAAATAGGACCCAAACTCGATTACGCATACGGAGTCGTGAGATGGGCTCCGATTACCTTCTCAAAGCGATAATCCGACCCGACACGGTTGTTGCCCAGGTGGGTGGCCCGAACAAATATCACGAATGCTGGGATAGACCAAAAGACACGGACACAGTTAGAACCACTTACGTCGTTAGCAAAATCACCCCTGGATCAGAAGTAGCGGGAGAGACTGGGGTGGCGCTTGCAGCGGTGCTTGCAACTTCGTCTTTAGTGTTTCGGGGTGTTGATGATGTTCACTCTAAAGTTTTACTAAACATGGTGTTCCAAGTAAGATAGAGTGTTAGCACACAAGATGTTTGATGTTTTGCTGGAGTGAAAATAGTTTCTTAGAGTAGGTTTGGTTATGAATGGATAAAGTGAACCAAACAAATGACTGGATTTTGTGTTGGAAGAATGATATCAAGTGAATATATTTAAGAAATTTTTAGTACTATCTGTTATTAAGTGTCTATGTTATTGACGATTTTTTCAGGTCTTTGATTTTGCGGACAAGAACCATGGATCTTATGATTTTGTCCGGGTTATTCTTTGATTCGAGTAATTTGGTGTGCATGTATGTTTTTATATTTTTTAATCAGCTTGCAGTTTTGACTTCTAATGACAAATTCTGTTTTCATGTTTTATGCAGATTTCCATATAAATATTCGGGTTTTGTTAGTCTTGACGAATTTTCATTGGATATGTAACCAGGTCCGTGGTTTGTCTGAGTTTCGGGTACTAAATGGGCTGTTTTTATGATGTTGAATCTAAGAGATCCAAAACACCATCAACAAATTGGAGACAATTTGCAATAGTAAGATTTTGAGGTTGTTTGGTTGGAAATATGTAACATGCAAATATTTTGCTTTGTTTGTGATTATTCTGTTTCTTAGAGCTGTACTACTTCCTTCATTATCTACCTATTCTTGGATTGTAGTGAACATATTGATTCCATTCGTGTCTTACCGAATTGTGATTATACTATTGGTCGGGATAAGTTTTTAGAAGCTCCTCAGACTATTTGGGATCAGACAATCAAAAGATAGCGTTTGCAAGAGCTTGTTTTACTGCGAGAATGCTAAACCGAACTCTTCTTATGCCTAACACAGATGCTTCTCTTTTTTATAAAGAAGTTGACTGCCTGCAACCTATTTCTTTCGACAAAGTTTTCAACTTCAAAAGTTATTATTTGCTTTGTAGTGGGATTATACCACATATTGTTATTCGGATCTGAATAAGCATTCAGGTGTATATGATTTGCAAAAGGGCAGTGGAAGGAGTTGGACGATAGACCAAGATTCTCAGCAGCTACAACAAACCAGAAATGATGGAATTGATGATTACGAAACCATTCAAATTATTGGTAAGAATCCGTTTTTATGACATGATCATTAGCCTGTTAAAGACTATGCAAAAGTATTTGAGTAAGGTCGTGGTTTACGAAATAACAGAAAAGGCTGATAGAGTTGTATCTAGGATTAGAAAGGTAGGAAGAAAAGCTGATTTTGCTTCTTCATCACACCCATACATTTCATATGAGAGATTTCTGAAGGAAATACGTTGCAGTTCGCGGTTGACTTTGTTTGTATTCGGCTCTGGTGGTATCTATGTTTTTGTTAGATTTATATGAAAATTCGATCATGTTTTTGTTGGTAACTTATAGTTTGAGTGTTATTTCACTAGTTTATTACAACAAAATTTTAAGCTATAGTTTAGACTCCACTTATTCGGTTCCTCTTTGTTCGGTTCGGTATGGGTACTTAACCAAATGGTTACTTTGTAACCAAAATAACTGTTTGGAACCGAATCCGAAAGGAACCAAATGGTTATTTTGTAACCAAAGGAACCATTTGGAACCTAATCCGAAAGGAACCAAAATTTTAAAATGAACTAGATCTGAATGGAACCAAAAAATAAACAACAAAATAACCCATAACAAGTTACACATTACAACTTCCAAATTACAATAATTGATCCAGAAATTTATCCAAATTTGAAATTATAAATAGTATTGATAAAATAATACAAATTACACAAATCCATCAACATAAAAACATTAATAATATTGTATATAAATTACAAAATTTAACTCCGTAACTTCTATACCATCCAACGTACCAAAATTTGTAAGCTTCAAGGGACAATATGTTGCAACAAATTCAAAACTAATCCAATAAAACTTAATTTATAAAGGCAAAAATTATAGCTGAAATATATTGACTGCCTAAGCCTTTATGGATAATCATTGTATAAAAAAGTGAATCTAGTTGGTTTCTTAATAGTCGTATAACCCTTTTAGATATATTCCAAAGGATAAAACACAAAAAAATGGGTATGCAAACAAGTTATACAAACAAACAACAACTTGGCATTATGGAAACAAGTTATACAGACAAACAGCAACTTGACATGAGTGGGTATCCAAACAAGTTATACAAACAAACAACAACTTGACAATGGCATTATGGAAACAAGTTATACAAACAAACAGCAACTTGACATTATGAAAATAAGTTATACAAACAAACAACAACTTGGCATGAGTGGGTATCCAAACAAGTTATACAAAAAAACAACAACTTGGCATTATGGAAACTAGTTATACAAACAAACAGCAACTTGGCATGAGTGGGTTTAGGGCTGGTGTTTTTTTCATTACAAACAATAAATTAGAATGATGTAAATTAGAAAAATGTTTAAAGAGATACCTGACCTGATGCACGAAGCCAACAAATACCAAAAATTTGCTTAACTATTGAGAAAATCACGGCTAAACTCTAAAAGGTAAAAACATATAAAACTAAAGACTTCACAATTAAATTTTATAAATTTAATCTAAAAATGTAAGATATAATTAGAAATTGGAAACTAAATTACCTTTTTCAAGTTGATCTTGTAATGCAATTTCCGAAAGAATATCTTCAGTAGTTAACGTAGTCTGATTTTGAGACTGTTCGAATGCCTGATATTTCTTGCATGATTTCAAATGTTTCACTAGGTTAGATGTACCTGAACTTGAAGGACACGCCATTTCTCTCCCACAATAGTTACAATTGCAGTTGTTTAGGTTATTTTTCCTCTTCTTAAAATGCTTCCAAACCATGATCTTTCTTGGACTTGTTTCTTTAATTTAGATACTCCTTCATTTTCTTCCGGATATTTTTTCCTTTTATATTGGTTATTAGTATCAACTTCATGTTCAAAATTGACATCTTCATTAACCGGTTCAATATTATCATTCGTAGGATACACAGAAGAATCCATCTGCAAAAAAATAAAAATAGAATTCAGCCGTGTAAAACAATGCAAATACTAAAAATGATTAATAATTTATAGTTTACTGCAGTATTAGTACTATATTTTATAAGTACTAATACTGCAATATTAAAAAGGACAATACTAAATTAGTACGGCAGCAAATTACAGTAAAGTAATTTACTTATAAAGTTGCAGTACTAAATTAGTACTATTCTTTTTAATATTGCAGTATTAGTACCGCAGGAAATTGCAGTAAAGTGTAAGGTACTAAACTGAAATAAAATAATTTACTTATAAAATTACTTTACTTATAAAATTGTAAACTAACTAGTACTGCAGCAGCAAATTGCAGTAAAGTGTAAAATTGCAAACTTAGTCCTGCAGCAATTGCAGTAAAGTAATTTACTTTAGCAATTATATGAATGAAGTCGACAAAATATGCAGCAATTGCAAAGTAATTTACTTTAGCAATTATATAAACTTACTACTAATACTGCAGCAAAGTAACATCTTTATTCTGCAGAAAGTAATTATATAAATACAGTCGACAAAATATACCCAAATTTTATACTGAATAAGAAAAATCAAGCAAAATTTGAACCGGTTCAATTATATAACTACGGTCGACACAACAACGAATCGAAATAATAAAATATGCAGTTAGAGAAAAACAAAAATATAAGAATAATATACATGAGATGGAAATAATCTAGACTCATCCATTGCAGTTTTTGAGTTAGGGCATGAACGAGAACCCGGTTTTTCCATGATTTGGTTTAGGGTTAAGATTAGAAATTACACATTTGCTTAGGCACTACCGGTGGAGAGAAGATCGGGAAAAAAAACGTCGGTATATGAGTTTCCAAAGATAGAGGCTACGAGATGGGAGGAGACAAAATCTCTTAAAGTCTATCGATATTCGATTAGGGTTTGAGAGTAAACTAAAATAAAATAAAATAAAATAAATTATATTAAATTATTAAGGATTATTTATATTTTTTATTATTAGTTTAAATAATTTAAAATAAATAAATTTAAACTAAATTATTACTCCTTATTCGGTTCTTAATGGGTACTGTTCGATTTTCGGTTCCGAACCGAACCGAGAATCGTGGGTATTTAAGGTAAGAAAGCGTACGGGTATTTAGAAGGAACCAGAACCGAATCGAATCCATTATTTCGGTTCGGTTCGGCTCTTCGGTTCCATACCCATATGCCCATGCCTAGTTTGGTTACGATGAATTATTACAGTTATGAGGGTTAATGTTATTAAATCTACTTCCTTAAACTGTGATAACAAAAACGTCATGCAAATAGAAAATAATTATATTTTTCATGAGAGGACGAAGCACATTGAAATAGATTGTCACTTCACTGGACATCATCTTTACATTGACACTATCTCGCTTCCATATGTTCTATCAGCTTTGCATGTGCTAATATTTTCACAAAAGCTCAGTCAACAACGCGTTTTCATTTTATTTGTGACAAACTCTCAATGCTTATTATTATTGCATTGTGAGTTTGAGAGAGAGTGTAAGAGATATAAGGGTCCAAACCCATTAGCTCTTTATTTTATCTATAAATATAAGCATATGTTCTATATAATTCATACACTTTCTAATAAAAAAACTCTAGCCACTTCTATATTCTCTTTGTTTCTTCTTTAGTTAACATGTATATTCACCCCCTAAGCCACACCTCAAGCATTTTATTACAATGGAATGTTGAGACTTAACAAGTGCATGAAATTCTCTATAAATTACAAGGAAATCTGATCTCCGTTTCATAAGGTAAACCCAAGTATATCGATTATAATCATCGATGAAAAAAACATAGTAGGACAAACCAACCTCTTTGGAGACATGAAATAGATTTCATACATCAGAATGAATAATATCAAAAGGAGCAATAGAAGAAGTGACAATTTCACTAAACGGTAACGCCGAAAATTTTGCCAGTTCACAACCACTACAATCCGAGATATTACAAGTGTTTAACTGACCTAAAGCACCTGTAGAGACTAAATTTTTTAAACACGATGCAGATACATGTCCCAAACGAGAATGCTAAAGATAAAACTCACAGGAAGAAAGATTCAATCGAAACAAAGACCAATCAACACTGGAGGCAGCAATATCAGTCAAGTATGTTTTCCACTATCAACACCATAAACATCCGCATCTGTTATTTCGAGTTTCTCTAAAATATAGAGTTCCCCCATATTACGATATGTCCCAATCACTCCACAAGTCTGTTGATTTTTTATATCACAAACAGAATCAAAATATAAGACACAATAACCAAATTTATAAAATTGGCTAACCGAAACAAGATTCAAAGCAAGGGTGGGAATGTAGTAAACATCATATAGCGATATATGAGGGGTACAAATAGAGCCAATACCTTCTACTGATATTGTTGTAGCACTATCAGACAAAACAGATATGGGTGAAATATGAGACAATGAGACAATGTTCGACATGTGAGGTGAGATATGATGAGACACATCCGAATCCAAAATCCAGATGAATCAATACCTGAAGTGGACGATGATGACATACTTGAATGGTATGCAGATGTATACATAAACAATTGATTCTCATTCAATTTGATATTAGTAGACTCTATAAAATTATATTTTCTTATCATATTTGCAATTAGATCCACGGTCTCTCTTTTACCAACCAAAATGTATTGCACATGTCCAATAACGATTTATCCTAAACCGTAGCACCAAATCACAATCAAACTGGTCAGATTGAAGGATTAGATGTCCCGAGCTTGGTCTTCGGAATTCAGAAAAATTAACATTGTTTACTTTTTGATCAGACCGTTTGATTGTGGTTGCATACAATAGATCTGAGAACTGAAAATGGTATCTCTTCTGACGAAAAACATATCAAAATTTCCAAACAAATCTAATAAAAAAGAAGAGAATTTTTTTGAATCCAACCAAAAACAAATCCAAAATAAACAAGAAGAATAATCACAACCACGCGTCATGTATAAGGGTCAAAACAAGAAGAACAACTAGTAACTGAAGCACACAGGAACAATACAATATCTGAAACACAATATGAAGAAAAGAACCACCAGTAGCTGAAGCACAACAAAAGCAGATCCAAAAAAAAACAAATTGAAATCGAATACATAGTAGAAAGCAGATTCAAACAGCGAATCAAAATACCAAGATGAATACCAATATGAAATCGAATAATCTAAACAATGAATCAAAATCGAATACCTGGCAGAAACAAGGAGATTGCTATGCTACCCCGGTGAGATGACTCCAAGCTCTGATACTATGTTAACTAAAGAAGAAATAAAGAGAACATAGAAGTGGCTAGGGTTTTGTTATTAGAAAACGTAATAATTAAATAGAACATACACTTGTATATATTGATAAATAAAAAGTTAACGGGCTTGGGCCCTTGTATCTCTAACAATTACGAATAATTCCAATAAAAATAAATATACAATCTTATTAATCTCTCACGTATTATAAATCATCATTATCTCTCATTGATCCATAACCCAATCTTCTCTTTTAACAAAACCTTCTCTTGACATAACTCATAATTCTCTCTCAGTTCAGAATCATCATTTAATATCTTAACAAAATTTTCTCTCTCAATTTAGTACCCAAAATAATTTAATATCCAGACTCTCATAACTTCTAGATTGATTCTCTACCAAATCGACTCACTCTCTCAAATCAATTTTGATTATTCAACGCTTACCCTAAATCAATGTTGGTGATAGCAGAGAGGCAAGTGTTTTTTTTTTTAATTTTTTGTTATTGTTCACGTTTGGAGAAGTACTATTCATTAGTTTTTGTTATATTTTTTCATGTTATTGGTATATTTTAATAAATTTCAGTTCATATTCATGTTATAAATATTTTTTGTAATTTCTTTGTTAAATAACTATCATATTAGGGTTTACGTGCTTTTTTCTAGATCAATATGTGTCATCGTTGAGATCATTAAGTACTTTTATGTTTTGTTATGCAACAAATTTTCAAGAAAACAATTCGTAATGGGATGACAAAATTCTTTTTAGATTAACATCTTAATTTTAGACATTTTCAGAATGTGTATCTATAGCATGACCAACCTTTTTATATTATTGAAGCCTAAAGCAAAAGAAAAAAAATGAAAAAAATGAAAAAAATGTTATCTTGTTTCTTACCCATTTCTTTTTGGTATTATCTATTATTTTTTCTCTCATCATCACAAGTTGATGGAAACATTTGTCATGTTTTATGTTGATTATGTTAAGTTCCAGCTTTAACTCAAATTGTTCGGTTTGTGCAAGGGATAAAGAACCCATACTTGATATGCTCACCTTTTTATATCCTAGAGGAGGACTCCACCAAAGAACTTACAAATTAAATATTGTTACCTTTATTCATCTGATTGTCAGGACTGTAATCAGAATATACGAGAGGCTTACTAGTATCCACCTCAATGCAAAAGAAATCACTTAATATTCATAATGAACTTAATAATTATTTCATGACTTTCAAATAGGATTTAATAATATGTTCATCCATAACAAACGACTCATACATACTATTTGGTTGCATTGGAGTACTTCGATTGTTGGTCCTCTTCGGATTAGAATAAGCTTATTTGTATGAAAAATTAGCCACTAACATTGATGATGACTATATTAGAATCAGGTTTTGATTTGTACAAGTTTGTGGCGAGATAATATATGCGAGTTAGCCTATAAGACCAAAAGCAGAACAAGAGAAAAAATATTACGAACACTATAACACTACCACGAACGGGAAAAAAACATGGTAGAAGAGAAGTAAAAAATTATTGGCTCATTAGTAAAATTTAATAGATAAATGAAATCAAATCTATTGATAATGTTAGTGAAATTGATTTTCTACTTATTCTATTTTTCTACTATAACACCTAGAGGAAGAGAATAAGGCATGAGAAATAAAATGAATTTTTTTTTGGCTAATTAATTTTCCAAATAAATAACCTTGAATAATATCACATTTAGAAAACGTACAGTCCCCCGTTCAAGCCCTTGAACCAAAAAATAATTTTAGACTAAATGTTAACATCAGCACGAGTAAATAAATTGAAAAATATTACAAATAAAAAACTATAACTTCAAATAATCAGCCATGAAGCGACCAGTACCAACGGGACATGAATGATCCACAATTATTTAGTCAACCAAAATAAAAGTATCGCAGATTACACTATACAGATTTTACACATAAAAGAAAATTATGTTCTTAATTATTGGGAATTTAAAAGTGAAAATTCTAGGCCGTGTCGGTAGCTAATCGATTTTAAAATGAAAAATTATACATAAAATTGTTAACTTACATGGAACCATTAGTCGAAAACCATGAATTGTTGGTCAGCTCGACAAGTCTGAGTAAAATGTGTCATTTACCGACTGAGTTGTTTAGCTAAGATTATTAAATATACACAAATCAATTCAATCTACAAGTAGAATAATGAACAATAAGAGTAAAGCGATCGGTTGAGATCAACACAACAACTACAAAAAAAATTAGAAGACTCTGTTAATAAAACCGAACCTCCATGCGATTGCAACAAAATAATAAAACAAAAAAACAATTGAAAGCATAAATTGATAAATAAAGTAATGTAATAAAATTTTATGTTAGATCTGTGTTGGTACATTTTATAAAAAGCAAATCAAAGACGGTAAAAACTATAAATTTTACAAAACAAAGTAGACTCGAAAAGACGCCGACACGAGAAGAAGATAATTCAGAAAAAAAAACTACGTAAATGAAATCTAAAATTCGCTAAGGGAATAAGGTTAATTATGAGGTAGAAGAAGTTTTGGCTATTAAAAGTATAAAAGTATAAAAATATTTAATAAATAAATATAAATATATACGATAGGCTTTTGACATCGAACTAAATTTTAAAGCCAATCTTTTATTGACATTTATTTATACAGATTTCATATACTATATTAATACGGATGATGGATGTCTTATTTTTTTTATATAAAATTTAGTTTTTATCTTATAAATTGAATTTTATATTTTTAAATTTTTTATGCACATATCATTGTATCGATTTAAAAATTTGTTAATTTTTTATTTTAATTATTTTTTATTTTTTATTTAATTATTTTTAAAATTTGATTTTAAGTGGGTTTTTATATACTTATGGTCCATTATTTTATTATTTTATTTTTGTTATTATTAGTATTATTTTGAATCAGAAACATTACCGTGGCCACCAAGCTTTTTCATCGGCTTTCGTTTCGGCTATATTAGGACAAAGCTCCCTCTTCTTATTCAATTCAAGCCAAGAACATTCACCATAATAGCTTTACAGACATTGTGAGCCTCAAGCTTCAGAGCTTCACATTCATTGCATCATAAAGAACTCGATCTTCATTCACATATATTGTATATTTAATTTTTTTACGAGAGAGTGTTCTTACAAATTGTTTTTCTAAAGAAGAGAAAATTGAAAATTTGTCTTAAACAAAAATACTCGACTATAACTTACTATGGAAACTCCTCAGGCATTAAAATAATAGAGTATGAATGAGAAAAATTGAAGGCTTCATCCAATAAATCAATATATTTCCTACGAGTATGATTTTCTCTATTATCGTCAAAAGACATCTTAAGAACACGAAACGAGAAAGACCAACATGGATAACCATAATCAATTACATATAAAACAAAATAAGAAAAGAATATGAAATAAATGGTAACTTACCATTTGAGATCCAAGTTGAGATCACAATAAGAATTGTTCTACTATGATTGGTCTCCTAATTACCGGAGATAAATATGAACTTATCTTCCATACTTTATTATAAGTAGGAAGGTCGTCAACAATTTAAGCATATAACAAGTAGAAAAAATGATTCGTCTTTTTACCAATGACCTTAACTGCAATAAGAAATTCATTCAAAAAAATGTTGAATAACTTCCCATGATAAAGTTATTACTGAAAACAAAACACTTCAAGAATTGTGAATGAGCTGGCTATGAAATATATTAGTAACTTGAAATAATTTGAGAAGGTCTAGAGCAAGAGGAAACCAAATCCTATGATAAAAAAAAATAATTAAATAAATTACGCTCACCTTCACGAGTGTTACAAGGATTTTCCTCAACTGCATGGAACTGAAGTTTACATCTTAAAGAATCACTGAACGCTTTTTTTTAAATTATCTTTAATAAGATATCGATATGAATGATCCATGACAATATAGATTTAATGATCATTCAAATAATCCTCATCAAATTCTGATATTTCTCTACGATTGCAATAATTAGTTTTTTTACTACCTCATGTTGAGGATATAAGCTTGTCGTAAAGAATAGAAGATGGACAACAACTTTAAGATACTTCCCCTTCTTAATTTTCTTTCTTTTGTAGTGATTGATAAATAAGAGAATAACTTTAATAATTTCTTCATGATCAGAGTGACTCGAAAGTGAAGCCCCAAATGAGCCATTATCATGATTATTATAATCGTCTCAAAAGTAACTACCTTCAACTTTCTTACCATTTTTTAAAAAGAAAGATAAATTTGTTATAACAATAAAAATAAAAAGGTAACATAATTAAGAAAATCATGAAGATGATGCAAGAATACAAAGAGAATGCATAATTATAATAAAGGAAGTAAAGAGAACAAAAAGTAACTCAGATTGTTTTCCCATATTTAAAGGTAATTATTTTATCAGCGTTTGGTTATTTCGGATTTTTATGACTTGGATTAACTTGCAATGTAAACTCGAAGATTTAAAGAAATATAAAAAGCCAAAATTGAAGAAGGAGAATAAATCGCACACGTCTGTTTAAAAGAATAGACTTTCATACACGTGTAAGCTTCTTCCAACAACTTGCCTATAACTAAACTATAACAACAGCTCTCTAGTTTCAAAACCTTAACCATAAAATCACCAAATAAATATAAAATTCCTGCAAGAGAAATCATTTTTTCTTAAATACATTTACATCCCTACAATTTTGGTCAAAACCACAAAAAGAAAATATAAAATTCGGCCCATTAAAAAAACCGAAGATGTTTATGTGTATCGTTTAGCCCTTATTTCAGTCTTCACAAAGGATTAAGTGAATTAATCAACCAATTCCAAAAATAAATCAAGGCCATATATATATATATATATATATATATATATATATATATATATATATATATATATATATATATATATATCATCATCTTCTGCGTTCAAGGATTCTAAAAACCGAGGTTATTTAATATACTCGTCATCCTTCACCAATGGCTAAGAGGCTACTGAAATACCTTATGAATAAGTTCGACCGAAGGCAAAATAATAACATCCTCAGCAACCCGAAGCTCTCAAAGCAATAATAATACTTCACTTCATTGTCAATCCTTACTTCACCCTTGATCAAGGACTATGAGACAACTCAAATATAGTTAACGAAGAATTAACAAATTTTGAAGCAAATAAGAAGAAATAAGTAATATACTAGTATCCCACTAATTGTCAAAATGAAACCTTTTATCTTTCAAATAAGGTTTCAGTCGACGAAGAGTTTTAATGATGCATAACAATTAAACACGAATCAAATCAGGAACTGTTTAGTAATAATGCGACTAGGATAAATTACAATAAAAAAAACCGTAAGACTCTAAGAAGTGATGTTTGACATAAACATTTCAGTATGTAAATATAATAACTTCGAATGTGAAAACAAAACTTTAAAAAACCACGAATTTAAGGTTACACGTTTAAACCGATATCAGAGCTTTGGCTTAACAAACATAATAATTCCTTGCTATTCACACAATAAATAAGAACGACCAAATATCTAAAAGCTTAATAAAAAAAAATCTAAAATACGTAATTTAGATACAAATTTTGTTTATAATATAATACCAAATATTCGTAACATCTTGAAGATGTATTATCTAATTATAAATTCTACCTGTAAAAATGGAATAATCATTAATAAATTAATGGTCTAATTGTTTTTAACAATATTAGCAACTATCATTTTTATAATTTTTTCAAACGTTTTACAAGTTAATGTCGACTTTGGATTCATCATTACTAAAATTTACAATATTATATATATATAAAAGCAAATATAATAATAAAAAAAAAACAGAAAATAATGAGTAGAATGTTATTTCGACTACATATATTTTGGTAAAAAAACATTTGAAAGAAACGACAGCTATTTTAAGAGTTATTGGGCTAAACGTATGGCAGTGCATATTGATGACCCACCCACACATTTATTTTCATTCGAAAGCCCAAAGATAAAGAAACGGTCCTCCCAACTCTCCCCAAGCCACCACAACTCCACAGAACCTCCCTCAAGTGCACATCTTACGTTGTCAATCCATAGCCAAATCGGCCCACACCACATTTACTCTCCGCGCAGTAGCAAGTAGTAAGCTACTAAGCAGCAAAACCGCGCCTTCTCTCTCTGATCAATTTCGTCGCCGCTAGGGTTTTCTGAGGCGGGAGCAGACGATCATCACTCCAAAGTCACGCCGTTGGATTGGTGGTAAACTGTGAATTCTCTTTTCTTCATCTCTCTTTGTTGGATTGTTTCTAGGGTTTCTGTTTTCAATGAAGATCCATGTGAACAATTACTAATCAAGTGTCAAGGAGTTAGTCGTATTACTTGGTAAAAAGATCTGAAGATTATCTCCTGAATTGTGTTGATAGATGAAATGTTACAAGGAAGATTTTAACTTTTGTAGAGACCCAAATGCTGTCGTTCTTAGGTTTTCTTGAGAGACTATGGTGCTATATAATTGGGTTTTTTTTTGCTTAATTCGTTAAATAGAAAGCAGTGCTCATAATATTTTATACCAAACATATGGAAACAGAACAGTTTAGCTACATGAAATGAAAAGAGTTTCATTTACTACTTTGAACTTGTCAGTAAATCCTATAATTATAATGTGTTATGACTTACTTAGGGTTGTTATATTGAAAATTAAGCTTGTGCTATGTCGCGATTTTCAGGTTTGGATTTCGGAGATGGACATAATCTCCCAGTTACAAGAACAAGTTAATACGATTGCAGCTACTGCATTCAATACCTTTGGGACACTTCAGCGGGATTCTCGCCCAGTTCGACTTTCTCATAATTACCCTGAACCACCGCCTGCCGTTCCCGCGGCTGCAGAGGAACCAACAAGTCTGGCAGAACAATCGAAGCTAATGAGTGCTGCTCTAGTAAAGGCTGCTAAACAGGTGCGTCATACTATATATATGGGCGATTTAGTTAAATATGATGTCTTTTGTTTATAATTAAATGAGGTTATATTCATATCATAGGAAACTCTCTAGAAAAATATATTGGATTACTAATTTTAGAAAATCTCTTATATATTATAATCAAATTTGAAATTTTATGATTAAAAAAACCAAACTATATAATTTTTATATAGAAAGGGTAAGGTTTTGAATCAATAAAGTCATAAAACACAAAACATTTAAAAGTTGAGAGAGAGGAGAGGTGAAATTTTAGAAAAATAAAACAATATATGCTTCAATAGCTATTTCTTTGGACTTTAATTCTTAAATACATGTAAACACAGTAGAATCGCAAGTCTTTCTTATATGAAAAGCAGTTTGACAATGCAAAGTATTCATTCCAACGGCAAGGATTGCTACTTCCGATATTCCTATTAGTTAGAGATGCAGCTTGCGTTGTGAAACTGTTTTTCCATGTAAGAGTTTGTGTTTCTTCTGTGTCTCCACGTATTTGAAGAATCAAAGTCTAAAGAAACAGCAATTGAAGCAAAACACATTTTCTCTCATTTTTCTACAATTTCTTCTCTTTTCTTAATTTTTACGGTGTTTTTTATTTTGCGGTTTTACCGATTCAGAGCGTTACCTTTCTTATATAATCACTATATAATTTAGTTTTTTTAATCATTAAATGTGAAGTTTAATTGTAACATAATCAAAATATTAGTCCAACTATTATAATTATTAAATTTGATTATAGTATATAAGTGATTTTCTAAAATTAGTTATCTAATATATTTTTCTATTAGTTTTATCCGGTATAACATGATTTTGTTTATGAAAGAGCATTTTTTTTATAAAATTATTCTTATCTTTTCCCCTTGAGATAAGATATGTTGTTGCTGTATAAATTTATGTAAAGAGAGTATCGTTGAGTCTTGTTTGTTGGATCCACCGGCTAAATTGGTAGCTCTGTCAGTATTGATGAGGGTGATTTCGTTTATTTTTTTCTTTATAGTTTGATGTATTGGTTGCGGCACTGCCGTTGTCGGAAGGAGGTGAAGAAGGTCAGTTGAAAAGGATTGCAGAGCTCCAGGTATATGCTATATATTTCAGTCTAGTAACACATCAACTGATTTACTTTTCTCCTTTTAAATTATATCATTTGTCATGTTTTTTCCATCTGTATATCAGGCTGAGAATGATGCTGTAGGCCAAGAACTTCAACGGCAAATGGAGGCTGCAGGTTAATTTTTATATCTATATTTGCTCTCCATGTTTCGCATTATTACTCGAAAGATTCTCGAAATGGCTCTATCTGATTAGTTTTCATGTCCTTATCCAATGTTAACTAAAACGAGAGCAATTGTAAAGGTCTTTGGCATAAGTTCTAGTGTCTATTTTCATTTTAAAAAAAAGTGAAAGATTGACCTTCTAGTCATATGCAATTAAGTAGTATCCCAGATTATGTTCACCATATGAGGAGTAGTAGTCTATCGGTTAGATAGAGAGATCTTAGTTGCTTTGAGATAGCATTTGAAACAGCTTTAAAGAATCCTAGTTATTGTTAGCTTAGCTGTTTCTGATATATAGCTATTTAATTGTTTAGAGCTAACTATTTTGCTCTTTCCGGTACCAGAGAAGGAGTTAAAGCAAGTCCAGGAGATGTACAGTCAAGCAGCAGATAACTGCTTAAACTTGAAGAAACCGGAATGAATTTGGAGTCATCGAACCGGAGCAACCTGTAACTCCGTCTCCTACTGTTCTTTTACTGTGACTCTCTTACTACTAAAGGCTGTTTTGACATTCAGTGACATTTTGGTTTGGTTTATAGAAAATGAGAATAGTTTTAATCTTATACAATTACTAATAGGTGTACTTTTGGTGTGTTGATATCTATATTGCTTGTTCAGAGTTATATATATATGATTATTTTATTAAGTTTGATATATATATATATTAAATCCATGGCGGTGATCAATCTTGAAAGGAGAACCTCATAAATAATTTATATTATTTAAATCACATTCCAAACTTCAAAATCCAAGTTGGCAACTTGGGTGTATTAAAAGAAAGTTATCTAGCAAGAATCATTTGCAGAGGAATGGAGTTTCCAATGTATCATCAATCTACTCCTTGGCACAATCTTATTTCTTCTTACTCACAACTACCGGAAAACCATGTTCACTGGACTCGAACACCGGAATCTCACATCTACTCTGTTGATCTTCCTGGTAAGTAAATTTCTTAACTTGTTGAAATCTATTATCTTCTGTTCTAGTCTTTGAAGTTGTTTGTTGTGTTCTCCAATGGCAGGTGTGAAGAAACAGGAAATCAAAGTAGAACTGGAAGATTCAAGGTATTTGGTAATAAGAACAGAAGCCATTAATAACGACGAGGCATCAGGTAGTGGTAGTGGTAGTACCACACAGCAACCAGCAAAGAAGTTCAAAAGGAAGTTCAGGCTTCCTGGTATGATTGATATTGAAGGAATATCAGCTGGGTATGAAAATGGTGTATTGACAGTGACAGTGCCTAGAACAAGAACAACAGGCTTTTATATCGATCCTTCTGACCTGCCTCATAATCTTCATGTTCTTGCTAGAGCTGCTTGATCTTGTAACTTTTTTCTTTAGTTTTTATCTTCTTAATTTTAAAGGTTGTTCTTGGTTTTGATTCCTGCTGGCAGAGGCTGATAGTCTCCAGCTTTCAGATTCTTATAATAAAATCATTAAATACCGGATGACACCATATCATACAGGAGGCAGATAAGTAAAGTGGTAATAAAAATTACAAAGCCAAACAAATGTACTTAATAATCTTGGTAGAATCTGGAGTTGATTTTGTTTATGTTTCTTAGTTGCAACCAAGTTTATCAAAAGTAGAAGCAATAGTTGTTTTGGCTGATAGGAGTGTGTAGTTACCACGATATGTCATATGTATGTTTAAGGTAGGTTAAAATTATAATTTCGAGGGTTTAAGAGTAGGCAAAAGTAACTAGAAGTCCTTATTTTTCGGTCATCACCACGGCGGTACTGCTGTGTACCGACCTGACGACAGTGTCTAGAT
Source organism: Limnanthes douglasii subsp. nivea (assembly GCA_036936605.1). Classification (NCBI taxonomy): domain Eukaryota; kingdom Viridiplantae; phylum Streptophyta; class Magnoliopsida; order Brassicales; family Limnanthaceae; genus Limnanthes; species Limnanthes douglasii. The sequence continues at coordinate 132,970,692 of JAUPFV010000004.1, forward strand.
GTACGGGTGTACTCCCTGTGGTCACAGTCTATTAAATATATAAAAGTTTGCGGTGACAATAATAACTCTGATTGTGGCTATGGACCTATTTTCAGATTGTCTTATGTGTTGGTCAAATGCGTACAAAAGTATGAATACTAAAAAAGTTATTTTTAAGGTTTTCTTATTTGGATCTCCGATCTAATTTATAATAAGAAAAGATGGTAATTCTTGTAATATATATATATATATATATATATATATATATATATATATATATATATATATATATATATATATATATATATATATATGAAGGCGTAATACTTACAATTAGAAGAATTTTAGATAATTGATACTTAAATCATGGCGCCATGATTGACCTCCAAAGGTATGGTAATTGAGGAGGCTATGAGTACTAATTGCATTTTTTTTAATAACATGCAATAATGGATCACAAACTCATAACCTAAGACATTCATTAGTCTCAGATCATGTAGAATTTTGTAGTTCTGTACGATATTTTTTAGTTGTGCTATTAGACTAATGTTTTTACTAGTTTTTCGGCCAGCAGTACATTGGTACATAGTGTGTTTATAATTCGCGGAGATGTGTTTTATGTTACTTATTAATACGGATTGATAACTTAAGATCTCATACATCATTGAAAGGATGGTGATTTGTTATATGGTGTTGTATATATGTGGTTAAAATTATATTTTGTCGATAACTTAAAATCTCATATATGATTTGTTATATGGTGTTGTATATATGTGGTTAAAATTATATATTGTATTTGTACAAATGTTCGGTATAAATAATTATAAAATAAAAAATGTTATGAAATATTAACTTTAAATACCGAGTTTCTCTCTTCAAAAAACCTCTCAATTCTAAATCAAAAACCTAATCTAACCGCCGCTTGTGAAGGTCATCCTACCAACGATAACCTCCTTTTACCAGTAATCTCATCTTGAGGTCAATTCCCAACCGTAACAAGGTGCATTCGTAGTCACACCAGCAAATCCCATCTTCAAATCTAAAAGCACAAAATCTTCAATTACAACAGACCGAGAGCTGACATCGACACCAGAAGATTTCCTTCTATTGGAGTTGAAGAACAAGAACAACAATAAATGGAACATACCAATCCTAGTCAACAATCCCACATTCGGGACTGTCCCAACTACATAACAAAGAAAACTTACTGGAAACAACTTTCCAACATCAAAATCGTGTGCGGAGATTTTGGGAAACTCAAGAAAAGATTTCAAGCATTCAAATATGTTTCACGAAGACAGAAAGGACTACAAAGCCATTCAATTTCAAGAATCATATAACGATCTCTTATTTTATATTTCTACAATAACATTGATTGCAAAATTCTCCTTCGGGAGACCATCATTAGATGATATCAAAGCATATTTAGGACCATTTAGATTATCAGGAGCATTTAGCGTATCAATTTAGGACTATCGACATTTCTTTATAGATTTTGATCTAATTGAAGACATGAACACTTTCTGGAAACGAACTGTTAAACAATTGGCCAATTTTCATTTGTAGTCCTTAAGTGGTCACATGATTTCAATACTAGAGTGAGGTCTCCCGAGACTTCAGTCTGTATTTTTTGTCTAAATTCCCAAAATGGTATACAATCCTAACTTTGTAACCCATATTGCCAAAGCAACTGGATTTCATTTGGTAGTATGAGTTTTTCACGAAAACAGAGCAAACTTTAATCTTTTCAAAGCTTGGCTCATTGTAGATGTTTCCAAGCTTCTTTCCAAAAAATTTGGATCAGTTTTAAAGAACAAGACAGATATTGGCAGGATATCACTTATGGTGATAAGTCTGGCTATCTTAAAAAATGTAAATATTTGGGCCACACTGATCTTCACTGTAAAAAAGAATCACGGTAAAAAAAATTAAAGGAATAATCAATAATTGTTTAGGGAACCCTAATTCATTTGAACCAACCAATAATTTAAAGCAACATATAGTTAAATCAAAAGAAGTATGGGTACAAAAGTTAAAATTTGTAATGGTCGACCCAAACCAATAAAACTCAAATGAAATCAATAAACTCCCAAACATGAATTGAAAAATGATTCAAACACCAATGTGAACCAAACTTTAACAAGCTTTGATGAAAATGATAATTCTCATAAAATCAAAATCTTCTCCATTACGATATGTCTCAAATTTAATCCTAAATCAAACCAATTTAAGAAATGTGAATGTAACCTCATCCTCCAACACACAGAATATAACTAAAGATGACAAATAACTTATCCTAAACCAAACAATTAAACCTCCAGAAGTTTATGACAGAAAAGTGATTGAAACAACTTATTTCATCAACCTTGAAAACTCATTCGATATCTTCAATGATGAAGATAACTCTGAAAAATACTCTGATACACCTAAAATTAGACAAACCATCAGCTTACCTCCTTCACCAAAAATGAAAAAGCTTATACAAGAAAAAACAAAAAATGTTAATAAAAAAACCAACAAGACTATAAAATTTAAAGGATCAATCAAATCCTCAACCTCCAAATGACCATTGCCATTTTAAACGGGAATGCAAGAGGAGTAGGTAACCGAGGAACTCTAAAAAAAATTAAAGCCATTGTCAAATCTGAAAATATATATTTTATTGCTCTTTAAGAGCTAATGATCTCTAATGGTAAAAATTGACATAATATCTAAAAAGTTGGTTTTGAAACAAATTTTGCAAACAACAACAAAATATGGCTATTATGGAGAAGTTAGTTCAAAATCCAAATCCTGAGCAACAATGAACAATTTCTGCATACAAGAGTGATCCATCATTCTTCAAACGAAGAAGTTATGGTCACCATTGTTTATGCAAAGTGCACCAGATCCCAAAAGTTGTCTCTGTTAGATCACTTAAGATAAGTATCAAACACCGAACTTCACTGGCTAATTGTTTGACATTTCAACACAATATCCAAAACCTCTTAACAACTAGCATGCTTTATCCTCTGTTTAAGAAGAATGGATGAATTCAATAACATGATAATGAACTTCAATTTAGAAGACTCTCGATTCTTTGGATCAAACTTCACATGGTAAAAAAATAACAAGTGGAAACGTCTCGACAATTAATTACACAATGCTTCCCGGAGGGATTTGTTTGACATCACAATGGTGAAACATTTGGCAAGAACTGGCTCAGATCATTGGCCATTTTAAATTTCAAAATATGTAGCTTCTCCATAAATACTTCCTAAAAACGTTGAAAACAATTGGCAAGAACCATGTATGGAAATCACATATATGTCTTTGGAAATATATTTGACAGTATTGGCAATGGTGAAGAATATGTTAAAATACCTGAAAGGAATCTAGAAGAATCAAACATTTATGAAAACAAAATTAACCTAAAAAACCAAGACAATTCACTTAAACTTGCTTGTCAGATAAGAAACCTACTGGGAGCAAAAAAGTGCCATCATTTGGCTCAAAGATGGTGACAAAAACACACAATGTTTTTATAATTATGTTAAAAAGAGAAAGAAGATAAATATAATAAATGGTATAACAAGAAATGAAACATGGAATGAAGATCAAATCCAAATTGGAGAATCAACTGTAAATTACTTCAAAAATCTATTAAACATCCAATCAAACTTAAATTTAATTAATGATCTTATTCCAAAGATAATAACAGAACACGAAAATCAATTCTTAATGAACAACCTTTCCATTGAAGAGATGCATAATAAAATTAAGACTCTTAACCGTAATAGTGTGTCTCGAATTGATGGATTCAACTCCATATTCTTTAAAAACATGTTAGACAATTATCAAACATGATTTATTTGAAGCAGTTACAACCTATTTCAATAATATTTCAACTCCTAAAGGCATATTTTATACTACAATCTTCCTAGTTCCTAAATCAAACTCTCCAAAAACCTGACAAGATTTTAGGGCTATCAGCCTCTCCATAACATTCAATAGAATATTGTACAAGCTTATATAAAATAGATTTGTCTAACTTCTCCCCAAAATAATTTCAGAAGAACATGGTGCTTATGTTTAAAACAAAAACATTTAATAAAATATCCTAATAACTCAGGAACTTACACATTATATAAATAAAAAAACTAGGAGAGGCAACATCATTATAAACCTATATATGATAAAAGCATTTGATATGATAGATTTTAATTTGATATAAAATATTATGCAGGCCTTTAGTTTGAGCCTTCAATTCATTAACCTAATCAAAAGATGGATAGAAAATATTTTATACTCAATTAATATAAATGATAACTCTTTTGGTTATTTTAATTCCAGTAATGGAGTCATGCAAGGTGACCCTTTGTCACCCAACATGTTCATCGTTGCTGAAGAGTTCTTCATAAGAGGAATTAAAATACTAACACAATACTATATATTCATGTCGTACAGTTCAAGAGGGCCATTAAATATTCCATGTCTTGCATTCGCAGACGATGTAACAATATTCATAAATGGATCTCTCAATAATGTTAATAAAAACAATGGTTTTCTTGATTTATATCAAAATGTTTATGGTCAACAAGTTAAAAAAAACAAAACAACTTTCATTTTATACTCAAATGAGTAGAACCAGAATTACTTCTCTTGAAAACACCTTAGGATATAAACACATCTACATTCCTTTTAGATTTCTTGGTATAACAATTCACTTTAATAATAATATTTGTTTTTTTTATGATCAGGTTGACAAAATCAGAAGTAAACTATCATACTGGAACACTAAAACATCATCCTTTGGGGGAGACTGATTCTTATCCAATCAGTTCTCTTTGCTATCCAAAAATACTACATAACAAAAAATTGAACTTCCAAACAATATTATAAAAATAATCAATAAAATCGTGAATAAATTTCTTTTGGGATACAGAAATAATATTAAACCATAATATGGTGAGAATGGTCAAAGCTATGCAAACCATTTGATGAAAATAGTTTAAATATCAGAAACAATAAAAGATACTCAAACATCTTTAACCTGTAAACCATGGTGAACTTTCTGAGAAAATCAAACCATATAGGACAATCTTATGCACTCAATATACTATCCAAATGTCCATCATTTACAAACCAATAAAAACAAAAATACTTTAAAATATGGAGAAAGATAAACAAAACTAAAGAATTAGATGAAAGGTACATATTTCTTTACCATGGCAAATGGAATATTGATCCATACTCATCCCCTGATCACACTTCCCCCAAATGAAAACAATTTTTGGTATTCTTGACAGGGTTTTCGATGACCAACATTCTCTTAAATTGATTTGCAGGACCAGAAGAACAAAAATAAATGAAGACACTAACAAGAAAAGAAATATCAAGATCAAAGTCAAAGCCCTCAACAAATATCACTCCAAATCTAATTCATCATGTATATCCTCAAGGCTAGAGTACAACAACATACTAGCTAAATACCAAGATCAAGCTTTTGATCCTCTGTAATAAGAATGTACTCAATAATGTAGTTACAATCTTGTAACAACAATTTCTTAGAAATAAATTTTTTTATTAAAAAAAAAAAGAACTTCAAATTTTATGTGAATAAATATTTTTTTTAGTTAATTTGATTTTAGAACTCAGACCAATAATTTTAAAAGATAAAATGAAATGTATTTGTTCAAAAATATCTCATTAATATTATAGATTATGTTTTATTAATGTTAAATTTAATTGTTATGCATTATAAGTTATTTGGAATGTTTACGTGCTATATTGTTTCTTTCTTCTTCTTTTTTCGGAGGGAACCCGCAGCCGCTACTCAGAGTGCAATGAGTGCGCACAGGGTAAACCCTCAGTCTGACGCGATAGCCTGCAAACCAACGCCAGAAGGTAAACCACACAAGGTGACAGGCTCAGCCGAGAAAGCGTATGTAGAGGGACTCGAACTCATGACCTTTTGGTTATAAGAATGCCATACTCAACCAACTCGGCTACCCCCTTGGGGGCAAAGCTATATTGTTTCCATCATTCGTAAAGATATGTATATTAACAAAATCTCAATGTTTTAAATGCTCATCAATTAAATACTTTTAGTGCTAAAACTTTATGTAATTTGAATGGTTTATTGTTTTTAAATGCCTATTGTCTATTTTTTTCACAATCAAAATTTATGGACAAATCCGTATGGGTTTATTTATACATATTTAAAGCTACCACTGACAATTTGTAGTATTATCTTGCCTATGATACAATATTTTATTAGTAAGGTGATATTATGAAATGGTAGTAGGAGCTTTAAAAACTACTACTTCTGATACGTTCTTGTGGAGAATACGATATTTATGTATTATTTTTAATTTTTTAATAAATTTAAATTTTTACCCTTGATACTAGTTGCATGGGCTCTTGAACAATATTATCATCCATCTATTCTAATAAAAGTAGAAAACGTATAGGCCTAAGCCTGTCTTAGTTTATTATTTATGACTTAGATTTTGGCATAAACTTAGATTTGTAAAGATTAAGGTCACAAATCTTATGATGTAACATAAAGAAACTTAAGATAAAGGCCTAAAAAAACAATCGGTCCAAGTCTATGCTTATAAATATACAAAGATTTTCATCTAAAGAATGACTTTATCTTTTAGCAATCATATTATTTTCAAGCTATCTACGCCCTTCTCTCCATTTACGATCCAAATCCAAAATATATCATTCCAAAACCAACATATTTCAGCTTCATGCATAACAATGTAAGCTTTGGCTAACACCTCACAAGTCTCAATCAGTCTTTGCAAAACCTTTTATGGTGACTTATTTACCTTCAAAACATCAAACTTCACTCAAATAATATCCAAACACATTTATACCTCACCTAATTGACATCCTTTGTGAGAATCGATGGATAGTTTGAGAATTTTTATTTCAAAAATAAAAAATATAGAAAACCCAAAAGAAAAGGTATAATTTTTAAATTCATATGTGACATCTAATCGTTTGGTTGATCTAGAGGCACAAAATGAACCACCTTTTGATCTCAGTGCCCCCGTTACGTATATCATTATAGTTGATCCCAATATGGAAATTCAACAACAATTGAATGAACTAAGAGAAGATCATGCTATTATATTCAGAGCTTTACATATCATGCTAGCCATCCCTGCACCACGTATAAGATCTAAAACTAAACGTCATTGGGAAGATAATGAGGATAAAAATGATGATGTCATAATATCCAACATAACTAGGAAACATTATAAGAATAATACTAACAGAAGCAAGCTACCATTTAGAACTAAGACCGATGATGTCAAAGACCACTCAGACCAGGGATCCTCTAGCAAGAATGAAAATAGTCGTCATCGTCGTCCTCACTCTAATAGCAGAATAATTAGTGAGATGTTTTTTTTCTCAAATACCATAATAAAAAGAGAATATAGGGATATGTCCCTTAGTATCACACATATCAGTATCAACATAATGAAAATAAGAAAAATCAATTTATTCCACAGTTGAACTCGCAACATAAGAAAAGTGGCCACAAAGCTCTTCTAATGCACTCAAGCGACCCATCAAATTTTCATCAAGTCCCTCCAGCTTAGCAGGGGCTCAAACAAACTTCATTCAATTCCTTTCATCAACAAAACTTACCTAACACAATTTCTTGATATTTTACTAATCTATAAAATAATGCACCAAAATTACCCTCGAACTTCACTAACAAGCAAAAATAAGAAAACTCTCCCCACAACACGATATGAATAAGCATAACCCTTTGGGGGGTCCCCAAAAATGCATAACCGAACATTTACCATATTACACCAATAAATAAGTTACCTCACATCTACGAGTAAATAAATTAACCTAATAAACAACTTCATATTTTTGTCTACCTAGTGGCTCATGCAGTAACTACAACAACTAACCTACCCTCACTTTGACCAAGGGAATCTGAACAAAACAAGTACATATCATGATGATAAAAGTCTCATCGAATTTGAATCTCTATTAGATTCAGTAATCATATGACAAGTATAATAAAAAAGATATCTTGAGCACCACATAAAGTAGTTTAAAAGTGAAATTTTGAATTTTAGAGGAGACAAAAAGTTATTTGTAGGACATTCCCCATGACCTTTAAGGGTATTTTTTAACCTAGTTCAATATACTTTAGGTTTCATTTAAAGTTTTAATATATTGTGAATCACATTTAAGGATCAGTTTATTGGTTCAAAGTTCATAAAAGGAGATGGTAATTATATAATCCTTTATAAACACTGGCAGAAGGAGAGTTTGATGGACTATACAAGAAGATTAAAAAAATGGAATGCAAGATTGTCGTGACTACACATGTTAACTTCAAGTCCAATCATAGAGCTTCAACTTCAATATATAACAACAGTGAAGTCTCAAAACGACCAATACATTATATTTAAGGCCAAATCTCAAAAGGGAAGCCTACAAGCAACTATAAAAATAAATACACTAATAACCGAAGGTAAAAATATTTCAATAAGCAAGCCCACACATAGTTAACTAAAAACTTTAGAACCATCTAAATAAGACCAAAGATGTAATAAAGTATCGAGGAACATAAAAGATGTACTCTCCAAGAAACAGAGTAACAAAAGTAAGTTTTTTAAATTTCATGACAACATTAGCTATTGTACAAGATAATGTTGGGCTTTAAAAGATGAAGGAAAACTTTTAAAGTTTGTAAGAAAGAAACACGTAGATAATCCAAGACATGTTGCGGTTGAACATCAACCCTTAGTTAGAAAGATAAGTTAAAAAAGTAACTGATGAACCAAGGGTTTTAGAAAACAATGTCATCACAAAAAAAGAAGAAGAATATCTTGATCTAGATCCTAATAAACAAAGTCTTTGCAAAATAACTGGAGGAGACTCATTATATCATAGCAAGATATGAGCTCATTTGTATAGGATTCTGTACCCAGTGCTAAGATTATTGGATGGTGATCTAAGAGGATTTGCATTACCATATCAAATGCAATACTAATTAAAGTGGAATTAGCTAGTGTAAAAGTAAAAATGGTGATGATTGAAATATAAATTTCAGAAAACATCATATTTAAAAGCATAAATGAAATATGAGAGATGTCATAGTCCTCATACCATCCTAAAATATTTTAATTGGATTCACTAGGGCATATGAAAATGCTGTATGTGAATTGGACTTGGATGTGACATTAGAAATGCGAGATTTCAGGAAGAAGGTTTAATGTTTATTCATGACAGTGGACATGTTTTCTTCATAAAATAGGATTTTGAGAAGATTTTGGTTGGACCACATGCATGTTGTAGTCTCTACAATGCACTAATGCCTCAATATATTATGAATGGAAAAATGGGAATAATAAGAGGGAACAAAAAAACTTCAAGAGAGCATTATGTGGCTTCATTAGCCTTAAAATGATGGCAATCAATATGGGAGCCTGTCATTTTTCGTGATATGAATGACCCTAGAAAGCCCACCCCAAAACTTTATAAAACCAATAGAGAAAGTGAAAATATATTATCACTCGACCTTTGTTCACATATATTGTCTATCCGAATTTTTTTTTCACGAGAGAGTGTTCTTACAAATTTTCTTTCTTAAAGTAAGAAAAAATTGAAAATGAGATTAAAGGCTTCATCCACTAAATTAGTATATTTTCTACGAGTATGATTTTTCATATTATCATCAAAAATAATTTTAACAATAGAAAATGAGAAGGACCAACATAGATAACCACAATCAAATACATATAAAATAAAATAAGAAACAAATATGGAATAAATGGTAACATACCATTTGAGATCCAACTTTAGATCACAATAAGAATTGTTCTACTCTGATTGGTCTCCCGAACGTTGAAGATAAATATGAACTTATCTTCCATACTTTATTATAAGTTGGAAGGTCGTTAACAATTTAAGCATATAACAAGTAGAAAAAAATATTTGTATTTCAGTAAATGACCTTAACTGCAATGAGAAATTCATTCGAAACTTTCCATTATAAATTTATGGCAAAAAAAATACGCTTCAAGAATTGTGAACCACTTGGCTAGGGAATATATTGGTAACTTGAAAGAATTTGAGAAGGTCTAGAGCAAGAGGAAACCAAATCCCATGATCAAAAGAGTAATTAAAAAAATTAACCTCACATTCACGAGTGTTGAAGGGATTTTCCTCAACTGTTGGGAACCAAAGGTTACATCTTAAAGAATCACAAAATCAATGAATTGTTTTTGTAAAATAATCTTTAATAAGATATCGATATGGATGTTTCATGTTAACCTAGATCTAAAAATCATTCCAAGAAATATTTCCCATTTTTAATTTTTTTCAAATGATTGACAAATCATGAGAGTAACTTTAAAAATATCTTCATGATCAGAGCGACCAGATGATAAAAACCCAAATAGGCCATTATCATGATTATTATGACCGTCTCAACCGTCACTACCTTCAGCTTTCTTACCATTTATAAAAAGAAATATAAATTTTGTTATAATAATAAAAATAGAAAGGTAACATAATTAAGAAAATCAAGAAGATGATGCAAGAATACACAGAGAATGCATACTTAGAATAAAGAAAGTAAAGAGAACAAAAAACAACTAAGATTTGTTTTTCATATTTAAAGGTTATTATTTTATCAACTTTTCGTTTCTTCAGATTTTTATGACTTGGATTAACTTGCAGGATAAACGACCAAGATTTAAATAAAGGAAAAATTAGCCGTCGGTACCTTTTCAAGTATGTAGTACCAAAATACTAGATACTACCAAAACCCAATTTTGGACAAAAATAACCCTGAGGGTATATCGCGTTATGTTTAAAATTGTAAGTCATAAATCGCGTGACCAATTTTACACATAAATCTCATGAGCTATTTTACACATAAATCTTATGTTCATCGTTTTAGATTTGCACTAAAATCGCATGATCGTGTTTTTAGAACTGAAGGTAGAGGATGCGATTTTTACATATTAATCTCATGATCTGTTACACATAAATCTCATGAACTATTACACATAAATCACATGATCTGTTTTTACACATAAAACGACCTTCAATTCGTCGTCTGCGATCACCGGTGACTGGATGAGTTGTCGCTGCGGTGGTTATTTCTAATTGCGATTTGGCAATAAAGGAGGCGATTGTTGATGCTAAACGGATGTTCTTACTTTGAAGGAGTGAAAGCGATGGTGGAAGAAGAAAATGTGAGAGTTGGAGTGAAAATGTGAGAATCGAACGACGATGCTATGTTCCTGAATGAGTTGGAGTTGGCAATTGTGATGAGAGAGTTGGGGGTATCGATGGTGATGGTGATTGAGGTTCACTGGCCATGGATTTTCTGTTACAGACGAGGAAACGTCATTTCTCCTTCGAAACTCCTTTCTCCAAAATTTGAGGGTACTTCAGGAATGAAAATATAAGATGGGTATTAAAAAGGAATTAGTTTGGTGAGATGGATGTTTAGTAGGCATATAAAATAGTTGGGGTACTAGATGATAATAAGTTTGGTGAGAATGTATTTAGTGTGACATTTCCCTTAAATAAATATAAATGTCAAGATTGAAGAAGGAAAATAAAGAGTACACTTCTGCTTAAAAGAATATACTTTCATACACGTGTAAGCTTCTTCCAACAACTTGCCTATTTACCAAACTATAACAATAAACCCTTCAGTTTGAAAGCATTTGCCATAAAAACACCAAATAAATATAAACTTCCTTCAAGCGAACTCCTTTTTCTTTAAACACATTTACATCCCTACAACTTCGGCCAAAACCACAAAAAAATATATAATTCGGCCGATTAAAAAAGCCAAGATGTTTATGTGTATTATTTAGCCCTTATTACAGTATTCACAAAGGACTAAGTGAGTTACTCAACCAATTTCAATAAGAAATCAAGGCTGAAGATATATATCATCATCTCCCGCGCTTAAGGATTCTAAAAGTTGAAGGTCATTTAATATACTCACTATCCTTCCCAAAAGGCTACTGAAATACATTGAGAATAAGTTCGACCGAAGGTAAAATAATAACATCCTTAGCAACCTGAAGCTCTCAAAGAATAATAACACTTCACTTCATAATCAATCATTACTTGACCCTTCATCAAGGACTATGAGGTCACTTAAATACAACCAACAAAGAATTAACAATTTTTAAAGCAAATGAGAATAAATACGTTAGTAAATAAGAAAAAAGTAATATAGTAGTAACCCAATAATTGTCAAAATATAACAATTTTAGGCTTTGAACAGTACATCGTCCCTCGACTATCGCGTTTGGTGGCAGATAGTCCCTTGACTTTCAAATGTCCGTTGACAGTCCCTGGACTATCGTGTTTGGATAAAGTTAGTCCAGAAGATCCTCTGATTCATGAGAAGCTGCCACCTGTCACCATAATCCCCAGATTTTTGTATCACCACTAGTGCCTTGAGTTTATCTCTCCTACGTTTTGGGTTTGACCTTAAATCAAGGGACTAGTGGTGATAAAAAAATATGGGGACTATGGTGACATGTGGCATCCACTAATGGATCAGAGGATTTTCTGGACTAACTTTATCCAAACGCAATAGTCCAGGGACTGTCAACGGACATTTGAAAGTCAATGGACTATCTGCCACCAAACGCGATAGTCGAGGGACGATGTACTGTTCAAAACATAACATTTTATCTTCAAATGAGGTTTCAGCTGAGGAAGGGTTCTAATGATGCATAACAATTAAGTACGAACCAAATCAGAAACTATTTGGTAATAGTTCGACTAGGGTAAATTACAATAAACAAGCCTTTAAACTCTTAAGAGTCTAACAAGAGATGTTTGATATAAACATTTCAGTATGACAAGAAATATAAGCACAAACGAAATTTTCCTCCTTGTATCAAATATGATTAGAGATAATGATCCCGAACAAAATACCAAGTTTGAATAAAATAAACGCAAACAACACATAACACTTTTTACGTGGAAAACCTTTCCAGTGTAGGAAGTAAAAACCACGGGACTGATTTCGGAGTCCAACCAAATATTCACTATCATAAGATGAGTTACAAAAATATTCTCTAGATAAAACTAGAGTATACACCACAAAAAGTATGACAACTTCATACACAACCCAAATACACAAGATAGTGAACCGAAATCAGAAAACTCACTGAAATATCCCCAAAACGCAGTTAGAAGAAGATGATCGAAAAACACATTTAGATGACTCCAAATCAAAAACCTTCTGGAGAGATTGTAGAGGAAAAATAGACGAGTCTTCTCACCAAAATTGAAGCTGGTCGGACAACCAGAGAGAGTCCGATTGAAAGCACAAAGTTCCGTCTCGAATCACCTTTTTCTCTCAAAAACCACACTATATAATATAATGCTCATCTCCGAAAGACACTGTATAAATCTATATTTATACATAAACCAAAATCCTATGTGTTATCCAAATTGGGCTTAGCCCATATGATAATTGGACTCCCACATAGGAAGAGCCCAACAAATCTCCCCATCACGACTATGTGGGAGGATTCATCATCCCGACGATCAATCTACAATGTTCAAGCTTTCCCCTAGGCAATGCCTTTGTCATCATATCAGACCCATTATCATATGTATGAACTTTATCAACCTCTATTAGTTTAGCATCAAGAATATATCAAATCCAATGATATCTCACATTAATATGTTTCTACTTTGAGTGAAACGACAAATTCTTCACGAGATGAATAACACTCTGATTATCACATAACACTATATACATGTGCTGCTCAAATCCAAGTTCTCTCAAGAACTTCTTCATCCATAGTAATTCTTTACTCGTTTCTGTTACTGCAATAAATTCAGCTTCTGTCGTTGAAAGAGCAACACACTTTTGTAGTCTTGATTTCCATGAAACAACGCCACCACAAAAGTTAATCAAATATCCAGAAGTAGACTTGCGAGTATCGACATCTCCAGCCAAGTCTGAATCAGAATAAGCCAACAACTCAAGTTTATTCATCCCAAAATTGAGCTTCAAATTAGAGGTTCCTCGCAGATACCTCATAATCCATTTCATGGCTTCCCAATGCTCTCTACCTGGGTTTGACAAAAATCTGCTCACAACACAAACACTATGAGATAAGTCAGGACGAGTACATACCATGGCATACACGAGACTTCCAACTGCAGATACATATGGAATATTAGCCATGTCTCTCTTTTCTTCATTAGTTGAAATATATTGTTTCTTGCTTAACTTGAAGTGACCGGAAAGTGGTGAGCTAACCACTTTAGCTTTGTCCATATTAAACTTCTGAAGAATTTTCTCAATGTATTTTTCTTGTGATAAGAACAACTTCTTCAAGTCTCTGTCTCTAGTAATTCGAATGCCGAGAATCTGTTTTGTTGGACCTAAATCTTTCATTGCGAAAGACTTACTTAATTGTTTCTTCAAAGAATCAATCCGCGAAGTATTCTTCCCAACAATAAGCATATCATCCACGTAAAGTAAGAGAACAATAAAATCGGCATCGGAAAATTTCTTCACAAATACATAATTATCAGAAGAAGTCTTCTTGTAGTCTTGCTCCCCCATAACTGACATGAACTTCTTATACCACTGTCTCAGAGCTTGCTTCAAACCATATAGACTCTTTTTCAGTCTGCATACAAAAAATTCTTTTCCTTCAACCACAAAACCTTCAGGCTGTTTCATAAAAATTTATTCTTCCAAGTCACCATGCCAGACTGTTGTTTTTACATCCATTTGCTCAATTTCCAAGTCTAGACTCGCTGCAATGCCTAGAACCACACGAATAGAAGACATTTTTACAACTGGAGAAAATATTTCATCAAAATCAATACCTTTTTTCTGACCAAAGCCTTTAACTACCAATCTTGCTTTGTACCGAGGTTGCAGAAAACTATCATCTTGCTTCAACCTATACACCCACTTGTTACTCAGGGATTTTCTCCCTTTAGGTATCTTCACTAACTCAAATGTATGATTCTCATGAAGTGATTGCATCTCTTCATTCATTGCTTCAATCCATTGATTTTTACATACACCACAAATAGCCTCATTATAACACTCAGGCTCACTTGCATCGGTTAACAAAATATTGATCAGAAGGATATCTAGTAGAGGGTTGTCTATCTTTAGTAGATCTCCGCGTTGGAACTTCAAGTTGTTCAACATAATCTTCATTCTCTTGTTCATACACGAAATCATTATCATGATCACCAGTATAAAAAATATGTGAACCTCTTGAGGCAGATGAGTCATCATCTGAATTTTCTTCAACTTCTGTAAGAGTATGTGCAAGCGGAATATGCCCCAATTTTACCAAGTCATTCTCAAACATAGACGCTGAATTTTGACTCTTATCAATATCATGAACTATCTGATCTTCCATAAACACGACATCTCTGCTCCTATAAGCTTCTTATTAATTGGATCATGAACTCTGTAGCCGAACTCATCAAGACCATAACCAATGAATACACACTGTCTTATCTTCGAATTGAGTTTATATCTCTCATATTTAGGAATATGTACATAAGCTTTGCACCCAAAGACATGCAAATGATCATAAGAAATATCTTTACATGTCCAAACTCTATTTGGGATATCTCCATCTAAAGGTACAGAAGGACTAAGATTCAAGACATGTACCACTTTATTCAAAGCTTCACCCCAAAAGTATTTAGGGAGTTATGTTTGTGAAAGAAGACTTCTTACCCTTTCAATTAATGTTCGGTTTAGTCTCTCTGCTACGCCATTCAACTGAGGGGTCTTGGGAGGTGTCTTTTGATGCCGAATACCTTGTTGTCTACAATAATCATCAAAAGGACCAATATATTCTCCCCCATTATCACTTCTAACACACTTCAATTGTTTCCCAGTCTGTCTCTCAACTGAAGCTTGAAACTGCTTAAAGACATCTAACACTTGATCTTTTATTTTCAAAGTGTAAGCCCAAACTTTCCTGGAATGATCATCAACAAAGGTAACAAAGTACACACAACCACTAAGTGTTCTCGTTTTGAAAGGACCACAAACATCAGTATGTACCAAGTCAAGCAAACTTGGTTTTCTTGAAGGAGCCGAGCTCTTGAAAGATACTTTATTATGCTTTCCAGCTAAATAATGTACGCATTTCTTTAAATGAGCTTTATGTATCCCACGAATATACTGTTTCTTCCTCAGAATATCTAATCCTTTTTCGCTAATGTGACTGAGTCTTTTATGCCACAAATCAACCATTGCTTCATCATTAACAACATTGATTTTCTCAGCAGACACCCTTGCAGACATGATGTAGAGGGCTGAATATTTTTGTCCTCTTGCCATAACCAACGAGCCCTTAGTAAGTTTCCACTGCCCATTCGCAAAAATACTGCAATAGCCTTCATCATCTAGCTTCCCTGTAAAGATCAAATTCAATTGAAGATCGGGTATATGCTTAACACCCTTCAAAATCAATCTTGCACCCATGCTTGTTTCTAGATAAACATCACCAATACCAACCACTTTAGACAAATCATTATTTCCCATCTTTGCAGAACCAAAGTCACCAGAGGTGTAAGATGAGAAAAATTCTCTACGTGAAGTGGCATGAGTTGTAGCACCACTGTCAACTACCCAACCATTTTCATGAGACACAGAATTCACAACAACATCATCAATAACAATGAAGTAGCTCTCTAAAACTGCAGCAACATGTTTCTCGTCACCACTTTCATCATAATTTTTCTCCTTGTTCTTTTCTTCTTTACCATTGTTGTATTTCCTAAAATTATTCTTCTTTCTCAACTTAAGACAAAATTTCTTAGTGTGCCCGATCTCATGACAGTAGTAGCACTCCCAATCTGCAAATTTATTAGACTTGTTCCGACTCTTGCTTCTACTTTTACCTCTAGTTTTCCAACCGCGATTTTTATTTCTACCACGTTTCTCAACGACTAGAGTTTCTGAATGTGAAGAGAAGCCAATTGTTTTTCTTCTCATATCTTCATTCAACACACTAATTTTAGCTAATGCCATTGAGATATTGCCTTCAGGAGCTGAATTAGAAAGAGACATTCTGAAAGTATCCCATGAGTCTGGCAGCGAACCAAGCAATCATAACGCCAAAACCTCGTCATCAAATTTGATACCCATAACAGCCAACTGATTAATCAATCCTTGAAAGGTATTCAAGTGATCTGTAAGAGGTGATCCATCTTGACACCTAAAATACATCAACTGTTTGAACAAAAGTAACTTATTGTTTCCTGTCTTCCGAGCATATAACTCCTCAAGTTTACTCCACAATTTCCTTGCATCTGGTTCATCTACAACATGATTCAACACATTATCATCAACCCATTACCGAATAAAGCCACAAACCTGTCGATGAATAATTATCCATTCTGCATCAGACTTATCTTTAGGTTTTTCATCACCGAACACTGGTAAATGAAAACTTTTAACATAAAGAAGATCTTCCATCTTTTATTTTGTATCTATGATAATTCAAACCATTCATCGTCACTATTTTGCTCGTATTCACCTCCATATTTGATACAAAACAAGTACACAACCTCTCACTCTGATACCACTTTGACAAGAAATAGAAGCACAAACGAAATTTTCCTTCTTGTATCAAATATGATTAGAGATAATGATCCCGAACAAAATACCAAATTTGAATAAAATAAACGCAAACGACACATAATACTTTTTATGTGGAAAACCTTCCCAGTGTAGGAAGTAAAAACCACGGGACTGATTTCGGAGTCCAACCAAATATTCACTATCAGAAGATGGGTTACAAAACTATTCTCTAAATAAAACTAGATTATACACTACAAAAAGTATGGCAACTTCATACACAACACCAATACACAAGATAGTGAACCAAAATCAGAAAACTCACTGAAATATCCCCAAAACGCAGTTAGAAGAAGATGATCGAAAAACACACTTAGATGACTCCAAATCAAAAACCCTCTGGACAAATTGTAAAAGACAAATATACGAGTCTTATCACCAAAATTGAAGTCGATCGGACAACCGGAGACAGTCCGATTGAAAGCACACAGTTTCGCCTCGAATCACCTTTTTCTCTCAAAACTGCATTATAGATTATAATGGTCATCTCCGAAACATACCATATAAATTTACATTTATACATAAACCAAAATCCTAAGTGTTATCCAAATTGGGCTTAGCCCAACACAGTATGTGAAAATATAATAACTTTGGATGTGAAAACAAAACTTCAAAAAACCAAATTCAAAGCTACACGTTTACACCATTTTCACAAGATGCTTTAGTCAATCGAACATAATAATTGTTAGGAATTTAATGTTTTATTTGAGGGATCCAATAATGCATCTACTAGCAAATGACACAACAGAGATGCATCTACCAGCAGAGGTATCTAATAAGTGTTAGGACTTTAATGCTTTATTTGGTCAAGATAGGAGTTACACTCCACTTCAAGTTTGTGTCATTTAATTGTGTTTCCATTTTTTTATTGTCCTTTGAGTTTCTTTTCTTAGGTGTCAGTTTTATTTTGTGTACTGACTATTTAATTGTCATTTATATTACCTAATAAAATTATCGAAGCTTTTCATAGCTTTTGTCTAAGAGTTATTCATCTGAAATCAACAAATTTGAACAAATTTGGTATCAGAGCCATTAAATTAAAAGAGAAAGAGAGCACACACATAGAAAAGATGGGAGAATCGAGTAATTTTGGGCAACCTTGTATACCAAAATTCGATGGAGATTATGACCATTGGAGTCTCCTTATGGAAAATCTTCTTTGGTCAAAGGAGTATTTTGATGTTGTGGAAGATGGAATTGATGAACCAATTAACAAAGAAGGATTGACCGAAGTAGAGAAGAAGACCCTTGCCGATGCAAGGTTAAAGGATTTGAAGGCAAAAAATTATTTGTTCAATGCGATTGACAAATCAATTCTTAACACGATAACTTTGAAAGAGACGTCAAAACAGTTGTGGGATTCTATGAAGACCAAATATCACGGAAATGCAAGAGTGAAGCGTGCGCAGTTACAAACTTTGAGGAGAACGTTTGAATTGCTGGAGATGAAAAATGGAGAATCCATCTCCAATTACTTCACAAGGGTGATGGTGGTAGCAAACGACATGAGAAACTGTGGGGATGATATGCAAGATGTCAAAATTGTGGAAAAGATCTTGCGAACTCTGACTGAAAACTTCAACTACATTGTGTGTTCAATTGAAGAATCGAAAGATATTGACAGTTTATCAGTCGATACCTTGCAAAGCTCATTACTTTTTCATGAGCAGAAAATGAGAAAGCCAAGAATAGTAGAAGAAGAACAGGTACTCAAAGTTTCATATGAGTATCGAAATAGAAGAGGCAGAGGAAGACAATTTGGCCGAGGAAGAGGAAGAGGAAGAGGAAGAGGTAGATTTAACAAGGAAATGGTGGAATGCTATCGTTGTCACAAACTTGGACATTTTTCATACAAATGTCCTATGATAGAGAAGACGAACTATGCAGAGATTGGAGAAGAGGAAGGTGATGTTTTTTTAATGGCGTACACACCAGTTCCAGAAGAAAGAAAATTTGTGTGGTATCTTGATTCAGGTTGTTCCAACCACATGACAGGAGACAAATCATGGTTTTCAAAGCTTGATGAAGAGTTTCAATCCTCCGTAAAACTCGGTAACAGTTCTATTCTTTTGGTAATTAAAAAAGGTGATGTAACTTTACGTGTCAATGGAAGGACTCATGTCATTTCAGATGTATATCTAGTACCAGAATTAACGAGTAACTTGGTAAGCTTGGGACAACTTGTAGAAAAAGGCTGCAAGATTTTGATACATCATGAAGTATGCAAGCTTTATCACCCGGAGTTAAGGCTGGTTATGCAAGCAAAAATAACGGAAAATAAATTGTTCAAGATTTTGGCCTCAAAAGGTAACTTGTTTACGGCTGAGAAATGTTTGAAAATAACAGCAATGGATGAGCTTAAACTTTGGCATCGAGGGTATGGGCACTTAAGTTACAAAGGTTTAAGAACTCTCAAATATCAGAATATGGTCAAAGGGATACCACATCTGAGCACCAACGAAGCTGAGAAATGTGTTAGCTGTTTTGTTGGTAAACAACATCGTGAGAGTATCCCTAAACAAAGTTTGTGGCGTTCATCAAGGAGGTTGCAGCTGGTACATTCTGATATATGTGGGCCAATTTCTCCAGCATCGAACTCCGACAAGAGATATATTCTTACTTTCATCGATGACTTTAACAGAAAGGTATGGATATATTTTTTGTCATTAAAGTCGGAAGCTTTTATATTCTTTACTCGATTCAAGATCCAGGTAGAGAAAGAGAGTGGAGAAACGCTAGCATGTCTACGAACGGACAGAGGCGGTGAATTCACTTCAAATGAGTTCACTGATTTTTGTGAGGAAGCCGGAATTAGCAGACAACTTACTACAGCTTTCACTCCGCAATAAAACAGAATTGCTGAGCGCAAGAACCGGACAATAATGAATATGGTGCGGTGTATTTTGAATGATAAAGGAGTTCCTAAACATTTTTGGGCGGAAGCATCAAAATGGGCTATACATGTCTTGAATCGAAGTCCAACTTCCGTGACACAAGGAAAAACACCTGAAGAAATGTGGAGTGAAATAAAGCCTAGAGTTGATTACTTTAGAATTTTTGGTTGTATCGCTCATGTCCATGTTCCAGATCAGAAAAGAAAAAAACTTGATGATAAAAGCAACATATGTGTGCTTATTGGAGTAAGCAGTGAATCCAAGGGTTATCGTCTATACAACCCAAAAACAAAAAAGGTCATTACAAGTAGGGATGTGATTTTCGAAGAAGAGAAAAGCTGGGATTGGGGACATAAAACAAAAGAATTAGAGGCTGAGCAATTAATCTGGGAGGATAGAGAAACCGAATCTGAGGAGAATGTTGAAGAAGTGACTCATGAGCCTGAAACAGAGCAAATAAATGAAGAAGAAGAAGTTTTGAATCCAACAGAATCTCTTAGGCCTCAGAGAATCAGAAGAATACCAGCTTATTTGCAGGATTACGAGACCGGATGGGAGGAAGAAGAAGAAGTTTTGGGTCTTGTAATGTTTATGTCAAGCGATGATCCTGTAACATTCAATGAAGCTATTAAGGAAGAAAAATGGGTTAATGCTATGAAGACAGAGTTGGAGTCAATAGAAAAGAACGGAACTTGGTTTCTCACAAATCTTCCAAGTGGAGCAAAGAGAATTGGTGTTAAATGGCTTTATAAAACCAAGCTCAACGAGAAGGGAGAGGTTGAAAAATACAAAGCTCGATTGGTGGTCAAAGGCTATGCGCAAGAAGAAGGAGTAGATTACAGTAAATTCTTTGCTCCTGTGGCGCGTTGGGATACTATTCGTACGATGCTAGCTGTAGCAGCTCAAAAGAATTGGTGTGTTTATCAGTTAGATGTAAAGAGTGCGTTTCTTTACGGCGAACTAACAGAAGATGTGTTTGTAGATCAACCGCAAGGATACATAAAGGAAGGAGAAGAATACAAGGTTTACAAGTTGGTGAAGGCTTTATATGGTTTAAAACAATCCCCAAGAGCTTGGTACAGTAAATTGAGGCATACTTTGTTAGAGAAGGATTTCAAAGGTGTAAGAATGAGTACACACTATTCGTGAAAAATGATGGAGGTAACAAGATTATTATTGTTAGCCTTTATGTAGATGATTTAATCTTCACAGGAAATGATGAAAATATGCTTGAGGAGTTTACATTATCGATGAAAAAGGATTTTGAGATGACAGATTTTGGGAAAATGAAGTATTTTTTGGGTGTTGAGGTGACACAGGATGGTGATGGAATCTTCATCCATCAAAAGAAATATGCTGGAGAGATTCTTGAAAGGTTTAATATGCATAACAGAAATGATGTCAAGAATCCTATTGTGCCCGGAGTGAAGTTATCAAAAGATAGTGATGCTAAAAGAGTTGATTGCACAATATATAAACAACTCATTGGAAGTTTAATGTATATAACGACGACAAGGCCTGATCTGATGTTTGTGGTTTGTTTATTGAGCAGATACATGTCCGATCCTAGAGAGGAACATATGCAAGCAGCAAAGCGTGTGCTAAGGTACATACGAGGAACGATTGGATTCAGTGTGTTTTACAAAAAGGACATGTTGGAGGAGTTGAGTGTCTATGCTAATAGTGATTATGCTGGAGACATTGATAATAGACGAAGCACAAGTGGATATGCTTTCTTATTGAGTGGAGGAGCCGTTTCTTGGGCTTCAAAGAAACAACCGGTAGTCACTCTATCCACCACTGAAGCTGAGTTCATAGCTGCATCATTTTGTGCTTGTCAATGTATTTGGATGAGACGGATTTTAGAAGAAATTGGTATGATGCAGTCAGGTTGCACTACGATTATGTGTGATAACAACTCAACAATTAAACTATCAAAGAACCCTGTTCTTCATGGTCGTAGCAAGCATATTGATGTTAGGTTCCATTTTTTGAGGGACCTTGTCAAAGATGAAATTGTGAAATTGGTTCATTGTGGTACCAATGATCAGGTTGCAGACATATTGACTAAACCATTGAAGTTGGAAGCTTTTGTTCGATTAAGAGAGAAACTTGGAGTTTGCGAGAAGATAAACTGAAGCTATTGCTTTCAGTTTAGGGGATGCAATGTTAGGAATTTAATGTTTTATTTGAGGGATCCAATAGTGCATCTACTAGCAAAGGACACAACGGAGATGCATCTACCAGCAGAGGTATCTAATAAGTGTTAGGACTTTAATTCTTTATTTGGTCAAGATAGGAGTTACACTCCACTTCAAGTTTGTGTCATTTAATTGTGTTTCCGTTTTTTATTGCCCTTTCAGTTTCACTTCTTAGGTGTCAGTTTCATTTTGTGTACTGACTATTTAATTGTCATTTATATTACCTAATAAAATTATCGAAGCTTTTCATTTTGTCTGAGAGTTATTCATCTGAAATCAACAATAATCCCTTATTACTCACGGAATATATAAATACGTAATCTGATTTGTCGGCACTCAAAAATTTAAAATGAAAAATAAAATCTTAAATATTTTATTCACATATATTTTTTTAAATGATATAATACAAAATACTCTGAATATCTTGAAAATATAAACTCTACAAATAAAAATCAAATAATCATTAATAAACTACCTATTTTTTTTAACGATATTTGCAACTATCATTTTTATATAATTTTTTCAAACGTTTTACACGTTAATGTCGGATTTACGTAATCACCAAAATTTACAACATATATAAAAGTATACGACACAAATATGATAAAAAGAACAGAAAATAATGAGTAGAATGTTATTTCGAGTGCATATATTTTGATAAAAAACATTTAAAAGAAACGACAGCTATTTAAAGAAAGAAATCAATCAATCAGGTCAGAATTTTGGGCTAACCGTATGGCAGTGCATATTGATGACCCACCCACGCATTTATTTTCATTCGAAAGCCCAAAGATAAGGAAACGGTCCTCCTAACTCTCCCCAAGCCACCACAACTCCTCACAGAACCTGTCACTTGCACATATTACGTCGTCAATCCATAGCCAAATCGGCCCACACCACATTTTTACTCTTCGCGCAGTAGCAAGTAGTAGCTGAACTAAGACGCAAAACTGCGCCTTCTCTCTCTGATCAATTTCATCGCCGCTAGGGTTTCCTGAGGCTGGAGCAGACGATCATCACTCCACAGTCACGCCGTTGGATTGTTGGTAAACTGTGAATTCTCTTTTCTTCATCTCTCTCTTTTGGATTGTTTCTAGGGTTTCGGTTTTCAATGAAGATCCATGTGAACAATTTCTAAGCAAGTGTCAGGGAGATAGTCGTATTACTTGGTAGAAAAACTGAACATTATCTCCTAAATTGTGTTGATAGATGAAATGTTACAAAGAAGATTTTAACTTTTGTAGAGACCCAAGTGCTGTCGTTCTTAGGTTTTCTTGAGAGTCTATGGTGCTATATAATTGGGTTTTTTTTGCTTAATTCGTTAAATTGAAAGCAGTGCTCCTAATATTTTTTACCAAACATATGGAAACAGAACAATTTAGTTACATAAATGAAAAGATTTTCATATACTACTTTGAACTCGTCAGTAAATCCTATTATTGTGATGTGTTATGACTTATTTTTGGTTGCTATGTTGAAAATTAAGCTTGTGCTGTGTCGCGATCTCCAGGTTTGGATTTCGGAGATGGACATTATCTCCCAGTTACAAGAACAAGTTAATACAATTGCAGCTACTGCATTCAATACCTTTGGGACACTTCAGCGCGATTCTCGCCCAGTTCGACTTTCTCAGAATTACCCTGAACCACCGCCTGCCGTTCCCGCGACCGCAGAGGAACCAACAAGTCTGGCAGAACAATCGAAGCTAATGAGTGTTGCTCTAGTAAAGGCTGCTAAACAGGTGCGTCATACTATATATATATATATATGGGCGGTTCAACATCTTCGGAAGTCGGATTTAGTTAAATATGATGTCTTTTGTTTAGAATTAAATGAGGTTATATTCATATCATAGGAATCTCTCTAGAAAAATATATTAGATTACTAATTTTAGAAAATCTCTTATATATTATAATCAAATTTGAAATTTTACATATAATGATTAAAAAAAACCAAACTATATAATTTTTATATAGAAAGGGTAAGGTTTTGAATCAATAAAGTCATAAAACACAAAACATTTAAAAGTTGAGA
Source organism: Limnanthes douglasii subsp. nivea (assembly GCA_036936605.1). Lineage (NCBI taxonomy): Eukaryota > Viridiplantae > Streptophyta > Magnoliopsida > Brassicales > Limnanthaceae > Limnanthes > Limnanthes douglasii. The sequence continues at coordinate 132,995,453 of JAUPFV010000004.1, forward strand.
GAGAGGAGAGGTGAAATTTTAGAAAAATAAAACAATATATGCTTCAATAGCTATTTCTTTGGACTTTAATTCTTAAATACATGTAAACACAGTAGAATCGCAAGTCTTTCTTATATGAAAAGCAGTTTGACAATACAAAGTATTCATTCCAACGGCAAGGATTGCTATTTCCGATATTCCTAGTAGTTAGAGATGCAGCTTGCGTTGTGAAACTGTTTTTCCATGTAAGAGTTTGTGTTTCTTCTGTGTCTCCATGTATTTGAAGAATCAAAGTCTAAAGAAACAGCAATTGAAGCAAAACATATTTTCTCTGATTTTTCTACAATTTCTTTTCTTTTCTTAGTTTTTACGGTGTTTTTTATTTTGCGGTTTTACCGATTCAGAGCGTTACCTTTCTTATATAATCACTATATAATTTAGTTTTTTTAATCATTAAATGTGAAGTTTAATTGTAACATAATCAAAATATTAGTCCAACTATTATAATTATTAAATTTGATTATAGTCTATAAGTGATTTTCTAAAATTAGTTATCTAATATATTTTTCTATTAGTTTTATCCGGTATAACATGATTTTGTCTATGAAAGAGCATTTTTTTTATAAAATTAGTCTTCTCTTTTCTCCTTGAGATAAGATATGTTGTTGCTGTATAAATTTATGTAAAGAGAGTATCGTTGAGTCTTGTTTGTTGGATCCACCGGCTAAATTGGTAGCTCTGTCAGTATTGATGAGGGTGATTTCGTTTATTTTTTTCTTTATAGTTTGATGTATTGGTTGCGGCACTGCCGTTGTCTGATGGAGGTGAAGAAGGTCAGTTGAAAAGGATTGCAGAGCTCCAGGTATATGCTATATATTTTAGTCTAGTAACACATCAACTGATTTACTTTTCTCCGTTTAAAATTATATCATTTTTCATGTTTTTTCCATCTGTATGTCAGGCTGAGAATGATGCTGTAGGCCAAGAACTTCAACGGCAAATGGAGGCTGCAGGTTAATTTTTATATCTATATTTGCTCTCCATGTTTCGCATTATTACTCGAAAGATTCTCGCATTGGCTCTATCTGATTAGTTTCCATGTCCTTATCCAACATCGACTAAAACGAGAGCAATTGTAAAGGTCTTTGGCATAATTTCTACTGTCTATTTTCATTTTAAAGAAATGTGAAAGATTCACCTTCTAGTAATATGCAATTAAGTAGTATCCCATATTATGTTCACCATATGAGGAGTAGTAGTCTATCCGTTGGATAGAGAGATCTTAGTTGCTTTGAGATAGCATTTGAAACAGCTTTAAAGAATCCTAGTTATTGTTAGCTTAGCTGTTTCTGATATATAGCTATTTAATTGTTTAGAGCTAACTATTTTGCTCTTTCCGGTACCAGAGAAGGAGTTAAAGCAAGTCCAGGAGATGTACAGTCAAGCAGCAGATAACTGCTTAAACTTGAAAAAACCGGAATGAATTTGGAGTCATCAAACCGGACCAACCTGTGACTCCGTCTCCTAGTGTTCTTTTGCTGTGACTCTCTTACTACTAAAGGCTGTTTTGACATTCAGTGACATTTTGGTTTGGTTTATAGAAAATGAGAATAGTTTTAATATTATACAATTACTAATAGGTGTACTTTTGGTGTGTTGATATCTATATTGCTTGTTCAGAGTTATATATATATATGATTATTTTATTAATTTTGATATATATATATATATATATATATATATATATATATATTAAATCCATGGCGGTGATCAATCTTGAAACGACAACCTCATAAATAATTTCTATTATTTAAATCACATTCCAAACTTCAAAATCCAAGTTGGCTACTTGGGTGTATTAAAAGAAAGTTATCTAGCAAGAATCATTTGCAGAGGAATGGAGTTTCCAATGTATCATCAATCTACTCCTTGGCACAATCTTATTTCTTCTTACTCACAACTACCGGAAAACCATGTTCACTGGACTCGAACACCGGAATCTCACATCTACTCTGTTGATCTTCCTGGTAAGTAAATTTCTTAACTTGTTGAAATCTATTATCTTCTGTTCTAGTCTTTGAAGTTGTTTGTTGTGTTCTCCAATGGCAGGTGTGAAGAAACAGGAAATCAAAGTAGAACTGGAAGATTCAAGGTATTTGGTAATAAGAACAGAAGCCATTAATAACGACGAGGCATCAGGTAGTGGTAGTGGTAGTACCACACAGCAACCAGCAAAGAAGTTCAAAAGGAAGTTCAGGCTTCCTGGTATGATTGATATTGAAGGAATATCAGCTGGGTATGAAAATGGTGTATTGACAGTGACAGTGCCTAGAACAAGAACAACAGGCTTTTATATCGATCCTTCTGACCTGCCTCATAATCTTCATGTTCTTGCTAGAGCTGCTTGATCTTGTAACTTTTTTCTTTAGTTTTTATCTTCTTAATTTTAAAGGATGTTCTTGGTTTTGATTCCTGCAGTAGCAGAGGCTGATAGTCTCCACCTTTCAGATTCTTATAATAAAATCATTAAATACCGGATGACACCATATCATACAGGACGCAGATAGGTGAAGTCGGTAATAAAAATTACAAAGCCAAACAAATGTGCTAATACAGATAACCATAGAAACCCAATAAGTTATTTTGGTGTTTGATGCTAAATTGTTTCCCCAGATTATCCGGACATACTCTGTCGTTTCTAAGACTTAAAGATGGTTCTCAGCTCTCAAAGCAAGTAACTCAAAAGCTTGTAGTCCAAGATTTGGTAGAATATGTAGTTGATTTTGTTTATGTTTCTTAGCAATAATTGTTTTGGCTGATAGGAGTGTGTAGTTACCACGATATGTCATATGTATGTATGTTTTTGTTTTCTTTATTAAAGAAAACAATTCCAAATGAGGAAGGACATAAAGTGCAAAGGTTGGAAGCAACCAAACCAAACGCAAAAAAAAGAAAATTAAAATTAACCTAACTACCCTGCAAACAACCTAATCAAACTTCAGAACATCAATCAAGTCCCCAAATCCCAAATTTTGTATCACTTTTGGTCCTCAAATCCTAAGTTTTGTATCATTTTTGGTCCCCCAAAATATGCGGAGGGGTTAATTGTGCAAATTTTTTAAATGAAAGGGATGAGTTTTATGCAGAAGTGAACGAAATGGACTATGTTGATACAAGTGGTAAATATGGAGGACTAACAATGCTTTTTAGCCGAATTAACCTTTACAATGATCATTTAAACTATGTTTAAGATTGCCAGATTGGTTTGGACTTTCCCTTCTCGTCCGGTAGAGTTCCTACATCTCCCTCAGGCCTCAGCTGTATACTATGTCAAGAAAAACTATAATTTTGATGGTTTAATGGAAAGTCCTTGTTTTTTTCGTCATCACCACGGGGTATTACTGTGTACCGACAGAACGATAGTGTCAAGGTGTACTGTCGTGGCGATAGTGTGACGAAATAGAATTAAATATATAAGTTTGCCGTTGAGTATAAAAACTCTTGAACGTGGATATGGACCTATTTTCAGATTTTTTGTATTGGTCAATGCGTAGCGACAATTTCCTTATTCTTCTTGAGACCTAACTATGAATTGTAAAAAGAAATTATTTTAAAGTTTTTTTTTATTTGGATCTCAAATCTTATTTATAATAAGAAAATATTTCTCGCAAAGGTGTTTGGAAATTTTATATATGAAGGCGTAATTTTTGTAAAATGTTTGAAAAATTTCAAATAACCAATACATCGTCATTAATAAATTTCAGCTTGCATACGGCCGGCCTGACCTCCAAAGATATTGTAATTGAAGAGACTATTTTTAATAACATGCAATAATGAATCACCAACTCATAATCTAAACATTGATTAATCTTATAGATCACGATTTGGATGTAATTTACGTCTTTAAATAATTTTTTTTAGAGTTGTATATGACATTTTCAGTTGTATTATTAGATAGATGTTTTCACTAGTCTTCGGCCAACGTTACATCGGTACATAATTTTTTTTTTTTTTTTTTTTCGGAGGGAACCCGCAGCCGCTACTCAGAGTGCAATGAGTGCGCACAGGGTAAACCCTCAGTCTGACGCGATAGCCTGCAAACCAACGCCAGAAGGTAAACCACATAAGGTGACAGACTCAGCCGAGAAAGCGTATGCAGAGGGACTCGAACTCATAACCTTTTGGTTATAAAAATGTCATGCTCAACCAACTCGGCTATCCCTTGGGCCATCGGTACATAATCTGATTATGATTTGTGGGGATATTTTTTATATTATGCATTATTTTTTAGTTCTTTAAATTTGGAGTGATAATTTAAGATTTCGTATATTAGAAAACTATCATATATTAGTGGTGACTTGTTTTATTATAAATTTTTAATATTTTTACAGTTAAAGATATTGTGTGCATTAACATCTACGTTTGTCATAATTGATTATAAAATCATGTTATGAAATATCAAACTTCAGTTTTGTACAAAATTTAATTAAGTTGATTATAGAATGAATTTTAACTTTTTCCAAACCAATATTGATAAAAGGTGAAATGCTGTGTGTTGTTTGAAAGTATCCCACTAATATCGTAGGTTATGTTATATTGATGTTAAGTTTAATTGTTATGGCTATGCTAATTCAAGATCCGTTTTTTCTATAACGAGACCCGGTTATAGTGAGATTCGGCTTGGCTATAACGAGACCTCTCTTATTTACAAAAATGCCATAGATATAAATACAAAAATTCTCAAATTCTACAATTTTCTTTTTTCTTCGAAAACCCTAACTCTCTAATCCAATATTTGAAAATGCTAGATATTTAAAATCCAACTGCATAGACTTGTTAAAGTATGAATTTTGTACACCATTGTGTTATTTTTTTTTAAAATTTGGATCTATATTTGTAGTGATATTTAGAGATTATTTTTCGGATATAAAAATCAAATTTTCTTCTACTTGTAGTTGTTGTTTGGTTGTTTGATTATATGTATATGCTTAATTAGGTCGCTGACTTCAATTTGGTACACGTTTTGCTGGATTTGGCGTCCTAAACTTGCGTGCATCTGCAATTTTCACGCACGACCGTGCGTAGAAATGTCTGTTCTTTTATTTTATTTTATTATATATATATAATAACTAAAATTTCTAATAATTTATAATTTATATAATTTCTTATATAATTTATAATTTATAATTTATATAATTTTTTTATAAATTTATAATCATATATTTATATAATTCTTTTTACTACATTTTATATAATTATTGAATTGTAATAACAAACGTAAATTTAATGTATTAAATAATTAGAATAATTGAAAATAGAATCAGTAAAAAGTATAAAAATATTCACCATCATTTCTTTTAGAATGTTCAATCTCCACGTGTAGTTAAAAATTGTAAGAATACACACGCTAAATTCGGCATGAAAGTGTTTTCAATTGGAAAAATTCAGCATGGAATAGTATTTTGAATTGACAAAATTCGGCATGAAAGCGCAAAAATTTGACAAAATTCGGCATAAAAGCGCAAAGATTTGACCAAATTCACGCACGAACATGCGTGATTTCGGCCAAATCCACGCACGAATGTACGAAACATCGCACGAAAAGGTGTAAATTTATGTAAAAATATAATTTTTTCCTCAAGCCATATATTTAGAGATGATTTTTTGTTTTTTTAGGTTTATGGGTTTATGTTGAATATTAGAGAGTTAGGTAGTTGAGAGAGAAGAGAAAGATAGTAAAAATGTATGTGTTTGAGCTTTAAAGCCTAGGATTTATAGTTGAATTTATTGTTTTTTGAGTTATTGGGTTTATGGATTTTTGGGTTTTTTATGAAAATTAGAGAGAAAATTAGAGAAGAGAGAGAGAGGAGATGAGGTAAAAATGAGATGTCCAAAAAGTTATGGTTTTTATATCTAGTGGCATTTTGGTAATTTCACGTTTTCAGAAAAAATCAAGATTTGGGGTCTCACTATAAAGAAAAAGAGTCTCATTTTAGCCGTGCCCTTTACTTTAATATATGCAAACATGTGATTAATTAGTTCGAATTGTTCTTTTTTCTCTCGTGTTCAATTACCATACCATCCCTTGAGTTTTGTACCATAACGTTTTTTATTCATTTCCATTTACCTTTGTCTGTTTTTGTTTGTGATTGGACTTGATTCTGTCTTTACTTGAAGAAATTGTTGGATATTTTAGTGTAATTGGATTAACTAGTCGACCAATGTAGTCATTATATATTATCGAGCAAGTCGGAGAGTGTGGAGTACACGCTTGTTAGAATATATTATGATTAGTGTGTCCAATGGACGGATCCTTGTTCGTTTTAGATTTATTTTCAATGACAAGGCTATTATGAAAAATCATGGAAATTTGAATTTGGAAAAGTAATTTGAATTTGAATTTTTAGTCAATTTCTCGTTTGAAATTTTAAATGTTTTTGGACATAAAACTGTTTTGAAGTTAGAGTATTTTGGTTGAATAAATAAGTATGGTTCTGTAATAGAGGAGAACACAACAAAAATTCATTCTCGTTGGTTAAAAAGAAAAGCTCTGATTTTATCCGGTTGAAAATTTTGGAGAACCACCAAAATAATTTCAATCTGAAATTGTAAAACAAGACTTCAGAGTTTATCCGAAAATATCTAAACAAAATTCCAAACAAAATATTAAAATTATCTGTTTTATTTTATGAGGATTGAAATGAAACGAAAAATCATAAACAAGTTTACAAAGTTGTACAAGACCCTGAAAAGATCAATGATTATCTGGAACAAGTTCGGAATCTGAAAAGCATGTCTGCATCATGTAAGTTTTCCGTCTTGTTAGAAATTCTAAAAATACTTAAAGGAATAAATGCTGAAAACATACATTCATTGTTCGGATATAGTAGTACCTGCATGTCCTTGTTGGTAAGATATAATTACATAAATATCATAGGCATATAACTTGTTATTACTATAGTAATCATAAAGATTCGGTGGTTGCTATTGTGTAGTATTAATTTGCATGCAGATGAAGGTATATGCAGATACGATTGTTTATACATTTATCAACCGTTGGTTTAATATATTATGCAAATGAAATGTTGCATCTATGATTTTCTATTTGACATGCAAATGGAAATTAAGTACGATTTATATAAATGAGCACGTGGAATTTGTGATTTACATAATACATCATATAAAGTTCATATGAATTCTGCATGCAAAATTGACCTGCTGGCTTTTACCTTAATTGTAAGAATTTTGCATCAAATTAAATGATGAAGGTTATTTGTATGTATATTAAATAAAATTTTTATACATGTTAAGTATTTATAGTTTATAACTGTACAATTTATAACTTAATGTGCAGTGGATATATAATAATAGTTAGAGTAAGTTAATATAATTTACGATTTTGATAAATTTTGATGTTAATCGAAAATGAATTATGATTTGTTGATACGTAGATGACATATTGATTTTTGGTATTGACCAAATCAAGTTGATGAAATCAATACATTCTTATCATCTAGTTTTGAGATGAAAAAATTGGAGGAAGCTGAAAGGCTTCTTGGTATATGTATGTGAGGACTAACACTAGACTGGATTTTATCTTTGCTGTTGGAAAGCTTAGTATGAATAAAAGCAATCCTAGTTCACATCATTGGCAAGCTTTAAATCGAGTATTTAAGTATTTAAAAGGAATCTTTGATTGTTTTTTTTTTCGGAGGAAACCCGCAGCCGCTACTTAGAGTGCAATGAGTGCGCACAAGGTAAAACCCTCAGTCTGACGCGATAGCCTGCAAACCAACGCCAGAAGGTAAACCACACAAGGTGACAGGCTCAGCCGAGAAAGCGTATATAGAGGGACTCGAACTCATGACCTTTTGGTCATAAGAATGCCATACTCAACCAACTCGGCTACCCCCTTGGGGGCAGGAACCTTTGATTGTGGTTTGACTTATACAGGATTTCCTTTGGTACTTGAAGGATATTCAGATACGAGTTATATTTCAAATATGGAAGACCACTCTTCCACAAGTGGATGGATAGTTCTACTTGGGGGATGCACTGTATCTTGGCCATCTAAGAAATAAACTTACATTACTGATTCAACAATGGATCAGAGTATGTGGCATTAGCAACAACTAGTAAAGAAGCTGAGTGGCTAAGAAATTTAATGTATGAAATTCCGTTGTGGTCCAAAAGATATCACCTAAATCTATCGGATGTAATAGTGAAGCTGACTTGGCTAATGTATATAAGCAAGTTTACAAAGGCAGGTCTAGACACTTAGTTGTTAAAGAGAGTATGATTCGTGAGCGCATCACGCATGATGTTATTTCAGTAGAGTAACTCAACATAATTTAGCCGATTATTTAACCAAAGGGTTGAGTAAATATCTTGTGCACAATTGGTAATTGGGATGTGATTAAAGTCCATTTGAAATCTCTCATGTTAAGATACCCAATTCGCATCTAACATGACATTAGGTACTGAATTCGATGTGGAAAGCTTAACATCTAGAGATTGGAACACATTCGTAGTATTATCCCAAAGTATGTGTTCAGACATGCAAGTTGTGGAGGTTGAAGTTTATCTTCTTAATAGCTCTTATGAAAATTTGCATATGCATGTGCAAGAGTAAAACATCTACCTATTTAAGCATGAAGTTTAGCCGCTTCAAGAAACTAGGACTTGGCTTTGATATGCTTAAGAAGGATAAGGACACAAGGCTAGTAAAAGATAGTGCCAAGTAAGAACATTTGAGAATGTAAATTTATGTGTATATTATCTTCGAGAATTCATTATGGATAGTAAAGGTTCAATCCTTAGTGATACCCTGATATTCGAATATTTGGGAATGTGTAATATACTTATATGAAATTCTATCGTCACGATATTTCATTTATGCATAAATTTGTTATTTGTTGTGATTTTTTTACTTAATCATGAACTGCACTAAAATGGGGGAAGATTGTTGGATATTTTAGTGTATTTGGATTAACTAGTCGACCAATGTAGTCATTATATATTATCGAGCAAGTCGGAGAGTGTGAAGTACACGCTTATTAGAATATATTATGATTAGTGGGTCCAATGGACGGATCCTTGTTCGGGTTACATTTATTTTGAATGATAAGGCTATTATGAAAATTCATGGAAATTTGAATTTGGAAAAATAATTCGAATTTGAATTTGAATTTTTAGTCATTTTATCGTTTGAAATTTTAATTTTTTTTGGACATAGAACTGTTTTGAAGTTGGAGTATTTTGGTTGAATAAGTAAGTATGGTTCTGTAACAGAGGAGAACACAACAAAAATTCATTCTCGTTGGTTAAAAGGAAAAGCTCTGATTTTATCCGGTTGAAAATTTTGGAGAACCACCAAAATAATTTCAATATGAAATTGTAAAACAAGACTTCAGAGTTTATCCGGAAATCTCTAAACAAAATTCCCAACCGAAATTGTTTTGGTTTTAACTTTTCTTTTTGAAAATGTATGACCTAGCTCCATCGTGGGTCGGTGTAAATTTATTATTTTTATTTGGTTTGTGGATAATTAAGTTGAAATTTGGAGTAGTTTGGATTGAGACAAACTGCTAATATCAAATGTACTTAGTCTCTATTTCTTCTTCTATTGTATTAATATTAATGTATGATTGAAACACTGAGTTGGGTTTTTTTTAAAATTTAAATTGATTTGTTGAAGAGCATCATATCTAAGTTCTTGTATATTTTGTTTCTTTTGGATGAGAGGTTGTGTATAGAATGGAAAGGTTCTCAAAGATCAATCATTGTAACCTTCAACAGAACTTGTGTGGTAACGAAAAGAGGGGGTTGGTTTCGGTCAGCGATCAAAATGATCCATTTTTTGTCTTAGGCCGCAAGGAGTTGGCGTCAGGCACTAGAGATTTCAAATGAGGTAATAATAATTCATTTGCGATACTCCGTTTGGGATTGGATTGAAGAAACAACACAAATATAAAGTTGTTGGTACTGTTTTTCTTTTTTTGAGACATAGTCTGTTTTCAGAAGAATAAAAAAAATATAAAATTTAAAGGATAAAAATGGAATTAAAAGTCGATGAACTATTCGTGAGACTCATACCCTTTAATTATAGGGACACATGGCTAAACCAGAGAAAAACCACGCGCGGAGACTAAATTTATAGTTTTTCAATAGTCCAATAACCCTAACCGGTGAGTTTTTAGTCGATGAACTAAATGAAAGAAAATGTGATAGTCGAATGACTATATTCTTATTTAAGCATATATTTTACAACAACTATCTCTTCGCTCTTCCACATCTTTATATTTCTTATTATTTTCTCTTGTAAAATGTTATGTCGTTTGATGAGAACACAACTCAGTATAAATTATATATATATATATATATATACTTTATCTTTTAAATATGTATTTATTTAGAGCATTATTAAAAATAGTTGTTTATACACCACTTAGTGATAATGTTTCTAACACGTATGAATTTGTTAGTTTTTCATGATATGATTAACTCAAAGCTTTTGGTGTATTCGACTAGTCATGGATGATTTTTGAATTCAAGTTTTACTTGCATCCGACTATTTTAAAATTTAGGTTTCATATTTGAATATAATATGTCCCTCAATAAGCTCATAAAGCAATCAAAGACTTATTTTTTCTTTATGTACTTTTTCGTATTCTCAATGATGTTCTTGCTGGAAATAATATGTGTATTATTTTTTTAAAACCTAGTTCAAGAGCATTCATAATCACTAAATCTCTATATGTCAAATTCATGTTTAGTTATTTGATCGAGTTCTTTTCCACTAAAAATTCAACCCAATTTGGGTTATTCTGGCAATTTTAAACAATATCATTGTATACTTTATTCTCTTATAGGTACTATCAATTATCAGCACTTTTGGAAACATCTATAATAAATACATACTAACCAGTTGTGCAAGTAGAATATATATAACACCGTTGCTTTATATTTAGTGGACCTATGTCGTTCAAAATAATTTAATCTCAGAGTTCAACAAAAAATAACTGCAACTCTGACCGCTGATATTCTCTAAAAAATAGTGTTTTGTGGAGTGTTGTATAGTGTGCTAATGCACGACATGTTTTAAAGGATAAATTGTTTCAACTATTTTAAACTATCCCAAACTCAAACTCATGTCATGAAAAATTGGTGTACAAAATTACATCCCTTCTTTTAATATGTTATGAAAATCACAATACGAACAAGTTCAACAATGATCGAAGCTAAAAAAGTAATAGCCGAACCTTGACCACTGTGAGTCAAGACTTGATACAATGATAATCACTTGCTCGTTAGATAACACAGAAATTAAGAGCTTCAAATCTTAACTCCATACTTCAGCAAAGATAACATAAGCACAAAAAATATAAACCAATCAAAATCAATCACACATGAAAAATTTAAAGTTGTTCGGATTGTAGAGAAAACATCTACCAGAAACATATATTGCTTATATATGAAAAGGTTCCCTTAAACACAACATCAACCATTATTTTTTTTATTACAAAGCACCCTCATCTTACAAAATGAACTATGATCACATAGTTTATCTCACTGCTATCTTCTACCTCACTTCTCTATCTAAAGATAGACAAACAAAAAAATTTCTCTCTCTAGAAATTTTCTCTCTATTTTTAATAAATGCAGTACACTCGCTTCACTATTCAATTTTACTATATATATACTCAATGATGTAGTGTACAATGCATTAAGCTTATATTAACACCACATCATATTCTTTTATGCAACCAAATAAATATTTTTTTGCTATCACACCGATACATGGTACAACATGTCGGGTAGTGACACCATTTCCTAACGCTTGTACCGTTGTAAAATTTGTCTCCTTTCCAATGCACGCTCTAGATTAATCCTTATAATTAATGGCAAAAATTCATCATCCATTTCAGAATATTTAATACAAGTGATCAAGCTTCTTTTAGAAACTTAGAAGAATACTTGGGAATCTTTGGCAACGTGTCCATGCACCTTCGGTTCAGCAGGAGATCAACATGCATCTTCGGTTCCAATGGTAACACTACACTTATCATCAACCAAGCTCACGCATAGGTTCCAAAATATGTATTTGCACATATGTCTTTATTATAAACTTTGGCCGATTAATATGTAGCTATGATATTTCATGCTCTTTAGTCTCAACCATCTATCTTTGGCCCTAAAGTTTACTAGTACTTTGCGCAAGTCATTTTTAGCCTACAACTAATATGATAATTTACTTGTGTTGAAATGACATTTGAGGCGTTTTACCATTTGATGTTTATATGTCTCACATATAAGCTTTAAGTTATTGATTGAGTGTGAATAATTTTTTCTTTATCTTGAATATATATCCATATTTTTTTGTTCTAGTCAATTTTATGTTAAGATCATTTTTATTAACCAACCTTTTATTAAGTCTGAATCTCTCGCATAGAGAGATTAGTCGAGGAGTCCTTCCACAATGACCATCAATATTATGTCGTACTATAATAATAAGAATATTTTATCTATCTATTGTCTTAACCCGCATAACACATATATAATTTCTTTTTTATATAATAAGTTGTTGTAAAAACTAAATAATTGAAATAATGGATAAGTTTCATATTCAACTTGATCCATATCATTTTCCTCATATAATACAATATAATACAAGTTAGAATAAGAAATCGAACAGGATGACACCAACGGGCAACAACATCAACACGTGAAGTTATTCTCGTGTTCTAATTAGTCATCACATGACCACAACCGGGGAATTCTCTAATTTTAACATTTTTTATGCTAACACTCATAGTTTGTAACATTTTCTAGATAGTGACACAATATATTATTAACAACGTGATGTTACAAACGTTTCATTAGAGTTTAATAAACTACCATAAGTTAGGAGTCTTTTATACATTTTGGTGGGGGAACATGATATTTATGTCATTTTTAATAAGTTTGAATTTTCAAATGCGATACTAGTTGTAGGGGATCTTCAACGATCTTATTATTCATTTTATGTAATAAATTATTTGAATTTTAATTTGTAACTATTATTTCTCTTTAAAATTGATAAAGGTAGAAAGTATATACGTTAAAGCCCATCTCAGTCCATTATTTGGCATAAACTTATACTTTTAAAGATTAAGACCATAAAGATTATGATGTAACATAAAGAAACTTAAGCTAATTAGCCCAAGTCTATGCCTATAATTATGCAAAGATTCTCATCCAGAGAATCACGTGATCTTTTAGTATTCATATTATTTTCAAGATATCTACGCTTCTCTCTATTTTGTGATCAAATACAAAATATATCCTCCCCTAATCATCTCTCTATTTTCGCTTTAACAACCATATCTTCCTTCTTGTTTATTCTCTAACGAATTTCAGCTTCTTGCAGCATCGTGCAAGTTTCAGCTAATACCTCCCAGTCTTGGTCAGTCTCCATAAAAACTTTTATTTTGACTTATTTTCTTTGCAAACATCAAACCTCATTCAAATAATATCGAAATCCATTTATATTTTACCTAATTGATACAGTTTGTGACAACTAATAAGTACCTTGTGAATGTTTTTTTCAAAAATAAAAAATATATAGAAAATCCAAAACCTCCAAAAAGGAATTGATAATTTCAAATTCATATATGAAATATGATCGTTGGGTTGATTTAGAGACACAAAGCAAACGATCTCTTGCTCCCGGTCCGCATGTTACCATACTATTGTAGTTTCTCCCACTGTGGACATCCAGCAACAACTGGATGAACTAAAAGATAATAATATAAGATCCATGATAACGGAGTCACGCTATAAGAATGTTACTAACATACGCAAACTACCATTAAAAATAAGATCTATGATGTCAAAGACCACTCAGACAAAAGTTCTTCTACCAAGAGTGAATGTGTCGTCGCGTCCATTATTAATCTCATAGCAAGACAATGATTAAAAGTCTCATCTCAAAACACCAGAATGAGTAAAGAATACAGAGATATGTCCATGAGTATCACATTGATCAGTATCAATACAATGAAAATAAGGGAAATCAATTTATTCCACAAGTAAACTCAGAATATAAAAAGAATGGAGACAAAAATCTTCTAGTGGCCTCAAGTGGCCCAACAAAATTTTCATCAAGTCCCTCTATCTCAGCAAGGGCCTCAACCAAAATTCGCCAAAATTCCTTTATCAATACAGCTTACCTAACAAATTTCCCTTATATTTCACTAGTTTACCAAACAATTCACCAAAATTATTCTACAGTTCCACCAACAAACATAAATAAGCAAACCTTTCCCCTCAATATTATATGAATAAGCAGAACCCCTTAAGGGTCCCTTCCAATGCATAACCGAACTTTACCATGTTGCACCAATAAATCAACTACATCATATCTACCAATAAAGGAATCAACTTAATAAATAACTTTATACTTTCGTTTACGTAGTGGACCGAGCAAAGATTTAGCAACCAACCTACCTTTTTCGACCAAAGAAATCAAAATAAAATAAGTACATATCTTCAGGATGAAAGTCTTATCCAATTTGAATCTCCGTTGGCTCCAACAATCTTGTATGAAGACTTTACATAAAAATTCAATAATAATAAAATAGACATGTACATTGGAAAAAAAGATCTTGAGCACTATATAGAGCAGTTTAAAAGTGAAATTTTATATTTCAGAAGAGATAATAGTTATGTGTGGATTTTTTATCATGACCTTTACGGGTAGTTTTTTAAAATCTAGTTCAACATCATTTCTTCACGTTTTATTAAAAGTTTCAATATGTTGTAGATAACCTTTATTGGTTCAAAATTCATCAAGAGAGATGGTGTCTATATAGTCGAATGAGAGTTTGAGAGACTTTAAAAGATTTTTTTAAAAAAAATGGAATACACGTTTGTTGTGATTTTGTAGCAGTTGTTGCTTATAGACATGATATTATATTAAGACCTCTAATATAACGTTACTCACATTTGGGGAACTGACTTAGGTAGAATATCAAATAAAAGTGAAGGAGACTGTGAGTTAAAAATAGAGAGAGCCATTACAATTTTAAATATTTACCCTCAATGCCATTAATTGGGAAAACACCAATGTAATGTTATCAGTTGCATATGTTAACTCTAAATCCAATCATGAATCTTCAAATTCTAGACACAACAACACTAAAGTCTCATCATGACCAAGACATTACAGTCAAGGCTAAAGCTCAATAAGGAATACTAGAAGCATTTATACCAATAAATACACTAGTAAACGAATGCAAAAATATTTCGATAAATAATTTTCGACACATAGTGAACTAAAAACACTTGGGGGTCATCTAGATAAGAGAAAAAATAGATTAAAGTATCGACGACCATAGAATATGTACTATCCCAATAAGAAGTTAAATGAGAGACTATTGGGCTTTAAAATATGAAGGAAAATATTAAAAATTTGTAAAGAAGAAGTACGTAAATGAGCAAAGACATGTTATAGTTGAATTTCAACCCTCAATTATGAAGACAAGTTAAAGGAGTAGTTGATGAACCAAAGGTTTTATAAAAAAGTATAATCATAAATAGAGAAGAAAAATATATTGATCTAGATTCCAACAAACAATGTATTTGCACGATAGAGGGAGGAGAGTCACTATACAAACTTTCTAAAATTTTCAAAAATAGACATATGGAAATATGAGGGTTCTATATCAAAGACAAATATGACCTCATTTGTAAATGAATCTATATCCAGTGCTAGGATTCTTGGATTATGATATAAGAAGATTTGTATCACCACACCAAAATGCAGTATAAATTAGTAAAATTAGCTAGTGTAAAATTTAAAAATGTGATGATTTACATATGAAAGTTAGAAAATATCATGTGTAAAATCAAATATGTCAATATGAGAGGTTTTCTAGTCTTAATACCATCCCACCGAATTTTGATTGGGTTCACTATGGCAGATGAAAATGTGTTACAAGAGTTAGCGTTGGATGCGGTACTATGCATGCGAGATTTCAGGAATAAAGTTTAATAGTTGTTCATGATAGTGGACGCGTCTTCTTCATACAATGTGATATGAAAAATATTATGGTTGGACCACATGCATGTTGTAGTCTCTACAGTGCACTAGTGCCTCATGTATGCTATAAATGAAGAAGTGGGAATAATAAGATGGAAACAAAAAACTTGAAAGAAATATTATACATCTTCTTTGGACTTAAAACTATAGAAATCATTAGAGGCCATTTTCATTCTTGATGATATGGATCATTTTAGAGAGCCCACTCACCTTATCAAATCGGGGAGGACGCAAAAAATATTAAAATGAACGGAAGAAAATTTCTACCGTTCAGATAAAACTTACCAACTAACCTCATGTACAAATTATTAGATTTCTTAGTAAAAACAATTAGACAAGTTTGATTGAAGTACCCATGATGTAACATGGATCTTAGCAGAAGTTATATCACAAACTATCCATATATAACAGGTTTTGACCAATCATAAACTGTCCATGATGTAATAATGGACAATCGATCTAATGCTAGTAAAGAAAAAAAATTACAAGTGGAGGATGTATGTATACTTCACATATTTAAACAAATATTTTCCATGGTCCCTTTCCCTCTTTCAAAAATTGATCAATTGGTATATGCAACTTCAGGTTATAAAATGGTATCCTTCATGGATGCTTATTCAGGTCATAACTAAATTCCAATGAATAAAGATTATCAGAAGCATACTATTTTTATCACCGATATGAGACTTTGTTAATACAAATTTATACCTTTTGAGCTCCAGAATTTTGGGGCTACATATCAAAGACTTATCAATAAAGAATTTGTAACACAACTTGTCCAAGACCTACAACCTTATATTGATGATATAATAGTCACTAGTACTCAAGATGAAGATACTTGGCTGACCTAATTGATACATTTACAAACTCCATAAGAGTAAATCTAAAGTTCAACTTCAAGAAGTGAGTTTACCTTCGGTGTAAGGTTTGGAAATCTCTTGGGCTACATGGTAAGTGAGAAAGGCATAAAAGCATACCTTACACAAATCTCTGCAACCTAGTTGTAAAATAAGTTCAGATGCTAGCATTAAGGTTAGTTGCATTAAAAATATTTATCTCAAGATCTTCAATAAATGTCAACCTTTCTTCCAAAATTTACAAAAATAAGAGGCTTTCAACAACATAAACATAATTCTCTGATGTCTCTAAAAATACTAACACATACAAATTCGGGCGAGTCTTTATTCTTATACTTGATAGCTTTGGATTTTACTATTAGTACCCAATTAATAAGAGAACAAGGAAATGAATTTATAGCCATATATTATGTAAGCAAGCCCATGTTGGATGCTGAAACTTGATACCTATAGTTTGGAAAATGTTGTTTTAGCTTTAATAGTTGTGGTTATGACAACAAGCCCTTATTTTTGGGCTCATACATTCATAGTAAGACCTTATTCTCTTTAAGAAGTGTATTACAAATCTTGATGTATCTGGAAGATTCACTGGAAGGTTAGTTAAGTTATGAGATTATAACATAAACTTTGACTAAGAACTACAATTAAGGCTCAAAACTTAACAGTTCTTCTAACATAATTCTTTTTAGAGAGACCTATGCCTTCGACAGAACAACCATAATAAGCTTGGCAAGTCACACTAGATGGAAAATAATAATTATGCTCTAGAAACTAATGTCTCCAACATAATTAATTTTGAGCCAATCTATACAATTTGGGTTCTCTGTTTCTAGTAACGAGGCAAAGTACAATGTTGTCATAGTTGGTGCCCTACAATTATAGATAATGCAAGAAATAATATCAAGGTTATTTGTTTTTACAAACGTGACATTGATATTGTAAGGTCATTTCTTATAGCTTTAAGAGGAAGGAAAATTTTGTTAGTGATTGTAAATTACTTATCCAAGTGGTTAGAAGCATAATAGTTTGTACAAATTATAGCCAAAGAGTTAATTTAATTCATAAAATCAAACATGTATTGCAAATACGAGATAACAATAGTCATCACAACAGATAACTGAACATAATTCCAAAATGAGCTACTAGCATGGTTCCATATAATAAAAAATATAAAAAATCATTTTATTTTTATCCACAGGAAAACAATCAAATTGAGGTCAGCATCATAAGAATAACATGTGAAATCAAGTAAATATTAGAAAGAGCGACAATAAATTGGCTTAATTTTATGCAAAATGTTTTGTGGTAATAAAATATTACCCCAAGATTTGCAACAATTGAAACACCATTTTATTTGGTATATGGGATGAACACAGTATAACCAGAATATAAGGCTGACATAGTTGGTGGCCTACAATAATTGAGAATACAAAGAATAATATCAAGGTTATTGATTTGTACAAATATTACATTGATATTGTATGTGCCTTTTTTAGAGCTTCGAGAAAGAAAAAGTTTTTTTAGTAGTTTTAAATTACTTATCCAAGTGGTTAGAGGCACACAAACTTTTACAAATCATAGCCAAAGAGTTTATTTAATTCATAAAATCAAACATTTGTTGCAAATATGAGATATTAATAGTCATCACAACAGACAACGGAAATATTTCCAAAATGAGCAACTAACATGGTTTCTACACAATAAGAAATATAAAAAAAATCATCTTATCTTTATCCACAAGAAAATAGTCAAGTCGAGGTCAGCAACATAAGAAGAATATATGAAATCAAGTAAATGTTGGAAGGAGCGGCATGGAATTGGCTTGATTTTATGCAACTTGTTTTATGGTCATATAAAACTTATCTAAGATTTGCAACAACTGAAACACCATTTTCTTTAATGTGTTTGAATAAAAAAATATAAAAGCTCTACTAAGATCTGGCTAGCACCTCTCAATCTTGGTCAGCCTTCATATAATATTTTGCGATGGTATTTGTCCTCCGGACATTAAACCTAGCTCAAGTAACATCCAAACCCATTTATATCTCACTAAAAATAATTTATTTGATTTATATAATTACAATATTTTAAAAAATAATTTTAAATGCGATTGTAGCATTTTAAAATGCTTAATATAATTTATATATATATATATATATATATATATATATTAGTATAATTTATTTATAGATGCTATAAAAAAATTTAATCGAATTTATAATTGTTTGATATAAAAGAAGAACTTTAATTTTAAAATATAAAATAATACTGATGTTTGTATTTTGGATTTTGTTCTAGATTCTTAGTGATACAAAATGCAAATGTAGAATCTATATATAACTAATTCCTCCCAAGATTCATCAAGAAAATAGCCAAACTATTTTGATGGATTAATGCATCATCTAAGCGTTATATAATGATGTGGGTTAAGCCTCTGTTTTTGTGGTTGGATTCTTACTGTTTTTAGTAAATCGATGATTATTTTCATATGAATGTTGATTTTTTTCGAAATCGAATTTGTTAAGAAAGAGCTAAATTTATTTCGGATAGTTCTGCTATATCAAAACAAATTTGGGGTTGTTAAGATTAGAGCCCAGGTCTCTGGGTGCACAACGCTAAAGTAAAGCCATTTTTGTGTTCGATATGAATTATGAGACTATTAACACGAGCAACATAAATCATTAAAAGTTGATTTTATAAGTATAAATAGATTTGGAAATTAAATAAGGGTAAAGTATCATTTAAGACCCACTATCTAAAGTATTATCCACTTAAGACTCATATTTTCATATTTCTTCAAGAAATATTCATTTTTGTGAAATATTTACCATTTGAGACCCATTAATATCTTTTATACCCATACTCACTTATATAAAAGCCTTAACACTCATATTTGAGTCTTTTCTCTCTAATTTGTTTCTACGTGACTTGAACAGTTCCCTACCATCATAGGTAATTCTTCATTCTTAATCGATTTCTTGTATTTTTATTGTTTTTTGTTGATTTTGATTGTGTCTAAGTTGATTTCACAGTTAGCTTTTTGCTATATATGTTAATTCGAGTTTTAGTAAAACTTGTTTACTCGACTTTAGATTTAATGTATTAGGTCAGTCGATCTGTTTTTTCTTCTGTTTTTAGTATTCATCTTTTATTTTACGTTGATAATGTAGTATATGTATGTCATTAGCATTAGTTTTTCGTCGATTTTGAGTCCGTGTGTTAGTTTTTATGAGTTTTTAGTCGACGTGTAACTGCCTAGTGTTTCCACAAAAGAGATGAAAAATGTTTTGCTATGAACTTAGTGATAGTTGCGAAACGTGTAGGTTTTTTCTGGAACGGTTGATGAAAAATGTCTTTTTAGTAGATGCGAAACGTTAATATTTTTATTTATGAAGATGCGAAAGAATAATGTTCTTGTTTGTGAAGATGTGAAACGTGTTTTACGGAGATGCGAAACTCTTGTATTGTTTACTAATGAAAGATGTGAAACCCTTGTCTAATGCAGGTACGCGATGCATGCTAGTAAAATGTGTATTTTTAAACTAAATGAGGAGCTTGCAGTTTGTGATCTTGGTTTGTTTGCTGAGTTTGAGGATATTGTTAAATTCATTTTAAGTAGATATGATACGTTGGTTCGGGGAAATTCAAATTAAGACACTCTTGTGGTGACCTAGAAAACGTTATCGTAGGTTCTGATGGTGATTTAATTGCTTTGGTATCATTTGTTGATAGTTTGGGTGTTTCAAGTGTTACTATTAAAGTTGAAGGTGATGTTGTTGTTGGTGATAGTATTATAGAAATTGTTGAAAGTATATTTGAAGTTTCAAATGAATATATTGTTTGTGGAGAAACTGGTGAAACTTCTGGTGTTAATGCTATTAGTCGCAAGCACAAAACACTTGGTACTGTTGATTGGGTTAATGAAATTAGTGGTGTTGGGCAGGTGTTTCAAGATGGAGCAGTAGGTTTAAGATTAGCTGTTTGTCAGTTGGCTTTACAAAAAGGTTTTTCTTATAAATATTTACATAAAAATAAACAAAAAGCAACTGTTTATTGCATGAAAAAATATTTAAAGGGCTGTCCTTGGAGACTTTATGCTAAACAAGAGAGGTATACTGGTTTTTTTATTATTAAAAAGTATATCAAAACTCATACACGTGGGAATGGTTTTAGCAAAGAAAATAGAAGGAATTTGTCATCTGATTTGATTGGATATGAAATACGTGATTGTGCGAGGAGGAGATTTGATGTAATAGCTACACACGTGAAATCATTTTTAAAAAATGACTACGGTTTAAATATTTCTTACCGTGTTTCATGGCTTGCTTTAGAAAAAACAAGGGGCTGTATATGGAGATAGTTCAACTTCTTATAAACTCCTTAATAATTATTTTAAAACATTGAAGGTTCTTGATAGCAGCAGTGATTACATGTATTCTTTGGAAACCAATGTGTTCAAGCGATGTCACGTAGCATTTGGGTCTTGCCTCTATGGTTTCAATTCTTGTCGTTAAGTTTTATTTGTTGATGGGACTTTTTTAACGGGAAAATATAATGGGGTTCCGCTATCTGCTATAGCCAAAGATGGTAACAATGGCAAGTTTTATTTATCTGTTTTTTTATATTGGAATATATGTTATCTTTAACTATGTTATATATAAATCTGCGAAAAACAGGATTAGAGATGAATAACAAATAGATGGATGCTAAGCCTTCTGAATAAATAACGTGATAGATGTGACACGTGTAATGTATGATTAACAAGATAAATGTGAAACATCTATAGTATATGATTAACGAGATAGATGCGAAACATATCTATATCAGTAAGTGATAGTTGTGAAACCTCTTATAATTAGTAAAGTATACTATATTTTGTTCTATATATGTGTTGCAGGTATTTTCCCTGTTGCATGTAGTATTGTTGCGTCTGAAGATACTGAGAATTGGTTATGTTTTTTAGATATGTTGAAACCTCATTTTTTAGATCGGGAAATCATATTTATTAGTGATCGTCATTTAGGTATTGTTATTGTTGTATCTGTTATATTTTCAAATTGTCATCATGGATACTGTCTTTATCATCTTATGAATAATTTGAGGCATTGTTTAAAGGCTACACGAAGACATTTAAGGATACTATGGTTAAACTGTTTAAAATATGTGCATATGCTTCTAATCAGAATTTGTTTAATCAATATATGGATGAATTACTTAAGCATGGTTGAAAGTTTGTGTCAAATTTTATCTCTTGAAAAATATGCTTGTGCTTTTTTTAAAGGCAAGAGGTATGGTTCTATGGCATCTACTCTAGTTGAATATTTTAACAATCAAGTCAAACAATTTTGTGGGTTGCCTACACTGGAGTTAATTGATAGGATTAGATTTTTAGAAATGACTCAAATTTCAAGACGTTTTGGTGATGCTGACGTTGGACTAGCGATTTGTGTCCTGAATTTGATCAAACGTTTAAAGCTAATATGGAAGAAGGTCGTCCATGGATAGTTCATTTGTTTACTCCTCTTTTACATGAAGTGTTTTGTGATCCTGTTATGGTTGTTGATATTAGTGTACGTAGTTGTTCTTGTGGTTTGTGGCAACATGAGTGTTTACCTTGCTCTCATGCTGTAGTTGCGATATTTGATATAGATGCAGATCATATGAAATATATTGAGCCATGCTATTTTGTAAGCTCTTATAAGGAAACTTATTCATATGGTATAGCTGCATTAACTACTTTTGTTCAAGCATCTACTTCAACAACTTCTCTAGATCTACTTCAGTTTTAAAAAGGAGAGCTGGACGACCTAAGAAGAAAATAATTCCAGCTAGAGGAGAATTAAGTATTCGTAAGATAACGTGTTCTTGTTGTCGTAAATCAAGTCATAACAGACGAACCTGTGTAGACATTTTGTAAGATGAATGTAATTTTTGATACTTTTAGTTTTGTCATAATGACAATAGATTAGGAACATTTCAATGGATGATAGATGCGAAACCCTTTTGTTATATATCCACCTGATAGATGTGACACGTATTATAACCAACAAGATGGGCTTTGCTAGATGCAAAACATGTTTTACAAGATTTACTGAACTGGATGCCAAACGTTTGATAACAAATTATTATATTTATGATAGATGCGAAATATCTGACAAGTTATATTATTTATGATATATGCGAAACAACTGACACCAAATACACTGATCTGATATATGCAGAACCTTGGATAATCAAATACTAATTTTTTTTATAGATGCGCAACCTTGGATAATCAAATATATTATATTGTGATAGATGCAAAACATTGGATTTAAGTACATTCTTTTGGAAGTTGATAAACCAGCTCATAAAATACATTTTTTATGTATGTGTTAAAATATGAAAACAAACAAATAAATAAAAGGACTAAGTTCATTATGAAACAAGTGCAATACATGCTAAGTTCAGTAAAACCAAATACAAGCTTAAGCAAATTTAAAAACATAGTCTCCATGTTCAAACTCTGTTTGAGAAGATCCTTAGTCTCTTTGTTTGATTTTGGTCATCAAAAAACAAAAAAGATAAACTTGTTCCTACCATTTGTTAAAACAACAAAAAATAAAGGCATACCCTTCACCTAACCATCAGTCAGAGTCTTCTTCATCGTTTTCAGAGTCGTTTTCATTTGAGTCATCTTCCTCCGAATCTTCTTCCTGTGAATCTTTGTTTTCATCTTCAGTGTCTTCATCTTCTTCTATATGGTCTCATTTCCTCTTACTTTTTTAAGAGGACAGAAATAAGATCCTCATTTTGCTCCTCTTGATCTTCAGAAAAAGCATCTTCAGAATATTTTTCTTCAAAAAAAGAACCGAAACTGTCATCAGATATGTCGTTAGAATATTCGTCGGTAGTGGTATGATTTCAATCTTCCTTGGCCTCACGCGAATGAATTGGAGAACTTATATCACTATAATAAGGATAATCATCTGAAGAATAATTAAAATTTGGCATTTTTATAGCAACTTTTTGAGAAGGGAAAATTTTAGAAGATTTTCACTGAGAATGAAGTGAACTTTTGTGTATGAGAACTGAAAGTATGAAGTGATATTTTATAGGAGTAGCTAAAATGTTTTAACTAGGTGAAAAGTTTAAAGATTTAACATAAATAATATATTGGTTGATATTGTTTAGATTTGTAATTAATGCAATGTAATGATGGGTATCTAAGAGTTGTCAAGTCATGTAAGTAAATATCAAATCAAACTAAAACTACTAGTTTGATATTTAAATGTTGAAATTTATGTGTGAGATTGATAGAGTATATTAACTACAAAACATATTACTTATGTAAGTGATAAATGGATGAAAAATACTTAGACCAGAAGATGCGAAAGAGTTTCCAAGAGAAAAAACAAATTGATAGATGCGAAACATTCATCAGAAAATAAAAGATAGATGCGAAACCTTGTGTAAAAACTAAATAGTGGATGTGAAACGTGTTATTTATATTTCTCTAGTAGATGCGAAATAATATGTGAAATAAAAGGACATATGATATGCTAGATGCGGGACGCTGTATTTAAATTTTTTTATAGGTAAAATATTAAGAAGGTGAAAAGACTGGAAGCTTTGACATAAATAATATCTTTGGTTGATATTCGTGAGATTTTATAATTAATGCAATGTAATCATGAGTATGTTAGACTTGTCAAATCATGTAAGTAAATATCAAATCAAACTAAAGCTACTAGTTTGATTCATGAATTTTGAAATTTATATGTGTGAGATTGGTATCGTATATTAACTAGAAAAACATATTACTTCTGTAAGTGATAAGTGAATGAAAAATAATTAGACCAGAAGATGGGAAAGAGTTTCCAAGAGAAAAAACAAATTGATAGATTTGAAACATTCATCAGAATATAAAACATAGATGCGAAACCTATGGATAGATTCGAGACTCATTGATAGATGTGAAACCCTAGTAATTACACTCAAATAGATGCGAAACCATCACTGTTAGACAATTTTGTCACTGAGATATATTTTATAGTAGACAAACTGTACAACAAAAAAATATCACAAACATCAGAAAAAGAGTAAAACAAAGATTACAAAACATCGTCCCAATATTTGTTAGTGTTCATGTTATTAAGAAACTTGCAAAACATTTTTGCTCTTCTTAATGGTGCAATATCAGAAGTTTTGTGTAAGTCAAGTTTCTCATGCAAAATATAATCTTTGTAGTAATCGCAGACCATCAATCCGCAATTAAGTGATCGAGGTTTTTGTTTAGGAATTTTTACTGGACAATATATCTTTATTGCTTTTTCTGCTTGTAAAATGTTTTTGTGTTGGAGGTATGCAATCTGTAATTTAATAAACATACAAATAAATTAGATATATATATATATATATATATATATATATTCTATGAAATTATTATAGAAGAGAAACACTTACTAATCTTTCTGTAGTTTTTCTTGTTGGATCTGGACGTTTTGGTATTGGATTTAGATTTACTGCTTTTTCATGTTCAACATCTATTACCAATAATGTCCAATGGTTAACATTCCCAGGTCTAGCTTTTGTTAGAAGCAGAATGAAGATGTAACCTTATGTGATGCCTCGTAGCTTATCGTCAACATATAGTATTACATCCATATTTTGGTTCAGTATATATATATATATATATATATATATATATTCTATAAAAGTATTATAGAAGAGAAACACTTACTAATATTTCTGTAGTTTATCTTGTTGGATCTGGACGTTTTGGTATTGGATTTAGATTTACTGCTTTTTCATATATGAAAGTTAGATAGGTAAATGATAAAGAAGTGAAACTATGATATATGCGAAACATGTAAAAAAATGATATGCGGGAAAGTTTTTCAATCACTTACTTTTTTCTTTTGTATATCATTTTCAATTCTTATAATTTCTTTCTCAATTGCTGGATCTAAGTCACTAATTTGTGGCGTTTGGATTTCTTGGACTTCTGATGCATTTTCCTTTAACAAAACAAAAAACTGGACATTAGATGCGAAACAGGAGTAAATATAATACATAAGGAAGATAGATGCGAAACATGTTTCTCTGATAGATACGAAACATGCTATTATACAGAAATAGTATTAAGTTAAACACCAGATGCAGATAAACATATGGATACAAATAATATTACAGTATTTAAACCAAAAAATAATATAATACACAACAATATATATCTTTAAATACGAAAGTTTTTCAAAACATGTTTTGTTAATTTTATGTTATTTGTATCACCTCTTTGTCCACAACATCTTTGTTGGTCACTTTAGATTCTTCAGGAGCATCTTTTGTCACACCAGATGCTTCAGCAACACTCTTATCCCCTTTAAATACTCCAGCTACACTGCTTGTCCCTTCAGATACTTCAGCAACTGATTCTTTAGCAATAGGAACAACAACATTAGTATTTTTGTCATGTTCTTCCATAACAGTATTGGGATTTTGTTCTTCTGTAACATTAACATGAACTTAGGGGTCATCTTTCTTTTCAAACCCAACTTTAGTAGGAGTTACAACCGACAAATCTTCTTTCTTTTCAAACCCAACATCAGTATTAACAATGGCATCAACTTGCTTCTCCACCCCAACTTCAATAGAAGTAAAATTCTCGTTTTCTACAACAAGAATAAGTTCATAATTAATAATATCAACATTAATAGGGGGATCACTATTAACAATGGCATCAACTTGATTTTCCACCCCAACATTCTCGTTTTTCAATAGCGAAAACATCCTCAGATGTAACATTAGCAACATGAATCTCAACTTCACCAACATGGTAATCTTCAACAGCAACAACAACACTACGATCCTGTTTTTCCAAATCATCTTCACTTTTTCCTTGTTGTGGAGGTGGAACCTTATCTTCCATAATAATATTTGGTGTTTTGTCTTGGTTTTCATCATAAACAATAGGATTTTCGACTACAGTATTAGGTATTTTTCTGATTTTATTTGGTGATTGGTGGCCTTGATCATTCAATATCTTTTCTTCTTGAATAAGTTTTTGTTTGATATTCAGTTGTTTTTATGTTTGGATTCAACATAGACAGTTTAAGTGTGTTTTGTAGGTCAACCGCAATGTCCATCTCTGCATCAGCTTTAATTTGTGTAATGATCTTCTCCTATTCTTCGAGCTTCTTTTCAGTTCATCAATTTGTTGTTGAAATCTTCAACGTTCTATTTCAGTTTTTTATAACTTTTTCAAATGTTGTTAAGTCAATGCTCTGGCTAGAGACTGGGTCTGTTTGTGCTTTGGTTGCATCTAGGGTTGGGGTTGTTGTTAGGGCTGGGTTTGGGTGTGGGGTTGTGGTTGGGGCTGAGGTTGGGTATATTGTGTTAATTTTCTGCAAAATAATAAGTTATGTCAAAGATAGATGCTAAAACTTTGACATAAGAAGATGAATGGTAAATGCAGAACCTTAACATTCATAATACTAGATGTGAAACCTTCAAGTCAAACAAAAATGATAGATGCAGAACATAATAGAAATAATAGATGCAAAACCTAAATAGAAATAATAGATGCGGAATGTAAACAGAAATGATAGATGCGAACCTACATAGAAATGATAGATGCAGAACATAAAATAAAAATGATAGATATGGAACCTAAATAGAATGATAGATAAAAACGTTAATTAAAAAGTAGATACAAAACCTTCAGTAATCATGATGCTAGATCCGAAACATATTAGGATACTATTCATGCTAGATGCAGAATGTAAAGTAAATATGATAAAATTGGAGATTTTTACCTTTTCTCTTGCTAGTAATTTTTTCAACCTTGTGTTTTCTGTCTTGAGATGGAATAATCTGTCTGAAATTTTGATTTTAGATCTCTTTTCTATTGTCTTTTCAGGTTTCTTGCAATAGGCGTATGAGCTGTATGTAATGTCTTCTATTCGTTCAGAGGACAAGTTTCTACCGGTAAATTTTTTCTCTTTCACGTTCTGTACTGGTTTTCTTCGTCGTGTTGTAGTCTTTTTAGTTTTTTTTAACTTTTTTACATGGTCAAACTATCTATTGGTCTAGTGTTTTTCTGCTATCATTAGAATCTGTTACAGCTGGTTCTTGGAACGTATCCCAATGCAAACCATCTTCATCTTCGTTGAGGTTTACTTGTTCAGAATCTATTGGTGGAACAATATTATTTTCTTCTTGTATTTGGAATTCTCCTCCAAATTGTTCTTCTTCTTCTGTTAGCTTCAATTCTTTTTCAAGAATATATAAAATTGTTAAAATGTTATAGTAAAGATATATATATATATATATATATATATATATATATGTAAAATGTAAAACATGAATAAAAAACATATCGTAAATATACTTGTTCATTTGTTATGTTTTTTATGGCTTAAACCAAACCTAAATCTGTTTTGTGCTCAATACCCAGCCATTTGAAGCATCTAGGTATCTTGTCTTCAATTTCAATATCTTGACATAAAGTTGTGTATTCCATGATTAATATATGTATATTAACAATACTTTAGATATTATTTATTGACTAAATATTATATATGAAATATAACAAAAAAATACTAACCAGTAAAAGGGCAACACAACCAACTACTCTTCCAGGTTTAGTTTCATGACAAGCTATTATTGAATTCATCAACTTTTACCAGATTACTTCAGCCAAATTATAGTTGTTTATCTTGTCAATGTGTTCTACATAATACACCACATTCGAAGTTAGTACATCTCCAGATGTAGAGAAAAACAAGGTAGAACAAGCTAACGATATAAAGAGTATGACAACATCTTTTATTGCCTCTTGTCTAGGTGTTTTTGTTGCTTTATTTATTGCATCCTACCAACAAGAAAAAGAATTTTTAAAAAGGGATAGATGTGAAACCCTAGTAACAGATAGATGCAAAACCTATTGAAATGTGAGAGGGGAGTTAAAACGATAGATGCAGAACCTGTATTAATATTAATAGAGGCGGAACGTAGTTTAATTTGAAGCAGGTCTAACGTGATAGATGCAAAACCTAATTTAATGTGAAGCAGATTAAAGAGATAGATGCGTAACGTTATGAAAATTTTAAAGTAAAGCAGAAGTAGTAGATAAGAAACCTATGCAAATATTAAAACAATCTAAAAATATAAGAAATTTGGAATTGCGAACCTTATCAGTTTGTTAGTGATTGGTCTTTCTCGGTTTTCATCAACTTTTCATGATGTTTTATCAGAAAAATAATTCTTTATTATCCTTGATATTTCTTCGTCTTCTAATTCTGAAAACTTAGGTTCAAAACTCTTGGCTTGTAGTAGCATACCTTCATTTCCATATTTTAAACCAAAGATGATCTTTATGTCATGGTTTGTAAGTTGTAAAAAAAAATCCCCCAATTTAAATGCTTCTTGGTCGTCATCATATGTCATTGTTATCTGCTCAATTACATCCGAGTGTTTTTTGTATATAGGTTTTTTTGTTCGAAGATCATAGGTTGTCTTTGAAAGTGAGTAAAATGGTGTCTTCTTTGCTGCTTCTACATGTTCTGGCCTCACTTTTGTCTCTTCCATCTGTTTTAACAATGCAAAGAGGCGAGACCTATAGAAACATGTTTTTGGTGCCATTTTACCTCTAAAAGCAATAAATGAGAAAAATATATCAGATGTGATAGATGCAAAAATTGTAGAAGTTAGATAAGTGATAGAAACGAAACGTATGCAAATTTGAAACAATTATAAATGTGATAAATGCGCAACCTTTTGAAAATGTTAAAACATGTGTTAGATGTGAAACTTATGTAAATGTCAATGCACTGAAACTCTGATAGATGCGAAACCTAAGGAGATCTATAACCAAAAACTTTGCTAGATGCAAAACCTAAGGAGATCTATAACCAAAAACTTTGCTAGATGCGATACATATGTCAAATGTTAAGCAATACACACTCATAGATGTGAAACTCTATAAAAACCTGCAATTATGCGGAAGATGATAGTTGCGAAGCCTATGTACATATCAATGCACAGAAACAAAGATAGATGCGAAACCTAAGGGGATCTATAACCAAAAACTTTGCTAGATGTGAAACCTAAGGAGATTTATAACCAAAAACTTTGCTAGATGCGAAACCTAAGGATATCTATAACCAAAAAATTTGCCAGATGCAAAAATTGTGTCAATTGTTAAGCAGTACACATTGATAGATGTGAAACCCTATAAAACCTGCAATTATGGGAAAGATGATAGCTGCGAAACCTATGTAAATGTTGGTGAGGATAAAAGTAGCCTGAGGGTAGGCTGGTAATTTTAAGTGGAGTTTTAAGGCGGCGTAAGGGTGTTTCACGGTGGTGTGGTGGTGTTTAAAGGAGTTTCAAGATATTTCAGGGTGTTTTAAGGGTGGAGAGAGAATTAAGCAGCCTGGCAGCAGTTAATTTTTCTTACCCATAGTTAATGCTGGTGGTTGGGTATTTATAGTGTGAAATTTGGGCCCTTATGGGCTTTCGGGTCAAGTTTAGTGGACCCGGGTCATGTTTAAAGACCCACAAGTTTTAAGTAAGTGAATAGACAGCTTAGTCAGATAGTGTTTAGGTATTTTAGTACTTTAGTCATAGTTCGAACTGCCTTATGCTTGCAGTGTTCAAAATCACCTGTCCGGATCAATCAGTCCTGTTCGGATTATAGTCTTGGAGTCTGTCCGATTTTCGGGGAGTTTTACTTTGGACTACCCTTCCGGGGCGCTCTTCGAATTCAGACTCATCAGGAGCCCCTTTTTTAGGTATTTGAACAAGTGTCCTTGTTAAAGAACTGAAAAACAGTCCGATTGGAGAAGTGGTTTTCCAATTCGAAGAGAGTTGAGACAGGCCCGGACAGCCCAACCGTTACGAATTCCAAACGGTTCTTTGTCAGAAGTAGTGGGACACGTGTCACCCTCTGGTTGGTCACTCCAGCCGTTTTTCTACCTCGAAAATTACACCACTTTATTGAACAGGTAACTTCTTTAAATGGTTTTGATGACGTCAGCGCCGTCTTTTAATCATTGCCCAACTTTTCGGATTCTCCTAGGAATCAAACCCCTTTTTTACATTTACTATAAATACTATTCATCTTTCACAGTCTCACTTTCACTTTGCCATTTTACTCAAAACTTCATCTCTCTAAAACCTTAAGATTTCCTTAATCGTTTTATGTTCACAGCAAGAACAGCTTTAATCAAGGGTGGCTGGCTCAATCTTTCAGAACTAGAGAAAGCTCAAAGGGTTGAAAAAGAGAAGAGACTTGCAGCAGGGCTTCCAGCGTCGCCTGTTGAAAAGCCAGCCCCTTTACTCGAAGAATCTGATAGAGGTTCGTCGTCTTCGAAAGGTACGAAACCTAGAAAACTCTTTCAATCAACACTCTCCCCAATAGTTTCTGGCTCATCAGTCCAAGAGTCAATCCCCACAGTTGAACCGGGGGTCGCTGTTACCAGTGTTAGGAAGAAAACTACTTTTATTGCTATGGGGTCCGACTCCGATCACTCTCCAGACAAGCTGATCATGAAAAGACCAAGGGAACAGATGAGGGTGAGCCATCTTCAAAGGCTCCACCTTAGTTGGTAATTTGTTTTGTTTAATGTTTGTTTGAACCAAAGTCCTTGGAAGGCCAAGGCACCTTTTTTGTGATGCTGTCCGTACCGGACAGATTTTTGTATTGTGTTTAAACTTGTTCAAAAAGTCCTTGGAAGGCCAAGGCAACTTTAAGTTTATTGAATGAATGTTTTATCTCGCACAACCTTTCTCTTATTCCATAGTCTGTTTAAATATTTCGTATTGTAAGAGTGTTTAATCTCTCTGGCTAGAATTTAAGTAGCCCTTAGATCTTTCAGTCCGGGTAGTATGGCAATCAACAGAATTTTGCAAAAACTTAGAAAATTTATTAAAAAAAGTTCCAAGTTTCATTTAAAGCTCTCCGTGGCGCCAGAGAGAGGTAGTGGTATGCCCCCAAATATTTACATGGATGTTTAAACAAGTAAATATTTACATAAGTTTTATTCCAAATACATTCGAAGGTGTTCAATATTCCAAGGGTGAGTTAAAACCCTGCCATCTTTGTCTTCCAGCCAGTATGTGCCAGGCTTGATTCTTTCAACCACCGTATACGGACCCTCCCAGGTTGGGGCCAGCTTTCCGAAGAGCTTTTCCTTGGTGTGCAAGAAAACTTTCCTCAACACTTTATCTCCTGGTTGAAAATCCCTTCTTTTAACTTTAGAAGCAAACCTGCTTCTCATCAAACCTTGATAGTGTGCCATTCTAAGATGAGCTTTTACTCGCCTTTCTTCAATCAAATCAAGCTGATTTCTGATAGCTACTTCATTAGCCTGTCCGGAGAAGTTATGAACTCGAAAAGAGGGAAGTGTCTTCTCTATGGGAGCTACTGCATCCATCCCATAGACCAAGGCAAAAGGTGATTCTTGTGTGGCAGCCCCAGGCGTTGTCCGGTAGGCCCACAAGACTTCTTGTAAATAACTAGGCCACTTCCCAGCAGCCCCTTCCAGATTTTTCTTTAAGCCGGACAGTATTGTTCTATTAGCCACCTCAACTTGCCCATTGGCTTGTGGGTGGAATGGTGAAGAAAAGCAGTGTTGAATACCCCTTGAGGCACAGAAGCTCTCCATTTCTCTGTTGTCAAACTGTGGCCCATTATCTGTTGTTATTCTCTGAGGGACACCAAATCTGCAACATATGTTGGATAGAATGAATTTTATAACAGCCTTTGATGTTGTTCCTGCTAAGGGGGCTGCTTCTATCCACTTCGAAAAGTAGTCAATGGCTACGATTATGGTTTTGCGTCCTCCGGACGCCATAGGGAGAGGCCCAACTAAGTCTAATCCCCATCGAGCAAAAGAGATAGGCTCAGAAATCGATTCCATAGGAATGGCTGGTACATGAATTTCATTGCTGTACCTCTGGCATGGGTCACACCTTCTTACCAGTTCCTTGGCATCTTTCATTATTGAAGGCCAATAATATCCGGAGAGAAGCACTCTTCTTGTTAATGCTCTAAATCCACAATGGGCTGATCCCTCACCATCATGCAATTCGGAGAGAACCATTTGTGACTCATGATCTCCTAAACAGCGTAGGAGAGGTTTGCTATAGGATTTCTTGTACAAGACCTCTCTAATCATGATGAAACCACGAGCCTTATGCTTTAGAGTTCTGGCTTGTGATTTTTCCAAAGGTACAATACCATCGGACAGATATTGTATAAGTGGAGACCTCCAATCTTGAGGTTTATTTACTTGTATTTCAAAAACTTCCTCTTTCTCCCCTTCATCAAGTTGAATAGAAGGACTTTCAAGCACATGGATCCATGGATAGGACTCCGTATATGCTATTGTTGCCAATGAGTCTGCCAGTTCATTCTCTGCCCGGGGAATATGCTCATAGACAACAGCTTTAAACTTCATTGCCTCATTTTTCAAGAGAAGTAAATACTTGATTAACTGTTCTTTTCTAGCTTCTGATAGGCCCAAGGCATGGTGGACAAGCAATTGGGAGTCGCTTAGCAGCTTGACCCTTTTTGCTCCACAAATGTAAGCCAATTTTAATCCAGCTATAGCTGCTTCGTATTCGGACTCGTTATTGGACGCCCTAAAAGCAAAACAAATGGCTTGAAACATGTTGTCCCCATAGGGAGAGGTAAGACATATTCCTGCCGCAGATCCTATGGCACTGGATCCTCCATCTGTTCGGACAATCCACACTTTTTTGTCTTTTGAATCAGCAGGTTGTTCTGAGTCCCTATCAGAATGGAATTCGACGAGAAAATCTGCCACAGCTTGAGCCTTTACCGCTGTTCGAGGAGCAAAGTCTATGTCGAAGTCCCCCAACTCTACTGACCACTTTGTCATTCTGCTCGAAATATCTGCTTTCTGAAGGACATTTTTTAAAGGGAAAGATGTCCGGACTATGATAGGATGAGCCTGAAAATAAGGCCTCATCTTTCTTGCAGCTATCACCAAGGCCAATGCTAATTTTTCAAGTTTCAAGTAGCGCCGTTCAGCATCAATCAGGCTTTTGCTGATGTAGTATACTGGGTGAGGATACCCATCAACCTCTCTAACTAACACAGCACTGATGGCACAACTTGAAACAGCCAGATACACAAATAGAGTCTCCCCATCGATTGGTTTGAATAAAGTCTTCGGAGAGGACAGATGCTTCTTAATTTCATTGAACGCCTCATCACACTGTGGTGTCCACTCAAACCCTTTTGCACCTTTCAAAGTTTGAAAGAAAGGAGCACATCTGTCCGAAGACCTAGAGATGAACCTGTTCAAAGCTGCTAACCTCCCCGTTAACCGCTGCACTTCTTTAATGTTTCGAGGAGGCTCCATTTGAAACAAAGCATTGAGTTGATCCGGGTCGGGCTGGATTCCATGCTCACTTATAATGTACCCTAAGAACTTCCCAGACTGCACTCCGAACACACATTTTTCAGGATTTAACTTTAAATTTACCTTGGCCAGGTTGGCAAAAGTCTCCTGGAGGTCGGACAAGTGCAGCTGCTCATCCACACTTTTCACCATCATATCGTCAATGTAAACCTCCATATTTCTTCCAATTTGATCAGCAAAGGCTTTATTGACTAACCTTTGATAAGTAGCCCCAGCATTCTTCAAACCAAAGGGCATCACCTTGTAGCAGTGTAATCCTCTATCAGTAACAAAAGTGGTATGCTCTTGATCCCTGGGATCCACCTGGATCTGATTGTATCCGGAGAAAGCATCCATAAAGGAGAGCAGCTTGTTCCCAGAAGTAGAATCTACCAGCTGATCTATCCGGGGAACCGGATACAAGTCTTTTGGGCAAGCTCGATTGAGATCTGTGAAGTCAATGCACATTCGCCATTTACCGTTCTTCTTTTTTACCAAGACTGGATTGGCAGTCCACAAAGGGTACTGAGATTCTTTAATGTGCCCCATCTTTGTGAGTCTGTCAACCTCTTGTACAATGACATCAGCCTTTTCTTTTGAAAAAGCTCTCCTCTTCTGCACCACAGGTGCCACATCTCTCCGGACAGATAGGTGATGGGAAATCACCTCTGATGGAACTCCAGTAACATCAGCATTGCACCAAGCAAAGACATGCTGATGGTCTTTTAAGAATTTTAACATTTCTTCTTTCAATACTTGTGGCATTTTGGATCCTATCTTGACAAATTTCCCTTCTTCTAAACAGTGTGTCTCAACCTCCTCAACTGGGATCAACACTCCGGGGGTCTCCCTGGGGTCATCAATTTCACCCTTACCCCCAGAAAGGCCCTCAAACTGCTATTGGTCATTCATACGGACTGCCCCCAGCGTTCGTGGAGCCAAGGCAGTGGCATAGCATTCTCTTGCAACTTTTTGACTGCTCCGGACAACCCCAACCTGCCCCTGAACAGCATATTTTAAACACTGATGGACTGTTGAAGCCACTGCATGCATCCTAGAGAGCCAAGATCTCCCTAGAATAGCATTATAGCACGTGGGACAATCCACCACAATGAAAAGTATTCGGACTGTTTTCTTGAATGGGCCTCTGCCCAACAAAACTTCTTCTTCAAACTCACCGATTACATCGGCTGAGCTGCCCGTGAAGCCTACGATCGACCTATCTGACTTTTGAATCACAGCTGGATTTTTCATCTTCTTGTAAGTATCAAGGAAAATGATATTGGCTGAGCTCCCAGTATCCACCAGGATTCGCCTTATCTCATTGCCCCCTATCGATGCTCCTATGACGACAGCATCTTCATGAGGGCCAGCAATGTCTCTCAAATCATCCCCATCAAAGACAATGAATGGGAATAAGTTTGACGATTGATAAGAGGTCATGCCCCCTTCTAGCTGGGTTGCCAAATTATGAACATGCCTTTTTCTTGATGAAGTGGTAGGAGCCGTTACGGTGTCCCCTCCGAAAATTGTCAAGGACTCAAAGAATTTAATGAGCCCGGAGACCGACCTGGAACGCTCCTCTATTGCACCCACTCTGTTCCTTGTTGGATCAGGATCCAAGTATTCAGATTCCACATCGAACCTTTCAACAATTACCATAGCCCCTTCTGGGGCAGCATTAACCGGACCAGCCCGGTGAGTGTTGTCAGGCCTATTGCCTCCTCTTCTTTTGACGTATGCACCCAATTTCCCTCTTTCAATCAGGTTCTGAACCTCTTGTTTCAAGGCTATGCAATCATCAGTAGTATGGCCAATATCATTGTGATATTGACAAAAAGAACTGTTTCGATGTTCTCTGGGAGACTGCAAGGTTGCCGGTCTCCGGTAGTGTACTTCATCTTTAGTTTTCTCGAAAATGGTTGCCACACTTTCTTTGAGCTCTGCAAACCACTCCGGTTGGACCCACGGCCCCCTTTTGTTTCTAGACTGTTGACTTTGTGCAGGAGCAGCTGGTTGAGACTGAGCTTTTCCTCTTCCATGCCCCTGTCCGGTTTCTCTAGCTTTGTTGCCGGACTGGTTTGGATTGGGAGTTGGTGTTACCGGGGTGGATCTCACCTGCCTGTGCACCCTGGTCTTTTTTGTTTCATCAACATTTATTTGCTTGCCGACTTGATTTAGCAACCCACCCCAGGTCATGGCTTTCTTCCTTGTCACTGAATCGGCCAGGTTGCCCGGGTTCAAACCCTGTCTCAGGGATGCTATTGCCACTTGTTCAAAGCAATCAGCCAGCCTGTTCTTTGTGTTCACAAAACGACTTATGTATTCTTTCAACGATTCATTTGGCTCTTGGGCACAATGGATTATGGTATCTCCATTGCCCTTGAGCTCCTTACTTCCCACAAATTGCCTTCGAAAGGCCACCCAAAAGGTATCAAAGTCTCTGATACAGCCCTGAGGAAGGCTGTTATACCACTTCAGAGCACTCCCCGTGAAGGATTGAGAGAATGCCCTGCAGAGTAGTTTATCATCATCATCGAAGTTCATCATGAAGTTCTTGAATTGCTCCAGATGATTGTCCGGATCAGTACTGCCATCGTACTTCTCCATCTTGGTGCT
Organism: Limnanthes douglasii subsp. nivea; assembly: GCA_036936605.1. Lineage (NCBI taxonomy): Eukaryota > Viridiplantae > Streptophyta > Magnoliopsida > Brassicales > Limnanthaceae > Limnanthes > Limnanthes douglasii. Next base: position 133,032,403 of record JAUPFV010000004.1, read on the forward strand.
ATCAAACCTCTTGGGGAGGTTTCCGGACAGTATTTTGGAAGACAATGGCGATTGCCTCCAGTTCCTCCCACGACTGAACACAGTATCCTCATTAGGGGTTGCAAAGATACCTGGCTCATCGTGGAAGGCAAAAGGATCCACCAGCATCCGGTCTATATGCCTCCGGTGGTGAGATGACCCTTTCCCAATGTGCCTTTTCATTCTTCCATGGTGGTCTCTTTTTCTGGAATACTTTTTAACTTGCTTTTGTTTTTTCCTGGTTCGCCCTTCGTCACTGCTGGAGGACAAGGACTTTTCATTCCCCTTACTGTCCAAAGAGCTGTCCGAAGATTCTGAACTTGAGTCAGAACTCTCCACAGGCTTGGACCGGTGAGACTTTTTAGAACTAGCATGTGTCTTTTTAGTGCTCACATGAGTCTTTGAAGCCTCATGCTCTCGAGGGTTATCAGAGCGATGAGCAACTGATGCTTTGGACTTTTCCTTCATTCCCATCTTGGCCTTCTCAGCCCTCAGAGCTTCTATTTCAACCCTCAACCTGTCACGCTCTTGGACAGTATATTCATCGTTCTCTTCCACCACTTCGAGCAAAGCTGGTGGAAGCTCTGGATTATCCGGATTCATTCGGACAGAATTCTTTTACTTGGTTTTGAATGTTTGATTCAGGCACCGTCGCCTCCCACTGTGGTCGCCAATTTGGTGAGGATAAAAGTAGCCTGAGGGTAGGCTGGTAATTTTAAGTGGAGTTTTAAGGCGGCGTAAGGGTGTTTCACGGTGGTGTGGTGGTGTTTAAAGGAGTTTCAAGATATTTCAGGGTGTTTTAAGGGTGGAGAGAGAATTAAGCAGCTTGGCAGCAGTTAATTTTTCTTACCCATAGTTAATGCTGGTGGTTGGGTATTTATAGTGTGAAATTTGGGCCCTTATGGGCTTTCGGGTCAAGTTTAGTGGACCCGGATCATGTTTAAAGACCCACAAGTTTTAAGTAAGTGAATAGACAGCTTAGTCAGATAGTGTTTAGGTATTTTAGTACTTTAGTCATAGTTCGAACTGCCTTATGCTTGCAGTGTTCAAAATCACCTGTCCGGATCAATCAGTCCTGTTCGGATTATAGTCTTGGAGTCTGTCCGATTTTCGGGGAGTTTTACTTTGGACTACCCTTCCGGGGCGCTCTTCGAATTCGGACTCATCAAATGTCAATGCACAAAAACACAGATAGATTCGAAACCTAAGGAGATCTATAACCAGAAAACATTGGTAGACGTGAAACATATATAAAAAACCTGCAATTACAGCCAAATACTAGCTGCAAAACCTATACAAATGTCAGAAAATCAAGTATGAATTTTAGTAACATTTAGTAAGGTTGTCTGTATACGAAATTATAATTTGATTAAGCAGTTTCTAAAGCGTCTCGTGTCTCGCTTTAGCGAGACACAATGAAAAACAAAATGGAAACAGGTGAAGTTAAATCGTAATCGTTTCAATAAAACCCTAGGTTTCTAGAATAGATAGAATCGAACTGTGTTTTTGAAGAAAAACAGTATAAAAATTATTGTTTTATCGTTGTTGTCGTTGCTGATACTCTGATACTCTAACCGGTCTTAATCGGAGTTGATACTCTTATCGAAGTCGAATCGTACTGTGTTTTTGAAGTCGTCGGAGTCGTAATCGGACTGTGGTTTTTCAAATTCGTCGGAGTTGTAGCCTTGGTCGGGGAAGTTCGTTATCGTTGTTGATTCATCGGAGTGGATATCAGAGTAGTAAATTGAATTCGATATCGGAGAGAAAGAGAGGAAGTTAGAGAAAGAGAGGGCTTTCTAAAGAAAAGAAGAGAGAGAGGTTAGAGGTGTTTTAAAATGGATCTTTATATCGAAGATAATTTTGGAAAGAAATTCGTGAATTATTTTGGGTCTTTATTGGTAATAAGTAGGGATGGCAATGGGCCGTCCGCGGGCCGGGTTCGGGTCGGCCCGCTTGAGCCCGCTTTTTTTAAAACTTGAGCCTGACCCGCTCCTGGGTTCATAGTTTCAAACACGAGCCCGTCCGCTAATGTCCGCCGGTCAACCCGGCCCGACCCACGGACATTAATTTTAATATATATTTTAATTTATTTTAAATATATTAATTTATTTTTTAAATATATTATTTTTTATTATATATAGAAATATTATTTTTATATATATATATTATGATTTTCGGACCTGAACGGGCTGGAAAAAATTGAAACCCGAACCCGGCCCGTTCTAAATTCGGGCCGGACAAAACCCGGTCGGGCCGGACAACACCCGAATTGCTATCCCTAGTAATAAGTTTGTAAACTGGATCTTTATTAGCAAGTCTCCTATTAAATAATGTTTTTAACATATAATAACGGTGAACCGTCCACGTTGAGTTTGTAATATTTTACGATGGAGTTTATTCGGGTTCAAAAACTCCATCAATGTAAGTAGTGCCTCTGAGGTTAACTATAAAAAAATTATGGTTTTCATTTTTATTTCGTTAAGGGTTGTTCTTGATGTTGATTCACTTGTTGGGATTCTTGAATGAAATTAGTATATTATTATCCAGCATATAAATTTTTAGTCCTCATCCTAAATTCAGTGGCGGATCCAGGAATAAAATTTAAGGTATGCCCAAAGATGTTATGGAAAATTTCATTAAAATATAAATATTCGAGTATTGCATAATAAAAATATGTAAATATTCTAGTTACAATTCAAAATAAAAATATATTATAGTCCAAAAGTAAATGCATTCTTCTCTTACTCATGCTTTGAAAGCGTTGGATAATATCTAGATCATCAACCATAGAAAACACTTCTTTCTCCACAATTGTCACTGGACAATCATTAAGCCGTGAATCGTGAATTGACAATTCTATTTCTGAACTCATTCTTCACCAATTTCATACGAGAAAATACTCGCTCAAAACTTGCGGTAGCAACCGGTAAGGACAAAACTCGCTTCAAAAGTCTGTACACAAATCCAAATATCTAGTGTTTTTTGTACAAATAAAAGTCGTACATGGATCCGAGATAATTTTCTTATAGAAAGGAAAACTAGGGTTTGAAAATTCCCAATTTTTTGGTGATTTGTTGAATCAAAATTGAAGTAAAACCAAATGGAAAATTTTATTGCTTTGTTGAATGAAAATCGAAGTAAACTTCAACTAAGGAAAAATCTTACAATTTAACAGGTGGACAAGATATTACATCAACCATCTACAAATCTTCGTGTTCATTAATCATTAACCTGCAATGAAATATGCAATCAATTTGGAATGAATGATTAACAACCATGCATATCATATAATTTTATTATAGAAAGGAAAACTAGGGTTTGAAAATCCCCAATTTTTTCAATGATTTGTTGAATCAAAGTTGAAGTAAGTTTGAAAATCCCCAATTTTTCAATGATTTGTTGAATCAAAGTTGAAGTAAAACCCAATATCAAATTTTACTTCTTTGTAAATCGAAGTAAACTACAATGGAAAATTCATTAACTGAATCAACTTAATATTTTATTTCTATAGTTTTATGTTGCTTTTATTTGAGAGAATTTTATGTTGCTTTTATTTGAGAGAAGTTGGGAAAGAGACATGTACGATTAGGGGAAAATAGAGTAAAATAGAAAGTAAAATAATGTAAAGAAGTGAAGTAAAAGAATTTAAAGAAGTGAAGCTTTTATTTGAGAGAAGTTGGAAAATATAGTAAAAATAAAAAGTAAAAGAATATAAAGAAGAAGTGAAATAAAAAAGTGAAATAAAAGAATTTAAAGAAAAATAGAAAGTAAAAGAATGTAAAGAAGTGAAATAAAATAATTTAACGAAGTTAAGCTTTTATTTGAGAGGAGTTGGGAAATATAGTAAAAATAAAAAATAAAAGAATTATAGAAGAAGTGGGTATCCGATAGGTATCGAACACAAGACCTCAAGGATACTACTTGAGAAGTTGACCACTATACTAAACTTATTTTTCTGATTTAGGGTTGTCCCGGGCATACCTATCTCCCCTCTAAATCCGCCCCTGCGTTGTTAGTATTTATTGTGTCACTTTTAAATCCATATATAGAAATCAAAGGAATAGATGACAAGATAGAAACTAAATTCACGAACTCAGACTATATAGATACATAGACACAAATCTATACAAATTCTTCTTATGAAGTAGAAAACAGAAAGCAGATCAGGTAACATACAAATTCAAACAGTTTACATAATCTACACAAATAAATAATTTGGTAATATACACATTGAAACTTGTTTGCATAGTCAAGCAATGTTTTAGATTAAACCATCCAGATCAGGTTCATGGTTCTTGCTCCTCGCTGGATTGCATATAATCGACGATGAAGGAAGAACCAGCTAATGTTTTGGGTGGTACTGTGCTGATACACGTTTTGGAGGTAACGTGCGTAACACGTAAAGGACTAGAGCTGAAGATAAGATCTCTGCCAACTGTTATTTTTATTTAGCATTGTTAGAATACAAATTAAAACGGAGAGATAGAAAGGAGGAGTTTAGTGGTATACCGAGTAGGTCAAGCCCAGAAGTGGATGATCGAAAACCTCCAGTGAAGCATCTGAGTCAAAAGAAGATAACGCCAACTGCATTTTGCCAAAACCAATTGCGCTAACGACTCAATATCCGTCTTTGCTATAATATTCGCTTGTTTAAAAGCTTATCTTAACTTTTAATTCATGACATAGAAGGATGTAAACTGAACAGTTGAAATTATCGAACTAATAATAAGCTAGACTGCTATGTCAAATGGAAATAACAAATATACAAGATAGACTGAACAAAATGATGTTCAGACCTTCGATATCATCAGTCGTTGCATTATGTTTCTTGAAATGCCTTATAGACAATAGAGTTCAGAACTTACCAAGACACATCTTATAAGAAAGCAAACAAAACAAATGGCTGTGAGCGATCCGACCTGTAAACAAACACAATACTTCATTACGATTCACTGTAGATCAGGTAATGGACAACCGCATGCTGGAACAACAAGTTCACTAAAAGGATCATTTGGTATAAGGTAAAAACTTAAAAACTTAAAGAGTAAGCAAATAAAATGAGTGAGAAGTTTAGAAAAAGTTTAGTTCGTTTTGTTGTGGTAAAAAATAAAATTTCGAGGCTAATATTGAAAGTATAAGGTAAAAAAAGAGACCTATAAAACAAAATGAACTGAAACTTGTTTTTTTATGTAAACTTCAATAGAGAGACAAAGCAGTTAACAATATATCGAGAAAGAAAGGGCCACTAAAAACTCTTGGTACCATAAATTCTAATCCAGTACTTGCATGAAAGAATGCATATAAAAAAAGAACTAAGCATAAATTCATGCCAACAAACTCAACTATTCAATTTAAAAGATAAATGAAGAAGAAAACGATAAGACAAAAAACCTCATGAAGCTTCTTCCTTCTCCCCTTCGTTTCGATGGGAAAGCGTATCAGCATGCAAAACAATCTAAAACCATTGTAGATGATAATTAAGATGAACTATAAAACGGGCGGTAAGTGTAGAGAATTTTTACAGAGATAAATGTCATAATTATACAAGTATGAAGCGACGACGTACCTGCCTCCATAGACTAAGATGCCTACCGCAGCAACGAGTGACACAACTGAAAGACCAAAAAAAGTATTACAATAACCATCCCCTATTAACAAATGCAACAACTAGAATAGAAGGTCTTATACTCCTTCATAGGAGCCAATCCTTACGAAACTCTTACTAGAAGGGACTCACCTGCAAGATATATGTGTCCAGCGAATACAATTGTACTGTTGTAATCAATCCAGAGGTAAGCCCAGATACAAACCTGGTTTCCAAACCACATTACAGTAAGTTAACTTCATAACAATAAAGATTTTAGAATATCTCTTTTGTAGCCTTAGGGTAGTTCATGACTGCTGAGCTAACACAGATCTTATTCTGCTACATGTTATCGTCAGGTTTATCTTCTTTTTCACTCAGCTTTACGATTTCTTTACAAGAAAATGATAACAAGCGGACAAAGGGTGTCACGTCTTTAGGAATAAATTGTGCGAAATAAATCCATCAAAGTGCAAGCCAAACAAATACCTGTATAAAGTATACTCCGCCGTTGACTAAAATATAAAGGAGTCGTAGCTTATCTGTTGGTAAACATCTTGCCTGCTCATGAAAGGTAAAGGTGAAACATCAGAATTTATTCGATCATCCCAGAAAAGGATGGACGTGGACCCAATTTACTCGCCTGGTAATATATCTCTGCCCAAAATAAGGCAAGTATTGTGTATGTCGAGAAGAACAGAAGACACGGGAGGAACAATATCACCAAGGTAAGAACCTATACCAACACACACACACAGAGACACGCAGGCAAGTGAGACACGCAGGCAAGTGTTGGTAGTTTATAACTCAACTCAAGAAATGTTTAGCTTGTGCCACAAGCATTACTCTATTAATAAAATGAGTAACTTGAAACTACAGCAAACTTACCTTTGGATGCAAAACAAATACTTGTTTATGAAATCCAAACACGGCAGCACGAACTGTATTATAACAATTCAAAATCCACAAACAAAAACTCAAATTTACTCCAACTTCAGTAAGCAAACAAATCTTATAAACATAAGATCATAATTACCTCCATTGACAATAAAATTCATAAGATGAAACACCTTCTGCGTTGTCCAACCATACTCAGGAACTCTTAATTGGATCCTAAATAATTGAATCTGTGCAATTACAAACCAAAAAGAGCTTATAAGATGAAAGTTTTAGTAAAGTTTAACAAAGTCAATCTAAAACCACCCAAAAAAGATAAACATTTGACATCACATTATTAGATCAAAACGAATCTTAAATTAGAAAAGCTGACAGAATCGAAAAGCTATATAGCTAAAATAAGTAGTACCAGAGCGACGGAGGAAACCAAGGCATAGGCAGCACAGAGACCGTAGAAAATCCCGTCCTGCCATTGAACCGAGTCGTCGATCTCCTCACACCAACTCGACATTTGAAACAGGATAAGTCAGACATTTTGCTTAGTTAAAACGTTAGAGATATAACAAATAACAAGATCGGTAAGAAGTTATTTTTCTATTTTCTAATCTAAGATATCATATTCTTAAGCTTTCTAAGATGAAGGTAGGATTTGATTACTAGTAAAATTGTTGTTTTTTAGTATTTAATGTAGCTTTTGACATCCAGTCAACATCTTAGTTGTGGCCATACTAGGAATAAAAAGAAGGGGAGTTAGACCAGCTGCAGCAGAGGATTTTTTCATCGAAAAATATGCATAATACTCTGCAGCAGCAGCGTATATTTTATCCTAGGTGGCAAGGAATAGATGAACTCTCCGTTGTAAAAGATGAATCCGGGTCATTTCTGCCATCACCGCAGCCTGTCATGCACGTCCTATTATTTTATTTTTATATAAAAATTATTTTATAGAAATATTAGTTGGTCAAAAAAATAAAAATAAAAAATACCATTATTTTTATTTTTTTTATTTATATATTGGTTTGATTCGGACACCGAAATATGTTAAGTATTTTATTTGGTTTGTATTTTCATAATGATTTTCGGAATATTTAGTACGTTAAAAAATAAAAAAGTTATACTATGATTCATAATTTCTTGAGATGTATAAATAGAGACTTTGTTTGATTCGGACACCGAAAGTTTTTAAGAAATTATGATGTAGAAGAAAGAGAAAAATGGCGGGTATCTTGAAAGATGAAATATATTGTGAGTGGAGTTAAAATTTTTGCAGAATTATTTAGAGATTATGCTCAGATGATGCTGATGTGATGCACTTTTGGGAGATGAAATATCCCCACTGCTACGGATGGTCAAGATTCTAAAGCCTTAATAAGTTTGTCAAAACTAATTCCATTACTTAATAGGTAACTAGGTTGTCCAACTTAAAAACACTAATTTTTTACAAATATTAAGATAAAAAAAACAACTGTAAAACTTTTAAACATCACCTCTACCTCCAATATTTTGGTAAACAAGTACATAACATTTTCATGAATTTCATTTATTCGGTAGTACACCGTTCTTCTAAGCGTACAGAATTAAAAATAAATGAAAAGAATGATATTAAATGGAAAATCACATAAAACTAATGCAAAATTAAGAAAATATATTTTTCAAAATATTAATACATGATTTAAGACAATACTAATATTATTATATATCTAATTTATTTAACGATATGCATTTAGTAGTTAATAGTTCACGTACATAAAATAATAAGGTTACTTTAAAAAAAAGGTGATCCTAAGTAGTAAATAGTTATTTATTATTTTAAAACATACTTGCAAAGCAAAGGGAAATAAGAAGAAATAAACATTTATCCGTACGAAATGTGGAATGTGGCAAATTATCTTTGAACTTTTCTTTCATTATTTGTTTATTTAAAAGCAAAATTCACTTTAGAGAGCTATAATAGACAATTACAACTTTTCATCTCTACACCTAAAATCCAACTCAACATATCTAAATTCAAAAACAATTTCTAAACGATGTTAATTTGATAATAGAGATGTTTGTGACAGAACTGAAAGAACGATACACGGCGGCTACCAAAACCGTTATAATTGGGGAATTGTATAGCATATATATCTTCTTGATTGTCAATAAAGACAAAATTAATTTTATGCATCCAGTTATAATTGGAGACAAAAACTAAGGTGCAAACGAGTTGAAATAGTTTCAAACAGAACACTAGAGCACTAGAATCAATTTTTATGTCTACATTAGTCAGCCTAATTTCTTTGCATATATTTAAACCATCTACAAGAGCTCTAGGCTCAGGTATGATAACATTTTATTTTACATATAATAAATCATAAGAATTAATCAAATTGTCATGAGAATCTCTAATCAAGAAGTGAGGTCTCCATTGAATAAGCAAGAACCATCTCAATTCAATTTTATTATGAATTTTTCTAGAGGAATTATATTACATGTAAAGCTTTAATATCATTAGTATCATGATTAAAACAGTTTTGTGTGAGCTGTTTTTAATTCCCTATGCCAAGTAAACCAACATAGTCCAATTTTACTAACATTAGTTTAATTTTTTTCTTTAATGAGTTATGTAGAGATTAAAATATTTTTGTATTTAGATTTGTTTCTGGATCCCCAAATGGACCAGTAAATGATAGATGGAAGAATCGTTATGAGGTGATTTTCTTTTGTGGATGATAATATCTAGTATTTGATTAAGTGATTAAAAGTCACGTGTTTTCCAATTAATATTCCAAATAGGTCGGCGAAGTATTTTCATACTTCATAGGTGATGTTACATTGAACAAACAAGTGTTCAATGGATTTAACATTATTACAAAATTGACATTTTGAAACAAGGTTAAAGTTTTCTTCTTTTGAGGGACAATGTTAATTGTTATAAGGCCTTTAAGTGTTCTCTAAAGAGTAACTGGACACTTTTTAAGAATGATTTGATTCCATATTTTACTATATGAAATTGATTTATTATTTTTAGATCTGATCTTTTCACATGTGTTTTATAAATTAAAGAAACCAGAAGATGAAGCATTCTATTTGATTTCATTAGGTTTATCAACATAAATTTTGAATTTTCTTATCCTAATTATGTTTGATAGAAGCACATTGTTGATTAATTTATCCAATTTCAGTTATTGTTTAACAAAAATTGATTAATCTTTTCAATATTGTACAAAAGAAAATTCTAGAATATTGAAGCTTGATTAAAGGATGGATGTGGCACCATCTTTCTAACCAAAAATCATTTCCCCTTGCCTATATTCCAATAAATGGAGGATTCTCTTATTTCCCTAATAGAGATTATCATTTTCCAATTTTTTTAGTCTTTTGGTTTTATATTAATTAGAAATTGATGTTTATCAGGACAATAAATAGAATGCATCATTTTTTACCATAATAATTTGTTAGCTCTAAATGTAAACCAAAGTTTACAAGAAAAAACCATTTTGAATATTAATTAAACTTCTAAAGTTTAAACAATTTTCATCAAATGGTTTGCATAGATCATTCCATTTGGACCATATGATTACATTGTTGATTTCTTTGGTTTCCCAAATAAATTTGTTAAGAAGTTTTTGGGTTCTATCAATGAATGATTTTGGCACGTTGTAGCTCCGAATACAATATATTGGAATGGTTAAAAGGACAGACTGGATTAGTATCAGTCTCCATCCAAAAGAGAGGTTTTTGCAGTCCCATTCTAGAATTCTTTTTTTTAATCTTTCTAACCAAATCATCAAAGTGACAAATATTGTTACTTGGATAAATATCAATGCCCAAGTATTTTATAAAAAGGTACGAGTGCTTCAAGGCAGTAATATTTTCAATTGAATTGATTCTATTTCTGTTTGTATTAAAAAATGTTATAAAATTTGTTTTGATTTTGTTTATTATTTGAATAGAGATAAATTGATAATGGTTTAAGAATTCACATATACTTTTAAAATTTATGATTAATCCAGTCATGAAGATAATAATATCATCTGCAAAGGTCAAGCCTAAAATATTGATTTTACTTCTAGAATGGTACCGCGTGTTTCTGTTATTTTGAAAAAGATGATTGATGCCTCTTAACAAGTATTCTTCAGCCAAAATAAAAAGGTTGGGTGATAAAGGATCACCCTGACTTTCACAATTAGAGGCTTTAAAATAACCATAGATTGATCCATTCAATATAACTGAGTAAGGAACATTGTCGATACTTTTTAATATCAGTTTGATGAATTTATTATTGATTCCAAAACACTGTATTATCCTAGTGATGAAATTAAAAGATAATCTATCAAATGCTTTATCTATATCAAGTTTAAGAACTTAGTTTCATCCTTAAACTTTCTTGTTTAGATCATGAGACATTTCATGAGTTATTAAATTGTGTTCATGAATGTTTATATCTCTAATAAAACCAGTCTGTTCTTCTGAGATGATTTTTGGAAGAATTATTGTTAACATGTTATTTATAAGTTTAGAAATTATTCAGTTGACTACATTACACAAACTTATAGGTCTAAAATCATTCCAAGACTTTGAAAAAAATCCTTTTTAGGAATTATACACAAAGCAATGACATAGATTATATATGGGACAGTAAAGTCAATGAAATAAGCAATGATTGCTTCACTTAAGTCATTCTTAATGAATGGCCAACATATATAGTAAAATTTTATAAACTCTTTCTCAAACTTACAATGCTCAAGATACATTCAGCCTTAAGGGTGTCTGCTAACTCTTCATTCTCATGTATTATTTTATGTAAACTCTTTTGCAGCTCATTTTTTGCGAGACCTTACAGTCTCAACAAGCTCATCATATTGCTTATGTTCACATCAGATTTTATACGTCTCTGCTTTTCTGTTTCGACAAAACATTATCTAACTCAAGGAAAGAGAAGCAATAGTCATTGCTTGAACATGCAACAAATCATAACTAAACAATCCAAAATTTTAAAAGAAAAACAATTTATTTTTAACAAAATCCTGATTAGTTATCAACTTTGCCTCTATAGTAGCTTTAGTTTGGAGCTAAGCCTTCAACTTTATAACTACTTTGAATTTAGTTTGACGACTTGATTTTAATGATCCTCGGTTTTAGCCTGAATGTCAACCTTCATTTATTGGTTACTCATGAATGGATCTGCTATAACTTCCATTAACGGTCGAATATTAAGAATAGCTGGGATTGGATTTTCACAAGCTTGATGCACTAGTACAGAAGCATTGTAAAAAGAATGAGAAACATAAAGAAATACGGATTAGGATAATATAAATAAACATAAGTTACAAGTAAATATCAAAGACTTACTTCAACTCCTAGTTCCATCTACCTTTTGGCTAATTTTACATTTGTAAGATGAATTTACCGCTTACTTATGTGTTTGAATACTTTTGAAATCTGTTTTACAAGAAAGTCTTTTGAGGATAATTAGTAAAATTGGAAACATTTTTGGTAATTATTATACGAAGTGAACGAACTTCATCAACCACAACATGAACTATAGTATTGAACGTTGGTTCTTTATCAATAAGTTCTTCAACCATTGTCATTTTTTGCTTTAGACTTTTCGATAGAATGTTCTTTCTTACACTTTAGTTTTTGTTTTCTTTCCCGATGACGCCTTGACTTAGCAATAACATTAAGAGTTATTTTTAATGGCATTAAGGTCTAACTTAGGATAAACATCACATGTCTTTGTTTCTTCCTTCCTAACACAAACATAAGCATTATTCACATTCTAAGAACCATCCTTAATTATAACACCACCTCTATTTTTTGAAATAAGAAGCTTGTCAACAAAGTTAAAGTTCTTTTAAAAAGATCATCACCAACAACAACATATTTAAGAGTAGAAGGTTTAACGAAAACAACATATTTAAGAGTAGAAAGTTTAACGGCAACAATATAGTTTCTAAAAGTGATACTTGTGAAGGAGTAATGACCAAAATTGCAAAAATATTTTCTAGGTTTCAGACCCAAATCTATGTTAGATATTTTAGTGTAATTGGATCGACTAGTCGACCAATTTAATCATGATACATTATCAAACAAGTCGTAGAGTGCGGAGTGCACGTTTGTTAGATTATATCATGATTAATAGGGTCAAGGGTTGTTTCCAGGGGATTTAGCTAATGAGACAACAAAAACAAGGGCCTTGACTTTTGGAGCTTTGATGGCTCAAGCTGAGGATCAGATCAAAGTGGAAGAGTCGAGTAGAGTCTGAGGCGGACCAATTAGCACTCCTAAAAATTTGGGACATGCAGCCAATAACCACGGGCAGCCCTCGAATGGTAATAACAATGGCAATGGCAATCAGCAGTCGAGGCAGAAGAGCAACAATTTGCCTCCTCGGAGTGGTGGTTATTCAAATCAAGCTCTATCTAATATTTATAACAGGCATAGACCAAATACATGGGTCAAGTTTGAGTATTATGCCGATCTGACAGAGAATGTTTCCGTCATCTGGGATAAAACTAAGAATTCTGTGAATTTCAGGAAGCCAACTCCCATCAGTAGACCAAGTGAGGAGATAAATATTAAATTTTACAGATATCATGATGATATTGGACATGATACAAATGATTGTATTACTCTGAAGAAAGAAATCCAATATTTGATTGAGAATGGAAAGCTCCTGACTTATGTGAAGTCACTTGGGAGTGCATCGAAAAATAATGGTGCATCGACTTCGAAGGCTGCACCGCCAGCTGAGAATTTGATGATTATGGATTCACAGGTTGAACAGTTCGATGTTTCTTCTGAGTATGTTGAAAAAGATCCGAATAGGTTGCTTCTGATGACAGTCGAAGAGCCTGTGAAAAAGGGGCGTGTTCGAGAGATGTGCAAGTTTTTTGAATTGTTGGCTATTTTTTGAGGCGATTCAATGACTGGAAATTCAAAAAGTTCGAGGAAAAGGCATTTTGTCAACTTGACAACTCATATTGAAGGGAGGATATAAATGAACTTGTATGGAAAGAGATATATTCCCTCTATTTTGTTTGATGAAGACGATTTGAGAGCAACTGCAGGACCACATGAGGATGTTGTGGTGATTGGAGCTAAGGTGGCTGGCGTCAAAATTCGACGTGTGCTGATTGACACTGGCAGTTCTGCTAATGTCCTTTTTAAATCCACCTATGATCGAATGACAAATCCACCTAGGATTACTCAATCGGATCGTACGATTATCGGATTCACGGGTGTAACAGCTCGTGTTGTTGGAGAATTCGAAGGTGAGGTTAGTTTGGGAAAAGGACCATTTAAGAAAAAGGTCCAGGTACTCTTTGTGGTGGTTGACTGTCCCACGAGTTATAATGCTATTTTTGGAAGATCATGGCTTTCAAGAATGTACGGGGTGGTTTCTATAGTTCATCAATGCTTTAAGTACGTAGTTGGAGACATATTTGGGGTTGTTCGAGACGATCACAAGGTTTCCAGAGAATGTTATGCCACTGCGCTTCGGGTCCGAGGATCCAGCAGTGGAGATTTGATGCGAGAATAGCAAATTCTAACAGAAAGGTTATCAGCACTTAATCGATTTATTTCAAGATTTTCTAATAAATGTTTTCCTTTTTTTCGAGTGTTACGAGGACCCAACAGGTTCGAATGGACGTCGGAATGTGAAGCAGCTTTCACGAACATAAATTTTTTTTGTCATCACCAGAGATTTTGGCAAAGCCTCGAAATGGGGAGAAATTATTTATGTACATCGCGTTATCGGATTTTGCACTAAGCGCAATGTTAATCAGTGAAGATTCAGGAATTTCGAAGCTGGTGTATTACGTTAGTAAAAGTTTGGTGGCAGCAGAAAAGAGATATATGAAATTAGGAAAGTTGGCATTAGCATTGGTGATTGCTGCTAGGAAGATGCGTCCATATTTTCAAGCTCATACTATCAAAGTCTGAACTTCATTCCCCTCAAAAAATGTTTTACAGCAACCTGATATTTCGGGGAGGATGACTAAATGGTCAGTGGAGTTGGGGGATTACGATATTTTATTCACACCTCGAACAGCGATAAAAGCACAAGCAGTAGCAGATTTTTTTTTTGAGTTCCACTCAAGCAGATCAGATGAGGAAGAAACTAAAAAAGCTATCCCTGTCGATTCGAGGTGGGTTGTTCGAACAGATGGAGGATCTAGTATTTCAAGGCGTAGTGTTGGGGTTCAGTTTATAGCTCAAACGGGATAGATAATGGTTCAATGAATTAAATTTGGTTTTCATGCTTCGACAATGAAGCTGAATACGAAAATTCTTTGGCAAGTCTGATATTGGCAAAACTTTGTGGGGCGACTTCAGTACGCTTGGAAACGGATTCTCAGTTATTAGCAAATTAGGTATCTAGATTTTCCGAAGCTAAGAATGATCGCTTGATTTTGTATCTTCGGGAGCTTCATAATTTACTGCTTTTGTTTGACAACGTGTTTGTGGAATATATTGGGCGAGGAAGTAACACTGTGGCTGATTCTTTAGCAAATATTGCTTACAATGATGAATATCCTTGGATTGTGCTACAATAGAATCCTTCTATTGTTACTAAATCTAGCCAATGTGAAGGCATAAAATAATTTTTATCACTGATGAAAGCCTACGCGATTGGCGATCAGATATTCTTAATTTTTTTACTCAAGGACTACTGCCAGATGATTTCCAATTGGCCAAAAAGTTAAGAGGTAAATCCTTCATATATATAGTTCTGGATGGGATTTTGTATAAAAAGTCATTGAGCAGACCATTATTACGATTCTTAAGCAAGCAAGAGTCACAAGAAGTATTATCAGAGTTGCATGATGGTGAAGGGTCAACTCATTGTGGGTTCAAAGCTGTATCGCGTCGAGTTTTACTTGCAGGCTTTTATTGGCCTACGATCATGAACGATGCTAAGAATTTAGTCTGAGGTTGTGATACTTGTCAGAGATTTTCCAATGTTATTCACAGACTAGCAGTACCACTCATGTCTATATCCAAGGCGGTATCATTCGATAGATGAGGAATTGATCTAATGGGACCTTTGTCGATGGCTTTTAGGGGAAGATAGATGATAATTGTGGCGGTGGATTATTTTACAAAGTGGGCAGAGGCAGAACCGCTATCAGGAACAAAGGAAAAATATGTTATCAAATTTATTATGAACAATATTTGTTTTCATTTTGGGGTTCCCCAGAGGATCACAATAGATAATGGCCCTCGGTTTAATAATAGGGAAATGGCTGCATTTTGTACTTCTAAAGGAATTCAGCAATTTTTTTCGACGCCTTTTCATCCCCAAGCTAATGGACAAGTGGATGTGACAAACAGAACAATTTTAGATGGCTTGAATAAGAATTTATCGGGGGTAGCAGGGAAATGGCCAAACTATTTGCAAGAGGTGCTTTGGGCTTACCGAACAACTCCAAAAGAGGCTACAAAAGAGACTCATTTTGCTTTGGCATATGGTATGGATGCAGTCAGCCCTATTGAATCTACGATGTCATCTTTTAGAATATCTCAATATTCTGAAAGGTCTAATGCTGAAATTCGAAGGGCTAATTTGGATTTAATTAAGGAAAAAGAATTTGAGCTCATTTGAATGTAATCTATTATCAAACTCTTATGAGAAATAGATGTGATTCAAAACTGAAGAGAAGAGAATTTAAAGAAGGTGATAAGGTGTTGCAAAACGTTTTCTTGCACACAAAGGAGAAGAACATCGGAAAAATGGCTCCAAATTGGGAAGGGCCTTATACAGTTGTTGAAAGAATTAAGCCAGGTTCTTATCGTCCTTATGATTTTGAGGGGAGGATGCTTCAACATCCATGGAATATCCACCACTTGAAGCTTTATTGGGAGTAGATATGTTTTTGTACTTTGGAATTTTTTTTTGACTGGCGCACTCTTTCCTATCCTGTTGGCCCATAAAGGTTTTAACGAGGCGTCGTGTACATATTCAATTTTATCAATAAAGTTTGTTTTTTGACTAATGGTTGTTTACATTTGTTTGAATACTATCTTAACAAATCATCAAAGACCGATCACCTTTGAGATTAGTTAAGAGTAGAATGTTCTGAAGTGTTTATAACACTTTCCGGAGAAACAACCATGTTTATTAATCGTATTACATCTTATTTCAAAGTGAATGCTTAACAGCACACTGAGAAGTTTTTGAAGAGCTACCAAAGTTTAACAACACATTGATATTTTACGAAGAATTACATTTTTCCGAAGAGCTACAATTTTTCGATGAGGTACGATATCCACCAATTTTCTTAAGGTATTTGAGGAGGTAAGTTTACATTATTTTTTTAAGGTTTTGTGGTTATTTTGTTTTTAAAATTTAGCATCGAATAATATGTAAGGAGAAGGATAGCATACAAAAACCATTTGTCATTTAAATCAAGTCATTAAGGTACAAAAAGAGATATTTTAATTCGACAAGGATAAAAACATGATAATAAATCTATTCAGAAGATTCTTCTTCCTCGGATGATTCATCTTCTGAAGACGATGAACTAGGAATAGAGCTTCGCTTGGGCGTTTTTATTCAGGGATATCATTCCAAAAGCTTGTAAGGTCAATTTTTGGCTAAGCAGCATGAATTTCTCGAAAGAAGAATGGTTGCATCTTCTTTTCCGACGCTGATAGTTCTTTGCATATCCTTTGAAAGTTCAGCTTCGGCGGTAGCCACAACAGCAGCTTTTTCAGCTTCGAAATCCTTCTTCAATTTAGTCATATCATAGGTTAGCTCTTTTTTTTGTCTCACATAGAGTGAGAGAATCCCGAAGCTTGACTGGCGCACTCTTTCCTATCCGGTTGGCCCATGAAGGTTTTAACGAGGCGTCGTGTACATATTCTATTTTATCAATGAAGTTTTATTTTTGGCCAATGGTTGTTTACATTTGTTTGAATACTATCTTAACAAATCATCAAAGACTAATCACCTTTGAGATTAGTTAAGATTAGAATGCTCTGAAGTGTTTACAACACTTTTCGAAGAAACAACCATGTTTATTAATCGTATTACATTTTATTTCAAAGTGAATGCTTAACAGCACACTGAGATTTTTTTGGAGAGCTACCAAATCTTAACAACACATTTATATTTTTCGAAGAATTACATTTTTCTGAAGAGCTACAATTTTTCGATGAGGTACGATATCCACCAATTTTGTTAAGGTATTTGAGGAGGTAAGTTTACATTATTTTGTTAAGGTTTTGTGGTTATTTTGTTTTTAGAATTTAGCATCGAATAATATGCAAGGAGAATGATAGCATACAAAAACCATTTGTCATTTAGATCAAGTCATTAAGGTACAAAAAGAGATATTTTATTTCGACAAGGATAAAAAGATGATAATAAATCTATTCAGAAGATTCTTCTTCCTCAGATGATTCGTTTTCTAAAGACGATGAACTAGGAATAGAGCTTCGCTTGGGCGTTTTTCTTCAGGGATATCATTCCAAAAGCTTGTAAGGTCAATTTTTGGATAAACAACATGAATTTCTCGAAAGAAGAATGGTTGCATCTTCTTTTCCGATGCTGATAGTTGTTTGCATATCCTTTGAAAGTTCAGTTTCGGCGGTAGCCACAGCAGCAGCTTTTTATAGCTTCAAAATCCTTCTTCAATATAGTCATATTATCGGTTAGCTCTTTTTTTGTCTCACAAAGGGTAAGAGAATCCCGAAGTTTGACTGGCGCACTCTTTCCTATCTGGTTGGCCCATGAAGGTTTTAACGAGGCATCGTGTACATATTCAATCTTATCAATGAAGTTTGATTTTTGGCCAATGTTTGTTTACATTTGTTTGAATACTATCTTAACAAATCATCAAAGACTAATCACCTTTGAGATTAGTTAAGATTAGAATGTTCTGAAGTGTTTATAACACTTTTCGAAGAAACAAACATGTCTATCAATCGTATTACATTTTATTTCAAAGTGAATGCTTAACAGCATACTGAGAATTTTTTGAAGAGCTACCAAATCTTAACAACACATTGATATTTTTCGAAGAATTACATTTTTCCGAAGAGCTACAATTTTTCGATGAGGTACGATATCCACCAATTGTTAAGGTATTTGAGGAGGTAAGTTTACATTATTTTGTTAAGGTTTTGTGGTTATTTTGTTTTTAAAATTTAGCATCGAATAATATGCAAGGATAATGACAACATACAAAAAACATTTGTCATTTAGATCAAGTCATTAGGGTATAAAAAAAGATATTTTAATTCGACAAGGATAAAAAGATGATTGGTAAAGCTATTCAGAAGATTCTTCTTCCTCGGATGATTCGTCTTCTGAAGACGATGAACTAGGAGTAGAACTTCGCTTGGGCGTTTTTCTTCAGGGATATCATTCCAAAAGCTTGTAAGGTCAATAATTGGATAAGCAGCATGAAGTTCTCGAAAGAAGAATGGTTGCATCTTCTTTTCCAACGCTGATAGTTGTTTGCATATCCTTTGAAAGTTCAGCTTCGGCGGTAGCCACAGCAGCAGCTTTTTTTAGCTTCAAAATCCTTCTTCAATTTAGTCATATCATCGGTTAGCTCCTTTTTTTGTCTCACAAAGGGTAAGAGAATCCCGAAGCTTGACTGGCGCACTCTTTCCTATCTGGTTGACCCATGAAGGTTTTAACGAGGCATCGTGTACATATTCAATCTTACCAATGAAGTTTTATTTTGGGCCAATGTTTGTTTACATTTGTTTGAATACTATCTTAACAAATCATCAAAGACTAATCACCTTTGAGATTAGTTAAGATTAGAATGTTCTAAAGTGTTTATAACACTTTTCGAAGAAACAAACATGTCTATCAATCGTATTACATTTTATTTCGAAGTGAATGCTTAACAGCATACTGAGAATTTTTTGAAGAGCTACCAAATCTTAACAACGCATTGATATTTTTTGAAGAATTACATTTTTCCGAAGAGCTACAATTTTTCGATGAGGTACGATATCCACCAATTTTGTTAAGGTATTTGAGGAGGTAAGTTTACATTATTTTGTTAAGGTTTTGTGGTTATCTTGTTTTTTAAATTTAGCATCGAATAATATGCAAGGATAATGACAACATACAAAAAACATTTGTCATTTAGATCAAGTCATTAAGGTACAAAAGAGATATTTTAATTCGACAAGGATAAAAAGATGATAGTAAAGCTATTTAGAAGATTCTTCTTCCTCGGATGATTCGTCTTCTGAAGACGATGAACTAGGAGTAGAACTTCGCTTGGGCGTTTTTCTTTAGGGATATCATTCCAAAAGCTTGTAAGGTCACTTTTTGGATAAGCAACATGAAGTTCTCGAAAAATAAGAATGGTTGCATTTTCTTTTCCGACACTGATAGTTGTTTCCATATCCTTTGAAAGTTCAGCTTTGGCGGTAGCCACAACAGCAAATTTTTCAGCTTCGAAATCCTTCTTCAATTTAGCCATATCATCGGTTAGCTCTTTGTTTTTTGTTTCACAAAGAGTGAGAGAATCCCGAAGCTTATTAGAGTTGTCTTTTTCAACGGCTAGTTCAGTAGCATGGCTGGTGGGTTGAGTTTCTTTAACTCTACTTCATGATCGTTCGTCAGTAATTCAGTATCCTCAATGTCGGTGATTTGCAGATGATTCTTTATACAGAGAGCACCTTTTATCAGTTTGGACCGTGCCATTTCATAACCGTGAAATTGATCGATTACTTTGCCGTGTAAATTTTTTCTATGCTTTTTCTCAGCCTCGTAAACTTCCTTGTATAAAACCATATCTTTGGCCAGTTGCTTTAGATCGCTCTGAGAAGCAACGACTTAGGAAGAAAGTTTCTTTGCTGCAATATCAAGCTCGACAAATGGCTGAAGAGAGACAAAAATGGAAAATTTTTTGGAGTAGGAACACGAAGTTTCGATGTGCTAGGATCTTTAACCATTGGGGTGATGGGCTCAAGAGAGCGGATAGCTTATGGAGAGGTTTTGATTGGTGCTGGTCTCCCAAAGTTAAGCATGTGATTCTGAATTACATGAAGAACATGGTCTTCCTCACCAGTAAGTGCTTCGGTATTTTCGAAGCCGATAAAAATATCTGGATCGAAGGCTGCAGTGGTTTAATTCTCATTAGAGGTACTATCTTCAATGACTATCACAGGGTTATCTTTGTTTGATTGATTTTCGATTGAAGGGTTTTGTGGGTTTTCAGCAACAGTAACTTCATCCTCATCAACCAAAGCGTACGAATTGATTCTCATATATTTCTTTTTCTTTCCTTGGGAACCAGAGGAAACTTTCTTTTTCTTGGATGATGGTTCTTGATCTTTTCCCTCTTCGATGGGTGAGAGAGGTTGTTCTGCAGTTTTTCGTTTTCGACGCTTTGGCTTTGATGGTGTGGAAGGGTTAGCACCAGATGTGCTAGCTGCCTTTTTACCCTTCTTTTCTTTGACAACTTTTTCTTTCTTAATTTTGGCAAATGATTATAAGATCTGTTGCGAATGGGAAGAAAGACTTTGCAGTCAGGTTGAGGTATTCGTTGGCACACAAGTTTCGGATCTGGTTCTGATGATAAATCTTGAGGAGCCAACCCACATTCTTTGATCAGAAACATATGGCTATCGAGGAAATTGATGGGCTGAAAGGCAATATGAAATGCATTATTCCATTCCTTCTCAGCCCAAGCGGCGAGTTATTGAAAAATTTATTTAGTAGCTTCTCGACGTGTTGAGTAACGCTTCAAAATTTATAGTATAAATTATCAAAACAAAATGTTAAGGAAAAAAGGGAAGATAAATTCCATATCAGAACATACGATTGCTTCTCTAGACGAGAGTTAGTTTCGACGGATTAGCCTTGGAAATCACTTTACTGTTTTCCCAAGCTCTTGATATGAAGACGAATTTATGTTTCCAGAATTTCTCAGCCTCTAAAAGATCATCGATGATCTTGAGGTCATCCATCAATGTGAGGTAGTAAAAGGGAAGCTTCAGACTTTTAGACATTTGGGTCAGTGAGATGAAGTCTTTGATGCTGATGGTAATTTTGAATAGACGAGATGCCATGATCACTGACATAAGGGTGAACTACTGATTCGGCAGCACCTGGGTATGGCATAAGCTGAGGAGTTCGAAGTATTCCATGATCATTGGATCTAGTGAAAATCGAAGACCCCAGTTGATGATTTCAGGGTATACTACTAATTCATCATCCATGCAGTCCAGGGGAGTTTCTCTCCTTTGGCAGACGAAGAGTTATGTTTTCTCCCATTCCTTATTGTTTCTTAAGAGCCGAAGCTTGGCTATCCTTATAATATATATAGCGGACTTTTTTCAAAGCAATAATGTATTTGCTTTCAAGGTTCCTTAGGTTCCTCCCGATTTTTGCCCTTTCTTCTTCGGAGATGGAGCAAATATCTGCTTATTCTTGAGAGTCAGTATTGAAATCAGTTCTTGTAGCTTCTGAATCAGCTTCGTTGGATTTTGAAGTTTCTTCTCGAGGATTTTGAGAAGTTGGGATAATAGTTTCTAAAGAATGGTTGGTAATTCAAGGAGATTCATCTGTTACTTCTCTTTAAGGAGGATTGTTAGCATTTAGATTTGGAGGGGAAATAGTTCGGATAATTGTTGACTCATCTCCCATGGCGATGAAAGTTTTTCTTCTTCTAGTTCTTGAAGAGTTTTCGAAGAAGGGTTATTTGTTTTTGGTTTTGGAGGCGATTTCTTAGTGATTAGAGGAGAAATTCTAATTTGAGATGAGAAAACTCGAGGTGTTTTAGGCCCCGAGATTTTAGATGATGATTGTTCTTCGACTATGAGGGAAGGTGAAAGAGTTGGAACTTTAGTAGGATTGAAGTTACCGTAATAGCATGTTTCAGTAGTAGTTTTGATTGGACCTCCTCGAATCAATCCTGCTCTTCGGTATTCTTCAGCCCTTTGTGTAATACAAAAATAGTCGTAAGATCCGAACACTAAATTACTATCAGTATCAGAAGATTCTGGTGTTTTGGGTAGAATAGCCTTCTATTTTTTTGTTCTTGGTTTCTTTCTCATAAACCAAGTAAGGGTTGATCGGAGAGAATGGAGATTGGTCAGAATTTTCTGGTGAAAATCCTGAGAATAGGGGAGGAACACGATGAAGGTTGCCAAAAACTCTAACTTCTCTCTAAAAAGGTTTATGTGTGAAGAGAGTGGAATTGAAAGGAGGGTTGTATTTATACTAAAGCGAGTGAAGGCGTGTGAAGGTGGAAAGACCTTTGTGATGATAGGTTGGAATATGAATCGCTCAGTTGGATAGATGCTCGACATCTGTCAGGCTAGACTTCTAGGGTTATGATGAATTTAATGGTTACATATGTATCGGTTATTTTCGAGGATGATTATTCGAAGACGATCTATTTACATAATATCTCGAGGATGATTTTCAAGGCAAGATTTTATTACACCGATTCGAGGTGATTTCAAGCCAACATTTAGTTATCAAGGAGTTTCGAGGCTATTTTGTGTTTATTTTTTGCTTTGAATACGTTCTAAGATGTTATATTGCGTAAGTGCTTCGAATAACCATTAAAGATAACTGCTTCGAATGATTGTTTTTAAGTTTATCACATGTTACATAGCATATGGGAGTTTTCGAAGATGTTAAGATTCGAAGACAAATTGAATTTGAAGACTTTTTAGTTCTCATTCATTTACTGATATGAAAACTAGGGGGCTTCTGATATGGAAATAGAGTTTTAAGGATTAAATTGTAAATAATTTATATTTAAGAATTTAATTGTAAGTGATGTAATTTTTGTCCTTAATTCGTGACTGATGTGAGTTTTAGAGGATATTTGTAACTATGTATAATTAGTAAGGACTAAACAACAATTAGTCCATTTTTTTAACAGATTTCAGTTTTGAGACTAAGCCTTGGCTCCTCTATATAAAGGACCAAACTACTCTAATAAAGGGGTTGAACACTTTTTACTTTGAAACTCATTTGTACTTGTGTTTTCTCTCTCTAAAAACTCTCTAAGATCTTTCTCTCTCTAGCATACAATCTTGACAATTAACTAAGGAAAAACAATAACTCATCATTATTTAAAACTGATTTGCATGCGTTAATTAAATCGACTCCATGCCTGCCATTTTGATATCAACTCTTCATCCCAAGTAGTTATCTCTTACAATCTCAAAGAGTGTCTACTTATAGCACTACTTGGCCTAACTTTGATCGGAGTTTACGTACTCACATCAACCCCTTGCTTAACAAGTAAATGACTCAATATCATCCCATAAGATAATTTATCCCCCAGTTTTCATAGCCATATTTCGAATCATCAACCTAGCCAAATTAATTCTTCCCTCATTTTGTATCACAAAAGCAGTTAAAATTGTTTGAATATAGGAAAGTTGAGAATCATTGTTACTAGGGGAAGAAATAAATTGTTAACCAATTTCAAAGCTAATTTCCAATTAGCATCCAAATTATCTCTTAGGGCTCTGCGTTTACCGTTAATTTCTGAAGCGTGCAGACCACAAGTCAGAAGCTCCACTACGTCCTCGAAGGACATAGACCAATCAACACCCCAACCCGAACGAGGAAAAGAAAGCGAATCTATTTGTTCACCAGTATTATATCTCCAGATGGAAGGAAATATGCATCTTGAAAATCAGTTTGAAAAAATCTGTAGGCAACATCATTAATTATACACCTCATTCATAAACCTCGACCATGAGAATCATTCTCAATAATATGTACAGTGGTATAAATTTTTTGTACTAGTTCGATATACCCTTCACACTTGAACCTAGCAAGATACATCCAACCTAATCCACTATTAGGTTCAATTAGTCTGAATGTTTTTTGCATACCTTCAACTTGGATAAGTTCATCGTAATCCAAATACATACCCGAGTACATTTTGGTTACACCTCGTGGGGCTTGCGGGTTACGGACGTGAACCTCTCCTTCACCATGATGTTCGACTGTTTGGCTCTCTGATTCCTCTACGTCTTGATATGAAGAACTTCATTCGGCATTTGTTCTTCGTTTCAAGGATGATGAATCATCTCCGCTCCTCCGGACCTGCTTTGATTTTCTCGAAGAAGACATTAAGATAAACTTTGTTGAATTTTTTGGTGTTTGAAATTAAAAAAACAATAGAGAGAATATTGTAAGAGATCGTAGAAGATAGATGGTGTGAAGAAAGAATAGGAGGGTCTCCTATATATAGGGTTTTAAATTATTTTTTATTTTTTATAACTATCTGTTTCTTATGACGTTATCAAAACGGATATCCGGATGGCCAGTCTGGATATCCGAATTCAAGATATATATATATATATGAATCTCCCTGTAAATAGAGGAGAATCCAAATCCAAACTCACTATCTCTCAAAACTACTCTACATCTCTCTAAATCTCTTTACTTGTTCTACAAATTCTAGAAAGCATTAGTTACTTGTTTTAGATATTCTAGTTCTACTTTCGGAATAGTTTATATTTTTTCACTTTTTGTTTTTCTTTGATAAAAAACACTTAAATAACATTGTGATGACATTATACTAGCTAAATCAATAGTTTCGTATAATTTATCAAGTTATTTTCTTTTTATAGTTGTTTAGATTAGTTATTATTCGTTTATTAATTTTAAAACTAAGTATTTCATTTTCATTTGTGATATTAGTAAGTATTAGTCTAAATTTAGTTTTTATTAATTGCGATATTAGTTGCGATTAGTATTTTATTGCATATTTTAAAAATGTTGTTTTAATTTTTAAATTGGCTTCAAAACGTAGAAATATTAATGTTCGCCCACCCGCTAATGTAGATCTCAATACAGATGATGATTTTCCTAGAGACTCCCCTCACATTAACATACTCTCCTCCCACGAAAGTGGTGGTGGAAGTACTAGTGGTGGGTCGAGGTCTCATAAGAAAACATCTTGGATTTGGGAGTACTTTAGTGCAACGGATCATAATACCTCTGCTATTTATAAAATATGTCATAGAATTTATGCTTATAGAGGAGCAAATAAAAATTTAGGCACTGACACTATAGTAAAAAATTTAAAAACTCATGAAATACTTGATCATTCAAAACCTAACGAAAATAGTAATACATTTGTAGACCCTCAAACCGATCTTCCTTTTGAGTTTAACTAAGATAAGTATAGGGAAGAAACAATGATTTATACGATTGGTAGTTTACAACATTTCGGTTATGCTGAAACTTGGAGATACGAAAATTGGATGGAGGTTGAGGTAAACTCACGAGCCAAACACATTCCACATAACTCTTTGGGATCGCTAGCATTTAAATATATTTTTTAAAGGAAAAAAACATTATTGAAATTATGCTAGCTTTGCCATAGAATGTTTACATTACTAGTGACATAGCCTCCTTTACTGATTTTGATATGATAAATGTTACCCTTCATTGGATGGAAATAGGTACTCCAAAGAAGAATTGTGTGGTTTGAATCTATTGGCCATCATAACGCACAAGTAATTAGAGAGAGTATAGTTGAATGCATGAATATTTATGGAATTAAAAATAAGATTATGTTTATTTCATTCGATAATGCATCTACTAATTTGAGTGCTATAAAATTGCTTAGAGATGATTGCACTCCCAGTTTTCCTAAATTGTTTCACACCAAATGTTTATGACATGTACTTCAATTAGTTGCGAAAGATGGAATAAATATGATTTTGGAAGATTATATTGCTCCTAGTAAAAAAGGGTCCTATTTTTCACGACCTCCGCTGCTAAAAAAAGCGTTTAAAACACTTATTATTCAAAATGGGAAAACATATAAGAAACTTATATTAGATGTCGAAACTAGATGGAATTATACTTATACGTCGCTTTCATCTGCTCATGTTTTTAAAGAAGAGATTACATCGCTTTATAATGCATCTTATCCTCCCATAAGTCTTGAAAATCAACATTGGAAATATTATGCTGCCATGTTAAGATTTTTAAGACTTTTTAAAGATAACACTAAAACCTTTTCTTCACAAAATTAACCTAATGCTCACTTGGCCCTTTTCACGATTACTAATCTTTCCATGCATATGAATGAATATGGATCTAATTTTGTATGCTTAGACATGGTGCCCCAAATGGAAGTAGAGATTTTCAGTTGGGGGACAAAGTCTTAAGAAAGGTATTTTTGCACACCAAGGAGAAACATTTCGGCAAACTGGCTCCAAACTAGGAAGGTCCTTATATGGTATGTGAGAAAATCAAACCAGTAACATACAGACTTCAAGACAAAGAGGGTAGAATACTAAAGCACCCATGGAATGTTGAACATCTCAGTTTATATTTAGAGTAAAAATTTCTTGTAAATATTTACTTTTTAAATGTCAATGTAAATATTAGACGGGCATACTCTTTCTTACCCTGATGACGCGGGGAGGTTTTAACAAAGTGTCCAAATTTTTCAATAATATCTTATGCCTTCTTCAAACGTTTGGTGCAAGATTCTTCTAATTTAACCATAGATGTGAGGTTCTTGGATATTAAATACTTATTAAACATCCGGCTCTCAAATGAAGTATTTGAGTTGATCAGATTTGTTAAACATTTGATCACAATCATTTCACATTTGTGATTAGAATTATTTAATGGTTATTAAATGCTTATTTAACGAATCAAAAACATTGAAAACTATTTAAACATTGGCTATGAAGAGACAAACAAGATTTGTATAAATAAAATAAAATATTAAAGCTTGATCAGAAAAGACCTGATCCATAGTTCAAAAATGCCTTGACCCTTCAAGGACTTTGGTTCATAAGATAGAAATTCAAAAAATACAACAAATACCTTGGTCGTCCAAGGACTTTAGTTTTAAAACATAAAATAACAACAAAAACTTAGGGCTTTTTCCCTTCGGAATCTTCATTACTTTTATCTTCCTTGGGACTTTTGAGTTCAGCACTTGAACTCTCACCAATTCCTTCATCATCTTCGAAGTCTTCTCCACTTGTGTAGTTGTGTTTGTCACCATCAACCATTGTATGAAAAGGAAGGTCGTCATATTCCACAAATTTCCATAAGGGACCAAGGGTCCTTTTCGGAAAATTCTCGTGAAATAGGAAGACCATGTCGGACTTAATCTCATGATCTCTTTTCTCTAAAGAGTCCACCACTCTAGAAGCATACTTCTCTAATCCTGCAGCTATCTCTTTCGCTTTCTTTTTTACTAAAGATGTATTCTTCTCTGTCTTCTTCTTAAGAAGATTCTCCAAGATGTCTTTGACTTCAGATAAAGTCTTGACAATATTATCTTTAGCTTCTATTTGCTCCTTTAGAGTTTTGATCTCGTTGGAGGAAGAAGTTTCCAGTTCAGAATACTTAGTCTGGAGATCTTTCTAAGCATCTTCTGACATGCGCAGTTTGGTAGCTAAATCATATTTCTCCTTCTTCAAGGATTCTATGCTTTGCTGAGCGGTAGAGAGACTATTCGTCAAGACTTGGTTCTTTGTAGTCAGGAAAGTTATGGTAGTTGTTTGGTTTCTCACTTGCATTTCCAGGTCAACTACCGGATGGATATAACCTAAGAGGTCATGACTCAGAGTGTCTTGTTCACTTGAAATCACATCTGCCTCCAACAGAGCAGCATTGATTCCTCCTTGATTTCTTGAACTGACCCCTTCGATGACTTGCTGGGATGGGTCTGCTGTGTTTTTCTTCTTTTTCTTTTTCTTTATCTTGTCCAAGTGGCTAGGGGCTTTGAACCTAGAAGGCAGATAGAGTTTGGTATCCTTAGCATCAGTTCTCTTCAGGATGACATCTGCGGAGGAGTGGTCAATTGTTCCCAAGTGAGGTCTCTATTCCCAGAAGTGTTCCACAGGTGAGACCTCATGAAGTTCCTTGAAGTGAAGCAATTGTGGAAACTATTCTCCCATTTCTCGTATGCCCATGCATTTAGCTTAGCACAGGTGCTTTGTCCTGTCTCTAGATGATATGAAAACTTCTTTGAAAAAACTAAAAGGAAACGCAAGTCAGTTCAAAATGACAACATAACATTTAAAAATTAAGGGAAACATAAATAAAGGCTACCTATACTCTTCCAGCGACTGGTCAGTTGACTTGGATTAGTGTCAGCCTCTATCTTTTTCATGTTCTCCCATGCTCCACTGATATACAGGAACTAGGTCCTCCATGGTTTTTCGAATTCCAACAAATCATTTACCATCTTATAATCGTTACCCATATTGTAGTGGTAAAATGGGATGTGGTGGTTATTGCATAGACTCGCCACAGCAGCGAATTGCTTCATGGGTAATGGGATTTTTTATAACCTTGATGCCATTATGCTAGCCAGCAAAGTGTGTCATGTGTTCGGACTCAGCTGGCTCATGCATAATTTTATCAGGTGAAAGTACCTGACTATCTCTGGATCCAAAGGGAACCAGAGTCCCCAATTCAGCACTTCGGTGTACATTACTAGCTCATGAGACTTGCAGTCCATAGGAGTCTTCGGAGTGATTAGGATTCTCACCTTAACAGATCGGCTCGAGTGGGTCGGTCCAAACCCGACTCATTGTCATCCTTAATTTCAACGCCAAACAAATTAATTTGAAGAGTTACCATTAAACATGTGATAAGGGCATATAATGTAATTAATGATACTTTATCATTTCCAGCTTGTGTAAATTCGAAATCATAGGTAGTACTCCAAGAAAAACATATATTACCCTACCAAACAAGTTTTTATTAACATCTTCAACTTCAAATGGCATGATAATTAAAGGTGATACAGATGAAGAATATTAAAGAACAATTAAAATATGGAAGAAGGAATATCCTTAAAAATAAAATGGAGACCATGAGCATAAAAATGAAATCAACGAGATATGTCCGGATAACTGAAACGATGTACAAACATGTAATCACCAAACCTTTATTCACGTATCTCAACCTTGACGAGGTAAAATTCGTACTATATGAACTCCATGATGGAGTACTACACTACTAGTGGCCTATAATAATAGCAAATAGAAATAAGTTTATAATATATTATGGCATCTGCAACATTTCTCCAATTCGATACAAATCTCGATTGCCTTACTAGACATAATATCAAATATTTTTACAAATGTGGCATTAGTATTATATGGCCATTTCTTAGAGTTGCATGAGGAATAAAAGTCTTGTTGGTATATGTAAATTATTCATCCAGGTGGGTAGAGACACCACAACTTGTGTAAATTATAACCAAAGAGTTTATTAAATTCTTAAAATCAAACATGTGTTGGAGATACCAATACTTATTACAACAAACAACGGAACACAATTCCAAAATAAGCGACTAACATGGTTCTGCACAATAAGAAGTATAAGACAAAATAATATATTATTTTCATCTACGAGAAAACAGTCAAGTCGGAATCAACAATATAATGATAACATATGACATCAAGTAAATACTGGAAGGAGTGGGAGAGAATTGGCTTGATTTCCTACAAAAGGATTTGTGGTCATATAAAACTACCCCAACATCTACAACAACTGAAACACCATTTTCTTTAGTGTATAGGATAGACATAGTAGTACCCGCCAAAATTGTAATGCTTTCATATTAAATATTAACTTATGAAAAAGGAAAAAAACTATGAAGCAATGAGCATATAACTTGATGTGATTGAAGAAAAAAATGTAAAAACTTACTTAAGAACAGAGCATTGCAAAACTCTAATGCGAAATATATATAGTTTAGAATTTTACTTTATAAGCTTCAAATTGTGAGACAAATTCCTTAGGATAGTATTTTTGCATACAGAAAAATAATCTTGGCAAACTAAGCCTCTAATAGGAAGGGTCATATATAATAAAATTAAGTGTCAGTTGGGAACGTACGAATTTCTAGATAATGAAGGAATATAACTTCAACATCATTGGACGTAGATTATTTGAAGTTCTAAAACTCAACATAAGCTTTTACGGTCATATATATTATCTTTGTAATTAAACTTTTATTTAGGATGTACTTTTTTGCTATCTCGATGGTGCGATAAGGTTTAATGAGGCATCCGACATTAATAAAAAAATGTATTTTTATACTAAGGCATATGATTTATCATCACAAAACTCCACGAAGATTTTTACTATCAGACAAAAAACATAAGTTTGACATGATTTTAAAATTAATCATCAACACTTCTAGGAGGCACAACACCCTTAAAAACATACAACATACGAGTGAACAATGATTCCAATAAAAATCCTAACCACTATAGGTAGTCATCCCTTCATAAAAAAAAAGTTAAGTGTGGGGTGATTTCAAAAGTAATCACAAAGGCATATGATTTATCATCACAACTATAGGTAGTCATCCCTTCATAAAAAAAAAGTTAAGTGTGGGGTGGTTTAATGAGGCATCCGACATTAATAAAAAAATGTATTTTTATACTAAGGCATATGATTTATCATCACAAAACTCCACGAAGATTTTTACTATCAGACAAAAAACATAAGTTTGACATGATTTTAAAATTAATCATCAACACTTCTAGGAGGCACAACACCCTTAAAAACATACAACATACGAGTGAACAATGATTCCAATAAAAATCCTAACCACTATAGGTAGTCATCCCTTCATAAAAAAAAAGTTAAGTGTGGGGTGATTTCAAAAGTAATCATAAATATTTTAGGGATCCATGTGAACCATTAAAACACACACAAAAATTATTATTTGAACAGTTTTGGATATAATCCAAATAAATAGTCCATGAGTTCATTCTTGAAATTCTATGCCCTTAGAATAGATCACTGTATTTGGAACAATATAGTTTATAAAATATAGTAATTTATTCCCACAAAAATAAAAACAAAAAAATCCTAAGGATGAAATAAGACAATTAGCAAAAAAAGAAATTATAAGTCATATAAAAAACAATCAAAAGAAAATCTTACTTGTAATATTCTCAAGCCAAAGGAAAAAGAGAAAAAATACAAGTTACTTAAAATTAGTCCCTAATAACTTAGGACTTTGGATCAAACAAAAAACCTTATGGCATATCAAATATATTATACAAAAACAAAAAAAGTTAAATTTATGGAGGAAAAATAAATTTCTCAACAAAAAGTAGTAACTTCATATTATGTAGGAGGAGCAACAACTTTGGTTTGCTTAGAGGAAGATCCAATAATCATTTCGGTGTAAGGAGGATCAATTGGATCTACAATATTAACAAAAGATAATTCCTCATTGGCAATACACAAAGTAAAGGCACCATCAACCCTCTAATTCTGAGCTTCAAAAAGAAGATCAACAACTCAAAATCCACATTTCTCAACAAATAAAAAGGACATACTTTCATCTGGAGAACTTTTCCAATCAATATATGTTGGACTTTCATCACGAGGAACACAATGCCACAAGAAATCTAAGCTTCACTATAAAATTCTTCATGAAAGCAAGTACCAATCTTGTCTTAGATGCTTCCACTAATTCTTTAACAACTTGTACAATGCAATTCACTATATCCTTTTCAAACTTAGAATGCTCAAGAGACACTCAACCTTAGCGTGTCTGCCAAATCTTCATTCTCGTGTATTTTTTTATATAAACTATTTTGCAACGAATTTTTTCCAGACTTTACAGTCTCAACAAGTTTGTCATGTTGCTTATGTACACATCAGCTTTTATACGTCTCTGCTTTTCTATTTTTTCAAAACATTATCTAACTCGGCGAAATAGAAGCAATAGTCATTGTTTGAACATGCAATAAATCCTTTCTAAACAATCCAAAATTTTAAAAGAAAAATAATTTATGTTTAACAATATCCTGATTAGTTATTAATTTTGCCTTTATAGTAGCTTTAGTTTGGAGCTAAGTCTTCAACTTTATAACTACTTCGGATTTAGTTTGAAGACTTGCTTTTAAACGCTCCTCAGTTTTAGCCTGAATTTCAGCCTTCATTTCAGCCTTCATTTCTTTGACTCTCATGAATGGATTTACTATAACTTTCATTAACGGATGAATATTAAGAATAGTTGGGATTGGATTTTCACAAGCTTGATGCACTAGTACAGAAGCATTGTAAAAAGAGTGAGAAACATAAAGAAATATAGATTAACATAATATAAATAAGCATAAAAAAGTTACAAGCAGATATCAAAGAGTTCCATCTAGCTTTTGGCTAATTCTATATTTGTAAGATGAATTTACAACTTACTTATGTGTTTGAGTACTTGTGAAATCTGCCTTAAAAGAAAGTCTTTTGAGGGGAATTAGTAAAATTGGAAACATTTGTGGTAATTATTGTACGACGTGAACGGACTTCATGAACCACAACATGAACTATTTATTGAACATTGGTTCTTTATCAATAAATTCTTCAACCCTTTTCATGTTTTGCTTTACACCTTTCAATAGAATATTCTTTCTTACACTTCGGTTTCTGCTTTCTTTCGAGACGATGCCAATGGCATTAAGATCTAACTTAGGATAAACATCACATGTCTTTGTTTTTTTCCTTTATAACACAAACATAAGCCTTATTCACGGTATAAGAACCGCCTTGAATTATAACACCACCTTTATTTGTTGAAGAAAGAAGCTTGTCAACAAAGTTTAAAATCTATTTAAAAAGAATATCACCAACAACAACATATTTAAGAATAAAAATTTTGACAACAACAACATGATCTTTTAGACCAGAGGAACAACGACAAAGACCATAACAAAAATAGTTTCCAAAAAATGATACTTGTGAATGAGCAACGACCAAAACTGCAAGAACATTTTTTAGGTTTTGGACCCAAATCTATACCTATAAATATGTAAAGATTTCTATCTAGAGAATCACTTGATCTTTCAACAAATATATTATCTTTTATTTATCTACGCTTCTTTCTCTTTACCATTCAAATCCAAAATATCTCGTTCCTAATCGATTTTTTATTTTTTTTCTCTAACAAGTGTATATTCCTTCTTATATATTTTCCAACAATTTTCAACCTCCCGCACCATCATACAATCTTCGGCTCGCACCTCCCAAGTCTCGGTCAACTTTCGTATAACCTTTTCCGACGAAGGTATTGTCTTTCAAAATATAAAACATAACACTTTTATACCTCCGCAAGAATAATTTATTTCATTTATATAATTAAAATCATTATAAAAATAATTTTAAATACGACTGTAAAACTTTAAAATACTTAATATAATTGTTATAGAAATATATTTATATATATAAGTAAATTTTATTTATAACTATAAATATTTTTAATTAAATTTATAATAGTTTGATATATAAAAAATACATAGGTTAAAATTTAATTTTAAAACATAAAACTTTTTTTTATAAAACTATGTATAAACAAAAACATTTAACAATATGTGGCTGCTGGGATTCGAGCCCAGGTCTCCACGGCCACAACGTGGAATTCTTACCACTAAACTACAGCCACTTTGTGTTAGATATGTGTTACTAAAATATTTATACTGAAATGCATAAGCTCCATCAATAATAAGTAGTGCCTTTGAGGTTCACTATAACACAAATTACATTTCTTCATTTTTATTTGGTTAAGGGTTATTCTTGATTTTGATTGAATTGTTGGGATTCTTGAATGAAATTAGTATATTATTTTCCAGCATATAGATTTTTAGTCTTCATTTTTATTTGGTAGTATTTATGGTGTCACTTCTAAACCCATATATAGAAATCAAAGGAATAGATGACAAGATAGAAACTATTCAGAAACTCAGACTATATATACACATATGGACACAAATCTATACAATACTTCTTAGGAAGTAAAAGGTCTAATATCATGTAATAACATATAAGTATCTCATTTTCATCGGTTGTTTAAGACACCAAAACCAAATAGAAAAAAGAAAAGCAGGTTATTACAATTACTGTTACATCTATCGGTGAACAACCGAAACAGTTTACATAATCTACGCAAATAAATAATTTGGTAATATACACATTGAAAATTGTTTGCATAGTCAAGCAATGTTTTAGATTAAACCATCTGGATCAGGTTCATGGTTCTTGCTCCTCGCTGAGTTGCATATCATGGACAATGAACGAAGAACCAGCTAATGTATAGGGTGGTACTGTGCTGATACACGTTTTGGAGGTAACTTGCGTAGCACGTAAAGGACTAGAGCTGAAGGTAAGATCTCTACCAACTGTTATTTTTTGTCAGAATTGTTAGAATATAAATTAGAACGGAGAGATAGAAAGGAGAGTTTAGTGGTATGGTATACCGTAAAGTAGATCAAGTCCAGAAGTGGATGATCCAAAACCTCCAGTGAAGCATCTGAGTCAAAAGAGGACAACGCCAACTGCATTTTGCCAAAACCAATCGTGCTTACTGATTTGTCATTAGCTAACGACTCGATATCTGTCTTTGTTATACTATTTGCTTGTTCAAAAGCTTATATTCACTTTTAATACATGACATAGAAGATGTAAATTGAACTGTTGAAATTACTAACTAACGATGAGCTAGACTGCTATGTTAAATGGAAAGAACGATTACAAAGTAATGTTCGGAGTTTCGACATTATCAGTCGTTGCATTATGTTTCTTCAAATGCCTGAAAGACAATACAGTTCAGAACTTTTCAGAACTTACCAGGGCGCATCTTATAAGAAAGCAAATGAAACAAATGGCTGTGACCGATCCGACCTGTAAACAAACGCAATACTTCATTTTGATTCACTGTAGATCAGGTAATAGGCAACCGCATGCTGGAACAATAAGTTCAGTAAAAGGATTGTTTGGTGCTCAACTTATAAGGTAAAAAATTAAAACTTAAAGAGTAAGCAAATAAAATGAGTCAGAAGTTTAGAAAAAGTTTAGTTCCTTTTGTTGTGGTAAAAAATAAAATTTTGAGGCTAATATTGAAAGTATAAGGTAAAAAAAGAGACATATAAAACAAAATGAAATGAAAACTTGTTTTTGATGAAACTTGAATAGAGAGACAAAGCAGGTTAACAATATATGGTGAAAAAAAATAATTGAAATTTAATAAGGAAAAGAAAACTATTTTTTAGCTTTAGTTTTTAGTGTTTTTTTATCCTCTAAGCTTAAAAAAGCTAGCTATTTTTAAGGCTAAAAAATCAGATTAACCTAAAACCAAAAGGCCTAATGACACCAAACAACCCCCTATATCTATATAAATTTTTTAACCCTATTTTATAAGCAACACTACTCTTAGAACTCTACCGCATTACTTCTAGCAATAGGAACACATGTTGCTGAGGTCCGAGATCCTTTAGCAACCAATTCTGTTGAATCCTTATGTATTTAATTAATTTACATGTCATATGCATACATATGCCTGGAACAGTTACATTCTATAGGAAGTGTGCTAAACCAAGAAACACTAGGCAGAGAAAGATGACTTCTAGAGTTTCTAACAGTTTACAGCTCTCCAAATGTCCTCCGAGTTTCTAGTTACCGCA
Source organism: Limnanthes douglasii subsp. nivea (assembly GCA_036936605.1). Classification (NCBI taxonomy): domain Eukaryota; kingdom Viridiplantae; phylum Streptophyta; class Magnoliopsida; order Brassicales; family Limnanthaceae; genus Limnanthes; species Limnanthes douglasii. The sequence goes on from JAUPFV010000004.1 coordinate 133,068,311, forward strand.
TTACAAATTACAATCAACTACAAACAGTACGTAGATAATATTTTACAACTACTGTACTATACTCCTATTCAAGATTATTTTGGACCATCTGATGTCGAGAAAGAAAAGGCCACTAAAAATTCTTGGTACCATAAATTCTAATCCAGTAATGGCATGAAAGAATGCATATAAATAAGGAACTAAGCATAAATTCATGCCAACAAACTCCACTATTCAATTTAAAAGATAAATGAAAAAGAAAACGAAAGACAAAAAACCTCATGAAGCTTCTTCCTTCTCCCCTTCGATTCTATGGGAAAGCGTCTCAGCATGCAAAACAATCTGGAACCATTGTAGATGATAATTAAGACGAACTATAAAACGGGCGGTAAGTGTAGAGAATTTAGACAGAGATAAATGTCATAATAATACAAGTATGAAGCGACAACGTACCTGCCTCCATAGACCAAGAAGCCTACCGCAGCAACAAGAGACACAACTGAAAGACAAAAAAAAAGTATTATGATAAGTATTCCGTATTAACAAATGCAACAACTAGAATAGAAGATCTTATACTATTTGAAATGAACCAATCCTTACGAAACTCTTACTAGAAGGGACTCACCTGCAAGATATATGTGTCCATAGAATACAATTGTACTGTTGTAATCAATCCAGAGGTAAACCCAGATACAAACCTGGTTTCCAAACCACATTACAGTAAGTTAACTTCATAACAATAAAGATTTCAGAATATCTCTTTATTGTAGCCTTAGGGTAGTTCATGACTGCTGAACTGACACGAATCTTATTCTCCTACATGGGTTTATCTTCTTTTTCACTCAGCTTTACGATTGTTTTTCGAGAAAACGATAACTAAGTAAAATATCCAAGTGGACAAAGGGAGTAGCTTCTTCAGGAATAAATTGTGTGAAACAAATACATCAAAGTGCAAGCCAGACAAATACCTGTATAAAGTATACTCCTCCATTGACTAAAATATATAGGAGTCGTAGCTTATCTGTTGGTAAACTTTTTGCCTGCTCATGAACAGTAAAGTGAAACATCAGAATTTATTCGATCATCCCAGAAAAGGATGGACGTAGACCCAATTTACTCGCCTGGTGATATATCTCTGCCCAAAATAAGACAAGTAATGTGTATGTCGAGAAGAACAGAAGACCCGGGAGGAACAATAACACCAAGGTCAGAACCTATACCAATACACACACAGACACACAGGCAAGTGTTGGTAGATTATAACTCAACTCAAGATATGTTTAGTTTGTGCCACAAGCATTACTCTATTTAATAAAACGAGTAACTTGAAACTACAGCAAACTTACCTTTGGATGCAAAACAAATACTTGTTTATGAAATCCAAACACAACGGCACGAACTGCATTATAACAATTCACAATTCAAAACCCACAAACAAAAACTCAAATTTACTCCAACTTCAGTAAGCAAACAAATCTTATAAACATAAGATCATAATTACCTCCATTGACAATAAAATTCATAAGATGAAACACCTTCTGCGTTGTCCAACCATACTCAGGGACTCTTAATTCGATCCTAAATAATTGAATCTGTGCAATTACAACCCAAAAAGAACTTTTAAGATGAAATTTTTAGTAAAGTTTAACAATGTCAATCTAAAACCACCCAAAAAGGATAAACATTTGACATCACATTATTAGATCAAAACGAATCTTAAATCAGAAAAGATGACAGAATCGTGAAGCTATATAGCTTAAATAAGTAGTACCAGAGCGACGGAGGAAACCAAGGCATAGGCAGCACAGAGACCGTAGAAAATCCCGTCCTGCCATTGAACCGAGTCGTCGATCTCGTCCCACCAACTCGACAGCAACAAACCTAGAGGTGCCAAGCTCGTTGGCACTTGCCTCATGGTTTTTTTAATTTTATTTTCCCGAGAAAATCAACGAGTTTGGAATCAGTCGAGCCAAACAGAAGTTGGCTCTACAATAGTGAGAAGCGAGACAGGATTTGTCCAACCAATGAAAATATGCCAAAGAAAAAAAATATAAATATAAATTCGGAATGAGCAAATCGAAATATAAATATTTTATATGTAATTAATGAATGAAGAAGGAAAGTAGTACTACATCTGATTAAAATATATCTCTTACCAGACGGTCCAAAAGATAGGACAAAAGGACAAATCGATACTTTGAGCTCTATCTACCTCATTAGTTAGTGTTGCTTTAATTTCAATTTTCAATTACTTCTAACCAATCTTACTCATTAGTTATTTATTAGTGTCATTATTTGCACTAAAAAGGGCTATAGGATAACAGAAGAAATTATGGCTAGAAAACATAAATGGTCTCTTTCACTTTTGTTTTATTAAGATTTTCTTGTTTTTTTTATGTTTACTTTTGTATCAATCTCAAATTTTAAAATTTGTATTTTTAGTTTTCATATTTACTATTAACCAAAACCATCAGCAGTTGTCAACTATATTTAGTTTTTTATAAATTTATAGAAAAAAAAGATCCATTTAATCTAAAAAGTGAATAGCTAGATCATATTGAGACTGGTCTTAATAAGAAAGACCAAAAATACAACTTTTGAAATATAGATACAAAAATAAACGTGAAAATTATATATTTTTATTCTTTTCCAAAAGGTTATTTATACAAAACTGAAACACTAGATTAAAAAAACAAAATCTTTAAAAAAGATAATAATTTAAAAGTTACTTTTAAAACAGAATTAAGATTACAATAAGTTAATTTATTTGCTTTCTTATCTGTTTACCTAACCTATTTAAGTTATAATCGTCATATGCCTTTCTGGGTTTGACAAATTAAATATTTGGTTTGCTGTTGAAGAAAAAAGGTAGAAATTAAAAAGCTTAGACTGTTATTTCCGAATTAGCTATCACCTCGTAATTAATATCTCCGAACCGAGAGCTGTACATTACCATTCCATTAGAAAATAAAGGTATACAAGGCAGTTCCAAATTTGGCTACACAGAAAGTACATTATTTTTTACCATGTTCTGATCTGGGGTTTAAGAAACAATACACATCATTGAAATTATAACCAAAAGTTGCTGTATTAGTTAATTTTTTAGTTTTTATTTTTATTTTTTATTTATAAAAATATATTTAAATTAATTTTTTTTAGAGGAAACCGCCGGCGCTACTCAACGAATGCGCACATGGTATTGGTAAATATAGAGTCTAAATATCTTCCACTCTTCCAGATTCCATACAAATCAATGGGACAGATCATAAACTAAAATTAAGAGTATGTCAAAAAATAACAAAAAATATAAAAAATAAATATTTGGTATTACAAAATATAAATATATCAATGTTTCAATTACAACTCAAAATGAATATTAATTTATAGTCCAAAGGTAAATGTATTCTCCTATTACTCATTGAAAGTGCTTGATAATTTGGATGATACTTAAGAATTTCAATTTTTTTTCTGAGGATCCAACTCTAAATATCCACCTAGTTGAATATGTTATTTGAAGGTGATGGATCACTTGTTGAAGGAGTAGAAGTAGGTTTTTCTGATGGTGCTTCAGTTGATTATTTTTGCTAATAGAAGTATTAGACTTCGGTATGCATAAAAGGCTTGTGCAACATTCCATAAACAAATCAAACTAATTCATATATTAAAATCTAGACAAATAAAACAAAATTCACTAATAATATGAGAAAATCTATCTATGATTAGTAAATTACCTATATATAATTAATAAATTTATAATTAATAAATTACCTAAATATAATTAATAAACTTATATAAATCATTCATGTATAACATTTTAATTTAAATACAATTATTTAATTAGTAAATTTGTTATTAAAATTGAAGGTGAAAAAAAGAGTAGAATTGAGGTCTATAAATTTTGTAAATATGGTTTGAATTGGAGGTGGAAAAAGATAGTATAAATAAATTTGTATTTAAATACAATTATTTAATTAGTAAATTTGTTATTGCAATTGAAGGTGAAAAAAAAAGTAGAATTGAGGTCTATAAATTTTGTAAATAATGTTTTAAAAGGAAGGTGGAAAAAGAGAGTATAATTAATGTTTATGAACTCATGACCTAGTCCAATAACACAAAGGTCTTTACCACTATACTAAACCTTCTTTTTAAATTTAAGGTATGTCATGGCATACTTGGCTACCCTCTAAATTCACTCCTGAAGTCATACAAATTTAACTAAAAGGCTCAATGACCATCACTATGTATGTCGTCAAACTAGCTATAAAAATACATAAATTCACGAAAACAACAAAAAGAGGGCCTAAAAGATGAATTTTCGGACCTGAACTTCATCACAAGGCTTTGTCCTTATGATGCTTTCGAAAATCGTTAGGCTTCTCGACGTATTTAATTTGAATGGTCGCAGCGCCTAATTCGGATAATCGGGCTCCAAATAAAGCCTGTTTTCGTTTATCCAAAAGGGTTATATAGTCATGGATTTGTGCAACTACATTAGTAAAGGTGTATTACAACTCACAGTTCAACTAGCTTGTGTCGATATTTCAAAATAAATTGTTAGACTTTTACTTACTCTCAGTATTTTGGTCGGTGTTATGAAAGTTGCACATAATGAAAATTCGTTATGACACATAGTTTCACTCTCATGTGTCGATATTTTAAAACAAACCCACGAGGTTTCACTTTATTCCGTACTTTGACCGATGTTCTAAAATTGCACCTAGTGAAGGTGTACTGATTTTTTTTCTAAATCTAGCACATGTACAAATTTGTTTTTTTTTTGTTTAATGGATAATAAAACTAATACTTCATATTTGATCGTTTGACGACCACGGTGTTTATGTTTTTCTTTAGACTACAAAATGCTAGTTGTTTTTGAATAATATATTTGATGCAATTTCATATAACTATGCTCAATATGACTTGTTATTTTCATCATAACTTGAACAAGTTTTTCCTACTTATGCGTTAAGACCTCGGTCTTTATTAAATTCATACGTATGATTATATCTAACTTTTTTCATTGATCGTCCAAAGTATCTAAAGTTAACCTAATGTTTTTTTTCAATAACTCTTGAATCTTGTGCTAACATAGAAAACTAAACGTATCACAGAGCACACAAGTATAATTTATATCATCAAATTTAATATTTTTAGCATTTTTTCAAAAAATGTTAAAAGATTTACAAAGTAATGTTTGAAACATTATCTTTGATTTCACAAAACAATATGTATCCATATTTGCATTGTGTTATTTAGTAACTATTTTCAAACGACCATTTTAATTGTTCCATGTTGCTTCTCAGTTAAACAATGTACATTTTCTCAAAATAACTCGAAGTTAAGCCCACTCGTACAAATAAAACATTTTAGTGTGGAATACTCATTCTTCATCTAGTTATAGGTCGTGTTTCTAAAATGCATAAAATCGTTAATTTTTCATGTGATGAACTTATCATGAAATCAAATTAAGAAATATATTTTGATATATTTTATTTCTTGAAGATAATCTTTGAAATCGATCTTTATTTGTGTCTGAATCTTTTTGATTTTTTGTTCAATCTCTGAATAATTTAGTTGAATTCAAATGCCTAGTTATCGAACACTTGTTTGTTTCTTTATGTACTTCTTTGTAATCCCGCGAACATTCCCACTAATATATCGATGACATAATGTTTGTGTTGTATTTCGGAAAAACGGTTCAATAAAATTCACCGACGTTAAGTCTATTAATGTCAAAACCCCCGACGTTAAGTCTATTAATGTGAAAACCACAGATGGTTGCTCGGTTGAGTTTTTTTTTCATCAATGAGTGTAAAGATTTTAATATCCACTTGAAACTGGTAACTTTCCCATCAGAGATAAACACATTATTTCGAACACATAATATTTTGTACCTCATTATTTTGTAAGTGATCTATTATTAACACTTTTGGAAACGTTTGCAACAAATCTACACTGATAAGGGGAAAAATATATTACAAGGAATATGTTAAATATAACAGCTATAGGGATTAATTTCATGTGATTAAATGTTAAGGACTAAGCTAAAGCAAACATAAATAATGGGGGGCATATGTAATAACTAGTGAGTATGTTTATATTTAGTAAAAAGTGAGGTGAGAAGATCCACTTGAGAGAGGGTAAATGTGTAATTACATAACATAGCCCATGTACTATATAAAGGACATTTCCTTTTGGGAAATGGGCCAATGATTAGGCAATTATTATTTCATTTATTCTATTTGTCTTTTTCTCTCAATACTTATTCAATCTAGCTCTATACAAATATCTGCATAGGAATAATTCTGTGACAGATACTCTCATACAAACATTATTTAGACATGATAAATAACTAAGAAATATTTGATCTCATCAGTAGCGCAGTCTGTGGGAAGACGATTGGTATAATTTTATTTATAAAACCATAAAATTCATATTTCAATTTTGTGAGAGTAATGAATATGAAAATGTTTGGAGGAATTGGATCTAGTACAAGGAATGAGAATATCGGAGGTTCATCCCGAGATCTTTTTGTCGAAAAGCAAATGGTTAAGGCAAATAAAAGAAACAAAGATGACTAATTAGCTGAAGAGTTATTAGAAGATATATAACGACTAAATGCTGAAAAGGAAGCGAAACTAAGTTTGCAGAAATTTATATCCGAAATCTGAAGAGAACCAACAACTAAAAAGGAGATCGTATGAAATAGGTTCCTTAGATATAAGAAAGGCGTCAAGGACGGAGTCATTATTCCTCAAAGAGAAGAATGAAATCCAAACATCACTATGAATTATGCGATCCTAGTGATTACTCGTCGTATGATTCAAATGAATCTCTTTCCCCTGAAAGAACTAGTCGACACTTAAAGAATTATAGGAAAAATAATTCGGGAAGGCAAATAGATGATCGTTGGACATCTTATCGTGTTGAGGGTTCGAGAAAGGAAAAAACAATCAAATGAGAAAAGGACTCGGGTCCGAGGATAATGAAAAAGATGTAAATGTCAATACAGATGAACAAGCAAATACGCATATGTGAATTCCTTCTGGAAGATATAATCTCGAGTATCGTGTGAGTAACCAGTTTACTAATCCTTTTGAATAAGGTTTATATAATCTGATGAAGGAAGGTCGTGGGGGGGGGGGGGGGGAGTGCACATAGAACATACCATAACTGGAGGTCATATCTTCTCTCCTCGGAAATACTCTCTAGACATCTGCCTAAATGGTTTGACATCTCAAAATTAGAAACGTTCGATAAGATACATGATCCAGATAACCACATTGAACAATTCAAGAAATTTATGATCAACTATGATGATGATGATAAACTGTTGTGTTGAGCTTTCTCTCAAACCTTTAAGAATGATGCCCCAAAATGGTACAACTGTTTGCTCGAAGGTTGTATTAAATATTTTATATATATTTTGGAGTATTTTCCGGAAACACTTTATGGGAAGCAAGAAGTTTCACGCTAATGGTGATATGATAATTTATTGTAGGAAAAGTCTAAAGGAATACACAAATCTTTTTATCAAGACGAAAACCGATATGGAAAATTGTGAATATAAGGTTGCATTAGCAGCTTTTTGGATGGGATGCTTCCTGGAATTTTGAAGGATAATGTTGTTGAAAAATAAACTATGTCATTTAGGGCTCTGTTGGATCAGGTACAAAAAAGAATTTTGGTGGAAGAAACGTAAGCATCGGAAATAAGTTTTTAGGAACATATAGAACATAATCAGTTCCGCCAAGCATCGTTAGCGCCCGTGGCTCCTCGAATTAATTCGCAACCAGCCAATATTGTTCGAAGTCGAGCACCAATATAGACTGTGGTTCATGTACCACAGAAGATGAAAAAGTATTCACCGGTTGTCAACACTCAAAACTATTTCTAGCCCATGTCAAAAAAATAGGTCCGACCAGTATATTTTGCTGAGTTGAATAAGTGTATAGCAACGATCTTAGAGAAATCACGACCATACGTACATTTTCAAAAACCTTTTCCGACGCAGACTCCAACGGAAAGCATATATTTTAAGTATAATGAGGATATTAGAAATGATACAAGAGATTGTGTGGTGCTGAAGAAATGGATGCAAGTCTTAATTAAAAATGGGAAGTTGGAAGGGTTTGTGAAGAAGAATTCTTTGGTTGCTCCAAAACAAGAAGTTTTTCCAAAGTAATAAGATGTTTTAATGATATTAGAATAAATTGATAAAGAATTTATTGTTGTGTTCAACGTCTCCACTGAGTACTTAGATCCAAAATCGGGCATAAACAACATAAAGATGGTGGAAAAATCGATTGTAAGAGGAAAAGTTAGTAAACTATGTGATTTTTTGAGTCACTAACAATCTTTGGAGGAGATACTATTGCAAGGACATCAAATTATTCTCGAAAAAATCATATCTTCAGTCTAGAAACTCAGTTGGAAGCATGAGTTTTACCATATTTATACATAAATTTGTATTTGATGCTTTGTTTTGAATATGATGATATGAGAGACGTAACTGGTCCACATGAGGATGCAGTGGTTATCATAGAATAAATTGTTAGGGATGAAATACAAATAACTTTAATTGATACTCACAGCTCAACGAACATTATGTTTATGACTACTTATAGTCAGATAAAAAATCCACCAACAATCTTACGATCAGATCAGATGATAGTAGGATTTACTGTGACAATAGCTGAAGTGTGAGAATTCGAAGGAAGATTCAAGTTGGGCCAGGGACCATTCAAAGAAGTAGTTACAGTTTTGTTCGTTGTGGTAGATGCACCAACATTTTACAATGCTATCTTTGGAAGGTCTTGGTTATCAAAGATGCATGTTGTGCAATCAACTGTTCATCAATGTTTGAAGTATATTGTGTGGGAATAATGTGGGAACGGTTAGAGGCAGTCAAAAGATGGAGAGAGAATGTTACCAAGCAGCTTTGCCCCCTAAGCAAATCAAAAGAGTAGAGTCAAAGAAAAAATAGTAGTCAGTGGGGTTTCCTTTGGGTTCTGATCCCGTAGACGATCCAAGGGAAGCCCTCGGATTCATGGTCCCATACGAATAATTCAAGGACCATGTTTTCTCTCAGGGTAAAAGTCTTAAAATCGGCACGAAGCTGTCTTAGGATGTTAAATTAAATTAAATTAATTTTTTGTCAACAAAATTACATTTGTTTGCATGGTGCGCAGAAGATGTCATATGGGTCCCCGCAGATATTATTTGTCACAAATTGATAGTGTGAAGTAATGTTCGTCCGATAATCTAAAATATAAGATCTTTTTCTTAAAAAAGTAGGAAGCTAAGATCGTTTGACTAAATTTGGGCACATACACGAGTCACAATATCCTTTATGGACTCCTAATCTGGTCCTGGTAAAGTTGAAAAATGGCAAGATTCAGATGTGTGTGGATTCACTAATCTAAATAGAGCATGTCCCAAAGATCATTTTCATGTACCACGAACAGATCAGTTAGTGGATTCAACCTTCGATAATCAATTACTCTCTTTCATGGATGCTTACATCGGATATAATCAGATCCGAATGGACCCAAAAGATCAAGAGAGTACTACTTTTATCAACGGGAGAGGTTTACATTGTTATAATGTAATGCCGATTGGACTGAAGAATGATTAAGCAACTTACCAACGCTTGGTAAACAAAGATTTTGAGACTCATATTTGAAGAAAGGTTGAAGTATATATCGATAATATTTTATTCAAGAGTATAGAAGATGAGAACTAACTAACAGACTTAGAAGAAACTTTCTTTAACTTGACTAAGATAAATTTAAAATTGAATTCATAAAAATGTACCTTTTGGAGTCTGATCCGGAAAATTCTTAGGGTACATAATCAATGAGCGTGGGATAGAGGCTGATCTGATACAACTACATGCTCGAACCTCTATGGCACCACCTAAAACGATCAAAGAGGTGTAAATTTTAACGGGATAATTGGCAGGTATTGAACATATTCAGTACTTGATTCTTTGGCAAAGGCTTCTTATTCTGAGGAGTATCATTGGATTATCGCACAAGAAAATTATTTAATAGTAAGAGATTTGAGTCAATCGAAGGGTCCATTGAAGCTTTCCAAAATTCTACTAGCACAACAAAAGATTGGAGGAGTGAGATTAAGGAATTTTTGGTAACCAAGGTATATTGGTTGACAAGATGGTGGCAAAAAGAATACGATTTAAATTCTGCAGTTATATCGTCCTCGGAGACGTGCTATATAAAAAATATTTTAGTCGGCCTTTACTTCGACGTTTAGGAGAAAATGAATCACAAGTGATATTGTTAGACTTTCACGATGTGGAAGGATCAACATATTATGGATACAAAATATTGATACGAAGAGTTCTTTTTGTACGATATTATTGGCCTACACTCTGCTTGGATGCTAAAGAGTTGGTTCATAAATGTGGCACCTGCTAAATATTTTCTAACACAATCCATGCACCAGGTGTGCCTCTTGAATCAATATATGAATCACTACCGTTTGACCAATGGAGCATTGACTTGGTCGAACCATTAATAGTGGCATCAGGAGGACGATAGACGATAATCGTCGCAGTGGATTATTTTTCTAAGTGGGTGGAAGTTGAAACATTAGCAAGAACAAAAGCTAAGGATGTGATCAGATTTAACGTTTCCAATATTTGTTGTCGTTTTGGGGTTCCGAGGAAAATAACGATGGACAATGGGCCACAAATCGATAACAAAGAAATGAAATATTTTTGTCCTTTTAAAGGAATACAACAATGCTTCTCGGCACCTTCCCACCCCCAAGCGAATGGCCAAGTTAAGGTTACCAACCAAACAGTTCTGGATGGCCTGAAAAATAATTTGGAAAGAAAGGCTGGAAAATACCTGAATTATCTACAAGAAGTTCTGTGGGATTACAGAACCACTCCCCGGACTGCAGCACAAGAATTACCATTTGTGCTTGTGTTACGGGATGGATGCAGTGGTTTCGTCCGAGATAATCTTCCCTTTTTATAGGATCAGCGAATACTATGAGGAGACAAATGATAAAGGAAAAAGCACAGAGTTAGATTTGGTGGAAGAAAAATAAGAAGGGTACAAATGAATTCTCTACACTATCCGACTTTGATGAGAAATGGATATGCTTCAAAGGTTAGAAGATGAGAATTCAAAGCAGGGGATATGGTATTAAGGAAGGTATTCCTTCATACAAAAGAAAAACATCTTGGCAAGATAGGTCCTAACTTGGAAGGCCCATATACGGTAACGAAAAAAGTCAAGCTGGGAACATATCGACTCAAAGATAAGGAATAAAGAGATCTACTTCACCCCTAGAATATTGAGCATCTCAAGTTGTATTTAGAATGAGTATATAAAGTTATAAATATTTTATTTGAGAACTTATGTAAGTATCGGTGGCATACTATTTCCTACCATGGTGGCACATGACGGTTTTAATGAGGTGTCCTAATAGCCGACTTATATATAATATTTTTTTGTCATCTTGAAATAAATTCTATAATTTTCATTATCGTCGGACCAGAAATGCCTTCCAACGAAAGTTAGATAATAATGTTCATTTTTTAACAAGAAAGGCCTTCCAACGAATGTTAGATAATAATGTTCATCTTTTTTAACAAGAAAGGACTTCCAACGAATGTTGGATAATAATCGAGTTTGCAAAGAAAATATATATAACAACGACACGTTACATATTTGGTGGACTTATTTCATTCAAAATATTCTAAAAATTTTAGTTCAACAAACAAGAACTATAATTGTAACTGATCGACTTTCTTCACAAACCGGTATTTATGTCGAGTATTTTATAATGTATGCATGCACGACACCTTTTTAGGGTGACATTATTTCAACCAATTCAAAATACATGTTAAGTTAAGGCACCAAATCTAATTCATATTTTGATAATTTAATCATGTTGTAATGATTTTTAAAGTGTTTCGTCATTTCATTGTTGTGCTTCTCGCATATAACCTTTTAAGACCATTGATCTAGTCCGACCAAATCTTATATATCTTGAAAAAAACGTTTAATATTTTTTCTCTTATGATCCTTTTATCAACCCTCCTTTTATAAAGTTTAGAGCTCTCATATTCGAAGGTTAATAATAAAAATTCCACAATTCCCATGATCGATATGTATTAATTGAATAACAAACATGTTTGATCTACCTATTTTTTTAATACACCCACACAATGTTTTTATTGTATAATAAGATATTATGAGAAATAAATAACTAAAATTATGGATAGTTTCAAGTCAAAATTCATCTATATTATTTTACTCCTATAATACGATATAACATAAGTTAAAATAAGAAACCAAATAAGACAACACAATTTTATGTATGTTACCTGGACATTAGCTCGACATAAAAAAACAATGAATGTTTCTCGTTATGCTATGTTTGCTAAAAGAGAATAACAAAAAAATAGCATACCATAAACATTGTCAGTTATGCTATGTATACAAACAATGCATTAACAATCATATTCGGGGAATCATCTAGATAATGGTAGTTTTTAAGCCTTCCCTCACAGTTGTAATGGTAGTCCTGTCAGAAAAGTTGTGTCAGTCCTTGATATTTTAAGGTACCATTGTGAGGGTGACGCTACGAATTACTAGTGACGACTTTAATATTATCATGTACCCAAATTTTTGTGACAATATTTGGTAGTTTTTTAGTATTCCCCAATGGACAACTAGATGTTGATGGAATTTTTTAAAAAGATAGTTTTTAACTTTGATATAGGTGATATATGCTCCTCAATCACCTCATCTTTCATTTTTTTAAGTGTCTGTCCATGGAATTTATTTGTTTTGCAAATTTTCTAAATGTTAAATGAATTAGGTATATAGATGAATTTTTAAATTTTGAACTCAAATATAAGGTTAGCGTTGTTTATATTGATTTTATTTAATATAATACCATAAGGGTAATTTTAAGAAACTAAAAGGATAAAAATATATTTTCAATTTATGATAAAATGTTAAACTGCAATTTGTATAGGTAAACAAGAGTTTGGATAAAATAATTAACAATTATAATAGAATTGTATTAAGTTTAATCTTGTGAAAATTTCATACTAATAAAAAAATTGTTAGTCGGGTCATTATATGGTTTTAGATTGTTTATTACATCGACAATATTCTTTAGCCTTACTATTTTCCTATTAATTATTCTTTAACTTGTCCTCTAAAAATCTAAGAGATAAAGCAACATTAGCTCTGATGATGTGAAGATAATTTTTTTAAGTGAAAAATACGACAAGAACAAACGATAGTACTGCATGTAACAAAATTAGAGAAATACATAAAGAGTAGTGTTGCCTTCTACTAGCAAAACACATTATTATATTCGTCTTGTCGGTCACTTCTTATCATGTGTCAATGTTTTTTACATTCAAACTCTCATTTCCTATTTATGAATATTATATGCTTCTTATTGTGTTTATCTAACTTAAGCAAGCCATCCACCACTTTGTACTTACCCATAATGGTATGGTAATAAAAAGAAAATGTGTTATTTGGAGTAACTCGGAAAACCGCTATAAATTCCTCTATCTTGAAGTGTAGACCCTTGGTTTTCATGACATTGTGCCAAAATTTCAGTGTCCTCTGGCTAAGGTAGAGGTCCAACAACTCAAAAAACATTACCAGCTCAGGACGCAAAGGTAGTAGGACTCCCCCATCAAACATATCGATATACATCAATATTTTATCTTCCTTAACTGAAGTGGGAGTCTCTTCAAACTCATATCGTCAAGTTTCAACAAAATATGAATCTTATATTTGAGCCGAAGACCGTGATAGAGTCAGGGTTATAATATTTATAGTGAATGTTCATCAAGTTATGAATTAAGTCTCAATTAACATTCATGGCAATAATGTATATGGTCTCGATTTGATATGAGCTGGATTGGCTATAATAAATCCCTTACCCCTTCTAAATTCTTCAAATTCGGAGGTTTGAATGACAAATTCAACCTGATGTACCTCGACCATGGTTACCTCGCTCTGTCTATCATGCAGTAGATGAATTATCTCAAAAATAGGATCATCAGAGCTATGTGCCTTGGATCAGGTATCCCTAATACATATCCAGGGAGTTAGGCTTATGCTTCCAACTTTGATATGAGTAAGACCATTGGAATAGCAAACAAGATTAGTTATTTAAACATTGCTCTCACCCTCATCTTCCATAGAATAGTTTATGTATTCAAGTATTTGATCGAGGAATTGGAGGGGAACTCAATCTCTTCAGCATTGTATAAAGATTTAACCTTATTTATATTATTTCCCACCCCATAACTATTTATATTGACAATAAAAACGAGAGGGGTATTATATGATCTAGTATGGGGGTTGGAAATACTGAATGACAGAAGGCTAGGATTGCTCAACACGATCGGATGTGTTCATACAATTGGGTAAGGTAGAACAATATGCTTGGCGTATAAGGAAATTCTTAATAGTAATGTCCTATCATGTGTAATTTAAGGTATTCAGACATGTTGTGGTAAGCCAATTAAAGTAATAAATTTGACCATTGGACCAACAAGCTATAAATATGTGTGTATATTATTATTATTTAGTCTTATACTGCTAGAAATAATATGGAGATACTTGTTAGGCTAAAATGTATCTAGAGGGTGGTTCATTTAGTCTATCAATTAAATATATCAGCTCTAAGAGCCTAATAAAGGTTATGGTCCTTATTGGCGGAGAGTTCTTCACGAACTATTGTAGATTGGATAATTAGATATTAAATTGTGGAATAAAAAATAAAGAGACAATTAAGTAAATGGAAAATGAACAATTAAGTACATTGGTTTTTATCGAGGGTTTTATGATAGTAATAAATCCAACTATAAACTCTATTTTTGGTATCTTGTCTAAATCCGTCGTTTCTCAAATCTATTTCTTTTTCTCTCCTCTCCCTATCACCTTTCTATATGTTATTTCGGGGTATCAGTTATACTCATTCAAGAGCATTGGAATTCTAAATCTCAAGCCATTAGAAGATACATAACGTGCATTTTATTTTATCATAAATTGTATACTTTAACTTTTAAGACCTAGCTACATCAGACGGGACCAATGACAAATCGTAAGTTTTTTTTTCTTGTTTTTTTTTATTTTTACTGTAGATGAATCAGAAATCTTGGATTGAAATCGATGGATATGGATACGATCGATTAAACTTTATGTTCTAACAAGTGGTATCATATTTGACTCTGATTACTTATTGTGTAGTACTAAGAATTATGCAATTATATCTATTGAAATCTATTTTTTAATTTATTTAGTTGGAGAAAAACCTTATACTCTTTTATTTTATGATTATGATTTCTGTTTAGAGGTCTATGCATGCTTAGGTGTTAGATTAACACAAAATTACACATTATGGATTTATTGGTGCAACCGAAGACACGTAAATATTTTTTTGTTATTGGATGTTTATGTGCAACTCAATTTTTTTAAAAATAAGATGAACACTTAATTTAGGAAATTTGGGGTTTTGGTTTTTCTGAAATCGACGAGTTCGTTGCGACCAACATCATTTTCACTGCGTTGAACTCCACTTTGTCGTGACCATCTTGGTTGTGGTCACGTAAAATACATACCATAGGTCTGAAAAACCCATAGTTTTGTATAAAAAAATTGATGCTTTGGAGTGAGGTTCTTATAGATACCCCACACAAAGGTTTAATCAACCAATTCAGATATTTTTTGGTGTGGTTTATTTTAGGCTGAGGGTAATTTTGTAAAGTGTTTTGAGTATTAAATGTTTTGGTATAAAGTAGTGAGAAATTTGAGAAGTCTAGTTGTATTAAATGTTCATTAACCTCATTAATGAAAGTAGTTGGGGTATTTATACCCTTAATTATGGACGCATGGGCTTACAGGTCAAGTTATGAAACCGGGTCAAATTTAAGGACACATTAATCTATTAAGTTGATTAGCACATAGTTTAGTAAAAAATGTGTTTATTTAATTTTGTCATGTCCGGATAGTTCAGTGGTACGCTTATGTCCGAATTTCCCTTGTCCTGATAACTCGGTAACCTGTGACTGGATAATCCAAACTCATCAGTAGCCCCTTTTTTAGACCTTGTCAAATATCTTTGGCAGGACTAAAAATTTACTTGGCCAGTAGTAACTTTATCCGACCTGCTTAGTCGCTTTGTGCTATGAGGTTTATCTTTATTATTAACTCAGTTTGAAACCTGTCCGGACCGACTTCCTTTCCCATAATTCTAAGAGTTTTCTTCTTGGATCGTGGGACACGTGTCACAATCTGGTTTAACCTACCAGTTGTTTTTCTTCCTAGATCGGCGCACCCACTAAGCCTAGAAAGTTACCTAGGAATTTAATCCTTCACACATTTGCGTCGTCTTTAATCATTGCCAAAACACTTCAACTCCTCCTAGGTAACAATTATTTTTTTCTACTGTTATATAAATTATTTTTTTATTATTATTCCTTTATCTTCATCACTCAAAAACTTTCTAGAGAGAGAGACTCCCACATTCATCTTCAAACTTGTTCTTGAAGAGTTTTATGTTCACAGCCGAAAACACACTTGTTAAAGGCGGTTGGTTGAACTTTTTAGAATTAGAAAAAGCAGTTGAACGGGAGAAATGTACTGTTGCTGGTCTCTCAGTTTCACCAAGTGAGAAATCTGGTGAACAGACCCAAGAGGCTGACCAAGGATCGTCCTCCTCTAGATATCCCCAACCTAGACAGTTATTGAAACCAAGCCTCTCTCATCTTCCCTCAGGCTCTTCTGTGCAAGAATCTCAACCCTCTGTTTCTAAAGAAAAAACGGTTTCAAGTGTCAGAAAACCTCCCCCCTTTATAGCAATGGGTTCTGACATAGAGAAGTCCCCGGAAAAATCAACCCCTCGCCGGATGACTCATCTGTCCAAATCCCAAACAACTACATCACTGCCAAAGCCCTCCGGAGCGGAGGCATCCAAAGCAACTTCACAAGGTAAATCCCTCCGGATCGGAGGCATTTAAAGTAGCCCCAAAAGCTAAGCCCTCCGGATCTCAATCTCAACTGGACACCAGGCCTTTAGAAACATGTGCTCATTCATCCGAACAACTTTTAGTGCCGGAAGCTGATCCTCCACTATCCAAGGCAACATATAAACGTTCCACAGTGATGGAAGAAGTAATGGAGGACAGTATCAAAGAGGCTCCCTTCGAAACATAAGCATCAGGTCAAACCAGGGATGCTGCCTCTGATCGAAAAGGCAAAGGAAAAGTCAAGGTTGGTGTGGCTCATCCGGATCTCCCGTTGTGCTTGAATGGAAAGGTAGGCCCTTCCTTCAAAAATGTCAATGTTATATATTTGATGGCTCTGCAGAATATAAACTATATCTACACCCATACCGCTGAGTTGGGCCGGATCCGGAAAAAGTGGGGGATCCCAAAGTTAGTGAAGGTAAGGATACCTGTCACACCGGAGACTCCGATGGACTGTAAACTCAATGAGGTGGTCATCTTCACTGAGGTGTTAAACTAGGGACTTCGGTTCCCACTGGACCCAGAAATTGTCAGGTATTTCCACCTGGTGAAGCTCCGCCCAAACCAGTTGAGCCCAAACGCATGGTACTCTCTCCTTGCTTGTATAATGGCATCGAGGTTGTCTAAAATTCCTCTCCCAATGGAGCAATTTGCCATTGTGTCAAGTCTATGCAAGAATCACCACATTCCCTTCTACCATCATAATATGGGGAACGATATCAAGGTGGTAGACGACTTACTGGAGTCTGAGAAGAACTGGAGGACACAGTTCTTGTTCATCAGTGGGTCATGGGAGAATGGCAGGAAGATCAAAGCCAATACCAACCCCAGTATGTTAACTAGAAGATGGAAGAGTACAAGTAAGTTCTTTATCTTTGTTTTTCATGTTCTTCTTTTTTAACTTACAAGTATTTCTCTCCTCATTTATATATCACTTCTTTTTTAGTGCTGCCGAAGGAGTTTACCGGACACCTATAGGAGGGGAAAACAACTTGTGTCAAACTGAACGCATGGGCTGCGGAGCGTTGGGGTAATGCCTTCCACAACTGCTTCACCTCAGGCAATCTGGTGAGGTCCCATCTGTGGAACACCACAAGTCGGAGGGATCTCACATGGGATAAACTAACTACACCTCCTCCTCCTGGCGTAATCCTTAAACGAACAGAAGCCAAAGATGGTAAATTGGTCTTGTCTTCTGGAGCCAAAGCTCCCAGCAAGATGAAAGGGAAGAAAAAGAAAGCTGCAGCAGAGACAGTCCAAGCTGCCACAGAGGGGACCGGTTCGGGGAACCAAAGGGGAATCGATGCTGCCTTGCTCAAGGTAGTAGAGGCTGAGACTGTTAGGGAGGTAGGAGAATCACAAACCCACCAAGTCCTCCCAAAAAGGGCCGGAAAAGAAGAGCAAACAGTGACGAAAAGGCTGCCAAAAAGAAAAAAGATCACCTCAGGGGAAGAGATAATCATTCGCCCCTCGGAGCTTCTACCTCCACCAGCTCCTATTGACCCCACTTTACCAGAGAAGATTCCAACAAGTTTGCAGTCCGGAGAGGATACCAAGGGAGGGATTGATGGAGTGGACATTAGTGCGCTCCAAGACATTGATCTTTACTTCAACGATTCTGAGAAGGACGATTTTGTTGGTCCCTTCCGTCCTTCAAGCTCTTCTAACATGGTGACTTACAACGGTAAGTATTTCTCTGTCTCTGGAGAAAGAGATATTGTGGCCCACTCCCTTCTTGGTCAAATCTAACCAGTGCTTGATCTGGAGAGACAAGTGAAGAGTCAAGCTGCACTCATCAACACCCTCACTACAGACAAAGAGTCCTTTTCAACCAATCTTCTCAATACTAATTGGAGCATAGAAGAACTGAAGAAAGAGAAATAAGCCCTGAGAAAGGACAAAGAAGATTTATTAACCAAACTTTCTACTTCGGAGACGGCCAGTACCAGACTCTAAACTAAGTGCTTCGGTTTGGAAAATGATCTCATAACTCTAAGGGGAGACTTGAAGACCAAAGATGGTTTCATCCAAACCTGGTTCGGTGAGAAGATTTCCTTAGAAGATACTGTGTCTAAGGTGGTCAAGGAGAAAGAAGAGTTGATGAAGGAGCAAGAGCAAACTATTCAGGCAAGCATTAATAAATATACCAATGAGGTGATAGACTCCCTTGAAAAAAGATAGAATGAAGTTAGGTCTGACATTGTGCTGCTCTTCCATGAGACATTTCCTAGGAGGACTTTTGGTCCCCTTTGGAAATATGTAGAATACGAATATCTTCCTCATCACACCATGGAAACTGGCGACAAGTACAACGTTTCCAGTGGAATTGACTCCACTACTGATGACGAAGAAGGAACCGGTGAGAGTTCGACTGCCGAACTCAAAAGGCCCAAAAAAGAAGTTGATGAAGGAAAATCTGAAGGGGACAAGACCTAAGGTTTAAACATCTTTTTGTTTTCTTACTTTTGTGAACTATTAAAGTCCTTAAATGGCCAAGGCATTTTTGTAATGTTATCCGGTTTAAGTCCGGATAAGTCTTTTTTTTTATATACGTAAAGTCCTTGGATGACCAAGGCATATTTTGTAATTTGGTAATGTTATCCGGTTTCCGTCGAGACAGGTTAATTTATCAAATCTTGCTTTGTTTAATACTTTCTTTCCTTTTAATTTTAATGGCTAATGTTTAAATAACCCAAATTATTTCAGAAGTATTAAAGTGAGAGTGTTTAATATCTCTGATGACATGTATTTAATGGTCACCACTCAACCAGGTTAATTCGATCTATCAAAGATCCAAAGTGTTAAATCAAAGACTTGTACTTGAAAAGAATTATAGTTAAACCACATCGGATGTTTAAAGAAGGCATCATATTTTATTGAATGAAAAAACCAGACTCCTCATTAAAACCCCCCCACGCCACCAGGGTGGAAAGAGTATGCCCCCTAATATTTACATTGATATTTAACAAGTAAATATTTACACAACTTTTATTCTAGATATACCCTTAGGTGTTCAATATTTCATGGGTGCTTCAAAACCCTTCCTTCTTTGTCTTGAATCCTATATGTCCCAGGCTTAAGCTTTTTGGAGACCACATAAGGGCCTTCCCAGTTTGGAGCCAACTTACCGAACTGCTTCTCCTTAGTGTGTAAGAAAACGTTTCTCAAAACTTTATCTCCCAGTTGAAAATCTATTCTCTTGATCTTGGAAGCAAATATTCTCCTCATCAAGCATTGGTAGTGGGCTGTTCTAAGATGAGCTTTAACCCTTCTTTCTTCCATTAAGTCCAGTTGATTCCTAATTGCCATCTCATTGACTTGTTCAGAATAGTTATGGACCCTGTATGATGGTAGGGTTGCTTCTATAGGAGTAATAGCATTCATCCCATACACCAAAGGAAAATGAGATTCCGGTATAGCAGCCCTAGGAGTAGTTCGGTATGCCCACAACACTTCTTGCAGATAGCTTGGCCACTTCCCTGCAGCCCCTTCTAAATTCTTTTTAATCTGGACAAAATAGTCTTGTTTGCCACTTCAACCTGGTCATTTACTTGTGAGTGGAAAGGAGAAGAGAAGTAATGTTGAATGCCCCTGGAGGCACAAAAATTCTCCATATCATTGTTATCAAATTGTGCCCCGTTAGCTGTGGTAATCTTCAGAGGAATCCTAAATCTGCAACATATATTAGATAAGATAAACTTTATGACAGCTTTCGAAGTGGTTCCTGCCAAAGGAGCTGCCTCTATCCACTTTGAGAAGTAATAAATAGCTACAATGATAGTCATGCACCCTCCGGACGCCATTGGTAGAGGCCCAACTAAATCCAATCCCCAACGAGCAAAAAATACTGGCTCAGAAATAGACTCCATAGGCACTGCTGGCACATGAATTTCATTACCATACCTTTGACACTGATCACACTTTTTTACCATCTCTTTAGCATCTGCCATTATGGATGGCCAATAGTATTCAACCAACAATACTCTCTGGGTTAGTGCCCTGTAGCCACAATGTGCTGATCCTTCTCCGTCGTATAGTTCAGATAAAACGGTTTAGGTTTCTTCAACCCCCAAATAGCGCATGAGAGGTATGTTGAAGGATTTTTTATATAGATTCTCTCTTATGATAAAAAACCATGAACCTTGTGTTTAATTTGTCTTGCCATAAATTTCTCCAGAGGTTAAACCCCATCAGAGATATATTGAAGAATGGGAAATCTCCAATATTTAGATTGAACTACTTGTATACTTAAGCTTTACTCTTCTTCCTTGTTCTGATTTGATTGTATGGATGGGCATTCTTGTATATGAATCCACGGGTAGGACTCAGAGTATGTTATGGTTGCCAAGGAATCTGCCAGCGTATTTTCTGGTCTAGGAATATGCTCATAGCAAACATTCTTGAAGTTGGATGCCACCTCTTTAAGGATGAATAAGTATTTGATCAACTGTTTCTTCTTGGCCTCAGATTGACCTTGAACATGGTGGATAAGAAGCTGAGAATCACTCATCAACCTAACTCTTTTAGCCCCACATAGGAAAGCTAATTTAAGACCAGCTATAACTGCTTCATATTCAGACTCATTGTTAGAGGCCCTGAACCCAAAGCATATAGCCTGGTATAGTTTATCACCATACAGAGAGGTTAGGAAAATTCCAGCCCCACAACCCATTGTGCTTGATCCACCATCAGTCCGGACTACCCATTTTTTTTTAGTTTTCCCTTCTGAAGCTTGTTTAGAACTCCTATCTTGATGAAATTCTACTAGAAAATCAGCAACAGATTGATCCTTGATAGCAGTTCGTGGGGTGAAATCAATGTCATAATCACCCAACTCTACTGACCACTTGGTCATCCTGCTTCATATATCTACTTTCTGAAGAACATTATTTAATGGAAAAGACGTTCGAACAATGATGGAATGAGACTAAAAATACGGCTTCATTTTCCTTGATGCAATTACTAAAGCTAGTGCCAGCTTTTCAGGTTTCAAGTACCTCTTCTCAGCATCTATCAGACTCTTGCTGATGTAGTACACCGGACGAGGGTAATTGTCCACTTCTCTTACCAATGCTGCACTTATACCATATTCTAACATAGCCAAATATACATAAAGTGTTTCACATTGTATGGGCTTGAAATGATTTTTGGTGAAGACAAGTGTTTCTTTATTTCATCAAAAGCTTGGCTGCATTGTGGAGACCAGTTGAAATCTTTAGCACTTTTCAAGGTCTGAAAAAACGGAGTACGCTTTTCCGAAGACCTTGAAATAAAACGATTCAAGGCAGCCAACCTTCATGTCAGCCTCTGGACTTCTTTAATATTTTGAAGGGGATCCATTTTTAACAGGGTGTCAAGCTGATCCGGATTGGGCTGTATCCCTTTCTCACTTATTCCATAACCCAAAATTTTTCTAGACCGCACCCCAAATACACATTTTTCTAGATTCAACTTTAAATTTACTTTTGTCAAATTGGCAAAAGTTTCTTGAAGGTCAGTTATGTGCAACTCCTCTTCTAGGATTTTAACCATAATATCATCGATGTACACCTCCATGTTCCTGCCGATCTAATTAGAAAATGTTTTATTCACCAACCTCTGATAAGTATCCTCAGCATTCTTCAACCCAAAATGCATCACCCTGTAGCAATGGAGACCCTATCTGTAACAAAGGTAGTGTGATCCTGGTCCTTCAGATCCACCTGTATCTGGTTATAACCAGAGAAGGCATCCATGAAGGACAGCAACTTGTTTCCAGATATTGAGTCCACCAACTGATCTATCCGGGGGACAAGATAAAGATCTTTTAGGCAAGCTCTGTTGAGGTCAGTAAAATCGATACACATACGCCAATTCCCATTCTTTTTCTTGACTGACACTGGATTGGCAGTCCATAAAAGATATTGGAACTCATTTATGTGCCCCATCTTGGTAATTCGATCGAATTTTTGAACTATTACATCACCTTTCTCCTTAGAGAAAGCTCTCCTTTTCTGCACAACAAGTGCAACATCACTTCGGATGGACAACTTATGTGATATAAAATTTGCAGGTACTCCGATCACATAAGCATTGCACCAAGCAAAAACATGTTGGTTATCTGCCAAAAAGGACAACAATTTCTTTTTTAACTCTAGCGACATCTTGGAGCCAATCTTTACACTTTTAACTTCTGCCATAGAGTGGGTTTCAACTTCTTCAACCGGTATTAAAACACCAGGGGCCTCTTTTACTTCTTGACTGCTGGCTCTGAGCTGGATTTGGGTTGGATTGAGTCTGTTTGGCCCTATTGGACCCTTGTCCGGTTTCTTTAGCCTTATATCCGGACTGGTTTTGAGTTTGAGGTGCCGGGCAGACCTCACCTGACGGTGCACCCTGGTTTTCTTGGTTTCATCCACGTTGATCTACTTTCCCACGTGGTTTAGCAAACCACCCTAAGTCACGACCTTCAATGCTTCTATTTCTGCTCTCAACTTGTCTCGCTCCTCGGTGGTGTATTAATTGTTTTCCCCAACCACCTCCACCATAGGTGGTGGAATTGCTTGCTCGTTCCGATCCATCATAACAGGTCTTTTTTGTTGGTTTTGAATGCAAAATTCAGGCACCGTCTTCTCCCATTGTGGTCACCAATTTGGTGTGGTTTATTTTGGGTTGAGGGTAATTTTATAAAGTGTTTTGAGTATTAAATGTTTTTGTATAAAGTAGTGAGAGATTTGAGCAGGTTGGTTGTATTAAATGTTCATTACCCTCATTAATGAAAGTAGTTGGGGTATTTATACCCTTAATTATGGACCCATGAGCTTACGGGTCAAGTTATAAAATCGGGTCAAATTTAAGGACCCATTAATCTATTAAGTTGATTAGCACATAGCGTAGTTAAAAAGGTGTTTAGGTGTTTATTTACTTTTGTCTTGTCCGGATAGTTCAGTGGTACGTTTATGTCCGAATTTCCCTTGTCCGGATAACACAGTAACCTCTGACTGGATAATCTGAACTCATCATTTTTATATCATATGTATTTATGTTTGCAGATTTATCTCAAATGGAGTACATTTAAGTTATATATGTATGATGAGACAACATGTTTCTAGTGCGTTATTTAGCATGTTTTGTACGTTTAAGCTAATTGATTATTCAAAGTTTTTACCATATTTGAGTATTTTGCTCTATATTTAGGAGTTTTCAATTATGTAACCTCACTATGTGCGTAATGAGAATCATCTAATATTGTGAATATATATGCTCACATGATGGGAGGTAATTACTCGTTGATGCTGGCACTTGGATTCTGGAATATCCAAAATGATGACCTACATGCCTAAGGATTGATAGTTTCAGGTATATAGAGTTTAATTGATATTCATCTCCCTTCCGATATTTAAGGAATTAATGGTATATATATCATATCTTTGAACTGCTTCAAACGTTCAAAGTGTATTTTGGTACAGATAGTTTAGGTCTTATCTGATATATAGACATTCGGTCGCGTCGGTACACATTACAATGCGAACAATCATATGCTCATTCTCTTGAACTAATTCATGGACCAAATGTCCCACCTACATGGGCAATATCTAAAGATTTGTGAAATAAAATGAGTTTGGGGGATCATAGCTCAAGGAACGCTTGTTGTGTGTATAGGTTGTATCCTACAAAATACTATGACATATATTTCACAATGGTGAGCACATGTTGCATGATGTCGTTCTTGTGTTTATACGCACCATGCTCATACATAACTGGTTTTTTTAGTGCCGAAAGGTTCGTTCAATTAACCATGAATCAGGTGGGTACGGACCCTACCGAAGCTTGACCGGTTTTGAGATATGAACTGGAAGTTACACTACCTAACTTTAAAGTATTGGATCTAGAAGTAACGTATAACGCGTTACCGACCATCCTTGTTACTGATTATGAGAAATACGGTACATATGAATGCCCTTTCAAACCATTTTACATGATAAAATTCAACCCCTTTATATTATATATATATGCGATGATTATGTTTAAGTGATGTGAGTATAAAATATTATGATACTTTAGGTAACGTATTTCATATTATTAAGATATAATGGAAAGAATGATATTCTTATTCAGTAAGAACGTGTAGATAGATATCCGACTATGATAATGGACTACTCTTCATAAAATAAATTAGTATTCCAACCATATCCAATGTTGAAATTCCATGGAAAATTCCGTAAAACATATTATGAAATATAAGTCTAATTACATGGTCAAGTTTCATACCTAAAATTTAAAAAATTAATCCTGCCTTTTATAATAAAAGAAATATTTTCGATTCTTTGGTGTTAACAGCAAGTGTGAAAAAACAACATGACCGATTGAATATGGAAGGCTATATTTTGGTACTAGATTATCTGATTTATGTGTTTTTTTATTCTATCTAAAATTCATAAATCTACATGATAATTCGGTTGGAATTTTGAAAACTGAGTAGTTCAATCCTTAAAATTTAAAAGTATCAAATAAAGAGACTTATAAAATAAATTTATCCACAATATATATGTATATTAAGTAATAAGGATAATTATGATGCACCAAGTTTCAGAGCTTAAGTATGCCTAGTTTATATTTCAATTTAAATAAAACATTAAATCATCACAATTAAGTGATTGTAATTTCTTTTATATATAAATTATTGTTGTCTTAAAATAACGAGAGATACAATGAATCACCAAAATTAAGTGATGATAAAACATATTTATAGATAATGGTGATTAAAATATAGAACAATTGCTAAATAAAATAATTATATAGCGTTGGCACTCACCATCTCCGCTAAGGATTGCAGTTAAATAACTTTGTAATGATATTATTCAGCAAAATAAATTGAAATAATAAGCCACCCAAGGGGGTAGCCGAGTTGGTTGAGTATGACATGCTTGTAACTAAAGTTCATGAGTTCGAGTCCCTCTACATACGCTTTCTCGGCTGAGCCTGTCACCTTGTGTGGTTTACCTTCTGGCATTGGTTTGCAGGCTATCGCGTCAGACTCAGGGTATACCCTGTGCGGTCTCATCGCACTCTGAGTAGCGGCTGCAGGCTCCCTCCGATTTTTTTTTTGAAATAATAAGATAATAAATACATCATTATAAACAAATTAGGTCATATCTCTTAAATAAAGGTGAACAATCTAGTTGATAATATGTTCCATAACCCTCCGAGTATCTTGACTATTCATATATTGTAGATACAATAGAACATATCAAATAAATAAAATTAAATGTATACAGAGCAGTTGAACTTCTTGAACAAATTTATCGGTTATTCTGAAGAAATTCATATTCAAAGATGACTATATATGAGATATTTTATTTATAGGTACTTTTAGTTATTCTATGCATATTTTTCAATATACATAGAGTCAACTGATAAGTTTAAGCAGTTTGTCATATTTATCCCTGGCAGTTACCACTCAAGGGAGGTATGAAAATTCAGTGAACAATGCCATGAGTCAATTTTAGCTATACACAATTTAGATTCTGCGATAGTTCTTTATTAACTGAACTTTATAGTGATAACTAAAAAATGAGTACATTAACCTTTAACATTGTTTAAGAATTGTTTACGAAATTTGTACATATATGGGTCTAGCATTGGGAACTAAATTCTTGATACAGTCATAATTGTTAAGAGAAACAATCAAACAAGATGCAGAATGATTAGGGACAGAACATAGAATTGTACATTCCCAGGAAGCGGCTAGGGTTTTGTGTTTTATTAGAAAGTGTTCCTTTTTGTATTGAACTCTTTTTTTATAATGCAAACCCAAGTAAGGCTCTCAATATATAGAGAAATTAGAGGCCTATACAAGGAAACTTAATACACTGAATATTCTAACATTAATACACTGAATATTCTAACACTTCCCTCAAGTTGTGTAGTGGGATCACCAATACCCAACTTGGATAAAACTGATTCGAATGTTCTTGCAGCAACCGCTTTTGTCAGGATGTCTGCCAGTTGGTCTTCAGATCTAACAAATGGAAGTTGGACTGTCCCATCTTCAATCTTTTCTTTTATGAAGTGCCTATCTATTTCAACGTGCTTTGTTTCTATCGTGTTGTACCGGGTTCTCTGAAATCTTAATCGCAACTTTATTATCGCACATTAACTGAGTTGGACACTTCAGGGGGGATCTGATTTCTTTCATTATCTTCTTTAACCAAAGTATCTCGGTAATCCCATTAACGATTCCTCTAAATTCTGTTTCAGCACTTGACAGTGATACTACTTTCTGTTTCTTACTCCTCCAAGTCACCAAGTTACCTCCAAGAAGAGTAAAGTAGCCAGAAGTTGATCGCTTGTCGTTAGGATTCCCTCCCCAATCAACATTTGTGAATACTTCAACATCAAGGTGTCCATTTTTCTTAAAAATTATGCCTCTTCCTGGTGTGCCTTTGAGATATCGAATGATCCTCATTACTGCCTCCATATGGTGTTCCTGAGGATGATGCATGAACTGGCTAACTACTCCCACCGCGTATGCAATGTCGAGTCGAGTGTGAGCCAGGTAAATCAATTTTCCCACCAACCTTTGGTACCTTTCTTTACTCGCTGGTCTGGCCCCTTCAATTATCTTTAGTTTGTGATTCACAACCATAGGAGTGTCATTTGATTTGCAATCCACCATGCCAACTTCAGCTAATAAATCCAATATATATTTCCGTTGGGAGATATAAATCCCTCCTTTTGACCTAAGAACCTCGATTCTTAGGAAATACTTCAATCCCCCAAGGTTTTTCATTTCGAACTCTTTAAAGAGGTTTTTCCTAAGAGAGATAATTTCTTCTTCGTCATTCCCCGTTATAATCATATCGTCGACATATATTATAAGACAAGTGGCTAATTCTCCTCTCTTTTTGTAAAACAAGGTATGATCCCCATTACTCTGTTTGTAGCTATACTGCTTTATTATCATTGTAAATCTCCCAAACCAAGCACGAGGAGACTGTTTGAGCCCATATAATGCCTTTTTCAGTTTACATACCTCATTTTCTTGAAAACCATCAGAGAACCTTGGTGGGGGTTCCATATATACCTCTTCTTCCAAGTCTCCATGTAAGAAAGCATTCTTCACATCAAATTGATGAAGAGGCCAATCTTTATTCGCGGCTATTGAAAGTAAAACTTTGATAGTGTCAATCTTTGTAACCGGAGAGAACGTTTCAGAGTAGTCTATACCATATGTTTGTGTATATCCTTTGGCAACCAATCTTGCCTTGTGTCTCTCAATGGTGCCATCAGATTTATATTTTATATTAAACACTCATCTACACCCGACTGCTTTCTTCCCTTGTGGTAAGACACAATTCTCCCATGTACCATTCATTTTTAGAGCTTCCATTTCGGTATTCATTGCCTCATGTCATTCAGTCATCTTCTTAGCTTCTTGAGCTGTTTTAGGGATTTGTTCAGAGAGAATAGTAGCTGAAAACGCCTTTGCAATCTTCCTCATTCCTTTCCTGTCTGTTTTTACCGGATATGTAGAAGCACGAGGAACGTGTTCTGGTGAATATCGGTCAGGAGGAGCCCCTCCATTTTTTCTTGGGGGAAGAACCGGAGTTTGAGTTTCAACAAATGAACTTCCTGAAATGTCATGGTCAGTAGCATTTTGTGAATTATGACATTGTAAATTGTTTACCTCTTGATGGACATTTTCTTCGGCTGATTCACTGGTAGTATCCATGGCGTTTATTTCTTATTGGACGTTGTCTTCGGGAGAATCATTGGTGGTAAGAACTGCCTCGCCAGTCTCCTTTATGTTGGAAGAGGAGTGTTTGGTGGCGCCATCTACCGACTCTATCGGCACATCCTCAAAGTAATTTTCATATAGCAACCAGTCGAGTGATTCACTTACTTTCTCCCCCTGAGCACGAGATTGGTGGTAAAAAAAATAATCGGATTCTAAGAAGTCACAGTCCATGGTGACATAGCTTCGATGAGTAACCGGATTGTAACACTGATATCCCATTTGATGAACACCGTACCCAATAAATACACACTTTTTAGCACATGGATTGAGTTTGTTTCGACTAGTTTTAGGGATATGAACAAACACCGAACAACCAAAGACACGAGGTGGTAAGGTCATAACAGATAGAATTGTAACTTGGGTGGCAAGAACTTGTAATTGAGTTTTATTTCCTAGACATCGGGTTGGTAGACGATATGCAAGATACGTGGCTGTAGCAAGAGCTTATGGCCAAAGAGAATGAGGAACTCTAGATTCAATCATAATAGCACGAGTTTTTTCAAGTAAAGTACGATTTTTTGTTCTGAAGTACCGTTTTGTTGAGGTGTGTTTGGACAAGTGGTTTGATGGATAAGACCATTTGTTTTGAAAAAATTATGCATTGTTTGGTTGACAAACTCTGTTCCATTATTAGAACGGAGAATCTGTATTTTTTTTTTTCAAATTAAGTCAAAATCATTTTGTAAAAACAAACAAATATTTCTGGTACTTCTGATTTATGTTTCATGAAGTATATCCAAGTCATTCTTGAGAAATCATCCACAAATAAAACAAAGTATCTGATTTGATTGTCAGTGGAATTTGGTGCTGGACCCCAAACATCAGAATGGATTAGCGAAAAAGCATAATCAACTCTAGTATTACTTTGATTAAATGAGACCCTATAATTTTTTACAAGAATGCAGGTTTCACATTTCTCATGAATGGAATTATTCAAAAAAAGACTAGGAAACAAACTTTTAAGATAGCTAATAGAAGGATGACCAAGTCGTCGGTGCCATAACCAAAGTTGCCTTTTGGTTGTTCCGTGAGCAAGCATGACATGTCCCTTATGAACTACCTCATCAACATAATAGAGACCTCATTGTTCAGTACTACGCCCAATGATATCCTTCGTACGAATGTCTTGTAAAATGCAAAAAGATGGATACATAAGAACCACACAGTTGAGTTGTTTTGTCACTTGACTAACATATAATAACTTTAAGGATATTGAAGGAATATAGAGGCAGTTTTTAATTTCCATTTTTTCCAAAAAAATAATTGAACCTCCCCCTTTGACTTCACAAATTTCTCCACTAGCAGTCTCAATATGGGACTTCTTTGGAGATGACATGTCACCAAAGTCTTTAGGATCATAAGACATGGTGTCCGTAGCCCCGCAATCAAATATCCAATTCATTGATTTCTCAAACCCTTTACCTCCAAGTTTTTCATAGGAGTTCCCCGCCATTCCTCCAAAACCAGTGCCACTTCCTTGCTCATTTTTAGTCGGATCTTCACCGCCACTTGTAGACGAAGCCCGTTTAACATTAGATCTGAAACGCTTGTTATTTTTCTCCTTATGACCGTCCTCCCACCGTTCTGGATACCCAACCAGCTGGTAACATGTCTCTTTAGTGTGTTTCTTCATCCCACAATGAGTGTAATACAACTTGGATTTATCTTCTTTCTCTTTGGATCGAAATTTAAACCTATGTGCAGAATCTTTAGCAGCCAAACCCATTCCAATTTCAATCGAGTCACTATCAGAAGAACTTTATTTTAGTA
Source organism: Limnanthes douglasii subsp. nivea (assembly GCA_036936605.1). Classification (NCBI taxonomy): domain Eukaryota; kingdom Viridiplantae; phylum Streptophyta; class Magnoliopsida; order Brassicales; family Limnanthaceae; genus Limnanthes; species Limnanthes douglasii. The sequence continues at coordinate 133,098,883 of JAUPFV010000004.1, forward strand.
TATTAAGCCTGACCACTTCCCTTCGTATTGTAGCATATGCTGTTTCCACTGAAGGAAGAGGATCTTTTTTCAGGATATCTCTCTTGACTGGTTTCAGCTTGTCATTAATCGCCATTAGCAATTGATAGAGTCTTTGTTCTTGAGTCTTCTTATTGTAGATCTGAATGTCTTCTGGGTCTTTCATAGGGTTCGGATCTCACCTATCTATAGACATCCAGATGTTCTACAGTTTGTTCCCCAAGTCTTCTAGTGTATCAGACCCTTGCTTTAATGAATTAGCCCTCTAATGAAGGTCAAACACCTGTAACGAATCTGTACCAGAACTGTATGTGGTGGCTAACCCATCCCAGAGGGCTTTTGCAGTGGGATATTGCGAGATATTATTCACCAAGTTGTATTCAAGATTCTGGATACTCCATGTGAAAACACATTGATCATCTTGTTCCCACCGTGTATATATTTTGTCAGTTTTGGATGGAGGTATCGGCTCCCATATAATGTGAGAAACTCTCCCCCTCCCCCCAATTGCTTTCTTCATCAGGTTTGCCCATAGGGCATAGTTGTCACCACCGATTTTAATCCCTAGGGATAAATTCTCGGGGTTAGTTGTTTGTTGTTGTGTTCTGAGACCATTTCTCAGAATGGCAGCAATCTGCATTGTTAATTCATCAGGGATTTGACTTACCACGGCTTCATTTCCAGCCATCTTTGTTAAGGATGTTCAGAATTCCCAGAATCACACGTGCTCTGATACCATGTTAAGAGAAACAATCAAATAAGATGTAGAATGATTAGGGACAGAACATGGAATTGTACATTCCCAGGAAGCGGCTAGGGTTTTATGTTTTATTAGAAAGTGTTCCTTTTTGTATTGAACTGTTTTTTTATAATGTAAACCCAAGCAAGGCTCTCAATATATAGAGAACTTAGAGGTCTATACAAGGAAACTTAATACACTGAATATTCAAACATTAATACACTGAATATTCTAACAATAATTAACTACATTTGACATTAATATTATATAATAGTTATTTTATAAACCCTTTATCCAATTTCATGTATAAGACAATTTAGATTTTTTAGGATATTTAATTTGGGAGAAATTATTAAGTGAACAAATTTTATAATGGGGAAGAATTAGAAATGATTTTTGTAAATTCAAACGATAAAAATTTGATCATTTCATTCCAATCATGTCTTTATTTTCTCCTTTAGGAATCAATATTCAAATTCCAACTTAAGATTAAGAAGTTGTAGTTGTTCATGAAAGACAAACTCAACATCCTCAAGAAATTGTGCAAAATTAAGTTAGTATAGTAGCTTACTGAAGAATTCAGTTTCAACTTTTGTAATATCATAAAGAGTTTCCAAAAGATCATTAAGATTCTTTATCAACTGAAAATTTTGGTTATAAGTTTTGTAATGTCAGAAAGATTTTTATAAGAACATTTAGACCTTTTATGGCGAAACAAAAGAATCTAAATTTTAGCTTATGTAACACTATAAAGAGCTCCATAAGAACATTAAAAATATTATGATATAAAGGGAGAATATTCAAATTTAATGGGAGTGTTGTTTTGACTTTATTGGAGTTTTTTTTATTTTACTAACTTTGGGAGTGAATTTAAATATGTTTTCAATATTTGAGATTGTATTATTATTGTATGTATACACTTAAGTTTTCAGGTTTCAATAATACATAAAAATCATTAACAATAATTGAATGATTCAGTTTTTATGAAATTCAACGATCATAATTCAGTATGAGTAGTTGAAAAATATACACGTGTTAATTACAGGTTTTTGTCTTACTTTCATGCTACACTCTATAAGCAGTCAGGGTTTACTAAGGTGGTGATGCAATTCTTTGGTTCGTTAAAAATTGTTACCTGACATAAATAGACGTTCAATTATTATTTGTAAGCAACAACTATATATAAATGCTCATTTAAATAGATACAACTCTATAAGCATAAATGCTCCAAGTGGGAGATTGTAAGGAAATTCTAAATTGGAATGTCTCATCGTATGTAATTTATGATATTCAGACCCATTGTAGTAAGTTTGATTAAAGTAATCAATTAGAATATTGGACACAAATTATTATTAATATTATTTAGTTATATGGTGTTATATATAATGCGTGAATATTGTTTGAACTAAAGTGTATTTAGATGAAAAGCCTTTATGATATGGCTGGTTATGGCCCTTATAGGTGAAAACTCTATCACATACTATTGTGGATTGGATGATTATGAATTGTGAAAAAAACGAATAATTAAGTTAATAGAAAATGAACAATTAAGTAAATGAGTTTTATCGAAGACTTATTAATAATAATAATAATAATAATAATAATAATAATAATAATAATAATAATATCTCATATGATAAAACCCAACCTTAAACCTTCTTTTCAGTATACGTCTAAATCTGTCATTGTTCAAATTTGTTTTGTTTTATCTATTCTCTCTAATATTTCTACAGGTTATTTCGGGGTATAAATTCTACTCCTTCAAAAATTGTGTATTGTGAGCTCTTAAACCTGTAAAATATCTACAACTTGCACTCTTCTTCAAATCTACCTTCTTCACGCATATAAAAAGTTAGCATGATTATCCGAAACTTATTATTATATATTTTATGAAGCGTTTATTGTTGTTAAATGAGCATTTTATTGTCTAAATACTTATTTTAAACCTCTTAGACTTGTGGTTAACTTTTGAATATATTCTTATCTCGACTAGCTCATAAAGATTACAAAATTACTAATATATGAATGATTAGCGTATTGTACGATTTTAAATTAACTATTCAAACAATATTTAACCATAATAAAATAGTATGAGTAAAAGATAACCAATATTTGTACGATTTTAAAGTAACTATCAAATAATATTTAACCATAATCAAACAGTACGAGTAAATGATAGCCAAAAGTATCATTATATATTAAGAGATCTCGTGTATCATGAGTGCATTCGTATAAACATAAATAACACTACCATAGGTTTTGGATGAACAATTCATTATTATATTTATTAATTTTACAAAATATTATTATTATTTTATTTTTAGAGTTCCACTCAATCGTGTCGGTATCCTAACCAATCCGATCATCATTTATATAAAGATAATGTAAATATATTAATATTTTTTAAATAACAAGTAAATAGCTAGGAATTCGAAAGCTATTGAAATAGGTATAGAATTGAAAATTAAGACTAAATCGGATAATGATATTATAAATAGTTGCAATATACAAATTGATATGATATTTGATGTGTGATAAAGAAAGTTAACTTTTTAAAGATGTTAATTATACTTAATAAGAAAAAATAAGTGAGAACTGTATATTGAGACGAAAATAACAAAACAAAAGAACTTGAAGGACTAAAATTTAAATTTAAATATAGAAAAACGTGGTTCCATGTAATAACATTATTAACTAATCAGATTTATATTTTTTGTGTACCCGTCCACGGGCTTGTGGAGAAAGAAAGCACATTATAAAAACTTCCAGTTTTATTATCTTTTCCCACATCAAATTAAATATAAAATAAAATGTTCGAACAGGACCAACTCAACAGAAAATTCCGCATATATTTCATAAGTTGCTTCAAAATCTACGATCTTATTAAAAAAATCGACATTAATTTCCATTATGTAGATGGATCCAGTTCAATTTTACATTGATGACTACTAACACTGACAGTAAACATAAGAACAACATTGAATTATTGAATTCCCAGAGGTTCTCTAAAGTTGAAAGAAACTACACACTAAAGAGTAACCACTTCAGTCTATGATGAATCTGTTTGAGGCAGCATCAAATATTGCTCTCAGTTCCTTCTTGACTCCATCATCCGCGAATATAAACTCAACCGCGGTTTCAGCTAAGCGAAACATGTCCCCTTTATTGATACCTTAGAAAGAATGGGAAATAAACATATCAGAATCTGTGATGGTTTGCGATTGGACAAAGTTGAAGCACTTGATTAGGACTCACCAAAAGCAGAAGCGGCCAGGTTGTACTCGTTAGAAGCACTTGTGGAGAATACACCTGAATCGTCCGTGCACAAAACTATCGGATGTTTTGCATTGTATAAATCAACTGTATCATACTTCAATTGTGTTAGTAGAGGAAATATAATCTAGTTAGGGGCTATTAGGTGCTCAGCTGTCTTGTAAAAAAGACTAATTTTTCAAGTTGAAATCTAAATGCGCTTTTGACGAATAAAAAAAGCGTTTCCTGTGAAAAATATGTGGAAAAAATAAGCCAAAATAAAAACTAGATTTTGAGCTTTTAACTTTTTATGCTTTTTGATCTTATAAGCATAAAAACCTAGACCCAGCCAAAAGTATTTTTGCTTATAAGCTTAAAAGCCAAAAATATAGACACCAAAAAACCCCTTAGTTTGAAATGGAAGTGAAAAACCTAACTAAAATGATGGATGTCTATCGTAGAAATTGTCTCCGTCAGGATGTTGGATGTTAAACAGATCTCAACCTGCAAAAGATGGTAAATGATAAAATATTCAAATACAATAATCGGCACTGTACTGCATAACCTACAGAAAAAACTATGGTCTAAATTTATAGTGGCCTTATTAACAACATAAAAAAATGACAAGGTATTGAATATAAGACTATCACTTTGGCTATTTTCATAAAATAGTAGTTTAACAGATTTGTAAACATCTAACCGGTATTTTGGATGATTTCAACTTGCTCCATTCTTCCTCACCAAAACAACAAGCATGACCAATCCTCTGTGGAAGAAAGTCTAGCATTGCTTGGATCTCCTCTGGATTAGGTACCTACAAGCACTAAGACATAAAAGTCCACTACTTAGGGCAATTCCATTTAAAGATAAGATACATACCAAAACAAGATACAGAGAATAGAAGAATCTGGAAGATACCATACCTCCCCACAGTGAAGAGTTACATAAAGACCTTGCTCCCGAGCAAATCTCAAAGCTGGCAAAAACGTAGGCCTACATCCAAAGAGCCAGCATATTGAATATATCCTAATAAGCATTGACTACTAGAGAATTACAACAAACAGATATAGACAAGAGAAAAGCGAAAGGGAAAATACCATTCGCCCACTTTAGGATTCCCGGAAAGGTCAATACCAACTACTCCATAATCTCTCAAATCAAGAGCCAACTTAACCTGTGAATAGACCAAAACTGTGTTATATACCCTAGCCTAAACTAGAGGTGATATTGACCCGAGCCCGAGCCGAATGCCCAGAGGCTCGAGCCCCGCTTGGACAGAGAAAAGAGAGGCTTAAAGCTTGATGATTTATATCTGGGTGCTGCTCATGCATTGGATCGAAATGTTTTCAAAAGCTCGGGATTACCTTGATTAAAAAACTATTGAATTTTATATACTACTAAAACACCCTGAAATTAGTTTGGATCAAGCAAACAGTACCATTTTATATACAGAGTGACGTACTCTTGTTTTCTTTAACAAAGTAAAAGACTTTCATATTTCGTTAAAGGATAATTGATGCCAAACACGGCATAAAAATACAACTAATACATGGATACTATTAAAAAGCATTGTGCCACTTACGAGCTATCCATTTGGGCTGAAGCTTGGCCTCACCCTAGAGCTCGGGCAGCTAGCTTTATAGCCAGCCTTAACTAGTACAAAGAAATTATATAATTAGAAACTTTATGTTACTTACAGTTTCCATTGCAGCTTCAGTAGTCTCTCTACGATCAATGCTGAGAAGGAGCCTGACATATATCTTCTTTCTTACAGACCCATTGATGCATAAATCATGAGTAGTTCGAGAGTTAATTGAGCTATTGGTATTATAGCTGCTAGAGGAGAAATCAACATCGACTTGAGTAACAGTCTTTAAACCTTCCAACACCGCCTCTACATATGAGCGTTTGCTCATCCCAATAGAGTCATTTCTCTACACAAATTGTGATTCATTCATCACGAAAGATATTTCCTTCGACATAAAACACAAAGGATATGTTTGGATCCTTAACGAACAGTAAGCATTGCGAAAAAAAGTGAAGAAAAATATAAAATTAAATATTATGGCTGAAAAATTAGAGAACTCACTTAAACTCCTTGTATGTTACTCCGTAACAAGAACAAAAAAACTTTCTATATCCAAGCACAGCCGATAAAAAGTAAAGTTTAGTTCTAAAAAAAACTCAAGATATACCTTTGGCGTTGTTCTTAGCTCCAGATATACCACATTTTCAGAAGCAAAATCTTCGACAACCTGCACAGCCCAAACAAAAACACAGTCTTCTTTAGTAGTGCCGGTCACTCTTAACTAACTCAAATTTACAAAACTTAGAAAAACCCATACTTCTCTGGTGATCCTAGTTACTGTATTGTGATCAGTAGTAATGAGATGGATCAAATCAAACAACTTGAACACTTCGTCAATCGTACGATCATCTGAGTTTCAACAAAATTAGGGTTACGAATCCCATTAATTGAACTAATTATGTTCATCAGAGACACCAAGTACTGAAAAAGAGAATGTTGATTTTCTACTCTAATTCTGGGTTTTGTCATGAAAGAAACAAGAAACTAACTTAGAAATGACATACGTTTCAAGATAACACGTTCCACTTCTTCGAATTGAACGATTCCCTTGTCACCAAGAGACTTAGCAAGCTCTCTGTCAAATCAAAAGAAGAAGATAAGATAATACATCATATATAGAAGAAGATAGATAAAAAAAGAGTAGTAGAAGAAAGGTTACTGAAGAGTGGAGTCTCTAACGGAGCCATTAAGATGAGCATGAAGTTCAACTTTGGGCATCAACGTACACCACTCCATTTCTTTCTTTCTCTCTTTCTCTGGTGGAAAAGATGCGACTGTTAGTTGATATGTGTGGTGTATTTATTGAGAGGGAGAAAGAGTCATTGTGGTCGCATTTCTTCTATCTATTGAATTCTTTGCCATACCAACTCCATCCTCGTCTATATTTGGAGGGGAAGGCTATAGAAAATTAAAAAGGTTATTTTGTTATAAAATGGTAGAAACAAATTTGAGCCCGAACTCGTCTCTTTTCATGAAAGAGACGAGGTTTTTGAAAAAAAAAAACAGTATTTTTTTTTATTTTTATATATATATATATATAATTATTCAATAATAGGTTAAGCTGTTAAATTAATCACCACATTTAATAAAAATAGTTTGTTTGGTCATTTCTTTTAATAATGATTATTTTATAAATTTTAGTAAGAGGTGTAAATAATGGTTTCCATATTTTTAAAAATGCTAAATATTAAGTTTTTTTATAAAATCTTGTTACCATTTATTTAAGATAAAAAAATCTAATTTATTGCTAAAAATACAAATTATTAAGAAAAACCTATTCATAAATACTTTCTGAAGTATCTAATATCAACCTAGTATCCATGGAATAGTACAATGGATAAATAGACTCATTTAGATTTTATATCTGCATCCAAAAATCATAAAGTAAAGTAAACTAAGAGTCACTATAAACCTACGATTCAAAACCCCACAACCATTTTGAACAGATAGAACCTCCTCGTTTATCCGGCGAGCACTAACCGTCGATAATAACTCCGACAAGCGTTTTAAACCATAGGTGGCGAACAATTATTGACTAACGACTTCGAAATTGAAATGGCTACCACTGTTGATCGTCAAAAACGGCATTAAAGGTATGTCGTCAAAGTCGATAAGCGTCTTGTTCTTGTTATGTTCTTGGTTAGGGTTCTGTTAGTAGATCCTATTGATTCATGTGTTGTTCTTATTATGTTCTTGGTTAGGGTTCTTGTTATGTTCATTAGAGAAAAAGAATACAAAGAAATCTTGTGGCAAGAGGATATGATCCCTTTTTTCCATGATATGAAATTGTCTATAGGGCATGACACTGCTCAGAAGTATCGATCCTTACTTTAACAACTTTGTTGATGCGATGGTAGCCTGGATAGAAGCTTGTAATGGACTTAACACACTAGTAAAATAGGCATAATATGGATATCTGATCTTTGGACAAGTTTATTTATGTGATTTTTTGCTTTAGTTTTTTGTTTATGGATTTATGTTTTGGGTACTTCTCTAAGGTTTAAGTTTCTTGTCTGGCTTGGTTTTGTTCTCTTCTGTTGGTGATAATGTTGTTTTAAGAATAATGAACTAAAAATGTATGTTTGTTATAGTAATGAGTTAGTCTTTGTATCTCCAATCTCGCGTGTTATTATGTCTATTATAAAACTAACTAGTCATTATGGAAAATATGACAAAACAAGACAACATTATGAACATTTTGCATAAAGTATCTAAAATCTTAGAGTTATTACACAAAATACAATATATGGTACTTAATGCAACATCAATCTAGCATGGCCTATTTTACTCACAAATCACAAGACCAATCAAGCATTACATATTTTACTAACAAATCTCAAATGCAAGACCAATCTAGCATGATCTATTTTTCTCACAAATCACAAGATAACTCTAGCATGGTATAGTTTACTCACAAATCTCAAATGCAAGACCAATCTAGCATGATCTATTTTTCTCACAAATCGCAAGATCAATCTAGCATGGTATATTTTACTCACAAATCTCAAATGCAAGACCAATCTAACATCATCTATTTTACTCACAAATTACGAGACCAATCTAGCATCATCTATTTTGCTAACAAATTACGAGACCAATCTAGTGTGATATAGTTTACTCAAAAATCTTAATTGCAAGACCAATCTAGCATGACCTATTTTACTCACAAATCACAAGCCCAATCTAGCATGGTATAATTTACTCACAAATCACAACTACAAAGCTAGCATGGTATAGTTTACTCACAAATCTCAAATACAAGACCAATCTACCAGACCTATTTTACTCACAAATCGCAAGACCAATCTGGCATGGTATAACTTACTCCTAAATCTCAAATGCAAGACCAATCTAGCAAGATCTATTTTATTGACAAATCGCAAGACCAATCTAGTATGCTTTAGTTTACTTACAAATCTCAAATGCAAAACCAATCTAGCATGGTATGTTTTACTCATAAATCGCATGATCTATTTTACACATAAATTTCATCACCTATTTTAATAACAAATCTGAAATGCACGACCAATCTAGCATGACCAAGTTTACTCACAAATCGTAAGACCAACCAAGCATCACCTGTTTTACTCATAAATCTCAAGATCAATCTAGCATGATCTATTTTACTCACAAATCTTAAATGCAAGTCCAATCCAGCATGATTTATTTTACTTACAAATAACAAGACCGATCTAGTATTATATAGTTTACTAGCATGACCTATATTACTCACAAATCGCATGCCCAATCTAGCATGTTATAGTTTACTCACAAATCTCAAATGCAAGACCAATCTAGCATAACGTATTTTACTCAAAAATCGCAAGCACAATCTAGCATGGTATAGTTTACTCAAATTCATACAATTTTCTAAAAAATAGAGTTTTATTGACACTATAGATCATGTATAAGGAAGTTGGTTAAAAGTATGTCTTTATTTTTTTAAATCACCAAACCAACAAAAAAGGGAAATTCAAGTACATTAAACAGAAAAGGGAAAACCAAACTAATAAACTTGTCTACGTTAAGATCTAAATAGTGTCTTTGGTAACTAAAATATCAATAGGAATAGAAGAGAGAATTGTTGATCATTTTTTGGAGGCATTTGTCTCGAGTTTTGTTTTTAAGAGAACCGAGAAATCATCACTGACTTCGTGATCATCTTGCCACGGTTGAGTCACTTCCGACGGTTCCTCTTCGTCATCCGAATCTGACATTATCATTGTTATTAACGTATTACAAATACAATCAAGAAAAGTAACGTAGAAACGAGAACTATACATTCACATTAGACAAGTAAATCAACATTATTAGTTGTTATGATATCCACGTACCTGGCAACATGAGTGCCCTCGTCAACTGCACGTTTTGGGTGTATGTTTTAGTGACATCATAAGCTAATACACGTTTTTGGTGTATGTTATCACACTCCCGGTTGCTACATCCCAGTAAAAGACTAGTCTACACCGCCGCAAGAACATAGTTTCGAGTTATCACTGCAATTTATTAACACTTAATTTTTTAACATTGCAGTATAACACAACAAGGTTATTCCAATCCAGACAACTAGCTAAAATCAGAACAAATCACGCAAAAATATCAAGTTCACGCATAAATTTAGCCGATTTAGAGAGTTTAAATCGATTTATTAGCACATACAAATAATAAATACACTTATCTAATCCCGGGATTTGTAGAAAAACTAAGGGGTTGTTCGGTTCACAGCTTATAAGCTAAAAATGCAGTTTAAATATATAAATAACTTGGTCAGAAAGCGAGTAAAAACTAAAGTTTTAGCTTTTGATCTTTTTTGAAGCTGAAAAAAGATTACGAGTAGTTTTGCTAAGCTTAAAAATGATTAACACTTTTTGATTATAAGCTTAAGAACTTTAAAAAAAGCTTATATACACCAAACAACCGTTGATTATGATATGTAACAAAGCCTATTTACCGAGGATGGCTAGCAGTAACATCCCTAATCTCTTTTAAAGCCAATGGCTTACGCAAATGCACACTCCTCTCTAATATAAACTATTTATGACATTTAAACATAAAATATGATTCTGAATGATCAACAAATATTATCATGAGTCTTTTTTCATTGTATACAGTTCAAGGACATATCCCCAATGAAAAAATTACTCTAAGATAATATTTCTAAGCAGCAAGAGACGTAATATGGAATATTTACTAAGCAATAACTAGCATAATCAAGAAATTTGAGCAATTTGATCGAATTACAGATGCGTATTACTATAAAACAATTCAGGTGGCATGAGATTCTAACAGCGCTCCACAAAGATGGTAAAATACGATTGATTTAGAACAATTAAACTAAAAATATTACATTGTGTTATATATTATTCCAAATCGCATCAAATAATATATAACAATTGGCGGAAAAATAATTAAACCATTTTATGGATTTACCTAGAGAATAAACAGAAAACCAAGAACACTTACGGATTTGTATGTTGATATCCATATAGTATTCTCTTTTGTTCATTTGCGTTATTTAGCGATTCCGAGTTCTCCAGTGATTCCGTTTATGAAATTGAGAAACCTGCAGAATCAAATTAGAGAAGAAGGGCTATATTTGTTATGTGTCATATGTTCTCATTGTTGGAATGTATATATTATGAACTAACGTCATTCACATGCTTTTTTCAGCTAGGCGAGCTAAATTTCTCCCTGAGAAGATTTTTCATCCAATTTTTACTCTTCACTTGCTTACTCTTTCCAAACATTATGGCTTTGACACCGCAATCCCTCGACCATATTTTATTGATATTTGTCAGCTAGAAGATTTTCTCAAATCCGGCTTTTAGAGTTTTCTACCTTATAAGGATAAATACATGAACTTCTGTAATAAGGTTACCACTAGTGATATTACTTTGTTGTTGAAACCAAGACAATGTAAAACTTTGAGTATGAAGCTGTGTGATAGGTTTTCAAAAGCCTTTGATATGTACACCTTGATAACTATGTTTCCAGCTTGATTCTTCCTACCAATATAATGTATTAGTTCTTTTGCAATTAGAATATTTTCATGAATCGATCTGCCTTTTATATAAGCTCCGTGTACTTCAGAAATCATTTTAGGCAAGATAATAGATAGTCTATTGTTAAATAATTTTGTTAATCATGGAACAAAGGCTTATAAGTCTATATTGGTTCTAGTAGTAAGGGTTATCTACTTTAGGAATTAGACAAATCCAGTAGCCAAAATTTCCTTTTTAAATGTCTTGACCATTTATAAAGGATATCACAACTTTGCATAGATCTTGTTTAAATCCATCAACCTCTGTTGCTCCGGCCGAGTTTATGCTCTGAACGATACTCCACACTTCCTGTTCCGTAGGAAAAGCTAGTAAAAAACTGTAATCTATGGATGTCATTAAATATGTCATTGCTCATATATTCAGACTGATGTTCATCATTAGAATAAGAGGAAGTTTATAAAATATCTTTAAAATAAGCCATTGCTGATGATTTAATGGTTACTTCAGCTGAATATTATTTCTTGTTGAGCTTTATTCTTGCTATTCTTTATTTTATTCTCTTTCTTTTTGCATAATTGTGGTAGGTTTTAGTGTTTTTATCTCCATCCTAAATCCATTTTGAGCAGCATTTTGTGACCAAACTCATCTTCCATAGAGAGGGCATGAAGATGTTCAGTTGGGGCTCTAGATAGGGAGTGTTTATCCGATTTACTGTTAGAGCAGATGAATTTAACTTCCTTTGCCTTTACATTTTCTTCAGTTTGAATCACCTTGTCAAATAGATGACCAAAGTAGCTTGTGTTCTAATCCTCTAACACATTCTTCACCCTTCTTAATTTTTTCCTGAATACAAATAGAGGATAACCATTCATAGGTTCATTCCAGCTTGATTCTACAATATTTAAGAACTCCTTGTCCATTGTCCATGTATTTAAAAATTTGAATATTTTAATGTGATTGCTGATGAGTCCGAATTCAGCATGCTCCCCGGACACGGACAGATCAGTCCAAGGTCTCCAGACCGGACAGATCGGACATATCACATGGACCGGACAAATCACTTTGAACACTAAAACCATAGGACTGTTCGAACTATGACAAAAGTACTAAAAAACCTAAACACTTCTTGACTAAGCTACTTGCTCTCCTGCTTAGAGCTCATGGGTCTTTGAACATGACCCGGGTCCATTAAACATGACCCGAAAGCCCATAAGGGCCCAAACATCAGGGTATAAATACCCAACCACCTGCATTAACTATGAATAATGAGAATTAACTGCTACCAAGCTCCTTAATTATCTCTCTACTCTCTACTTTAAACACTTAAACACCCACATACTTCCTTAAAACACCAACTGAAATTACTAGCCTACCCTCAGGAGATTATTATCCACACCAAATTGGCGACCACAGTGGGAGCACGAAGGTGCCTGAATCAAGCATTCAAAATCAGCTAAGAAAATCTGTCCGTATGAATCCGGACAATCCAGAAGTACCACCAGCTCTGCTCGAAGTGGTGGGAGAGAACGATGAGTACACTATCGAAGAGCGTGATAGGATCAAAGGTGAGATAGAAGCTCTGAGGGCTGAAAAGGCCAAGCTGGGTGTGAAAGAAAAATCCAAAGCATCAGCTGCTCATCACACCGATAATCCCAGGGAGTATGAGTCTTTAAAGACTCATGTCAGCACTAAAAAGACTCATGCCAGTTCTAAAAAGTCTCACCGGTCTAAGCCAGTGGAGAGTTCTGACTCAAGCTCAGAGTCTTCTGATAGCTCTTCGGACAGTGATGGATTTGAAAAATCCTTATCCTCTAGAAGCGATGAGGGTCAAACTAGAAAGAAGCAAAGGCAGATCAAAAAATACTCAAGAAAAAGGGATAGACAAGGAAAGATGAAAAAACATATTGGGAAGGGATCATCTCATAGTCGGAAGCATGTGGACAAGATGCTGATGGATCCCTTCGCTTTTCACGATGAGCCAGGTATCTTTGCAACTCCCAATGAGGGTACCGTGTTTAGTCGTGGAAGGAATTGGAGGCAATCTCCATTGTCTTCTAAAATTCTGTCCGGAAACCTCCCCAAGAGGTTTGACAGCACCAAAATAGACAAGTACGATGGCAGTACTGATCCGAACAACCATCTGGAGCAATTTAAAAACTTCATGATGAACTTTGACGACGATGATAAACTACTTTGTAGGGCATTCTCCCAATCTTTTACGGGGAGCGCTCTGAAATGGTACAACAGCCTGCCTCAGGATTGTATTAAAGATTTTGATACGTTTTGGGTGGCCTTTCGAAGGCAGTTCGTAGGGAGTAAAGAGCTGAAGGGCAATGGAGACACAATAATCCATTGTGCCCAGGAACCAAATGAATCCTTGAAAGAATATATAAGTCGTTTTGTGAACACCAAGAATGGGTTAGCTGATTGATTCGAACAGGTGGCAATAGCATCCGTGAGGCAAGGTTTGAATCCAGGCAATCTAGCTGATTCAGTAACCAGGAAGAAGGCCATGACCTGGGGAGGGTTGCTGAATCAGGTTGGCAAACAAATAAACGTCGATGAAACAAAGAAAACCAGGATGCACAGGCAGGTGAGGTCTACCCCGGTGACACCAAATCCCAATCAGAATCAGTCCAGGAACAAAGCAAGAGAAACCGGACAGGGGCATGGTAGGGCAAAAGCTCAGTCTCAGCCAGCTGCTCCTGCTCAAAGTCAACAATCCAGAAACAAGAGAGGGCCATGGGTCCAACCGGAGTGGTTCGCAGAGTTAAAAGAAAGCGTGGCCACTATCTTTGATAAAACAAAGGATGAGGTGCATTACCGGAGACCGGCAACACTGTAGTCTCCCAGAGAGCATCACAACAACTCTTTTTGCCAATATCACAATGATATTGGTCATACCACCGATGACTGCATAGCATTGAAGCAGGAAGTTCAAAACTTGATTGAAAGGGGGAAGCTGGGAGCTTACGTTAAAAGAAGAGGAGGCAACAGGCCTGACAACACTCATCGGGTTGGTCCAAGTAATGCCGCTCCGGAGGGGGCCATGGTTATAGTTGAAAGGTTTGACGTGGAATCTGAGTACTTGGATCCCGATCCAACTCGGAACAGAGTGGATGCTATAGAGAAATGTTCTAGGTCGATCTCCGGGCTCATTAAGTTTTTCGAGTCGCTTACAATTTTCGGAGGGGACACTATGACAGCTCCTACTGCTTCTTCGAGGAAGAGGCATGTTCATACTTTGGCCTCCCAGCTAGAAGGAGGCATGACATCTTATCAGTCACCAAACTCATTTCCCTTCATTGTGTTTGATGAATATGATTTAAGAAACATTGATGTCCCTCATGAGGATGCTGTTGTCATGGGAGCATCTATAGGGGGCAATGACATAAGACGAATCTTGGTGGATACTGGAAGCTCAGCCAATATCCTTTTCCTAACCACTTAAAAGAAAATGAAAAATCCAGCTGTAATTCAGAATTCGGACAGGTCAATCGTGGGCTTCACAGGCAGCTCAGCAGATGTGATCGGGGAGTTCGAAGAGAAGGTGTTATTGGGCAAGGGCCCTTTCAAGAAAATGGTTAGAATACTCTTTATTGTGGTGGATTGTCCCACTTGCTATAATGCTATTATAGGGAGGTCTTGGCTCTCTAGGATGCATGCAGTGGCTTCAACAGTCCACCAATGCTTGAAGTATGCTGTTCAGGGGCAGGTTGGAGTTGTCCGGAGCAGCCAAAAGATTGCAAGAGAATGTTATGCCACTGCCTTGGCTCCTCGAACGCTGGGGGCAGTCCGTATTGATGAACAATAGCAGTTTGAGGGCCTTTCTGGGGGTGAGGGTGAAATTGATGACCCCAGAGAGACCCCCGGAGTGTTGATACCAGTTGAAGAGGTAGAAACGCACTGTTTGGAAGATGGCAAAAGTGTCAAGATAGGATCTAAAATTCCACCTATGCTGAAGAATGAGATGTTAAAGTTTTTGAAGAACCATCAGCATGTCTTTGCTTGGTGCAATGCTGATGTTACTAGAGTTCCATCAGAAGTAATATCACACCACCTATCCGTCCGGAGAGATGTAGCTCTAGTGGTTCAAAAAAGAAGAGATTTTTCCAAAGAAAAGGCTGATGTCATTGTGCAAGAGGTTGACAGGCTCACAAAGATGAGGCACATCAAAGAATCTCAATACCCTTTGTGGACTGCCAATCCTGTCTTGGTGAAAAAGAAGAATGTCAAGTGGCGCATGTGCATTGACTTCACAGACCTCAATAGAGCTTGCCCAAAAGACTTGTATCTGGTCCCCCGGATTGATCAGTTAGTAGACTCTACCTCTGGGAACAAGCTGCTTTCCTTTATGGATGCTTTCTCCGGATACAATCAGATTCGAGTAGATCCAAGGGATCAAGAGCATACCACATTTGTAACTGACATAGGGCTTCATTGCTACAAGGTGATGCCATTTGGTTTGAAAAATGCTGGGGCTACTTATCAGAGATTAGTCAACAAGGCATTTGCTGATCAAATTGGAAGAAATATGGAAGTATACATTGACGATATGATGGTGAAGAGTGTGGATGAGCAGTTGCACTTGTCCGATCTCCAAGAAACTTTTTCCAACTTGGTGAAAGTAAATTTGAAGTTAAACCCTGAAAAGTGTGTGTTCGGAGTGCAGTCCGGGAAGTTTCTGGGCTATATTATAAGTGAGCATGGAATACAACCTGATCCGGACCAGCTCAATGCTCTATTTCAAATGGAGCCTCCTCAAAACATCAAAGAAGTACAGCAGTTAACGGGGAGGTTAGCTGCCTTAAACAGATTTATCTCAAGGTCTTCGGACAGGTGTGCTCCTTTCTTTCAAACTTCGAAGGGTGCAAAGGGCTTTGATTGGACCCCGCAGTGTGATGAGGCTTTCAATGAGATCAAGAAACACATGTCTTCCCCCAAAACTTTGTTCAAGCCAGTCGATGGGGAGACTCTCTTTGTATACTTGGCAGTTTCAAGTTGTGCCATCAGTGCTGTGCTGGTAAGAGAGGTCGATAGTCATCCCCATCCAGTGTACTACATTAGCAAAAGCTTGATAGATGCAGAGAAGCGTTACTTAAAACTGGAAAAATTGGCATTAGCCCTGGTAATAGCTGCAAGGAAGATGAGGCCTTATTTCCAGGCTCATCCTATCATCGTCCGGACCTCATTTCCCCTAAAGAATGTCCTTCAAAAAGTAGATATTTCAAGCAGAATGACTAAGTAGTCAGTAGAGTTGGGGGACTTTGACATAGACTTTGCTCCCCGAACAGCAGTCAAAGCCCAAGCTGTGGCTGATTTTCTGGTCGAATTCCACTCTGACAGGGATTCGGAGCAAGCTACTGATATAAAAGATAAAAAAGTATGGGTCATCCAAACAGATGGTGGATCTAGCACAATGGGATGTGGTGCAGGGGTATGCTTAACTTCCCCATATGGAGACAAAATGTACCAGGATATTTGTTTTGCTTTCAGGGCATCTAATAACGAGTCCGAATATGAAGCAGCTATAGCTGGGCTAAAATTAGCCTACATCTGTGGGGCTAAGAGGGTCAAGCTGCTAAGCGACTCCCAACTGATTATCCACCATGCCCAAGGCCAGTCTGAGGCTAAGAAGGAGCAACTTGTGAAATATTTACTCCTCCTAAAAAATGAAGCGCTTAAGTTTAAAAGTGTTGTCTATGAACACATTCCCCGGGTAGAAAATGAGCTAGCAGACTCACTAGCAACCATAGCCTATACGGAGTCATACCCATGGATCCATGTGCTTGAAAGCCCCTCCATCCAACTTTGTAAGGGTAAAGAAGAGGAAATTTTTGAAATACAAGTGAAACAACCTCAAGACTGGAGGTTTCCTCTCATACAATATCTCTCCGATGGTGTTGTGCCTCCGGATAAGTCACTAGCCAGAACATTGAAACACAAGGCTCGTAGTTTCATCATATTGAGAGAAGTGTTATACAAGAAATCTTACAGTAAACCTCTCCTGCGCTTTTTGGGGGATGAAGAATCACAAATGGTCCTCTCCGAATTGCATGATGGTGAGGGATCAGCCCATTGTGGGTTTAGAGCCTTAACAAGAAGAGTTTTACTCTCCGGTTACTATTGGCCATCAATCATGAAAGATACTAAGGAATTGGTGAGGAGGTGTGACCCATGCCAGAGGTACAGCAATGAAATTCATGTACCAGCCATTCCCTTAGAATCAATTTCTGAGCCTATTCTTTTTGCTCGATGGGGATTGGATTTAGTAGGGCCTCTCCCTGTGGCGTCCGGAGGGCGCAAAACTATAATTGTGGCCATTGACTACTTCTCGAAGTGGATAGAAGCAGCCCCTCTAGCAGGGACAACATCAAAAGCTGTCATAAAATTCATTCTATCCAACATATGTTGCAGATTTGGTGTCCCACAGAAAATAACAACAGACAATGGGCCACAGTTCGACAATAGAGAAATGGAGAGCTTCTGTGCCTCAAGGGGTATACAGCATTGTTTTTCTTCACCTTTCCACCCACAAGCAAATGGGCAGGTTGAAGTGGCTAATAGAACTATACTGTCCGGCTTAAAGAAGAATTTGGAAAGGGCTGCTGGGAAGTGGCCTAGTTATTTACAAGAGGTCTTGTGGGCCTACCGGGCAACACCTGGGGCTGCAACACAAGAATCACCCTTTACCTTGGTTTATGGGATGGATGCAGTAGCTCCCATAGAAGCAACTCTCCCCTCTTTTCGTGTTCACAACTTCTCCGAACATGCTAATGAGATGGCAATCATAGGTCAACTTGATTTAATAGAAGAAAGACGAGTTAAAGCTCACCTTAGAGTTGCACATTATCAAGGCTTGATGAGGAGCAGGTTTGCTTCCAAAGTCAAAAGAAGAGATTTCCAACCAGGGGACAAAGTATTAAGGAAGGTCTTCTTACACACTAAAGAAAAGCTCTTCGGAAAGCTGGCCCCAACCTGGGAAGGTCCATATATAGTTGTTGAAAGAATCAAGCCTGGAACTTATTGGTTGGAAGATAAAGATGGCAGAATTCTAACCCATCCTTGGAATATTGAGCATCTCCGGATGTACTTGGAATAGCACTTGTGTAAATATTTACTTGTTTAAACATCCATGTAAATATTTGGGGGCATACTCTTTCCTCCCCGGTGGCACAGAGAGGTTTTAATGAGGTGTCCGGGCTGTTAGATAAAATTTGATGCCTTCTTAAAAATTTTCTAAGTGTTTTTTAAAGTTTTGTCCCTTGTCATACTATCCGGACTGAAATATCTAAGGGCTATTTAAACTCTAGCCGGAGAATTTAAATACTCTCACAATGCAACAACTAAAGGCTACTTAAACTCTGGCTATCAAAATTAAAATGAACAATGAAAGAAGATGATAGTTGCACAAAACAGAGATATTCATTGAATGAAATAACTTAAACTTGCCTTGGCCTTCCAAGGACTTTTAAATAGTTAAGATACAACACAAAAAACCTGACCGGTCGAGCACCGGACACCATTATAAAAAAGAGTGCCTTGGCCTTCCAAGGACTTTAGTCTGAATAAAAAATAAACAAAGTAAATCATAAGTTAAGGTTGAGCCTTTGAAGATGGCTCACCTTCATACACCTTCTTGCCTTTGAAGTCACATTTCCCTTCGTCTACCTTCTTGCCTTTGGGATCGTCTTTCTCTTCATCAGGGCTCTCCCCGGTATGCTCTTCATCATCGGATGAGGACGCACTGGAGACTCCATCCTGATCCTCATCGGCCATTGTATGATATGGAAGGTCATCATCGTCTAAATAACGCCACAAGTCCCCTAGGTTCCTCTTCAGATATTTTTTATGAAAGAGTATAACCATGTCGGACATCACTTTCTCAATCAATAGCTCTTCACTTTTAATCATCTGGTTGGCATAAGCATTGACCTTGGCTTGGATCGTAGCCTCTTGATCCCTGAGCAACGTATTTTTCTCTTCGGCAGCCTTGGACACTGCATTCTCAAGGGCAATCTTATCAGTAGTTAGGTTGGTGATGATTTTGTCCTTTGCCTTGGTCTCCTTTTTTGAGGCAGTAAGGTCTTTCTCCACTCCGGACAGCTTTTCCCGGAGGTCTCTGATGGTTTCCTCTAGAGTAGCAACTTTTGTGTCGCTTTCCTCCTGATTCTTCTTCAACTCCTCATTTGCTTCCTTTAACATGTCAGCATTGGCAGTAGCAGTGCAAAGGTCTTCGGACAGCTTTTCCTTCTCAGACTTAAGGTCTTTGATGGTGTCTGCTTGACTCCGAACTTGTCTCTCCAGTGTAAGTACCGGCTGCACATTGCTTAGCAAGGAGTGGGCTATGGTGTCCTTTTCACTAGAGACGATGAAAGTCTTACCATTGAAGTTGACAGTGTTAGAGCTGCTCGGAGGAATGTAAGGCCCTGCGAAGTCATCTCTGGGGAGGTTGAGGAAGTATTCGCCAAGTTCACCAAGACCGGTGATGTCTACTTCATCAATGCTAAGCTCTCCTCCCTCAACTTCATCAGTATGAAAGTCCCTTGGGATCTCTTCAGCATGTGTTGGGTCAGAAGGGTCAGCCTGAACAGAAGGCTCCGGATCCCGGAGAGCAAGCTCATCTCCCTTAGCAGTCTTTTTCTTCTTAGCTGCTCGGTCTGCCCCTTCACTCCTCTGTTTGCGATTCCTCTTGGAAGCCCTTGGAGATTTTGGGAGGTCTGCTTCCTGCCTTTCGGTTTCTTGCTCCACTACCTGCAAAAGAGCAGCATCAATTTGGCTCTGAGCCGGCCCCTCCGGGTCTGTTGGAGCATCCTTCTCAGCATCAGCAGGATTAGCATTGCTCACCACCTTTTTGTCTTTCTTCTTGCCCTTCATTTTGCTTGGGGTTTTGGCCCGGCCTGGCAAGAAGAGTGTCCCATCTGCTTCATGGGACCTCTTGAGCACTGTGTCCGGAGAAGGTTGGGTGGTGAGCTCCTCCCAAGTCAGGTCTCTCCGACCTGTGGTGTTCCACAGATGAGACCTTGCCAGTTTTCCACTAGTGAAGGCATTGTGGAATCGGTTCCCCCAGTTCTCTGCGGCCCATGCATTGATTTTGCCACAAGTGACCTGTCCGGCCTTCAAGTAATCACCGAACTCCTTAGGCAGTTCTGTTAAAGACAAAAGAAAGATCAATTAATTTAAATCAACTATGAGAAGGAAGAAGTAGACAAAGATTTAAAGTGGGAAACTTACGGTCACTCCTCCACCTGCTTCTGAGAGGCTTGGGTTCACTCCGGACTTGATCTTCTGTCCGTTTTCCCAAGCGCCACTGACAAACAAAAACTGGCTCCTCCATTTGCTTTCAGACTCCAACAGATCATCAACGGCTTTGAGATCATTCCCCATATTGAAGTGGTAGAAGGGGAATTGGTGATGTTTGCAAAGATTGGCCACTGCTGCAAATTCTTCCATAGGAAGAGGGATCCCGGACAGCCTTGATGCCATGATGCATGACATCAGAGTATACCAGCCGTTGGGGCTCAGCTGGCTCGGACAGAGTTTGACCAGATGAAAATATCTGACAATCTCTGGGTCCAATGGGAATCTGAGTCCCCAATTAAATAGCTCTGTGAAGATGACTATTTCATTCAGCTTGCAGTCCATAGGAGTTTCAGGATCTATGGGAATCCTTATCTTCACATTTTCTGGGATCCCCCATTTTATGCTCATTCGACCTAGTTCACCCGTGTGGATGAAAGCATACTTGGTCTTCTGTAAGGCCAAGAGATATTTAAGTTCGACCCTGTGAAAACAAGGCCCTACCTTCCCTTCGAGACACTCCGGCAGCTCCGGGTGCCTCAAGCATAGTTTTTCTTTGCCCTTATCTTATTTGGCAGCATCAGTGTTACTAGTCTGACCGGATGGCTCAGACTCAAAAGGGACTTCTTCAACAGAGTCCTCCATTCTTTCCTCCATGATCGTAGGAGGAATATCAGTGGCCCGGGGAGAATTCAAACATGGCTCAGCATGGCTTCCGGACTGCTGGTTTTCTGTGTTTTCTTGACTTCTAGTCTCAGGCTGGGGCTCTGAGGCAGAAGTCTCTCTTTGGAGTGCTGGGCTGCTAGCCTCCGGACCGGGTAGTCTTTCCCGGGGAGCTCTGATAGGCACTCCAGACCCAGAACTGCTATTTTTTGCCCCCGATTTTGAGGGAGTGTTCTTGGAGGCTTGCCCCTTAACCAGCCGGCTTGTCCTCTTAACAACCAGTTTCTCCGGAGAGTGCTCTGTGTTTGATCCCATTGCAAGAAAAGGAGAAGGTTTCCTAAAACTTGTGACTGTAACTCCTGGCTCGACAGTAGGCACTGACTCCTGAACTGAGGAACCAGAGACTATGGGGGAGAGAGTGGATTGAAATAGTTTTTTGGGCTTAGTACCTTTAGAAGAGGACGAGCCTCGATCTGACTCTGTAGCAGAGGAGATTGGTCTGTCGACAGGCGAGGTAGGTAACCCTGCTGCGATTCGTCTTTCCTTCTCGACTTTTTGTGCTTTCTCCAACTCAGAAAGGTTGAGCCACCCGCCTTTGATCAATGCAGTCCTTGCTGTAAACATAAACTACCAAGAAAATCTTTGCTTTAGAGAGAGAAAGCTCTAAGTAAATATGCAGAGTAAATATGAAAGAGATAGTAAAACAGTAGAAAGTGAGTCTGAATTTATAGTAAATCTGAAAAAGCAGTTGATTCCTAGGAGAATTCGAAAAGTTTGGCAATGATTAAAAGACGGCGCTGATGTCACCATGTGTAATTAAAGAGGTTGCTTTTCGAAGAAGGTGGGTTCGAAATTCAAGGTGAAAAAAACGGCTAAAGCAACCAATCAGAGTGTGACACGTGTCCCACGAACTCTAGCAAAAACCGTTTTGAATTCGTGAAGCTTTATCTGTCCGGGTAAACCCATAGACCTGTCCGGATTGAAAACTACTTCTGACGTCGGACTGTTTTTCAGGTCTCTGACAAGATTACTTGCTCAAACACCTAAAAAAGGGGCTCCTGATGAGTCCGAATTCAGCATGCTCCCCGGACACGGACAGATCAGTCCAAGGTCTCCGGACCGGACAGATCGGACAGATCACATGGACCGGACAGATCACTTTGAACACTAAAACCATAGGACTGTTCGAACTATGATAAAAGTACTAAAAAACCTAAACCCTTCTTGACTAAGCTACTTTCTCTCCTGCTTAGAGCTCATGGGTCTTTGAACATGACCTGGGTCCATTAAACATGACCCGAAAGCCCATAAGGGCCCATACATCAGGGTATAAATACCCAACCACCTGCATTAACTATGAATAATGAGAATCAACTGCTACCAAGCTGCTTAATTATCTCTCTACTCTCTACTCTAAACACTTAAACACCCACATACTTCCTTAAAACACCAACTGAAATTACTAGCCTACCCTCAGACGATTATTATCCACACCAGTTGCTTCTGTCTTTAATGATTGATACGCATAATAGTGTGTGATCTGAGCATGTACGGGCCATGTGCTCCACCTTACTTTCAACAAAGTTATCTGCATATTCCTAATTGAATAACACTCGATTTAAGCGTTTCCATTTTGTTTTGTTGGTCCACGTGAACTTCGTACCTGAAAAACCGTATCTTCTAAAAACAGTCTTTAATTAGATCATTAAAGTCATTACAACTCTGGTAGCAGTAATTAATACAACCGTTTTGCTCAGATGGGGAGGTTATGGAGTTAAAATCACCCAGTAGTAACCATTATTTATTAGTCTGAGCAATGCTGCATATTGTGTTCCATAAATCTATTTTGTTTACTCTTTGCCATTTTGCTTACGCACAAGTCAATGAGAAAGTTCTGTCTAGCATAGGGTGTTTGATGTTGATGTGTATACATTGGTGACAAATATTTAGTATATTGATCATTAGATCATCATCATTCCAAAGTAACCAAACTTTATTGGAAATGTTTGAAAAATTATTTGGAAGCTTATTTTTTTGTATACATAGGCTCTTGGATGCACATAAATATTATCTTCTCTTTTGTAATAATTGACTTCAGTCTTCTGACATAAATTTTATTTTCAGTTCCTCTTATATTCCAACATAAGGCTTTGATAATTTGGGACTTGTAAAAGAAGCTCTCCTTATCTCTTTAAACTGAAAAAGATTTTATCACTAAAGGTTTGTTTCTTTTGTTTAATCTTGCTAGTTTCAATTTTCTGTCCAGTAACTTTTGGAAAGTTGGATCAACCTCTCTCTATCTCAGGGTTGGAGTAAGAGGGAGATTACCTGTGTTGTCCTTGTTTGGTGTTAGGTAGCCAGTTGAAGGAGATTCAGAATCCTCATGTTGAAGAAGATTGTAATCATCATCCAAGGATTTAATTGCTTTAATTATTTTCCCATCCTCATTGTCTTCTATTGTTGCTCTTTTCCCACTTGTGTTTCGGGTATTCGTGCATCTTTTTGTCTTGTTTGATTGTTTAGAGAACTATCCTTTCTGCTGGTTTCATCAGAATTAAGTCCCTCTGTTCTTTTGCTGATCTTTTTCACGGGGTTAACTATTATTGCTTTAATTTAGTTTGGTATCTTTGCTTTGTCTTCCTCTTGGATATGTTGTGGTGTTTTAGGTAAAGGGGTAGTTGTATTCTGGTCTCTATGCTTAATTGATTACTCATAATCAATCTTGAGTTTTTTGGAGGATGATTTGTCATGACGTACACGTAAACATTGACGATAGTATTTAGTAACATTTTGTAACTTAAATGAATCGAGACACCATTATTATTTCCAAAGCCTAACCACACATCATGTTGTAGTTTCCTAGAGATATCAATCTCCACCCACGCATAACATACATGTATAGTGCTTTGTTTTTAGATGTGATCCAAGATTTTATTGGAGACTCAACTTCAGACGCAATTGAATGTACAATGTCTCCATTATACAAGTGTTCAAGTAGTCGTTCAATTCTTATCCAAATAGGTACACTAGGACATTCCTTTTTTGGGCTGAATGAAGGCTGCCATTTGAGTATACACATCGAGTATTGACCCACTGCCCATATCCCACGAAACCAGATATTGCTTATGTCTTCTTTTAGTGAGAATTCTAGGAACAAATGCTTTGAGTCCCAATTTGTGTATGAAAAGTCACCTTCGAACCTTCTCTCTTCAAAGAATTTATCCAATACTTGTTTTATTTGGAAGATATTTTGAACTTTTCTCAATTAACATATAGGTTGAAGGTTATTGAAGAATCTCATTTATACTCTCATCAAACTGTAGGTCGATATGACATTCTTTATGAGTTGTGTATAATAGTTTATATTTTGCAATATTTTCAGGTTGGGAGGCTGCTTCGAAGTATGATTTTGATGAATATTAATGTGTCTTTCTTTTGGAATTTGTTGTTGACAATCGGTTGATTTCCTTTGCAAGTTGAGTTGCGAAAAATCTTAGTAATTGCTAGCCAAAAAACTATTTCTCGAAAGAAAAGTAAGTTATCTATGAATTATCTTTTTCCTAATTTAATTTCAGTCATAATTATAGTTAACGATTTCTTTTATTATAATTAATAATTTTACTATGTTCGGTTAATTTTGTTTTAATATTTTAGATAATTAATTGATTGTGTTTCAAATATAATTAAATATTTATTAAAAATAATGCATATACTTAATACATATTAAAAGGTTATACATGATTTAAAACTATCTATACATTTTATTAATACTTATATATATATATAGTTTTTATATATTAATTTAGTGAATTTAAAATGCACCAATATCAATATTAGGTGCAATAAATATTTTTTATTATCTATATTTTATGGTTCTATTTTAGACAAATATTTCTGGAAGGAAACAATACATATTTATATTAAAATATAATAGATAATAGTATTATATATATATAAATATATTTATTATATAGAACTATATATATAGTTATCTATGAATATAAACGTGTTCTTGATAATTCTCTATTTTTTTAAAAAGTTTTATTGTTATGTTTTTATATTAATTCTTTTATTTGACCTATTCTCTTATGTTATATCTATCATATGTATGAATATTCCGAATACCCAACGAGTTCTGAATTATTTTATCAATTACTTTGCCTACCTCTTTTTGAGATATATGACCTAAATGCTTTTGAATATAAATGTATTTATTGTCCTATTATTTTAATTTAGTTTTGTGTATGATACAAAAATATTGATAACATCATTGCAAAATTTATTAACTCCAATCTTTTGTGGAGGCGGTGTAAGTCAATGCGCTACACAATTAATTTATTTTACAAACTCTTTATACATTAATGATCATACTCATTAAAAATGTTTTATTTTATTATTAAATCTGGTTTAGTTTGTTAGTATTTATTTATGTTACTCACTTTAACATGAATTACAATAAGAAAACTGATGGTAACACTTTTTTGAATTGTTTTTATGATTTTGTGATTTTCGTAACACTTCTAAACACAAAATGGTTGTATATTTCATGTAATAATTTTAAGATATAATGGTATATAACTTGGGTTGTTATGATTTACTAATGTTACTTTTAACAATAATAATAGTTAAATGATTAATAGTAATAGCTGTGTTAACTGTTTTTAAGTTATTTATGATTTATGTAACACTTCTAAACACAAAATCGCTGTATGTTTGCTATATTAATTCAAAAATATAATTATATCTGACTTGGTTTGTTATGGTTTATTGAAGTTATTCGCTTTTAACATGAATAATAGTAGCATGATTACTAGTAACATGCAAAGTAATAGGAATAAAAGTAATCATATTATTCGAGTTTACCATACCTTTACATGACCCAATACAAACAAGAATATTGTAAAACTCATAACAACCACTGAATTGTCAACTATTGATACAACAAAAGCAATTGAAACTCAGACATCGAGTAATCTAAAAGAAATGTAAAAATTCAATAAGATTCATCCTGTAAACGGAAACCTTCGATCAACTAATTCATAATTGAAAACTTAATTGAGAATGTGATATACTTCTCACTATCATACGAACATAGTAAATAGCGTAAATAATCAATACAAAAACGTAAATAAGATATTTAAAACATATGAATAGAGTTATATTTAAAATAAAAATCTAAATTTAATTATATTGTATTCACATTTTTAAAATTTTATCCGTAAATTTATTCTTGACAAACAAATCAACTTTTCAACCCCATAGTATCTATAAAAAAACTATCCGGTCTTTTCAAGTTGAATTAAACCATAAATGAGACTCAACGGAATGAGAATGAGAATAAAAAAAATATTGATCCACGATAAAGTAGTGATCTACTATATTACATTCACAGCTTACGGTATACAATAACAAAAAAAATCTAGTTTCATTTAACAAAGCACTAATAAGATCCAAATATTATAAAGTTCTTACAAGAGAATAATATAACTAGTTTAATCTTTATAGCAATACTAATCTCCAAATATGACTTCCATTCACCACATGCACCAAATCCATTTGTATGATATAAATTTAAGTGTCTTCTTCACGTACATGAAACATGATGTAGTGTGGCTAAAAATAAACTCGTCATGTGTCGAGAGGGATATAACACAAAATTATTAAAAGAAACAATTGAATAAGCTTATATTTATATGTTTTTTTGGTATAAAAACGTTAAATTAATGGAAAAATTTATAGAGTTATTAGGTGGCTCAGGGCCATATTACATTGTAGATTGATTATATTCTAATAGGGAGATTTTCTAATTTGAAGAGGGTGTTACAAGTATTACAAAGGGAGAGAGATACTAGTGTTATATAATCTATATCTTGTGTCTGAAAGGATTACAAAAACAGTGCTAGAGCCCAGGGAGTGGTTGTTGTTGAAGATTCTCTCATTACGCTCTCGCAGATGTGGTAGACCGTAGTGTAGAAATCCATACGCCAGATATGGGTCTTGGGGTTTGAGGCGGGCCATTTACAGGCCTCAGATATCCAAAAGCTCCAGGAGGAGGGTTGAGCTGGAAAACAGAGCTTGGTGCAGATGTATACCCAGATGGAAGTTGCATAGGGACAAGAGACCATGATGTGGTCAACTGTTTCTGGCAAAGCTGAGCAGAGGGTGCAATCCGGGAGGGGGGGAGTCTAAACCCCAGCTGATGAGCTTGTCACGAGTGGATAGTTTATTTTGAATGGACAGCCAAGAGATGAAAAAATGTCTAGGGATTGAGTATTTATTCCAGATGAGGGAACTCCATATGACTTTCGTCCTAGTAGGGCGTATTGCCGAGTAAGTACTACTGATGGTGAATTGGGGTTTGGATTTGTTGGATTTGTTGGAAATCTAAAGAAAATGTACTTTTTGGCAGCCTTTCACTCCGAGAGCAAAAGGTCACAGTCATATGGGTTGGAGGCTAGGTCAATTTGGGCTTGGGCTAAAGCGGATTGGGCATTATCCACTCTAAGGCTGATGTCACTGAATTTTCTTTTATTAAGAGAGTCAAGGATGGGGGCCAGTCTCACAAGCTTCGAAACAATGGCTCTCATGGGGTGGAGGGAGCAAGGGAGAGCCCAACTAGTATAGACCATCTCCACGAAGCTAGGGTGACGAGTCCACATGCTAAAGAATTTAAATGGTGTGGGATTGGGGATATAAGGGGCGGTGAGGTAGAGGATAATCGGGGTATGGTCAGAAGTGCGGGGGTAGGGGATCAAGGTGGGCGAAAGAATTGGGGAAGTAACTTTCTCAGATGTCATTGACAAGGGCTCTATCGATCCTGGAAGATATGGGGTTGTCAGGCTGGTGGTTAAAACAAGAAAATTGGAAACCTGAGGTACGAAGCTCCTCAAGGTTGCAATTCCGACATCAATCGTTAAACACAGGGATCGAGTTGTTCCATCGAGAGCAATTGGAGGTTCTCTCATGAGGACTACATATGATGTTAAAATTCCCAAGTACAACCCAAGGAGACGGGGAGGTGGAATGGGCTATGGAGTTAAGGTCTTTCCAAAGGGGAAGGCGGTCAGGAGGGTCGTTGAAGCCATAAATTGTGGTGGCTTAAAAGCTAGTATTATGGGAAATTCAGTTTATTTTGGTGTGGATGAGTTGCGGGGATGATCTGAGGATAGTTATCTTGAAAACACTAGGGCTCCAAGCAATGCAAATGCGACCATAGTGATGGTCCAGGTGGTTGGTGCAGAAGTCTCACCAGGGAAGCATGGTGTTGATAATGGGCGTAATGTTAGTGGAATTAACCTTAGTTTCTAGCGGGAAAAAAATATGCTGCTAGAAAAAACAAAATCCCGAACGTCCTTTTGACGAACATGATCATTTAGGCCTCTAATGTTCCAGCAAGCTAATCTTATTGATAAGAGTTCTAGCAAAATATTAAAGACAGAAAAGAGCTAAATATTATGGGGGACAACCCCATACATACTAGGTGAAGTCTTCGCAGGTCCAAGGTCAACGCGCGGGGATGTGATTTCAGTCGGGGAAGCTTCCCTGTCCGGTGGACCTCTCTGGCCGGCAGCAGAGCTGTTGTTGGCAATGACTTGACTCTTGGTCCACCCATGTCCGGTGGCCAGTTGGTGCAGGCTGGTGTAGTTGGACAGAGGATAAGAATCGCTTCCACTGGAGTCAGAGAGCGTGATTGCAGGGCGGTCGACCATTGGTTCCTTTCCTAGGCGTCTGGCTGGTTGGGTCTGGGCACCGGTGGGGTTAGGGCAGCCTGCTGCAGCATGGCCAAATAAGGTGCATTTTGTACAGATCTTGGGGAGGCCCTCAAAGTCGATCTGTATTACGTACTTTTTTTCCCAAGCAACCAGTGGTGATGGATGTTAGGTAGGAGGCCGCTGTATGCATGATGATGTAGATTCTGGCGTAGTTGAGACAGGATCAGTTGGCTGTCTGGACATATATCGGGGTTTCCTAGAGCGCTGCCCAAGATGCTTAGACCCTTTACAGTCCACAACTCATGAGGCATACCATGAAATTTTACCCAAAGAGGGATCTCCTTGAGAGCTTCCTTTCCAGTGTTTCTATCGGGGCCCAATGCTTAAAGAAGACTGAATGACTGTTGAAGAACCAGGGGGCGCGCTCCAGAACCTCAGTGGCATTGTTCGCAGTGGAGAAATGGAAGAAGTAATGGCCAGAGGGTGTAGGTTTACATTCATGGAGTCCAAGGGTTCCCCAAATTTGGTTAGCAAGGGACTGTATGTGCGATGTGTCTCTTCTTTTGGAGATGAAGTAGCCAGATAGGCATGTGTTCCAGTCGTCTTTGTCGCCAGAGAGGGCATCATCGGGGAACAGCAAGATGTCATTCTCAAAGGTAAGGTCGTCAGTCTTTTTCAGGTCCATATGGGGCTTCAGGTCAGATTCAGTGGAAACAACATTGGCCCAAGATTTGTAAATAGGGGTAGGGTGATGTATATTCACGAGAGAGGCCGATTTATTTACAAGGTGGAGGGGGGGATGGAATTGTTAGTGGGTGGACGCGCATAGGGGTGGTGTTGGAGGGAGGATGGTCTTATACCCAGGGGTCTGAAGGCTTTGGATTGTCTGGAGATAGCGTATCCCTTAGTGTTCCGTCCCGGGAATGATTCAGGGAAGCTAGCAGACAAAGGGATAGGGTTGAGACGTGGTTGGGCAGTTTCTGTGTGGCAAGACGTGTGAATCACGGTAGAAGGGAGACTGGTTAAGCACCGTGATAGCAAGGGCTGTTTGGCTAAATGGGAAGCTTTGTAGGGTTTGTATGCCAGTGGTGAGGATGTTTGTTGGGGATAGTGACTCAAGGTATACATGGTTAGCAAGGCTAGGGTTTGCGAGGCTAGGGTTGGCATGCATGGGGTTCTTTTGGGTTATTGAGTTGAGGACAGTTATGGTAGTTAGGGTTTTGAGTTTGCATGGAAGTTTGGAGGTTGAGGGCAGTTGGAGTAGCAGTTTTAGGAATATTTGACGTATTTTTGGCGGTTGGAGAGGAGGAAGAAGGAACGGTGTAGGCAAAAGCAGGTGAATTTGAAGGAAAGAGAGAGAGACTCAGAGATACCTTGCATGTTGTGTAAACCAGGGATCAGGGCTGTTCTACTCCCATGATGCATGCCAGATTTAGAGGTGGAACCTTGAGAGGCATTGACGGATGATACATTAACTGGAGGGTCAGGCGACTAGATATAAGTCATGGCGGTCAAAAGGCGTTCATTGCGGTCGAGGATGCTTTGGAGTTGAGCTTCCTGGGAGCGAGTGTCGGAGAACTCTGAGGGATCTTCGTTATCAGAGATAACATGCGTAAAAGGTTTAGAGGATGGGGGAGATAGAGATAGAGGGGATATATCCATCTCTTTGCTGATTTCATCAAGGGCCGCCGCGTGGGACTTAGAGAGGGCGGTAGATGTGGCATGCATGACGGGGGGAGGAGTTGTGTGAACTCACAAGGAAAGCCCCAACATTCATGAGCAGCGGGAATGGGAGGCAGTGGGAGGAGAAGAGGTTTTAGTTTCAAGAGAGAGGGAGGTGTTAGGGCTGCTAGAGCGGGAGGAGTCGGATGAGGAAGGTGAGGTGATAACTTTTTTCTGGTCTTTGAAATGTGGGGTGATTTGCGGTTAGGAGACAGAGAGGTGGAGTTTCGTTTGTGGGATCTTTGGGTTCTCATTTCAACCATAGTTGGAGTTAGGGAGGTTGAAAGGTTTCTGGAGAGAGCCTTTAATGAGGGAGGGGGAGACGGAGAGGTGGGAGCAAGCGAAGGGTTATGACTTTGTTTATAGTCAGTAAGAGGAAGAGTAAGGGGCGGTGTGTAGGCTTTAGGACAAAGGTGGTTGCGGGTAGAGAAAATGGTTCCGTGTAATGCGAGAGTTAGCATTAAATGGGGCATTAAAGAGGGAAGGGGTTGATTGCCTGTAGGAGAGAGGAGAGAATGGCTGCAATTCGAATTTTCGAATGCACCACTAGGAGAAGAGTATATTATGTACCTAGGGACCTGGGCGTCATTAATGTCGCGCTTGCCAAGGTCAACAAGAGATAGAAGATGTAGTAGTGGTGACCATTCCTAATGGCAGTAGACTCAAGCGATTCTGATTTCCAAGGTTAAGAGTAAAAGTTAGGGGACCGATTGATTGGTGTGATGATTTTCGTGGCTTTCCTTACAGGGTGGTTGAAGGGTGGAGCAACGGCGGAGGCGATGATGAGTGAATGAGAGAGGGAAGAGAGATGCTGACTAGTAGAGTCGAGAGGCATTAATGCCTTAGGAGGGTCGAGCAGGGTAAGATTAGTAGCTCTCTGCGGCTTCCAGGCTATAAACAATTTGCTGGAGAGAGGATTAACGAGGGAGCACGTGGAGGATCTTCTCCATGTAGACAAGATTTGGTACAAAGGAGATTCATTAAAGGAGAAAGAGGAGTTGCGGCCATTAATGACGGAAGCTTCATTAATTGAGGTTTCTGGGAGTTTTACCGAAGGACTTTTTTTAGAAAATGAAATTTCCCCATTGCAGGTAGTGAGTACTTGCAATGGGAAAGCAACCAAGAACGAGTTTGATGTCAGGATTACAAGGGGATTGGTGGTGGATCGATCGGGGAAGAGGATGCAGTTCTAGAGAGCATTTTCTCTCTTAAAACTAGCCGTTATGGATTGAAATTTATCCAAACGCCTTTATTTATATGTTGTACAGATGTTTTTAACAATAATGATATAGTCTCATCCTCATACATTTTTTGAACTCATTTCATTCTCTTAAAAGATTCAATATCAATAATTTACGCAAAAACCATACCTATCATGTTTTATTTGTTAATCTGCATATAATTTTACTAACTTAAAAAAAAACTTGAAGAAAGCACAAACCTCAATAGAAGGATATTTTCTTTAGAACATTGGCATGTACAATCATGAAAATATAAATATTAGAAGACAGTTTTATCTACCAAAATACTAATTTAAATTCTATTAAGTATATGTTTACAAATTATAATATGCACCTTACATGTAAAACTATAACCAAATAAAAAAAAATTCTTTAACTTTTCAAAAATTGCAAAATATAAAAAGTAGCATGATGGATGATTTTATATATACTTTAGATATATGTTCTATAGATAGATTTAAAGTACTTCATGTTCTTAATTATTGATAGTCAACCAACTATATTGTGTAGCATGTAAAGTATAATAACAATATGAGAGTAATTTAACTGTATGTTTTAATAATATTATTAGGGAAATCATATTCATTCATTCTCATAACTTTAGGTAAGAAACATAAAACTATAAAAAGTAAAAGAATTGTTAGTTTCCGTATTAAATCTTAAACCCAATTAAACATGATATATAACTTAACAATGTCTAGTGCGGAAAATATTTAAAAAGGATATTTAAAATACATCTAAATGATATGTCAATAACTTCCTATTAAATTACTTACCATTTCGCAGGACCAGAGCACCAAAAAAAAGAAGGGTATTCAAATGAGTAAAAGAAATCAATACAGTAAAATTATATTTTCCAAATAATTCTTCTTTCCTCGGTCAAATCTAACTAAGCCTTTACTGTATTTTTATTATCTAAAGAGCAAATTCTATTGGTGTGTGGGGAGCAATTTGGTATGCCCGTCATTTTGCGGCTCCTCCTTCCAAGTTCTTATTTAGGCCCATTAAAATCATTTGATTTGCTACATCAACTTGTCCATTGTCTCAAGAATGAAAATGAGAAGATAAAAGATAATGAATTCCTCATAATGCACAAAATATTTCCATGTCCTTGTTGTCGAATTAAAGACTGTTTCAAAGAATAAATTTTATCACTATTTTGGATGCCGTCCCGGATAGTGGTGCAACTTGTACCAACTTGAAAAAGTAATCGATTGCCAAAATGATAGTGCAACACCCCTAGAAGCCATCAGAAGCGGTCCGACTAAATCAAGTCCCCATCTGTCAAAAGGTGCAGTTTTGGACACCGACTTCATGGGAACGACCAATATATGGATTGTGTTTCCATACATTTGATAAGGTCCACATCTTCTAACCAAGTATTTAGAATATTCCATAATAGAAGACCAATAGTACACTTCCAATAATACTCTTCTAGTTAAACCCTTGTAGCCACAATGCGCTGATCCTTCTCCATAATGTAACTTTTAAAAGACAGTGTAATTTAGGGAGTCATAAATTATACATAAAGGACATTAAAGATTGTAAACTTTTTTTCTTCTTTTGCGTTTTTCACTTTCCACAAAAAAACCCAAAGCTCAGTGTTTTGTGTATGCATCGAAAACGTGCAGAGTCACTGTGTCTTTCTAAGAAAATTGATCTGCAGCAGGTCGGGAGACGTAAGCATAATTTGGTGAACTCCGTTAACAATTGTGTGTTTGATTTCACTTTTGTTGTGTTTCTTTTCTTTTCTTTTGATCTGATTGCAAGAAAATTATGTATTTCCCCAAAAACGTTTTTACCTCAAACCAATTTAGAAGTAATTTTCCAGGAAATTAGCATATTTACCTTACACCTAGTATCAGATACAGGTTGGCAACGATACAAAAGAGGTCATATTTGAGTGAGAACCATGGCTACAGATGAAAGAAATGTGAGACTAAAAAAATTCGATGGTGTAGATTTTGGAATCTGGAAGATGCAGATTGAAGATTATCTATACCATAAAAAACTCTATCAACCCTTCTCAGAGAAGAAACCAGTGAGTATGCAAGATGAAGAATGGACCCTTCTTAAGATACAAGCTCTTGGAGTCATCCGATTGACGTTATCCCACAATGTCGCTTTTGTCATCGTAAAACAAACAACCACGACGGGTCTTATGAAGGCTCTCTCCATTATGTATGAGAAGCCATCAACATCTAACAACGTTCACTTGATGAGGCATTTATTCAATTTACGAATGACGGAAGGCGCGTCGGTAGCTCAACACCTCAATGAACTCAATACAATCACAAACCAGTTGAGTCCAGTTGAAATTAATTTTGATAAAGAAATACGAGCATTGATACTGTTTTTGTCACTATCAGATAGTTGGAATGCTACTGTCACGGCAGTGAGTAGCTCGTCAGGAAGCAATAAGTTGAAATTTGATGATATCTGTGACCTAGTTCTCAGTAAAGAGATTCGAATGAGAGAATCAGGTGAATCATCAATCTCCTCAGTCGTACATACAAAGTCGAGAGGAATAAGTTCAACGAGAGGATATGTACGCGGTAAATCAAACTACCGAGGCAAATCAAGAAACTGGAGATCCAAGTCTAGGAATCCTAAAAATTCCCAAGGGTTGAGAACCATTGAGTGTTGGAATTGTGGGAAGGCCAAGAACTATAAATTTCAGTGCAAGAGAGAATCAAATGGCTTGGAGAAGAGGACAGAGGCAAATATCACTTCAGAAGGAGATGATGTATTAATATGCTCCTTCAAAAGCAGGGAAGAATCTTGGGTGTTAAACTCTGTAGCATCGTTTCATGCTACTTCAAAGAAATAATTCTTCGAGATGTATGTCCCTGGTAACCTTGAAAAAGTATATCTTGGTGATGATCAACCTTGTGATATTATTGGTAAAGGTACTGTGAAGATTAAGTTGAATGGGTCTGTATGAGAACTAAAAAATGTTAGACATATCCGAGATCTAAGAAAGAACTTAATCCCAGTGGGGAAATTGGCTAGTGAAGGCTCTAATACGATCTTATATTGTGTCAATTGAAAGATTTCAAAGGGAGTAATGACGGTTGCTCACAGAAAGAAGAGTGGTACTCTCTACAAGAAAGAAGAGATGACCTGTTCAATTGTAATAGCAGCAGGAAACGAAATTCCAAATGTTTGGCACCAGAGGCTTGACCATATGCGTGTGAAGGGTATGCAAATTATGTACTCGAAGGGGAAGTTTCCAGGTCTTAAGTCAGTCGATATAGACATGCGCGAAGATTGCATACTTGGAAAACAAAAAAGGGTTAGTTTTCAGACGAGTGACAGAACTCCAAAGAAGGAAATGCTAGAGCTTGTTCACTCTTACGTTTGGGAGCCAACGACTGTTTCATCTATA
This sequence comes from Limnanthes douglasii subsp. nivea, assembly GCA_036936605.1. Classification (NCBI taxonomy): domain Eukaryota; kingdom Viridiplantae; phylum Streptophyta; class Magnoliopsida; order Brassicales; family Limnanthaceae; genus Limnanthes; species Limnanthes douglasii. The sequence continues at coordinate 133,134,508 of JAUPFV010000004.1, forward strand.
AGAGGGAAGCACTATTCCGTGACCTTTATGGATGATCATTCTCGAAAACCTATGGTTGAGAATGAGACAAGTTTGAAGATTAAAAAGCTAAGAACCGATAATGATGGTGATTATGAGGACACCAATTCAAGAAGTTTGGCTATGAGCGTGGGATCATGATGGAGAACACTGTTCCAGGTACGCCTCAACACAATGGTACTGCCAAACGTATGAACGGAGTGTTGACTGAAAAACCAGAAACATTCATATACAGTATGGTTTAGGGAAGCAGTTCTAGGCAGAAGCAATCAACACATCGCGTACCTGGTTAACCGCGGCCCACCGGTTCTCTTAGAACATCGAATACCCGAGGAAGTATGGAGTGGTAAGGATATAAAATTATCACAACTAAGAGTTTTTGGTTGTACAGTATATGTTCATATAAGTGATCAAGACAGGAACAAGCTTGATCCAAAATCGAAGAAATGCTTCTTGATCGGCTATGGCAAAGATGAGTTCAGCTATCGTGTTTGGGATGAGGAAAACAAGTGATAATGCAATATTCCGTATATAATATCTGAATAAGAATGTAACGTATTTATTATTGCATATTTATTATTTGTATGGTAGAATTGGTCAAACCACTAACAATATTAGTAGGAAATCTCTGAACCATAATGTAAAGAAAGTGAGGAGTGTAGTTAGTAGAAGTAGATTAATTTGTAACCGTTTATAAGTAGTGAACCAAAGGTCTCGCATAACTCCTATAAATAGGATTTGAGTATCAGATGTAAAGGGATGAGATTGTATTGATAATACAATTATATATTTTTCTTCAATCTTTTTAGCAGAATAATTTAGATAATTTGTTAGGAATTTTATCCAAACAACAAGAAGATGATACGAAGCAGAGATAAGATCTTCAATGAAACAGTGATGTACAAGGATATACATAAAACCAAAGCAAATGACTCAAAGTTGTATGGATTAGTATTTGCAGATACCGATGGAGTCCCAAATAGTCAAGAAATATAGCCGATCGTATTACCCCCCTCAGCAAAGAGAGTCAGTTGGACAAACCGATCGACAACAGTCCGATACCCCATAGCCGACCGAGGCAGTTCCTGTTTTGAGAAGATCTTCCCGACCCCATGTTCTGAACATGAATTACTTAAACTATCTGTTACTTGCCGATAATGAGGAACCTGAATGCTATGATGAAGCTTGTCAGACCAGTGATGCTAGCAATTGGGAGATTTCCATGAAAAATGAGATGAAGTCTTTAATCTCAAATTTTACATGGAAACTAGTTGAGTTACTAATGGGTAAGAAGGAACTTCATAACAAATGGGTGTATCAAGTGAAAGATGAGCATGGTGGTTCTAAGAGATACAAAACCCGATTAGTTTTCAAAGGGTTCCAGCAAAAGGAAGGAATTGACTACACCAATATTTTTGTTCCAGTTGTGAAGCTCAATACTATTAGATCAGTGTTGAGTATTGTTTCCATTGAAGACCTTTATCTTGAATAGTTAGACGTGAGGACTGTATTTCTTCACGAGGACTTGAATGAGGAGATATACATGTATCAAGAAGAAGGTTTCTTAAAAGAAGGGAAAGAAAACATGGTATGTAGACTCAATAAACGTTTTTATGGTCTAAACAAGCTCCAAGACAGTGGTACAAGAAATTTGACGGTTTTATGCACAAAGAGAGCTTTCAAAAGTGTAATACGGACCATTGTTTCTATTTTAAAATATGCAAGTCTAGTTATATAATTTTGCTACTCTATGTTGATGATATGTTAGTAGCAGGTTCATATATGGATGATATTAGAAGATTGAAGCAACAATTTTCAAAGGAATTTGACATGAAGGACTTGGGTCCGACGAAGAAGATTCTTGGAATTCAAATCACAAGAGATAAGCATATAAAACTTTTGCATTTATCTAAGTCAGAGTACGTCGATCGCGTTTTGAAGAGATTTAACATGGGTGATGCCAAGCCAGCTAGTACACCATTGGTAGGTCATTTTCATTTATCCAAGGATCAATCTCCCTAGTACGCCTAAGCTATTGGAAGTTTGATGTATGCAATGATCTGTATGAGATAAAAAAATAGTCATGTAGTGGGAGTTGTGAGTAGGTTTATGTCAAACCCAGAGAAAATTCATTAGGAAGCTGTCAAATGGATTTTGAGGTACCTACTAGGTACCATAGAAAAATGTTTGTACTTTGGTAAGGGTGAGTTAAATGTACAAGACTATATAGATGTAGATTTCGGAGGTGACGTTGACCATTGGAAAATAACTACTGGTTATATATTTACTGTTGGAACGAAAACTGTTAGTTGGATGTCAAAGTTGCAAAAAAATGTTACTCGATCGACTACAAAAGTTGAGTATGTAGCAGTGACCAAAGCCAGTAAAAAGATGATATGGCTTCAAGGTTTGTTAACCGAGTTGGGATTCAAACAGAAGAAGAACATTATGCATAGTGATAGTCAGAGTGCAATTCAATTGGTGAAAAATTCAGTATTTCATTCGCAAACCAAGCATACTAGTGTTCTTTATCATTTCATCAGATCTTTATTGGAAAATGAGGTGCTACTACTGGGAAAATATCCAAGGAAGCAAGAATTCAGCTGATGTGTTGACAAATACAATAGCCATTGAAAAACTGAAGTTGTGGTAAGCTTCAGTTGGTCTGCAAGGTAACAAGACCAGAAAGATCTGCTGCATAGATAAAGGTATGAAGACAAGTTGAAACCAATATTCAAGTGGGAGATTGTTAGGTCAAATAATATAACTAAGATCGTGTGTAGTTTATTTTATCTAATCATGTTACCTTCCTCATGTTAGATGAAAAGACAGTGAAGCTGGCGATGATGATACAACAGTAAAGATGATGAAAGTGACAGACTCAATCATCGTTTTTCATTTGACAAAGGTTGAATATGCCTCATCTTTAGTTTTCAGAAAGTAAACCCACACCATCCTTGAATAATCATCAATCAAAATCATGTACTATCTGGCTCCGCTCTTGGATGAAATTCTGTTTGGATCCCAAAGATCTGAGTGAATGTAGTCCGCTGTCCCATTAGTCTTTCTTACAACCGATTTGCTGAATTTGACTCTAGTTTGTTTACCAAATATATAGTGTTCACAAAATCTCAATGATTCTGCTTTACATCATTTCAACAAATCTCTCTTTCCCAAAACAGTTAATCCTCTGTCACTCATGTGACCAAGTCGCCAATTCCATAACTTATTTTGATCCTACCTACTTTTGCTATTATTACCAGATGATGCTACTGCAGCATCGTCTATAACCACACTCCCTTGGAGAATCTAAAGACCCTTCTGCAAACTGCCTTTCATTCATACCATTGTGCCTTTTGTCACTTTGATTACATTGTCTTCTGCATGGTACTTGTAACCCCGAGAGTCTAGAGTCCCAAGATAAATCAGGTTTCTCTTTACCCCAGGAACATGCCAACACGTCAAGATTCTAACAACCCCGTCAAACATTCTAATTCTAACGTTACCAATACCACCAACAGTCAACGAATGATTGTTCCCTAAATAGACAGTTCCTTGCATTGGCTTGTAAGTATCAAACCACTACTTGAACTGACACATATGATATGTAGCGCCAGTATCGAGGACCCAAGAGTTTTCCCAAATTCTGAACTCACGAACAATACATCTCCTCTACTACAGTTTTCACTATCATCAGAATCGTTCACACCTTCAACAATGTTTGCTGCATTTTCCTTTTGATTTCCCTTCTTACCATTCAGTTTCAGACAATCTCTCCTATAATGACCTTGCTCACCGTATTCATAACAGTTTGAGTGCTTTACCTTTGACGTGGACCTCCAATTCTTCCTTCTTATAAAACTCGCTTTTCTTCTAGATCTTCCCCTAGCCATAAGACCTTCCCCTTCAGTTTGATTGTCTGGCTGCAACTGTCTCATCTCCTTTGATTTCAGTGCCCCTTTGACATTTGCTAGTGATAACTTATCCTTACCATACATAATGATATCTACGAAGTTTTTATAGGGAGCTGGTGACGATCTCAATACAAACAAAGCTTAATCCTCATCTTCAATATTGATATCTATGTTCTTCAAGTCCATTATAATTGATTTAAAATTATCTAAATGCTCTGTTATGGACATACCTTCTTTCAATCTGAAATCATACAAACGCTTCTTCAAGTATAATTGGTTTAATACTGTCTACGTCCACGTCCGCTACCAGAGAAAAGAGTTTCACTATGATAGAAAATGTTACAGATTTCAGATTGTGTTTTTGTGTAGTCGTAGTAATCTATTTTCCACCTCTAGATATCTTAGCATCTCACTTCTAAAGTTAGATACATGAGGATCCCGGTCACTCTTGCCAATATTTTACATGGTGAAATATGGTGGTATCATTGCTTGTTCTATTTTGGGTACAAATGGAGATTCTTCCGGTATGAAACCATCATAAGCATCATTTAATGTAATTTTGTGTCAATATTTACCTCTCCCCGGCCTATGGATGTCTACTGAATTATGTTTTTTCGCTCAAGTCCTATTGTTGTAACGAGGGATCGTATAACAACCAAGAAGATAATAGCCAGAAAACGAGGCATATTTGGATTCCACATTGCTGAACATGTTACCCCATATAGGTTGGCGGACGCCCATAAGGGTTGTTGATGTTTGCTACGTTCAAAGTAGAAAAATAGCTTGATGGCATGTTTTTAAGCATCGTCGGGGCCAAATAGTTATAATATTTTTCTATATTGATGCACGAGAGAGACATGTCGAAGGGCAGGGCGAACTGTTGGTATTGTTCCCAATTCAGATTAACGGTTGATGAATGCTCTGGGATTTTGTAACCTACCTTTTTCCTTTCCCGCTCTCATCGGTAGTCTGTTCCTTCGAATGGGCCTCCTCCCACTACTTGTGGTTCGGGGTCTAGCTCCACATTTTCTTCTTACAACCTCATTGATTAATATTTTCATTTCATGATTCCTAATCTAATGCAACAACATTTTCAATGTGGTTATATAAAATAATACCACTTTATTGCTAATATATAGATACGTGTCTATCAGACTTTAAATGTCGTGTCATTCTTCTTCATCCCTTTCAGCGAGTTCGTGGATGTGATATTTTATCCTAGCTTTGGATGCTAACTATAACAATTTTAGATATATCTTCATCACCTGCAAGTTCTGCTTTCTAAACTCATTCGTTAAAGTGCTGAATCTACTTACAAGATCTCTTGAGATGCAATCGATGGTTCAAGGTCCTCAATATGTTGCTTGATCTTAATGGCTCATTTAGATGATGCTATTGTTGTTGTTATATTCTACCACATTTTCGGTTCTTTGTATGTGATTGGTTTTGCTTTTTGGTTTTAGAAAAAATATCTAGGATACCACTTGAACCTAGCGGAGTCGCCAACTTGATATACAAATTTTTGGTAAAATTGTAGATAATATTATTGATGAATTCTTCTCATTTATATTGATAAGATTGTAACCGATTATATTTGTTATGTTTATATTGATTACTCACTTAATTCTATACGACCAAAAAAGTTAAATATGTTATTGCACACATATTTATGATTGTTAAAATGTAACTCTATAACTTTTAAGGGTCTTGTAACTTTTTTGTTTTGATGTCATAGTTTTTGTAGAAGGTAGATTTTGTAGAAGGTAGCTTCAATACAAGGGGCGACCAAGCGGGCTCCAACTGCATGGAGTTTTAATAAAAACCTTTGACAAATTATGAAATATCAATTCATGCACTACTCTTGCTCATTGGAAATATTCTGATCAACTGTTTTGAAATATGTTTAACATTTCGATAACGTTAACCCAATACTTTTTAAAAAAATATTTCAACTCCGGTTATGTTTGGTCATAAAAAAAATTCAATCACAAAAAAACACATCACCATGTTACTATTGATGTAAAATATTACAAAAAAGTTTTTATTACATATTTTTAATATTTAAATTTTTATTACTAATATTGATTTTGATTTTAATATTTATTTTAAAAAATTAATTAATTTATAATATTTTACGAGCATAAACATTTTAGAACATGTAAAAAAAGTTCATATATATATATATATTAAAAAAATAAAATGCTATGAGTAGAAAATATTAGAATAAAAAATTTGTAAAAAGATATAGTTTAATTTTTTTGTTATTAAAATATGTTTGTTAATATTCCCTGATTTTACGGTCGTAGTTTCAGAATTGGTGTTGCATTGATTTTGGTTTTATTATGATTATAAATAGTAAACTATTTTATTAGAATTAAAATTTTATACTTTAATTACAGATGAATTACTCATAAATATCCTACCAAATATCTTGTTAGACTAGATATCATGAGAGTGGATAGATGGAAAACTAGGCATAATGAAGCAGAGAGATGCGAGACGTATACTATTTGATGATGAATATGCGAGACGAGGATTATTGGGTGTCACAAAAAATATCATAAATAGATCTAATTTCGTTCATCTTAAGAAACAGTACATGGTCTCACATGTTTTTTATGCATGGTCTCGCATGTTTGTTTATGTCTGGTCTCGCATATTTTATGGTGTAAATAAAATAAAATAAAAGTATATATCTTCAATGAAACTAGTTATGTTTGTTTTAAAAAAACAAAGTTGGTGATACTTCCGAATTTCTATTCCGAGCTCCACTTTGAAATAGAAGCTTTGGTTTAAAGAAGGAGAAGTGGTTACGTGGTTGGTGATGAAGCATAAGTATTTGAAGTATTATTTACAGAATTGAATATTGAGTTGAAGTTATGTAAAAAAATGGATATTAGATAGGAAATAATGAAACGTGAGGTATTGGATGGAAGTAAAGGTCTTTCTTGAGTACGTTTAGTGACATTACCCTTAATTAAATGAGCTATAATATCCAACTTGTTTAAACACAAAAACTACAATATACAAATCTAACTGAATCCACAAAACCTCATTTTCATAATTTAACATTATTGTTTTCCTTTTCTTATCATCGTTTCGTTTTAAAATCCACTTTAATAGATTTTCATTTTCAATGTCATTTTAACTTTTTTTTATCAATTTATTAGGATCATGATATCAAATCATGTTAAGGTTTGCAGAATTAGTCATATTTGTATGTCTTTTTTGTTTATTGTCGATTTGATGGTGTTTTCTTCTAATTAAATTATTTTATGGCTATAATAAGATCATCTTATTGTTTATTTTGCGGTTCTATTGGTGAAAATGAAAATACCCATAAGTTGTCTAGATGTTGTAAAAAAACCTTAAATACAACAAAACAGTAAACACTAAAGTAAATTTCTCTAATTAATTTTTTTTAATGTATCCATTTGGTAATTTATGTTTTATTGAAACATGAAAATAGGCTATCAAGCTAATATTTTAAAATTCAAAGTAAAATAATTTTCTTATTTTTCAAAGTTGGTCAATTGAAGTTTTGTTTTTTCGTTGTTCGTATCGAATTTTAAAAAACAATTATTTAACAAAAGAGCTTTATAAAAAATATGAACGGTAAATGAATGAAAATAATTTATTATTATAAAATATATTTAATATGTATTTTAAATTTTAATTTTCTATTTTTTTTATATAATTTTATAATCATACTCAATACTTGATGTTAATTGTTTATATTTCACTATATATCCTAGATAAAAAAATTACTTTTGTTTGGATTGATGTTTTTTATTTGAGAAATATAAGTAAAGGTACCCAACACTAATATTTATCGTCATCCATTACCTAAAGTTTCACCAATACATATCTAAAACCCACTTTATGTATTTAACTTAAACAAGATGCCCTATTTTTTTTAATAATATCCAAAATACCATTAACCAATTAAACAATATTTTTTTTTTCAAAGAAGATTTTGTTTTAGAGAGAAAAACAACATAAACTTAGGAGATCCCATCCTACTATCACTGTTCATATTTCAAATTTTAAAGAGATTGTATCCAACACTAGACACAAAGTTTCAGCTTGATTTTGAATTTCAAATCCGAGTTTGATACATACAAGCTCTATATTCATATTGAACCCGATTGTAGAATCCAATTTTGACAGAAATACGTAACCAACACTAAGATGCGAATGCAATATTTCATTATAGTTTTCGAGTGATAAAACTCTGTTGGGTATTCATCGTTGAATATATATAACATATTTGATAAAGATTTAATTTTGTTTTTTTCGTTTCGTTCACTTTTCCGGTTTTGGCTAACGAAAGAGTTAAAAATTTCAAGGAAAATTTGATATATTGATTTCTTAATAGTATTTTTTTTTCTCAATTGATTTTCTAATTAGTTATAAATTTATTTTTATATGTATTTTCTTGAGTTATTAGTTCTTTTTAGATCGTGAAATATTTGGAGTGCCAATTTTACAGTTTGCATGTATGGTTTAAGAAGATTCGACACTGTGGGCTAAGAAGATGCGAGACGTGTGTGGTATTCAATATGAGACATTGCATAAATATCATACGTCTCGCATACGATATATACACAAACTATGCGAGATATGCATGCATGTATAATAATATTTTTCATATATGCAAGACTATAACATATTTTGTATGATATATGTGAGAGTGTAACATATATTATATGGTATATACGAGACGTGTGATGCGAGACGCATTGGTTTAGTATCGACCAATATGATATTAAGTATGTCTACTATGCAAGACGTGTTGCTTACTCCTAATTGGTTATGAAATTTGTAATGCAGGTAAGCAATATTTAGACTTCAAATGTGCATTTTTAAATAGAATGGTGAAACTACAATTATTCCTCTTGGTGAGGTTGAAGACTTTGAAATTATTCAAAAGTATATTAAAAGTAGATAAGATGTATCGATCAAGGGTGATTACAGTATTATTAATTATTGTTACGGTGATAATAAGAATTTTTTATATACAAGTGAGATAAATTTTATAGGTTTGTGAAATTTCTTCATGTTGAGCGTTTCAAAAATGTTAGTTTTTGTATAGAACAACATGTGGTTGATAAGGTTTCAAAATAAATATGTATAAATTCTAGCTTAAGTTGAATTGAAGCCTCAAACAATCAATTAATTAGTAAGTAGACTAGTTATGGTTTACGTTTTTTAGATCATAAGAAAAAACAACTTGCTACCACCGGTTGGGTTGATGCTCTTATAAGTGTTTGACAAGTTTTATATCAAGGTGTTACAGCTCTAAGGTTAGCTTTATGTTGTTATGTGATGTCGACTAGTGTCGAAACAAATTTTTCGGATGTAAGAAAGCAAAAATAAATAAACAAAACAGTGGATATATAAACCCTAACCCTAGGTTACAGTATACAAGACTTAGAGAAAAAACAACCTCAAATTTGATTCAAAACATTTAACGATTAAAATAGGGTTTGAGAACATGTTAAATAAGTATTCGAAACCGTACACCAGAATTACACATTGTTCCTCAAGAAATAAGATAAAGCTCAACCCAATTTCAAAGCTAGTGAAGCTCGTTAAGTGTTTTAATTAATTATGTAATGCTTTCAAAAGTCGTTGGGATTCTTTACGCGTTCGATTTGAGTAGTTGCAATACCAACTTTGGATAACTGAGCCCCAAATAAAACCTATTTCCATTTATCCAAAAGGGCCATATGGCCATGAGCTTGTTCAACTACATTATTTTTTCCTTCTTCGGAAGAATTTGCCCATGAATTCTCAGCTTCCTCATCATTAACGACATTGGTAAACGGAACCAGGTATTTCACGTTGAAGATTTCGTTGCTCTTCATGTGGCTGGGTAGCTTCAACCTGTTTGGAGTTAATCTTCTCAATGATATCAAACGAACCCACCTTCTTTGCAACTAGTTTGTTGTATTCATGTACATGATAAGGATCTTTGGTCAAAACTGCCCATACAAAATCCCATACTACAAACTCCACTAGGCGGCACTTGTTATCAACGGAAACCATGTACTTTTGAGTTGTTTCCTGAAGGTGTTTTCTCGTGTTCTCATGGATCTCCCATACATCAGTGATAACGGCCTCGACCCTAGCTGTAACCTTGTCAAAATTTGGGAAAGGAAAATCCATAGGACCCCGTGGGTTATAATCATATACTACCATGAAGGGACTATACCTAATACTGTGTTTGTGGTGCATGTTATAGGCAAAATCAATGTGATAAACAAGGGAATCCCATGATTTCAAGTTCTTGAAGACCTTTGTACACAACATGTTGCCCAAATTTTGATTAATTACCTCAATTTAGTCGTTTGTCTGTGGATAATACGCGTTGTTAAAACTCAGCTTCGTGTTTCTAAGACGCCAGAAACTCCTCCAAAAGTATCCAAAAAACTGTGTATCGCGATCAGAAATGACATTTAGGGGTAGGACATGTAAGTGCTAGACCTCTCAGGACTATAAATTAGCAATATTCATAACATTTGTGGTTTTCTTGCAGGAAATAGAAACGATCATAAAAGAAAACCTCTCAACCACTACAAAAATAAAATCATTACCTCTTTGCATTCTCGGCAGTCGAGAGACGAAATAAATGCTAATGCTTCACCATGATCCCTCTAGTATTGAGAGTGGTAATTATAGACTTGAGTTGGAGGCCGTGCCTATTGTCATCTGGAAAATCCAACAACCATCTACAAAACGGATAATATCTCTCATCAAATGCGGCCAGAAGAACTGACTAGATATAAAGTGAAGGGTTTGATCTCTACCACCATTAACCTTGTTGTGTATCTCCTCTACAATCAATCACAAACAACCCTTAGGAATAGAGAGTAAGTTACTTTTGAAGATGTAGTTGTTGCTCACTGCAAAATATGTTCTCAAACCTACCCTGACGTCCTCGAAAATATGATAAAAATACGGATTGGTATCCTTCATTATTTCGAATCCCACAACCTCTCATTCCATACAAATTAACACACTGCATTAGCTACGCGGCTAACTTCCACCGAAGTATGCTTGATAGAAAAGGTAAATTGCTAAGTAAATGTTGCCCAACGCGCATGTCCTGAAAAGAACTTCTACCGACTTTGCAGATTCTTCAATGTAACATGGTCGGTGTAATGTACAAAATTGTTATATGCCAAGTAGGAACTTCATTGCTTCAAAGCTCCCACCACTGCATAAAACTCCTTGTCATAGGTGTTGCAATTGATTTTTACTCTACTTAACTTGTGACTAAAGTACGCTACTCATCGGTTTTGTTGGCTGAGTACAGCTCCAATGCCAAGTCCGGACGCATCACAATACAGTTCAAATCCTATAGAAAAATCAGCTATAACCAAAATAGGTGCAATGTTTAGTCTTATCTTAATCTATTCAAACATAGTAGTTTCCTCAAGGGTCCATGAAAGTGTCTTGCCCTTCATGTAGAATGAACCTCATGTAGAATAAAATTATAGATGAACCTCGTGTAGAATGAAACAATTCTATGAAAAGAACAGACTTCTCTGACAGTATTAGGTGTATGCCAGTCACGCACTACTGCTACGTTCGACTTATCCACTGAAAAACCATTTGAAACAACATACCCAAGAAATACAACCGAATTTGTCATAAAGGAACACTTTTTGAGTCCCCTACCCATCGAAACAACCAATACTTCTCGTAAGTGCTGGAGGTTCAACTCCTCCGTAATACTATATATCAGAATATCGTCAAAGTATACAACTAAGTTTTTTCCAATGAAAGGAGGAAATACCTGGTTCATAACCCTCATAAACGTGTTAAGAGCATAGGGAAAGGCGGAATGACTTGACCATCCACTCAAACAGACCTTCTTTGGTTTTTAAAGGCTGTCTTCCACTCATCTCTCATACGAATACGAATTTGATGATATCCTCTCTTCAAATCTAGTTTCGTAAACATTGTAGCACCACTCAACTGATCCAGTAAATCATCAAATCGTAACATAGAAAACCAATACCCGACTGTAATGTTTTTTATACCTCAGCTATCCACAAATATCCTCATTGCGACATACTTATTTTTTGTTACTAGTGCTGGAACCAAAAAAGGATTGAGGATCTCACATATATGAACTTTACTCAATAGTTCATCCACCTATATGCGGAGCTTCTCATGATCTTTTGGACTCATTTAGTATTATGGTCGGTTTGACAGATTAGCACCCGGTACTAGATCAATTTGGTGTTGGATGTCTCTTATAGGAGGAAGACCTGTAGGAAGATCATCAGGAAACATAACAGAAAATCATGTTAATAGCGGGAAAAAACGCTCAGGGATTACACCAAATGGATCATCATTACATTCTTTAACCACCAATAGATACAAATTTCTTACTTGACTCATGTGATACAACAAGTGTAGGTTTTGGAGCTACCTCTTTATATGGTGTTAATATGAACCTAATGCTATTCCATATGAAACTATACCAGTTTTTCCTACCATCATTCAAAACACTTCTATCGTATTTCCATGGTTGTCCTAGTAATAAGTGATAAATATCCATATCAATAACATCACCATGCTTTATGCTTATAGTTACCAACAGAGGAAGACACTAGACATATTTTAGAGATTGTTACTTTAATAATTTTCTTTAACCATGAGATTTTGTAAGGGTTGGGGTAGTCTTCTGTTTTCAGGACCAGATTTTGCACAACTTCTTCGTAAACCAAGCTCTCGCAACTCTCTGAATCAATAACGAATTTACATCTATTTCTCCCGATAGTATAAGTTGACTGGAGAATATTGCTTCGAGCCAATCATCACTTTCACCTCTTTCCTGAAGCGTAAAACAGACATGTCTTAAAACTATTGAATGTCCAACATCTGAACCAGTATTTTGGTACGTCTGAACTGTATCAACATCATCCTCCAGTTCTTCATCAATCTGTGTTTGACCTTCTATGTCAAAATCAGAAGCTCCGCTGAACAAACCACTCAATTACTGTGGATGTTATCGCAATTTTAGACACTGCAAAGCAACCTATCCTAGTGCATGCCAATGGTAGCACCTGACCTTCGAGGAAGTATCAGTGCAAATAGGGACCTATGAGTTAGCACCTAAATGCATAGGGGCGTCAGCTGGTACTGCTGAGCTAAGTAATGGAACTGTCATTTTTGGAAACTCCATTGGTGCTGACATGACAGTATCTTCTCCATAAGGCCTTCACAAAAGGGCTTGCTCCAGATGCAGTGCGCGTTAATGTGCTTCACACACATTCACAAGGTCGAACATATTTAGTTGGTCATAAAAGTCTTGTCTTATCCCACCTATGTAGGGAGATACTAATTGATTTTCTGAATCAACAATATCCACGCGGTTTTGTAACTTGAAAAATAATTAGTATATTCATCATTAGTCAAATGTAGACCTCAAGTGCTTCCTAAATTTAGCCCAGGTTGTTATTTTTGCCTAACCTTACTAAGACATGGTCTATTTTAAATGCTACCACCAAAATGCTGCTCGGCCTCATAACTTAGTTACAGCCGGTTGTACCCGTTTTTCATCTGGAACCTCTTGAAATCAAAGATTTCTTCAACCGAGGCGATCCAATCTAACAGATCCCCCGGTTTGAGACCCCCATAGAACTCTGTGATCTCAAGTATGAATCTTGATTCCTACTAGTTGTTGACGTTCTAATCAAAATCTCTCAATGGAGGCTTCTCAGAGACCTGTTCACGACAGTCTTTAGGGAAAATGTAACCCATATCTATTTTAATTCGAGGAGCAAACAATTTCTACTAGCGATCGGTCCATCTCTCTCAAATCCCAACAATTGGTTGCTTGAACTTTCAACTCGAATTCTGCTGGTTTGGTTGTTCAACAACCTATATATAACCTCTTATACACTCCTCATCAGGTCTGCGAAAGAATTCATCTATTCACCTATCTGGTCAAATTAGCGTGGACTTCCCACGTATGGATCTCTTTGGCAGCATAGCTCCTTAACCCACGTTGTAAAAACTCTGTCGCTCTGATACCAAAGTGATTGTGACTAGTGTTGAAACAAATTCATCGACTGTAAGAAATCAGGATAAACGAAAAGAAATAATACATATATAAACCCTAACTGTAAGTTAGGGTATAAGAGACTTAGAGAACAAACAATCTCAAATTTGGTTCAGAAAGTCTGACATAAAAATAGGATTTGAGAGCATTTTATAGCATTGCTCGAAACCCTACGCCAAAATGACATATTGTTTACGGAATAAAATAAAGCCCAACCCAATTTCAAAATAGCAGAAATAGGAAAAAATAGCCGAAACGATTGATTTTCGGGCCTGAATTACATTATGAAGCTTCACATTTGGGATGCTTTCAAAAATCGTTGAGCTTCTAGACGCTTTTGATTTGAGTAATCGCAACTCCTAATTCTGATAACCGAGCCCAAATAAATCCAGTTTCCGTCTATCGAAACTGCCCATAAAGTCATGGGCTTGTGCAACTACATCATTATGCCTTATAACATGTTTTTGTTTCAAACATACACATAGATATAGATCTATAATAATTTCTTATTGTGAAAAAAATCCTCAAACAGATGTAAATAAAGACTTTATGCATCACTTGATTTATCCACCGGCTTCATGGTCATCAATCATATTGGTTACCTACAGACTTGTGACCTCGGTTTTTACAAATAATGTAGTAAACATTTAACATCCGAGTTGATTGCTACAGACTTTCTAGATCCTACTAGATCATATAATTTGATGACAACTAAAAGTGTGAAATTATTTGTTAAACCGGACTATGGTTTATATATTTCTTACCGTCTCTCATGAGATGCTTTAAAAATGATATAGGGGAGTTTTCTGAGATAGATTTACTTTGTTTAATTTTGTTAAAGGATAATTCAAAAGATTTAAGAGTCATGATAAGACGACTAACTGTTATTTGGAATATACTCCGGAAACCAATGAAGAGTTAAATGATATTCAAAATATTGAAGAGTCATGATAGCATTTGAGTCTTGTCTTCAAGGTTTTCATTCTTGTCGTCCCTTTTTATTTATCGATGGATTTTTTTTACTTGCAAGCATAGATAGAGGAGTCTTGATTTATGTTATAACAATATATGGTAGTAATGGTCAGTTTCATTCTTTGAGTTTATTATTATTTATGCAATTATTTATTTTACTATTATTTATTTTCGAAGACAAGAGTTTAGATAATTTTTCTTATATTCAAGCAAGAACAACAATATCACTATACGAGACCCACATATTATATCCAAGAAATATGCGATACTTTGGTATCTTAAAACTGATTCAAGCAATACTATTCTAAAATAGTTCTAATTTACCAACGTGTGAGGCACGTGATATAATAATTGATATATGAAAGATAGACTTTATCAATCATGTGGGATGTTACAAATATTTTTGCTAGACCTATAAAAGGATTGTTGCAAGACGAGACACATATAATACTAGTTTGATTTGTTTTAAGTATTTTTTATGTTGCATTAGCTATTGTTGGTTGTGAATATGCTAATAATTTTCTCTAGTGCTGGGAGTGTTTCAAAACTCATTTGTTGGAATGTCAAATCAAATTTATTTTAGATCATCATTTAGGTACCATTAATATTGTTTATGTCTTGTATCCAAACTACTAAGCCTATTATATTTTTCATTTTGTGCAGAATTTGACGTATGCTCTTAGTCGTTCAAATCCAAATTCTAAGTCTAGGATGATTTTTAGGGTTTTAATGAAATTCTTAGACTATTTATTAGTAAAGGAGGTAAAAGAGTTAGTAACTTTCTCTATAATTTATATCGTTAAAAATATGCTCAAAATATTAGTTAAATGGAAACAATATCGTGTTATGTCATTTTCTCCAATCAAATATTTTAACCATCAGATTAAAGATCGATGTTGTCTACTTATTATTAAAATAATTGACAAGATTAAAGTCTTAGTTATGAGTCAAATTGCATGATGTTATTCATAAAGGCTCAGTTGAAGTAGTAAAGTATACCATGAAGCAGCTCATTTGTGGCTAGTTTGTAAGTCTTATGTGGCCATTTTTAAAATGTATTTCTGAACTTGTTATGATTGTTAATTTACTAGATTTCTAATGTTCTTGTGGGGCTTGGCAACAAGATTTTTTTCTATGTTGTCACGATTTTGTTGCACTACGTTTGGCTTAGCAAGATCCCACGACATAATTATAGGTCAACTTACTCTTTTAGCATACATATTTTAACTAATATTGATGAAATATCAAGTTTGAATGAGTCACCAAAAGTTTACCTCCTAACTTAAAAAGATGAATTGGAAAGACTGATAAGAAACATATTCCGTCTAAAGGAGAAATAACAACCCGTCAGATGTATTATGGTTGTTTTTTCAAAGTTAGAGGGATAGTAAAAGCACTTAAAAAATAACTACTTTAAATGTTTGAGATTTTATTTTTTGATATTTTTGTAGTTTTAATTTCACAATGTTTATTTGAATAATTTTTAAATACTATAATTTTTCATGTTACCAAGTGTTTTTTTTTACTTTTGGAATAACGTATTTGAGGGAGTGCTTGTAACTATATGCGAGATCAATTTTATTCTTATTTTGAGACACGTGAGACCATATATAGTATTTCTTGATATATGCGAGACTACATTTAAGGTTATGGCTACATGCAAGACCCTCTCTATTATCATGGCTAGACCATATGTGAATAAATCTGAGACTCGAGAAAATACAAGAGGTAACTACAAGAAAATATTCAACATTTAAATTACATGAGACTAAACATAAGAGACATGCAAAATAATGTGAGACGAGAAGAATAATGGATAATAAAGATGTACAATAATTCAAGCTGGAAAAAACCATAAGTTTATAATATCACTCTAAAAATATAAGTAAAATATTTAGAGTTTAACTGGAAAACAACCGAGATAAAAACAAAAATGTTTAAAAAAATTAACTTTCAAACATGATAAAAATATTTTCTTTGTGAGACTCTTCTTCTTCTTTGTCCTCGTCCTCTTCCTCCTCTTATTCTTCCTCCTCCACGATGTCCTGTTTCCTCTTTTTGGTTCCACAAGAAGCAAAAAGTGAGTCGCATGGGGCAGAGTCATCCCCAGAATACATCATCATAATTGTAAAAGCTAGAATAATCATCATAACGGTTGAAGCTAGACACATCATCGTATGAGACATATCATAAATAATTTTTTTTTAATTATAAAGTTTATATATGAAACCCTCCATAAAGTATAAACTTTATTTATAGAAATGTTTTGGACTCATGCGAGAAGTAATTAAAGTTTCCTGATTTTTTTGGTGAACTAACCCATTCTCGATAGCCGTTTGTAGTTATTGATTTTGTAATGATGATTTATCTACTTTTTCAAATCAAATAATTAATTTACCAATGAAAAATGACTAAGAAGTTTAAATATTGATCTGAAAAAATGGGTTTGGAAAAATGGTAATTTATATTAATTATACGAGAGATACTTCATTTTCTACTTTAAAAATGGTTTATAATCGAGGAAAAACATAGGAGAATATGTTAATTTCAACATGTAAGATTACAACAAAATTCTTAAGTTAGTAATACAATGAAAACATGCAAGACTATCCTGGTTAAAACATGCGACATAAAAGTAAAATAGATGCAAGCCTACAAGAGATATTGAATAGAGTACTGCAAATATTATACGCGATACTACTACGATTAAAATATGTGTGCCAAGAACTTGCAATATTTTACATACAAAATTTATGTTTGTTTACTTATAAAATATACTACTTAAAAAATACTTAAGTTTACAAAATACATAAAATCAAAAAATAGTCCTCTTCAAATGAAAGTTTGTATTGTAATCATTAAGGATTGATGAAACATCTATGCATTTTGATATGTACACATACCTTCAATGTATTGCTTTGGAACAAACTCATTCTCGATAAAACCTTTGGCGTGTTTGCAAACAAAAACACTACAGTCGATTATTCCTGGTTTTTCTCATAAAATGTCTTTTTGTGTATTCAATCTAAAACAATATTCTCGTTGCTATGAATTTTTTTCATCATGTACTTCAGCGGTTAACTACAGGTGAAACGAGTTACAAATCAGAGGCCACACTAGGGTATTGTTATAATATGAGACCAGTTAAAAAGTAATATGAGAGATAAGTAAAAATAAATACGCAATATCTGCACAAATTAAGAAGCATCCATAGATTTTTCTACACATGAAACATGCGAGACTAGGAAATGTGATAATGCAAGACTTGTAATACTTACCAGTGGTAAATCAATATTTCATAATTTGTCTGGTGTGTATTTACTGGCAGACAACACTTGTTTATAGATTTTTGATACTCTTATTTCACTGTCAATAATCAACAATGTCCAGTTTTTCATTATATCTTTTGATATGGTACATACCGAAACCAATGCATGTAACCTACTTTGACACAATGAGGAATACATCATCAACCATTGTTTATTGATCATTCTTCATGACCATTGAATTTTGCATTAAGCTAAAGTATTACAATAGGTTTTGTTTAATAATATATATACCTTACCAAAAAGCTGTATCGTGTGGCATCTATCTAATATTTTTTATCGAAACCTTTGGATGGTACTTGATACTTGTTTTCTTTAGGCATCTTACAGATCCAAGGATTGGCCAATGTTATAAATATCTCAGGAGAGATTGAGGCTATTTGTTATACAAGAGGCCCGATTGAGAAATCTTATAAATACCTTAGGCGAGACTAAAGCTATTTGATAATGTGAGATAATAGTTATTAAAGACACGCGACTCTAGACACCAACTAAATATGATACTAGGTAATTGTTATAATGCGATGCTTTTATATATAAAATAGGCCAGACTTGTATTAAAACACATGTGAGATATTCTTAATTTTATCTTAAATTCCTCGTCACATTCATTACGTAGCGTCATTACACCACTTACACAAATATTAATTTGGTATGTTGCATATAATTTTAGAAGATACCATACAATTAGATCATCCTATTTTTATCCAATTTGTATCTTAGCCATCTGATGGTATTCATAGACGTCAATCAATTTCCTTGTTTCTGTATATATTTCTGAGTCAGTTTCAGTCCCCTCATATTGTATCTTATACTATACTTCATAAAAATTGGTTATTCATCGTTCTCGTACACATGTGTTTTTCCTGCCTCGAAGATGCAAGACATGGGTAAATTAATATACAAGACATGCATATAAAAGAACATGAGAGACTATATACCAATACAATAAACATGCAAAACCATATAAACATTAACGATAGTTTTGAGACATTGGCACATATAATTAAGTTTGATGTGCAACCCATTATATATTAAGAATCATGCGAGACCCTCTATATATAGATAAAAGATACAATCTAAAATAAAAATAAACAAGCGATACCAAGTAAAATAAATAGGCAAGACATATTAAATACAACATGAAATCTATTTTTTTCAACCATACAATATACAAAAATCTAGTCTTTTGAAAACCGAATGTACATGACAACATAAAACAAAATATATTCAAAGTTAAAGCTTAATTGACTTTAGATCCACTTGCATCTTCACAAACTTATAATAATGATATTTTCTCTGTCTTGTTTACTACGTCTTTTGTTGTAGCACTTGGTACAAGAGAAATTGTTGTAGCTGGGGAAAAAACAACCTCAATATCCTCCATAACAGATGGTGACGTCTTTCACAGAGTATTATTAGCCTAAATATTATCAAACTCCTCATAAAAGGACTATGTTAGTTTAGTCAACTAGACATATATTTCTTTTGAAGTATAATATATTTTGGATTATGTATTATTTAAGGTTTTTCTTTTCTTTTTTATTCGTGTTAGTGATTAAGATTTTCTTGGTTAAGGTTATGTTGGTCATACAATGACTTATACAGGTTGTGGTTAGTATTCGAATAAGTGTCCTAGTGAGACTGCGTGCTCTGGTTGGTCTTTTGGCCAGACTGGTTGGAGTACTAGTGAAAATGGTGGGATTTGTGGGACATCTAGTAAGATTGATTTTAGTTCCAATGAGACTAGATGGTCTAGTTAGTGTTATGGTAAGATTAATTAGAGTTATAATGAGACTTGTGGGAAGACTGGAAGTTTTGTTGAGACTGGGTGACTACTGGGTCCCTTTGGTTTGGTTTATTGACTGGTGGGTTTGGTTGGCCTAGTTGGTGTTCTGTTAAGACTGGTTCGAGTGGGTGTTTGGTGGTAGTGGTTGAATTTTTTTGCTAACTAGTGGTGGTTGTACTGATTCATTTAGTTTTGGATGATAAAGAGGTATAAATAATATTCTTTCAAGGTCTTGACTCTCTAGTTGTGACGTAACTAGGTTATCATGTTATCTTACTCTACCATCAACACAAATAATGTGACATATTATTTACATGGTAAACAAGGTATATAAAGATGTGATACTATAATTACATAACATGAAAACGTGCGAGACTAGAAGAGAAATACATACTTACAATTCTATTTTTTTTCTTTCAAACAAATGCTCTATATGTTTGAACTCAATAAACCACATGTACATATTGCTACATATTTTACATTCCCGAATCTGAGAAAGAGAACTTCTTTTTTTGAGGTGGTTCGATTTTTCTTCAATGTGGTTGCAGTGTTTTTGGAGGTGGTTTCAATATTTTTGGAGGGGGTTGCAGTCTTCCTTTTTTTGTTGATGAATTCACCTAGGGTGAAATCATCATCAAAGTCATCTATCAAACTCCTGATTTATTTTCGAGGTATTCTAATTGGTGTTGTTCTTGTTTTGGATTGGTGTGTTCAGGTTGGTGATCTGGTACGAGTTAGGGTTGTACTAGCTGTTCTAGTTGTGGATTGGTGTGTTTGTGCCTAATATCTTTATCCTCATAAAACGCACTTATTTCCGCAGTTGTTAGGATAAATTCAATTCCCAAAACCTATAAAATGATAATTATACTTAGTAAAGAATGTGAGACTGTATCATGCGAGAGAGACTACTACAAATAAATCATGCAAGACTAGTGCAATACAACACGCGAGTCAGGTTCAAAAAATACATGTCAATCTTCATCGAATAATATATGTGAGACTAGTACAATTAAACATGCGAGCCTAATACAATTGCTATTACATTTGAGACTAGTGCAACTAAAACATATGATACCTTATTTATCTACGAGCTAGTTTATCTTTTGAATTAAATCCAAATTTGTTGGTTTTGATTCAAATCCCCGCTATTTTTGGCATCTTAGAATCATGTGAGACATTGCTTCTCCTTGCATAATGGTTGTCTGCTCCATGATGAGTGACTGCATGAAAAAATATATTAGCATCATTAAAGCTATTATTTATTTATTTATATATAGACCAAGATACTAATCATTAAAAGTGCAATACATCCAATAACTTTATCTATTTTGTTAAAGACACGAGTTCGAATTGGCCCAAGAGGAAATCAACTTCTTCTATTGAATATTTCTTTATCATCTCGTTCATTATTTGATAAAGCTTTTTTATTTATAGATTCTCATTATAAAGATCGTATAGATCCTTTCAGATTGTATAAAATATCGTTTCATTAGCAGCGTGGATGTGTTCATCGGTAAAAACACACTCTTTGCTTTCAACTTAAATTTTAAATACTCACTAGCCGAATATAAAAAACATGCTTTAATAGTAATTTTCTCCTATAATAAAACGTGAGATCAGTTATAAGAAAAAGTCGAGACCACGTATAATAAACAAGGTGTGACATGTTGATGAAATAAGCGAGGCTGTAGTCCAGATATCAAAACCAGAGACCATACATAATAAACACTATAAACATACGAGAAATATTCAAAATAAACATGATATGCACAAGTATATATGCGAATATGAATTTGACGTGTAAAAATAAAACACAATATTTAAGACAATGCAAGTCGTGTCAAGGACAAACAATAAAGATGCCAAACATGATTATATTTCACTTTTGCATTGAGTGAAACCGAAAATTGAAACTAAAAACTTCAAACAATAGGACATTAGACAATAGATTCGAACTAAATTACTAAAATATAACACATAAAATATAAAAAGTATGAGCTTCTCATAGTCTTAAACCCTAGTTTACCAAAAAGAACATTCCCAAAGTATATTTCACTAGTGCACCCTAACTACAACCTATTTATCATTCTCAAAACTCCAAAACTAAACATATACCATCATACTCACAGATAAGCGAATACATCATACTTAATTCTTACTTATTAATTTCGAAACCTTAGAGAGCCATTCTTTAAATAGAGTTCAAACTAAGAGAGCCATGCTTCCAATATATTAGAGCTTCAAACTGGGCTTACAACGATAACACTTCAAATCGAAGTTCGTGGAGGCTGGTTTTGGTTCAATTGTGTTCTTTGTTTTTGGGTTTAAGAGACAAATAAGAGTAGGGAGAGAAATTAGCTGAATAATATTGGTTTATTTGAAGAAAAAGAAAGGTGTGTTCACCTAAAACACCATATTTATACTAATATGATTAATTTTATCCAGTATTATGGTTCATGTACTTATCGATAGTTTACCAAATTCTGGATAGTTCACTAATTAGAGTTTATTATTTTAGCAATATGATTTATATCTAAATCTATATTAAATATTCAATAGATATATGTTGGAATTTATAGTCGAAATTCTAGTTTGTTCATACAAAAATCCTATAATTCCCGAGCTCTTCGTATTTTATATTATTTTTTGATTATTTTTAAATATTTTATTTTTTACAAATTCACTTATTGTATATTCATTTAGACATAAAATATTATTTACTTATTGAAATTAACTTTTTATTTACGGCTAAAATTTTCAAAAACTAATTAGGGATCAAAATCATCATTAGTCCAATATGATTTGCGTTCATATCATACTCAAACTCGTGCCTTATGTTCACTTTTATCTCCTTCTCATTTCCTATGGTTTAAAAAAATTCATTATTAGTATTTTCATACATGTGAGTAATAAGAAGCTGACATGTGGAAGCTCAAGCATCAACATTTTATGCTACCATTGGTCCTTCAACAATGTGTCCAATAATAACCCTTGCGTTGCCTAGTCATCTCACATATTCAGCATCCACTTAAATTGTACCATTTACTATTATTATTTACCATTTACCATTTATTGTACTTTTAACCTTCTCTAATTTACTAATTTGTTAGTCTGAACCGTGTTAAAAAAACCAATAACCCAAATCAAACTCAATATCCACATTCAAATCAGATGCAATACCCAAAATAAGAAACCTTAAACCCTTGCTTTGTAATTTGAGACTCCAAAATCTCTAATTTGAGAACTTCGAAAACACCATTCTTAACTCGGTCCCATCCAATCAATTAGTAAATTAGTAAAGATTAAAACTAAAGTAAATTGTAAATGGTAAATAATAATAATAAATGGTAAAATCTAGCAATCGTCGGGATGAGCTTCTGAGTACTCATATATGTACGAGGTAATAATGTAGATTTCTAAAACATAAAAGACTAATGGGAGACAAAAATAAAACATAAAAAACTAGTTTGATATAAACGTTAAACATGCGGGACTAATAATGACTTTTAGCCACTAACTAGGCTAAAAATCACCATTTGTCCCCTATGTATACCCCGTGTATCAAAGTAGTCCTCCATCTTCACTTTTGTCTCCCATCCATCGTTTGTGTATGATAAATTAGCACGCTTAGTCCCCTTGCACATGTAAAGCCTGAGAAATTGACACGTGACACTATGTTTTGTAGCATTTTTGGTCCTCTAGAATTTTACCCAATAATACCCTTGTCTATGCCTAGTCACATGACACGTCAGATTTACTTTTTACTATTAAATTTTAACGATTTACCACTTACCATTTACCTAAACAAATTACCTAACTTAAACACTAATGGGCTAGACAGGGTCAAAAAGATTAAACCAAACACAACCTATTGTTACCCAAATCCGATACCCATTTAATAACCCGAATACTCATTTACTAACCTAAATCCCCCAATTAACCTAAAGAACCCTAATTAGATATCCACTTCTTCATTTATTCTCCCAATACTTTGTGGTTGTCCTGTCCTTCTCTATTTTGTTCTTTACATAAATATAAACACTGAGAGAAATAGAACAACAATCTTTTTGGAACTGCAACATTCTATTCCACACTTTTGTTTTTACAGTCTTCATCCCCTTACCTTATCATTGGTGACTGATCGTCGTTTCCAAATCTGCAGCAAAAACATCGAAACATATGTTTAAGCCTTTTTTGTATAGTGTGTAAATATGAGTATTGTGTCCCTTTTATTCTCTTTCTAATTTCTCCATCATCCAAAGACACCCTTTTTTATCTTAAAAGTTTATGGGTGTCGCTATAAGACTCTATGCTTCACGGTCCAATGAGTCTCATTGGTAATTTGTTTATCTCCAAAAGAAACATGAAATATGGGTAGGAGACAAAATAGAAGATGGATGACTACTTTGAAACACGAGTATACATGAGAGATTAATCATAATTTTTAACCCACTAACTATGAATATTATGTAAATATTACTTATTTATTAAAATCAATTGTTTACTTACTTCTTAAATTATCATAAACTAAATTGGATCCTATTATATTATATTATATTATATTATATTATATTATATTATATATATATATTTAAAAACATATTTGATTAGTTACGTTAGAATATTAGATAATGATAAAACTAATCCAGATAATGGTAAAACTAATCTGTGTACAAGAATATAAAGACATAAAAAAATTAGAGTATTTGCCAAATATAGATCACAATTGCAAAATTATCTATATATATATATATATATATTAACTTTTTAAAAATTGATCAGTAAAAAATACTAATTCAAAATGTAAATGATATAGTTTTTTATTAATGAGATATTATCTTTTCTTACTATAAGATATATTTTGGATATATATATAGATGGATATATCAATTTTTTTTTTATTTTGTGTGTTTTACTATGACTAATTTTTTTGGATACCTCGAGAGTTTTGAAATTGTAGTACTTCATTATTTTTTAAAGACAAAAAATAATCTTCTAACATTTTTTTTCACTAGTAACCTATCTTAAAATTGATTAAACCTAAAATACCCAAATATATTACTCAATTTGCCTACTCAAAATACCTAAGAATAATAGTCTTATTAGTGTTATTCATAATAAGGTAAAATAATTAATTTTTATATTTTTAAATGAATAAAAAATATTATTTTCGTTAATCTAAAGAGTTGAAATGAATTCTTATATAAAAAGATGAATACTTGATTGATTTTTTATTGATCATAATATATAGGAATAACAATTTTATTACTGTTATTACTAAAAAAACATATTATAGTTGTAACATTGAACTATTTTTAATCATAACACCAAATCACTCATATGTTTAAGGTGTGAATTTAATTTTTTATTAAAATATAACTCTTTTATTAAATTACGGGTCTCAATGTAGCCCTAGATACATAAATGAGGAGAGTAAAAGATGAAATGATAAGAGGTGAGAGTAGCAGTATGTCGGTTTGATTTTAGGTTGAGAAAAAAAATAAATGATGGTTAAATAGGGTGTTGAAATAAAACGTGATGAGAGGGTATTTTTGGTAGTTGTTTAAGTGGTGTATTAAGTTGAGGGTGGAGAGTATACAGATAATAGAGGTGCTTGTGTTTGACTCTATTTATAAGACTACAAAAATCTATGGGCCAACCAGGTTAGTTAGTATACTCGGGTGAGTCTGATGGGCTTGAAGGCCCAAGATTAAGTGAAGTAGGTATTGAGCTGATATAATAGACACACAACTTACACGACATTGTTTTCATTATATCTTTAAATTTCCTTCAAAGAAAAATCTGAACAACTTTACCTTGATGGCCTCCGAAAAAATATGACCATATCATCTAGCCCGTTATTTCTTTTAGAAGCTTCTGGGAGAGCTAATTATATGCAAACTGAATCTGAACTACATACGATGTACTTTTTTTAAAATTAGTTATCATTCAAAAGTTACAACTTTCAGACCAATTACTTGTAGTGACACATGACAACTTCTGATTGGCCCACGCATTTGTTTTTTTCTAGATAAAACTGCCCAATCAAAAGAGAGAAACAATTACAATCCTTTGTAACCCCCTAGTTAATTTGTTGATTCTCTTTCCTTAATAGGGTACTCAAGTGCTTTCAACCTTTATAAGAAATTCTTTTCTTTTTTATTGTTGCTAATTTGAGAATAAGACGATAGTCGTTTTAAATTTATAGAGAGAAAAAACAGCTTACTTATGTTTCCAGACGACATTCTTCCTTCTCTTTCAACTTTGTTTAGGCGTTTGGTACGTTTTCAACACTTTTTAGAGTTTTTATGTTCATAGCCAAGAACGCCCATACGAAAAGAGGTTGGATTAATTTATCTGAGTTAGACAAAAAAAATGAAGGCTAAGGTTGATGCCGGGTTACGTGCTTTTTCAGGTGGAGTGGTTGTTACTCAATGTATAGATTACAGTGAAGTTTTTCCATACAATAAAAACATTGAATTTCTTCTGATCCTAGCTCAACAACACAATCATCCACATATTCTACTCACTCTCCTCAAACAATTAAGTCATCCCAACACAGAGGGGTCACTAGTCGGAGTACTTATTCAACCTTTATAGCCATGGGATCAGATGTTGGTAAAAGCACCCCACGCCGAGTTCCGAGGCTTTCTAATATAAAAGACAAGATTCTACATTGGAAAAATCAACTAAAAATCCAATTGGTCAACCCTCTATTATTGGTGATCCCTTCACACAAGTTCCAATTACAGGGGAAGAAAACACTACAACTGAACTTCTATCAGGGCCAGTTATAACAACAAATCCCTTAACTGCAACAACCGAAATTCCTCAAATGGAGGAAAAATGTACTTCTTTAGAGTGGTGAAGATACTTCTTTAGAGTCACCTGGTTAGACTAGACTCAAAAAATAACACAAGAAAAAGGTAGCAAGGCGGCCATACCCCAATTCGAACCTCTTCCGGAGTTTGCTGTTGGGCGAGTTGGGTGAGTGTCAAGTACCTATTGGCTTTACAGAAAATATCAAATGTTTATTTTTACGAATCCGAGCTGGTAAGGATTCGGAAGAAAAAAATGGGGATTCGTTGAATCAGTTAAGATTAAGTTACCCCAACTTGGAGATACTCTCATGGTTAACAGGGCTGGCAAATTGGTATTTTATACCGACGTACTCAACTTGGGTCTTTGGTTTTCCCTAGATTCAGAGATTGTAAGATATTTCCATTTGGTGAAATTATTTCCGAGTCAATTAAGCCCTAATGCCTAGTTTACATTGTTAGCTAGCATCATAGGTTCCAGACTATCCAAAATTTCGATGCCTATGGAACAACTAATTGTTGTTGCTGGTTTGTATCTTTTACAATTTTAATATGTAAAATGACTATAAGGTGGTAGATAATCTTCTGGAAGCAGACAAACCCTGGAAGACCGAGTTTACATTTGTCTGCGGTGCTTCAAAAAATGGTAGAAAAATTACTTTAAAAGAAAATCTCAGCATGCTCACAAGATACCAGAAAAGTTCACGTAAGTGTTAGTTTAAAAAGTATTATTTCTTACTCCGAATTTATTTTATTGTAGTATTCTCGAATCACTTCATCCAACATATCGAGAATGGGAAATTAACTTTTTACGAAATTGAATCAGTGGGCGAATGAGAGGGGGTCAACCGAGTTTCACAATTGCTTTACTCCAAGAAATTTTTTGAGAGCCCGTATATAAAGAACAAATCCAATATGTAATCTTTCATGGAAACAGTTTACCACTCCTCAAGAACTAAGGTTGCTGATGGTAAACTATTTATACCAGTTAGGAATAGGGCTCCCATCCATCGTTACAAAAACAAGAAGAAGAAAAGAAGAAGAAGAAGATGAAGAAGGATAGTTCATCTCAATCCTTCCCCAAACTAGGGAGTGAGGGGAAACCTGATAAAATTGATGCAACTTTCTTGGAGGTTGTTGTAGTTACTATCGGAGAGGCTGAATTTCCATAAAAAATCTCTTGTTGCTAAGAAAAAAAGAACAACAGAGAAGTAAAGAAGGTAGCGACAAGAGAGAGAAGAAGAAGAAGAAAACTATAGTTGGTTCAGAGATTATTCTTCGGTCAAAAGTTCCTCCTTCAACCATTCCCATAGAGATTCCTCCTCAAACAAGTGTAAAATCCGATCCTCCTCAAACAAGTGTAAAATCCGATCCTCCTCCTCTTTCTCAAACAACTGCATAATCTGATCATCCTTCTCTAGTGTTTCCTATAGATGATACGACAGTTTTTGGAAGTGATGATCAAATAGAGAACTTAGGGAACTTTAATTTCAAAGACTTTGAGCATTCTTTCCATGAGTCTACTAGCCATGAAAATGGTGTGATATATAATGGGGATTCATTTGAAGTGTTTAAGGAGAACGGTGAATTGAAGTATGTTGTTTTGGGCTATGCAAGGATAATTATTGAGTTGGAGGGACATGTGAGAAATCAGGCTAAAGACATCGGTCTTCTTCGGGATGAGAATCAAAGGCTAAATAATTCTATTGAGGCAGAGAAAGGTAAGGTTAAAAGAATGAGTGATGAAATAAAAACCATAAATGGGGAGTTGGTTCAAACAAAATTGGGCTGTGGTAAACTATAATCTAACTACTAAGATTTGTAGTAATCCAGTTCCAAGGAAATCACTTCCTTACAAAATCAGCAAAATGAGGACAAGTTTATCATTCAACACTTTTCCGATAAGAAGAAAACATTTGAAGACCTCCTTAAATTGAAAGAATATGCTATCACTTATCTCAAGGTAAAGACTTATCAAGAGGTAGCTGATGCTAAGGATAAATATGCTGAAAAACTAATAGGGTAAATGCAAGAGAAAGATGTATCGATTAAATTGGAAATGATGTTGTTATTCCATATGACGCTGCACAAATTTTCTCTTAGGGACCTACGGACACACGTGCTAGTTGATCTAATTCTTTACTATAGTCTGGCTTTAGGTGACAAATATAATATTTTTGATGATTCAGAAGAATATGACTCTGATTAAGAGGATTATGATAGCTAGAATCCATAAGAGAATGAAGAAGGAAAAAATCGATGAAAATGAGCCCTAAAGTCAACATATTTTGATATATCTATTTGTAAGCCTTTAATGTGTATAGGATATTTTATTGTATGTGTATAGGGTATTTTATTGTATGTGTTTTTTATTGATCAGATAAGTTCGTGAGAGTTCTTGACATGACCAAGATATTTTATAACTTTTTAATTGAATTTTATTCAACTGTGTGATTTAAAAGTAATTTTATGCTATCATATATCCTTATAAAATCCTACAATGATTAAATATTTTTTATTTAAAGGTAATTAAAACTTTGAATAGATAGATCATACAAAAGTGTTATAAACTTACTATATTTGGGTTAAGCAAAACATTCGAAAGTAATCTATTCAAAATCAATTAAACTAAGACTACTTAATATATTTTTTCATTTGAATTTTCCAATTTGTCTCGACCTCCATCTGAAAAGAAACTAGATTTGTCAGTCACACGATAACTAAAATATGTAATTTTTTGAGTTTGGTATGATTAGATTCAAGTCTAAAGTTTCTGGACTCATAAGACACCTGTCAGTATAACTTGGTGGATAACATGAATCCTCACGACCAAAATATTCGCACCACAACTGAATTTTATATATATGACCTCTAGATTACCATGTATTTAGTCACCTCATACAAAAAATAATCAATCGTAGCATTTTTTGGTAGGCAGACCTCTAACCGTAAAATATTGGTTATTTAATTTTTTTTGGATAATAAATAGTTTTTAGAAGAAAAGTTGACTAATACCTATTTGTAAGTCAAAAGGTCGGATAAATTTTAAATTAAATTTTTTAATTAATGCCTATTTTTAAGGAGTCTGTTAAACTAAAAAAGTTGACAAAAGTTTAGTATAAATATCTTAACTAATGGCTATTTTTAAAGAAATTGTTAAGCTAAAGAAAGTTGATAAAACTTTAAGCTAAATATCTTAACTAATGCCTATTTTTAAGAAAGATGCATTTATAAATTATAAGATGTAGTCTGCATTTTAATCTCCGGAAGATTAGAAGTTAATTGTTTTAAAAAATTTTTTGGTTCTTTTATATTTTTATTGTAATAATTTGTTTTGATTTTATTATTGTCTAATATTTCTCTCAAAATTTTAATTTTAATTTATCTTTGTCTTCTTCTACTGTTCTACATTACCGATTTCATTTAGTCTCAAAATTTAATTTTTATTTATCTTTGTCTTCGTCTATTGTCATACATTACCGATTTGATTCATAGTTTAATTTAGAAGAAGATAAAAATCTTGTTTATCAATCATACGAGGAGTTATTAAAATTAAAGAAGAGAAAGAAAAAAAAGACTTAATGGTTCTCATCCATAGTTGGAATATAGTATGCACAAGGAATTATTAAAAAAAATATGATTTTAATGAATAATACAAACATATGTTATATAACAATTGTTTTTCTTATTCTTCTTTAATAGTTACATGGTTCAAAAAACATACATGGTTTGAATATAGTGTGCACAAGGATGCGGCATTTTGTTTTTGGTGTTACTATTTTAAACCACTTAATGCTCAAGATGATGTGTTTGTTAAATAGGGTTTTAAGAATTAGAAACTTAACACATGCAAAATCTAAAGAACGCGAAGGTGATGTGAACAACGCACATAATTAAGCTAGGCAAAAGTTTCTTTCGTTTAAAATATGAAAAACAAAATATTGAATACAGTTTGAGAGAATATGGGAAATAATATGAAGTTAACTATCGTGTACGTCTAACTGCATCTTTAGATGTGATCAGATTGCTTTTGTGTCAGGGATTAGCTTTTCGTGGACATGAGGAATCATCACAATCATTAAAAAAAGAATTTTTTTAGAAAAACTAGACTCGTATCGTGAGCGTAAAATAAAGATAAAAATGGTTACATTAGAGAACACACCTGGTAATAATCAAATGACTTCTTCAATAGTCCAGAAAGATTTGACAAATTATTGTGCTATTGAAACTACAAAAGCCATATTGGAAGACATTGGGGATCGTAGTCTTAGTCTAAAACATTCATCTGCTGATTTTTTGATGTTGACAAGTTGATTCGTCTAGCAGAACTTGATCCAAATGAATTTTCTGATAATGAAGGTACGAGGCTTAGATTCCAACTTGAAACATACATTGGCGATATAATTGACAAGGACAATTTCTCCAATATTAAAGATTTTGGAGTTTTAGCTAAAAACTAGATGATACTAAAATACATCAAAGTTTCCCATTGGTGTATCGATTGATCAAATTGGTTTTAATTCTTCTGGTTGCTACAACCTGAGTAGAAAGAGTATTTTCTGCAATGAAGCTTGTAAACAAGGACTTGCGGAATAGGATGGGTGACATCCGGATGAATGATTTTTTAGTTGTATACAATGAGAGAGAAATTTTTAGAAGATTTATAATGAAACCATTTTACGACGATTCCAAAATATAAGGAGCCGTCGTTGTCAATTTTCATCTATTAGTCACTAAAACTTTGAATGATTTAAAATTTTGTTTAGCCCCCTTTATTTCAAATCCTGGTTCCGCCACTGAGAAGAGTCATATATTGA
Source organism: Limnanthes douglasii subsp. nivea (assembly GCA_036936605.1). NCBI lineage: Eukaryota > Viridiplantae > Streptophyta > Magnoliopsida > Brassicales > Limnanthaceae > Limnanthes > Limnanthes douglasii. The sequence goes on from JAUPFV010000004.1 coordinate 133,166,243, forward strand.
ATGAACTTGCATTAGTGTCAAATGCCAAATTTAAATTATAATATTATTCAGGGCCACAATAGTGACTGCCCTACGATAAAGCTTTCCTTGCTTCATAACAAATTCAGACGCTGACTTTTTAATTGGCTTTTTGTTGATGGAAGGAAATTTTGATTTTGTATCTCTCTATATAAGAAAAAGAGAAATAAAAAAATAGAGGATAACTAACTACACATTATAAGACATCAAAATTCAGTAAAACACAAAAACTGAAACCAAGTCATATTTATGAGTAAGTTGCAGCAACGAAAAATTACTTTAAATATATAAAATGTTAGCTTTATCCATATATATTTTTCAGTTATCAATAGCTATATATCCATTATCACTTCAAAAACTACTTATTTGATTACCGCCAACAATTACCACAGAAAAAAAGGAGCTCATGAAGATCAATATCCACATTTAAAACCTATATATATATATATATATATATATATATATATATATATATATATATATATATATATATATATAAACAACCACTAAAGCTGGTCAGCAACAATTTTCAATAATCATTTCAAACATAAAAAAATATTAATAATTTAATTGAAAATTCTATTGCAGACCTTATACGTGACATGTGATCCCTCAACTACATGGTTTTATTCTTCACTCAGCTGCTGGGGATATTTTTCCTCCCTACAATCTCCAACTAAACATCAACGTACAAAAAATAAGATTACAAAAAATAGATTTATTATCATATAAATACAATTTTTTTTTAAATATGCATCTAGCAGTATCAAGTGCATGGCATTTTGTGTGACAAGTTTGGTGTAAACGGTTCCAAAAACGATAGTGTGACCAATCACTATCACTTCAGGCGATCTAAAGTAAAAAATATCACCGTGGAACCATCTATGGACTCTTCAATCAGACAAATCATAAACTTAACTATTTCAGAAACTAAAACCCAAAATCTATAAAGTATAATCTAATAGGAACCAATATAAAGATATACAATTAATCTTTAATTTTGACTTAATTTTTTCAAAACAATAGAACCCTCTTTCGAAACCTAGATTATAAGTTTTAAATCTCTTGATAAAATGAGTTTTTTTTTTCAAACTCATACTAGAAATTGGTGTATAACATTGTGGATAATATAATTTTAGGTGAAAGTTTGGAAATACTATGGATTGGAAGAAAAAAGGTTGAAGGGTTAATGGAGGTTTTGAGTAGGCAAAAAATATGAATAGTTTGGAAGAAGGTCACGACAATTATGGTGACATGAGTTTTATGTTTGGGATGATTTTTGTAAAGACAGATTTGAAATAAAATACTAAAAAAATGAGAACAAAAAAGTTGATGAAGTAATATGAGAGAAAATTGAAAATAGTTAGTAATTCGTGGTAAAGTAATAACATTTGGAACGAAATGTTTGGTCGGTTGTAAATTTGTAGTAATAACAACTCTGAAATCAATTTTATGGATAAAAAATAGTCTCGTTGTAAAATTGTTATAGGTCTGTTGTTACCTGATATATTTTGGACCGTAATATGCAGAAATCTCAGATGTATTTATAATCTTTGAATATTTTTTAGCCTCGGTACAGATTCTATAGCTTTAAAATAAGACATATATAATGTAAAAAAAGAACTAAAGTAGTTTTTCTCGGCTCATAAAGACTTAATAAGTTTATATATTACCAAAATTTGTCCTATTTTTCCCTTGTTATGGAGAAAAGGTTTTTACATATTTTGTTAGAGAGAATATTAAAATTCATCAAACCTTCCATAAATAAATAAAATTCATCGGATAAAGATATATATTGTTGGATCTCAATAAATTTACCTTTTACAACACCTCTAATTAAATATATTTTATGGAGATGAAAAGTCATTTTCTCAACATCAATACTAACATCACTATTTGGACTAGTGAGAAAAAAATAACATTTTATAATACACTATGAAAATTTATATATCGTCTCTAAATTTAATAGATATTTCTAGTATATCACATAACGTTATTGAAATTTGTTCAACAACAAAAACCAAAATACAATTATATAAGAATGAATGATCAGATATGAAAAATAAATAAATAAACAATTAAGACAACAAAATGTAAAATCCAAAACCAAAATCTATTGCTTCTTTTCAAATCTAAACTTAACTTATTGAGTTTTTAACTCTTATAAAAATTGGAAGCCCATTATTCGTTCGATTCTATTTGTGGGTTAATTGAGCTATTAGTGTAAACCTATAACATTTTTAAAAATCAAATAAATAAAAAATTAGATGTGTAAATTGTTAGAATTTGATTTTTATATATATAAAAAATATAATTCATAGATAACAAACACATGATATGCAACAAATAAACTAAGAGAACAATTTTATAATTTTGTTGACATAAATCGTTAACACTTCAAGTGTAACGATATATATATATATGGATCTAAATAATTATCTTAAAGATCTTTAACTATTTACAAGAAAATATGCATACAACAAATACTGGGTGTAGACTAAATTGGATGTATCCGCGATAGATACAGTGTGTAGTGACGAAGGAAGAGCGATGAGAGATCTAATACATTAAAAAAAGAGCTAGATTGAGGTGGAGAAAACTTGATCGAATTTTTGTTTGTGTGTTATTAATGAGAGATATTAGTTTGTTGATTCAATATTAAAGTGAAGATGATTTCAAATGAAAAAAATGAAAGAAAACAAATCACCATAATAATTAAACACAACAAAATGACAAACATAGAAGATAAAAACTATCATAGCCAACTTGAAGAAAAAAGAATTATGTTATTACATATACATTGTAAATATCATCTTCATGATATCTTTATTTAATTCTCATTTTAGCAATATGCACTACGCATCTTCTTCCTTTCTTTCTACCTCACATTGAAGATATATAATTTGATAAAAAAACAATAATTGTTTTGCTTCTCGTGAGGGAGATGAATTATTTAGACATTTCGTGACAAATAAATTTACAATTCAATGAATATACCATAACTAAATAAAAACCAATAGATAACATTCCGTTGAATGTGGATAGATTAAAACCTTGAATTAAACATGTATTATGGATATAGAATGTAATATATCCAACATTAATACTAAAATCGACTAGTGGAGCAAAAAATTAAATTTTATGTTATGATATTATATTTTGTTTTTAAATTCGATAGACAATACCAAAAATTCATTTGACCAATTTTTTTAGATTATAGAATAGAATAAAATAAGGAAAACCAAATTCTCTTGTTTATCATGAAATTGAGATTATATATGTTATTGTTGTTTTACCATTCCAAAGTATGCGGCCGATGTATATTTAAATTGTAATTGCGGATTACTTGAGTTATAAGTGTAAACATAGAACATTGATAAGTAATTAAATGGTAAATAACAAATTAAATATATAAAATATTAAAATTTATTAATTTATTAAAAATATAAATGATAGGTATCAACTAAGCGAAGCAAACAATTTTTACTTAAACATTTATCTAAGGTTATAAATTTCTTTAAAAATTATATATATATATATATATATATATATATATATATATATATATATATATATAAAATAACCATTGTACCCGAATTGAAATGGCTAAAAATCACGATTAGTCACTGAAGTTGGTCATTTGTTTCAAAACAACCACTTATTTAATTTTTGTATCAAAACAGTCACTTTGTTTCACCAGTGGTCACTAGTGTTGGTTTTTGTTTTTCTATTTTTAGTCACATCTATTGACCATAAATGTAAAAAAAACCAACAAAAGTGACAATTTTGAGACAAATATAACTTGAGTGACAGTTTTGAAACAAGTGTCTAACTTCGAGGACTAACAAAATTCTTAGCTGAACTGAAAGTGTTGGCGACTCAAACGTGTGACAATAAAAGAATATCGGCTACAACCTGATGGAATAAAAAAGAGCAGGTTTAAGACGGAGGAAACCTAGATTAGTAAAATTTATTTTCTCTAGATTTGGTAGAAGATCCATTCTATCACACAAAATTAGTAGAATTTTCTCAATGATAGAAAGAAAAACAAAAAACACAAAAAAGGAAAAAAAATTATATGAGAATAAATTATGTAATATAAAAATAAAACAAAAACAATAAAGACAACAAAGTCGAAAACCCTAAAACCAAAATATTTTGTTTCTTATGGAATTCGATTATATATTTGTGTATTAATTCATTTATTAATGTAAACCTAGAAAATGTTTAAGAAGTTAAATTGTAATAAATTATTAGAATTTTAATTATATACAAAAATATAAATCATAGCTAATAAAATAAGATACATAAAAATTAAACTAAGCAAACAATTTTGAAAATTCATTGAGTGTAACAATACATAATTGTTTATGATTCTAAAACTTTTTCTAGGAAATTATGTGTAAAACATTCAAGTTATAGAATGAATTGGATGATTCCGCGATGGAAACAATGTATGACGATAAAACAAGAGCGATCAAAAATCAAATAAAATAAAAAAGAGTTGGACTAAGGTGGAGAAAACTGGAGTGAAAGTGTTTGTTGTGTTATTGACGAGTGATATAAATTTGTCGACTTAGCATTAAAGTGAAGAATAATTAACATAAAAAAATGAAATAAATAACTATAATAAAAAACACCACAAAACGACATGATGGAAGATAAATACTATCATGGCCAACTTGAAAAAAAATTATGTTCTCACATATATATTGTAAAAACCATCATCACGATATATTTATTTAATTCTTATTTTAGCAATATGCACTATGTAACTTGTTGTTCCTCTATTTATACCTCACACTGAAGATAAATAATTTGATGAGAAGACGGATATTTCTTTGCTTCTCGTTAGCGAGAATAATTATTTAAACATTTTGTTACAAAAAGGAAGAAAATTGAAATTCATGAAATCTACCATAACTAAATAAAAACATCTTAATGACGGATTTTGTTGGATCTTGATAGATTAAAACCTTAAGTTAAACACATATTATGGACATGTGAATAATCTCCTCAACATCAATATTGACATAACTAGGATGACTTGTGGATCCAACAATTAATTTTTTTTTGCTATGACACTATATTTTGTCTTTAAATTGAATAGACAATACCAAAAATTCTTTAAACAAAAAATCATATATTATTTATTAGAAAATAAAATAAGCACAACAAAATTAAAAATCCTTCAACTAAATTCTTATGTTTCTCATGAAGTTGAGACTATATATGTTCTTGTTTTTTACCTTTCGGAATATTGGTAGCCAAACTTTATTTTAATTATATTTGTGTATTACTTTGTCATTAGTGAAAACATAGAACATCATTAACAAATTAAATTGTAAATAACAAATTACATCTCTAAAATATTAGAATTTATTAATATATTAAAAATATAAACAATAACTAAAAAAATGATATATAATAAATAATTTAAGGATGTTAGAGATATAAGTCTTAAACCCATTAGCCTTTTATTTATTCTATATGTAAATATAAGTCTATGTTTTATGCAATACATAGACTTTCTAAATAATAATAAATCCTAGTCGTTCTCTTTTCCCTCTTTTGTTCTTTATTTAACATATTATCAGGGCCTATAGTAATCTGATCGGGGACCCGTAGCGATCCTCATGTTTCTTAGATGTACCAGGTATTCAATTTCGTATTAGTATTGGATTTCGGTTTAGAAATTGATCTATTCGGAGATCTTAGATTTGTTCAGAAATTTTGGATTATGTATTGGTATTTATCTTGACAGACGAGATTAAAATTTGATAGAGAGTTGTATTATTATTTTGATTTGGAAGGTATAATCTATTTAGTTATTTGAGTTATATTATTGTTTGATTTTTATTTTCTTTTGGATATGCTTTTGTGTGGTTTCCATTGTTCTCTTGTTTCTCGATTGGGTTTCTGTTGGAAATTTTGATATGTTTTTTATCAAAATATATATCGTTTTTGGTATTCGGATTTGTTGTGTGCATCCCCAACCAAGCAGTCTGATCGAAAGGCAAACACTGTCCATTTTTTCTGAATTTCGGAGAGTGTGTTTGAGACATCCATCCTTCAATATGACCGATTGGATTATGATATGGTAATACAGTTCAGGAGAAAGCGTAACTGGAATAATGCACCAATTTTGTTGGTAAAATCGTGCATTCAAATTGATTTTGATTTTGGATTTGATTTTGATTTTGATTGGTAATTGGAAACTAGAAAGTGGAAACTGAAAATTGGAAATTGGAAGTTACAAATTAAAAATTAAAAATTGGATTTAGTTTGGTATTTAAACTTGGTTTTAGATTTAGATTTGATTTTGCTGGACCACTGAGATTTTTAATTTGGACTTGGTTTGATTTTGGATTTGGATTTGTATTTCTTGATTATTTGATTTTGTTTGATTAGAGATTGTGGATCTTATTGTGAATATGATAGGAAAATATTATTTTCTACATTCTACTAGTAACAAACTAAATAAGAAGAACTTGGTTACACCTGCATATTATTCAGGTATGCCCTCTTCTTTCACTTCAAGTATTGATTAATCATTATCGATTTTGGATTCGGGTGCGTCTTATTATATGTCACCTCACATGTTGAACTTTGTTTTCGTTGTCTCATGTTTCACCCATATATGTTTTATCTGCTAGTGCTGCACCAATGTTAGTAGATGGTATTGGCTCTATTTGTACACCTCATAAATCGTTATTTGATGTTTACTACGTTCTCACCCTTGCTTTGAATCTTGTTTCAATTAGCCAATTGTTTAAATATGGTTAATGTGTCTTGTTTTCTGATTCTTTTTGTGCTATACAAAATCAACAGACCCATATAGTGTTAGAGACCAATCGTAAAATAGGGGAACTCTATGTTTTGGAGAAACTCGAAGTAACAGATGTGGACGTCTATGGTGGTGATAGTGGAAAAGTATACTTGATTGATATTGCTGCCTCTGGTGTGTATTTGTCTTCGTTTCATTTGAATCCATCATCGTGTGAGTTTTATCTTTGACATTCTCATCTTGGATATGTATTCGCATCGCGTTTAAATATTTTAGTCTCTATAGTTGCTTTAGGTCAACTAAACACGTGTAATATCTCATATTGTAGTGGTTGTAAACTTGTAAACTGTTTGGCATTACCGTTTAATGAAAGTGTCACTTCTTTTATTGCTGTATTTGATATTATTCATTCCAATGTTCGGGTCCATCTCCTGTCTCCACAAAGGGTGGTTCATCTTACTATGCTTCTTTCATCGATGATTATATATCAACGTGGGTTTAACTTATGAAACACACTTCAAATTTATTTGGATTTTATAGAGAATTTCAAGCACTTGTTAAGACTCAACATCTGCTGTAATAAAAGGATTCATGTGTGACTTAGGGGGTAAATATACATCCAATTATTTTACCCAGTTACTTGCATCTAATGGTACCATGCATCTGTCTTCTTGCACTGACACCTTTCAGCAGAATAGTGTTACGGAAAAAAAAACATCGTCACTTTATTGAGACTGCTCGTTTTTACTAATTTGTTGAAGTTCCTACTATTATTTGGGGAGAAGCAATTTATACTGCTGTATATGTGATTAAATGAATTCCCACTACTCATAATGCAGGGATGTCTCTTGTTTATAAGTTATAGGGACAACTTCACGCTTATTCTTCCTTACGACTGTTTGGATGTCCATGTTTGTCCTTCGTCCTCATGTAGAATGCAACAAACTGGGCCCTAAATCCACAAAATGTGTTTTCTTAGGTTATGGTATTAGACATAAAGGTTATCATTGTTTTTATCCCACTAGTCAAAAACTTTATGTCTCTCGACATATGATATAACAAGTACCAAACATGAGACTATTGATCCTTTTGAAAATAATAGTGACATACCCATTGATATTAATGTACCAGCTCCTGAGACATTGGCTACAGCTGATACTACTTATGCTCCATCAAAGCCTGATTCATCTTCTTATTTTAGTGAAACACCAGCTCCACCCCTCAGAAGATCTACTCGTACAAGTAAGTCTACCAAACTACCAGATTTTGTGTATTCTTCTTACTCAACTCCTTTCACCTATTTCATAGAAAAAAAAATACATGATTTATATGAAATTCAGTTGTTTAAAGAAGTTATTTCTCATCCTCGTTGGCAAAATGAAATAGCCAAAGATCTTACCGCTCTTTATCAGACTCGTACAAGTGATATAGTTAAGCCTGTATCCAGTAAGAATATAATCAGCTGTCGATGGGTTTTTAAAGTTAAAACAAAGTCTCATGGGTCTGTTGAAAGATATAAGGTTCATCTTGTAGTAAAAGGGTATTCACAAAAGTATGGTATGGATTATGATGAGACATTTTCCCCAATGACAGTTCGTACTTTTATTGCGGTTGCATCCGTTCACGAGTAGAAGATCTTCCAACTAGATGTCAAAAATGCATTTTTGAATGGTGATCTTCATAAGGAGGTTTACATGGCTCCTCATCTAGGTGTTGATCACCAACTAGGTGAAGTTTGTTGACTCAGGAAATCTTTATATGGTCACAAACAAGCTCCTCATGCTTGGTTTAAAAAATTCTCTACGATTATCACTTCACTTGGTTTTGTTTCTAGTAATCATGATTCAGCCTTGTTTATCATATGTACGAGTGCAAGAATAATTATTTTATCCCTATATGTAGATGATATGATCATTATAAGTGATGATATTGATGGTATTGAGGAACTGAAAAGTGATTTGGCTCAATGCTCTGCGATAAAAGATTTGGGACTATTACGTTATTTTTAGGTATTGAGGTGGATCACTCTCCAAAAGGTTATATTCTATCTCAGAAAAAATATAAATATGATTTATTTGAGCGAGCGCGACTTTCTGATAACAGAGCGGTAGATACCCCTCTTGAAACCAATGTTCGGTATTCTCCGACTGATGGTGTTCCTTTGTCAGACCTAACTCTATCTCGAACTCTCGTAGAGAGCTTGGTTTATCTCATAGATACTCGACCATATATAGCTATGTTGTGCATGTGGTTAGTCAGTTTGTTACTGCTCATACAACTATTCATTGGGGAGCTGTTCTTCGTATATTGAGATATCCTCGTAGCACTCAGCTCCATAACATTTTGTTTCCTTCGACCTTTTCACTAGAACTACGTGCTTATATGGATGCTGATTGTGATAGTGATCCTCGTGACCCAAAATCTACTACTGGTTTCTATATTTTCTTTGGAGATTTATTAAACTCATAGAAAAGTAAGAAATAAGATGTTGTCTCTATATCGTCTAATAAAGTTAAGTACTGTGCTATGGTCGTGACCGCTTGTGAGATTGTTTGGTTACGATGGCTTCTTGCATATATGGAGGTTAGTATTATTAAACCTACTTCCTTACACTGTGATAACTAAAGCGCCACGCAGATAGCAAAGAATTATGTTTTTATAAGAGGACGAAGCACATTGAAATAGATTGTCATTTCACTCGGCATCATCTTTATATTGGTACTATATCGCTTCCATATGTTCTATCAGCTTTGCAGGTTACTGATATTTTCATAAAGGGTGTTAGAGATATAAAGGTCAAAGCCCATTAGACTTTTATTTTATCTATATAAATAGAAGCCTATGTTCTATACATACACTTTCTAAATAATACAAAATCCTAGCCGCTCTATTTTCTATCTTTTGTTCTTTATTTAACAAAGCAATCAATTTTGTAATAAAAAAGAGAGTTCGAGGTGAAGGAAACCGGATACAAATGTTGTTATGTTATCAACGAGTGATCTAAGTTTATCCATTCAATATTAAAGTGAAGATGATGTAAAAGAAAATAACCATAATAAATACAGCAACACTAAATGACATACAGAGAAGAGAAAACTATCACGACTAAGTTGGAAAAAATAATTATGTTATTATATATCGGAAATACTATAATTCAGAAGTATATCCTCAAATTATTGGTGTAGCGTATGCACTATTTAGCTTCTCATTTTTCTCTTCATACTGTTATATGAAAATATAACAAATTATGACAAGAAAAGGGTTTCAGCGTATTGTTTTAGGGAAAATAAACCATTTTTTAGAGCTAACCTCCCCCTTATACACTCCTTCTTCTTAATTAAATATTTTTCCTTTTATTCGAAGTTCAGTCTATCATTTATGAAGAAAGTCTTAAATTTGCGACCATTAATCTGGTCTCTTACCAATAATGCTTGCTGACTTATTAAACCATTGAAGTTTGAATCAACTTCCTTGATTGTCTTTTCCATTACTATCACCTCGACCAGTTTGGTCTTCTCTGCTCGTCACATACTCGAATCTTAACCGAGATACACCCTTTACCATTTTCTCTTCCTGATGAGGTGCTGCAATGGAGCTCTTCTCAACAATGGAGCTCAACTCAACAAAGGAGCTCTGCTCTGCATAAAGGTTGTGTGGAGACCTTGCTATCCTAATCCTTATGTTAGGCTTGTGATGAAGGAGCTTTGCTCAATTGAAAGCCTTGCTATATTGTCATAGTCAGTGTTCGGTCAGAGCACCCTATTATGCATGGTATCTTTGTACTTCTTAGTTGGCCCTCAAAGCCAGTGCTCTACTCGGTCTGGAATCTTTTCGATACTTTTTTTACCATATCGCTTGCCTAATTAAGGTTTAGGCCCGTCTTCTTCCATTTTCCTATGTTCGACCATGTGAGGCGATGGACATTCCCTCATAAAAGGTGCAGAGTACACAAATGATGGGCTGACTGAAAACCCGATTGGGAGGCGGGATACCTAATTTGAAAAAGTAATACTTATGTGTAAACATTATGCCATATTTACCTAATAATTTGTATTGTAAAAACTCCTTTTTGCTTTGTTGTTTTGTAGAAATCAGTGAATTGTCTTTGTATAGAATTGGCATTGGGGAAGTAAATATATGCGTTTTTAAATATGTGAACAAATGAGAAATTCCTTACTCTGTCGAGCGTCAGTTTACCCTTTGCATAAGTCCATTAGCTCTTATTTTACGGAAAGATCGTTCATACCCGACTGTGTGGCCTATTCAAAGGCTTGGTTTGAGATCAAGTTTCTTTACATAGCCTGTAGGTGTGGCACGTCGCCCATTCCTGTCATTGAGAAGGGTGTGACACTTAGTCAGCTCACACTATATAGCCAAGCGTAGCGCTTGACTCTCAACGTAGCACGTAGGCGTGGTCTAAGACTTGTTTCGCTAGGGTAAAGATGGAGAAAAATAAAAACACACACAAAAGTGAAAATAAGAAAATATTATTGATAAAAAATAGTAAGTCTGATGCCTCGTTAAAAAACCTTCCTGCACCATGAAGAACGAAAAAGAGTGCACCAAAGAAATTATATGTCACTACGATACAACTTTACATGGTGAATATTCCAAGGGTTCCTTAGGGCATTGCCTGTGCTGTCGGTGAGGCGATACGCTCCAGTATGCTTTTTGGAGATGATTGTATATAATCCTTCTCAGTTGGGTCCTAATTGTCCTGATGCTTTGTAACCTCAACCCAAAAATACCTTCTTCATGAATTTGTCGCTTACTTGGAAAGTGCGGGGTTTTAGCCGAGCGTTGAAGCGTCCACACATCAAACTTTGGTACTGCTCTTCTTGGACCTGAGCTTGAGCGTGCCACTCCTCAATGAGGTCAATACTGATTGCGCTAGCGTACGTGTTTCTTTCCTCATCGTAATTGATAATTCGGTAATTTGAGATGATTATTTCCTCTAGGACCACTGCCTCACTACCATAGACCAGAGAGAAAGAGGTTTCTCATATGCAGCCCGCGGTATCGTTCAGTATACCCATAGCACTTTAGGTAATTTGTCTGAGCACTTTATTTTAGTTTCATCCAACATTTTCTTGAGAGCTTCGAAAATAGTACGGTTCACGGCAACCTGCCCGTTCACATGCGGGTAATTAGGTGTGGAGAAGTGTTGGTTGATATAAAAACGTTTATAGAACATGGTCATCACTTTATTCTGTAATTACGGCCCGTTATCTATCATGAGGATGCGAGGTATGCCAAAACGAGATAGTATATGTTGTAAAAGGAAATCACAAATGTCTGCCGCTTTGGTTGTTGAAAGAGCTTTGTTCTCTACCCATTTAGTAAAATAATCAACAACCACTACGAAGAAGTTTCTCTTTTCTGTCTCCATCGGGAGTGGTCCTACAAGGTCAATGCCTCAATTATCAAAAGGGTAAGGGACATGAGCTACCTGCATCGGCTCACTCAATAAGTGGTTAGAGTTTGCAAATTGTTGACACGTGGTATACTATTGAACTAATTTTCTTTGCGTTCGCCGCCAAAGATGGCCAGTAGTAACCAGCTAGCAAGAAGCGATGAATGAGGCTATGATATCAGCAATGGGCTCTGGCCTCTCCAGAGTGTAGCTGTTGCAAAATCGACAGAGATTCAGAAGAATCTAGGAATCGAAGAAGAGGATGAGTATAGCTTTTAATGTACAGGACATCGTCCAGTACACAATACCTCGTAGCTTTCGATTGAAGAGTGCAAGCTGCGGCCTTGTCGCTTGGTAGAACACCAGATTGAAGATAATGAAGCTACGGTTTGCGTTCCTCGGGTGTAATGTTTCTTTTGTGGCCAACTGCTGCAATTAAATTAGTGGGTGCTCCCCGAGAGCAGCTACTTTGGTGAGGGAGTCAGCATGGGATTTATTTAATGGCGACACCTGTTAATAAATGACTTGAGAAACTTTGGACTCAAGTGCTTTTTGAGCAACCAAATAGCCACACATATCAGTTTTCTTAGCATCATATAAGAATGTGTCCTGCTTATTCAGTAGTTGGGAATCCGGGCGGATCCGTGGACTTCGAGCGCCACATATTAGCGCCAATTTCATCTTGCAAATGACAACCTCATATTCAGAAATGTTATTTGTCACTGGGAATTTGAATCTGATGTCTTTCTCTGTTGGTGGATTTAAAATAGTACCTACCCCGCCCCGATACACATTGGAGGCTCTATCTGCTTCAGTAGTCCACTCTGACCACTCAATTTCACCCTCAAGATTGGCGGACAAAGATTCGGAACGAGGTGTGTAAAACTTGGTGATGAAATCAACTATAGCCTGACCTTTGATGGCGGTGCGAGTATCAAACTTGATATCGTGCTCGCCCAGCTCGATAAGGCACCCAGAAGCATCTGGATTTTTTAATACAACTTCCACAAGAAAAGAGGTTTGGATAATTATTGTATTTGAGCACAGCTACTACTAGGGTCAGCGCAAGCCTCTCTAGATTGAGATAGCGGGTCTCGGTATCGATCAAAGTTTTACTGGTGTAATATATTGGGCGTTGCATACCATCATGCTCCCAAATTAAAACTGCACTAAAGGTACATGATGAGACAAATAAGTATATAAAAAGAGTTTTACCTATTATGGATGCAAACAGTATATTCGACGAGGTGAGGTATCACTTTAAAGCTTCAAAGGCTTTTGTCGCATACCTCCATCCATGCAAATTTCTTATCTTCTTGGAGGATTTTAAAGAATGGGTGACTCTTATTTGATGCTCGAGAGCCAAAATGTCATAACGCTGTTAATTGATCGCTCAAGTATTAGACTTCTTCAATGCTTGAAGGTGGGGACATCGCGAGAATGACATGTAGCTAAGTTGGATCAGTTTTGATCTCTTTCTTGCTAACCACATAACCAAGGAACTTTCCACTCTGTAAACCAAAGGAACACTTGATCGGGTTGAGCTTTAGATTATATTGTCACAACACACCATATACTAATTGGAGTACCTCGAGTTGGATATCTGGAGATTATGTCTTAACTAACATGTTGTCAATGTATGCCTTCATATGCTTACCCATATAATCTTTGAAGATGTGGTTGACCAACCTTTGGTATGTTGAACCGATATTTTTAAGGGTGAATGACATAACCGTGCAGCAATAAAGACTGGGCTCAGTCTAAAACATCGTATGCTAGTCATCGGATTATCTGAGGAAAATTTGACTGTAACCGGAATATGCATCCATGAAGGAGAGGTATTCGCAGCCAATGGTAGAATCCACCAGTTGGTCGATGCGGGGAAAATGAAATGCGTCCTTCGGGAATTCCTGATTTAAGTCGGTGAAATCCACACACATTCGCCATTTGCTTCCCTTCTTTATGACATGTACAGGGTTGGCTATCCAAACTGGGAAACAAGTTCGTCTGATTTGACCTAGGCATAACAACTTATCCACCTCTATGCCAATATCATCTTGTTTCTTAATGGAGAACAAACAACGCTTCTGTCACACTGGCTTGGCGCATGGATTAACCGCTAATTCGTGGTAAATGATAGAAGAATCTACCCCAGACACATCCTGAGCATCCCAAGAGAAGATATCTAAGTTTCTGCGTAATAATTTGACTAATGACTGTTTAAAAAAGTAATCCAATTTTTTACCGATTCGTATGCAATGACCCTCAGCTGCTTCTTCTTCGGTGGAATCAGAATGGTCTGCACCAGTTGGTTATGTATTTGGTGGATTGTCAATGGGGTCCGCTTGTGGTGGTACCTACATAGGATTCTCTAGCACCTCCTGGTATGTAATTGTAATTTAAAAGAGCTCGTGGAGACTGTTTACCACGTTCTAGGCACCCGTTGGTTACCTCAGATAACCCCTACCGCATTACCGACCGGATATTTGACACATTGTCTAAACTGCAAGTGGTGACCTGCATTTTGTAAAGCCAATGGCGACTGATGATTAGATGGTAGGGGCTTGGGGCATCTGAGATCCTGAATAATGTTTCCATCTTCTTTTTGGTAGTGTCGTGCCCAACCGTGACCAGCAGCTCACTTCACCTACATATTCTGAGGCCTTCCCCTCATATCCCACGTGGGTTCGCTAGGTCGGCTTGTAGGATGGTACCTCATTCATGAAATCATAGTTGGCCTTGAATATAATGTTTACAGAACTACCCTCGTCGATGAGGACCCGTGTAACCATTACTCTTCCAATATTTAGGTTTACCGTTAAGGCATCCTCGTGCGGCGTGTTGACCCCTCTCAGATTAGTATCATTGAATACAAGATCAGCAACCTGATCTCGGTAGTTATAGTAGTGTGAGGCTTCGACTGTGTGGACCTCATAGTCAACCCGAGCTCGTTTCCTGAAGGTTATGTTATAAGACAAACCTGAATCTCACCCGATGATGGTTAACAATGCTAGTGTTTGTAGCTCGTCTGGAACTATCAAGTTGCTGGCTACCTGAGATAGTATTTCAGCAGTCGTCGGGGTTAGCTCATCGTCGTTCACCATTTCCTCATGCTTAATTATATGTGAAAATCCACCTGTGATCGTGAACAACCACTGTTGTTTTCCCTCATCGGCGCTCTTGTCTTTATTGGGTTTGTTCTCCTGTATCTAGAGAATTTCTTTTCTATGATCCGGTCGGCGAGACTGATCCCGTCGCTTTATAAATTGAAGAAGCTCCCCGCTATCAATCAATCTTTGAATTTCTTCCTTTAATTGCCAACATTCGTCTGTAGGGTGGCCGTGATCGTTGTGATAAGCACACAAATATTTGTTAGAACGATTGTAGTTGGGTGCACTCATTGTCTTAGGAGGTTGATACCTCGTTCTTCCATTTGTTCGATCGTAGATCACCAAAATTGACTCGGTCAGTGAAGTGAAATGTCGAGAAGGATTGTCTGAATGAGTTGTGCGTCGAGAAGATCCTGACGAGGCCCTTCATCAGTCTTTCTACGGTCAGATTGCCCCTTTCTTGGTTCATAGGAATCTCTCTCTAGAGAGTCTCCCCTCATGTCGTCATCAAGTCGTATGAACTTATCTGCTCGAGCTAATAGTTCCCTCATATTTTCAGTAGGGAAACGAATCAGGTCGGCATAAAGCTCTCCTCGTTGGTCCAAACCTTTTTTAAGCAAAACCATACTATCTTTTCAGCTAGATTGGGTAGGCTGTTCATGCACTGAAAAAAGAACCGGACATAGCTCTTCAGAGGCTCACCTTTCTTTTTGTAGAGGTCCATTATAGATTCGTTTTCTCATCAGAGCTCCTTATTTCCTACAAATCTTTCGCTGAAGGCTCGCCACAAACCTGCAAAGTCATGAATCGATCTTTTAGGCAAGCTACTAAACTAGTGAATCACGTTACCTTTAAGAGTCATGGACAACGCTCGACAGAGCATGGCTTAATCGGGATTGTAAGCCATCATCATATTGCAGAATTATTCTAAATCTCGTTCTAGATCTCATGTTCCGTCATATGCCTCCATTTTGAAGGGGTCCAATTTGCGAGAGAACTGAACTTCAAGGATCCTTTCAACAAATGGAGATTCGTTCAGGATGCACGTTGAAAGTTTAGGCCGCACTTGATTGTACTGAACGACCTCAACCTCATTTGTTTCTTTAGTGCCCAAACTCCTCCCTCACGCTGGTGGCTGGGCTCCTTAGAACGTATCTTTATTTTACTTTCGCCATCTCCTTCTTGTCTATCTTCGCGCTTGGAGGATCGATCTCTGCCGTTTGAGCGACCATCGTTCTTTCCTGCTCGATGATGTGTACGGGCCGGGGCTGGAGCTTTAGCTTATGTTTTCACCTCGTCGTTCAGTTCAATGATAGTTGCGTGCATAGCTTGATCTCTGGCATCACACTCACAAGTTATCTTAAACTGCTGCAGATGTTGAAACTGCTGCTCAAGTCGCTGAATTGCTGTCCCGACTACAATGTCTTCGATTTCTACATCGTGAAATGTTGTGTTCAAAACAATCTCAGCCATGCGTTGAGCGAACTCTGGCCCTATTTGGGGTATTTCTTCCACAAGTGTCACAATTTCCGACCTATCGACGACTACATTCATGGTAGGCTGCTGATCACGCCCCTCCACGGGTGAGTCAGTCACCATTCTCCGCCGATCAACTGCTTCGATTGGTTCATGCTTATCTCTTTTGATACCCGACCTTGTCATAACAATGATTTCACACTAGTTCTCCAAATTCCCCCCAATTTGTTATAGGAAAATATAACAAATTGTGACAAGAAAAGGGTTTCGTTGTATTGCGTTCAGGAAAAATATACTATTCCTTAGAACTAGCCTCCCTTTTATACCTTTCTTCCTCTTAATTAATGCTCTTTCCTTTTATCCTTTTACTCAGTTTTGTCTGCTCTGGTCGTTACTTACTCGAATCTTAACCGAGCTACACGCTTTATGCTATTTCTCTTCCTAGTGAGGCGCTGTAATGGAGCTCTTCTTAGCAATGGAGCTCTGCTCAGCACATGAGCTCTGATCTGCTTGAATCTTGTGTGGAGATCTTGCTATCTTGATCCTTATGTTGGGCTTGTGATGAAGGAGCTCTGCTCCGTTGCGATCTTTGCTATTTCCGATCGTCATGGTCGGTCTTTGTTCATAACACCCTATTCTGCTTGATATCTTTGTGCTTCTTAGTTGGCCCTCAGAGCTAGTGCTCTTTTCATTCTGGAATCTTGCCAATATGTTTTTTACTTTTATCGCTTTCGTAATTAAGGTTTATGCTTGTCTTCTTCCATTTCATTTTGTTTGACCATGTGAGGTGATGAGCATTCCCTCATCACATACCTCATTAAAAATACTTAATTTGACGAGAACAACTATCATGTCTGTCTTTGGTTAAATAATGTTTCACACATCTTGTAAAAGTAAATATTGTAATTCTTCAAATCTTCAATAAATAAATAAAATCATTTAGACAAAGCTCATTTTGTTGGATATCATATATTGTTTTCTATAAAATTTCAAATTAAACACACGTTATGGTGTTAAGTCCTATTCACAAGACCAACACTAACATTTTAAGAGGATTAGCGGGGAAGAAAATTAAAATATCATATTATATTTTGAAATTCTATATCTTGTCTCTAAATTCAATAGAGGATTCAAGTATATGACACATATTTATTGAATTTTGTTCAATAACAGCAAGAAAAACACACAAAACAAATTATATGAGAATAAATTGTACAATAAAAAATAAAATAAAAAAATAACGACAACCAAATCGAAAACACTAAAACCAAAATGTTTTGTTTCTTATGAAATTCAAAGTAAGTTTGTTGGTCTTTTTACCATTCCAAAAATTGGAAGCCTACTATTCTTTCGATTATATTTGTGCTTTAATTAAGATATTAATGTAAACATAATTTTTTATAAGAAATTAAATAATAACTAATAATACATATGTGTAAATCATTAGAATTTTATTTATATATAAAAAAAATGATAGCTAATAAACACTTGATAAGTAAGAATAAACTATGGAAACAAAATTAAAAATTCATTGAGATAAATCACTAATGCATTAAGTGTAACAAAAATATAATTATTTATGAATCTAAAAACTTATCTTTAAGATCTTTATATATCTAGAAGTAATTATATATAGAAAAAAATACATGTTGTAGATCGTGATAGACTGGTGTACAATGACGAAGGAACAACGGTGACAGATCTAATGGGATAAAAATGAGTTGGACTGATGTGGAGTGAACTAGATTTTTTTTAGTGATATGAGGTTTTCGATTCAGTACTAAAGTGTAGAAAACAATACTAAATAAAACAACACAAAACATGAAACATAGAAAGAGAAAAATTATAAAAAAGAGAATTATGTTATTACATTTACATTGTAAACACCATTATCACGAAATATTCATTTAATTCTCATTTTAGCGGTATGCACTATGTAGCTTATTTATCATCTCTCCATACTTCATTTTCAAAATACTTAATTTGATTAAAAAAATAGTAATCGATTTGCTTCTTGTCAAGGATAACAATTATTTAAAACTTTTGTTAAAGAGAAGATTGTAATTCATTACATCTACCATAAATAAATAAAAACCTGTATATAAGGATGCATTTTGTTGGATATGAATAATTGTTTCCATAAAAACTTGAATTAAACACATATCATTGAAAGTGATCTCCCCGACATCAATACTAACATCACCAATAAGGCTATTAAGCAGAAAATTATACTTTCATAGTACCACTCTATATTTTATCTATAAATTTGATAGAAGATCATATCATATGATATAAAATTACTAAAATTAGTTCAAACACATGAAAAAAAACAAAAAAAATTATATGAACATAGATTATGCCATATAAAAAAGACAAAGATAACAAATTCAGAATCCTTAAAACCAAATTTTATGTTGTTTCATTTACTATTCTCAACTTTTGTACCCATGATTTTTTTTCAATTATATTTGTCTATCACTTGAGCTAATTGTTTAAAATATACGACACATTTAATAAATTAAATTGTAAATAAAAACAATGTGTAAAATATTGAAATTTTATATATTAACAAAAAAAATCATATTTAATAAAAACATGATATGTAATAAAAAACTAAGAAAACACTTTTAAAAACACATTAAGATACATAACTAATAGATTAAGGGTAACAAAATATAATTATATATGAATCTCAAAACTTATTTTTTAAGGTGTTTAAGTATTTTTGAAAATTATGCATGCACAAAATTACTATTGTAAATTGAATTGGAAGTGTTCACCATAAAAACGACCTATGTCGACAAAAGAATAGCCGCGACATATCCAATGAAAAAAAGAACAGGATCTGGGTGAAAAAAATTAGATTTAAAGTGTTTGTTTTGTTATTGACATATATCTCCATTATTTATTTATTTATTAGGGACAACATTTGTTAAGTATTTTAATAATTATAATGTGCATACTATAAATTTCAGTATTTCATTAAAAAAAGTTAAACAGTTACATTTATGAATTTTTTTTAATATATTTACGAAAATTGAATAAGATTGTAAATTAATTTTTAGTAAATAAGGATTGTTTACAAAATTTATGAACAAATCAGACAAAACAATTATTTAGCCAACTTTTTTTTATCATGTATTTTATATAAATATCTAGAATTTTATTTATTTATGGGCTTTGAGATATAAAAATCAGCCTACGGACTATGTTCGACCATTAGGCCCACATGCTTTGTATGGACATTTATAAAGATAGATGCAACACATAAACTTCTCACACATGTTGTCAAACTTTTACCAGAATACCCTCCAAAAATCTTTGAGCTAATCAATCTCTATTTCGTTCGAAGGTGGATAAGTACATGTTCATCGGAGGAATTTTTTTTCCAGATCTGTTCATCCGATCTTTTTCCTAGATCTATTATTTGTTCTGGTAATATGATTTCTACTCATGTTGTTTATCCTTTTCTTCATTATAGTCCTCTTTACCCTGAACAACGAAGAAAAACATGTTTTGTCTTTCAGAACTTGGATCTCTCCTGATAGTAAGGTGCGGTAAGATATGATTTACTTAGAGGTTTGTTTACTTGAATTATTGATGTGTTGATGTTTGATCTTTTAAGCCTAGTTGTTTTAGTGAATCTTGTTAAGAGTGTAGACGATTATCTTGCTGATTCGGAATTTGAGATGCTAGGTTTATATATTTTTGTTTTAATTTCGGGTTCTCCGATCCAGATCCAGATTTTCATAGTAACATAGAGTAGTTCCAGATTAGTCTCTAATACAATGTATTATATGGTAATTTCATGTATTATGGTACTTGTATGTTTGTATTCACTGTATTATATTTGGTTGTATAGGTGACCAGATGTTTTCCAGTTTTATTTGGATCTTTCCAGAATGTCTCATAACATAGTAAGTTTTCTTATTATATATTACATTGTTTTAAATTTTTTTAAATTGTAATCATGTAAAAAATTAAAAATTTATCTTTAACCTTTTTAGATTTTTTAATTTTTTAGAAATGATTATATATACGAGTTTATTGTTGTAAAACAATTGAAAGTATTGCCAACATAAACAACTTGTTAAATGATAAATAGAACACCACTCTGATTAAATAAAAATAAAATTCAATTAAAAAAATCGAATCAAAATATTTATTATGTGATCGAAGAAATATATTAATATTTCGATTTGATATTAAAATAGAGATAATAAAAAATGAATTAAAAAAACTAACCAAAATATATGAAAGAACCCGTTTGTTAAGAAATAAAGAGGTTTAACAAATTTGAAAAACTGGATTAGAATGGGAAGAAAAAGTAAAAAAAAGTTACATAAATGGTTTAAAATAGTTTTTGATTTGAAATAGTACTAATAGCATAAAGTAATTTTAAATAATTTTATATTTCTTGTTTGATTAAAAATTATTAAGTTCGTATGTAAAATGTAAATAAAAAAGTGAAGTTTATGCACAGGTAAGGTATTAAAAACATATTAGTATCAGTTTTGATAGTATATTTTTATTCAAAATAAAATAACTTAATAACTATAAAATTAGTATCATGCATAAACTTTGGTTTCTTTTAAATTTTATGTATCAATTTAATAATTCTAATAAACTTCATCTCCATCAAGACAGAAAATATATATTTACGGTTAATCAATTGATTATATAACTTAATTATAACGATATTGAGTTTGTGACACTAAATTTGAATTTGGGACACTAAATTATAATTTCAATCCCAAATACCAAATTCACAACAGAATCAACTTCTTCGGAAATGATACATATATACTAAAAACTAATGCTTATATATATAGGGAGAGTTTATACCAAGTATTTCGATCAAAGTAAATGTTATAACTACTCTTTCGATTCCTACTAAATAAATTAAAAACAATCCTGAAATAGTCTTTTTTTTTTTTAATCGCATTGATAATCTGAACAACACAATAATCTTAAATTACTAATAAAAATAATAACATTTAACTGGAACCAAAACAAATGCAAACTCCAAAAAGTATCATCGTTTTTCTTCGATTGTTTCCGGGATGAGGTCTAGGCCCATTGTAACTTTGATGCGCAAATCCTATTGTTGGGTCATTGTGATTAGGTCTTAGAGGTTATATGGGAACTATCAGGACTGCTTATATGGGAAGGAGTTCGAGGGGAGATGGTATAGAGAACGAACGAATGCCACTACATGTTTTAAATTCTAGTTACTCTAACTTTTCTCCTTCTATATCTCTTCTTGGAAATGCAACTCCAGCACCACAATTACTTGAGTTTTGTACCTCAACCTCCGAGACCTAATCACGTAGGATTTGCGCATCAAAGTTACAATGGGCCTAGACCTCCTCATCCAGGAAACAATTGAAGAAAAACAATGACACTTTCTGGAGTTCGCATTTGTTTCGGTTTGAGTTAAATTTTATTGTTTTTATATGTACTTTAAGATATGCTTGTGTTCTTGTTAAGAGTATGAAGGAGATTGGATATAAAGACTCTTCCAGGATTGTTTTTAATTTATTTCGTATGAATTGAAAAAGCAGTTATAACATTTTTCTTTGATCGAACTACTTGGTATAAACTCAAGTTTGTATATATTAGCATTAGTTTTAAGCATATGTATTATTTTAAAAGTGATTTGGTATTTCGGATTGAAATTGTAATTTGGTGTCACAAACTTAAATTTGGAATATGTTGAACTTAAGATTAATAGGTGAAGACTCGAACTAAGCATGAAGAAGGAAGAAGATGTTGAAGGCTATAAATAAGTGTTGAAACTGGAGAAATGTGTTAGGGAGAATGCAGTTAGATTTTAAGAGGTGAAGGTGAGTAATCTGAAGCTTAAGAAGCTGGAACTGTTGACTCATACATAACTGTTGACTCTCTATATGACTCGACGTTTCGTCACACTTATGTGTAGATAAGTCTCTAAGAAATTTTAAATTGAAATGACTCGTATGTATAAATTCAAAATATTCATATATTTTGTTACAAATCCTATTAATTAACGTAATCAGTATTAGGAATATGAGATTCATTGAAAATAAGGGTTATTTCCATATATATAAAATTTAGTCTCACAAAAGTATAAAAAATGTATTGGACCGTTAAAGACAAATAAACATTTTGTATTGTCACAAGTACTAAAGCTAGAAAAAGAAGTTGAAGGCTAGAACTAAATTTTAAAACTGACGAAATGGGAGTGAGAGAGTGCAATTGGAGTTTAAGAGTTGAAGGCGAGTACTAAGAAGCTTAGTAAGCTGGAACTGTTGACTCTCTGTATGACTCGATGCTTCGTCAGAATTTGGTGTAGATAAGTCTTTTCAATTGCAATGACTATTATGTGTAAATGTAGATACGAGTTGAACCAATATTTATATTAGGTAGGATCTATTAGTCGATTTTTTGCATTGTACCGTTAAAGAGAAATAAACATTTTATATTGTCACAAACTCAAATTTGGAGCTGAACCTGTATGTTGAAGTTAAGATTAAGTGTCGAAAACTGGAACTAAATGCTGAAGTTGGAACAAGATGTTGAAGGCTAGAACTAAGTGTTAAAACTTGAGAAATATGATTGGGAGAGTGCAGTTGGACTTTAAGAGCTGAAGGTGAGTAATCTGAAGCTTAAGAAGGTGGAACTCTTGACTCTCTGTATGACTCTACGCTTCGTCGGACTTAGGTGTAGATAAGTCTCTAAGAAAATCTTATATTTCAATGACTCGTGTGTAAATTCAAAATATTCGTACCATTTGTTACAAATCCTATTTATTAATTACCGTAATCAATATTAGGAATATTGGATTCATTGAAAATAATTATATATATAAAAAAAAGGTTTAGTGTCACGAAAATATAAAAAATGTAGACACCAGTTGAACCTATATCTTAGGGAGGATCTATTAGTCTAACAATATATGTATTGGACCACTACTGTCACAAACTCTAATTTGAAGCTGAATCTGTATGTTGAAGTTGAGATTAATTGTGGAAGACTAAAACTAAGTGTGAAATTGGAACAAGATCTTGAAGGCTAGAACCAAGTGTTGAAACTTGAGAAATGTGATTGGGAGAATGCAGTTGGACTTTAAGGGCTGAAGTAGAGTAATCTGAAGCTTAAGAAGTTGGAACTCTTAAATCTCTGTATGATTGGATGCTTCATCGGACTTAGGTGTAGATAAGTCTCTAAGAAAATCTTAAATTGCAATGACTCCTATGTGTAAATTTTGAATATTCATGTCTTTTGTTACAAATCCTATTAATTAATTACTAGAATCAGTATTAGGAATATCTAATTCATTGAAATTAACTATATATATATATATATATAATTTTAGTCTAATGAAAGTATAAAAAATGTAGATAATATTTGAACCAATTTTGGGATTTCCATTTTAAAAGATCACAGTGAGTGAAAAAATAGACTGAATGACTAATTTTAGAAGGACATATCTGGGCTCTCAGATATCCAATTTAGGAAAAATATTTTATCACCTTAAATTTAGAGAGTTAAGTAATCATGCAGTTAGAATTTTAAATAATCAAATCAGTCTTAGTAATTCAGTTTATATAATAGTATTTTTGTTGTTCTAAATTTCAGCAAACCAATTCCTATTTTTTTTCATTTTTGGATAACATAATTTGTTTTATAGCCTAAGGTTTTGAAGCATCAAACCAATTCAGTTGTTATTGACTTTTGAGAACTCTTTGTATGCTTTTCTTTCTTTTTGTATATATAGCATGTTTGGAACAAATATTTTTAGGCTGGTTGTTTCAGATTTCTTATGCAACGTTGAGTGCAGTGTAATATGTTTAGAATTTTACAGTTTTTTTAACTCCATCATATTTATATTGCGAAACATCTAGCGTTAATAAAGTATGGTGTTCATGATGGGAAGTAATTTCCCATTGTCATTGACACTTGGACTCTCAGATGTACGGGGTGATGTCATGCACATCAAATGATTAAAAAATTTCAAGTACATGATTTTGATTGGTATTAGTCTCCTTTTCAAATATTTGAGGACTTTACTTGATATTTCATATCTTTAAAATGCGTCAAATGTTTAACGTCTATTGAAATAGAATGCATTAAGGTCTTATATGTTACAAATAGACCATTTATTAACGTTTACATGATTACAATGCGAGCACTTCAGATGTCCATTATCTACAACTGATTAGCTCACTCGGTATTTCACATGTGTTACAAATGTTAGTTGAGTTATGAAAGAAAAAAGAGTTTGAGTCCTCATAACTTAAAGAGTGGGTTTTTTATGTGTAGGTCGGCCCCTATAGAAGACTACCTCACATATTTACCGATGATGAGCACCGCTTGTATGATGCAATTGTTACACTTATTTGCACCATACTCATGCATAACTCGTTTCTCAGTGTTGGAAGTTTCATTCAGTTACCATAAATCATTTAGGTACGACCCCTATAGTAGGCTTGGTTGATTTCTAATATGTCATAGAACTAACATTATCTAACTTAAATTACTTACTCCAAATGTCATATATAAAGCGATGGTGCCTACCCTCTCTACTAATGATTATGACATTTGCGGTACATATAAATGTTTTTTTTCAGACTTCCAACATGATAAAATTTATCCCTTATATATTATTTATGTGATGATTAAGTTTACGTTTTATCAATTTAAAATATTATCTTGCCTTTGATAACCTATTGAAAATATTTAGATATAATGAAAAACATGATAAGTTTATTTGGTAAGAAGATCTAGATATCTATCAGACTATGGTAACAAATTATTCTGCATTAAAGATGTTATCAATCCAGCCATATAGAGTGATGACATTCCATGAAAAAATCTTTAAACATATCTTGACGGATTTTATAAAGAGAACATTTAGACCATTATAAATCTAATTTTCTTTTGGTGCTTCAATTTCCATTCTTCCCAAATTGGTTGAATATTGAATGGATGTAAATTAAGATTTCATTACAAATATCAGCAATTGTAAAATTTATAAAATAATATTTTATAAGTTAATTTACATGGTCAGTTTTTTAGATTTAATATATGATCGACTCTTAAATAAGATTGTTAATATTAATTATAGACTTCATATTTTCGAATCTCACTTCAACCGTGATGATTTTATTGATTATTGTTAACATTAAAATGTTGAACAACACTAGGGAATATTTATGGTTTGATATTGATCACTAAAGAAAATTACAATTTAAAATTCTATAAATAAAATAAATTAAGCACTAAGGATAAGTTTTTATTGCACAAAGCTTAGACCTGAAGTAAGCTTAATCTACATTTCAGTTTATATTCAGTTGTTAAATATATTTGATGAATTGATAAAATTCCAACCATCGTAATTTATATTCATTGAGAAGAACATTAAATTTTCATGTTAAGTATTGTAAAACATCTTTAAAGATAGTAGTGATTTATTGTTGTCTTACAACTCTTGTAGATATTTGATCTTCATTTACTGGATACATTGAACCGTAAAAATTAAGTGATAGTAAAAACATCTTTACAAATCGTGGTGATTAATGTATAGAGGAATTGCAAAATGAATTAATTTTATGACGCGCTGGCATATACCGTCCCCGCTAAGGATTTAGGTTAATAAATTTTGCAATAATGCTATCTATATTATAAATGATATATTAAAATTAATTTAAATTTTAGAACAATAAATACATCTTTGTTAAAAACATTCATGCCACATCTCTCGAAAGAGGTATGAAATCTAGTTGATAATGATATGGTCAGATTATATTGGAGGTTAAAAACAGTAAAGAGCATTGGATTTTTCTTAGAAAGGAAATCCAAATCTAAAAATTAAATCATGATGAATAAGTAGTATGCCTAGCGACTCAACTGAGAGCCTAATTCACTTATTTTTGGGTTTGAGGGCTCACAAGGCTAACCTGGATGTATGACCTGATCTAAATCACCCATGGATCCAAAAAGTACTATAAATAGTTCGACAAACAACATTAAGAGGTTGAAACATTCTCTATCTACACATTAAACGCAAACACCTCAATTATTTCGCTGACCTCTATCTAAAATTTAGTACTTAGTCCTAACACTTACCCAAAATACCATATGATTCATTTTTTACCATTACTAGATTGGTGACCACAATGAGAGTGTGAAGTGCTTGAATAATGTTATTCAGAACCTGATTTGTGAATGGTGCTTCAAATTTCTTTGAGGCATGGAGCTCGACATAAAAATAATTGGTCCCCTCTCGAGAATGAGGGTATAAGAGGTGATAGTGAGCACGCTAACGCGTCTCATATAAATCATAATATAGAAGAAAGACATATCATGAAAGAAGAGCGTGATCACCCGAGGGCAGAGATCGAAGCTTTGAAAGCCCAAAGGCCGACTGAAAAAGAGCTATAGGGGAATAATCCATTGGGATTTATCGGTTTTGATGAGCCCGATAACAACCATAAATAAGATTAAAGTGATCAGTCCCCATAGGCTCGTAAATGAACAAAAAAACATCGGGCTAAGCAATTGTTGAACATGTCAGATTCTGTTGGAAGCTCAACCACAGATTCAGACTCTGATACATCTTCTTTCTTGTCAATTAGTGATCACGAACGTCAAAATAAGAAGAAATATTAACTAAAAATAATTCTAAGAAAAGATCAAGTATATGGGATTAAAAGGGGAAGAAATGAGACGTAAATGGAAAAGGCAAAAAGAAAGGTAATCAAGGCAAATTGAAAGGGTCGGCAGACCATAGTATTGATCATTTACTAAGTGATCAGTTTGTTGTCTAGTCCGAACCAGGTATCTTTACCACTCCCGATGAGGATCGTATCTTTAACCAATATCATAATTAGAGGAAACCACCTTTATCTTCAAAAGGTATTTCTAGGCATCTAAGAAGGAGTTTTGATAACTAAAAATGAATAAATATGATGGAAGTCGAGATCATGATAATCACGTCAAACAATTTAAAAACTTTATGATGAATTTTAATGACGATAATAAGTTGTTGTCTTGGGCCTTTTCGCAAAATTTCAAAGGAAGTTCCTTGAAATGGTATAACAGATTACCACAAGGATCTATAAAAAACTTTGACATGTTTTGGATGACGTTCTGAAGGCAATTTGTAGGGAGTAAAGAGCTCAAACGAAGCAGTGACAACATAATTCATTGCGCACATAAACCAAATGAGTCTTTAAAGGATTACATAAGTTGTCTTGTAAATACAAAAAATGGATTGACTGATTGTTTTGAGCAAGTAGTTATCGATTCTTTAAGGTAAGGCTTAATGCCATGCAATTTGGCTTATTCAGTTACTCGGAAGAAAACGATGACTTGTGGAGGATTATTGAACCAGTTTAGAAATCAAATCATAGTGGAGTAAACCAAGAAGTCAAGATTACCACGTCATATTAAATATGTTGTCATAATTTATATCTTATAACCTAGTACTCAGTCTCAAGCTACGACCAATTATCGTCCTAAGGAATTCATACAAGGTTAACATCGGTCTAGACAGAGTCGGTTTAATCAGGGCCAATGGCCTGCACCAAGGAGAATTAGTGGGTTCAATCCACCATTTATGATGGAACCAATAATATTATATATTTCTGAAGGCCAACACAAATTCAATCCTCCAGAGATAATCGAAGCGCACACTTTTGTAGGTACGACAATGATGTGGGCTATGATACCCAAGATTCAATTTCACAAAGCAAAAGGTGAAAACATTGATTGAAAGTTGGAATTTTCTTCTTTTGCTAAAAAACAAAGGGGTAACATGGAAACTAATACACGTGCTCAGCCTACCGTAAGTACAACCTAGGTTACATCACCAAATTTTCAAAGGAAAAACATGGAAAAATCTAAACAAGAAAATGTGCTGGTAATTGTGGACCGATTCGATGTGGATTGAGAGTACTTAGACCCCGATCCGGATCAAGAATCAAGTTTGTGTGACAAGTAGAATGAACATGTAAAATATTTGATCTATGTTGTTACTTCAAATCTTTAATTATTTTTTGGGGAGATACTATAACAGCGCCATCAAGATGTTCTAGGAAAAACACGTGAGTAGTTTGACAACTTAGTTAGAAGAGAAAATTTCTACACACATCTATCAGAACCCTGCTCATTTTATTGTTTTTATAAGAATGATCTAAGGGAAATTGATGGAAATCATGAAAATGTTGTGGTGATATGAGCATTTATTGAAGGAAACAAAAAAACGAAAAAATCTTGATTGACACAGACAGTTTGACAAATATTTTATTCTACTGGCTTATAAACAAATGAAAAATCCTTCGGTTATTCAACGTTCAAATAGAATCATAGTGAGATTTATGCTGAGGTAATTGGGGAATTCAAAGGAGAGGCCTTGCCAGAAAAAAATTAATTCAAGAAAATGGTAAGGGTTTTATTTATACTGGTTGATTGTTCAATATCTTATAATACGATATTTGGTAGATATTGGTTATGTGGGATGCATCCAGTTGCATCTTCTATTCATCAATGTTTGAAATATGTTGTTAAAAGTCAAGTAGGGATGCTCTGAAGTATCCCAATGTGGCAAAGGAATGTTATGTCATTGGTGTTGCCCCAAAATCATTAGAAGCAGTGGAAACTAGAAAATAATATCAATTAGTAGAGCCTTCCACGGAATCAAACGAGATAGATGATCCAAGGGAGGCTCCTAGTGCTATTATCCCAATGGAAGAGGTTAAAATTCATCATCGGGAAGAAGGGAAAAACATCAGGGTCGGATCTAAATTACCCTTAGAATTGAAGGAAATTTTATTTTTTTTCCTTATCTAAGAATTTACTTGTGTTTGCTTGGGGAAATGGCGATGTAACTCGAGTACCGACAAGTATTTTCAGCCACAAACTGTGTGTCAGATCCGATGTGGGTCCCGTGATACAAAGAATGAGAGCATTTTCTAAAGAAAAATCAGAAGTTATAGTCCAAGAAGTGGATCAGTTAACTAAGGTGGGGCCCATTAAATAATCCTAGTATCATCATTGGACTACCAAACTGGTCCTTGTCAAGAAGAAAAATGGAAAATGGCGTATGTGTATTGATTTTACAGATCTTAACAGAGCTTGTCCCAATGATCCTTTTCCAGGGCCCCATATAGATTAACTGCTAGATACCACATCTGGAAACAAGTTATTATCCTTCATGGATTCTTTTTCCTGGTATAATTAGATACATAGGGATCTGAATGATCAGGATCATACTACTTGCATCACTAACATGGGGCTTCATTGTTACAAATTAATGCCTTTTAGGTTGAAGAATGTTGGAGCTACTTATCAATTATTGGTTAATAAATCCTTTACCAACCAAATTAGAAGAAACATAGAATTTTATATTAATCATATGATGATTAAAATCCCCAAAGAGGAGGATCACATCTCCAACCTCCCAGTAACGTTTTATAACCTGGAAGCCATCAACCTGAAATGGGTCCAAGATAACTCATACCAATGTACTTTCGGTGTCCGATCCGATATATTTTTGGGCTCCATCATTACTCAGAATTGGGTCTAAGATAACTCATACTAATTGAATGCTTTGTTTGCTATAGATCCACGTCGGACTACTAAATCAGTTCAAATATTAACTAGGAGGTTAACAACACTAAAGAGTTTTATTTCGAGGTCATCAGATAAGTCATAATAAATGACAAAGACTTCCATTGGTCCTCAAATTGTGACAAATCATTCCTTAAAATTCAGCGACGTCTATCTTCACCAAAAACATTATTCAAACCTATTGATGGAGAAAGACTATATATGTACCTAGCAGTGTCGGATTACGCTATGAGTGCAGTATTGGTACGAGAAGTTGATAACTATCCCCGTCATGTTTACTATATTAGTAAGAACTTGTTGGACTCTATCATAGTTTGAACCTCTTTATTTTCAAGTGCCATATTTTCAAGTGCACTTTATCACCGTTTGAACCTCTTTATCATTGAAAAATGTGTTGCAAAAATCAGACATATCGGGACTGATAACTAAGTGATCAGTTGAGGTTGAGGATTATGGTATTGACTTTGCACCTACAACTGCAGTCAAAACTCAAGTTGTGGCTGATTTTCTACTCAAGTTTCACTCCAAAAGGCCTTACGAGGAAACTCGAACCAATAAGTTTGAGACATAATGGGTGGTTCGAACTGATGGTGGTTCTAGTACAATGGGATGTACTTATGGGATTTGCCTAATTTCCCCATTTGGATTCAATGTATCAAGCAATACATTTTAGTTTTAGAGCATCCAACAAAATATCAAAATATAAGGGAGCAATAGCAGGACTAAGATTGACTCAGATATGTGGTCCAAAAAAGGGTATGATTATTAAGTGATTTTTACTATTAGTCATTTATCACGCATATGGACAATCTGAAACCAAGAAAGATCATTTGGTGAAGTATTTGTAGGTGTTAAAAGAAATATCGACCAATTTTAAACATGTTAAGTATGAATATGTGCCAAGATCGGAAAATTCAATGGCTGATGTTTTCGCCACTATAGCTTATTCAGACGCGTACCCTTGGATCATCGTACAAGAATGTCCTTATAGTCATAAATTTTGAAATAAAGGATGATATCGAAGAGAACTTTCAGGTATCTTCCATAACCTCTCAATATTGGAGGAAGAATATCCAAGAGTTTATCACTAATAAAGTTTTTCCTAAAGACAAAGCTTATTCCAAAAGATGAAATACAAAGCTGATAGATTTTTGGTTTTAAGAGGATTTTTTTATAAAACAATTGTTTAGCAGGCCTTTGTTGCATTGTTTCCGATTAAACGAGTCTTAAATTGTCCTATCTGAATTACATGATGGGGAAAGATCAGCACATTGTGGTTACAAGGCTTTATCTAGAAAAGTCTTGTTGGCGGAGTACTATTGGCATTCTAAAATGAAAACAACCAAAGATTTATCTTTTGAATATTCTAGAGATGACGCGGACCCGAGTGACTCACTTTCTGCTTCTCGTGGAACCAAAAAGAGGAAACATGATATCATGGAGGACGAACATGAATTATAAAAGGAGGAAGAAAAAAGGAGTACAAGGAAGATGAGGAAGAATAAGAAGAGTCTAACAAAGAAAAATCTTCCTCTAATGTTTGAAAGTTAATTTTTTTGAATGCTTTTTTTTGTTATCTCAGTTGTTTTCCAGTTAAACTCTAAATAATTTCCTAATATTTTTAGAGTGATATAATAAACTTATGGTGTTTCCAGCTTGAATTGTTTTACATATTTATTATTCGAAATCCTTCTCGTCTCACATTGTTTTGCATGTCCCTTATGTTTAGTCTCGTGTAGTTTAAATTTTGAAGATTTCCTACTAGTCTTCTCATGTATTTACTCGAGTCTCATATTTATTCACATATAGTGTAGCCATGAAAATAAAGAGGGTCTCACATGTATCCATAACCTAAAATGTAGTCTTGCATATATCACCAAATACTAAATAGGGTTTCACATGTCTCGAAATAAGAATAAATTTTTTCTCGCATGTAGTTACAAACACTCCATCAAATAAGTTATTCCAAAAGTAAGAAACACTTGGTATCATGAAAAATTATAGTTTTTCAAAAGTCTTAAAATAAACATCGTGAAATTAAAACTACGAAACATAAAAACTAATCTCAATTATTTAAAATAGTTCCTCGTAAGTGCTTTTATTATGCCACAACTTTGAAAAATGTCCACACTTCATCTGACGGGTTGTTATTTCTCCTCTAGACGGAATATGTTTTTATTAGTCTTTCCTATTCATCTTTTCAAGTGAGGAGGGAGAATTTTCGGTGACTCATTAGAGCTTGATCTTTTACAAAAATTAGTTTAAAGTAGGTATGCTAAAAGAGTAAGTTAACCTATAACCAATAGAGTCAGACACTTAGCTACATCCGCTCGCAAAAGGAATGTAGTTCTAGTTAAGGCTTCCTTTCTCTTATTAGTAAAGAAAGGGGAGCTTGAATATAAGAAAATCGGCTAAACTCGCTTCTTAAAAAACAAATAATGTTAAAAGAAATAATTACATAAATAATAAGAAACTAAAAGAATGAAACTCACCATTGTAACCATTTTTGTTTTGAAATAAATCAATACTACTCTATTTATGCTTGCAAGTAAAAAAACTTTCAATCGATAAATAAAAATGGACGACAAGAATGAAAACCTTGAAGACAAGACTCGAATGCTATTATGACTCTTTAATTGTTTGAAGTATCCCTTAACTTTCAATTGGTTTCCTGAATATATTCGAAATAAAAGTCAGTCGTTCTATTATGGCTTTTTAATCTTTTGAATTATGCCTTAACTAAATTAAACAAAGTAGAACTATCTCATATATCTCCCATGGTAGCCTTTTTAATGCATCTCTCGAGAGACACTAATAAATATGTAAACAATAGTCCAGTTTAACAAATAATTTTACACTTTTAGTTATCATGGAGTTATAGTAGAATCTAGAAACTCCGTATTAATCAACTCAGATGTTAAATGTTTACTACATTCTTTGTGAAAACCAAGTTGCAAGTGTGTAGGTCAACAAACCGATTGATGACCATGAAGCCGATAGATATAGCAAGTGATGAATAAAGTCTGCATTTACATCCCTTTGAGACTTTATTTTAGAAATAAGAAATTATTTTAGATCTATAATTATGCATAGATTTGAACCAAAAAACATGTTATAAGGCACAACGAAGTAGTTGCAGAATCCCATGGCTATCTCGCTCTATTTGGAGAAACAAAAATAGGATTTATTTGGTGATCTATTGTCTGAATTAGGCGTTGTGACTACTAAAATCGAATGCATCGATAAGATCAACGACTTTCGAAATCATCACGATGGCGAAGCCTCGTGATGAAATTCAGGCCCGAAAATCGACAGTTTATGTGCCTTTTGGCTGTTTTCGTTATTTTAAAATTAGGCAGGGCTTTATTTTATCTCGTGATGAAAAATTTCTAATTTTGACATAAGGTTTGGAACACTGTTTCATAACTGTTTCACGTCGGGAAATATGTTGAGGGCTCACATGTGGAACACCGCTGGAAGCAGAGACCTCACATGGGAATAGCTTACCACCCCCTCCACCATATGTTATACTAAAAAGGACAGAGGCAATGGATACCAAGTTGTACTTACCAACCCAGAGTAAATCTTTTATTTATCTAGATAAGATGAAGAAGAAGAAGAAGAAAAAGACTGGAACCGATCCATCTCTCCAAAATCCCAAAGCAGTCAGTTCAGAGAATCCTGAACGAATAAATGTTATCTTGTTGGAAGTTGTGACTGTAAAATTTGGGGAAACCAGGGTATCAGATCAGTCCCCTCGGGCTAAGAAGAGAGGTCATAAAAGGACCAATGAAGTCCATGACCGAAGAACAAGGAAGAAGAACAAGAGTAACCTAGGGTTAGAGGTAATTGTTCGGCCTCCGGTTGACAATCCTACATTCCCACCCGATGTTCCTCTAAAGTTCGAGGCACCAGCTGACCCTCCTCCTCCAATGTTTCCCACGGCTAACCAACCCTCCATTAAAGGTTTTAATAACTGTTTCACCTCAGGAAATATGTTGAGGGCTCACCTGTGGAACACCAACATCTGACCACCCCTCCAACAGATGTTATTCTGAGAAGGACATATGTAAAGGATGGCAAGTTGTACTTCCCAACCTGGAGTAAACCTCTTAGTTATCGAGACAAGATGATGAAGAAGAAGAAGACTGGAACCGATCCATCTCTCCAAAATCCCAAAGCAGCCAGTTCGGAGATTCCTAAAGGGATAAATGATGTCTTGTTAGTAGTTATGGCTGCAACAGTTGTGTCTTGTGGGAATCTGATCAGTTCCCTCGAGATAAAAGAGAGGTCATAAGAGGCCCAATGAAGGCAATGCGTGAAGAACAAGGAAGAAGAACAATAGTAACCTAATGTGAGACGTAATTCTTTGGCCTCTGGTTGAGAATCCTACACTCCCACCCGATATTCCTCTATAGATAGAGGCACCAACTGACCCTCCTCCTCCAATGTTTCCCACGGCTAACCAACCATCAATTGAAGAAGAGGTTAACCTTGATGATTTTTGCAACATGTAATTTAGTAACCTGGACAAGGATGCTTTTGTTGGATCCTTCCCTCAACCCACTATT
This sequence comes from Limnanthes douglasii subsp. nivea, assembly GCA_036936605.1. NCBI lineage: Eukaryota > Viridiplantae > Streptophyta > Magnoliopsida > Brassicales > Limnanthaceae > Limnanthes > Limnanthes douglasii. Next base: position 133,201,232 of record JAUPFV010000004.1, read on the forward strand.
CTCAATACTGTCACTTCCAATGGCGAATCTTTCGAGGTATCAAGCGCACAAAATACCTTAGGTCATGCAGGTTTGGGTTTTATTAGGGTAATAGTGGATTTGGAAAGGCAGATCAGGGAGCAAGATGAGAACATCGGTACTCTTACCACAACAAACTAGAGTTTGAAGAACAATATCTCCACTGCTCATCAAAGAATATAAGCTTTAAACAAAGAGAATGAGGACTTGGCTACCGTACTGTGTCAGTCCAAGAGTGCTCAAGAGGAGATCTAGACCAAATATTACACCTTGGAAACCAATTCCTCTAGCGAGATAAAAAACTTAAAGGAACAACAAACAACCATCACAAACGTGATTGTTGCTTTAGGCGAAGAAAAAAGAAAACTAGACGAAGCTCTTTCAGAGAAAGAAAAAGAGAACAAATCTCTAAAGGACAACAAGACTCAAGCGATAGCTGCAGCCATAGAGAAGTATGGTACTGGGGTAGTGAATTCTTTGGAAAAGAGAGACGAGGGGGTCAAGTCGGAAATGGTCCTGCTATTCCATTAGAAATTTCCAAAGAGGACCCTTGGACCTTGTATAAATATGTACCATACAAAGAGATACCTTTTCAAACCATGGTATATGGTGATAAACACGGTTATTCAAGTGAAAATGATTCTCATAAAGGAACTGGTGAAAGCTCGAGCGCTGATACTAAGAGTCGTAAGAAAAATGAAGGTAAGTAAAAAACTAAAGGGGACAAGCCCTAAGGTTATAATGTTTATTTTTATGTTCAAAACTAAAGTCCTTAGATGGCCAAGGAATTTTGTTAAGTCTTTCAAACCTTGTCTCGTAAACCAAATTCCTTTGATGGCCAATGCATTTTGGGGAATGTGGATCAGACTTGTTCCGATCAGGATATAATGTTAAGTCTTTCTTTCGTACAAACTCTTTTTTCTTCCTATGACTAATGTTTAACTTGTATTTGATTTCTTCGACTTGTTTAATAAATGTATAATTATTAAATCACTTCACCAATAATTTATTTTGAATGATGAAAGTGTTGAATAACTCTGATCATGAGTGTTTAATAAATTTGTTTAAGTGTTTAATAAATCCGATCACCTCAAAGATACATCATTTGAGAGCTGGGGTGTTCAATAAGTATTCAATTTATATGATCTCCTCATACTACTCACAACAATTTTGAAGAAGGTATAAGATACCGTTGACTAAAAACCAGAAACCTCATTAACCCCCCCCCCCCCGTGCCACCAGGGTAGGAAAGAGTATGCCCCATAATATTTAAACTGAGGTATGAGAAGGTAAATATTTACAAGAGAGTTTTATTCCAAATACAACATGAGATGTTCAATGTTCTATGGATGTTTCAAAACTCTGCCCGCCTTGTCTTGAAGTTTATATGTTCCTGGCTTGAATTTTTTACATATCATATAAGGGCATTCCCAATTCAGAGCCAACTTCCCAAACTATATTTCTATAGTATGCAAAAATACATTTTTAAGACTTTATCTCCCAACTAGAAATCTCTTATTTTAACCTTGGATGCAAATCAGGTTGCCTTGAACCTTTTTTCTTCAATCAAATCCAACTAATTCCTAGCTGCCATATCAGTTGCCTGTTCAGAATATTTTTGGATCCTGAAGGATGGTAAAGTAGCTTCTATAGGTGTGATTGCATATATCCCATAAACGAGGGAAAAAGAGGATTTTTGTGTAGCAGCCCGATGAGTACTTTGGTAAGCCCCTAATAATTCTTGCGAATAACTTGGCCATTTTCATGTCGCTCCTTCTAGATTAGTTTTATAACCCTGACAAGATCGTTTAATTAACAAATTCAACTTTCCCATTAGCTTGAGGGTGGAAAGGAGAAGAGAAACAGTTTTGAATTCCTCTGGAAGTGCAAAATATCTTCATGTCTTTATTATCAAATTATGGCCCATTGTCTGTAATGATTCTCTGAGGAACTCCAAATCGGAAAAACATGTTGGATATAATAAAATTTTATGACCGCCTTAGAAGAGGTTCCAACTAATGGTGTTGCTTCTATCTACTTAGAGAAATAATCAACTTTCGATACCCTACAAATGCCATTGGAAGAGGTCCAACCAAATTTAAACCCCATCTATCAAAATGCATGGGTTCAAATATGGACTCCATAGGAACTGTTGGCGTACGAATTTCATTCCTATATCTCTGGAAAAGATCACACCTCTTGACTATATCTTTGGTATTTTCCATTATTGTTGGCCAATAGTACCTTGCTAACAAAACTCTTCTGGTTAGGGCCTTATAGCCACAATGTGTTGATCCTTCTCCATCATGTAATTCAGATAAGACACTTTCAGGTTCCTCAAAGTTTAAACAGCGTTGAAGAGGCCTGTTAAAAAAATTATAAAGAATTTTCCTTAAAACCAGGAAACCACGAGCCTTGTACTTGATTGTTTTGGCTAAGATCTTATCCCGAGGTAAAACGCAATTGGAAAAGAACTGATGTATATCAAAACTCCAATCTTTGGCTAATAGGCCAGATACACTCAGACTTTCTTCACCCTCACCCTCTTTCTCTTGGATTGAAACTATTGATGGCCATTCTTGCATAAAAATCCAAGGGTAGGGTTCAGAATAAGCTATGGAGGCTAAAGAATCTACTATGACATTCTCCATTCTAGGGACATGCTCATACTAGATACTTTTAAAAATATGGAAACTTACCTTAACACCTCGAGATAATTTATTAACTAATATTTTTTAGTTTCATATTTCCCTTGAGCTTGATTGATAAGTAACTCGGAGTCACTAACTAACCGAACCCTTTTTGCTCCACATATCTGAGAAAGTCTCAGTCTAGCGATGGTTGCTTCATATTCTGATTTATTGTTAGATACAATGGAACCAAAACATATAGCTTGATACATAGAATCATCATAAAGGGAAGTTAAAGAAATTCCAGCCCCACATCCCATAGTATTAAACCCACCGTCTATTTGGATTAACCATTATTTATTAGACTTGTTTTCTTGTTCTTGTTTATGAGGCCTTTCAGAATGAAATTCTACCAAACAATCAGCTATAGCTTGAGCTTTGATTGCAGCTCGAGGTGCAAAATCAATATCATAATCTCCAAGCTCAGTTGACAATTTAGTCATTCTTCCTAATATTCAACTTTTTGTAGAACATTCTTTAAGGGGAAAGACGTCTGGAACGCAATCGAGTGTGCTTGAAAATATGGCCTCATTTTTCTGGCTTCTATTACTAATTATAAGGCTATTTTCTCTAACTTGAAATACTTTTTTCTGCTTATAGTAAAATCTTGCTTAGGTAATAAACTGGACGAGGATAATTATCTACTTCCCTTACTAAAACACCACTAACAGCATAATTTGATACAACCAAATACATATAAATATTCTCACCTTGAATAGGTTTGAATAACATCTTAGGTGAAGATAAATGCTTTTTTATCTCAAGCAAATCTTGATCACACTGTGGAGACCAAGTGAAATCTTTGGCATTCCTTAAAACCTGAAAGCACTGAGAACATTTGTTAAACGGCCTTCAAATAAACCTATATACTGCATCCAACCGTCCCGTTAACCTCTGAAATTATTTAGGATTTAAGTGAGGATCCATAGCCAACAGAGCATTTAGTTGCTCAAGATCAGCCTGTATGCCTTTTTCACTCACGACATACCCTAAAAACTTACCAGATGGAACTCCAAAAATGCACTTTTCTGGGTTTAATTTTAGGTTGATGGCTTCTAAATTAGAAAAGGTTTCTTGAAGATCGAATATGTGTTATTCCTTTTCAAGTTTTTTTACCATCGTATCATTTATATATACTTTCATGTTTCTACCAATCTGACTTGTGAAAGTTTTATTCACCGATCGTTGATAAGTAGCACCAACATTTTTCAAACCCAAAGGGAATCACCTTATAACAATGAAGTCTTGTGTCTGTAATAAAGGTTGTGTGGTCTTGATCATTTGGATCTACTTGTATCTTATTGTACCCTGAAAATGCATCCATGAAAGACAACACCTTGTTCCCATAGGTAGAGTCCACCAAATGATCTATCCGAGGAATGGGATAAGGATCTTTGGGACATGCTTTATTAAGATAAGTGAAGTCAATACACATGCGCCACTTGCAATTCTTTCTTGACCAAAAGGAGGTTGACAGTCCATAATGGGTACTGAGATTCTTTGATGTGGCCCATTTTGGTCAATCGATCAATTTCTTGCACAACCACTTATGTTTTTTCTTTAGAAAATGATCTTCTTCTTTGTATGACTGGTCCATCATCACTTCAGACTTACAATTTATGACAAATTACCTCAACTAGTACCCTAGTACTATCCGACTCCTTGTAATGTTGTTTTTGGTAGATCTTGACTGTAAAGAATGCATGATATTGCATTGAACTTTCATCAATGCTTAAAATATGATATTCTAGGCAAAATTAGAGTGGTTCGAAGTAGTCAGAATTAGAAAGAGAGTGTTACGTTACTACACTTGCACCAGAATCTTTTAATTATATAGCTACTAAACAAGAATAACAATTACTAGAGTCCTATGTGGATTATAACCCTATATATTATCTAATAGAGACTCTAAGTATCGTTATTCCCATTGAAGAAGTAGAAATTCATAGATAGGCAGATGGGGAAAATGTTAGAGTTAGATCAAAGTTACGTATGAAGTTAAAAGAGAAATTAAGGATTTTTTTGTCCAAGAATTTGCATGTGTTTTCTTGGTGCAGTGAAGATGTAACATGTGTGCCTTCTAGTGTTATATATCATAAGTTATCATTACGATTCGATGTATGCCCTGCCATTCAAAGAAAAATGGAATTTTCTAAATAAAAATCTAAAGAGATTTGCAAATAAGTGGATCAACTAACAAAAGTAGGTCATATCATGGAGTCTCAATACCTATTATAGACAACAAAATCGGTTATGGGGGATGCAAATTGATTTTACTGATCTTAATAGGGCTTAAAGATCCATTTCCAGTAACTCGGATAGACCAGTTAGTATACTCTACATCTTGCAATAAATTGTTATCTTTCATGGATGATTTGCCGAATATAATCAGATCCAAATAACTCTCACGGATCAAGATCATTGATAAGATTGGATATTTTTGAAATGACATTGCTATGTAAAGCGGAGGGGTAGTTTGGGTATATCTTAGACCACACAAATCAAGAACAGTCTGACCAGTCAATGCATGACTCACCTGTGTGCTAATATTATTTAATGTTTGAGCTTTAAAGATTGAATCGAATCCAGGGTTTGACCCGTAAGGCCCATGGGTCATAGAATAAGTATAAATACCCCTACCAACTTCATTAAATAGGTTGGACTTTTTCCAAAAACATTAAATACAAGCATACACCTCCTTATCTCACTACTCACTACTCAGAAAATAATATTGTGGCCCATTTTGGTCAATCGATCAATTTCTTGCACAACCACTTATGTTTTTTCTTTGGAAAATGATCTTCTCTGTGTATGATTGGTCCATCATCACTTCAGACTGACAATTTATGACAAATTACTTCAGTTGGTACCCTAGTTACATTATCATTGCCCCATGGAAACACATGTAAATTGTTCGATAAGAAATACAATAGTTTTTGTTTCAACATTATTGGCAACTTAGTACCAATCTCAAAAAAAATTCCTTTTGCCAAGAAATGGACTTCAATTTATTATATAGGCATTATAACAGTAGGAGCTTCCCGGGGATCATAAATTTCATTCTCATCGTTCGAAGGCTCCAATAGCTGCTATTCTTTATTAACTTTGACTGCCTCCAAAGACTTTGAGGAAGGAGCCGTCATATAACATTTTCTAGCCACCTTCTGACTGCTTCGGACAACACCCACTTCTGCACCCACAACATATTTCAAGCACTAATGGATAGTAGAGGCTACAAGATGCATCCTAAAGAGGCAAGATCTCCTAAAGATAGCATTGTAAGATGTTGGGCAGTCAACCACAACAAATAAGACCTGGATTGTTTTCTTAAAGGGTCTTTTACCCAATAATACTTAATTCTCAAATTCTCCAATTACATCTACCGAACTACCTGTAAATCCTACAATAGTACTTTTTGACCACTGTATAATCGAGGAATTCTTTGACTGTTTGTAAGCATTCATAAACAATATGTTTGCCCAACTTCCTGTGTCAATCAAGATTTGACGTACATCATTTCCTAATATTGATGCCCCTATAACCATGACATCTTTGTGAGCCCCCACAATATCTCTTAGGCCATCATCATCAAAAACTATGAATGAAGCTGGAGTTTGGTATAGATATGTGGATATTCTTACATCATACTGAGTAGACAAGTTGTTGACATACCTATTTCTTGAACAAATCAAAGGTGTTATCATCGTATCTCTCCCAAATATGGTTAGTGATTCAAAATAGTTTATCAAATCAGAAACAGTGGCAGTCTTGCCCACCATCAACCCTACCTGATTCCGATCTGGATATGGATCAAGGTACTCAGAATCCATATCCAACCTTTCTACAATCACCATGGTATCCTCCGGTCTGGTTGTTCCATGGACTAGAGAAGGAGTTGTTCAAGGAGTATTGGTGTTGGATTGTACATTATATGGCTCGCATAATATTGGTGTTGGTTGTTCAACCTTGTTTTTTTACATAAGAACCTAATTTACCTCTTTTCATAATATTATTCACCTCTTATTTCAAGGTTATGAAATCTTGGGTATCATGTCCCACATCGTTGTGATATTTTCATAAACGGGTACTTTGGGTCTCTCTAGGAGACGGTAATGCGGCCAACCTTCTAAAGTGTACATCATTTTTAGTTTTATCATATATCATAGCCACACTTTCCCCCAATTCAGAAAACCATCCAGGTTGATCCCAAGATCCCCGTCTACTTCTAACCTGCTGGTTTTGATTGGATTGATTCTGCCTCAGCCGATGAGACCCCTGCCTAGTTTCATTTGATTTGTAACCGGATTGGGTTGTTTTTTGAGGTGATGATGCTATAGTGGTGCATCTGTTCTTGCGAGGAACTTTAGATTTCTTAGACTCCTCTTCATTAATCAGTTTCATGACTTGATTCAACATATCCCCAAAATTTATAGCTTTCTTCTGGGTCACAGAATCAACCAAATTACACTGACTCAAACCCTGTCTCCAAGAGGCAATTAAAACTTGTTCAAAATAGTTAGCCAACCCATTCTTCTTATTTAAAAACCTACTAATGTATTCTTTCAATGACTCATTCGGTTCTTAGGCACAATGGATAATTGTGACACCATTACCTTTAAGCTCTTTGCTTCCAACAAATTGCCTCCGGAACGCAAGCCATAATATATAAAAAAGAGGTTATAGATCCATGAGGGATACTATTATACCATTTGAGGGCACTTCCATTAAAGGTTTGAGAGAATGCCCTCCATAATAGTTTGTTATCGTTATCAAAGTTCATCGTGAACTTTTTAAATTGTTGAAGATGATTGCCGGATCTTTGTATCCATCATACTTTTCCATCTTGGAACTATCAAATCTTTTGGGAAAATTTTCGGAAAGTATCTTTGAAGACAAATGTGATTGCCTCCAATTTTGGCTACGAATAAACATAGTATCCTCATTCGGAGTAGCAAACATATTGGTTTCAGATTGGATGGCAAATTGATCAATCAGCAAACGATCAATATGTTGATCAGCTAAACCCTTCATTTTTTTCTAGATACGTTTTTAGCCTCCCATGCCTATCCCTTTTTCTTGAATGCTTCTTGGCCAGCCTTAGTTTCTTCTTCAACCAACCTTCATCACTACTGGATGAGACTGACTCCTCAAGCTCCGAATCATTCATATGAACTCTTAGAATACTCTAACGTGGAACTCTTCATTTGTTTGGATCGATGCGTTTTCTTGGTGTTGAGATAATTCTTTATGGACTGCTCATTTTCACCAGGATTAGCAGTAGGGTGGAGCGTTGACGCACTAGACTTTTTTTAATTCATGTTTTTGCTTTTTTTTGGGCCCTTAAAGCCTTAATTTCATCCCATAGTAGATCATGGTCTTGTTAACTGGATTGTTTTTCATTTCTATTATAATTCACATGAGACATAGTAGTGTGCTCATTATTATTTTTCACCCCATCCACCTCTGTAGGTGGAGCGTTTTGTACATTCTTACTGGTATTGAATATGTAATTTAGGAAACATCAACTCCTACTATGGTCGCCAATTTGGTGTGGATAATGTTTGGTTGGAGGGTATTTTAGTGAGTTTGTAAGTTGAATATTATTATTTCTGAGTAGTGAGTAGTGAGATAACGATGTGTATGCTTGTATTTAATGTTTATGGAAAAAGTCCAACCTATTAAAGTAAGTTGGTATGGGTTTTTATACTTATTATGTGACCCATGGGCCTTACGGATCACACCCTGGATTCGGTTCAAATCTTTAAATAGCACACAGGTGAGTCATGTATTGACTGGTCGGACTGTTCTTGATTTGTGCGGTCTAAGATATACATGAACTACCCCTCCGCTTTACATAGCAATGTCTTTTAAAAAATATCCAATCTTATCAATGATCTTGATCTGTGAGAGCTATTTGGATCTGATTATATTCGGCAAATCATCCATAAAAGATAACAATTTATTGCAAGAGGTGGAGTATACTAAATGGTCTATCCGAGTTACTGTAAATGGATCTTTAAGCCATATTAAGATCAGTAAAATCAATTTGCATCCCCCATAATCGAGCTTTTTTGTCCATAATAGGTATTGAGACTCCATGATATGACTTACTTTTGTTAGTCGATCCACTTATTTGCAAATCTCTTCAGATTTTTATTTAGAAAATGCTATTTTTCTTTGAATGACAGAGCATACATCGAATCGTAATGATAACTTATGATATATAACACTAGAAGGCACACCTGTTACATCTTCACTGCACCAAGCAAACACATGCAAATACGTGGACAAAAAAATCAACAATTCCTCTTTTAACTTCATATGTAACTTCGATCTCGCTCTAACATATTCCCCATCTGCCTATCTATGAATTTCTACTTCTTCAATAGGAATAACGATACTTAGAGTCTCTATTAGATAATATATAGGGTTATAATCCACATAAGACTCTAGTAATTGCTATTCTTGTTTAGTAGCTATATAATTAAAAGATTTCGGTGCAAATGTAGTAACGTAACACTCTCTTGCTAATTCTGACTACTTCGAACCACTCTGATTTGGCCTACAATATCATATTTTAAGAATTGATAAACGTTTGATGCAATATTATGCATTATTTAGAGTCAAGACCTACCAAAAACAACATTACAAAGAGTTAGACAGTTTACCACCATAAACAAGACTAATAGTTTTCGTGAAGGTCCCTTTGTCTAGAGTTGTCTCTCCTTCAAATACCTCGATTGCATCCACATTATTTCCAGTGAATCCCACTATGTTCCGATTCGAATGTTGAATAACTGTTGAGTTTTTCATTTGATTATAAGTATACAATAATGGTATATTAGATAAGTTGCAGGTATCGATTAGAATCTTTCGGATTTTAGTTCCTTCTATAGATGCCCCTGATTACTACAATATTTGCATGTATCCTAATAATATCCCTTAAATCATCCTTATTAAAAACTATAAATGGTGCATGGTCTTAATACAAATAAGCTGACATTTTTCCTTTCAATTGGTCACTTAAACTACCCACATGCCTCTTCCTGGAACAACTCAAAGGCATTGTCATTGTATCTCCTCTGAATATTGTTAATGATTCGAAGTACTAACATAACTTGGAAACCCTTCTAATTTCTTCACTTATCATATCCACACTGCCTTGGTCTGGATTTGGATCCAAATATTTTGAATCCATATCGAAATGTTCCATATTAACCATAGCATGTTATACGTTAGGAACTTTTACAATTGGCCTTCGAACAATGAGCACAACTACTTGTTCTCTACTATTGGCCTCATGCCTATTTACCCCTTGTGTGTTGGAAAAAGTTATCAATTTCTTGTTCTCAATCAATATCTGAATCTAAGGTTTCAAGGCTATACAGTTCTTGGTATCATGCCCTAGTATCCTCATGATATTTGCAAAAAAAGCAAGTATTCTTGTTTTCTTTTCGGGTTTGGATAAGCAGAGGCGTTCAGAATTGTACGTGACCTTTGGCCTCATCGTAAATTGTTGCCACATTTTCAATCAGCTCAGAAAACAGCTAGGTTGAACTCATTGGTGTATTTTTGCTATGGATTGGTTCAGTAAACCATCCCAAGTATTTGCTTTATTTCTAGTAACCGTATCCATTAAATCTTGAGGTAAAAAGCCTTACATAAGATAATTTATAGCTTCTTGTTTGTAACAATCCGCCAAACCATTTTTGGTATTCGAAAATTTTCTACCGTATTCCTTCAAACTTTCACAAGAAAGTTGATAATAATGAATTATCGTGTCCTTATTTCCTCAAACTCTTTGCTTCCCACAAATTACCTTTGGAAGATCATCCAGAACATATTAAAAAAAATTGATCCCTCCAAAAACCTACTATACCATTTAAGTGCATTGTTTTTAAAGGTTTGGGAAAGATCTCAACACAACAACTTATCATCATCATAGAAACTCATATTAAATTTTTTGAACTGCTATAAATGATTATGTAGATGTTTACTGATATTGTACTTTTCCATTTTGGAAACATCAAGCCTTCTAGGGAGAATTCCAGACAAAAATTTTGCTAACAAAGAGGATTGCCTCCAATTACGCCCTTGACTAAATCGATGGACTTCACCCGCATCAATAAATATACCTGGTTCAGATCAGACAAAAAATGGGTCGCTCAATAACTGGTCTATGTTATAATCAACTGATCAATTTGCCTTTCCCTAATAATCCGTTTTCTTATCTTTCTTATGCTTCTTTACTTAGACATCTTGGTCTTTCAAATTTTTACTTTGACCAACAATCTTCTTACATCGACACTTATCTTTCTTTTTCTTTTTGTACTAATCACTACTCGATGTGGATGACAAGAATATGTTGATGATGAGGAACTATCGCTAGATTCGAAAAGTGCTAGAATCGTTTTTAGTTTGAGGTTCTTTTCTAGAAAGCTAGTGCTTTTTATGAGAATTACCCCGTGAATGTCACTTCAGATAACTATGCGGATTTTTATCCCGTACAACTAAATCTCTCTCCGTTTGTCTATGTATTTTCATTGCCTCAATTTATTTTCATAATTCACCAATCTCATCTCCCAGTTGAGTTCTCTATTCACGCTCATCATTCTCAGATGATGATCTAATATGTTTTCTCTAGATATGGCCCTCTTCCACTACCCGGGGCCAATCGACTTGCATTTCACCTTCCATTATTGGATGGTGTTAGAAAACAGTTTCAAGCTTGAATTTTTGCTATCTGATGCTACCGCTCCCATTGTGGTCACCAACCCGGTGAGGTAAAAATCCTGTTCGTGGTATTTTTGGTAATCCGTTGAAAGGATACTTAATGTTTTATGATTTGTAGTGAGATAATCGAGCTGCTTATTTATTTGAGTAGTTAATTGTCTATCCTCCTCATTAATGACTTTCTTGAAGATATTTATAGTTAATTTCAGGATCACCGGTTGGGTCATGGTTTAAAAACTTAGAAAGTCTAAAGCCCATAAGTGTAAACACTATTTTAGTGAGTATATTGTTCAGTCAAAAGGTAAAAACACGTCTTCTAGATTCCAGGTCTAAAAAATCATTCAAATTATTCTTACACCTTTGAGGAATCGCTTCCAAATATATCTTACCCCATTAAATAGTATACATAATACTACAATTAGAATATGCGAGACTAGCTCTTGCAGTAGTTTACAAAATATATTCTATTTTTTTACCTACAAAATGTATTACTTACAAAATAATTAAGTTTACCAAATATATAATATCTCGAAATACTATATCAAGTCATCTTCCAATGAAAGTTTGTTTGATCTTAATTAAAGAAATGATAAAATATCTATGATCCCTTTAACGTACACATGTCTTCACTGTATTGCTTAGAAACAAATCCATTCTTGATAAACTCTATATCGTATTTGCTAATAAAAAATCCGCAGTCGACTGTTCCTGGTTTCTGTTGTGGGATATTTCTACATTCAATCACCTTATGTTTATTTCTCGTTGGTATAAAACAATTTCCCATCAGAGCGTCAACTGGAAACAAGAAAATACATGTAAGAAAACAAGCTTTACAATTTGTAATGCACAATTTATATAACCACACATGGACTATGATGTATATGATACTCCTGCAATGTTACATCTTGATTATAGAATATATCTTCATGAACATGAAGAGTCATGTACTGGAATTTTTTATGATCCTTTATTCTAAGAATAAGCCATGTAAATCTCTGACTTGCGGATGTGGATTGACGCTATCAAGGAAGAATATAAATCTATGCAATACAATACAACTTATCCAATTACTTAAAGCAAAAAAAGAAAATTGATTGTAATTGGGTTTACAAAACCAAACACAATTCCTTGAGTTATGTGGAAAGATATAAAGCATGTCTTATAGAGAAAGGTCATATTTAACATGAAGAGATTGATTTTACATAAACCTTTTCTCCGGTAGCGATGAAGGGTTCTTTTAGAAAAATAATGACATTAGTTGCATATTTTGATTTTTAACTTTATTAAATGGACTTAAATATCATGTTTCTCAATTATAATATTAAGGAAGCGGTCTATATGGTACCACCGTAAGACTTTGATATAGATAACTCAAAGAATCTAGTATGCAAGCTTAAGAAATCCAATATGTGGGTTTAAACAGGCTTCTTGTTAGTGGAACCATAAATTCCTTGAACCGGTAGTCTTTTTAAACTTTGAGGTCAACTTAGTTAAGGATGGTGTGTAATATAATTTTAATGGGAGTAATTTCATATTTTTGATATTATATGTCGACGACATACTGGAAGTACTCAGACATGGAAAAATGGCACATGTTGATATATATATATAGGAAGTCAGAAAGGTTAGAGATCATCGGGTATTCCAACTCACTTTTTTGTGGATGCATGGACATAATGAAAAGAACTTCGGATAACATATTCTTATTAGTCGGAGGTACTCCTAGAAAAGTGTATAGAAAATACTTATTGCATCGGTCACTATGCAAACATAATTTATTGCATGCTTTGAAACACCGAACCAATCATTATGGTTGGGTAATTATGTTACGATTTTCTTGTTGTACAAGGGATGAAAGGTTCCATGAGTTTTCATTACGATAACAATTCTGCAATGCAGTACTCGAACAATAAATGGAGCTCTTCTAAATCCAAACACATAAACATAAATTTTTTGTTTCTAAAAAAGAGAGTTCAGATGGATCAGATATAAAGCACATCGACAAAAATTATTGGGTCATACTTTTTTTAAAGCTCAAAATATATAAATAAAATGGATCCACGTGGATTAAGGTTAATAAAAAAAGAGGCGCCTATTTGAAAAATCAAATGCCCTCCACAAAATTCACAAAATTTAAAAATAACAGGCTAAACAATTAGAGCTTTTGACACTGAAATTTTTAATCAATGATTTTTAATGCATCTTCTTCTTTTACGAACGGGATTGGTACAGGGGGTTTCCAAAATATAGAAATTTTAAATTCTAATCATCTCAGTATGAGTTAATGGATGAGGAGGAAGTGTTTCAAAGTTTCAGATGGGGAAGGTAAATCTGAAAACAATTGAAGAGAAATTAAGAAAGCATAAAGAGTATTAGATAAGATTTAGGAGAGAGGATTATGATTTATCACTGATGTATGGCATATTATGTTTCTCAAGCGTGATGATAGATTTTAGGTGTGGAGGAGCGTTGCTGGAACTATAGAATAATTTCATCTTGCACTTGTTAGTCTACTTAACCAGACAATCAGCAGTGTTGTTTTGAGAGAGGTTGATGTGCTTAAGAACCATAGAGCACTTCAGGAAGCCGCGGATGCAAGAAAGAGTTCGACTGAGAGGATTAGAGAAAGCACCAGTGGTTAACAATGAAACAATCACTTCACAGTCGGTTTTAATATCAGCGTTAGAGAAGTCATTTTGATAGCAAATCATAAGGTCGCCGAGTAAAGCTTTGGCCTCAACGTAAAGAGAAGAAAGCTTTCCATAAGTAAATCCATAAACTGAGATAAGAGAGCCTTCATTTTTTCTAATAATAACACTTCCACCAGCATCACTATTGGGTAAGGAAGAACCATTCGTGTTGATTTTGATCATATTGTTGATTAGGGGATACGAATAATGTAAGGAAGGAGGATTGGACTTGATGTTATTGAAGCATCCAAGTTCAGAGGCAGCCGAGTGAAAAACGACCCAATTCTCGGAGTTGAGTAGCTTAGCAGAGTCTAGGCTATTGATTATGTGAACAATCAGGCTAATAGCAGAGGAAGTAGTGCATGGTGGACCTTTTATTTTAGATTTGTTCCTGATTTTCCAGATGACCTAAGAAATGATTGGGGAAGGATCGAACATATGTGTACAGTTTCGTTTGATGACCACATCCAAGTTCTGAGAAAGTGAGAAAATATCTTGAACTTCTTAATTCTAATTTTGAAAATGAGAAAGAAGTGGTTCCAAATGCTCCAGGCCAGGGGGCAATAAACAAAGAGATGATTGATTGTTTCAATAATTTTGCAAAATTATCATTTCGAGGCAAAAAATGAAATGTTTGTTCTGGAGAGTGTCATAAATTGGAAGCCAGCCCTAAAGAATCATCCAAGTGATAAATGAATATTTTATGGGAGTGATGTTGTTCCATAGGATGCCAAAGATCTTAAAATGGTTGTACTTGGTTCTGAAGAAGTTCCAGATATCTTTGGTTTTGAAGGTACCATCTTTAGTAATCTTCCAAGATAAAGGATGAGGATCATTACACAAGATAAGAGGCTCTATAGTGTCTTTGATGATTGATAATCTTTTCTAAATTTTGGAGAATTTTCTAGTTTTGAAATCAGTTAAAAGAGGATGGGCGCTAATACAGTAAGTGCTATGAATAAATCTAGCCCATAAAGATGTGTGTTTCCGAAATTCATCCACAGATTGTAGGAATCAACATCTTGGAGTTCCTTTAGGAATTTGACATTGAGGCCTCACTCAAGGTAAGTTTTGGCAGACCATACTCCATCTGAACCAGTGATTTTTAGTTGAATTTTGGTTTAAACCCTAGAGAAAACTATTAAATAGCTTTTCAATTTTTTAGATGATGTTGTTGGGAAGAGCATTGCTTTGCATCTAGTAGTTATGAAAGACCATTAGGACAATGTTGATAAGGCTTAGTCTACCACCAAAAGAAAGATTATTTCCTTCCCAATCGCTAATTCTGTTTCTGATGTTGGTAATCAAGGATTAATAGTTTCTTTTCCAGTTATTGTTGTTGAGGATGACACCCGGGTAGGCAATAGGTAAGTTCTTGTTTTTGTAACCAGTGTTATCAAACATGGTTTAACTTTGTTGATGGAGTAATTAGTCGAGGTGATGATTGTTGTTTTCTCCTTGTTTATCATTTTCCCTGAAGCTTCTTGGTAATCCTGCAAAAACTTTCTTAAAGTAGCAATAGCGTAGTTAGAACCATTTGTAAATATTAGGATATCATCTGCCAATGCAAGAGATGAAATACACATCTGACTTTTGGTGTTATATTGGATATGCATGTTGTTAAATAAAATCATATTAAAACCTCTAATTAGTTGCTGAAAGTTAAATTGCCGATTGAACAATGAATGGTGAAGCTTCCTGGTTCTCTAAGTTTGGGAGGAAATTTTTGTTGTAAGATCACACTACATTCCTCAGTGAGCGCCACCGTCTCATAATCACCAAGCTTTAGCTTTTTCGAAAGAATTCCCTTCATGAACTTGGCATAAATAGGCATTTGCTCTAATGCTTCAGCAAAGGGTATGTTGATGTGTAGCTTCTTGAATACCTCCAAATATCTCCCAAACTGAGTATCTAGCTTCTGTTTCTGCAACCTTTGCGGAAAAGGTGGAGGAGGGTAGATCGTAGGCTCAAAAACTGACTGAGGTGGCTTTTTAGGTGGCTGATCTTGATCAGAGTTATCCTCAGATGAGGGCTGATTTTGAGAAGAATCAACCTCTTGTTCAACTGTGGGTTTCTCGACAACCTATCCTGATCTCAAGGTGATAGCTTGGCATTGCTCCTTGGCGTCCCGTTTACCTGGATTATGTTCCGTGTCGCTAGGAAGAACTCCTTGAGGTCTAATTATCATGTTACTGGCCATCTACCCAATCTGATTTTCTAAGGTCTTGTGAGATACCATCAGAATTTTAATCATTAACTTCATTTATTCGAATTCAGAGTCTCTCACAGAATGTTGAGAAGGGCCAGGATGTTGATTTTGAGGTTGTCTTGGGGCATACTGTTGAGATTGATGTTGCTGACCTTGTTGCAGAAATCCAGGAGGAGCGTATGGCTTAGCACCATAATGCTGATTACCTTGTTGATTATTGCTCCAACTGAAGTTCGGATGATTTCTGTTGCTTGGGTGATAGGTGTTTGAGATTGGTTGTTGATTCTGCCTCTGAAAGTTACTCACAAATTGCACTGACTCAGTAGAGATAGGGCATTGCTGAGTGTTATGCCCTCCAGCACAAATCTCGCACACACTAGCTACCTGATGTATCTCTAGTTTAGTCAAAGAATCCACCTTCATGTTTAGAGCTTCAAGCTGAGCTACTAAAGCAGTGGCAGTGTCTACGTTAAGAATACCAGCTACTTTATGTTGTGACAGTCTCTGAGAAGGGTTCTGGAATTCATTAGCAACCATCATCTCAAGGAGCTCGTGAGCCTCCTCATAGCTTTTAGTTAATAAGGCTCCCCCAGATGCAACATCGACCATGGGCCTTGTTTGTGCACCCAAACCATTGTAGAAGCAATTTATTAATAACCAATCAGGCATCCCATGATGAGGACATTTCCTAGTAACTCCTTGTACCGCTCCCAAGCTTCACTTAAAGATTCGCCGCGTGACTCAGAAAAGTGAGTAATAGCATTCCTCATGGCGGATATTCTTGCCATAGGACATAATTTTGAGAGAAATTTATGCGCAAGTATATCCCAAGTAGTGATAGAGCTTGCTGGTAAAGAGTGTAACCAGCTCTTAGCTTTGTCCCTTAGAGAAAATAGGAACAGTCTCAGTCTTATGGTATCATCTGAAACACCGTTGAACTTGAAAGTATCACAGATTTCAAGGAAGGTCATAATGTGCATATTAGGATCCTCAGATGAAGCTCCCCCAAACTGACAAGAATTCTGCATCATCTGAATAGTGCCGGTTTTAATCTCTAAACTATTCGCAGCAATATTGGGTCTGACAATACTAGACTGAATATCCATGATCTTTGTTTGAGAGTACTCCATGAGTGCTTTTGGAGCTGGATCTCCCATTTTAAAATTAGTATCAGAATCTGAGACTAGTAACTTTGTTCCTTGGTTTGTTTCAAGCTCCTTTTGTACTAGTGCCCTAGTTTGAGACCGTGTTTGCATACACGTTCAAGTACCTGAAGCACAAGAAAACACTCGAAAAACAAGTAACTGAATCAAGTCAGTAGTTTTATAACAACCCCTGATGATAAGCAATAAAACTGTCAAATAACACCGAGTCCCCGGCAACGGCGCCAAAACTTGTTAATCATTTTCTCACGCAAGTATGCGTGGTCAAATAGTAGCAAGTAATAAGTAAGTAAGATTGTTCCCACGAAGACCAGGTGTATATGACAAGAAATCACTTATGCAACAACATATTTTATTAGACTAGTGCTTGAACGAGTAATAAAGTATGGGCGAATGAATATAACTAAGCAAATTAACTAACGAGATTAACTAACGAGTTTACTTATGCGAGAGAAAACATGGAACCCTAACTTCATTGTTTATTTTACTCAGAGTATTAATATACTTAATCAATATGTATGATAACAAGGATTACTAATCAGATAACACAAAATTAGTATACGCTACCTTTCAGTACGCGTAAACCAAACCACTTAAACAGCCACAAAAGAGATAGCAGCTAAGCAGACACCGCTTGCATGACAATCCTATATGTCTATACGAATTGAGGTGCAATTGGTTTAAAGCGCAAGTTAACTATTTAGATTACATAGGGTAATATGATATTGTAAGTGACATATACGAATCATGAACAATCAGAATACAAATCATTCAAGAACCTATGTTAGCATGGCAAATTCTAAATCATTAAATCCACTTTCGCATTCATTAAAGATTAACAAACTAGATGTTCGCGACGCATCTAACGATAAGCACAATCATACTAGGTAACCGATAAACGTATCTCACAAATCAATCAAGCAATCAAACTATAAGTATTATTCAAACAAAACCGTTAGAGTTCTATGATAATGATTAGTTCATAATCGAACGAATCATCATGAGCTCAAAAGTTAACATAGCTCTAGGACGAATGTAAATAGATGAATAAGCGTTTAGAGAATTTCAAATTGAACAGTAACCACTGAGTATCGCCTGACTGAAAAAATCCATAAACTACCGATCGAAAACACCGTAGCTGTCAACTGCGTTTTCCGGTATCGCCTGTCAAGAGTGATACCTCCACTGCCGATCGGAAACCACCGCAGCTATCGCCTACCTCCTACCGTCTGTTTGTATATTACCGCTGCCGATCGAAATCAAAAGCAGTGTCACTTGCTTTCTCCCTTTCTCTCACTTTAATCTGCAGGTTAAAAAACCAAAAAGGTAGCCAAATCTGTGTTTTCTTCCTTCTGTTTTGAATTCTGCTGTAAACCAAGGCAGTAGTAAATTGTTTTTTTGCTTATTCTTTCGTCTATTCTTCTTGTATATTCTTTTTTTCTTCTTTTTTTTGTTCTGACGAAAGAAAACCCAAAACGGCACACACCAAGTTGGTGTACAATTACGTTTTTTCCTCCTGTATTTATAATCTGGTCGAAACTCTAAAAGAAGCAAATTTAGTTTTTCCTTCCTGCTGGGCTTTTTTTATTTCTTCTGATTCATGAGTCCAATGAAGCCCATCAGACCCATAACTTGTTCCAAAATTTCCCTCAAGTACATTAATTTTCCAGTTTCTTCAATTTCAACCCTAAATTTATTAATATTATCACAATTTACCTGCGACACAACTTCAGCCCTTTACTACAAATTTTCTTTGGAACAGACGGCCTAGTGGTGCAGGTAAAGGAACCAACATTTTCATGCGATGCAAAATAAAATGAAATATTAAAATCATTGGATCGTAATCGAAATAATGAACAGTTCTTATCGAAATATCTCAGGACTACTGTCACTTATATGCATGTCTTTATACTGAAATAAAATGAAGGTTACGAACATAAACAATAGTCAATCTAGCCATAAAAATGTTAAAGGGAAATAAAACATACAAAATTATAAATTATTAAGAACATTATGAGCATTATATTACCAAAAAATTTATAATGTCTGCATATTGTTATACCTACGAGAATGAATGAAAGACACGTCGAAACACAACGAAAACTTGTTAATGAGCGACAATTTTAAGAATAATGGAAGCCTAATAAGTGACATGAAATTCAATTATCAATATATATATATATATATATATATATATATATATATAATTAAAATACACTCATTCATGATTATGATTGTAAATGTTAAAAGTGATGAGGAGGTGGATTCCCCATCTTTTAGGCCTTATTTCTCAAGGATAATTGCTAAAGGTGATTTTGATTTTGTTCTCCGACGAGATATTTATCTGAATAAGTTTTAATTATCTCATGTTTATTCCATCTTAGAATGTTTATGGGTTAAACGTCGTTAGATAAAATTATGTCACTTACTTTTTTTAGTAATAATATATATATATATATTATGATCCTTGTTGAGACTCAGTTCGGCTTTGAAATGTTGATTCCATTATCAGAACTATATCCCCTTACTGGCATTACATCATTAACCACTTTCGCATCTCTTAGGTAATATTTGGGTTTTTTGGGATCCAAATGTTATGAGTATCACTACCATTTCCTCATATTGGTATTACATTTAGTGAGAAGTTATAACCCCTATATAACTTTATGTTTTTTGGTCATTCATGCTTATAACGATGGTTTGGATTGCATCCAACTTTCTGGAATGACCTTTAGACCATTTCAACTCAAGATCAAGGTACCCCTTGGGGATTTCAATGTTATCCGGAAGACGGAGGAGTGTCGCCGTTGTTTCTACTATTCCTATTTTATCTAAGACCGATTGCATCATAGTAAAAAATAAGTGGGATGAGTCTTTCCCTATGTTATTTATCCAGTAAAAAATTTCTCATTCGTATGACCACACCACTGTCACTCTTAACCTGGACACTTATCGTAAGTGCAAAAAAAACCAATTTTGTTTTTCCATATGTATAAATCTCATCTTGAATTAAAAGAAATTATCTCAACTAGCTGGAACTTTCGCACCCCATGCAAGGTATGCACCTGGTCTCCTAAGAACATATCCACCTTCAAATTGGTCTTAGAGAACTCAACTGAAATTAACATTAGCGCTTGTGTATCTAATTCTCAAAAGAAACTCTTTTACGCTGAGTCCCTCATTTCCAAAAACCCCACCAAAGTTTCTCTAGTCTCCAAAGAAATTGATGTTCCTTCAAAATTCATCTTCATCAATAGAGTTGAAGAATAATTTCTTAAGCAAAAGTACAGAGAAAACTGGCTCAAACTAGAGGATATAAACACTAAATTATTTCACAACAACATCAAAACTCATATCTTACACAAAACAATTATCTTGATTTCTAACAATTTAGGTAATCTAATCAACAATTCTTCTGATATTGACAAAGTCTTCTTCGAATTCCACCTCAATCACTCTTATTTCTAAAAAAGACTCTCTCACCTATTCGTCCGACTATAGACCTATTGCGTTATATAATGTATCATCAATAAAATTTTGCCTAACAAAAGTAAAAACTCTCTTCTTTACGTGATCAATCATTCCCATTCGCCTTTTTTGGTTGAAAGAAGCATCTCAGACAAAATTATACTTTAGCAAGATCTCATAAGGGGGTACGCCCGTAAAACAAACCTGAAAGGGTAACCTTAAACAAAATTATCTAATGTATAATCAATCTCTTATATAGTATTTGATGATGACAAAATTGTTCGAGGGGTAAATAAAAAAATGAATGATTTCATTTATATTTAACATCAACTTAAAATTAGTCTAGTTATTTGCTACATTTTCTGAGAAACATACTATGGTGAACTACAACGGAAGATTGTATCCTAATTTACGAGAAAAATACTATGCTATGCACTTATGAAGGATATGAAGCAGATATTGAATGTGTTGATTGATAGAGAGATAATAATGCAAACCCTAACGCGTCTTAAGAATTGTGTTACGATTATAGTTTAAAAGAGAGAATAATTGGATCCTTATATAACTTAGTGAAATATTTCACTATATTATTAAGCAATCTCTAAAATTAAACTCTTCCATTCCGTTGTATTTACAATTTATGCTCATTTGACCTATAGGTTTCTTAATCCTTTATAATTCGATGTACAAACCGTTGAAGAATAACATAATGTTTATTTGTCTTTAACGGCCCAATACAAAATTATAAGACTAATAGATCCTCCCAAAGATAAATATTGGTTCAAATGGCATCTATATTATTTTATATTTTCGTGAACTAAATTATATATATATATATATATATATATATATATATATATATATATATATATATATATAATTATTTTCAATGAATCCAATATTCCTAATACTCATTAAGGTAATTAGTTAATAAGATTTGAAAAAGATATGAATATTCTAAATTTACACATATGATTCATTGCAATTTAACATTTTCTAAGTGAGATATTTACACCTAAGTCCAACAAATCATCAGGTCCTACAGAGATTCAACAGTTCCAACTTCTTAAGCTTCTGATTACTCACTTTCGGCATTTAAAGTCGAACTGCACTCTCCCAATCATATTTCACCAGTTTCAACACTTAGGTCTAGCCTTCGACATCTTGTTCCCGTTTCAGGACTTAATTCCAGTCTTCAACACTTAATCTCAACTTCAACATACAAGTTCACGTCCAAATTTGAGTTTGTGACAATAAAACAAAATATTTGGCTTTAAAGTTCCAGTATAAAATTGTTAGACTAATACATTCTCCCTAAGATAAATATTGGTTCAACTGGTGTCTACATTTTTTTATACTTTCGTGAGACTAAATTTTTTTTATGTATATATATTTAAAGACTCCAATCTTCTTAATACTGATTACGGTAATTAATTAATAGGATTTATAAAAAAACGATATGAATATTCTGAATTTACACATTTGAGTCATTGCAATTTAAGATTTTCTTAGAGACTTATCTACACCTAAGTCCGACGAAGTATCCATTCATAGAGAGAATCAACAGTTCCAGCTTCCTAAGCTTCAGATTACTCACCTTCATCCATTAAAGTCTAACCGCACTCTCCCAGTCATATTTTTCCAGTTTCAACACTTAGTTCTAGCCTTCAACATCATGTTCCAGTTTCAGCACTTAGTTCCATTCTTCCAAACTTAAACTCAACTTCAACATACAGGTTCAACTCCAAATTTGAGTTTGTTACAATACAAAATGTTTATTTGGCTTTAACGGTCCAATACAAAATTGTTAGGCTAATACATATTCCCTCAGACAAATATTGGTCCAACTGGTATCTATATTTTTTTATACTTTCGTCAGTCTAAACATTTTTTTATATAAATATTTTCAATGAATCCAATATTCATAATATTGATTAAAATAATTAATAGGATATTTAACAAAAAATATGAATATTCTGAATTTACACATATGAGTCATTGCAATTTAATATTTTTTTAGAGACTTATCTACACATAAGTCTGCCGAAGCCTCCAGTCATACATAGAGTCAACAGTTCCATCTTGTTAATCTTCAGATTACTCAACTTTAGCTCTTAAAGTCAAATTGCACTCTTCCAATCATATTTCTTCAATTTCAACACTTAGTTCTAGGCTTCAAAATCTTATTCTAGTTTCACCACTTTATTCATCTCTTCGACACTTAATCTCAATGGCAACATACAAGTTCAACCCCAAATTTGAGTTTGTGACAATAGAAAATGTTTATTTGGCTGTAACGGCCCAATACAAAATTGTTACACTAATAGATTATCCATAAGACAAATATTGGTTCAACTTGAATCTAATTTTTATTTATACTTTTGTGGGATTAAACGTTTTTATATAAATAATTATTTTCAATGAATCTGATATTCTTAATACTGATCACGGTAATTAATTAATAGGATTTGTAACAAAAGATATAAATATTCTGAATTTACATATATGAGTCATTCCAATTTAAGATTTTCTTAGAGACTTATCTACACTAAAGTTTGACGAAGCATCCAGTGATACATAGAGTCAACAGTTCCAGCTTCTTAAGCTTAATATTACTCACCTTTAGCTCTAAAGTCCAACTGCACTCTCCCAACTACATATCTCTAATTTCAACACTTACTTTCAGCCTTTGACATCTTGTTCAAGTTTCAGCACTTGGATACAATCTTCGAAACTTAATCTCAATTTCAACATACAGGTTAAGCCCCAAACTGGAGTTTGTGACAATACAACATTTTCTTTGGCTTTAACGGTCCAACACAATTTTTTCTAGACTAATAGATCCTCCATAAGATAAATATTAGTTCAAATGGTATCTATATTTTTTATACTTTCGTGAGACTAAACTTTTTTATCTATATAATTAGTTTCAATGAATCCAATATTCCTTATACTGATTATGGTAATTAATTATTAGGATTTGTAACAAAAGATATAAATATTATGAGTCTTTGCAATTTAATATTTTCTTAGAGACTTATCTACACCTAAGTTTGACGAAGCATCAAATCATACAGAGAGTCAACAGTTCCACCTTCTTAAGCTTTAGATTACTCACCTTCAGCTCTTAAAGTCCAACTGCACTCTCCTAATCATATTTCTCCAGTTTCAACAATTAGTTCTGGCCTTCAACATCTTGTTCTAGTTTCAGCACTTAGTTCCAGTCTTCGACACTTAATCTCAACTTCAGCATACAAGTTCACCCTCAAATTTGATTTTCCGACAATATAAAATGTTTATTTGGCTTTAACGGTCCAATATAAAATTGTTAGACTAATAGATCCTCCATAAGATAAATATTGGTTCAACTGGTATCTACATTTTTTTATATTTTCGGGAGACTAAACGTTTTTTATATATATAATTATTTTCAATGAATCCAATATTCCTAATACTGATTACGGTAATTAATTAATAGGATTTGTATCAAAAGATATGCATATTCTAAATTTACACATATGAGTCATTGAAATTTAGGATTTTCTTAGAGACTTATCTACACCTAAGTCTGACGAAATATCTAGTCATACATAAAGTCAACAGTTCTAACTTTTTAAGCTTTGAATTAGTCATCTTCAGCTCTTAATGTCCAACCGAACTTTTCTAATCACATTTCTCTAGTTTCTACACTTAGTTCTAGCCTTCAACATCTTGTTCCGGTTTCAGCACTTAGTTCTAGTGTTTGACTCTTAATAACAACTTCAACATACAGGTTCAGTCCCAAATTTCAGTTTGTGACAATACAAAATGTTTATTTGGCTTTAACGGTTCAATATAAAATTCTTAGACTAATAGATCCTCCATAAGATAAATATTGGTTCAAATTGTATCTACATTTGTTTATAATTTCATGAGACTATACTTTTTATATATAATTATTTTCAATGAATCCAATATTCCTAATAATGATTACGGTAATTAATCGTATTTGTAGCAAAAGATATAAATATTCTGAATTTACACATATAAGTCATTGCAATTTAAGATTTGTTTAGAGACTTATATACATCTAAGTCTGAGGAAGCATCCAATCATACAGAGAGTCAGCAGTTCCAACTTTTTAAGCTTCAGATTACTCACCTTCAGCTCTTAAAGTCCAAGTGCACTCTCCAAATTACATTTCTCGAGTTTCAACACTTAGTTTTAGGCTTCAACATCTTGTTCCAGTTTTAGTACTTAGTTCCAGTCTTCAACACTTAATCTCAAATTCAACATACAGGTTCAACCTCAAATTTGAGTTTTTGACAATACAAAATGTTTACTTGGCTTTAATTGTCCAATACAAAATTGTTAGACTAATAGATCCTCCCTAAGATAAATATTGGTTCAACTAATATCTACATTTTTTATACTTTCTTGAGACCAACAGAAAGATGTGTACGGTTGCGATCTTTTTTAGGGCAAGCTTAGTTAACTCACCTCAGACTTATTTATATCATATTATATATTATCTTTCTTGTTATCATATAAGCTAATCTTAAAAATGACCAACCTTGATTCAGTTACCGTTTGCTCAGATTTCCTTGGATATGGGCTTGCAACTGTTGATGCTTGCCTGAGTAGAAAATACTTGCACATGCAATAAATTAGCTCATTTAATGCAATGAAGCTTGACATAAATAGCTTTCTATTATGGAAAATAAGGGTTTCCAGACACTCAAGGAAGCGGTCGTATTTCTGATTAGAGTTTAGGATGATGAAATTCCAAACCTAGCCCCTTATTTATAGACTTTACAATGTGAAGCTTGTAAAGCCCATCATTTATTACTTTCTTGTGTCCGGGACCATAACCTGATAAATTGATGATTCAATTTATATCCCTGATTTATTAATTCAGGCTTAAGTGTTGAAATTTGGACCCTGTTCATCACAGTTCCCAAATTCAACCCGATTACCACACTTGAGCCTATAACGCCTTTTCCCTCATAGGTCCAATTTAGTTAATTAAACAATTAACTCGATCACTTTTAATTTGGACTTTCTTAAGATAATAACCAAATATGTTTATTTAGCATATCGGTCCAAATTATTGTCAGTCTATAAATATATTAAATAAATATATTCCAACACCATATACAGTTCTTCACTTCTCAATAACACATTTGAAAAAGGTGATGCTTCTTCTTTGATGTTTTCCATTTGATTCTCTAAATCGATTTCAAGAGTAACATTATTGATTCAAGCATACAACTGGATTATCAGCATCAATTTGTAACGAATCATCCATTAACCATACATTTCTTCGTGAAAATCAACGAAAAACTAATGTACTCTAAATTTAATTATATTGATTCGATGTTTCTATAAGAATATTATCAGAGATTTTGAGATTTGATGGCAATGATGTTTATGATTAAGAGAGTGAGTGAGAGGGGGAGTATTTAACCTATGGTAAAGCCAAGTATATTTGTGAATGGAGAAGACATTAACCGATGAGTCGAGCTTGACGTTTTGGCCTGATATGCAGGTACCTCTAGCGATCGAAGAACAGGAGGTAACTACATGTTTGCGGGATATTTGGTTAGGGTATGAGAGAGAGGTGACTGGTTACAAAGTTAAATTTTAAAATATATAAATGGGTGAAAATATAAACCATTTATAAAAAACCATATATAGTTGGTTGGGGGTAATTAGGGTATTAAAAAATTGAGTATTGAATGAGAGTTATTTTAATAAGACGGGTATTAAGTAAACATAAACCCATTTTTTTGTAGTATGTCTCGTGAATAGGTACTTAAGGTGTCATTTCCCAATTATTAATAATCATATGATAATTGTTTTTAATACATAAAATGATCATTTTTTAATTATTTTATTTTTATTTTATTTTAATTATATATTTTCTCTTTCAAGATCTCAATCGACCAATGATTCATGCTTTTGTTAAATATAACAATTTGAAAGCAATTTCATAACAAACACTTCACCTTTATTTTCTTCTTTAAAATGATATGTTTATTTTATGTTTATTCTTATATTTTTATTCTTTTTTAAGTCAAAACATGAAATGGTCAAAATCAGAGTTATTTAGAGTCGTTTTTATTTGGTTTGTGGTTCAATTTTTCTTTTTTGTGGAACTATAGTTTTAAAGTATGAAAAACTAGATTTTTTAAATGTGTTGTTTAATATTTATTATTAGGTTTGGAAACTACATTAAATAATCATATTGCATGCGATCTTAAAAGTTGGATTTTGGTATTTAGTTTTCCTAGTAGTTGTAAAAATCAGAAATATATGTCTCGCATACTACATTTAGTTAGGTATGACAGATAACACAAGTTTGGTTATTAACATGCCTTACATTACGAGGCTTGATTGTTTTTTATTGTGTTATAAAGTAACAACTCACAAGTATGTCACATATCGTATTCAAGTTTAAACTTTTATCGCATTTTGCATCTTTTTAACTAATAAAAGTCTCGTATTTCGTATATTCACAAACAACACATGTCTCACATTTCTCTTCTTAGCAATTAAGAATTATCTTGCATTTCACGTGTGCTACATTAAACATACCCAAAGTTTGTTTGTTTTTTCAAATAAGAACTATTTGTATTATTAAAGAAGTAATAAAATAAATCTAATACAATAAAATAAAGAATGCTCGTAGAGAAGCAGCAAGGAAAATATCATTCTATAACCCCTTAAAAACTGCATATGATGTGTAGAACGGTAAAATACTTACTAAGAAAAATTAGGAATTTATCGTCAGAATAATCGAGACCTATGATAATGATCAAGACGATTTCAAATTGGGTTCCAAATTTGTGGAAATTATAATCAAATATGTGAAAAATATATTTGATTCGAAGCACGGTGAGAAAAATATATCGTTAAACAACAAAAATTCAAGGATGGTAAGAACATATTTATCTCATGATAAGAAAACAAAAGTAAATAAATACCAAATTCAACAAATTACAAATTTGATGATAAATGTATGCAATTCCTAATTTAGGTACATATTTTCACTCGGTCTCACTTTTTTACATGTTGTATCTTGTATGTAGCTGGTTTATGCATTAGTATCACATAAAGTTGGTTATACATGGTAGCGTATGTCCTATATCACATATAGTTATATGTATGATCTCGCATCATGCATCTCACGTGTAGTTACTAACTAAGGTTTCACATTTTTATAAGATACAATAACCAAGTCGTTAAAACTGAAGAATATCAATAAGTAAAGGATGTTGTTATATTGTTGATCGTTTTAGCCTGCTCTACCTTGTTCTTACCAACATTTGGCGATGTATTAGATTCTATAATATACTTTTAACATCGAAGAACTCAAAAGAATAAAAAACTATGATTGGAGTGGAGGGATCACGAACAAGCTCATAAATTAAATAAAGAGTAGTTAGGAAACAAAACCTAATAAAGTTGTTGGATGTGTTGCTCTTTTAGTGGTTAGTAAAAAAATAGTGAATACAATCATTTGTTAGACATAATAAATGCAGTCAATTTTCATGAAACACAGAGCCATTAGTGAAGGAGAACTCATAAAATGCATGATACTAAGATATTACAAATGGTTGAGAATTGAATCAAAATCAAATTTGGATTTGATTTTACCTCTAAATTAGATAGCATATGGAAATATATTTTTAATCCATAGTGTTTTATTTATTTCAAAACATGTATAACGATTCACATTGTATCAGTAATTGTATCGCATCTCGCAATCCACATTTCTAAAAGCTAGTATCACGTCTAGCAATTCGCATTTATCTGTAAAACATGTGTAACATCTCATATTACTTACATAGTTAAATTATTTGTAGGTTTTGGATGAATAATTATCTTTAAATACAAAAAAAGATACATTTGATGGGGAAGGCCAAGAAAAATAAGAGGTTGGTTACGAGGGTTAAAAAGAAAAAGTTAATTTTGAGTAAGATAATATCCATTACTAGGAGATGATAGAGTTGGAAACTTGAATAAAATAGAAAAGCTAAACAATCATGTGCAACAAGAAGCAAACGAAAATTATTATTTTGATGGAGATCAAACCCTTAACAGATACATGCTTGAGAAAGTCATTACTATTTGCACATACTAAATCAATTGTGCGTCCAAAAAAATCCACAAGTATAAATTGTTGTTACTGCACAATCGAGAAAACCTAATGAACATCCAACTAAAGCTATTATCTGAAACAAACCTAGTGTTAAATCAAATACAGATCTTACTAGTTAACCTAGAATAAATTTGTTATCTCAATTCTTAAGAATTTAAAGAAACCTTAAATGTGGATACAAAAGAAAAATATAATGAAAATGAAAAATTATTGTTCAAAGAAAATACAAGAATCTATTATTGTTGGTATCGCATATCGCACTTCAAATTTAGGTAACCTTCACATGTATTTAATTATGCACTATCTCGTATCTCACATCTCGCATCCTGCATTTATAAATAGTCTCTAATTTGGTGCATCTAGTTTGGCATGAATTGACTCGTATATTACATCCCATATTTATAAATAGTCTCACATTTAATGCAAGTACTTTGGTACGAATTGTCTTGCACCTTGCATACCGCATTTAATTTTATATCACATGTAGTAATTTACATTCATTAGTTGTATGGCCTCGCATCTAATACTCTGGTTTACTTATTGTATAGAATACAAACTTAAAAACCACATCAACATCTACATTCAAACGTATGTTTAGCCACACTCATAGTTGTCAGTGGCGAGGCAATGACCACATCACATACGACGATCCCTTACCTGAATAATATTTTTATAGCATAAAACTGTAATTTAAATAGTTCAATTTAGACATTTAAACTAACAATAATAACTTAAACATTCAATTACATAATGTTTTGAACATCTGAGTCAAATGATAAATGTATAGACTAAAATATCCAATCATAAAACATCAAATTACATAATTCTTAAAACATCCGAGTTAAATGACAAACATAAACTAAAAGAAATCATCATCTGAGACAACATCTTCACACCTCTCATCTCCGCAATGTTCTCTATTTATATCCCATAATGGAGTATCGTCTTCTTTGGAGTCTTCACCAACAATCCTTCAATCTCTTGTGCAAGCTGCTGAAGATGATGGATTTTTAAACCAAATATCATAGTTTACTTCATCAACCTCAACAGTTCCAACATCAAATCCTTCCAAAACATATTCATCTTTCCAAAACCTGATTTTAGTTTTTTATTTTTTTTAGTAAAAAACAATTATCGGGCTTAGCGCCTCCCTACGGTCGCCACAGATACTGCCACGCTAAGGGCCTCGCTACAACCCACTCTAAAGCGATGAGGCCTCTCCCCATCTCGCCATGGACGCCACGTGGAGATTATGGCCACGGTATTGACTTACAGAGATTAGACCAAATAGAGAATTTGTAAGTTGCTTATAGTATTTGTCAAAATGATATTTAGAAACTAAAACAATCAATTATTGATAAAGAAAAGGTCGTATCAGCTATGAAGGAAAAGTTTGAGAAATATAGGCTAGAAGAAACACACGCACTGCCTATATTGTAGAAAGACATAAAAATAGAATAATTATCTTCCAATAAACGTAAAGGATTGGATATGAGATCAGATACAATGGTATCATAACCTTATAACATTTATAAATTAAAATAAAAGTCGAGATGGATATTAAATTGAATACACAAGTTTAATAAAATATATAGGATCATACTAATGCACATATCTTTCCTATTTTAAAAGATACAACTTATGTGCAAGATCATACTGATGTATATCTCTCTTCGGCTGTAAATAATACAACTTATATGACTGATCCTCTTGATGTACATATCTCTCCGGGTGTAACAGAAACGACTTATGACTCTCTTGATTTACATGTATATAGTGTTGTAAAAGATATAGTTTATGCCCAGGATCCTATCGATATAAAGTAACCTCCTGATGTACATGAACCTCATTTTACAAGAGACTTATGCTCATCAGATTTAAATATTGAACATATGACTTTCGTAGAAAAATAGTTGATTCAGATAGAAAATGTTCAAAACCATAATGAAGTAAGTAAATCATATAGTATGAGAAAAATTTATAGTGGTTAGAATTTGACATCGTTAATAATTGATAATGCTTTTGGAAACCTATGTATTAGTAGAATACTCAAAATTACTTTATCTCACATCTAATGTCAATTTGTTTGTGTGTTAACGAGTTTCACATTCAGTATTTGCTTACACCATCCATTGTCTTGCATTTCGTAATTTCCAAAAGTTTAATGTATCACATCTCATATTTTCATACATATGTATATATCTTCTATTTTATTTCTTATATGCTTGGTATCACATTGATATCGAGGGAAAATGGGCAATTTATAACAAAATAACAGGACTATTTAATATCAAAGAATACCACCAATTGGGTATGATTGAAAAGGGAGAAAAGCATGATAATATCTCAGTATAGTCGATATCAAAATAATCACGTTATGTTAGTGTAAGTAATATGATGGAGATAACCACCGACGACCAACTAGACTACATGGTAAATATTATTTTGCATTTACTTGTATACATGGTTTCTGATTCCACAATTAAATTATTGTGATTAAAATAGGACATTACATAAGTTATTAAGGGTTATATATACAAAATGCTTTCAAAAAATAAGTTATTGTACCGTTCTCTTAATTTTATAGATTTCCAACATATATTTCTAAAGCAATCGCCGTTTCTAGATGTGCACTAGTAACAATCATACATTTTTACAACGTGTATGGATTAATAAACACCATTTTTTTAAAAGTATTATTTTAATGTAGACATTGATACTGAAATGTCAAAATGTTACACCAATAGTTGATAATATAATATGTAGCTTCAAACAAAGTTTCATCTTAATTCCAATTCTTACAAAAGCACCATGAGGTAGAATCAACCATTGGACCTTAATGATAATTACTTCAAAAATGGAGAAATAGTAAATTAAAACCCACTGGTGCCACGTTTCAAAATCACAACAAATAAAACAAAAAATATTGCACAAAAATTTGTTAGTGTTACATCGTTCCAATTTTATGGTAGGCATGTTGTCGCAATTCACATCTCACAAGTTGCAACTCGCATGTAGTTGGTTATGAATTAGTCTTGTATGAAATTGGTTATACATGGTCTTTATCTTGAAATTTTTATCTTTATCTTATATTTAACATCTTGCATCTCGCATGTAGTTGGTTATAAATTAGTATCGCATAAAGTTGGTTATACATACTCTCGCATGTCGCATGTCGCATGTCAAATATCACATCTCACATGTAGATACATGCATGATCTTATATCTTACATTTAATAACGTATCTAGTTTCATATTCTGCATATGTGATATATTTGGTATCACATTTTTCATGTACTTTGTCTTGATTAAACTATAAATTACTAGTGAAATAATTCGTAAAAATGAATGTTATTTTGGAAAAACCAAAAATGAAGATGAAAAGTTCAAAATATAACTCACAAAAAGGTGGAAGTGCTAATTATGGCGTACTGATTTGTGAGTATGCTAGAGATTCCATTGAAACAAACGAAATTCAAGAAAAATAAGATGATCAAATTTTGTCACTAAGAAGAGTAGAGATGTTTTACAATTTCCTTAATGATATAAAGACAACCAAATTCTGGTAAAATCCTTATGTAGATTTGGTATACGTATGTATATTGTTGTTTTTTAAAATGTTAATTTGAATACTATTTCACATTCCACTACACCGTATTTCTTATTGGATATATGGTTTCACGTCTAGAAACTGTCTTGCACTTAGTAACTTGGCGCACATAGTTAGTTATGTATGGAATCGCATTCCACATCTTACATCTCCCAATTTGCATGTAATTAGTCATGTCTGGTCCCCTGATAAGGGGGGATTCCCCAATTACAAGCGAGTACGAGCAAAGAACATTGTGAGTTTTGATTATGATAAGTAATGAAGAAAAGAATGAGATATACAGCATTGGCGAGCTAAAAGGTGGATCAAAACCAGAGGTAAATTCACCGATTGGTGAGCTCATCAACGGACTGAGCTCAAGAACATATGTAGCTAGTCAACGGACTGAACTCAAGAACGTACATAGTATTGATGAGCTCAAGATCATTAGGAGCTCGAAGATATTGAGGAAAGAGTTGATCGGCTGAATGAGGAATATGATAAAAGAAAATGACCTATTGAAGATAAGTTAAGCGCGTACTCAATGAGCTCGAGCTCTGTAAAACAGAACTAACCTGATTTCGTTTAAAGGAGTAATTCAGCTTGGATTAACGTACAGAATGTATTCAACGTTTTTATTATGTAAACACATGTTTCGACCCACGAGTCAAACGTTGTTAGTTATTTATTCCACAATTGTAGGGATAGCGAGGGTGACAGTTGTTTGTTCCACAATAATAGGGATAATGATGTTAGTGGGATAGTGGCGCTAAAAGCGTGAACAAATGTAACTACCCACTAATTTATATATCATAATTAGGCAAAACCTATTGATCAATAAAGTAATCTCTTTCTTGATTAAAAATGGTAGGCGTACTGTGGTAGAACTTGTTAGTTCCTTAACAGATTTGGCGCCACCTGTGGGAACTCTTTAACAAATAACCATGGTACTCACTACGTCAAGAATCGAGAAAGATAATCAGGAAACTAGCGAAACAACAACGCATCGGAGGAGAACCGTAAGTCATCTCGACCCCACAGTTCCTCAAGAGGTCAATTCTCTAATACCCCAAGCAATGTTGGTGACAGAGGGACCTCTAATTCAGCCTGTTGTTGCTTCCACGGAGAAGGTCCATCTCCATCAAGCTGAGAATGCACTAGAGGCTCGTAGAGCTGCAAAAACTATACCGGTGAATGACTCGATGGTTCTCCAACTGGAACAATGGATCCAGAACCTTCAGGAGGAACAACTAAAAATAGCATTTGAGCGAGATGCTAAAGAATAGGCTATGCATGCTACAATGGCAGGTTTGAACGATGTTATTTATGCTCTGACTGCAAGGATCAAGGGCACGAGTAAGACTCATCAACCGTCAGGACCAGAGGCAAGCAAGGTCAACATGGCGTATCGTTCTTCCAAAAGAAATGACAAACAAGAAGGCAAAGGCAAGAGCGGGGGAAAGAATCGTAGTAAAGAACCACGTGACGAGGTCAAACAGACGCCGACCAAGCGAGCTCGAGAGGATGAGGACCTTCGTTACAATCAGATTCGCCCAAAGTTTTTGGCTTACATATTGAAGGAATCGTCGTTTTCTGAAGAGATCCGGGAAGCTCAACTTCCGAGGAAGTTCGACCCGTTCAGGATGGAAGCTTATGATAGAACAGGGGATCCAAAGAGGCATCTGGAATAGTTCAGAAACATGATGATGGCTTTTAATCCTGATGATGTTATGATGTGTCGGGCACTATCCATGACCCTTAAAGGTAATGACATGGATTGGTTCAGTAGCTTGCCAAAGGGATCTATCTGTGATTTTACTAGACTGTAGAAAACATTTAGGGAGAGGTTCGAGGGTAACAAGGAGCTCAAGCGCAAGCGGGATTCGATCATGGATCTTTATCAGCTTCAAGGTAAGTCCCTTAAAAGTTATATTAGATGATTTGTTCATGCCACAAATGCTTTGCCAGATTTAGCCAAAAATATGGTGGTGACTTCTTTGAAACGGGGGGTCAATAGAAGAGGGGAACTATTTGTAGATCTCATCAAGTTCCCAACTAAGAACATGGGGCATCTACTCGCAAGAGCTGATACGTTTCTCAGGGTTGATGATGCCAGAAGAGGGGCGTTACCTGAGCCGCGCGAGCCAGACCTCAAAGATGGTGGATCAGAATGAAAAAAGACTGAAGAGCAACCAAGGAGGGACTACAACCAAAGACCTCAGCAGCTCGATCAACGAAACAAGAATTTCACTCCTCTAGCAGAGGCTATTTCCGTCATTTATGATCGCACAAAGCAGCGTACGAGGTACCAAACTCCACGAACAATGAGGGCGTCCAGATTCAAGAGATCTAATCGGTATTATTGTGCATATCATCATGACCATGGACATTCGACGGATGAGTGCTTGCACTTAAGGGAAGAGATTCAGCACTTGATTGATAACGGAGAGCTGATTCAATATATCAAACGAACTCAACCAGATCGACGAGAGGAAGATCTCCCTCCAAACACCGACAAACGAACCACTAGAGAAGAGTCAGAAGCAAACAAACAACAGTAGTTATTGATCATTTCAGGGGGAGTTTGGCTACAGGACAAGGGTCTACTCAGAATAAACGAGCTAAAAATGAGTTTGACGTTTACGAAATAGATGGAAATTATTATCAAAACTACAGAGACCCAGTTTCCGATCTCACCTTTAATGATGATGACCTCAGAGGTTTTAATTTACCCCATGAGGATGCCTTAACTATTCACTTGGACATTGAAGGAGTAATGGTAACACGAGTACTGGTTGATGGAGGAAGCTCCGCAAATATTATATTCAAAGGCAACTTTGATCGCATGCAAAATGTCCCACCATACCGACCTACTCAGCGGATATTGGTAGGATATGAAGGAAAATCTTCTCAATGTGTTGGGGAGGTGGAGTTGGTAGTCAAAGTCGGTCATGGAGCTATAAAGAAAGAACTCAAAACGTTGTTTTTGATATCTAAAGCACCGAGCCCTTACCATGCAATTATTGGATGACCATGGTTGCACAGGATGGCAGCAACACCGTGTAAATCCAATAGGTAGTTCGACATGAATAATTCGAGGCAGCCAAAGGACTGCGCAAACTTGTTATGCAATAGAGTCAAATTCTTCCAAACCTATCCAATAGAAATCAAATTGTGGGGGTGACATTGCACCAATAACGATGGATTTCGCCTCGCCAGATCCAGTAGATGATCCACGATAAAACGAGGATTCATCTACTACACATGCCACAATAGTGGATACAGTCATAGCTGCTAATAGAATACTTCAACTGGGAAACACATTATCTCCGGACTCATAGGTACGTTTCGTGGATTTGTTAGCAAGAAATTTAGATGTTTTTTCTAGGGAAGCAGCTGATGTTTCAAGAGTAAGTCCTACAATTATATGCCATGAATTGGCTATCAGTCATTGCGCCAAACTTGTACGACAGAAACGTAGGGCATTTTCAGTTGAGAAGCAGGTTGTTATATTAGCTAACGTCAACAAGCTCACTCGATTAGGGCATATCCAAAAAGCATGGTACCCGGTCTGGATAGCCAATCCGGTTTTAGTTAAAAAGAAGAACGAACAGTGGAGAATGTGTGTGGACTTTACCGATTTGAACCAAACGTATCCTAAAGATGCTTTCTCGTTACCAAGGATAGATCAGTTGGTCGATTCGACTTCAGGTTGCAAATTCCTCTTTTTTATGGATGCGTATTCAAGGTATAATCATATTTGTATGCATCTGTCTGATCAGGAGAACACATCTTTTCAAACCGAGCGGGGTCTCTATTGTTATACGGCTATGCCCTTTGGGCTGAAGAATGCAGGATCAACGTATCAAAGGCTACTCAATCACATTTTTCAAGATCATTTTGGGCAACATATGGAGGCGTATATTGATGATATAATTATTAAAACACGTGATGAAGTGGAGCACATTAATATTTTACAGGTCGTTTTTTATTTATTACGCAAGTTTAATCTTAAGCTTAATCTAGAAAAATGTTCTTTTGGTGTGGCTAAAGGAAAATTCCTGGGTTATGTGGTAAGTCAGCAAGGTATTGAGTCAGATCCAGTGCAACTAAATGCAATTCTACATATGGGACCACCAAAGAATGTCAAAGAGGTCCAGTGTCTTACGAGACGGTTAGCAGCTCTACCGAGGTTTATCTCACGTGCTTTAGACAATAGTCATCCCTTTTTTGAAGTATTACGGGTGCTAAGAAGTTTTCCTGGACAGAAGAGTGTGACAAAGCTTTTGGCGATCTTAAGAAGTATCTTACATCTCCTGAGATTTTGTCTGCTCCTACGCCTGAGGAGCCACTCTTCATGTATTTGGCAATATCACATTTTGCTGTTAGCTCGGTTCTAGTGCGCAATCAAAAGGGAAAACAACGACCATTATATTACACGAGAAAAATATTAATAGATGCAGAGACCGGATATTGAAACCTCGAAAAGCTTGCTTTGAGCTTGGTTGTTGCAGCTCGATGAATGAGGCCATACTTTCAACGACATATTGTTACGGTACGAACAACATACCCTTTACGAACAATATTGAAAAAACCTGATGTTTCTGGCAGGTTAACCAAATGGAGCATCGAGCTCGGGGATTATGGCATTCGCTTCGAGCCACGATTAGCTATAAAAGGACAAGCAGTTGCAGACTTCTTAGCAGAGTTCAGCTCATCCATGGAAGAACAGGATGAGGTAAAAGATGGACAAGTGGTTGAGCTCGACCAATGGATTGTTGAAGTTGATGGCACATCTTCTACAATAGGAGGAGGTGCATGTATTATAATCCGAACTCCAACCGGGGAAGAGGTCAAACAAGTGGTGCGCTTTAATTTTCCAGTAACAAATAAAACTGCAGAATATGAGGGTGCCCTTTGTGGCATGAAGTTGGCTTTGATATGTGGAGCTCAAAGTATCAAGATCAGATCTAACTCTCAGTTGGTGGTGAATCAGGCACAGGGTCTTTATGATGTCAGACAAGACGACATCAAGGAGTATCTTGTGATTCTTAAGGAGTATGAGTCTAAATTTACTAACGTGTCTTATGAACAGATTCCACGAAAAGATAATTCGGCAGCTGACACTTTAGCTAAGGTTGCAGCTTCAGGAGATCATCCCACAATTTTACTCCAACAACTCCCTGCAACATAGCTAATATCAGCAGTTGCAACAGTTAATTCAATAAATAATTATCACGATTGGTGGACTCCATACTTCCAATACTTAAATCAAGGTACATTGCCTACAAGTTAAAGTGAAGCTCACACATTGCTGATCAGAGCGGCCAAATACTATGTTCTCTACAATATTTTGTATAGGAAAATCTCAACCAGACCTTTACTCTATTGCCTCGACCGAGGTGAAGCATATTCAGTGTTCGAAGATCTACATTCAGGTGAAGCAGGGGCTCATTACGGACACCGAACATTTATTCATCATTTTTTTCTCGTTGGATATTATTGGCCTGAGCTCGCGAGAGATTTGATTATAGGAATCTCCTACTGATAAAAGTTCGAAACCCTAATTCTAGGGTTCTCTCCAACATTCGACAAAAATTAGTTATCTGATAGAAAAAATGTAACCTGAGTGATTTCAAGGAAGATGATACAAAGAACTTTGGTTGAAGAAAAAAGAAAATTTTCCAGTCACGATGAAGCAGAACATTTTGAAATTTGTGATTTTTTGTAAAAAGAAGTAGTAAATGTTTAAGTGATTGAACGCTTTCAACATACGCGTGTGAATCATGATGTCACTAATTATTTGAAAAACTGTGTCAACAAAACTGAATTGCCAAAAGGTATCTCTAGAAAACGGCGACGTCAGAAACCGTCACTTGCATTGACGACACGTGTCAGAAAAAACAGACACGAGGCGTTTCAAATTTCTACGCACATAAGTAAGGAATTTAATTATATTTTAATTTACAGGCTTATTAATGTTTTAATAAACATATAAACTAGGGGAGATCCCTGATAAGAGGGTATTCCTCAAATACGAGCGAGCACGAGCAAAGAACATTGTGAGTTTTTATTATGATAAGCAATGAAGAAAATAATGAGATATACAGCATTGGCGAGCTCAAAGGTAGATCAAAACCAGAGGTACTGATTGATGAGCTCATCAACGGACTGAGCTCAAGAACATATGCAGCTAGTCAATAGACTGAACTCAAGGACGTACATAGCATTGATGAGCTCAAGATCAGGAGGAGCTTAAAGATATTGAGGAAAACGTTGATCGAATAAATGAGGAACGTGATGAAAGGAAAGGATTTATTGAAGATAAGCTAAGCGCGTACTCAGTGCGCTCGAGATCTGCAAAACATAAATAACCTGATTTCGTTTAAAGGAGTAATTCAGCTCGGATTAACGTACATATTGTATTCAATGTTTTTATGTAAACACATGTTTCGACCCACGAGTCAAACGTTGTTAGTTATTTATTCCACAATTATAGGGATAGCGAGTGTGACAGTTATTTGTTCCACAATAGTAGGGATAATGATGTTAGTGGGATAATGGCGCTAAAAACGTGAACAAATGTAACTACCCACTAATTTTTGTATTATAAATAGGGAGAACCTATTGATGAATAAAGTAATCTCTTTCTTGAATAAAAACTGTAGACGTACTGTGGTAGAACTTGTTAGTTCCTTAACATCGCATACCACATCTTGCATCTTGCATCTCGCATCTTGCATCTTGCATCTCGCAACTTGCATGTAATTGGTTATGTCTTGTATCGCATATCTCATCTATTATCCTATTGGTTTTGCATTTCACAATCATAAATTTGCTCAAGTTTTGCATTACACCATTTAGAGTTTTTTAACAAGTCTAAAAAATATTAAAAATATTATTTCAAAAAATTATTATTGCAAAAAATATATATATCCAATTACACAAGACTTAATTACAAAAAGTATAATATTACATTGATCTTAAAAGATTTTTTGGCATGATCGTTTATTACAACCAACTTTAGAATAATGATTACACTTTATCTTTGAGATAATTATTTCTCCTCTAGATGTAAAATATTTATAATTAGGTTTTCCAGCTTTCCTTATCAAATTTGAAAAAAAAAAGGAGAATGTGAAGAAGTAAATGTTTCATTAAAAGTAGTTAAAGTGGGTATGCTATATGGATAAGTTTCTTTATAAAAGCTTATATAATAGAGTTGCTCAACATATATCATAGGATTTCCGTCAATATAAAATATGACAACTAAATGACGATGGCATGAAAAGCACTCAGGTTTCCACATATCACGAGAAAATTTAAAACCCATAAGATCAACAACCATAACAGGTTTAGAATTACCTTTTGGCGTTGGTTTGCAGGCTATCGCGTCAGACTGAGGGTTTACCATGTGCGCACTCATTGCACTCTGAGTAGCGGCTGTGGGTTCCCTAAAAAAAACATGTTTAGAAAATAAGGTATTGTAAAACACGTGAAGACAAATGAACTATCCATGGATGATATATTTCCAAACTTTCCTTAAACTTGTTTCCAAATTCAAGACATAAGTCACGAGTCCACCCTAGCCCTCCGCATAACGTCTTGAATTTGGCTCATAATTAAAACTATAATCTTGTCAGTTAATTACAATATAAATAGACTACAATACTATTTTATATGATTATTGAAAGACTTGCTAGAATAGAGGACATGTAACCACACTACTTGCCTTTGAAAAATACACACGAGCATATATTTGGAGGTAAATTATCATAAAAAATAATAGCTTAAAGACCTCATCCATTAATAATTTTTTTAATATATTCAATGTACATGTTCGGAGTCGGGGCATAACATATTGTTTAACTTGTGAACCCTTTTAGCCCTAAATTTTATGGATTTACCATCCAAAGCATACTTGAAATTTTCAATAAGATGAAATATAAAGTATACGCGATAAAAATTAGAAAACAAAGTAGTAACAAAATTAACTATGCTTAAAATAACCTGAAGTAAATGTGATTTAACGACCCAATAAGTGAGATCTTAACATCTCTAAAAACCATATCCAATTAACAGAATATTTCGATCCAATAATAACAAATGCAACATGAAAGATATTTGTAAAGCTATGAAAGAAAAATAATATATAATATACAATTATTAGTGCATCACACTTAAGATGAGTTATGATTTTTGGTTTGGTTTATTTTTGAGGCTGAGGGTAGTTTGGTAAAATGCTTCAATAATTTTGGGGTGTTTTGTGTTTAGTGTGAGGAGTAGTGAGATAATTAAGCAGTGTGCTAGTATTAAATTCTGATTACCCTTATTAATGAGAGTGGTTGGGGTATTTATACCTTAATTACTGATTCATGGGCTTACCGGGTCGGGTCAAGAAACCAGGTCGAATTCAATGACCCATTAGACTTAAGCTGATTAGTAAATAGCTTAGTGAAAAGTTTATATATATGTCTTGTTCGGATTTTTAGTGGAGTGATAATGTCTGAATTACCCTTGTTCGGTTTAACGAATTTACTGTGACTGTAAGATCTGAACTCATCAGTAGCCCATTTTTAGGCTTTGTAAAATATTTTTGCAAGGGCTGAAAAATTCACCAAGATGGCATCAGTGTGGTCCAATCTGCTTGTGCCATTTCGAACTGAAAGGTCTTAGTTACAAACGACCCTGTTCGAATTTCATCAGAACTGATTTTCTTTTTCCAGAATTCTAAGAGTTTTCTTGAATCGTGGGACACATGTCAATATCTAGTTTGACCTCCCACCCGTTTTTTCTCCTAGATTGTTGCACCCACTAGGTCTAGAAAGTAACCTAGGTTTCGATTTTTCACACGTTGTGCCGTCTGTAATCATTGCGAAAATTTTGTTCACCTTCTCCTTGGTAACTGTCGCTTTTCACTGTTATATATATATATATATATATATATATATATCTTTTTACTATTTCATTGTCTTCCACACTCAAACCTTGCTTAGAGAGAAAATCTTAGTCCATCGTCAAACTGTTCTTGAGAGATATTTGTTCACAGCCAGAAACACTTTAGTTAAAGGAGGTTGGTTGAACTTATCTGAACTAGAGAGGGATAGGAAATTAGAGAGAGAAAGTTATATTGCTGTCGGTCTCCCTGTTTCTCCAAGTGAGAAGAGTAATCAGCCAAACCAGAATGCTGATCAGGGGTCATCTTCCTCAAGAAACCTCCATTCATACCAAATCTTTCACCCCTCCCTTCTGGCTCTTCAGTGTAAGAGTCTCAACACCCTGTTTCCAAAGAAAAAGTTATCTCAAGCGTTAGAAAACCCTCACCGTTCATAGTGATGGGCTCTGATACAGAAAGATCACCAGAGAAGATAACTTCTCGTCGGACGGCTCGTCAAGCGAAAACCCAGTCAACATCATCATCTTCAAAACCCTCCGGATCAGAGTTAGCTAAAGCTGTTCTACAGGTCAAGCCCTCCGGACAGAAGTCTTTACCAGACATCAGGACCTTAGATGCAATAAGTGCACAACCACCTGAACAACTTTTGATGAAGGAACTGGAGAAACCTTCTTCAAAAATAGCTAAAAAACCTTCCACAATGATGGAATAGAATATGGAGGACAACATTGAAGAAGCCCCTTTCGAGACCAAGGCGTCAGGTCAGACAAGGGAAGCTGCTTCAGAGAGGAGAGGTAAAAATAAAGTTGGCTCAACTCATCCGGACGCACTTCCGGAGTGTCTGGAGGGTAAGGTAGGCCCTTGTTTCAAACATGCCAGTGTTAAGTATTTGCTAGCCTTACAAAATATTAACTACGTTTATACCTATACTGCTGAGTTGGATCGAATCTGGACCAAATGAGGGATTCTAGAGTCTGTAAAAGTGAGGATATCAATCACTTCGGAGACTCCCATGGACTGTAAATTGAACGAAGTGGTAGTATATACCGAAGTGCTAAACTGGGGACTTCAATTCCATTTAGACCCAGAGATCGTCAGGTACTTTCACCTGGTCAAATTATGCCCCAGTCAGCTAAGCCCAAATGCGTGGTATACACTCTTAGCCTGTATCATGGCATTTAGACTGTCAAAGATTCATTTTCCAATGAAGTAGTTTGCTGTTGTAGCAACTCTGTGCAAAAACCACCAAATTCCCTTCTACCACTATAATATGGGGAATGATTTCAAGGTTGTGGATGACCTATTAGAGTCCAAAAAATCTTGGAGGACACAGTTCATTTTTGTCAGTGGGACATGGGAAGATTAAGGCCAACACAAACCTTAGCTTGCTGACCAGCAGATGGAAAAACACTGGTAAGTTTTTTCTTTCTTTTCCTTTTTACTTCTTAAACTCCAACTCTTCCTATTCTGACCAATTTATTATCTCTCCTCAGTTCTACCGAAGGAGTTCACCAGCCACTTGGAAGAAGGGCAGAAGACTTTTGCAAAACTTAATGCATGGACTTCGGAGAATTAGGGGATTACCTTCCACAACTGCTTCAAGTCAGGCAACTTTGTGAGGTCTCACCTGTGGAACACCACAGGCAGAAGAG
Source organism: Limnanthes douglasii subsp. nivea (assembly GCA_036936605.1). Taxonomy (NCBI): domain Eukaryota; kingdom Viridiplantae; phylum Streptophyta; class Magnoliopsida; order Brassicales; family Limnanthaceae; genus Limnanthes; species Limnanthes douglasii. The sequence goes on from JAUPFV010000004.1 coordinate 133,244,483, forward strand.
ACCTTTCATGGGAAGAGCTAACCACCCCCTTCCTGCTGACATAATAGTGAAAAGGACAGAAGCCAAAGATATCAAGCTGTACCTGCCTTCCAGAGCCAAATCCCCCAACAAAATAAAGAGCAAGAAGATGAAGGTTACAACAGACTTGGCTCAAACAGCTACGGAGGGGAGTGTTTTGGGGAACCAATGTGGTATCGATGTGGCCTTGCTAAAGGCAGTAATGTTTGAGACTGTAAGGGAAGCCAAAGGGTCAAAGAACCCACCAAGGCCTTCCCAAAAATGATAAAAAAACGCAAGACCAACAGTGATGAGAAAGCTGCCAAGAAGAAGAAGGTTACTTTGGGATAAGAGATAATCCTTCGCCCCTCAGAAAACCCACCCCAGTTCATGCTGACCCTACTCTGCAAGAGGAAATCCCAACAGATCTTCAATCCGGACAGATTGCTGGTGGAGGAAACGACGAAGTAGACCTTTCTTCCCTTCAACACATCGGTCTGTATTTCAATGACTTTGATAAGGATGATTTTGCAGGTCATTACTGTCCCTCCAGTTCCTCTAACATGGTAACCTAAAATGGGAAATCTTTCTTCATATCCGGAGAACAAGATATCTTAAGCCATGCTCTCCTCGGTTATATCCGGCCAGTACTCAATCTGGAGAGACGGGTAAAAATTCAAACCAATAGTATCAACTCTCTCACCACTGACAAGCAGACTCTGTCAGATAGTCTTCTAAGTGCTCAGCAAAGCATAGAGGTGCTGAAGAATGAAAATGAGGATTTGGCAACCAATTTGATCACATCGGAAGTAACCAACACTCAGCTCCAAACTAAGTACTCCGGTTTGGAGACTTCTTCCTCACAAAACATCACAGCTTTGAAGGAGCAGTTGACAACCAAGGATGGTGCTATACAAACCTTAACCAACGAGAAGACTAAGTTGGAGGGCACTGTTTCGAAGATGATCAAAGATAAAGAGGCCCTGGAACGTCAGCAAGAACAAGATATAAAAGCAGGTATTGAAGAATATGCCAATGGAGTAGTAGACTCCTTAGAAAAGAGAGATGATGAGATCAAATCCGATATGGTACCGTTGTTCTATAAAACCTTCCCCAAAAGATCCCTTGGTCCCTTATGGAAGTATGTAGAGTATGATGACATCCCATTTCATACCTTGCAGATGGAGACAAACACAATTATGATAGTGGAGTTGATTCCACTGATGGTGAAGAAGGAACGGGTGAGAGTTCAAGTGCTGAACCCAAAAGTCCCATAAAAGTGGTGGTGAAGAAAAAACTGAAGGGAACAAGCCCTAAGGTTTTATTAGGGGTGAGATTCGGTCGGTTCGGTCGGTTTTTGACATATATTTAAACCAAACCAAAATAATTTGGTTATTAAACCGATTTATTAAAATAATATCGGTTTTTTTGGTTTTAGTTTTTTCGGTTTCGGTCGGTTTGAACATCGGTTCGGTTCGGTTCGGTTTTTTTTGAATTATTTTTTTAGTTGAAGAATTTTTTTAAATAAATCAGAAAAAATTATAATATAAACTAATTATTAATTTTTTATATTTATGATAATAAATTTATAATTTATAATTTTAATATAATAAATACAATGATAATATTGTTACTTAAGTGTAAAAAAATAAAGAAATACATAAATTTAGTATACAGTAGGTTATTTACTATAGTATAAGTAGAAATATATAAAGCGTTTGCGTTTGAATTTGTCCAAAAAGTATGCGAGGTTTGAACTCATCACGTACTATAGCTTAAATAGTCATCTATGACCACTTGGACAAACAATTAATAAGTGATAGAGGTGGTATACAATTATATATAATATTCGGTCGGTTTCGGTTTTATTCGGTTTCAAAATCGAAAAAACCAAAAACCGACCGAATTTAATTCGGTTTGACATTTAAAAACCGAAACCGAATATTATTATTTTTAAACCGACCAAACCGACAATTTTCGATTTGGTTTGGTCGGTCGGTTCGGTTTTTTTTCGGTTTTTGCTCACCCCTAGGTTTTATCATGTTTTTTTTGTTTTTTGAACAATCAAAGTCCTTGGATGGCCAAAGCATGTTTTGTACTACAGTTCGGTTTATGTCCGAACAGGTTTAATTTATCCAATTTCCCTTTCGTTTAATATTTTTCTTTAAATCTTTCATGGCTAATGTTTAAGTAGCCCCTAGAATTTCAAAAGTATTGAATTGAGAGTGTTTAATATCTCCAATCACATGTATTTAGTAGTCAGGATCAATCACTAAGTTTATCCGATCTATTAGAGTTCCAGGGTATTGGATAACTGATTCATACTTAAATTTAATTGAAGTAAAATCACACCAAATTTTTGAAGAAGGTATCATGTATTATTAAAGAAAAAAATTGGATACCTCATTAAAACCTCCCCGCGCCACCAAGGTAAGAAATGGTATACCCCTTAATATTTACATTGGTATTTAACAAGTACATATTTACATAAAAACTTTATTCTAAATATAATATAAGATGCTCAACATTCCATGGGTGATTCAAAGCTCTTCCTTCTTTGTCTTGAAGCTAATAAAGCCCGGGTTTGACTTTCTCACAGACCTCATAAGGGCCTTCCCAGTTCGGAGCCAGTTTACCGAACTACTTCTCCTTAGTATGTAAGAAGATTTTCCTTAATACTATATCCCCTGTTTGAAAGTCTATTCTTTTGACTTTGGAAGCAAATCTGCTCATCATCAAGCCTTGGTAGTGCATTGTTCTCAAGTGTGCTTTAACCCTTCTTTCATGTACTAAGTCCAACTAATTACTTATTTTTGTCTCATTAATCTGTTGGGAATAGTTAGGGACCTTGTATGATGGTAAAGTAGCCTCTATGGGGGTAATTGCATCCATCCCATACACCAAGGAAAAAACAAATTCTTGTGTAGCAGCCCGAGGAGTAGTTCGGTAGACCCACAATACTTTTTGTAAATAACTTGGCCATTTCCAAGCAGCCCCCTCTAAATTCTTCTTTAATCCAGACAAAATGGATCTGTTTGCAACTTCAACTTGGCCATTTGCTTGAGGATGGAAAGGAGAATAAAAACAATGTTGAATGCCTCTAGAGGCACAGAAATCCTCCATGTCCTTGTTATCAAACTTTGGCCCATTGTCTGTAGTAATATTTTGGGGGAGTCCAAATCTACAACATATATTGGATAAGATAAATTTAATAACAGCCTTCGATGTGTTCCCAGCCAAAGGAGCTGCCTCTATCCATTTTGAGAAATAGTCAATAACGACTATAATAGTTATGCATCCCCCGGATTTCATAGGTAGAGGTCCAACTAAATCCATTCCCTATCTAGAAAAAGGTATTGGCTCAGAAATAGATTCCATAGGTACTGCTAGCACATGAATTTCATTCCCATACCTTTGACATTGATCATATTTCTTCACCATTTATTTAGTATCTACCATTATGGTTGGCCAATAGTATCCAACTAATAAGACTTTCCGGGTTAGTTCCTTGTACCCACAGTGTGCCGAGCCTTCCCCATCATGTAGTTCAGATAAAACAACTTGGAATTCTTCAAACCCCAAACAACATAGGAGAGGTCTGCTGAATTATTTTTTTTGTAGAGAATTCCCCTTATCATCAAAAAACCACGAGCCTCATCTTTCTTGCTGCAATCGCTAAGGCTAGTCCCAACTTTTCCAACTTTAAATATCTTATTTTCGCATCCAAAAAAATATTATTGATGTAGTACACCGGACGAGGATAATTGTCCACTTTTCTTACCAAGACAACACTTATAACACATTCGGACACAGCCAGGTATACATAAAGCTAGTCTACTTGAATGGGCTTGAAAAGAGTCTTTGGTGAGGATAAGTGTTTCTTTATCTCAACAAAGGCATGGTCACACTATGGGGACCAATTGAAGTCTTTAGCATTTTTTAATATTTGAAAAAATAGAGCACACTTGTCCGATGAACTTGAAATAAATCTATTTAATGCAGCCAACCTTCTGGTGATCCTCTAAACTTCTTTAACATTTTGAGGAGGATCCATTTCTAATAGTGCATTAAGTTGATCCGGATCAGGCTGAATACCTTTCTCATTTATTATGTAACCATAAATTTTCCAGATCAGACCCCAAACACATATTTTTGTGGATTAATTTCAAATGCACAGTTGCTAAATTAGCAAAAGTTTCTTGAAGATCAGTTATGTACAAATCCTCCTCCATGCTTTTAACCATGATGTCATCTATGTACACTTCCATATTTATGTCGATCTGATTGGCAAATGTTTTGTTCACCAACCTCTGATAAGTAGCCCCATCATTATTTAACCCAAAGGGCATTAGCTTGTAGCAGTGGTGACCATTATCTTTAATAAAAATAGTGTGATATTGATCCTTCGGATCCACTTGTATCTGATTATATCCCGAGAAGGCATCCATGAAGGACAACAACTTATTTCCAGATGTAGAGTCTACCAGCTGATCTATCTGAGGGACAGAATAAAGATCTTTTGGGCAAGCTCTGTTAAGGTCAGTGAAATCACTACACATAGGCCATTTTCCATTCTTTTTCTTGACTAAAACCGGATTGGCAGTCCATAGAGGATATTGGGAATCTTTAATGTGCTCCATCTTGGTCACCAGATCAACCTCTTGAACTATCACATCTGTTTTTTCCTTAGAAAAAGCTCTTTTTTGTACAACAGGTGCAACATCGCTCCGGAGAGATAATTTGTGTGAAATAACATTTGCTGGTACCCCAGTTACATCACTATTGCACCAAGCAAACACATGTTGATTGTTTAGCAAAAAAGACAACAACTTTTTCTTTAACTCTAGCGTCATCTTGGAACCAATCTTGACATTCTTACCCTCTGCAAGGGAGTGAGTTTCAACTTCTTCAATGGGTATTATGACACCAGGAGCCTCTCTGGGGTCATCAATCTCACTTTCCTCAATAGAAGACTCCAGTAACTGCTAATCTTTATTAATTTGAACTGCCCCCAATGTCTTAGGAGCAAGAGTTGTTGCATAGCACTCCCTGGCTATCTTCTCACTACTTCAGATAATGTCTACTTGTCCCTAAACTGCATACTTTAAACACTGTTGGACTGTTGAGGCCAAACTATGCATTCTCGAAAGCCAAGACCTCCCAAAAATTGCGATATCTAATATGGGGAAATCTACCACAACAAATAGCACCCTCACCATCTTTTTAAAAGGCTTTTTTTCCCAACAACACTTCTTCTTCAAACTTCCCAATTACATCCACAAAACTACTTGTGAAGCCCACAATAGTTCTGTTTGAATGTTGAATAACAGTCGGATTCCTCATCTGTTTGTAGGAGGTTAAGAATAAGATGTTTGCTGAATTGCCTGTATCGATCAGAATTCGGCGTATATCATTCCCCCCTATAGAAGCTCATATAACCACCGCATCCTCGCGAGGCCCAACAATATTACTCAAATCATCCTCATAAAAAACTATGAATGGGAAGGAGGACTGGCACTAATGAGAAGACATCCCCCTTCCAATTGAGTAACCAAATTATGGAAATGTCTTTTATTTAACGAAGGGGTAGGTGCAGTTACAGTATCCCCTCCAAAGATAGTTAATGACTCAAAGAAACTGATCAGTCCGGATTCTATCTTGGTTTTTTATGTTATCACCCCCACCTTATTCCGAGTTGGATTTGGATCCAGATATTCAGAGTCCACATCGAACCTCTCAACGATTACCATTGCCCCTTCTTGAGCAGAAGTTCCAGGATTGTTTGTAGGACCTGTACGATGAGCATTTGCAGGTCTGTTCCACTTTGTCTTTTAACATATGCTCCCAAGTTTCCCCTCTCAAAAAGGTTCTGAACTTCTTGTTTCAACGCTATGCAGTTTGGGTATTATGGCCTATATCATTGTGATACTGGCAAAAACAAGTGTTTCGGTTTTCTCTGGGGGACTACAACGCCGACGGCTTTCGGAAGTGTACTTCATCCTTAGCTTTATCATAGATTGTAGCTACATTTTCTCTTAACTCTACGAACCACTCGTTATGGACCCAATGACCCCTCTTACTCTATGATTGTTGGCTCTGGGTCTTGTTCTGGTTGGATTGAGTTTGCTTAGATCGGTGAGATCCTTGTTCGGTCTCCTTTGCCATGTATCCGAGCTGGTTAGCGGTTGGAGGAGCTGTTATAGTGGACTTCACCTGACGGTGCACCTTGTTTTTCTTCGTTTCCTCCAAATTAATCTATTTTCTTATTTGGTTTAACAAGCCATCCCAGGTCATAGCTTTCTTCCGGGTTACTTAATCAGCTAAGTTCCCAGGATTCAACCCTTGCCTTAGGGAAGCAATTGCCACCTGCTGAAACCAATCTGGTAATTTGTTCTTTGTATTCACAAATCGACTTATATAATCTTTCATTTATTCGTTTGGTTCTTGAGCACTATGGATAACGGTATCTCAATTACCCTTTAGTTCTTTACTTCCAATGAATTGCCTCTGCAAGGCAACCCAAAATATGTCAAAGTTTCTAATACACCCGTGAGGCAAGCTATTGTACCATTTACGAGCACTCCCCGTAAAAGTTTGGGAGAAGGCTCTGCATAAGAGTTTATCATTGTCATCAAAATTCATCATAAAATTCTTGAACTGCTCCAAATGGTTATCCAGATCTTAACTTCCATCATACTTCTCCATCTTAGAGCTATCGAACCTTTTGGGAAAGTGTCTGGATAGTATTTTCGCAGACAAAAGTGACTACCTCCAGTTTTCATTGCGACTAAAAACTGTATCTTTATTAGGAGTTAAAAAATATTTGGTTCAGACTAAAAAGCAAAAGAATCAATCAGCAACTGATCAACATGCCTATGAGATGACCTTTTGCCCTAGTTCCTTTTGAGCCTACTATGCCTGTCCTTCTTGCTTGAGTGCTTTTTTGTTAACTTTATCTTTTTTATGAATCTCCCCTCCTCACTACTTGAGGACAAATATTCTTCAAGCTCCGCATCATTCGAAGAGCTGCTAGAGGACTCAGGTCCAGAACTTTCAACATGCTTAGACCGGTGTGTCTTCCTTGAACTGAGGTGAGTCTTTAGGGATAGCTCATTCTCCCCAGGTTTGTCGTTATAGTGAAGGGCTGACGTTCTAGATTTCTCTTTGATACGTTTCTCTGCTTGTTTATGGCCCTTAGTGCCTTTATTTCTGTCCTCAGCTGGTCTCGCTTGTCAACAATATATTCCTTTTTTTCCTTCACCGTTTCCACTTCAGGAGGTGGATTACTTTGCCCATTCGGATCCATCCGAACTATGTTTCTCACTGGTTTTGAATGTAAAATTCAGGCATCTTCGCCTCCCACTGTGGTCACCAATTTGATTTGGTTTATTTTGGGGTTGAGGGTAGTTTGGTAAAATATTTCAATAATTTTGGGATGTTTTGTGTTTAGTGTGAGGAGTGGTGAGATAATTAAGTAACCTGCTAGTATTAAATTTTGATCATTCTCATTAATGAGAGTGGTTGAGGTATTTATACCTTAATTACTGACCCATGGGCTTACCGGGTGAGGTCAAGAAACCAGGTCGAATTCAATGACCCATTAGACTTAAGCTGATTATCAAATAGCTTAGTTAAAAGTTAATACATGTGTCCTGTTTGTGTTTTTAGTGGAGCGATAATGTCTGAATTACCCCTGTTTGGTTTAATGAATTTGCTGTGACTGTAAGATCCAAACTCATCAGTTTTACGTTTCAAACATTTGTAAAGAGTATACTACCGTTCAAACATACATAATAATAATAATAACAATGTCATAAATATGTAAATAATTACTCACAATACAACATTAAATATCAATATTCCAAGGGTGCTGCAAAAATCTTCTCTCTTTATCATGGAGGCGATATATCTATAGCTTAACATTTTGTACCACCGAATAGGGTCTTTCCCAATTTGAAGCCATTTTTACCAAACCTTTTATCTTTTGTATGTAAGAAGACCTTCCTCAAAACCTTATCACCTACTTTGAAGTCTCTTCTTTTCACCCTCAAATTATAACAACTCCTCATTAAAATTCGATAATGCATTAAATTCAAATGTGCTTTAACCCATTTTCCCTTAATCAAGTCAAGCTTTGTTCGTCTAGTCTCTTTGTTATCATACTCGGAATAGTTAACTAACCTGTAAGATGGAAGTGTTAACTCTACGGGAATTACTGCATCCATCATATATACTAAAGAAAAAGAGGTTTATTGAGTTGTAGCCCGAGGTGTTGTTCTATAGACCCATAGTACCTTTTGAACGAGTTGCACCTGTCAAGTTTTTTTAAGGCCTTCTAAAATAGATCTATTAGTAAGTTTCACCTGGCCATTCGCTTGTGGGTGAAATGATGTTGAAAAAGATTGTATAATTCCCCTCAAATTATAAAAAAGATTTCATCTCTCGATTATTAAATTGTGGCCCATTATTTGTAGTAATTCTTCGAGGAACACCAAATATGCAACAAATATTAGACATCATAAATTTGATCACATCTTTGGATCTTCTTTTTTACAAAGATTCAGCTTCATCCCATTTGGAAAAGTAATCCACTGCAACTATAATTGTTTGTCTTCCTCCCGAAGCCATGCGCATTGGCTAACCTAAATCCAAATCTCATATATCAAAACGTATTGCTTCAGAAATTGAAAGTTAGAGGCATAATTGGTTTATGAATGGAATTTGAAAATCTTTGACAAATGTCACAACTTTGAATAAATTTTTGAACATCACTCATTATAGAAGGACAATAATACTATGGTAATAACACTCTTCTTGTTAAAGCCTTAAACCCACAATGAGTTGAGCCCTCCCCATCACAAAGTTCGGACACAATTGTTTGAGATTCATTTTTTCCCAAACAACTTAACAATGGCCGACTCTAAGATTTTTTATATAATATTACATATAATATTGTGTACCCATGCATTTTAAATCTTAGTCTGTGAGCTAATTTTGTGTCAAAAGGCAGTATACCTTTGAGTAAAAACTCTTTTAGCTTAGATCGCCAATCTCCTCGGTCTTCATCAATAACCATAATTCCCCAGAATATTTACATTGCTCAAACTTCATCAATATAGATGAAGAATCTTGTAATAAAATCCAGGGATACTCTTCAGAATAAGCAATAGTCGCCAAAGAATCTGCAACAGTATTTTCTTCTCGGATAATGTGTTTGACTACTATTTCATAACAAAAAAATAACTAGTCCTCGTAACTCTCTCAAGTACCTAACTAGTTGATCTTTTTTAGCCTTAGATATTCGTAACATGTGATTTGCTACAAGTTGCGAATCTATTTAAAAAAAACCCTATTTGCTCCATAAATACTTGCAAGCCTTAACTGAGCTAAAGTTGTCTCATACTTTGCTTCGCTATTTGATTCGCTGAGTCCGAACCATATGGCATGGTGCATGACTCCTCCCGAGTGAGCAATCAATTGTACTCATGCATTTAGTTCCAAAACACTGGAACCTCCATCAGTTTGGACCACCCACTTTACAGACGTTGGTAATGTACTCGCATCATTCTCCTCGTCAAAAAGGCTTGAATGGACTTCAACAAGAAAATATGCTAAATTTTGGGCCTTAATAGTCGTTCGATGAGTAAATTCAATATCATAATCCCATAATATGATGAACCATTTAATCATCCTATCATAAATGTATGGTCTTTGTAATACATTTTTAATGGAATTAACATTCATACAACAATCGAATGAGCCTAGAAATAAGGGCACATTTTTCTAACAACTAGCACCACAACCAAAGCCAACTTTTCAAGCTTCAATATCTTTTTTTCCGATTCAAGCATACTTTTACGTAAGCCTGCAGATACTTTTCTGGGGGTAAATTAGCAAGAAAATCACTCATTCTGTCACCACCTTCACATAGAAAAATTGTTAGTATATTTTTAAAAATCTCTCGACTGGGAGCATAAGCAAGACGATGGAATAAACTCAACATCCTTTTTTATAGTCTTTGTTAGTATGTTCCAGTTTTGCTTTCAAATTCTGCATGAGATGGAAATAACAGTACGCATGATAGCAGTTTTGATACAAGCCAGAAACAGCATTAACGATACCAGAATGATGGTCTGAAATAAATATGATTTGGCGATCCAACAAATGTGGTTTCAAACACCCCAAAAACCACATCCAATTTTCTCAATCTTCAATGCTAACTATACCAAGAGAAACATGGAATAGTCCTGGAAAAAACAGCTCAAATGAACAATACAACAACACTCAAACGTTTAAAAAATGTAAACGATTTACATGATGTTCTGAGAGTTGTTCTCAAAATATATGTCGTGAAATGTGTACAATCATAAGCTGCGAAGTGTTCACAGTTTTATGGTTACATCGACTATTTCGCATTCTCTCTTGCGAACTGTCATCAAATAAAAAACATTGCTTAGTTCGCAGCCTCTAATGCGAATTGTTCTAAAATATCAGGATTCAATGACAAATGGTGTGCAACTATAGGATGCAAATTGTTGCGCAAAATTCCATCGACTAATTCGCATCCTCTCTTACGAAATGTCATCAACTAAAAACACTGCTACTCGCAGCCTCTGATGTGAATCGTTCTCAAGTATTAGGATTCTATGACAATGGTGTGCAACTAGAGGATGCGAAATATTGCACAAAATTTCAAACAAAACATCATAAACATTCAGATTAACTAGTAAAATGTATCTAACCGTTGTTGTCGTCCTTTGCTACGGCAGTAAGCAATGTACCCTTATACTTTTCATATAAGTGGGTTCCATCGACAAACAACATTGGACGACATGAATGAAAACCCTGAAGGGACAAACCGAATGCTACAAAACAACGCTTGAATCGGTTTCCAGCTGATAACTCCAACTGGCAGTCTGAAGTCATATCGCGGTTCTTCAATCGTTTAAAGTACCCGCTTAGTAAACTAAAAGAACTTGAACTATCTCCGAAAACTCCCCACCTTGCCTTCTCTAAAGCATTCCATGACAAACGGTAAGAGATGTCAAGACTGTAATTTTGTTTGACAGTCGATTGTATGGTTTTGGCTGTCAACGAATGGCAGGTCCGGAAAGAATCCTGAATCTCCTCTGCAATCAAATCTGATGTCAAATGCATGTGCCGTTTATGCTTCTGGAAGAAAAAGGGTCTGCAAGTATAGTGCGGAACATACTTCTTGATCATTATCAAGTCGGTGCTGGAATCAATAGATGCATAAAGCCTCCATTTGCATCCTCTTGTGAACTTATTTTCACAATAAGCAGTGATCTTGGTTGTTGTGTTATGCAGGTGTTTGAAAGCAAAACCATGCTATAAAGTAAACTTGCACAAAGATAACCTAAGACCTGCAGCACCTTCTTCAAAAGCTTGACTCACTCATGTAATAGTATCAGCCCAACCAGCAGTAGCAAGTTGTTTTTTTCTCTGATCAGAATTAACTAAACCGTTACTACTCTCCCCGCTAACTAGTTGATCAAGAGATGGTTCTCCCAAACTCAAGCTACGCTCTTTACGCTTTACACCACAATCCTTACCACCAGAACTCTTATCACTAGAACTCTTTTCACCAAAACACTTATCACCAGAACCCTTATCGAAGACGTGTTGTTCTATGCGAAAACTAACCCGTTTTAAACGTTCCAAATCAAGATACAACACCAAACCAACAAAATCCTTCTGGTTATCAAAAGAAACAATTATTGTGATCCCCGCAGGAGTAGGTACTTAGGTAGTCACCTGTGACAAGCTCCTCTCATGTGTTCTCCACATAAGCTTGGATACTTTGAAAGCTTTCAAACTCCGTGAAAGGCACAATTGCGGTTTGGTGACCATGTTTAAAAATAAAAACTCGTGATTTGGTCATACCTTACCCAGCACCGAACAAGCTATTAGTTATTAATCTTAAAAATAAAGTGCAAGTTATTACTGCATCAAACAACTCGCACACTGTCTTGAGAATTGTTTCTAAATTTATAAGCTGCGAACGGTGTATAAGTTGTGTATATTTATAAGCTGCGAACGGTGTACAATTTTGGTATATTAATTGACTAACTCACATCATGTCCTGAGAGTTGTTTGTAAATCTATAAGCTGTGAACGGTGTATAAGTTGTGTATATTTATAAGCTGCTATAATTTTAGTCTATTAATTGAAATTCGCATCCTGTCCTGAGAGTTGTTTGTAAATCAACTGGTTCACTCACACTAACCAGAAATGTAGACAATTCGCAATTGTGCTTGAGATTTGCTTTAAACTATTGATTCCCTGAGATTTGTCTGAAAGATGATAAGGTATGATATATCACACAATTCGCAGCATCTCATGCGATTCGTAAAGAAACTAAAAAAATCCTAATAATTCTTTGGAAATTAGATACTTAAAAGTTCCACATGGTTCGCAGCATATCATGCGAATCGTTAAGTAACTAAAAGTCCTGATATTTGTTTGAGATTGCAATATTTTATAGTACAACACAGTTCGCAACCCATCCTGAGTTTTATATGTTTGAACATGCATTACGTTTTGAAATTTTTTCATGTAATTCGCACGTAACCATGCGAATTGGTAACACAATTAGCATCTTCCTCATTGAATACATCAAACAATTCGCATCATGTGTCGAACGCCTGGACAACCAAAACTCATAGTCCACACATGTTTCACGTCCGAAATAAAAATCTAATACACTACAAAATTAGTAAATAACATCAGAAACAAGGACATGAGTATATAACGACAAATACTAACAAAACAAGCACGGATTAGTGGAACAAAATACAAAAAAACAGAGAAATGCTCGAAATCAGGCTATGGCGTCTAAAAACGGTAGAATAAAATCTATTCCAACCGAGAAAACCAACAAATAACTTCGAAATTGGTAGGTAATTACGATTACCGGAAAGCAACAACACGATTACTTGTAAACAACAGATTCCAAAAAAGCACGATCAGTTCCTGTACGTAGACAACAGTGGTTAGACAGGTTTAACACCACAACCTACATAAATAAACAAACCTTCAACAGCTTCCGATCACCGGAATTGTGCTTTCAACCGTGTTTTGTGGTGGTTCGTAGGGTTAGGTGGTTAGAGCGACTAACAAATTCAAATCTTCAAAAAGCTAGAAAAAATAGAAAGATAAGTGAAAATTATACTTATATAGTGAGTTAAGAGTAGTTAGGGTATTAAAATAATAGTATGTATTAAGTGAAAATTAGGTAGTTGAGTTGGGTATTAAGTGACAATTGTGCAAACCTTGGATACTGTATGACAATTGAATAGTTGAATGGGTAATTTAGGTGCAATTTTGCTTAATTTTATGCAGATGTATTAAATTTGGTAGAAAAATAATATTAGCCAATAAATCTTTCAAAAACCTTTTCGTGAAAATTTTAATATATTTTTTTTGGATGAAAAAAAAAATGAGTGTAACAAAATCCAAATATATTACACCACGATTGTACCAGATATTTACTATAAATCATCAAAAATCCACTTCTACAAATCTTCCTACCCAGAAATGAAATGGACCAAATTATATCCGAATCCTTACCAAGGCCCTCACTCAAACTCGTACAGTAATCAGTACCAGTAGGATTTTGGATTGATAAACCCTTAACACGATACGACACGGCACGACCGACCAACTTTAGAACTGAGAAGTCGTTTGAATATGGCTTCTGTTTTCATCAATGGTTACAGGTGTTCCGGTCCGCCAGTTTCCTTCCTGCGCATAGTAGCATCGAGTCGTTCTTATTCAATTCTTATCAACGGTCGACAAACGGAAACCAATGCTGTGAAATGGCGGTGTTGTAGCTCCAACCGGAGAAAATCCACGTGTTTGTCTTCAACTGCCAAACACTTCGCTTCTGTAGCTTCTTCTGCTAATGGGTATGTTTTGCTTCTTCTTCTTCGTCTTATTACACTGTTGATGATCTTGAGTTCAATTGTCTGAATATCCATACATAAACTTTAATTTCAAAGCTTTAGTTTTGATGCATCACTATATATAGTGGTTACTCTATATGTTTGGTTGGTGGCATGTTATCCAATTTTTTGTCTCAGATACCCTGAGTATGATCGATTATTGCCGTGTCCGCCGTATAACTTCCCACCCAGAATTGAGCACTTGGTTGTTTTAGAAAGTGGACCTGTTCTAGAATTCATTTGTGAATCCCTAAATCTCCCTCCATTGTAAGTTTATTTTCACTTATGTTACTTCAAGCTTAATTAGATGATTGTCTATTCTTAATCAGGACAAAATAATGTTTCTTTGAAGGTTTGTCTCAGATCTTATCCATTTTGGAGCTGTATATTATGCCCATGTTTGTCCAAACCCACCTCCTACTGCTACACCAGAGCAAGTTCGACTATTCGAAGAATTTACATCACCAGAAATTCTAAGTGCTAGAACTTCCTTTAAAGGAAAGACTGTTCGAGAGGCACAGAAGACTTTCCGTATAACGCATCCTGAGCAGTATGTAGAAGCCGGGACATATTTACGTGTTCATGTGCATCCAAAACGGTCCCCAAGGTAAGCATCTAATACGCATGAGTATAGCCTATATGTGACTAACAGTCCAGCAGCTTGAGCTCGGCTCAACACTCAATGGTCGGTTTTCGAGTCAGAGTCGAGCCAAGGTCCGTGCAGTTTTTATTTTTTAATCCTTATGCCCGGCTCACAATTTACTCGTTTAGAGTAGTTCGTGTCACAAGCTTACTAGCAGCTCGAAAAGCTTTGTATATTTACAGGATGGAATAATAGTTTAGCCTTTTCTTATTTGTGTCTTGTAAACTTTAATCTTTTATTAATAGTCTAAAAAAATAATACAAAAATAGGTATTATTTTCAAGCTCAAGCTTTGAAAGTCAATTACGAGCGGAGCGGAGTTCGAATAGTGAAAAAATATTTTCAGCCGCGCCACTAAGTCAGACAAAAGAAATCCGTTTTGTATTGAGCTCCATTCCAAGCCTTACAATGGTGCTCAATTTTGTATGATTTTTATAGGAATAGTGTCATAGTTGGTTCTTTTTTGTTTTTTACTTTGATCCAGGTGCTATGAGATCGACTGGAAATCAAGAATCATAGCTGTGACTGATTCCTATGTGGTTCTCAATAAACCTCCTGGTACATCTGTACGATATTTATCCTTCAATGCTTTGTTTTGGTCTAAACTAATGATCCATCAGTCAAAAATTTTGATGCTGTTTGTTACAAATGTTCTCGATTTTCTGACAGCATTTGGTAGGAACTCTTTTATAGTTTCTCTTGCCTCGTGTATTACTTGTTCTTCGAATCAGGATATGCTTGAAATTTCTTTCAATATAGCTAAGCAGGCCATAGCCTTTTTTTTCTCTGCTGTTTGATGACGAACTTGATTTAAGGGTTTTATAAATCAGCAGCTTATATATTTTTCAACTCCCCATTTACCTGCTTTATGTAGGTACAAACTGAGAAACACTACACTCTCACGGTTACTTCTTTGATTATAGTGTGTAGTTATATTCAACTTAAAATTCACTAAACATTTCATATTTCGTGTCTAATGATCTATATTTAGGTCGGGGGAACCACGGATAACATTGAAGAATGCTGTGCAACATTTGCTTCTCGTGCCTTAGAATTATCAGAGCCATTAAAGACTACTCATCAGATTGATAATTGCACGGAGGGATGGTTGGTAGTCATCCTTATTAAATGTTGTACTGAAAAAACTAACCTATAGTAATATTTGTCTTATTTTTCTCCCGCAGTGTCGTACTAGCTAGAAGCAAGGAATATTGCTCGGTCTTCCATGGGAAAATTAGAGTAAGTTAGCAAGTTATTGTATTTTGTATGTATTAAGCGCCCAACAACAAACTTTAAGTCCATCTTTCTTATTGCAAAAACCAGGAGAGGAAGGTGAAAAAACTTTATTTGGCTCTTACAACTGCACCTGTACCACTTGGAATAAGTACACACTACATGCGACCAATCAACGTTGCTCCTAGACTTGTATCAGAAGGTCCTCTACTAAAACTCCATGTGATCATTTATTTCGTACACAATTTTTATGGGCATATAATATGAAATGACTTCCGAAAATGCAGATTTTGTTAAGGGATGGTACTTGTGCCAACTTGAAGTCTTGGAATGTAAAGCGGTTTCTTGGCCAGATGCTGCGGCAGAAGAAACATATTCTATTGGAGATTGTGGGTGGCCTTCAAAAGAAATTGCTTATGAATGTAAAATCAATCTTTTGACTGGTAAGACCCATCAAGTTCGAGCCCAACTGACTGCCTGTGGTGCGCCAATAGTAGGCGACTCAATGTACATGCCAGCCGCAGCTGCAGAGTTGGCTAGTCCCGGGATTAACCCGTTTGGAAAAAACAAAATCAATTATGAAAGTGATGCTGATAAGGAAGAAGCTGTTACTGAGTGGATTTCTCGGCATGGGAAAGAGCCGAATATCGCTATTGGTCTTCAAGCGTGTCAAATATCATGGGACGATGGTGAGCATAGTTATGAGGCTGGATCACCTTGGTGGCGATGCCAAACCTCTTAAACTTCATGATTGATGGTGAAGTTTAGCATTCACCTGTGGCTTAAGGTATGTCTTGCCGTTGCAGTAAGCAAGCTCTGAGAGAACAACCCACTATATGAGCCAGTGAAAAATGTGCTTATCAAGGAGCAGCAAGTGCGCCTATGATTCGCTTAAGAGTGCTTGGTGATACAATGATATGCACAACTTGAAGCCTGGGATTTAGGACCCTGGATATTATGAAATGCTTAGCTTTGATAGCTTATGCAATGCCGATGTGTAATGTGGTGAAAATATTGTCCTTAATTCACTGGTTTAATAGAATTATCTTTAAGTTAATAAGCAGCCATTCAATAAATAAATGTGTATAATTTTTAGATACTTTTTCTAATGTGCGGATAACATCCCATAGGTTATCTGGGTATTAGAATCATCGAATTCAGATAGATATTGAGAAAAACTGCGACCAGAAATGAAAATAACATATATTTTAGGTTCTTTACATGCCCGCAGGCAACTCGGAAAGCACACTAACTATTATTCGAAAAAGAAGAACTAGACTTCCATCAAGATTCTTATTGCTCTAAGCCTGACTATTTAACTAATACACTAACTGAAAAAAACTGATACTATTGCACAGCCGAAAGCTCATAATTTCTGAGTCCTTAGCTCCTCTACTGCTTTGCCTGTTTAAACCCAAAAATAATATAATAGACTTGTTATAGGAACATTGAAAATACAAAATCCAAATTACAAAGAGGAAGCAAGAAATTTACCTGCGAGTATATAAATGTACCAAGAACTGCAATGGCGGCTCCAAGAGCATTAATGGGTTGGACGGGAGTGTGGAAGATGATGATGGAGGAAACAATAACAGATATCCTCTTCATTGTGTTTCCGATACTAAATGTCAAGGGAGATATTTGATCAAGAGACATGTACGAAACCTGATTATATAAGTGGTAGAATACGCTTTGGGCTGCAACCCACCTGAACCAAATAATACCGGCAAACTATTTAGTTTAAGCAGTTTATTATTTTCATTTTAACCCTGGAAAGAAGATTGCAGGTTTACCATATAAAGTTGGGGCCTATTTGAGAAACAGCAGTTTGCCAACCAGCAGCCCACATTTGAGGTCCCTCGACAGCAATTGCAAAAGGTGTAAGGATCAACAGAGACAACATCGATAGACAGGCGTAATAGTTCATTCCGCTGACTGATTTTCCCTTCATCCCTTTCTTCGAGAAAATGTTTCTAAAAACAAAGGCTAGGTTTGATATCATAGCACCCATAAACCCTGAAACACATACCAAGACACTTTAGAACCAAAAACACTATTAACAAGTGAAATGAATACTAAGTCAATTCTGTCTATTCTTTGTAAAATATGAGTCCAAAATACAAAATGCTCACGAATCTAAAGAAAAGGTATTGAATCATAGGAAAAGAAGTGTGATCCTAACCTATCATGTTGAAATTGAGCTCGGTAACCGCAGCGAGTGCACAACCTCCGATAATCGGCAAGAGTGACAAATAAACAGAAACAGGAAATGTGTCGCCGAGTAAAAACCTTGAAACAAGTACACTGAAAGCAGGTTCACCACTCTTGATGATGTGAGTGAATGAAACAGCAACTTTTGACATGCTCACAGTTGCGGCCACATGCCCTATTGTATGCGCCACAGCAACCTAAACACCAAAACCCCACACAAAAAAGAAAAACACACACTATCAGAAAACCATTTCTACCTATAAGATCACTGTGAAACTATAACAGTTTCAAACTCTGATAATAAAGAGTGTACACTTAATCAGAAAGCCATTTGTTCATATATGGATCCACAATAAGTAATAGCAAAAATAAACACACAATTAATGTAGATCATTGTGAAAAGATTAGAACTTTTAAACCGCAAATAAAAAAAAAAAAAATCAAAATCACTTATTCAACCATTATTTCACAAATCAAACAAGGCCTAATCGATAAAGACCCAAATTTTATCGTATTGCCTTTAAACTTCAAGCGACTTAAAGAATTCTCCTTACTATCACAAAACAAACAAAATTAGCAAGATTTTAAACACATCAACATCGAAAACGCATCAGATCCTACTTTATTACCATTTATAAACCATGAAATACAAAAAGCTCTATACTTACAGGGAACAGCGTTTTCCAGAACTCGAAATCGGTTTTGGGGGCATCAGCAACTCTAGTAACCCAAGAAACCAGCATCATAAGAGACCCACAAGCGAGAGACAGAGTCGAAGTTAACCAAGGATAAGGAAACGCGTTCAGAACTTTCTTATTGTAGATGTTAAAAACAACATTTAAAGCCCACCAAGTTGCGAAGTAAACCCCAATTTTAACCTTCTGCGCCGCCTGGGTTCGAGTTTCCTCGTCTTGTAACCCAATGTTTATGTCCAAGTTACGCGAATCAGCTTCATAGGCGTTACACTGGGTTTCTCTCTTCTGGGTCTTGCTCGGAAACACTAGACGCTCTGTTTTTGTTATCTGTAAAGGCTTCTTAGAACAGAGTGAGGATTTTAGACTCTGTTTCTCTAGAGCTTGAGTGACGCGTAGTGAAAATCGAAGTTTAGGAAGTCGATTTACTTTTGGGAGGAAACCGGTGGTCGTGGAAGGAGATTGAACGTGTTTGGTGGTGGAAATCATCGTTTTTTTTTTCTTTGTTGTTTGGTTGCCAAGAAAATTGTAGAGAAAATAAGAAGAAGTTGTTTCTTAGACGCCGATTTCAACGAGGTTGATTGAGAAGATGGTATTTGTTACGTAATCTATGAAGCGAAGAAGAAGAAGAATCGGGATTTATATAGAAAGGAGAAGTGAGTATGGGTTTACATACCGGCTAGTGCCTAAAATATCGAGAGTAGTTTTATTTGTTACTATCTTATTTTCCGAAAATTTATGTAAAGCTAATTTTGTAACGTTGGATTTGATTTCGGTGGACTCCTATCTACTAATTTATTATTTCATAAAAACTTGTATTTTATTTATTTTTTCTTTTAAAAAGTTAAAATTACAAATTTTGGAATATAATATTATTTAATCGGACACCTAGTGAAATGAAAAATGTCGTTTCTACTCAGAGGCAGTGTCGTGTAATTATAGGTGGCCTTTGTAAATATTGGACGTGTGGAAAAGTTTGTAACAATATGTTTATATAATTTAATATATATACACACCAGTGACGCCACCAATTCACAACCTTTAATGATAGATCGGCTGAGGTAGTCTGTTTAATTCCGTTCATTTTTATCGTGAGAAAATCTATTAATCGTATCACGATTAATAGTTTATATTATTTTTTGATATATTTGTTAAAAAATTGTTTGTATGGTTTAATCTAACAAAAAATAAATATGCATGCTAAATATATATATATATTTAAGAATATTATTTGATTTTTTAGTTTTTATATATTTTAAATATTTTATTAGATTTTTAAATACAAATGTAGTAAAATTTTAAATTATACTTTTAAAATGGTTGAAATTTTCAGATAGATTTTTAATGTATATTTTTTTTGGTTTATGAAATTTTTTAATTATATTAAATTTTTAAAATATATTTTTAAAATTATTAAAATCTTCAGATATTTATTTTAAATATTAGATATTTTAAATAGTTTATATCTTCAAGAACGTTGTTTACTTATTCACTGTTTAAATTTAGTTCAAATTTTGGATCAAATTTTGGTGCCTAATTTTAGGACTAAAATTTAATCTAATTAGCTTGGGCCACGTTATTTTATTATTAATATAATCTTTCGTCTTAAAAAAAATTAAATATTTTATTATATTTTTCAATTAATATTTTATTATATCTTTAAAGTACTATTTTAAAGTTGTTCAAATATTAGATATTTCAACTATAGATATTTTAAATAGTTTATTAGATCTTTCAACTAATAGTTTATGATAGATATTTCAGCTATATATGTTTAGATATTTTAAATAGTTTAGTATAATTAACAAAAAATAAAAACATAATAATAGAGAAATTTGACAAAATAATAATGATGTTCGATAAAATAAAATAAAAACATACAAAATAAAAAAAATTGTTTAATAAATTCAAATACAAAAAATAATAATTTAAATCAATCATGCTTGAGAAAGATTTCGACCGTTGGATGGTGGTGAATAAGGCTCTAAGCACGGTTGCAATTCCATCATCTTTAGTATTAGTTGTTTGTGACAATTTAGTGAACATTGTTATTAGTCAATTTTAGGTCTACATAATTCAGATTTGTAAGAATTACTTATTAAAAAAGTTTATAAGGAGATAACTAGTAAAACGAGTACATTTAACTTTAACATAGTGAAAGCATTATTCAAGGAATTTATGTATTTAAGGATATCTAGTACAAGTAAAGTTATTCGTGTCTTTCGCTAAGAACTGAAGTTTGATACATTCATAATTATCTCTATTTGAAATTAATTATATTCTATAACAGTTATTTTATAAGCCCACTATCCAATTTTTGGAAAAATATAATTCAATTATTTTTAGGATATTTAGTTTGGGAGAAAATATTAAGTGAACAACCTTGATGTTGAGGAAGAATCTGAAATTATTTGTTAAATTTAAATGATAAGAAGTTGATCATTATGTTCTATTCATGTTCTTATCCCTCATCTACGAATCATTGTTTAAATTCAAATTTAATATTAAAAAATTGTAGTTGTTCATGAAGGACAAATTCAACATCCTCAAGAAATTGTGCACTGTTAAGTTAGTTAGCATCATACAGAAGAATCAAGTTTCAACTTTTGTATCATCATAAATAAGTTCCACAAGAACATCAAGATTATTTATGATCAACATAAAAAATTGGTTCCAACTTTTGTAATGGCATAAAGAGTTCTATGAGAACTTCAACATCTTTTATGACAAAATAAAAGAATCTACGTTTTAGCTTCTGTAACACTATAAAAAGCTTCATAAGAATATTAGAAATATTATGAGATAAATAGAAGAATAAGTTTAGTCTTCTATATGATCATATTCACACTCAATTTATTCTAATCAAGAAAATAAAGATAAGAAAATAAAATAAACTAATTTAAGTCAATTGGGATTACAATGAAATTGAAAGATTTATATTTCTCTTTCCCAGATATTTCTGTTAAGATTTTAAACACCCAAAATATTTCATAAACATAATATTTATGTGGAAATTCTTAGTCTAGAGGATGTTCAAATTTAATGAAAGTATTGTTTTTACTTCAATAGAGTCTTTTAATTTCCTTAATTTATTAGGATTGGATTCAAATATGATTTCATTATTTCATATTGTATTATTATTATTATATGTATGCACTTAAGTTATCAATAATATAATATTTCAGATTTCAATACTCCATATTGAATTATTATAAAAAATTCAATGATTTAGTTTTGCTCTGAAATTCAGCTATCATAATTTAGTAGACTAATTAAAGAATATACACGTGTTGATTATAGGGTTGTGTCTTACTTTCATGTTGCACTACGTGAGAAATCAAGGTCAACTAAAGTGACAGTTAACAATGTGATTTAATGTATAATCCTTACACAAAATGAGTCGTGATGAAACTCTTTGGTTCGTTGTTTGCTTTCGTCTGACATAAATAAATGTTTAATTATTATTTGTAAGCAAGGCTAAAAATCCCTATTAGTCTGTGTTATTATCAAACTAGTCCCTTATGTTCACTTTTCTCTCCCATTAATCCCTTATATTTTAAGAAATTACATTATCAGCCCTCATTGCACATGTGAGTATTGAGAAACTAACATGTGACAACCCAAACATCAATATTTTGTCTCACTATTACCCCCCAAAACTCTAAAGAATGTGGTTATGGTATGGATTTAAAAGGAAGATTATGTATGTCTTGAATTAGGGTTTTTAATTTTGGAGGACCAATTATGAGACAAAATGTTGATGTTTGGGATACCATGTGTCGGCATCTCAGTACCCACATATGCGAAGGGACTAATAATGTAAATTTTAAAACATAAAGGACCAGTGTGAGACAAAAGTGAACATAGGAGACTAGTTTTATACAAATGCAAAACATGAGGGACTAATGGTGATTTTTTAGCTTGTAAGAAACAACGTTTGATAAATACATATTTAGATGGATACAATTCAATACACATGAACAATCCAAGTAGGATATTTTAAGGATATCCTAAATTAAAATGTCTCATCATGTGTAATATAGGATATTCAAACATGTTGTGATAAGTTCAATTAAATTAATCAGCTCGAATATTAGACCAATAAATAATAATAATAATTAGTCTTATGGTGTTATAAATAATATGAGAATATTGTTTGGACTAAAATATATCTAGAGGGAGAGTCTTTTAGTCTAACAATTAAGTATTATGCTCTCAGAGCCCAATAAGAGTTCTAGTCCATATTGGCACAAATTCGTTCACGAACGATTGTGAATTAGATAATCAGAGATGAATTATGGAAAATAAAAAACAAACAATTAAGTAAATGAGAAACAAAAGTAAATGAGTTTTTATTGAGGGTTTTATGATAGTAACCTTAAACCCATATTTTTAGTATCACATCTAAATTTTTCGCTTTCCAAAGCTGTTGTTTTTCTATATTCCCTCTCTAACACCCTTCTACAAGTTTTTTCCAGATATCAGTTCTACTCTTTCAAGAACTGTGCATTGTCAACTCTCAAGCTAATAAAATATCCACAACTTGCACTTTTCTCTTAAAATGAATCACATTATTTTTAAATTTGTATTCTTCAAACATATGAAAAGCTAGCAGGGCACTCAAATAGTTTTACCTCGACTTGCTCGCAAAGACTATATGGCCTCTAATAAATGAATTATCAGTCATGACATTATATGGTTTTGAATTGACTACTCGATAGATATTTAACCATAATCAAATATCATAGGTATACATTAGTTAAATAGTAGTCTTATATGTAAATGAATCTTGTATCCCATAAACCTACATATATGATCACATGTCTTGAAAATAGTGAAAAACTTATTATTGTATTTAATAGTTTTGTAATTTTTCTCCCTAAAATATATAAAAAAATCTTTTTATTATAGTTTGATGTTTGACTAAAAGATCAATCCTAAACATCGTAACTAATTTTTGCATTATCATTTATTATTTTAAAATCTATTTTTTTCAAATAATAAATAAGTTATTAGGAATTCAAAAGTTATCGAAGTGAGGGCTACAAATCATAGTTAGTCATCAGAGTTGATCTTTTATTTCCAAACAACCACTTATTCAATTTTTGTATCAAAACAATCATTTTGTTGCACAAGTGGTCATTATTGTTGATATTTTTTATTGCATTTTTTGTCAATGTTAGTGACCATAAACGCAAAGAAAACCAACAAAATTGCAATTTTGATACAAATATAACTTATTTGATAGTTTTGAAACAAGTGACTAACTCCGGTGACTAACGATGGTTCTTAGCCTGGAAGTGATCTAAAAATTAAAATGGATAATGTTATTATAAATTGTTGGAATATAACCAAAATAATAGAATATTTGATTTGAGATAAAAAAAATTAATTTTTAAAAAATTTAAGCGAAAAAAAAAAGTGCATTGTTAAAAGGGGTGGCATTAAAAGAAAGCCACAATTTTAGTTAGACTTAAATCAAATTAAACGATAATATTAATATTAAATTTATTACACCAAATTTAATATTTTATATGAATATATATATATATATATTTATTCTATTAGACATTTATATTATATAAGTTTATTTATAAAATTTAATGTTGTATAAAAAAATATTCGGAATATTTTATTTCTAAATCTTATAGTTTTTAAATAATAATTATAATTAAAATTTTATATTTTAAATATAGAATTGGAAATTATCTTATGAGTAGTATTATAAAAAGGTTAATACAAATTATATTTTTATAAAACTATTAACTATTTTGATAAAATTTGTTGAATAAAAAAACTAATGTATTCTAAATGTTTTTGAGAAAACTACCCATAAATAAACTCTCAAGTATGCAACTACCATCTAGTGCCAAAAAAGGGATAGTACCAATTGGTACCCAACAATCAAAAGTGGACAAAAATACCCACGGTAGTATAAAAAAGCTCATTTATGTTCAGAGTTACTCATTTCATCTTTTGAGCCAGATTTTGGTCTAATAATTCCCTCCTAAAAATTAGAAGTCAAATTTAAACAGGAAACCGCAAACTCAAACCTCCGTAACCCGTGCAAGTAGACCAACCGTCTAGGTTTTCCGGCGAACAAAATTCGGCACCGTTAATACCTCCGGCAAAAGGTTAACAACTTTAAGGGCCGCTAAACGTTGACGGATGACTGTCAATCGAACCCGAACTTACTATTCTCCGTTTAAAACTCCAATACATATACTTGTTTCGAATTTATACACTCAATGTACCGTTCTTAACCCTTAGAAAATCCGGTTAAGTATGTCGTCGGTCTTTTTTAGGCTTTGTAATTTTTCTTAAAGTGCTCATTAGGTTGGGGTATGTACACGTTGGAAGCCATTTAATCGATATGGTTTGGTTTGACTATAAATTAGAGTATGAAGTTATGCCTACTCAGTTATTAAACCCAAACACGTAAACTCTTCGTATTATTACACAAACTCTTCGTAGACAATGGCCGGTTGCTCTCTAGACTCTTATGGGTACTCATCCTGCGATGGTGGCTTCTCCGATGAGTCTAAAAAATTCTTTGACTACAAGCACTCGCCGATGTCAGACTACTCGTCTGAGGATTGCAATGATGGCTACACATTTTTGTCTTCTTTTGAAGATGAGTACAAGTCAGGAGATTCATGTTCATTTTCTTGGTACGACTCTAGCCTGAAGGACCTTCCCAAACACAAATGAAAGAGAGACATGTGGGTAGATGAGGAGTTTGAAGGTGTTGAGGACTTGGAGGATGACGAAGCAGAGGACGCAGACAATGAAATGGAAACGAACATCAAAGAAGCTGATGAAAATGATTAGAAATCTTCGGATTGATGATTACGGTGGTGTATTTGGTTTTTTTCTAGATTTAAGCCTACCAAACCCTAAAATATGTAGTATTTTTTGTTAGGGTTGATATCTGGACAGTTGTAGGGCCATGTATAAAGTTTTATAAGATTTAAAAAGTATGATGTTATCATTGGTGTACTTGCAAACTGGATGGTAATATTCGCGAAGCAATCACGTTTTTGGATTAACAAAAGCATGATATTGTAAAACGTAACTAAAAATGCACTGTCTGTGGATAAAGTATCTAACATCAATATAAGGGAAATCGCAATAAAGTGTAACAAAGTAATCGCAGATGTGGTGAATTTTAGTTCTTGCTTATCGAACAACTATAAACGCATCATGATAACCGGCTTTGACACAAAGTGGCTGGTTAATTTATTAAATAAAATAAGCAATCCCACTACTGGTATAGTCGTTACAATTGAAAACATACAATTATAAGGAAGATTGTAGTTGGATGAAACACATTTATAAACAATATTATGTATTGGGAAACCACAAAACATTTCGCAAAGATGTATTAGTGTAAACCGCATGATCAACAATCAATCTTATATTAAAATCGCGCTTGTTAGATAAACTAGAGTCGCAAGCACAATACATCTTCAGCCAAATTATAAAGAATATTGTAGTTGGATGAAATGCAATACGATTTATACTGTAAATCTCGTGAAAGTGTTATCTATTAATGAAGTTTCATTCGGCCAAAAAAATACTGTCAATCACATGTTCAAGAAAGGCTACAAATTGCAAATAGGCTGCAAATTAGTTACATACAAATCGTATTGTTTTGGCAGTTAGTTGCCACTAACATGTTGAGTAATGCCCACGAAAATCACATGTTTATGATCTACATTACTTAGCAATCGCAAAGTCAAAACGGGACATCATAGGTCTTCATGTTATGTCCTGATTTAAAATAACAACAGCACCGTAATTGGTTGATTGTTATTTCTTCTCTAGTTTGAATTCGTTTTTTACTTTGGCCTTCCAGCTCGTCTTTTGATGTTAGGAGGAAGAATCTTCGGCTTGGAAAATTCATTAGAGGATGATTTTTCACCATAATTGGTTATCGACGATATGCTAAAAGAATAAGTGTACCTGTAATTTCTAACTGTGAAAATGACTCTATCAAAGTTATATGATCTTCGTTAAACGATTTTATTTTCGCTAATGCACGGGGACATGGAAAACATTCTTGTTGCCATGCACCACAAGAACATTTGAATTCAAATATGTTAACAACCATAACAACATCTGAAAAAACTTAAAAAAAAGCTACAAAAGACTTACGTACTAGCTACGTTCAAACACTTACAACATTTTCTTTAAACTTCTTGTCATACTCGGGGCATAATCCTCAAAAATATTCATAACAAAATAAAATGTGGTTTTATAAGAATAAGTGGTACCACTAACCAAACATCCATTCTAGCTCATTAATAATTTTTTAAAGTTTGTAGACCATTGACATTTAAACATTAGAAAAAAGATTTTAATTTTTACCATTCAATATATTTTAATATATTTATCGAGAAATACCTACTTAACATCCATATGGTGAAGTTTAATATCAAAATGCACGACTAGAGTTGTGAATTTTTTAAATCTCTCTCTCTGATGGATTTAAGCAACGTAAGCTCTTAATATTACATATTGTTTAAGAATGTTAATTTTTTTATATATAAACAAGACCAATAACTTACTTTTGAGTGTGAGGTGGTGCATGTGAATGAATTTGTTGTAATTCTTATTCAAACATAAAATTCTTATTTGAATATTTTTTATAACTTAGTAAGCTACAGAGTGGTATACGTACCTTATTAAGTAACAACTTAGTATTTTGGATTCCAACTTGGACTATAAAGTTTTTCTTCAGCAAACCATTTCCAAATGTATAAGTGCTTTAAGAGAAGATCTCATCCATTAAAAATATAAATCATATACTAATTTAATATTCCATCTATTAAGAAGATATATTTCGCACTAAATGGTTTTACTCTAGAATAGAATAAGAATGACGTATAAGAGATCAAATTTTTAATAACGTTTTTGTAAATTAATTTTTTTCGTGTTATAAAAATCATTCATCATGAGTGATCGTGATATGCTATAGTGAGAAACGATATCATATTTTTCTAGGTAAAGATAAAATAAATTGACCATGATGTTGTTCTCAGATCCATCATATCGACTATAATACAAAGCGTCACAGTTAGATATGATACTTTTAATCTTTTACCAAGTTATAATTTTAAGCTTGACCTTAATGGATTTCAATTGGCCAATGAAATCAGTTCTTTTTATAAAGCACGATGAGGTACACGTAGAATAAAAAACTGTTGATGAATAAATATTTTTTGGCTCTTTTAGATAATATCAAAAGGAATGAGTGACAATTATCTATATGAATTGGTTTTAAGATTTTCTTTTCGTATAATAGACCTCCAACTTCCTCAGTTTGATCTATTTATTTTTGTACTAACAACACATGTCTCAAAGTTGGAGTGATACATAGGAATTAAGTTTTTGGGTTAAGATTATCACTTATTTACTTACAAATGTGACTTAAAATCTTTGATTGAATCAATTTTATAATGTTAATTTAGTGAAAATATGTATAACTTGTAATTACAAGCATTATTTAAACTATATAAACTATCCTTACAATTTAATATGTTTATGCCAATATAATAATTATTATAAAAATAGATTTTTTTCATTCATAAATGAACACACATATCTAACTTTTCCAATAATAAAATAATATAAAGTTACGTCTAAGAAAAAGTATACAAAACATCTTCTAAAATAATATATGCACACCAGTGAAAACTAGTCTAAAACTCAACGCACTATCCTCCGATATATTAGATATACACCTCCTATCATCGAGGTTTTGGTTTTGGACTGTATGTTGAAACAAAATAACAACATGATTTGTTGTAGTTGTGTTAATTAATCAAATATTTCTTCATATTATAGTTAATCTAACTTTAGAACATGACAGAATTGTGAGCCTACCATGTGTAGCCATCCAATATTTTTATTATACATAATTTATTTTTTATTGGCCATGGATCAAATAGTGTTTGAAATTTTGATTTTGATTTTACATTTTGCTATTTTAAGATCTCGATCCTTAACGCCTAATTATAACCTTTATAATGTAGCATAACCTCGAATTGTACTATGTCTTTTTATGCTATGATGATTGATATTTACCATATTTTCTTTCCATAATTATATATATTTATCCTATTCATGCACAAAGTTTGAAATAATATTGTTCAAACTATCACTTCTTTGGAAATCATATATGGTATAGAATATTATGACGCGAGTAGCAAGAGACATAAAAATAGAAGACACGACAAACTTCTCAAATATATAAATTTTAAGCGTCTTGACCTTTGTATACACCGAAATCATTTCAATTAGATAATTTTGGATTTTCCCTTTTCTCTTATACTGTATATTAAGGATTTTCACAAAGCTTGTTTATTATAGGTTTTTTTGGCATTGCCATACTTAAATTATTGGTTTTTCCATGTTTTACAAATCATCATATCTTCTAAAGTAATATTATCTGTAAGAAGGACATGAATAACCTTTATATCTAAATAATATACGTCACCTGTGCCCATCCGGAAGCATCAACGACGTATTGAAAATGCATGTTGCTCATCATGATGTTTGTAGTAAACTAGTCGATACCACGATTAGAAAGTGGCTCATCATAATGCTAGCGATAATACAATTACTATACTACTGCAAAGCTGTAATCGTGACAATAAAACATCTGGCACAACAAAACGAGGATGTTTGACATAAAAATATCATATTTATAACTTTTGAATGTGTTTTTTAGATATGAACAAAAAAAACACATATATTGTAACCAAATATGTTTAATTACTAAGATGCATTATAACAAACAAAATAACTAATTCTTATCAATTATAACAACTTTAGGAGTCTAAAAGACTATTAACAACACACATGGCATTCTCTAATACCAATTGGTAGGATACATTTTACTAAATTCTTACTTAATCTATAAACCTTATATTAGAATGCCTATATTAAACAAAGTACATATATCTATCAACAAGTGCTCATTTACCGTTGATTTCTTGTAATATAGGTTTTGATGAGTCCGAATTCCGCACTCTCCCCGGACAAGGACAGATCAGTCCAAGGCCTCCGGACCGGACATATCACATGGACCGGACAGATCACTTTGAACACTATGACCATAGGACTGTTCGAACTATGACAAAAGTACTAAAAAACCTAAACACTTCTTGACTAAGCTACTTGCTCTCCTACTTAGAGCTCATGGGTCTTTGAACATGACCCGGGTCCATTAAACATGACCCGAAAGCCCATAAGGGCCCAAACATCAGGGTATAAATACCCAACCACCTGCATTAAGTGTGGGTAATGAGAATTAACTGCTACCAAGCTGCTTAATTATCTTTCTACTCTCTACTCTAAACACATAACACCCACACACTACCTTAAAACACCAACTGAAATTACTAGCCTACCCTCAGGCGATTATTATCCTCACCAAATTGGCGCCCACCGTGGGGCAAGAAGGTGCCTGAATCAAGCATTCAAAACCAGCTAAGAAAATCTGTCCGAATGAATCCGGACAATCCAGAACTACCACCAGCTTTGCTCGAAGTGGTGGGAGAGCACGATGAATACACTGTCGAAGAGCGTGATAGGCTAAAAGGTAAAATAAAAGCTTTAAGGGCAGAGAAGGCCAAAATGGGCGTGAAAGAAAAATCCAAAGCATCGGTTGCTCATCACACCGATAACCCCAGAGAGCATGAGTCTTCAAAAACTCATGTGAGCACCAAAAAGACTCATGCCAGTTCTAAAAAGTCTCACCGGTCCAAGCCTGTGGAGAGTTTTGACTCAAGCTCAGAATCTTCTGATAGCTCTTCGGACGATGAAGGAGTTGAAAAATCTTTATCCTCAAGCAGCGATGAGGGTCGAACTAGAAAGAAACAAAGGCAGATAAAAAATTATTCAAGAAAAATGGATAGACATGGAAGAATGAAGAAGAATATTGGAAAAGGGTCATCACACAGCCGGAGGCATGTGGACAAGATGCTGATGGATCCCTTTGCTTTCCACGATGAACCAGGTATCTTTGCAACTCCCAATGAGGATACTGTGTTCAGTCGTGGAAGGAATTGGAGGCAATCTCCATTGTCTTCTAAAATTCTGTCCGGAAACCTCCCCAAGAGGTTTGATAGCACCAAAATAGAGAAGTACGATGGCAGTACTGATCCGGACAACCATCTGGAGCAATTTAAACTTCATGATGAACTTTGACGACAATGATAAACTACTTTGTAGGGCATTCTCCCAATCATTCATGGGGAGTGCTCTGAAATGGTACAACAACCTGCCTCAGGGTTGTATTACAGATTTCGATACGTTTTGGGTAGCCTTTCGAAGGCAGTTCGTAGGGAGTAAAGAGCTGAAGGGAAATGGAGACACAATAATCCATTGTGCCCAGGAACCAAATGAGTCCTTGAAAGAATATATAAGTCGTTTTGTGAACACCAAGAATGGGTTGTCTGATTGCTTCGAACAAGTGGCAATAGCATCCCTAAGGAAAGGTTTGAACCCAGGAAATCTAGCTGATTCAGTGACCAGAAAGAAGGCCATGGCATGGGGAGGGCTGCTGAATCAGGTTGGCAAACAGATAAATGTTGATGAAACAAAGAAAACCAGGGTGCACAGGCATGTGAGGTCTACCCCAGTGGCACCAAATCCCAATCAGAATCAGTCCGGGAACAAAGTAAGAGAGACCGGACAGGGGCATGGTAGGGCAAAAGCTCAGTCTCAGCCAGCTGTTCCTGTTCAAAGTCAACAATCCAGAAACAAAAGAGGGCCATGGGTCCAACCAGAGTGGTTTGCGGAGTTAAAAGAAAGTGTGGCCACCATTTTTGATAAAACAAAGGATGAGGTGCATTACCGGAGACCGGCAACACTACAGTCTCCCAAAGAGCATCGCAACAACTCTTTTTGCCAATATCACAATGATATTGGCCATACCACTGATGACTGCATAGCATTGAAACAAGAAGTTCAGAACTTGATTGAGAGGGGAAAGCTGGGAGCTTATGTTAAAAGAAGAGGAGGCAACAGGCCTGAGAACACTCACCGGGTTGGTCTAAGTAATGCTGCTCCGGAGGGGACTATCAGCTTACAATTTTCGGAGGGGACACTATGACAGCTCCTACTGCTTCTTCAAGGAAGAGGCATGTTCATACTTTAGCCTCCCAGCTAGAAGGAGGCATGACATCCTATCAGTCACCAAACTCATTCCCCTTCATTGTTTTTGATGAAGACGATTTGAGAGACATTGCTGGCCCTCATGAGGATGTTGTTGTCATAGGAGCATCTATAGGGGGCAATGACATAAGACGAATCCTGGTGGATACTGGAAGCTCAGCCAATATCCTTTTCCTAACCACTTACAAGAAAATAAAAAATCCACCTGTAATTCAGAATTCGGACAGGTCAATCGTGGGCTTCACAGGCAGCTCAGCAGATGTGATCGGAGAGTTCGAAGAAGAGGTGTTATTGGGCGAGGGCCCTTTCAATAAAATGGTCAGAATACTCTTTATTGTGGTGGATTGTCCCACTTGCTATAATGCTATTCTAGGGAGGTCTTGGCTCTCTAGGATGCATGCAGTGGCTTCAACAGTCCACCAGTGCTTGAAGTATGCTGTTCAGGGACAGGTTGGGGTCGTCCGGAGCAACCAAAAGGTTGCCAGAGAATGTTATGCCACTGCCCTGGATCCTCGAACGCTGGGGGCAGTCCGTATTAATGAACAATAGCAGTTTGAGGGCCTTTCTGGGGGTGAGGGTGAAATTGATGACCCCAGAGAGACCCCTGGAGTATTGATACCGATCGAAGAGGTAGAAACACACTGTTTGGAAGATGGGAAAAGTGTCAAGATAGGGTCTAAGATGCCACCTATGTTTAAAAAGGAAATGTTGAAGTTTTTGAAGAACCATCAGCACGTTTTTGCTTGGTGTAATGCTGATGTTACTGGGGTTCCATCAGAAGTGATATCACACCACCTATCCGTCCGGAGAGATGGAGCTCCAGTGGTTCAAAAAAGAAGAGCTTTTTCCAAAGAAAAGGCTGATGTCATTGAGCAAGAGGTTGACAGACTCACAAAGATGGGGCACATCAAGGAATCTCAATACCCTGTGTGGACTGCCAATCCTGTCTTGGTGAAAAAGAAGAATGGCAAGTGGCGCATGTGCATTGATTTCACAGATCTCAATAGAGCTTACCCAAAAGACTTGTATCCGGTCCCCCAGATTGATCAGTTAGTAGACTCTACCTTTGGGAACAAGCTGCTTTCCTTTATGGATGCCTTCTCCGGATACAATCAGATTCAAGTGGATCCGAAGGATCAAGAGCATACCACATTTTTTACTGACAGGGGACTTCATTGCTACAAGGTGATGCCATTTGGTTTGAAAAATGCTGGGGATACTTATCAGAGGTTAGTCAACAAGGCATTTGCTGATCAAATTGGAAGAAATATAGAAGTATACATTGACGATATGATGGTAAAGAGTGTAGATGAGCAGTTGCACTTGTCCGATCTCCAAGAAACTTTTACCAACTTGGTGAAAGTAAATTTAAAGTTAAACCCTGAAAAGTGTGTGTTCAGAGTGCAGTCCGGGAAGTTTCTAGGTTACATCATAAGTGAGCATGGAATACAGCCCGATCCGGACCAGCTCAATGCTCTATTCCAAATGGAGCCTCCTCGAAACATTAAATAAGTACATCGATTAACGGGGAGATTAGCTGCCTTAAACAGATTTATCTCAAGGTCTTCGGACAGGTGTGCTCCTTTCTTTCAAACTTTGAAGGGTGCAAAGGGATCCGATTGGACCCCACAGTGTGATGAGGCTTTCAATGAAATCAAGAAACACCTGTCCTCCCCCAAAACTTTGTTCAAGACAGTTGATGGGGAGACTCTCTTTGTATATTTGGCAGTTTCAAGTTGTGCCATCAGTGCTGTGCTGGTAAGAGAGGTCGATGGTCATCCCCATCCAGTGTACTACATCAGCAAAAGCTTGATAGATGCTGAAAGGCGTTACTTGAAACTTGAAAAATTGGCATTAGCCCTGGTGATAGCTGCAAGAAAGATGAGGCCTTATTTCCAGGCTCATCCTATCATCGTCCGTACCTCTTTTGCCCTGAAGAATGTCCTTAAAAAAGTAGACATTTCGAGCAGGATGACTAAGTGGTCAGTAGAGTTGGGGGACTTCGACATAGACTTTACTCCCCGAACAGCAGTCAAAGCCCAAGCTATGGCTGATTTTCTGGTCGAATTCCACTCCGACAGGGATTCAGAGCAAGCTACTGATATAAAGGATAAAAAAGTATGGGTCGTCCGAACAGATGGTGGATCTAGCACTATGGGATGTGGTGCAGGAGTATGTTTAACTTCCCCATATGGAGACAAGATGTACCAGGCTATTTGTTTTGCTTTCAGGGCATCTAATAACGAGTCCGAATACGAAGCAGCTATAGCTGGGTTAAAGTTAGCCTACATTTGTGGGGCTAAGAGGGTCAAGCTGTTAAGTGACTCCCAACTACTTATCCACCATGCCCAAGGCCAATCTGAGGCTAAGAAGGAGCAACTTGTGAAGTATTTACTCCTCCTAAAAAATGAAGCACTTAAGTTTAAAGATGTTATCTATGAGCACATTCCCCGGACAGAAAATGAGCTAGCAGACTCATTGGCAACCATAGCATATACAGAGTCATATCCATGGATCCATGTGCTCGAAAGCCCCTTTATTCAACTTAGTAAGGGTAAAGAAGAGGAAATGTTTGAAGTACAAGTGAAACAACCTCAAGACTGGAGGTTTCCTCTCCTGCAATATCTCTCCGATGGTGTCGTGCCTCCAGATAAGTCACTAGCCAGAACATTGAAACACAAGGCTCGTGGTTCCATCATATTGAGAGAGGTGCTGTACAAAAAGTCCTACAGTAAACCTCTCCTGCGTTGTTTGGGGGATGAAGAGTCACAAGTGGTACTCTCCGAATTGCATGATGGTGAGGGATCCGCCCATTGTGGGTTTAGAGCTTTGACAAGAAGAGTTTTACTCTCCGGTTACTATTGGCCATCAATCATGAAAGATGCTAAGGAATTGGTAAGAAGGTGTGACCCATGCCAGAGGTACAACAATGAAATTCATGTACCAGCCATTCCTTTAGAGTCAATTTCTGAGCCCATTCCTTTTGCTCGATGGGGATTGGATTTAGTAAGGCCTCTCCCTGTGGCATCCGGAGGGCGCAAAACTATAATTGTGGCCATAGACTACTTCTCGAAGTGGATAGAAGCAACCCCTCTAGCAGGGACGACATCAAAAGCTGTTATAAATTCATTATATCCAACATATGTTGCAGATTTGGTGTCCCACAGAAAATAACAACAAACAATGGGCCACAGTTTGACAACAGAGAAATGGAGAGCTTATGTGCCTCAAGGGGTATACAGCATTGTTTTTCTTCACCTTTCCACCCACAAGCAAATGGGCAAGTTGAAGTGGCTAATAGAACTATACTGTCCGGTTTAAAGAAGAATTTGGAAGAGGCTGCTGGGAAGTGGCCTAGTTATTTACAAGAGGTCTTGTGGGCCTACCGGACAACACCTGGGGCTGCAACACAAGAATCACCTTTTGCCTTGGTCTATGGGATGGATGCAGTAGCTCCCATAGAAGCAACTCTCCCCTCCTTTCGTGTTCACAACTTCTCCGAACATACTAATGAGGTGGCAATCAAAGGTCAACTTGATTTGATAGAAGAAAGACGGGTTAAAGCTCACCTTAGAGTTGCACACTATCAGGGCTTGATGAGAAGCAGGTTTGCTTCCAAAGTTAAAAGAAGAGATTTCCAACCAGGGGAAAAAGTATTAAGGAAGGTCTTCTTACACACTAAAGAAAAGCTCTTCGGAAAGCTGGCCCCAACTTGGGAGGGTCCGTATATGGTTGTTGAATGAATTAAGCACTTATTGGTTGGAAGACAAAGATGGCAGAGTTCTAACTCATCCTTGGAATATTGAACATCTCCGGATGTACTTGGAATAGCACCTGTGTAAATATTTACTTGTTTAAACATCCATGTAAATATTTGGGGGAATACTCTTTCCTCCCTGGTGGCACGGGGAGGTTTTAATGAGGTGTCCGAGCGGTTGAATAAAATTTGATGCCTTCTTAAAAATTTTCTAAGTGTTTTTAAAGTTTTGTCCCTTTTCATACTATCCGGATTGAAATAACTAAGGGCTATTTAAACTCTAGCCGGAGAACTTAAACACTCTCATTATGAAATAACTAAAGGCTATTTAAACTTTGGCTATCAAAATTAGAACAAACAATGAAAGAAGATGGTAGTTGCACAAAACAGAGATATTCATTGAATAAAATAACTTAAACTTGCCTTGGCCTTCCAAGGACTTTTAAACAATCAAAGTAGAACACAAAAAACTTGTCCGGTCAAATGCCGGACACCATTACAAAAAGAGTGCCTTGGCCTTCCAAGGACTTTAGTCTGGATAAGAAATAAACAAAGTGGATCGTAAGTTAAGGTTGAGCCTTTGAAGATGGCTCACCTTCATCTACCTTCTTACCCTTAGAGTTGTCTTTCCCTTCATCTACCTTCTTGCCTTTGGGATCGTCTTTCTCTTCATCTGGGCTCTCCCCAGTATGTTCTTCATCACCCGAGGAGTCACTAGAGTAGCCATACCTGTCACCTTCGGCCATCGTTTGGTATGGGAGGTCATCCGGCTCAACATAAAGCCATAAGTCCCCTTGGTTCCTCTGTGGAAACTTTTCATGGAAGAGTAGAACCATGTCAGACCTCACCTTTTCAAGCAATAGCTCTTCGCTTTTAATCATCTGGTTGGCATAGGCATTGATCTTGGCTTGGATCGTAGCCTCTTGATCCCTTAACAAAGTGGTTTTCTCCTCGGCAACCTTGGATGCTGCATTCTCTAGAGCAATCTTGTCAGTAGTTAGGTTGGTGATGATTTTATCCTTTGCCTTGGTCTCTTCCTGCGATGCAGTAAGGTCCTTCTCCACACTGGACAGCTTCTCCCGGAGGGCTTTAATGGTTTCCTCTAGAGTGGTGACTTTTGTGGTGCTTTCCTGTTGATTTCTCTTCAACTCCTCGTTTTCTTCCTTTAGCATGTCAGTGTTGGAGGTGGCAGTGCGAAGGTCTCCGGACAGCTTCTCCTTCTCAGACTTAAGGTCTTTGATGATGTCTGCTTGACCCCGAACTTGTCTCTCTAACGTAAGTACCGGCTGCACATTGCTTAGCAAGGAGTGGGCTATGGTATCCTTTTCACTAGAGACAATAAAAGTGTTACCATTGAAGTTGACCGTGTTGGAGCTTCTCGGAGGAATGTAAGGCCCTGCGAAGTCGTCTCTGGGGAGGTTGAGGAAGTATTCACCAAGCTCACCAAGACCGGTGATGTCGACTCCATCAATGTTGAGATCTCCTCCTTCAACCTCATCGGTATGAAAGTCCCTTGGGATCTCTTCGGCATGCGTTGGGTCAGAAGGGTTAGCCTGGAAAGAAGGCTCCGGATCCCGGAGAGCAAGCTCATCTCCCTTAGAAGTCTTTTTCTTCTTGGCTACCCGGTCTGCGCCTTCGCTCCCCTGTTTGTGATTCCTCTTGGAAGCCCTTGGAGGTTTTGGGAGGTCTGCTTCCTGCCTTTCGGTCTCTTGCTCCACCACTTGCAAGAGATCAGCATCGATTTGGCTCTGGACCGGCCCCTCCGGGACTGTTGGAGCATCCTTCTCAGCATCAGCAGGGTTGGCATCACCCACCACCCTTTTTCCCTTCTTCTTCTCGCCCTTCATTTTGCTTGGGGCTTTGGCCCGGCCTGCCAGGACGAGTGTCCCATCTGGTTCATGGGTCCTCTTGAGCACAACATCTGGAGAAGGTTGGGTGGTGAGCTCCTCCCAGGTCAAGTCTCTCCGACCTGTGGTGTTCCACAGGTGAGACCTTGCCAAATTTCCACTAGTGAAAGCATCGTGGAATCGATTCCCCCAGTTCTTAGCAGCCCAGGCATTAATTTTGCCACAAGTGACCTGGCCGACTTTCAAGTGGTCACTAAACTCCTTGGGCAGTTCTGCTAAGACAAGAGTAAGACAAATTAGTATAAACTAAGTCAAAAAAGAAAAGACAAGAGAGACAAAAATATAAATGCAAGATGCTTACGGTCACTCCTCCACCTGCTTCTCAGGAGGCTTGGGTTCTCTCCGGCTTTTATCTTCTTGCCATTCTCCCAAGCACCGCTAACGAACAGGACCTGGGTCCTCCAGTTCCTCTCTGCCTCCAGCAAATCATCCATCGCCTTGAAGTTATCCCCCATGTTAAAGTGGTAGAAGGGGATGTGGTGGTTTCTACACAGGCTAGCCACTGCAGCGAACTCCTCCATGGGCAGAGGGATCCCGGACAGCCTTGATGCCATGATGCATGACATAAGGGTATACCAAGCGTTGGGGCTCAGCTCGCTCGGATAGAGTTTGATCAGATGGAAATATCTGACAATCTCTGGGTCTAGTGGGAGCCTGAGCCCCCAGTTGAACAGCTCCGTGAACATAACCACCTCACTTAACTTGCAATCCATGGGGGTCTCCGGATGAATAGGGATTATGATCTTTACATTTTCTGGAATACCCCATTTTGAACGCATCCTGCCCAACTCAGCAGTGTGGATGAATGCATAGTTGATTTTCTGTAGGGAGAGAAGATAGTTGACGCTGACCTTGTGAAAACAAGGCCCTACTTTTCCTTCCAGGCTCTCCGGCAGATCCGGATGCCTCAAATACAACTTTTCTTTGCCCTTGTCCTTCTTGGCAACTATCTCTTTGCTAGTCTGACCGGAGGGCTCAGACTCGAACGGGGCCTCTTTAACAGAGTCCTCCATCACTTCTTCCATGATTGTTGAAGGGATTTCAGCAGCTGTAGTGGAGGGAGGATTCAAACGAGATTCAGCCTTATCTCCGGACTGATGGGCCTCAGTGCCTCTTTGATTTCTGCTCTCCGGTAGGATGCTTGGAGCAGACGTTTCTGGTTGAAGGTTTGGATTGGACCCCTCCGGTCCGGACAGCCTGTCCTTAGGAGCTTTTATTGGCACCTCTGATCCGCTGCTGCTATCATTTGCCCCCGATTTTAAGGGAGTGTTTTTAGCCCCATGGCCTTTAACCAGCCGGCTTGTCCTCCTAACAACCAGCTTCTCAGGAGAGTGCTCTGTGTCTGATCCCATTGCAAGAAAGGGAGAAGGTTTTCTAAAACTAGT
This sequence comes from Limnanthes douglasii subsp. nivea, assembly GCA_036936605.1. NCBI lineage: Eukaryota > Viridiplantae > Streptophyta > Magnoliopsida > Brassicales > Limnanthaceae > Limnanthes > Limnanthes douglasii. The sequence continues at coordinate 133,283,456 of JAUPFV010000004.1, forward strand.
GGCTGTGACTCCTGGCTCGACAGTAGGCACTGATTCATGAACTGAGGAACCAGAGATTATGGGGGAGACGGTGGATTGAAATAGTTTTTTGGGCTTAGTACCTTTGGAAGAGGACGAGCCTCGATCTGACTCAGATGCGGATGAGATAGGTCTGTCAACAGGCGAGGCAGGTAACCCTGCAGCAATCCGTCTTTCTCTTTCGACTTTTTGAGCCTTCTCTAACTCAGAAAGGTTGAGCCACCCGCCTTTGACAAGAGCGTTCCTCGCTGCAAACATAAACCGTTGAACTAAGTTTTTTGCTTTAGAGAGAGAAAGCTTTGAGAGTTTTTACAGAGGTAAGTTTGAAGAAGATGGTAAAACAGTAGAAATGAATCTATATTTATAGTAAATCTGAAAAAGCAGTTGATTCCTAGGAGAATTCGAAAAGTTTGGCAATGATTAAAAAGACGGCGCTGATGTCACCACCTGTAATTAAAAAGGTTTCTTTTCGAAGAAGGTGGGTTCGAAATTCAAGGTGAAAAAACGGCTGAAGCAACCAATCAGAGAGTAACACGTGTTCCACGAACTCTGGCAAAAACCGTTTTGAATTCGTGAAGCTTTATCTGTCCGGATAAATCCATAGACCTGTCCGGATTAGGACTACCCCTGACGTCGGACTGTTTTCAGGTCTTTGGCAAGAATATTTGCACAAACACCTAAAAAAGGGGCTCCTCATGAGTCCGAATTCTGCACTCTCCCTGGACAAGGACAGATCAGTCCAAGGCCTCCGGACCGGACATATTACATGGACCAGACAGATCACTTTGAACACTATGACCATAGGACTGTTCGAACTATGACAAAAGTACTAAAAAACCTAAACACTTCTTGACTAAGCTACTTGCTCTCCTACTTAGAGCTCATGGGTCTTTGAACATGACCCGGGTCTATTAAACATGACCCGAAAGCCCATAAGGGCCCAAACATGAGGGTATAAATACCCAACCACCTGCATTAAGTGTGGGTAATGAGAATTAACTGCTACCAAGCTGCTTAATTATCTCTCTACTCTCTACTCTAAACACATAACACCCACACACTACCTTAAAACACCAACTGAAATTACTAGCCTACCTCAGGCGATTATTATCCTCACCAGGTTTTACCGTTTTTTAAATAAATTGTAAGTTGTCACTTTAGTCTTCAACTTTGAAGGAATATGAACAAGATGAGCATAATGCTTTAACTTTAGAGCTTGAATGTGAATCAGTTGCATTAATAATTTTTAAAACGATGTTTGTTTTTCTTTTTGAGAAACTTAATTTTTTTTTCATTTTCTTTTCAAAATACGGAATAATAACTTAATACTTATCGTAAATATTTTTGTTAGATTTGTATAAATAAATTCTAAAATATGAAGTTAATATGTTTAGCTTATCTAATTCGAAAACTGTAACAACTAATTTTTTGAGATTAAAAATTCTTGCTCACAATATTATACTCTAATTCAATGTATATAAAACAAGTCATAATATTATTCTATCTTTATTACCATTTATTTTTTAACAAATTTTCATTATTAAAATAACTATTTATAATAGATCAAACTCTAAATTTAAATATAGAAAATTTCAAAACTAACAAAATTATCACCGGACAATACCTAATTCAAATTATTTTAAGTTTCAAAACATATTTTTTATAATAACTTATACGTTTGGTTTAATTTCTTTTTTAAATCTAAGATAAATGTAATTTAGTTTCTGATAATGGATTTAAGTAGATGGGTAGTTTAAATGAAAAAAATAAACTATAATTATTTTGATATTATGATTAAAAAATAATAAGTATAAAATAATTATCAATATCCAATATCAAATTAATAAATATTATTTGTTTATTGCCATATAATACCTAATATTAAGTTGTTTATTACCATATAATACCTAATATTAAGTTGTTTATTACCATATAATATTTAATGTTAAGTTATTTATTACCGTATAGATATTCAAAATTTAAAAAATTTCACATTATTTTACATATAATTTATTTGTAAAAAATAAATTTTTATTCGTGAATAACATTATGCTCATCATTTGAGAAAATATGAATATTTACTTGCGAAAACATTTTAATTACACTTTTGAAAAAAAATAAATTGTACTTATAAAAAACATGTTCATCACTTGAGAGAATATGAGTATTTCATTTGCGAAAACTAGAAAACTAAAAAAATTTATTTTTCTTGATTATTCATCAACCATTGATCATCTCTAATGAAAGAAGGAGAGTGTTCCACACTATATCATCGATCCAATGATTATGAAAACCAGTTTCCAGCGCTGCAAAATCTGCAATCTGATCTGCCAAAGATCAGAAATAACCCAACTTTCAAATTTGTTACAAGTAAGACAAGAGAGTCAATTATCAAGAAGCCTTATGTTGATCTGTTCAAAACCAACTCTGAGAAAATCAGTCACAAGAATATATCGGTTTCCTATAATAAAGATCAACTAGAAATAAAGTTTGAGGCTGGTGATATTGGGAGGTTAAAAGCTAACTCTAATATACCTTAGTTGGGAAGTTTGCCAATGGTAAACCTAATTTTAAATCTGTTAAGGATTTCTTGGAGAACTTCAAATTCAAAGGTGAATACAACGTCACCAGTTGGGATTTTAGGCATATCTTTATAGAACTTGATTTGATTGAGGATCTAAAGAAGATATGGAGAAAGAATGTTTGGCAAATCGGGGAAAAAACAACGAGGTTACTTAAATGGTGTCCTTATTTTAATCCAAATCTTGAAAAACCTTATAATCCTGTTTACATTAACCTACCAGACCTCCCTGAATTTATGTATAACGAAAACACTATCCTAGAAATTGCAAAGACCATTGGGTCTTATTTAAATATTTGGGTACCAGCTAAGAATCGTGCAAGATTCAACTTTTGCAGAATTTGGGTTGTAATGGACGTATCCAAGCCCATGCCTTAGAGATTGTGGATCTCTTTTGGTTCTCATAGTTTTTGGCAGGATTTAGTATATGATAAATACCTAGAATACTGCAATTCTTGCTCTCACCTGGGCCACTCTGATAAAATGTTCAAGAAGATCAATCAAGTGAACTTTGATGAACAGTTAGATGTCTTCAAATCCAAGCCCTTGGAATCTCTGTTGTCTCCTGATCATTTACATATATATGTTCAAAGACTAAAATCAGTTATGGTTAATAATGTGAAAGACTGTGATAGTGGTGGTGAGTCACAATAAAAATCAGATATAGATAAGAGTTATGAATCTACAGATCAATTGCAATTACCTTTGGGAGTTGAAAAAACTGAAGTCATTGAAGCGCTTCATATGATTGAACTGGGAACTCTGAATCAAGCATGCAATAGTCTAGTGAATTCTCTGCTTGAAATCTCATCCCCAACAAAGAAGACTACATGTAGTTTGCCTTCCTCCCCTGCAAACAGAAACATGGTTAACAACAAAGACTCCAAGAAAACAAAGCATATGAAGACTAAAAAGATGAAAACTGTGAATTCAAATAGGATTATATCCTCTAAAATTGTGCAGCACAAAGGTGTTGTCAAAATCCTAAAACCATCTAAATTACCATTATAACCCTAAAATGCAATGTACGTGGTATTGGGAACAAAGAAACTCTATCTAGACTAAAATCCCTTAAAAGGTCAAAGAAGTTGGAGTTTATAGCACTTCAAAAACCAATGATAAGTGTCTCTAAGCCTGAATATTGCTAAAAACTAGGGTTCCAAGGTTTTTCTAACAACATTAGCAATAAGTTGTGGATGATGTGGAAAGATGATTATCTGGTTGAAATTATTGCTAATGAGGAACGATTTCTTCACCTAAAAATCAAGCACAGTTCATTTACTAAAGGCTTCAAGGTGACCGTGGTTTATGCTAAGTGCACTAGAAGTATGAGAAGAACTCTTTGGGACAATGTTAGAAATATTGAAGATGTAGATATGAAATAAATTATCCTAGGAGATTTTAACACTATTGCTAGCCCCGATGAACAATTGCACTGCTCTACCAACTGCATTGCTAGTATAAAGGACTTCAACAATTTTATACAAGACTGTAATCTAAGTGATGTTGGGTTTTTCAGGTAATAAGTTCATGTGGACTAATGGTAGGCAATGGAGGAGGTTGGATAAGGTTCTCTACAACAATAAGTGGCTAAACTATTTTGGTGCCACAAATATTACACCTATCTAAAACGCGCTCTGATCATTTGCCTATTATCTATCTCCTCAAACTCTACAAAATTTAAATCATCCTTCGAATTCTTGAATATGTGGGTGCTACATAAGAATTTCTATAAGTTTGATGAAAATTGTTGGGCTGTTGATTCTTATGAGTCTTCTGTTCAGAAATTCTGGTACAAATTAAAGCGTCTAAAGGCTGAAGTGAAAGAGTGAAAAAAGATAGTTTTTGGAAACATATTTGACTCAATAAAACAGATTGAAGAAGAAATCACTTGCATGGAGGCTAATTTTCAGAATTCTAATTTCTACCAAGATAAGTTACTTCTTGATAAGGCTAAGGAAAAACATCTCTAGCTGCTAGAAAAAGAAGAGGAGTAGTGGGAGCAGAAGACTCACTCTACTTGGATTAACGAAAACGAGAGAACTACTGCTTTCTTTCACAATTTTATGAAAAAAAGAAATAAAAGAAACAAAATTATCAGAATTTGGAATGAGGATGAGTGGATTGATGATCCTAATACTATTAGGGACTCTGGTATTTGCCATTTCAAAACTCTTCTTTCTGATCTTCCCAATCCCCGGAATCCTAATCTTCTTAAGTACTTTATTCCTAAACTTGTCAATGGGGTGGATAATGAGATGTTGATAGGTCTTCCTACTGAAACTGAAATTTATGCTATCATTAAAGATTTGAACCCTAATTTAAATGCTGGACCAGATGGGTTTAATGGAAAATTCTTTAAGGAATGTTGGCCTATAATTAACGATGATCTATGTGAGGATATTAAAGATATCTTCAAGGATGATCCTATGCCAAAGGGAATCTATGCTATTGTTCTCTTCCTCATTCCTAAAATTCTTCATCCTAAAACATGGAAAGACTTCAGGCCTATTAGTCTGACTACGTTTTTCAATAGGATTGTCTCTAAATTGATCAACAACATAATTTATATTCTTCTGCCTAATCTAATATCTGCTGAACAAGGGCATTGTGAAAGGTAGAAGCAATCATGATAACATCATGATTGCCTAAGAGATTTTATATGATCTTAATGCTAAAACTAGAGAGGGAAACATTCTTCTAAAGGTGGACATGGACAAGGATTTTGACAGACTGGATCATACATTCCTATTGAGTGTTTTGGTTGCTTTTGGGTCATGTTCAGACTTTCGAAGACTTATAGAGAATAATATAAACAAAAGTTACTTTTCTATTATGATTAATGGAGAGCTAAAAGGTTTCTTTAGGTCCAACAAATGGTTAAGACAGGGTGACCCCCTGTCATCCAATCTGTTTATACTGGCTGAAGAGTATCTCCTAAGGGGTTTAAAAAGGCTATCTACTACTTTCACAACGACAAGATATAAAAGTAGAGGGAATTTGAATATACCTTGCTTATGCTTTGCTGATGATATTCTTGTGTTCTGCAATAGATCCTCTGCATCTATTTCTAGTATAAGTGAACCTGTTGAATCACTATGAAGACATTCTTGGTCAGCTGATTAACAAAAAAAAGCCAAAAGTAATTATTTCCAACAAACTCTCAACTTAAGAGACTAGGATACTTGAACTTGCTCTCGGATTTAATCACTGCTTCTTACCATACAAGTACATGGGGACAACAATAAGCAACAACAATAAGGTTAGTAATTTTGAAGATTTAATAGTAAAAATAAGGAACAAAATACATGAATGAGATCAAACAGTACTCTCCTTTGGGGGAAAACTCACCCTAATTCAAACTGTTTTAGTTGCTTATCCTATGTTTACTATTTAAAATTCTACTATTCCTAAAGTTGTGGTCAAAATGATTGAGATCTTTTATAATAAGTTTCTTTGGGGGTCCACAGAAAACAAGGCCACTACCAACATGTGCAAATGGTCTAAAGTTTGTAAACTATTATAAGAAGGTGGATTAAACTTGAGAATAACTGAGGAACTGGTGTAAGTATTTTCATTTAAACTTTGGTCAGGCTTAATTCAGCCAAAACTCTCTTTGGGTAAAATTGACTAAGGATATATACTTCAACAACTCTCCTCCGTTAACTATGCTTAAGCCTTCTAAGTGTTCTAATGTGTGGAAAAGACTTTGGAAAGCTAGAGACGAGACATAAAAGTACATTATGTTGTATACTAGAACTGGAAATATGGATATTTTAATTGATAAATGGTGTACTACCCAACCATTTTTCACCTTTTCTGAAAATGATGACAGATCTATATATGAAAGCACTAAAGTCAAGGATTACTGGGAAAATGGGAAGTGGAATATTCCTAAGTTGGAGAATGTTTTGGACTCAAATAAAATCCAAAATATTCTCATGGTTTACCTTGATGAATCTAATGTTGACTCCTTAAGCTGGTCCCTCATTCAGAATGGCCTATTTAACACAAAGGCTACTTGGAACAAAATTCAAAATAAGGGAAACAAATCAAACTTTTACAGTAAACCATGGAATCACGATACTCCCCGAATTTGATCCTTCCTCTTTTGAAGAGTGCTTAAAAATTGGCTCCCCGTTGATTCAATCCTGCATAAGAGAGAAATTAAATTAGCATAAAAATGTCAGCAATGTGACAATGCTGAAACAATCAAGCATGTTTTTTGTGGACTGTCAGCAAGCTTGGGAAGTATTTTCTTATTTTGCAGCCTACTTGAACATATATATCACCAAAAACATGACCTTTACTCATCTAATAAGGACACGATACTGGTCATCTAATAAAGAAATTCATCTGCATTCTATACTCCCACTTATCATTGCTTGTGTGATCTGGTTTGCTAGGAACAAAAAGAAAAATTAAGACAAGAATTTCAACTCTGAAGCTATGATTAAATACATTTTATACATTCTAACGGGGCTTGACAGAGCCAATCTTCTGAAAATCAAATATTGGGGCAGAGACAGTAAAATTGGTCCCTCTATTGGTAGCCTAAATCACCTCAGCAAGCCCCGAATTCCTATTTCTCTTAACTGAGTTTGTCTTAAATTGGGCCAATTTAAACTCAACACCGATGGTGCTTGTAGTCAATCAGGGGAATGCAGTGGTGGTGGTTTGGTTAGGGATAACATGGGTAACATCTTGTTTGGTTATGGTCGGTTTTATGGTAAAGGTAGCTCTATTATCGCTGAAAGCAGATCTCTGTTCGATGGTCTTCACCTTGTTACTCCAAAGGTATCAATCTGGTTGATATCCAAACAGACTCAAGAATTCTGGCTGAGATGTTTCTATCTGAGAGGTCTCCTTGGTTTCTCAAATCCATTATCAACTGCTGTCGTAAACTCTTCTCTTTAAATACGAAACTAATCCACATGTTTAGAGAACAAAACGAGGCAGCTGATTGGATTGTGAAATCAACTCTCAAAACTAATCAAAGATTGAATTTTAATGACAGACAAGCTTCTAGTAGACCTAGAATTATCACATTTCTTGAAAGATTGGGGACTGAATATATGAGAATAAGCCTCAATTCTCGAAATTTAAAGTCAATAAACCCTAATATTTGAATGCAATCTTACCCGAAATTAAACTTGTATCCCTGCAGCAGTCTTGTTCTTTGAGCAACTGAGTGAGTGAAACAGATGAGTTTGAGAAGCTGGTGGGATAGAAAAAAATTAGAAAAAAAAACGAAAGACCGTACGTTTTCTGTTATTTGAGACTATACCAATTGTATCATAATATTTATTTAGAGAATGATTTATCATTGTATCGCTTTATATTCAACTGTGAAACAAAAAAGTCGAATTGGAGGGAAAAAAAAAAGATAGCGAATAACTTATTAAATAATAAATATAATATAATAGATACTAAAGGATGTACCGATTATTTTGTTTAAATAATAATTCCTTTATCCCAACAACTATTCACAATTAGTTAAGTTGTTTGGTGATTTAAGACACTTTTGAAAATTCTAGTTGTGTAGGTTTGAATTTTTGTTTGGTCTACTCAATATGAATTCTCATCTTTTATTTCTTCCCTTTCTCATGCACATTTTAGCCACCTAAATTTCTCAACTACCGTTTTATCTGAAGAAAAACCCAATGACTATCGATTTTGTTTTTCGACATGTTAAATTATATATAAAAAAATATACGCCCAACCAAATATTATATACATTATTGTTTCATTTTAAAATATATATCTCTAAATTTTGAAATATTCTGGTTTTTTTAACTATTGTTACCCAACTGAGATACATACGGCAAATACATAAACATAAACGTAAGAAGAAAGTTTATGATTCCACCATCAGCATCGGGCCGTCGTAATCCAGTCACGTGCTTTAATTATTCCGGTTCAATATTGACCGTTGTTTTATCTTTTGGTTATACCCACCTACCCTCACAATTCTCATTTTATTGTTCCATCGAAAAGCATAATTTTTTTGAAAGAATTGTCTGGTCTATCAATCACAATATTTGGTTGGTAGAGTCGTGTATTGTTGTTGGGTTGAAATTGATGTGACATTGTGCATGCACTTGCTGTGTTGATTTATCACCGTTCATTTGAAGCGTGACAGAACTGGGTCAGTGTAGAAATGGGAAGACGACGACATGGTGAACAGTAATTGTGCTGTGTGGTTCGTAAATATCTTATGAGAAAAAGATACCCACCTGGGCTTCTTTCTTAAACTATTTTCTTTCTTTTGAATATTCGAATCAGACAACTTGTTCAATTTCGAAACTTTGTGTTTGGTTTGGTGTCCAATTTTGAAACTTTTGTGTTATGTTTGATAGTACAGTTTTGAATGTTTCTGCTCCCTTTTCAGATTTAGATTGACGGTCCAAATCCATCTAAGTTTTGTTGTTTCAAAATAGGATTAAATTTGTGACCCATCGTTTCGGTGTGACAAATTTTTATATATAGGTTTTTTAAAATATTTGTCATATGTTTGTCCTATTATAAATAGAACTTGTCACATGTGTTTATAGACCAATTTAATTAATTAAATAGTTAACTCAATTAACACACGTTTTAGGATTTCTTTCGCTCTATATGATCCTAACTTTTTAACTTTGGTTTGTTTCCCTTTGATACACTCGACACATATACTGAAGTCAGAGTAATTAAGGAGGCCTAATACACCTTCAGCAAATTTTTTGTCCATCCTATCTTTGGATATGTGACCTAACGCTTGTGCCACAGTTTAGAAGATCTTTGAGATTTAGAATATTGTTTGGTGTACAATGTGTATTCATATAAATGTTGTGATTATTAATGGTATTCAACAAATACATATTATCCTCTTTAATTAAACTTCTATTTCCAACAATCATATTATTTAGAAAGAGTGTAAAATAATTGTTTCCCATCAGACAAGAGTAACCTTGCAAGTCTAAAACTGCAAAAGAAATTAACTTCCTCCGAAAAGTGGGAACATACATTACATTCTCTAAAAAAAATACATGTCCAGTGGAAAGTTTTAAGGAAAAATCATAAATAGCTAAAACATCACACGAGCTCCCGTCTGACGTGAAAATGTATCTTTCATCTTCACTTAGCATCTTGCTCTTTGACGTACCCTGTAAAGAAATGCAAACATGAGATGTTGAAGCCGAATCAACCCACCAAGTATTTCTTTTCACAGAAACTATATTACTTTATGAAACAACCATACATGTGGGAATACCTTTTCTTATCATATAAGCCTGACGTTTCTCAAAATCCTTCTTCGATTGTCATTTCTCTTTGTAGAAAAAGCATCGACCTACAGTAGATTCCTCAGTCTTCTTTATTGGACGTTGACCTGGTCCTTTTCCATCTGCCTTCCATTTCGATCCTGCCTTATTTGCAGATGTAATAACATTAGCCTCAAGCGTTGTGCCTTTAAGTCTTTCCTCCTCCTGTGCAGCGTGAGAAATCAACTCATTGGTATTCCACTTTTCTCGCATGCAGTTATAGGTGGACTGGAAATTCTTAAACCGGGTTGGCAGCGAATGAAATGTGAATCCAACTATGCATTTCTCAGGTAAGTCTAAATCGATTGCCTTTAACTTTTGGCCAATTTTTTATATTCCCAGAATGTGCTCCTGAATTTTACCTTTGCCATTATACTTTTTGGTAGCTATCTCGATGAGCAAACGTTGCATCTCTACCTTCTTATTTTTGGCAAAAGCTTTCTTTATCTCCGTGAGAAAGACCGAGGTAGTGTAACATCTTTAGAGACAACCCGAAACAATGCTACTGGTATCCCCTGTAATAAGAGCGTCATGCATAACTTATTTGACCTCTCTCGCCTTTCATCAGCCTTAGTTTCATACGGTGTACTTTCCGGACTAAGGGGGGATGGTTTGGGAGTTGACAATGCATCATCATAATCATGTACAGATAAAAACAACAACATATCTTCCTTCCACAATTGGAAGTCCAAACAATCCAACATGGGTGGACGGTTCCCAAATAAATTGTAACTGTGGATACTATAATAAGAACAAACAACACAAAACACATTTAGCATCTTGACATATAACTAAAAACATATGCATGAACATGAAAAATACATGTAAAACATAAAATTCATTGATAATAGATACCGGAGGGCAAATCATACTAACATGCAATTTTATGAGTTTGAGAAAAAATAGCATGATCAGTATTTTAATTTTCTAAGTACCAATGAGACCTTCAGGAGGGCCGATGTCATTTACTTAAAATTAAAATCAACACAAGGACCATTTTGAGTAATTTTCTCCCGTTCATGAACGTGAACCTTCCGGAGGGCCGGTAGTATATGAATTTAAATTAATCCTCAAACCTTTCGAAGCCTAGGATCCATAAGAAAATTAATTTTAACCTTCCGTAGGGCCGATTAAATTAATTTCTTTGTTTCACCTACCGATCTACGAAACCTTATTCATGCATCGTCATTTAATCATTCACGTAGGTCCTGGGAAGTGTCCACTATGATTCTGCTGCACCTAGCCTGCTGTGATACAAAAGTTTTTGCAGTAGTGATCCTTTTTGCGAATCCTCGTAGGCTACGTTGGTCATCACAACCTCTGCAATTCTCTGGCCATGATGAGCACCGTTTGACAGATTTCGTTCAGTGTTAACATCAGGGGTTAAGCCGTCGATGAGCCACTGTCCCAATAGTTCTGATTTTATTCGTTATATTAGAGTTGAGTTGATGCTAATTTCGGGAGAAAAAATTCCAAACATCAATAAACCCTAATTTAACTAAAACAAATCCCCAAACTATCAAAATTGCAATTTACTCATAATAAAACATGATTTTCAATATGAATAAATCACATAACATGATTTTCATACAATTCCTAAATCCATGCCCCAACCAGTTCAATCCACATATAATCCCAATGACATGGATTCTTTACGATAAAGAAAAACATGCATCTTTATCTATCAATACATAATTCGATTATTCTACCGAATCCAAAAAAGGTTAACTTGGCTCTGATACCAAATGTTATATATTATTCGAAATCGCATCAAATAATATATAACAAATCGCGGAAAAATATTAAATCCTTTTGTAGATTCACCTAATGAATAAACCAAAAACCAAGAACACTTACAGGTTTGCCTGCTCCTCTCCATCTAGTATTCTCTTTTGTTCCTTTGCGTTATTCAGCGATTCCGTTTATGAAATTGAGAAACCTGTATAATCAAATTAGTGAAGAAAGGAAAGGTTTCTAGACACTGAAGGAAGCAGGCATATTTCTGATTAGGGTTTAGGATGAAGTTCCTAAACCTAGCCCTTTATTTATAGACATTACAATGTGAAGCCCAACATTGTAAAGCCCATTATTTATTATTTCCTTGTGTCTGAGACCATAACCGGATAAATTGATAATTCAATTTATATCCCTAATTTATTAATTTAGGCTTAAGTGTTGAGATTTGGGCCCTCTTCATCAAAGTGCCCGAATTCAACCCGGTAACCACACTTGAGCCTATAACACATTTTTATCCATAGGTCCAATTTAATTAATTAAATAATTAACTCAATTACTTTTAATTTGGACTTCCTTAATACAATAGCCGAATATGTTTATTTAACATGTCGGTCCAAATTATTTTCAGTCCATAAATATATTAAATAAATATATTCTAACACAACTTTCTTTAATTCTAGCCATCGCGAGATTGTTTTTAGATTACTGAAAAATCCTTCCCGTTCCCTCTTCCTCTTTCCAAGTCCATACAAGAAGTTCTTGAAGACGTACCCTTTCTAGCAAAGGGTTACCTAGTTCGTACTTTCTCCTCAACTTTTTGATTTGCTTCGACCACCCGCCTTTACTTAAAGTATTTTTATTTATTTTTCTTATTTAAAATTTGACACTAAAAGACATATATTGTGACAGAGAAGATGAGGAGAGAGAAATTTAGAGAGAGAAAGCTCAAGAACGCCGAAATTTACAGGGTTTGATTGCTCGATCAACTCTGATTATCTCCGCCATGAAGATTGTTAAAAATGCAATATTTGAAGAGAATGATTTCCCAAAACTTTCAACAACAACCAAAATTCAAAAGATGAATCAGTCTTATGCTGAAGCTGTAACCAAGAAATCTTCATCAAAACCAGAAATAAAGCCTGAATCTATCTCTTTCAAAGAAAATCATATTTGTTTTTAGTTCCCTCAGAAGATTAAGGACTGGCTCGACGAAAAACTCTAAGATTACGCTAATCGGAAAATTTAGGAATGGTATTCCCAAGAAAAATACTCTGTTATCATTCCAGGAAAAATTCAAATTCAAAGGACAATATAACTTAGAGATTTATGATTCAAGACATATCTTTCTTGAATTCAGTTTCAAGGAAGATATTTGCAAGATCTGGTAAAAAAATATCTGGATTTTCGGGGATCATGAGATGAGGATTTTGAGATGGTCTCCAGATTTCAGTGTGAAGAAGGAGAGTCCTCTGTCTCTGGTTTGGGCTAAGTTCGACAGGCTCCCAGAATATCTATATAATACTAAAATTATAAATGAGATGACTTCTTCGATTGGTGTTGTCTACAAACTGGATATCCCAGAAAAAAACAGAGTTCAAAAGAATCGTTGTACTGCTTTAATTGAAATTGATGTGAATCGAAAGCTCCATCAAAGAATCTGGATGGGTTTCGACGAAAATGGAGGTTGTTGGGTTTATGTATTATACAAAAATTTGCCGTCCTATTGTAATTATTGTAATCACAAAGGTCATAAGAAATCAGAATGTAAAAAGAGGAATATGCAGGCTAAAATAGAGGAGGACCAATCAAATATAAAAGATCAAAGCAACAACAAGAGTGTAATGCAAATTTACGTTCCTAAAATCAGTTCGATAATCACAAAGACTTAGAAAGATCAGGAAAACGAACAGAAGGAAGCCAATGAAGAATTCCCGCATCTTGAAGAAAGGGAGGTTATAGAAGCTATCAAGACTCTTGATCATGGATTCTCTCAGAGTGGGTATCCTGAATTCGATATTCCTAAAGAAGTGGATGTTTTGCTCACAAGCAATACTAATTGTAGTACTCATGAGGATCAGATCATGAATCTTGGGTATCCTGTATTCAAATAAATTTTGATAAAAAACTCAAAGAAAACAAGAACATCAAGAAGCCAAACCAAAAGATTATCAAGTCCTTATGTTACAAGGACAAATCTAAAAAATCTTATTACGATAATGATAAGTCTGATTAGTTGGAACCTACGTGGTATCAATAATAATCCTACCATTCTGAGGTTAAAGGACATGATAAACACTAACAAAATTCAAATTCTTGCGATACAGGAGCCTTTGGTGAAAGTTGAGAAGATAAATGAGATAGCTACTAAGCTGGGGTTCAGTAACTACGTTGTGAATCAGTCTAACAAAGTATGGTGTTTTTAGAAAGAGGAGATCAAGATTTATTTACTGATCAATCATGATCAGTGTTTACATCTGGATGTGTTTAATCCGGATACTGTAATTAAGTTCAATCTGTCGATAATCTACGCCAAGTGTAATTGAAGTGAGAGAAGAAATCTTTGGAGTTTGCTTAATTCCATTTCTGTTGGTGAGGTTTATTTTTGTCTGAGGGTAAGTTTGTAATTTTTGTTTAGAGTTTTGTGGAAGTTTGTAAGTAGTTAATGTTTTAGTAGAGAGTAGAGGGAGAATTAAGCAGCCTGGTTATATTTAATTTTCATTACCCTCATTTAATGTTGGTGGTTGGGTATTTATACCCTCACATTTGGGCCTTATGGGCTTTCGGGTCATGCTTAATGGACCCAAGTCAAGTTTAAGGACCCATGAGCTCTTAGTAGGAGAGCTGGCAGCTTAGTCATGGAATGATTAGGTTTTTAAGTACTTTAGTCCTCGTTCGAACAGTCCAATGGATGAGGTATTCGAACTGCCCTGTCCGGTTAGATGGTCTTTGTCCGAACTGTCCCTGTCCGAAGAGGTAACAGAATCCGGACTCATCAGTAGCCCCTTTTTTAGGTGTTTGTTCAAATAACATTTGTCAAAACCTGAAAAACAGTCTGTTGTCAGTGGCAGTTTTATCCGGACAGGTCTTGCGAATTATGTTATGGTTTTATCCGGACTGAAAAAGCTCTTTGAATCTAAACGGTTTTTTGCCAAAGTTCGTGGGACACGTGTCACTCTTTGGTTTGTTTCTTTAGCCGTTTTTTGACCTTGAATTTCGTACCCACCTTCTCTGAAAAGCAACCTCTTCATTAATGAGGGTGACATCAGCGCCATCTCTTAATCATTACTAATCTTTTCGAATTCTCCTAGGAATAAAGACTTCTTTTTGAGGTTTACTATAAATTAAGATACTTTTCCACTCTTTTACTATCACTTCCATTTTCACTTCGCTAATTTTCAGAGGTCTCTCTCTCAAACACAAATTCTTTACTTAGGTTGTTTATGTTCACGGCTAGGAACGCTCTGATCAAAGGCGGGTGGCTCAATCTTTCTGAATTAGAAAAAGCACAAAAAGTCGAAAGAGAAAGGCGCATTGCAGCAGGCTTACACATTTCCCCCATCGACAAACCAACAATCTCAGCTACAGAGTCTGACCAGGGTTCTTCCTCCACAAAGGGTGTCAAACCGAAGAGATTGTTTCAATCTAGTCTTTCCCCTATCATCTCAGGTTCTTCGGTTAAAGAGTCAGAACCCACAGTCGATCCAGGTTTAACAGTTACCAGTTTTAAAAAACCTTCCCCGTTCTTAACCATGGGGTCAGATGCTGATACTTCTCCTAACAAACTAGTTGATCGAAGAAAAGGCCGGCTTGTTAAAAGGCAGGCTTCTAAAGGCACCCCGTTCGAAATCGGGCACCAAGGACAGCAGTGCAGGGTCAGAAACACCCATAAAAGTACCCAAAGACAGGCTGTCCGGTCCAGAGGCTACTGGTTCGAGCCCCCGAAGAGAGACATCCACATCAGAGCCCCAACCGGAGGCTAGAATTCAGGAGAGTGCTGAAGCTCATTAGTCCGGAAGTCAGGCTGAACCAACTCCAAACCTCCCCCTCACAACAACAACTGAAAACCCTTCCTCAATCATGGAGGAAGTAATGGAGGACTCTATCGAAGAGGCTTCATTCGAGTCCGAACCTTTCGGACAGACTAGTGGTGCTGTTGCTGCCCAAAAGGATAAAGGCAAGGAGAAGCTATGCTTAAGGCATCCAGACCTGTCGTGGTGTCTTGAAGGAACAGTGGGACTTTGTTTCCACAAGGTCAATGTTAAATATCTCCTTGCTTTGCAAAAGATCAATTACGCTTTCATCCATACAGCTGAGTTGGACCGGATGCGTACGAAGTGGGGGATTCCGGAGAATGTGAAGATAATAATCCCCATAGACCCCGAAACCCCAATTGATTGCAAACTCAGTGAAATAGTCATCTTCACTGAGCTCTTTAACTGGGGTTTAAGGTTCCCATTGGATCCGGAAATAGTTAGGGTATTTCCATCTTATCAAGATCTGTCCCAGTCAACTAAGCCCCAACGCCTGGTACACACTTATGGCCTGCATCATGGCCTCCAGGCTCTCCAGGATTCCTCTACCAATGGAGGAATTCGCTGCTGTGGCCAATCTCTGCAGGAACCACCACATTCCCTTCTATCACTTCAACATGGGTGATAACTACAAAGCAGTGGATGATCTGCTTGAGTCGGAGAAACTGGAGGACTCAATTCCTGTTCGTAAGTGGTGCTTGGGAGAACGGGAGGAAAATCAAAACCGGAGTCAATCCAAGTCTCCTCACCAGCAGATGGAGGAGTAATCGTAAGGCTCCTACTTTATATCCTTATTTCTTCTTTTATCGAATTTGCTTAAACTAATTGGTCTTGTCTTTTTATTTAGCAGAACTGCCAAAACACTTCAATGACTACCGAAAGTTCGGGCAGACCACTTGTACCAAGATCAACACTTGGGCTACTGAAAAGTGGGGAAACCGGTTTCACGATGCTTTCACGGGAGGCAACTTAGCAAGGTCTCACCTATGGAACACTACTGGCCGGAGGGACTTGACCTGGGAAGAACTCACTACTCCACCCCCTCCGGATGTAGTCCTGGAGAGAACACACGGATCGGATGGGTCACTTTACTTGCCAAGCCGGGCCAAGGCCCCGAGTAAGATGAAAGGCAAGAAGAAGAAGGGCAAAAAGGTGGTAGGTGAAGCTAACTCTGCCCAGGTGGAGGAGGCTGTTCCAACAAATCCCGAGGAGCCAGCCCCAAGCCAGATCGATGCTGCTCTCTTAGAAGTGGTAGAGCAGGAGAGTGTTAAGGAAGATGCTCGATCCCCAAAGCCCCCAAGGGCTTCCAAGAGAGACCGAAAACGGGGAGCAGAAAGCAAGGACAAGGAGGCTAAGAAGAAAAAGACCTCTAGGGGTGATAAACTTTCTCTTCGGCCTCCGAAGCCTCTCCCCCCTGTAGACCGTACTGATCCAACGCAAGAAGGGGAGATCCCTGGTGATTTTCAAACACCGTCACTTTTAATGGTAAGACTTTTACTGTTTCAAGTGAAAGGGACATTATAGCTCACTCTATATTAAGTAGTGTTCAGCGAGTGCTTGTGTTGGAGAAGCAAGTTTGTAGTCAGGCATATACTATCAAAGATCTCAAGTCTGACAAAGAGAGACTGTCCAATGATCTTCTTACTGTCACTCAACATGCTGACATTCTAAAGGGAGAAAACGAGGAGCTGAAGAAGAGCCAAGAGGGGTGGACCACAAAGGTTGCCACTCTAGAAGATACTATCAAAGAGCTCCGGGAGAAGCTGTCCGGATTGGAGAAAGATCTCACCTCTTCAAAAGAGGAGGCAAAAGCCAAGGACCAAGTCATCCACAACTTGACGAATGACAAGATTGCGCTTGAGAACATAGTGTCCAAGGCTGCAGAGGAGAAAGCTGATCTGCTAAAGGAGCAGGAGGCCAAAATTCAGGCCAAGATCGATGCTTATGCCAACAACGTAATAGATACTTAAGAGCAAATGTATGCCAAGGTGAAGTCGGATATGGTCCTGCTCTTTCATGAGAAGTTCCCGAAGAGAAACCTGGGAGATTTGTGGCTTCATGTAGAGTACGAAGACCTTCCCTTCCACACCATGGCTGATGGAGACTTGCATGATTATTCCAGTGCTTCCTCCTTTGACGAAGAAGAAAATACCGGGGAAGGCCCTCACGAAGAGAAAGACGATCCCAAGGAGAAGAAGAAGACAAGTGAGGCTGAGCCATCTTCAAAGGCTCAGTCTTAAATTATGAATTATCTTTTCACTTTTAATGTTACCTAAACTAAAGTCCTTGGAAGGCCAAGGCATTTTATGTTATTGTGTCTGGTATCTGACCGGATAGATCCTTTGTTTTGTTTGACAATTTAAAAGTCCTTGGAAGGCCAAGGCACTTAAGTTATTTCAATGAATATCTTTGTTTTGCACAATTCTCACATTCTTTCATAGTTTGTTTCAATTTTGGTGGCTAGTGTTTAAATAACCCTTAGTTATTTCATAAACAGTCTAAAGCGAGAGCGTTTAAATTCTCAGATGACAAATGTTTAAGTGGTCATCATTCTTTTACTTCAATCCGGATGGTGTGACAAAAAACAAAGTAAGAACACTTCGATTTTTTTAAGAAGGCATCAAATTTTATTAAAAAGCCCGGACACCTCATTAAAACCTCCCCGTGCCACCAGGGTAGGAAAGCGTATGCCCCCAAATATTTACATGGATTTTTAAACAAGTAAATATTTACACAGCTTTTATTCCAAGTACATTCGGAGATGCTCAATATTCCAAGGGTGATTTAAAACCCTTCCATTCTTGTCTTCGAGCCAATATGTTCCAGGTTTAAGCCTTTCAATGACCATATAAGGTCCTTCCCAAGTTGGGGCCAGTTTGCCGAGCAACTTCTCTTTAGTGTGTAAGAAGACTTTCCTCAATACCTTGTCCCCCGGTTGGAAATCTCTTCTTTTAACTCTAGAAGCAAACCTGCTTCTCAACAAACCTTGATAGTGTGCAGCTCTAAGGTGAGCCTTAACTCGTCTTTCCTCTATTAGGTCAAGCTGGCCTCTGACTGCTACTTCGTTTGCGTGTTCGGAGAAGTTGTGAACCCGAAATGAAGGGAGAGTTGCTTCTATGGGGGGCTATTGCATCCATCCCATATACCAAGGCAAAAGGTGACTCTTGTGTTGCAGCCCCAGGTGTACGGTAGGCCCACAAAACCTCTTGTAAAAAGCTAGGCCACTTCCCAGCAGCCCCTTCCAAATTTTTCTTTAAACCGGACAGTATAGTTCTGTTAGCCACTTCAACCCGACCATTCGCTTGTGGGTAGAAAGGTGAAGAGAAACAATGTTGTATACCCCTTGAGGCACAGAAACTCTCCATTTCCTTGTTGTCGAACTATGGCCTATTGTATGTTGTTATCTTTTGTGGAACACCAAATCTGCAACAGATGTTGGATAAAATGAATTTTATGACAGCTTTTGATGTTGTTCCTGCCATAGGGGCTGCTTCAATCCACTTCGAAAAGTAATCTATAGCAACAATTATAGTTCTGCGTCCTCCGGACACCATAGGAAGAGGTCCCACCAAATCCAACCCCCATCGAGCAAAAGGTATAGGCTCAGAAATTGACTCTAAAGGGATGGCTGGGACATGAATTTCATTGCTATATCTCTGCCATGGATCACACTTTCTCACCAGCTCCTTAGCATCCTGCATTATAGAGGGCCAGTAATAGCCAGCCAGTAAAACTCTCCGTGTTAGAGCCCTGAATCCACAGTGAGCTGATCCCTCACCATCATGCAATTCAGAGAGGACTACTTGAGACTCATCATCTCCCAAACATCACAAAAGAGGTTTACTGTAAGACTTTTTATACAAAACGTCTCTTAGTATGATAAAATCACGAGCCTTATGCTTCATTTTTCTTGCTAGCGATTTATCCGGAGGTAAGATGCCTTCGGAGAGGTACTGCAGGAGAGGAAATCTCCAATCTCGAGGTTGTTTCATCTGTACCTCAAAAATCTCTTCCTCTTTACCCACATTAAGTTGAATGGAAGGGCTTTCCAGCACATGGATCCAAGGATATGACTCAGTGTATGCTATGGTTGCCAGTGAATCTGCTAATTCATTCTCTACCCGGGGTATATGTTCATAAACAATGCTTTTGAACTTAAGAGCCTCATTTTTAAGAAGAAGCAAATACTTCACTAGTTGCTCCTTTTTGGCCTCAGATTGACCTTGTGCGTGGTGGATAAGAAGCTGGGAATCACTCATCAGCTTGACCCTTTTGGCCCCACAAATATAAGCTAACTTTAAACCAGCTATAGCTGCTTCGTATTCAGACTCATTGTTGGAAGCCCTGAAAGCAAAACATATAGCGTGGTACATTTTGTCACTATATGGAGAAGTCAAGCATACCCCTGCACCACATCCCATAGTACTGGATCCACCATCCGTCCGGACGACCCAGACCTTTTTGTCTTTCATATCAGTGGTCTGCTCTGAATCCCTATCAGGGTGGAACTCAACTAAAAAATCAGCCACAACTTGGGCTTTGACTGCTATTTGAGGAGCAAAATAAATATCGAAATCCCCCAATTCTACTGACCACTTAGTCATTCTGCTTGAAGTGTCTGCCTTTTGGAGAACATTCTTCAAGGGAAAAGATGTCCGGAAGATAATAGGATGAGCCTGAAAATAAGGCCTCATCTTTCTTGCAGCAATTACCAAGGCTAACGCTAACTTTTCAAGTTTCAAATAACGCTTTTCTGCATCTATCAAGCTCTTGCTGATGTAGTACACCGGGTGGGGGTAGTTATCCACCTCTCTTACCAATACAACACTGATGGCACAACTTGAAACTGCCAAGTATATGAAGAGTGTTTCTTTATCAATAGGTTTAAACAAAGTCTTGGGGGAGGATAGATGTTTCTTAATTTCATTGAAGGCCTCATCGCACTGTGAAGTCCAGTCAAATCCCTTTGCACCCTTTAAAGTTTGAAAAAATGGGGCACATCTGTACGAAGACCTTGATATGAATCGATTTAAAGCAGCCAACCTCCCGGTCAACCGTTGTACTTCTTTAACATTCTGAGGAGGCTCTATTTGGAACAAAGCATTAAGCTGGTCCGGATCGGGCTGTATCCCTTGCTCACTTATTATGTAACTCAGGAACTTCCCGGACTGCACTCCGAACACATATTTTTCTGGATTTAGCTTTAAATTCACTTTTATTAAGCTAGAAAAAGCTTCTTGGAGGTCTGCTAAGTGTAGTTGTTCATCCATACTTTTCACCATCATGTCATCAATGTATACTTTCATATTTCTTCCAATTTGATCAGCAAAGGCTTTGTTCACAGATCTCTGATAAGTAGCCCCAGCATTTTTCAATCCGAATGACATCACCTTGTAACAATGAAGACCCTTGTCAGTGACAAATGTGGTATGCTCCTGATCCTTCGAATCAACTTGAATCTGATTGTACCCGGAGAAAGCGTCCATGAAGGAGAGTAGATTATTCCTAGAAGTAGAATCTACGAGCTGATCAATCCAGGGGACTGGATATAAATCTTTTGGGCAAGCCCTATTGAGATCTGTGAAGTCAATGCACATACGCCACTTGCCATTTTTCTTTTTCACCAAGACCGGATTGGCAGTCCACAACGGATATTGAGACTCCTTTATTTGCCCCATCTTTGTGAGCCTGTCAACTTCTTGAACAATAACATCAGCCTTTTCCTTGGAAAAGCCCTTCTCTTTTATACCACGGGTGCTATGTCTCTCCGGATGGATAGGTGATGTGATATAATATCTGTTGGAACCCCTGTAACATCAGCGTTACACCAGGAAAAAGCATGCTGATGGTCTTTCAGAAACTTTAACATCTTAATCTTCAGTTCGGACGACATCTTGGACCCTATCTTAACACTTTTTCCTTCTTCTAAAGAATGTGTTTCAACTTCTTCAACTGGTATCAATACTCCAGGGGTCTCTCTGGGGTCATCAATTTCACCCTCACCCCCAGAAAGCCCCTCAAACTGCTATTCTTCATTGATACGAACTGCCCCAACATCCGTGGAGCCAGTGCTATAGCATAACACTCTCTTACAACCTTTTGACTGCTTCAGACAACTCCTACTTGTCCTTGAACAACATATTTCAAACATTGGTGGACTGTTGAGGCCACTGCATGCATCCTAAAGAGCCAATACCTCCCTAAAATAGCATTATAACAAGTGGGACAATCCACCACAATAAAAAGTATCCTAACCATCTTTTTAAAAGGGCCCTTTCCCAATAAAACTTCCTCTTCGAACTCCCCTATCACATCTGCTGAGTTCCCAGTGAAGCCCACAATTGATCTGTCCAAAAGCTGAATTACGGCTGGATTTTTTTATCTTTTTGTAAGTGTTTAAGTAGAGGATATTGGCTGAACTCCCAGTATCCACCAAGATTCGTCTTATGTCATTGCCCCCAATGGATGCTCTTATGACAACAACATCTTCATGAGGGCCAGCTATATCCCTTAAGTTATCTTCATCAAAAACAATGAAGGGAAATGGAATTTGTGATTGATAGGAGGTCATGCCTCCTTCCAGCTGGGTGGCTAAAGTATGAACGTGCCTCTTCCTTGAAGAAGGAGTAGGAGCTGTCCTAGTATCCCCTCCGAAAATTGTGAGTGACTCAAAAAACTCAATAAGCCCGGAGACTGTTTTACAACGTTCCTGAATGGCACCCACCCTATTTCGAGTTGGATTAGGATCCAGATATTCTAACTCTACATCAAACCTTTCGCTTATAACCATAGCTCCCTCCGGAGCAGCATTGCTTGGACCAACCCGATGAGCATTATCAGGCCTATTTCCTCCTCTTCTTTTGACATATGCCCCCAACTTCCCTCTCTCAATCAAGTTCTGAACTTCTTGTTTTAAGGCTATACAATCGTCAGTGGTATAGCTAGTATCATTATGGTACTGGCATAAAGAGTTGTTACGATGTTCCCTAGGAGATTGCAGTGCGGCCGGTCTTCTATAGTGCACTTCTTCCTTTGTTTTATCATAAATGGTGGCCACACTTTCTTTTAATTCTTCAAACCACTCCGGTTGAACCCAAGGCCCTCTCTTATTTCTAGATTGCTGACTCTGGGCAGGTGCAGCTGGCTGAGATTGAGCTTTAGCCCTGTTATGCCCCTATCCGGTCTCCATTGCCTTGTTCGCGGACTGATTTTGGTTGCGGTTTGGTGCAACCGGGGCAGACCTCACCTGCCTGTGCACCCTAGTTTTCTTTGTTTCATCAACATTGATTTGTTTTCCGACTTGATTCAGCAAACCTCCCCAAGTCATGGTTTTCTTTCTGGTCACCGAATCAGCCAAATTTCCAGGTTTTAAGCCCTGTCTTAAGGATGCTATTGCTACTTGCTTGAAGCAATCAGCCAACCCATTTTTGGTGTTTACAAAATGACTTATGTATTCTTTCAATGATTCGTTTGGTTCTTGGGCACAATGAATTATTGTGTCCCCATTGCCCTTTAATTCCTTACTCCCAAAAAACTGCCTTCGAAAGGCCACCCAGAAGGTATCAAAGTTCTTGATGCAACCTTGAGGCAGACTGTTATACCACTTTAGAGCACTCCCCGTAAAAGATTGGGAGAATGCTCTACAGAGTAACTTGTCGTCATCATCAAAATTCATCATGAAGTTTTTAAATTGCTCCAAGTGGTTGTCCGGATCAGTACTGCCATCGTACTTCTCCATTTTAGTGCTATCGAACCTCTTAGGGAAGTTTCCGGACAGAATCTTGGAAGAAAATGGAGATTGTCTCCAATTCCGGCCACGATTGAACACAGTATCCTCATTAGGAGTCACAAAGATTCATGGTTCATCGAGGAAGGCGAAAGGATCCATCAACATCCGATCTACATGCCTCCGGCTGTGAGATGATCCTTTGCTTATATTCCTCTTCAATTTCCCATGTCTATCCTTTTTTCTTGAATACTTTTTAATCAACTTTTGCTTCTTTTTGGATCGGCCCTCATCACTGCTGGAGGATAAGGATTCTTTGACTCCATCTTCATCCGAGGAGCTACCAGAAGATTCTGAGTCTGAATTAGAACTCTCCACTAGTTTAGACCGGTGAGACTTTTTGGAGCTAGCATGAGTCTTCTTGGTACTCACATGAGTCTTCGAAGGCTCATGCTCTCTAGGGTTGTCGGTATGATGAGCGGCTGATGCTTTTCACTTTTCTTTCATGCCCATCTTAGCCTTCTCTGCCCTCAGAGCTTCTATCTCGCCCTTTAATCTATCACACTCCTCGATGGTGTATTCATCATTTTCACCCACCACTTCAAGCAAAGCTGGTGGTACTTCCGGGAAGTCCAGATTCATTCAGACTGATTTTTCCTGTTGGTTTCGAATGCCTGATTCAGGCACCGTCGTTCTCCCATTGTGGTCGCCAAATTTGGTGAGGTTTATTTTCATCTGAGGGTAAGTTTGTAATTTTTGTTTGGAGTTTTGTGGAAGTTTGTAAGTAGTTAATGTTTGAGTAGAGAGTAGAGGGAGAATTAAGCAGCCTGGTTATATTTAATTTTCATTACCCTCATTTAATGTTGGTGGTTGGGTATTTATACCCTCACATCTGGGCCTTATGGGCTTTCGGGTCATGTTTAATGGACCCATGTCAAGTTTAAGGACCCATGAGCTCTTAGTAGGAGAGCTGGCAGCTTAGTCATGGAATGATTAGGTTTTTAAGTACTTTAGTCCTCATTCGAACAGTCCAATGGATGAGGTATTCAAACTGACCTATCCGGTTAGATGGTCTTTATCCGAACTGTCCCTGTCCGAAGAGGTAGCAGAATCCGGACTCATCATCTGTGACTGATAAAGCTTGGATGGCTGTTCGAAGATTTCAACATTATTTCTACCTCTGACGATCAGATTGGATGTTCATCAATATATGTTAACAGCATGGAAGACTTCAACGATTGTATTAAAGATTGTATGGTGGAGGATGCAGGCTATGGAGGCTCGAGATACACTTGGAATAGGGGTACAAGATGGAAACGGCTTGATATGGCTATGGTTAACAACAAGTGGAATGCTACTTTCAATAATACCAAGGTTCATCATATGATCAGAACTGCTCTGATCATTCGCCTCTTTTAATCAATGTTAATAATGTTACTAATACTCATCATAAGAAGGGCTTTAAATATATGAATATGTGGTCTAACGATGCGTCGTTTTTTAGTATTGTCGATACCAGTTGGAATCTTCCAATTACAGGATACCCAAATCAAGTCTTTTGGCTCAAGTTGAAGAGGCTCAAAGCTTGCTTAAAAGAGTGGAATACCAATAGTTTTGGGAACATTTTCAACAACCTTAAAGAAGCTGAAGGAAACGTTAAGAAGTTGGAAGATTTATTGATTAATAACTTCAGTGTAAATGTTAAGTCTGACTTAGAGAAAGCCAATAGTCTTTATATTAAAAACCTCAAGATTGAATCTGGTTATTGGAAGCAGAAGTTTTATAGTGATTGGTTGAAAGATGACGATAGAAATTCTAAGCTTTATCATTCGTTTGTGAATAAGAAGAGAAGAAAAAGGAAGATCAAGAGTATCAAGGATGGGGATTCATGGTTGACTGATGAAGATAGTATTGGATTGTCTGCTGAGAAGTATTTTAAAGAGACTCTTACTACTGAGTCTTATAACAGCAAAGAAGAGGAGATTCTTTTGATGAATGATGATATTTTTAATGTCATTCCTCCCACGGTGACTCTGGAAGAAAATAATGCTTTGATGAAGCTAACTACTGAGGAGGAAATCTGGAATGTGATATCAAGCATTAATGATGATAGTGCGGCCGGTATAGATGGTTTCAACCTTCATTTTTACAAGTTTTGTTGAAAGACTATTAAGAGAGATCTCTGTATCTCCTTTAATGCTTTTATCAATGGTAATTACATGCCCAAAGAGATGTTTGCTACTGGGCTTTGCTTGATCCCTAAGACCAAGAATCCCACTTCTTGGAACGAGTACAAACCAATAGGTCTATGTACGATGATGAATAGAATCTTTGCTAAACTGATAAACTCTAGGCTGGAGATTCTTTTACCTAATATCATTTCTAGTTATCAGGGTGCCTTTGTTCATGGACATTGTATCCATGACAATATCCTTGTGGCCAAAGAAATGATTTACGACATTAACAGGAGGCCTAAAACAGGCTATATCCTGATTCAGCTCGATATGTCGAAAGCGTTTGATAAAATGTCATTTTCATTCATTTATAAAGTTCTGTCCAAATTTGGTTTCTCTCAAGATTTTATTAGTCTTATTGATAGGTTAACAAGAAATGTCAGCATCTCCTTACTTATAAATGGTGGTTCCTTTGGTTATTTCAGAACCAGAAAGGGTCCGAGACAAGGTGATCCCCTGTCTCATAGTCTGTTTATCATCAGTGAAGAAGTGCTGTTAAGAGGAATGCAACAGCTATTTGAAAACAACAAAAAGATGATTTATAATACTAGATCACAAATGTTAATGCCTTGTCTGGCCTTTGCATACGATATTCTTATTTTTACAAATAGCTTACATGATTCTATTAACAATCTAAGTGTTTTCTTGACAAATACCAGCTTGTTTCAGGACAAATGATAAACAAGCGAAAGACAAAGCTTATCTCTTCTTCTTCCCTTCATCAAAGCAGAATATCTTGCTTGGAGGCTCAGACTGGTTACAAAACTGAAAATCTGCCCACGAGCTACTTAGGAATCATCCTTAACAACAACAAGGCCTACAATTTCATCAAAATTATCGACAAAATAAATGACAATTTAACTGAATGAGATTCAAAGTATCTCTCTTTTGGAGGCAGATTAGTGTTAATAAAAAATGTTCTTATGTCCTATCCTAACTACTGGTTACAGAACATCACCCTGCCTAAAAGCATTATCTACAAGATATAGAAAATTCTAAACAAATTCCTTTGGAGATCTAAATTAAATGAGACTACCACTCACTGGGCTAGCTGGAAGTCCATCCGTAAACCCTTTGAAGAGGGTGGGCTGAATATCAGAAGTCTCACTGATATTCAACAAACCTACTCTTTAAAGCTACGGTTCACTTTCAGGAAAAACAAAACCACTTGGGCCAATATGATGCATTGTACTTATTCTAAAATATTAATCCTCTGTACACTAACTTTAACAGGATTGGCTCTCACACTTGGAGGAGAATGGTCAACATTAAGCACGAGGCAGAAAATCATATCAGATGGGTTTTGGCAAAAGGAGATATGGACTTTTGGAGAGAAAATTGGCATGACTACAAGCCTATTTCATATACTCAACCAGAACTAAATTACCTGGAAGCCAAAGTAAGCTCTTTCTGGAAGAATCATAGTTGGGACTTGGCTTCACTGGCTCTTTTTCTTTCTCCTGAAAGATTGAGTAAAATTCAGAATCTCAAAGTAGACACAAATAAACAAGATATCATGCTCTGAAAATGCTCAAATGATACCAGTTTCAACAACAAGTAGACTTGGAATTCCATCAGACACAAGTCAAACTATTCTAGACTCTTCAAAAACATTTGGAGCTACATTATTCCCATGAATTTTGCTTTTCTTCTCTAGACAAATTATAATGAATTACATTCCTATAGACTCTGTACTACAGCGAAGACACTTACAACTGGTTTCAAAATGTCAGTTTTGCAGAAACGGTGAAGACATTACACATGTTTTTCTCAATTGCAATCAAACATGGAAGATTTGGAATTATTACAACATTATCTTCAAGATTAGAGTTAACAGATGCATGGTTCTTACTTATATAATCAAAATGTGGCATGATTTTAGCAGCAGCAAGGCTCATATCACTCATCCCATTCCTGCGATAATATGCTGGACCATATGGTATAATCGAAACAACTCTAAATTTAAGGGAATTACGTACAATTTCAATTCTACGATAAATTACATTTCTTGTATTATTATTTCCTTAAATGCTTATGTCTTATCGAAAAAACATTGGACTAACACAAAAAATGCTAGTCTGATTCTGGGTTTCCCAGTCCCTAATCCTAAGCCAAATTATGTTACCTGGAAACCCCTGATTGATGGCCAGATAAAGCTTAATATTGACGCTTCTGTTCTGAGAAATGCTGAAGCCATTGGCGCTGGAGTTTTCAGGAATCACCTTGGTGAGGTCTTGCAGTGCTTTGGAAACACCTATGGGAAAATTTCCCCTCTCCTAGTTGAGACTCGGGCTCTTCTTGATGGCTTGCTAATCTGCAAGAAAAATCGATGGCTTCACGTTGACATTGAGTCCGACTGTCAGACTCTGATCAGTCTGCTTGCGGCCGGCATTACCCCATGGTACCTCAGCCCGGTTATCAAGATTTGTCGTCAAGCCATTGTTTCTCCTATGGTGATCAAGTACATCTCAAGATTCCAAAATCAAGCTGCCGATTGGCTAGCTAGATGGACTCTGAGATGCAAGGAGACACCCTCTTTCAACCCGTTTATCATTCCTCCTGATCTAAATGCAATTATCGTCTTAGAAAGCTTGGGTTTGGGTTACATATCTCAACCATGCTAGGAGTTTTTTCTACTATTTTCTTTGTTTTTAGGTACATTGAAAGTAGGAAAGATGAAAAAGATGAAGCAAAGGTTGTAGGAGTGAGGGAGAAGGAGGCTCAGAATTGAAGAAAAATCGGATATGCCAGATGGGTTAAAGAAATCCGCGCCATAGAACAGTATAGGTTGTAAATCTCTGTTTCTAAAATTAGGGTTCGATGTTAGGAAGAAATTGGTATATCAAGCCATTAATTTTGTAAAACTCTTAATTGAGTCTTTTTTTATCAAATGTTAATTTTGATTAAAAAAAATATGACACTGAAAAAACATAAATAGAATTAAACGACTTCATGAAGACATGAATCTTCCCCTCGAACTGATATCACGCAACCACATCGACTCTACCCGAGGTAGAATCTAACGTGCCCCCACTATCAAAGAGACAATAGCCACGACTCTACCCCAGGTAGACTCTAACGTGCCCCCACTATCAAAGAGGTAATAGTTGCACAACCTTAGGAAATATTGATGGATCTAAATCATACACGAAATAGGTACGTTATAATACATAAACTTAAATGAGCTTCGATTTGGCACATCAGAGGGTACCTTATAATACATAAACTTAAATGAGCTTCAATTTGGTTGGATTTGACGAGCTTGTTATTTCTACATATGTATAGACAATAGTCGCACAACCTTAGGAAATATTGATGGCTCTAAATCCTACACGAAATAGGTACGTTATAATACATAAACTTAAATGAGCTTCAATTTGGAAGCTCAGAGATGTGCACCTTATAATACATAAACTTAAATGAGCTTCAATTTGGTTGCATTTGACAAGCTTGTTATTTCTTCAGATATATTTGATTAGGGTACAAGTGTGAAACGTACCTCGCAGACTAGCAAGATATCAGTATACTCCCACAAAGCCTCTTGCTAGTTGAGGTTGGTTCACACTTATATACACTTTATTATTTTCAATCTTAGAAATGTGGGACTGGGGTTCTTCTATGCGTTGAAGTTTATTTTTCACAAAAAATGTCCCAATACACAGAGGAATGTAATGTTATTCATAATAGCCTTCAGCTACCAAAGATCAGTATTACAATGAAAGGGTTAATCTCACAATACAACCTTTCTACCAACAAGAAATATCCTAACTACTACCTCTCCATTAGAAACAATCAGAAAGTGGCAGACAATCTTTTTGAGTTTGAAATTGTTGATTTCAGATGAATAAATCTCAGACAAAAGCTATGAAAAGCTTCAATAATTTTATTAGGTGATAGAAATGACTATTAAATAGTCAAATATTGAGTACACAAAATGAAACGACAGCTAAGAACATAAACTGAAAGGACAATATAAAAAAAACGGAAACACACTTAAAGGACACAAAATTGAAGTAGAGTGTAACTCATATCTTGACCAAATAAAGCATTAAAGTCCTAACACTTATTAGATACCTATGCTGGTAGATGCATCTGCGCTGTGTCCTTTGCTAGTAGATGCACTATTGGATCCCTCAAATAAAACGTTAAAGTCCTAACATTGCTTCGCCTAAACTGAAAGCAATAGCTTCAGTTTATCTTCTCTCAAACTCCAAGTTTCTCTCTTAATCGAACAAAAGCTTCCAACTTCAATGGTTTAGTCAATATGTCTGCAACCTGATCATTGGTACCACAATGTACCAATTTCACAATTTCATCTTTGACAAGATCCCTCAAAAAATGGAACCTAACATCAATATGCTTGCTATGACCATGAAGAACAGGGTTCTTTGATAGTTTAATTGTTGAGTTGTTATCACACATAATCATAGTGCAACCTGACTGCATCATACCAATTTCTTCTAAAATCCTTCTCATCCAAATACATTGACAAGCACAAAATGATGCAGCTATGAACTCAGCTTCACTGGTGGATAGAGTGACTACCGGTTGTTTTTTTGAAGCCCAAGAAACTGCTCCTCCACTCAATAAGAAAGCATATCCACTTGTGCTGCGTCTATTATCAATGTCTCCAGCATAATCACTATCAATATAGACAATCAACTCCTCCAACATTCCCTTTTTGTAAAACACACCGAATCCAGTTGTTCCTCTTATGTACCTTAGCACACGCTTTGCTGCTTGCATATGTTCCTCTCTAGGATCGGACATGTATCTGCTCAATAGACAAACCACAAACATCAGATCAGCCTTGTCGTCGTGATATACATTAAACTTCCAATGAGTTGTTTATATATTGTGCAATCAACTCTCTTAGCATCACTATCTTTTGATAACTTCACTAAGGGCACAATAGGATTCTTGACATCATTTCCGTTATGCAGATTAAACCTTTCAAGAATCTCTCCAGCATATTTCTTTTGATGGATGAAGATTCCATCACCATCCTGTGTCACCTCAACACCCAAAAAATACTTAATTTTCCCCAAATCAGTCATCTCAAAATCCTTTTTCATCGATAATTTAAACTCCTCAAGCATATTTTCATCATTTCCTGTGAAGATTAAATCATCTACATAAAGACTAACAATAATAATCTTGTTACCTCCATCATTTTTCACGAATAATGTGTACTCTTGCTCACACCTTTGAAATCCTTCTCTAACAAAGTATGCCTCAATTTTACTGTACCAAGCTCTTGGGGCTTGTTTTATACCATATAAAGCCTTCACCAACTTGTAAACTTTGTGTTCTTATCATTCCTTTATGTATCCTTGCAGTTGATCTACAAACACATCTTCTGTTAGTTCGTCGTAAAGAAACGCACTCTTTACGTCTAACTGATAAACACACCAATTCTTTTGAGCTGCTACAGCTAGCATCGTACGAATAGTATCCCAACGCGCGACAGGAGCAAAGACTTCACTGTAATCTACTCATTCTTCTTGCGCATAGCCTTTGACCACCAATCGAGCTTTGTATTTTTTAACCTCTCCCTTCTCGTTGAGCTTGGTTTTATAAAGCCATTTAACACCAATTCTCTTTGCTCCACTTGGAAGATTTATGAGAAACCAAGTTTCGTTCTTTTCTATTGACTCCAACTCTGTCTTCTTAGCATTAAACCATTTTTCTTCCTTAATAGCTTCATTGAATGTTACAGGATCATCGCTTGACACAAACATTACAAGACCCGAAACTTCTTCTTCTTCCTCCCATCCGGTCTCGTAATCCTGCAAATAAGCTGGTCTTTTTTCTGATTCTCTGAGGCCTAAGAGATTCTACTAGATTCAAAACTTCTTCTTCATTTATTTGCTCTGTTTCAGGCTCATGAGTCACTTCTTCAATATTCTCCTCAGCTTCGGTTTCTCTATCCTCCTAGATTAATTGCTCAGCCTCTAATTCTTTTGTTTTATGTTCCCAATCCCAGCTTTTCTCTTCTTCGAAAATCACATCCCTACTTGTAATGACCTTTTTTGTTTTTGGGTTGTATAGGCGATAACCCTTGGATTCGCTGCTTACTCCAATAAGCACACATATGTTGCTTTTATCATCAAGTTTTTTTCTTCTCTGATCTGGAACATGGACATGAGCGATACAACCAAAAATTCTAAAGTAATCAACTCTAGGCTTTATTCCACTCCACATTTCTTCAGGTGTTTTTCCTTGTGTCACAGAAGTTGGACTTCGATTCAAGACATGTATAGCCCATTTTGATGCTTCCGCCCAAAAATGTTTAGGAACTCCTTTATCATTCAGAATACACCGCACCATATTCATTATTGTCCGGTTCTTGCGCTCAGCAATTCTGTTTTGTTGCGGAGTGAAAGCTGTAGTGAGTTGTCTGCTAATTCCGGCTTCCTCACAAAAATCAGTGAACTCATTTGAAGTGAATTCACCGCCTCTGTCCATTCATAGACATACTAACGTTTCTCCACTCTCTTTCTCTACCTGGATCTTGAATCGAGTAAAGAATATAAAAGCTTCCGACTTTAATGACAAAAAATATATCCATACCTTTCTGCTAAAGTCATCGATGAAAGTAAGAATATATCTCTTGTCGGAGTTCGATGCTGGAGAAATTGGCCCATAGATATCAGAATGTACCAACTGCAACCTCATTGACGAACGCCACAAACGTTTCTTAGAGATACTCTCACGTTGTTGTTTACCAACAAAACAGCTAACACATTTCTCTGCTTCGTTGGTGCTCAGATGTGGTATCCCTTTGACCATATTCTGATATTTGAGAGTTCTTAAACCTTTGTAACTTAAGTGCCCATACTTTTGATGCCAAAGTTTAAGCTCATCCATTGCTGTTATTTTCAAACATTTCTCAGCCGTAAACAAGTTACCTTTTGAGGCCAAAATCTTGAATAATTTATTTTCCGCCATTTTTACTTGCATAACCAGCCCTAACTACGGATGATAAAGCTTGCATACTTCATGATGCATCAAAATCTCGCAGCCCTTTTGTACAAGTTATCCCAAGCTTACCAAGTTACTCGTTAACTATGGTAATAGATATACATCTGAAATGACATGAGTCCTTCCATTGACACGTAAAGTTACATCACCTTTTCTAATTACAGAAAGAATAGAATTGTTACCGAGTTTTACTGAGGATTGAAACTCTTCATCAAGCTTTGAAAACCATGATTTGTCTCCTGTCATGTGGTTGGAACAACCTGAATCAAGATACCACACAAATTTTCTTTCTTCTGGAACTGGTGTGTACGCCATTAACAAAACATCACCATCCTCTTCTCTAATCTCTGCATAGTTCGCCTTCTCTTCCATATGACATTCGTATGAAAAATGTCCAAGTCTGTGACAACGATAGCATTTCACCGTTTCCTTGTTAAATGTACCTCTTCCTCTTCCTTGGCCAAATTATCTTCCTCTACCTCTTCCATTTCGATACTCGTATGAAACTTTGAGTACCTGTTCTTCTTCTACTATTATTGTCTTTCTCATTTTCTGCTCATGAACAAGTGATGAGCTTTGCAAGGCATCGACTGATAAACTGTCAATATCTTTCGATTCTTCAATTGAACACACAATGTAATTGAAGTTTTCAGTCAGAGTTCGCAAGATCTTTTCGACAATTTTGATATCTTGCATATCATCCCCACACTTTCTCATGTCGTTTGCTACCACCATCACCCTTGTGAAGTAATTGGAGATGGATTCTCCATTTTTCATCTCCAGCAATTCAAACGTTCTCCTCAAAGTTTGTAACTGCGCACGCTTCACTCTTGCATTTCCGTGATATTTGGTCTTCATAGAATCCCACAACTGCTTTGACGTCTCTTTCAAATCCTTTAACCTTGCATCGGCAAGGATCTTCTTCTCTGCTTCGGCCAATCCTTCTTTGTTAATTGCTTCATCAATTCCATCTTCCACAACATCAAAATACTTTGACCGAAGAAGATTTTCCATAAGGAGACTCCAATGGTCATAATCTTCATCGAATTTTGGTATACAAGGTTGCCCAAAATTACTCGATTCTCCCATCTTTTCTATGTGTTTGCTATCTTTCTCTTTTTATTTAATCGCTCTGATACCAGATTTGTTGATTTCAGATGAATAAATCTCAGACAAAAGCTGTGAAAAGCTTCGATAATTTTATTAGGTAATAGAAATGACTATTAAATATTCAAAGATTGAGTACACAAAATGAAACGACAGATAAGAACATAAACTGAAAGGACAATATAAAAAAAAAACGGAAACACACTTAAAGGACACAAACTTGAAGTAGAGTGTAACTCCTATCTTGATCAAATAAAGCATTAAAGTCCTAACACTTATTAGATACCTAACCGGGTAGATACATCTGCGCTGTGTCCTTTGCTAGTAGATGCACTATTGGATCCCTCAAATAAAACATTATAGTCTTAACAGAAATTAAATGGAAGAGGAAGTTTATTTTTTTTGGGAGGTCCCCAATAATAGTATCAACCCACGTATGATCATGCTTTCTCTAGTAAGGTTCGGGAAAATTAGAGTCAAATACATTTCAATGCTTGCCTTTTTTATAAGATTGGTTCTAAATTATTCCTTTGTGGTTATTTTAATAGCTAATAATATATTTATTTCCTTTTAGAATACAAAACTGTTTCAGAGAAAGTGTGACAAGGGTAAAGAACAACTCGAAATCTATGTAAGTGGGCTTCAGACAACTGGCAGTGCAACACAAGAACCTTGTCCATTCTAACTTTTTGGACACTGAGAAGTGTTTAAACCCAAAAGGTGACAAACAATTCATGAATTCGTAATGCAGAACGTGAAGGTCCCTTGACCTCTTGAATCGATGTCACGCCCCGATGAAGCTTCATATTAATATTTAAAAATCAAATAGAATAAAGCAAAGGTGGTTTAAGACAGTAATGTCATTTGTTCCGCCAATGCTGACATTGAAGCGTCCAACCAAAGTAGGAAAGCCATAAAAACCGATTTTTTGGTTTTGATCGACTCAATGGATGGTTCCAAAGAAAAAAAATCGACAAAAAATGAGGGGAAAATGGACCACATTGAGTTTGTGGCGAGCTAGGGTTCACTTGGGGCGGTCAAGGATCCAAAATTTAAATGATAGATCATTCTCTTAGGTCTCCGCAATCTTCCGAGGGCCATAACCTATTATGCCAATGCAGTGTAGTAAATTGCAGCAGCTACAAACCGATCTCTGCCTAAGGAAATTACTTGGAACATCTCCTTGCACATAGAGGTATGTTTCCGAATTTTATTCACTTGAAGTCTCGACTTTAATCTCCCCAAAATATTATTTATTTCTCTTTCACAGGCTTTAAAGTTTGAACAATAGATGAGAACAATAAGCTTAAGAGAAATTATATGTTTTTCAGTATAAGGAGTGAATGAAAATGATAGAATAATAAGATTATGATATTGAGTTCCCAAATTAGATGTTTTAGTTATAATCATGGACTCTGATCGTTGAATCATGGCAACCGATCTGGTATGAATATTTTATTCCTAAACCAAATGCTAAGAATATTATAGTTTTACTGATTGTTTCTTCAGGAAATATCATTTTTCTATTTTGAACTTATAGTAGACTAATATCTCATAAAATATTTATTAATCTTTTATTTTATTAATTAAACTTTGATAAATTTATATATTTAGAATATATGAGTAAAATCTTATTATTTGCGAACAAACTAATGGTTGAGTACAATTTATATCCAACAAACATTTTAGCCGAACTGCTACTTTTAAAATCAAGTTATTCAAGCACTTTGCTGGTTTAAATACTGTTTAATTTTATCAAACAAGGGAATCTAGTTTATAATCTTAAATCATCATCGAATTTTAGAGTTTCAGATTTATTTGATGTGAAATATCAAGTTACTAGGATGCGGTGCAACTAAATAGTTGATCACTTAAGTTTTTGAATTTCTCAGCTTACATGACCAATAATTTGAACTCTGATTGGGGTGCAACTAAATAGTTGATCACTTAAGTTTTTGAATTTCTCAACTTACGTGACCAATAATATGAACTCTGATTGCAGCTCATATCGAAAATATGCTAGAGCTACCCTTTTCGGTCATAATTACTTTTGAATGAATTACTATGACTCTGATGAGTCTGGTTAAATACAGTAGAAAATAGGGAGTGAACAATAGAGTAGATTTTTGTGTAAATATTTCACTAAATCATTTCTTTGCCAAGTTGGCTGTTTAAATACAAGAGAGGGTGTAACAACATTTCAGAATATTCCTTTGTTTGTTACATTTTCTGTTAGTGAATAATATAGGCTGTTTGGACACATGACCAGGATGTGGGTGAGTGTTTGGACACAAGTATAGCACATGGGTCTCTAGGTAGACTTGTGCTGGGCTTGAGTGACACCCTTGTGGTCCAGCAAGATAGTATCCAAGGCCTGTTTGAATAACCCGAAAACACAGGCCCAATCACTTAACCCTTAGAACAGAAGATCACTTGTAGTGTCTTGTTCCTCAGAACAGTCACCGGTCATGGTGACCTTCGCCGGCGACTGTATCTTAACATCCCCCCTCAAACGGAGCGGTGACTCCAGGAGCCCGAGTTTGTCACGGAGATAGGCAAATCGAGACGGCGGTAACGCTTTGGTGAGAGAATCAGCAACTTGGTCTTGAGTGGGAACGTATCGGATCTGAGCAGCACCGACGAGAACCTGGTCCCTGATAAAGTGCACATCAAGCTCGATATGCTTGGTGCGTGCATGAAAGACGGGATTCGAAGCTAGAGCTCCTGCCCCCAAGTTGTCACACCATAGCACAGAAGGGGGTATGAGCGGGATTCGTAGTTCAGTAAGCAGTGAGCGAATCCAAATCAATTCAGCAGACAAATTTGCCAGTGCCCGGTACTCAGATTCAGTAGAAGAACGGGAGACGACGTTTTGTTTCTTGGAGGACCAGGATATCAATGTCTTTCCAAGAAACACACAATAGGCTCCAGTGCTGCGTCGGTCGTCGATTGAAGAGGCCCAGTCAGCATCAGAATATCCATGCAGCTGAAGATGAAGACAAGGCTGAATGTGCAATCCCAACCATCGTGAACCAGATAAGTAGCGTAGGATTCTTTTTAAGCATTGCCAGTGAGTAGTTGTAGGGGACTGTTGGTATTGGCTAAGCCGATTTACGGCATAGGCAATATCTGGTCTGGTGTGTGTGAGGTACTGCAGTGCCCCTAACAGGCTTCGATACTGTGTAGGTGAAGGCAGAGGAGATCCAGTAGTTGCTGACAAAGCTGTGCCAGGAGCAAGAGGAGTGGGGCAAGGTTTTGACAAAGCTGCTCCCTGATTAACAAGTAAGCTTTCAATGTAATTGTGTTGAGTAAGATAGAACCCTGAGGCATCACGATGAACCTCTATTCCTAAGAATAGAGAGAGTGAGCCCATGTCTTTTAGAGAGTATTTGGCATTTAGGTTATGAATGAACTGAGACAGACAAGCTTCATTGTTCCCTGTGACCAATATGTCATCCACATAAACCAGGATGAGGAGTATTGTAGTTGTAGTCACTAGATAGAAGAGGGAGCAATCAGCTCTTGAATTTTGAAACCCCCATAGAGTTAGAGTATCCCGTAGTTTAGAGAACCAGGCCCTTGGTGCTTGTTTGAGGCCATAGAGGGCTTTGTGCAACTTGCACACATAGGTAGGGTGACTGGTATCTTCAAAACCCTGAGGCTGTTGCATGTAGACAGTCTCTTGTAAGTCCCCATTAAGGAAGGCATTGTTGATGTCAAGTTGTTTGACAGGCCAGTTCTTAGAGACAGCAATAGTAAGGATAAGTCGAACTGTAGAAGCCTTCACAACAGGGCTAAAGGTGTCATAGAAATCAACACCAGGGGTTTGGTGGAAGCCCTTGGCCACTAACCTGGCCTTGTAACGTTGGACAGACCCATCCATAGCATATTTGACCTTGTAGACCCACTTACAACCAACCACAGTAGAGTAAGGGGGTAGAGGTACCAAAGACCAGGTATTATTGTTCATTAGAGCAGCATATTCAGTCTTCATAGCAGCAACCCAGTTAGGATTCCCTGCAGCCTTAGAGAAACTAGAAGGTGTAAGCATGTCCTGATTAGTAGTAGTGATAGTTCCAACATAGGGTAATCTAGGCTTATGGATACCACTTTTGTGTCTGGTTTGCATAGTGTGTGTGTTTGTAGGCTGTGAGAGTGGTAGAGGGTGTTGTGAAGTAGGAAATGGAAGGTCAATAACTAGTGTAGGAGTAGGGCTGGTAGAAGAGTTGTGATGTTGGTGTGGCTTTGTGATAGTACCTGAGTCTGTGAGGGAATGAGGAGCAGTGTCTGTGTTGGGTCTAGGTGGTAGATTAGGCAGAGGGTGTGAGGAAGTGGTTTGGTGATCTGTCTGTGTAGCACACTGAGGAGTGTGATGCTCAGTGGAAGGATCAGTGTTGGGAGTAGTACAAGATGTTACTCTTTCAGAAACCAGAGAGCTAGTTAGAGAAGGAAGCCAGAGATTGACAGACTGATAATGAGACTGACTGCTTTGGGGTTGTTGAAGAAACCCTGAAGTAAAAGGAAAGTCAGTCTCATTAAACACCACATTTCGAGACACATAGATTCTCCCTGTAGGACTTAAACACTTATACCCTTTATGACTCTGACTGTAGCCTAGAAAAACACATTTAAGAGAGTGAAACTGGAATTTATGAGTCTGGTAAGGTCTGAGGCAGGGAAAGCAAGCACAGCCAAAGGTTTTGAGAACTAAATAGTTAGGTTTTTTGTGAAATAGAGCTTCAAAAGGTGAGATGTTATTGAGGGTAGGAGTAGGTAATCTGTTGATGAGATAGGTGCTAGTGGCAAAGGCTTCAACCCAAAATTTGTAGGGTAGTTTAGACTGAGCAAGTAGAGTTAAGCCAGTCTCCACAATGTGTCTGTGTTTACGCTCAGCTCTTCCATTCTGAGCTGATGTGTAAGGGCAAGACCTACGTAGTAATATACCACTCTCTTTAGCTAGGGTAGCCAATGGTCTGAACTCTCCCCCCCAATCACTCTGAATTACTTTGATTTTTCTTTCAAATTGATTTTCAACAAAGGTTTTAAAGGTTTTAAATACTTCAGTAACCTGCCCTTTAGTTTTGATAGGATAAACCCAAGTGTATCTTGAAAAATCATCCAGAAAAAGAACATAGAACCTGAACCCCTCAGTAGACAGAATAGGGGAAGGCCCC
Source organism: Limnanthes douglasii subsp. nivea (assembly GCA_036936605.1). Classification (NCBI taxonomy): domain Eukaryota; kingdom Viridiplantae; phylum Streptophyta; class Magnoliopsida; order Brassicales; family Limnanthaceae; genus Limnanthes; species Limnanthes douglasii. The sequence goes on from JAUPFV010000004.1 coordinate 133,322,349, forward strand.
CAAACATCAGTATGCACAAGATCCAACACATTGTTAGCATGGGAAACAGATAGAGGGTAAGAAAGTGTGTGAGACTTGCCTAACTGGCAAGCCTCACAGAAGTTATTCTCATTACTTGAAACATTTTGAAGATTACAGGACTTAAGAACACTAGCTAGAACAGACTGAGATGGATGGCCAAGCTTCCTATGCCATCCATCTTTAGAGACCTTAGAAACTTTAGGAGGACAGACCCTATCAGAACACAAAGAACTTTGAGACAAACAGACTTGAGTATTAAAACTGACTGGATAGGTAGACTGATTTCTAGAAAGAGTTTCCATCTTGTATAGGCCACCTTCACATCTCCCTTTGAGCAACACTATCCCTGTGGTTTTGTCCTTCACAAGACAAAAAGTTTTGTGAAACTCAACAAATACATGATTATAATTGGTAAGTTGAGAGATAGACAGTAAGTTTTTGTTGATTTTGGGAACATGTAATATGGATTTAAGAACAATAGGCTGTTTAGATAGTGATAAGAGGGAAGTTTCACCTATGTGAGAGATTGGAAGTCTCTCACCACTACCAACCAAGACATGTTTAGTACCTGTGTAGTCATGTTTCTGTGTAAGCTGATTGGTACTCCCTGTAACATGATGGCTGGCTCCACTGTCAGCATCCCATACCCCATCTGATGCTGTATCTTGTGCTGCTAGTAGGGCACTGTGATCACTTTCAGATTTAGGTTGTTCTGAAGAATTTGATCCCATGACTGAAGGGTCATCTCTGTAGTAGCAAACAACTGCAGAGTGCCCATATTTGCTACAGATTTGGCAAGTGGGTTTGTTTTGAGCAAACCTTCCACCTCTGCCTCTATAGTAGCTGCTTCGACCCCTGTAGTTGGAGTTAGACCTTCCTCCTCTATAGTTTCTGAAATTGTTGTTGAAGTTCTTGTTTGGTCCAGAATAGTTTCTGAAATTGTTGTTGCTGACTTGTTGTTTCATATCACTTCTCTGAGCATAATTGGCACTTGAAATACTGATTGTATTCATTGTATTTTGCAGATCATGAAGTTGTTCTAGCCTGCTTTCAAAAGTTAAAAGACTAGTCTGCAAATCAAGCCAAGTAAGACTGTCTTTATCAGCAAGACTGACTACTATTGGTGTGTAGTCTCCATCAAGCCCTGCAAGAACCTGAGTGATCAGGTCATCCATGGAGGTAAGACATCCTGCAAGAATTAAATTATCAAAGATCATTTTCATTTTGTTTAAGTAGTCAGACATAGTACTGGCCCCCTTGCGAGTTTTTTGAAACTCTGCCTTGAAGTAGGTGACTCTGGCTCTTGTCTGAGAGCCAGACAACTTTCCTGCTGCTTCCCAAAGCCCTTTGGATGTCTCTTCCTCCATTAATTGAGCTGCTATCTCAGAGCTCATTGTGGAATAGAGCCAACCAAGTAAGAGTTGGTCCTTTGAGACCCACTCTTCATAGTCTGCATTTTCTGATACATTGCCTTCATTATCAGTAGAAACTTTAGGAGGGCAGACTTTCTCTCCTGAGATATAGCCACCTAGCTTGTTACCCTTGATCATGGGTAACACAACTGTTCTCCAAAGGAGATAGTTGCTTCTGTCGAGTCTGATATTGTTTGTGTTGTTGATTGAGTGCAGCTGCAGAGTTTTTGAAGCAGCAGAGGAACTGTTGGGAAAGAAGGAGCCTAATGACTCTGAGGAAAGCGACTGAGATTCATCAGAGTTGGCCATTCAGATCAGAATGGCTCTGATACCAAGTAGAAAATAGGGAGTGAACAATAGAGTAGATTTTTGTGTAAATATTTCACTAAATCATTTCTTTGCCAAGTTGGCTGTTTAAATACAAGAGAGGGTGTAACAACATTTCAGAATATTCCTTTGTTTGTTACATTTTCTGTTAGTGAATAATATAGGCTGTTTGGACACATGACCAGGATGTGGGTGAGTGTTTGGACACAAGTATAGCACATGGGTCTCTAGGTAGACTTGTGCTGGGCTTGAGTGACACCCTTGTGGTCCAGCAAGATAGTATCCAAGGCCTGTTTGAATAACCCGAAAACACAGGCCCAATCACTTAACCCTTAGAACAGAAGATCACTTGTAGTGTCTTGTTCCTCAGAACAGTCACCGGTCATGGTGACCTTCGCCGGCGACTGTATCTTAACAAATACTACCCTACCGATGTCTGATTAGAAACTCGTTGTCAGTCCAAACTCATTTGAGGATAAAAACGTATTTTTGTTAAAAGTAAACATATACAATATTAAGTAATATGTTACTAATATAACTGACATATTTTCGAAGGTAAAAAACATTTTAGTTAATTTTATCCTAGCATACATAGTAATTTAAAATAATAATATAAGGAATGATGTTAAATAAAAAATATAATAAATAAGTAAAAAAAGAAGTACCATGCTATGGATTTATGTCGAACCAAAAAATGAATCGTGTAGTTTACCTAACCCTTAAGAGAATGACAACTCAAGATAAAACTGAAAAACAAATGATGATAAGAAAAATAATGACATACTTAAGTGATATGTGAACAACACATGTATTGACTCATGTCACACTCATTGCACCTCATTTTGAGTTGTACTTTCGTAAATTTTATGTTCTTTTGTCATTTAGTATAAATATTAATCATGGTTTTTTACCATATTATATCTTTCTACTAATTTGTCTTATTAGTTCACTTGTGCTCCCAATCTTTTTAATTTTTTTTATTATTTTTCTTCTGATTCTTACCTATCTAAACAAAAATAGTCCGCATTCAAATTATCAATTATGATTTTAAATTATGATTTTAAAGATATGATTGTGAGAGTACTTAACGATCGCTTTTCCATCTTCCAACTTAACCACCAGAAATACACAAATCTATCTTATCGAGGGATCAATATATGTACCGATATTTGAAATACTTAAAGAATTGGTGCCCAATATGATAATCAATTTAGCGTGGATATGGTTGATGCGGTCATGTGAACGATTATGAATAAAAATTTCATTATCCCTAATAAAAATCAACTTTATCATATTCGACGTCAATGAATGTTGGTTATAAAGCTTATGAGCAAGAGAACTATTTCAAGCATGAAACAATATTGTTGCATACCATATGTGTCGCGAGGGTACGATACCTTATATTATATGCCGATGGAGTTCTTCCAGCTATTGGGCACATGCCGAGTTAACTATCGTTAAATGACTTAAGACTATTGGGTGCCACCATTATGGTTGCTGATGAGTCCGAATTCGGAATGCTCCCCGGAAGGGCATACCAATGTAAATCTCTCCGTAAACCGGACAGACACTAAGAACTTAAATCGGACAGGACTTTTGAACCGGACAGATGACTTCGAACACTATGAGCTTAAGGCTGTTCGAACTATGACTAAAGTACTAAAAAACCTAAACACTTTCTGACTAAGCTACCTGCCCATCTGCTTAAAACTCATGGGTCTTTAAACATGACCCGGGTCCATTAAACATGACCCGAAAGCCCATAAGGGCCCAAGTATCATACTATAAATACCCAACCACCAGCATTAACTATGGGTAACAAAAAAATTAACTGCTGCCAAGCTGCTTAATTCTCTCTCCACCTTAAAACACCTTGAAACATCCTCACACCATCTTGAAACACCTTGAAACACCCTTACACCGCCTTAAAACTCCATTTGAAATTACTTGCCTACCCCCAGGCTATTTTTATCCTCACCAAATTGGCGACCACAGTGGGAGGCGACGGTGCCTGAATCAAGTATTCAAAACCAAGCAAAGAAATTCTGTCCGAATGAATCCGGATAATCCAGAGCTTCCACCAGCTTTGCTCGAAGTGGTGGAAGAGAACGATGAGTATACTGTCCAAGAGCGTGACAGGTTAAGGCTTGAGATAGAAGCTTTGAGGGCTGAAAATGCCAAAATGGGCGTGAAAGAAAAATCCAAGGCATCGGTTGTTCATCACACCGACAACCCTAGAGAGCCCGAGGCTTCAAAAACTCATGTGAGTACTAAAAAGACACATGCTAGTTCTAAAAAGTCTCACCGGTCCAAGCCTGTAGAGAGCTCTGACTCAAGTTCAGAATCTTCGGGCAGCTCTTCGGACAGTGAGGGAAATGAAAAATCCTTGTCCTCTAGCAGTGATGAGGGTCGAACCAAGAAAAAGCAAAAGCAGGTAAAGAAGTATTCGAAAAAAAGAGATCACCATGGAAGAATGAAAAGGCATATTGGAAAGGGGTCATCTCACCACCGGAGGTATACGGACAAGATGTTGATGGATCCTTTTGCTTTCCACGATGAGCCAGGTATCTTTGCAACTCCTAATGAGGATACCGTGTTCAGTCGTGGAAGGAATTGGAGGCAGTCTCCACTGTCTTCTAAAATCCTGTCCAGAAACCTCCCTAAGAGGTTTGACAGTACTAAGATGGAGAAGTATGATGGCAGTACTGATCCGGACAATCATCTGGAGCAATTTAAGAACTTCATGATGAACTTTGATGATGATGATAAACTACTCTGTAGGGCATTCTCCCAATCTTTTACGGGGAGTGCTCTGAAATGGTATAACAGCCTGCCTCAGGGTTGTATTAAAGACTTTGATACTTTTTGGGTGGCCTTTCGAAGGCAGTTTGTGGGGAGTAAGGAGCTGAAGGGCAATGGAGACACAATAATCCATTGTGCCCAAGAGCCAAATGAGTCGTTAAAGGAGTACATAAGTCGTTTTGTAAACACAAAGAATGGGTTGGCTGATTGCTTCGAACAGGTGGCAATAGCATCCATAAGACAAGGTTTGAACCCAGGCAACCTGGCTGATTCGGTGACCATGAAGAAAGCCATGACCTGGGGAGGATTGCTAAATCAAGTTGGCAAGCAAATAAAAGTTGATGAAACAAAAAAGACCAGGGTGCACAGACAGGTGAGATCCACCCCGGTGGCACCAACTCCAAATCAAAACCAGTTCGGGAATAGAGCAAGAGAAACCGGACAGGGGCATGGTAGAGGAAAAGCTCAGTCCCAGCCAGCTGCTCCTGCTTAAAGTCAACAATCCAGAAACAAAAGAGGGTCATGGGTCCAACCGGAGTGGTTCGCAGAACTTAAAGAAAGCGTGGCCACCATTTTTGATAAAACAAAAGATGAGGTACACTACCGGAGACCGGCAACCTTGCAGTCTCCCAGAGAGCATCGTAACAACTCCTTTTGCCAATACCACAATGATATTGGCCATACCACTGATGATTGCATAGCATTGAAACAAGAGGTACAAAACTTGATTGGAAGGGGAAAGTTAGGTGCATACGTTAAAAGAAAAGGAGGCAACAGGCCTGACAACACTCACCGGGTTGGTCCAAGTAATGCCGCCCCGGAGGGGGCCATGGTAATAGTTGAAAGGTTTGATGTGGAATCCGAATACTTGGATCCTGATCCAACGCGAAATAAGGTGGGTTCCATAGAAGAGCATTCTAAGACAGTCTCCGGGCTCATTAAATTCTTCGAGTCACTGACGATTTTTGGAGGGGACACAATGACTACTCCTACTGCTTCTTCAAGAAAGAGGCATGTTCATAATTTAGCCTCCCAGCTAGAATGAGGCATGACATCCTATCAATCTCCAAACTCATTCCCATTCATAGTCTTCGATGAGGATGATTTGAGAGATATTGCCGGCCCTCATGAGGATGCTGTTGTTATAGGAGCATCTATAGGGGGCAATGAGATAAGGCGAATTCTGGTGGATACTGGAAGCTCTGCCAATATCCTTTTTCTAAACACTTACAAGAAAATGAAAAATCCAGCTGTGATTCAGAAGTCGGACAGGTCAATTGTGGGTTTCACGGGCAGCTCAGTCGATGTGATCGGGGAGTTTGAAGAAGAGGTGTTATTGGGCAGGGGCCCTTTCAAGAAAATGGTTAGAATACTCTTCATTGTGGTGGATTGTCCCACTTGCTATAATGCTATTCTGGGGAGATCTTGGCTCTCTAGGATGCATGCAGTGGCTTCGACAGTCCATCAGTGTTTAAAGTATGCTGTTCAGGGACAGGTTGGGGTTGTCCGGAGCAGCCAGAAGATTGCAAGAGAATGCTATGCCACTGCCTTGGCTCCACGAACGCTGGGGGCAGTCCGTATAAATGATCAATAGCAGTCCGAGGGTCTTCCTGGGGGTGAGGGTGAAATTGATGACCCCAGAGAGACCCCCGGAGTGTTGATTCCGATTGAAGAGGTTGAAACGCATTGCTTGGAAGAAGGAAAAAGTGTCAGGATAGGGTCCAAAATGCCACCAATGTTGAAAGAAGAGATGTTGAAATTCTTGAAAAACCATCAGCACGTTTTTGCTTGGTGCAATGCTGATGTTACTGGAGTTCCATCAGAGGTGATTTCCCATCACCTATCTGTCCGGAGAGATGTGGCACCGGTGGTACAAAAGAGGAGAGCTTTCTCAAAAGAAAAGACTGATGTCATAGTGCAAGAGGTTGACAGACTCATAAAGATGGGGCATATTAAAGAATCTCAATACCCTTTGTGGACTGCCAATCCTGTCTTGGTGAAAAAGAAGAATGGCAAATGGCGTATGTGCATTGACTTCATAGACCTCAATAGAGCTTGCCCAAAAGATTTGTATCCGGTCCCCCGGATAGATCAGCTAGTAGACTCGACTTCAGGGAACAAGCTACTCTCCTTCATGGATGCCTTCTCCGGGTACAATCAGATCCAAGTAGATCCAAAAGATCAAGAGCACACCACGTTTGTCACTGATAGGGGACTACATTGCTACAAGGTGATGCCTTTTGGCTTGAAAAATGATGGGGCTACTTATCAAAGGTTAGTCAACAAAGCATTTGCTGATCAAATTGGAAGAAATATGGAAGTTTACATTGACGATATGATGGTGAAAAGCGTGGATGAGCAGTTGCACTTGTCCGACCTCCAAGAAACTTTTGCCAACTTGGCCAAAGTAAATTTGAAGCTAAACCCTGAAAAGTGTGTGTTCGGAGTGCAGTCCGGGAAGTTCTTAGGGTATATCATAAGTGAGCATGGAATACAGCCCGACCCGGACCAACTCAATGCTTTGTTCCAAATGGAGCCTCCCCGAAACATTAAAGAAGTACAGCGATTAACGGGGAGATTGGCTGCCTTGAACAGATTCATCTCCAGGTCTTCGGACAGGTGTGCTCCATTCTTTCAAACCTTGAAGGGTGCAAAGGGGTTTGAATGGACACCACAGTGTAATGAAGCATTTAATGAAATCAAGAAACATCTTTCCTCTCCCAAGACTTTGTTCAAACCAGTTGATGGGGAGACTCTCTTTGTATATCTGGCTGTTTCAAGTTGTGCCATCAGTGCTGTGCTAGTAAGGCAGGTTGATGGGTATCCTCACCCAGTGTACTACATCAGCAAAAGCTTGATTGATGCTGAGAGGCGTTACTTGAAACTTGAAAAACTGGCATTAGCCTTGGTGATAGCTGCAAGGAAAATGAGGCCCTACTTCCAGGCTCATCCTATCATTGTCCGAACATCCTTCCCTTTGAAGAATGTCCTTAAAAAAGCAGAAATTTCAAGCAGAATGACAAAGTGGTCAGTAGAGTTGGGGGACTTCGACATAGACTTTGCTCCCCGAACAGCAGTAAAAGCTCAAGCTGTGGCTGACTTTCTGGTTGAATTCCATTCTGATAGGGATTCCGAACAAACTACTGACTCAAAGGACAAGAAAGTGTGGATTGTCCGAACAGACGGAGGATCCAGTACCATGGGATCAGGGGCAGGAATATGTCTCACTTCTACGGGGACAACATGTTCCAAGCTATTTGTTTTGCTTTCAGGGCATCCAATAATGAGTCCGAATACGAAGCAGCTATAGCTGGGTTAAAATTGGCCTACATTTGTGGAGCTAAAAGAGTCAAGCTACTAAGTGACTCCCAGTTGCTTGTCCACCATGCCTTGGGCCTATCAGAGGCTAGAAAGGAGCAATTGGTCAAGTATTTACTCCTCCTCAAAAATGAAGCGTTGAAATTTAAAGCTGTTATCTATGAGCACATCCCCCGGGCAGAAAATGAGCTAGCAGACTCACTAGCAACGATAGCATATACGGAGTCCTACCCATGGATCCATGTGCTTGAAAGATCTTCTATTCAACTCAATTAAGGTATAAAAGAGGAAGTCTTTGAAGTACAAGTGAATCGGCCTCAAGACTGGAGGTCTCCTCTTATACAATATCTGTCCGATGGCATCGTGCCCTTGGATAAATCACAAGACAGAACGTTGAAGCACAAGGCTCGTGGTTTCCTAGTGTTAAGAGAAGTGTTGTACAAAAAATCCTATAGCAAACCTCTCCTACGTTGTTTAGGGGATCATGAATCACAGACAGTTCTCTCCGAATTGCATGATGGTGAGGGATCAACCCATTGTGGATTTAGAGCTTTAACAAGAAGAGTGCTACTCTCCGGATACCATTGGCCATCGATTATGAAAGATGCTAAGGAGCTGGTAAGAAGGTGTGACCCATGCCAGAGGTACAGCAATAAAATTCATGTACCAGCCATTCCTCTGGAATCAATTTCTGAGCCCATCCCTTTTGCTCGATGGGGATTGGACTTAGTTGGGCCTCTCCCTGTGGCGTCCGGAGGGCGTAAAACCATAATTGTAGCCATTGACTACTTCTCGAAGTGGATAGAAGCAGCCCCCTTGGCAGGGACAACCTCAAAAGCTGTCATAAAATTCATTATGTCCAACATATGTTGCAGATTCGGTGTCCCACAAAAGATAACAACAGACAATGGGCCACAGTTTGACAACAGAGAAATGGAAAGCTTCTGTGCCTCAAGGGGTATTCAACACTGCTTTTCTTCACCTTTCCACCCTCAAGCCAATGGGCAAATTGAAGTGGCTAATAGAACAATACTGTCCGGTTTAAAGAAAAATTTGGAAGGGGCTGCTGGAAAATGGCCTAGTTATCTACAAGAAGTCTTGTGGGCCTACCGGACAACACCTGGGGCTGCAACACGAGAATCCCCTTTTGCCTTGGTCTATGGAATGGATGCAGTAGCTCCCATAGAGAAGACACTCCCCTCCTTTCGTGTTCATAACTTCTCCGGACATGCTAATGAGATGGCAGTTAGAAATCAGCTTGATTTGATCGAAGAAAGACGGGTGAAAGCTCATCTTAGAATGGCACACTATCAGGGCTTGATGAGAAGCAAGTTTGCTTCTAAAGTTAAAAGAAGAGATTTTCAACCAGGAGATAAAGTATTAAGGAAAGTTTTCTTGCATACTAAGGAAAAGCTCTTCGGAAAGCTGGCCCCAACTTGGGAGGGTCCATATACTGTGGTTGAAAGAATCAAGCCTGGGACATACTGGTTGGAAGACAAAGATGGCAGGGTTTTAACTCACCCTTGGAATATTGAACACCTTCGAATGTACTTGGAATAAAACTTGTGTAAATATTTACTTGTTTAAACATCCATGTAAATATTTGGGGGCATACCTTCCCCTCTTCGGTGGCACGGAGAGCTTTTAATGAAACTTGGTGCCTTCTTCAAAATTCTCTAAGTATTTTCAAAATTTTGTCTCTTATCATACTACCCGGGTTAAAAGATCTAAGGGCTATTTAAATTCTAGCCGGAGAGTCTTAATACTCTCACAACACAATAAAACTACTTAAACTCCATTTATTTAAACAAATAATGAAAGAAGAGGATGGTTGAGCAAAATAAAATATTCATTCAACAACTTAAAACTGCCTTGGCCTTCCAAGGACTTTTTAAACAAGTTTGGGCACAGTACAAAAATCTGTCCGAATAATACGGACACCATCACAAAAAGAGTGCCTTGGCCTTCCAAGGACTTTAGTTCGAATAAAAGATAAACAAAATAAATTATAAGTTAAGGTTGAGCCTTTGAAGATGGCTCACCCTCATTTGCTTTCTTGCCCTTGATGTCGCTCTTCTCTTCGACTATCTTCTTACCCTTAGGGTCAATTTCTTCCTCACCTGGGCTCTCTCCGGTTTCCTCTTCATCACCGGACGAAGACTCACTGGAGTACCCCTCATCAACCATGGTCCAGTATGGGAGATCATCATCATCCACATAGCGCCATAATTCCCCTAATCTCCTCTTCGGGAATTTCTCGTGAAACAGGAGGACCATATCAGACTTCACCTTTTGGATCATTAGCTCCTCGCTTTGGATCATCTCCCTGGCATAGGCGTTGATCTTGGCCTTGATCATGGCCTCTTGATTCCTCACCAAAGCAGCCTTTTCTTCAGCAGCCTGAGTCACTGTGTTCTCTAAAGCAATTTTGTCAGTGGTCAGGTTGGTGACGAGCTTCTCCTTGGCTGTAGTTTCTCCCCTTGAGATTGTCAGGTCCTTCTCCAGTCCGGACAGCTTGGCCCGGAGATCTTTTACGGTCTCTTCCAAGGAAGCAACTTTTGTGTTGTTTTCGTCTTGATTCTTCTTTAGCTGATCATTTGCCTCCTTGAGCAAATCAACCTTATTGGCAGCAGTCCGGAGGTCCTCAGACAGTTTTTCCTTCTCAGATTTGAGGTCTTTGATGGTGTCTGCCTGACTTCGGACTTGCCTTTCCAAAGTAAGCACTGGCTGTACATTGCTAAGAAGAGAATGGGCTATAACATCCCTCTCACTGGAAACCATAAAAGTCTTACCGTTGAAGTTAACTGTGTTGGAGCTGCTTGGAGGGACATAGGGCCCTGCGAACTCGTCTCTGGGCAGCCCAAGAAAATATTCACCAAGTCCACCCAGACCGGTGATGTCCATTTCGTCTAAGTTAAGCTCTCCCCCCTCAACTTCATCTGTGTGGAATTCCCTTGGGATCTCTTCTTGAAAGTCTCTTGGGATCTCTTCGGCCAGTGTAGGGTCAGTAGGGAAAGAGGGCTCCGGATCCCGGAGAGCAACCTCATCTCCTTGGGAAGTCTTCTTCTTCTTGGCCTCCCTATCAGCACTCTCACTTGTTTGCTTGCGAGTCCTCTTAGAAGCCCTTGAAGGTTTAGGGAGGTTCACTTCCTGCTTCTCACTCTCCTGCTCCACCACTTGTAAAAGGGCTGCATCAATTTGAACCTGTGCCGGTTCCTCTGTGTCTGTTGGGGCTTCCTTCTCATTGTCGCCTGCCACCTTCCTGCCTTTCTTCTTCTTGCCCTTCATTTTGCTTGGGGCTTTGGCCCGGGCAGGCAGGAAGAGAGTCCCATCCAGTTCATGGGACCTTCTCAGCACGACGTCTTCATCAGGTTGGGTGGAGAACTCCTCCCAAGTTAGGTCTCTTCGACCTGTGGTGTTCCACAGATGGGACCTTGCTAAGTTTTCAGGAGTGAAGGCCTTGTGGAACCTATTCTCCCAGTTCTCTACAGCCCAAGCGTTAATTTTGCCACATGTAGTCTGTCCGGCCTTTAGGTAGTCCCGAACTCCTTTGGCAGCTCTGTTAAAACGAAAAGAAACTGATTAGCATAAACTTAAAGAAAAGGGAAAATCGGACAGAGACTTAAGATGAGAAGCTTACGGTCACTCCTCCATCTACTCCTGAGGAGGCTTGGATTCTCTCCGGTCTTGATTTTCTTGCCATTCTCCCATGAGCCACTGACAAATAAGAATTGGCTCCTCCATTTGCTCTCCGACTCCAGGAGATCATCAACAGCTTTGAGATCGTTCCCCATGTTGAAATGGTAGAAGGGGAACTGATGATGTTTGCACAAGCTGGCCACAGCTGCAAACTCTTCCATAGGAAGAGGGATTCCAGATAACATAGACGCCATAATACATGACATCAAGGTGAACCAACCGTTGGGGCTTAGCTGTGTCGGGCAGAGCTTGACCAAGTGAAAATAGCGCACTATCTCCGGGTCCAGTGGGAACCTGAGTCCCCAGTTGAATAGCTCTGTGAAGAAGACTATCTTATTCCTTTTGCAGTCCATCGGGGTCTCCGGATCGACGGGAATTCGTATCTTTACATTCTCAGGGATCCCCCACTTAGTGCGCAACCGACCCAGATCTGAAGTATGGATGAACGCATACTTGGTCCTTAGCAAAGCTGAAAGATACTTGAACTCGACTTTATAAAAGCATGTCCCTACTCTCCCTTCAAGGCTCTCCGGCAGGTTCGGGTGCCTCAGATATAAGTCCTCTTTGCCCTTCTTGGCAACAACAATAGCAGTATCAGCCTGTCCGAAAGACTCGGACTCAAATCTAACCTCCTCTGTGGAGTCCTCCATCCTCTCCTCCATAATTGTTGGGGGAGCTTCTGTAGAAGTAGTCCGGGGAGGATTGAGGCTTGGCATAGCTGATCCTCCGGACAGTTGGCTGTCCGTATTTACTCGAATTCTCACCTCAATTTGATTTTCTGAGGCAGAAGATTCCTTGGGGGGTAGTGGGCTGCTGGCCTCTAGTCCTGACAGCCTCTCCAGGGGAGCCCTTATAGTTGCCCCAGACCCTGATACACTATCTTTTGCCCCCGATTTCGAGGGTGTGTTTTTAGAAGAAAGCCCTTTGACCAACCGACTTGGCCTTTTCATGATTAACTTATCCGAGGAATGGTTAGAGTCAGACCCCATAGCAATGAAAGAAGATTTTTTCCTAACACTTGTGACAGTAACTCCCGGTTCAACAGCAGGGATCGACTCCTGAACTGAGGAGCTAGATACTATGGGGGAGAGCGTTGATTGAAAGAGTTTTTTAGGTTTTGTACCTTTGGAAGAAGATGAACCTCTATCAGATTCTGCGACAGAAGAGGCTGGTTTCTCAATAGGCGACGATGGTAGCCCTGCAGCAAGTCGTTTTTCCTTCTCAACTCTTTGAGCTTTCTCCAATTCCGAGAGGTTAAGCCAGCCGCCCTTGATCAGTGTTGTTCTTGCTGTAAACATAAACAGCCAAGGAAGTTTTGAAGTTCTAGAGAGATAAAGCTCTGAGTAAAATTGCAGAGTGAAATTTGAAAGAGATAATGAGACAGTGAAAAGTGAATTAGAATTTATAGTAAATGTGAAAAAAGGAGTTGATTCCTAGGAGAATCCGAAAAGTTGGGCAATGATTAAAAGACGGCGCTGATGTCATTAATGGCATTTAAAAGAGGTAACTTGTTCGAGAAAGTGGTGCAAAGTTCAAGGTGAAAAAACGGTTAAAGTGACCAATCAGAGAGTGACACGTGTCCCATTAACTCTGGCAAGAACCGTTTAGAATTCGTAACGTTCGGTCTGTCCGGGTTTATCCACAACTCTCTTCGAATCGAGAACCACTTCCTAAATCGGACTGTTTTTCAGTTCTTTGACAAGGACGCTTGTTCAAACACCTAAAAAAGGGGCTCCTGATGAGTCCGAATTCGGAATGCTCCCCGGAAGGGCAGACCAATGTAAATCTCTCCGTAAACCGGATAGACACTAAGAACTTAAATCGGACAGGACTTTTGAACCGGACAGATGACTTGGAACACTGTGAGCTTAAGGCTGTTCGAACTATGACTAAAGTACTAAAAAACCTAAACACTTTCTGACTAAGCTACCTGCCCATCTGCTTAAAACTCATGGGTCTTTAAACATGACCCGGGTCCATTAAACATGACCCGAAAGCCCATAAGGGCCCAAGTATCATACTATAAATACCCAACCACCAGCATTAACTATGGGTAACAAAACAATTAACTGCTGCCAAGCTGCTTAAGTCTCTCTCCACCTTAAAACACCTTGAAACATCCTCACACCATCTTGAAACACCTTGAAACACCCTTACACCGCCTTAAAACTCCATTTGAAATTACTTGCCTACCCCCAGGCTATTTTATCCTCACCAGTTGCTAATTATGTAAAGTATTTATTCTCAATGGAGGAGTGCATGTAATTAACCCAAGTAAGCCTCCCAAGATTAGATCTATACTATTATATATTGTTACACAACTAGTATAAAGTCCTGACTGATCTAGCGGAGTAAAAAAAGAATTAGGAGAAGAAAACGAAGATTAGGAGACCGAAAATCCTTTCCGATTTTTATCCCTAAAGATAAATTGGGTTGATAAAAGTAGGTTTTAATATTTCTTAGTTTTTTAGTAATTTCCTAGCGTAGAACTTCTCAATATAATTGTTTTTTATCAATAAAGAATATACGTTGCTTTGTTGATCAAGTGGGATAAAAAAGACAAGAGTTGAAGTATATGAGCAAAGACACTGAAGCTTAAAGGAAATATTATCATAGTTTACTCGTTCCTAAGAGGTTCATTTACGTAGTAGTGTGGATGGGTTTTTGGTCTAAAAGGCATTCACGAGACCGCCGAGCCTATAAAAAAACTTCTCCAATTTGATGCTTCTTATGCCTTAGTAAAAGGGTCATTAGTTGAGAATGTGGGAGAGTCCCGAAGCCCGTTGTGACTGTAATGATGACAATTGTATTCCAGCCAAATATGTCGAGGCAATGGAGAAGGTCCAAACATAAGAGGCCTCAGATGATGAGTATGTTGGTCTTATCAAACTAGATGTAGGATGTGACTTCCTAACATTCTTAACTTGTACAAAAGATAATACAACTTACAAGAACTAGTAGTGGTCTTGTAAAAAATAAAATAATAGAGAATGAACACAATAGTAGCTTAAAGCAACAAAATTGGCTATTACACTCTCCAAAGGGACCCCAAGGGGTGAAAATGATTTTTTACATGGCTCTTACGTGATATAATATATGATTTGTTCACTCATACACCCACCGTAAATGATGTTATTATTGATGCAAATCATTTCTTACTAAACATTTTGCGTCCGATCTTCCATCACCTACCAATAGGAATGAAAATTTAACCCTCATAAAAGAGGTTGTTCAAAGCTAAAAAATGGGAGTGAAAATACTTATTACAGAGCTGATGATTTGACAATTGGAGCTGAAAATTTTGGTAAATGATTTTTTAACATAGATTGGACTAATGGTTTCGTCATAAATATATTTGAATTTGTACATGTCATCCGATAACTTATGGCTCAAGAAGCCAAAGTGGAATAACATTTTAACCTTCAACAACAAGTGATTCAGGATTCTGAGACCAGACTTAAACTAGAGTTGGAGAAAATAAATAAATTAAAAAAATAGAAAATATCAAGTAGTTGAACTGCAAGATGGCAAATCCCAACTGGTCGAGTGTCAAAATAAGATTCAGGAGTTAGAAAGCCAATAGTACACCTTAGAGAGTACACAAAGTTATTTGTAATATTTTGTTTATATTATTTTGTTTCTTATAAAATTTGTTCTTGAAAGAGTAAACAATTTAAGATCTATACTAATTTTATCTAATGAGTATGTGTCATCAACTTAAACGGCCAGGCTGCAGTGGCAAAGCTTCAACTTGCACCACCAAAGATTCGACCATTGATAATCTTGTAGAAAACTTTTGTTTTATCATAATAAATGGTGCGGTGAACATGAAAGATCTGATAAAATATTTTTTTCTTGCTAAAATACACAAGGTGGAAGGACAAAGATCATTTCAGATATTGAGGTTAAAGTTTTAATTCCCATAAGAAAAATAACAAGCACCATTGATGATATAATCAAAGACTAGAATAATTTTGAGGTATTGTATAAGACTCATAATTCTCTATTTTTAAGTTTGGTGAACGGGGTGCTTCGAGAGATATCTAAAGAGCATAAGATATTAATGATATGAAATCAGTAGGAATCTATTACATGAAAACGTTCCTTGAAAACATATTATATCCTAAAAACAATTGTATATGCTCATAATTGATGGTATAGGTAAGATTTAGAGACATTTAGATAATTTCAAAAGATTCATTATTGATTTGAATGCATATAGAGTTGAGGTGGAATATGAGGATCAAGAAATAATCTTTTTGACACAATACTCTATGAAAAAGATTCTCTTACGATAGTCATATTGAAAAGTAAATACAACTTTATTGCTTAATATATGAGCTTTGATACTATTAAGAAAGAATTGTGTGTTACAGTCTTTCCGTTTGAGCCATGTATTTTTTTTATTTAAAAAATGATTCTTCAACTCTAGTAAGAAAGATGAATGAGGAAAAATCTTTGATCTCCGTCTAGATGAGAATGATGGTTGAAGGTCCTGAAATAGTTGGGATTGAGGTTTGAATAGATTAGTTTAGGAATTGGTCACTTGTGATCTTATATCACCATATATAAGTCGGTTAAGGGCGTGAAGGACATATTGAAGTTGAGTGATTTTTGTAAAACTAGATACGTACCGTGACCAAACATTAGAGTGTTTAAGCTGTTTGAAACAATATCTATATAATCAAGATGAGTTTTCCCTCTATTGAAAATTTTAAAGGATTTTTTGATACATGTATGAGGGATGCCAAGATTTAAGGTAACCCTTGTGTAATCTGATATACGAGTAAAATCATAATTGGTGCAAGACATTAGAAACAAATCATCATAATCATTATTGACTAATATATGGACAATTTTAGACGAAATAAAGTAATGAGGGTTCGTATTAGTCCATGTAAATTAGAAGCATGAATAGCGGCGGTCGTTAAGCTCAACCCGATAGCAACATGAGTTAAATTTGGCAATGGTCAAATTCTCTTAATTAGAGAAGCATATGTGCTCCTTCAGCTTACGAATAACATTGAAGTCCTTGAGAACGCCCATGAAGTTTATTGATCCAAAACCGAGATAAATTCTAGATCTGACCAGAGGGGGATGCGACTGAGTGTGTCGTTAAATGCATAAATGTAAGAAAGACGAAAAAATGAGTTTAGACTTCTAGCTTTAAATTGCATGAATTATGGAGAGGATGATATGATATATATGTAAATTACAATTGGATTCCAAATAATCTAGATTCTTTTTAAAGGGTGATAGACATGGTTAGTAGCATTATTCCAGAAATGAGCCAAATATCTGATTATGTGATCTTCATTAAGAAAACTAATAATGGTTTAATTTAGGATAATAATAAAAATACTCTTACTCATGATGAACTTGGTAACATTGTTTTGCTGAATTAAGTCATTCAACCCACAAACATTTCAAAAAGTAATAAACATTTAAAAAATTTAGAACTTGAAATGGATTCAAGTGATGAGTTTATCGAGTGATAAAGCCTTATCAACTATATTTTCGTCGATCATTTTCTCACTTTTGAAACGATCCGTGCCAAATGAAGATTCAATCCCTTCATCGATCGTACCCTTGTCTGATCAAATTTATTGGTAAAAAAAAATATTACTCATAAATTTTTAATTGTACGAAAAAATATGCACTATAATTATAAAACCATTGAAAAAATGGTTTCAAAAATTAAAAAATACATTTATAATTTTATCCTAGACTAGATCTAAATTTTTTTTAAAAATAAAAATAAAAGTGTGAAATATTAATTATTAAAACAATAAAAAAACTAGTCTTAATAATACATATTGGTTTGGACCTATTCTGTAATTATTAAAATAAATGCCATATAAATACTTTTTTAAAACAAAAATATCAAATTTTTAATAATTTATTTAGTTTGACAGGCGTGCAGGGCCTAGCCGAAATACTCTATACAGTATAGACCCAACTGAAGTAAACCCGTCTATATATAGCTTAACACCCATCGGTAGGGGTGACAAATGGTATGAAGCGCGAACCATCGGAACCGTTTAAATCAGAACCACGGGTTGTGGTCCTGGCGGGTTGCGGTCCTGCCAGTTTGCTCCTTATGCAGTTCTGGTGGGTTGCGGTCCTGTCAGTTTGTGGTTTTAATGAGCCAGTTTCGCAGTCAAACCGCCAGTTCAAACCACCAGACAAACTATTTAAGGACCGTTTATCAGTTCAAACCACCAGCCAAACCATTTAAGAACCGTTTATCAGAATATTTTATAATGTCATTTAAAATTTTGTAAGTGTTAATTGAATCTAATTTCAATAATTGAGATATGTATCATATACACGAGTTAATTATGTTATTTCATATATTTTAATTTAAATATATTATCATTATAATCGAAATTTTATAATCAATCAATTACCGTCTAAAAAATAATTGTAATTTGATTTTGAAACGTTTGATTATATATTTATATTTATGTATTTAAGATATTTTATTTAATATTATGTAGATATTAAATAAAATATATACATCTATTTGTATTTCGATACCAGCATTTGAAGTATAAATTTAATATTTGAAGTATTCAATATTTGAAGTATTAATTTAATTTTTTTTTAAAATTGTATAAATTTGGATTATGTTCCAATTGCATAAACACATGTAATTTGGTTGTGAAATAAATTCAAAAATAGCAACTGTGTTTCAATTAACTATATGTAATTTGGTTCTAAAAAGGAATTATATTATGATGGCATAATTAAATATATTTATTTAGGAGATTAACATTATCAACAATATAAACTATCTATTATGTACCATTATGTGAAAATAACGGCGCTCCGGGCATCCGGACAAATGTCCAAATTAACTTGTTAATAATATAAAATTTCTTTCAATAAACTAGAAAAAAAGGAAGGGTTAATAATATAAAATTTCTTTCAATGATCTAGACAATTTAATATTTTTTTTTCATAAAAGTACTAAAATTATTAAAAAACTAATAGTTCGAAAAATCTATTAATAGATTTATATTTTTTTTAAATAATAGTTCGAATTTCCTATTTATATAATTTTTTTAAAAAAATATTAGTGCGCAATCCTATATACAGAGTTTTGATTTTTTTAAAATAGTTTAAAGTGCATAACTTATAAAAAAATTATTTTTTTTATAAAAAAAATCAGTCACGGATGACGTCAGCAAGTGACGTCATCCGTGACGTCACCTGCGGACCATCCGATCAGACGTGCGGATGGTCCGCACGTTCAAACGCAACGGCTAGTTGATCAAACTAGCTGTTGCGTTTTTCGTCCGGGTCATCCGGACGAATGTCCAAATGGTCCGAATTTCAGATTCGGGCATCCGGACAATTCGTCCGGATGCCCCGGATGGTCCGGACAGATGCAATTTTTCGAAATTTTCAAAAAAAAAAAAATTGGGTCTCCCCTATAAATAGAGGAGACCCCAACTCCAACCTCACACGCTCTCTAAATCTACTATAAACTCTCTAAATCTCTCAACTTGTTCTATATTTTTTATGAAGCTTAACTTTTGTATTTTACATATCGTACTTTTGTTTTCGAAATAGTTAGATTTTTTTTTCGAAAAAAAATTGTTATTAGTTTGTATTAGTTATTATTTGTGCTTATTTCAAATTTCAAATGCCGTTTTGTGGCTTTAACAACAGGTTAGGACAAGCAACTCCGAAAACTGATTTTTCGAAATTTTCTTCTTTTATGATGTCTCCTCCACCCGAGAGGGATCCGATCACACGACGCATCAAATGTGCCACTGAACCTACGAATATGAGTAAGACCCTCAAACAAAATTTTAGTTTGAAAATTTCTGATAAGGAGAGGCGAAGCGTCAAACTTGTTAGTACTACACGTACGACTTTGAGTAAGACCGCCAAACCAACTTTTAGTTCTAAAATGGTCGACAAGGTGACACGAAGTGTCAAACACCCAACTATAACTAAGAGTAAGACCGTTCTTCCTAAACAAAGTCTTAGTACAAGACGAAGATGGTCGATTTGATTGCTGCTGCGTTAAGTAAGGTTAATCGTGAGACTCGAGGACAAGTTTTGGGAGATCCATTACAAATTGCAGTTACTGTTGAGAAAGTTTTGCGACTTAAAAAAGTAGTTAGCGATAAGAGACTAAAAAATGTATATTAGCAATTGTAATATTAAATATTTTAATATAACTTGTAATATTTTAACATTTGTAATATTAAATATTTTAATATGACTTGTAATATTTTAGCATTTGTAATATTAAATATTTTAATATCACTTGTAATATTTTAGCATGATAAAATATGATTTTGGTTTAAAAAATAATCAATAACATTTGTAATATTTAAAACCAAATCACAATAATAAAATTCAAAATGTAATATTAAAATTATAACAATATAACTTAAAAATAATAAATAACACTTGTTATATTTAAAACCAAATCACAATAATAAAATTCAAAATGTAATATTAAAATTATAACAATATAACTTAAAAATAATAAATAACACTTGTAATATTTAAAACCTAATCACAATAATAAAATTCAAAATGTAATATTAAAATTATAACAATATAACTTAAAAATAATAAATAACACTTGTAATATTTAAAACCTAATCACAATAATAAAATTCAAAATCTCATATTAAAAATAATAAATATAACTTGTAATATTTTTGCATGATAAAATATGATTTTGGTTTAAAAAATAATAACAAACAGTTGTAATATTTAAAACCAAATCATAGTAATAAAATTCAAAATGTAATATTTTAACATGATAAGATATAGTTTTGGTTTGTAATATTAAAATCAACACCACTAATATTAGATCTAAAAACATAATAATAATATTCAAAATGTGATAATAACATAAGTAATATTTAAAATTTTGGACTATATAATAATTACCACCCTTAAAATATTAATAACCAAAACAAATTAATATTAACCAAAATGCAATAATAATTCTATAATATAATATGCAATATCTCAATATTTTTTAAATATAACATTTTGGTTATAAAATAAATAAAACATTTATAATATTTACCAATAAACCGCGATTTTTTACAAATAAACCGTGGTTTCGCCGTCCTGCCAGTTTGCAGTCCTGGCGGGTTGCGGTCTTGGCAGGTTGCGGTCCTGCCAGTTTACTCCTTATGCGGTCCTGGCGGTCTGGCGGTCCTAATGGTTTGCGGTTTTGGCGGGTTGCGGTCCTGCCAGTTTGCAGTCCTAATGGGCCAGTTTCGCAGGTAAACCGCCAGTTCATAAGTAGATTGTCAGCTTTGAACCGTGGTTCGAGAACCATTTGCCACCCCTACCCATCGGTGAACTCATACACAAAGGGTTCGTGTAGAGGTGGCAAATGGTTCTGGAACCGCGGTTAAAAGCTGGAGAACTGTTTATAAATCGACGGGTAAACTGTTTAACTGGTCCATTAGAACTGCAAACCGTAAGGACCGCAAACCTTTAGAACTGCAAACCGTTAGGATCGCAAACCGCCAAAACCGCAGAAGAAGTAAACCGTCAGGACCGCGAACCGCCACGACCCGCAAACCGTTAGGAACTGCGGTTTATTTGTAAATATTATAAGTATTTTAATTATTTTATAACCAAAATCATATCTTAAGTTATATTTAAAAAATATTGAGATATTGTATATGATTATAAAATTATTATTAAATTTTGGTGAGTATTAATTTGTTTTGGTTATTAATATTTTAATTGTTGTAATTATTATATAATCCAAAATTTTAAATATTACTTAAGTTATTTTTACATTTTGAATATTATTATTATGTTTTGGGATCCAATATTAGTAGTGTTGATATTATGTTACAAACCAAAACTATATCTTATCATGTTAAAATATTACAAATTTTATGGTTCCAATTTTAATATTACATTTTGATTACTATTTGAGTTGGTTTTAAATATTACAAGTGTTTGTTATTATTTTTTAAACCAAAAATCAGATCTTATAAGTATTTCATAATACAATTGTTGTTATTATAATAAAAGGTAAATAGTTTTTTTTGCTTAATTTAGTCGTTCACAATTTATATTCTTGTGGGCCAGGAGTTGTACAAATGTTTTCAAATTAAAATACAAAATAGTAAAAAATTATTACAAATATCATTCATCTTCAGCTTCGTCTTCTTCGTAAGCAAAATCTCTGTCTTCGTCCTCACTTGATTCATCTTGAGCTTCGTTTTCTTCCATAATTTCTTGTTCAAGTGTATCTTCATAATCATCCGGATAATCTTCGAAGATGTCGTCTACATTCACTTCGTCTCTAAACTCTATCTCTTGCATCCTTTTATCCACCGCTGTCCAATCCTTGACTGCCACAAGCACTCCAAGTGCTTTGCCCGCCAATTTTGTTCTCTTAGTCGTGTATTGCAACCTCGCTTGGCTGAAAGCACACTCACTTGCAACTGTAGACATAGGTATTGCATAAATCTCTTTAATAACCCTGCAAAGAATAGGAAACTCTTCAGTTTTGGTACCCCACCATCTTATGATATCTTCAATACCATGGTTGGGAAAATTCGTAAAATCAAACATAGTTCTCAAATATCTAGACAGCTCATTATCAGATTGAGGGGTTTTCGCAAATTCATTGTTTCGTTACATTGCAATTTGAACATAGTTAGTAGAAAATCTCCCTCTACCCCTATTGTTACTACTCCTTACATTTTTAGTTGTATTTGATATATATTTTCCAGCATACTTATCATAGATATTATGCATACAGTCATATATGCTGACAATATACCCTTCAGGGTCAATTGGTTCATTTGGTGGTCCAGTTGTAGAAAACTGTACAGATCGATAAAACCATCTAACTAGCCATTCAAATTTATCTTTTCATGAAAAAAGATCTAAAATGCAAGCAATTGAATAAATCACAGGGATTGGATGAAAATACTTTGTGAACTTGAATTCCATTTCGGGCACCATGTCTACGCATACAAAATTTAATCTAAATTCATTCATATGCATGGCAAGATTAGTAATCATGAAAATGACCAAATGAGAATTAGGTTGATTTTGTGAAGAAAAGGTTTGAGTGTTATCTTTAAAAAGTTATAAAAATCTTAACATGTGTGCACAATATTTCCAATGATCTTTTTCAATTGGTGTTTCAGGATAAGATGCATTATAAAGCGTCATAATCTCTTCCTTAAAAACATACGCACGTGCAAGCATTGCATAAGTAGAATTCCATATAGTTTCAATATCTAATATACGTTTCTTATATTGTTTCTCATTTGAAATAACAAGTGTTTTAAAAGCTCTTTTTTAGCAGTGGAGGTCGTGCAAAATAAGATCCCATTTTTAATAGGGGAAATATAATCACCCATAACCTTAAGTATTCCCTCTTTCGTAATTAATTGAAGTACACGGCATAAACATCTGGTGTGAAACAATTTAGGAAAAATGGGAGTGCAATATTGTCTAAGCAATTTTATAGCACCAATATTTAAGGATGCATTATCCAACGAAATAGACATAATCTTATTTCTAATGAAATAAATATTTATGCATTCAACCATACTCTCCATAATTAATTGTGCGTTATGCTTCCCAATAGATTCAAACCATATAATTCTCCTTTGGAGTACCCATTCGGGATCCATCCAATGAAAGGTGACACATAACATATCAAAATCAGTAAAAGCAGCTATGTCACTAGTAATCAAAACATTCCATGGCAAAGTTAGCATAGTTTGAATAATGATTTTTTTTCTTTTTAAAAAATATTTAAAGGCTAGCGATCGCAAAGAGCTACGTGGAATGCGTTTTTCCTGTGGGTTTACCCCAGCTTGCATCCAATTTTCGTATCTCCAAGAATCCCCAAAACTGAATGGTTGTAAACTACCAACTGCATAAATCATTGTTTCTTCCCTATACGTATCGTGGTTAAACTCAAAAGGAAGACCTGTTTGAGGGTTTATGCAAACATTATTTGGGTTAGGTTTTGTAGGATCATATATTTCATGTTTCAGTAAATGTTTTACCATAGTGCTAGTGCCCATATTTCTATTTCCACTTACGTGAAAATAACATCTATTGCATTTTTTACAAATATTAGATAACCCATCATCTGATGGAGTAAAGTGTTTCCAAATCTAAGATGTTTTCTTACGAGATCTTGATCCACCACTAGTACTTCCACCACCACTTTCGTGGGAGGAGAGTGTGTCAACGTGAGGGGAGTCTGTCGGAAAATCATCTACGGTATTGAGATCCACATTAGCGGGTGGGTAAACATGAGTATTTCTACATTTTGAAGCCATTTTAAAACTAATAACAACATTTTTTTTTAAAATTGGAAATAAAATATTAATCAAAACTAATTAATATTTCAAATAATAAAAACTAAATTTAGACTGATAACAACTAATAACAACTACAAACAACTAATAAAATTAGAATTAGAAGAACTAATTTAAATAACTAAAACAAGTAAATAACTTGATAAATTATACGAAGCTCTTAATTGAGCTATTATAATGTTATCCCAACGTTATTTAAGTGTTTTTATCAAATAAAAACAATTTTTGGAAAAAAAATCAAACAATTCCGAAAGTAGAACTACTATATGTAAAATAAGTAATTTGAGTTTTCTAGAATATTTAGAACAAGTAGAGAGGTTTAGAGAGAAGTAGGGAGGTTTTTGTGAGTTTTTGAGTATTGAGTTGGGGTCTCCTCTATTTATAGGGGAGACCCATAAACAATATTCGAAAAATCTGAAGAAAAAAAATGTCCGAATCATCCGGAGATTGATCCGGATGGTCCGGATAATCGATCTGAGGCATCCGGACGTAATGTCTGGACGCCCGGACGACGAATTCGGGCCATCTGGAGATTGATCCGGATGGCCCGGAGTTTTCCGGGGCATTCGGACGAATCTCCGGATGCCCCGGACCGCTACATCTAGTTAATTTAACTAGCTGTTTGGCTTTGGACCGTGCAGACCATCCGCACATCTGACCAGATGGTCCGCACGGTCACGTCACTTGAAAAAAAAAAACCCTATAAATACTACCCATTCACCCTTCAATTTTCACACCACTACCAATCTCTCTCTAGTTACCTACACTTCTCTTGCTAAATTATTTTTATAATTTTCAAACACTATTTTACATTTCAGGTTATGGAGAATGTCTTCGAGAAGATCAAAGCAAGCCCGGATTAGTGGAGGAGCTGAACCATCATCCTCGAGACGAAGGGGAGATGCCGAAAAAGATTTGGGGTATGAAGAGATGGAGGTAACAGAGAGCGCGACTTACGAACATCACAGCAAAGTGGACGTTCGCGTCCGTGATCCGCTAGCACGACGAGGTGTAACCAAATTTTAGGCGGGTATGTATTTGGACTATGATGAACTGATCGAAGTAGAGGGTATGCAAAACAATTTCAAACTTCTTGAACCTACTAATGGCCTGGGTTGGATGATACTAGCTAGATTCAATTGTGAATGGTATATCGAATTAATACGCAAGTTTTATGCCACCGCATATTTAATTGAGAATGATACAAATGGTAGAGGTTTAGGAATGAGTTGAGTGATTGATGATGAACCCTATAGTTTTTTTGAAACTGATTTCGAAGAACTTTTTTCCGTTCCAACCCGTGATATATATACCGGTGATAAATTACGTTTCATCACTTATCCTCGTTCGGGTTGGGCTGCTGATTGACCTATGTCCTACGACGAAGTAGTATACTTATTCTGGTTCGGAGGCTCCAAAAATTAGCGACAGATTTCGAGGTATGCGAAGTAATTTAGATGCTAATGGGAAATTAGCTTTGAAATTGGTAAATAATATATTTCTTCCCCCTAGTAACAATGATTCACAACTTTCATATATTCAAACATTTTTAACTGCTTTTATCGTGCGAAATGAGGGAAGAATTAATTTACCTAGCTTGATGATTCGAAATATGGCTACGAGGTGTGGTACGGATAAACTACCTTATGGGATGATAGTGAGTTATTTGCTTGTTTCGAAAGGAGTTGATGTGAGTATATACACTCCGATGAAGGTTAGGCTAACTAGTGTTATAGGTAGAAACTCTTTGAAATTGCAGGAGATATACTCTTGGGATGGAGAGTTGATGTCAAAATTGGAGGCATGGCATAACCATAGGCCCGAGTTGAATCAGATAAGGGCTGCGAACGATCTTACAAAACCGCCAAATCCACCTACTCAACATCAACTTCAACCGCCTTTCGATCCAAATGCTATTGGTGGTTCTTCTGGAGTACCGCGACAATAAAGACGAACCAACCGTGAATTTGCTGAGCATTCGCATGAGCAACAGATGGATTATATACACTTTGCGCATACTCAACAAACGGACTGGCATGAAAAATTTACGGATTGACAAACTGAATTGTATTTATACCGTGAATTAATTGGTAAAACGACAATGAATTAATTGTGAAATTTCATTAGTTCACTAATGAACTAATGTGAGAAAATTAATTTGTGAAATGGAAAATTAATTGTTGAGAATTAATTGGGGAAATTCCAAGGAATTAATTGGTGAAATTAGATCAGTGAATTAATTGCAGAGAATTAATTGATGAAATTGTAGAGAATTAATTGTAATTAACGTTAAAATATTACAGGGCTTTCGGTTATTTTGCAATTAATAATATTACAGCTAAATTTAATTATTTGATAATTGTTTAGACAATAATCGGATCACGAAATCATGTGTAGCCCCAATCAAATGGTCCGATTGAAATGAGGAGAAATCGTTACTGGAACAGTGCATCAGTTTTGTTGGTAAATTGGAAATTGGAAACTTGATTTAGTTTGTATTTGGACTTGGTAATTAGATTTAGTTTGGTATTTGGATTTGGATTTGATTGAGTATTTGATTTTATTTTTTTGGACCACTGAGATTTTGAATTTGGACTTGGTTTGTGTGGATTTGGGGTTTGATCAAGATTTTGATTTGATTTTTCCAATTTGGATTTGGTATGTCTTGATTGTTTGATTTTGTTCGATTAGATGTTGCAGATCTTATTGTGAATATTATAAGAACAAATAATTTTATATAATTTATTAGTAACAAATTGAATAAGAAGAACATTTTTATGTCTACATCTGCATACCATTTAGGTATGTCCTCGTCTTCCGCTGCAGGTATTGATTCATCATTGTGGATTTTGGATTCGGGTGAATCTCACTATATGTCACCTCACATGTCGAACTTTGTTTCGTTGTCTCATATTTCACCCATATCTGTTTTGTCAATATCAGTAGAGGGTATTGATCTATTTTTACCCCTCATATATCGATAACGATGTTTACTACGTTCCCACCCTTGTTTTGAATCTTGTTTCAGTTAACCAATTGTATAAATCTGGTTATCGTGTTTTGTTTTCTGATTCTGTTTGTGCTATAGAAAATCAACAGACTCATAGAGTGATTGAGACAAGTTGTAAAATAAGGGAATTCTATGTATTAGAGAAACTCGAAGTAATAAATGTGTATGCCTATGGTGTTGATAGTGGAAAAACACACTTGACTGATATTGCTGCCTTTGGTGTTGATTTGTCTTCGTTTCGTTTAAATCCTTCATCGTCTGAGTTTTATGTTTCGCATTCTCGTCTGGGACATGTATCTTCATAGTGTTTAAATTTAATAATCTCTACACGTGCTTTAGGTCATCTAAATACTTACAATATCTCGGATTGCAGTGGTTGTAAACTTGTAAAATTTTCAGCATTACCGTTTTATGAAAGTGTCACTTCTTCTTATTGCTCCGTTTGATATTATTCATTCTGATATCTAGGGTCCATATCCTGTCTCCACAAAGGGTGGGTTGTCCTATTATGTTTCTTTCATCGATAATTATATCGATATACTTGGGCTTATCATATGAAACAAAGAGCAGATTTCGTTGGAATTTATAGAGAATTTCGGGCACTTGTTAAGACTCAACACTCTATTGTAATAAAATGTTTCAGGTATGAATTAGGGGATGAATATACATCCAATAATTTTACTCAGTTACTTGCATCTGATGGTACCATACATCAATCTTCTTGCACTGACACCCTTCAGCAGAATGATGTTGCAGAAAGAAAACATTGTCATGAGACTGCTCGTTCTTTTATGTATCTGCTGAGGTTCCTACTAGGTTTTGGGGAGAAGCAATTCATACTGTTGTATATGTGATTAATTGAATTCCCACTACTCACAATGTAGGGGTGTCTCATTTTTTGAAGTTATACGGACAACTTCCAGATTATTCTTCCTTACGAGTGGTTGGATGTACATGTTTTGTCCTTCATCCTCATGTAGAACGTAACAAATACGGCCATAAATCCACAATATGTATTTTCTTGGGTTATGGTGTTAGACAGAAAGGTTATCGTTGTTTTGACCCCACTAGTAAAAAACTTTGTCTCTCGACTAGGTTACATTTCTTGAGCATATCCCGTTTTATTTGATTCCAATGAAATCACATGATATAACAAGTACCAAACTTCAGACTATTATTCTTTTGAAAATAATAACGACATACCCATTGATATTGATGTGCAAGCTCATGAGACATCGACTACAGCTGATACTAGTTATGATCTCAAACAAGCTCCTCGTGCCCAGTTTAAAAATTCTCTATACTTATTACTTCACTTAGTTTCCTTGTTAGTAATCATGATTCGGTCTTGTTTATCAAATATAGGAGTGCAGGACAAATTATTTTATCCCTATATATAGATGATATGATCATTACAGGTGATAATTTTGATGTCATTGAGGCACTTAAATGTGATTTTGCTTAGTGTTTTATGATGAAAGACTTGTGACTATTACATTTTTTTAGGTATTGAAGTGGCTCACTCTCCAAAAAGTTATATTCTCTATTAGAAAAAATATATATATCTGATATATTCGAGCGAACGCGAATTTCAGATAACAAGACGGTAGATACCCCTCTCGAAACCAATGCTCGGTATTCTCCGCCTGATAGTATTATTTGTCAAACCCAAGTCTATATCGAACTTTTGTAGGGAGCATCATAGAGGATCATAAGTTACCAGAACGAATATTAAATGAGTGGATGTGAGCGGAACCGACCAGAAAAGACCGTAAAAGATTAGAGGTGACCAGAAAATACTGTAGATGATTGGAGGTGGTAAAAAAAGACCTAGAAGATTGGAGGTGGTGAGAAAAGATCGTAGATGGTCGAAGTAACAGATGTGTATTTGATAGATGGGGGCTTGATCCGGTTGGGCCCCTCCCAATGTCTTTAGGGGGTTTTTGTATGATAATTGTAGCAATAGATTACATCTCCAAATGGATGGAAGTTGTACCTTTGTTAGACACAACTTCTTAGGTAGTTATTAAATTTATTCTCTCTAACACATGCTGCAAATTTGGAATTCTTAAACGCATCACAACAGATAACGAGATTCAATTTGATAACAAAGACATGGATATCTTTTGTGCATCTAGAGGAATTCAGCATTGTTTTTCCTCTTCTTTTCATCCCCGAGACAATGGGCAAGTTGAAGTAGCAAATCAGAAAATTCTGTTAGGTTTGGAAAAGAATTTGGAAGGAGCTGCTGGGAAATATTATTTGCAAAAATTACTATCGGCATACTGAACTACTCCTCATACAACCACACACGAATCTCAGTTTGGTTTAGTTTATGGGGTGGATGCAAGTACACCTATATAAGAAACTTTCTCTTCATTCAAGGATCAAAATTATTCCAAAAAACGAGAATGGAATAGCTGAAAGGGCTCAGTTAGGTTTAGTTGAAGAAAATAGAGTGAAGGAACATTTAAGAACTGCGCACTATCAGGGGTTGATGAGGAGCAGGTTTGCTTCTAGGGTAAAAAAATGATTTTCAAGTTGGAGACAGAGTGTTAAGAAACGTATTCCGACACACCAAGGAAAAAAAGTTCGGAAAATTAACTCCAAATTGGGATGAACCATACATCGTATGTGAAAGAGTTAAGAAAGGAACATACAAAATCCAAGACAAAGAAGTTAACTTGTTGAAGCATCCTTAGAACGTTGAGCATCTCATGTTATATCTAGAGAAAACTTATCTTGTAAATATTTCCTTTGATGTATTTAAATGTAAATATTGGTGGCATATGTTTTCCTACCCTGGTGGTGCGGGGAGGTTTTGATGAGGTATCCATATTTCAATTAATATACCATCATTTTCCTTTTTAAAATTGTTATTTTAACTAGACCTGAGGTATTAAAGACTCATTAAGCACCTGATGGATTAAAGGCTCATTAAACACATGTGGATTAAAGGTTGATTAAATACGTGTTGCCCCTCAAAGGCATCACCTTTAAGTGGATCAAAAATATTAAAGACTCATTAAACACCCGTTGATTAAAGACTGATTGAACACTTGTTCCTCTCAAATGGGTTACCTTTGAGTGGATGAGATGTGTTGAATACTGATTAAATAATTTTCATTTTTAAATAAATGATCTATGTATGAATCAGATAAATATAACACGGATTGCGTGTTTAGTTTCTATAAATAAAATATATTTATACTTGGATATTAATAGAAGTATAGAAGAAGATAAGAGAAAAATACTAAGTGAAAGTTGAAATATTATGAAATACGAATATGATCATAAAAGAATCTGATACAAGTTACAAAATATCTTGTAAACCACAAGGACTTGAACAACTAAAGTTTTAAATAAAAAGAAATCTGATATGAAAACAACAAAATTCCTTATATGCTAAAAGGACTTTGATTCAGAATACCATCACATTAAAAAATAATTCACCTTAGGGCTCGTTCATTTTGGTTTTCTTCTCAACATCACCGTTTTCCTTCTCCAATCTATCATCACTTGATCTCTCCTCAGCTTCATCATTAGACTCCAAATCATCCGTGGTCATATTGTATTTGTCGCTTTGAACTAAAGTATGAAAGGGAACTTCATCATCTGGTACAAACGCCCACAGTTTCCCACGAGACCGTTTGGGGAAATTTTAATGGAAAAAAGGACCATATATGCCTTAACAGATTTTTCCCTTTGTGCCATGTATTTTAACACCCCATCAACATATTCATTCTTAGCAGCAATAATATCTCGGAACTTTGTGTCCTTTAGAGTGGTGATTTCATCATCCATTTTTCTTGAGAAGATCTTGTAATTTCTTCTTCTCTTTGGAGAGTTTCTCATTGGAAGTATTGTCTTTAGCCAATGATTCTTTCAAGGTTTTAAGTTCCTGGGATGTGGTGGTTTGTAATTCGGTATAATTAGTTTATATTTTTTTCTCGATCAGCCTTAGCATGTTTCAAATCAGCACTTAGTTGCTCTTTTTCTTTGACCAAAGTGTCAGTCTTTCTCTGTTCAGAAGTTAGGGAATCTTTCAAACCCTGGTTGTCAGTTTGAAGGGAAGTGATGTCCTTTGTCTGGGCTCTGACTTGTCTTTTTAAGTCAATTATTATCTTGATATAGCCTAAGAATGCATGGCCCGAGGTATGATGTTCACTAGATAGTTTGAAATATTTACCATCGTAAATCACTACATTGGCTATGGTGGTTGATTATGGGAAGTTTTGGTCAAAATCTTCTTTCTCAAACTCACTGAAGTATAAATTCCCTATATCATCTAGGTTAACTTCACCTTCAGTATGAAGTTGGTTGGCAGTAGGAAATACTAAAGAGGGAGGATCGACATGAATCTCTTCTTGAGGAGGATCCTCATGAACCCTTTCTTGAGGAGAAACTTCAGCATGAGGGATAGAAAGAATGACATCAGATCAGAGTATGATCTTCAAACTAGTGACCCTTTTTTTTCTTTTATGCTCTGTTGTCACTACCCTCTTGGTGTCTCTTGTGCCCTTTATCTTCTTGATTTTTAGAGAATGTCGTGGCCCTTTGGCCTCTCCTACCATTACTGCAATAGCCTACAATACCGCAACATCAATATTTCCTAGCAATCCCAAACTACGGACATCAGTAAGACTTTGAGAGGAGGCTCCACATTTCTTCTTCTTCTTCTTCTTGATTGTATCGAGATGACTATGAGCTGTATTCCTAAATGGTAAATAGAGTTTACCATATTTTTCTTCGGTCCTGGTGAGAATCTTAGCAGTATTAGAAGAAGTGCTGAACTGTTCACATGTGAGCTCCCTGATTGGGTTTGTTCTCCATAGATGGGCCCTTACCATATTCGCTGCAGTAAAACCTAGTTTCTTAATTCTCCATAGCCCACTGATTTTGAAAAAATGGTTTGTCCCTCCTCTAGATGTTCTGAAAACATCTTGGAAAACACTGAAAAACGAATCCGATATGAAATTTTAGTTTTACAATACGATGTAAAGTTCAATATTAACATCCAAAGTGAGATTTAAAAGAAATTGTATAAGTATTTACCTGAGCTTTTCTAGTATCTGGTTAAAGCACTTGGATTTTCTTTGGAAGTGATCTTCTTTCTGTTCTCCCAAGAACCACCCATGTTAGGAAATTGAGTCTTTTAAGGCTTATCGGCCTCCTGCAAATCGTCAACCACCTTCTAACCATTCCTCATATTGAAAATAGTAGAAGGGAATGTGGTGGTTTCGGTATAAGCCGGCCACATCATTGAACTGTTCCATGGGCATTGGGATCTTGGAAATTTTGGAAGCAATGATGCTGGCCAATAAGGTATACTAGGCGTTGGGACTCAACTGACTGAGACATATCCTTATAAAGTATCTAACTACATCTGGGTCCAAAGAAATCAAAGACCCTAGTTAAGTAATTCGGTATATACTATCAACTCTTTAGCCTTGCTATCCATTGGAGTCTCATTAGGGATGGGAATTCTCACCTTGATGGACTCCGGAAAGCCCATTTATTTTCCATATCCTATCAAATTCAGCAGTATATGTTTACAAATAAGAAATTATCTAAAGTGCTAATAAATATTTAACACTCACCTTGGAAAAATTAGGCCTCACTCGCCCGCCAAAGCATTCAGGAAGCAGTTTGGAATAAGCCTAAACCACTATTTGTTTCTCTTCCTTTTCTCGAACCGAACTAGTGTCCTCAGTGTATCCGGAAGTCTCTAATGAGGTATCTTCTGCACTATCTTCCTTCATCTGCTCAATGAATTGTGGCGTTGTGTCAGCCGACTTAAGCCCAATGTCTTCTTCTCAGTATGAGAAATTTTAGTGGGAGAATTCGATGGATTTAGATCCAAGGTTTGCAGTACTGAAATTTTATTTTTGAAAAACTTTCATCAGTTTTCCCTTCATCTTTGCAGTTGGACATGCAGTTTCGGCCTTACATAGCCTAGTAACCCTTTGAGATGGGCGCTCTTCTATATCAGACCCCATGAAAATAAAAGAGGATGGAGTTTTGCGAGTGGTAACGACTCTTGCCTTGGAAAAAGGGTTTTCGTTTAGTTGAACTGGTGGCTTTGGTTGTTCTGGTTGGTAAACTGGTGGTTCTGGGTGTTCTGGTTTTCTAGAAAATATGTTGCTCTGTAAGAAGATGAACTATGGTCGGGTTCCGATCTTCAATGATCAATCTACCAGGAGAGACATGCAGTCTGGAAGCGATTCTAGTCTCTCTTTTCTCTCTGTCAAACTCAGACAAGTTGATCCAGCCTCCTTTGGTTAAGGTAGTTTTTGCTGTGAACATAAAATCTTGGGAAATATTGGAGGACTTGAATGCTTATGAGATTTCTCTTACTTTAGAAATAGAAACACGTAAAAAGCATACTTATATAATAAAATAATCTATTAAGTGTTTCACCTAGAATAGGTGAATCGCCTAAGTAATAATGAGGATCAATTAATTGTAGTCTTCTTATTTTTGGAAGTATAGCTGCAAGTCCCTAGGAGAAAATGGCTAGTAGGTCCAACTAGAAGCTGACACGTGTAACAGAAGACTAATACTAAAGTCGCGACCTTTGGGCTGATCAGTAGACCCTTCAAATTCACTTCAAAGACAAAATCAGATAATATACGATATGGTTAGCCCTTCCAAAGGTTTTTTGAAAAAGATAAGGTGGCTATATGATTAGTTCAGATATTGTTAGAATTATATCTCAAGTAATTCTGATAATATCCGAAGGGAATTTTGGACCTAACGAATAAAAAATAATGCATAATAGCTCATTCCTTGTGCTTGAAGGCTCATATGAATACCCCGACTATAAAGTCTGACCCGCACGACCCATGTGTCAGATGAAAACACTATAAAAACCCCAACCAACATCATTAAAAGGGTTGTAATTTTTTCAAAGACATTTAGTATAAGCACACACGTCCTTTCTCTCACAACTCCTTACAAAAATAATTAAGTTCCACCAGCTATATTATTTCCCTTTTTACCCTTAACTAAAATTTTCACCATATGTATGAGGTTACATGTCCATGTCTTCATTCTTCTTATAATCTTATCTATAATCTCGTTGAGTCATTTCTTATGGCTACAATTCATACAAACAAACACTTGTATGATCCAATCATTCGAACGACTTCATTTCAAAATAAGGTGCATTGGCTCGGTTGCAAAAATACCAACAAAGGTTTGGATATTGAATATACAAAACTCATTGAGAAAATTATTGCAACCTACGACATAGCCAAATATATGGTATATCTTCGAAAGTGAAAGAATATAAACTTCTAAAAGAAAAGAAGATCCTACTAGGTTTACCTTATAAAATAATCAAACCATTCATAGCATAAAAAATACTAAACTTTAAGAGACAAATGTAAAATCTCATTTATGATGATAAATCTATAAAATCTATTAAAAAACAAAATTTGACTACACCAAAAATATTATACCATAATAATATCATTAATGACGTGAGCTTTCACATATTTTATCTACGTGTTGGACTTAAAATTAAAAAGATGTTTCCCAATCAAAACATTAAACGGTAAAGAAGATTCGAAATTCTTAATTTTATCTTAAATAAGGAGATGTTTCATTTTTAAATTTAAAGAATTTGGACCACAGAAAAAAAGAAGGAAAAAAAGAAGAAGCACTAATGTTAAAAATTGTAGAATCATTAGAGTTGCAATAAATATTGTTTACTTATTTAATATAAAGATACGAAAAAGAAAACTAGTGTATTATATAAGTAATTATAATTCTAATAGTAAAAGAACGGATAAGAAATTTATTAGTCATCGGAGTTAATTATTTGTTTCAAAATTGTCACTCAAATTATATTTGTTTCACAATTGCCACTCGTGTTATATCTTTTTAAATTTTTATCACTAGGAATTACTAAAAATGAAAATA
The DNA here is from genome assembly GCA_036936605.1 of Limnanthes douglasii subsp. nivea. Lineage (NCBI taxonomy): Eukaryota > Viridiplantae > Streptophyta > Magnoliopsida > Brassicales > Limnanthaceae > Limnanthes > Limnanthes douglasii. The sequence goes on from JAUPFV010000004.1 coordinate 133,357,220, forward strand.
AAAAACATACATTAGTGACCTCGTGTGAAACAAAATAACTGTTTTGATACAAAAATTAAATAAGTGCCACTTTGGAAACATGTGACCAACTCCAGTTACTAACCATGATTTTTAGCCTAAAAAAACTGTGGTTAAAAAGAGGAAATTCACTTGTAATTATACGAGACTTAATAAAATAATTATTTTAAGAGTTTGGCTAACCGATGTCATAGTCATCCGATAACAAGCATTATATTGTTGTTTTTCCTCTAATAATTAGCTTGGTTTTTGACACAAACATTAATGGTTGAATTTAAAATATATAAGGACACTTTTACCCTTTTGTTTTACACTAACTCTGTTAATTTATTGATACTTTGTTTTATATTAAAAATTTTATTGATTGAAATTTATTATTTTTATAGTTAATTGAATTAATGATTTAAAAAATATTTTTAACAAATAATGGTTAATAATATATTTAATGTACCTTTGAAAGAAATAAAATAAAATAATTAAAAAAAGTAATTTAAATTAGAAAAATTTAATTAATCAACCTTCTAACTTTTTAAATAAAAAAACTAATTTGTTTAAAATTTGAAAATGGATATGATTAAAAAATATTTAATTGAAAAAATAAACTGAATTTTAAAAATGATCAAAGACGTGTTTTGCATCTACCATTCCAGAAAGAACTACATGTTTTGCAACTATCAGTAGGTACATACGTAAAGGTTTCACATCTTCTTCTCTGAACCCAGTATGTACGTTTTGCATATTCTTCCTTGAACCATTTTACTCGACACAAAAATCTCAGAAACTCAAAACAGACTAAAATCGACGAAAAACTAAGTGTAATACAACAAATAAACTACATTATCAACGTAAAAAATCGATAAATACCAAGAATCAGAAACAAAAGCATATCTCGAGTACCTCTAGTATTCCGAAATCAAAATTTGACTCACCACACACAAATCGAATAATCTAAACAGATATCCAAAATCAAAATTCGAAATCAACTAAAAACACAACAAAAAAACATACGAAAACAAAAGAAAAACAAGATTTGAGTAAAAAAAAATGAAGAACAGCTCTTTCAGGAGAGAGAAAAAAAATTGGGAAAATGTGAAGTATGACTTTTATATTATAGAGTAGGGGTATTTATGGTATTAGTGGATCTTTAATGGTAAATATTTAATTAAATGAGTTCGGAAAATAATGAAAATATGGGTCTTAGGTGAATAAGTTAGGATTTTGGATCTTAAATAGTACTTAACCCTTAAAATAATATAAAATATTAAAATTTTAGATTAAAAACTGAATTGTTATATAGATTTTAATATTTATCCATAAAATACGATAACAATTATAAAAAAATAACACTATTGATTTAATAGTTTAAATTGACTTGAAATTAAAAATAATAAAATAATATAAAAAGTTTATTGAATTATAATGTGATGTAATAAAATTTAAATTATATAAATGTATATTAATAAATTAGGTAAAATATGAAGGTTTAATACAAAATAGTTATGTCATGAAACCGCCCATTACTACTCTAAGCAAAACTAAACAAAAAGTATGCAATAAAGCTTAGCTAACAACCCCTACGGAATAGTATTAAGAGTTCTCTTAACACTGGTCCATGTACAACAATGAATCCATATCAGAAAGGAAACCAATCTTCTGACAAACTTAATGATATAGTAAAGTTCATATTAGAACGAAAAGAAGAAGAGATTAAATCTCTTATTCTGGATATCTAAAATAGTCCTATTTGGGGGATACTTTAGAGAAAAGTACCCATAAATACCTTCTCAAGTATCAAATACCAAGATGGTATCCGTTTTTGGACTAGTTTCATAAACTACCTAAAGCCACATTTTGGACAATTATACCCTATAGGGTATAAAATGGGTTGTTTTTGGTGAAACCCTCTTTTTTCACCTTCTAATCAGACTTTTGGGTTCCAATTCCCCCCACTTTCACATTTCTAAATTTGTGGAGAGAGAAACACGTTTTACGAGAGCGAAACCAAAAGACATTTTTGAAACTCACGTAACCGGCGACAGCCAGTCGCCCCTCTGTTCCGATATTCCTTACAACCACCGGCGAACCACCGGCGATCAGGAAGAAACCACCTCCGACAGTACTGAAACCCACCGGTGAACCAACGACGAAAACTAACCTTTGAAGCAACAACTGTCTCTGTCTCTGGTTCGATATTTGGAACCACCACCGGCGAGCCTCCAACTGCAACGAAGTTTCCGTCGAACGGAACAGTAGCGTTCGAACCAAACCAGGTATCTGTTCGATTCATATGCTTTGACGTGTAGGGTTTTTTACATTGTCGGTCGATTGCTGTAAGACGTCTAATATTCCGGTAGTCAGTAAGGTTATTTGTTACTGTTGCTCGACCGGACGACGTTACGTGGTAGTTGTATTGGTAGTGAGGATGGTGTTGTTGATAGCATTGTGAGACTGCTGTTTTAAGCATTGCGATTTTGCGTAGGGTTGGCCCATATCTAGCAATATGGGATGGTTTATCTATCAGTATATAGTTTACCTGCCCGAGCAATCGATTTGGACCTGGCATGGTTTAATCGTTAACGTGTTTGATCGTGTGGTTTATCTATCAGTATGTAGTTTACATGTAAGACAACACGTCTAGGGGATAAGTATAAGTTTAAGGGTCTTCATAATACAGTGGCTCCTTAGTATTATTGCACCTTGTTACCATGTAAATTACTAACTAGCTTATTATGTGAACGTTGACAGGTTAAAATGACAGGAGTATTCTACCGCTCGGGATTGGTTGGCATAATCAATGTCTTGAGACGGGATATAATCAAAGCTGAACACATCGAGGCTGCTCGCGGAACCCCTTTCTACACCTTCCTCAAAACCTCGTACGACTTGAGGAACGAAACTCTGAAGCTGAAAAAGTTCCACCACTTGATCGAGGCGATCTATGGTTTATACGACGTCAGATGGAAGGCTTTCAAGATTGGACAAAAGCGTGTAAGGCTGACCAAGAAAGACGTTCAAGCGATCTTTGGCCTGAGACACGGTAACGAAGAGATGCCGATGAGCAAATCAGGTGGATTTATCACTCGGTACGCCGATGGAGCAGAGTTAGATTCGACTTTGATGAAGAAATATTTTTTGAGTCCAAGGACGAGGAGAAGCGGGCCAACGAACGACAAATCAGTTTCAAACGCGTTAATAAAGGTAAAGAGAGTATGTTTGAATGTAGTTGTTTTGTAGTTCGTACTGCAGGCTGTGCTGGTTGATGAAATCCAGGGACATTTTCACATCACTAAAATTAGATTGCTATAAATAGCAATCTATGAACACTAAGATATCAGAGATAGTGTAACATTAAAAGAACAGAACATGTAGACCTAATTTATAAGATGTAAACATAGATAGCAAGATGGAATGGACTAAATATCAGACGGTACCAGCATAGATAGCAATGTAGCCAGGGATAGATATCAGAGTATGTAACAAATGTAAGTAATGTTATATACGAAACAGAAAACAAAGCCTGATGCAGATCTTTAAAGTATCGGCCTTGAATAGATTGGATATCAGATGGTAGCAGCTAAGATAGCAATGTAAACGTGTATAGATATCAGAGTATGTTTACAAACAACTATGGTATGTATGCAATCATATATCTAATGTCTTATTAGTTGTGGATGCCTTTAATTGTTCTTTCTGTATTGTTGTTATATTTTTGGATGTTTTTGTAGGAAGCAATCGAGATAGCAGTTAGAGAAGGAGGGGAGGATGAAGCGAGGGATGTGGCTAGGCTACTCATACTTTTCATATGCTCGACACTGTTCTTTTCAGTGTCGGGCGATGTAATCGGGTGGACAGCAATCTTCTACGTGGAGAATCTTGACAAGATAAACGACTATGACTGGTCTGGAGCCATCTTGGATAAGCTTCACAAATCGCTGGACAAATGTATTAAGGCCGGGCATCCTTCAAGAGTTATCGGATGCGTTGCTCTGCTTTTTGTAAGTATAGCTAGTTATGATCAGCCTATCTGTTAGGAAAATGTTTTTTTTTAATAGTTAGTTATGTTTTGTGCAACCGTTTCTTATGGAACATATTTCTATAAATGTCGACATACCAAGGCCTTACATAATACCTAGATGTTACAAGTGGTGGGGGCTAGAGGGCAAGGAGTCGACATTCGAAATGATCCAGATGGTCGGTGAGCTCAGGGACGACGAGGTATGTTGTGGTATAGTAGATATATCATAGTAGTATAATACATATATCAGTGATGATTATAATATTTTGCTGCTAAATGAACATTATACTGTATCTCCTAGGTTGTCGGCGGGGAGTTGGTGTTTACAGCATCGGAATGTTTTTTTTATGGAGTAAATGATTCGCGGATAAGGTGGGAAGGGGCTGGTGAACCAAGCGAAGAGAGGAGTAGGAAAAGAAAGAAATCTGTTGCGAACAGAAGTTCAATAAGGAAGGAAGATGACGGAGCTTGTAGTAAGAAGATAAGACGTTCAATGATTGAGGTTGAAGATGATGTTACGTTGGGGGAGTTCATTGTGGAGAGGAAGGCAAGAGTTGGTAAAAACAAAGGGGAGAGGTTGAAGAACCGGAAAAAACGTAGGTCTAGTATGATTCCTAGTTTTGGAGTGCTGTCGCAGTCGGTACTGCGCGACAGCAAAAAACTGAAAAAAAGGAGCCGGTTGCGGCGGTTGAAAGTTGAGAACAAGAGGCTTAAAACATGCCTTGATGAAAGAAACGAAGAGGTTAGTGCTAGCATGTTTTCTAAGTACTACTAACATCTGTATGGTTGTTAAAATGAAGTTGTCTATCAATAAAGTATTCTGTAACTATCATTGTTGTAAATAATGTAACAATTTCGTATGCTCGTTTTAATCAGGTTGAAAAATTGAAGAAAGATTTGGAGGACCTTAAAGAAAAGCTGGAGCTGGCAGGTGAAATAATGGATGGTGAGGATCAACAACTAATGTTGACCTTGTCCACGCCATTTTGCCGCGTTGATGAGGATGTTACTGAAACCGTAGATGCACGCGTTGGTGAGAAGGTGGTTAAGGAAACACTGGTTTACAAAAGATCTCGGAGGCCTGTAGTAGCTGAAACAGGAAAATCAAGGGAAGAAGAGGGCTTTGATGGGGAGGATAAAACTGTTGAACGGCAGGAGCTTGACAAAGCTAAGCAAAAAGAAAGGGACGAATCGGAGGAGGACAAAGAAGAAGTTGACGGGGGTGATGTTCAATCTGAAACACGTGGTGAACCAATGGAAGAAAGTACTACACAGGATGCTGTTGCTGTTGATGTGTCATGGAAGCCGAAAAGGACTACAACAAGTGGTTGCGACGCTGGTAATGGGAAACGGGATGTGGCAGAAGAATTACCACCCCTAACTCATGCTGCCGGTGCGCAGAATGTAGTTTTGGTACCTGCACAGGGACCTTCTGTTCGAAACAACGAGGTTGAACAACAGCAGCTGGCGGTGGACAGAAATGATTTGTTGGACGAAGTTACCAACGAAGGAACGAATACAATGGAACGACAGTTGGAGGAGTCGCCAAAAACCGTCGATGAAGGAAAGAAGGCAGAGATAGGTGAGGACAAAGGAGAAGATGACATAGTAGTAGCGACTACTTTGTTGGAGATAGCAGCGACCGAACTACAGGTTCCAGAACCTGTCTCTCACAATGTAAGTGGATGTTAAAGTTTTATTTGAATATCATACATGATTGATGGTTAATCTCACAATTAATGGTTTCCAATCGTATGTTTTTAGGAAGTCGAAACAGCGGAGCCTGAAGACACACGACACTCTAGCTTAGTTCTATTCACTGGCACCGGAACAGCAGCAAAGTGCGAACAGCTATCGCAAGCTGTGTCTCCATTAAAGTTGATAGAAATTTCCAACAGAGGAGATCAATCGGCAGAGAAGATTGAAAAAGTGTCACAGGTTGAGCCATCTTCGTACGCAACACCAGAACAACAGAAAGCAGCATCGAAGGGTCTTATTGTCAAGTCAGTTACACCATTGGCTGACGATAGCTTCGTAGACTGCACTCAATCATTTTATGCTGAAGTTGACAAGGCTGTTGAAACTTCAAACGAGAAGAGACGTACACTTGAATCCATCGAGGAAGAACAAACGGACGTTGAGGTAAGTAGATATTTGGTATTCTCGATAAACATTTAAAAAGTATTGTTAACAGTTTACTATGCTGCTTGTTTTTAGGTACCCTTTGATGACATGCCTGGGTTCAACTTACTTACTCCGACGCAGGTTCAACAACAGCAACCTGAAGTTGTAGCTTGGCCGTTCCTGACAAAGACAACGGAACTGATCGATGTAAGTGAGTACGAGAAAGTGCTGAGACTGAAACAGGTAGAACAACAAGAAGATCCAGAAGTGTGGTACTTGCCAACAACAGAGTTCTCGTACAGGCTTTCCATAAGTGTGACAGAGATAATGGAACTGCCTAACGAAACTCAAGTGGACTTCAAGGTAAAAATCTATTATGATGTATCTATCGTATGTTCCTTGTAAGTCTAGCAACGTGTCTATATACGTCTACCAATAAACTGTTGGTTACTCAACTGACTTGGGATTGTAATTGTGTTCTGATAGGTGATAGATGCTTGGATATATAAGCTGTTAAAGGATTCAGATTTCAAAGTACCTGTGAAAGGGTTTGATAATAAGTATTCATTTCATGTCCCAGCCATCCAAATAACTGGGATTGCAACTGTAAGTTTCCAGGGGATTATTGGTTTTATATTAGGTACATCTACTTCCCCTAATTAATGTCTTAAATTTACAGGGGACACTGGCTAAAAAGGGAGATATGTCTTCCATTGTTGACAATGTTTTTGAGACAATGCCCCGCGACACATATGTTGCATTCGTCCCCCTATGTACTGTAAACACGGACGGCATGAACCACTGGACGCTCCTGGTCATAGACATGGAGAATGGGGCTACCAGAAGCTACAACCCAATGCTGCCGTGGAGCAAATTCATTCCAGATAAGACAAGAAACTCAGCCGATGCTCTGGTAAGGAATCTAAATTTCAAGTAAAGTATTTTGATTGCATATCTAGCTATTTCGAACATTATATCTAGCAAACAGTATAGTAATGCATATCAATGACTGCTACTGTATCTATCAATGCAGCTGGCCTATTGCATGAAGAAGAAATATATACCGCATGTTAAAGGTGGGTACAAAATTAAGACCATGCTAAACATCCCACAGCAAAAGATGGACAGCTACGACTGCGGTGTTTTCGTTTGCAAATACGTAGAAGACATAATTACACAAGGTTTTGTTGGACGACAATATGGTGATGAAATGCAGGCAGAAACAAGAGCTAAAATATTCAAACATTTCTTGAATGATCGTAACACAAACAAACGTTGGTAGTATGTAATTTATATTTTGGTATCCATTGATTAGCATGTATGATTGGTATCCATTGGTAGTGTGCAAAACATCTATGATTTATGTTTGTAGACAAAAATTTACATGTAAGCTCACTTTTTACTTGTTGCGGTCGACTGGGAAAAAGTTATCAAAGAACATTCTGTGTAACCTAATCTATCTGATAGAGCCCCTAAAGCTAGCAATCAGTAATACTTTAAATACCAGAGTATGTAAAACAAACTATCAGACAGTTTTTGGAAAATCGCAAACTATGTAAACATCTCTAGCCACTGTTGTTTCCATCTCTAGCCACTGTTGAAAGCAACACGCCACCATCTTTTTCACAAAATCCACCTTAAGAATGATCCGCTGTTCGAAAAATTACATGTAAACGAACTAGTTCACATAACTGTTACAGGATTCAGTGTTGTATCCTACAAATTTTGATATGTTGTTACCATCCGCACTGTTAGTGGTAGTTATATATCTACTTTTGGTACATATAAGAGATGTATTAAAAAAGTACCAATAATGCATATATAAGAAGAACTATCAATGTTCACCAAATTGTCTATCTGGGGTTAAGGAAGGATCTATCTGGGGTTAAGCAGGCAAATATCATAGTGCGAAACATATCGTAATTTAAAAAAAAATTGGCTACGAACCATAAAGTATAGTTTTAGATATCGTTCAGAAAAAATAGATAGACCAGATAGGTTTTAAATTTTTAATATAATTTATCTACCATTCAAAATTACTCGCAAATATCATATAACAGGTTAGTGATGCACAAAAAAAAAATATGGACTGCACAACATGGTTATTGGTAGATAAATGCAATTAATTTGTTGAAAGGACTCGTAACCACACACATTACTCATTACTACATTAATGTGTTAAAACCATTGGTTAGATTGAACTTGAAAAGACAATGGGTAGATGAAGTAGAATGATTACCTTCATTTAATGTATGTGTGCCATTAAAGTTGATTTCAGAAAATATGGTTGCTTAAGGGGACTCAGCATTGGGTGTTGGGTTTTGCTATAAATAGAGGGTCATATGTCAACCTATTACTCACAAACTTACCAGCAAAGGAAAAAAAAACCCAGAACCTCTACCCTAAGTTCTTACCTCTGCTCCTCCAACCATGGCTCCTTCATCACCCTTCTCCCCACACCAGTCCAGCGACGACGCCTGGTCCTCTGACTACTACTCATGTGAGAAGGCCTACAAGCGCACGACAACGTCGGAGTACTCCTCTGACAAAGAAGATGATTGGTCGGTCTGGTCTGAGGACCAAGAAGACCCTTATGGATCATGGGATTCTTGGTCCATGGACGACTGTTATCTTTCTGACGATGAGAAGCTGCCAAAAAGGAAAAGGTGTAAGAGCATTAACCCATTTTGGGAAGAAGAAGACGACGATGAAGATGAAGAGGCAGACGACGAGGCCTCTGACGACGAAGAAGATGATGAAGATGAAGGAGAAGAAGAAGAAGAAGAGGACGAGGTATCTGATGGAGACGACTCCGATTAGGTTAGAACATGGAGATGTAGTTTCATGGCCCTGTTGGTTTTTATTTTGTTGTTTTTAACGTATGTTTATGCTTTTTTGTGGACTGTAACTTGCCCCAACCCTGTGCAGTAGTGTTATTTTTTGACTGGGTTGGATGATTTAGGGTTGTTTGGACTGTTGCATGATTTTAATGTACAAGTTTCGTTGTATTTTACCTTCGTTATCTAGTCAAACTGGTAAGGTATGGTATTACAAGGTGCAGTTGAAGGTAGCAGTTTAAGTTGCAGTTATTTCACAGAATCGCAATCTATGAGCACTAAGATATCGGAGTTATGGTAACATTTAAAAGAACAAACAATGTAAACATAGATAGCAAGGTTGAATCGAGTGGACATCAGAGTATAACAGCATAGGTAGCAAAGATGTTAAATGTAAGTAAAGATGTTAAAACCAAAACAGAAAACACATTTTGATGTATCTGTCAGATGCAAAATCCAGAAACTATCAATGTTGAATATAGTAGCTATCAGAGGGTAGCATCAGAGATAGCAATGTATACAGGGATAGATACCAGAGTATGTAACAGACATATATGGAACTTGTCATTTCTATAAGGGTACAAAACATAAGTCGAGATACAAGAAGTGCTTATCTTTTAGATAAATGAGGCATGAATGATTTTAAGTACACCTATAACAAATGTAAGTGAAATATCAGATGGATCTAAACCAAAACAGAAAACATATCTTGATGTATCTGTCAGATGCAAAATCCAGAAACTATCAATGGTTAATATATTTGATATCAGAGGGTTGAAGCATAAATAGCAATGTATACATGGATAGATATCAGAATATGTAACAAAACAGATATGGACCGTGTCAATTCTTATAGGGGACAAAGCATTTGTTGAGATACAAGAATTGCTTATCTTTGAGATGAATCAGGCATGAATGATTTTGAGTACATCTATAACAAATGTAAGTAAAATATCAGATGGATGTAAACCAAAACAGAAAACACGTCTTGATGTATCTGTTAGATGCAAAACCCAGAAACTATCAACGTTGAATAAAGTGGATATCAGATGGTAGCAGCATAGCTAGCAATGTATACAGGGAAAGATATCAGAGTATGTTTTGAACAGATATGGTTCGTGCCAATTCTATAAGGGTACAAAACATAAGTGGAGATACAAGAAGTGATTATCTCTGAGATGAATATGGCATGGAAGATTTGAAGTACATGTATAACAAATGTAAGTAAAGCATCAGATGAATGTGTACAGAAACAAAAAACATACTTTGATTGTATCTGTTAGATACAATAGCCCGAAGCTATCAATGTTGAATAGAGTATCTACCAGAATATATCCTCAAAGATAGCAATGTATACTCGAATAGATATCGTAGACAGAAAGAAACTGACATGGAACATGTAAATGTTAAAAGTGTACGAAACATAAGTGGAAAGATAAGGAGTGCTTATCTTTGAAATGTAAAATGTTACAAAAAAGTAGGTAAATAATGTTTAGAACGGAGCATCACATGACCTCCTATTATGCCCCGAGTTTAAACATCGACCACAACGGGACTGGCTGCTGGAAACTTCGCCTCTTGATGGAATACGCTTCTTCCTCGGACGCCCGGGTCGTCTTTTAACGTTAGGGGGCAGCACCAAGGGCTCTCCATCACAATCTGCGCTACTGGATTCACCAAACTCAGTTATAGCCGGTATGTTAAATGAATAACTGGACAGGTAATTTTGGGTAATGAAGAACGGCTCGACCAACGTCATAGGATCCTCGTTTATAGATGCAATTGCAGCCAGCGCATGAGCGCACGGGAAACATTCTTGCTGCCACGAACCGCATGTGCATTTGAAATCCAGTATGTTGACCACCATGACTGGGTCCGATAAAACCTCAAAATATGCGGTAGAAGACTTGCGAACTAACCATGTCCGACTGGATTGTACATTCTCTTTGAACATCTTGTCAAACTCGGGGCACAAATTTGTGTTCCAACTTTGGCCTTCTCCTAAACGTCGAGACATTTGAGTCATCAAGAGAGCTCTGATCCGGTCGATTAATTCGACTATAGGCAGATGGCACAACTTTTTAATCTGGCCATTGAACGACTCAACAGTAGTTGATGCCATCGCCACATACCGTTTGCCTTTCACATATGCCTGAGCCCATTTTTCAGGGGCCAGATTCCTTACGAAGTTTTCAATACGCTTACCGCCTTGGCGCAAAAACTGAGCATAACGTTCATTAAAAAGATCCACCGTAGGGGCATAAGCACAACTCTTAAACATCACTAGCATATCTTGTTTGTAGACTCTGTTAGTGTGTTCAAGAGCTTTATTCAAGTTCTGGATAAGATGGAAGATGCAATAAGCGTGGTAGTCAGTCGGATAAAGAGTTGCGACATCGCTAATAATACCAGCATGGCGGTCTGAAATGAAAGTTATTTGGCGCCCTAACAGATGAGGTTTTAATTTTTCCAAAAACCAAAACCAGTTGTCCGAGTCTTCACTACCAAATATACCAAAAGCTACGGGGAAAAGACCTGCGGTGGGAAAAATGTATCTTAAAAACAGAACCACAGTAACAGAACGATGTTGAGGTCGACTGTGTAATAGTAAACAAAGAACAGTCCATGTAACTAAAATACCAGAGTATGTAATCCAAACTATCAGACAATTCGCATCCTAATCTATGAGACAGAGTCTCTCAATCTAGCAATCAGTAATAACTAAACTACCAGAGTATGTAATCCTAACTATCAAACAGTCTTATTAATCAGAATAAATGTATATTGAAACATGTACTGACCGTTATTTCCATCCTTTGCCACTGCTGAAAGCAACACGCCACCATGCTTCCCATTTAGGTGCGTTCCGTCAACGTACAGTAGAGGGCGGCACGAATGGAAACCCTGAAGACACGCCCCAAACGCTATAAAACAGCGACGGAAAACATTGCCGGGAGCCAAATCCAGATGACAGTCCGTAGTGATGTCACGACTCTTTAGCCTCTTGAAGTATGGTTTTAGCAATGCGAAAGAGGTATTGCTATCTCCAAATACAAGGCGACGGGCCTTCTCCAACGCATTCCAAGATAGACGATATGAAACGTCTAAACCGTAGTCTTGCTTGATGGTGGACTGTATAGTCTTAGCTGTTAAAGAATGGCTGTTCCGTAGAGAATCGTGAATTTCATCAGCAATCAAATCGGACGACAGATGCCTGCTTTTCTTCTTTGTGAATACGGGACTGCACGTGTGGGTACTGAAAAATCTTTTAATTGTCATCATCCCGGTCTTAGAATCCACAGAAGCGTAAAGCCTCCATTTGCAGCCATCCGAATCTTTGTTTACGCAGTAAACGGTGATCTTGTTAAATGTATTGTGCATGTACCTGAACGCAAAACCGTTCTCTAATGCATAACGGGATAAGGATAACCTAAGACCTTGAGCACCGTCTTGAAATGACTGTCCAACACCGATGATAGATTCTGCCCATGCCGCTGTAGCTAGATGTCTTTTTTTGGGGGTTGTAATGGCCAAACAGGTACTGCTTTCACCGCTGGTTCGTTGCATGTGAGAGGATTCTTCGAACAGTTGAACGGGTTGTTTACGTTTAATGGAGGAGCCTTTATCAGCAACATGTTCTTCGATAAGAAATGACACGCTCTTCAAATGCTCAACATCGAGGTAACATTCCAAACCAATGAAATCGGTCTCCTTATTAAAAATACAATTATTCTGAGCACCGCAAGAGTACGTAATGCTGTAGTTTCCTCTAACCAGCCCTTGCCATGTTTGCTCAACGTACACTTGGAATGACTCGAAGTTTTCAAATTCGGACAGCGGAACAATACCTGTTTCCGTACCAAATTTGAAAATGCACACTCTTGGTTTAGACATTGTGTACCCTGAATTATAGGAGTTTTGGTTAGTTTGTTTAACGTTGGTGTAGAACAACTGAATGTGTTACTGATATTATAACATATATAGCAATATCATGTAACTAACATATCAGCGTATATGCATCGTGGTATATTTTCAACACAAATAGCAAACTGTCAAACCTAAACTATCAGGGTATATGGACTATTGGTCTGGTTTCAAACACATATATCAACCTATTATAGCTAACATATAAGGGTGTATGCAGCAAGGGGAAATGCTTTGAAACATATAGCAATATCACGTACCTAAACTATAAGGGTATATGGATTAATGGTCTATTTATCAACACATATAGCAACATGCCATAACTAAGATATCAGGGTGTATGCTGTCAGGTTTAATCTACAAACACATCTAACCTATCAGGGTCTGTGCAGTGATCTAGCAACATCAAGCATACAATTGCAGGCGACAAATCGCAAAGTGTATCCATATAAATATCAGGGTTCATCACAGAGGTGGAAAAAAGAAATTACTCACCGGAATGTGAACAGAGCTGGTTTGGATGATTTGAATTGAGCAGAAGCAGATGGTAATAAGTTTCATGCAATTAACGTACATTATATGAGAGTCTAGAATCGATTTCGAAAATGGAAAACGATTTTGAAACAAAAAAACTCACCTCTGTTACTGACCTGAAATATGTACCGTTTTTGGCTACGATTTCGAAACTTAAATCAGTTGTTAGGAGGCTGAGATACGGTGGTCTAGGAGGCTGAGATAGGGTGCAAGATCGGAGCTAGGACGCTAAGACGGTGCAAAATCGGAGCTAGGAGACTGTGGATGAAACTGACGACGTCATACCGAAATTCTGAAACTCGGCCGGTGATCGGAACAATCTGAAATGGTGGTTATATGGATCGCCGGTGTTTACGTAAAGTAAACGGTGGGTCCACAGTGTCGCCGGAGGTGGTGTGATCAGCCGTGGTTTTTTGAAATGAAGAGACGTTCTTGAAAAATGGGTTGTTTGTAAGGTTAGGAGAGAGGAGAGAGAAAAGGGGCTAATAAATTCAAAATTCAAAATTCAAAAGTAATTAAGAAGGTGCTGAAGCTAAAAAGAGGCCTTTTTTTCACAAATCAACCTTATATACTAGGTTGAGGGTAATCTTGGTATTAAAAAAAGAAAAGGTATTAGAAGTGGATAAGTTTAATGAGATGGGTATTTAGTGAGCATTAACCCATTTTTGGGTACTAGGTTGTAATAGGTTTGGTTAAAAGGTATTTAGTGTGTCATTTCCCGATACTTTATCGTTTCCATGATCCACGTGGCTTTCGTCGAAATGGTCTTCTCGGACGTTCTCGGCCAACATTAGAGCAACTAACCATAAGAGAGTTGAATCAAGAGAAATAAAAGCTCCACCACCTAAAGTACCAGTCTTAGCAATTAGCAATAGGGCAATCTGGTCGAAGACTGGGATGAACATTGCGACTCATGTTAAGTTGCCCATGAAACGTAGGAAACAGCAGAGAGGCTAATGGTAGTCCGGATATTATCCCGAAACAAGATTGCTCACACAAACTATATTAAGAGAAAATTCAAATTGTCTGAAGTAAACTATTGTAGTAACAGAAATCCCTTCTTTAGCTACTACGATTGAGTTTACTTCGTATAAAACACACAACTTCGCATCGTGATAGGTCTACTTCTGTTCAAGTAACTTGCATTTTTCGTGGATACTATAGAACAACAAACTTATTTACAGTTTACTGATTTCTAATATGACACTTTTCTTATTCTAATTCTTTTTACCCCTAAAATAAGAGACAAATAAAACCATAAATATATAAAATAAGTTATTCTTTTTACATCTGATGTAATCTTTCCGATTCAAAGTTGTTGTGGCAGGTGTATAAAAAAATACAATGATAGATGTTATTTATAAAATCTATATGTTCGTTTTCTAAGATAATATTTTATTGATTTTACATTTTTTATAAAGTCATGGTCTGAAGTTAGCCCATTTGATTAGTTTTATCGAAAATCAATAATCGATTTATTAATGTTGTCGAAAATAGATAGTTAATCAATTTACTGTATTGAAAATAGATAAACAACTGTTATTTCAGATGAATAAATCTCAGACAAAAGCTATGAAAAGCTTCGATAATTTATTAGGTAATAGAAATGACTATTAAATAGTCAAAGATTGAGTATACAAAATGAAAAGACAGCTAAGAACACAAACTGAAAGGACACTATAAGAAAAACAGAAACACACTTAAAGGACACAAACTTGAAGTGGAGTATAACTCCTATCTTGACCAAATAAAAAATTAAAGTCCTAACACTTATTAGATAGGTAGATGCATCTGCGCTGTGTCCTCTACTAGTAGATGCACTATGGGATCTCTCAAATAAAACATTAAAGTCCTAAATTGCTTCCCCCAAACTGAAAGCAATAGCTTCAATTTATCTTCTCGCAAACTCCAAGCTTCTCTCTTAATCGAACAAAATCTTCCAACTTCAATGGTTTAGTCAATATGTCTGCAACCTGGTTATTGGTACCACAACGAACCAATTTCACAACTTCATCTTTGACAAGATCCCTCAGAAAATGGAACCTAACATCAATATGCTTGCTACGACCATGAAGAACAGGGTTATTTGATAGTTTAATTGTTGAGCTGTTATCACACATAATCATAGTGCAATCTGACTGCATCATACCAATTTCTTCTAAAATCCTTCTCATCCAAATACATTGACAAGCACAAAATGATGCAGCTATGAACTCAGCTTCAGTGGTGGATAGAGTGACTACCGGTTGTTTCTTTGAAGCCCAAGCAACTGCTCCTCCACTCAATAAGAAAGCGTATCCACTTATGCAACGTCTATTATCAATGTCTCCAGCATAATCACTATCAGTATAGACAATCAAATCCTCCAACATTCCCTTTTTTGTAAAACACACAAAACCAGCAGTTCCTCTTATGTTCCTTTCTAGGATCGGACATATCTGCTCAATAGACAAACCAAAAACATCAGATCAGGCCTTGTCTTCGTGATATAAATTAAACTTCCGGATGAGTTGTTTATTTATTGTGCAATCAACTCTCTTAGCATCACTATCTTTTGATAACTTCACTCCGGGCACAATAGGATTCTTGACATCATTTCTTTTATGCAGATTAAACCTTTCAAGAATATCTCCAGTATATTTCTTTTGATGGATGAAGATTCCATCACCATCCTGTGTCACCTCAACACCCAAAAAATACTTCATTTTCCCAAAATCAGTCATCTCAAAATCCTTTTTCATCGATAATTTAAACTCCTTAAGCATATTTTCATTATTTCCTGTGAAGATTAAATCATATACATAAAGACTAACAATAATAATCTTGTTACCTCCATCAGTTTTCACGAATAGTGTGTACTCATGCTCACACCTTTGAAATCATTCTCTAACAAAGTATGCCTCAATTTTACTGTACCAAGCTCTTGGGGCTTGTTTTAAACCATATAAAGCCTTCACCAACTTGTAAACCTTGTGTTCTTCTCCTTCCTTTATGTATCCTTGCGGTAGATCTACAAACACATATTCTGTTAGTTCGCCGTAAAGAAACGCACTCTTTACGTCTAACTGATAAACACACCAATTCTTTTGAGCTGCTACAGCTAGATCGTACGAATAGTATCCCAACGCGCGACAAGAGCAAAGACTTCACTGTAGTCTACTCCTTCTTCTTGTGCATAGCCTTTGACCACCAATTGAGCTTTGTATTTTTCAAACTCTCCCTTCTCGTTGAGCTTGGTTTTATAAAGCCATTTAACACCAATTATCTTTGCTCCACTTGGAAGATTTGTGCGAAACCAAGTTTCGTTCTTTTCTATTGAATCCAAGTCGGTCTTCATAGGTTTAACCTATTTTTCTTCCTTAATAGGTTCGTTGAATGTTACAGGATCATCTCTTGACACAAACATTACAAGACCCGAAAATTCTTCTTCTTCCTCCCATCCGGTCTCGTAATCCTGCAAATAAGCTGGTTTTCTTCTGATTCTTTGAGGCCTAAGAGATTTTGCTGGATTTAAAACGTTTTCTTCTTCATTTATCTGCTCTGTTTCAGGCTCATGAGTCACTTCTTCAACATTCTCCTCAACTTCGATGTCTCTATCCTCCCAGATTAATTGCTCAACCTCTAATTCGTTTGTTTTCTGTCCCCAATCCCAGCTTTTCTCTTCTTCGAAAATCACATCCCTACTTGTAATGACCTTTTTTGTTGTTGGGTTGTATAGGCGATAACCCTTGGATTTGCTGCTTACTATAATTAGCACACATATGTTATTTTTATCATCAAGTTTTTTTCTTCTCTGATCTGGAACATGGACATGAGCGATACAACCAAAAATTCTAAAGTAATCAACTCTAGGCTTTATTCCACTCCACATCTCTTTAGGGGTTTTTTCTTTTGTCACGGAAGTTGGACTTCGATTCAAGACATGTATAGCCAATTTTGTTGCTTCTGCCCAAAAATATTTAGGAACTCCTTTATCATTCAGAATACACCGCACCATATTCATTATTTTCAGGTTCTTGCACTCAGCAATTCCGTTTTGTTGTGGAGTGAAAACTGTAGTGAGCTGTCTGCTAATTCCGGCTTCCTCACAAAAATCAGTGAACTCATTTGAAATGAATTCCCCGCCTCTGTCCGTTCATAGACATGCTAACATTTCTCCACTCTCTTTCTCTACCTGGATCTTGAATCGAGTAAATAATATAAAAGCTTCCGACTTTAATGAAAAAATATATATCCATACCTTTCTGCTAAATTCATCGATGAAAGTAAGAATATATCTCTTGTCGGAGTTCGATGCTAGAGAAATTGACCACGGATATCAGAATGTACCAGCTGCAACCTCCTTGACGAACGCCACAAACTTTTCTTAGGGATACTCTCACGATGTTGTTTACCAACAAAATAGCTAACACATTACTCAGTTTTGTTGGTGCTCAGATGTGGTATCCCTTTGACCATATTTTGATATTTTAGAGTTCTTAAACCCTTGTAACTTAAGTTCCCATACCTTCGATGCCAAAGTTTAAGCTCATCCATTGCTGTTATTTTCAAACATTTCTCAGTCGTAAACGAGTTACCTTTTGAGGCCAAAATCTTGAACAATTTATTTTCCGTCATTTTTGCTTGCATAACCAGCCCTAACTCTGAATGATAAAGCTTGCATAATTCATGATGTATCAAAATCTCACAGCTCTTTTGTACAAGTTTTCCCAAGCTTGCCAAGTTACTCGTTAACTCTGGTATTAGATATACATCTGAAATGACATGAGTCCTTCCATTGACACGTAAACTTACATCACCTTTTCCAATCACAAAAAGAATAAAATTGTTACCTAGTTTACTGAGGATTGAAACTCTTCATCAAGCTTTGAAAACCATGATTTGTCTCATGTCATGTGGTTGGAACAATCTGAATCAAGATACCACACAAATTTTATTTCTTCTGGAACTAGTGTGTATGCCATTAACAAAACATCACCTTCCTCTTCTCCAATATCTGCATAGTTCACCTTCTCTTCCATAGGACATTTGTATGCAAAATGTCCCAGTTTGTGACAACGAAAGCATTCCACCGTATGAAACTTGTACAAATTGTCTTTCTCTGCCTCTTCCATTTCGATACTAGTATGAAACTTTGAGTACCTGCTCTTCTTCTACTATTCTTGGCTTTCTCATTTTCTGCTCATGAACAAGTAATGAGCTTTGCAAGGTATCGACTGATAAACTGTCAATATATTTCGATTCTTCAATTGAACACAGAATATAATTGAAGTTTTCCGTCAGAGTTCGTAAGATCTTTTCCACAATTTTGAAATCTTGCATATCATCCGCACAGTTTCTCATGACGTTTGCTACCACCATCACCTTTGTGAAGTAATCGGAGATGGATTCTTCATTTTTCATCTCCAGCAAGTCAAACGTTCTCCTCAAGGTTTGTAACTGCGCACGCTTCACTCTTGCATTTCCGTGATATTTGGTCTTCATAGAATCCTACAACTGCTTTGACGTCTCTTTCAAAGTTATCGTCTTAAGAATTGATTTGTCAATCACATTGAACTAATAATTCTTTACCTTCAAATCCTTTAACCTTGCATCACCAATGATCTTCTTCTCTGCTTCGGTCAATCCTTCTTTGTTAATTGGTTCATCAATTCCATCATCCACAACATCAAAATACTCCTTTGACCGAAGAAGATTTTCCATAAGGAGACTCCAATGGTCATAATCTCCATCGAATTTTGGTGTACAAGGTTGCTCAAAATTACTCGATTCTCCCATCTTTTTTATGTGTTGGCTCTCTTTCTTTTTTAATTTAATTGCTCTGATACTAGATTGTTGATTTCAGATGAATAAATCTCAGACAAAAGCTATGAAAAGCTTCGATAATTTTATTAGGTAATAGAAATGACTATTAAATAGTCAAAGATTGAGTAGACAAAATGAAAAGACAGCTAAGAATACAACCTGAAAGGACAATATAAAAAAAACGGAAACACACTTAAAGGACACAAACTTGAAGTGGAATATAACTTCTATCTTGACCAAATAAAACATTAAAATGTTTAGTAGAGAGACTACACTCTAATAAATAAATGGTTTATGAGCAATAATCAAATGAAGACCTCTGCTAATAAATAAAACATTATGCTCTGATGCATCTGCGTTGTGTGCTCTGCGAGTAGATGCACTATTGGATCCCTCAAATAAAATATTAAAATCCTAACAACAACAACTACAAAAATTAATTTTATGAAAAAACTAACGATAAAATACTTCCTTTGATCTTTAGTAGAGAGACTACTCTCTAATAAATAAATGGTTTATGAGCAATAATCAAAATTTAAACTCTACAATAAAATTACACTAAACATAAAAGACAACCATATTATTTTGAGTGTAATGGAATATTATTTATGAAAAACAAAAGTAATTTCATTCAAAAACCATTTTTAAACGAGGCAGATCTTATTCTATTTTTGTTTGTTGATCTCATGCATTCTAAAATACTCTCATATTGGAATGAGTAATATATAGTCATGAGTATTTTAGAATTTTCAGCTTTAAGCTAAAATAAATCAATATTCTTTAATAACGAATTATTCTGTTAAACAAGTATCTTATCTTCAATTCAAAACAAAAAAAATATATAAAAAAGATAGTTATCTTTCATTTTAAAATTTTAAAAATATATTCGAAATTCATGTGCACAAAGAACATCAACAACAATATAGGAGAAAATACCTTTAGGAACTTGTTAGTATCAAAGGAAGTATTGCCTCTGTGAAGAATTATGCAGCACTAGGATCAGAGTAAGATTGGATTTGTTCATTTTTTATAGACTGGACAATAAATTTTAAGTTTTTAATTCAGTCTTGTTATTTTTCATTTCGTAAAGTTAGCTGTTTTTTTTAATTTTATTTTATCAAATATTCTGCAAATTTTGTGTGATTCATGAACAATCATGGAAGCCCTTGAAAACCAATCCTGCTATAACAAACTTTTGGGTGGCTCTGGGATCCTTCCTTTTATATTTTCTATCTAATTGTTGTTGTTTACTCTCTAAAAACCGGTATATAGGTTTTGAATTGTTTCATGCAAAGTAATTAGTTTATTGTTATGCGAGTATAATGTACATCTATGATCCCGCGATTTTCTAATAACGCTATCTAAACATGCGCTTTACGGACACAACTGATTAATAGTTATTGAGTAAGATTTTCGTAGTTATGATCACGCGATTTTCATATAATGTTGCTCAATCTGTTTTACTTATGGGGTAGATGATGCGTTTTTAGAACTATTTGATGCGTGAATTCATTATTTTTGATGTGGTTTATTTTCGTTTGAGGGTAATTTTGTAACTTCGTCTAGAGTTTTGTGGAATTTTGAGAGTATTTAATGTTTGGGTAGAATGTAGAGGGAGAATTGAGCTGCCTAGTTGTATTTAATTTTCATTACCCTCATTTAATATTGGTGGTTGGGTATTTATACCCTTATCTTTCTGGGCCATATGGGCTTTCGGGTTGTGTTTTATGGATTCGGATCGAGTTTAAAGACCCACTAGTTTCTAAGTAAACAAGTAATTAGTTTAATCATGAAGTGATTATATTTTTAATACTTTAGTTATGTCCGGACATTTTAGTAAGTAGAGGCTCTCCGAGTTGTCCCTGTCCGGTTAGATGGATGATGTCCGAATTTCCCCTGTCCGTTTCTTTACAAAGAGTGGTGACAAAATCCGGACTCATCAGTAGCCCTTTTTTTAGGTGGTGTTCAAAGGCCTTTCGCAAGACCTAAAAAATAACCTGTAGTCGGCCACGGTCACATCTGGACATAATTTCGAACTACATAACAGTTTTACCTCAAAAACTTAAACAGTTTTCTGCTAGAAATCGTGGGACACGTGTCTCTCTCTGGTTTGCCACACCAGCCGCTTTTTTCCCTAGAACGACGCTCCCACTTTCTCCAAAAAGTAACCTCTTCATTAAATAAGGATGACATCAGCGCCGTCCTTTAATCATTGCAACCCTTTCGAATTCTCCTAGGTATCAAAGCATCTTTTGCATATTTACCAATAAATTAGTTCACTTTTCTACCATTTCACCATCTTCATCATCCTTGTTTTACTGAATTTCAAAGCACTCTCTCTAAAAAACAAACACTTTTTTTTCGGTGTGAGTTTATGTTCACAGCTAGGAACGCTTTAATCAAAGTTGGGTGGCTTAATTTGTCAGAGTTAGAAAAAGCTCAAAAGGTTGAACGAGAAAGGCGCATTGCAGCCGGTTTTCCTGTTTCCCCGGTTGACAAACCAGTGATACCAAACACAGAGCCTGATCAGGGCTCTTCTTCAACCAAAAGCATTAAACCTAGGAGGTTGTTCCAAACCACACTCTCACCAATTGTTTCAGGCTCGTCTGTTCAGGAATGAGAGCCCACTGTTGAACCAGGGCAAGTTGTCACTAGTTTTAAGAAGCCTTCTCCTTTTATTTCCATGGAATCAGATGCTGATGCCTCTCCCGAGAAGTTAGTAGATCGGAGAAGAGGTCGCTTGGTAAAAGGGCAAACTGTAAAAGGTACGCCTTCCAAATCAGGGGCCAAAGATAGCAATACGGGGTCAAAGGCACCCATTAGAATTCCTAAGGACAAGCTGTCCGGACCGGAGGCATCTAGCTCAAGCCTCCGAATAGAAACCACAGCATCTGAGCCCCAGCCGGAGGTCAGAGTACAAGAAACCATCGAAACCCAACAGTCCGGAGGGCATGCTGAGCCAACCTCTAACTCCCCTAACCCAAAACAACTGAAAACCCCTCCCTGGTTATGGAAGAAGTAATGGAGGATTCTGTCAAAGAGGCTCCCTTTGAGTCCGAAGTCTCCGGGCAAACAAGTGAGGCTGTTGCTGCCAAGAAGTACAAAGACAAAGAGAAACTGTGCTTAAGGCATCCTTATTTTCCGGAGTGCCTTGTGGGAAAAGTGGGGGAATCGCTTTCACAACACCTTTACTAGAGGCAACCTTGCAAGGTCCTTTCTTTGGAACACTACTGACCGTAGGGACTTATCTTGGGAGGAACTTACCACCCCACCCCCTCCGGAAGTAGTCCTCAAAAGAACACACGCACCGGACGTGGCATTGTATCTGCGTGGTAGAGCCAAGGCCCCAAGTAAAATGAAAGGAAAAAAAGGCAAGGGCAAGCAGAGTGCAGTGGTAGCCAACCCCACTGAAGCGGAAGAAACTGACCCAACAAACCAAGAGGGGTCATTTCCAAGACAAATTGATGCTGCTCTTCTAGAAGTAGTGGAGCATGGGAGTACTAGGGAAAATGTAGGATCTCCAAAACCTCCAAGGATTCCCAAGAGAGACAAGAAACGAGGAGCGGAAAGCAAGGACAAGGAGGCCAAGAAGAAAAAGACCTCCAGGGGTGATGGGATTTCTCTCCGGCCCCTGGAGCCCCTTCCTCCTGTTGACCCCACTGATCCTACAAGAGCAGAAGAGATCCCTGATGACTTTCGAACTGAAGAGGTTGGAAGAGGGGATATCAGTATTGATGGTGTCGACATTACTGGGCTTGAGGGGCTTGGTGACTACTTTGAAAACCTCCCCAGAGATGACTTTGCTGGGCCCTACGTCCCTCCAAGCACTTCGAACATTGTTACCTTCAATGGTAAGTCTTTCTCTGTTTCAAGTGAAAGAGATGTTATAACTCACTCCATATTGAGTAATATTCAGCCAGTGCTTAGTTTGGAGAAACAAGTGCGAGGTCAGTCAGCTATTATTACTGCCCTTAATTCTGACAAGGAGAAATTGTCCGGTGACCTCCTCATTGCCAACCAAAATGTTGATGCTCTGAAGAGGGAAAACGAGGAGTTAAAGAAGAATCAGGAGGGTTGGGCCACCAAGGTAACTACCTTAGAAGATACTAGTAAAGAACTTCGAGTAAAGTAGTCCGAGTTGGAGAAAGATCTCTCTTCTTCGAAAAAGGAGGTGAAGGCCAAAGACATGGTTATTCATACTTTGACCAATGACAAGATCTCGCTCGAGGATTCGGTGTGCAAGGCTGCACAATAAAAAACTGATCTGCTAAGGGAGCAAGAGGAAACAATTCAAGCCAAGATTGACGCTTATTCCAACCAAGTGATAGACACTCAGGAAGAGATGTATGCCAAGGTGAAGTCGGACATGGTCTTACTCTTCCATGAGAAATTTCCGAAGAGGAATCTGGGAGACTTATGGACTTTTGTAGAGTATGAAGACCTCCCCTTCCATACGATGGCTGATGGTGATAAGCATGACTATTCTAGTGCCGACTCAAGCGATGAAGAAGAGAACACCGGGGAGAGCCCGGATAAAGAAAATGATGATCTTCAGAAGAAGAAAGCTAGTGAGGCTGAGCCATCTTCAAAGGCTCAGTCTTAGAATATCAATTATCTTTTCACTCTTGTTTTGATTGTCCGGATAAATCTTTTTTGTTTTGACAATTTAAAGTCCTTGGATGGCCAAGACACTTCGTATGTTTCAATGGGTATCTTTGTTTCGCAGAGCTCTTGCATTTTTTCATAGTTTTTCAATTATGGTGGCTTATGTATAAACAACCTTTAGTTATTTCATAAACATTCTAAAGTGAGAGTGTTTAATTTCTCCGATGAAAAATGTTTAAATACTCATCACTCCTTTAATTTAATCCGGCCTATGTTTAAATAATAATTTCACAAGAAACTATTTAAGTAAAAACACTCCGAATTTTTAAAAAGGCATCGAATTTCATAAAAAATCCCGGACACCTCATTAAAACCTCCCCGCGCCACTAGGGTAGGAAAGAGTATGCCCCCAAATATTTACATGAACTTTTAAACAAGTAAATATTTAAATAGTTTCTACTCCAAGTACATCCGGAGGTGCTCAATATTCCAAGGGTGATTCAAAACCCTTCCATCTTTGTCTTGGAGCCGGTATGTCCCAGGATTAAGCTTTTCAATGACCACATAGGGTCCTTCCCAAGTTGGAGCCAACTTACCGAACTGCTTTTCTTTAGTATGTAGGAATACATTTCTCAATACCTTGCTCCCCGGTTTGAAATCCCTCCTCTGAACTTTGGAAGCGAACCTGCTTCTCATCAAACCTTGATAGTGTGCAACTCTAAGGTGAGCCTTAACTCTTTTTTTTATCTATTAAATCAAGCTGGTTTCTGATAGCCACCTCGTTAGTGTGTTCGGAGAAATGATGAACTCGAAATGAAGGGAGAGTAGCTTCTATGGGAGCTATGACATCCATCCCATAGACCAACGCAAAAGGAGACTCTTGTGTTGCAGCTCCAGGTGTAGTCCGGTAAGCCCACAAAACTTCATCCAAATAACTTGGCCACTTTCCAGCAGCTCCTTCTAGATTCTTCTTTAGACCGGACAGTATTGTCCTATTGGCTACTTCGACCTGACCATTTGATTGTGGGTGGAAAGGGGAAGAGAAGCAATGTTGTATACCTCTCGGGGCGCAAAAACTCTGGATTTCCTTGTTGTCGAATTATGGTCCATTGTCTGTTGTTATGTTTTGTGGAATTCCAAATCTGCAGCAGATATTGGATAAAATGAATTTTATAACAGCTTTTGACGTTGTACCTGCCAACGGAGCTACTTCGACCCACTTTGAAAAATAATCAATAGCAACAATTATTGTTTTGCATCCTCCGGCCGCCATGGGTAGAGGTCCTACCAAATCCAACCCCCATCGAGCGAAAGGTATAGGCTCAGAAATTGGCTCTAAAGGAATGACTGGGATATGAATTTCATTGTTATATCTCTGGCAAGGGTCACACCTCCTCACCAATTCCTTAGCATCTTGCTTTATAAAGGGCCAATAATACCCAGTCAACAAAACTCTCCTTGTTAGAGCCCTGAATCCACAGTGAGCTGATCCCTCACCATCGTGTAATTCAGAGAGCACTATTTGAGATTCGTCAACCCCCAGGCATCGTAAGAGGGGTTTACTATAAGACTTCTTATACAGAATATCTCTTAGGATGATAAAACCATGAGCTTTGTACTTTAATTTTCTTGCTATTGATTTATCCAGAGGCAAGATGCCATCTGAGAGATATTGAAGGAGAGGAAACCTCCAATCTTGAGGTTGGTTTATCTGTATATCGAAGCTTTCTTCTTTCTTACCCATACTGAATTGAATGGATGGACATTCCAGCACATGAATCCAAGGGTAGGACTCAGTATAGGCTATGGTTGCTAAGGAGTCTGCCAGTATATTTTCTGTTCGGGGTATGTGCTCATAAACAATGCTCTTGAACTTAAGTGCCACATCTCTGAGAAGAAGTAAGTATTTTACCACTGCTCCTTTTTGGCTTCGGATTGACCTTGTGCATGATGGATAAGAAGCTGAGTATCACTCATCAACTTAACCCTTTTAGCTCCACAAATAAGAGCTAACTTTAAACCAGTTATAGTAGCTTCATATTTGGACTCATTATTAGAAGCCCTAAAAGCAAAACATATAGCTTAGTACATTCTGTCACCATACGGAGAGGTCAAGCACACCCCAGCACCACATCCCATGGTACTTGATCCACCATCAGTCCGAACTACCCAGACTTTTTTGTCTTTCACATCTTTTGTTTGCTTAGTATCCCTGTCTGAGTGAAATTCAACTAAGAAATCTGCCACCGCTTGGGCTTTGATTGCTGTTCGAGGAGAAAAATCAATATCGAAGTCTCCCAATTCCACATACCACTTTGTCATCCTACTCCAAATGTCTACCTTTTGAAGAACGTTTTCAGGGGATAGGATGTTCGGACAATAATACTATGAGCCTGAAAATAAGGTCTCATCTTCCTTGCAGCAATCACCAGGGCTAATGCCAATTTTTCAAGTTTTAGATAGCGTTTTCCGCATCTATCAAGCTCTTGCGGATGTAATACACCGGACGGGGAATATTATCTACATCTCTCACCAATACGGCACTTATGGCACAACTGGAAACTGCCAAGTATATGAAAAGAGTCTCTCCGTCAACAGGTTTAAATAAAGTTTTGGGAGAGGAGAGATGTTTTTTGATTTCATTGAAGGCCTCATCACACTGTGAAGACCAGTTGAATCCCTTTTCACTTTTTAAAGTTTGAAAAAATGGGGCACCTCTGTCCGAAGACCTTCAAATGAATCGATTTAACGCAGCCAACCTCCCAGTCAATCGTTGTACTTCCTTAATATTCCGAGGAGGATCCATTTGGAATAAAGCATTAAGCTGGTCGGGATCAGGCTGTATCCCTTGCTCACTTATTACATACCCCAGGAATTTTCCGGACTGTACTCCAAACACACACTTTTCCGGGTTTAGTTTTAAATTTACTTTTACTAACTTAGCAAAAGTTTCTTGGAGATCTGTCAAGTGCACCTCTTCGTCCATGCTTTTTACCATCATGTCGTCGATGTATACTTCCATGTTCTTTCCAATTTGATCAGCAAAAGCTTTGTTTACCAACCTCTGATAAGTAGCCCCAACATTTTTTTGACCCAAACGGCATCACTTTGTAACAATGAAGGCCCATATCAGTGACAAACGTAATATGCTCTTGATCCTTCGGATCTACTTGAATCTGATTGTACCCGGAGAAGGCATCCATGAAAGACAGCAGCTTGTTCCCAGATGTGGAATCCACTAACTGATCGATTCGAGGAATTGGGTATAAATCCTTTTGGCAAGCTCTGTTGAGATCTGTAAAATCGATACACATACGCCACTTGCCATTTTTATTTTTTACCAATACCGGGTTAGCTGTCCATAAAGGATACTGAGACTCCTTTATATGCCCCATTTTAGTAAGTCTGTCAACCTCTTGAACTATGACATCAGCCTTTTCCTTAGAAAAAGCTCTTCTCTTTTGTACCACAGGTGTTATGTCTCTTCGGATAGACAGTCGGTGTGATATAATATCTGCTGGTACCCCGGTAACATCAGCATTGAACCAAGCAAAAACATGCTGATAGTCTTTTAGGAATTTCAACCTTTTTCCTTTTAATTCCGATGTCATTTTGGACCCTATCTTAACATTTTTTCACTCTTCCAAAGAATGCGTTTCAACTTCTTCAATCGGTATTAAAACTCCAGGGGTCTCCCTGGGGTCATCAATTTTCTCCTGGGTCAAGCTATATATACCCAATTCAGGTTTAAGTATACCCAATTTTGAGTATACCCAAAGGTGATCTAAGTATACCCATTTTTTTTCCAAAAATACCCTTTTGTGGGTATATAAGCCATTTTTTTTACTAACTTCATCCACACCATTTTAAACTTCACTTTCTCTCACTTCACTCACATCTCTCACTTCTCTCTAAAATCTCACTCAAACACTCTCACTTCTCTCTCAAACTTTCCGGCGAGCCACCACCACCACCACCACTCCTCCTCTTCCTCCTCCTCCTCCTCCTTCATCATGGTCAAGAACAAAACCCCCCCACCGCCACCTACGTAAGTTCCTAAAGTAAATTTGTTTCTTAATTTTGTTAGATTTAGGTATGAATTTTAGATTTGCGTTAGATTTAGGTTTGAATTTAGGGTTTAGGTTAGAATTAGGGAGTAAATTTTGGAAAAATTGTAGGATTTAGGGGCCATTTTCCAGCCAACTTGTCGGCTAGAAAATGGCCGGCAAAGTGCACCGGTGGTGCGCCTTGGGCAGCACCATCGGTGCGAGCAGGTGTGCCGCTCGGTACACCTGCTGTGTGTCGAGCAGCACAGGCACCTGTGTCGCTCGGCACACAGTGCCCGTGCCGAGCGGCACTAGCCCCCGTGCCGCTCGGTTCGCCTTGTTGCGTACCAATGGTGCGCTGATTTTTTTTTAAAAAAAATACCGAAATTGTGTTTCAAAGGTTTTACTTTTGCATTTTTTAAAAAAAAACTTCAAATTTATATGAAATTACTTTATAAAGTTAGCTCGGTTGCGTATTAGAGTGTTGATGATTTTAATTTTGTGGGTTACATCATATGTTACTGTTATTAATTTCGTTATTTGTTTTGTGTTTTTGTAGGTCAGACGCGGTTGAGGAGCGACGTCTTCCTCGATCCAGGGCGTATCCCCCCGGGTCACGTCCGCCACCTCCGGGGAAGAGTATTAAGACTGTACGGGCCGCTGAGGATAAGCGGGTCCGCGATGCCAAGCGCGGACGAGATTTACCTGAGGACCTTGACACTATTCGTCTTAGGTAGGAGGAGGAAAGGATACGGAGTGATCGGTCTTTACGCCGAATCAAGTATGGCAAGAGGAAGGAAAAAGCCACAGAGACTGCGGACATTAATATCAGAGGTAGAGGCTCCTCACGAGGAGAGACGTCGTCATCACATCGATCACCACCTCCCACTGCTAGTGATCCACCACCTCCCACTGCTAGTGATCCACCACCTCCATCTCCTGCTCGCAGAGCTTCGTCCCCTGCGCATAATAGTACACATCCACCACCTGTTAGTGACAGGGTGGATGCCACTAGGGACCTTGAGCACGACACCATCGATGAGGAGCATATCGATCCTATCCACACTGAGGAGCAGTGGAAGACGTTTGCATTTCTCAAATGCAACAAGATACCTCTATTTCCTGACTACAAAGAGCATGAGGCGTACCACGTCTTCATAGGACATGTAAGTACCTAACTATTAAACGTCTATTCTAAGGTTTTACTATTATTATGTTCTGACTTAGTTTTTTATTTATAGGGTCGCACTACACTAGGCATACAGGCACATTATAATGTGCTTCGTATGTGGGACCTCAGTGCTCAGCCAGATGTGAAGTGATTTTTGGCGCGGACTCCTTTCGGTCCTCTTATAGCCCACCTGCCTCAGTACTTCACACACTCCGTGCTTGATGAGGTTTTTGTTGAGCGTTGGCATCATGAGACCAACACGTTCCATTTCTCATTTGGGGAGATGACGATTACGCTCGACGATGTCAGTTGCATTACAGGTTTCCATATAGTTGGTCGGACCCTGGATGTAGTCACGGCTCCACGTGATGAGGCATACAGCTACTATGCTAGTATGTTAGGTCTGACAGTGGATGAGGTTCGCGCATAGATACAGTCCACCAGAGGCGTTGGCTTCAAGATCAAGTGGCTGCGGGAGACTTTTACCAGGGGTCGCTACGTTGAGGAGACTGATGCTGAGACTATCCGCCAGGTATCACGAGCATACCTTATGTTCTTATTTGGTTGCACTATTTTTGCGGATACTAGTCAGAAAAGCGTCAAGGCTGACTACTTGTACGGGTTAGCGAATATGGATTCTGGGTTGTGGGACATCGCATGGGGTACGAGTGCATTGGCATTCCTTTTCCGTGGTTTGGGTGATGCTTCGAAAGCATCAAAGCATAACCTTTATGGATTTGTAGCTATGCTCGATTGCTGGATTTATGACCACTTCCCCGGGTTTAGGGCCTCAGAGAATGCTGACCACGTAGCGAGGCAGCCTAGGATTGTGAAGTGGCTACCGAAGCCGATTGTTGGGCAAAACATCCGCCCCAAATCGGTTGTCCGTACTCTCATTGCTGATCACAAGGAGGCAGATGTAAGTTTTTAAATTTTATCTGGCATGAACATTTTGATATTAAGTTTTAGGATTTTAAAATAGTCTAATTGTTTTACTGTTTTGGAACAGGTGATATTTGAGCCATACCAGGACATTAGTCACAATAGGATCACAGAACAATAGGAAAACCACACCAGCCTCTTCCATGGGTGTCTGAAAACGAGCACGGGACAGCAAAGTCGTTTTGTAAGGAGTAGAGCCAATGCTTAGGGGTCGAGGCTTTGCTGGCACAAGAACAATCTTTTTCCCCCGAAAGAGGAATGAGTAGGTATTTGCACGCTCATCATGCACAACAGACAGATCATACTGCTAAGGACGGCCAAGCAGTAGATGACAAACATCCATAGGTACAATATCACAAAACACTTCATCCTGGTATGTTTGCCCCACAAAAAAATATACAAGCACGCATTTAGACACAGTGATATCAGTACCTTTACTTAGCCAGGCGAGCTTGTAAGGCTTGGGGTGCGATTCTGCCTTCAACCCAAGCTTCTAAACCGCTGTCTCGGAGACGACATTCTCGCAGCTACCAACATCAATGATGAAGGTGCACACCTTCCCGCCGATCGTACAAGTCGACTGGAACACGTTATTCCGCAGCCAGTCACTCTGCTCAGGAACGCGGGGAGACAGGAAAGTGCGACGCAGCATCAACACTGCTCCAACATCACCAGTCACAATTTCCTCCGCAGCCTCAGGCAAGTCATCATCATAGGTATCAAATTTCGGAGGACCATCAAGAACAATGGGATTCGGTTCAAACGACTCCTGAGAGAAAAGACCCCGAGCACCCGCAGTATTTGGACACTCTACCTGACGATGACCTAACTCGCCACAGCCATAGCAACGTAAATTGCTTGAAGAACGGCTTGGCGCACCGCGCCCAGGAGGGATCTGATCAGGTGTTGGACGGGGAATTGGTTTAGACGCCAAAAAACCTGAAGGAGCACCGGTCTGTACGCCAGTCTGGGTCCGGCGAGCCGACTGCTTCTCTTCCTGGAGGGCACGCCGATGGGCTACGGAAACAGAGGACGGGTCGAACATATTCAACACATCTTGAAGCTGAAGGCCCAACCCACCAATATAGCGGGATACCCGCGGATGCGGTGACTCGGTCACATCTGTGCGAGCCAGCAGCTGATAGAATTCTTCGGTATATTCATCCACAAATCTGGGTCCCTGACGAAGATTCTGAAGTCGCTGGTAGAGTTCCCGCTTGAAGTTGTAAGGAAGGAAAGCCTTGCGGATTTTTCTTTTGAACTTCTCCCAACTGCGGACTTTATTCTTGCCTTCACGCGCGCGGTTCTTCTTTACCTGCTGCCACCAAGCCCGTGCCCTACCGCGTAGGTGGATGGTGACCAACGCGACCCTTCTATCCTCAGGAACTTCCTTGAAGTCCAGTACTTCCTCAATCTGGGATAACCAATCAATAAGTGCCTCTGCCTTAAGGCTACCATTAAAGTTTGGGATGTCTATCTTAAATCCAAGCTCCTAGCGTCGGCCGTGAGAAGTATTCTGTTCGAACCCCTGCCCAAAAGGGTTATCGATACCTTCAACTTCCGTGCCTTGTTGCCTGACGTTAAGATCAGCCATCTGACGGGTAAGATCGGCTACCTGAGGGCGTAGGTCAGCAACTTCACGATCATCTAAATCACTTGTATCTCTAGTCACTGCAGCGCCACCGCGACCGCTGGTTCTTCCTCGGACCATCTCGCAGGACTGCGTGTGTCTGATACCACTATGATTCATAGTGAAACACAAGAGAAGCTAAAGAGGGATAAAAACCCTAATTTAATAAAAAAACAACTCCCAGAACAGTGTATAGAAGATAGGTTTATATAAGGGTTCAAGCGAAACCCTAAAACTAAAAATATGAAAATTACAAAAATAGCTTAAAGTATTAAAATTGCAAAACAAGAGGATAGATGAGCCCATGCCCAAAAATAGCCTAAAGTATTAAAATTGCGTTCGTGACGTCGTTTCCCTCGAAACAAGGTGCTGTGGGTCAAAATCTGACATCGGAGCTCCAAACTGTCAATTCACCGAACAGTCTGCATCATTCCCGCCGGGGTTGAGAAGATTCGCCCTCGAATCAGAACCGGTCTCCCTATCAGAAGAGTCACCTGCATAAGGAATCAGATGCTTAACATTGAAGATATCAGTCGTGCGGACATGGCTAGGCAAACGTAGTCGATAAGCATTCGGATTGATCCGCTCCACAATCTCCACTGGGCCAATCTTTCGGGCGGCCAGTTTGTTGTATTCACTAGCAAAGCTGGTGACTTGCGTTCGTGACATCGTTTCCTTCGAAACAAGGTGCTGTGGGTCAAAATCTGACATCGGAGCTCTAAACTGTCAATTCACCGAACTGTCTGCATCATTCCCGCCGGGGTTGAGAAGATTCGCCCTCGAATCAGAACCGGTCTAGCCATTAGAAGAGTCACCTGCATAAGGCATCAGATGCTTAACATTGAAGATATCAGTCGTGCGGACATGGCTAGGCAAACGTAGTCGATAAGAATTCGGATTGATCCACTCCACAATCTCCACTGGGCTAATCTTCCGGGCGGCCAGTTTGTTGTATTCACTAGCAGGGTAACGATTCTTTGTTAAAACTGCCCACACATAGTCACCAACTTCGAACTGAACAGGACGACGATGAGAATCTGCTTGAGACTTATACTTGGCGGTGCTCAAGACCAACTGATCATGAGTCTGCTGGTGGGTTTGGCGAATCTGTGAGACAAGTTCCTCAGCAGTTTTATGAAGACGAATCTTGCTAGGCAGTGCTAACAAGTCTACTGGACCCCGAGGCACAATACCATACATCACCTGAAAAGGACAAAAACCCGTGGACCTGTTAAGGGCATGGTTTTAGGCGAACTCCGCCTGCGGTAGGCGCTAATCTCAAGCCTTCGGATGATCTCCCACCAAACTGCGCAACAGGTTACCGAGGGATCGGTTAACCACCTCTGTCTGACCATCCGTCTGGGGGTGGTAAGCACTACTGAAGTTGAGCTATGTATTCACCATACGCCATAAGCTGCGCCAAAAATGACTCACAAACCGGGTGTCACGGTCAGTAACAATGGTACTAGGAAGGCCATGAATACGATAAATCTCTCGAAAGAAAAGATGCACGACACACACTGCATCAAATGTTTTTCTACATGGGATGAAGTGTACCATCTTAGAAAAACGATCAACCACCACAAAAATAGAGTCGAATCCACGCTGAGTCCAGGGTAAACCAAGAACAAAATCCATACTGATGTCGGTCCAGGGCTGAGCAAGAATCGGCAGGGGAAAATAAAGACCTGCATTTGTGGATGTTCCCTTGGCCAACTGACAAACTCGACAACGGGCTACAAAACGACCAACTTCCTTCCGCATCGAAGGCCAAAAATAGGATGAGGACAGCAACTGCTATGTTCGATCACGGCCCACATGACCTTCATTATGCAGCTCCTTGATCAGCTGAAGACGCAAACTGCAGTCAGGGATACACAGTTGTACGCCACGAAAGAGAAAGCTATCCTCCAATAAAAAATCAGAATGTTCGCCCTGCTGAATCAGTTCAATAACCCGAGAGAAGAACGAGTCAGTAACATAAAGGTCAACAAAAGAATCAAAGCCAGGAACCTGAACGCGCATCTCAGTCAACAGAGTGTGACGTCGGCTCAAAGCATCAGCAACCCGATTCGTAATACCAGCCTTGTGCTTGATGACAAAAGTGAACTGCTGCAAGTAAGCTATCCAAGAAGCATGTCTATGAGATACTTTGTCTTGACTACCAAGATACTTCAAAGAATCATGATCAGTATATAACACAAATTCATGCTGAAACAAGTAATGACGCCAATGCTTGAGAGCCTGAACTATCGCATAAAATTCAATATCATAATTACTAAATCGCAGGTTGGCACTAGCCAATTTCTTACTGAAGAAAGCCACAGGACGCCCTGACTGGGAGAGAAATGCCCCAATACCAAATTTAGACGCATCACAATGAAGCTCAAATGGCTGGGAAAAGTCGGGCAGCACCAGAATAGGCGCTGTGGTGAGACGCCGTTTAACTTCTACAAATGTTGCATCAGCATCTTCGGACCAACCAAATTTCGTGCCTTTCATGCAATCCGTAATCGGGGCCATAATACTGCTGAAATGGGGAATAAAACACCGATAAAACGAAGCTAAACCATGAAAATTGCGAACCTCAGTGATGGAAGTAGGTCGAGGCCACTGGTCCACAACAGC
Source organism: Limnanthes douglasii subsp. nivea (assembly GCA_036936605.1). NCBI lineage: Eukaryota > Viridiplantae > Streptophyta > Magnoliopsida > Brassicales > Limnanthaceae > Limnanthes > Limnanthes douglasii. The sequence goes on from JAUPFV010000004.1 coordinate 133,391,499, forward strand.
AACTTTGCTCGGATCAGCTCGTAACCCTTCAACAGAGACAATATAACCCAAGAATTGGACAGCTGGGGACATAAACGAACATTTGGCAATAGCAGCATAAAACTTGTCTCGACGCAACACCAATAACACCTCACGTAAATGGGATAGATGCACAGAATGGTTAGAACTATAGATCAGAATATCATCGCAGTAAACAACAACAAATTTACCGATGAAAGGCCTCAATGCCTGATTCATGATACGCATGAACGTGCTAGGTGCGTTGGACAAACCAAACGGCATCACCATCCACTCAAACAAACCCTCACGCGTCTTAAACGCCGTCTTCCACTCATCACCAGGACGAATCCGAATCTGATGGTATCCACTCTTCAAATCAAGCTTGCTGAACACAGAAGCACCACCCAACTGGTCTAACAGATCATCCAGGCGAGGTATAGGAAACCTGTAGCGAACAGTGATCTTGTTGATAGCTCGGCTGTCCACACACATACGCCAAGAACCATCATTCTTCGATGTCAGTAATGTCGGGACTGCACATGGGCTGAGACTTTCCCGAATATTTCCCTTATCCAACAAATCCTCCACCTGTCGGTGTAATTCTTCATGCTCCTTCGGGCTCATTCGATAGTGGGGCCGATTTGGGAGAGCAGCACCAGGGACCAGGTCGTTCTGATGTTGAATATCCCTTAGAGGAGGTAACTCGGGTGGCAAATCCACAGGAAACACATCTGCAAACTCCTATAAAAGAGACTGAATGACAGGGCTATGGTCTGCATGGGAATTAGTCACAACAGGATCACAGAACAATAGGAAAACCACACCAGCCTCTTCCATGGCTGTCTGAAAAGGAGCACGGGACAGCAAAGTCGTTGTGGAAGGAGTAGAGCCAATGCTTAGGGGTCGAGGCTTTGCTGACACAAGAACAATCTTTTTTCCCCGAAAGAGGAATGAATAGGTATTTGCACGCCCATCATGCACAACAGATGGATCATATTGCCAAGGACGACCAAGCAGTAGATGACAAGCATCCATAGGTACAATATCACAAAACACTTCGTCCTGGTATGTTTGCCCCACAGATAAATATACAAGCACGCGTTTAGATACAGTGATATCAGTACCTTTACTTAGCCAGGCGAGCTTGTAAGGCTTGGGGTGCGATTCTGCCTTCAACCCAAGCTTCGAAACCGCTGTCTCGGAGACGACATTCTCGCAGCTACCAACATCAATGATGAAGGTGCACACCTTCCCGTCGATCGTACAAGTCGACTGGAACACGTTATTCCGCAGCCAGTCACTCTGCTCAGGAACGCGAGGAGACTGGAAAGTGCGACGCAACATCAACACTTCTCCAACATCACCAGTCACAATTTCCGCCGCAGCCTCAGGCAAGTCATCATCATAGGTATCAAATTTCGTAGGACCATCAAGAACAATGGGATTCGGTTCAAACGCCTTCTGAGAGAAAAGACCCCGAGCACCCGCAGCATTTGGACACTCTACCTGACGATGCCCTAACTCGCCACAGCCATAGCAACGTAAATTGCTTGAAGAACGGCTTGGCACACCGCACCCAGGAGGGATCTGATCAGGTGTTGGACGGGGAACTGGTTTGGACGCCGAAATCCCTGAAGGAGCACCGGTCCGTACGCCAGTCTGGGTCCGGCGAGCCGACTGCTTTTTTGCTTGGAGGGCACGCCGATGGGCTACGGAAACAGAGGACGGGTCGAACATATTCAACACATCTTGAAGCTGAAGGCGCAACCCACCAATATAGCGGGATACCCGCGGATGCGGTGACTCGGTCACATCTGTGCGAGCCAGCAGCTGATAGAATTCTTTGGTATATTTATCCACAGATCTGGGTCCCTGACGAAGATTCTGAAGTCGCTGGTAGAGTTCCCGCTCGAAGTTGTAAGGAAGGAAAGCCTTGCGGATTTTTCTTTTGAACTTCTCCCAACTGTGGACTTTATCCTTGCCTTCACGCGCGCGGTTCTTCTTCACCTGCTGCCACCAAGCCCGTGCCCTACCGCGTAGGTGGATGGTGACCAACGCGACCCTTCTCTCCTCAGGAACTTCCTTGAAGTCCAGTACTTCCTCAATCTGGGATAACCAATCAATAAGTGCCTCTGCCTTAAGGCTACCATCAAAGTCCGGGATGTATATCTTAAATCCAACCTCCCAGTGTCGACCGTGAGAAGTATTCTGTTCGAACCCCTCCCCAAAAGGGTTATCGATACCTTCAACCTCCGTGCCTTGTTGCATGGCGTTAAGATCAGCCATCTGACGGGTAAGATCGGCTACCTGACGGCGTAGGTCAGCAACTTCACGATCATCTAAATCACGTGTATCTCTAGTCACTGCAGCGCCACCGCGACCGCTGGTTCTTCCTCGCACCATCTCGCAGGACTGCCTGTGTCTGATACCACTATGATTCAGAGTGAAACGCAAGAGAAGCTAAAGAGGGATAAAAACCCTAATTTATTAATAAAAAACAACTCCCAGAACAGTGTATAGAATATAGGTTTATATAAGGGTTCAAGCGAAACCCTAAAACTAAAAATATGAAAATTACAAAAATAGCCTAAAGTATTAAAATTGCAAAACAAGAGGATAGATGAGCCCGAATGCCCAAAAAAGCCCATAGCTCAAGAGCAAAGCTGGTGACTTGCGTTCGTGACGTCGTTTCCTTCGAACTGTCACCAGAGCTCCAAACTGTCAATTCACCGAACTGTCTGCATCACAAATTTAGACACCATATTGCATTTTCCCTTTTTCCCGAGTTTGAAAACTTTCAGACTCCTCGAGATTACGCTGAAAGCAGATGGGATGAGCGGGTTAGAGATAACTATACTATTACCTAATCATACGATGATCGCAAGAATTGTTTGTTTTATAATGCGAAAGATTTTATTGGTTGAGTGGTATTTCTAGATGTTGAACGTCTAAAAAGCGTTAGTTTTATTATCGAACAACAACTAGTTGATAAAAGGTTGGTAGAAAAGCGTAAAAACCTTAGCCTAAGTCTGGGAGAAGAGTTTCATAATCAACTAACTAGTTGGGAGAGTAGTAATAGTTTACTAAATTCTGAATATAAAAAAACATCTTACTACTACTGGTTGGGTTGATGCTATCATAGGTCTTGGTCAAATGTTCGTTGAACGTGCTGCAGGTCTAAGGTTATCCATATGTCGATATTCCTTAGAGCATAGTTTTACTTTCAAGTATATGCATAATACCTTTAGTAAGATTACTTCTTACTGTTTTAACAAAAAGTCAAGTGGACGTAAATGGAGACGATAAAGCGGTTTTTTGAACGATATACATGTAGCTTCGTTTTCTCCAAACGAAGAAGTAGGAATTTGCCATCTGATTTGATTGCAGATGATATTCATGACTCGATTAGGATATGCAATTTGGTAACGGAGAAAATTATACAATCGTTTGTCAAACAAGACTACAGTTTAGACATCTCTTACCATCTCTTGGAGAATGCCTTGGAGAAGGAAATGAGGTAAGTATTTGAAGATAATAATACTTATGTTAGTTTTCTAATTGGTTACTTTAAACGATTAAAAATTCGTGATATAACTACTGACAGTCATTTGGAATTAGCTGATGGGAACGTCTTCAGACGCTGCTTGATGACATTCGACTCGTGCCTTCAACGTTTTCATTTAGGCCGAACCTTGTTGTATGTGGACGAAACCCTTCTAACAGACAAACATGGGGGTGTTTTGCTATCTGCGGTGGCAAAGGATGGAAACAACGATAAGTTCAGCATATTTTTCCTACCGTGCGAGTTAGGTGTTTCCATTTTTACGATTTGTGTAGTATAGTTTAACATGAATTTTATTTGATATTTAATCGTGCAATTTATATCTTCATGTTAATAATGCTATAATGATCAATATCATGATGCGATTTACTTGGATTTATATACTATGTTAGATATGTTCTTTTTTGTTTACCATGTCTTGCGATTTATACGTACGTTGTTCGTGTGATTGTCTATTTATAGAATAGGGATAAAAGATACTTTGATTCAATTGAATGCTTTCTATATTGCATGTATTTCCCCGTCGCTTTTCGTATTATTGGTAATGACGATTCTGACAACTGGCTATGGTTTATGAAGAGTCTTAAACCTCATTTGTTGGACCGTCTGATAATATTTATTTTTTATCGCTATTCTGGTATTATTAATGTTTTTCAGTTGTTTACCCAAATAGCTATCACGCGTAATGTATTTTTCATCTCATTCAGAGCTGGAGGAGTGCTTCAGAACATACTAACTGAGATTATAAAAAGTTGATGCTATGTCTGTTTAACCGATGCGCTTATGCTTCCACGTTAGACGTTATTAATGATACACTTTCACAATTTTTTAGTCAAGGGGTAGTAAAATTTTAAAAATTCTAAAAAAATTTGCCTCCCGATAAGTATGCTCAGGCTTTCGTTTAAGGGAAGAGATATGGTACAATGGCATCATCTGCGGTCGAATCATTTAATGCTCAAATAAAAAAAACTAGTCTACCCGTTCTCGAATTGGTGGACAAAATAAGAGTATTGCTTATGACACAAATTTCACGAAGCTATTCGGAAGGACTGAGTTGGAACACTATTTTATCCCCCGAGTAAGATAAGAAATTAAATAAAATGTTGCAAGTGGTCGAACGTGGCTAGTGCGTAAGCCTTTCGTAGTTTTTTTTGAATGTTTTTTAGATCTTGTTATGGTTGGTAACATGCTTGATTTCAAATGTTCTTGTGGTGTATGAAATAATAATGTATTCCACGTTCTCAAGCATTACTGGCAATAACATCGTTTAACGAAGCTCTTATGACTTTGATTGAGCCATTCTTCACGGTTAAAAATTACAGGTCTACATATTCTTTTAGCATACCAGAGATAACCAATTTTCATGAAAGATCACCCTCTAATTATTTTTCCGAGCCGAAGATTCTTCCTCCAAACATTAAAAGACGAGCTTGAAGGCCAAAGAAAAAACGAATTCCATCTAGAGGGGAAATAACAACGAGCCAGTTGTGGTGCGACTATTGTTTTAAATCGGGACATAACAGGAGGACTTGTCATGTTCCATCTTGAATTTGCGATTGCTAAGTAATGTAGATCACAAAAATTTGATACTCGTTGGCATTAATCAACAAGTAACTGGCAATATACTACCAAAAAAGCACGATTTCTATGTACTTATTTGCAGCTTACTTTACGATTTGTGGCCTTTTTCAAACATGCGATTGACAATATTTTTTTGGTTGAATGAAACTTCATTAGTATATAACACATTCAAGACATTTACATTATAAATCATATTGCATTTCATCCAACTACAATATTTCTTATAATTTTATGTTTTCGTTTGTAGTGACCATACCAGTAGTACGATTGGTTATTGTTACTTAATAAATTAACCAACCACTTTGTGTTAAATCCAGTTACCCTAACGTGTTTTTTTGGTAAGAAAGAACTATAATTCACCACACCTGTGATTGCTTTGTTACACTTTATTGTGATTGCACTCATATTGATGATTTTAGACCTTTATCCATATATACTGTGCTTTTAGTTATGTTTTACAATATTATGTTTATTTTAATCTAAAATGCGATTTGTTCACGAATGGAACCACCCAGTTTGCAAGTAAACCAATGATAACATCATACTTTTTTTTTTAATATTATAAGACTTCATCATGGCTCTACAAATGTCCAGAAACTCAACCCTAACAAAAATAATTCATATTTTAGGCCTGGTAGGTTTAAATCCAAAAAAAGAAACAAATACACCACCAGAATCATCAATCATCAAAAGAGTTCTCCTCGTCTTCATCATCATCATCCTCTTCGTCCTCATCAACTTTATAAACTTCTTTAATGTTCGTTTCTATCTCAATGTCAGTGTCCTCCGTTTCATCATCCTCACAATCCTCAACACCTTCAAACTCCTCATACTCACCTTCGAAAGAAAACAAAAATGTGTAACCATCTCTGGAATCCTCGAATGAATAATCCAACGTCGTCGAGAGCTTGTAGTTAGAGAATTGTTTAGACTCATCGGAGAAGCCACCATCAGAGGATGAGTATCCATAAGAGCCTGTACCAATACTCTATCTTAAGATAGATATTTGAATGTGTATTTAATGCTAGTGTAATGATTAAAAATCTACATAAGTCTTGTTAAACAATAAATTATTTCAAGCTTCGTTGTCTTTTCAACCCATTAATTATAATGCAGCTTTAGTTTAGATTCTAGTTACCAAAGACCACTATTTATCACATATGTTGTTTGCGATTCATTAATAAAAAACTATATGTAATATTGGTAAAGTTATTCCATTTACTAGCGCGCTTTACGTGTAATTCCCTATTCATGCTAGATTTGTTAATTCATCAATTAAGTGTAGTTATTTTTTAGTAAGAGATTGGGGATTTCACGATAATGAAAGCACAATTTATTATTGCACAATTCATCATTGCACAATTCATCATGAGATTTAAAACCCCATAATAAAACTACAACACGATTTTCTTATAGTGCTTTTACATACTTGCATAGTTCCAACTTTTCAATATCACAGCTGCAATTTGTTCGGTTTCCAACAGATATAAAATACAACAAAAACTTTTAGTCAAAGTAATTTTCGAGGTCATTTCAATGTTATCCTTAACCGGTGAGCAATTATCTATCGCATCCTCTTTTTTTTTCAGAAATGATATCCTTTAAATAGACAATCATATATCTTGAAATTCAATTAGTAACTTCTAACTGCTACACTAGTGATGCCTCTTCGCATAAAACATAAGCCATCTCAGACACTCGGAGTATAGGTTCAGATTTAATTTTGTTGTACATGGATGTAACTTATTCACGATAGCGACTATAAGGGTTTGTTAATCACATCCGTCTGTAGTCAAAGTACATCATGCACAACACTTCATCGAAAAATACGTTAGTGGTTATGTCAGGCATTATTCTAGTAACGTATTTGACCGCTTGAATTAAGTTTTGGTATTCATCCACGCTCCAATTCATACTAACTACACTTGAACTATTTTTAAAATTTAGAAGGTTGGATTTACATCTTCAAAGTAGATGTATGTAGGGTTATATAAGTTATGGGAAACTTATTGCTGGGTAATTATGATGTAGGGGAGAACCTTTACAAAAATCTATTTAAATGTTTTAGTTTTATTATTTTATTTTTATATTTTAAGGATTTATTTAAGATATCAAATTAAATCTGATTACATTCAGATTTAATAAGATATTATTTTATTATGTTTATTTTTTTATTCTCATATTTTGTATTAGGGATTTGGGCAATTCCTATTTAAGGCGCTTAAACCCTACTTTTGAGGGGAGTTGAATTTTTGATTAAATAAAATTAGGGTTTATCCCTCTATCTAGCTTCTTTTGCGTTTTAATCTGAATCATAGTGGTATCAGACACAGACAGTCCTGCGAGATGGTGCGAGGAAGAACCAGCGGTCGCAGTGGCGCTACAGTGACTAGAGATACAAGTGATTTCGGTGATCGTGAAGTTGCTGACCTACGCCGTCAGGTGGCTGATCTTACCCGTCAGATGACTGATCTTAACGCCAAGCAACAAAGCACAGAGGTTGAAGGTATCGATAACCCTTTTGGGGAGGGGTTCGAACAGAATACTTATCACAGCCGCCACTAGGAGCTTGGATTTAAGGTTGAGGAGATGCTGGACTTCAAGGAAGTTCCTGAGGAGATCCATCAAGTAGCTATTGTGACATGGAGGGTTTGCCGATACTCGACCATCCACTCTTTGTTGAGTATGAGGCTGACTATTATGGTACAATTTTATGATGAAACTTGGCTCGAATTGGGAGATCCGATTTATGATGTATACGGTGATGAGGAAGAAGACGATCTGATTTATGATGTATACAAAGATGATTGGATAACACCAAAAAATGTCTCATGTTCTTTGGATAAGTTAAACAAAAAATATTTCTCTAAACCTAAGAACAAAAGGAGATTTAAATTTAAAAATAAATTATTACAACCTTTGAAACCAAATTTTGGGTCAAAAGAAAAAGAAATTTTTTTGGAATTGAATTTTTCCAAGACACTGAATAATTTTGGAGATTATTCAACACTGTTCTTATCACCGCCAAAACCTCCCGATGAAAAGACGGGGACTGATAATATTACTAGATCTTGTGAAAAACAGCACTATAAAAAACAACTGCGAATCAAGATTACTTTGCCAGATGGAAACCAGAAAGAGAGGGTAAAATGGTTCTCAACTGCATATCACATCGCGACGGAGATATGCATGGGTTTGGCTGAGAAAAAATTGATTTCTTCGGTGAATGGAGTTTTGTGGGATATGAACAGGCCGTTGGAAAGTGGCTGTGAGTTTAAGCTGTTAAACTTCGAAAGAGATGGAGGTCGTGACACTTTCTGGCATTCTAGTTCTCATATTCTTGGCGAGTCATTGAAGCAGGAGTATGGTTGCAAGCTTTTTATTGGACCATGTACAACCAGAGGAGAGGGTTGCTATTATGATGCGTTTTCTAATGACTTGGGCTTGAATAACAAGCATTTTAAGCAGATTGAAATGATTGCACTTAAAACTGTTTTGGGCGATGCTTTGATCTATATGCATACCAATTTTGGTTGGTTAAGTAAAGCACACAAGTTGTTTGATAAAATGTGTAAGTATGACGAGATATTCAAGAATCACATCCTAGGGTGTTCTTGTGTGATGTTTGCGAGCCCAAAAGCAACTAGATTCGTGTTGGTGACACAAGCTATATTGCCTAAAACGACTTATCTGTAGAGCAAAGAACAGTTGATTGGTCCTTCAGTGTCTTGTTCTGGTGCTCAAGACAGTGTGTTGGGCTGCCCCGACATCGGTGGTCAAGTCATGTACATTTTGGATTAAGTGCGTGCTTTAGAAAGGAACTGGCCTGAGAGTAAGCTCAGTTTTGAGTTGTTAAAGTTTGTCAATGGAGTCGGATATAATAAGAAGTCTTCAATTCAGATGGTTGCTATTCTTCTTGGACTGCAGCAGCGGGATATAATTGGTATTGCTGGGACGGGTTCAGCAATTTGTAACTCATGTATATGCTCAATCAGACTGAAAAGGCTAGTCGAGCTGATAATAATGTACCCAATTCAGCACATGAAGTACAGAGATGGTATTGACAATTTCTTGGTACTTTTCATTGGAGGTATCTTAATTGTTATGTCTACAATGTTGTCCGTGACTTTGGCGATTGGGTCTCACAGTCTCTCACAGCAAGGAACAATCACTACGAGAATGAATACCATTGAAAAATTGGATGGCATGGATGTCGTCTACAACGATCCAAACCCAATGGTAGTTGTACTCAGGGGATGTGACGGAAATGTCTTAGATGAAAACTTTGGGAAGTACAATTTGTGTTTGGCAACAGAGAACACGATGTTTTTACGACAGATAAAGGGTGATTGGATGACAATAATGCCAAAACACTTAAATATGAAATGGGTTGACAGCGTTAAGTATGTTTGTGTTACAGGTGTTGAAACAGATGAAGGAGACATGAGAAAATATATTCTTCCTACTTCCTTGACTTATGTATATGCATGGTTGCTACGGACGAAATATCTTCAAATTCAAAAAATGGAGCCGGAGATTCGCGAGGTGACTCAACAGTGTGGTATTGCTCAGTCATGGAATAAATATTTTCTTATAATGGTGGGACATGATCAGACTCCGAAAGCATAGAAAATGCATAGATGGGAAGTTGGTACATGGATGACAGTTAGTCGCTTGCAATCTCATAGTTTGACAGTAACACACATGGACGTTTCCTATGATGACAATCTAATTTTATCTGTCTTGAGGGATCCTCAATTCTCTGTGTTTGCAATTGAAAGAACAGGTGCAGGTGAAATCAGCCACAAGCTTCCGGCAAGACATGAAGCACACCAAATAATATGGGCTTGTGTTTGGAAACCTCATGGTCATGAATTTGCATCAGACTCAAGGGATATGACAGTGAAGATCTGGGTTGTGTTGGCGAAAGAATCATCTGTCAAACAGGAATGGATCTTCACCGTACTAATCGAACTATGGAGTCTCTCATTTGATCGAACGGGTGGTGGTGTAGATGCTTCTCTCTTACAGTTTTACCCATTTATGTGCCATTTTTCTGCAATGAACTGTTTGGCATGGAGAAATGTTGATACCGAGACTAGTAAAACCAGTAAGACATTGCAACTTTCTTCTTGTGGGGCTAATAATTGCGTTCGGGTATTTGAGGATATAAAGTACATGAGCATCAAGGATATATTGATCTTGTTCGGGGTTCATCTTTATCGAATCGGTTATACGGCTTCTGTTCAACAACATGTTGCCCTAATGTTGATTTTAGATGTAGTTAAGATATATTTATCTTAAGATTGAACTACAAGGTCACAAGATATTTGACGTTATAAATCTTTTAAGAAACCAATTTGGAAGACCCGGCTAATGAGGACGATTTTTGGAATTCGAGGTCGAATTCTTTTCAACTGGGAGAGGATGATGTAGGGGGAGAACCTTTACAAAAATCTATTTAAATGTTTTAGTTTTATTATTTTATTTTTATATTTTAAGGATTTATTTAAGATAGCAAATTAAATTTGATTACATTCAGATTTAATAAGATATTATTTTATTATGTTTATTTTTTTATTCCCATATTTTGTATTAGGGATTTGGGCGATTCCTATTTAAGGCGCTTAAACCGTACTTTTGAGGGGAGTTGAATTTTTGATTAAATAAAATTAGGGTTTATCCTTCTATCTAGCTTCTTTTGCGTTTTACTCTGAATCAAATTATTTAGTAGTGAACATATCGACAGGTTAATTTACTTCAGATAAATTTTTGGCGCGAGTTTATTTGGCGGGCCGTTTTTATAATGCGAGATTGGTAGTATAGTAAAAGCGCGATTTATACCTGAACTTCTAATCATTTGATTACAAGCGGCACAATAAAAATACCTTACAATTTTCATGTTGTGCGTAGACATCCGAAAGTACTTCTACAATTTTGATATCATATTCTACATCAAAATCACTGCTACGATTTCTACATAGTCTTTAATAACACATAGTACACCAGTTTTTGAATGACTAACAAAATGAGTCTACAGAGTGTTATACACTTTGACAAGATGACACACATTACTACAATAGAAATAAATTACTTACAAATAGATTCCTTTTATCAAAATAACTGTTCTCGGACTTAACACAAAAAACCAACCTACCACTGATGATTAGTGTTCGTAGCATTTAGGAAATGATAAAACATTTGAGCTCTTGTTCTTGCAAACATATCGTTGCTATATTCCTCCAATACAAACCAGTTATGGATGATGTCTTTAGCGTATTCGCAAACAAAAACTCCGCAACCGATTTTTTTTGCAGTGGGATCATTTATTACAGCCTCTATTTTGTATAAATTCCTGACATACGGGATGTATTTTTTCCTCATGAAGTAAGACAAATGTTTATTAAAACATATCGTGCGATTTTCTAAGCGGTTACAGTTGCGATTCGTTATTGAGCATTATACGATTGCTACACATAATACAGATTAGATTCATATTTAAAGATATGGTTCATTCGCAAATTATACGATGCAATTGTAGTCAGCTAGTGGTTCCATTTTAAATATATTTAAACTCATGCTACGTATTTGAAACAACATTTATGCAAATTTAAATCAGAATCATTACCAATGCATCTCCAGTTTTCCGATATTTATTTGGAATGAATTTGCTTCTAGGAAACATTGAGTTATGGTTATTAGTTGTTCCATAATACATATCAATTACCAACGAATTTAAGTGGTTTGTTGTTTCCTCGCTTATATGGCACACTGGAACGAATACGATATACGTGTTCGACCTCATTTTCTGAAATACTTCGTCAACACTTTGTGTCATATCTTCTCCCGTGGCCAATATTTTCTGTTTTACACATGGGCCTTAAATTAAGCATCGTACGACAAATGAGGACAGTTAAAAAACATGGACTCACCGTTGCAATCCCGAAAACTTGAGTAGCGCTGTATTTACAAGTGTACTTGTTATCAAAACCTTTTAAAGATATTTTCCAGTTGGTTTCTTTGAGTAGCTTATATATATCCAAGCATCAATAATCTACCAAATGACAAGTGGTGGATTAAAACTAAAGATGATTTCATAACAAACATGTAATAATATAGTAGAATTGATCATGCTAGGCTAAGACAAAACTAACTGTATATCCATTGTGACTTATTTAAAATTGTATAATTTACCTTGAAGTGATGGTCGTCTTGGTACGGTAATGCCATTACCTCACTCACACTAACGTTAATCATGAATGAGAAATTTGATTGTGGTAAATACCATACTTTTTAGATATTCATCATCTTCTTCTCTTTATATTTGAAGAACCTTGTGGTATCTAGTCTCTTTATATTTGAAGAAGTTTGTGGTATCTAGTCACTGCTACTAAGTGAGTTGTTGCTGTTTCATGTCTCCAACCTTGGTAATTAACTTCCGCCTCTCACAGTTGTGTTTGACTAATTAAATTTCAATTGGAATACTCATCTACTACTATATGTAACATATAGAATTCGGGGTCACATTATAACCACGTGACTTAGTTTATTACAAGTTTAATAATATAAACATCCACTAACCATTGACGCGGTCGTCTTTACAACATTTGAGCGGCATAGAATCCAATATTTTTAAATCTACTTCGTTGCACGATGACATTAGCCTCAACCTTATCAACTTCATCAAAAAATTATTGTGTACACAATATGAAATTTCATCTAGGATTAGAAGATCAAAACATAATATTTCATCCATCGTATCAGCGTATGATGATATTTTTCTTTGGGTGGTTAATTTAGCCTTCAAGGCCCCAAGTTCTTGTTGTGCCGCTCCTTTTTTTTATCTACCGGTTGTTCTTCTTTTTCACTTTATTCATAGGTTAGTATTTTTGCATTTTTGCAGCGTTCCGCTTCCATTATGGGATGTGCCTCTTGTTGGAGTTTATGCACATATTCTATTTGTGATACCTCTTCAGTATTTGCCAAGTATGGCGGTTGTTTTCAATCTTTTTGTTTACGAATTTGTTGGCCTTCATCTTCTACAAGTGGTTTTCCATGACATACCTTGCACATTCAACATTAAACTTTACATTTATAACCATGTTTGCGATTGCATTTAAATTACACACATTATAAATATGTGATTGGTTAAATAAGCTACGTTACGAAGTCTTTCCATTTGTTTATCTCATGCAATATATTCACAAACAAAACAAACATCATGTGATTTAGGATATAATTTTCAACATTCCATTCTGAATTCATTACACTAACTCATTTCTTGTATAGTAGGTCGATACGATTGTTGACATATTTACTCATTCATGCAATTCTATGCAAATTAAACTAATAAGACAGCAGGCTAGTAAATTACTTGTGATTTATTTTTTCACACACAGTACTTGTTTATGTAAAAACTTACGCGATTTACATGTACTAAAGATTTTGCATTGTTAATTGAATGTTTAAAAAATGATTTTAGTTTTTGTTTTACAATTGTTAAAATGTTTGATTGATCTGATTAAATTGGTTATATGTTTAGAGCTGCTGGATATAGTGCAACAGAAGTAATAGATAATTCTTCAAATTTCTCAACTCAACCTACTTTATATGGTAATTTCGTCCCCGATCAAAATTCTTCTAGGTTTCAAAATCCCACCTGCCAAGTTCTTGATAGTTGTTCAACAAAATCTCCTCAACGGTTACCATCACTACTTTGAAATCTCTCACCAATATTCTTTAGTAATTTATACGTTCTTGCGTGAACAAATCGTAAAGAATCGCAAAGAAAATCTTTCCAGAAAGAGTAAAAAACTTCTTCGATATTGATAAGGATACAAATTGTTGTAGACCTAAATTAATAACATTAAGTTTGTTCGAAGAGAATAGTAAACTTAAGAGAAGAAATTAATATTATTCATATAGGTAAAGGATGATGTTCAAATTTACCTAAAGTCGTTTAACAAAAACACTAGATTCTGACTGCTTAAAGAAAAGTATTCTTTTACTTATCTCTCTATAATCTATATATTTTCATTCTACTTTAAAGAAATCATTTATTATTCTTTAAAGAAATAACTGATTTGATCAAGTAAATGAAACATTTAACACAACAAATTAGCAACCAGTGGGAGGATTTGGGTACATAGGTAACATATCTAAAATTTGAAAAGATAAAATTCATAGTTGACACTATTCCTTACAATGAAACTAGAGGAGGCAAGAGTTGATTTAACGGTTCGTGGAGCAATCAAAGTTATTAGGTCAGATTTATAAAGGGAAGTAAGTACCATGGAAGAACATCGAGAAAAATCTCAAATTCCTAAGTAGTGTAATCAATATGACACTGAGAGTTGAATAAATCAATTGCTAGAAAACATTACTGTTTTAAATGACGAATATGCATGAAGAGAACAACAATTCAGATCTGGCAAGTAGAAATATGAGGTGTGTCCAGTCGAGGAAAAAGATAAGGTAGAAAATCTCTTAGTTGAATCTTATGTAGTTCATCGGACTTGAATAGATCATAAGAAATCACACTTTCAATCAGAAAATGAACACCGTTTTCGTGAAAAGATAGAAAGGATACACAAAGATATGTTATATCTAGTGATAGTAAATTTTCTAGTTCAAACTCTGACAAACATTTGTTTAGACAAGAAAGGAATCGAAATAATTTGAAAGGTGAAGATAGTCGGCATCGAAAGTTGCGTAAGGAATATAAGTCAAATAAATAAAGTAAACCTCGACATGTAAGGGATGATTTTCTTGATGAGGGAAATGCAACCAATCAGTATGTTAATACAACAGATTAAAATTGATATGTGATAATGAGAACTAAGCGAGATGATCAATATACACAAGGAGTCGATTAGAGGAATGTTGCTTAGTTTGGAGATATCAAGTTTATACCGCTTTCGAGGCGGTTTGATATTTTGAAGGTAGAAACGTTTGATTGAACACATTATCGTGATGACTATATTGAGCAATTCAAGAATTATATGATAAATTTCGCGGATGATGATAGGCTGTTTTGTAGCGCTTTTTCTCAGAATTTTAAGGGTACTGTTTTCAAATGGTATAACAGGATTTGGAAGGTGTTTATTACAAATTTTAGAATTTTTTATACTTCTTTTCGAAGATAGTTTGTAGGCCGTAAGGAAATGCAAGATAATAGTGACACAATTATACAATGCAAACAAGTTGTGGGGGAAAAATTAAAAGATTATACGAGGCGGTTTGTGTTAACAAAAACAAAATTAGAGGATTGTGAAGAACTTGTCGTTATGGCGGCTCTTAGACAATGTTTACATCTGTGGGATTTGGCAAGTGAGACGACTAGAAGAAGGGCTTTGACATTTAAAGCTCTGATAGCTCAAGTCGAGGAGCATATTAAATTTGAAAAATCTACCAGGGTTCGAGGTATTTCAAGTTCTACGCATAGGAATTCAGGACATGCATTTACTAGTCAGGGGAACCAAGTGCACACTTCGATTTCTCAGACACCACCTTGTCTGAGAGTTAAAATAATCTACCTCCTCGAACAAGAGTGACTCCAACTCATAGGTATAATCATCAATCTTTCCGGCCTAGACTAAATCAGTGGATAAGGGCAAAATATTTTGCGGAGTTAATTGAGAATGTACTAGCTATCTAGAAGAAATCTAAAGGTCAAGTACACTTTACAAAGCCAGGTCTCATAAATAGGCCTAGGAAATAATGAAACAATAAGTATTCAAGTATCATAATGACATTGGGCATGACACTGTGTATTGTATAGCGTTAAAAAAGAAATATAGGTTTTGATAAATAATGGCAAGTTGACAGATTTTGTCAAGGGCTAAAACAATAGATTAAAAAATTCCGAGCACGACAACACAATTAATTACTAATCCAAATTCGAAGCAAGAAAGTTTGTTGATGACTTTGGACTCTAAATGTGACAAGTTTGACGCAACGATATAATATTTAGATGTAGAGTCATATTGATTACTTTTGTTAGCTTTGGACGAACCACCGATCCTAGGACGAGTTCGAAGTTTGTCTAAATTTTTTAAGTTCTTAGAAATTTTTGGTGAGGATGCCATGAACGGAAACAGTAATAGCTCTACAAAAAAACATGGGGTAATTTGGTTACTCAAGTAGAGGGTAGAATGTCTAGTCATTTGTATGGGAAGGTAGATACACCGTTTATTTTATTCGAATATGAAGATCTTCAGGGGATAGCAAAAACTGATGAAGGCGCGGCTGTTATAGGGGGAGACATTTTCAGGGTAAAAAAAATCGACGTATTTTGATAAACACTAGTAGTTCAACGAATGTTATGTTTAAATCTCTATACGATAGGATGCATGATCCACCTAATATTTTTCGATGTGATCGTACTGATAATTGGTATCACTAGAGTAACATCTCAAGTAATTGGAGAATTTGAGGGAAAGGTATATTTGGGAAAAGGCCCTTTTAAAAAGAGAGTCCAAGTTTTGTTCATAGTGGTTGAATGTCAAACGAGTTATAATACTATCTTTAAGATATTTTGGCTGTCAAATATGTATGTTGTAGTTTCTACCGTTCATCAATATGTGAAATATGTTATTGGGGATCGTATTGGGGTGGTTCAAAGTGATTAGTAGGTGGCGATTCAGTGCTACTCACCTCGAATGAGGATAGCATGGATGATCCAAGGGAAACCCCAGGTCCTTTAGAAATAAGTGAGAATATCGATTAGTATACGTTTACAAATGGGAAAACTCTGCGAATAAAAACTTTAGTGTCACCTAGTTTTCGTTTTCAGCTGTTGTAATTTCTGTTTGATAATTTGGATATTGTTGCTTGGAAAACAGAGGATGTCTTAGGAGTTAAACCAAAAATAATATATCATAGCTTAAATTTAAATGCGAAGATCAGACCTATAATTCAGAAGATCTGAGCTTCTCTGTTGAGAAATCTGAAGCTATTGTGGCAGAAGGAGATCGATTAACTAAGGTCGGACATGTTCGGGAGACAAAATACCCACTTTGGACTAAAACCCAGTATTGGTTAAGGGCTAATCGACTTGAAGCTAAATCTTAAAAAATGTACTGTTGGCGTAAGGTCAGCAAAAGTTTTAGGATATATCATTAATGAAAAAAGGAATAATCCTGGACAGTTAAACGCTTTAGTGTCAATGATATCACCTCGAACTATAAAGTAGGTGCAAATTTTAACAAAGAGGTTATCTGCTCTTAATCGATTTATTTCTAGATTTTCTGACAAGTGTTCTCATTTTTTCAAAGTTTTACGAAAGCCTAAAGAGTTTACGTGGACACTAGAATGTAAAGTGGCTTTTTGAAGATTAAATAACTTTTGTTATCACCTGAAATCTTGTCTAAGCCTCGATATCAATTTTTCTCCTCGAACAGCAATTACAGCTCAAGCTTTAGCAGATTTCATGTTCGAATTTCATTCAAGTTGATCAGATGAGAAGACATTTAACGACTCAATTATGGAAATTTCAACATGGGTGGTTCACACGGATGGTGGTTCTAGTATATTGGGATCGAGTGCAGGTGTTCGATTGATTGTTTCTTATGGAGAAGCTATGTATCAGGATATTCAATTTGGTTTTCATGCATCGAATAAAAATACTAAATACAAGGCTGCCTAGGTTGGTTTGAGGCTTGCATATATTTCTGGAGCGAAAATATTCCATTTGGAGACAGATTCGCAGCTAGTAGCAAATCATATGACAGATATATATCCGAGGCTAAGAAAGATCAATTAATTTTGAATATGCGTGAACTTCGGAGCTTAACTCTTTAGTTTAATAAATTTATTGTGGAGCATATTAATCGAGGAGATAAGAGTTAGAGCGCATTTGAATTTGACTTATTATCAAACTTTGATGATGAGTAGTTATTATTAAAAGGTAAAAAAAAGAGGGATTTTAAGGTGGGTGATAAAGTGTTAAGGAATGTATTTCTCTGTACGAAGGAGATGACTTTGAATTGGGAGGGTCCTTATATGGTAATAGAAATAGTAAATCCAAGTAAATATCACCTTCACGATGAACATGGTAGATTACTTCAACATCCTTGGAATATAGAACACTTGAAACTATATTGGGAGTGATTTATTTATTTATAGACGTTTTATATGATTTTAATGAGTTTTGGATAAGTGACATAATATTTCCTATCCTGTTGGCCCATGAAGGTTTTTAATGAGGTGTCACGTGTACATTCGAAGATATTAATAAAATTATTTTTTGGCCAATGGTTGTTTTCAATACAAGTACTTAATTATTTTGATAACTAATTAAAGACTGATCATCTTTGAAGTGGTTAACCAAGAGTAATTGTTTATTCAAAGTGTTGAACGTTTATTAGTAGCACAGTCCGAAAAAAAAACCATATTCGAGGTGCTACACGTTCATTCAGAGGACTGATCACATTCGAGGTGCTAACATTCTATAATCGCACTATTTTTATTCGGGTGCTACACGTTTATTTAGATAATTGTTTGACGAGATAGTCGTATTCGAGGTAGTAATTTTATTTAAATGCATTATTTTTATTCGAGGTGCTACACATTGATTTAAAGCACGGTTCGAAAAGATAACCACATTCGAAATGTTAACATTCTTTACGTATAATATTTACATTCAAGGTGTTGTACGTTCATTTACATACACTTTTTTCAAGTAATATTACGATATAAAGTGTTAATACCTTGTTCATGAAATAAAAAAACTATTCAAGATAGAATATAAAGCTGACGAGTAGTTGAAAATTAAAGAAGGCAATTGTTCATCAAACAAACTAAAGTGCATTTTTGAGCTTTATAAAATATTAGTTCATATGTTAAGTGGTTAAGCATTTACAAAATATGCATCACCAACAACAACTGGTGATTTAATAACAAAAAAAGAAAAAAAACTCAAGAGATATGTCTTCTCAATCTTCTTAATCTTTAGTAGAAGAATGATCTAAGCTTTCTTCCG
This sequence comes from Limnanthes douglasii subsp. nivea, assembly GCA_036936605.1. Taxonomy (NCBI): domain Eukaryota; kingdom Viridiplantae; phylum Streptophyta; class Magnoliopsida; order Brassicales; family Limnanthaceae; genus Limnanthes; species Limnanthes douglasii. The sequence continues at coordinate 133,410,623 of JAUPFV010000004.1, forward strand.
AAGAATTTTATTCATGATCAGAGGTGTCCTCATCGTTTTATGCGTCGGTCTCTTCAGAGGAGTCAGTTGGTATAGGGTCCAAAACTTCACCTGGACGATTCTCTATGGAAATTAATTTACAAAATCCAAACAGATATACTTTTGGAAAATATGCATAAATTCACGAAGCAAAGTAATTGTTTTATGCTCTTTGGCATTCGTGACAGCGACAAGAGTGTCTAACCCACATTCCCTTTTGGTGTCTTCTACAACAAGATTTTTCTGCTCCTCGAATGACGTCTTAAGTGATGTCAACTCGTCAGTTTATTTTTTATTTTATTCCTTACTTTTCTTGAGGGAATCTTGCCATGAGCAGTACTTCTTTTCTTCCTCTCCTTGTGCTTTTTCATGCTGTGATTTCAGTTCATCTAATTCGTGTTGATATTTGGAATTCAGTTCATCTTTTCTTGATCATGAACAGCTCTTAAATGACACTTGACATGGATGCTTTATGTTATGAGCTTTGACCTATCAGCCTTGGAAACTTGGAATTGATCAATGATATGTCAATAAAAAAAATTCCCTCATTTGTTTCTCCCCTGCATCATATTTTTTGTATTGGATCATGTCTTTAGTCATTGCCTTGAGTTTGTTTTGTGTAAATGTAATTTTTGTGCCGAAGGTTTTCTATGCTTCTTCGAGATTCGAGAATGGTTGAAAAATATCTGATACCTCTTCAGAATGATCCTTAACAGGTATAATAACAGAAGTAAGAGGAGTGGAAGGATTTCCATAAGGCCTAAGAGTAAATGAGGGTGAACCTTGTGTGGGATTTGAATTCATAATTTCAGGCAGAACAAGTGTCGTAACAAGATGAGAAATTTGTTGACGTTTTTCTTGGATGCGTTGAACTACAGGGTCCATATCATTGTAGAGATCTTGGATTATATCTTCACCATTATCCTCATTGTTTATGAAGTCAACATTTTCTTGGTGATATGTCATCACAATTATATCTTGGATTATATCTTCACCATTATCCTCATTGTTTATGAAGTCAACATTTTCTTGGTGATATGCCATCACAATTAATTTTGTCTCCTTGACATTTGCATTTGAATTTGAGGGAGGTTATGGCTAAAGACGTGATCCTATATAAAAAAGATGTTACAACAGAGAAACAGATGAGGGAGATTTTTGGCTGATATATCCTTAACCAATCTCAAGTTTTCCAGGCTGATAGGTCAAAGTTTATAACATAAATCATCCATCTAAAACGTCATCTAAAACATCATTTGAAGTAATATTCCCTATTCATCGTGGACGCAATACGTACCCAGTTTTACTCGTTCTACTACAACGTAAAGACCCTCCCAATTCGGGGACATCTTTCCAAGCCATTTTTCTTTTGTATGCAGAAATACCTTCTTCAAAACTTTAACCTTAAAGTCCCCTTTTTTACCTTCGAATTATAAGTAATCCTCATCAAATTTTGATAATTAGTCGAATTCAAATGCGCTATAACTCTCTTCTCTTCGATCAAGTCAAGGTCAGTCCTTATTACCTCTTCATTTGAATCCTCGAAATATTGGAGTATTCTATAACAAGTTAGAGTAGATTGTCCAGGGCTTATACCATCTACACCATATACCAAAGCAAAAGAGTTTGTTGAGTAGCCTCCCTATGAGTCGTTCGATAAGCCCATAACACCTCTTCCAAGTAATTATGCCATTTTCTTGCAGCCCCGGTTAAACTTTTCTTCAAACCTTCCAAAATAGACCAATTAGTTACTTAGAATTGACCATTTTATTAAGGATTAAAAGGTGTGGAAAACATTGTGTGATACCTCTCGAATTGCAAAAAAAGAAACCATTTTTTTTGTTAAATTGATGACTGTTATCTGTTGTTATTTTTCGAGGAACTCCAAAACGACAACAAATATTATTCACAATGAATTTGATAACATCCTTAGCTCTCGTACCAGATAATGGTTCAGCCTCAGCCTACTTTGAAAAAATAATTCATTGCGACAATAATCATTTGACGCCATCGAGAAGCCATAGGTAGTGGCCATACTAAATCGATTCCCCACCTATAAAAAGAAATAGCCTCATATATATAGAAGTAAGTGGAACCATGGGTTTGTGAATTGAATTGGAAAAACAGTGACAACCTCAATCATGATCGAAGACCAATAATAGCAAGCCAAAAAATTCCTTAGTTTTAAAGATTTGAAACCACGGTGAGCTGAAACCTCACCATCATGTAACTCAAATAAAATCTCTTGAGATTCTTCTTTACTCAAACATCGTAGTAATGGTCTACTCAAAGACTTCTTGTATAATATTCCATCTAAAAAAACGTAACCATGAGCCTTGTATCGTAACCTTTGAGCTAACTTCACATCTTGAGGTATCATATCTCTAAGTAAAAAATCGAAGATATCGGATCGCTAATCACCTTGAATTGTTTATGGGGTAACAAATACCTCCTCAACATATTTGCATTGTTCCGATCGTGTCAAGATCGCAGGGTTTTCCTGCCATAATATCCATGGATACTCTTCTATGTAAGCAATAGTTGCTAAATAATCAACAACTTGATTATATCCTTCGTAATATGCTCAATACCACTTTATCAAATAGTAGAGTCAAACCTAGAAGCTCAAGAAGATACCAAACACATTGTTTTTGCTCCACAAGTACTTGCAAGTCTTAAACCTACTAATGCAGCCTCGTATTCAGCCTTGTTATTCGACGCATGAAAACCAAATCGAATAGCCCAGTACATAGCTTCTCCAAAAAGAGCAATCAATTGAACCCATGCACTTGATCTCAATATAATTGAACCACCATTTATTCGAACCACCCATGCTGAGACTTCTGAAAGTGAATCTCAACTGTTTGGGAAGCAAATTTTATATCAAAATCTCCCAACTGTACTAACTACTTGGTCACTCTTTAGTGGAAAAGAGGTACGAACAACAATTGTGTGAGCATGAAAATAAGGACGCATCTTTCTAGCAGCCACTACCAAAGCCAAAGCTAATTTTTTTAGCCTCAAATATCTTTTTTCCGATGCCAAAAAAAGTCTTGCTAACATAATAAACTATCTTTGAAGCCCTTCTTTCCTCTCATATCCAAACATCGCTAACAGAAAAATCAAACATTACTATATACAAAACAGTTGTTCCCCAATTTGAGGCTTAGATAATATTTCAGTTGATAACAAATGTTTCTTAATCTTCGAAAGAGCCAAATCACATTCTGAAGTCCACACAAACTCTTTCGTATCGTAAAACTTGGAAAAAATGAGAATATCAATAAATCTTGAAATAAATCTATTAAGAGCATGTAATCTTCATGTTAAAATCAACACCTCCTTTATAGTTCGAGGTGATATCGTTGATACCAAAGCCTTCAATTGTTCAGGATCAACCTTTATCCCTTTTTCATTGATGATATACCCTAGAAACTTACGCAAAAAGTATATTTTTCAAGATTTAGCTTGAGTCGAATAACTCTTAAATTAAGTCTCATTTAAATATTTCAAGTGTTCACCATATGCTGGACTTTAACAAGCATATAATCAATGTAAACTTCCATGTCTCTCCCGATTTGAGAAGTGAATGACTTGTTTATCAGTTTCTGGTATGTTTCCCTTATATTCTTTAGACCAATTGGAATTACCATATAATAATATAATCACCGACCAGTTATAAACGTAGTACTCTCTCGATCCCTTAGAACCATCTAAATTTGATTATAACCTGCAAAAGCATCCATAAAAGAGAGAATTTTATTCACTCATGTTAAATCAATTAGTTGATCAATTCGAGGAGCATAAATTGGATCTTTAGGCAATGCACGATTTAAATCTCTGAAATCAACACATTTGCCATTTTCTATTTTTTTTCTTAATTAACACAGGGTTAACAGTCCATACCGGAAACTGAGCCGCTCGATTATGTCCGACCTTGGACAAACGATCCACGTCTGCCACGATGGCCTCATATTTTTCAACAGAAAAAGCTATCATTTTCTGAATAATAAGTCTGATATTTGAATTTAGAGCTAAGCTATGACAAATCACCTCAGGTGGAATTCCTACTACATCCTCTGTTTTCCAAGCAAAAACATCCAAATTATCCAACAAGAATTATAACCATTGATAACAACATTCCAATTCATAAAGTTTTTCCATTAGGAAATTCATATTCTTGGATATTTTCACATACTACTAAAGAACCCGGGGTTTTCGTCACATCGTTCACTCCGTCCTAATCTGATGTGAACCCCATGATATTAAGCCATTTGATCATTAGAACTAGATCCTAAAAAATGAAGAGTTGTTGCATAGCATTCTCTGGCTACATGCTGATCACTTCTAACCACCCTAATACGATCCACAATGACATATTTCAAACACTGATGAACAGTAGAGATAATAACATATATTATTGATAGGAAAGATCTCCCAGAAATAACATTATAGCCAATTTGACATTCGACCACCATAAAAAAAACTTGAACTCCCTTTTTAAGAAGAAATTTACCCAAACATACTTCTTCTTCAAATTCTCGGGTAAAAAACACCACACGTCCTCCATGTTTGTCACTTGTAACACGTTAGTCCCTATTATTTGTCTCTGTAATAAAGCGGTCTCTTATGTTTTAAAAATATAACAAACAAATTCTTTTTTGTAATAAATATGTTCTTCATGTCTGTAATAAACAGGTCCCTCACGTTTTGAATTTGTAATAAACATGTCCCTCAAATTTTTAGAAAAAGATTTGTTTGTTATGTTTTTAAAACATAGGGGACCGGTTTATTACAGAGACAAAGAATAAGGACTGATGTGTTACAAGTGACAAACATGAAGGGCTTGTGGTGATTTTAACCCCAAATTCTCAAATTACTTGAGTTGTCACTCATGCAAAGCTAATTATAGTACGACCAGAGCAAATAATCTTAGGTGGACTAATCATTTTGTCATATATAGACTTGAACCATAGCAAATAATCTTAGCTTTGAGACTCTAGGTATCGTATCATAGTCATGGGTATTATGACCACTAAGATATTTGAGAAGTAAATATCACCTTCACGATGAACAGGGTAGATTACTTCAACATCCTTGGAATATAGAACACTTAAAACTATATTGAGAGTGATTTATTTATTTATAGACGTTTTATATGCTTTTAATGAGTTTTGGATAAGTGACATAATCTTTCCTATCCTGTTGGCCCATGAAGGTTTTAATGAGGTGTCACGTGTACATTCGAGGATATTAATAAAATTATTTTTTGGCCAATGGTTGTTTTCAATACAAGTACTTAAATTATTTTGATAACTAATTAAAGACCGATCATCTTTGAAGTGGTTAACCAAGAGTAATTGTTTATTCGAAGTGTTGAACGTTTATTAGTAACACAGTCCGAAAAACAACCATATTCGAGGTGCTACACGTTCATTCAGAGGACTGATCACATTCGAGGTGCTAACATTCTATAATCGCACTATTTTTATTCGGGTGCTACACGTTTATTTAGATCATTGTTTGACGAGATAGTCGTATTCGAGGTAGTAATTTTATTTAAATGCATTATTTTTATTCGAGGTGCTACACATTGATTTAAAGCACGGTTCGAAAAGATAACCACATTCGAAATGTTAACATTCTTTACGTATAATATTTACATTCAAGGTGTTGTGCATTCATTTACATACACTGTTTTCAAGTAATATTACGATTCAAAGTGTTAATACTTTGTTCATGAAATAAAAAACTATTCAAGATAGAATATAAAGCTGACGAGTAGTTGAAAAGTAAAGAAGGCAATTGTTCATCAAACAAACTAAAGTGCATTTTTGAGCTTTATAAAATATTAGTTCATATGTTAAGTGGTTAAGCATTTACAAAATATGCATCACCAACAACAACTGGTGATTTAACAACAAAAAAAAAGAAAAAAAACTCAAGAGATATGTCTTCTCAATCTTCTTAATCTTTAGTAGAAGAATAATCTAAGCTTTCTTCCGAAGAATTTTATTCATGATCAGAGGTGTCCTCATCGTTTTATGCGTCGGTCTCTTCAGAGGAGTCAGTTGGTATAGGGTCCAAAGCTTCACCTGGACGATTCTCTATGGAAATTAATTTACAAAATCCAGAAAGATACACTTTTGGAAAATATGCATAAATTCATGAAGCAAAGTAATTGTTTTATGCTCTTCGGCATTCGTGATAGCGACAAGAGTGTCTAACCCACATTCCCTTTTGGTGTCTTCTACAACAAGATTTTTCTGCTCCTCGAATGACGTCTTAAGTTATGTCAACTCGTCAGTTTATTTCTTATTTTATTCCTTACTTTTCTTGAGGGAATCTTTCCATGAGGAGTACTTCTTTTCTTCCTCTCCTAATGCTTTTTCATGCTGTGATTTCAGTTCATCTAATTCGTGTTTATATTTGGAATTCAGTTCCATTTTTTCTTGATCATGAACAGCTCTTAAATGACACTTGACATGGATGCTTTATGTTATGAACTTTGACCTATCAGCCTTCGAAACTTGGTATTGATCAATGATATGTCGATAAAAAAATTCCCTCATTTGTTTCTCCCCTGCATCATATTTTTTGTATTGGATCATGTCTTTAGTCATTGCCTCGAGTTTGTTTTGTGTAAATGTAATTTTTGTGCCGAAGGTTTTCTATGCTTCTTCGAGATTCGAGAATGGTTGAAAAATATCTGATACCTCTTCAGAATGATCCTTAATAGGTATAATAACAGAAGTGTTCCTATATAGTTCGAGGTGATATCGTTGATACCAAAGCCTTCAATTGTTCAGGATCAACATTTATCCCTTTTTCATTGATGATATACCCTAGAAACTTACGCAAAAAGTATATTTTTCAGGATTTAGCTTCAGTCGAATAACTCTTAAATTAAGTCTCATTTAAATATTTCAAGTGTTCACCATATGCTGGACTTTAACAAGCATATAATCAATGTAAACTTCCATATCTCTCCCGATTTGAGAAGTGAATGACTTGTTTATTAGTTTCTGGTATGTTGCCCTTGTATTCTTTAGACCAATTGGAATTACCATATAATAATATAATCACCGACCAGTTATAAACGTAGTACTCTCTCGATCCCTTAAAACCATCTAACTTTGATTATAACCTGCAAAAGCATCCATAAAAGAGAAAATTTTATTCACTGATGTTAAATCAATTAGTTGATCAATTCGAGGAGCATGAATTGGATCTTTAGGCAATGCACGATTTAAATCTCTGAAATCAACACATTTGCCCTTTTCTATTTTTTTTCTAAACCAACACAGGGTTAATAGTCCATACCGGAAACTGAGCCGCTCGATTATGTCCGACCTTGGACAAACGATCCACGTCTGCCACAATGGCCTCATATTTTTCAACAGAAAAAGCTATCTAAGCTATGACAAATCACCTCAGGTGGAATTCCTACTACATCCTCTGTTTTCCAAGCAAAAACATCCAAATTATCCAACAAGAATTATAACCATTGATAAAAACATTCCAATTCATAAAGTTTTTCCATTAGGAAATTCATATTCTTGGATATTTTCACATACTACTAAAGAACCCGGGGTTTTCATCGCATCGTCCACTCCGTCCTCATCTGATGTGAACCATATGATATTAAGCTATATGATCATTAGAACTAGATCCTAAAAAATGAAGAGTTGTTGCATAGCATTCTCTGGCTACATGCTGATCACTTCTAACCACCTTAATACGATCCACAATGACATATTTCAAACACTGATGAACAGTAGAGATAATAACACATATTATTGATAGGAAAGATCTCCCAGAAATAACATTATAGCCAATTTGACATTTGATCACCATAAAAAAACTTGAACCCCCTTTTTAAAAAGAAATTTACCCTAACATACTTCTTTTGTCAAATTCTCAGGTAAAAAACACCACACGTCCTCCATGTTTGTCACTTGTAACACATCAGTCCCTATTCTTTGTCTCTGTAATAAACCGGTCTCTTATGTTTTAAAAATGTAACAAACAAATCCTTTTTGTAATAAATACGTTCTTCATGTCTGTAATAAACAGGTCCCTCACGTTTTGAATTTGTAATAAACAGGTCCTTCAAATTTTTAGAAAAAGATTTGTTTGTTATGTTTTTAAAACATAGGGGACCAGTTTATTACAGAGACAAAGAATAAGGACTGATGTATTACAAGTGACAAACATGAAGGACGTGTGGTGTTTTTAATCCCAAATTCTCAAATTACTTGAGTTGTCACTCATGCAAAGCCAATTATAGTACGACGAGAGCAAATAATCTTAGGTGGACTACTCATTTTGTCATATGTAGACTTGAACCAGAGAAAATAATCTTAGGTTTGAGACTCTAGGTATCGTATCATAGTCATGGGTATTATGACCACTAAGATATTTGAGAAGTATTCAACAAAAAAAATTGTCATGCCTGAAGTGGTGATAAGGTAGAAACTCATCAAGAGACGTCCAATCATCTTAAATAGAAGATACTCCAATTGTATTAATTGTATATATATTCAAAATATTGTTCATCTTATAAATGAAATTGCATATTATATTATAGTACAATTACTCCTAAGATTCAAGGATGAATGACACGCATCTATATAGCTCTGTGGCATCCATTTTTTACAAAGGTTGTTACAAATACTTCTAAAAACTTTCTAATGTCTTAAGATAATTAGGTAATATCAAAATAGTTAATTTGAACATTCTTGAATACTCTTTCCTACATTGTCCATTCTCTTTTTATCATATGTTTTGTATTATTTTATTAAAATTTATCACCGTCCGCTTCTTAACCAATTAAGCATTGCCTTTCTCCATCTCCCTTATATTTCTTCATGTGTTATCAACTTGTCAACTTATAACTATTGTCATTCATCTTAACTAACTATCATATCTCATTATGTCGTCATAATTTACCTCGTCATCTTAGGTCGTCATCAACGAAACACTTTATAAGATGTTTATCTTACCAACACCCTTTTAGTATGTCTTTCTTATGAACAGTTACCTTAGAAATAAGGGTATATAACCCCTAGCGAGAATATGACCTTATAAAGGTTTCCATAGTTCTTAAATAAAATTATATATATATATAAGACTATTTTTAGAGGTAAAGTTCATTTAAAAAAATCATATTATTTCATTTAACTTATTTAGTTGTTTTGTATGGTTTGTGTTTTATATTTGTTAATTCATGACTATGAGTTTCTGTTCAATTTTCCATCATTAGATCAACTTACAAATTAGATAGTTTAAAAAACCACGTCATTTTTTATTTAACCTTGTTTCGAATCACCTTCTCTATTTACACACAATCAATCTATTTTTCAATTCAAGGTTTCAAATTAAAACTGATAGCCTATATAAAAGTGAACTTTGTTTAAGTCATTTTCGTTGATTATTTGATTTGCTAGAATTTTATCTATCTAAATAATTATCTATCTACTTTTGTTTAAGAAAAATCAGGCACTTGATCATCGTCCTCTAACTTAGACATCGATTTTCCATAGCTGTCAAACCATTGTTTAAAAAAATACACTCCTCATATTATTTCATTGTCTTTTTTAATTCTGGTGTATGGTTTATGGTAAAAGTCTTAAATCATTAAAATCACTTCATGAGTTATATATTATGTATGAGAGTGTTTGTTAATCAGACTTGGATCGTTTGATGATATATGTCCAAAAATAACAAGTCGTCTAGAAATGGCTATTTAATCTAATTTTTCGAAGAAAATACCCATAAATTAACAAGTACACCCGGCGTTAATCCTTGTTTGTCAAGCCTTCGAATAAAAAAAAAGTACACTCCTCGTAATATTTCACTTAGTTTTTGAATTCAAGTGTATGGTTGATGGTAAGTTATGAATCACCAATATCACTTCATCAGTTATATATTATGTATGAGAGTATTTGTTAATCAGACTTAGATTTTTGGTGATATATATCCAAAAATAACAAGTCGTCTTGAAATGGATATATTTTATCTATTTCTTTGAACAAAATACTCGTAAGTTATCCTTCCAAACACAAATCCAAAGTTGTTAAACATAAAACTTATATTAATTTTGACGACCAACTAGAACTTGAAAAATATGTTGTTCATAGTTTTCTGCTTCAAACTCAGAAAATAAATAAGGCATCCTCTTTCAATCAAACCAAAATACAATGTTCGTTAAATATAGATTTTGATGATGTAGTACAACAAATGGATTTTTTGAATAAATTTTACACATCGTTGAAGAAACCTATTATATATCTTGACGAATCAGAATAAGGAAAGCTTTGCTGTAACTAAGCTATCCTTGATTTTTTTTACCATTCATTTACCTAAAGATGGAGACCTTATTCATTAAGTGAAAGAGTACGAATTGTGTTTTTTTAAAACACGTGAACTATATACTTGGTTGCCTCCTTAACTTTTTATAGCTGAATTCTTTTAATTTTATAGAATCTACCATTCGCAACTCCCTCCAAATGGGTGGAAAAATTTGATCGGTGTTATAGTTGCCTCAGGTATCGTTAAAATTTACATTACCTTCGCAGATATCCTTACCCACTACAAATTTAAGAAAATATATGAAGTCATTTCTACTCTATTGATCTTAAAATATTTGAACGCATTGTTAAACTTTTAACGATTAATCATAATTGGAATATGTTTTTTCTTGTTAGTGGCCATCGAGAATCCTATCAAGAACACGGATATGATAAAATTAAAAGACGTTGGATGAAAACATGTAAGGCGGGGGATGAAGTCTTAAACAATTACACTACCAATTATTGTTGCTTTTTTTCCTATGCACCTGCTGCCAATATTTCAAAGAATTTATCAATGCTTGACTATGACAAAATTTGTCTTAAAATAGTATAAGGATGAGTTTACACTCGTTGGAGAGATGAATAATATCTTTTTGATTATTAAAGTAAGTTTTCTCTTATCTAGTTTTTATCGTTCAAACGATTGATAATGTCTATTAAAAGAAATTTGTAGATAGTGCATGAATTATGGCCACGGAAAAACAATGTTAGTGAAGCACATTTCATCCAAATGGTTGGGGACGACTTAACTAAATAAAGTTTACAAATGCATAACAAAAAAAATATTATAAAAAATATAATACTAAAAATAATCATAAGACCGTCAAAGAAAATTAAAACATCGTCACGAAAAGAGAAAAATACTCATCTTGAAATTTACCAGCAAAATAAAAATTCTCATTTCCCTCATGTGACCAATACTTATACCATCATTATATTTTAACAAAACGTCATAAAAAAATAAAGTTATCTTTGAAATCCAAAAATACATTCCTGCCACTACTACTCTTTTTCAAATAACTCATTTGTCAAATTATTCTAGTCAACTCAAAAGTCATAAAGGTAAAGAAACCATGACTAGAGTTCCTCCAGATAACAGTGCAGTTGGTTATAAAGTTATAATAGTAACCTTGGTTAAAAACCCTATCAAGGCCTTATAATAAAATAATCAAGCCAACTGTATAAGGTTAGATTAGTATGTTTGAACATGATTTTAGCTAAAATAGGTTAGATTTTATGAAAAATTTAGATTTTTTATAAAATTTTAGTTAAAGTTTTAAGGTTATATTTTTTTTAGACAAAGTTCATTTTTTTTAAAAATATGTTGATTTTTTTCTTAACTCACGTAAATGGTTTTTTATCGAACCAATTTGAAATATTATTATGTTTGAACTAGGTAGGCTAAATTTGTCAATTTTTTGTTAAGTTAGATTAGATTTTCTTAAAATTTTAAATAAATTTGATTAGATTTTATGAGATTTATACGACATACTATTTTTTTCTTAAGTTTTTTAATTCTTTCTTAATTGTTTCTTCTATTAGAATGATAAAGATTTGGTTGTGTATGATACAAGATAGGATCCTAGAAATTACACCTAAAACACCAACATGGACTCCTCCTGGCAAACCAGAGACGAATAACACTTGGGAAATTATGGAACACCTCGAAGATATAAGTCCATTTCATAGTTTCTCCATCGACGTTACCAGAAGCCCACCTCAAATCCCATTAGATCAAACCGAATCAAGATTTCAAGAAAATTGACGAGTTTTACAATCAGCCTTTACTCTAAAATAAGTTGTGAGTTCAATGAGTTTTGCGAAGCTGAAGGAATAATGTGACATTGCACTTGTTCTAGAACACCACAATAGAATGAGGTCGCAGAAAGAATGAACAAAACGTTTTGTGACAAGGCATGAAGCATGCTCTCGCATTTCAGCGTGGGAAAGAAAACCCACACCACCCTTTAATAATTAACCATCAAACTCATGTATTATATGGCTCCGTTCTTCGACGAAATTTCGTTTGGACCCCAAAGATCTGAGTGAATTTAGTTTATTGTCCTTTTAGTCTTTCTTAGTTTGACAAAGGTAACAATCGCAACTAAAGATATTAAAAATCTCACGGCCAAATGATCTGTGCTTAGCGACTTATATATACATGAAGTGGATGGTACAGAGTGTTGTAACGTTTTTTCTCCCAAAATTCAAAGATAATATATGGTTATTCGTTGACTATTAGTTCATCCACTCCTAACCGATTCAGCATTGTCTTTCGCCATCTACCTTATCTTTCTTTATGAGTTATCGACTTGTCAACTTATAACTATTGTCATCCAGCTTAACTAACTTTCATATCTTATTTGTTTCGTCATAATTTGACTCATCATCTTAGGTATTCATCGACGAAACACTCTATAAGATGTTTATCCTACCACACCCCTTTAGTATGTCGTGTTTATGAACCTTTACCTAAGATATAAGGGTATATAACTCCTAGCAAGAATATGACCTTATAAAGGTTTCTCTAGTTCTTTAAGTAAATTTTATATATTTAAGACTATTTGACGAGGTAAAGTTCATCTAAAAAATCATATCATTTCATTTACCTTATTTAGTTGTTTTGTATGGTTTGTCTTGTATATTTGTTCACTCGTGACTATGAGTTTCTGTTCAGTTTTCCATCATTAGATGAACTTACAAGTTGGATAGTTTAAAACACCACGTCATTGTTGAATTAACCTTGTTTCGAATCACCTTCTCTCTTATAGTATCTTAATTTATACATAATCAATCTATTTTTAAATTCAAGGCTTGAGATTAAAACTGATAGCCTATATAAAAGAGAACTTTGTTAAAGTCATTTTTGTTGATTATTTGATTTGCTATTATTTTATCTCTCTATATAATTATATTTCTACTTTTGTTTTAAGGAAAATTAGGCACTTGATCATGGTCCTCTAACTTAGACATCGTTTTTTTGTAGCTGTCCAACCATCGTTTAAAAAACGTACACTCCTTATATTATTTCATTGTCGTTTTGAATTCTGGTGTATGGTTTTTGGTAAAAGTCATAAATCACTAAAATCACTTCATGAGTTATATATTGTGTCTGACAGTGTTTGTTAATCAGACTTGGATCGTTTGGTGATATATGTCCAAAAATAACAAGTCATCTAGAAATGGCTATACTTAATCTAATTTTTTGAAGAAAATGTCCATAAATTACCATTCCAAACATAAACCCAAAGCTTATAAACATAAAACTTATATTAATTTTGACGAACAATTAGAACTTGAAAAATATATTATCCTTGCTTTTCCGCTTCAAACTCAAAAAATAAATAAGGCATCCTCTTACAATCAAACCAAAATAAAATGCTCGTTAAATATAGATCTTGTTGATGTAGTACACGAATTTAAGTTTTTTGATAAATTTTAGTCATTGTTGAAGAAACCCATTATATATCTTGACGAATCAGAAGAAGGCAAGCTTCGTTATAACTAAGATATCCTTGATTTTTTACCATTCATTCACTTAAAGATAGAGACCTCAATGATCAGGTTAAAGAGTACAAAGTGTGTTTTCTTTTTAAACACAAGAACTAAGTTCTTAGGTTCCATATTTACCTTCTTATAGTCAAATTATTTTAATTTTCTAGAATATGTCATTCGCAACTCACTCCAAATGGATGGAGAAATTTGATCGGCATTATAGTTTCCTCCGGTATCCTTAAAATTTACATTACCTTCGCAGATTTCCTTACCCACTACAAATTCAATAAAATATATGAAGTCATTTCTATTTTCTTGATCTTAAAATATTTGAATGCATTGTCAAACTTCTAAAGATCAATCATAATTGGAAGATGAACTTGTTTTTTGTTTGTGGCCTTTGAGAATCTTATTAAGAAAAAATGGATATGGTAAAATAAAATACGTTGGATGAAAACATGTAAGGCGGGAGGATGATGTCTTAAACAATTACACTACCAATTATTGTTGCTTTTTTTTACTAATGCACCCGTTGCCAATATTTCGAAAAATTAATTTACGCTTAACTATGACAAACTTCGTCTTAAAATGGTATCATAAGCAGTTTATACTCGTTAGAGAGATGGATATTATCCTTTTGTTTATTAAAGTATGTTTTATCTTGTCTAGCTTTTGTCGTTCAAAGGATTCATAATGTTTATTAAAAGAAATTTAGTTGTGGATAGAGCATAAATTTATGGACACAGAAAACAATGTTAGTGAAAGACATTTCATCCAAATAGTCGGGGATAACTTAACTAGATAAACTTTGCAAATACACAACAAAAAAAATATTATACAAAATATAACACTAAAAAATAATCATGGAGTCGTCAAAAAAAAAGTTAAAACATCGTCACGAAAGAAGAACAATACTTATCTTGAAGTTTACCAGTAGAAAAAAAACTCTCATAGCCCTCATGTGACTAATACTTCTATCACCATTATATTTTAAAAACATCCTAAAAAAAGAAAGTTATTTTTAAAATAAAAAAAACCATTCTTATGACTACTCTTCCTCTTCAAATAACTAATATGTTAAATTATTCTAATAAACTCAAAAATCATAAAGGCAAAGAAACCATGACTAAAGTTACTCTCGAAAATGGTGCAGTTGGCTATAAATTTATTATATTAACCAAGGTTAATAGCCATTTCAAGGCCTTATGATAAAAGAATGAAGACAACTCGCCCACCTTAACTCCTCATGAAAATCCGAAGAATTTATGATCTGAAGATCAATATTTTGTGTTTATATGAGAATAAAAAAAATAAAAAAAATTATCAAAATTAAAAGAATCATTGTTAAAACAATTTCATGATATTAAAAAATATATGTACACTTTATCAAAAAAATTAAACACTTCATTAGATTATATTTGAACAAATTGTTTTCAAAGTTTGAACACCGACTACTAACCTTTTTGTATGGTTGGTTATATCTATAGTCTTTTGTAATTGGATAGAGCAACCTAAGAACCTAGTTTAAAATTCAATGTGTCATGATTGTAGCACACTAATCATTCACGTCAGTGGTATTATTATATATCATAAATAAGTTTTACATTTACCGTCTCAACTTAAATCTAATATCAATCCATTCAACATATATGTAATTAAAAACAACAATACTAAAAAAATAAAAATAAAAAGATTAAAATTTTAACTCATAACAAATATATAGCAAGAGGTTGTTTTCATAACATTAGCTCATACTAATTTTGTCCATTATTTTAATAAAAAATAAAAAGGACAAAAGACAAATGTTTTTATTGTTATCTAATTTCTAATGTTTTCTTCGATTTCTGAGATGGTATTTTCCTTCTCTATGCATAAATGTTTATAGTTAACTTTTTTATCGATTATTTATCAAAAATATATATAAATAATTGCTATTATTTTTCTTAAATTTTGAGTTTATATGCTAGTTTTTTAAATTCAAATGAGAGTCATCTATTAATTTTCTTTTGAAATTTTATTAATTTCTGTCTTTATAAAAATAAAACTATAATCCTCATTAAATAAAATTAAATAAACTATTTTTAAAAAATTAAATATAAAAAACTATAATTTATTTTTTAAAATTTAAACTAATCACTTGAATTTAATTCTCATATTTTCTTTTCTTTTTTCTTTTAATTTTTGTTTTATTTATCTTCAAATCGTGGATTTTTATCTTTTTCTTTAATTCTACATTTTATTTATAATTTTAACCTTTTTTGTTCATTTTTTCCGACTTCACTAATCAACCAAAAATAAACAAATGAGAGTATTTTGTTCAATGTTAATTAAAAATAAAAATTAAATTATTATAAAATTAATATAAAATCTAGAATAACTATCTTTTGATCAAATTAGCCCTCACTTATTAATTTGCTAGTCCCGAACAAAAAAACAAAAGTATGATCAAATTATATTATCCTATGGTATAAATTAAAATTAAATTTCTTAATTTCAAAACATGTTAATGAATCAAGTGAAAATTCCTAACCACATGTTATAGATAAAAAATTTGAAACAACTTAAAGAATTTTCAACATGTTTTCATACCATTAAACTTTCATGATATACTATTTACTTGAATATTTTTCAAAACATTTCATTAATAGACCAAAATAAATATCAATTTTATTTATAATAATTGTCAATTTTATTTTTTTCAATTATAATATGTAAATATAATTCATTTTTCTCTATGTGCCAATCAATGAATCCCAAACCATTTGTCTTAAGTCATTAGGTGATAAGATACCTGTGATAAGATACCTAAGGCCATACAAACTTATAAAATGAATTATATATAAATGTGACTTTTGTAATATAAA
Source organism: Limnanthes douglasii subsp. nivea (assembly GCA_036936605.1). Taxonomy (NCBI): domain Eukaryota; kingdom Viridiplantae; phylum Streptophyta; class Magnoliopsida; order Brassicales; family Limnanthaceae; genus Limnanthes; species Limnanthes douglasii. The sequence continues at coordinate 133,427,355 of JAUPFV010000004.1, forward strand.
ACTTAGTTTTCTAACTAATATATCTAACCAGATTTAGATAAAGTGTTAGAGGCAAAGTATGAACATAAATAAAGACAGATAAAACTGTAACCCTCGGGAGTATAGAACTTTGAAAGTTTAGAAAATAAGTATTAAATTATCAAACGTTTCCAGGGAAGTAGGGTTTTGGATATTTAAATAGAGAAAGCTCCAAACCTAATAAAAAATAACACAATTTGAAAAAGAAATAAAATACGTCAGAGTCAAATCTGAACACAATTGGACTTGATAGGCTATTAAAAATAAATCCATAAAAATTTGAAAACAAAACTAAAATAGTTGTTTGTGGCCCTAAACACTAGATTTGAGGCCACCACCACCTCCTTGACATTCGATGGGCTCGTTGAGATCTTTAGTTTGAGTACTTGAATGTCCAAATTCGATACTTGGTGCACCAGTAAGGTCTGTTTATGTTAGCCCATACCTGGTGCACCAGTATTTTCGTAAGTGTACAAAATATTCAGAAGTAAATAATAAAGGTGAACAATGAAATGAACGTTTTTTTTCAATATTATTCATTATATATGTATATATTCGAAAATAAACAATATTAAAATAAAAATAATTAAAAGAGAAACAAAAACTTACATTGGGCTTCCTCCTAATCAACGCTTCGTTTTAAGTTGGTAACTCGACCTTTCATATCACCAAGTTGGAGCCTGGAGAGGGGTTCGATTCCGATCTTTGTTAATAATCCCATCAAATTACAATTTTCACCCCATGTCCATTCACCTTAAATGTCCATGTTTCTGATGTGAGATTGCTTCTTTGGAAGTCAAATGGATTTTTTCAGCATCATCACGATCATAGTCAAGCTCGCCGCAATCAAGTCTTGGTTCTCCGCGAACAACCATGCGATAAGGACCTAACGTTTTCTACACATTTACATCACCACAATCAACTGTGTATTCCTTTGCTACGTCTACGAATTTCAACTCAATTTCCTTACCTACTTCCCACTCGTTCTATTGTGTGCTTGTGTTCACGTGTGTAAGGTAGGTTAGTCTTTATAAAGATTCTGATTATTCCTTAAATTCAAATTTGTTATATTATTATGCTTGAACAAGATCTAGCTAAGGTAGGTTAGATTTTGTGAAAATTTTAGAGTTTTTATAAAATTTTAGTTTTAAGTTTTAAGGTTATATTTTTTTTTAAATATGTTGATTTTAAGGTCGCAGAAAGAATGAATAGAACTCTTTGTGACAAGACACGAAGCATGCTCTCGCATTCAAGTGTGGGAAATGAAACTCACACCATTCTTGAATAATCATCGATCAAACTCATATAGTATATGGCTTCATTCTTCGATGGAATTCTATTTGGACCCCAAAGATCTGAGTGAATGTAGACCATTCTCCCTTTAGTCTTTCTTAGCTTGAAAAATGTAACAATCGCAACTGAAGATTTTAAAAATCTCACGGCCAAAAGATAATTATGCATGTATGATCAATGCGTCTTATTGTTCAACCAAACTTTGCAAAGAACATTATCTTTTGAAGGTGCTTGGTTTATGTAACCTATTTTTTGGTCTACAATTCTATCCATTCCTCTTGGCTGCCTCTGGTATGTTGACTTATATCGAATTGATTTAAAACACTTAGATGTTTTGTTTGTTCTTTTTGGTTGATCAAATATTCAACCCAGTTAGAGGAACTTCACATCGAAGTCAGAGCTACAACTTTTCTATTACCTGATATGGAAGCTACAACAGAGCTGATAAAGAAAAAAGTGAATGCCCTTGCATATCTGATATTAACGCATATCGATATTTGATGCACGAGTTAGCCATTCGTGATTGGATGCACAAGTTAGTCATTCGTGATGGATGTACGAGTTAGCCATTTGTGATTGGATGCATGATTTAGCCATACGTGATATGATGCACGAGTTAGCCATCCTAATTTGGACGCACAAACAACCAACAACAACCAAACAAACATCAAACAACAACAAAACAAATCTTCAATTAATATTTTGAGCAACTTAAATTTTAAAAATCTGAATATTTAACTTGAGGGGGAGTCTTGAAGATTATCATTGTCAATGTTTTTTAAGACCAAAATATTAATCGTAATTGACCGGAAAATATCATAGAAGATTAGAGTTGATCAGACCAGGCCGAATAAGATATTAGATAAGATGACCCATGTCTTCACAAAGTTTGCAATATGTGCATCAAAATGTTTTGATCACATTTTTATCTATTAAAAAAAGATTATGGGTCTTAACTCCCAAAAATTTCTACAATATTTTTTTTTTGTAGTAATGCTTATAATCATCCGAAACAAAGTAAAAAGCACCCAAAAGCACTTATAATCATCGAAAATGACCAAATCCAAGTCGTTTCTTGATATTTACATATTGCAAGAATATCATTGCACAAAAATACGAGTAATTCGGTATCAATTCTTATTCCCATATATCTTCATAAGGGAACAATTAAATTAAAATTTTCGGAAATAATTAAGCGAGTTTCTTGAAGTTACCAAGAAGGCTAATTCAAAAAAATCTCTCTGACATCGTATTATATGTTAGTTCTTGGACGATCTAGAGCTCTATACGCATGATCTTGAAGAATAGTATCCAGGGTTGAACATCACACCCATCCTCGTCAAAATTAACAAAAAATCATAACTCATGAAAACCATAAATATCGATCAAACCCCATAAAAACTCTCAAAGATGCCAAAGAAGATGGGAGTAAACAGAGAATCTGAAGCTGCAAAGGCGCGAAAGGATGCTACTGAAATCGAGCGCAAGGAACACGAGGTCCCCAAGAAAGAAGACTCTGTCTAGCGCGAAACGGAAAGATCTAAATAGAAAGCTGCCAAAAAACGCGAAGAAAAAGCCCCATCGATGATTTAGGAAACTTGCAAACCCAACAGAATGAGAAAAAGAAAATCTCTCAAATCTTTGGTGAATCTTCAACGAGAGTAACCTGATTCTTGAAATGGATGTAATACTATTAATAGATAAAAGCTCACTAAATAACTCAATCTCGTCCTCTCTTACAAGCAAGTCCTATCTCTCTTTCTCTTTCCCTTTCCTCTCTAGTTTCTTATACATTCAAGTAACGTGTTTATCCGATTACCTGCTCTAATACCGTGTGCAAAATCTTAATGTTGAAAAGATGGAGAGAAGAGAAAGGAAACACAAATTTATTAATTCTATATATTTCTTTAGTAATACAAAAAATGTAGTTTATATAGGATATAGATCCTACTAAATTACCTAAAATAACTAACTACAACTAACTATTCAACATTAGTACTAATTGTGTATAACATATAATCCATATAAGAAGGAAACCAATCTTCTGAAAAGCCAAATGACATCGTAAGTCATATTACAACGAAAAATAGAAGAGGTCAAATCTCTCATTCTGGATATCTAAAATAGTCCTATCTATGGGGGAGTCTTCATTGGTTCCGGGGTAAACGCGGATTTCATCTACTTCGTCAAAATGTTCTTTTCTAGCATTCTCAGCCAACATGAGAGCAACTAACCATAAGAGAGTTGAATCAAGAGAAATAAAAGCTCCACAACCTAAAGTACCAGTCTTAGCAATAGGGCAATGTGGTCCAATATTGGGATGAGCATTGCGACTCATGTTAAGTTTCCCCCGAATTGTAGGAAACAGAAGATAGACCAATGCTAGTCCGGATATTATCCTGAAACAAGAGTGCTCACACAAATCAAATTAAGAGAATACGGATGAGAAAATCTAGATTAAAAACCAAAGTAGCTCAATTCAAAATTAATCTTTAAACAAGGATCTATTTAGATTTTATCAGTTTTTCATTATATTTTCTATTTTAAAATTCAAAAATTCAAAAGACTCTCGTATAATGACCAAAATATATTGTAGTAAGAAATTTAAAATTTTCAGTTTTAAACTAAATTTTTTTGAAAAACTGTGAGATTTAAATAAACAAATTAAATCTAATTGAGCCCTCTTTCTATCAGGAGCGTGTGAGACATACTGAAGAAAGAGTACACTGATGCTGGATATAGTGATAAATACTGAACAATAAGTAATCTTACAAAGCAACTTTGACGGATGTACTGAAATTCTTGTTCCGAAACAAAACAGACGGGTGAACTGATTTGCCCTTGTAAGGGTAAAGCACCGAGATATAGCCTGCAGCAGTGCTAGCCAGAAGAAACCCGACGGAGATATAGCCCAACATATCAGACTGATTAAACGGGTATCTGCAGATAACACCACTTTTTCCGGTGATCGGAATTCCAGCGGCAGGCTATACAAAATCAAACACAATCGTTTCAAAACTGGAGCGAACATCGATCAATAAGAGGGTTTAAGAAAAATAAAAGTAGAAGGAAGGATTACCTTCTTGTATTCGGCCATTACTCCGAATATAAACGACATAATACCCAAGGCCGATATGATCAAAGACATATGGAACGTGTTCAACGCCATCTTGCTGATCAAAACCCAAACAGGAAACACCAAATAAATCTTTCCTGCCTGATAGAGAAAAACAATCGCTATACTTAAGATTAATTAGGAAAAGTTATAAACTCTTGTTAGTTTTAAGTGACGCAGAGATAAACTTTAAAATAGATAACGAGTTCCGATAAATATGATGATATCTTTTCATAACAAATAATTCTGTTAAACAAATATCTTATCTTTAATTCAAAATTCAAAAAGATATATAAAAAAAATATTATCTTTAATTTTAAATTTAAAAAAAATATACTTTTTCCAAAATTGAGTTATTATCTAAGATTTATAGCCTATATAATAGGCACCAGCAACTCAAACAAACACTCACACAGACTTAAACTTGCAGACTTAGACTTGCAGACTTAGACTTGCAAAGAACTATCACTAGATATGTCTATCAACAAATTACCTCGTGATGTGCTCAATGATATCTTCTCACGATTACCGGTGAAGCTCCTATTAACCTTTCGCCTTGTCAACAAATTTTGGTGTCAAACAATCGACCATCCAGATTTAGCAAAACTCCACCTAGCTGTTGCCGGCAAAGAAGAGCCATCGGTTTTGTTTTTCCTAGCTTTGTCGAAGGAACTTAAAAGAAATAGGTCTTCAGTCGAAGAAGATGACTATTCTTTAATAACGTACACTAAGCCATCGGTTTCGTCTCAACGTAAGAAACAAGTAAAAGTTAAAAGCAATATGTCTTTAGTCGAAGACGATGGATACTCTTTAACAACAAACACTCAGTCTCCTCTCAATAAACTAATCAATCAAGATTATAAGGTGAGTGTATTGTCTTCTTGCAATGGCTTGCTTCTCTTTGCGGGCTTTGTTGATAATTGCTTGACAGTGAAAGAAATTGTTTTATGTAATCCGTTACGCTCTGAAAAGTTTAGCTTACCTCTTCCTGGAAAGAATATATGGTCGTGCTCGGCGTTGGTAAACGGTAAACAGAGATACGGATTAGGGTTTGATCGTGATACAAACCTTTACAAAGTGGTTTGTATTGATATAAACAAAGATGGTTTTAGATGTATTGTCTATACTGTAGGAGATAAATCATGGAGATATACTAAGACTTCTCCACCGTATTTTGTAGCCGGAAATTCTGTATCTGTTAATGGATCAATATACTGGGCCACTTCAAATCAATATATAGTTTCTTTTGACGTTAAGACAGAAGAGTTTGACTTGATTCCTAAGCCAGCTTACTTTTACCAATCACCAAGGGCATGGACGGTAAGATTGTTCGAGTTTGATGGGAAACTAGCCATTATGGATGTTATGGAATTAGGAAATATATGGGAGCTGACAATGTATGAATGGATGGGAAATATCGTCAACCACGACCACATTGTGAATTGGAAGAAGAAATCTATTGCAGGTTTTGAAGCATATATAATTCATAACACTCACGATCAAGTGATGGGGTGTTTAAATAATGCTGTGTACAATTTGTATGATAACAAAGGACTTAATGATATCTATTATTTAGATGGCGAAGATGTCGAGGGACAAACTTTAATGCGCACAAGGAAGATCAACAACAATATAGGAAAAAATACCTTCAGGAAACTTGTTAGTATCAAAGGAAGTCTTGCCTCTTTGAAGAATTATGCAGCACTAGGATCACAATGAGATTCGATTTGTTCTTTTTTATAAATTGGACAATAAGTTTTTAATTCAATATTGTTATTCTTCTTTTGGTAAAGTTACCTGTTTTTTTTTTCTATCTTCCAGTTTGGTATTATTAAGCAGTATGTATGGTTTCTGATGCAAATCCATACTTTAATTGATCAAATAATATCCAGATTTTGATAGCCTTAATCCACCAATATAGGAAAAAATACCTTCAGGAAATCGATTATTTTTCCTAAAAAAAGATAGGATTGATCTCAAAGAAAACTTAGCAATACTTTTAAAAGGTAATATAATTCGGGACTATATTTCTATTACAACTATATGAAAAACAATATATCAAAACGCAATAAATTATCAAAAATATCAAACCACAAACTACAAACTTTTTTTAGGGTCCATCGATGGTATCAATGTTAAAATACCATTCAATTAAATATCACTTTATCATAAAATAAATTTAATTTCATATTTATATTGCTGTTACGACTGTCTTTAGATTCTAAATTATTTTGATTCTAAATTATCTGATATTATTAATCCATATCTACATATTATATGAATCTCCATAAATCTATCTTTTATTTAAAAAAAATATATTAAAAAAATTGAAAATAAATTTATAAATTTTTAATCCATTAAATACGAAAAAAAATATCCAAACATTGGTCCATCTTCTTCAAAACACTAAAAAAACACTTGGTCAATAATAAGATATTTTCTTAAAGGATTTTTTCTAAGATTTTTTTTCAAATATATTATTCAAAGATACAATAAAGATATTGATTATATATTATTCTCCTGCCATCTAAGAATTATGTATCTCTATAAATACTCACAAAATTCAATAATAGATAATATTTTACTTCGTATTATTTCACGAAGAACGTACCTCATTAAATTGGTTCTAAACATGTTGGTATACCTCTGGGTATTGATAAATAATACCCCTGGGAACAAAATAATACCTATGGGTATTGATATGGAGGCTACCGGCGAAACAATTTGACAAGCAAAATCCACCTACTACATCTACGATTGTTTAACTTGTAAATTTTCACCATTTCACCATAACAATGAAACTGTAGAAGGATCAAGCCAATCGTTTTAAGATGATGTTCATGATTACTTAGTCGTCGAGCGGACGTGTCCGCAAGAAAAGATGAAGATAAGAGATCAAACTTCGTCTTCTCCAACCAATGAACGATTTTACAGATATAAAGGTCCAAGTCCATTAGCTATTTATTTTATCTATAAATATAAACATATGTTTTATGTAATTCTTATGCTTTCTAAAAAAATATTCGCAGCGGTTTCTTCTTCTTTCTTTTCTTTATATTTATTTGTTAACATGGTATCAGAGTATCTTCGATCCTTGGAGTAATATAATTGATATATTCGTCGGGTATTGCGCTTCAATTTAATTTATTTGATGTTATTTCGGATCTAGTTTTGCTTAGTAATTTGGACTTCACTTTGGGGCTAAGAGTTTTTTGGAGTTGTTTTTATTTAAGATCTATTACTATTGTGCTTGACACTTTGGGGTTAAGAGCTTTTTGGAGTTATTTTGTTTCATATCTTTTATTATTCTGCTTCGATCTGATACTACTCTGCTTCAATCTAAAAATTGTTTTTACAATAATTGGGTCACGAAATCATTAGAAGAGATATAATTTTCAGTTTTCAGAACTGTTGTGTGCAGCCCCAAATCAAACGGTTCGATCAAAAGGCAAATGATATCCGTTTTTGCTGAATTTTGGAGAGAATATTCGGGACATCTAATCCTTCAATCTAAACAGTTGGATTGTGAATTGATGCTACGATTCGGGAGATATGTCTAATGGAACAGTGCAATAGTTTTTTAGGTAAAACCACATATTCGATTTTGATTTTAATTTGATTGGATCTTATATTTGGATTTGGATTTGGTATAGATTTTTTTTTGGATTTATTTGTTGTTTATTGGATTTAGTTTTGGATTTAGAATTGGATTTGGTATAGATTTTGTTTGGATTCAGATTTGGTATAGATTTTGTTCGTATTCGGATTTGGTATAGAGTTTGTTTGACGTTTGAATTATGTCTGACGTTTGGATTTGTTTGGAATTGTTTGGAATTGTTTGGATTTGTTTGAATTTGTTTGGTGTTTATATTTTGTTTGTGGTTTGGATTCGTTTGGTGTTTAGATTTGTATGTTGTTTGGGTTCGTTTGGTGTTCAGATTTCGTTTGGAGATTGGAGTTTAGTGAACGGTGATTAGAGATTGTCGATTGGAGATCTGCGATTGGAGATTGACGTTCGACTTCGGGTTTTGACGTTTCGATTTTGGTTTTGGTGTTTTTTTTTTTTTTTGCATTATGTATTTGATTTTGGCTTTCGATTATGCTTTTAGCATTTGCTGTTTGGATTTGGATTCGATTTTAGTTTTAAATTCAATTTTGGTATTTAGTATTTCATTTTGGTTTATGGTTTGGATTAGTATTAATATTTTTTGGTTGGTGAAAGAAAGATTGTGGATCGTATTGTGAATATGATAGGAAAATATAATTTTCTACACTCTACTAGTGCCAAATTGAGTGAGAAGAAATTTGATATGTCTACATGTGCATACCATTCAGATATTTTTTTCGTCTTCCACTTCAGATAATGATTCATCATTGTGGATATTGGATTTGGATGTCTCATCATATGTCACCTCACATGTCGAACTTTGTTTCGTTGTCTCATGTTTTACCGATATTTTTTTATATTTAGTGCTACAACAATGTCAGTAGAGGGTATTGACTCTATTTGAATCCCTCATATATCGTTATTCAATGTTTACAATGTTCCCACCCTTGCTTTGAATCTTGTTTCGGTTAGCCAATTGTGTAAATCTGGTTATTGTGTCTTGTTTTTTCATTTCGTTTGTGCTATACAAAATCAACAAAATCATAGAATGAATGTAACTAATATTCATCACAAACATAAATTTGATTCTCGAGTATCAGTTTGTGTTTTTTTGGGGTATTCACATCGACAAAAAGACTACAAATTTCTTGATTTGCATACGTATAAAGTTTTCATAAGTCGTGCTGTCCACTTTGAGGAAAATATAGTTCCCTTCAATCCCGCCTTCAAGTTTCATTTTCCAAACCAATCATCATCTTCATCTTATAATCAAGCACATAACGCATTAATTCAAGTTCCCAATCCCTAAAATATCACACTTTCAACCTCCAAATCTCATACATCCCCTGAATGAGCTATGAAGTCAACACTCTTACTCATCACTTCGTCATCACTTTCCGGTCCACCAACAACTTATACTCCACCAACACCTACCATTACCTCACATCCCTTAACCACACCTCATTGTCCTATCATTCCTAATCATATCTCGGTTCATCATTCTACCCTCCATATTCAACCTCCTACATGGCACCAAGACTACAACATGTCTATCACGATCAATCAATCTTCAACGCAAACGAGTTCTCGTCAATCTACAAGGTATCCCCTCTCCTCTCATATTTTGATTTTATGTTTTCCCTCAAACATCATACTTTTCTAGCTTTATTAACAACATAAACGTAGTCTTTATCTTTTGAACATGTTAATCGTGATCCACTATGGCACCAAGCCATGTCAACTGAACTTCAGGCTCCTGAACATAATAACACTTGAAAAATGGTTATCCTTTCTCTAGGGCACAAACCTATCGGATGTCGTTGAGTTTATAAGATCAAATAAAACTCTGATGGAATCATTGAGCGATAATAATCCCATTTGGTGGCTAAATATTACACTTAAGTTGAAGGTATTGACTATCATGAGACTTTTTCTCCAACTATTAAACTCACCATTCTTCAATGTTTGTTGACAGTAGCAGCCTCCTTCAATCTAGATGAAGAGGTATATATGTCTCCACCTCCTAGTCTGCACCGACAAGGGGAAAATTTGGTATGTCGGCTTTGGAAGTCTATTTACGGTTTGAAACAAGCATCCCGAAATTGGTTCTTCGTTTTTTCAGCTAGTGTCAAAAGTACATGTTACATAAAATCAAAAGTATATTACTCATTTTTTATTAAATCTTAAGGTAACAAGTTCACTTATATTCTCATCTATGTTGATGATATCTTATTGACTGGGAATGACTTGCATGCAATCTTAAGGTAACAAGTTCACTTATACTCTAACATTTTCACATTAAAGATCTTGGAAATGAAAAAATTTCTATGTATTGAATTTTCTCGATCTAAGAAATAAATCGTTATGTCTCAAAGAAAATATGCATTAAATGTTTTGCAAGACACATGATTGTCAAGAGTAAAACCTGAAATTTTTTCCAATGGAGTATAACTTAAAATTAACTGGTGCAGACGATGAGCTACTTTATGATTCGACTAGTAACGAGGCCTGATACTGTGTATTCGGTGAGTACATTGACCAAATTTATGGGATCAGTGAGTATATTGACCAAATTTATGGGATCAGTGAGTACATTGACCAAATTTATGGGAGCACCTAGGAAGCCACGCTGAGTAGCCTTTTTAAGAGTCCTCCGATACATCAAGAAATCACCAGGTGAGGATTTTTTCTTTCCATCAGAAAACAATCTGACACTTAATGCCTTTTGTGATTCAGATTAGAGTGGACGTCGTATGTCAAGACGTTCCGTTTTTTTATATTGTGTTTTTCTTGGACCATTACTCATATCATGGAAATCAAATAAACAAACTAATGTTTCATGATCATCTGCAGAACCAAAGTTTAGAGTAATGGAGAATACTTGTTTGGAATTAACCTGGTTCATATACATACTTACAAATTTGAAGGTTGACTTAGAGAAACCGACATAATTGTTTTGTGATAAACAAACGGCTTTACATATTGCGGCTAATCCAGTTTTTCATGAGCGTACTAAACATACTGATTGTCATATAATTCGAGAAAAAATTCAGGCCAAGATAATTCGCCCATGTTATATATCTCTACAAAGACGTAATTGTCATAATATTTACTAAAACACTCGGGAAAGATCAATTTTATTTTTTGTGTAGCAAGTTATGAGTCCTTGATTTAAAATTTCCAACTTGAGGGGATATTAAATTAGATTTGTATTTATTGTAAAGCAATGTAAACATTAAGGTAATTGATGGTTACATTAGTTACAACCATATATTTATGGCGTAAAGATACTGGTTTGACTCTATTGATTATAGTCATAATTAGATTACTAGTTGTAGCTATAGTCCATGTCTATATAGCTGATTACTGAAGCACTTTGTGAACCATCCAAAAATAGAATGAGATTGGAGTTTATTAAGTTTATTTTCATTTATTTTCTCGCAATAAAATATATATTTTATTTTTATTTTTATCACGGGATACCACTGCCGACGTGAATAAAGCATATCGTGAAGAAACCGTCTCAGTTCAAAGCAAATAATATAAACGTGAAGAAACCGTCTCAGTTCAAAGCAAATAATATAAACTTGGTCAAATATAAAAAATTCTCACAAAAAAACAATCATAATCCGCTAACTACAAAATCTAACCAAATTGTTATAATTACATGACTTGAAATGGTAAAAAAAGACTTGAAAACAAAAATTATTTAAATAAATAAAAGATTAGGAAGGATCCCGCAAACATAATAGATGTTTAAACAACAAAAACAAATCTACCACAAAAACAAGAAAACTCCAAAATTTTATGATTAATATGGTTTGAATAGGTAAAGAGAAAGGTGATCTTCTCTCTAAGGTATAATATTTATTTTGTTTCATTTAATATTTTGTTTCATTTAATATTTTGTTTCAATATTAAAAATAAATCTAAATTTTAATATAATACTATATATTTATATATAAGTGATAAAATATATTTTTCATGATAAATAGAACTTTATGTTTTATTGTTTTTTATGAATAATTACATAAAAAACTCATAATAATAATAATAATAATAATAATAATAATATTTCTTATAAAAAATGTAAAGAACAAATACCAAACTTGAATTACCATGTGTTTTATTTCGATATTTTAACCGGGTGAGGTTGGATATTGGAAAAAAAATGGCAATTTGGTATTATAAATTATTAATATTGTAGATCTTTGATTCAAAAAAACATTTTGCTCTAAAATTTATAGTCCAAATGGCCCGGATATAATCCGACTTTATGTTATAATGGTAAGTTTTATTTTATTAATATAAAAAAGCATTTTATAGATATTTTACTAAAATATATTCTTTTATAGATAATAAATTTAATAACAAAATTAATTTACTCAATGTTTGTTGATTAAATATTTTTAACTGCCTAAAAATTAAAAAATAATTTGGATTTTGGGGTTGGCTATGTATATGACCATTGTCATTTATAATTTGGATTCTAGGAAACAAACTATTAAGATGGTTTAGAAATTAATATTTTCGAAAAATAATGTGATCAAAATAACAAGTTTCAAAATAAATATTTCTTAAATGGTTTGGGTATCATTGTGACAAAAATAAGTCTCATTTTAACGAAGGCCATAAACGTAATAAAATAAAAACTTAGCTTATAATTTTCAAAATCTAATACGATAACCAAAATAACAAAATTGATTTGAAGATTAAATAAAAAAAGTCAAACTATACAAATCAAATTTTGATCGACTTAAATTTTAAATCGAACAGAATCTGTTTTTCAGTTTTTATTTTGAGCACGTTCAAGCTTCCGTCTTTGGTTTGATTTACGATCTGAAGATTTCTCGAAGCTCCTATATAGTTGTTCGTGGTCGAGGTGTCTAGATTTTATATATTCCCGGTACCAAAATCAGTAAGTTTTTTGGATTCCCCTCCCTACTATCTATATTTTTATATAACATTTTACTGCAGTTCTAAATCCGTTTTCAATGATAATTTGGATTTGATAACCACTTTTTGTTTTACTAATTAAGTTTTTAATGAATGGATTTGTATTAAGTTTTTAATGAATGGATTTGATAACGTGCCAGGTGTTTGATAAAATGCTTAGCAGAAACATTATCGATCATTTCCATATTTCCATGCTTATGGTTTCTTTTGGTGTTGTATGGGTGGTCAAGTGAATTAGCCAGACAGTAGCCTAGCCGTGTATTTACTCTATTATTTTAGGAGTCAGTGGCGGAACCACGAATCCAGGTTTGGAGGGGCTGAAGTATTACTTAAACTAGACATGTTTTAAAAAATTTCACTCACCTCGTACTTTTAATTGATTTTTTAATAATTTGTCAGGAAATATTAAAAAAAATTAATCCTGATATTTTTATTGGTTAAAAAAACCATGAATATTTATTGAAATTAAATATATATAAAAAATTCTACATTTGATTTATAGGCATATGTCTAAATAATCTTAAGTTTATATATGAGTTAGTACCAGTTATAACATTTATGTATAAAATCAAAAGGCTTCATACTCGTTGAGATATGTTCTTACTTATTTGTCATTGATCCTTCTCATACCTATCCGATGTGGAAATTTGGTCGCACATAAAAATTCTACCACTTTAACCTCCCCTCAGTTGACTTACTTAATGCTCACTCTAATTAGGTTGTTTCATGATTCATATCTAAGTCATAAAGTTTTACAATGGATATATTTGTTCACTCTTATTAGAGTATCTTAGAAGTTCATTAGCATCACTTCAATTAATCAAGTCACATTATCTTTACACACTCTTATAAAGTCACTCCGTTTGATGAGCATGACTGATTGTTCATCATCTTCGACATCCAAGAATTTCATCTGTATCACGTTTTCGTCTGGGTACGGAGCTCTAATACCAACTATTAGACCCAAACAATAGTATATCAACCACACGCGAGATTAACTTCAAAACAACCAACCAAATAATAAAACAACCGATTTATTAACAAAATAAAACCACAAACCTAATCACTGAAAAATAATCAACGGTAAAATAAACCAAAAATCAAAACATTTATATGAAAAGACCACTTCGTTGTGAATAGTAAAAGACCATGAGAATTATCAAGATTCCACCAAAAACACTTCTACTATTATGATAAGTCGAAGGTAAAAGTATATCAAATTCAATATAATATATAACTACAACCCACCAACAATTTTAAACATAATAAACTAACAAAAAAAGAAACAAAAATGAATAATATTACAAAAACTACTCCACTATTCCAAAAATGATTTCTCCCAAACAGTAGCATCAAATAACAATCCAACCGGACATATTGAAGCTTTATATGTCTCAAACATGCTGTCCAAATTTCAGCGAAAACCGACACAGTTTGACCATTGATCAAACATTTTAAACATATCTTCTTTAAAAAGTTTGAAAATAAAAATTTCCCCAATACTAATCTCCCTCGAGGCTGGGGGCTCGCGCCCCATAGTAAATCCGCCACTGAGTTCCAGGTTTCACTACTAGTGGAGTGAAGTAATGCATCCAAGCTCGACATAGATATATTTGTCACCAAGTTCTGTTAAACTATGCTTTTTATTCGAGTGCTGGTAGTACCACTGCATTCGAAAACTTTTTCTGTTTGGAGTCTTAGCAACCCTTATATGAATGAGTATTTACGGATTGCCAAAAGAGGTGGAAGCAGAAGCTTGTGGAATCCTTTTCGTAAGTAGTTAAGGTGACAATCAGCGTTGCATTTAATAAGATGCTAAGATGAAGAGAGCATCTCAATGCGCCTTTATCTATTTCCACCTTTGCTAGTAGTTCAAATATTTTTTAAAAATCTAGTCCAATTTCCATGAAAATTATACTCTCGGTTTTATTTGAAACCGTAATGATATACTATTAAGCTATTTAAGTTCTCTAACTGCTGTTGACGATTTACACTTTGATTTTGTCTGATTCTAAGGTTGCAATGAGTGGTTTGATATGGATAACAGCGGCGGATGTATCCAAAAACAGAGGACGAGTTCGTTACTTGTACAGACATATACTGAGGAGCCTCAATTCTTCGAAACTGCAGCTCGGTTTAGCAGCAAGAATCACAAAGAAAGCAGAAGTTGCTACCCTTTTCAGGTTGGGTGCTCAAGAGATATCCAAACATAGCATTGCAGATCTAATGGATACAGCCGAATACGCTCTCTCTGTCTTGAAAACAGGTAAAATTCCAGATAATGTTCCTGAACTCTGACGGAGATTAGTTTCTTCAGGTTTGGGATATGTATTAGTTTATTTCCATCTCCCATATAATAATCTTCTAACTCAAGAATAGTGAAATGGTTAAAGAGTGATTTTTCTTATTTAAAAGTTGTTTTAGCTTTTAGAATATTAATACTGAATATTACAAGCTCTCAGTATATTAATATTCAATATTACAAGCTCTCAATATACCATAAAATGGTTCTGTAAAATTTGTTCTTAAATAAAGGAGCTTCTTTCAATCCATCCCATATTAGAAGCTCTCAATATATCATAAAATGGTTCTGTGAAATTTGTTCTTAAATAAAAGAGCTTGTGAAATTTGTTCTTAAATAAAAGAGGTTCGATTCAATCCATACCGATAAAGTGGAAACTTAGAAATGAATACTAGATTATAAATAAGAAATAAACTAATTATATATATATATATATATATAATTCAA
Source organism: Limnanthes douglasii subsp. nivea (assembly GCA_036936605.1). Lineage (NCBI taxonomy): Eukaryota > Viridiplantae > Streptophyta > Magnoliopsida > Brassicales > Limnanthaceae > Limnanthes > Limnanthes douglasii. Next base: position 133,443,093 of record JAUPFV010000004.1, read on the forward strand.
ACAAATAAAAGAATTCCTAAATGTATTTCCCTTGATAAAATAATTTTAACAATAAGAAACTTTAAAAACCTAATTATAATTTAAAATATATTCAACGTTTGTGAACTATATCAGAAGAAGCAGCAACACCGATTTGTGAAACAGGTTCCATGACTTTTTTTAAAACCTCTTCGATTTTCTTCACCTGAGCTGCTGGCGGAACTCTATCTTCTTTACGACTTTTATTTCTCCTCCAAAATTCGGTTGTGTTCTTATGTTTGAAAGAGGAAATGGATAAGATCCAAGGAAAAAAAGGTTTGTGAACTATATATTTTACATTCATATTTTAAATATTTATCTCATAAAATGATTGAGAAAATGTGATTTATCAGCGTAGATGTTGAGTGAAGCTACAAACTTCAATTTCTTTTAGAGTAGAATAGATATGTTGTCGCAAGAGAAACTATTTTTCTAAATGATAGATATTTTTTTTTAATAAAACCAACATTTTATTAAATATTGGAAATTTGTCCGCATATATCATATGATTCATAAAACCATTCAATTCATGTGTGCTATTTGAAAAAATAAGAATTAATAAATTTTATATTATCTTATTTTTAGCAAAACCCCATGATTAAGCAAGCTCGTAAAATAGCATACTCTATCTTACTCAAACAAATCTTCAAATATTAAATAAATTATATATTTAATATCTTACTCAAACAAATTTTCAAATATTAAATAAATTATATATTTTTTTTGGTAAATAAATAAATTATATATTTAATATCTAAACATAACATTGCATATCTAATGGATACCTCAAACAGGTAAAATTCCAAATAATATTCCTCAACTCTGACCAAGATTAGTTTCTTCAGTTTGGGATATGTATTAATCTATTTCCATCTCCCATATAATAATTAATTTAACTCAAGATTAGTGAAATGGTTAAATAGTTATTTTTTTATATTTAAAAGTTGTTTTAGCTTTTAGAATTGCTTAGAGATTTTAATATAATATTAATAATGAATATTACAAGCTCTCGGTATATAATAAAGTGGTTCTAGATAAATGTATTCTTAAATAAAAGAGTTTCTTTCGACCCATCCCTGCAAACTGGAAAATTAGAAATGAATACTTAGATTATAAATAACAAATAAACTAATGAAATAAATATATAGTTCAAACAAATAAAAAATGTACTAAATAAATTTTCAGAGGACTTACAAAATAATTTTAACAATAAGCAACTTTAAAAATTTAATTATAATTTAAAATACATTTAAGCTTCGTGAACTATATATTTTACATGTATATTGTAAATATTTATGTAATTTGAAAAATGATTGAGAAAATGTTATGTTACACAGATAATCAAAATATCAGCGTAGATGTTGAGTGAAGTTACCCGATAACAATTATATATTTGGAAAACTACTGGATTTTTTTTATCAAATTATTTTAAATGAAACTTCCATCTTTTTTAGAGTAAAATAGATATGTGGTAGCAAATAGTTAAACATTGGCATAAGTTTTTTTTACATAAACTATTCTTTTAAATAATAGATAACTTTTCTTTAATAAAACCAATATTCTTATGATATATTGGATATGTTGAGTGAAGTTACCAGATAACAATTATATATTTGGAAAACTACTGAAATTTTTTATCAAATTATTTTAAATGAAACTTCAATCTTTTTTAGAGTAAAATAGATATGTGGTAGCAAATAGTTAAAAGATTGGCATAAGTTTTTTTTTTACAGAAACTATTCTTTTAAATAATAGATAACTTTTTTTTAATAAAACCAATATTCTTATGATATATTGGATATTTATCCACATATTTATTAAAAACATTCCATTCATATCTACGAACAATAAAAGTGAATTAATTTTATATTATTTTGCTTTTAGCAAAACCCATCATTAAACAAGTATCCTCAAGGGAATCGTGATGTAAAAGATGAATTATATATTTATGGTTTCTACTATGGAAATCTAACAATTTATAATTATCAATTCCTCAAAACAAACATATATTTTTTTTTCTTAGACAGCTAAGAGGGGTGATTCACATTTTATTAAGAAATTTAATTGTACCATTGGGAAAAGATAGCTACGAAGTTAGAGTAAAGGTCCAAAAGTAGACCACTTTACAGAGAAACAAAACATACGAGGTGAAGCTGAAAAAAAAATACATCATTAAACAAATAAACACATATACGATTTATACCACTATCAAAAATTTATACAAATAAATACATCATTAAAATAAATTAACTAATATATACGATTTAATCTCTAAAATTAAATATAAAAAATAAAAAGACTAAAAAAATTTAAAAATTATTCGTAGAAGAAGGAGAAATCCAAACAAAAAATTTAACACCGAAGAGAATCACCCACTCAACCAACAAGTTAATTTAATATTGTTTTTCAGTTTTACATTCATTTAACTTGAAAATTCATGTTAAAAAAACTCATTTCGAAAGTCCTCATTTTGTGGAGGTTAAATTATGAAACAACATCTCGGAATGAGTTGTTTGTGTTTTTTTTCTTTTGGGTTATTTGTTATTTTTACTTTAACTTTATTAACATATTATTTATTAATTGTGTAGGAATTTGAAATATTTTCGGAACCTGAAATTACTTCCCCTTCTCATATTACTTATATATCCAGATTTGGCCAACGCATTCACCACCCAAGCGCACTGCACTAGATCTGAACTTACAGAATGAATATTGAGTGTTAGTCGAGAGTTGAAATATTCTTTGATGGTAAGCAAATACGATTTTGGGATACATGGGAATACTCGTCGATGGTTTTTATCTTGCAACAAATTTGGAAAGTATAGGTTAAGACAAAAGGCACCTTATATAAAGAGGAGAAAGTCAAGAACAAAACAAAATAAAGTGTCATTTTGCATTAAGAGCTCATTCTCCAGACAATGGTCTATGGTATTTGGTAGTTTCATGCGATAGGCATAACCACTCGGTATCCGAATATTTAGAAAGTTGTCCTCAAGCAAGAAAACTTACTCTCACAAAAGAGCATTTGATGAAAAAATTATCTATACATGGTGCTACTCCTCGTAACATTTTACCGGCACTAAAAGATATAAATATTTGTAACATGTCTTACATGCATAACATTTATAATACTAGGCAAAAACACCTTATATTGGAAAAGTGCGATCAATCACAACTTCAATATGTGTTGGGTAAGATGAAGGAGAAAAATTACATTGAATGACATAAAACCGAAAGTGAAGGGTCTCAAATATTCACCAAATTATTTTTTGCACACCCGACGTCTATCAATCTTCTTATGATATTTCTGGAGGTCCTTATTATGGATAGTAAGTAGAAGACGGCAAGATACAAGATGCCATTTTTTGATATTGTTGGCGTTACATCAACCAATATCACATTTTCGATCGCTTTCGTTTTCTTGAGTCACGAAAAGGTTGAAAATCACATGTGGACATTAGAATGTTTGCGGTTGCTCATGGAGGAAAACCATTGCATATTGCCTAATTTTATGGTGACAAATAGGGAATTGACCTTAATGAAATCAATTAACATTATATCTCCGAAAGTGACACAGATGTAGATAGATGGCACATAATTTTTTTTAATGAGGACTAATAATTTTTTTACTCACAAAAATGTATTCAAAAGATTTCAATCATCTTGGAATACAACTGTTTATTCAGACATCGTAACCAAGTTGAACTCAAACATCGAGTGAATGAAAAAAGAATACAAGACATACATAGAAGCCCTTAATTATACTCAAACATTGCTCAAACCTCTTTAAGATGGTAAGTTTCTTTATGTCTAGACTAACAACACAACGAATCGGTAAGCCAAAATAGTTATAAAGTAATACAATTATTATACTATATATACGTTTTGAAGAAACTTTTGTTGTCATGAATAATTTGGCGTATAGTTTGCATTCTACCTTGAAAAGTTACCTTGGGACGGGCTTGCTTCCGTTTGATGCATTAGGGAAGAGTCGATTCTTTACTAAAGATGCAACACACGAATATAAAAGCGTCATTTGAAAACAATATGTTTTTCGCTAAGTTTGAGTACGATCCTTGGATATTTTAGGTTATTAGACGTTCCACGTCAGATATCGCTCTCAAACTTATGACAGAGCAATACAAAAGGGCTACACAAATAAGGAATGATAAAGCACAATACAGAAGTGTTATTAGAAGCACTCAAAGGTTGTCATGCATGTTAAATACTAGACTTTTAGTATGAAAAAAAAGTAATAAACGTAATTGTAGAAAAGAAAAATAAATTGTTTAGTTCTATATAGAGAAGTTACTGATAGTCAAGAGTTCAAAATATAATCCAAATCACATTATTTCATAATCTTATTGTCCTATTTATACAACAGATTGGTGTGTAACTCAGTTTGTTACATAATAGGATAAATTATATTTTAGCCCCTTACATTTATACTTGATATTAATCCAACCTGAATACCTTTATAAAGCTATTAACAATAACCTTTTTCTCTAAAAATTTTAGCTCCATAATAATTTATATCCTTATCAGTAGCCCCCTAGTCCTTATGAAGAATACTGAATAAGGACTAAAACTTCTTTGGGCTGCCATAAACCAAAAATGTCAATCATTAACTTTAGGTTGCCTCAAATCAAAATTGTCCATCATTATACTTTAGACTGCCTTGAACCACAACTGTCAATCCTCCTCGAAAATTAACTTGTGTTTACCATAACCTCCTTAAAGTTCGTGATGATCTCTTCGAATCATATCTATAGTTATTATCAAAACTTGCCTCAAAATTTTATACAATCTTTTTAAGTTTGCTTCTAATTTACAAGTGGTATTTTCAATCATTTCCCTAGTGACAGCTAGAAACTCATGGAGTTCCCCTAGTACACGTGCAACATGCTATTAACTCTGACAGTTTACACGTGTCACTCTACTTTAGAGTAGGATTTTATAATAAATTTATATATTATTGCGATGCGATTAATTATTTTTTCTAAAAAACAAAAATACTAATACCGAAATTAAAAGGATAATTCTTACTTGAAGAATGGTGAAATTAAACTAATTTTTGAATTTAATTATCAGATAAAGCTCCAAGAAACAAAGACTCAAGATTAAAGATATAACTGGTAAAGAGACATATGATTTGTAACATTTGTAATCATGTTAGTCATGATTCTGATTCTTGTAAAAAAACTTTGAAAAACAAGGAAACACAAGAAAGAACAACTTGGATATAGAAGATAACGATAAAGATAAGGAGAAATATCACACTGGAAATGATCAGGGTAACAACATTCATGATTGTACAAGAGATCTGAGTTCTCATCAAATTAAAGATATAACTGGTAAAGAGACATATGATATCTTGGATGACACAGTTGGTAAAACTCCCAACAATGCTTACAAAGATGACTGTGGATATGAAACTCCAACAAATTATGAGATAATGGATGCTTTACAATTTATGAAGAAAGGCTACACCATGGAAGATGGAAACAACAGTATTGAAGCATCTACACCTGATAGAGAGAACATTGGAAGCAAACAATCAACACCCACTTACAAGATCAATGACTGCAATTCAGACTTTCATAAAGTGATTAACAAGAAACTAAGGAAAGCTAGAGGAAAGAAAAAAGCTAACAACTTAGCCATCAAATCTGTAAGATTCACAAGATCCTCCTTGAAGACCAAGTCCAATTCCAGATGATAACTCAACTGGAATATTAGAGGAATCACCAATAATTTTACATTTAGAAAACTTAAGTACATTATCAAGAAAGAGCATATTGATCTAATCACTTGCCATGAGCCTTTAATGAAAGTCGAAAACCTACATATTATCTCTTCTACGCTTGGTTTTGAGAATTATACTTCTAATCTCACCAACAAAATTTGGTTTATGTGGAAAAAATATTTTGTTATTGGAATTATTTTAAATCATGATCAATACTTACACTTAGATGTTTCTGTAACTAATAAAAATGTCAGGTTTTACCTTACCAGTGTATATGCCAAGTGCCAAAGCTACAATATAAGAATCCTCTAGAGGGAGCTTATAAACATCTCTCGTTTGACTAAAAACTTTAACTGGATCATGATGGGTGATTTCAACGCAATTTGTACAACTAATGAACAAATTGGTTGCCTCACTTACTCTATGGAAAGTGATTAGGAATTCAATGAAATGATTCAAACCTATAACATGGATGATGTGGGCTACTATGGGTCTAAGTTTACATGGAATAAAAAACAATAAATAGAATAGGCTAGATAGAGTCTTAATAAACTCTAACTGGTCTAACCATTTTAACATTACTAAGGTGATGCATTTGGCCAGAACCTGTTCATATCATAATCCTATATGCATCACCATTAGTAACGAAAAATAAATTTATCACAAAAGTTTCAAATTCTTGGACATGTGGAATTTGGATTCTAACTTCTTACCTTTTGTTAAAAACAGTTGGAATATCCATATGGATGGCTCCCCTCTCTTTAAATTCTGGTTTTAAATTAACAAGACTTAAAAATGATCTTAAAAATTTGAATAGAACTTACTTTGGAAATATTTTTTGTAAGGTTCAGGAGGCAGACACTCAAGTTTCCTATATGGAGAATCAACGTCAACTTCTCAATAATACTGATTCCAAAATGAATCTCTCCAAATAAAGTGCAACTCTTTTGCTGGCCCTGAAGATAGAGGAAAACTTTTGGTTTCAGAAATGCTATACATAAGCTTATTAATGAGGCTGATAATGATTCTTTATTAGCTATTCCTACCGAGAAGGAGATTTATAATATAATATCTAACCTTAAGTCCTCTAGTTCCTCAGGAATGGATGGATTTAATGGATACTTCTTCAAAACATGTTGGAAGATTATTAAGGTTGACCTTTGTTCTACCATGGCTGACTTCATCAAAGGTAAGAAGATTCCTAAAGGTATTCTCTCAACTGGTATTTGCCTTGTGCCTAAATCTGTTAATCCTACTAATTGGTAAGATTTCAGACCTATAAGTCTGTGCAGCCTCCTTAACGGAATCATGTCTAAATAATTAACAACAGATTAATTCACATTTTGCCTAAAATCATCTCTAATGTTCATGGTACATATGTCCCTAACTCTTTTATTCATGATAATGTTCTCATTGCCAAAGAGTTTATTTATGATTTGAGTAGAAAGAAAAGCAGTAACAACATGATGATTCAGGTCGACATGTTTAAAGTTTTTGATAAGTTGGCTCACAGATATATCTTGAAGGTCTTGGAGACATTTGGGTTCTCTGAAAGTTTCATTAATTTGATTGAGAATCTTATATGCAATGTCTACACTTCCTTATTGATCAATGGTAAGGTATATGACTTTTTCAAAACCAGAAGAGGTTTAAGACAATGGGACCCTCTGTCCCCCAGTCTTTTCATTCTGGCTGAAGAAGTCTTTACAAGATTCCTGTTTAATTTGTTTCTTAATAACAAAGATATACATTTTATTCTAGAAGCAGTCTTCTAATCCTTTGTCTTTTATTTGCTGATGATATCCTGATCTTTTCTAATAGTTCTAATCATACAACTGATAAGCTTAGTATTTTTTTTGGAAACATATCAAAAAGTCTCTCGGCAATTGATTAAACAACACTAGGATTGCTGCTATTACTAACATTTCAGGGTTTAATCATTAAAATTTACCTATGAAGTACTTATGCATAACATTGAATACCAACAACAAGTGTAACAACTATATGCCTATGATTAACAAAATTAATGAGAAGATCAGAGACTAGGAAGACACAAAGCTTTCATTTGGTGGCAAAATCACTCTCATTAACTCTGTGTTAATGTTTATTCCTACTTACTGGTGTCAAAACTGCCTCATTCCCAAGTCTATTATCAACAGAGCTCACATTATCTTCAATAAATTCTTTTGGGGGTCAAACTCTACTGAAAGAAGATTGCATTGGTCTATATGGGAGGATTTGTGAAAAACATACAAGGAAGGTGGTCTTAACATTCGCAAAATATCTAACTTTCAAACTACTTTTGACTGTAAGATGTTGCTGAACTTCAGAAGCAATAAAAGTATTCGGCCCAATCTAATGAATGATGTTTATTGCAAATCCCTCCATCCTATGCAAGTTTCCTACAACAAGGCTGACTCTAATAATTAGAAAAGACTTTGCAAAATCAAAAAGATTGTAGAAACGAACATAAGGTGGATCTTTGGTAAAATAAACATAGAATTTTGGCTTGAAAATTGGTATGGTTCTCCTCCCCTTGTCACTTTAAATAATAGCATGAACAACTCTTATTATAGAACTCAGAATGTTATTGAATTTTCGAAAAACAACATGTGGGATGACTACAGGCTTAGAATCTTCCTCAATCAAAATAACATTGATCTAATTCATAAAACATCTATCAACATTTAGATGGAGGATTCTATAGTCTGGCCTCTCTCCAATGATAATAAATTTAACACTAAGAAGACTTGGAATCATGTTAGAAACAAGCACAATAAATCAGATTTATTTGGCAAAATATGGAACTCTGTAGTTACTAAAAAAGTTTATTTTCTTGCCCATAAACTGATCCATAATTTTATTCTTATTGATACTATAATGCAAAAAATACACCTCACAACTATATCTAAGTGTTAGTGGTGCTGTAATATTGAGTCTCTTACTCATCTTTTCATTTCTTGTGAGTTTCTTGGAATCTCTAGACATACTTTGGATTCATGTTTAAGATAAAAGTATAAAGATACATGACTATAATTCACATGTTGTGTTCTTGGTTTTGGTCTACTAATAGCTATGTTCACATTAGAACTATGGTTCCCTTTATTATTATCTGGTCTATTTGGAAGGCTAGAAACAAGATGAAATTCAACAAAAAGACTATAGTACTGAGGTTGTTATCAGGTATATTAACTATATAATCATTAGTCTCGATCTTTCTAATACTCTTGAAGCCAAGCATTGGTTTAAAGATTTACACATTACGAAATATATGGGTTGCATTTTATGTATCACTGAAGAAAAGAAACCTATTTATAAGAAATTGTGTCTCCCCAAGGACAATTATCTCAAGCTTAACTGTGACGCACCCTGTTATTCAAATGGAAAATTGTATGGTGGCTTCCAGATCCGGGAGCAGAATGAAAACATTGTTAGAAGAGGTTCGAATCTTTATGGAAAAATGACCCTTATTATGGCTGAGTCCCAGGCTCTTCTCGACGATCTGCTTCTCTGCAAAAAGAATGGTCTGAATAAAGTTGATTATTTGCAGTTAGTTAACATGTTAGCAGATGGAAAGTATCCTTTGTATTTGAATCAGATTATTATGTGTTACAGAAGGCTTATATCCTTTTCTCTATATCTTGCTCACATTTCAAGGGTCCAAAATCAAGCGGCCGATTGACTCGCTAGATGGACCTTGAAATGCAAGATGAGAATTGACTTCAATCAATCGAGCACTCTTTTTCCCTTAAAAGCGATTACTTTGTTAGAAATCTATAATTTAGGCTACTTTAACATGTAAGCTTAGTTATGATTTTCTAGCTTATTCCTTCATTCCTTTAGACTCCATCCCTTTACTAACTGGCAGCAAACTTTGCTTGACACAACTATCTTTCTTCTTTCTCTCTGATATTTCAAATTCATGTTGAAGAGCCTTGAAGATATGGAGACAAGAAGATTCTTGATGATGAAGTTCTGACTATTGGAAGCTCAGAATTGATAGCAGGATGAAGATATTAGCGAAGTTTGCTTTAGCTTGCTGTTGGAAAGCCTAAGAAGATTTGATACAGAGAGTTTAAGGAGATTGGTGTTGCTGGTTTTTGAAGATAAAGATTGGATTCATGAAGATTCGTTCATAATTGATTTCCCAGATTTTGCTGTTGATTGTTGTTGTGATTGAATCCTTCTTACTTTCGAAATATTCTTTCTTTGTGTTGGGAAGGGCGTGAGATGAAAATTTTAATTTACTCTTTCCTCATTTGAGAGGGAAATTAAATATTTTCTAGTCTCTTCATTACTTCTATTAAGGACCTAATTATGGTGGTCCCTTTTGTATTCTCTAAATCTCATTAGTTGCTCATTTAATAAGAAAGATATTTTATTTAAAAAATAAATAAAGGATACTTCTCACTTTTTGGTTTTATTGGTATATTTGGAGAAAAAGACGATAATTCCTTTTGTTTTCATGAACTTTTTTTATTAACGATGTATATTGCTGTTATAATCCACAACTCCTTCCAATATTACGAACTAGAATAAAATTTGCTTTTATTTTTATTTTAGAGAAAAGTACAAGTAAATACCCACTTAACTATCTAATTACCCGATAGTACCTGTTTTTTGGATAGTGTCACTTGGTACCTCGAATTGAAATTTGGACAAAAATACCCCCGACTATATATACCCGTTGGTACCTTCACCAATACTAACTTGAGAGTTGTTTGAAAAACTATCCTAAGAGTTGTTTGAAAAACTTACATGAGAGTTGTTTGAAAAACATACCTGAGAGTTGTTTGAAAAACATACGTGAGAGTTGTTTAAAAAACATACCTGAGAGTTGTTTGAAAAACTAACCTGAGAGTTGTTTAAAAAACTAATCTGAGAATTGTTTGAAAAACATACCTGAGAGTTGTTTGAAAAACATACCTGAGAGTTGTTTTAAAAACATACATGAGAGTTGTTTGAAAAACTAACTTAAGAGTTGTAAAACAAGTCTCTCTATTTCCTCAGAGTTGAGTGCAACTCTTGCGATTTCCTGAGAGTTGTTTGCAACTCTCTCGATTACCTGAGAGTTGTTACTGGTGAAATTTTATATTAAAAAAAAATTAAAAATATATTATCAATTAATCTAGTTTTGTTCATCTTTAAAAAAACGATGGTACTTTCTTATATATTTTTTCGAGCTCCGGTTTGAAAGATATGAATATCTTAAAAAAAGAAAGTAAGAAATATATATTTTGGTTACGTGGTTGCTGATAATAGGTGGGGGTGGTTAACTAATCTGAGAGTTGTTTGAAAAACATACCTGAGAGTTGTTTGAAAAACATACCTGAGAGTTGTTTGAAAAACTAACCTGAGAGTTGTTTAAAAAACCAACCTGAGAGTTGTTTGAAAAACATACCTGAGAGTTGTTTGAAAAACTAACTTGAGAGTTGTAAAACAATTCTCTCTATTTCCTTAGAGTTGAGTGCAACTCTCGCGATTTCTTGAGAGTTGTTTGCAACTCTCTCGATTTCCTAAGAGTTGTTTGCAACTCTCTCGATTTCCTGAGAGTTGTTTGCAACTCTCTCGATTTCCTGAGAATTGTTACTAGTAAAATTTTATTTTTCAAAATATTCAAAAAATATCATCAATGAGTCTAGTTTTGTTCATCTTAAAAAAGTGATGGTAGTTTCATATATATTTTTTGAGCTCCGGTTTGAAAGATATGAATCTTTTAAAAAATAAAATAAAATAAAATAAAATAAAAAGTGAGAAAGATATATTTTGGTTACGTGGTTGTTGATAAAGGGTGGGGATGGTTAAGATATTAAAATAATGTTAGATATTAAGTAGTAATTAGGTAGTCGAGATAGATATTAAGAGATAATAGAACAAAACCTTGGTACTTTATATAATATAATAGTTGAGTAGGGAGAATTTCCATTAATTTTATTTGTCGATTTTGTTTTTTGGAGTGGAGCAAGGAAACCAATTTGTTTTTCGCTTTTGCTTTGCTCGTACGATTACAAGTTTTACTGTCTTTTATAGTCCTTCAATATTTTGAAGTGTTTTTGTACGTCTTTAATGTCATAATTATGAAAAAGATGAAGTTATTTCTTTTGGGGTTATATGATTATGCAAAAACAACTCCTTCACAAAAAAACGCTTGCTACTTTCATTGAATCTATTCTGTACTTCATCAGTCTATCTGTGTAGGGACAATAGTATGGAGCAGAGGAGACGGTTAGGATAACGAACTAGCCAACATCCCAGTGGGCACTCGACGAAAGGGGGGCACACGGAGCAAGTACGAGAAATTGGCCGCGGCAACAAGCACCTTTTTTTCTCAAAAGTAAAGTTTCGTGCTTGTTACTTTAGAAAAAAAACTTCTCCTTTTCTACGAATCTACAACTCTCTTTACTGAGCTAGACTCCATCCAAGCAGAACCTTGCTGATTATTGCACCAAGTGAATTGAGATCCCACCAAACTTGCATCAACTAAAACAGCTTGCAATTGAAAATCTGTAAAGTCCTGAACTTCCCCAATATGTATGCCACATCTACTCTTCTTTTCAGATGCCACAACCACCATTTTAGGAGGCCTGGCCGTTCTCTTGGCTTCTTGGATCGAAAATCTAGGTGGATGGTGCCAGTATTGTCTTTGTTGTATTTATGAAGTCCATCATTGCTGCCAAGGCCTCCTCGATCCTTCTGTGCCTTCGCTTCTTGCTTTCTTCGGCCAAGAGGCGTAATAGCCAAGGAGCTGGCCCGTTTTGAAAACCAACGGGCTAGCAGAGCTCTTGCCGCCTAAAACTCTGCCAAGAAAGTGCTGCTTTACGTTTGATCCTATGTGCCTGGAGAATGCTATGCGTTCTCCACTTTCGGACCTTGCAAAGAGAGAACGTGTTTTTTCCTCTGGGTTTCTATCTCATTCGCGGAGCGAAGAAAGCGGGCTTTGCCCTAGCTACCGGGAAACAAAAGGAGCTAGCGAAGGAAAGGGATGCAGTCTCTCCTTTGGCCTTTGGAGGGGAGATGTCAGAGAAGAAGACGTCCTTTGCGCAAGTTATTTTGCTTCATGCGCCTTTTAAGCAGCTGCCCCTATGCATAAGAACAATGTCGAATCAGGCCGCCCCTTTCCTTGAAAGAATTCACACGCGGCCACCAGCTTTCCAAAAATATAGTAGTATACTAGTAGAAGGCGTAGGTTATGACTTGATCCAATAGAATCAGGACACCTTTCTGCTCGTTGTTCACCATTTATTGTGCTGTTACACATGGGCGAGACGAAAAAATCCCCCTCGATATAGGTGAGCAGCAAGAACTGCACTTGCGTTAGTAGAGGCGATGAAATAGACTGTCCACACTTTTGTCTGCGAAACAGTTCAGTTCGGTAGAACGTGGGTCTCCAAAACCCAATGTCGTAGGTTCAAATCTTACAGAGCGTGATTCCGCTCTTGTTAGGTCGATAATGACACTGAATTCAAATAATTGAACAGCAATACACCCTTACCATCTATCAAAAAAGGATTCAATCCAGCCGGCCTAGCCCAAAAAATGCAAATGCAATTAAAGAAGAAGATTCTTTCGGCGAATGACGTCCATGACCTGCAGATAGGGAGTACTATGTCGTGTGCCATTGCTTTGGATTTGAGTCTGTCCAAAAACCTAAAAGGCGATTTGGTGTAAGAAGGAGAGCCCTATTAGGGTGCGTGAATAGGATCCCCCTTAGGTCGTGGATTCGCATTCTCATTCTATCCGGATGATAGCCATCTGCAACTAATGCCGCTTCCACACTCCTTTTGATCGGTCCTTTCTAGTAGGGTATAGAATTGAGCCAAATGCATGATTTCATTCAGCCCAATTCGAGAAATAAGAAATTGATTATCTTGTTGGCGGAACCGCTCCTCATCAAGGAGGATGGATCTCAGGAATCTCTGGTACCGCAACCGGTAATTCTTCTCATGGAATCTCTCTTCTATTATGAAGAACTTCCTTCCCTTAATGGGCTATGACCTATGAGTTAGGGCAGAGACCTTACCAATAACACTAGCTAAGTAGCTGGCAACTTTGGCATTCCACAACTCTAGAGGAAGATTCCTGGCTGCTGTACAGCGTGCACGCTTAAGCTAATATAGAAGGGGAAAAAAATCTTTGGCTGCATGGAGAGCGAAGTTGAACTTTTGCGACTAGCTGAAAATAATAATCGATAAGGCCTTTCACGCCCATCTTTCCCGACACTTTGGCTTAGTCTTCTAGAATGTGTGCCGCGAGTGATCAGTCTCCATGCTTAACAGCCTTCCTTGTCTGAATCACTGCTTTGGTTTCACTTAACTGAAGTTTTGGCAGCTTAGGGATTACTCCTAAATCTGGGGATAGTCTTTCTAAAGGCCATTAACACAAGCAAGTGACTCATTGTCGTGATTCAAACTCGTTCTCCAAAACAAAGTACGACTTTGCCTACAAGAGAGCTTCAATTTCAATTGAAGTTTCAGATACAGTTTTGCTCTCGAAAACACGGTACAGTTTTGACCATTTGATATGTCTCTGCACGCTACATGTTCGACGAAAGCCCCCAAACAAATCATGCACAGAGTTTCCGGAGGTAGGCATTTGGAGGACAATAGATCAAGTGTCGAGCCTCCTTGAACTAGTAAAAGGCACCCTAATATAAAGAAAAACCAACTATCTGGTGACCTTAATGGACTTCTTTGTTGTTTACTAAATGCTTGGGCAATGTTTTGGTTGTAATTGTTGGAACCAAATTAAATTAAGCTACAAAGATATTAATTAATTAATTAATTAATATCTTAAATTAAAAATCTCTTCTTCTATCTCTTTTATTATCTACAATTGGTATCAGAGCCAAGGAGGTAAAAGAAGAGTGTTACGCTGTGTCGGCGGACGGCGATTTGCCGTCCGCCGGAGAAAAAAAGAGAAAGAGAAAAAAAACGAAGAGCGTTGTCCGCTGGGGAGAAAATAGAAGAGTGTCGTTTGCAAAAAAAAAACACAAGAAGGAGAATCTGCCGGAGAAAAAAATAAAAAGAGCAGTGTCTGCTGGAGAAGAAACAGCGATTTGTTAACCGCCGAAGAAAAAGAAGAAGATAAGAAAAAAGATGGAAGAAGACGACGAAAAAGAAAGAAAAAGATAACAAAAAAAGAAAAGGAGAAAGGGGACAAGAAAGGAAAATAAAAAGAAGATTAAGAAAAAATGGGTGAAGAAGAATATGAAAAAAGCCATTGAGAATCAAAAGTTACCGGGAAAATACTGTAGATGATTGGAGGTGACCGGAACCGACCAGAAAAGACCGTAGAAGATCGGAGATGGCCGGAAAAGAACCGTGGATGATTGGAGGTGACCGGAAAAGACCATAGAAGATCAGAGGTGACCGTGAAAGATCGTAGATGATTGGAGGTAACTGGAACAGGCCGGAAAAGACCGTAGAAGATCGGATGCGACCGGAACAGGGAGAAAAAAATATTTGATCAGATGGACCTCGTTACACAAATCTTCAAAATGAATGATGTCTTCAAAAAGAATGTGAAAAGTTCAAGAGTTATCCGAAAGCTTAATTTAAGAGAGGCATTGTTGGAACCAAATTAAATTAAGCTACAAAAATATTAATTAATTAATTAATTAATATATTGCTCAAAGATTTAGATAATATATTTTTGATGTAAAAATATTATCCATATTCTTTTAGAGATTTGATTTTATATTTTAGAGAAAATATTATATTAGTCAAAAATATTATTCTGCCATTATAAGAGAATAATGTATTAATATAGGCTTTGAACAGTACGTCGTCCCTCGACTATCGCGTTTGGTGGCAGATAGTCCCTTGACTTTCACATGTCCGTTGACAGTCCCTGGACTATCGCGTTTGGATAAAGTTAGTCCACCAGATCCTCTGAGCCATGAGAGGCTGCCACGTGTCGCCATAGTCCCCATATTTTTGTATCACCACTAGTCCCTTGAGTTTAGTTATCCGTAATATTCTACATTTTGGGTTTGACCTAAACTCCAGGGACTAGTGGTGATACAAAATTTTGGGGACTATGGTGACACGTGGAAGCCTCTCATGGATCAGAGGATCTGATGAACTAACTTTATCCAAACGTGATAGTCCAAGGACTGTCAACGGACATTTGAAAGTCAAGGGACTATCTGCCACCAAACGCGATAGTCGAGGGATGATGTACTGTTCAATGCCTATTAATATAAATATAGGATACAATGTATCAAACAACAACATCATCACAAAAACTTTGATAATTTTTTTTTTCTCCTATCTTTTTTTCATATTCTACAGTAATAACTGTCGTGTTCTCCATTTAGGACAAGTCGTGTTGCATCACCTTCTGTTTCTTCGTACATGAAATTTTTCATAATGATGATACATACAAAGATTTGAAATTAATTTTTTATTACTCTAATAATCATCATTATTATAGTTTTGCATATTTCTTGAGATTGTCAGCAGATTCCACCGTCGATCTCGACCTTGCAGCTTTTGCCCGTGTGGTGAACATCAGTGTAAGATCAGTACCTGCTGGGATCAAACATGTTTCACGGGTTATAATCCCACGCAAAATCGGATCTATCTTTTTTACCGCTAGTGTGAGGGGAGTCATGGCTGGGTTAGCTCATCACACATATAGTGTCACAATCTGCAGTTATAACTATGATTAAATCTGCGGTAGCTGAATTGGGCAGGCATGGAATTCGAGTCAATTGCATTTCACCCTGGGTTATTCCGATGAGAATTGTAGTAGATGAAATGCATCAGATCTATCAGGGAGTTGACGATGCAAGAATTGTGGAGATATTGCATACTGTAGGTGTACTAGACGGAGCAGTTTGCAAGCCAGCTGATGTAGCTAACGTTGCACTTTATCTAGCATCGGAAGATACTAAGTATCTCAATGGCCACAATCCGTTGATAGATAGAGGTTTTACCTCTTTTAATAGTTTGTCATTCCCTTCACCAGATCAAGTCCAATGGGAATTTCTGCTGTTAAATGATATTCAAACTTGTATGATTCAAATGATCCCTGCAGGAAAATCGAAATCTTCGATATTTGGGTGTTCACCATGATGATTCATCTTCGATAAGTCAGTGAGGTTTACTTTTGTTTTGAGTGAAAAGCAATCATGATGTTTTTTTTAGTTTTGTTGATTAAGCCAAGAGTTAGAGTTGAGTCACTAGTGTGGATTTGGATACAAAGAAAAATGTTTTAGGATATTAATATCTCAACCTGTAAGTGTTAGTTTCTTGAATGCTGAACCTTATTTCTCCGTCCTTTGATAAAATCCTTTTGTACACCAAAATTTTATAATAGCTTGTAGAGGAGGCTACTGTATATATCAAAGGACGATGATGTAAGAAATACTTTATGGATTTCTTACTTAACTTATTGAACCATGAAATTAAATCATCCTCTAATAATGCGGAATAAATACTTACAGGATGTAGACATTCTTTGATCTTCAAATTTCTGACTTGAAGCGGATGATTCGTGATCCTTTGCTAGGTTATCGATTCTTCTAAGAGATGGCAACCAAAACACACTTTTATAATTGATTCGAAGGAAGAATCAATTTGTCTTTCTTAAAGGATTTTTCTCACTGTATTTGATCTCGTGTCTTTTAAGAATGAGGAACTCATTCTTATATAGAACTGAAGTGAGAAAACGGTTCTTCTCTTTTAACCATTTGTAACTTCCAGACGGTTACTTAATGAAGACCAGTCCTTATTAAATTACCACCCTTATGGACCATAACCCGGTATTATTTTGTTTTACAAAATAACTCCAAAACTTTACATTTTGCTTAAGTTGTTTATTTCCGAATCCAATCCTTAACAGTATTCAGAATTAAACCTGGTATCTATACAATTACCTCCATGATACATATTTTATCTACTAGTCCGTTCTTTTCTTTATGATTACTTTCGTTGGACTAATATTAACGATAATTCGATACATCGATAAAACATGTGACGATCCAACTTAATGGAGAAATTCCAACAATCTCCCACTTGGATCATCATATGCTACTATAGGATGCATCCACTTAATGAACGTTCTTAATTTCTATCGTCACATAGATAACCTTTACAATCCCATAAATGACAATTAACGACATAGGACTAAAGTCATCATCAATGCATTTCAAGCCACAAATAGATGCATCAGTAATCACGATATCACAACAATCAACTACATGGATCTATCATGGTGCATAGCATAAGAATAATATGAAATGTAATCTTACATATCTATTCTTAACTAGTCCCACTTAATTGGAGGTCTACTTACAGCAGAGTACGAATAATCAAAGATAAGAGCACATTGAAAACTTATATATAAATATGTTTGCATTAATGACCTTAAGTTCGCGAATATCATAATACAAACAAATTTAATAGCTTAATACAAACTCCTACTGAAACTAACAATCCTCTAAGTACACAACACCCATGTTAATGGTGTGTTCAATAAAAACTTTAGGTACTAATGCCTTCGTAAGAGGATCTGGTAACATCGAGTTTGTCCCTATGTGCTCCACACTGATTTGACCACTCTGTACTCTCTCTTTAACAGACAGGAACTTGATATCTACATGTTTGGACTTAACCGAGCTCCTGTTAGTGTTTGAATACTGAACTGCCGAGTTATTGTCACACTATAATCTAAGGGGTCTTTCTATCCCCTCTATGATTCGCAGTCCCGTGACAAAATTTCGCAGCCAAAGCGCCTGATTGGATGCCTCGAAACAAGCAACAAATTCTGCAGCCATAGTGGAAGATGCAATGAGTGTTTGTTTAACACTTTTCCATGATATTGCACCTCCCGCTAAAAGGAATATAATGCTTGAGGTTGAACGACGAGAATCCTCACATCCAGCGAAATCTGAGTCGGAATACCTTGTGACCTCCAGTTTATCCGACTTCTTATATGTTAACGTGTGATGTTTTGTTTGTTGCAGATACCGGAGAACTCTTTTGACTGCTTTCCAGTGTTTCATCCCCGGATTACTTACGTATCTCCCTAACACACCCACCACAAAAGCAATATATGGCCGTGTACAAACTTGAGCATACATCAAACTTTCAACAACCGAAGCATATGGAACCTTTTGCATTTCCTCAATCTCAAGTTTTGTCTTTGGGCATTGCTTAAGGCTAAACTTTTCACCTTTTGATATAGGGGTTTCCTTTCCTTTGTTGTTACCCATCCCGTAACATTGTAACATACTCTCAATATACGCCTTTTGTGATAAACTCAAAATTCCATGGGATCGATTCCTATGAATTTGAATTCCTAACACAAATGATGCATCACCAAGATCTTTCATATCGAATTTATCCGAAAGAAATTTCTTGGTCGTATGTAACAATTCCTTATCGTTCGTGGCCAATAATATGTCATCAACATACAGCACTAGAAATATGAATTTACTCCCACTGAATTTTTGATACACACAATCCTCCACTGAATTTATCTCGAAACCAAATGAGACAATAACTTCAAGGAATTTGTGATACCACTGTCAAGACGCTTGCTTGAGACCATAAATAGATTTCTTCAGTTTGCATACCGTCGGCTTTGGATCACCAGAGACAAAGTTTTCAGGTTGTGACATATAGATCGTTTCCTCAATGTCTCCATTAAGAAAAACGGTCTTTACATCCATTTGATGGAGCTCAAGGTCGAAGTGTGCAACTAATGCCATGATTGTCCGAAAAGAATCCTTCGAAGAAACTGGAGAGAATGTTTCTTTAAAGTCTATCCCTTCACGTTGAGTAAAACCCTTAGCTACAAGTCGCGCTTTATGCCTCTCCACATTACCCTTAGAATCCCGTTTGGCTTTAAAAATCCATTTACAACCAATCGGCTTCTTTCCTTCAGGTAATGGAACAAGCTCCCATACCGCGTTATCTTGCATTGATTTAAACTCTTCGTTCATTGCTTTAATCCATAAGTGAGAATCAGAACTTTTCATGGCTTCACTTACACTTAAAGGATCGTTTTCTGTTGAACCATAAAATTCTTCATGTTCTTAAAGATACACTATATAGTCTGAAGATATAGCGCTCTTTCTTTCTCTAATAGATCTACGCAAAGGCATAATTTCTTCATTTTGCACTTGAACTTCTTGATGAGGTAGAGTTTGTTCTTCTTGAACAACTTCATTTTGCTCCATTGGAACAACATCCATAGGAGGAAGATTAACATCATCTTGAGTATCTATATGTTCTAACGAATCTGAAGTGATGATTGGCCTTCTAATTACCATATCATCATCTGACACTATAGTATCATTGTTAGATTTTTCATGAATCTCTATTGATTCTTCCTCAAAATGAATGTTCGTTACTAAATTCTTCCCCCCAAATTCTATATCCTCAAAGAATTTTGCTGTACCCGTCTCAAATATATTCTTTGTGGAAGGATCATAAAACTTAAAATCCCTACTGTGCTCGGGATATCCGATTAAATAACTACTAACCGTTTTGGAGTCCAATTTCTTTTCATTCGGCCTATAAGGCTTCGCTTCAGCTGGACATCCCCAAACATGTAAATTTTTTAAACTAGGTTTACGCCCAGTCCAAAGTTCATACGGTGTCTTAGTAGTTGCTTTCGTCGGAACTCTATTAAGTAGGTATGTCGCACATTTTATTGCTTCTCCCCAGAGTGATATAGGTAATGTTGAATGACTAATCATACTTCTTACCATATCCTTCAATGTACGGTTTCGTCTCTCAGATACTCCATTCATGTTGGGCGAACCCGGCATTGTATACTGAGGGACTATGCCACACTCTTCTAGGAACTTTGCAAACGGTCCATGACGTTGTTCACCTGAACCATCATATCTCCCGTAGTATTCACCACCACGGTCTGATCTGACGCACTTAATGTCTTTACCAAGTTGTTTTTCAACTTCGGTCTTAAAGACTTTGAACTTGTCAATGGCCTCTGATTTTTCGTGAATGAGATATAGATACCCATATCGTGAAAAGTCGTCAATGAAAGATACAAAATACCGTTGGCCGTTCCATGATGCTGTAGGGAACAGACCGCAAATATCTGTATGTATCAAATCCAAGACCCCTTTTGCTCTGTATGCCTCTAATCGTTTCACTTTGATCTGTTTTCCTTTTATACATTCAACGCAAACGTTGAAGTCCGAAAAATCCAATTCACTTAATAAACCTTCTGAAACAAGCTTTTCAATTCTATTTCTAGAAATGTGACCTAATTGCTTGTGCCAAAGTTTTGCTGATTTTTCCATTTTACAATTTAGTTTTCCAGGTATATCTACATTCATTATCTCTTTGTGATCCTTTATAGTATCCAATAAATACAAGTTATCATTTGCTATTAACTTTCCAGAACCAACAATATTACCATGTAAATAAAGACATAAACTTTCATTTCCAAATAGACAAGAATAACTTAATTTGTCTAACAACGGAAAGGAAATTAAGTTCCTTCGAAAAGAAGGTACATACAATACGTCTTTTAAATACAAAAAAATGTCCACTGGTAAGCAACAAACGAAAATCACAAATAGAATGAACTAAACACGAACTGCCATCAGCTGTATAGATGGATGTTTCACCATCACTCAGGCTTCAGTTTCTTATCATACCCTGCAAAGAAATACAAACATGATTTGTTGCTGCTGTATCAACCCACCAAGTATTTCTCGGCATTGAAACTAAATTGATCTGAGAACAGACCATAGAAGTGAAAATACCTTTGGCTTTCATCATAGCCCTCCATTTTTCACATTTTTACAATGGAAGCAACGCCCTTTACCAGACGTACCCTTATGCTTCTTTTGTCCCGAACCGGATGCATGTGCATCTGAACCTTCATACTTTCTCTTAATTCCCTTATCCACCTGAGCTTTCACCATTTGCACTTTTGGATGTTCTTGCTTCATCTTTTCCTCCTCTTGCGCTGCCTGAGAGATGAGCTCGTTGAGAGCCCATTTCTCGCGCTGACAGTTATAAGAAGTTTCAAAGTTCTTATACTGAGGAGGGAAAGAGTGAAAAGCAAAGCTTACCACAACATCTTCGGGAAGGTCAATCTTAAGTGCTTTCAGTTTGGAAGCGATGTTTGACATTTCCAAGATGTGCTCACGAACAGTCCCTTTGCCACGATATTTCATAGAGGCTAGCTTAATAAGCAGCGTCTTAATCTCTACTTTATCGTTCTTGGCAAAACATTTTTCTACCTCTTCGAGAAATATTTTCGCATTAGTGATCTCAGGTGGAACTGCACCACGGAATGCTAATGGAATTGCTTGCTTCATGATCCCTAGAATTATCCTGTTTGACTTTTCCCACGCCTCTGACTCTTTCTTCTCCGTAGGAGAACTGTCATCAGTCAGAGGTTTAGGTTCATTGATCCTTAATGTTAAGTCGTAATCATGGCACATCAAGTGCAGCAACATATCTTCTTTCCACAGCTCAAAGTTGCTTTCATTAAGTATGGGTGCCTTTTTGCCTTCCGGGTTATAGAAATACGAATTTGCTAACATAACAAACAACAAACTATAATTAGCCAAAAACATCACTTAACATATAATCTCCATAGTATTTATCAAATAAACATAGCATAATAAAACATACTCTTACAACATCAATAAGATACCTTTGGGCAAGCATATTAATTTGTATATGTATGAGTTTGAGCATAATTAATGTTGATCCTACTAATTGACTTAAGTAAGAAAATCTTCCTTTGGGCCGATTTTCCTAGTTCAATTGTCTTAATGATCAATTCACAAATAACTATCTCGTGTCTAAGATTAACTATGTCAAACATTAACCTTCCTTTGGGCCGATTAAAATTTACATACTTGTCAATCATAGACTTGTCAAAACTCTAAAATAATTAATTCAGCAATAGGGATCACTTTGACGATATATTGAATCATTAATTATTTACCAAAGTTCGGACAACTTAAAACATGTTAATTATTTCGAAAAATACTATACAACTACCTTACTTAATGTCCAAACTATTTCGTAGTCTATGTATAATTTAATCAAATTAAATTTACACCTTAAATTTATTATATTATAATACATATGTAGTTATATTAGGATATAATTCTGAATATATATTATAATATAATAATTATTTATATCTATAATACTTATTCATATATATATACTATAATATATATTTATATATATAATAAACTTCAATGATATAAAATAAGTATCCAATTACGTCTGTAGATATAAACAGCTTCTTCTGTAACTAATGGAAATAATGGTTAATGCACGACTAACGGTAGCGGTGAGTGCACTTAGTGGTGTTTCCGTATTTACTGTTGCACGTCTTTTAACGCACGACTAATAACTAAGGCGAAACTAACGCAGCTAAACTAATGGAACTTACCCACGTCTACAACACACCTACTTTTTAGCTTAAAAAGTTACTTTAGACCAATAGTTAAAGCACACCTACATTTTAGCTAACAGTTACTTTAAAGCACACCTTTGGAGTTACAGGCACGTCTCAACCCTTTAAACTTTTGCAGTTACAGGCACGTCTCAACCGCAGTAGCGGTTAATCCGAAAAAAAAACAGCCCGCACCGATTAATGTAATGAACAATTTTATAATTATATTAAATTTAATAATTTTACGCAATTATACCGTGACAACTTGCGCAATTTCCATAAACAAAATATATATATATTTGTAATAATTAATATATATATATATATATATATATATATATATATATATATATATATATATATATATTCTAGTTTGAATAAATTACCCACAATCTTATCTTAATTGAGGATATGAGACTAGTATCTTCACTCCGTGAATAATTATATATAACACAATATCATTAAATTCCATAAGCAATTCGAGGTATTACACCAAAAAATATGAAAATGGTTATTAAGTTATATATTTGCATTCAAAATAATAAATTTGTTCCTTCAATTAATTTAAAAGGCATTTTCTTCTTCTTAGATTTTGAAACTCAAAACTTTACAGATACTTTTATTTCCCTTTTAAATTTATAATCGGAAAAAACTAAGAATTTAACTTCATGGTGGCTCTGATACCACTTGTAAGAAATACTTTATGGATTTCTTACTTAACTTATTGAACCATGAAATTAAATCATCATGTAATAATGCGGAATAAATACTTACAGGATGTAAACATTCTTTGATCTTCAGATTTCTGACTTGAAGCGGATTATCCGTGATCCTTTGCTAGGTTATCGATTCTTCTAAGAGATGGCAACCAAAACACACTTTTATAATTGATTCGAAGGAAGAATCAATTTGTTTTTCTTAAAGGATTTTTCTCTCTGTATTTGATATCGTGTCTTTTAAGAATGAGGAACTCATTCTTATATAGAACTGAAGTGAGAAAACAGTTCTTCTCTTTTAACCGTTTGTAACTTCCAGACGGTTACTTAATGAAGACGAGTCCTTATTAAATTACCACCCTTAGGGACTATAACCCGGTATTATTTTGTTTTACAAAATAACCCCAAAACTTTACGTTTTGCTTAAGTTATTTATTTCCGAATCCAATCCTTCACAGTATTCGGAATTAAACCTGGTATCTATACAATTACCTCCATGATACATATTTTATCTACTAGTCCGTTCTTTTCTTTATGATTACTTTTATTGGACTAATATTAACGATAGTTCGATACATTGATAAAACATGTGACGATCCAACTTAATGGAGAAATTCCAACAGATGATGCATGGTGCAGATGATAGTATTAGTGACTTTGTTTGTTAGATCTGGACCTTATATTAGTCTCCTTGTAAATCTTTCGAGCTTTAAGACATTTAGTTTAGATCTATGTTATTTGTATTTTATATACCTAGTAGTTGAAGAAGGATAATAGAAGAACCTCAAATTGATCAAATCCGTTTTGGAAATCAATGATTGAATTTATGCATTGCTTCATTTCCTTTCTTTTATTTATTAATTTATAAAGTACTTGAAGGTTTTCTTTTCTATTTTTTTAACAGTTGTACACGGTTAAATATGAATTTGGTCGAGGCTATTAATCTTTATTTCAGAATTTGTACTTCCTGGTTATAGCATTCAAAGCGATTAATGGTACCGGATCAACTTCTATCTCTCGTTCAATACATATATTTATTAAAGAAATTTTTCAGACCGCATTCCGAATGTACATTTCTCCGGGTTTAGTTTCAAATTTAATTTTTAAATTGACAAAGGTTTCGTTTAAATCTGTAAAATGGTCTTTGTCTTTGGCACTTTTCATTAGCATATCATCGATATATACCTCGACATTTTGTCCGATATAAGTCTCGAAAGCTTTGTTCACATCCCAGTGTTTTTCAACCCAACATAATCTTATAACAATGCATACTCCTTCTAGTGATGAACGAAATACTCTCTTGATTATTTGAATCCATTTTGATCTTGTTGTACCCTACGTATGCATCCATAAACGATAGTGACCAATTTCTCGACGTGGAGTCTACTAATTGCTCACTTCGAGGAACTGAAAAATGATCCTTTGGGCATGCTATATTCAAATCAGTAAAATCTACACATATTCGCCACTTGTCAATTTTCTTTTTTTACTAAAACCGGATTAGCCGTCCACGTCATGTATTGAGATTTTCGTATGTGCCCAGCTTTAGATAAATGGTCCACCTCGACCATAATTGCTTCAAATTTATCTTGAGAAAAAGCATTTTTTTAATGATTGGACGTACATTGCTTCAGATTGCCAATTTGTGACAGATAATTTGAGCGGGTACCATGGTAAATCTTTGGTAGACCACGTAAACATGTGTAACCTTGTTGATAAAAGATGAAGTAACCTCTCCCCTATTTCTGAAGACAACATTAGACCAATCTGTAAACTCTTTCCATCGGAAAAAAACATGGTTCTCGAAATTCTCATCAAGGACTAGAAATTCGGGGGTCTCCCTCGGATCATCAATAGAGTCAGCCCCGAAGAAGACCCTTACTAACTACTATACTTTCTTTTACTCGCCCTCTTTAATCTGCTTTGGGGCCAAAGTTGTTCGGTAACATTCTCTCAACATTTTATGGCTACTTCTTATTGTTCTCACATTGTTTCCCACGACATATTTCAAGCATCGGTGAATATTCGAAGCAACTGCTTCTTTAACCCGACCCAAGGTCTGTTGAGTGAGTAGATCTTCTTCTAGTTCTTTCACCCGACCCAAGGTCTGTTTAATGGCTAGATCTTCTTCTAGTTCTTTCACCTGACCCAAGGTCTGTTTAGTGACTAGATCTTCTTCTAGTTCTTTCACCCGACCCAAGGTCTGTTTAGTAACTAAATCTTCGTTTAGCAAAAATATTCTGAATAACGTATTGTATGATGTTAGAGCATTCACTACAATGAACAACACTGTCACCTCTTTCCTAAATAGTCCGCGACCCATCTCTTCGATCGGATGCAGGTATCCAATCCCGTCGCTGAAATGTCCAGCGGATTCCTTCGAATTCCCCAACTACTTCGGCAGTCACCCCGGTAAATCCAAAAATTGTTTGAACCGAACGAAGAATAGCTAAAGTGATTATGCAACAGAAATAGAAGAAGAAACAACGATAGATGAAACCCTAATTTAAGGGTAACATGATGAAACCCTAATCTAAGGGTAACAAAGACTCAAATTTTCAGAGATAAAAATATATTATTCCAAAAACTTAAAATAACTTAAGGCATACGAGGCTTTATATAATAGCTTCTCAAAACCCTAAATTAGAATACAAGGAAATAAAATAAATGTATTAAAATAAAATTAATTAAAATCTTAATTAGATTTGATTTAAATAATATAATATATTTTAATAAAATAAAATATAATTAAAACGTATTTTGTTTGGAGTTTCTGGGCTACATCAAATTAGAGTAAATCCAAATTAGATTTGAATAAAATAAAATATAGGATTCCTTCAAATTCCCCAACCACTTCGGCAGTCACCCCGGTAAATCCAAAAATTGTTCGAACCGAACGAAGAATAGCTGGAGGTTTTTCCATTTTTTATAGGTCGTAATAATATGTTAGCAAAGTTACTAGTATCTATCATAATTGTTTATATTTCGTCTCTCTCCATCTCTGCTACGATTACTACAACATCCTCGTATGGTCCATCCACTTTTCTCATATCATCATCCTTAAAACAGGCTAGTGGAGATGGACTCCTATATAAGTGTGGCGAAGTGTCCGCTTCCAATTGAGTTGTTAGGCTCATGATATGCCTTTTGAGGAGTAGTTTGATGTCCATGAAAGGTTATCTCCCTAAAAATTATCAATGACTCAAAAAAACACAAAATTTACTAACATTCCCTTCGTAGTTGGCTCCTCTCCTTACACAACCTTATTCATACATGGCTTCAGATCCAAATACTCATAAGAAACATCAAAATAGTCGATAGAGTCCAAAATCATCAAAGTATATTCTTGCTTCAGAGTTGTAACAAAGTCTCTGGCCATCGGATCTCGTTGAGAATGTTTTTTAACGAATGTTGTATATTTTCCATTTTCATTTAACACTTCTATATCCTGTTTCAACGCCACACAATCCTTAGTTTCATGTCTGATATCATCATGATATCCTGTTGCTTATGCTTTCTCTAGGAGTTTATATTATAGTGGGTTTGCGGAATTGTATGTGGATCTGAGACTTGTTGAAAATTGTAATTATACACTCTGTTAATTTGGCAAAATAGGTTGGTCAGACCTACTTGTTCGACATTGGTGTGACATCCTGTTTTACTTTTATAAATTATGAATTCACCCTCGGGTTTTGAGGTAAATGGGTAGGTACCCTTGATCGAACGATAGTTGTTGGATTATAAGTTGAAAGAATTTATGTGGAAAGTGAATTATACGTCATCATTTGATATTGTTGGAACTGGTTCTGTTAATTTTGTGCTATAGAATCCATTTCCAACGCTTGTGTCTCTTCCACCAAAATTCTCTTTTTCACCTGATCGAACAATGCCCCAAACGTTAAATACCGGGGATAAGTCTCATTCGGAAAGCTGCTAAAGTTACTTGGTCGTCGTAAACTTTCATATGAGTCTTAGTTTTGATGAAATGATTTGTATAATATTTTAGGCTCTCTCCAAATTTTAGCCTACAATAAATTATCATATCACTATTTGTCCGAAACCTTTTGCTTCCCATAAAGTGTTAGCAGAAAATGTTCCTAAACATGTCAAAATTCTTGACACAACCCTGTACTAGGTGGTTATACCATTTTGAGGCAACATCCTTAAACGTTTAGAAGAAATACCTGCATAACAATTTATAATCATCATCGTAATTAATCATAAAATTCTTAAACTTCTCAATTTAGTAGTCTGGATCTTGAATCCCATCGAAATTTTCTAACTTTGAGATGTCAAAGCACTTCGTCATGTGTCTTGACACGATTTCTACAGGCAGATGAGATAATCTCCAATTGTGCTTTGTCTTATACATACTGCCCAGAACCTTCGTTCACAACGGTATATAAACCTTCTTTGGTTGGATTTTTGAATTGGTTACTCACACGGTACTCAAAACTTTGATTCCCCAATCAGACATGTATATGGGATGTAACTTGCACACTTTTAGTGACGGTTACCACTTTATCCCGCTCCTCGGACCAAGCACCCTTTTCTCTTGATTATCTCTTTCTCTTTTCGAACCTCTAGCCCGACGTGATGTCTGATGGTTGTCCATATGCCTCTTCTAATATTTTCTCTTATCAATTGTTCCGCATCGGTTGTCCTTTTCCGGGGAGGAAGACTCGTCAGATTTATGAATGGAGTAGTCACTAGATTCAGTAGAATCATATCAACGTCTTGGTTTCATGTGTATCGTTAAACGCGTTTCATGTGTATCGTTGGACCGACGAATGTC
Source organism: Limnanthes douglasii subsp. nivea (assembly GCA_036936605.1). NCBI lineage: Eukaryota > Viridiplantae > Streptophyta > Magnoliopsida > Brassicales > Limnanthaceae > Limnanthes > Limnanthes douglasii. Next base: position 133,471,777 of record JAUPFV010000004.1, read on the forward strand.
TTCAAACTTATTATTTTCAGTTAGATGTTCCATTCGAACCTCGACGTAATCTTTTTAGAATTTAAAGATGCTTTCTTCTCTGAATTCAACTTCACTATATCTTCTAAAATTTCTTTCCTCTGAGCCACTAAAGCAGACTCTTCAAGTAGCTCTTCGACATACTAATAGTCATAGTGTTGTTCCTCAATCCTCTACTCTTTAAGGGGATGATCATCTGATAAGATTCCGGTCACATGACTGCCAATGCCAACATTAGGCTTCCCTAGTATTTCCGTATCTATTTTTATCAAAGAGATTGACAATACAATATTTGTTGTGGAAAAACGATTTTGGGTACTAATCGTTTCCCACAAATGGCGCAAATGATAGTTTCAAAGATTTCTTAGAGGGATTGTGTATCTAAGCTATGTTTGGAAGATATAGTTTAGAGAGATAAACATGGAAAAGCTAGAGGGATTGTGTGTCTAAACTGTGTCTGTATGTGTATATATATATATATACAAAGTCATTAGCTACTAATTAGGCTATAATTTAGACAGCTACTGATTAGACTATAATTTAGAAAACTACTAATTAGATAATAATATATACTAAATATATAAAAATATTTTGTATCCAATCAATTAACAAATAATTTCGCATCTAATTCACAACAACTCTTCTTTTCAAAACCAAAATGTATGTAATTAGACGGCATAACAACACCGACTAATTTCACAACATAATTGTACATAATTACGCGTTGGATCAATATTTGTTATTTCCAAAAAAAATGTAAAACAACATTTATAAAATAGTATAAAAATATTTACGAAAATAAATTTGTAAAAATAAATTTAAAATACTTGCAAACCAATCATTTGCTATAAATTTATTTGCCGAAAATTAGAAATCCTTATGAATATATATACAAATTATATAAGAAAACAAATAAAAGTTATAAAAAGAAGTTAAAAATATATGAGAATTAACCGCTTATAAAATTTAACATAAAAATATTCTTACAAAGATAAGTGCGGCGAATATGAACATAAGCCACTTGCGAATACAAAAATATATTTAAGATATTTACGCGTATAGTTATATATTTACGCGTATATTTAAGATATTTAAGCCTCACATACACTTCATTCAACAACCCTAGCAGTGGTCTCTCAGCCACCCTTTCGTTTTCTCTCAGCCACACACACCAAACATACCAAATATCGCTCCCAAATCATTCATGCAGAAATCGATTTCTGTTCTCATCAAGAAGAACGAAATCAAACAAATCTTTCATCACAAAACATGCCATCAGTCAATCTGCCTTCAAACCACATCTCAGAGATTCTCTTCTTAGAAAATCTAACTTTCGATAGAAATGAATCTCTGAACAAAGATCCAGAGAAGGAGTCTTGCAAGCAGCTGTTTCAGAGATCGTCTTCAAAAACCTACGCAGAAGCTGTTAAGACGGGGAAGGAGGTGCAACCATCAATAGTTGGATCTGGCGAGGGTTTCCTGCACGACAAAGTGGAAATTAGTGTTGAAGACGGGTACACATACGTCAGGTTTAGCGAATCAGATAAGTTGACTCTCAATTCTTTATCAAAATTTACTTTGATTGCTAAATTTTCGTATGGTTGTCCATCTGCTGTAGAATTTAGATCTTATTTAGCATCTTTACAACTGATAGGCAATTATAGTATATATAAATGAGACTTTAGGCATGTTTTTGTGGAATTTGAAAATATGATAGATGTTAAGAATTTCTGGAAGTATAATGTCAGGACTATAGGTCAGTTTACGTTTAGGATTTTAAAATGGAGCCCTGATTTTAACCCCAAACGTGAGTCCCCATTGACTCCCGTTTGGGTTTCATTCCCTAAATTACCTGAGTATATGTATAATAAAAATACAATTGAAAATTTAGCTAAGGCAATAGGTGTACCTTTAAAATCTTGGTTACCTAATAAAAATAGGGCTAGCTTTAATTGTTGTGAAGTTTGGACTATCTTAGATGTCTCTAGTATCCTTCCTCAAAGAATCTGGGTTAGTTTTGGGGATAGAGATGGTTTTTGGCAAGATGTATTCTATAAAAATAAGCCTGCATATTGTAAAAAATGTAGACATTTAGGGCATAAAGACATTGCTTGTAAATCAGATGACTTAGAGTATAAGAAATCTCAGAATATAAAAAGGAATGAAGTTAAGACTAAGGATAAAAATAATAGTAATATCTGGTTGCCTAAACCTATAGCTAATAATGATTTAGTAAATAATGAACAATCTAATTTGGATGAGTTTCCTGGTAAAATGAATGATAAAACTAGTATCATAAGTAATGGAAATACACAGATAGTTGAGAAAGATCTTGATATTAATAATGTATCTGGAAAAACATTTAATAATATCATAAATACTGGAACTTATCATGTTGAGATTATTAGTGATAATGTTAAGCAATTTGCACGTGAGAAAGTAGATTCTGGTGTAGAAATAGAGTCTGATAAGATTTTGCCTAGTAAACTGAATGTTGTATCTGATAGCATGACTTATATGGATAATCAAGTATTGCAGTTAGGAAAAGCATGTAACAATAAGGTTATGGTTTTTCATGATGATATTGTTAGAAAAGATGATTGTGTAGTTAAGCATTCTGAATTAAATGTTAAAGAATCTGTTAGACAGATTGATATAAGTTGTGTTGATAAAGATGTTAACAATTTATTATCAGGTAAGCATGTAATCACAGAAGTTGTTAACTTAACATTGGATGGTTGTAATTCACAGGATGATATAATTAGTGATAAAAATGCTAATAAAACTGATAGTCATTTAAAATAATAAAGGTAATCATCTAATAAGAATATATCAAGTGTTTCTTTAGAGCATCAGAGTAAAAATATAAACTTTGTTAATCATTTGGAAGACTCTGTAGAAATAACTAATGAAGATATAACTAATAAAATTGAAAATATTAAATTGAGCAATCCATTTAATCCTTTGTCTGATGAAGAGCTTAATGAAGTAGAAGATATTGTATAAGATCAGATAGTTATAGATAGGCCTAGTTTAAGTGAGCCTAATTCACCTAAACAAAGATTAAAAGAGTCCTCTAATGTTAGTTTTAGAATATCTGCTAGAAATAGAATGACAGCTAGAACAAAGAACTTTAAAAGGTCTTTAGGATCCTCTTATAAAAGTTTTAGATGACAGTGATGCTTAACTGGAATGTAAGGGGAATTGGAAATTATAAAACACTAAGAAGATTAAAGAATTTGGCTAAAAAATTTGTTGTTGACATCATAGCTCTTCAGGAGCCTATGATATCAGCAGATAAGATTGTCTTTGTTTGTTTAAAACTTGGTTTTGATTCTCATTTTGTAAACTTAAATAATAAAATTTGGTTATTTTGGAGAAATGGTTATGAAATGAATGTGTTAGATAATTCTGATCAACTGTTAAATTCTTTGGTGAGTCATTCTGCTTCTAAGTCTGTAGTTGTAATTACTATAGTGTATGCTAAGTCTAATAGGGCTCATAGGTTAGTATTATGGGATCTAATAAGGAATATTTCTGTCACTAATCTTCCCTGGCTTGTTGCTGGGGATTTTAACACAATCTCTAACATGAATGAACAATTGGCCTGTAGTACTCTTTGTTCTAGAGGTATAGATGAATTCAATCTGATGATATTGGACTGTAAGTTAGAAGACCCGGGTTATATTGGATCAAACTTTACTTGGACAAATAAGCATAAGTGGAAAAGATTAGATAGGATTTTGCATAATGATAAATGGAGAGAGACTTTGAATGTAACTAAAGTAAATCATTTACCTAGAACATATTCAGATCATTCACCTTTATTAGTTACAGTACTAGATAACTCTTCTTATAAAAGGCCATCATTTAGATTTCAGATAATGTGGACTAAACATGAGGATTTCTTTATAACTGTTCAGGAAAACTGGTCTAAGAAAATTAGTGATTCTTCTAGTATGTTTGTTTTTTGGTCAAAACTTAAGAGACTTAAGAAGCATTTAATAAACTGGAATAAGGAGAAGTTTGGAAATATTTTTTATTACCTAAGTAAAACAGAAGAAGAAATAAAAGTAGCTGAGTTAAGATTAGAAGAGGAAGATAGTATTGATAATAGAGCTAAGTTAGATAGTTTAAATGTTACATATTCAATGTTGCTTGAGAGAGAAGAAACTTATTAGAAACAAAAAAAAGTTATTCTAATTGGATTGTAGATGGTGATAATAACTCTAAAATGTTTCATAGCTATGTTAAGAAAATAAGGTCTAAAAATGTTATAAAGGGAATTCAGGAGAACAACATTTGGATTGAAAATGACAGTTTAATAGGATCTTCTGCTGTTAATTACTTCTCTAGTTTGTTAAATAAGACACCAATAGAAAATGATATATTTTCAGTTATGAATATTATTCCTAGGATAATATCTGATATAGATAATGAAAACATATTAAGGTTGCCAACTTTAGATGAATTGCATGATGTAATTAAAAGTTTAAATGTTGATAGTGCCTCTGGAGTTGATGGATTCAACTCCAGGTTTTATCTTGATTGTTGGACAATAATAAAAGAAGATCTTTTGAAAGCAGTGATGGATTTCTTTTTAGATGTTATGTTTCCAAAAGGGTTGTTTGCTACTTTGATATGTTTAATCCCTAAAACTAAATCTCCTAAAACCTGGATGCAGTTAGGCCTATAAGTTTATGTTGTGTTTTAAACATTATCATCTCTAAACTAATAAATTTTATGATAGCTAAGATACTGCCTTTTATAATATCTAAGGAACAAGGTGCTTATGTAGAACTTAGGACTATTCAAGAGAATATCTTAATTACTCAGGAACTAGCTAAGGAATTGAATAAAAAAAACTAGAGGGCATAATGTTATTATAAATCTGGATATGTCGAAAGCTTTTGATAACTTAGATTTTAAGTTTATCAATGATGCTATGTTGTCTTTTGGTTTTAATGATCGAGTCATTCTATTGATTAAGAAATGCATTGAGAATGTTAGGTATTCAATTATAGTTAATGGTTGTGCATATGGTTTTTTCAAATCTATGAATAGTCTCAGGCAGGGAGACCCTTTGTCTCCCCGTCTTTTCATTATAGCAGAAGAGTTTTTGATAAGGGGCATTAATAATTTAATAAACCAGCATAGTTTTATGTCCTATAATATGAAACGTTTAGTTAAAATCAATTGTCTTGCTTATGCTGATGATATAATTTTGTTTGTTAATGGTTCACAAAGAAGTATTAAGATGTTAACTGAGTTTTTAGATAGTTATCAATCACTTTGTGGCCAACAAATTAACAGGCAAAAGACTACTTTTATTCCAGCTTTAAGAATGAATAGAGCAAGTATAATAGCCTTAGAAAATACTTTAGGATTTAGACATGCTGAATTACCTTTTACTTACTTAGGAATTCCAATTCATTCAAATAACCATTCTATTCATTTTGAGAAACTGATTGATAAGATAAGAAGTAAAATTTCTGATTGGAACTCTAAACATATATCATTTGGAGGCAAACTAACATTGATTAACTCTGTTTTAATGACATATCCTATATATTATTTGCAATCAATTAAATTACCTTTGAAAACAATATCTAGGATTGAGAAGCTATTAAATAAATTCCCGTGGGGGTCTAGTGAAACTGATAAACACATGATTTGGTCTAATTGGGAGAAATTGTGTAAACCATTTAATGAGAATGGATTAAATATTAGGAATATAAAAGACATACAAATTGCTTATTCATTTAAATTATGGTTTAACTTTAGAGAAAATAAGACTTTATGGTCTAGTATGATGCATTCAAAGTATTGTCCTAATATTCATCCATTGCAGTCCACTCTTAGAGCTTCAGATTCTAAAATCTGGAAAAGAATGTATGAAATTAAGGATAGAGCTGAGATACATATAGGTTGGAATATAGGAGAGGGTAAGTTGGATTTCTGGTTAGACCAGTGGTATAGTATTAGGCCTTTAATAACTTTAACAGCTTTAAATTCTAGACATTATACACATACAAAGATAAGTGAATATTGGATTGATAATATATGGAACATAGATAAACTTTTAAGCATGTTGCCTTCTAAATATGTGTATGAAATCAGTAGAATTAAGTTTAATGCACATATATCTGACTCTATAGTTTGGAAACTTTCAGTAGATGGTAAATTTAATTTAAAGCAAGCAGTTAATGAAATAAGAATAAAAAATATAACATCTCAAGTTAAAAGTAAAATCTGGAATAATGTTTCACCTAAAAAGTGTTCTTTTGTTCTTTGGAGAGTCATGAATAACCTGTTAAGTGTTGATAGTAAATTACACAAATTGGTTTTAGTTTAGCATCTAAGTGTTATAGTTGCCAGAATTTAGAATCATTGAATCATGTATTTGTATCATGTGAAACTGCTTGGTTCACTTGGTCTTATTTCTCTGCTATGTTTAGGATAAATATTGGTAGGTATATGACAATAAATAACATCATCAACCTTTGGTTTATGTCTGCAACTAAAAGAACACAGATTAGAACAATATTGCCTTCTTTGATTGTGTATTGCATATGGTATGGTAGAAATAACAGTAAACATAATGATAAAGTTCTATCTCCTAAAAGAATAGTTAATCACATTTTATTCATGTTGTCAGCACTAGACTTTGGTAGACATTTAACCAGGAAACTTTGGTCAAAGGATTTGCATATAGCTAAAGATTGAGGCTGTTTTAATCATGCTAAAAATTCTATACAAAGTCAGTATGTTGTTTGGTCTTTACCTGTTAATAATAGACTAAAGTTAAATGTTGATGGATCTTCGCTATATAATGGTGACTCTAGTTATGGTTTTATCATTAGGAATAGCTTAGGATCTACTATAATTGCTAAAGGTGATTTAATAGGCAAGTGTTCTGCTATAATGGCTGAGGTTATTGCTCTTGTAAATGGCCTCATGTATTGTATTGATAATGATATTACTTGTGTTGACATTGAAACAGATTGCCTTGGTTTATTTAATATGATTGAATCTGGTAAACATCCTTGGTATTTAGATAGGATGCTTCAATATTACAGATCTCTTATTAAACCACAAATGACCTTAAGGCACATATATCGAGAACAGAATTCAGCTGCTGATTGGGTAGCTAAGCATGCATTAAAAATTCAACCTAGATTTATAGTAGAATCAACACACTCTTTGAATGAACTAAATGCAATCACATTGCTGGAGTCATTAAACTTAGGTTACTTTAGATTTTTCGACTAACTGATTGGCAAATTGGAAGACTTGACCATTTATGTGTTTGATTTTGCAGAACAGGAGCAAAGATGATGGAGTAGATGGTATAAAGGGCAGCAAGGGGATGGAGTCTAAGAAGCTTGATCATGAAGGAATGTAAAGGGATAGAATCTGGGAAGAGGGAGACAGCAAGGAAATGGAAGGAGGAAGAGAGGCTGGCTGGAAAATGAAAGAATGAAGGATTACAAATGTTTGAAGAAGTAAACTACACTATGTAGTTTACTTGATGTATGAAATGAATAGCTTATTCATAAGTTGTATTAACAAGTTGTAAAACTAATTCTTATGATCAATAAAATTTAATTCTTGGAAAAAAAAATCACAAATAAAATAATAAATTTTAGTTTCTATTAGTTTAGGAATATGCTACAAATACTTATAGTAAAGTTAAAAATTACTAAAACAATAATAATTGAGAAGATGGATAGGATTCGGTAATTTACATATTATAAAAAAATATATACTTACCTACCGATATTAAAGATATGCTTATATATTCTATAAATACTCCATACACATGATAAAGTCTTTTTTTATACGATAAAATGTCCTCTCAAAGTTTTGTGGAGAAACTAAAATATCTTTTTTTTTCTTTTTTTCCAGAGAAGGTAATTTCTCTGCTTTGTTTCACTACACTTTTTGGTTATATTTGTAAAAGGGCTGAATAATTATATACTTTATTTGTGTTAGCAGTATCAATGGCGAGGAAGAGAGATTGGTCGGCGCTTTATTGCGATCCCTTGATACAGATTTTCACGTTACTGCCTTTGGTTGATCGACTGCTAGTCAAGGCCGTTCATTCTTCGTGGAACCAAGCTGCAAAAACGAGCGACTATTTTCAGCAGACCTATTTTGTGCATCGGTGAAAACAACAATGACTATTTAGTAGTGGTAATGTATCAGGAAGGCGTTATTGTTTTCTGCAGGAAACGGGACAAGAGATGGACTGAATTAGATGATGATTATTACTTTTCCACCCATATGGCATACAAGAATAATATGCTTTATATAGCCCCACACACTAATACTGGTATCCACGTGTGGGATATCGACAGTCCGGTTCCTTCAAGAACTAAGGTCATCAAAATTCAACGTCAGTACGCTACTGTCCTACCTACTACACCAAACTCTTTTGTCTATGACGGTGCGCGCTTAGTGAAATCAGACGATGACTTGTTGATAGTCTTAACTTATCACTATCTTAGTTATGGTAATAAGTGGGATTTCAGTAATTCATTTTTTGTTGTTTACAAGTTGGACGATAATAGGAAAGGGTGGGAGCAAGTTTATTCTTTGGGCGATCGTGTTTTGTCCTTGCAATGTGAGAGCTCGATATCTTTAGTAGCTAGGGATGTAAATGGAGCGAATGCAAACTCAATTTACTTCGACAACAATGGAACAGATAATAATGTGAGAGATTATGTTGGCGTTTTCAACATGGAAACTGGAGTGGTAACTCTTATGTGTCAAAGTGAGCTTGGTATGAGTTTTAACCAGCACTTCTGGATTGTCCCAGACTTCACTGTCAATTGATTTGATGTTGTTTTTACTGCAAGACTAATGTGTTAAACTTGGTTTTGAAAGTAATTCTTTTATTTTCAGTGAGGTTTTACTATTGTGCTAGATTTTATCAATGCTTATAGTAGTGTGGATAATGATTCTTGAATTTTCAGTGAGGTTGTACTATTGTACTACTAACATTATCATTTGATTTGAAAGTTTTACTTTGATTTGAAAGTTTTACTTTTTTTTTTAACCAAAACTTATACTTGATATTAATAAACAAAATTTGAATACAAACAGAGTTGGCGCCAAATTCTGCCCAAAAAACAATAACACTTAATTATGTAATTAGCGGGAAATGGTGTCTTTGTTCCCGCCTAAAACTTTTTGAGGCGGGAAACCTTCACTCCATTTGTTTTGAGGCGGGAAATACTTTTTTTATAATATCAAACAAAAAGGAAAAAGTATCATACATGGACCGAAACTTCAACGAGAGCACCAAAATGTAGAAAACAGTATCATACAATCCGAAACCCAAAATGATACGTTTGATACAAAATATAAATAAAACGATCTCACAGCAAGGTGAGATTAACAACATTACATAGTGAAAATATAATTTCTTAGTTGAAACTGTATATTATGTTCTCTGGAATATGTCCGAAGTTCGCAATGTCATCTTCTATCGCAGCAACCTTACTTTCGATATAATCCAACATATGTCCAGTAACGTAATCTGTCCTAAACAGGTTCCAATCAACAAGTGCTACTTGTTGAACTTTGTAAGGCAAGTTGGACAAAAGTTGAAGTGGTTCAGCTTTCGCATGATTGTATCTGCTTTTGACTTCTTCACGACTATGTGGCGACGTATTTGGATACTCCAAGCGTCCATAATCATAAAACATCCTACAAAGCACTCGATCGAAAAAAGCATCGGCCGTATAATCGGACATTGTTTGCTTAACAAGCTTCACGACCTGAAGCAACCGATGGTCTTCGTTCACACAAAAGTCCATACCTAACTCCATAACCTGTAAATAGAAACGCAAATGTGAAGGCGTACTTGAAAATACTAAAACTCACTTGGAAATCTGTTTTTGTAACAAAAATAGCCTAAACACATATAATAGACACCAACAAACAATATTAAACCGGTCCCGGGCCATTCCGGTGACCGGAGCATCACATCGCCATCACTGCGGCGCATAACCTGATACGTACGACACACTGATGGCGTGTGACAGGGTCCTTACGCCATCGCGTGTGGCGTAGGGTTGGTTCCATACGCCAGATCGATGGCGTAGGGACCCTGGCTATATGCTAACAAGAGGCGTACATCCAGGTCCCCACGCCATCGATATGGCGTATGGAACCAACCCTACGCCACACGATGGCGTAGGGACCATGTTCTTCGCCCCCGTGTGGCGAAGAACACCTGCAACCAAAACGTAACAGATCGAAGCCCCATACGTATCTATAACCCTAAAATCAGACTCCTATCACCTAGTACGAAAGTATAACGTGTATACAAGAGACCAAATCAACACCGTAACAAGAAACTTAATTGAATCAACTTACCGTAGAGGGATTGTTTCGGCTGATTTGTGTGAGGAGGTAGAGAGGGGCTGCTGTCGATTGCTTTGAGGGACGAGGACGACACTGACTCAGGACGGCACTGACTGAGGATGAAGTGGAGTTGAAGTGGCTGACTGAGGGTGTTTGGCTGCTGTTTGGACGAGGAGGACGACACTGAGGGCGGCAGTTTAGGGTGTGTGTTGCTGGGTAGAGAGAGAATAGGCTAGGTGAGTTTTCTTTTACTTTTGTTTTATTTTACTTTAGTTTTGTTTTAGGTTAAGTTTTGTTTTAGGTTAAGTTAGTTTAGGTTAATTTGATTTAAGTTATTTAAATTTTAGGTTTAGGTCTGTTTTAATTTAATTTAGTTTAGGTTATTTTTAATTTTTAGTTATAATTATAGTTATAATTTTTATAATTTTTTTAGAGAGAAGGTAGAGCAAAATTAGAGAATTTGAGTTTTTTTTTTGAAATTATGATAACTTCGCGGAGTAAGTTTGACTATTTATACGATTTCGTAAAGATAAAATCGTCAAACAAAATAACTTCTATTTGTAGTTTTTAAGCCATTTTTTAACAATTCTCTTAAATAATTCGTTTCATAAACTTTAAATGACTTAGTTTGTGTTAATCAACATTGGAGATAACTTCGGCGGTATAGGGTATGGACTGAATTAGCTAGTTCGGTGTGCGCCAAAGAGTAAAAATTCTTTTATAAATAGTTGAACCTTGAAACTAATTCTTTGAAGATAAAATGCAAGTCTAATCTTTAGAAGACTTTAGAAACTTTTGTGAATGTCCAAGTTGAATATATGGACTTAAGTGGTCATGCATTGGTCGTGAATATGGAGATTCATAAAATTGATAGAAGGGTCTTCAAAGGTTTATATAAACATCTGAAGTAAAGTAAATTAAAATCACCTTTGAGTATAAAACACTACCAAATTACGATAAACAATTGTATTCTCTCCAATTTTGGTTTTTTTTTCCATCAACCACTCTTTTAAGTAAAAGGTTCAACTTGAGCCGCCCAACAATGACATCTTGAATACAAAGATATGTACCGGATTTTGAGGAAAAAATTACGATTTTTTATGTGTGAAGATGACAATATTGTTCAACTCGCGAGATTTGTTTTGAACATGATAATGAAGGTTTTGAAAAAAAAAATAAGATAAGATTTACTCGTGATGCCACTAAATTAAAATAAAAACATAAAAGAAAGGTAAACCATAAAACTCCTATCGTTAAAGGAGCTCGAGAATTCGAAGATGAAAAATTTAAAAAAATTATTTTATTTTAATTGAGTCATGTACGTGATTAATAAAACAAATACGTATAAAAAACGATTATAAATCAAATAATTGTTCAGAAATAGAAATTCTTCTTAACTTCCGATTATAAATAAAATAATTGTTGAGAAATAGAAATTCTTCTTAACTTGTTAGGTATTATTTTATTATTTCTATCATATATTAAATCATCAAAGGATATTTAACATTGATTTTATATTATTTTTATACTAATTTAATTGTTAATTTTAATTAATTATGAATAAAACTATTTTTATTTGGCTATTTTTCATTTATTAGTGAAATTGGAGTAAAATAAAATAAAAATTAAGATTGGACATAGAACCTATAATTAAAGAAGATAAAAACCAAGGACTTGAAGATTATTAGATAAAGAATAAAAGAAAGAAAGACTAAAAAAGATAGAAAATTAATTGAAGATTACTACCTTAATATTTTATAAAGAATAAATTACAATATCTTTATATTTAATTTATAAGAATAATATTTTTTTTATTTGATAAATATTATGATTTTATTTTAGGAGAATAAAATATTTGGTGATTTATGAATATTAGGGTTAATAGAAAGCCCATTAACTCTTCATATAAATAAAAACCCTAACAAAGGAGATCGAGACGACCATCAACACAATCTACCACTTTTTATCTTTAATACTGATGTTAATCCTAATGCTTTCAATTTCCTACGATTAATTGATTGATCATAAATTTAGGTTGAGACCCAGAGGTAATATCTACTTCTAAGCTATATCAATACCACTAGGTTGAATGAGTAGTTTACTACGGCCATGACCGAGTGAAGTCTAAACTAGATTTTTAGAATTTATGACCTAATTGTAGGAGGTATGGGACTAGAGATATAATCATCCGTACAAGAAGGTTAGTTGTGTGAGACCGAGAGATATCACAACACTCTGCAACACAACACTCTAAGAGAACCTGACTTTAAAGAATAATTGGAAAAGACACTCTAAGAGAACCTGACTTTAAAGAATAATTGGAAAAGTTAGATTAATTTGATTGTATAGACATACTTTATAAATTGTTCATACATGTTTAGTAACTCTGGAATAATTTTTTATATGGGTTAATTTTAATTTTATTTTTAAATTTAAATTTGAACTTTAATTATTATTTTTATTAATTAGTATATTTTTATATTAGATTGTAGATTTCAAAATAGATTTATTCCCTTGGGTTCGATATTCGAGTCTTAAATACTCTATAACTATAACGAAAATCGTACACTTGCGAGATTAGCCTTCACCAAACTAACGAGCATGAAATATTAGGAAATATTAGGTGTTCAATTAAAACGATTTGATTTTCTCAAAAATTGAAAAAATAGAGCATGCTTGTCCGATGACCTTGATACAAATCTGTTTAGAGTAGCCAACCTTCTAATTAATATTTATACTTCCTTGATGGATCTCAGAGGATCCAAAACAGTTAAATCATTCAACCGTATTGGGTTGGCTTTGATTATTTTTCCGTACTACATATTGTAAGAACTTTATGAATCGCACCTCGAAGGTACATTTTTTTTCAAGATTAAACTTTAAATTTATTTCTTTCAAGTTACGATTTTTTTTTCCAAATATAAAACATAGTCATCATATTTAATACCATTTACCAATATGTCATAGATATAAACCTTAATATTTCTTCCAATTTGGCTAGAAAAACCTTTGTTCACTAATCTCTAATAAGTTACCCCGCATTTTTAAAATTAAATTGTAACATTGTAAACATTTTTCATTTATGAATGTAGTATTGTCTTGGTCACTCAGATTCATATGTATCTGATTATACCCGAAATATGCATCCACAAAAGATAAGAGCTTATTGTCCAAAGTATAATCCATCAGTTGATCAGTTCATGGAATGAGAAATGGGTCTTTCAGACAAGTTTTATTTAGATAAGTAAAATCAACACACATTCTCCATTTTCTATTATTCTTCTACAAAAGTACTTGATTCGATATCCATAACAGATACTTAGATTTTCTTATATGACGTACCTTCGATAACTAGTCTACTTTACCCACAATCACTTCAGATTTCTCAACAGAGAACGTTCTAAATTTTTGAATTACCAGACGTGCGTTAGGCCATATTGTAAGTTTATAAGAGGTAAAATTTGCAGGTACTCTTGTTATATATTCTTAAAACCAAGAGAACAGGTGTGGATTCTTCAATAAAGAGATATCAGCCTATCTTTTATATATGGCGAGAGTACGAGAAAGAAATAAGTTTAACCATTATCATCAGGTGTTACCAAGCTGAGAGTCTCGTTCAGATCATCTACAACATCTGACTCTGAAGTCGACCCATATAATGACTATTTTTTGTTTGTACTAATGAAGCAACATAACATTCGCTTGACACTCTCTGGTTTCTTCAGACAACTCCAACTTTATTCTAAATAACATACTTCAAACATTGGTGAATGGTAGAAGTAATAAGATGCATTCTTGATAGCCAAGACCTACCAAAAATAATATTATATGAATTTAGTCCATATACCATCATAAACAACAATTTTTCCACTTTACTGAAAGACCCTCGGCCCATAAATACCTTCCTTTAAACTCTCCAACAACATTGGTGGTGGCCCTAGTAAATCCCATTATTATCATATTAGAATGAAGGATAGTATGAGGATTTTCCATCTGTTTATAATTGGACATAAACAAAATATTGGCCAAACTTCCTGTATCAATGAGAATATTCTAGATTTTTCTTCCTTCAATAACTGCGCTAACTATCATTGCATCTTCATAAGGTCCAATTATCCCCTTTATAAAACCATCCTAAAAAAAAGAGTAAGAAGTGGATTTCTTTAAAACTGAGTCGAAGTTCTTCGTGCTAGCTGTGTTGTTAGACTCACAATGTGCCTTTTCCGAATGCAAGTGGTAGTTCTTGAAATAGTATCCCCACAAAAAATAGTCAACGATTTGAAATATGGGCACAATATTTTGACTTTTCTCTCAAACTTAGGCTCATCAATAATCATTAGAATTATTCATTAGGGTCCATATCTAAATATTTTAAGTACAAATCAAACTCATTACAGGCTCTGTTATGACCGTCATATTTTCTTGCTTGAGAGCATTCTCAAGTATTGCTCATTATGTTACTGCTTGGTTGCCTATATGAGCCTACTCCCCCCTCCCCCCGTATGTTTTTTAAGAAATTTTGTTAATTTTACATTATCAATTAATCGTGTCATGACCGATTTTGTTGTGATATTTGCAAAACCTGTTACTCATTTCTTTTATAGGTACTTAGATTGTAAGGGATTTTCTGAATTGCTTAAATTTCGAGTTTTATCCAAAATAGTAGCAAAATTCTCCATTAATTTAGTAAAACTTTTAGGTCAAACCCACTGGTCCGATCTTTGTCTTTGCTATTAAGTCGGAGACTATTGTTTTACCCTTCGTAATGGTGGGATTTCGTTCGAACCCTTAGACGAAATAGAGTTAAAGTTTAAGGCTGGAAACTTTGAACTTGTTATTATTGGTAGACCAGAGCGGGTAATTATCTTTGTTGAGGCAATGGAACAAGTCTTAATCCCTTAGAATCTTATACTGTCATCTACTTTTTAACATAAGCTAGAAAATTGTATTTCCTTTTCTAAACATTTACCGGTTTCTCCAATCGTTAGCATTATTATTTTATGGAGCATCTTCAACAGTTATTTAGCCATCAATGAAGCAAATTCATAGACAACTTAAAGAAATATTAAAAAATCAAGTTGAATAAAAAAATGATAAAAACTTTGGGTCAATTAATGAGTTGAATCAATAAAAAAAAATCATGCTTGGAATTAAATATTGAGGCTATTATTCGCAAGAAAAAAGAAGCCATTATCAAAATCTACATCACAATTCAAGATTGAGTAGAGAAAATCCAAGATTAACAAAAAGAATTCGTTATTGTTTTTCGTTCGTTCATACGTCATGTCGATCTAAGAATTTATTTAAAATCTACATCGTGAGGTAGGATTCTACAGAAAAAAAAAACAAATATTTTTCAAGATTTAGGGGAAATAAAAAATATAAAGGTTAATCGATTTAAAACCTGAAATCATAACAAGAAAAAGGTGAATCAGTAAGTTCTAGGTCAGATTATCAATTCAATTTGGTATGAACAGAAAGTAACTAGAGAAAATAGAGAATATCTTCTTAGAATCAACAGAGAGATTTTTTTGAAGTGAATATTATCTTTCTCCTCTAAATATTTCATAGGCGTAACCAACCTCCACAGCCTCTTTAAATAGGCCTGGTAAGTTAGTTACACGAGCGGTTACATGAAAGGATATTTACAGTTCAGTCCCTATATTTCTTATAAGGCTTAATCAAACCCACTGGTCCGATCTTTGTCTTTGCTATTAAGTCGGAGACTATTGTTTTACCCTTCGTCATGGTGGGATTTCGTTCGAACCCTTAGACGAAATAGAGTTAAAGTTTAAGGCTGGAAACTTTGAACTTGTTATTATTGGTAGACCAGAGCAGGTAATTATCTTTGTTGAGGCAATGGAACAAGTCTTAATCCCTTAGAATCTTATACTGTCATCTACTTTTTAACATAAGCTAGAAAATTGTATTTCCTTTTCTAAACATTTACCGGTTTCTCCAATCGTTAGCATTATTATTTTATGGAGCATCTTCAACAGTTATTTAGCCATCAATGAAGCAAATTCATAGACAACTTAAAGAAATATTAAAAAATCAAGTTGAATAAAAAAATGATAAAAACTTTGGGTCAATTAATGAGTTGAATCAATAAAAAAAAATCATGATTGGAATTAAATATTGAGGCTATTATTCGCAAGAAAAAAGAAGCCATTATCAAAATCTACATCACAATTCAAGATTGAGTAGAGAAAATCCAAGATTAACAAAAAGAATTCGTTATTGTTTTTCGTTCGTTCATACGTCATGTCGATCTAAGAATTTATTTAAAATCTACATCGTGAGGTAGGATTCTACAGAAAAAAAAAACAAATATTTTTCAAGATTTAGGGGAAATAAAAAATATAAAGGTTAATCGATTTAAAACCTGAAATCATAACAAGAAAAAGGTGAATCAGTAAGTTCTATGTCAGATTATCAATTCAATTTGGTATGAACAGAAAGTAACTAGAGAAAATAGAGAATATCTTCTTAGAATCAACAGAGAGATTTTTTTGAAGTGAATATTATCTTTCTCCTCTAAATATTTCATAGGCGTAACCAACCTCCACAGCCTCTTTAAATAGGCCTGGTAAGTTAGTTACACGAGCGGTTACATGAAAGGATATTTACAGTTCAGTCCCTATATTTCTTATAAGGCTTAATCAAACCCACTGGTCCGATCTTTGTCTTTGCTATTAAGTCGGAGACTATTGTTTTACCCTTCGTCATGGTGGGATTTCGTTCGAACCCTTAGACGAAATAGAGTTAAAGTTTAAGGCTGGAAACTTTGAACTTGTTATTATTGGTAGACCAGAGCGGGTAATTATCTTTGTTGAGGAAATGGAACAAGTCTTAATCCCTTAGAATCTTATACTGTCATCTACTTTTTAACATAAGCTAGAAAATTGTATTTCCTTTTCTAAACATTTACCGGTTTCTCCAATCGTTAGCATTATTATTTTATGGAGCATCTTCAACAGTTATTTAGCCATCAATGAAGCAAATTCATAGACAACTTAAAGAAATATTAAAAAATCAAGTTGAATAAAAAAATGATAAAAACTTTGGGTCAATTAATGAGTTGAATCAATAAAAAAAATCATGATTGGAATTAAATATTGAGGCTATTATTCGCAAGAAAAAAGAAGCCATTATCAAAATCTACATCACAATTCAAGATTGAGTAGAGAAAATCCAAGATTAACAAAAATAATTCGTTATTGTTTTTCGTTCGTTCATACGTCATGTCGATCTAAGAATTTATTTAAAATCTACATCGTGAGGTAGGATTCAACAGAAAAAAAAACAAATATTTTTCAAGATTTAGGGGAAATAAAAAATATAAAGGTGAATCGATTTAAAACCTGAAATCATAACAAGAAAAAGGTGAATCAGTAAGTTCTAGGTCAGATTATCAATTCAATTTGGTATGAACAGAAAGTAACTAGAGAAAATAGAGAATATCTTCTTAGAATCAACAGAGAGATTTTTTAGAAGTGAATATTGTCTTTCTCCTCTAAATATTTCATAGGCGTAACCAACCTCCACAGCCTCTTTAAATAGGCCTGGTAAGTTAGTTACACGAGCGGTTACATGAAAAGATATTTACAGTTCAGTCCCTATATTTCTTATAAGGCTTAATTAAACTCTATATTAATAGAACTTATCAATTAAGTCCTTATTAATTACATTTAGGTCCCTGAAGAATATATTTCCTTATCAGTAGCCCCCCTAGTTCTTATACAGACAATTTATAAGAACTATTCATTCTTCGAATATTACTCCAAGTGAATAAAACTTCCTTCATCCAGCCCCTTCATTATGATTAAGCCTAATGACTTGCAACCTCACTTCGAATCTAAGAGTAAGTGCAAATAAACTCTCCACTTACTTCGAATCTGCTAACTTGAAATACAACCTTGCCTCCACTTCGAATCTTCTGACTAGAGATATAACTTTACTTATGCTTCGAATTCTCTGACCCCTACTTGAAAGACTGACTAGACCCTTCTTGATAGGTCTGTGACACAACACGTTTTCCTCCACGTTTCACATTCTACCCAATGAGAACAATTCACTGGTTTTGCCTCTTCAAATTCTCAACGTCACTTTCTTTCAACTATAAATACTTAGCTCCACCCTCACTGAGAACTTTTTAAATAAACCACTTCTTTCTTAAGCCATCTTCATCTTACTCTTCATCAACCTTCATCTTCATTTCCAGCTACCTTCTTCAGAAACACCATTTTGTTCAGTCACATAAACAACTTCCCAGATCAGCACCTATTGTATGAGAAGATATCCCAAATACAAAAGATCTAAACCCAGAAAACCAAGAAAACCAAAGAAATCTCTCTTCCCAGGTTCTAGTAATCAAGTATTTGGGGCCTATGATTATCTTTGTATTGGAGAGAGAGCTGAAGAATACAGAGCTGCTGGGTTGATCTACAACAGTCCTCACTTTTCTTCTACCACCTTCAAATACAGTAAATTCGATCCCAACCTTGCTACTTCATCTTCACCCTTAGCTTCAATCCCAGAATCTAGCCAACAACCTTCTCCCCCTCGAAATCAACCCACTTCTCCATCATTAAGACCACATCGAAAATCTAAGGTTGTCACTTCTGACAAACCACCAACTTCTAAAAAACTACAAACCAAACCACCTATCCTTCAATCCGAAGCCGTTAAAGTTAAACTTAGCAAAAAATCAACCTTTCTAGCAATGGGTGACGATGCAGAAACCTCCTCTCCTCCCCCACAAGAAATGGTTGACGCTACACCAGAGAATAGTCAACCAATTCTTGTGACTCAAACTGAGACTCAAACACGAAGTCGTCACGATGAGGCTACCGATGAGGAAAATAACAAAGAAAATGATTCTGAAGCCACCGAATCCGATGCCGAAGAGGAATCCGAGGCTGATGGGGTAATCCCTCCAAAGAAAATTCGAGGAAAGAAACCTCCTATTACCCTTCCCGAAGATGTTGCTGCCTTGGTTCAAGAAAACCTTCAACCACTTTCTCCTCGGTACATTCTCGCCCTAAAAAATGTACCCTACACCTACTACCTCGAATCAGAGAAAGAAGAACTCAAGAAACTATGGGGATTAACAGACAACATTGTTCTTCGACTACCAGTAGAAGGGGAAACACCTCTGAGTTGTCAGAAGAACGAACTGGTAGTTTATCCTGAGCTTTTCAACTGGGGACTTCGATTTCCCCTCGATCCAATGATTGTAAGGTACTTCGAAATTCTTGGGTTGTGCCCAACACAAGTCACTCCAAACCAACTCTTCACCTTATTCTCCGCTATCACGGTGTCGAGGCTAGGAAGCATCCCCCTCGAAATTGAAGACTTCATCTCACTGACCAAACTCTCAAATGGGCCAGTTTTACCCTTCTACTACTTAACATTGGAGGATGATCTGAAGATTATCGATGACCTCCTCGAAGCTGATGAATTTTGGAAGCAAAGGTTCGTTTTTTTATCAGGGGCTTGGGAAAATGGTAAAGAGATTTCCGATGACAACCCCTCAAAACTTACTCTCACCTGGAGAGATAGCAGTAAGTAAATCATTATTGTACTGTCAACATTTTTAACTTATTAAGCCTAGCCAAATTAAAAAAGTCTACATATCTAACTGTTTATTCTCTTTTCAGAAATTCCGAGAAGATTCAAAGGTCGTCGAAAAACTGCAAAGGATATCTTCCAGAGAATGGCTGAGTGGGCAGAGAAAGCCTGGGGAAATGGCTTTCACTCAGCCTTTCAACCAATCAACTTCGTCAACAGCCATCTGTGGCGTATAACCTTGGGAGCTGACTTCCGTGAAGATCCGATGGTCCCCCCAGATCCCATCATAGCGGTCCAAAGAATTCTCGTACCAGATGTGAAAACCTACCTTCCCACCAGGAATCGATCTGACAGTCACCTGCCATTAAAGAAGAAGGGAAAGCTAACCCTCAAAAAACCCAATACAAGCAAAGCTAACCCTTCCAAACACTCGAAGCCTGCAGGGAAACGAAAAGCGCCTGCATCTCAACTTCCTCCAATATCCGAAGAGGACGAACCTGCACTGAAGAGGAAAAAGAAAGAAAACAATACTCCAAAGAAGAAAAAGAGCAAGTCCACCACTCCAAAGAAAAAGAATGAAGCTGACATGCTCGAAGAGGTCTTGGTTTCCGAAGTGCATGAGAAAATCTTCATTGAAGAAAATCGTCAAGGGGGATTGGCACTAGGAGATAGCCAAGAAATTGAATATCTTAACCTCGAAGATTTCAATTCAAGCGGGGATTTTACAGTCACTGGTGAAAATTCTCGACATGTCAACACCATTCCATCAACTTCTACTGGGGCTGCCACAACTTGAACATCTAATGCAATCGTTCCTGCTCATTATCACCCATCAATCTTGCCTAATCCTGACAGATCCGATGAGGTAACTTCAATCCTACGACCTTTTACTAATTTGAGTGCTGCAGCCAAAAAATTGTGTGAAGAAGTGAACAATTCTCATACACAATTGGAGCTCCTTGCACAAGAATTAATCAAGAGCAAAAAAGAAGCAGAATCTGAAAAGGCTTCGAAAAATAAAGCACTTCAAAATTTCGAGGCTGAAAAAGGAAAGCTTCTTAAAGAGC
The DNA here is from genome assembly GCA_036936605.1 of Limnanthes douglasii subsp. nivea. Taxonomy (NCBI): domain Eukaryota; kingdom Viridiplantae; phylum Streptophyta; class Magnoliopsida; order Brassicales; family Limnanthaceae; genus Limnanthes; species Limnanthes douglasii. The sequence continues at coordinate 133,492,809 of JAUPFV010000004.1, forward strand.
ATAAAGAAAAGATCGAAGCTTTGGAGACTTCTCATCGTCTGGCCCTTGAAAATCTAAAATCTCAACATTTACTGCCATTTCTGAGGAAAAGAAAAAATCTACCGAAGCTGAAGATCTTGTTAAGAAAACTCAAAAAGACCTGGAAGATTATCAAACTCAATTGACTACGCTTCGAACAGGATTCGAGGAAGAAAAGAAGGCTGCCGTCAAGAAAGCCGAAGCTGCTGTTGGTTCTGTGATGCTTAATGGTATCAAGAAAGCTCAAACTGATACAGCTATCAATCTTCTTCGAGAAATCCACGCTGCCTATCCACGGTTGAATTTAACAGAATTTTGGAAGCAAATCCCAGAAGAAGAACGTCCAAAGGAAGCATTCGAGGTGCCATCAAGCTCCTCAGAAGAAGATGATGCTTCTGAAGAATCATCGGAAGAAGAGGATGACTAAACAGTTGATTATGTATGTTGCGCTTGTTTTTTATGTGTTTTAATTAAGTAGTTTTCTCCTTTTTGTGAGCTTCAAGTTTTATTCGATGAAACAAGCATTTTCTTAATATTTCAAATTTCTGGTGTACTTATTAAACTTGGCACTTCAAAAAATTAGATGCACCCGATAAGTCGTGGCACCTCGAAAATTAGATGCACTCATAGGACGTGGCACCTCGAAAATTAGATGCACTCATAAGATGTGGCACCTCGAAAATTAGATGCACTCATAAGACGTGGCACCTCGAAAATTAGATGCACTCATAAGACGTGGCACCTCGAAAATTAGATGCACTCATAAGACGTGGCACCTCGAAAATTTGGTTGTTTCTTCAAAGCTATTGCTTTGGAAAATTATTCTTGGTCAACTTTCAAAGATGATCAGTCTTTGCCAAGTTACCAAAATAATAAATCACCCATCATACTAAACAACCAATGGCCAAAAGAAATTTTATTATAAAATTCAATATTAGCCAGACACCTCATTAAAACCTTTCTGGGCCAACAGTTAAGGGAAGAGTATGTCTGTTTTGCAAAAATTCGAAGTTCAATTTTACTCACAGTACAATTTCAAATGCTTTATATTCCAAGAGTGTTTGAGCATCCTCCCCTCACGATCAGACAACCTGTAGGAACCTAGCTTGACCTTCATTTTGACTTCATAAGGACCCTCCCAATTCGGAGCCAATTTTCCGAGGTGCTTGTCCTTAGTATGAAGAAATACTTTTCGCAACACTCGATCGCCAACCTTGAACTCTCTCTTCTTAACGTTAGCATCGTACCTGCTTCTCATTAAGGTTTGATAATGAACCACATTCAAATGCGCTTTGACCCTTTTTTCCTCTAACAAATCAAGCTCAACCCTTCTAGCTTCATCATTATCCACTTCGGAATATCGCAATAACCTGTAGGAAGGCAATGTAGATTCAGCAGGGCACACAGCATCCATTCCATACACTAAAGAAAAAGGAGTCTCTTTTGTGGCCTCTCTAGGGGTTGTTCGATATGCCCACAACAATTCTTGAAGATAGTTCGGCCATTTCCCTGCTGTTCCCGCCAAATTTTTCTTTAAACCCTCCAAAATGGATCTATTCGTAACTTCCACTTGCCCATTTGCTTGTGGGTGGAAAGGAGTAGAGAAGCATTGTTGTATTCCTTTCGAGGAGCAAAAAGAGTCCATTTCCTTGTTATTAAATTGGGGACCGTTGTCTGTTGTTATTTTTCGAGGAACGCCAAAACGGTAGAAGATGTTACTTAGAATAAACTTGATCACATCCTTGGCTTTTATTCCAGCTAAAGGCTCTGCTTCTGCCCACTTCGAAAAATAATCAACGGCGACAATAATCATCTATCTTCCACCTGAAGCCATAGGCAATGGTCCTACTAAATCAATACCCCATCTATCAAAAGGAACCGCCTCAGAGATTGTCATTAGGGGTACCGCTGGTTTATGTATCAAATGTGCATATCTCTGACAAATATCACAGCTTCGAACTAATAGCTTGGCATCCTGCAATATGGTAGGCCAATAATACCCTGCCAACAATACCCTACGCGTTAAAGCTTTGAATCCATAATGAGTTGATCCGTCTCCATCGTGTAATTCAGATAGAATGTTTTGAGATTCATGCTTACTCAAACATCTTAATAAGGGCCTCGACACAGACCTCTTATACAATATCCCATCCAACACTACATAACCAAGAGCTTTATTCCTTATTCTCTTGAGCGAGTGTTTATCAAGAGGTAGTATTCCCTTTGTAAGAAAGTTTAATAAGTCAGTTCTCCAATCTCTTCGAATGCTCGTCGAATCATTTGTTACCTCCTCAACAAATTCACACTGCTCAGAGTTTGATGTAATCGAAGGCAGTGGTTGTGTCACGATCCATGGATATTCTTCAGAGTAAGCCATTGTTGCCAAAGAATCAGCCATTGTGTTGCTACCTCTTCGAATATGCTCCACCTCGACATTTTCAAATTGTGCCATCATACCTCGTAGCTTTTGCAAGTACAAAACCAAACGATCCTTTTTAGCCTCTGACACCCCTTTAACATGGTTAACTACCAACTGCGAATCTGTTTCTAAGCGCACGAATATTGCTCCACAAATCTTTGCTAACCGCAATCCTGCTAGCACAGCTTCATATTCAGCTTCATTATTCGAAGCATGAAATCCAAATTTTATAGCTTGAAACATAAAATCCCCTGTTGGTGCCAGCAACTCAACTCCTGCACTCGACCCTTTATTACTAGATCCTCCATCAGTTCGTACTGCCCACGTCGGATTCGTGTTCACTTTTTCACCTTTTTTCTCTTCGGGTCTACTCGAATGAAACTCAACCAAGAAGTCTGCTAAGGCTTGAGCTTTGATAGCTGTTCGAGGAGAGAATAACACATCGAAATCTCCTAATTCTACAGAACACTTAGTCATCCTTCCTGAGATATCTGGCTTTTGCAATACATTTTTCAATGGATAGGAAGTTCGAACCACAATCGTATGTGCCTGGAAATAAGGACGCATTTTTCTCGCTGCCACTACTATGCACAATGCCAATTTTTCGAGCTTCAAATAACGTTTTTCGGAATCAACCAAACTTTTACTGACAGAGTAGACGGGCCTCGAAATTCTTGAATCTTCACTGATCAGAACTGCACTCACTGCATAATCCGATACAGCTATATACAAAAACAGTTGCTCACCTTCCCGAAGCTTTGATAATATTTCAGGAGTGGACAAAAGATTTTTGATCTTAACAAAAGCTTCTTCACAATCCAAAGTCCACTCAAAATTATTAGGTCGACGCAGCACCTGGAAAAAAGGCAAGCACTTATCTGAAAATCGAGAAATGAATCTGTTCAAAGCTGCTAACCTGCCCGTTAACATCTGCACTTCTTTAATATTCTGAGGCGAAGAGATTGATATCAGAGCCTTCAATTGTTCTGGATCCACTTCAATTCCTCTTTCACTAATCACATACCCCAGAAACTTACCAGATCGGACTCCAAACGTACATTTTTCTGGGTTCAACTTCAATTGTATGGCTCTGAGATTCAAAAACGTCTCTTCTAAATCATCAATGTGTTCATCATCACTTTTGCTCTTAATAAGCATATCATCGATGTACACTTTGATATTCCTCCCTATTTGTGAAGCAAACGCCTTATTCATCAACCTTTGATATGTAGACCCAGCATTCTTCAATCCAAACGGCATCACTCTATAACAGTGTAAACCTCGATCAGTAATAAAAGTTGTGCTCTCTTCATCCTCTGGATTCATTCGAATCTGATTATACCCTGAAAATGCATCCATAAATGTTAAAATTTTATTTCCAGAAGTAGAATCCACTAACTGGTCAATTCGAGGCACTAGAAAAGGATCTTTTGGGCAGGCTCTGTTTAAATCTGTGAAGTCTACACACATTCTCCATTTTCCGCTCTTCTTTTTCACCACCACAGGATTAGCCGTCCACCTCGGATAATTGGACTCCCTGATATGCCCCATCTTATACAATCTATCTACCTCAGCAACTATGGCCTCAGATTTTTCCAACGAAAAAGCTCTCATTTTTTGAATTATCGGCTTGATCTTCGGATCCACTGCCAAGCTATGACATATGATATCACTTGGGACTCCTACTACATCCTCGGACCTCCAAGCAAATACATCCAAATTCTTAGACAAAAAATTCAACAATCTTTCTCGCATTGATAAAGACAATAAAGTCCCAATTCGAAGTACTCTGCCCTTATTGAAAACGTATTCTTTTATTTCTTCACTTACCACCACAGAACTCGGGGTTGGCCTCGGATCATCAATTCCCTCATCTGTACCACCAGAAGACAACCCCCCAAACTGCTAATTCTCCATTGGATCATCAGTACTTTTGCCACGTAGTCTAAACGCAGCAGCGTAACACTCTCTTGCCACCTTTTGATCACTTCGAACTACACCGACTCGATCCCCGATCACATACTTCAAACATTGATGAACCGTAGAAACTATAGCATACATTTTAGCCAGCCATGACCTTCCAAAAATAGCGTTGTAGCTCGATGGACAATCTACCACCATAAAAAGTACTTGTACTTTCTTTTTGAAAGGCCCTTTTCCCAAAGAAATCTCACCTTCGAACTCCCCTATCACATTTGCTGTTGCGCCAGTAAACCCAATGATAGTTCTCTCTGACCTTTCTATTCGAGGCGGAGCGGTTAATCTATCATATGTTGATTTAAACAACACATTAGCAGAGCTCCCGGTATCAATCAATACTCGTCGAATCTCCACCCCACATACTTCTGCTCATATGACCACTGCATCTTCATGTGGCCCAGTAATTCCTCTCAAATCATCCCCATCGAAAATTATAAATGGGACATCCTTCTTGTTGCTTAGGTGTGCCGATGCTCCTCCCTCAATTTGATGCGTTAAATTCACTATATGTCTCTTCCTCGAATTATTAGTGTTGTTAGTCATTGAATCTCCCCCAAATATTGTCAATGACTCAAAGAAGGCACACAAATCTCGAACACGTCCCTCACGCCTCGGCTCATCTACTGACATCAACAACAATCGACTAGGGTCTGGGTCGACATATTCCGAAGCCACATAAAACTCATCACCTGCAGCATCTAAAATCATCAATGCAGTTTCCTGCTTAGAATTAGTATTACCAATTTTTTGAGTTACAGCTTTAGCATTCTTTTTGACATACTCCAGCAACTTTCCATTTTCTATCAGAATCTGCATCTCCTTCTTCAAAGCAATACAATCATTTGTATCATGCCCAATATCATCATGATACCTGCAGAACCTGTTATTGCGCTCCTCCCTTGGCCTATTAATCGCTACTGGCTTTCTGAAATTTACTGTTCCCTTGCTTTTTTCATATATCGATGCCACACTTTCAGTCAAATCTGCATAATATTCTGGTTTCACCCATACATTCGATCTTGGTTTGAACTGGTATTGATTACTAAAGTTGTGATGATTAGCACCCCCTTGATACGAACTCGAACCTCCTCGGTAAGTAACATTTTGATTACCCCTCGCCCTTGACGAGCTGTTATTCGAAGCGTTCGCTTGGTTATTTCCCCCATGAGCATTCCCTTTCTGAACACCAACATTTCCTCCTCGAACTCGAGTGGACTCTTCGACCTTGATCTGGTCTTCAACCTGGGCCATGAGAGCTCCAAACGTTAATGCTCTACGCCTTGTTGTTTCATCGGCTAAATCTCCAGGCAAAAATCCTTGTCGAAACGCCGCCATAGCCACCAATTCCTCACAGTCATCTAATCCCGCTTTTGTTGACATAAATCTCTTGGTATAATCCTTCAGCTTTTCTCCCACGGCTTGCTTACATTGTATTATTGTATCTCCATTAGCTCTCATTTCTTTGCTTCCCACAAACTGTCTTCGAAAAGCTGTGTAAAAGTCTCTAAAATTTGCAATAGACTCCTTAGGAATCTTGTTATACCATTTTAATGCAGTTCCTTTGAATGTCTAAGAGAAGGCCCTGCAAACCAGCCTATCATCGTCCTCGAAGTTGGTCATATAGTTCTTGAATTGCTCTATATGATCATCGGGATCTTGAGTTCCATCGAACTTATCAATTTTAGAAATGTCAAACCCCCTCGGAAGCGGTACAGATCTGATCTCACTAATCAACGGTGAATCCCTCCAATCCACACCTTGAACATACTGGTCCTCATTCCTCATTCCCACAGTAGCATACAAACTTGGCTCCCCGACATATTTCCGAGGAGAATACACTTTCCGAGGAGAATTCACTCGCCTCTCCTTCTTTTGCCTTCCTTCGTTATACACTTTAGCTGGCCTTAATTCATATTCTCCCTCTCTTGAATGACCTCGAAAATGCTTATATCTCGGTGTTTCATCCGATTCCGAATCCTCATCATCTTCTTCACTAGAATACACATATCGTCGCTTCTGCAACTTTCCCTTCTTTTTCATTCCACTGTGCTCCTTCCTACGTTCAAAACGTATTTTATGTCGAGTATCTTGAACATCATCGTCGTCATTCGACTGATCCAACTGATCATCCTGAGCACCTCTGGATATTTCAGACCTGAGTTTAGCATTATCATTACCTTGCTTCATTTGAGCAAATTCATCAAGCTCTGCCACCTTTCTTATTAACTCCTTCATTTTTCCTTCAAAATCGAATTGATTTGATTGAATCGGAACTGGTTCACCTGCTTCTTTTTCTTGCAGATCAGATTTCAATGTTTCCATAGCCTTTCAAACAGACGGATCGTCACCTTCTTCTGAATTCATCTACGATCAGCGAAAATCTAAACAAAATACTCCAGAAAATGAAAAAACTCGAACGAAATGCTTCAGAAAACGAAAAAACTCGAGACTCGATTTTTGATCTATCGATCAAGGTATCTTCGTCCCGCTCCTTCTAGCGCCAATTTGGTATGAACAGAAAGTAACTAGAGAAAATAGAGAATATCTTCTTAGAATCAACAGAGAGATTTTTTAGAAGTGAATATTGTCTTTCTCCTCTAAATATTTCATAGGCGTAACCAACCTCCACAGCCTCTTTAAATAGGCATGGTAAGTTAGTTACAAGAGCGGTTACATGAGAGGATATTTACAGTTCAGTCCCTATATTTCTTATAAGGCTTAATTAAACTCTATATTAATAGAACTTATCAATTAAGTCCTTATTAATTATATTTAGGTCCCTGAAGAATATATTTCCTTATCAATTTCAACCTGAATTGAACCAATCAAGTCAAGTCAATTTTTAGATTAAGCATTGAATCGGCATAATTAACATCAGGTGTTTTTTTCTCTTCGATTCATATTTGAATCATTAGTAGAGGTTTTCATTGTGTTGATTTTCCATCAAGGTGTGAGATTTTCGTTTATAACATGTGATATGGAACTGAGTTTGAAGCTTAATTGATTATGTTTATTGGTTCATATGCATATGGTCAGCATTAATATAATAATATTATCATTCAAGATCATAATGACATTTTTTTGAAGTTACATGAAGTTTTGGTCAAAAGATATATATATATATATATATATATATATATATTTCTTGAATGAATGTTTGGTTAGATTAAGAGTATAAAACGTGATAGGATTTCTTAGGATTTTTTAGGAGAAACTGATAAAGAATCTTATTTGGATAATAAACTAAGTTTCTTGCCAAATCTCTTTACTCAATATGTGTTTTTGTTTGGTCAATAAAATTAATGCTTAACATATCATGCATTATTTATCAACTAAGTTCATCTTTAATGAAAATATTTGTTGAAGCATTATCGTGTTGAATGAATCATAGTTTTGTAAGTGTAGTAACATACAAAATATTGTTGATATGTGATTGTTATGCATGTATGTGTGTTCAAAATGTATGTATTAATATTCAATTAATCTAGTATAACCTCTGAAATGTGATGAGTCCAATTATAATATTAAATTATGTGATGTATCTACTAAGTGTTGAGAACTATTAGATAGTTTAATATTATAGTATAATGTTTTTACTTGATGTGGATATTAGTTTTCATAATTTATTCATTTACTAATCTTGAAGAGAATGTGACCCTGATGATAATTGCTAGGAATATATTCATTATAACACCTTCATTAACAAAAAAAATAACTTCTTCTCTCTTAGTTACAGTCTTGAAAGTGTTACTTTCGACATATCTTATAATCTTTTTAATTTCTTCATATTTAATTTTCTGAAAATCAATGAAGTTTTGTTGAAGTACTTTAATTTTGTGATTTGAAAGCAGAGATTTGAGCAATTCAAGTTTCTGATTCCAGTGTTTAAACTTTTATTTTGGTCAGAAAGAGTAATGTTTTTAGAGACCATGTTATTGTTTAGACTAGTTAAAGAGGTACGTTTCTTAATTATATCTACATTTTGAGTAATTAGTTCTTTCGTTTCAGCAATAACAATATTCTTCTCGGCTTGAAGCGTAGGAACATATTATCAACTTTATTGTGCATTTATTCATGAGCTTGTTTCAAGCTGTGCAATCCCTCCTAAAAAATTACAAGATCTCTTATTTCTTGTCTAGAATAAATCATAGTGTCTTTAGGTTTGAAGTTGATCATGAAATTGTTTGCTTTACATTAGTATTTTTTCTTTACATAATTGACAATTTCTTCTAAGAAAATTTATTTATTAATAAAATACTCATATCTTTCTTAGATCTTTAATCTTCCTTTATCAGTAGCCCCCTAGTCCTTGTGAAAATGTTTAAGACAATGACTGTTGTATACCATTAACTCCATCAGATTTTGAACGGTACCCTCTCATCGGATTCCGGCTCCTCGAATTTTCTTAGATTATACAACTTCTGGTTAAATAGAAATCTCTTCGAATTCTTGACATAAATCTCTACTCCTCGAATCCTAAGACGAATCTTGTATGGTTTATTTTTGTATGAGGGTAAGTTTGTAACTTTTGTCTAGAGTTTTGTGGAATTTTGAGAGTATTTAATGTTTGGGTAGAATGTAGAGGGAGAATTGAGCTGACTGGTTGTATTTAATTTTCATTACCCTTATTTAATGTTGGTGGTTGGGTATTTATACCCTTATATTTGGGCCTCATGGGCTTTCGGGTCGTGTTTTAATGGATTCGGGTCGAGTTTAAAGACCCATTAGTTCTAAGTAACTAAATAGACAGCTTAGTCAAAAAGTGATTAGGCTTTAAGTACTTTAGTTCTGTTCAGATAGTTCAGTGGATGATAGTTGTCCGTACTGCCCCTGTCCGGTGAGGTGGACATTTTCCGAATTGACCATGTCCGGTTCCCATAAAGTGTGGTGACAGAATTCGGACTCATCAGTAGCCCCTTTTTAGGTGGTGTTCAAAAACTTTTGGCAAGACCTAAAAAACAGTCTGTTGCGGGTGACAGTTACATCCGGACAGGTCCTTCGAACTGTGTTATAACTTTATCCGAACTAAAAAAGATCTTGAAAACTAAACGGTTTCTTGTGAGAGTTCGTGGGACACGTGTCTCTCTCTGGTTCGTCACATCAGCCGTTTTTTCACCTAGAATGGCGCTCCCACCTTCTTCAAAAAGTAACCTCTTCATTTAATGAAGATGACATCATCGCCGTCTTTAATCATTGCAATCCTTTCGAATTCTCCTAGGTATCAAAGCACTTTTTGCACGTTTACTATAAATTAGTTACTCCTTTACTGTTTTATTATCTTCTCCATTCTTACTTTGCTAAATTTCAGAGCTCTCTCAATAAACAAACACTTCTTTTCGGTGTAAGTTTATGTTCACAACTATGAACGCTTTAATTAAAGGCGGGTGGCTTAATCTATCAGAGTTAGAAAAGGCACAAAAAGTTGAACGGGAAAGGCGCATTGCTGCAGGCTTACCTTCTTCCCATGTCGACAAACCAGAAATCCCAAACACAGAGCCTGATCAGGGTTCTTCTTCAACCAGAAGTGTTAAACCGAGGAGATTTTTTCAAACCAACCTTTCTTCTATTTTTTCAGGTTCGTCGGTTCAAGAATCAGAGCCCAGTGTTGAACCAGGACAAGCAGTTACCAGTTTCAATAGGCCTTCCCCATTTATCGCCATGGGGTCAGATGCAGATGTCTCTCCCAATAACTAGTTGATCGGAGAAGAGGCCGCCTGGTAAAAGGGCAGGATTTAAAAGGTACACCTTCAAAATCATGGACCAAAGACAACAACACGGGGTCAGAGGCACCCATAAAAGTTCCTAAGGACAAGCTGTCCGGACCGGAGGCATCTAGCTCAAGCCTCCGAAAAGAAACCACCGCATCTGAGCCCCAGCCGGAGGCCAGAGTTCAAGAAAGCATTGAAGCCCAACAGTCTGGAGGTCAGACTGAACCAACTCCTAACTCCCCTCACCCAAAAACAACTGAAAACCCATCCTTGGTAATGGAGGAAGTAATGGAGGATTCTATTGAAGATGCTCCGTTTGAGTCTGAAATCTTCGGAAAAACGAGTGATGCTAGTGCTGCCAAGAAGGATAAAGGAAAAGAAAAGCTATGACTAAGGCATCCGGATCTGCCGGAGATCCTTAAGGGAAAATTTGGACCTTGTTTCCACAAGGTCTTTGTTAAGTATTTACTTTCTTTGCAAAAAATTAATTATGCCTTCATCCACACAGCCGAACTGGGTCGGATGCGAACAAAGTGGGGGATTTCGGAGAATGTAAAAATAAGGATCCCAATAGACCCTGAAACACCGATGGACTGCAAGCTTAGTGAAGTAGTCATCTTCACTGAACTTTTTAACTGGCGACTAAGGTTTCCCTTAGATCCGGAGATAGTCAAATATTTCCACCTCATCAAGCTCTGCCCAAGTCAACTTAGCCCTAATCCCTGGTACACTCTCATGGCCTGTATCATGGCTTCCAGGCTCTCCGGAATTCCTCTTCCGATGGAGGAATTCGCTGCTGTGGCCAGCCTTTGCAGAAACCCCCATATCCCCTTCTATCACTTCAACATGGGTGATAACTATAAAGCAGTGGATGACTTGCTCGAGTCGGAGAGAAATTGGAGGACTCACTTCTTGTTTGTGAGTGGCGTTTAGGAGAATGGGAGGAAGATCAAACCCGGAGTCAACCCGAGTCTCCTCACCAGCAGATGGCGAAGTGATAGTAAGGATCCCACCTTACATTCTCATTTTTATTTTTAGTGAATTTGTTTAACTGACTTGTCTTGTCTCTTTTCTCTCTTTTTTTGTTTCTTGATAGTGCTGCCTAAAGACTTCAATAATTACTTAAAGGTCGGGCAGATTACTTGCACCAAGATAAACACTTGGGCTGCTGAGAAGTGGGATAATCGCTTCCACAACGCCTTTACTGGAGGCAATCTTGCAAGGTCTCACCTCTGGAACACTACTGACCGGAGGGATTTAACTTGGGAGGAACTTACCACTCCACCCCCTCCGGATGTAGTCCTTAAAAGAACACACGCACCAGACGGGTCTCTTTATTTTCCTGGTCGAGCCAAGGCCCCAAGTAAGATGAAAGGCAAAAAAAGGAAGGGCAAGAAGAGTGTGGTTGAAGCTAACCCTACCGAAGCGGAGGAAACTGCTCCAACAAACCAAGAGGGGCCAATTCCAAGTCATATTGATGCTGCTCTTCTAGAAGTTGTGGAGCACGAGAGTACTAGGGAAGAGGCAGGATCTCCAAAACCTCCAAGAGTTCCCAAAAGAGACAGGAAGCGGGGATCAGAAAGCAATGATAGGAAGGCCAAGAAGAAAAAGACCTCCATGGGTGATGAACTTTCTCTCCGGCCTCCGGAGCCCCTCCATCCTGTTGACCCTACTGATCCAACAAGAGCAGAAGAGATCCCCGGTGACTTTCAAACCGATGAGGTTGGAGGAGGAGACATCAGTATTGACGGTGTCGACATTACAGGTCTTGAGGGACTTGGTGACTACTTTGAAAACCTCCCTAGAGATGAATTTGCTGGGCCCTACCTCCCTCCAAGCACTTCGAACACCGTTACCTTCAATGCTAAATCTTTCACCGTTTCAAGTGAAAGAGATGTTATAACTCACTCTATATTGAGTAATGTTCAGCCAGTGCTGGTTCTGGAGAATCAAATGCGAGGTCAGTCAGCAATCATTACCGCCCTTAATTCTAACAAGGAGAGATTGTCCGGAGACCTCCTTATTGCCAACCAAAATGCTGATGTTTTGAAGAGATAAAATGAGGAGTTAAAGAAGAACCAAGAGGGTTGGGTCACAAAGGTAGCTGCCCTAGAAGATACTATCAAAGACCTCCGGGCAAAGCAGTCCGGGTTGGAGAAAGATCTCTCCTCTTCGAAAGAGGAGATGAAGGTCAAATATCAAGTCATTCATACTTTGACCAATGACAAGATCGCACTCGAGGACTCGGTGTCCAAGGCTACAGAGGAAAAAGCTGATCTGCTAAGGGAGCAAGAGGCTAAAATCCATGCCAAGATTGATGCTTATACCAACAATGTGATAGATACTCAGGAAGAGATGTATGCCAAAGTGAAGTAGGACATGGTCTTGCTCTTTCACGAAAAGTTCACGAAGAGGAATCTGGGAGATTTGCGGACTTATGTAGAGTACGAAGACCTTCCCTTCCACATTATGGCCGATGGAGACTTACATGATTATTCTAGTGCTGACTCATCCGATGAGTCAGCACTCACCGGGGAGAGTCCAAATGAGGAGAACGATGACCTCAAGAAGAAGAAAGCGAGTGAGGCTGAGCCATCTTCAAAGGCTCAGTCTTAGAGTAATTATCTTTTGTTTTATTTTGATTGAACCAAACTCCTTGGATGGCCAAGGCATTTTGTAACCGCGTCCAGTCCTTGACCGGATAGATCTTTTTGTTTTGACAATTTAAAGTCCTTGGATGGCCAAGGCACTTCGGTTATTTTAATAGACATCTTTATTTTTCACAGCTCTTGCATTTTTCATAGTTTTTTCAATTTTGGTGGCTAATGTTTAAACAGCCCTTAATTATTTCATAAATATTCTAAAGTGAGAGTGTTTAAATTCTCCGATAACAAATATTTAAAGTAGTCATCATTCCTTTAGTTCAATCCGGCCGGTGTTTAAACAAAAATTTAACAAGAAACAAAGTAAGAACACCCCGATTTTTTAAGAAGGCATCAAATTTTATAAAAGGGCCTGGACACCTTATTAAAACCTCCCCGCGCCACCAGGGTAGGAAAGAGTATGCCCCCAAATATTTACATGGACTTTTAAACAAGTAAATATTTACATAATTTCTACTCTAAGTACATCCGGAGGTGCTCAATATTCCAAGGGTGATTCAAAACCCTTCCATCCTTGTCTTCTAATTAGTATGTCCCAGGTTTAAGCCTTTCAATGACCATATAGGGTCCTTCCCAAGTTGGGGCTATTTTGCCGAGCAACTTCTCTTTAGTGTGTAAGAAGACTTTCCTTAACACTTTATCCCCTGACTGAAAATCTCTTCTTTTAACTTTGGAAGCAAACCTGCTCCTCATCAAACCCTAATAGTGTGCATCTCTAAGTTGAGCCTTAACTTTTCTTTCTTCTATTAAATCAAGCTGACCTTTGATTGCCACTTCATTAGCGTGTTCGGAAAAATTGTGAACTCGAAATGAAGGAAGAGTTACTTCTATAGGAGCTATGGCATCCATCCCACAAACTAAGGCAAAAGGTGACTCTTGTGTTGCAGCCCCAGGTGTAGTCCGGTAGGCCCACAAAACCTCTTGTAAATAACTAGGCCATTTTCCTGCAGCCCCTTCTAAATTTTTCTTCAAACCGGACAGTATAGTTCTGTTAGCCACTTCAACCTGACCATTTGCTTGTGGGTGGAAAGGTGAAGAGAAACAATGTTGTATACCTCTAGAGGCACAGCAACTCTCCATTTCCTTGTTGTCGAACCGTGGCCCATTGTCTGTTGTTATCTTCTGTGGAATTCTAAATCTGCAACAGATATTGGATAAAATGAATTTTATGACAGCTTTTGATGTTGTACCTGCCAATGGGGCTGCTTCGATCCACTTCGAAAAATAATCAATAGCAACAATTATTGTCATGCGTCCTCCAGATGCCATAGGTAGAGGTCCCACCAAATCCAACCCCCATCGAGCAAAAGGTATATGCTCAGAAATTGACTCTAAATGGATGGCTGAGATATGAATTTCATTGCTATATCTCTGGCATGGGTCACACTGCCTCACCAGCTCCTTAGCATCTTGCATTATAGAGGGCCAATAATAACCAGCCAATAAAACTCTCCTTGTTAGAGCCCTGAATCCACGGTAAGCTGATCCCTCACCATCATGTAATTCGGAGAGGACTACTTGAGATTAATCAACCCCCAAACATCGTAAGAAGGGTTTACTGTAAGACTTCTTATAAAGAACATCTCTTAGTATGATAAAACCACGAGCCTTGTACTTTACTTTTCTTGCTATTGACTTTTCCGGAGGCAAGATGCCATCAGAGAGATATTGAAGGAGAGGAAACTTCCAATATTGAGGCTATTTCATCTGTATATCGAAGCTGGCTTCCTCCTTACCCATATTGAGTTGAATGGAAGGGCACTCCAACACATGGATCCAAGGGTATGATTCAGTATAGGCTATGGTTGTCAAGGAGTCTTCTAGTTCATTTTCTGTTCGGGGTATGTTCTCATAAACAATACTCTTGAACTTAAGTGCCACATCTTTGAGAAGAAGTAATTATTTTATTAGTTGCTCCTTTTTGGCTTCATATTGACCTTGCGCATGATAGATAAGAATATGGGAATCACTCATCAACTTGACCTTTTTGGCTCCACAAATAAGAGCTAACTTTAAACCAGTTATGGCAGCTTCATATTCGCACTCATTATTAGAAGCCCTAAAAGCAAAACATATAGCTTGGTACATTTTGTCACCATATGGAGAGGTCAAGCATACCCCTGCACCACATCCCATAGTACTTGATCCACCATCAGTCCGGACGACCCAGACATTTTTATTTTTCACATCAGTTGCATGCTCTGTATCCCTATCTAAATGGAATTCAACTAAGAAATCAGCCACAATTTGGGATATTATTGAGCGAAACCCCAACAAGTATTATACTCCAACCAAATAGACGGATCTGAAAAGAAACATGAAGATGAATAAATTGAACCCAAAAAAAAGTAATGCACGAGTGGAACATACATTTTCAGAGGGTAAAGATAAAGAGGAGCTGTGAGAGGTAAATGCTATATATTTTAAAATTGGCAAGCTATGTTGACTACTATTCACCCATGACTAATATCAGTGATCCAACATCTCTAAGGAAATAATAAGGAAGAATGAGATGATGAAATGAGCACTGCCAATAAGCATAAAATTTTCTTTTCAAAACCCAAAGCTGGTAATTGTAAGAGTGATTTAGAATGATAATCCTCCATCAGGAGTAGAAAGAACAATATAGAATGAGAAAAGGCATTACAATAACCAAGTCTTAAAACATGCTTATAAAATAATGGAGGAACCTGTCTAAGAGCTCGAGATATCAAACCATCCAACCATGAGCTTGGAGAACGCCAGACCAGACTACCATCAAGCTCTTCCACCATAATCGATGATCCAACCAAACTATCAAGATCCACGGCTCAAGCTCAGCACACGTCGAGTTAGCCTTAGTAAGTCTCGGCTCAACCTTAACAACAATGTCCCAGTTTCGTCCAAACTTGGCTCATACTTATTAGGATTTGGCTCAACCTCAAAAATATTCAGATCAACCTCAACAAATCAATAATTCATGACGACCCAACCCCGGATCGAACTCAATAAAATTTGACTCAACCTTAATAAAGAAATAGCTCATATTGACATATTTTTGGCTAAGTGTTAGTGAGATTCAGCTGCGACTTAGCAAGCCTCAGCTTCAACCTTATATTCGAAACAAAGTTTTGAGATTTTTTGTTTATGAAATTTCTATTAGAATTTAAAGTTTCTATCCGAACTATATTCTCTTGAGGATACTAGAGAGAACTTGCATTAAAATTAAAATGAGAAATGATGAAAAATGGTCACCTTGCGTAAGGTTATTACGATATTGGAAGAAGTCGTTTGGCTCACGATTTATTTTAGCACTGAATGAGAGAGTTTTGATATATTAGATAATCCACGAGATCCTTTTTATCTTGGAAGTCCATTGCAACTAGAAGGTATAAAATAAGATATCATCTGACATTATCAAAATATTTTATTGTATCTATTTTAAGGTAGCTCGAGGATCCCTACGATCCTTTTAGAAGTTTTTAAGAGAGAAAGATATTATCTAAGATGTTACAGCCTGGAAAAAAGACATATTATGATATATCTATCTTGGGGGATTTTTTTATCTAATTATGATTTAGAGATGATTTTTAGGTGAAGTTTGAGCATACGATTGACCTGAAGTCTACTGGAGATGATATGGTTTTTAGATTTAGGAATGAGGGCAATATGGATTTTGTTCCAAGATTTTTCAAGTTTATCATAATCAAATAATTGTTGAATATTATGACAAATATCATTTTTAATGATGTATCGAGAATTTATGAAAAATCGGATTTGTAGCCTTCTGACCTTAAAGCTTTGTTACTATGAGTGATGAGAAAGCGCTTTTAATTTTAGAATTAGTAACTCAGAGATTCATGACAAATTTTCATGAGGGGTAAGTTTGGTGGTGATTAGGTTTGAGACTCTAGGTACGGTATCATAGTCATGGGTATTATGACCACTAAGATATTTGAGATGTATTCAACAAAAAAAATTGTCATGCTTGAAGTGGTGATAAGGAAGAAAATCATCAGGAGACATCCAATGATCTTCAGGACTAAGTAGTTCAATAAATAGAAGATACTCTAATTGTATTAATTTTATATATATTCAAAATATTGTTCATCTTATAAATGAAACTACATTATTATATTATAGTAAAATTAATCCTAAGATTCAATGATGAATGACACACATCTATTTAGCTATGTGGCATCCATTTTTTACAAAGGTTGTTAAAATTACTTCTAAAACTTTCTAATGTCTTAAGATAATTAGGTAATATCAAAATAGTTAATTTGAACATTCTTGAATACTCCTTCCTACATAAGCCATTCTCTTTTTATCATATGTTTTGTATTGTTTTATTAAAATTTATCACTGTCCACTTCTTAACCAATTAAGCATTTCCTTTCTCCATCTCCCTTATATTTATTCATGTGTTATCAACTTGTCAACTTATAACTATTGTCATTCATCTTAACTAACTATCATATCTCATTATGTCGTCATAATTTGTCTCGTCTTCTTAGGTCGTCATCGACGAAACACTTTATAAGATGTTTATCTTACCAACACCTTTTTAGTATGTCCTTCTTATGAATTGTTACCTTAGAAATAAGGTTATATAACCCCTAGCGAGATATGAACTTATAAAGGTTTCCATAGTTCTTAAAGAAAATTTTATGTAGATAAGACTATTTGTAGAGGTATAGTTCATTTTAAAAAATCGTATTATTTCATTTAACTTATTTGGTTGTTTTGTATGGTTTGCGTTTTATATTTGTTAATTCATGACTATGAGTTTATGTTCAATTTTCCATCATTAGATCAACTTACAAATTAGATAGTTGAAAACACCACGTCATTGTTGATTTAACCTTGTTTCGAATCACCTTCTCTCTTATAGTATCTTAATTTACACTCAATCAATCTATTTTTAAATTCAAGGCTTCAAATTAAAACTGATAGCCTATATAAAAGCGAACTTTGTTTAAGTCATTTTCGTTGATTATTTGATTTGCTAGAATTTTATTTATCTAAATAATTATCTATCTACTTTTGTTTTAAGGAAAATCAGGCACTTGATCATCGTCCTCTAACTTAGACATCGATTTTCTATAGCTGTCAAACCATTGTTCAAAAAAATACACTCCTCATATTATTTCATTGTCTTTTTGAATTCTGGTGTATGGTTTATGGTGAAAGTCATAAATCATTAAAATCACTTCATGAGTTATATATTATGTATGAGAGTGTTTTTTAAAGATACTTGGATCGTTCGGTGATATATGTCCAAAAATAACGAGTCGTCTAGAAATGGCTACTTAATCTAATTTTTTGAAGAAAATACCCGTAAATTAACAAGTACACTCAACGTTAATCCTTGTTTTTCAATCCATCGTTTAAAAAAAGTACACTCCTCGTATTATTTCACTTGGTTTTTGAATTCAAGTGTATGGTTGATGGTAAGTTATGAATCACCAATATCACTTCATCGGTTATATATTATGTATGAGAGTATTTGTTAATTAGACTTAGATTTTTGGTGATATATATCCAAAAATAACAAGTCATCTAGAAATGGATATATTTTATCTATTTCTTCGAACAAAATACTCGTAAGTTATCCTTCCAAACACAAATCAAAAGTTGTTAAACATAAAACTTATATTAATTTTAACGACCAACTAGAACTTGAAAAATATGTTGTTCATAGTTTTCTGCTTCAAACTCAAAAAATAAATAAGGCATCCTCTTTCAATCAAACCAAAATACAATGTTCGTTAAATATAGATTTTGATGATGTAGTACAAGAAATTTATTTTTTGAATAAATTTTACTCATCGTTGAAGAAACCTATTATATATCTTGACGAATCGGAATAAGGAAAGCTTTGTTATAACTAATTTGACCTTGATTTTTTTACCATTCATTTACCTAAAGATGGAAGTGTGTTTTTTTTAAAACACGTGAACTACGTACTTGGGTTTCCTCCTTAACTTTTTATAGTTGAATTATTTTAATTTTCTAGAATCTACCATTCACAAATCACTCCAAATGGGTGGAAAAATTTGATCGGTGTTGTAGCTGCCTGAGGTATCGTTAAAATTTACATTACCTTCAGATATCCTTACCCACTACAAATTTAAGAAAATATATGAAGTCATTTTTGTTCTCTTGATCTTAAAATATTTGAACGCATTGTTAAACTTCTAACGATTAATCATGATTGGAATATGTTTTTTCTTGTTAGTGGCCATTTAGAATCCTATCAAGAACATGGATATGATAAAATTAAAAGATGTTGGTTGAAAACATGTAAGACGGAGGGATGAAGTCTTAAACAATTACACTACCAATTATTGTTGCTTTTTTTCTTATGCACCTGCTGCCAATATTTCAAAGAATTTATCAATGCTTGACTATGACAAACTTTGTCTCAAAATAGTATAAGGATGAGTTTACACTCTTCGGAGAGATGAATAAAATCTTTTTGATTATCAAAGTAAGTTTTCTATTATCTAGTTTTATCGTTCAAAGGATTTATAATGTCCGTTAAAAGAAATTTGTAGATAGAGCATGAATTATGGCCACAGATAACAATGTTAGTGAAGCACATTTCACCCAAATGGTTGTGGACGACTTAACTAAATAAATTTTACAAATACACAAAAAAAAATATTATAAAAAATATAACACTAAAAAATAATCATAGGACCGTCAAAGAAAATTAAAACATCGTCAGGAAAAAAGAACAATACTCATCTTGAAATTTACCAGCAAAAAAAAATTCTTATTACCCTCATGTGACCAATACTTATACCATCATTATATTTTAATAAAACATCATAAAAAAGAATGTTATCTTCGAAATCCAAAATTACATTCATAACACTACTACTCTTTTTCAAATAACTCATTTGTCAAATTATTCTAATCAACTCAAAAGTCATAAAGGTAAAGAAACCATGATTAGAGTTCCTCTAGATAACAGTGCAGTTGGTTATAAAATTATAATAGTAACCCAGGTTTAAAACCCTAACAAGGCCTTATAATAAAATAATCAAGCCAACTGTATAAGGTTAGATTAGTACGTTTGAACATGATTTTAGCTAAAATAGGTTAGATTTTATGAGAATTTTAGATTTTTTATAAAATTTTAGTCAAAGTTTTAAGGTTATATTTTTTTAAACAAAGTTCAATTTTTTTTTAAATATGTTGATTTTTTTCTTAACTCACGTAAATTGTTTTTTATTGAACCAATTTGAAATATTATTATGTTTGAACTAGGTAGGCTAAATTTGTGAATTTTTTGTTAAGTTAGATTAGATTTTCTTAAAATTTTAAATAAATTTGATTAGATTTTATGAGATTCATAGGACATACTATTTTTTTCTTAAGTTTTTTTTACTCTTTCTTAATTGTTTCTTCTATTAGAATGATAAAGATTTGGTTGTGTATGATACAAGATAGGTACCTGGAAATCACACCTAAAACACCAACATGGACTCCTCCTGGAAAACCAGAGACGAATAACACTCGGGAAATGATCGAAGACCTCGAAGATATAAGTCCATTTCATAGTTTCTCCATCGATGTTAACAGAAGCCCACCTCAAATCCCATTGGATCAAACCGAATCAAGATTTCAAGAAAATGGACGAGTTTTACAATCAGCCTTTACTCTAAAATAAGTTGTGATTTCAACGAGTTCTGCGAAGCTGAGAGAATAATGTGACATCGCAATTGTTCTTGAACACCACAATAGAATGAGGTCGCAGAAAGAATGAACAGAACGCTTTGTGACAAGGCATGAAGCATGCTCTCGCATTTCAGTGTGGGAAAGAAAACCCACACCATCTTTGAATAATTAACCATCAAACTCATGTAGTATATGGCTCCGTTCTTCGATGAAATTTCGTTTGGGCCCCAAAGATCTGAGTGAATGTAGTTCACTGTCCTTTTAGTCTTTCTTAGTTTGACAAAGGTAACAATCGAAACTGAAGATTTTAAAAATCTCACGGCCAAATGATCTGTGCTTAACGACTTAGATATATATGAAGTGGATGGTACAGAGTGTTGTAACGTTTTTCTCCTGAAATTCAAAGATAATATATGGTCATTCGTTGACTTTTAGTTCATCCACTCCTAACTGATTTAGCATTGTTTTTCGTCATCTACCTTATCTTTCTTTATGAGTTATCGACTTGTCAACTTATAACTATTGTCATCGAGCTTAACTAACTTTCATATCTCATTTGTTTTGTCATAATTTGCCTCGTCATCTTAGGTCTTCATCGAGGAAACACTCTATAAGATGTTTATCCTACCAACTCCCTTTTAGTATGTCGTTCTTATAAACCTTTACCTAAGATATAAGGGTATATAACTCCTAGCGAGAATATGACCTTATAAAGGTTTCTCTAGTTCTTAAAGCAAATTTTATATATTTAAGACTATTTGATGAGGTAAAGTTCATCTAAAAAATCATATCATTTCATTTACCTTATGTATTTGTTTTGTATGGTTGTCTTGTATATTTTTTAATTCGTGACTACGAGTTTCTGTTCAGTTTCTATCATTAGATGAACTTACAAGTTAGATAGTTTAAAACACCACGTCATTATTGAATTAACCTTGTTTCGAATCACCTTCTCTCTTATAGTATCTTAATTTACATACAATCAATCTATTTTTAAATTCAAGGCTTCAGATTAAAACTACTAGCCCATATAAAAGCGAACTTTGTTAAAAGTCATTTTTGTTGATTATTTTATTTGCTAGAATTTTATCTCTCTATATAATTATCTTTCTACTTTTTTTTTAAGGAAAATTAGGCACTTGATCATGGTCCTCTAACTTTGACATCGTTTTTCTGTAGTTGTCCAACCATCGTTTAAAAATGTACACTCCTTATATTATTTCATTGTCGTTTTGAATTCTGGTGTATGGTTTATGGTAAAAGTCATAAATCATTAAAATCACTTCATGAGTTATATATTGTGTATGAGAGTGTTTGTTAATCAGACTTGGATCGTTTGGTGATATATGTCCAAAAATAACAAGTCATCTAGAAATGGATATACTTAGTCTAATTTTTCGAAGAAAATACCCATAAATTACCATTCCAAACATAAACCCAAAGCTGCTAAACATAAAACTTATATTAATTTTTACGGACAATTAGAACTTGAAAAATATATTATCCTTGCTTTTCCGTTTCAAACTCAAAAAATAAATGAGGCATCCTCCTACAATCAAACCAAAAATAAATGCTCGTTAAATATAGATCTTGTTGATGTAGTACATGAATTTAAGTTTTTTAATAAATTTTAGTCATCGTTGAAGAAATCCATTATATATCTTGACGAGTCAGAAGAAGGCAAGCTTCGTTATAACTAAGATATCCTTGATTTTTTACCATTCATTTACTTAAAGATAGAGACTTCAATGATCAAGTGAAAGAGTACAAAGTGTGTTTTCTTCTTAAGCACAAGATCTAAGTTCTTAGGTTTCTTCTTTACCTTCTTATAGTCAAATTATTTTAATTTTCTAGAATATGTCATTCGCAACTCACTGCAAATGGATGGAGAAATTTGATCGGCATTATAGTTGCCTCGGGTATCATTAAAATTTAGATTACCTTCGCATATATCCTTACCCACTACAAATTTGATAAAATATATGAAGTCATTTCTATTTTCTTGATCTTAAAATATTTGCATGCATTGTTAAACTTTTAAAGATCAATCATAATTGGAAGATGAACTTGTTTTTTGTTTGTGGCCATTAAGAATCTTATTAAGACATGGATATGGTAAAAGAAAAGACGTTGGATGAAAACATGTAAGACGGGACGATGATGTCTTAAACAATTACACTACCAATTATTGTTGCTTTTTTTTACTATGCACCCGTTTCCAATATTTCGAAGAATTAATTTACGCTTAACTATGACAAACTTTGTCTTAAAATAGTATCACAAGCAGTTTATACTCGTCAGAGAGATAGATAATATCCTTTTGTTTATTAAAGTAAGTGTTATCTTGTCTAGCTTTTGTCGTTCAAAGGATTCATAATGTTTTATTAGAAGAAATTTAGTTGTGGATAGAGAATAAATTTATGGACAAAGAAAACAATGTTAGTGAAAGACATTTCACCCAAATAGTTGGGGACAACTTAACTAGATAAATTTTGCAAATACACAACAACAAAAATATTATAAAAAATATAACACTAAAAAATAATCATGGAGTCGTCAAAAAAAAGGTTAAAACATGGTCGCGAAAGAAGAACAATACTCATCTTCAAGTTTACCAGTAGAAAAAACCTCTCATAGCCCGCATGTGACTAATACTTGTATCACCATTATATTTAAAAAAACATCCTAAAAAAGAAAGTTATTTTTTAAATAAAAAAAACACATTCATATGACTACTCTTCCTCTTCAAATAACTCATTTGTTAAATTATTCTAATAAACTCAAAAATCATAAAGGTAAAGAAACCATGACTAAAGTTACTCTCGAAAATGGTTCAGTTGGCTATAAATTAATTATATTAACCAAAGTTAATAGCCATTTCAAGGCCTTATGATAAAAGAATGAAGGCAACTCGCCCACCTTAACTCCTCATGAAAATCCGAAAAATTTATGATCTGAAGATCAATATTTTGTGTTTATATGAGAATAAAATAAAATAAAATAATTTATCAAAATTAAAAGAATCAATGTTAAAACAATTGCATGATATTAAAAAAAATGTATGAATAGTTTATCAAAAAAATTAAGCACTTAATTAGATTATATGTGAACAAATTGTTTTTCAAAGTTGGATTCTTTTTTAGAGTATTGCATTTACTTTTCGAACACCGACTACTAACCTTTTTGTATGGTTGGTTATATCTCTAGTCTCTTACATTTTGCAATTGGATAAAGCAACCTAATTACCTAGTTTAAAATTCAATGCGTCATGATTGCAGCACACTAATCATTCATGTTAGTGGTATTATTATATATCATAAATAAGTTTTACATTTACGGTATCAACTTAGATCTAATATCAATCAATTCAACATATATGTAATTAAAAACAACAATACTAAAAAATAAAAATAAAAAAATAAAAATTATAACTCATAACAAATATATATAACAAGATGTTGTTTTTATAACATTAGCTCATACTAATTTTGTCCATTATTTTAATAAAAAAATAAAAAGGACAAAAGACAAATGTTTTTATTGTTATTTAATTTCTGATGTTTTCTTCGATTTCTCAGATAATATTTTCCTTCTCTATGCATAAAGGTTTATAGTTAACTTTTTTATCGATTATTTATAAAAAATATATAAATAATTGCTATTATTTTTTTAAAATTTTGAATTTATAGGCTAGTTTTTTAAATTCAAATTAGAGTCATCTATTAATTTTATTTTTTAAATTCAAACTCCACTCTTGTTAATTGAATTTCTTTCGAAATTTTATTAATTTCCGTCTTTATAAAAATAAAACTATAATCCTCATTGAATAAAATAAAATAAACTATTTAATATATATATATATATATATAACTATAATTTATTTTATTAAATTTTAAACTAATCACTTGAATTTAATTCACATATTTTCTTATTTTCTTATTTTAATTCTTGTTTTATTTATCTTCGAATCGTAAACTTTTTTTCTTCTTTAATTCTACATTTTATTTACAATTTTAACATTTTTTGTTCATTTTTTTACGACTTCACTAATAAACCAAAAATAAACAAATGAGAGTATTTTATTCAATTTTAATTAAAACTAAAAATTAAATTATTATAAAATTAATATAAAATTAATATAAAATCAAGAATAACTATCTTTTGATCAAATTAACCCTCACTTATTAATTTGCTAGTCCCGGACAAAAAACAAAATATCAAAAGTATGATGAAATGATATTATCCTATGGTATAAATTAAAATTAAATTTCTTAATTTCAAAACATGTTAATGACTCAAGTGAAAAAATCATAAGCACATGTTATAGATAAAAAATTTAAAACAATTTAAAGAATTTTCAACATATTTTCATAACATTAAACTTTCATGATATACTATTTACTTGAATATTTTTCAAAACTTTTCATTAATAGACCAAAATAAATATCAATTTTATTTATAATAATTGTCAATTGTATTTTTTTCAATTATAATATGTAAATATAATTCATTTCTCAATGTGGCAATCAATGAATCCCAAACCATTTGTCTTAAGTCGTTAGGTGATAAGATACCTAAGGCCATATAAACTTATAAAATGAATTATATAAATGTGACTTGTGTAATATCTAACTTAGTTCTCTAACTAATATATCTAACCAGCTTTAGATAAAGTGATAGAGGCAAAGTATGAAAAATAAGTAAAGACAGATAAAACGGTAACCCTCGGGAGTATAGAACTTTGAAAGTTTAGAAAATAAGTATAAAATTATCAGAAGTTTCCAAGGAAGTAGGGTTTTAGATATTTAAATAGAGAAAGCTCCAAACCTTAATAAAAAATAACACAATTTCAAAAAGCAATAAAATACGTCTGAGTCAAATCTGAACACAATTGGACTTGATATGCTATTAAAAATAAATCCATAAAAATTTGAAAAAAAACTAAAATAGTTGTTTGTGGCCATAAAAACTAGATTTTAGGCCACCACTACCTCCTTGACATTCGATGGGCTCGTCGAGATCTTTAGTTTGAGTACTTGAATGCCCAAATGCGATACCTGGTGCAATAGTAAGGTTTGTTTACGTTTGCCTATCCCTAGTGCACCAGTATTTTCGCAAGTGTACAATATATTCGGAACTAAATAATAAAGGTGAACAATGAAATGAACAATTTTTTTCAATATTATTCATTATATATGTATATATTCGAAAATAAACAATATTGGAATAAAAATAATTTAAAGAAAAACAAAAACTTACATTGGGTTGCCTCATAATCAATGCTTCGTTTTAAGTTGGTAACTCGACCTTTCATATCACTAAGTTGGAGCATGGAGAGGGGTTGAGTTCCGATCTTTGTTAACAATCCCATCAAATTACAATTTTCACCCCATGTCCATTCACCTTAAATGTCAATGTTTCTAATGTGAGATTGCTTCATATGGAGAGATATTACAAGAATGGTATTCTCCGATATGCGAGATTTCCACATAGAAAAGTAAAAGTTTTAATCTCTTGGTCCTCTTGTCGAATGAGAATTTGATGGTAACCGGAATGTGTGTCAAGTTCAACCATGGAACTTAAAACATCTCTAAGAACTTAGAGAACTATTTTTCTTTACTTTGCTATATCTTTTCATCCGAGTATGGAACATGCATGGTGTATTTCGATAAATTGGAAGTCAAATGGATTTTTTCAGCATCATCACGATCATAGTCAAGCTCGCCGCGAACAACCATGCTATAAGGACCTAACATTTTCTGCACATTTACATCACCACAATCAACTGTGTATTCCTTTGCTACGTCTACGAATTTCAACTCAATTTTCTTACCTACTTTCCACCAGTTCTATTGTGTGCTTGTGTTCACGTGTGTAAGGTAGGTTAGTCTTTATAAAGATTTCGATTATTTCTTAAATTTAAATTTGTTATATTATTATGCTTGAACAAGATCTAGCTAAGATATGTTAGATTTTGTGAAAATTTTAGTTTTTATAAAAAAATTAGTTTTAAGTTTTAAGGTTAGATTTTTTTTAAATATGTTGATTTTAAGGTCATAGAAAGAATGAATAGAACTCTTTGTGACAAGGCACAAAGCATTCTCTCGCATTCCAGTGTGGGAAAGGAAACTCACACCATCCTTGAATAATCATCGATCAAACTCATATAGTATATGTCTTCATTCTTCGATGGAATTCTATTTGGACCCCAAAGATCTGAGTGAATGTAGGTCATTCTCCCTTTAGTCTTTCTTAGCTTGAAAAATGTAACAATCGCAACTGAAGATTTTAGAAATCTCACGGCCAAAAGATAATTATGCATGTATGATCAATGAGTCTTATTGTTCAACCAAACTTTGTTTTTTTTTCAAAAGAACATTATCTTTTGAAGGTGTTTGGTTTATGTAACCTTTTTTTTCAATTCTATCCATTCCTCTTAGCTGGCTCTGGTATGTTTACTTATATTGAATTGATTTAAAACACTTGGATGTTTTGTTTGATCTTTTTGGTTGATCAAATATTCAACCCAGTTAGAGGAACTTCACATTGAAGTCAGAGATACGAATTTTCCATTACCTGATATGGAAGCTACAATAGAGCTGATATAGAAAAAAGTGAATGCCCTTGCATATTTGATATTAACACATATCGATATTTGATGCACGAGTTAGCCATTCGTGATTGGATGCACAAGTTAGTCATTCGTGATGGATGTACGAGTTAGCCATTTGTGATTGGATGCATGATTTAGCCATACGTGATATGATGCACGAATTAGCCATCCTAATTTGGATGCACAAACAACCAACAACAACCAAACAAACAACAACAAAACAAATCTTCAATTAATATTTTGAGCAACTTAAATTTTAAAAATCTGAATATTCAACTTGAGGGGGTGTCTTGAAGATTATCATTGTCAATGTTTTTGAAGACTAAAATATTAATCGTAATTGACCGAAAAATATCGTAGAAGATTAGAGTTTTCAGACCATACCGAAGAAGATATTAGATAAGATGGACCATATCTTCAAAAAGTTTGGGAGTTATGAGCAAGCTTGATTTAAAGGAGATATTTTTATATCAAAATTAAATTAAGCTCCAAACCTATCAATTCCTACAAAACATTTCTAGTAGTCAAATTCCAGATTACTACATCTGTAATGTGATCAAGCATTACTAAAAAAAAGCATAATCTTGCAGAACGTTTTGGGAGTTATGACCCATAATCTTTTTTTTAATAGATAAAAATGTGATCAAAACATTTTGATGCACATCTCATCAGTTGTACACATTCTAGTAGTCAAATTCCAGATTTATCATCCGAAACAAAGTAAAAAGCACCCAAAAGCACTTATAATCATCGAAAATGACCAAATCCAAGCCGTTTCTTTATATTCACATATTGCAAGAATATCATTGCACAAAAATACTAGTAATTCGATATCAATTCTTATTCCCGTATATCTTCATAAGGGAACAATTAAATTAAAATTTTCGGAAATAATTAAGCGAGTTTCTTGAAGTTACCAAGAAAGTTGATCTAAAGGAATCTCTCTGAAATCTTATTATATGCTCGTTCTTAGACAATCTGAAGCTCTATATGCATAATCTTGAAGAATAGTATCCGGGATTGAACATCACGCCCATCCTTGTCAAAATTAACAAAAAAAATCATAACTCAAAAAAACCCTAAATATCGATCAAACATTACAAAAACTCTCAAAGATGCCGAAGAAGATAGGAGTAAACAGAGAATCTGAAGCTGCAAAGGCGCGAAAAGATGCTACTGAAATCGAGCGCAAGGAACACGAGGTCCCCAAGAAAGAAGACTTTGTCTGGCGCGAAGCAGAAGGATCTAAATCGAAAGCCGCCAAAAAACGCGAAGAAAAAGTCCCATCGATGATTTAGGAAACTTGCAAACCCAACAGAATCAGAAAAGGAAAATCTCTCAAATCTTTGGTGAATCTTCAACGAAACTAACCTGATTCTTGTACATTCAAGTAACGTGTTTACCGATTACCTGCTCTGATACCATGTACAAAATCTTAAATATTGAAAAGATGAAGAGAAGAGAAAGGAAACAAAAATTTATTAATTCTGTATATTTCTTTAGTGATACAAAAGACAGTAGTTCATATAGAATATGGATCCTACTAAACTATCTAAAATAACTAACTACAACCAACTATTCAACATTAGTACTAATTCTCTATAACATAGAATCCATATAAGAAGGAAACCAATCTTCTGGAAAACCAAATGACAGCGTAAGAGTCATGTTACAACGAAAAATAGAAGAGTTCAAATCTCTCATTCTGGATATCTAAAATAGTTCTATCTATGGGGGAGTCTTCATTGGTTCAAGGGTCCACGGATTTCATCTACTTCTTCAAAATGTTCTTTTTTAGCATTCTCAGCCAACATGAGAGCAACTGACCATAAGAGAGTTGAATCAAGAGAAATAAAAGCTCCACAACCTAAAGTACCAGTCTTAGCAATAGGGCAATCTGGTCCAATATTGGTATGAGCATTGCGACTTATGTTAAGTTTCCCTCGAATTGTAGGAAACAGAAGATAGAACAATGATAGTCTGGATATTATGCTGAAACAATAGTTTATCTATAAATAATAGATTTAGAACTCTATGTAATACACACTTTCTAATAATCAGAAACTCTAGCCGTTTATTGGTGACCATTTCTTCTTTTATCTATATTTGTTTCTTAACATGACGGATGTACCGAAATTCTTGTTCCGAAACAAAACACACCGGTGAACTGATTTTCCCTTGTAAGGCTAAAGCACCGAGATATAGCATGCAGCAGTACTAGCCAGAAGAAACCCAACAGAGATATAGCCCAACGTATCAGACGAATTAAACGGGTATGTGTAGATAACACCATCTTTTCCGGTGATCGGGATTCCAGCGGCAGGCTATGCAAAATCAAACACAATCGTTTCAAAACTGGAGCGAACATCGATCAATAAGAAGGTTTAAGAAAAATAAAAGTAGAAGGAAGGATGACCTTCCTGTATTCGGCCATTACTCCGAATATGAAAGAAACACAAACTGGTATTTGCAACACACACAGAGATGTACACGTTTAACTGAGAGGAGCAAAGTTAGAACTTCTTGAGTGCGTTGAATAAAAGGTTACATACGTTATAAATAGAAACTAACACGTTCAAGACTCCTACATAACTGCAACTACTCCCTATTAACTCTCCACTACTTCCACGAAATAATAACGGACACTACGACTTAATCACCCACTTGTACAAGCTGGCAACGTCTCTTATTTAAAACAAAATACAAAACATAAAATACAAAACCAATTTAAATTAATTCCAACAAGCACCTCCTGAATTTAAATCTAGTTTTGAATCTTCCTGATGCCAAGAAGTGCACGCATCTTTTCGAACTTCACAGTGGCCATGGCTTTCGTCAAAACATCAGCACGTTGATCCTCTGTTCCAATGTGTTTGATCACGATCTCACCTTTTTCAACGCACTCTCGAATAAAATGGTACCGGATGTCAATATGCTTAGAACGTCCATGAAAAACTGGATTTTTAGCCAAGTCTATCGCTGACTTGTTGTCTATGTAGAGCACCACAGGACCAACATCGGAATCAGTAAGTTTACCAAGCAAATTACGCAACCATATGCCTTGACAAGCAGCCGCTGTAGCTGCCATAAACTCCGCTTCACAGGATGATAATGCCACACAACGTTGTTTCTGAGACACCCACGTGATCAAGCTCTCATTTAGGTAGAAAGCCATCCCTCCAGTACTCTTCCTATCTTCAATCTGCCCAGCCAAATCGCTGTCGGAATATCCTGACAACATGTTGTTATTGCTTCCCCTTGAATACACCAAACCATATCTCAAAGTACCTTTTAAATACCTCAGAATTTGCTTAACAGCATTGAGGTGCATCTCAGTTGGTCGTTCCATGTAACGACTGACTATACCAACTGCAAATGCTATGTCTGGTCTAGTATGAACTAGATACCTTAATCCTCCCACAATGCTTTTAAACATAGTTGAATCAACAGCCTGTCCAGTTTCATCCTTGTGCAGTTGCAACGCTGGCTCTATAGGGTACTTCGTCGGTTTAGATTCTACCATGCCACTCTTCTCCAGGACCTTTCGAGCATAGGCCGACTGCTTCAAATTGATGTACTCCTTAGTTTGCTTCACCTCAATCCCAAGATAGTGAGAAAGCTTTCCTAGGTCAGTCATATCAAATTTCCTGCCCATTTGTTCCTTGAACCTCTGAATTGTTGTTATACTCGAGCCTGTGATCAGCAAATCATCAACATATACCCCAATGGTTAAGACCTCTTCCTTCTCCCTTTTTATGTACACAGAATGCTCATAAGGACATTTTGTGAATCCCAAACTTTTCAAGCACTCGTTTAACTTCTCGTACCAGGCCCGTGGCGCCTGTCTAAGCCCATAAAGAGCCTTTATTAACTTATAGACCAAATGCTCCTTGCCTTGCTTCACAAAACCTTCGGGTTGTTGTACGTACACATCTTCATGCAGGTCGCCATTCAAGAAAGCTGACTTGACATCTAGATGATGAATTTCCCAACCACGATTTGCAGCCAACGCCAATAATAGCCTTACAGTTTCCAATCGTGTGACAGGTGTGAACACCTCCTCAAAATCAACCCCTTGTTTCTGAACGTAACCCTTCACGACGAGCCTCGCCTTATGCTTTATAATTTCACCTTTTGTGTTCCGTTTTAGTTTGTACACCCATTTCAGGCCAATGGGTTTGTGCCCAGGTGGGAATTCCACAACCTGCCAAGTGCAATTTTTTTCTATTGCTTCTATTTCACTCTCCATAGCCTTCCCCCATGATCTTTTTTGGACAGCTTGTTTATATGTGACTGGCTCCTCCATACTGAGAAACAGCAACTCATCTTCACCAAGCTCGATTTCGACTGTATCAGCATAAATGTCGCGCAAAGACCTAAAGCGCGTTGGCACACTGCTACTCCCAGTTTCTGCTGAACTGACTTCACTCGACTGTGTTAATGAGGTTGGTGTTGCCTGTGTTGCCTGTGACTCAGTCGAATGAGAGGACTGTACATGAGTGTTAGGCTCTTTTGAAGACTCCTCATTACCGAGCTCTGTCAAAGACTCCTCATTACCGTTTTCTGTTGCTTCCGTCGAGATTACAGAGCCAGCCACCACGAAATGGGTGTGAGTCTCTTCAACTGCACTGTTATCATTAGCCCATTTCCATGACTTAAGCTCGTCGAAATACACATCTCTGCTAACATGAACTCTGTTCTCCTCTGGGTCATACAGTCGATGTGCTTTTGTACCAGGCTCTCTTCCAAAATAAACTACTGACTTTGACCGATCGTCCAGTTTCCTTGTATGAATGCCAGGCACCTTCATGTAAGCACAACAGCCAAAAATTCTTATGTGACTAATATCTGGCTTCTTACCTGACCAAGCTGCGTATAGAGTGTCAGTAGAGAGAGCACGTGTGGGCAGTCTGTTAAGCACATAAACAGAGTGTCGTACTGCTTCGCCCCAAAATCTAGGTGGGACATGCTTCTCCTTTAATAAACTTCTAGCCATTGACACCACTCCATTTTGCTGTGGAGAGTAAGGGGCCGTATATTGTCTCATGATCCCAGCGTCTTCACAAACACTTGTAAACTGATGTGAACAAAATTCTCCTCCTCTGTCCGTACGCAAGGCTTTAATCTTTTCCTCAGAGTCTTTTTCAACAAGACGCTTGAATCTTATAAATGCTCCTAATGCTTCATCTTTGGTTGACAGAAAATAAACCCACATTGCACGACTAAAGTCATCAACCAAAAGTAGAAAATACCTCTTGCCATATGGTTTTGATGGTGTGATTGGTCCACAAATATCTCCATGCACTAATTCCAGCACCTTGGTTGATCTGTAACTCGATTGTGAAGGAAATGGAGTTCTTGTTTGCTTTGCCATTAAACAGTCCTTACACAGTGCCTTTGGATGCATCATTTTGGGCAGGCCATAAACCATCTTATTCTGAATCATAAGCTTTAATGCATCAAAGTTCACATGGCCTAAGCGAGAGTGCCAGAGCCACGAGTCCCTTTCCAATTTTTCAAGTAGACAAGCACCCTTGGATTCCTTGGATTCTTCCAGCAAGATCTTGTATAGACGATTTGCTGATCGTCTAACTTTCATCAATAGCTTCCCATCCCCGTCATGCACCCACAGAAACTCACCATGTAACACCACTTTATTACCTTCTTCTGACATTTTCCCAAGGCTAATTATATTATTGCACAGATTTGGAATGTAGAGGACATTGTTAAACACTCTTTCTTCTCCGGTTTTGCAAACAAACGTGATCGACCCTTTTCCTTTAATGCATACCGTTGACCCATCTCCAAGTTTTACTTCGTCTGTCACGTCTTCATTTATCTGTGAGAACTTTGACCTGTCCCCAGTCATGTGATTTGAAGCGCCGTTGTCTAAGTACCACAGCTGTGACGTTTTTCTCTCTGTTATATTTCTCTCCAACTTTGGGATGGCCCTTTCTTCATTCACCAACGCCAACTCAGTCAGCTTTTCATCTGATTCTGACAGTAACAGAGCAGGTTCGTCGTCCTTGATCTGCACCAAGTTTGCTTCACTTCTTTGACTCCGTTCTCGTCGTGGCCTCTTACACTCTATAGCATAGTGACCCAAAAAACTGCAATTAAAACACCTTACAGTGCTTCTATCACGACCAGTACCCTGGAGACCGCGTCCCCCACGTCCTCCTTCTCGATTCCGTTTCATCCAGTCCTCTCGAGTGAGAAGAAGTTTGTCCTCATTCTTCTCGCGCCTGGACCACTCATCTTCTGTCAATAACAGTTTGTTTCCCGTAGTCACACTTTGACCTTTCAACCTTTCCTCATGAGCTTGTAAAGACCCAATAGCTTCTTAGATTGTCATTGATTCTAAATCTCCAAATTGCTCAATTGTTGAAGTAATTTGTAGAAATTTAGATGGAACGGCCCGAAGTAGCTTCTTGACAACGTATGACTCCTCCATTTCATCATCTAAGGCTCGGATAGTGGACACCAGTCCGTTGAGCTTCCTGTAGAAAGCGTCGAGTTGTTCACTGTCATCCATACGCAGCGACTCAAATTCCGCCTTCAACGTCTGAATTCTGGCCTTCCTCACCTTATCAGCCCCTTGACACATGACCTTGATGGCTTCCCAGCCATCCTTTGCTGTCTTCTTCTCAGAAATGGATAACAGCATCTCTTCAGGTATGCCTTGGTAGATCATGGCCAAAGCGACCTTGTCATTCTTCTCATGAATCACTGCTTCGGCATCACTCGGTTCTACTGCTGCCCAAACTCCCTGGGCCGGCATAAAAACCTTCATCTTTAACGCCCACGCTGTGTAATTCCCCTTAGACAACATTGGATACGTTAGCCCAAAAGATCCAGCCTTGCCTTTCCCCGCGTCCATCTGAGAGAGAACACCCTGAATGCCGTGCTCTGATACCAACTGAAAGAAACACAAACTGGTATTTGCAACACACACACAGATGTACACGTTTAACTGAGAGGAGCAAAGTTAGAACTTCTTGAGTGCGTTGAATAAAAGGTTACATACGTTATAAATAGAAACTAACACGTTCAAGACTCCTACATAACTGCAACTACTCCCTATTAATTCTCCACTACTTCCACGAAATAATAACGGACACTACGACTTAATCACCCACTTGTACAAGCTGGCAACGTCTCTTATTTAAAACAAAATACAAAACATAAAATACAAAACCAATTTAAATTAATTCCAACAGAATATAAACCACATAATACCCAAGGCCGATATGATCAAAGACATATGGAACGTGTTCAACGCCATCTTGCTGATCAAAACACAAACAGGAAACACCAAATAAATCCTTCCTACCGGATAGAGAAAAACAATCACTCAATGAAAGATTAATTAGGAAAAGTTATAAACTCTCGTTAGTTTTAAGTGACACAGAGATAAACTTTATTATTATTTGGGATGAAATAAACAAATATCTTATCTTTAATTCAAAATACAAAAAGATGTATAAAAAAGATATTATCTTTAATTTTAAATTTTAAAAATATATACTTTTTCCAAAATTGAGTTATTATCTAAGATTTATTGCCTATATAATAAACACCAGCAACTCAAACAAACACTCACACAGACTTAAACTTGCAGACTTAGACTTGCAAAGAACTATCACTAGATATGTCTATCGACAAATTACCTCGTGATGTGCTCAATGATATCTTGGCACGATTACCGGTGAAGCTCCTATTAACCTTTCGCGTCGTCAACAAATTTTGGTGTCAAACAATCGACCATCCAGATTTAGCAAAACTTCAGCTAGCTGTTGCCGGCAAAGAAAAGCCATCGGATTTGTTTTTCCTAGCTTTGTCGAAGGAAGTTAAAAGGCATACGTCGAAGAAGATGAATATTCTTTAATAGCGTACACTAAACCATCGGTTTCGTCCCGAAGTAAGAAACAAGTTAAACTTAAAAGCAATATGTCTTTAGTCGAAGACGATGGATACTCTTTAACAACAAACACTCAGTCTCCTCTCAATAAACTAATCAATAAGGATTATAAGGTACGTGTACTGTCTTCCTGCAATGGTTTGCTTCTCTTTGCGGGCTTTGCTGATAATTGCTTGACAGTGAAAGAAATTGTTTTATGTAATCCGTTACGCTCTGTGTTAAGATACAGTCGCCGGCGAAGGTCACCATGACCGGTGACTGTTCTGAGGAACAAGAAACAAGTCTCGACACTACAAGTGATCTTCTGTTCTAAGGGTTAAGTGATTGGGCCTGTGTTTTCGGGTTATTCAAACAGGCCTTGGATACTATCTTGCTGGACCACAAGGGTGTCACTCAAGCCCAGCACAAGTCTACCTAGAGACCCATGTGCTATACTTGTGTCCAAACACTCACCCACATCCTGGTCATGTGTCCAAACAGCCTATATTATTCACTAACAGAAAATGTAACAAACAAAGGAATATTCTGAAATGTTGTTACACCCTCTCTTGTATTTAAACAGCCAACTTGGCAAAGAAATGATTCAGTGAAATATTTACACAAAAATCTACTCTATTGTTCACTCCCTATTTTCTACTTGGTATCAGAGCCATTCTGATCTGAATGGCCAACTCTGATGAATCTCAGTCGCTTTCCTCAGAGTCATTAGGCTCCTTCTTTCCCAACAGTTCCTCTGCTGCTTCAAAAACTCTGCAGCTGCACTCAATCAACAACACAAACAATATCAGACTCGACAGAAGCAACTATCTCCTTTGGAGAACAGTTGTGTTACCCATGATCAAGGGTAACAAGCTAGGTGGCTATATCTCAGGAGAGAAAGTCTGCCCTCCTAAAGTTTCTACTGATAATGAAGGCAATGTATCAGAAAATGCAGACTATGAAGAGTGGGTCTCAAAGGACCAACTCTTACTTGGTTGGCTCTACTCCACAATGAGCCCTGAGATAGCAGCTCAATTAATGGAGGAAGAGACATCCAAAGGGCTTTGGGAAGCAGCAGGAAAGTTGTCTGGCTCTCAGACAAGAGCCAGAGTCACCTACTTCAAGGCAGAGTTTCAAAAAACTCGCAAGGGGGCCAGTACTATGTCTGACTACTTAAACAAAATGAAAATGATCTTTGATAATTTAATACTTGCAGGATGTCTTACCTCCATGGATGACCTGATCACTCAGGTTCTTGCAGGGCTTGATGGAGACTACACACCAATAGTAGTCAGTCTTGCTGATAAAGACAGTCTTACTTGGCTTGATTTGCAGACTAGCCTTTTAACTTTTGAAAGCAGGCTAGAACAACTTCATGATCTGCAAAATACAATGAATACAATCAGTATTTCAAGTGCCAATTATGCTCAGAGAAGTGATATGAAACAACAAGTCAGCAACAACAATTTCAGAAACTATTCTGGACCAAACAAGAACTTCAACAACAATTTCAGAAACTATAGAGGAGGAAGGTCTAACTCCAACTACAGGGGTCGAAGCAGCTACTATAGAGGCAGAGGTGGAAGGTTTGCTCAAAACAAACCCACTTGCCAAATCTGTAGCAAATATGGGCACTCTGCAGTTGTTTGCTACTACAGAGATGACCCTTCAGTCATGGGATCAAATTCTTCAGAACAACCTAAATCTGAAAGTGATCACAGTGCCCTACTAGCAACACAAGATACAGCATCAGATGGGGTATGGTATGCTGACAGTGGAGCCAGCCATCATGTTACAGGGAGTACCAATCAGCTTACACAGAAACATGACTACACAGGTACTAAACATGTCTTGGTTGGTAGTGGTGAGAGACTTCCAATCTCTCACATAGGTGAAACTTCCCTCTTATCACTATCTAAACAGCCTATTGTTCTTAAATCCATATTACATGTTCCCAAAATCAACAAAAACTTACTGTCTATCTCTCAACTTACCAATTATAATCATGTATTTGTTGAGTTTCACAAAACTTTTTGTCTTGTGAAGGACAAAACCACAGGGACAGTGTTGCTCAAAGGGAGATGTGAAGGTGGCCTATACAAGATGGAAACTCTTTCTAGAAATCAGTCTACCTATCCAGTCAGTTTTAATACTCAAGTCTGTTTGTCTCAAAGTTCTTTGTGTTCTGATAGGGTCTGTCCTCCTAAAATTTCTAAGGTCTCTAAAGATGGATGGCATAGGAAGCTTGGCCATCCATCTCAGTCTGTTCTAGCTAGTGTTCTTAAGTCCTGTAATCTTCAAAATGTTTCAAGTAATGAGAATAGCTTCTGTGAGGCTTGCCAGTTAGGCAAGTCTCACACACTTTCTTACCCTCTATCTGTTTCCCATGCTAACAATGTGTTGGATCTTGTGCATACTGATGTTTGGGGGCCTTCCCCTATTCTGTCTACTGAGGGTTTCAGGTTCTATGTTCTTTTTCTTGATGATTTTTCAAGATACACTTGGGTTTATCCTATCAAAACTAAAGGGCAGGTTACTGAAGTATTTAAAACCTTTAAAACCTTTGTTGAAAATCAATTTGAAAGAAAAATCAAAGTAATTCAGAGTGATTGGGGGGGAGAGTTCAGACCATTGGCTACCCTAGCTAAAGAGAGTGGTATATTACTACGTAGGTCTTGCCCTTACACATCAGCTCAGAATGGAAGAGCTGAGCGTAAACACAGACACATTGTGGAGACTGGCTTAACTCTACTTGCTCAGTCTAAACTACCCTACAAATTTTGGGTTGAAGCCTTTGCCACTAGCACCTATCTCATCAACAGATTACCTACTCCTACCCTCAATAACATCTCACCTTTTGAAGCTCTATTTCACAAAAAACCTAACTATTTAGTTCTCAAAACCTTTGGCTGTGCTTGCTTTCCCTGCCTCAGACCTTACCAGACTCATAAATTCCAGTTTCACTCTCTTAAATGTGTTTTTCTAGGCTACAGTCAGAGTCATAAAGGGTATAAGTGTTTAAGTCCTACAGGGAGAATCTATGTGTCTCGAAATGTGGTGTTTAATGAGACTGACTTTCCTTTTACTTCAGGGTTTCTTCAACAACCCCAAAGCAGTCAGTCTCATTATCAGTCTGTCAATCTCTGGCTTCCTTCTCTAACTAGCTCTCTGGTTTCTGAAAGAGTAACATCTTGTACTAATCCCACCACTGATCCTTCCACTGAGCATCACACTCCTCAGTGTGCTACACAGACAGATCACCAAACCACTTCCTCACACCCTCTGCCTAATCTACCACCTAGACCCAACACAGACACTGCTCCTCATTCCCTCACAGACTCAGGTACTATCACAGAGCCACACCAACATCACAACTCTTCTACCAGCCCTACTCCTACACTAGTTATTGACCTTCCATTTCCTACTTCACAACACCCTCTACCACTCTCACAGCCTACAAACACACACACTATGCAAACCAGACACAAAAGTGGTATCCATAAGCCTAGATTACCCTATGTTGGAACTATCACTACTACTAATCAGGACATGCTTACACCTTCTAGTTTCTCTAAGGCTGCAGGGAATCCTAACTGGGTTGCTGCTATGAAGACTGAATATGCTGCTCTAATGAACAATAATACCTGGTCTTTGGTACCTCTACCCTCTTACTCTACTGTGGTTGGTTGTAAGTGGGTCTACAAGGTCAAATATGCTATGGATGGGTCTGTCCAACGTTACAAGGCCAGGTTAGTGGCCAAGGGCTTCCACCAAACCCCTGGTGTTGATTTCTATGACACCTTTAGCCCTGTTGTGAAGGCTTCTACAGTTCGACTTATCCTTACTATTGCTGTCTCTAAGAACTGGCCTGTCAAACAACTTGACATCAACAATGCCTTCCTTAATGGGGACTTACAAGAGACTGTCTACATGCAACAGCCTCAGGGTTTTGAAGATACCAGTCACCCTACCTATGTGTGCAAGTTGCACAAAGCTCTCTATGGCCTCAAACAAGCACCAAGGGCCTGGTTCTCTAAACTACGGGATACTCTAACTCTATGGGGGTTTCAAAATTCAAGGGCTGATTGCTCCCTCTTCTATCTAGTGACTACAACTACAATACTCCTCATCCTGGTTTATGTGGATGACATATTGGTCACAGGGAACAATGAAGCTTGTCTGTCTCAGTTCATTCATAACCTAAATGCCAAATACTCTCTAAAAGACATGGGCTCACTCTCTCTATTCTTAGGAATAGAGGTTCATCGTGATGCCTCAGGGTTCTATCTTACTCAACACAATTACATTGAAAGCTTACTTGTTAATCAGGGAGCAGCTTTGTCAAAACCTTGCCCCACTCCTCTTGCTCCTGGCACAGCTTTGTCAGCAACTACTGGATCTCCTCTGCCTTCACCTACACAGTATCGAAGCCTGTTAGGGGCACTGCAGTACCTCACACACACCAGACCAGATATTGCCTATGCCGTAAATCGGCTTAGCCAATACCAACAGTCCCCTACAACTACTCACTGGCAATGCTTAAAAAGAATCCTACGCTACTTATCTGGTTCACGATGGTTGGGACTGCACATTCAGCCTTGTCTTCATCTTCAGCTGCATGGATATTCTGATGCTGACTGGGCCTCTTCAATCGACGACCGACGCAGCACTGGAGCCTATTGTGTGTTTCTTGGAAAGACATTAATATCCTGGTCCTCCAAGAAACAAAACGTCGTCTCCCGTTCTTCTACTGAATCTGAGTACCGGGCACTGGCAAATTTGTCTGCTGAATTGATTTGGATTCGCTCACTGCTTACTGAACTACGAATCCCGCTCATACCCCCTTCTGTGCTATGGTGTGACAACTTGGGGGCAGGAGCTCTAGCTTCGAATCCCGTCTTTCATGCACGCACTAAGCATATCGAGCTTGATGTGCACTTTATCAGGGACCAGGTTCTCGCCGGTGCTGCTCAGATCCGATACGTTCCCACTCAAGACCAAGTTGCTGATTCTCTCACCAAAGCGTTACCGCCGTCTCGATTTGCCTATCTCCGTGACAAACTCGGGCTCCTGGAGTCACCGCTCCGTTTGAGGGGGGATGTTAAGATACAGTCGCCGGCGAAGGTCACCATGACCGGTGACTGTTCTGAGGAACAAGAAACAAGTCTCGACACTACAAGTGATCTTCTGTTCTAAGGGTTAAGTGATTGGGCCTGTGTTTTCGGGTTATTCAAACAGGCCTTGGATACTATCTTGCTGGACCACAAGGGTGTCACTCAAGCCCAGCACAAGTCTACCTAGAGACCCATGTGCTATACTTGTGTCCAAACACTCACCCACATCCTGGTCATGTGTCCAAACAGCCTATATTATTCACTAACAGAAAATGTAACAAACAAAGGAATATTCTGAAATGTTGTTACACCCTCTCTTGTATTTAAACAGCCAACTTGGCAAAGAAATGATTCAGTGAAATATTTACACAAAAATCTACTCTATTGTTCACTCCCTATTTTCTACTCTCTGAAAAGTTTAGTTTACCTCTTCCTGGAAAGAATATGTGGTCGTGCTCGGCGTTGGCAAACGGTATACAGAGATACGGATTAGGGTTTGATGGTGATACAAACCTTTACAAAGTGGTTTGTATTGATATACAGAAATATGGTTTTAGATGTATTGTCTATACGGTAGGAGATAAATCATGGAGATATACTAAGACTTCTCTACCGCACTTTGTAGCCGGAAATTCTGTATCTGTTAATGGATCAATATACTGGGACACCTCAAATCAATATATAGTTTCTTTTGACGTTAAGACAGAAGAGTTTGACTTGATTCCTAAGCCAGCTTACTTTTACCAATCACCAAGGGCATGGACGGTAAGATTGTTCGAGTTTGATGGGAAACTAGCCATTATGGATGTTATGGAATTAGGAAATGTATGGGAGCTGACAATGAATGAATGGATGGGAAATATCGTCAACCACGACCACATTGTGAATTGGAAGAAGAAATCTATTGCAGGTTTTGAAGCATATATAATTCATAACACTCACGATCAAGTGATGGGGTGTTTGAATAATGCTGTGTACAATTTGTATGATTACTGAGGACTTAATGATATCTATTATTTAGATAGCGAAGATGTCGAGGGACAAACTTTCATGTGCACAAGGAAGATCGACAACAATATAGGAAAAAATTCTTTCAGGAAACTTGTTAGTATCAAAGGAAGTCTTGCCTCTCTGAAGAATTATGCAGCACTAGGATCACAATGAGATTCGATTTGTTCTTTTTTATATATTGGACAATAAATTTTAAGTTTTTAATTCAATATTGTTATTCTTCTTTTGGTAAAATTACCTGTTTTATTTTTCTATCTTCAGTTCTAATGCAAATCGATACGTTAATTGATGAAATAATTTCCAGATTTTGCATGATTCATGAACAATCATGCAAGACCTTTGATATGCCTTACTCCACCAATATAGGAAAACATACCTTCAGGAAATCGATTATTTTTGCTAAAAAGATAGGATTGATCTCAAAGAAAACTATATTTCTATATGAAAAACAATATATCAAAACAATATATCAAAACGTAATTTAAACGTAATAAATTATTAAAAATATCAAACCAATAAATTATTAAAAATATCAAACCACAAACTTTACGTAATAAATTATTAAAAATATCAAACCACCAACTTTATTTTAGGGTATCTATGTTAAAATACCATTCAATTAAATATAAAATTTATTTATATTTATATAAAATTTAACTTTATTGCTGTTGTTAAAATACCACAAACTTTATTTCTAAATTATTTTGAAATTTAATTTTATACGGGTTAAAAAATATCTGATATTTTTAATCCATATCTACTTATTATATGAATATTCATAAATCGACCTTTTAATTCAAAAATATTATATTAAAAAGAATTGAAAATAAATTTATAAATTTTTAATGCATTAAATACGGGGAAAAATTATCCAAATATTGGTCCATCGTCTTCAAATATTTGGTCCATCGTCTTCAAAAAATACGAAAAAAACTTGGTCAATAATGAGAAATTTCTTTAAAGATTTTTTTCAAATATATTATTCAAACATACAATAAAGATATTGATTATATATTATTCTCCTGCCATCTTAAGAATTCTGTATTTCTATAACAGCTCACAAAAGTGAATAATAGATAATATCTTACTTCGTACTATTTCGCTTTGAACATCCTTAAATCGGTTCTAAACATATATCACTAAGTTGGGACTATGTGTGGAAACCAATTGTATTCAACCAAAGAATAAACAGAAAAAACAAAAACCATAACGAATTCAGAACAAAAGAATGCCCGCTACCGGCAAACAAATGGACAAGCTAAATCCACCTGCTACCTTTACGATTGTCTAATTGGTAAATTTTCACCCCGACAATGAAATTATAGAAGGATCAAGTCAATGATGATGTTCATACCTTTACGATTGTTTAATTGGTAAATTTTCACCCCGACAATGAAATTATAGAAGGGTCAAGCCAATGATGATGTTCATGATTATTTAGTTGAACGGACGTGTCCGCAAGAAAAGATGAAGAGAAGAGGTCGAACTTCAGCAAACAGTCTTATCCAACCAAGAAGACGGATTAAAAAGGAAAGATGAAAGTAAATAGGCGATGTTAGAAATATAAAGGTCTAAATCCAATAGCTTTTATTTTATCTATTTTTTTTTAATTTAGTAACAATTTTATTACCAAATTGAAAGATATAATTCGTTTTGAGTAAAATAGCTGGATTAGAAAGAGCTGAGGGATGAATTACAAAAAAAGAAAACTACAAGTAGAAGGACTAAGAGCAAATAAGCTAAGCTTTTCTGACTAAAAACCTGCGCAAAATCAAAACCCACTGCAAGCTCCAAACTCACCCCAATCACATGCAACGCAACACCAGCTCGATCTCTCCACTGAAAGCTATCTGACCGAATTTAAAGAAAGAATGAAACAGCAAGCGCTTCTTCAAACACCAGAGACTTCGACGAGATCAAGCTCCAAGATTGAAAGCTCAAACCAGATTAGGGCTCAGGAACAGAAACCGCTACGATTCGCAGAATACAAATTAGATTCGAGAACATCTAACGAACTAGCCAAATGCAAGTATTGAATCTTCATGCTTCCTAAAAGGCTCGGAGGAGACAATCTCTACAATCATAAAAGACAAGGTAAGCATTTTAAAATTAAATTTAGTTAACTATTAATTGGCCTATCCTCAAGCTATCAAGAACAAGAATTGATAGCAGAGGACTGGGGGAACAAAGCTCTCATAATGACTCTTCATCTTGCACTTGAGAGTCCACCTTGCAAGCCAGTCGGCTGCAAGGTTTTGCTCTCGATAAGCATGATTAAGAGTCATGAAAGGGGAAAGAAGGTCTTTGATTCGAGAAATAAATTGCTCAATCTGGACAATTGATTTTCCAGAAGTGAGCAGAGAGATTAATTTCTCCGAATCACTTTCAATATCGATGTTTGAAAAACCTTTTATCTTGCAGATAATCAAGCCGTCTAACAGGGCTCTAGCTTCAGCTTGGATAGACGATTTCTTTCCATAGTTGTTGCCATAGCCCAAAATGAAGTTACCAAGGTGGTCTAGGATGATGATTGCTCCACTGGTTTCACCAGATTGAGCACAACAAGCATCAGAGTTCAACTTCATCCTACCACTAAGAGGAGGAACCCAACAAAGGTAATTAATACACTTTTTAATATCTCTATGCAAATAGCAATCCAACTCGTGAGCAGCATTCTCATAATTCTTCCAATATTTAAGTTTAATTAGGCTAGAGTAGTCAAGAGATAAAAAAATATGTTTAATGTGCTGAATTGAAGACTTAGCTGTAATGGATGAGTCTTTGAATTTAACATTGTTCCTCGCTTGCCAAATGACCCAGTTTATGATGGGTGGCAGAATTGTTTTCATATGAACTTTTGAAGGAGAAGACCACGACCAATTTCTAGCCATGTGGACAGTAGTCATGAATCTATAAATCTTAACATTAAAAAGATTAGCATAGTATGACCAAACCTGTCAAGTATGGTCACACTCAATAAATACATGCTTAGGACTGTCAATATTTTCACAAAACACACATTTAGAAGCTAAGTCAAAATGTATTTTTTGCATTGTGACCTCAGTCGGGACAAAAAAATTTAGAAGTCTCCAATGTAAAACATAGCATTTTGCACGAGTGACTTGATTCCAAAAATAGAAGAATTATGATAGCATTGAGATACTTTGTGTAATGTGTCTTTAATATTAGATGAACCAGAGTTAGAAATATTCCACTTAATCTTACCCTCTTTTTTAAAATTAATGTTCAGTTTTTTAATTAGATTGATACTAGAGCTAGGGAGAAGAGAACTTATCGATTTCAAATCCCAATTGTTATCTCTCCATAGAGAACTAACAGAATTTACTTTAAACCATTTGTTTTCAGTTTCAGGTTCAAACTTGATGATGGGAGGAGTGCCAAACCAGCTATCTATCCATATGTCTGCATTTCCCTTGCCTAGATCCCAGGTAATGAAACTCTCAGCTTCATACCTGTTCTCCATCAATCTATTCCAACAATGAGAACCTTTTTTAAATACAATTCGAGAAGGATGATAATCCTTACAGTATATACTATGAATCATATTAGACCAAATAGATCTTTTACTTCTAAAATCAAATCATAATTTCATGGAATAAACCTTCTGATAGTCATCTAGACTATGAATATTTAGACCTCCCTCTTTGTAACTTTTACAAATGGAGCTCCAAGAACACCAATGGATGCTAAGCTTATCAGTAGTAGAACCCCACAAAAATCGATTAAAGATTTTCTTGATTTTGCAGATTATAGAAGGAGGCAGCTTGCTACTGTGACTCCAGTAGATAGGAATAGGCAAAAGGACACTCTTGATAAGAGTGAGCCTTCCTTCATATGAAAGACACTTGCCCTCCCAGATGATATTTTGTTATTAATCTTTT
Source organism: Limnanthes douglasii subsp. nivea (assembly GCA_036936605.1). Lineage (NCBI taxonomy): Eukaryota > Viridiplantae > Streptophyta > Magnoliopsida > Brassicales > Limnanthaceae > Limnanthes > Limnanthes douglasii. The sequence goes on from JAUPFV010000004.1 coordinate 133,537,805, forward strand.
CAATCAGATGAAAATAGTTGTTGACTCTATTGTTGGAGCTTAAGACGACCCCCAAGTAATTTGTAGTTAGCTTTCCAATACTAAAATTAGTAATAATTCGAAGGTTGTTGAGCTTGTTCTGGTTAATGTTGCTAGCAGCTATTAACTAAGTTTTATCTCTGTTAATAACCTGCCCAGAAGCAAGTTAATAATACTGCAATAAAGCACTTATAGTATCCATAGAACTGGTTAGACCATTAGTAAAAATCAACAAATCGTCTGCAAAGGGCAGACAATGGATATAAATTTTGCAGCTTCCCTTAAATTTGATAGTTCTATCAGTTTTATAAAGACTAGCCAGGCCTCTTATTAAAGCCTCCTCAACAAGGATGAACAGACTTGGAGATAAAGGATCTCCTTGTCTAATTCCCTTGCTGGTTTTAATGAAACCCACTGACCTACCATTAATCAAAATAGCTGCAAAGACATAAGTAATAATATAACTAATGATTTTAATGAATTGCTGATTAAAACCAAAACAAGCAAGGATTTTAAATAAGAAATCATGGGAGATATTGTCGAAAGCTTTCGACATATCAACTTTAATAATGACATTACTGCTTTTTGTTTTCCTTTTCAGGTTATGAAGAAGCTTTTTGGAGATCAGAATGTTCTCATGGATGGATCTGCCCTTCACGTATGCTCCCTGGACATCAGAGATGAGATCAGGTAAAAGCTTAACAATTATGTTACTAATTAATTTAGACATTAGTCTATTAAGGATGGTACAGAGTGATATAGGTCTAAATTGGTTCCAAAAACTAGGATTTTTAGTTTTGGGGATAAGGCAAATGCCTGTAACTTTGATTCCCTTTGGAATATCTTTGCCTTTGACAAATTCTTTCATTGCATTACATATGTCATACTTAATAGTTGTTCAACAAGTTGTTAATAAACAAGTGTTGAAGCCATCAATGCCAGCTGCACTAGATGGCTTCAAACACTTAATGGCATTGAGAATCTCATCCTCATTAGGAACAGACAACAAAATATCATTATCTGAATCAGAAATCAATTTAGGAATACGCTTAAGGATATCATTGCATGGATTATCAATAGGATTATTAGGGATAGTAGAAGTGAACATATATTTGAAATAACTTTCCACTGATGCATTCATTTGATCTTCATCACTGGTCCACAAGTTATTGATCCCGATATTAGCAATCCTGCATACTTCTCTGCCAACTATCTTCAACAGCTTTGGTGAAGGTAGGTTCTTTAGTCCACATATTGAGGAACTTAAAACTACTGTTAATCCTTCTATTTTTGTTGTTTATGCAGACCTTAAGAGGACAGTGATCGGAGAAAGTACGAGCCAAGTGGTTAACCTCAATGGAGTTAAAGTTATTCATCTAATCCTAGTTGATGAGGACCCAGTCTAACCTTTTACCCTTAAGGCTTCTCATCCAGGTAAATTTGGTACCCATAAACTTAGTGTCTTCTAGCTTATAATCATTTATCATAACATTAAAATACTTTGTGCTTTGCTGACAATAGTTATTGTAGTTAACCTGGTCATTGATGGATCTGGAAGTATTAAAGTCACCAAGGACCATTCAGTCCTTCACAGTAGAAGATATTTTCTTCAAGTTTTCCCAAAGATCAAGTCTACCAATCCTCTAGCACTTTGCGTCAACAAAGGTAATGAAATTTTCTTATTATAATTAGTGATATTGACTTCAGTATGCACTAACTGAATCTGATCAATCTTAATGTTGACTTGAGTATCATCTCGTCAAAAAATCAATAACTTGTTAGAAGAGTTAGCGTAATAATTACTGAACTTTAAGTAAGAGGCAATAACATCAATTTTTATAGGGAGAATAAAAGGCTCCTAAATGAAAAGAAGCTTAATGATGTTACTAAGGACAATAGACTTAAGTTTTCGCTTAGAAGACTTATTGCATATTCCCCTTATATTCCACAAAAGAATATTAATCATTAGAATCTTTGCTAGTTGAATATTTGGTCTTCATAAATAGTAAAGACTTAGTAGCCTTTAATGTATTCTTTTTCTTGATTCTAGCCTCTTTAAGCTTTTGATTTAGGATTTTTTTAAAGCTCTTGCTAGTTTCCTTAGTCTTTATCGTTGGTCTAGTTGGCAAACTGCCAATGTTGTTTTGATCTGGAGTATTGTAACTAGATTTGGACTTAGGTTGATCTCGTGAAACGTGGGTGTTTTCACCCTCGAGATCCATAATAGCTTCAATCATCTCCAATGTGCTGTTTTCTACCGGAGTCTTAGTTAGAGTTTCATTGCCATGTGTAGCTCTTATAATTGATTTGATCTTCATTTTGATGGCTTATAATTTGATCTTTGGAAGCATTCTGGTTGTTTTGTATATCAGTTTGAGGCATCTTCACTAATTCAGTTCTTTCACCGTATTGATTTTCATCAATAGGTAAGTTTTGCATCTGTTTAGTAGACTTCTTTTTACAACTTTCTAAACTATAACCAATATGGTTACAGTAATTTTCAATATTCTGGTATGTTCTTGTACGTTATTTCCACCCAACAACCGTCATTAGGACCAAATCCAATCCACATACGATTCTGCAGTTTACTTGTGACATCTAATTCAATCCATCCATATACTGCATTGAACAAAGCTTTATTCTAAGTTGGTATCCAGGTCTTGATATGGTCTCCAATAGCCTTGAACACAGTATCAATCATATATTGATTGTATAGATACTCAGGAATCTTCAAAATTCTAGTCCAAATTGGGGTTATTGGACTTTTGATTTTAGGATTGGAATATGGGGACCATTTTAACACCCTCGTAATAGTGTTACCAATAGTCCAGGAAGTCTTGCTCTAAATATTACCATAGTCTTCATTCAAGTCAAATTCAAACAGAACATGGTATGAGTCTCTATTATAGAGACTCATACTTTCTTCAAATTTCCTAGACCCAATAAAGTTATCCATCAGATTCTTCTTTGGAATTCCTTCAGAGAATTTACCAATTAGGGTAAATTTTGACGATTTCAATAAACTATCTTTGGCTTGTTTTGGAAATTGCAAAGAAATATGGTCCTTCTTGCAGCTAATAGAATCAGGCGCGAATTCTTGTTTATTATTAATGTTTTTCTTGAACAAGTCTGAATATTTCTTTTTTCCTGATGAAGTATCTTCTTTTTGCAGATTTTCACTTTGCATTTTCATGGAGCCAAACAAGCAATCCCAACCAAGATTAACAAGAAACACAAGAACAGGGAACCAAAAGAGATCAGGGAGATCAGCAGGATACGGGAAATCAGATAAGAGAAAGAAAACAAGGAGACCCACGATCAAAAGAGATGATCAAAGGCTATCCCAAACAGAAGATGAAAAAATCAAGACGCAGGACAACAATATTATCTATCAGAACAACAATACTCTGGGAGATCAGCACCTAAGCAACAAAGAGGAGTTCTTTTCGGGAGAAGCTTTCTTGGAGAAGCACCAGTTATTTTCTAGACAGTTCCACGTGGAGATCGCATCTTGAATTCGAATTATCTATAACTAATAGGTGATCTATCTTTTATTTTTACATTCAAAATAAGGCCAGGACCAGAGATCACACGCTCTTACGTCGCTCTTTATTTTATCTATAAATATAAGCATATGTTTTATGTAAATTTTACGCTTTCTAAAAAAACAGTCTTAGCGGTTTCTTCTTCTTTATTTTCTCTATATTTATTTGTTAACATGGTATCAGAGCATGTTCGATCCTCGGAGTAATATAATTGATATATTCGTCAAGTATTGCGCTTCAATTTAATTTACTTGATGTTATTTCGGATCTAGTATTTCTTAGTAATTTGGACTTCACTTTGGGGCTAAGAGCTTTTTGGAGTTGTGTTGTTTCAGATCTATTACTACTGTGCTTTACACTTTGGGGTTAAGAGCTTTTTGGAGTTATGTTGTTTCATATCTATTAATATTCTTCTTCGATCTGATTTGTTTGATGCTACTACTGTGCTTCAATCTAAAAATTGTTTATACAATAATTAGGGCATGAAATCATTACAAGAGATACAATTTTTGGTTTTTAGAACTGTTGTGTGCAGCCCCAGGCAAACAGTCTGATTGAAAGGCAAGTGGTATCCGTTTTTGCTGAATTTTGGAGAGAATATTTGGGACATCTAATCCTTCAATCGAAACAGTTGTATTATGCTTGATGCTACGATTCGGGAGATATGTCTAATGGTGCAGTGCAATATTTTTTTAGGTAAAACCATAGATTCGATTTGATTTTGATTTTGATTTTAATTTGATTAAAACTTATATTTGGATTTGGATTTAGTATAGATTTTTTGGATTTATTTCATGTTTATTGGATTTAGTTTTGGATTTGGATTTGGATTTGGTATAGATTTTGTTTGGATTCAGATTTGGTATAGATATTGTTTGTATTCATATTTGGTATAGAGTTTGTTTGACGTTTAAATTATGTCTGACGTTTGCTTAGATCGGCGTTTGTCGTTTTGATTCGTTTGGATTTGTTTGGAATTGTTTTGATTTGTTTAGATTTGTTTGGTGTTTAGATTTTGTTTGTGGTTTGGATTCGTTTGGTGTTTAGATTTTGTTTGTTGTTTGGATTTGTTTGGGTTCGTTTGGTATTCAGATTTCGTTTGGAGTTTACAGTTTGGAGATTGGAGTTTAGTGAATGGTGATTAAAGATTTTCGATTGGATGTTTGCGATTGGAGATTGATGATCAATTTCGGGTTTTGATGTTTTGGTTTTGGTTTTGGTTTTCGCATTCTGTTTTGATTTTGGCATTGGATTATGCTTTTAGTGCTTGCTGTTTGGATTCGGATTCGATTTTAGTTTTAGATTCAAATTTGGTATTTAGTATTTCACTTTGATTTATTGTTTGGATTAGTATTAATATTTTTTGGTTGGTAAAAGAAAGATTGTGGATCCTATTGAGAATATGATAGGAAAGTATAATTTTCTACACTCTACTAGTTCCAAATTGAGTGAAAAGAAATTTGTTATGTCTACATTTGCATACCATTCAGGTTTTTCCTCGTCTTCGACTTCAGATATTGATTCATCATTGTGGATTTTGGATTTGGGTGCGTCTCATCATATGTCACCTCACATGTCAAACTTTGTTTCGTTGTTTCATGTTTTACCGATTTTTTTTTATCTATTAGTGCTACAACAATGTCAGTAGAGGGTATTGACTCTATTTGTACCCCTCATATATCGTTATTCGATGTTTATAATGTTCCCACCCTTGCTTTGAATCTTGTTTCGGTTAGCCAATTGTGTAAATCTGGTTATTGTGTCTTATTTTCTCATTCCTTTTGTCCTATACAAAATCAACAGAATCATAGAATGATTGGGACATGTTGTAAAATAGAGGAACTCTATGTTTTAGAGAAACTCGAAATAACAAATGTGGATGTCTATGGTGCCTTTGTTGTTGATTTGTCTTTGTTTTCGTTTGAATCATTCATCATCTAAGTTTTATCTTTGACATTCTCTTATGGGACATGTATCTGTATCGCATTTAAAAAATTTAGTCTCTATATTGCTTTAGGTCAGTTAAACACTTGCAATATCTCGGATTGTAATCGTTGTAAACTGGTAAAATTTTCGACGTTGCCGTTTGATGAAAGTGTCACTTATTCTATTGCTCTGTTTGATGTTATTCATTCTGATGTATGGGGTCCACAAAGGGTAGTTCGTCCTAGTAAGTTTCTTTCATCGAAGATTATACTCGATATATTTGGGTTTACCTTATGAAACGGAGATCTGATTTCCTTGGAATTTATAGAGATTTTCGGGCACTTGTTAATACTCAACATTTTGTTGTAATAAAATTCTTCATGTGTGACTTAGGGGTGAATATACATCCAATCATTTTACTCAGTTACTTGCATCTGATGGTACCATATATTAGTCTTCTTACACTAAAACCCCTCAGTCGAATGGTGTTGCAGAAAGAAAATATTCTCACCTTATTGAGATTGCTCGCTCTTTTCTTTTATCAACTAGGGTTCCTACTATTTTTAGGGAAGAAGAAATTCATACTGTTTTATATGTGATTAATCGAATTCCCACTACTCGCAATAGAGAGACTGTTTGTCAAATTCTGGTTCTCAGTAGTCAAGGAAGTTATAATATCACCCTGATTTTTCACTTGCCTTTCTAAATCAACGACCGGACGGATGAGACCCAAAAGGGCATGACTCAAGGTATCTTGTTTCCTTGATATCATATCAGTCCCCCGATTGTGGGTCATATCATTGGAGGAATTAGCAAGACAATAAGGCCCCGCAAAGTCATCATTGTCCAGTTTATTGAAATATATTTAATGTTCTGAAATTCATCGAGATTTACCTCTCCATCAGCAGTGGCCTGTTCAGAATAAATGTTAGGTGGAATTTCTTCTTGAAACGTAGGATCAACAAGAGTCGGTGGAGGAATTTTAGGAGAAGGAGTTTCAGAAGGACGTAGAATTATCTCTAATCCCTAAGTGAATTTTTCTTCTTTACAGTCTTTTCATCACTGCTAGCCTTGCGTTTCTTGTCCTTCTTCGTAATATTTGGTGGTTTGTCCGACTCTGATAGGTCATTCACTACCTTGTAATCATTCCCCATATTGTAGTGTTAAAAAGGAATATGATGGTTCTTGCACAAATTTTCTGCAACAACGAATTGCTCCATTGGTAGTGGGATCTTGGACAGTTGGAAGCCATTATGTCAACCATTTGAGTGTACCATGCATTCAGACTCAAATGGCTCGGACACATCTTAGTTAGATGAAAATACCTGACTATCTCCGGATCCAAAGGAAACAGGAGTTCTCAGTTCAACACATCTGTGTAGACCACTAGCTCGCTAGATTTGCAATTCATCAGATTTTCCGGGGCGATCGGTATTTTCACCTTAACAGACTTAGAGATCCCCCACTTGGTACGAATACGACCCAATTCAGTGGTATGGGTGTATACGTAAGCTATGTTTTTACGGATAACAGAAACTTCACACTGACTTTCGGGAAATTTGGCCTTACTTTCCATTTCCAGACACTCTGGAAGTGCATCCGGATGGGACAGGCACTCTGGAAGTGCATCCGGATGGGACAACATTATGGTCTATACTATATGCATAAATCAACAAAGAAATCGACTATATGTATGATTTCTCAGTTATATGACTTGTGGCACTTAAGCTTAGGCCTTCCATTTTTGTCTTGTTTTAAGTTACTTACATATTTACTTCCAAGTATTCACAAGGACTTAAGAAATAATTGTATAATTGCCCACAAGCAAAAAAAACACTTACCTTTTCCCAAAAGCTCAATAAATACAAAATTTCCATTCTCATTATTACATTGTGATGTATGGGGTCTTCACAAAATTCCTTTATATATTGGTTCGTGCTATTTTCTTACAATTGATGACGAATTTACTCGATGCACATGGATATTTCTTATACACCATAAATCAGAAACACAATCTTTATTAACTAATTTTGTTCAATTCGTCAAAACCTAATTTCAAATAGATGTTGAAACAATAAGAGTGGATAACTGTGCTAAATTTCTTCATCTTCGCTTTTTTATCAAAACAAAGGAATTGAAATTCAAAAATCTTGTGGTTACACCCCACAACAAAACGGAGTTGTTGAACAAAAAACTCGACATATTTTGAATGTTGCTCGTTCTCTCATGTCTCAATCAAATGTACCACTTGAATTTTAGGGGATTGTATTTTAACAACCCTTTAATTAATCAATCGCGTTACTACTATTTTACTATCAAATAAATCCGCATTCGAGGTCTTATATAATTGGTCTCCCTCACTCACGCACTTACGCGTTTTTGGTTGTGCATATTATGTAACTAATATTCATCACAAACATAAATTTGATTCTCGGGTATCAGTTTATATTTTTTGGGGTATTCACATAGACAAAAAGACTAAATATTTCTTGATTTACATACATATAAAGTTTTCATAAGCCGTGATGTCCACTTTGAGGAAAATATAGTTCCCTTCCATCCCGCCTTCAACTTTCATTTTCCAAACCAATCATCATCTTCATCATACAATCAAGCACCTAATGCATCAGTTCCAGTTCCCAATCCTACATCCTATGACTCAAAACCTCAGCCATTATCTCTTTCATATCCATTCAATCCCTAAAATCTCACACTTTCAACCTCCAAATCTCATACATCCCAGAATCAGCTATGAAGTCAGCACTCTCACTCATCATTCCGTCATCATTTTCCGCTCCACCAACAACTTATACTCCACCAACACATATCATTACCTCAAATCCCTTAACCACACCGCATTGTCCTATCATTCCTAATCATATCTCGGTTCATCATTCTACCCCCCACATTTAACCTCCTATATTGCACCAAGACTACGACATGTCTATCGGGATCAATCAATCTTCAACGCAATCGAGTTCTCATCAATCTACAAGGTATCCCTTCTTCTCTCATATTTTGATTTTATGTTTTCCCCTAAACATCATGCTTTCCTAGCTTTATTAACAACATAAACATAGTATTCATCTTTTGAACATGCTAATCGTGATCCATTATGGCGCCAAGCCATGCCGATTGAACTTCAGGATCCTGGACATAACAACACTTGGAAAATGGTTATCATTTCTCTAGGGCACAAACCTATTGGATGTCGTTGAGTTTATAAGATTAAATAAAAACTTGTATGGAATCATTGAGTGATATAAAGCCCATTTGGTGGCTAAAGGTTACACTTAAGTTGAAGGTATTGACTATCAAGAGACTTTTTCTCTAACTATTAAACTCACTATTCTTCAATGTTTGTTGACAGTTGCAGCCTCTCGAAATTGGTATACTTTTCAACTTAATGTTCACAATATGTTTTTCATGGAAATCTAGATGAAGAGGTATATATGTCTCCTCCTCCTAGTCTACACCGACAGGGGGAGTCGGCTTTGGAAGTCTATTAACGGTTTGAAACAAGCATCCTGAAATTGGTTCTTCGTTTTTTCAGCTACTGTCAAAAGTACATGTTACATAAAATCAAAACTAGATTACTCATTTTTTTATCAAGTCTTAAGGTAACAAGTTCACTGATATTCTCATCTATGTTGATGATATCTTATTGACTGGGAATGACTTGCATGAAATCAAAATATTGAAGAATCATCTACTCCAACATTTTAACATTAAAGATCTTGGCAATTTAAAATTTTTTTATGTATTGAATTTTCTTGATCTAAGAAAGAAATATTTATGTCTCAAAGAAAATATGCATTAGATTTTTTGCAAGACACATGATTGTCAAGAGTAAAACCTGAAAATTTTCCAATGTAGTATAACCTCAAATTAACTGATGCAGACGGTGAGCTACTACATGATTCGACTAGTAACGAGGCCTGATATTGTGTATTCGGTGAGTACATTGAGCCAATTTATGGGAGCACCTAGGAAGCCGCTGGGAAGCCTTTTTAAGAGTCCTCTGTTACATCAAGAAATCACCAGGCAAGGTATCTTTTCTTTCTATCAGAAAACAATCTGACACTTAATGCCTTTTGTGATTCAGATTAGAGTGGATGTCATATGTCAAGACGTTCCGTTTTTTATATTGTTTTTTTTACCATTACTCATATCATGGAAATCAAATAAACAAAATAATATTTCACGATCATCTGTAGAAGCAGAGTTTAGAGCAATGGAGAATACTTGTTTGGAATTAACCTGGTTCATATACATACTTACAAATTTGAAGAAACCGACATAATTATTTTGTGATAAACAATCGGCTTTACATATTGTGGCTAATCCAGTTTTTTCATGAGCGTACTAAACATACTGAGATTGATTTTGATTGTCATATAATTCGAGAAACAATCCATGCCAAGATAATTCGCCCATGTTATATATCTCTACAAAGACGTAATTGTCATACATATTTACTAAAACACTCGGGAAAGATCATTGATGGTTACACTAGTTACAACCATATATTTAGGCGTAAAGATACTAGTTTGACTATATTGATTATAGTCATAATTTGATAACTAGTTGCAGCTATAGTCCATGTTATATAACTGCTTACAGAAGAAATTTGTGAACCATCCAAAAATAAAATGAGATTGAAGTTCATTAAGTTCGTTTTCATTTATTTTCTCTCAATAAAATACATATTTTTATATTTATCACGAGTGAATAAAACACATCACGAAAAAATTGTCTCAGCATAAAGCAAATAATATAAAATTGGTCAAGTTAAAAAAAATCGCATGAAAAAGACCAACTATAATCCGCTAACTAAAAAAAACTAACAAAATTGTTATAATTACATGACTTGAAATGATAAAAAAACCATTGAAAACAAAAAAAAATTAAATAAAAAATTAGAGATATACTGCGACAATAATATGGGTTTAAACAACAAAAAAAACTCTGCCACAAAGACAAGGGAAGTCCAAAATTGTCGGACTAATATCGTTTTAATAGGTAAAGAGAAAGAGACCTTCTCTACTAGGTATAGGTATAAATTAGGGATGATAGGTCGGAATGGATGCGGGTATAGCTAAACACGAAACTCATCCCGTTTATGTTTTTCCAAATCCATACCATAATCCGTATCTGTCGGGTAGTAATATTTTTTTCCACACCCAAACTCGCCAGGTTTGGGTACCCATGAAAGTTTTTTTGGTGAAAAAGAAAATAGTTAGCTCTTTCTCTTCTCTTTTACTCCAGAACCGTAAGCATATAGATTTATTTTCTTTTGTAAATTAGGTTTTATAAATTAAATTTTAAGTTATATCATCAATCTTGGAGAGAAAAATTAATTTTTTTATTTTAATTAAATTTATAATGATATCTTGAATTTGGATTTCATACTCATTCTAGAAGTCTGGTAAAAAAAAGGAAAAATGTTTTTAAAAAACAAATTAAAAATTCACATTTAATATTTACATCCAAAAATTTATTTTTGAAAATATACACTATGTTAATCAGCAAATATTATGTTATTTCCAAAAAAAAATATAAAGTGTTTTGGTATATTAACTCATCCCAAACCCGACGTGTAGTAAATTTTCAAACCCACGACCTATCCGAGGAAATTTTTCTAAACCCATAACCCATCTCATCGGATCGGCTCTGGTCAGAGGATTTGGGAAAAATTGCCATCTCTAGTTATAATATTTATTTTGTTTCATTTAATATTTTGTTTCAATATTAAAAATAAATCTAAATTTTAATATAATACTTTATGTTTATATATAAGTGATAAAATATGTATTTTTATGATAAATAGAACTTTAGGTTTTATGGTTTTTTTATGAATATTTTTACTTATTATTATTATTATTATTATTATTATTATTATTATTATTATTATTATTATTAGAAAAATGTAAAGAACAAATACCAAACTTGAATTACCATGTGTTTTACTTAGATATTTAAAGCGGGTGATGTTTTTTATTGAAAAATAAAAATTATACCCATTATTTTTTTTTTTTTTTTTTTCGGAGGGAACCCGCAGCCGCTACTCAGAGTGCAATGAGTGCGCACAGGGTAAACCCTCAGTCTGACGCGATAGCCTGCAAACCAACGCCAGAAGGTAAACCACACAAGGTGACAGGCTCAGCCGAGAAAGCGTATGTAGAGGGACTCGAACTCATGACCTTTTGGTTATAAGAATGCCATACCCAACCAACTCGGCTACCCCTTCGGGTCGGTCTGTTTCATTTTTTTTATATTTGAATTCAAATCCGGTCTGATTCATTTTTAGATCTGTGTTCAACCCGAGTCCATCCATTTGTGTCCGTCTGGGTTGGGTCTGATTAATTTTAATATTTTAAAATTTATTTTAAATATATTAATATATTATATATATATATATATATATATATATTATATAAAAAATATTAATTTTTATATATTTTTATAATTTTTGGGCCGGAACGGGCTGGACAAACTAGAAATCCAAACCCAACCCAGTCCGGTTGCGGGTTACAATTTCTTATCTCGAACCCTGTCCGTTCTATGTTCGGATCCGGACTGGGCCTGGCCGGCCGGACCGGACAACACCCGCATTGTCATCTCTAGTACTCATTTACCTATTTTATTGTCATATAGTATCTAAGGTTTGCTCTATTATCTCTTTATACTCATCTCAACTACTTAATTACCACATAATACCTAACATTATTTTCATACCCATCTCAACTACCGAATTACCACCTAATACCTAACATTATTTTAATACCCTAACTACCCTAACCCTTCGTGAACAACCACAGAACCAAAAAAAATTATCTTTCTTATTTTTTTCTTTTTATTTTATTTTAAAAGATCCATATCTTTCGAATCGGAACTCGAAAAATATAAATGAAAGTACCTATCGCTTTTGTTTTTTTTTAAATGAACCAAACTAGATCAATCGATTATATTTTTTTATTTTTTTAAAATAAAATTTCACCAGTAACAACTCTCAAAAAATCGAGAGAGTTGCAAACAATTTCAGGTTAGTTTTTCAAACAACTCTCAGATTCGGTTTTCAAACAACTCTGAGGTTAATACCGGTGAAAGTACTAGTGGATATATATGGTCGAAGATATTTTTGTCCAAATTTCAATTCGAAGTACCGAGTGACAATATAAAAAACGAATACAAGAGAGTATTTACTAATATTTTTTTAAATTACTAATTTGATATTATAAATTATTAATATTGTATGTCTTTGATTCACTAAAAACATTTTGCTCCAAAATTTATAGTCCAAATGGTCTGGATATGATGATGTTATAATAGTAAGTTTTATTTTATTAATATAAAAAAGCATTTTATACATATTCTACTAAAATATATTCTTTTTTAGATAATAAATTTAATAACAAAATTAATTTACTCAACATTTTAAAGCTTTCTTACTTACTGATATTCGACTAATTTGTTGATTAAATATTTTTAACTGCCTAAAAAATTGAAAAATAATTTTGATTTGGGGTTGGTCATGTATATGACTATGACCATTGTCATTTATAATTTGGATTCTAGGAAACAAACTATTAACATGGTTTAGAAATTAATATTTTCCAAATAATGTGATAAAAGTAAAAATTCTCAAATAAATCATTCTGGTTTGGGTATCATTTTTTTGTTGAAAAGAAAATTTTTAAATAAAAATAAATAGTTCATACAAGAGACATGGAACATATCCCGAGGAGATACAATTAACTGAAATAAACCGTAAGCGATAATATCCGCAACCGCATAAGACAGAGAAAAACAGCATAAACATAATGAGTCAGACCCGACATAGATAGAGCTCGATCTTTCTACTGGATCAGATCGCTAGAACTGTCTGACATGGAACGAATAGAATCGTGGACGTCTAGAAAACTATGGGCTAACGTCAAATCTGCCGGACCTGAATCCCGCTCCGGTCCATACGATAAATACTGGGTATCATTTTAATAGAGCCCATAAACTTAATAGAATAAAAAGTTAGCTTATAATTTTCAAAATCTATTATGATAACCAAAATAACAAAATTGATTTGAAGCTTAAATAACAAAGTCAAACTAAACAAATCAAATTTTGATCTACTTAAATTTTAAATCGAACAGAATCTGTTTTTCAGTTTTTATTTTGAGCACGTTCAAGCTTCCGTCTTTGGTTTGATTTACGATCTGAAGATTTCTCGAAGTTCCTATAGTTGTTCGTCGTCGAGTTTTGGTGTCTAGGTTTTATATATTTCCGTTACCAAAATCAGTAAGTTTTTTCATTCCGCTCCCTAACTTCAATATTTTTCTCTAACATTTTACTGCAATTCTAAATCCGTGTTCGATGATAATTTGGATTTGATAAACCACTTTTTGTTTTACAGATTAAGTTTTTAATGAATGGATTTGATAACGTGCCAGGTGTTTGATAAAATGCTTTGCAGAAACATTATCTAAAATGTCCATGCTTATGGGTTCTTTTGGTGTTGTATGGGTGATCAAGTGAATTGAGCCGTGTATTTACTCTATTATTTTAGGAGTTCCAGGTTTCACTACTAGTGGAGTAATGCATCCAAGCTCGACATAGATATATTTGTCACCAAGTTCTGTTAAACTATGCTTTTTACTCTGAGTGCTGGTAGTACAAAACTTTTTCTGTTTGGAGTCTTAGCAACCCTTATATGAATGATTATTTACGGATTGCCAAAAGAGGTGGAAGCAGAAGCTTGTGGAATCCTTTTCGTAAGTAGTTAAAGTGACCATCAGCGTTGCATCTAAGAAGATGCTAAGATGAAGAGAGCATCTCGATGCGCCTTTATCTATTTCCTCCTTTGCTAGTAGTTCAAATATTTTAAAAAAATCGAGTCAAATTTCCATGAAAATTATGAAGGTTGCATGAGGCGCTACTATAGGTTTTATGTGAAATCGTAATGATATACTATTAAGCTATTTGAGTTCTGTAACTGCTGTTGATGATTTACACTTTGATTTTGTCTGATTCTAAGGTTGCAATGAGTGGTTTGATATGGATGTGTCCAAAAACAGAGGACGAGTTTGTTACTTGTACAGACATATACTGAGGAGCCTTAATTCTTCTAAACTGCAGCTCGGTTTAGCAGCAAGAATCACAAAGAAAGCAGAAGTTGCTACCCTTTTCAGGTTGGGTGCTCGAGAGATATCCAAACATAACATTGCAGATCTAATGGATACAGCGGAATACGCTCTCTCTGTCTTGAAAACAGGTAAAATTCCCGATAATGTTCCTGAACTCTGACGGAGATTAGTTTCTTCAGGTTTGGGATATGTATGAATTTATTTCCATCTCCCATATAATAATCTTCTAACTCAAGAATAGTGAAATGGTTAAAGAGTGATTTTTCTTATTTAAAAGTTGTTTTAGCTTTTAGAATATTACAAGCTCTCCATATATCATAAAATGGTTGGACATAAAAGAGCTTATCTGTGAAATTTGTTCTTAAATAAAAGAGTTTCTTTCAACCCATACCGACAAACTCAAAATTTAGAAATGAATACTAGATTATAAATAAGAAATAAACTAATGAAATAAATATATAATTCAAACAAATAAAAAATGTCCTAAATGTATTTCCATGAGGACTTGACAAAAGAATTTTAACAATAAGCAACTTTAAAAACTTAATTATAATTTAAAATATATTTAAGGTTCCTGAACTATATCAGAAGAAGCAGCAACACCGATTTGTGAAACAGGTTCCATGGTTTTTTTGAAAACCTCTTCAAATTTTCTTCACCTTAGGCAAAACAGAAAGGCGAGCGCCGAACTCGATCTTCTTTACGACTTTTATTTCTCCTCCGAAATTATGTTTTGTGTTCTTGAGTCTTCTCTCTGTACTCTTCTGTGACCAACATAGCAATATCTGCCATATTGTTTTTTTTATGTTGTTGTGGTTGTGTTTTGTAAAATGTTTTTGGTTGATTTATGATGAAATTGGAGGAGAAGAAGAAGGTATTTATATTTGAAAGAGGAAATGGATGAGATTGAAGGAAAAGAAAAAAAAAGGGTTTCTGAACTACATATTTTACATTCATATTTTAAATATTTATCTTATAAAATGATTGAGAAAATGTGATTTATCAGAGTAGATGTTGAGTGAAGCTACCAGATAACTATTATATATTTGGAAAACTACTGGCCCTTTTCAAATTCTTAAGGGAAACTTCAATTTCTTTTAGAGTAGAATAGATATGTTGTCGCAACAGAAACTATTTTTCTAAATGATAGATAACATTTTTTTTAATAAAACCAACATTTTTATTAAATATTGGAAATTTGTCCGCATATGATATATGATTCATTAAAAACGTTAGTCATATATAATATTTTAAAAAAATAAGAATTAATAAATTTTATATTATCTTGTTTCTAGCAAAACCCCAAGCAAGTAAAATAGCATACTCAAGCAAATCTTCAAATATTAAATAAATTATATATTTAATATCTTACTCAAACAAATCTTCAAATATTAGATAAATTATATATTTAATATCCAAACATATCATGCTCTCTGTATTGAAAACAGATAAAATTCCCAATAATATTCCTGAACTCTGACCAAGATTAGTTTCTTCAGTTTGGGATATGTATTAATCTATTCCCATCTCCCATATAATAATTAATTTAACTTAAGATTAGTGAAATGGTTAGATAGTGATTTTTTTTTATTTAAAAGTTGTTTTAGCTTTTAGAATTGCTTAGAGATTTTGATATAATATGAATAACGAATATTACTAGCTCTCGATATATAATAAAGTCAAACACCAAAAAGAAGATATATAATAAAGTGGTTCTATGAAGTTGGACATAAAAGAGCTTATCTATGAAATTTATTCTTAAATAATAGAGCTTCTTTCGACCCATTCCTATATACTGGAAAATTAGAAATAAACACTTAGATTATAAATAACAAATAAACTAATGAAATAAATATATAATTCAAACAAATAAAAAATGTCCTAAATAAATTTTCAGAGGACTGACAAAATAATTTTAACAATAAGCAACTTTAAAATTTAATTATAATTTAAAATACATTTAAGGTTTGTGAACTATATATTTTACATTTATATTGTAAAAATGATTGAGAAAATGTTATATTACACACATAGTCAAAATATCAGCGTAGATGTTGAGGGAAGTTACCAGATAACAATTATATATTTGAAAAACTACTGAGTCTTTATCAAATTCTTTTAAGTGAAACTTCAATCTTTTTTAAAAGTAAAATAGATATGTGGTAGCAAATAGCTAAAAGATTGGCATTTTTTTAAAGCAGAAACTTTTCATTCAAATGATAAATAACTTTTTTTTAATAAAACCAATATTACTATGAAATATTGGATATTTATCCACATATTGAAAACATTAAGTTGATATCTACTTCTTACAAAAATAAAAAATTAATTAATTTTATATTATATTGTTTTTAGCAAAACCCATCATTAAACAAGCTCGTATCCTCAAACGAATCGTCATATTATAGATGAATTATATATTTATGGTTTTTACGATGGAAATCTAACAATTTAGAATTATCAATTCCTCAAAGCAAATATATATTATAGATGCCATTTAATGTAATTTTTCTCCTTCATTTTATAGATGACTTTGATTGCTTTCCCCTCTCTCTAACTTTCAACGGTAACAAATCTCCTGGTGATTGCAAAGCTTCCCTGGCTGTATGGCCAGGGAACTCAAGGTGTAAATATCAGTGGCAATTCTTTGTATATGGAAGTAAACCTCACCTCATCTCCAAGTACCAAAGTATTGTTGTCCCTGTTCATCCCATGTATAAAACCCTGGTTTGAACCAAAACTTTCTTCCATCCTTTTTCTGCCTACTCTTCCTCTTAACCCACCGGTTCACAAGATTGTAGATGAAAATCATGATGAATCAAATGGATACATCAGAGTCCAATCAAGCATCTCCTTTAAAGTATCTAAGACCCCCTATTCTTTTGTACCTCAGACTTCCATTCAGCTCTCATCATTCATCCTGAACTTCAGAGCAAAAATGAACCACAAAATGTCTATTCCAAAGTCTAATCCAAGGATAGTCAAACCCTATGCTATGCTCAGTTCCTTGAAGCTGTTCTTCTTATTGTCCATTGGATTATCTGAAATGTGGAATTACCTTCGAACTAAGAAGGTTTCTCTACTCGAACCAGATTTTCAAACCAGATTGGCTCCCCCTTCAATGCCTCTGCCTCGTTGGTCTATCTCCTCTCCATTTTGGGAAGCCCCAACACTCTCTTTCCTTAGCCTCCTACCTTTGATTATGGCTGTTGGCCATTTTGAGCATTACTCGCTCTATTGTAATATCCTCAAACTCCCCCTTTTTTTTCATCATTTCTCAACCCCTAGGCTTGCCTCCCTCCTCTCCCTAACTTCTGTATCTCCTTCAGTTTATCAGACTACCATCCTATTAAGACCAGTAGCTATCTCCACTCTACAGACCTATTCATATCAAAATCTAAAACCCTGCTCACCAACCTCATTCTATAAAGCTCTTCTAAGTTTCTCACCCCTCTCAAGAACAACCATTTCATCTCAAAGTCTCAAACTGATACAAAGAACCACTTACTTTGCTCAGCCTCAAATGTCTTCCCCTAGCCCAAAAACAGCCTCCGAATTCGTTGATTCTTTCTCTCCGGTGTGACCGCAGGCCTTCTCTTCTAACCTGGCCTCTATCCCGGTTAGCTCCTCTGACCCTGGTGTCTGTGCTGAATCTCCTATCAGCTACCCAATCATCTTCCCTCTCCACAAAGCATTTGTTAGGGATGCTTTGGCCATGGCTAGAAGCCATATGGAATCGGGGCACTCCCTGTACCACCCTGTCACTCCGCCCTCCCTGCAAAATCCGCATCTTTCCCCTGTGAGCCCACGAAACCTTGATGGGGCTCTCTTCTCCTCTGCCTCTGTGTTAGGAGCTCTCCCCCGCCCGGACTTCAAGGCTGCTGACGGCTTAGCAGAGACTCCAATTTCTTTGGGAGATTACGAAAATCTAGTTGCTGATATCTATGATCGACGCTCCGCCCCTTTCGCGATTCCTCGATCCCCGATAATAGGATCGAAGCCTCTAGACCTCCTTCGAGCCGGCTTGCTCCCCACATCTCCATCGACTCAAAACCCTCCGTTAGGCTCAGGGGACTGTGGAAATCGTATGGGGACTGCTCACCTTGTCTTGGCTAACAGTCCCAGAACTGGATATGCCTCTGCTTCATCTTCAAGAGGGCTTCTTCTCTCGTCGTCGGAATCAATGCTTCAAGTGGCGACGGCCGGTCAAGGCTTGTTAGGTGAGTCGTCTGGAAGGGCGAAAGATTCGCCGGTCTGCGAATGGGAAAATGGCAAGCGGTTTTCTGAGTTGGGATCTGGCGATGCCATCGGTTCGTCTGGAAGGGCGAAGGATTTGCCGGTCTGCGATTTGGAAAGCGGCAAGCGGTTGTCTGAGTTGGGATCAGGGGATGGCATCGGTTTGTCTGGAAGGGCGAAGGATTCGCCGGTCTGCGAGTTGGAAAACGGCAAGCTGTTGTCTGTGTTGGGATCGGGGGATGGCTTCGGTCTGAGAAACGCGTCCAGGGTGAGAGAGAAGAAGAAGGGATCGGCGTTCGAAGAGGTGGAGACCGATGATGGGTTGAAGACCAGAGAATCGGGTTTTGATCTAGTGAAATCGAGATCGGAACATGAAAGGGTTGGATCTGCTCAGTTGATTTCGGGATTGGCCAAAGGAGTTAGGGCTGATTTGGTGGAACAAGGGTTCTCTGGTGCTCTGTCCAAGTCAGACCCTAACTTCAGGGTTTCTGTTTTTGGGGGCCCAAGTGAGAAGGATCCAGCAAGTCTTTTAATTCGATCGGGTTCTCAACTGGGTCCTTGCTCTGTTGGGCCTCCTAGCCGGGTTTTTAATTTAAATCGGGCGGGATCACCCAATCAAAGCAGATCTTATAAATCGATTGGTTCGACCCAAATTCTCTCCATTGATAGACCGAAAAGAAATACGGGTCAAGGAATAATGGGTGGTCCGTCCCATTATGTACCTTATTCTTTAATCTGGAATTTTGGCAACGCGGGGAAAGGCCCTAAAGGAAGGCGACTCAAAAATAAGCTTGCCCAAATCCCTTCAAAATTATCTCAAGCCCCTCCTTTTAAACCAAGCTCATTGGGATTTGTCAACTCAAATTCTCGTATTCATTCGTCAGCACCATCCTCTTATGCGAGTATTGTTTCGGGTCACAGCGATAACCGGTCTCCTTTGGTGATTGGTGTCAACCATATGGAGCTTGTAGGCAGTGAATTCATCATGAAAGAATCAGCAATGGGCCCCCCGGAATCCTGGAAAGCTTGTCTTTCAGGATCTTTTCTTTCTCAACCAAGCAATCTGAGCTTCCTCAAAGCTAATGTTGAGGCTCTGTGGAAAAGGTTTGGCCTCATTCAATTTAAACCCCTTCCCGAAGGCTATTTTCTTTTCCAATTTGGTTCCTAAAGTATGGTTAAAAAGATCTTGGAGGGAGCCCCATGGCATTTTCGAGGCAATTTGATGATTCTGAAAGTTTGGGAACCTCTCTCCCCTCTTATCAAAGATCCTCATATGGAAATCCCTATATGGGTTAAGGTCTTCAATTTTCCCCTGGAACTCTGGACGGCGGAGGGATTTAGTAACATTGGCTCAGTCTTAGGGACTCCTCTATATGTGGATCACCAAACGGAGAGAAAAGAAAAGCTTCGCTTCGCTCACATCTGTATTATGATCTCTGTAGGTTCTCCTATCCGCTCCGAGCTCTCCTTTAAGATAAGGGGTAAATCTATCAAGTTATCTTTTGAATACCATGGCCTTCCTCCCCAGTGCGCCAACTGTAAGATTTTTGGTCATCCTACCCGTATCTGCAAAAAAGGCCCCATAAAGCCATCCCCTTTCCCAGCTCCATCTTCATCCTCTGAGGAAGATCCTTCCGAGTACATTCCTGAAGCAGACCCTAGTCATCACCTTTCATCCATAAATGAAGGGACTGAAGTGGAAAGTGGAGAAGAGGCTGAATCTCCTCCAAAAAGGCTTCGCACTATAGACCCGAAGGGGAAGGGTAAAATGGAAATGTCCTCCGACAGGACCATCGTCTGATGCACTGTAAGTCACTCTTTTAATGAATATTGCTTCTTGGAATTTTCGGGGTCTCAATGACCATGTTAGACAAAAAGACGTAACTGATTTTATTATTAGAAACAGTATTTCCTTGATTATTCTAGTCGAGACTAAAGTTAATATAGCTAAGGTAGACGATATCATAAGTAAAATGGTCCCTTTCTGGCATGCCATAAATAACTACTCCTCCCATCCCCTCGGTAGAATTTGGGTCACTTGGAACCCAAGTGTGATCACAATCTCGAAACTCTCCGAGTCACCCCAGTACATCCATTGTCAAGTCAATTGCCATAATTATAATTCGGCATTTAGGTTAACTGCAATATATGCTTTTAACGAAGCTATGGATCGTTCCCCACTTTGGAACGACTTAATAACCATTTCCAATCAAGAGAAACATATTCCTTGGGTCGCTCTAGGTGACTTTAATGCTATTCGTCACCCTGACGAGAGAATTGGTGCTTCTGATAATTGGACTTCAACTATTGACGAGTTTAATAACTACTGTTACCTATGTGAGCTTAGCGATCTCTGGTCCACCGGATTTCACTTCACTTGGATTAACAAGCAGCCTGCTCGACCAATCCTCTCTAAAATTGATCGAGTTATAGTCAACCCCAACTGGGACGACCATTTCCCAATGTCTAATGCCCGATATGGCTTCCTTAGAACGTCAGACCATACCACAGTTACTCTCAATCTCGGTATGCCGAGACCTAGGAATAAAAAGCCCTTCCGGTTTTTCAACATGTGGCAAACACATCCTTCTTTTAAGGAAATTGTCCTGAAAAGATGGAATTGCCCTATTTCCTCCTCTGGAATGAGGCTGGTAACAGAAAAGCTAAAAAGACTCCAATTCGATCTCGCTAAACTCAACCGTAGAGAATTTAGTGATATCAGTAATAGAGTTAGTGCGGCTCAATCCAAGCTATTTGAGACCCAATCTAGACTTTGGCTAGACCCCCTCAACCCGGGACTCATTTGCGAAGAAATTAAGGCTTCCAAAGACTACATATTTTATAGTCGAGCCGAGGAGTCCTTTCTAAAACAAAAATCTCGAGAAAATTGGATTAAGCTCGGGGACAAGAATACTAAATTCTTCCATAATAGTATCAAGTCTCGTCTATTCCATAATAAAATCGTTTCTATTAATAATGACTCCGAAGTTACCATCTCTTCGCCAGCTGGTATCTCTAAAGTCATTGTTAAGCACTTCGAAAACTTGTTGGGCACTCATCACTCTATCTCTTACCCGGGTCTGGAGAGGGTCTCTTCTTTGATTACCTCCACTGTCAACAGTAATGAAATTGACTTAATGACGCGTGAAATCACTTGCGAGGAAATTAAATCTGCATTATTCAGCATTGACAGTAACAAGTCGTCTGGGCCTGATGGATATAACTCTTCCTTCTTTAAATCTTCTTGGAATATAGTTGGTCATGATATTTGTAATGGTGTCCTAGAATTATTTGATTCGGGATCTTTGGATAAGTCTTGGAACTCAACTTCCATTGCTCTCATTCCCAAAACCGAATCTCCCTCTGTTCCTGGAGACTTTAGACCTATTTCCCTATGCAATGCTGTCTATAAAATTATCTCCAAAATTCTAGCTAATAGAATTAAGGACTCCTTCCCTTATCTAATCGACCCTTCTCAATCGGCCTTTGTGGCGGGAAGGAATATCTCTGATAACATTCTTTTGTCCCAAGAACTATTGCGAGGGTATCATTCCAATGCTGCAGGCAAAAGGATTGCTCTCAAAATAGATATAATGAAAGCTTTTGATAATGTCCATTGGCACCTAGTTCTTGACATCCTGGTGGCAATGCGATTTCCTGGAAAAATGATTTCTTGGATAATAAAATGTATTTCCTCCACCTCCTACTCAATAAATATTAATAGAGACTCTTACGGGAAATTTTCTGGGAAAAAGGGTCTGAGACAAGGTGATCATTTATCACCTTTCCTTTTTGTACTCATTATGCAAGTTCTTTCTGGGTTACCCAAAGAAAAAAGCCAGCATAAAAAACTTTCGATTTCACTGGAAGTGTCAAAAGCTTAAAATCATCAATCTCTGCTTCGCAGATGACTTGATGATCTTCAGCCATGGGGACTCCATCTCTCTAAACCTTATAAAAGAGGCACATGGCGAATTCTATAAGCTCTCTGGTCTTAAATTCAACCCTTTAAAAAGTCATATTTTTCTTTCGGGAATTGAGGAGTCCCTCAAGTCTAGTTTATTACCCATTCTGGGCTTCCCGGAAGGTACTCTCCCAGTAAAGTATCTGGGAGTCCCCCTTATTACGAGTAGACTTACCCACTCGGACTGTCGTCCGCTTCTTCACAAGATCACTAATCGTATTGAGTCCTGGACCTCCAAACACCTCTCTTATGCAGGAAGGCTTCAGTTAATTAAGTCTGTCTTATTTGCTGGTCAGGTCTACTGGTCCTCTATTTTTATTCTCCCCTCTAGAATAATAAAAGAGCTAAGCCAATACCTTAGTCGTTTCCTCTGGTCGGGAACGATCACGAAGATTCATGGGGCTAAAGTTTCTTGGGACTCTATAACGTCTCCGATTAAAGAGGGTGGCCTTGGGATTTTGAATCTAAAAATTTGGAATCAGGCGGCCATCCTCAAGCATCTTTGGTCTATTGTTAGTAATACTAATCACTCCATCTTGTGTGAGTGGATTAAAGTGGAAAAAATGAAAGGAAAAAATTTCGGGATCATCAAATCTGGATCCAATCCCTCGTGGATTTGGAGGAAAATTCTTCGTATGCGCCCTTTGGCAAGTAATTTGTACAGGGTGGCTATTGGCAATGGTAAAAATACTTCTTTCTGGTATGACCCTTGGCTTCTTTCGAAGTCTCTGGCCTCTCACTATGGGGAAAACATAATAAGTGACTCTCGGCTGGGAGATAATCTTAAGGTTTCGGATATCATCCATAATGGATCATGGAACTGGCCTGCTGATATCAGACCAGCGAGATCCCGAAGTAGATCTCATCTTCTTGAAATAAACAACCTCATCAAAACTCTTCCCCCCCCCTAACATCACCTCCATCGATGTTCCGTTCTAGACGAAAATAGCAGGAAATCCTGTGTTCACAATTAAGGACATGTATAAGGCAATCCGATCTCCTAACCCTGAAGTGGGTTGGACCGGGTTAGTATGACACAAATATAACATTCCTCGCCACTTCTTTATTCTTTGGCTTGCTATTTTAGGGAAGCTTGTAACCAGGGACACAATTCTTGGTTGGGGACTAAATACCCCCTCTGACTGTGTCCTTTGCAATTCAGATTCTGAATCTATCCCTCATATTCTCTATGAGTGTAGATACACTCAGAACATTTGGTCCTATGCTAGTTCTAAGCTAGGTTTCTCGTTCTCTTATTCGTGTTGGCAATCTTGGATTATCGAGGCGTCAAAATGGTCCATCTCTCGGGACCATTCTATTTGGCGTACTTGTTTTGGCGCGGTCACTTACCACGTCTGGAAGGAGCGGAATGCCATAATTTTTGGTTCCGCTCCAGCCCTGGAATCTTTAACATTACATCGTATTGTAGATGACCTACGATTCAGATTCCAGGGTACCAAGATCAGCTGGCCATAGTAAAATTATATTACTTCATCTAATTATTCCTCTTTTCTATGCAGGTTTTCTCTCACCAAGACTTCTAGCAATCCTTCAGTAGATCTGAGCAAGTCCGAAGTCCGAGCCTCGTTTATGCTACGTCAGCACTCAGTGATCTTATGTTTCACATATTCTATGTTGTACTTCTTAATCTAACTCCTTTATATTAAATGTCTCCTCGGGGTATGCCTCAGGTATCTTGTATGAACTATTTCCATTAATTTAAAGTTTACTTTCACAAAAAAAAACAGGGGTGATTTTATTAAGAAATTTAATTGTACCATTTGGAAAAGATGGCTACGAAGTTAGAGTGAAGGACCAAAAGTAGACCACTTTACAGAAAAACAAAATATATGAGGTGAAGCTAAAAGAAAAATTATTATTCTTTTTTCATCTCAATTTTTTACACAAGTATACGGTATTTGTTTTTCTTTTCTAATTTATAATTTGAAGTTATTAACCACTATCAAAACTTTATACCAATAAACACATCATTAAAACAAATTAACCAACATATACGATTTAACCTTTAAAATTAAATATAAAATATAAAAAAACGAAAACAATTTAAAGATTATTCGTGGAAAAAAGAGAAATCCAAACCAAAGATTTAACACCGAAAAGAATCATCCAATCAACCAATAAGGTAATTTAATATTATTTTTTTCAGTTTTACATTTGGTTAACTTGAAAATCCATGTTAAAAAAAAACTCATTTTAAAAGTCCTAATTGTGTGCAGGTTAAATTACGAAACAACATCTCAGAATCAGTTGTTTGTGTTTTTTTTTGGATTATTTGTTATTTTTACTTTTACTTTATTAACATATTACTTATTAATAGTGTAGGAATTCGAAATATTTTCGGAACCTGAAATTACTTCCCCATCTCATATTAATTAAATATCAGGATCTGACCAACGCATTCAACACCCAAGCGCACTACACTAGATCCGAACTTACAGAATGAGTATTGAGTGTTAGTTGAGTTGAAATATTCTTTGATGGTAAGCAGGTACAATTCTGGGTTACATGGGAATACTCGTCGATGGTTTTTATCTTGCAACAAATTTGGAAAGTATAGGTTAAGACAAAAGGCACCTTATATAAAGAGGAGAAAGTCAAGCACAAAATATAAAATGTCCTTTTGCATTAAGAGCTCATTCTCCCGATAATGGTCTATGGTATTTGGTAGTTTCATGCGGTAGGTATCACCACCCGGTAGCCGAATATTTAGAAAGTTTTCCTCAAGCAAGAAAACTTACTCTGACAGAAGAACATTTAGTGAAAATTTTATCAATACATAGTGCCACTCCTCGTAATATTTAACCGGCATTAAAAGATATAAATCTTCGTAACATGTCTTACATGCATAACATCTATAATACTAGGCAAAAACACCGTATATTGGAAAAGTGCGATCAATCACAACTTCAATATTTGTTGGGTAAGATGAAGGAGAAAAATTACATTGAATGGCATAAAACCGAAAGTGAAAGGTCTCAAATATTCACCAAATTGTTTTTTGCACACCCGACGTCTATCAATCTTCTTATGATTTTTCTAGAGGTCCTTATTATGGATAGTAAGTAGAAGACGGCGAGATACAAGATGTCATTGTTCAATATTGTTGGTGTTACATCAACCAATATCACATTTGCGATCGCTTTCGTTTTCTTCAGTCATCAAAAGGTTGAAAATCACATGTGGACATTAGAACATTTGCAGTTGCTCATGGAGGAAAACCATTGCATATTGCCTAATATTATGGTGACAGATAGGGAATTGACATTAATGAAATAAATTGACATTATATTTCCAAAAGTGACACAGATGTATTTAGATGACACAAACAAAAAATTGTAATGAAGACTAATAAAAAATTTACCAACAAAAATATATTCCAAAGATTTCAAACATCTTGGAATACAACTGTTTATTCAGACATCGTAAGCAAGTTGAACTCAAACATCGAGTGTATGAAAGAAGAATACAAAGCATACATAGGAGCCCTCAATTATACTCAAACATTGCTCAAACCTCTTTACGGTGGATTTTTTTTTCTGTCTAGAATAACAACTTCAAACACTTTAGCAACAACACAACGAATCGGTAAGCCAAAATAGTTATCAAGTAATACAATTATTATACTATTTATACATTTTAAAGAAACTTTTGTTGTCATGAATAATATGGCGTATAGTTTGCATTCTACCTTGAAACATTACCTTGGGACGGGCTTGCTTCCATTTGATGCATTAGGGAAGAGTCGATTCTTTACTAAAGATGCAACACATGAATATAAAAGCATCATTTGAAAAAAGTACGTTTTTTCGCTCAGTTTGAGTACAATCCTTGGATATTTTAGGTTATTAGACGTTCCACGTCATAATTCGCTCTTAAACTTATGACAGAGCAATATGAAAGGGCTACACAAATAAGGAATGATAAAGCAGAATACAGATGTGTTATTAGAAGCACTCACAGGTTGTCATGCATGTTAAATACTAGACTTTTAATATGAAAAACAAGTAATAAACATAATTGTAGAAAAGGAAAATAAATTGTTTAGTTCTATATAGAGAAGTTTTTGATAGTCAAGGGTTCAAAATATAATCCCGAATCACCTTTATTTCATAATCTTAATGTCATATTTATACGACAGATTGGTGCGTAACTGAGTTTGTTACATAAGAGGATAATTTATATTTTAGCCCCTTATATTTATACTTGATATCAATCCCACCCGAATACCTTTATAAAGATATTAACAATAACATTTTTCTCTAAATTTTTTAGCTCCATAATAATTTATATCCTCATCAGTAGCCCCCTAGTCCTTATGAAGAATACTGACTAAGGACTAAAACTTCTTTGGGCTGCCATAAACCAAAAATATCAATCATTATACTTTAGGTTGCCTCAAATCAAAATTGTCCATCGTTATACTTTAGACCGCCTTGAACCACAACTTTCAATCCTCCTCAAAAATTGACTTGTGTTTACCATAATCTCCTTAAAATTTATGATGATCTCTTCGAATCATCTCCATGGTTATTATAAAAAATTTCCTCGAAGCTTTATACAATCTTTTTAAGTTTGCTTCTAATTTACAAGTGGCATTTTCAATCATTTCCCTAGTGACAGCTAGAAACTCATGGAGTTCCCCTAGTACACGTGCAACATGCTATTAACTCTGATAGTTAACACGTGCCACTCTACTTTAGAGTAGAAAACTGTTTGTCGATTCGTATTTCAAACTATAACAGTTGTCAACCTTTCACCTTCTCTTCTTACTTTTTCCTTCACTAACTCCTCTATAAATATTCTCTCTTCATTTATTTTTCATCACACATAAATCCTAGTGATAGAAAGAGAAAGCTGCCTTAATGATTTCACTCCACCGCCACCTTCATCTGAAACCTCAACTTCCGTGATTCATCTTCATCCCATTCTTACCTAATTTGAATATTTTTCTTTATTTTAGTTTATGAAAAAACCAATCCCAAATAAAAAAAACCCCATTTTGGCATTTACGATTACTTCAATATCAATGAAAGAGCCGCTGAATATCGAGCATCAGACGTGATAGATAATTCACTAAAGCTTTCAAATCATATACGGTGTACAAAGCATTCATCCTAGCCAAAGTTCTTCTAGGTATCAAAATTCTCCTAACCCAGTTCTTGTTACTTGCTCTCAACAAAAAAAAACTAAACTGTCTCGAAATCCCACACAAACATCTTTTGTCAACACATCAACTCCTAATCGAGGTTAATCACAAAGAGACGCAAAGACAATCTGCTTTAGAGTCTCAAGTATCATCTTCTGCTAATGCTACTACCCTTTCTCGAATCGACCGCAAAAGGATGCCTTGAATTCATTCAGAAGCTCAATCTCATAAAAATAAAATTCCTCCAAAAAATGCATTCGTAGCCATGAGAGACTCTGAGGATATCAACAGTTCACGGAATCATACATATTCTCATCCCTCGAATGAGATGCTTGTGACCACAAAACATTTACAAGAAAATCCTTTGGAGACTAAACAACAAACATAATTACTGCACCAACTAATTCTCAAGGTGTTACTATCAACCCGGCCCCTCCTCAACTTTGAGATGAAGCCTCCGAGGAATATGCTGAGTCAAATTCGATTACAGATACTCACTATAATATTGAGAATACATAGAGTGCTACTCCCTCAGAGTCCGAGGATAACGTTTCGAAGAAAGATGCTCTAAAAAAGAAAGTAAAGAATAAAAAAGAACTAGTTGAACTTCAGAAGGTCATCCCTGAATACCTCATTGCATGCTTTGGATGGTAACTCGTCTATGGACTATCGAATTTAGTGACATCTAGTCCTTGAACTTCAGAAGTCCGCTGGTAGTCCCTTAACTATCCAGTTTGGATAAAGTTAGCCCTTTGCGTGTGTTAATTATCAGTTTATATAACAGATAGTCCTTCAAGTATTAATTTTCGATAAAGTTAGTCATTGGACTTTCTATTTTCAATAAATTTAGTCCCCTTAATAAACATGCGTAGGGTACTAACTTTATTTAAAATAGATAGTCCATGGACTACCACTAGACTTTTGACGGTCTAGGGACTATATGTCACGAAAATGGATAGTCTATGGACTACCACCGGACTTTTGAAAGTCAAGGGACTATATGTCACTAAATTCGATAGTCCGAGGATGAATTATTCTTCAAAGACCCTCATTGCACTTAAAAAATATGCAATACGAGTACTACAATCAATCTAATGTGAAGAGTTTTAAAAAGACAATGCGGTCTTCCAGATAATGTTACGCTTAATCTACCAGTACTGGGAGAGACTTCACTCTCTTGTGGAGAAAATGAGTTTTTGGTCTACCCTGAAATCATTAATTGGGGACTTCGATTCCCGTTAGACCCGGTGATAGTTAAATACTTTGAAATCCTCGATCTATGTGCAACGCAAGCAAACCTAAACTTGTGGTTTATTCTCATGTCCAGCATAATGGCTTCAAGACTTGGCAAACTTCTCTTGTCAATCAAAAAAATCATCTCACTTACAAGTCTTTTCAAAAATCTGGTGCTTCCGTTTTACTACTTGAACCTCAAAGATTCCTTCAAGCTATTGATGATCTTTTCAAGGATGACAAATTCTGAAACCGTAGATTTTTATTTATCTCTGGAGCGTGGGAAAATGGCAAAGATATTTCCAAAGAGAACCCATCGAAGCTTAATCTTAAGTGGAAAAGAACCAGTAAGTGATTTAACCTCCCTAGCTTGATATTACACTATATTTCAAGTTTTTTTATGTAATATTATTATACGTAGAAATTCTGAGGCGATATAAAATTCATCTAAAGACTGCCCAAGATACATTTTCCAAACTGTCTGTGTGGGTAAAAAAACGTGGGGCAATGAATTTCACCATGCCTTCATACGTTTGAATTTTTTCAACAGTCATCTATGGAGGATCTTTCCAGATTTTATCATTCCAGAAAATGAGTTAATAATGATATGCAGAACAGGATATGTGGTGAAAAGGTTAACAAATCCTCATACACGAGTTATACTACCAGTTTGGAACAGGTCGTAAAGCTAGTTGCCCCCAAAGAGGAAGGGAAAAAATAAAAAAGAAGAAGGCATCTCTTCCACAAATCTGAAGCCGAAGAAAACACAGAGGAAACCTAAGAGAAAAACCAACAAAGCTAATCCTCCAAACACCAAAAGAGCTGAGGCTGAACATTCTAAGAAAAGAAAAAAGGGTTGTCGCTTTGAAAAAGAAGAAAAGTTCTTCGAAAACCCCTCAAACATCAAGCAAGAGAATAGTATTTATGTACGTCCCCCGAATTCGACTCCAGATGTTGATAAGATAGAGGAAATACAAGAAGTTATTGAAATAGACAACAAAAAAGATAAGAACTTGATTGACGATGGCGTTATTTGTGAAGATAAAGTTTAAGACATTTATAGGGACATCGACCCTGAAATCCAACAAATCAAAGACCAAATCGCACAAATTGGCAATCAAATTATCGCTGCCAATTTTCCTCCAATTGTAAGTTCAGATCCTCAACAAGCTTCCTCATCAGCTTCTCTTACTCTTTATGATAACTTTTATCCTCACCCTGTTGGAGAGCCCTCCAAATAAGTAGTACATGCGCATCGACCGTTTTCTATTCTCGAAGATGCAACAAAGCATTTAAGGGAGGAAGTTAAATATGCTCGAAGCAAATTGGAGCATATGGAAAACAATGTCATCTAGTTCAAGAAGAAGGTTGATTATAACAAGAAGTTGAGAGATATTTACGGCCAAAACCTCTTCGATCAATTATAGGACTTCCAAGCTGACTGATAAGAATTTATCAGAAGAGTCATCCAAATCAAACGATGTTTCCATTCAGTTAATGATCAAGAAAAAAAATCTTGAAATTTACGCATCAAATTGAGTTGTATGAGCTCGAAGCAAAACATGAAGCGAAGATATGAGCAAAACACACAAATTACTCGTCTCTAAAAGAATTACTTGAAAAAAGTGAAAGCAAAAAAAGAAGGCAGTTGCAGTCACTCAAGACAAAGTTCGAAAAAATAACATCTTGGTGTAAAAGTCGCAAAAGACCAAAGCAGACAATGATCATTTTGCTTCGTAAATTCCATGGAGTGTTTCCAAGGGAAAATTTATCAAAAATTCTGGAAATCAATTCCAGTAGAACAACTCCCTTGAGAAGCTTTTGAACCCATCCCAACTGAATCATCTCAAAAACCTGAATCAGAAGAAGATAAAGACGCTTCGGAGCAAGAAGGAAGCTCTTCAGAAAGAATCTTAGACAACGTTCCCGATGGAGCAAAGAGGATTAAAAAATGGTATTTCTGAGCTTCAAAAAGAAGCTCAGACAATCTGAGTCTAGTTTTGTTCATCTTAAAAAAAAATAATGTTACTTTTTAGAAAATGGTACTTTCGTATATTTTTTCCGAACTCCGATTTGAAAGATATGGATCTTTTAAAAAATAAAATAGAAAGAGAAAGTAAGAAAGATAAATTTTGGTTACGTGGTTGTTTATAAAGCATGAGGGTAGTTAGGGTATTAAAATAATGTTAGATATTAAGTGGTAATTAGATAGTCGAGATGAATATTGGGAGGTAATAGAACAAAGGGCAATGTTATATTGGGACCCCATTTGGCTATAATGAGACCCCAAATTCAGAATTTTTTTTCTTTAATGTGAAATGTCCGTTTTGCCCTTCATTTATAAATCCAAGTTTCTAAAGAAAAACCAACTTTTCTCCACTTCTCCCTCAAGCTTTCTCTCTCTAAAATAACTAAAAACTCTAAAAAAACCATGGATTCGAGTGATTGGAGTGAAGGTTTCAGCTGCAACCTTGATGATTTTGCATCAGAGAAAGAAGAGTCGTTGACAGACCATTTGCAAACCCAAAATGAGATATTTTCCGAAATTTCGAAGTGTGTGTGCGAATATAGCGGTGCCACCGCTATAGAATGGACGAACTGCGAACATAGTTTTTGCAATTTTGCATGAAGTTTTTTGCAAAATCGCGAACGGTCCGTTCGCAGAAATACCAAATGGACGAACGGTTTGTTTGCGATTTTTCCAAACCTGCGAACTCTTACTTCGCAGCAATACCGAACTGACAAACAACCACTTCGAGATTTCGCCAAATACACGAGTGTACTGCTCGCAATTTGGCGAAATTGTCGTTTTGGTTATTCGCGATTTGGCAGAAAAATCGCGTTCCGTCTTCGCGAAAATGACTTGTTTTGGAAATTAAACAATCGACTAGATTTAAGTATGTTCTCATATAATTTCATCAATGACATATGTAGGAACCCGATCAACCGCCATGTTCGATGGCCGATTACACGGAAGTGTTTAGTACGTACAGTTTTTACACCAAAGCCGATTTGATTGATTGGGTCGAGTCCGAAAGCATAAAACTAGGATTCATTTTGGTCCGTAGTAAAAACAAAGACGGTAGAAAAAGCATGAAAACTCCTAGGATATATTTTAGGTGCGAGAGGTACGGGGTTTACAAACCTAACCCCAAACCGGGGTATGTTAAGAAACGCCGAGAATGTTCATCGAAAAAATGCGGGTGTCCGTTCTATTTAAGGGGGAGTCCGGTCTTAGAGCTACCGGGTTATTGGAAAGGGGTTGTGTTAAACAGGAAACACAACCACAAACCATCTTTGCACTTGGATGGTCATTCACGGGCCACTAGACTAAAATTAGAAGAACAATTGTTCGTTCGTAGTCAAACGGAAGTCGGTTCTCGACCGAGAGAGATATATCGCGGTTT
Source organism: Limnanthes douglasii subsp. nivea (assembly GCA_036936605.1). Lineage (NCBI taxonomy): Eukaryota > Viridiplantae > Streptophyta > Magnoliopsida > Brassicales > Limnanthaceae > Limnanthes > Limnanthes douglasii. Next base: position 133,570,441 of record JAUPFV010000004.1, read on the forward strand.
GAAGATTAAAGACACGCAAAATGTATCAAGCATGCGCACGATATACAACATGCGGAAAAAAATAAATTGGTTGATAAAGCGGGCAAGACCCAAATGCAATACTTGTTTTCTAAGTTAAAAGAACACGAGTACTATGTTTGGGAGTGAAGTTGTGAAGCAACGGACGAGATCCTCGAGTTTTTTTTGCACACTATAAAAGCATCGATTTCATGCGCACTTTTCCTCAAGTTCTTATAATGGATAGCACGTACAAGACTACGAGGTATAAGATGCCTTTACTTGAAATAGTTGGCCAAACTTCGACGAAGAAGACATTTTGTGTTGCTTTTGTTTTTTTGAGCTCCGAGAAACAAGAGAACTACACTTGGGGATTGAGTGTTCTAAAGAAGGTGTTGACGAACAACAAGTGCGCATTACCTAACATTATCGTCACCGATATGGAGTTGGCTTTAATGAATGCTATCGATGATATATTTCCGGACGCAACTCATATGCTATGCAATTGGCATATTGGTAAGAACGTCACCTCTTACGCTAAAAACGTTTTACCGAATTTGGACATAGCCGAAGAGTTTGGGGAATATTACCAAAGGGTAGCCTATTTGGCCACGCTCGAAGATTATAACAAAAACCTTGCCGATATGCACCACACGTACGCATTTTATCCATTGGTTATCGACTACGTTATGAAGCGATGGATTGAAAAATATGGACACAAATTCCTCAATATTCACACGAACAAATTTAAACATTTTGGCAACCAAACCAGCAATCGGTGAGTTATATTTCCATCTCCACACAATATTTTTTAATATAAAGTGTTAGAAATATAATTTATTTTATCTCCATCTCCACACAATATAAATTTCACGAAGATGCAAGCCTCCTAAACGCATTTGACTTCGTGAGAGGTATGATGCAAGAGGAGATTCCTGGTTTCATCGATGCGGTTTTGTGCAGAATGTTCTTCAACCACGGTAGGGAGGCATCCTGCCCAGGATGTATGATACCCCGACCACGCGGACGCAAAGAAGTGTTCGATAGGTTAGCTTATCTTAAAACAATTACTATACAAATTGAGTCGCTAGCTTACGAAGTCCGAAATGTATTCAACATGGGATTGCAAAGTACAATTACGCATGAGATGGTGTCACAAGCGATACAGTCGCAGGAGCAAGAAATAGCCGACGCAATAGCCAGCGCCGTTGAAACGTATTCAAATCCCGAAGGAAGTAGTGATGCAGATGAATATTCATTCGAAAAACACTTTGAGTATGGAATGAACTATCCGACTCCATATAACTAAGTGTGCAATGCTAACTGAGGATTAGCTTATCTACCGTTTGCTTTAATTTATTTGCTTATGTATTTCTAATTATGCAATGCTTTCTAATTATGCGAGAAGTTTAGGTGTTATTTTTTTAAGTGTTATTGTTTTTAAGACTCACATCCAAACAAAAGCAACTCCATAAAATCATATCAGCGAAAGCAACAACTTAAGTAAAACAAAAGGTAGACATCAAAACAAAAGCAATAATTGAAGCAACAAAACCAATTCCATATAACCATATCAACGAAAGCAACAACTAAAGTAAAAAAAGGTAGTACCAAACTATCGTCCTAGTAGTTATATAATACAAATGCAGTCAATCGGCATGGCGATACTCGTGCGCCAAAAGTGAACACTCGTGTATCTCCCGACGCATGTCCTCCATACCCATATCGTCCGCTCTAGAATCAAGATCAGTCACACGATCGGAAAGGTGATACAGTCGTGCCTGATATGTCATCACACTCGGGGTCTCAAGAACATGTGAAGCAGATGGACCGAGCACACTAGGGTCAAGCAAAATGTACCATTGGTGGTCACGGATCCATACATCGTATAAAGAGGTCGTGCCATGACCGCCTATAACATATGTGTCACCACGAATCCTCTCGTCAATAACGTGTGACTGCCAGCCCATCCATGTGGCCTCATCCCACAAAAAGCGCGTGTTGATACGCCTCCTCCTATCTGCTGGTAAAACAGCCCGCAATGCCGGTGGTATGTCCTGAATGTGCGCTAGCTTTCGAGCCACCCGAAGTGGATACGACACCTCAACTATGTCGAACGCCTTCAGCGTGTGGTCAATCCAAGCAACACGCTATAAAGGGAAATGATCACGATGCGTGCCGTAAGGCATGAACCAAACCTGTAATATGTTAGTTAATAATCTTTAAAAAACTATAAGTAATAATAAATTAACAATATGGAAACAAATGTAACAAATCATCGTAACTGACATTGTTCTCCGTCAATGAAACCAGTCTCTGTCGGATGTTGATACGAGTCTCATCATCTGCACGAAACGGTGTCGGTACATATCGGCACCTAGTCGGCATATAATACTCGTACATAGTGTTGAGCGTAGTCAAATAAAGGGGGGGGGGGGAAGTGATCGTATATCCACGTCTCCAACAAGGCAATAAAACTTGCAATCCCTAAAGTCGAGTGCAGCAACGACTTTCTTAGATGGTGGTACAACTGAGCTAGTATATGCTCACCCTAGTTATACCTAATGGACGCCCTATAATGCTCTACGAACTGTAGGTAATCTAACGATATATTGTTCCCCGTCTTGTTCACCAAAACACAACAACCCAGCATGTGCAGCAGATAACCCATAGTGATACACTCTATAGTACTATCAGACATGGTATCATCCTGAAAGTAGGGCTGCATGTACTACTCACGTAAAAACTGTAAAAGAACAGATCTAGCATTACCCCCCTGTTACGCCCTAACTCATGCCTAAGTGCATCCTGAGGTATACCTAATGCACTAGAATACCATGCTAAACGCTGTCCATCACTAGGAAATTTCTGAACGATAAAATCATCACCTGTCACAGGGAGACCAATAATAATGTGGACGTCGTCTAACTTCACCGTCATCTCACCGAAACTAAAGTGAAAGTTGTTGGTCTCCGAATACCACCTCTCAAGAAAAGCATCTACAAGGTGTACGTTGGTACTCCAACGCTCCAACACATCGGTGAGGGGACCGAAGCAAGACATCCTAACCTGCTTTCTAACCCTGTTCTGCCCAGCAAGATCTCATACACGGTGGGTAACGTACATAGAGTAGCACCGCGACGGCCGACGAGCCTACATAAAACATCAATAACTTAGAAATAAGACAAAAGAACATATGTTGTACTTTAAAAAAATCATTACTTACCTCTCCTCCAAAGACGCTGTATGCCTCGTGCTGTGCGTAGTCTGGATATAGAGCAGGAACATGCAGATTCACCTTCCGAAATTGCTGATCCAGCGTCCCAAACGCATCAGATATAATAGGGGCCGGAGTCGAAGCGCTAGGCCTAGGCCTTACGGACCGTGACCGTGACAGAACCTCCTCCTACTCGCCATCACCGCTCGAGCCTGAATTTCAAATAGGTGTATGCTGTGTGCGAGGCATGCTGAAATACAACAAATAAAATCCTTAATAAATTTGGGAAAAAAAACTTCATAATTTGACAAAACAAGTTATTCCCTGATTTTGTGAAATTGCGAACGTTGAGGTTGCAATTTCACCAAAATTGCGAACACTGAATTCGCAATTTTGGTGAAATTGCGAGCTCAGTGTTCGTAATTTCACCATTCCAGTGATTGCAAAATCGCGAACAAGTACCTCGCAATTTTGCACGGGTTGCAAGTTGCTTGTTTGCGATTTTGCAATTTCCAGCCCCCAAACCCTAGATCTGAAAATCCAACCCAAATCTCACAAACACAACCCAAATTCAACAACTATGGTACCAAAACGTTCGTAATGCATCGACTAACACGAATCTACAACTATTTTTCCAAAAAAACCACAACATATACATGAAAATCAGACTTTTTAGGCAGAACCCTAAACTCTAAATATCACTAAAAATACTAAAGTAAATTGCTTAAAAATTACATGAATAGAACAAGGATTCATACCTTAAGGTGTTTGTAATGTTGGATTTGAGAAATCTTGCGTTTTGTTTTTCGGGATTTTGAGAGATTTTGCTAGAGATAAGAGAGAAGAAGAGAGAAAAGAGAGTTTTTGGCTGAAAATACAGCTTTTATATCAGGGGTAAATGGGTCTTTTTTTGGGTCTCATTATAGCCAAATGGGGTCTCATTATAGAAGGGTCTCGTTATAGCCAAATGGTGTCTCAATTTAGCCTTGCCCTAGAACAAAACTTGGTACAAAATCTGGGGATTACTCAAGCAGGTGACTCATTATCGTGACTCAAACTCGTTCTCCAAAACAAGGTACGACTTTTCTTACAAGAGAGCTTAAATTTCAATTGAAGTTTCACATACGGTTTTGCTCTCGAAAGTATGGTAGAGTTTTGGCCATTTGATATGTCTCTGCACGCTACATGTTCGACGAAAGCCCCCAACCAAATCATGCACAGAGTTTCTGGAGGTAGGCATTCGGAGGACAATAGATCAAGTGTCGAGCCTCCTGGAACTAGTAAGAGGCACTCTAATATAAAGAAAAACCAACTATCTGGTGACCTTAATGGACTTCGTTGGTGTTTACTAAATGCTTGGGAAATGTTTTGGTTGTAATAACTGTCATGTTCTCCATTTAGGCCAAGTCGTGTTGCATCACCTTCTGTTTCTTCATACATGAAATTTTTCATAATGATGATACATACAAAGATTTGAAATTACATTATTACTCTAACACTCATCATTATTATAGTTTTGCATATTTCTTGAGATTGTCAGCAGATTCCATCATCGATCTCGACCTTACAGCTTTTTCCCGTGTGGTCAACATTAGTGTAAGATCAGTACCTGCTGGGATCAAACATATTTTACGAGTTATAATCCCATGCAAAACCGGATCTATCTTTTTTATGGCTAGTGTGAAGGGAGTCATGGCTAGGTTAGCTCATCACACATATAGTTGTAGGGAATATCGGGTCAGTATATTACGCCTTTGTATTTAAGTAAGAATACTCTGATCTCCACAATAATGTGATATTGTCCGCTTTGGGGCCACTGGCCTGCACGGCTTTGCTTTTGGTCCACTTCCAAAAGGCCTCACACTAATGGAGATGTATTCTTAACTTATATACTGATCTTTCTTCCCATGTTTAACCGATGTGGGATGTGGAACTTTGGTTGCACCTAACAATCCTCCTCTCGAACAAAGTATCACTATAGCCTCCTCTCAATTGACTTCCATCCGCCTACTCTAGTCAGGTGGAGAGAAACCTGAACTCTAGAGCTGTAGGGCGGATCTATTTGCTCACACTGTGCCACTCCTTGATCAAGCCACCTGCTTGATGAGCTATCATGCACTCCATCTCTAGAGCTTTAGGGTGGATCTATCTGCTCACACTGTGCCACTCCTTAATCAAGCCACCTGCTTGATGAGCTATCAGGCACTTCATCTTTAGATAAATCTACGCCGCTCCACTACTTGATCAAGCCACCTGCTTGATGAGCTATCAGGCACTCCATCTTTAGATGAATCTGTGCCGCTCCTTGATCAAGCCACCTGCTTGATGAGCCATTTGGCGCTCCATCTATCCAGCTGATCATTCACCTTGAGTATGGCTCCTTGTTTCTGGTATGATGTTCACATCTGAGAATTTCACCCACACCACAACCCACCACATCGCGTTCTGTCTGAACCTGGCTCTGATACCATTTGTAGGGAATATCGGGTCAGTATATTCCGCCTTTGTATATAAGTAAGAATACTCCGATCTCCACAATAATGTGATATTTTCCGCTTTGGGGCCACTAGCCCGCACGGGTTTGCTCGTGCCTCACTCAATACACCCATTGCATGGTTAACAAATATACTGATCGGTTAAACATGGGAAGAAAGATCAGTATATAAGTTAAGAATACAACTCCATTAGTGTGAGGCCTTTTGGATATCACATTAGTTGGTGGAGATATTTCTGACATGGTATCAGAGCAAGGTTGAAACTTGTGTTCTAAGCCATGCAATGGGTGTATTGAGTGAGGCGGAATGCATAAAGTGTATATGTCATTCCGCGGATCAAGTTTAAGGGAGAATTTTAAGAGTGAGTAAACTTGATCCTTTATCCCACATCGCTTAGACTGAACAAGTACTTACAATATATAAGTAAATGAAATATCTCAACTAATGTGAGGCCTTTTGGGAGGGAACTAAGAGCAAAACCGTGGGCGAATAATCACCCAAAGCGGACAATATCACATTAGTTGGTGGAGATATTTCTGACAATATTAGTCTCCTTGTAAATCTCTCCAGCTTTAAGACATTTAGTTTAGATCTATGTTATTTGTATTTTATATACCCAGTAGTTTAAGAAGGATAATAGAAGAACCTCAAATTGATCAAATCCGTTTTTGGAAATCAATGATTGAATTTAAGCATTGCTTCATTTATTTTATTTTATTTATTAATTTATAAGGTACTTGAAGGTTTTCTTTTCTATTGTTTTTAACAGTTGTACACGGTTAAATATGAATTCGGCCGAGGCTATTAATCTTTATTTCAAAAATTTTACTTCATGGTTATAGAATTCAAAGCGATTAATGGTACCGGATCAACTTCTATCTTTCATTCACTATATATATTTATTAACGAAATTTTTCGGACCGCATTCCGAATGTGCATTTCTCAGGGTTTAGTTTCAAATTTAATTTATTTAAATTGACAAAAGTTTCTTTCAAATCTGTAAAATGGTCTTTGTCTTTGGCACTTTTCATTAGCATATCATCGATATATACCTCGACATTTTGTCCGATACAAATCTCGAAAGCTTTGTCACATTCCAGTGTTTTTCAACCCAACATAATCTTATAACAATGCATACTCCTTCCAGTGATGAACGAAGTATTCTCTTGATCATTTGAATCCATTTTGATCTTATTGTACCCTACGTATGCATCCATAAAAGATAGTGACCAATTTCTTGACATGGAGTTTACTAATTGCTCACTTCGAGGAACTGAAAAATGATCATTTGGGCATGCTATGTTCAAATCAGTGAAATCTACACACATTCGTTAGTTGTCAATTTTCTTTTTTTACTAAAACCGGATTAGCCGTCCATATCAGGTATTGAGATTTTCGTATGTGCCCAGCTTTAGATAAATGATCTACCTCGACCATAATTGTTTCAAATTTATCTTGAGAAAAAATATTTTTTTAACGAGTGGACGTACATTGCTTCAGATTGCCAATTTGTGACAGATAATTTGAGCTGGTACCCTAGTAAATCTTTGGTAGACCACGTAACCATGTGTAACCTTGTTGATAAAAGCTGAAGTAACCTCTCCCCTATTTCTGGAGACAATTTTATACCAATCTGTAAACTCTTTCCATCGAAAAAAAACATGGTTCTCGAAATTTTCATCAAGGACTAGAAATCCGGGGGTTTCCCTCGGATCGTCAATAGAGTCAGCCCCGAAGAAGACCCTTACTAACTATTATACTTTCGTTTACTCGCCCTATTTAATCTGCTTTGGGGCCAAAGTTGTTTGGTAACATTCTCTCAACATTTTATGGCTACTTCTTATTGTTCTCACATTTTTTCCCACGACATATTTCAAGCATCGGTGAATATTCGAAGAAACTGCTTCTTTAACCAGACCCAAGGTCTGTTGAGTGACTAAATCTTCTTCTAGTTCTTTCACCCAACCCAAGGTCTGTTTAATGGCTAGATCTTCTTCTAGTTCTTTCACCTGACCCAAGGTCTATTTAGTGACTAGATCTTCTTCTAGTTCTTTCACCCGAACCAATGTCTATTTAGTAACTAAATCTTCTTTTAGCAAAAATATTCTGAATATCGCATTGTATGATGTTGGCACATTCACTACAATGAACAACGCTGTCACCTCTTTCCTAAATAGTCTGCGACCCAGCTCTTCGATCGGATGCAGGTATCCAATCCCGCCGCTGAAATGTCCAGCGGATTCCTTCGAATTCCCCAACTACTTCGGCAGTCACCCCGGTAAATCCAAAATTGTTCGAACCGAACGAAAAGTAGCTGGAGTCATGATGCAGCGGAAATAGAAGAAGAAACAACGATAGATGAAACCCTAATTCAAGGGTAACATGATGAAACCCTAATTTAAGGGTAACAAAGACTGAAATTTTCAGAGATAAATATATATTATTCCAAAAACTTAAAATAACTTAAGGCATATGAGGCTTTATATAATAGCTTCTCAAAACCCTAAATTAGAATACAAGGAAATAAAATAAATGTATTAAAATAAAATAAAATTAAATCTTAATTAGATTTGATTAAAGTAATATAATATATTTGAATAAAATAAAATATAATTTAAAAATATTTTGTTTGGACTTTCTGGGCTACATCATCCTCTCCTGGTTGACAAGAATTCGTCCTCGAATTCACAGCACCATCACCATCAAGAATCCAAATTATTTATTTTATTTTATTCAATCGTTACATTGAGAATTATAATTGTTGACCTTATCAGAATAAGATAAATTCTTCTCGAGTGTTCCTTATTCGAAATCACATTGAAGCCATCCAGTTGATGAAAAAATAAAATTCAAAAACCTTTTCATAGCATGAAGACAACATCCCAATGTCCAGTTGATGAAAAACGATGGTTTTAAAAACTTTTTCATAGCCTCAGACAGCATCACGATAAGCAATTTTTACCTTGATTCGACGGTTGGTAGCCAATTTAAACTCCTTCAGTAACCAGTCAATACGATCGTCGTCGAAACGGCTGGTATGTCTCTTCATACTCAAACGATCTTCCCAATCTTCATGACCATTTGTGTTGTTCTCTTCTTTAAACCTTGAATCAGAATAATCAAGCTTTAGAAACATGTTTCCCCATAGCAGGAACTAAGGCTCTGATACCAAACTGATGACGCATCCGAAATAGAAGAAGAAACAACGATAAATGATACCCTAATTCAAGGGTAACATGATGAAACCCTAATCTAAGGGTAACAAAGACTGAAATTTTCAGAGATAAAAATATATTATTCCAAAAACTTAAAATAACTTAAGGCATATGAGGCTTTATATAATAGCTTCTCAAAACCCTAAATTAGAATACAAGGAAATAAAATAAATGTATTAAAATAAAATAAAATAAAATCTTAATTAGATTTGATTTAAATAATATAAGATATTTGAATAAAATAAAATATAATTAAAAAAGCTTTTGTTTGGACTTTCTGGGCTACATCAAATTAGAGTAAATCCAAATTAGATTTGAATAAAATAAAATATATGATTCCTTCGAATTCCCCAACCACTTCGGCAGTCACCCCGGTAAATCCAAAAATTGTTCGAACCGAACGAAGAATAGCTGGAGGTATTTCCATTTTTTATAGGCCGTAATAATATGTTAGCAAAGTTACTAGTATCTATTATAATTGTTTATATTTCGTCTCTCTCCATCTCTTCTACGATTACTACAACATCCTCCTATGGTCCGTCCACTTTTCTCATATCATCATCCTTAAAACAAGCTACCAGAGATGGACTCCTATATAAGTGTGGCAAAGTGCCTGCTTCCAATTGAGTTGTTAGGCTCATGATATGCCTTTTTGGGAGTAGTTTGATGTCCATGAAACGTTATCCCCCTAAAAATTATCAATGACTAAAAAAAACACAAAATTTACTAACATTCCCTTTCGTAGTTGGCTCTTCTCCCAACACAACCTTATTCATACATGGCTTCAGATCCAAATACTCATAAGAAACATCAAAATAGTCAATATAGTCCAAAATCATCAAAGTATTCTCTTGCTTCAGAGTTGTAACAAAGTCTCTAGCCATCGGATCTCGTTGAGAATGTTTTTTAACGAATGTTGTATATTTTCCATTTTCAATTAACACTTCTATATCTTGTTTCAACGCCACACAATCCTTAGTTTCATGTCTGACATCATAATGATACTTACAATATCTGTTGCTTATGCTTTCTCTAGGAGTTTATATTAGAGTGGGTTTGCGGAATTTTATGTGGTTCTGAGAGTTGTTGAAAATTGTAGTTATACACTTTGTTAATTTAGCAAAATAGGTTGGTCAGGCCTACTTGTTCGACATTGGTGTGACATCCTGTTTTACTTTTATAAATTGTGAATTCACCCTCGGGTTTGGAGGTAAATGGGTAGGTACCCTTGATCGAACGATGGTTGTTGGATTATAAGTTGAAAGAATTTATGTGGGAAGTGAATTATATGTCATCATTAGATATTGTTGGAACTGGTTCTGTTCATTTTGTGCTATAGAATCCATTTCCGACGCTTGTGTCTCTTCCACCAAAATTCTCTTTTTCACTAGATCCAACAATGCCCCAAACGTCAAATACCGGGGAGAAGTCTCATTCGGAAAGCTGCTAAAGTTACCTGGTCGTCGTAAACTTTCATATGAGTCTTAATCTTGATGAAATGATTTGTATAATATTTTAGGCTCTCTCCAAATTTTAGCCTACAATAAATTATCATATCATCATTTGTCTGAAACCTTTTGCTTCCCATAAAGTTTTAGCGGAAAATGTTCCTAAACATGTCAAACTTCTTGACACAACCCTGTACTAGGTGGTTACACCATTTTGAGGCAGCATCCTTAAACGTTTAGGAATAATATATTCATAACAATTTATAATCATTATTGTAATTAATCATAAAATTCTTAAACTTCTCAATGTAGTAGTCTGGATCTTGAATCCCATCGAAATTTTCTAACTTTGAGATGTCAAAGCACTTCGTCATGTGTCTTGGCATGATTTCTACAAACAGATGAGATAATCTCAAATTGTGCTTTGTCTTATACATACTGCCCATAACCTTCGTTCACAACTGTATATAAACCTTCTTTGGTTGGATTTGTGAATTGGTTACTCACACAGTACTCAAAACTTTGACTCCCCAATCAGACATGTATATGGGGCGTAACTTGCACACTTTTAGTGACGGTTACCACTTTATCCCGCTCCTCGGACCAAGTACCCATTTCTCTTGATTATTTATTTCTCTTTTCGAACCTCTAGCCTGACGTGATGTCTGGTGGTTGTCCATATGCCTCTTCTAATATTTTCTCTTATCAATTGTTCCGGGGAGGAAGACTCGTCAGATTTGTGAATGGAGTAGTCACTAGATTCAGTAGAATCATATCAACGTCTTGGTTTCATGTGTGTTGTTAAACGCGTTTCATGTGTATCGTTGGACCGACGAGTGTCTTCAAACTTATTCTTTTCAGTTAGATGTTCAATTCGAACCTGCGACGTAATCCTTTTAGAATTTAAAGATGTTTTCTTCTCTGAGTTCAACTTCACTATATCTTCTAAAATTTCTTTCCTTTGAGCCACTAAAGCAGACTCTTCAAGTAGCTCGTCGACATACTGATCATCATAGTGTTGTTCCTCAATCCTATACTCTTTAAGGGGATGATCATCTGATAGGATTCCGGTCACATGACTGTGAATGGCAACATTAGGCTGCCCTAGTATTTCCGTATCTATTTTTATCAAAGTGTTTGACAATACAATATTTGTTGTGGAAAAATGATTTTGAGTACTAATCGTTTCCCACAAATGGCTCAAATGATAGTTTCAAAGATTTCTTAGAGGGATTGTGTATCTAAACTATGTTTGGAAGAGATAGTTTAGAGAGATAAACATGAAAAAGCTAGAGGGATTGTGTGTCTAGAGTGTGTTTGTATATATATATATATATATATATATATATATATACAAAGTCATTAGCTACTGATTAGACTATAATTTAGACAACTAATAATTAGATAATAATATATACTAAATATATAAAAATATTTTGTATTCAATCAATTAACAAATAATTTCGCATCCAAAATTAGACTTGTGATATTCACAACAACTCTTCTTTTCGAAACCAAAATGTATGTAATTAGACAACATAACAACACCGACTAATTTCACAACATAATTGTACGTAATTACGCGTTGGATCAACATTTGGTATTTCAAAAAAATGTAAAACAACATTTAAAAAGTAGTATAAAAATATTTACAAAAATAAATTTGTAACAATTAATTTAAAATACTTGCAAACCAATCATTTGCTAAATTTATTTGCCGAAAATTAAAAATCCTTATGAATATATATACAAATTATATAGGAAAACATATAAAATTTTATAAAAAATAGTCAAAAATACATGAAAATTAACCGCTTATAAAATTTAAGATAAAAATATTCTTACAAAGATAAGTCTGGCGAATATGAACATAAATCACTTGCGAATAACTTGCAAAAAAAAAAGTATATTTGAGATATTTACGCGTTATAGTCATAGATATCTATAGTTTCAAAATATAATAACAACAAATAAAATAATAAATTTTAGTCATCCTTCAATGATTCTCTTCTATTAGTTTAGGGATTAGTTTAGGAATGTGCTACAAATACTTATAAAATAAAGTTGAAAATTACCAAAACAATAATAATTGAGAAGACGGATAGGATTTGGTAATTTACATATTATCAAAAAAAAATATAATTGTCTACCGATATTAAAGATATGCTTATATATTCTATAAATAATACACATGATAACGTCTTTTTTTATTCATGTCCTCTCAAAGTTTTGTGGAGAAACTAAAATATCTTACTTTTTTAAAAAAACAGTATCAACACTGAAAAAGAGCCTCTCGCTCCAAGAAATCATTTTCTTCCCTCTTCGCTCCTTCTCCGGAAAATAGGTCGTCTCTTCCTTTCTTCGCTAAGTATTAGGTCGTCTCTCGTCTATTTCATTCCCTCGAGCCTCTCTTTTGGGATTATTCATCCTCTATTCTTCAGAGTTTGACTGGGTTTGGATTTTTTCTGGTTTCTTATCTGAGCTTTCGCGCTAAAGAAGCAGTTTGTTCTTTGCCGGTGTTCATTGTCCCTGGTTTCTTTGATCTGCATCTTCATTTTCTTGCTTTGGTTCACCTTCCTCTGATTCTTCAGAGTATGTTTGGTAGTCTTTGATTCGCGGTTTTAATGATTGTTGTAAAATCCAGAATACAGAGCGTTTTTCTGGTTAATCTTTTCTGTTATGGATCTTCATTCTAATGAAGAGTTTCTGGCTCTTCGTCCTGTGTTAAGCGGGTCTAACCAGGCCGGTAAGAAATTTACGGAGTTATTTAGACCGGTGGAAGATTCTTGCTCATTAAAACCAGAATTTGTAAATAAAACAGAGCACCATTTCTCGGTGCAATTCAGTGCTAATGATAAACAGACATTGTTAAAGAAATCAAGAACTACTTTAATAGGTAAGTTTAGTACTGGGATTCCAAAGAAACGGAAGCTTGATGCTTTCTTGGATAACTTGAAATTTAGAGGATCGTTCTGGTATAAAGTCTGGGACTCCCATCACATCTTCTTTGAGTTCGACTTGAAGGAGGATGTGGCGAGGCTCTGGTCTCGTAATGTCTGGAGGTTCGATGATATGGTAATGCGTGTTTTAAGATGGAGGCAAAATTTCAACAAGAAGATAGAGGATCCTACTGTATTGGTTTGGGTCAGATTTGAGCAATTGCCTGAGTGTTTGTTCGACTCTTCTTTGATTAATGATATTGCTTCTGCGATCGGGCCTGTGTATAAGGTCATTGTGCCAAACGAAAACCGTGCGCATACTAATGCGTGTTATGCTCAGGTAGAAGTGGATATTTCGAAGAATTTGCAAAGAAGGATGTGGATTGGGTTCGGTGTTAATGACGGGTACTAGGTATCCATTAGTTATAAGAATGTTCCATTGTATTGCTCAAATTGTTATCATATAGGGTATTCTCAATCTGTTTGTAAGAAATTTAAGGTTCGGGAGGACATGGTTAAGAGCATGTAGAAGTCTGGTGCTCAGGATGCTGGCAAGAGTATAGGGGATATGGTTGATGATGTTGGACTGGTTAATGAGAAGTTGGAGGAGAAAGCTCCTTCAGTTGGCATGGCTATTTCAAAATATACTATTAAGGTGTATAGACGTAAACTTAAGTCAATTGTTTTGCATAAAGATTCTGATGAAGGAATGAAGGAAAGTAATAAAGATGAAACTCATTCAAAAGTTTCTCATACTCAATTAGATAAAACTGAACAACAAAATTCTGACAATGGGGTTCGCCCTCAAGATACAAGCAATGATACAGGTAATGAGGTTATTGAGGCCTTAAAAAAGATTGAAGATATTAAATATGTTGAAGATGATTCTTATGATACAAGTACAATGGCTATTAACAAGTTGAATCAATGTAGCTCTCCTGATCCCAATATAGGTAGCTGTTCTCCATCTCCAAGGAATTTTCCACAACATAGTTTCAATGATGTCATCTCTTCCAGATTGAAGTCTGCAAAAAGAAGAAGATCAAAGGACAGGTTAACCATTAAGTATCTTAGTTTAAGAGACAAAGTCTACAAATCTTATTCTGAGAATGATCAGAGTGATTAATTGGAATGCTCGAGGTGTGTCTAATAAGCCCACCTTGAGAAGACTTAAATCAATGAAAATTTCTGAGAATATCAAGGTTATGGTGATTCAGGAACCTATGTCTAAAGGGGATAGGATTAAATTAGTAGCTAAGGTGCTGGGTTTTGATAAATATGTTGCTAATATGTCTGATAAGTTGTGGATTTTCTGGGTTTCTGAGGTTAACATTAATATCGTTCTTAATGCTGAGCAATGCATCCATATGGAATTGGATTACCCTGATATAAATGAGAAGGTTTATGTTAGTGCTGTTTATGCTAAATGCAGTCGTATTCAAAGGGTGGAGCTTTGGAACTGTCTTAAGGCTATCTGTGACAATGATAGGCCTTGGCTTTGTGTTGGGGACTTTAATACTATTTCTGCTGATGATGAGCAATTGGGTTGTGTTTCTTCTAGTCAAGCTAGCATGTATGACTTTAATGATGTTATCAGATGCTGCAATTTGAATGGTGATGGGTACTGTGGCTCGAAGTTACTTGGGCTAGAGGTAACAAATGGAGAAGGCTAGATCGGGCTCTTGTTAATGATAAATGGGTGTCCTTGTTCTCTGAAACTTAGGTTTTACACATGGCCAGAACTTCTTCTGACCATGCTCCTCTCTTTATTACTGCTAATACTAGCAATCCTACTGATGTTGTTAATAGGAAAAATAATTTTAGATTTCTTAACTTTTGGTGTGATGATGATTCTTTTTTAAGTATTGTGGAGCAGGATTGGATTCAGCCTCTTATTTGTCATCCTAGCAACACTTTCTGGTATAAACTTAGAAGGCTAAAAGGTTGTATGAATCTGTGGAGCAAAGATAAGTTTGGTAACATTTTTGACAGTGTTAAGGAGGCTGATTGTAGGGTCAAGGCTTTGGAGATTCTTCATTATACTAATAATGATACTCAGTCTGCTGCTAACTTAGGTATGACTAATGGGTTGTACTTAAAGGCCTTAAGAAATGAGGATTCTTTTCTAAGGCAGAAGTGTTTTAATAATTGGCTTCATGAAGGGGATGGTAGTTCTAAAATATTCTATAATTACATAGCTAAGAGGAAAAGAAAGAACGAAATAAGGAGTATTAGAGATTTAAGGGACTACTCTGTGAAGTCGCTTGTTTCTATTTTTCAATATATACAAATTTGCCACTAGATAAAAAATCCAAAAAACCTTTGAAAGTCAAATTAATTACAACCCACGCCATTGAGCACTTATAACTACTCCATGAAGTTGCAAACACAATTTCAAACATCCACCATAATCATCTTCTCCAAACTACCTAAAACCTCCAAAATCAACAACCCATTAACCCATTTTTTTTAAAACCTCCAAACCTTCAAAACATGGCCGGAGGAGAGTCAGAACCACTTCCCATCCGGAGCACTATGGACGTCGAGGAGTTACATTGCTTAATCCCCTCTTATTTCTGTGAAAATCATATATTTTGGAAAAAACCCGTTTTTTCTGTTCGTCGCCACGCATTGGCATGGTTGGTGGGTCGTACGCCATGCGTATGGCGCCCGTGGGAATCCCCACGCCAACGGATGGCGAGGGCACCCTGTATTTCGCCACACATGTGGCGAAATTACGATGTCCGGCGCCACACTCATGGCGAAATCTCGTTAACTAATCCGGAATACCGGTTCAATTGGTTTAACTACTTCTTATGTGTTGCAGGATGTTACACAATGTGAAATTTCACTTGTTTCGGACTACGCTCATCATTTCATCATTTCACCACTCACGAAGAGTATAGCTTAGACTCGATGACCGAGTGGGTAAAAACCACGGGAAAGTCTTTATGTTTTTCGATTAACATATTGTCTAAGGAGATGGGGAGAAGAGGGAGAACACCGAGAATAGATTAACTAAACGATTGTAATGAATGTAAACTTTGGATGTTTTTTGTTTGGATGTTTATCTTAAAAACAATAACACTTAAACTTCTTAACATGCCGATTGCATTAAAACATTACACTCTAATCAAAGCATTACATAATTAGAAATACATAAGAAAATAACTTAAAACAAATGATAGATAAGCTAACCCTGAGTTAGCATTTCACACTTAATTTTATGGAGACGGGTAGTTCATTCCAAAAACGTCTTCATCACTACTTCCGTCGGGAGTTGAGTAAGTTTCAACGGTGCTGGCTATTGCGTCGGCTATTTCTTGCTCCATTTGATGCGTCGCATATGACACCATCTCTTACGTAATTATACTTTGGGATCCCATGTTGAATACATTTTGGACTTTGGTTCGAACTTCGTAAGCTAGTGACTCAATCTGTATAGTCACTGTTTTAAGATAAGCTAGCCTATCGAACACTTCTTCGCGTCCGCGTGGTTGGGGCATTAAGCATCCTGGACACGATACCTCCCTACCGTGGTTGCAGAACATTATGCACAATACTGCATCGATGAAACCAGGAATCTCCTCTTGCATCATGCATCTGACGAAGTCAAATGCGCTTAGGAGGCTTGCATCTTCGTGCACGTTCCAGCCTGAATCACCCATTGTTATAACTTAAATTTTTAGTTTCATAGTCAGATTCTAGTATTTATATACTCGAAGTCCGTGGTTCAATTCTAAAATAATTAGCGGGAAATGGTGTCTTTGTTCCCGCCTAAAACTTTTTGAGGCGGGAAACCTTCACTCCATTTGTTTTGAGGCGGGAAATACTTTTTTTATAATATCAAACAAAAAGGAAAAAGTATCATACATGGACCGAAACTTCAACGAGAGCACCAAAATATAGAAAACAGTATCATACAATCCGAAACCCAAAATGATACGTTTGATACAAAATATAAATAAAACGATCTCACAGCAAGGTGAGATTAACAACATTACATAGTGAAAATATAATTTCTTAGTTGAAACCGTATATTATGTTCTCTGGAATATGTCTGAAGTTCGCAATGTCATCTTCTATCTCAGCAACCTTACTTTCGATATAATCCAACATATGTCCAGTAACGTAATCTGTCCTAAACGGGTTCCAATCAACAAGTGCTACTTGTTGAACTTTGTAAGGCAAGTTGGACAAAAGTTGAAGTGGTTCAGCTTTTGCATGATTGTACCTGCTTTTGACTTCTTCACGACTATGTGGCGACGGATTTGGATACTCCAAGCGTCTCATAATCATAAAACATCCTACAAAGCACTTGATCGAAAAAAGCATCGGTCGTATAATCGGACATTGTTTTCTCAACAAACTTCACGGCCTGAAGCAACCGATGGTCTTCGTTCACACAAAAGTCCATACCTAACTCCATAACTTGTAAATAGAAACACAAATGTGAAGGCGTACTTGAAAATACTAAAACTCACTTGGAAATCTGTTTTTGTAACAAAAATAGCCTAAACACATATAATAGACACCAACAAACAATATTAAACCGGTCCCGGGCCATTCCGGTGACCGGAGCATCACAGCGCCATCACTGCGGCGCATAACCTGATACGTACAGCATACTGATGGCGTGTGACATGGTCCTTACGCCATCGCGTGTGGCGTAGAGTTGGTTCCATACGCCAGATCGATGGCGTAGGGACCCTGGCTATACGCCAACAAGAGGCGTACAGCCAGGTCCCCACGCCATCGATATGGTGTATGGAACCAACCCTACGCCACATGATGACGTATCTATAACCCTAAAATCAGACCCCTATCACCTAGTACGAAAGTATAACGTGTATACAAGAGACCAAATCAACACCGTAACAAGAAACGAAATCGAATCAACTTACCGTAGAGGGATTGTTTCGGCTGATTTGTGTGAGCAGGTAGAGAGGGGCTCCTGTCGATTGCTTTGAGGGACGAGGACGGCACTGACTGAGGATGAAGATGAAGTGGAGTTGAAGTGGCTGACTGAGGGTGTTTGGTTGTTGTTTGGACGAGGAGGACGACACTGAGGGCGGCAGTTTAAGGTGTGTATTGCTGGGTAGAGAGAGAATAGGCTAGGTGAGTTTTCTTTTACTTTTGTTTTCTTTTACTTTAGTTTTGTTTTAGGTTAAGTTAGTTTAGGTTAATTTAATTTAAGTTATTTAAATTTTAGGTTTAGGTCTGTTTTAATTTAATTTAGTTTAGGTTATTTTTAATTTTTAGTTATAATTATAGTTATAATTTTTATAATTTTTTTAGAGAGAAAGTAGAGAATTTGAGTTTTTTTTGAAATTATGATAACTTCGCGGAGTAAGTTTGACTATTTATACGATTTCGTAAAGGTAAAATCGTCAAACAAAATAACTTCTATGTGTAGTTTTTAAAAAAAATTACAAGCGACTTCGCGGTAATTTTGGCCATTTTTTTTAACAATTCTCTTAAATAATTCGTTTCATAAACTTTAAATGAATTAGTTTGTGTTAATCATTATTGGAGATAACTTCGGCGGTATAGGGTATGGACTGAATTAGCTAGTTTGGTGTGCGCCAAAGAGTAAAAATTCTTTTATAAATAGTTGAACCTTGAAACTAATTCTTTGAAGATAAAATGCAAGTCTAATCTTTAGAAGACTTCAGAAACTTTTGTGAATGTCCAAGTTGAATATATGGACATAAATGGTCATGCATTGGTCGTGAATATGGAGATTCATAAAATTGATAGAAGGGTCTTCAAAGGTTTATATAAACATCTGAAGTAAAGTAAATCAAAATCAACTTTGAGTATAAAACACTACCAAATTATGTAAAGGATTGTATTCTCTCCAATTTTGGTTTTTTTTTCCATCAACCACTCTTTTAAGTAAAAGGTTCAACTTGAGCCGCCCAACAATGACATCTTAAATACAAAGATATGTACCGGATTTTGATGGAAAAAATTACGATTTTTAGTGTGTGAAGATGACAATATTGTTCCACTCACGAGATTTTTTTTGAACATGATAATGAAGGTTTTGAAAAAAAAATAAGATAAGATTTACTCGTGATGCCACCAAATTAAAATAAAAACATAAAAGAAATGTAAACCATAAAACTTCTATCGTTAAAGGAGTACGAGAACTCGAAGATGAAGAATTTCAAACTTTTAAAAAATTATTTTATTTTAATCGAGTCATGTACGTGATTAATAAAACAAATACGTATAAAGAATGATTATAAATCAAATAATTGTTCAGAAATAGAAATTCTTCTTAACTTCCAATTATAAATAAAATAATTGTTCACAAATAGAAATTCTTCTTAACTTGTTAGGTATTATTTTATTATTTCTATCATATATTAAATCATCAAAGGATATTTAACATTGATTTTATATTATTTTTATACTAATTTAATTGTTAATTTTAATTAATTATGAATAAAACTATTTTTATTTGGCTATTTTTCATTTATTAGTGAAATTGGAGTAAAATAAAAAAAAGAATTAAGATTGGACATAGAACCTATAATTAAAGAAGATAAAAACCAAGGACTTGAAGATAATTAGAGAAAGAATAAAAGAAAGAAAGACTAAAAAAGATAGAAAATTAATTGAAGATTACTACCTTAATATTTTATAAAGAATAAATTATAATATCTTTATATTTAATTTATAAGAATAATATTTTTTTTATTTGATAAATATTATGATTTTATTTTAGGAGAATAAAATATTTGGTGCTTTATAAATATTAGGGTTAATAGAAAGCCCATAACTCTTCCTATGAATAAAAACCCTAACAAAGGAGATCGAGACGAACCATCAACACAATCTACCACTTTTTATCTTTAATACTGGTGTTAATCCTAATGCTTTCAATTACCTACGATTAATTGATTGATCATAGATTTAGGTTGAGACCCAGAGGTAATATCTACTTCTAAGCTATATCAATACCACTAGGTTGAATGAGTAGTTTACTACGGCCATGACCTAGTGAAGTCTGAACTAGATTTTTAGAATTTATGACCTAATTGTAGGAGGTAGGGGACTAGAGATATAATCATCCGTACAAGAAGGTTAGTTGTGTGAGACCGAGAGATATCACAACACTCTGCAACACTCTGCAAGAGAACCTGGCTTTAAAGAATAATTGGAAAAGTTAGATTAATTTGATTGTATAGACATACTTTATAAATTGTTGATTGTTGATACACGTTTAGTAACTCTGGAATAATTTTTTATATTGGTTAATTTTATTTTTATTTTTAAATTTGAACTTTAATTATTATTTTTATTAATTAGTATATTTTTATATTAGATTGTAGATTTCAAAATAGATTTATTCCTTTGGGTTTGATATTCGAGTCTTAAATACTATATAACTATAACGGAAATCGTACACGAGATTAGCCTATCACCAAACTGACGAGCATGAAATATTAGGTGTTCAATTAAAACGATTTGATTTTCTCAAAAATTGAAAAAATAGAGCATGCTTGTCCGATGACCTTGATACAAATCTGTTTAGAGTAGCCAACCTTCTAATTAATATTTATACTTCCTTCATGGTTTCAGAGGATCCATAGCAGTTAAATCATTCAACCGTATTGGGTTGGCTTTGATTATTTTTTTTACTACATATTGTAAGAACTTTATGAATCGCACCTCGAAGGTACATTTTTTTTCAAGATTAAACTTTAAATTTATTTCTTTCAAGTTACGAATTTTTTTTCCAAATATAAAACATAGTCATCATATTTAATACCATTTACCAATATGTCATAGATATAAACCTTAATATTTCTTCCAATTTGGCTACAAAAACCTTTGTTCACTAATCTCTAATAAGTTACATTTAAAAAGACATTACCTTATAACATTGTAAACATTTGTCATTTATGAATGTAGTATTGTCTTGGTCACTCAGATTCATATGTATCTGATTATATCCGAAATATGCATCCACAAAAGATAAGAGCTTATTGTCCAAAGTATAATCCATCAGTTGATCAGTTCATGGAATGAGAAATGGGTCTTTCAGACAAGCTTTATTTAGATAAGTAAAATCAACACACATTCTCCATTTTCTATTATTCTTCTACAAAAGTACTTGATTCGATATCCATAACAGATACTTAGATTTTCTTATATGACGTACCTTCGATAACTAGTCTACTTTACCCACAATCACTTCAGATTTCTCAACATAGAACGTTCTAAATTTTTGAATTACCAGACGTGCGTTAGGCCATATTGTAAGTTTATAAGAGGTAAAATTTGCAGGTACTCTTGTTATAAATTCTTAAAACCAAGAGAACAGGTGTGGATTCTTCGATAAAAAGATATCAGCCTATCTTTTATATATGGCGAGAGTACGAGAAAGAAATAAGTTTAACCATTATCATAAGGTGTTACCAAGCTGAGAGTCTCCTTCAGATCATCTACAACATCTGACTCTGAAGTCGACCCATATAATGACTATTTTTTGTTTGTACTAATGAAACAACATAACATTCGCTTGACACTCTCTGGTTTCTTCAGACAACTCCAACTTTATTCTAAATAACATACTTCAAACATTGGTGAATGGTAGAAGTAATAAGATGCATTCTTGATAGCCAAGACCTACCAAAAATAATATTATATGAATTTAGTCCATATACCATCATAAACAACAATTTTTTCCACTTTACTGAAAGACCCTCGGCCCATAAATACCTTCCTTTAAACTCTCCAACAACATTGGTGGTGGCCCTAGTAAATCCCATTATTATCATATTAGAATGAAGGATAGTATGAGGATTTTCCATCTGTTTATAATTGGACATAAACAAAATATTTGCCAAACTTCATGTATCAATGAGAATATTCTTGATTTTTCTTCCTTCAATAACTGCGCTAACTATCATTGCATCTTCATAAGGTCCGATTATCCCCTTTATAGCACCATCCTCAAAAAAAGAGTAAGAAGTGGATTTCTTTAAAACTGAGTCGAAGTTCTTCGTGCTAGCTGTGTTGTTAGACTCACAATGTGCCTTTTCCGAATGCAAGTGGTAGTTCTTGAAATAGTATCCCCACAAAAAATAGTCAACGATTTGAAATATTGGCACAATATTTTGACTTTTCTCTCAAACTTAGGCTCATCAATAATCATTAGAATTATTCATTAGGGTCCATATCTAAATATTTTAAGTACAAATCAAACTCATTACAGGCTCTGTTATGACCGTCATATTTTCTTGCTTGAGAGCATTCTCAAGTATTGCTCAATACGTTACTGCTTGGTTGCCTATATGAGCCTACTCCCCCCTCCCCCCGTATGTTTTTTAAGAAATTTTGTTAATTTTACATTATCAATTAATCGTGTCATGACCGATTTTGTTGTGATATTTGCAAAACCTGTTACTCATTTCTTTTATAGGTACTTAGATTGTAAGGGGTTTTCTGAATTGCTTAAAATTTCGAGTTTTATCCAAAATAGTAGCAAAATTCTCCATTAATTTAGTAAAAGTTTTAGGTCAAACCCACTGGTCCGATCTTTGTCTTTGCTATTAAGTCGGAGACTATTGTTTTACCCTTCGTCATGGTGGGATTTCGTTCGAACCCTTAGACGAAATAGAGTTAAAGTTTAAGGTTGGAAACTTTGAACTTGTTGTTATTGGTAGACCAGAGCGGGTAATTATCTTTGTTGAGGCAATGGAACAAGTCTTAATCCCTTAGAATCTTATACTGTCATCTACTTTTTAACATAAGCTAGAAAGTTGTCTTTCCTTTTCTAAACATTTACCGGTTTCTCCAATCGTTAGCATTATAATTTTATGGAGCATCTTCAACAGTTATTTAGCCATCAATAAAGCAAATTCATAGACAACTTAAAGAAATATTAAAAAAATCAAGTTAAATAAAAAAATGATAAAAACTTTGGGCCAAGAATTGAGTTGAATCAATAAAAAAAATCATGCTTGGAATTAAATATTGAGGCTATTATTCGCAAGAAAAAAGAAGCCATTATCAAAATCTACATCACAATTCAAGATTGAGTAGAGAAAATCCAAGATTAACAAAAAGAATTCGTTATTGTTTTTCGTTCGTTCATACGTCATGTCGATCTAAGAATTTATTTAAAATCTACATCGTGAGGTAGGATTCAACAGAAAAAAAAAATGTTTTTCAAGATATAGGGGAAATAAAAAATATAATGGTGAATCGATTTAAAACCTGGAATCATAACAAGAAAAAGGTGAATCAGTAAGTTCTAGGTCAGATTATCAATTGATTTCAACCTGAATTGAACCAATCAAGTCAAGTCAATTTTTAGATTAAGCATTGAATCGACGTAATTAACATCAGGTGTTTTTTTCTCTTCGATTCATAGTTGAATCATTGGTAGAGGTTTTCATTGTGTTGATTTTCCATCAAGGTGTGAGATTTTCGTTTATAACATGTGATATGGAACTGAGTTTGAAGCTTAATTGATTATGTTTATTGATTCATATGCATATGGTCAGCATTAATATAATAATATTATCATTCAAGATCATAATGACATTTTTTTTGAAGTTACATGAAGTTTTGGTCAAAAGATATATATATTACTTGAATGAATGTTTGGTTAGATTAAGAGTATAAAACGTGGTAGGATTTCTTAGAATTTTTGAGGAGAAACTGATAAAGAATCTTATTTGGATAATAAACTAAGTTTCTTGCCAAATCTCTTTACTCAATATGTGTTTTTGTTTGGTCAATAGAATTAATGCTCAACATATCATGCATTATTTATCAACTAAGTTCATCTTTAATGAAAATATTTGTTGAAGCATTATCGTGTTGAATGAATCATAGTTTTGTAAGTGTAGTAACATACAAAATATTGTTCATATGTGATTGTAATGCATGTATGTGTGTTCAAAATGTATGTATTAATATTCAATTAATCTAGTATAACCTCTGAAATGTGATGAGTCCAATTATAATATTAAATTATGTGATGTATCTACTAAGTGTTGAGAACTATTAGATAGTTTAATATTATAGTATAACGTTTTTACTTGATGTGGAAATTAGTTTTCATAATTTATTCATTTACTAATCTTGAAGAGAATGTGACCCTGATGATAATTGCTAGGAATGTATTCATTATAACACCTTCATTAACATAAAAAATAACTTCTTCTCTCTTTGTTATAGTCTTGAAAGTGTTACTTTCGACATATCTTATAATCTTTTTAATTTCTTCATATTTAATTTTCTGAAAATCAATGAAGTTTTGTTGAAGTACTTTAATTTTGTGATTTGAAAGCAGAGATTTGAGCAATTCAAGTTTCTGATTCCAGTGTTTAAACTTTTATTTTGGTCAGAAAGAGTAATGTTTTTAGAGACCATGTTATTGTTTAGACTAGTTAAAGAGGCACGTTTCTTAATTATATCTACATTTTGAGTAATTAGTTCTTTCGTTTCAGCAATAACAATATTCTTCTCGGCTTGAAGGGTAGGAACATATTATCAACTTTATTGTGCATTTATTCATGAGCTTGTTTCAAGCTGTGCAATCCCTCCTAAAAAATTACAAGATCTCTTCTTTCTTGTCTAGAATAAATCATAGTGTCTTTAGGTTGGAAGTTGATCATGAAATTGTTTGCTTTACATTAGTATTTTTTCTTTACATAATTGACAATTTCTTCTAAGAAAATTTATTTATTAATAAAATACTCATATCTTTCTTAGATCTTTAATCTTCCTTTATCAGTATCCCCCTAGTCCTTGTGAAAATGTTTAAGACAATGATTGTTGTATACCATTAACTCCATCAGATTTTGAACGGTACCCTCTCATCGGATTCCGGCTCCTCGAATTTTCTTAGATTATACAACTTCTGGTTAAATAGAAATCTCTTCGAATTCTTGACATAAATCTCTACTCTTCGAATCCTAAGACGAATCTTGTGTGGTTTATTTTTGTATGAGGGTAAGTTTGTAACTTTTGTCTAGAGTTTTGTGGAATTTTGAGAGTATTTAATGTTTGGGTAGAATGTAGAGGGAGAATTGAGCTGCCTGGTTGTATTTAATTTTCATTACCCTCATTTAATGTTGGTGGTTGGATATTTATACCCTTATATTTGGGCCTCATGGGCTTTCGGGTCGTGTTTTAATGGATTCGGGTCGAGTTTAAAGACCCATTAGTTCTAAGTAAGTAAATAGGCAGCTTAGTCAAAAAGTGATTAGGCTTTAAGTACTTTAGTTCTGTTCGGATAGTTCAGTGGATGATAGTTGTCTGTACTGCCCTTGTCCGGTGAGGTGGACATTTTCCGAATTGACCATGTCTGGTTCCCATAAAGTGCGGTGACAGAATCCGGACTCATCAGTAGCCCCTTTTTAGGTGGTGTTCAAAAACCTTTGGCAAAACCTAAAAAACAGTCTGTTGCGGGTGACAGTTACATCCAGACAGGTCCTTCGAACTTTGTTATAACTTTATCTGAACTAAAAAAGTTCTTGAAAACTAAACGGTTTCTTGTGAGAGTTCGTGGGACACGTGTCTCTCTCTGGTTCGTCACATCAGCCGTTTTTTCACCTAGAATGGCGCTCCCACCTTCTTCAAAAAGTAACCTCTTAATTTAATGAAGATGACATCATCGCCGTCTTTAATCATTGCAATCCTTTCGAATTCTCCTAGGTATCAAAGGACTTTTTGCACATTTACTATAAATTAGTTACTCCTTTACTGTTTTATTATCTTCTCCATTCTTACTTTGCTAAATTTCAGAGCTCTCTCAATAAACAAACACTTCTTTTCGGTGTAAGTTTATGTTCACAGCCAGGAACGCTTTAATCAAAGGCGGGTGGCTTAATCTATCAGAGTTAGAAAAGGCACAAAAAGTTGAACGGGAAAGGCGCATTGCTGCAGGCCTACCTTCTTCCCCTGTCGACAAACCAGAAATCCCAAACACAGAGCCTGATCAGGGCTCTTCTTCAACCAGAAGTGTTAAACCGAGGAGATTATTTCAAACCAACCTTTCTCCTATTGTTTCAGGTTCGTCGGCTCAAGAATCAGAGCCTAGTGTTGAACCAGGACAAGCAGTTACCAGTTTCAAGAGGCCTTCCCCATTTATTGCCATGGGGTCAGATGCAGATGTCTCTCCCAATAAACTAGTTGATCGGAGAAGAGGCCGCCTGGTAAAAGGGCAGGCTTCAAAAGGTACACCTTCAAAATCAGGGACCAAAGACAGCAACACGAGGTCAGAGGCACCCATAAAAGTACCTAAGGACAAGCTGTCCGGACCGGAGGCATCTAGCTCAAGCCTCCGAAAATAAACCACCGTATCTGAGCCCCAGCCGGAGGCCAGAGTTCAATGATTACTTAAAGGCCGGGCAGATTACTTGCACCAAGATAAACACTTGGGCTACTGAGAAGTGGGATAATCGCTTCCACAACGCCTTTACTGGAGGAAATCTTGCAAGGTCTCACCTCTAGAACACTACTGACCGGAGGGATTTAACTTGGAAGGAACTTACCACTCCACCCCCTCCGGGTGTAGTCCTTAAAAGAACACGCACACCGGACGGGTCTCTGTATTTGCCTGGTCGAGCCAAGGCCCCAAGTAAGATGAAAGGCAAAAAAAGGAAGGGCAAGAAGAGTGTGGTTGAAGCTAACCCCACCGAAGCGGATGAAACTGCTCCAACAAACCAAGAGGGGCCAATTCTAAGTCATATTGATGCTGCTCTTCTAGAAGTTGTGGAGCACGAGAGTACTAGGAAAGAGGCAGGATCTCGAAAACCTCCAAGAGTTCCCAAGAGAGACAGGAAACGGGGATCAAAAAGCAAGGATAGGAAGGCCAAGAAGAAAAAGACCTCCAGGGGTGATGAACTTTCTCTCCGGCCTCCGGAGCCCCTCCATCCTGTTGACCCTACTGATCCAACAAGAGCAGAAGAGTTCCCCGGTGACTTTCAAACCGATGAGGTTGGAGGAGGAGACATCAGTATTGACGGTGTCGACATTACAGGTCTTGAGGGTCTTGGTGACTACTTTGAAAACCTCCCTAGAGATGACTTTGCTGGGCCCTACCTCCCTCCAAGCACTTCGAACACCGTTACCTTCAATGCTAAATCTTTCACCGTTTCAAGTGAAAGAGATGTTATAACTCACTCTATATTGAGTAATGTTCAACCAGTGCTGGTTCTGGAGAATCAAGTGCGAGGTCAGTCAGCAATCATTACCGCCCTTAATTCTAACAAGGAAAGATTGTCCGGAGACCTCCTTATTGCCAACCAAAACGCTGATGTTTTGAAGAGAGAAAATGAGGAGTTAAAGAAGAACCAAGAGGGTTCGGTCACAAAGGTAGCTGCCCTAGAAGATACTATCAAAGACCTTCGGGCAAAGCAGTCCGGGTTGGAGAAAGATCTCTCCTCTTCGAAAGAGGAGATGAAGGCCAAATATCAAGTCATTCATACTTTGACCAATGATAAGATCGCACTCGAGGACTCGGTGTCCAAGGCTACAGAGGAAAAAGTTGATCTGCTAAGGGAGCAAGAGGCAAAAATCCAGGCCAAGATTGATGTTTATGCCAACAATGTGATAGATACTCAGGAAGAGATGTATGCCAAAGTGAAGTCGGACATGGTCTTGCTCTTTCACGAAAAGTTCACGAAGAGGAATCTGGGAGATTTGCGGACTTATGTAGAGTACGAAGACCTTCCCTTCCACATTATGGCCGATGGAGACTTGCATGATTATTCTAGTGCTGACTCATCCGATGAGGAAGAGAACACCGGGGAGAGTCCAAATGAGGAGAACGATGACCTCAAGAAGAAGAAAGCTAGTGAGGCTGAGCCATCTTCAAAGGCTCAGTCTTAGAGTAATTATCTTTTGTTTTGTTTTGATTGAACCAAACTCCTTGGATGGCCAAGGAATTTTGTAACCGCGTCCGGTCCTTGACCGGATAGATCTTTTTGTTTTGACAATTTAAAGTCCTTGGATGGCCAAGGCACTTCGGTTATTTTAATAGACATCTTTATTTTGCACAACTCTTGCATTTTTCATAGGTTTTTCAATTTTGGTGGCTAATGTTTAAACAGCCCTTAGTTATTTCATAAATATTCTAAAGTGAGAGTATTTAAATTCTCCGATAACAAATGTTTAAGTAGTCATCACTCCTTTAGTTCAATCCGACCTGTGTTTAAACAAAAATTTAACAAGAAACAAAGTAAGAACACTCCGAATTTTTAAGAAGGCATCAAATTTTATAAAAAAGCCCGGACACCTCATTAAAACCTCCCCGCGCCCCCAGGGTAGGAAAGAGTATGCCCCCAAATATTTACATGGACTTTTAAACAAGTAAATATTTACAAAATTTCTACTCCAAGTACATCCGGAGTTGCTCAATATTCCAAGGGTGATTCAAAACCCTTCCATCCTTGTCTTTTAATCAGTATGTCCCAGGTTTAAGCCTTTTAATGACCATATAGGGTCCTTCCCAAGTTGGGGCTAGTTTGCCGAGCAACTTCTCTTTAGTGTGTAAGAAGACTTTCCTTAACACTTTATCCCCTGACTGAAAATCTCTTCTTTTAACTTTGGAAGCAAACTTGCTCCTCATCAAACCCTGATAGTGTGCAGCTCTAAGTTGAGCCTTAACTCTTCTTTCTTCTATTAAATCAAGCTGACCTCTGATTGCCACTTCATTAGCGTGTTCAGAAAAATTGTGAACTCGAAATGAAGGAAGAGTTGCTTCTATATGAGCTATGGCATCCATCCCATAAACTAAGGCAAAAGGTGACTCTTGTGTTGCAGCCCCAGGTGTAGTCCGGTAGGCCCACAAAACCTCTTGTAAATAACTATGCCATTTTCCAGCAGCCCCTTCTAAATTTTTCTTCAAACCGGACAGTATAGTTCTGTTAGCCACTTCAACCTGACCATTTGATTGTGGGTGGAAAGGTGAAGAGAAACAATGTTGTATACTAACTCTCCATTTCCTTGTTGTCGAACTGTGGCCCATTATCTGTTGTTATCTTCTGTGGAATTCTAAATCTGCAACAGATATTGGATAAAATGAATTTTATGACAGCTTTTGATGTTGTACCTGCCAATGGGGCTGCTTCGATCCACTTCGAAAAATAATCAATAGCAACAATTATTGTCATGCGCCCTCCAGATGCCATAGGTAGAGGTCCCACCAAATCCAACCCCCATCGAGCAAAAGGTATATGCTCAGAAATTGACTCTAAAGGGATGGATGGGATATGAATTTCATTGCTATATCTCTGGCATGGGTCACACTGCCTTACCAGCTCCTTAGCATCTTGCATTATAGAGGGCCAATAATAACCAGCCAATAAAACTCTCCTTGTTAGAGCCCTGAATCCATAGTAAGCTGATCCTTCACCATCATGTAATTCGGAGAGGACTACTTGATATTAATCAACCCCCAAACATCGTAAGCAGGGTTTACTGTAAGACTTCTTATAAAGAACATCTCTTAGTATGATAAAACCACGAGCCTTGTACTTTACTTTTCTTGCTATTGACTTTTCCAGAGGCAAGATGTCATCAGAGATATATTGAAGGAGAGGAAACCTCCAATCTTGAGGCTATTTCATCTGTATATCGAAGCTTTCTTCCTCCTTACCCATATTGAGTTGAATGGAAAGGCACTCCAACACATGGATCCAAGGGTATGATTCAGTATAGGCTATGGTTGTCAAGGAGTCTTCTAGTTCATTTTCTGTTCGGGGTATGTGCTCCTAAACAATACTCTTGAACTTAAGTGCCACATCTTTGAGAATAAGTAATTATTTTATTAGTTGCTCCTTTTGGCTTCAGATTGACCTTGCGCATGATGGATAAGAATATGGGAATCAATCATCAACTTGACCCTTTTGGCTCCACAAATAAGAGCTAACTTTAAACCAGTTATGGCAGCTTCATATTCGCACTCATTATTAGAAGCCCTAAAAGCAAAACATATAGCTTGGTACATTTTGTCACCATATGGAGAGGTCAAGTATACCCCTGCACCACATCCCATAGTACTTGATCCACCATCTGAATGGAATTCAACTAAGAAATCAGCCACAACTTGGGCTTTTATTGAGCGAAACCCCAACAAGTATTATACTCCAACCAAATGGACGGATCTGGAAAGAAACATGAAGATGAATAAATTGAACCCAAAAAAAAGTAATGCATAAGTGGAACATACATTTTCAGAGGGTAAAGATAAAGAGGAGCTGTGAGAGGTAAATGCTATATATTTTAAAATTGGCAAGCTATGTTGACTACTATTCACCCATGACTAATATCAGTGATCCAACATCTCTAAGGAAATAATAAGGAAGAATGAGATGATGAAATGAGCACTGCCAATAAGCATAAAATTTTCTTTTCAAAACCCAAAGCTGGTAATTGTAAGAGTAATTCAGAATGATAATCCTCCATCAGGAGTAGAAGGAACAATATAGAATGAGAAAAGGAAATTACAATAACCAAGTCTTAAAACATGCTTATAAAATAATGGAGGAACCTGTCTAAGAGCTCGAGATATCAAACCATCCAACCATGAGCTTGGAGAACGCCAGACCAGACTACCATCAAGCTCTTCCACCATAATCGATGATCCAACCAAACTATCAAGAAGTCACGGCTCAAGCTCAGCACACGTCGAGTCAGCCTTAGTAAGTCTCGGCTCAACCTTAACAACAATGTCCCAGTTTCGTCCAAACTTGGCTCATACTTATTAAGATTTGGCTCAACCTAAAAAATATTCAGATCAACCTCGACAAATCAATAATTCATGACGACCCAACTTCGGATCGAACTCAATAAAATTTGACTCAACCTTAATAAAGAAATGGCTCATATTGACATATTTTTGGCTAAGTGTTAGCGAGATTCAGCTTCGACTTAGCAAACCTCAACTTCAACCTTATATGCGAAACAAAGTTTTCAGATTTTTTGTTTTTGAAATTTCTATTAGAATTTAAAGTTTCTATCCGAACTATGTTCTCTTGAGGATACTAGAGAGAACTTGCATTAAAATTAAAATGAGAAATTATGAAAAATGGTCACCTTGCGTAAGGTTATTACGATATTGGAAGAAGTCGTTTGGCTCACGATTTATTTTAGCACTGAATGAGAGAGTTTTGATATATTAGATAATCCACGAGATCCTTTTTATCTTGGAAGTCCATTGCAACTAGAATGTATAAAATAAGATATCATCTGACATTATCAAAATATTTTATTGTATCTATTTTAAGGTAGCTCGAGGATCCCTACGATCCTATAGAAGTTTTTAAGAGAGAAATATATTATCTAAGATGTTACAGCATGGAAAAAAGGCAGATTATGATATGTCTATCTTGGGGGATTTTTTATATCTAATTATGATTTAGAGATGATTTTTAGGTGAAGTTTGAGCATACGATTGACCTAAAGTCTACTGGAGATGATATGGTTTTTAGATTTAGGAATGAGGGCAATATGGATTTTGTTCCAAGATTTTTCAAGTTTATCATAATCAAATAATTGTTGAATATTATGACAAATATCATTTTTAATGATGTATCGAGATTTTATGAAAAATCGGATTTGTAGCCTTCTGACCTTAAATCTTTGTTACTATGAGTGATGAGAAAGCGCTTTTAATTTTAGAATTAGTAACTCAGAGATTCATGACAAATTTTCATGAGGGGTAAGTTTGGTGGTGATTAGGTTTGAGACTCTAGGTACGGTATCATAGTCATGGGTATTATGACCACTAAGATATTTGAGATGTATTCAACAACAAAAAATTGCCATGCTTGAAGTGGTGATAAGGAAGAAACTCATCAGGAGACATCCAATGATCTTCAGGACTAAGTAGTTCAATAAATAGAAGATACTCTAATTGTATTAATTTTATATATATTCAAAATATTGTTCATCTTATAAATGAAACTAAATTATTATATTATAGTACAATTAATCCTAAGATTCAATGATGAATGACACACATCTATTTAGCTATGTGGCATCCATTTTTTATAAAGGTTGTTACAAGTACTTCTAAAACTTTCTAATGTCTTAAGATAATTAGGTAATATCAAAATATTTAATTTGAACATTCTTGAATACTCCTTCCTACATAACCCATTCTCTTTTTATCATATGTTTTGTATTGTTTTATTAAAATTTATCACCGTCCACTTCTTAACCAATTAAGCATTTCCTTTCTCCATCTCCCTTATATTTCTTCATGTGTTATCAACTTGTCAACTTATAATTATTGTCATTATTCTTAACTAACTATCATATCTCATTATGTCGTCATAATTTGTCTCGTTTTCTTAGGTCGTCATCGACGAAATACTTTATAAGATGTTTATCTTACCAACACCTTTTTAGTATGTCCTTCTTATGAACCGTTACCTTAGAAATAAGGGTATATAACCCCTAGCGAGATATGAACTTATAAAGGTTTCCATAGTTCTTAAAGAAAATTTTATGTAGATAAGACTATTTGTAGAGGTATAGTTCATTTTAAAAAATTGTATTATTTCATTTAACTTATTTGGTTGTTTTGTATGGTTTGCGTTTTATATTTGTTAATTCATGACTATGAGTTTATGTTCAATTTTCCATCATTAGATCAACTTACAAATTAGATAGTTTAAAACACCACGTCATTGTTGATTTAACCTTGTTTCGAATCACCTTATCTCTTATAGTATCTTAATTTACACACAATCAATCTACTTTTAAATTCAAGGCTTCAAATTAAAACTGATAGCCTATATAAAATCGAACTTTGTTTAAGTCATTTTCGTTGATTATTCGATTTGCTAGAATTTTCTCAATCTAAATAATTATCTATCTACTTTTGTTTTAAGGAAAATCAGGCACTTGATCATCGTCCTCTAACTTAGACATCGATTTTCTATAGCTTTCAAACCACTGTTTAAAAAAAATACACTCCTCATATTATTTCATTGTCTTTTTGAATTCTGGTGTATGGTTTATGGTGAAAGTCATAAATCATTAAAATCACTTCATGAGTTATATATTATGTACGAGAGTGTTTGTTAATCATACTTGGATCGTTTGGTGATATATTTCCAAAAATAACGAGTCGTCTAGAAATGGCTACTTAATCTAATTTTTCGAAGAAAATACCCGTAAATTAACAAGTACACTCCGCGTTAATCCTTGTTTGTCAATCCATCGTTTAAAAAAAGTACACTCCTCGTATTATTTCACTTGGTTTTTTGAATTCAAGTGTATGGTTGATGGTAAGTTATGAATCACCAATATCACTTCATCAATTATATATTATATATGAGAGTATTTGTTAATTAGACTTAGATTTTTGGTGATATATATCCAAAAATAACAAGTCATCTAGAAATGGATATATTTTATCTATTTCTTCAAACAAAATACTCGTAAGTTATCCTTCCAAACACAAATCAAAAGTTGTTAAACATAAAACTTATATTAATTTTAACGACCAACTAGAACTTGAAAAATATGTTGTTCATGGTTTTCTGCTTCAAACTCAAAAAATAAATAAGGCATCCTCTTTCAATCAAACCAAAATACAATGTTCGTTAAATATAGCTTTTGATGATGTAGTACAAGAAATTTATTTTTGAATAAATTTTACTCATCGTTGAAGAAACCTATTATATATCTTAACGAATCAGAATAAGGAAAGCTTTGTTATAACTAATTTGACCTTGATTTTTTTACCATTCATTTACCTAAAGATGGAGACCTTACTCATTAAGTGAAAGAGTACGAAGTGTGCTTTTTTTAAAACACGTGAACTACGTACTTGGGTTTCCTCCTTAACTTTTTATAGTTGAATTATTTTAATTTTCTAGAATCTACCATTCGCAAATCACTCAAAATGGGTGGAAACATTTGATCGGTGTTATAGCTGCCTGAGGTATCGTTAAAATTTACATTACCTTCAGATATCCTTACCCACTACAAATTTAAGAAAATATATGAAGTCATTTTTGTTCTCTTGATCTTAAAATATTTGAACGCATTGTTAAACTTCTAACGATTAATCATGATTGGAATATGTTTTTTCTTGTTAGTGGCCATTTAGAATCCTATCAAGAACATGGATATGATAAAATTAAAAGATGTTGGATGAAAACATGTTAGACGGAGGGATGAAGTCTTAAACAATTACACTACCAATTATTGTTGTTTTTTTTCTTATGCATCTGCTGCCAGTATTTCAAAGAATTTATCAATGCTTGACTATGACAAACTTTGTCTTAAAATAGTATAAGGATGAGTTTACACTCGTCGGAGAGATGAATAAAATCTTTTTGATTATCAAAGTAAGTTTTCTCTTATCTAGTTTAATCGTTCAAAGGATTCATAATGTCCGTTAAAAGAAATTTGTAGATAGAGCATGAAATTATGGCCACGGATAACAATATTAGTGAAGCACATTTCACCCAAATGGTTGTGGACGACTTAACTAAATAAATTTTACAAATACACAACAAAAAAATATTATAAAAAATATAACACTAAAAAATAATCATAGGACCATCAAAGAAAATTAAAACATCGTCAGGAAAAAAGAACAACACTCATCTTGAAATTTACCAGCAAAATAAAAATTCTTATTGGCCTCATGTGACCAATACTTATACCATCATTATATTTTAATAAAACGTCATAAAAAAGAAAGTTATCTTCGAAATCCAAAATTACATTCATAACACTACTACTCTTTTTCAAATAACTCATTTGTCAAATTATTCTAATCAACTCAAAAGTCATAAAGGTAAAGAAACCATGACTAGAGTTCCTCTAGATAACAGTGCAGTTGGTTATAAAGTTATAATAGTAACCCAGGTTTAAAACCCTAACAAGGCCTTATAATAAAATAATCAAGCCAACTATATAAGGTTAGATTAGTACGTTTGAACATGATTTTAGCTAAAATAGGTTGGATTTTATGAGAATTTTAGATTTTTTATAAAATTTTAGTCAAAGTTTTAAGGTTATATTTTTAAACAAATTTCAATTTTTTTTAAAATATGTTGATTTTTTTCTTAACTCACGTAAATTGTTTTTTATTGAACCAATTTGAAATATTATTATGTTTGAACTAGGTAGGCTAAATTTGTGAATTTTTTGTTAAGTTAGATTAGATTTTCTTAAAATTTTAAATAAATTTGATTAGATTTTATGAGATTCATAGGACATACTATTCTTTTGTTAAGTTTTTTTTATTCTTTCTTAATTGTTTCTTCTATTAGAATGATAAAGATTTGGTTGTGTATTATACAAGATAGGTACCTGGAAATCACACCTAAAACACCAACATGGACTCCTCTTGGCAAACCAGAGACGAATAACACTCGGGAAATGATCGAAGACCTGGAAGATATAAGTCCATTTCATAGTTTCTCCATCGATGTTAACAGAAGCCCACCTCAAATCCCATTGGATCAAACCGAATCAAGATTTCAAGAAAATGGACGAGTTTTACAATCAGCCTTTACTCAAAAATAAGTTGTGAGTTCAACGAGTTCTGCGAAGCTGAGAGAATAATGTGACATCACACTTGTTCTTGAACACCACAATAGAATGAGGTCGCAGAAAGAATGAACAGAACACTTTGTGATAAGGCATGAAACATGCTCTCGCATTTCTGTGTGGGAAAGAAAACCCACACCACCTTTGAATAATTAACCATCAAACTCATGTAGTATATGGCTCCGTTCTTCGATGAAATTTCGTTTGGGCCCCAAAGATCTGAGTGAATGTAGTTCACTGTCCTTTTAGTCTTTCTTAGTTTGACAAAGGTAACAATCGAAACAGAAGATTTTAAAAATCTCACGGCCAAATGATATGTGCTTAGCGACTTAGATATATATGAACTGGATGGTACAGAGTGTTGTAACGTTTTTCTCCCGAAATTCAAAGATAATATATGGTCATTCGTTGACTTTTAGTTCATCCACTCCTAACTGATTTAGCATTGTCTTTCGCCATCTACCTTATCTTTCTTTATGAGTTATCGACTTGTCAACTTATAACTATTGTCATCGAGCTTAACTAACTTTCATATCTCATTTGTTTTGTCATAATTTGCCTCGTCATCTTAGGTCTTCATCGAGGAAACACTCTATAAGATGTTTATCCTACCAACTCCCTTTTAGTATGTCGTTCTTATAATCCTTTACCTAAGATATAAGGGTATATAACTCCTAGCGAGAATATGACCTTATAAAGGTTTCTCTAGTTCTTAAAGCAAATTTTATATATTTAAGACTATTTGATGAGGTAAAGTTCATCTAAAAAATCATATCATTTCATTTACCTTATGTAGTTGTTTTGTATGGTTTGTCTTGTATATTTTTTAATTCGTGACTACGAGTTTCTGGTCAGTTTCTATCATTAGATGAACTTACAAGTTAGATAGTTTAAAACACCACGTCATTGTTGAATTAACCTTGTTTCGAATCACCTTCTCTCTTATAGTATCTTAATTTACACACAATCAATCTATTTTTAAATTTAAGGCTTCAGATTAAAACTGATAGCCCATATAAAAGCGAACTTTGTTAAAGTCATTTTTGTTGATTATTTTATTTGCTGGAATTTTATCTCTCTATATAATTATCTTTCTACTTTTGTTTGAAGGAAAATTAGGCACTTGATCATGGTCTCCTAACTTTGACATCGTTTTTCTGTAGTTGTCCAACCATCGTTTAAAAATGTACACTCCTTATATTATTTCATTGTCGTTTTGAATTCTGGTGTATGGTTTATGGTAAAAGTCATAAATCATTAAAATCACTTCATGAGTTATATATTGTGTATGAGAGTGTTTGTTAATCAGACTTGGATCGTTTGGTGATATATGTCCAAAAATAACAAGTCATCTAGAAATGGATATACTTAGTCTAATTTTTTGAAGAAAATACCCATAAATTACCATTCCAAACATAAACCCAAAGCTGCTAAACATAAAACTTATATTAATTTTTACGAACAATTAGAACTTGAAAAATATATTATCCTTGCTTTTCCGCTTCAAACTCAAAAAATAAATGAGGCATCCTCTTACAATCAAACCAAAAATAAATGCTCGTTAAATATAGATCTTGTTGATGTAGTACACGAATTTAAGTTTTTTAATAAATTTTAGTCATCGTTGAAGAAATCCATTATATATCTTGACGAGTCAGAAGAAGGCAAGCTTCGTTATAACTAAGATATCCTTGATTTTTTACCATTCATTTACTTAAAAATAGAGACCTCAATGATCAAGTGAAAGAGTACAAAGTGTGTTTTCTTCTTAAGCACAAGAACTAAGTTCTTAGGTTTCTTCTTTACCTTCTTATAGTCAAATTATTTTAATTTTCTAGAATATGTCATTCGCAACTCACTCCAAATGGATGGAGAAATTTGATCGGCATTATAGTTGCCTCGGGTATCCTTAAAATTTAGATTACCTTCGCATATATCCTTACCCACTACAAATTTGATAAAATATATGAAGTCATTTCTATTTTCTTGATCTTAAAATATTTGCATGCATTGTTAAACTTTTAAAGATCAATCATAATTGGAAGATGAACTTGTTTTTTGTTTGTGGCCATTAAGAATCTTATTAAGACATGGATATGGTAAAATAAAAGACGTAGGATGAAAACATGTAAGACGGGACGATGATGTCTTAAACAATTACACTACCAATTATTGTTGCTTTTTTTTACTATGCACCCGTTTCCAATATTTCGAAGAATTAATTTACGCTTAACTATGACAAACTTTGTCTTAAAATAGTATCACAAGCAGTTTATACTCGTTAGAGAGATGGATATTATCCTTTTGTTTATTAAAGTAAGTTTTATCTTGTCTAGATTTTGTCGTTCAAAGGATTCATAATGTTTTATTAGAAGAAATTTAGTTGTGGATAGAGAATAAATTTATGGACAAAGAAAACAATGTTAGTGAAAGACATTTCACCCAAATAGTTGGGGACAACTTAACTAGATAAATTTTGCAAATACACAACAACAAAAATATTATAAAAAATATAACACTAAAAAATAATCATGGAGTCGTCAAAAAAAGTTAAAACATGGTCGCGAAAGAAGAACAATACTCATCTTAAAGTTTACCAGTAGAAAAAACCTCTCATAGCCCTCATGTGACTAATACTTGTATCACCATTATATTTAAAAAAACATCCTAAAAAAAGAAAGTTATTTTTGAAATAAAAAAAAACAAATTCCTATGACTACTCTTCCTCTTCAAATAACTCATTT
Organism: Limnanthes douglasii subsp. nivea; assembly: GCA_036936605.1. Lineage (NCBI taxonomy): Eukaryota > Viridiplantae > Streptophyta > Magnoliopsida > Brassicales > Limnanthaceae > Limnanthes > Limnanthes douglasii. Next base: position 133,609,050 of record JAUPFV010000004.1, read on the forward strand.
GTTAAATTATTCTAATAAACTCAAAAATCATAAAGGCAAAGAAACCATGACTAAAGTTACTCTCGAAAATGGTTCAGTTGGCTATAAATTTATTATATTAACCAAAGTTAATAGCCATTTCAAGGCCTTATGATAAAAGAATGAAGGTAACTCGCCCACCTTAACTCCTCTTGAAAATCCGAAAAATTTATGATCTGAAGATCAATATTTTGTGTTTATATGAGAATAAAATAAAATAAAAAAAATTATCAAAATTAAAAGAATCAATGTTAAAACAATTGCATTATATTTAAAAAATGTATGAATAGTTTATCAAAAAAATTAAGCACTTAATTAGATTATATCTGAACAAATTGTTTTTCAAAGTTCGATTCTTTTTTAGAGTATTGCATTTACTTTTCGAACACCGACTACTAACCTTTTTGTATGGTTGGTTATATCTCTAGTCTCTTACATTTTGCAATTGGATAAAGCAACCGAATTACCTAGTTTAAAATTCAATGCGTCATGATTGCAGCACACTAATCATTCACGTCAGTGGTATTATTATATATCATAAATAAGTTTTACATTTACGGTATCAACTTAGATCTAATATCAATCAATTCAACATATATGTAATTAAAAACAACAATACTAAAAAATAAAAATAAAAAAATAAAAATTATAACTCATAACAAATATATAACAAGATGTTGTTTTTATAACATTAGCTCATACTAATTTTGTCCATTATTTTAATAAAAAAATAAAAAAAATAAAAAGGACAAAAGACAAATGTTTTTATTGTTATTTAATTTTTTATGTTTTCTTCGATTTCTCAGATGATATTTTCCTTCTCTATGCATAAAGGTTTATAGTTAACTTTTTTATCCATTTTTTATAAAAAAATATATAAATAATTGCTATTATTTTTTTAAAATTTTGAATTTATAGGCTAGTTTTTTAAATTCAAATTAGAGTCATCTATTAATTTTATTTTTTAAATTCAAACTCCACTCTTGTTAATTGAATTTCTTTCAAAATTTTATTAATTTCCGTCTTTATAAAAATAAAACTATAATCCTCACTGAATAAAATAAAATAAACTATTTAAAATATATATATAAAAAAACTATAATTTATTTTATTAAATTTTAAACTAATCACTTGAATTTAATTCACATATATTCTTATTTTCTTATTTTAATTCTTGTTTTATTTATCTTCAAATCGTAAACTTTTATCTTCTTCTTTAATTCTACATTTTATTTACAATTTTAACCTTTTTTTTCATTTTTTACGACTTCACTAATAAACCAAAAATAAACAAATGAGAGTATTTTATTCAATTTTAATTAAAACTAAAAATTAAATTATTATAAAATTAATATAAAATCAAGAATAACTATCTTTTGATCAAATTAACCCTCACTTATTAATTTGTTAGTCCCGGACAAAAAACAAAATATCAAAAGTATGATCAAATGATATCATCCTATGGTATAAATTAAAATTAAAATTCTTAATTTCAAAACATGTTAATGACTCAAGTGAAAAAATCATAAGCACATGTTATAGATAAAAAATTTGGAACAATTTAAAGAATTTTCAACATATTTTCATGACATTAAACTTTCATGATATACTATTTACTTGAATATTTTTCAAAATTTTCATTAATAGACCAAAATAAATATCAATTTTATTTATAATAATTGTCAATTGTATTTTTTTCAATTATAATATGTAAATATAATTCATTTCTCAATGTGGCAATCAATGAATCCTAAACCATTTGTCTTAAGTCGTTAGGTGATAAGATACCTAAGGCCATATAAACTTATAAAATGAATTATATATAAATGTGACTTGTGTAATATCTAACTTAGTTCTCTAACTAATATATCTAACCAGCTTTAGATAAAGTGATAGAGGTAAAATATGAAAATAAGTAAAGACAGATAAAGCGGTAACCCTCGGGAGTATAGAACTTTGAAAGTTTAGAAAATAAGTATAAAATTATCAAAAGTTTCCAGGGAAGTAGGGTTTTAGATATTTAAATAGAGAAAGCTCCAAACCTTAATAAAAAATAACACAATTTCAAAAAGCAATAAAATACATCTGAGTCAAATCTGAACACAATTGGACTTGATAGGCTATTAAAAATAAATCCATAAAAATTTGAAAAAAAACTAAAATAGTTGTTTGTGGCCCTAAAAACTAGATTTTAGGCCACCACTACCTCCTTGACTTTCGATGGGCTCGTCGAGATCTTTAGTTTGAGTACTTGAATGCCCACATTCGATACCTGGTGCACCAGTAAGGTTTGTTTACGTTTGCCCATCCCTAGTGCACCAGTATTGTCGCAAGTGTACAATATATTCGGAAGTAAATAATAAAGGTGAACAATGAAATGAACAATTTTTTTCAATATTATTCATTATATATGTATACATTCGAAAATAAACAATATTGGAATAAAAATAATTTAAAGAGAAACAAAAACTTACATTGGGTTGCCTCATAATCAATGCTTCGTTTTAAGTTGGTAACTCGGCCTTTCATATCACTAAGTTGGAGCCTGGAGAGGGGTTCAGTTCCGATCTTTGTTAACAATCCCATCAAATTACAATTTTCACCCGTGTCCATTCACCTTAAATATCAATGTTTCCGATGTGAGATTGCTTCATATGGAGAGATATTACAAGAATGGTATTCTCCGATATGCGAGATTTCCACATAGAAAAGTAAAAGTTTTAATCTCTTGGTCCTCTTGTCGAATGAGAATTTGATGGTAACCGGAATGTGTGTCAAGTTCAACCATGGAACTTAAAACATCTCTAAGAACTTAGAGAACTACTTTTCTTTACTTTGCTATTTCTTTTCATCCGAGTATGGAACATGCATGGTGTATTTCGATAAATTGGATGTCAAATGGATTTTTTCAGCATCATCACGATCATAGTCAAGCTCGCCGTGAACAACCATGCGATAAGGACCTACCATTTTCTGCACATTTACATCACCACAATCAGCTGTGTATTCCTTTGCTACGTCTACGAATTTCAACTCAATTTTCTTACCTGCTTTCCACCAGTTCTATTGTGTGCTTGTGTTCACGTGTGTAAGGTAGGTTAGTCTTTATAAAGATTTCGATTATTTCTTAAATTTAAATTTGTTATATTATTATGCTTGAACAAGATCTAGCTAAGATATGTTAGATTTTGTGAAAGTTTTAGAGTTTTTATAAAATTTTAGTTTTAAATTTTAAGGTTAGATTTTTTTTAAATATGTTGATTTTAAGGTCATAGAAAGAATGAATAGAACTCTTTGTGACAAGGCACAAAGCATTCTCTCGCATTCCAGTGTGGGAAAGGAAACTCACACCATCCTTGAATAATCATCGATCAAACTCATATAGTATATGTCTTCATTCTTCGATGGAATTCTATTTGGACCCCAAAGATCTGAGTGAATGTAGGTCATTCTCCCTTTAGTCTTTCTTAGCTTGAAAAATGTAACAATCGCAACTGAAGATTTTAGAAATCTCACGGCCAAAAGATAATTATGCATGTATGATCAATGAGTCTTATTGTTCAACCAAACTTTGTTTTTTTTTCAAAAGAACATTATCTTTTGAAGGTGTTTGGTTTATGTAACCTTTTTGTTTTCCTGCAATTCTATCCATTCCTCTTAGCTGGCTCTGGTATGTTGACTTATATCGAATTGATTTAAAACACTTAGATGTTTTGTTTGATCTTTTTGGTTGATCAAATATTCAACCCAGTTAGAGGAACTTCACATTGAAGTCAGAGATACGACTTTTTCATTACCTGATATGGAAGCTACAACAGAGCTGATAAAGAAAAAAGTGAATGCCCTTGCATATTTGATATTAACACATATCGATATTTGATGCACGAGTTAGCCATTCGTGATTGGATGCACGAGTTAGTCATTCGTGATGGATGTACGAGTTAGCCATTTGTGATTGGATGCACGATTTAGCCATACGTGATATGATGCACGAATTAGCCATACGTGATATGATGCACGAATTAGCCATCCTAATTTGGATGCACAAACAACCAACAACAACCAACAACAACCAAACAAACATCAAATAACAACAAAACAAATCTTCAATTAATATTTTGAGAAACTTAAATTTTAAAAATCTGAATATTCAACTTGAGGGGGAGTCTTGAAGATTATCATTGTCAATGTTTTTGAAGACCAAAATATTAATCGTAATTGACCGAAAAATATCGTAGAAGATTAGAGTTTTCAGACCATACCGAAGAAGATATTAGATAAGATGACCCATATCTTCACAAAGTTTGGGAGTTATGAGCAAGCTTGATTTAAAAGAGATATTTTTATATCAAAATTAAATTAAGCTCCAAACCTATCAATTACTACAAAACATTTCTAGTAGTCAAATTCCAGATTACTACATCTGTAATGTGATCAAGCATTACTAAAAAAAAGCATAATCTTGCCCAAAGGTTTTGGGAGTTATGACCCATAATCTTTTTTTAGTAAATAAAAATGTGATCAAAACATTTTGATGCACATCTCATCACTTGTACACATTCTAGTAGTCAAATTCCAGATTTATCATCCGAAACAAAGTAAAAACACCCAAAAGCACTTATAATCATCGAAAATGACCAGATCCAAGCCGTTTCTTTATATTCACATATTGCAAGAATATCATTGCACAAAAATACTAGTAATTCGGTATCAATTCTTATTCCCGTATATCTTCATAAGGGAATAATTAAATTAAAATTTTCTGAAATAATTAAGCGAGTTTCTTGAAGTTACCAAGAAGGCTGATCTAAAGGAATCTCTCTGACGTCTTATTATATGCCCGTTCTTAGACGATCTGGAACCCTATAGGCATAATCTTGAAGAATAGTATCCGGAATTGAACATCACACCCATCCTCGTCAAAATTAACAAAAAAAATCATAACTCAAGAAAACCCTAAATATCGATCAAACACTACAAAAACTCTCAAATATGCCGAAGAAGATAGGAGTAAACAGAGAATCTGAAGCTACAAAGGCGCGAAAGGATGCTACTGAAATCGAGCGCAAGGAACACGAGGTCCCCAAGAAAGAAGATTCTGTCTGGCGCGAAGCAGAAGGATCTAAATCGAAAGCCACCAAAAAACGCGAAGAAAAAGTCTCATCGATGATTTAAGAAACTTGCAAACCCAAGAGAATCAGAAAAGGAAAATCTCTCAAATCTTTGGTGAATCTTAACGAAACTAACCTGATTCTTGTACATTCAAGTAACGTGTTTACCGATTATCTGCTCTGACACCATGTACAAAATCTTAAATATTGAAAAGATGAAGAGAAGAGAAAGGAAACAAAAATTTATTAATTCTGTATATTTCTTTAGTGATACAAAAGACAGTAGTTCATTGGTGACCATTTCTTCTTTTATCTATATTTGTTTCTTAACATGACGGATGTACCGAAATTCTTGTTCCGAAACAAAAGAGACCGGTGAACTGATTTGTCCTTGTAAGGGTAAAGCACCGAGATATAGCCTGCAGCAGTGCTAGCCAGAAGAAACCCAACGGAGATATAGCCCAACGTATCAGACGGATTAAACGGGTATGTGCAGATAACACCATCTTTTCCGGTGATCGGAATTCCAGCGGCAGGCTATACAAAATCAAACACAATCGTTTCAAAACTGGAGCGAACATCGATCAATAAGAAGGTTTAAGAAAAATAAAAGTAGAAGGAAGGATGACCTTCCTGTATTCGGCCATTACTCCGAATATAAACGACATAATACCCAAGGCCGATATGATCAAAGACATATGGAACGTGTTCAACGCCATCTTGCTGATCAAAACACAAACAGGAAACACCAAATAAATCTTTCCTACCGGATAGAGAAAAACAATCACTATACTTGAGATTAATTAGGAAAAGTTATAAACTCTCGTTAGTTTTAAGTGACACAGAGATAAACTTTATTATTATTTGGGATGAAATAGTTAAGGAGTTCCGATAAATATGAGGATATCTTTTTATAAGGAATAATTCTGTTAAACAAATATCTTATCTTTAATTCAAAATTCAAAAAGATATATAAAAAAGATATTATCTTTAATTTTAAACTTAAAAAAAAAAATATACTTTTTCCAAAATTGAGTTATTATCTAAGATTTATAGCCTATATAATAGGCACCAGCAACTCAAACAAACACTCACACAGACTTAAACTTGCAGACTTAGACTTGCAAAGAACTATCACTAGATATGTCTATCAACAAATTACCTCGTGATGTGCTCAATGATATCTTCTCACGATTGCCGGTGAAGCTCCTATTAACCTTTCGCGTTGTCAACAAATTTTGGTGTCAAACAATCGACCATCCAGATTTAGCAAAACTTCAGCTAGCTGTTGCCGGCAAAGAAGAGCCATCGGTTTTGTTTTTCCTAGCTTTGTCGAAGGAACTTAAAAGAAATAGGTCGTCAGTCGAAGAAGATGACTATTCTTTAATAACGTACACTAAGCCATCGGTTTCGTCTCAACGTCAGAAACAAGTAAAAGTTAAAAGCAATATGTCTTTAGTCGAAGACGATGGATACTCTTTAACAACAAACACTCAGTCTCCTCTCAATAAACTAATCAATCAAGATTATAAGGTAAGTGTACTGTCTTCCTGCAATGGTTTGCTTCTCTTTGCGGGCTTTGTTGATAATTGCTTGACAGTGAAAGAAATTGTTTTATGTAATCCGTTACGCTCTGAAAAGTTTAGCTTACCTCTTCCTGGAAAGAATATATGGTCGGGCTCGGCGTTGGTAAACGGTAAACAGAGATACGGATTAGGGTTTGATCGTGATACAAACCTTTACAAAGTGGTTTGTATTGATATAAACAAAGATGGTTTTAGATGTATTGTCTATACGGTAGGAGATAAATCATGGAGATATACTAAGACTTCTCCACCGTATTTTGTAGCCGGAAATTCTGTATCTGTTAATGGATCAATATATTGGGCCACCTCAAATCAATATATAGTTTCTTTTGACGTTAAGACAGAAGAGTTTTACTTGATTCCTAAGCCAGCTTACTTTTACCAATCACCAAGGGCATGGACGGTAAGATTGTTCGAGTTTGATGGGAAACTAGCCATTATGGATGTTATGGAATTAGGAAATATATGGGAGCTGACAATGTATGAATGGATGGGAAATATCGTCAACCACGACCACATTGTGAATTGGAAGAAGAAATCTATTGCAGGTTTTGAAGCATATATAATTCATAACACTCACGATCAAGTGATGGGGTGTTTAAATAATGCTGTGTACAATTTGTATGATAACAAAGGACTTAATGATATCTATTATTTAGATGGCGAAGATGTCGAGGGACAAACTTTAATGCGCACAAGGAAGATCAACAACAATATAGGAAAAAATACCTTCAGGAAACTTGTTAGTATCAAAGGAAGTCTTGCCTCTTTGAAGAATTATGCAGCACTAGGATCACAATGAGATTCGATTTGTTCTTTTTTATAAATTGGACAATAAGTTTTTAATTCAATATTGTTATTCTTCTTTTGGTAAAGTTACCTGTTTTTTTTTTCTATCTTCAGTTTGGTATTATTAAGCAACGTATCTATGGTTTCTGATGCAAATCCATACTTTAATTGATCAAATAATATCCAGATTTTGATAGCCTTACTCCACCAATATAGGAAAAAATCCCTTCAGGAAATCGATTATTTTTCCTAAAAAAGATAGGAATTTTTTTTTTTTTTTTGCAAATAATAGTGAATTAATAAACCAAATCAGTCTACAATAGGCCCTCACAGAGAGAAGGCCTTTAAGCAAAAAGGCCCAATTAAATAGGCAAGTGAAAATCGGGTCAAATAATGCCCATTGTATCAATCAAGACCTAGTTTTGAACCCTAATTCTTTCTGAAAATCGCCAGCCTTCTCTCTTTCTCTCCCAATTCCAAATAACTCAGAATGTGCATAGATCTATCCAGGATCTATGTATCCTATACCCAAACCTTCAAGAACGAGTATAGCTAGAAGGGAATTAGGGATTTCGTGAGTAAATCTCCAATTCTTTCTCACCACTAGAGAGTGTTTCGCGAGCCAATCCGCTGCCATGTTCTCCGATCTGGAAACATGAGTAAGCTTCATGGTGGGAAGTAGCAGTTCTCTGCACAATTCAAAGCCTTTGCAATAAGACTGCCCCAACAAGACACCAGCTACCAGAGACAGGCAGTCAAGCTCAATATCGACGTGAATCCAGCCATTTTTGCGACAAAGCAGTAGTGTTTCAATTAGAGCACGCCGCTCTGCTTGAAACGGGCTGATTTTGCCAAAAACAAATCCAGCTCCTTCGATGCAGCTTCCTCTGCTATCCCTCACGATAATGCCTCCAGACGCTTCTCCAGTAAAGTCCACAGCACCATCAGCGTTTATTTTCAATCTGCCCTGTTCAGGAGGTCTCCAAATCCGGTAAGCAACCTTTCTGCTTTTGATAGACTGTGCCCCTAGCTTTAGTCCTACATTTTCAATTTTAAACCAGTGCTTAGTTCGAAGTTTCAAATCAATGCTCAGTATAAATCTGTTTATTCTAGTCACAGCACTATTGAAACAATCAGTGGCTTTATCAAACTTGCTATTGTTTCTGTTACGCCATATTGTCCAAACTATCAGTTGAGGGACAATGTGGGTAACATGAAACTTTATGTTTGTTGATTTAAACCAAACCAAGAACATATGCCTTATATTCATATGTCTTCTAACTGGTACTTTAAACATGAAACCATAATAGTTCCATAATTGCCAGGCATTGCTGCAATTGATGAAGAGGTGAGTTAAGTCTTCACAGTTGCAGCAAAACTGACATTTTGAAACTATTATAAAATGTTTCTTTAAAAGTATGTTATCAATAGGGAGAAAGTTTTTAAGAATTCTCCAACTTAGAAAAGAAAATTTAGTAGGTATGTAACTGTGCCAAAGCCTATTAAAAAGAACAGACTATTAGTTTTACACCTGATGTTGTCCCAAGTGTCTTTAGTACTAAATTTCTTGTCTTTAGATAGGCACCACTGAATGGTATCCTCCTTATCAGGGTTAATTTTAACCCTCATAATATGTTGCTGTCTTTCACTAGACAGAGATGATAGCAGCCCATAATCCCATGTGTCATTTACCCAGAAAGTTTTAACCTTAGCTGGTAAGTACCACATGTTTTGGTCTGTTATTATAGGAGGCAGCATATGCCATGAATCTCTCCAGAAGTCAACATTCCCACAACCCACAATCCATTGAATGCATTGCTCTGCTTTCTCTCTTACAGAGCATAGACTCTTCCACACAATGGAGTCATTTATGCCACATTTTGCATTGAGAGGATGTCTCTCAGCACAATATATATTGGAGAGAAGCTCAGACCATAGGGAGTTTCCTCTTCTAAAGCAAAACCATAGTTTGTAGGTAAAAGAAAGCTGCATATCAGTCAGCATTTTAATGTTCAAGCCACTCTCCCCAAATGGCTTGCAAATGTTTTTCCAAGCAGTCCAGTGGATTGCTTTCTCGTTAAACTTTGACCTCCATAGAAATTTATTTAAGTGAAGCTCAATCTTGTTTAAGATATTGTTTGGTATACTACTGTTTTGCATCCAAAAGAATATTATAGGGTAAATAACATGTCTTATAAGTGATAATCTACCACTATAGGACAAGTTTTTTAGATCCCATTCACTAATTTTATTCAGAATCTTAGATAAGAGTGGGTAATAGTGCTTCCCTTTGTTGTTTGTAGCTATAGTAATCCCCAAATAGGAGAATGGAGCATGTTCTGTCTTGAATCCCATTGTTGCATGAATCCTTGCAGTATTATCCTTAGAACAGCTTTTTGATGTAATTACTTTTGTCTTTTCAATGTTGATCGTCTGACCAGATTCTTGTTGGTATCTTGTAAGCAGGTTACTCAAGATTTTAATGGACATTGGAGAGCTGTTAGTGAAGACCACTACATCATCTGCAAAAGCTAGAGAAGGTAAAATATATCCTGACTTTATATAAAATTGCATTGACTTATCAGAATTATAAAGGTTTTCTAGACCCCTTAATAGAGCTTCTTCAGCCAATATAAATAGGCAAGGAGATAAAGGGTCTCCTTGTCTTAGACCAGTTTTTTGTTTAAAGTACCCAGAGCATGTCCCATTAATTAGGACAGACAACATTACATTTGAAATTAGTTTATGTACTAATGCAACAATTGTTTCAGAAAACCCAAAACATTCTAGAGTTTTAATGACAAAGGAGTGTGACAACCTGTCAAAAGCCTTTGTCATGTCTAGTTGTAGTATAATGTTTCCTTTTGATGGCTTCCTGCCTATGTTATGTAGCATTTCTTTTATAACTAGGATATTCCCATGTATTAATCTATTTTTAACAAATGCACTCTGCCCTTTAGACACAATTCTAGGAAGAATACCTGAAATTCTCCTATTAATTAGGGCAGAGAATAGCCTATTCATAATGGTACACATGCTCAGTGGTCTGTAATTACTCCAGTTGACGGGGTTAGCCATTTTTGGAACTAATACTATCCCTGTTGCAAATACACCCTTTGGGATATCTTCACCAGAGATGTAAGCATTTAATGCTTTGCACAAGTCATGTTTTATTATGTCCCAACAATGCTTTAGAAAGTGTGTGTTAAATCCATCAATTCCTGGTGAACTATCATTTTTCATTTCATATATAATGGTTCTAACTTATTCAATAGAAATATGCTTAGTAATCTCTGCATTGTCACTGTGATTTACAATTTTTGGTATATTACTTAGTATAGACTCTTGATCACTAACATTGTAATTATTCACAGGAGCATTAGAAAGAATGCTTTCAAAGTAGGATACAGCAGAGGCAGCTATGTCCTTCTGATCAGTAAGCCAGACTTCCTTGTCTTTTATACCTGCTATATAGTTTTTCTTTCTCTTTTTGTTTACATATCTGTTATAGAGCTTAGTGTTTCCATCAGAGTCACTAAGCCATGAGTTAAAACATTTCTGCTTCCAATAGCATTCCTCATCTTTCAAGGCAAGGATGAGGATGCTATTGGCTTTTGACAGATTTGATTTTGAAAGATTATCATTAGTAGTTTGGTGAACAAGTTCACAGTTTTCGACCTCAACCAAAGCAGCTTTTACCCTATTGAAAATGTTTCCAAAAACTGAGACATTCCATCCTTTTAAGAACTTTTTCAGCCTTTTTAACTTGTACCAAAATATAGTACTGTCCTCACCATTGCAATGTAGAGACCAGTTTTGTCTTACACTAGACATAAAGTCAGGGTGGTTTACCCATGCATTAAGAAATTTAAACGAGCCTTTCTTAATATTAGGTGCCATGTTATTAACTTTAGAAATAGAAATTAATAGAGGTGCATGGTCAGAACAAGTTCTGACCATGTGACAAACCTGTATGCTTAAGAAGTTAAGCATATTTTGATTGTGCAAGACCCAGTCCAGTCTCTTCCAATTACTGTTGTTACTCCATGTGTAACGTGATCCACTGTGTGCAGGCACCTCCAAATCACAATGGCGAATAAACTCATTGAAATCATCTGCACTGGCCCCATCATAGTTCAAGCAGTGCAATTGATCATCAGGGCACCTCGTAGCATTAAAATCTCCAGATAATATCCAAGGCATATCACAGGTAAGACTGTTGAGCTGGTCCCATAACATCCTTCTCTGTGCTTTCAATTTTTTTGCATATACAGATGTGAAATAGCAATCTAATGAAGCATAAGTAATCTTAACATGTATAAACTGATCATGGTCATCAATAACTGTAATGCTAACATCATTAGGCCAGAATAACCATATTTTGTTAGAAGTATTAGATACAAAATTCTCAAAACCAATTTGCCTAGCTACAAGTTCTAGCTTATCAATTCTAGCCATTGGTTCCTGTATAGTAACAACTTTAACATTTTCTTTCTTAACTATAAACTTAAGCCTAGCTATTGTAGGTTTATTGTTTACCCCACGTGCATTCCAACTAATGCATTTAATCATTATCAGATGCATAGTTTTTAGAAGCCTTTTCTCTCTTCTTAAGAGAGTTAACAGATAAAGATTTAGAGTTACCATTCTTGTTTGCAGATCTAACTTTCCTGGAAATTACAGTCTCGAAGTCATTCTCCTCATCATTAGTGCTAGTCCTAGGAGATGGATTGTAGCTTCCACCCCTTGTACATCGAGGAGATGCCTGAGATAAGTTTTTCTCCATACGATTCTCCTCCTCTTCAAGATTCTGAAGTGCGCTTATGATTTCTGGGCCATTAATAGAAACAGATCCTTGTTTTACTGGGCTTCCCACGCTGGTGGATGGGCAGGAAGCATGTGGTCTATCCTTTTTTGTAATGATCGATTTTAGTTTTCTTTTGTAAACGTGTGTAAAAGATTCTACCTTAGAAGTCTTTGGTTCTGGATTAGGCTTAGGCATGTTCATATCTTGTATCAACTTGTTCTTTTCAACAGATTTTTCAATAAAGCCTACTGTTTCTTCATTCCTAGTGTCTTGTGTATTGTTCTTTCTGCATTTCACTTCATCATGCCCAATATGATGGCACAACTTGCAGTATTCAGGAACATTCTTGTAACTAACATTGATAGAACAATCCTTCCCATCACCAAAGCAAACAATCATCTTTCTTTTAAGGACACAAGAAATATCGATTTCAATAAGAGCAAAGCATGCGTTCCAGTTTGCTCTGTTTACCTCCGGGATCACTACATGATGGACTAAGCCAAGAGAAGAAGCCAAACCATGTATTACTGAACTGTTATACATGAATTCAGGCAGCTTCTCAAAGCGAACCCACAACAGAGCAACTGGAGATTCATAATTCCTCGAACTTTTTGGGCACCATTTGATCACACGCATCATATCGCCTTCTACCTTCCAAAATCTACCAACCCACAGCCTGCCTGCGTCTTCTAGATTAGAGAACTCTACCAGAATTTGCCTAGAATCTATTGTAACATAGGTATAGGCTCCTTTGAATTTAAAAGATTCAAGAAACTCTTGAAATTGCTGCTTCTTAGGAATACCATCGTTAAATTTAACAACGAGCGTTGTTCTTGACACATTACGTAGATCTTCCTTTACGTGTTTTGAGAACTTAACCACATTGTGGTCCGTATTCAAGATAACCTCTTCAGGCTTAAATTCAGGCACCCCTACCTTCGATCTTACTACATCGGCATATAGTGACTTTGTAGCAGTTTCTTGAGGCTTAGATTGTGTAGCATTCAAAGGCGGGAATGCATTCTTATCCAACTGCTCCATGACCACACAGCAAACTCCACAATCAATAGGCTAAAGATCAGTACTGGTTAGCGACCAGCTATAGAGAAAGTAGATTATATCTTAATGATTAAGAAACAAATCTATTTCTTGAAGCTTTCTTGAGAGAGAAGGCCCATTCTTCTTTTTTCCTTGTTTTCCCTAAAAAAGATAGGATTGATCTCAAAGAAAACTTAGGTAATATAATTCGGGACTATATTTCTATTACAACTATATGAAAAACAATATATCAAAACGCAATAAATTATCAAAAATATCAAACCACAAACTTTTTTTAGGGTCCATCGATGGTATCTATGTTAAAATACCATTCAATTAAATATCACTTTATAATAAAATAAATTTAATTTCATATTTATATTGCTGTTACGACTGTCTTTAGATTCTAAATTATTTTGATTCTAAATTATCTATATTTTTAATCCATATCTACATGAATCTCCATAAATCTATCTTTTATTTCAAAAATATATATTAAAAAAAATTGATAATAAATTTATAAATTTTTAATGCATTAAATACGAAAAAAATATCCAAACATTGGTCCATCTTCTTCAAAACACTAAAAAAACACTTGGTCAATAATAAGATATTTTCTTAAAGGATTTTTTCTAAGATTTTTTTTCAAATATATTATTCAAAGATACAATAAAGATATTGATTGTATCTCTATAAATTCTCACAAAATTCAATAATAGATAATATTTTACTTCGGAACGTACCTCATTAAATTGGTTCTAAACATGTTGGTATACCTCTGCGTATTGATAAATAATACCTCTGGGAACAAAATACCGGCGAACAAATCGACAAGTAAAATCCACCTACTACATCTACGATTGTCTAACTTGTAAGATGATGTTCATGATTACTTAGTCGTCTTGCGGCATAATACCTCCGGATACCACTGCCGACGTGAATAAAGCAAATCGTGAAGAAACCGTCTCAGTTCAAAACTAATAATATAAACGTGAAGAAACCGTCTCAGTTCAAAGCTAATAATATAAACGTGAAGAAACCGTCTCAGTTCAAAGCAAATAATATAAACTTGGTCAAATATAAAAAAATCTCACGAAAGAAAAAAGAAAACAATCATAATCCACTAACTACAAAATCTAACCAAATTGTTATAATTACATGACTTGAAATGGTAAAAAAAAGACTTGAAAACAAAAATTATTTAAATAAATAAAAGATTAGGAAGGATCCCGCAAACATAATAGATGTTTAAACAAAAAACAAATCTACCACAAAAACCAAGAAAACTCCAAAATTTTATGATTAATATGGTTTGAATAGGTAAAGAGAAAGCTGATCTTCTCTCTAAGGTATAATATTTATTTTGTTTCATTTAATATTTTGTTTCATTTAATATTTTGTTTCAATATTAAAAATAAATCTAAATTTTAATATAATACTATATATTAAAAAATATATTTTTCATGATAAATAGAACTTTATGTTTTTTTTATGAATAATTTTATAAAAAACTAATAATAATAATAATAATAATAATAATAGTAATATTTCTTATAAAAAATGTAAAGAACAAATACCAAACTTGAATTATCATGTGTTTTATTTTGATATTTTAACCGGGTGATGTTGGCTATTGGAAAAAAAATAGCAATTTGGTATTATAAATTATTAATATTGTAGATCTTTGATTCACTAAAAACATTTTTCTCTATTTACCGTCCAAATGGCCCGGATATAATCCGACTTCATGTTATAATGGTAAGTTTTATTTTATTAATATAAAAAACCATTTTATAGATATTTTACTAAAATATATTCTTTTATAGATAATAAATTTAATAACAAAATTAATTTACTCAATATGTTTGTTGATTAAATATTTTTAACTGCCTAAAAATTAAAAAATAATTTGGATTTTGGGGTTGGCCATGTATATGACCATTGTCATTTATAATTTGGATTCTAGGAAACAAACTATTAAGATGGTTTAGAAATTAATATTTTCGAAAAATAATGTGATAAAAATCAAAAGTTTCAAAATAAATATTTCTTAAATGGTTTGGGTATCATTGCGACAAAAATAAGTCTCATTTTAACGAAGCCCATAAACTTAATAAAATAAAAAGTTAGCTTATAAGTTTCAAAATCTAATACGATAACCAAAATAACAAAATTGATTTGAAGATTAAATAAAAAAGTCAAACTAAACAAATCAAATTTTGATCTACATAAATTTTAAATCGAACAGAATCTGTTTTTCAGTTTTTATTTTGAGCACGTTCAAGCTTCGGTCTTTGGTTTGATTTACGATCTGAAGATTTCTCGAAGCTCCTATAGTTGTTCGTCGTCGAGTTTTGGTGTCTAGGTTTTATATATTTCCGTTACCAAAATCAGTAAGTTTGTTGATTCCGCTCCCTAACTTCAATATTTTTCTATAACATCTTACTGCAATTCTAAATCCGTTTTCGATGATAATTTGGATTTGATAAACCACTTTTTGTTTTACAGATTAAGTTTTTAATGAATGGATTTGATAACGTGCCAGGTGTTTGATAAAATGCTTTGCAGAAACATTATCTAAAATGTCCATGCTTATGGGTTCTTTTGGTGTTGTATGGGTGATCAAGTGAATTGAGCCGTGTATTTACTCTATTATTTTAGGAGTTCCAGGTTTCACTACTAGTGGAGTAATGCATCCAAGCTCGACATAGATATATTTGTCACCAAGTTCTGTTAAACTATGCTTTTTACTCTGAGTGCTGGTAGTACAAAACTTTTTCTGTTTGGAGTCTTAGCAACCCTTATATGAATGATTATTTACGGATTGCCAAAAGAGGTGGAAGCAGAAGCTTGTGGAATCCTTTTCGTAAGTAGTTAAAGTGACCATCAGCGTTGCATCTAAGAAGATGCTAAGATGAAGAGAGCATCTCGATGCGCCTTTATCTATTTCCTCCTTTGCTAGTAGTTCAAATATTTTTTTTAAAATCTGAGTCAAATTTCCATGAAAATTATGAAGGTTGCATGAGGCGCTACTATCGGTTTTATGTGAAATCGTAATGATATACTATTAAGCTATTTGAGTTCTCTAACTGCTGTTGACGATTTACACTTTGATTTTGTCTGATTCTAAGGTTGCAATGAGTGGTTTGATATGGATAACAGCGGCGGATGTGTCCAAAAACAGAGGACGAGTTCGTTACTTGTACAGGCATATACTGAGGAGCCTCAATTCTTCTAAACTGCAGCTCGGTTTAGCAGCAAGAATCACAAAGAAAGCAGAAGTTGCTAGCCTTTTCAGGTTGGGTGCTCCAGAGGTATCCAAACATAACATTGCAAATCTAACAGATACGGCGGAATACGCTCTCTCTGTCTTGAAAACAGATAATGTTCCTGAACTCTGACAGAGATTAGTTTCTTCAGGTTTGGGATATGTATGAAAATATTTCCATCTCCCATATAATAATCTTCTAACTCAAGAATAGTGAAATGGTTAAAGAGTGATTTTTCTTATTTAAAAGTTGTTTTAGCTTTTAGAATATTAATATTGAATATTACAAGTTCTATATATATTAATATTCAATATTACAAGCTCTCAATATACCATAAAATGGTTCTGTAAAATTTGTTCTTAAATAAAAGAGCTTCTTTCATCCATCCCGTATTAGAAGCTCTCAATATATCATAAAATGGTTCTCTGAAATTTGTTCTTAAATAAAAGAGCTTCGATTCAATCCATACCGACAAACTGGAAACTTAGAAATGAATACTAGATTATAAATAAGAAATAAACTAATGAAATATATATATATATATATAAAATTCAAACAAATAAAAGAATTCCTAAATGTATTTCCAGAGGACTTGATAAAATAATTTTAACAATAAGCAACTTTAAAATAATTTTAACAATAAGAAACTTTAAAAACTTAATTATAATTTAAAATATATTTAAGGTTTGTGAACTATATC
Organism: Limnanthes douglasii subsp. nivea; assembly: GCA_036936605.1. Taxonomy (NCBI): domain Eukaryota; kingdom Viridiplantae; phylum Streptophyta; class Magnoliopsida; order Brassicales; family Limnanthaceae; genus Limnanthes; species Limnanthes douglasii. The sequence goes on from JAUPFV010000004.1 coordinate 133,626,368, forward strand.
AGAAGAAGCAGCAACATCGATTTGTGAAACAGGTTCCATGACTTTTTTTTAAAACCTTTTCTATTTTCTTCACCTGAGCTGCTCGCCGAACTCTATCTTCTTTACGACTTTTATTTCTCCTCCGAAATTGGGTTGTGTTCTTATCTTTGAAAGAGGAAATGGATATGATCGAAGAAAAAACAAAGGTTTGTGAACTATATATTTTACATTCATATTTTAAATATTTATCTCATAAAATGATTGAGAAAATGATTTATCAGCGTAGATGTTGAGTTAAGCTACAAACTTCAATTTCTTTTAGAGTAGAATAGATATGTTGTCGCAACAGAAACTATTTTTTCTAAATAATAGATAACTTTTTTTTTTTAATAAAACCAACATTTTATTAAATATTGGAAATTTGACCGCATATATCATATGATTCATTAAAAACATTCAATTCATATCTGCTATTTGAAAAAATAAAAATTAATAAATTTTATATTTTCTTGTTTTTAGCAAAACCTGATAATTAAGCAAGCTCGTAAAATAGCATACTCTATCTTACTCAAACAAATCTTCAAATATTAAATAAATTATATATTTAATATCTTACTCAAACAAATTTTCAAATATTAAATAAATTATATATTTAATATCTAAACATAACATTGCATATCTAATGGATACCTCTCTGTTTGAAAACAGGTAAAATTCCAAATAATATTCCTCAACTCTGGCCAAGATTAGTTTCTTCACTTTGGGATAATGTATTAATCTATTTCCATCTCCCATATAATAATTAATTTAACTCAAGATTAGTGAAATGGTTAAATAGTGATTTTTTTATTTAAAAGTTGTTTTAGCTTTTAGAATTGCTTAGAGATTTTAATATAATATTAATAATGAATATTACAAGCTCTCGGTATATAATAAAGTGGTTCTATGAAGTTGGACAGAAAAGAGCTTATCTATGAAATTTATTCTTAAATAAAAGAGCTTCTTTCGACCCATCCCTGCAAATTGGAAAATTAGAAATGAATACTTAGATTATAAATAACAAATAAACTAATGAAATAAATATACAATTCAAACAAATAAAAAATGTACTAAATAAATTTTGAGAGGACTTACAAAATAATTTTAACAATAAGCAACTTTAAAATTTTAATTATAATTTAAAATACATTTAAGCTTTGTGAACTATATATTTTACATGTATATTGTAAATATTTATGTAGTTTGAAAAATGATTGAGAAAATGTTATGTTACACACATAATCAATATGTTACCAGATAATCAAAATATCAGCGTAGATGTTGAGTGAAGTTACCAGATAACAATTATATATTTAGAAAACTACTGAAATTTTTTTGTCAAATTATTTTAAATGAAACTTCAATCTTTTTTAAAGTAAAATAAATATGTGGTAGCAAATAGTTAAAAGATTGGTATAAGTTTTTTTTTTTACAGAAACTATTCTTTTAAATAATAGATAACTTTTTTTTAATAAAACCAATATTCTTATGATATATTGGATATGTTGAGTGAAGTTACCAGATAACAATTATATATTTGGAAAACTACTGAAATTTTTTATCAAATTATTTTAAATGAAACTTCAATCTTTTTTAGAGTAAATTAGATATGTGGTAGCAAATAGTTAAAAGATTGGCATAAGTTTTTTTTACAGAAACTATTCTTTTAAATAATAGATAACTTTTTTTTAATAAAACCGATATTCTTATGATATATTGGATATTTATCCACATATTTATTAAAAACATTCCATTCATATCTACGAAAAATAAAAATTAATTAATTTTATATTATTTTGCTTTTAGCAAAACCCATCATTAAACAAGTATCATCAAGGGAATCTTGATATAAAAGATTAATTATATATTTATGGTTTCTACAATGGAAATCTAACAATTTATAATTATCAATTCCTCAAAACAAACATATATATTTTGGCTTAGACACTTAAGAGGGTGATTCACATTTTATTAAAAAATTTAATGGTACCATTGGGAAAAGATAGCTACGAAGTTAGAGTCAAGGTCCAAAAGTAGACCACTTTACAGAGAAACAAAACATACGAGGTGAAGCTGAAAAAAAATACATCATTAAAACAAATAAACACATATACGATTTATACCACTATCAAAAATTTATACAAATAAACACATCATTAAAATAAATTAACCAATATATATATGATTTAATCTCTAAAATTAAATATAAAAAATCAAAAAAACTAAAAAAAATTAAAAATTATTCGTAGAAGGAGAAATCCAAACAAAAAATTTAACACTAAAGAAATCACCCACTCAACCAACAAGTTAATTTAATATTGTTTTTCAGTTTTACATTCATTTAACTTGAAAATTCATGTTAAAAAAACTCATTTCGAAAGTCCTCATTTTGTGGAGGTTAAATTATGAAACAACATCTCGGAATCAGTTGTTTGTGTTTTTTTTTCTTTTGGATTATTTGTTATTTTTACTTTAACTTTATTAACATATTATTTATTAATTGTGTAGGAGTTTGAAATATTTTTGGAACCTGAAATTACTTCCCCTTCTCATATTACTTATATATCCAGATTTGGCCAGCGCATTCACCACCCAAGCGCACTACACTAGATCTGAACTTACAGAATGAATATTGAGTGTTAGTCGAGAGTTGAAATATTCTTTGATGGTAAGCAAATATGATTTTGGGATACATGGGAATACTCGTCGATGGTTTTTATCTTGCAACAAATTTGGAAAGTATAGGTTAAGACAAAAGGCACCTTATATAAAGAGGAGAAAGTCAAGAACAAAACAAAATAAAGTGTCATTTTGCATTAAGAGCTCATTCTCCAGACAATGGTCTATGGTATTTGGTAGTTTCATGCGGTAGGCATAACCACTCGGTATCCGAATATTTAGAAAGTTGTCCTCAAGCAAGAGAACTTACTCTCAAAAGAACATTTGATGAAAAAATTATCTATACATGGTGCTACTCCTCGTAACATTTTACCGGCACTAAAAGATATAAATCTTTGTAACATGTCTTACATGCATAACATTTATAATACTAGGCAAAAACACCTTATATTGGAAAAGTGCGATCAATCACAACTTCAATATGTGTTGGGTAAGATGAAGGAGAAAAATTACATTGAATGACATAAAACCGAAAGTGAAGGGTCTCAAATATTCACCAAATTATTTTTTGCACACCCGACGTCTATCAATCTTCTTATGATATTTATGGATGTCCTTATTATGGATAGTAAGTAGAAGACGGCGAGATACAAGATGTCATTTTTTGATATTGTTGACGTTACATCAACCAATATCACATTTTCGATCGCTTTCATTTTCTTGAGTCACGAAAAGGTTGAAAATCACATGTGGACATTAGAATGTTTGCGGTTGCTCATGGAGGAAAACCATTGCATATTGCCTAATTTTATGGTGACAAATAGGGAATTGACTTTAATGAAATCAATTAACATTATATTTCCGAAAGTGACACAGATGTAGATAGATGGCACATATAATTTTTTTTAATGAGGACTAATAAAAATTTTACTCACAAAAATGTATTCAAAAGATTTCAATCATCTTGGAATACAACTGTTTATTCAGACATCGTAACCAAGTTGAACTCAAAAATCGAGTGTATGAAAGAAGAATACAAGACATACATAGAAGCCCTCAATTATACTCAAACATTGCTCAAACCTCTTTACGGTGGAAAGTTTCTTTATGTCTAGACTAACAACACAACGAATCGGTAAGCCAAAATAGTTATAAAGTAATACAATTATTATACTATATATACGTTTTGAAGAAACTTTTGTTGTCATGAATAATTTGGCGTATAGTTTGCATTCTACCTTGAAAAGTTACCTTGGGACGGGCTTGCTTCCGTTTGATGCATTAGGGAAGAGTCGATTCTTTAATAAAGATGCAACACACGAATATAAAAGCGTCATTTGAAAACAGTATGTTTTTCGCTCAGTTTGAGTACGATCCTTGGATATTTTAGGTTATTAGACGTTCCACGTCAGATATCGCTCTCAAACTTATGACAGAGCAATACGAAAGGGCTACACAAATAAGGAATGATAAAGCAGAATACAGATGTGTTATTGGAAGCACTCACAGGTTGTCATGCATGTTAAATACTAGACTTTTAGTATGAAAAAAAGTAATAAACGTAATTGTAGAAAAGAAAAATAAATTGTTTAGTTCTATATAGAGAAGTTGTTGATAGTCAAGAGTTCAAAATATAATCCGAATCACATTATTTCATAATCTCACTGTCCTATTTATACGACAGATTGGTGCGTAACTGAGTTTGTTACATAATAGGATAAATTATATTTTAGCCCCTTACATTTATACTTGATATTAATCCCACCTGAATACCTTTATAAAGCTATTAACAATAACCTTTTTCTCTAATAATTTTAGCTCCATAATAATTTATATCCTTATGAGTAGCCCCCTAGTCCTTATGAAGAATACTGAATAAGGACTAAAACTTCTTTGGGCTGCCATAAACCAAAAATGTCAATCATTAACTTTAGGTTGCCTCAAATCAAAATTGTCCATCATTATACTTTAGACTTCCTTGAACCACAACTGTCAATCCTCCTCGAAAATTAACTTGTGTTTACTATAACCTCCTTAAAGTTTGTGATGATCACTTCGAATCATATCTATGGTTATTATCAAAACTTGCCTCGAAACTTTATACAATCTTTTTAAGTTTTCTTCTAATTTACAAGTGGTATTTTCAATCATTTCCCTAGTGACAGTTAGAAACTCATGGAGTTCCCCTAGTACACGTTCAACATGCTATTAACTCTGACAGTTTACACGTGTCACTCTACTGTAGAGTAGGATTTTATAATAAATTTGTAGCTTCTTGCGATGCGATTAATTATTTTTTCTAAAAAACAAAAATACTAATCATATACCAAAATTAAAAGGATAATTCTTAGTTGAAGAATGGTGAAATTAAACTAATTTTTGAATTTAATTATCAGATGAAGCTCCAAGAAACAAAGACTCAAGTTTTTTCTCTAGAAATTGGAATTTAACTCCGTGTTGATTAATCTCGATCTCTTCTTTAATTTATCTAATCTCTCTTCATTCTTTATACTAATTTTATCTTTAACAAATTTCTTTATAGTTATTAAAATTTCTCTATTTTTCGATCATATTTATCGAGATTGTTCGTTCGTCTACTGAAATATAAAATAATTCCCCGATCTTTGTGCTTCGATGGGCTTAACTTCCATCAACAATCCTCATGGGAAAGATGGAAATAATACCAGAATGTTGAAATACTTTGTTAAAATCAGAAGAGGAAAAGTTTGCAATGTTCTTTACTCACAAAATTGATCACATCTCAGTTTAGTTGCCTTTAAGTGTTAAAGACTCCTTAATGTTTCAAAGAAAGTTTACATTAATTGGAAATTTTAGTCAAGGAATACAGAAAAAATAGATAATTGAAGAGTTCTTTCAAAATATGAAGCTAAAGAATGATTTGAGTTTAAGTATCTGGGATACTAGACAGTTGCTTCTAGACTTCAACTCAAAGGATGATATGTGTAAGGTCTGGTCCAGAAACATTTGGTCAATTGGTCATTAAACGACGAGGGTGTTGAAATAGACTCAAGAGGTTAACGTAAAGTCCGAATGTCCAATATGTCCTGTTTGGATTAAATTCGATAAGCTCCCTGAATTTATGTTCAATGAGAAGATGATACACTCTATTGCTAGTACTTCAAGTACTCTTCAGAAAATTAAAATCCCTGAAAGAACAGAGCCTTCCGCAACTCTTGTCTGGCTTGGGTGGAATTAGTTCTCTCTCAAAAAATTCAATACAAACTCTGAGCTGGATTTGGAGATAATCAAGGTTGCTGGATAAATTTGATTTATAAGGATTTTCCAAATTACTGTAACATTTGTAATCATGTTAGTCATGATTCTGATTCTTGCAAAAAAACTTTGAAAAACAAGGAAACACAAGAAAGAACAGCTTGAATATAGAAGATAACGATAAAGATAAGGAGAAAGATCACACTGGAAATGATCATGGTAACAACATTCATGATTATACAAGAACTCTGAGTTCTCGTAAAATTAAAGATATAACTGGTAAAGAGACATATGATATCTTGGATGACATAGTTGGTAAAACTCCCAACAATGCTTACAAAGATGACTGTGAATATGAAACTCCAACAAATTATGAGATAATGGATGCTTTACAATCTATGAAGAAAGGATACACCATGGAAGATGGAAACAACCGTATTGAAGCATTTACACCTGATAAAGAGAACATTGGAAGCAAACAATCAACACCTACTTACAAGATCAATGACTGCAATTCAGACTTTCATAAAGTGATTAACAAGAGACTAAGGAAAGCTAGAGGAAAGAAAAAAGCTAACAACTTAGCCATCAAATTTGTAAGATTCACAAGATCCTCCTTAAAGACCAAGTCCAATTCCAGATGATAACTCAACTGGAATATTAGGGGAATCACCAATAATTTTACATTTAGAAAACTTAAATACATTATCAAGAAAGACCATATTGATCTAATCACTTGCCATGAGCCTTTAATGAAAGTCGAAAACCTACATATTATCTCTGCTAAGCTTGGTTTTGAGAATTATACTTCTAATCTCACCAACAAAATTTGGTTTATGTGGAAAAAATATTTTGTTGTTGGAATTATTTTAAATCATGATCAATACTTACACTTAGATGTTTCTGTAACTAATCAAAATGTCAGGTTTTACCTTACCAGTGTATATGCCAAGTGTCAAAGCTACAATATAAGAATCCTCTAGAAGGAGCTTATAAACATCTCTTTTTTGACTAACAACTTCAATTGGATCATGATGGGTGATTTCAACGCAATTTGTACAACTAATAAACAAATTGGTTGCCTCACTTACTCTATGGAAAGTGATTATGAATTCAATAAAATGATTCAAACCTATAACCTGGATGATGTGGGCTACTGTGGGTCTAAGTTTACATGGAATAAAAAACAATAAATAGAAAAGGCTAGATAGAGTCTTAACAAACTCTAACTGGTCTAACCATTTTAACATTATTAAGGTGATGCATTTGGCCAGAACCTGTTCATATCATAGTCCTATATGCATCACCATTAGTAATGAAAAATAAATTTATCACAAAAGTTTCAAATTCTTGGACATGTAGAATTTGGATTCTAACTTCTTACCTTTTGTTAAAAAGATTTGGAATATCCATATGGATGGCTCCTCTCTCTTTAAATTCTGGTTTTAAATTAACAAGACTTAAAAATGATCTTAAGAATTTGAATAGAACTTACTTTGGAAATATTTTTTGTAAGGTTAAGGAGGCAAACACTCAAGTTTCCTATATGGAGAATCAACATCAACTTCTCAATAATACTGATTCCAAAATGAATCTCTCCAAATAAAGTGCAACTCTTTTGCTGGCCCTGAAGATAGAGGAAAACTTTTGGTTTCAGAAATGCTATACAAAAGCTTATTAATGAGGCTGATAATGATTCTTTATTAGCTATTCCTATCGAGAAGGAGATTTATAATATAATATCAAACCTTAAGTCCTCTAGTTCCTCAGGAATGGATGGATTTAATGGATACTTCTTCAAAACATGTTGGAAGATTATTAAGGTTGACCTTTGTTCTACCATGGCTGACTTCATCAAAGGTAAGAAGATTCCTAAAGGTATTCTCTCAATTGGTATTTGCCTTGTGCCTAAATCTGTTAACCCTACTAATTGGTAAGCTTTCAGACCTATAAGTCTGTGCAGCCTCCTTAACGGAATCATGTCTAAATAATTAACAACAGATTAATTCACATTTTGCCTAAAATCATCTCTAATGTTCAAGGTACATATGTCCCTAACTCTTTTCAATTCATGATAATGTTCTCATTGCCAAAGAGTTTATTTATGATTTAAGTAGAAAGAAAAGCAGTAACAACATGATGATTCAGGTCGACATGTTTAAAGCTTTTGATAAGTTGGCTCACAGATATATCTTGAAGGTCTTGGAGACATTTGGGTTCTCTGAAAGTTTCATTAATTTGATTGAGAATCTTATATGCAATGTCTACACTTCTTTATTAATCAATGGTAAGGTATATGACTTTTTCAAAACCAGAAGAGGTTTAAGACAATGGGACCCTCTGTCCCCCAGTTTTTTCATTCTGGTTGAAGAAGTCTTTACAAGAGTCCTGTTTAATTTGTTTCTTAATAACAAAGATATACATTTCATTCTAGAAGCAGTCTTCTAATCTCTTGTCTTCTATTTGCTGATAATATCCTGATCTTTTCTAATAGTTCTAATCATACAATTGATAAGCTTAGTATCTGTTTGGAAACATATCAAAAAGTCTCTGGGCAATTGATTAACAGAGACAAAACAAAGGTTTTTTTATCATCTAGAATAAACAGCACTATGATTGCTGCTCTTACTAACATTTCAGGGTTTAATCATTAAAATTTACCTATGAAGTACTTAGGCATAACATTGAATACCAACAACAAGTGTAACAACTATATGCCTATGATTACCAAAATTAATGAGAAGATCAGAGACTAGGAAGACAAAAAGCTTTCATTTGGTGGCAGAATCACTCTCATTAACTCTGTGTAAATGTTTATTCCTACTTACTAGTGTCAAAGCTGCCTCATTCCCAAGTCTATTATCAACAGAGCTCACAGTATCTTCAATAAATTCTTTTGGGGGTCAAACTCTACTGAAAGAAGATTGCATTGGTCTATATGGGAGGATTTGTGAAAAACATACAAGGAAGGTGGTCTTAACATTCGCAAAATCTCTAACTTTCAAACTACTTTTAACTGTAAGATGTGGCTGAACTTTAGAAGCAATAAAAGTATTCGGGCTAATCTAATGAATGATGTTTATTCCAAATCCCTCCATCCTTTGCAAGTTTCCTACAACAAGGCTGACTCTAATAATTAGAAAAGACTTTGCAAAATCAAAAAGATTGTAGAACCGAACATAAGGTGGATCTTTGGTAAAATAAACATAGAATTTTGGCTTGAAAATTGGTATGGTTCTCCTCCCTTTGTCACTTTAAATAATAGCATGAAAAACTCTTATTATAGAACTCAGAATGTTATTAAATTTTGGAAAAAAACATGTGGGATGACTACAGGCTTAGAATCTTCCTCAATCAAAATTGGTTTGGATAATAATCGCCTGAGGGTAGGCTAGTAATTTCAGTTGGTGTTTTAAGGAAGTATGTGGGTGTTAAGTGTTTAGAGTAGAGAGTAGAGAGATAATTAAGCAACTTGGTAGCAGTTAATTCTCATTTCCTATAGTTAATGCAGGTGGTTGGGTATTTATACCCTGATGTTTTGGCCCTTATGGGCTTTCGGGTCATGTTTAATGGACCCGGGTCATGTTCAAAGACCCATGAGCTCTAAGTAGGAGAGCAAGTAGCTTAGTCAAGAAGTGTTTAGGTTTTTTAGTACTTTTGTCATAGTTCGAACAGTCCTATGGTCATAGTGTTCAAAGTGACCTGTCCGGTCCATGTAATCTGTCCGGTATCCAGAGAGGTTGGACCGATCTGTCCTTGTACGGGGAGCAGGCAGAATTCGGACTCATCAGGAGCCCCTTTTTTAGGTGTTTGAGCAAGTATTCTTGTCAGAGACCTGAAAAACAGTCCGACGTCAGAAGTAGTTTTCAATCTGGACAGGTCTATGGGTTTACCCGGACAGATAAAGCTTCACGAATTCAAAACGGTTTTTGCCAGAGTTCGTGGGACACGTGACACACTCTGATTGGTTGCTTCAGCCGTTTTTTCACCTTGAATTTTGAACCCACCTTCTTCGAAAAGCAACCTCTTTAATTACAAACGGTGACATCGGCGCCGTCTTTTAATCATTGCCAAACTTTTCGAATTCTCCTAGGAATCAACTTCCTTTTTCAGATTTACTATAAATTGAAACTCAGTTTCTATTGTTTTACTATCTCTTTCATATTTACTCTGCATATTTTCTTAGAGCTTTCTCTCTCTAAAGCAAAGATTTTCTTGATAGTTTATGTTTACAGCAAAGACTGCTTTGATCAAAGGCGGGTGGCTCAACCTTTCTGAGTTGGAGAAGGCACAAAAAGTTGAGAAGGAAAGACGAATCGCAGCAGGGTTACCTACTTCGCTTGTCGACAGACCAATCTCTTCTGCTGCAGAGTCAGATCGAGGATCTTCTTCCTCCAAGGGCACTAAGCCTAGAAAATTATTCCAACCTAGCCTTCCCCCCATCATCTCTGGTTCCTCTGTTCAGGAATCAGAATCCATCGTTGAACCAGGAGTAACTGCCACTAGCTTCAAAAAACCCTTACCCTTCATAGCGATGGGATCAGACATTGAGAACTCCCCGAAGAAGTTAGTCGACCGAAGAAAAAGTTGACTGGTTAAGGGGCAAGCCTCTAAGAACACTCCCTCAAAGTCGGGGGCAAAAAATAGCAGCTCTGGGTCTGAAGTGCCTATCAGAGCTCCCCGGGAAAGACTACCTGGTCCGGAGACTAGCAGCCCAGCACTTCGAAGAGAGGTCTCTGCCTCAGAGCTCCAGCCTGAGACTAGAAGTCAAGGAAACACTGAAGATCAGCAACCCGGAAGCCAGGATGAGCGTAGTTTGAATTCTCCCCGGGCCACTACCACTGATATTCCTCCCACGATCATGGAGGAAAGAATGGAGGACTCTACTGAAGAAGTACCTTTCGAGTCTGAGCCCTCCAGTCAGACTAGTAATACTGCTGCTGCCAAAAAAGATAAAGGCAAAGAAAAACTGTGCTTGAGGCATCCGGAGCTGCCGGAGTGTCTCGAAGGGAAGGTAGGGCCTTGTTTTCACAGGGTCGAACTTAAATATCTCTTGGCCTTACAGAAGACCAAGTATGCTTTCATCCACACGGCTGAACTGGGTCGAATGCGCACAAAATGGGGGATCCCAGAAAATGTGAAGATAAGGATTCCCATAGATCCCGAAACTCCTATGGATTGCAACCTGAATGAAATAGTCATCTTCACGGAGCTATTTAATTGGGGACTCAGATTCCCATTGGACCCAGAAATTGTCAGATATTTTCATTTGATCAAACTTTGTCCGAGCCAGCTGAGCCCCAACGTTTGGTATACTCTGATGTCATGCATCATGGCATCAAGGCTGTCCGGGATCCCTCTTCCTATGGAAGAGTTTGCTGCAGTGGCCAATCTTTGCAAACATCACCAATTCCCCTTCTACCACTTCAATATGGGGGATAGTTTCAAAGCTGTTAATGATCTATTGGAGTCTGAGAGTAAATGGAGGAGCCAATTTTTGTTCGTCAGTGGCGTTTGGGAAAACGGAAAGAAGATCAAGTCCGGAGAGAACTCAAGCCTCCTCAGAAGCAGGTGGAGGAGTGACCGTAAGTCTCCTACTCTAAATCTTTGTCTACTTCTTCCTTCTTAAAGTTGGTTTAAATTAACTGGTCTTTCTTTTGTCTTAACAGAACTGCCTAAGGAGTTCGGTGATTACTTGAAGGCCGGACAGGTTACTTGTGGCAGGATCAATGCCTGGGCTGCTGAGGAATGGGGGAACCGATTCCACGCTGCCTTCACCAGTGGAAACTTGGCAAGGTCTTACCTGTGAAACACCACAGGTCGGAGAGACCCAACTTGGGAGGAGCTCACCACCCAACCTTCTCCGGACACAGTTCTTAAGAGGACCCATGAAGCAGATGGGACACTCTTCCTGCCAGGCCGGGCCAAATCCCCAAACAAAATGAAGGGCAAGAAGAAAGGCAAAAAGGTGGTGAGCGATGCTAATCCTGCTGATGCTGAGAAGGATGCTCCAACAGACCCGGACGGGCCAGCCCAGAGCCAAATCGATGCTGCTCTTTTGCAAGTAGTGGAGCAAGAGACCGAAAGGCAGGAAGCAGACCTCCCAAAACCTCCAAGGGCTTCCAAGAGGAATCGCAAACAGGGGAGTGAAGGGGCAAACCGGGCAGCCAAGAAGAAAAAGACTGCTAAGGGAGATGAGCTTGCTCTCCGGGATCCGGAGCCTTCTTTCCAGGCTGACCCTTCTGACCCAACACATGCTGAAGAGATCCCAAGGGACTTTCATACCGATGAGGTTGAAGGAGGAGATCTCAACATTGATGGAGTCGACATCACCGGTCTTGGTGAGCTTGGCGAATACTTCCTCAACCTCCCAGAGACGACTTCGTCGGGCCTTACATTCCTCCGAGCAGCTCCAATACGGTCAACTTCAATGGTAAGACTTTCATTGTCTCTAGTGAAAAGGAAACCATAGCCCACTCCTTGCTAAGCAACGTGCAACCGGTACTTACACTGGAGAGACAAGTTCGGGGTCAAGCAGATATCATCAAAGACCTTAAGTCTGAAAAGGAAAAGCTGTCCGAAGACCTTCGCACTGCTACTGCCAATGCTGACATGCTAAAGGAAGCAAATGAGGAGTTGAAGAGGAATCAGGAGGAAAGCAACACAAAAGTTGCCACTCTAGAGGAAACCATCAGAGACCTCCGGGAGAAGCTGTCCGGTGTGGAGAAAGACCTTACTGCCTTAAAAGAAGAGACCAAGGCAAAGGACAAAATTATCACCAACCTAACTACTGACAAGATTGCTCTTGAGAATGCAGCATCCAAGGCTGCCAAGGAGAGGACCACTTTGTTAAGGGATCAAGAGGCTACGATTCAAGCCAAGATCAATGCCTATGCCAACCAGATGATTAAAAACGAAGAGCTATTGATCGAGAAGGTGAGGTCTGACATGGTTCCACTCTTTCATGAAAAATATCCGAATAGGAACCTAGGGGACTTGTGGATTTATGTAGACGATGATGACCTTCCACATCATACAATGGCCGAAGAGGATCAGTATGGAGTCTCCAGTGCGTCCTCATCCGATGATGAAGAGCATACCGGGGAGATCTCAGATGAAGAGAAAGACGATCCCAAAGGCAAGAAGGTAGACGAAGGGAAAAGCGACTTCAAATGCAAGAAGGTGTATGAAGGTGAGCCATCTTCAAAGGCTCAACCTTAACTTACGATTTACTTTGTTTATTTTTTATTCAGACTAAAGTCATTGGAAGGCCAAGGCACTCTTTTTGTAATGGTATCCGGTGTTCGACCGGACAGGTTTTTTGTGTTGTATCTTGACCATTTAAAAGTCCTTGGAAGGCCAAGGAAATTTTAAGTTATTTATTTTAATGAATATCTATGTTCTGTACAACCATCATCTTCTTTCATTGTTCGTTTTAATTTTGATAGTCAGAGTTTAAGCAGCCTTTAGTTGTTGTATTGTGAGAGTGTTTAAGTTCTCCGGCTAGAGTTTAAATAGCCCTTAGATATTTCAGTCCGGATAGTATGACAAGGGACAAAACTTTAAAAACACTTAGAATTTTTTTAAGAAGGCATCGAATTTTATTCAACCGCCCGGACACCTCATTAAAACCTCCCCGTGCCACCAGGGAGGAAAGAGTATGCCCCCAAATATTTACATGGATGTTTAAACAAGTAAATATTTACACAAGTGCTATTCCAAGTACATCCGGAGATTCTCAATATTCCAAGGATGAGTTAAAACTCTGCAATCTTTGTCTTCCAACCAATAAGTTCCAGGCTTAATTCCTTCAACAACCATATACGGACCCTCCCAAGTTGGGGCCAGCTTTCCGAAGAGCTTTTCTTTAGTGTGTAAGAAGACCTTCCTTAATACTTTGTCCCCTGGTTGGAAATCTCTTCTTTTGACTTTGGAAGCAAACTTGTTCCTCATCAAGCCTTGATAGTGTGCAACTCGAAGGTGAGCTTTAACTCGTCTTTCTTCTATTAAATCAAGTTGACCTCTGATTGCCACCTCGTTAGCGTGTTCGGAGAAGTTGTGAACACGAAAGGAGGGGAAGGTCTTCTCTATGGGGGCTACTGCATCCATCCCATAGACCAAGGCAAAGGGTGATTCTTGTGTTGCAGCCCCAGGTGTTGTCCGGTAGGCCCACAAGACCTCCTGTAGATAACTAGGCCACTTCCCAGCAGCCCCTTCCAAATTCTTCTTTAAACCGGACAGTATAGTTCTATTAGCCACTTCAACTTGCCCATTCGCTTATGGGTGGAAAGGTGAAGAAAAACAATGCTGTATACCCCTTGAAGAACAGAAGCTCTCCATTTCTCTATTGTCAAACTGTGGCCCATTGTCTGTTGTTATTTTCTGCGGGACACCAAATCTGCAACATATGTTGGATAGAATGAATTTTATAACATCTTTTGATGTTGTCCCTGCTAGAGGGGCTGCTTCTATCCACTTCGAGAAGTAGTCAATTGCCACAATTATAGTTTTACGCCCTCCGGACGCCACAGGGAGAGGCCCTACTAAATCCAATCCCCATCGAGCAAAAGGAATTGGCTCAGAAATTGATTCTAAAGGAATGGCTGGTACATGAATTTCATTGCTGTACCTCTGGCATGGGTCACACCTTCTCACAAATTCCTTAGCATCTTTCATGATCGACGGCCAATAGTAACCGGAGAGTAAAACTCTTCTTGTTAAAGCTCTAAACCCACAATGGGCTGATCCCTCACCATCATGCAATTCGGAGAGGACCACTTGTGACTCTTCATCCCCCAAACAACGCAGGAGAGGTTTACTGTAGGACTTTTTGTACAAAACTTCTCTCAATATGACGAAACCACGAGCCTTGTGCTTCAATGTTTTGGCTAGTGACTTATCTGGAGGCACGACACCATCGGAGAGATATTGTAGGAGAGGAAACCTCCAGTCTTGAGGCTGTTTCACTTGTATTTCAAAAATTTCCTCTTCTTTACCCTTACTAAGTTGAATAGAGGGGCTTTCGAGCACATGGATCCATGGATATGACTCTGTATATGCTATGGTTGCCAATGAGTCTGCTAGCTCATTTTCTGTCCGGGGAATGTGCTCATAGATAACATCTTTAAACTTAAGTGCTTCATTTTTGAGGAGGAGTAAATATTTCACAAGTTGCTCTTTCTTAGCCTCAGATTGGCCTTGGGCATAGTGGGTGAGTAGTTGGGAGTCACTTAACAGCTTGACTCTCTTAGCCCCACAAATGTAGGCTAACTTTAACCCAGCTATAGCTGCTTCGTATTCGGACTCGTTATTAGATGCCCTGAAAGCAAAACAAATAGCCTGGTACATCTTGTCTCCATATGGGGAAGTTAAACATACTCCTGCACCACATCCCATAGTGCTAGATCCACCATCTGTTCGGACGACCCATACCTTTTTATCTTTTATGTCAGTAGTTTTCTTCGAATCCCTGTCGGAGTGGAATTCAACCAGAAAATTAGCCACAGCTTGGGCTTTGACTGCTGTTCGGGGAGCAAAGTCTATGTCGAAGTCCCCCAACTCTACTGACCACTTAGTCATTCTGCTCGAAATGTCTGCTTTTTGAAGGACATTCTTTAGGGGAAAAGAGGTCCAGACGATGATAGGATAAGCCTGGAAATAAGGCCTCATCTTCCTTGCAGCTATCACCAGGGCTAATGCCAATTTTTCAAGTTTCAAGTAACGCTTCTCTGCATCTATCAAGCTTTTGCTGATGTAGTACACTGGATGGGGATGACTATCGACCTCTCTTACCAGCACAGCACTGATGGCACAACTTGAAACTGCCAAATATACAAAGAGAGTCTCCCCATCGACTGGCTTGAACAAAGTTTTGGGGGAGGACAGGTGTTTCTTGATCTCATTGAAAGCCTCATCACACTGAGGGGTCCAATCAAAGCCCTTTGCACCCTTCAAGGTTTGAAAGAAAGGAGCGCATCTGTCCGAAGACCTTGAGATAAATCTGTTTAAGGCAGCTAACCTCCCCGTTAACCGTTGTACTTCTTTAATGTTTCGAGGAGGTTCCATCTGGAAAAGAGCATTTAGCTGGTCCAGATCGGGGTGTATTCCATGCTCACTTATGATATAGCCTAGAAACTTCCCGGACTGCACTCCAAATACACACTTTTCAGGGTTTAACTTCAAATTCACTTTTACCAAGTTGGCAAAAGTTTCTTGGATATCGGACAAGTGCAACTGCTCATGTACACTCTTCACCATCATGTCATCAATGTACACTTCCATATTTCTTCCAATTTGATCAGCAAATGCATTGTTGACTAACCTCTCAAAAGTAGCCCCAGCATTTTTCAAACCAAATGGCATAACTTTGTAGCAATGAAAACCTCTGTCAGTGCCAAATGTGGTATGCTCTTGATCCTTTGGATCTACTTGAATCTGATTGTATCTGGAGAAAGCATCCATAAAGGAAAGCAGCTTGTTCCCAGAGGTGGAGTCTACTAACTGATCAATCTGGGGGACCGGATACAAATCTTTTGGGCAAGCTCTATTGAGATCTGTGAAGTCAATGCACATGCGCCACTTGCCATTCTTCGTTTTCACTAAGACAGGATTGGCTGTCCACAAAGGGTATTGAGACTCATTGATATGCCCCATCTTTGTGAGCCTGTCAACCTCTTGTACAATAACATCAGCCTTTTCTTTGGAAAAAGCTCTTCTTTTTTTAACTACTGGGGCTACGTCTCTCCGGACGGATAGGTAATGTGATATCACTTCTGATGGGACCCCAGTAACATCAGCATTGCACCAAGCAAAAACGTGCTGATGGTTCTTCAAAAACTTTAACATTTCATTCTTCAATATAGGTGGCATTTTAGACCCTATCTTGACACTTTTCCCATCTTCCAAACAGTGTGTGTCTACCTCTTCAACTGGTATCAACACTCCGGGGGTCTCTCTGGGGTCATCAATTTCACCCTCACCCCCAGAAAGGCCCTCAAACTGCTATTGCTCATTGATACGGACTGTCCCAAGCGTTCGAGGAGCCAGGGCAGTGGCATAACATTCTCTTGCAATCTTTTGGCTGCTCCTGACAACTCCAACCTGCCCCTGAACAGCATACTTCAAGCATTGGTGGACTGTTGAAGCCAATGCATGCATCCTAGAGAGCCAAGACCTCCCCAGAATAGCATTATAGCAAGTGGGACAATCCACCACAATAAAGAGTATTCTGACCATTTTCTTGAAAGGGCCCTTGCCCAATAACACCTCTTCTTCGAACTCTCCGATCACATCTGCTAAGCTGCCTGTGAAGCCCACGATTGACCTGTCCGAATTCTGAATTACAGCTGGATTTTTCATTTTCTTGTAAGTGGTTAGGAAAAGGATATTGGCTGAGCTTCCAGTATCCACCAGGATTCGTCTTATGTCATTGCCCCCTATAGATGCTCCTATGACAACAACATCCTCATGAGGGCCAGCAATGTTTCTTAAATCATCTTCATCAAACACAATGAAGGGGAATGAGTTTGGTGACTAATAAGATGTCATGCCTCCTTCTAGCTGGGAGGCCAAAGTATGAACATGTCTCTTCCTCGAAGAAGCGGTAAGATCTGTCATAGTGTCCCCTCCGAAAATTGTAAGCGACTCGAAAAACTTAATGAGCCCGGAGACTGATCTAGAACATTCCTCTATAGCACCCACTCTGTTTCGAGTTGGATCAGGATCCAAGTATTCAGATTTCACATCAAACCTTTCAACTATGACCATGGCCCCCTCCGGAGCAGCATTACTTGGACCAACCCGATGAGTGTTGTCAGGCCTGTTGCCTCCTCTTCTTTTAACGTAAGCTCCCAGCTTTCCCCTTTCAATCAAGTTTTGAACTTCTTGCTTCAATGCTATGCAGTCATCGGTGGTATGGCCAATATCATTGTGATATTGGCAAAAAGAGTTGTTGCGATGCTCTCTAGGAGACTGCAGCGTCGCCGGTCTCCGGTAATGCACCTCATCTTTTGTTTTATCAAAAATGGTGGCCACACTTTCTTTTAGCTCTGCGAACCACTCCGGTTGCACCCATGGCCCTCTTTTGTTTCTGGATTGCTAACTTTGAGCAAGAGCAGCTGGCTGTGACTGAGATTTTTCCCTACCATGCCCCTGTCCGGTTTCTCTTGCTTTGTTCCCGGACTGATTTTGATTGGGATTTGGTGCCACTGGGGTAGACCTCACCTGCCTGTGCACCCTGGTTTTCTTTGTTTCATCAACATTTATCTGTTTGCCAACCTGATTCAGCAACCCTCCCCAGTTCATGGCCTTCTTTCTGGTTACTGAATCAGCTAGATTGCCTGGATTCAAACCTTGCCTTAGGGATGCTATTGCCACCTGTTCGAAGCAATCAGCCAACCCATTCTTGGTGTTCACAAAATGACTTATATATTCTTTCAAGGATTCATTTGGTTCCTGGGCACAATGGATTATTGTGTCTCCATTTCCCTTCAGCTCTTTACTCCCTACGAACTGCCTTTGAAAGGCCACCCAAAACGTATCGAAATCTTTAATACAACCCTGAGGCAGGTTGTTGTACCATTTCAGAGCACTCCTCGTGAATGATTGGGAGAATGCCCTACAAAGTAGTTTATCATCGTCATCAAAGTTCATCATGAAGTTTTTAAATTTCTCCAGATGGTTGTCCGAATCAGTACTGCCATCGTACTTCTTTATTTTGGTGCTGTCAAACCTCTTGGGGAGGTTTCCTGACAGAATTTTAGAAGACAATGGAGATTGCCTCCAATTCCTTCCACGACTGAACACAGTATCCTCATTGGGAGTTGCAAAGATACCTGGTTCATCATGGAAAGCAAAGGGATCCATCAGCATCTTGTCCACATGCCTCCGGTTATGAGATGACCCCTTACCAATATGCCTCTTCATCTTTCCTTGTCTATCCCTTTTTGTTGAATATTTTTTAATCTGCTTTTGCTTCTTTCTGGTTCGACCCTCATCGCTGCTAGAGGAAATGGATTTTTCAACTCCCTCACTGTCCGAAGAGCTATCAGAAGATTCTGAGCTCGAGTCAGAACTCTCCACATGCTTGGACCAGTGAGACTTTTTAGAACTGGCATGAGTCTTTTTGGTGCTCACACGAGTTTTCGAAGACTCATGATCTCTGGGGTTATCAGTGTGATGTGCAACCGATGCTTTGGATTTTTCTTTCACACCCATCTTGGCATTTTCTGCCCTCAGAGCTTCTATTTCACACTTTAGCCTATCACGCTCTTCGACAGTGTATTCATCGTTCTCTTCCACCACTTCGAGCAAAGCCGGTGGTAGTTCTGGATTGTCCGGATTCATCCGGACAGATTTTCTTAGCTGGTTTTGAATGCTTGATTCAGGCACCTTCTCCTCCCACTGTGGTCGCCAATTTGGTGTGGATAATAATCTCCTGAGGGTAGGCTAGTAATTTCAGTTGGTGTTTTAAGGAAGTATGTGGGTGTTAAGTGTTTAGAGTAGAGAGTAGAGAGATAATTAAGCAGCTTGGTAGCAGTTAATTCTCATTTCCTATAGTTAATGCAGGTGGTTGGGTATTTATACCCTGATGTTTGGGCCCTTATGGGCTTTCGGGTCATGTTTAATGGACCCGGGTCATGTTCAAAGACCCATGAGCTCTAAGTAGGAGAGCAAGTAGCTTAGTCAAGAAGTGTTTAGTTTTTTTAGTACTTTTGTCATAGTTCGAACAGTCCTATGGTCATAGTGTTCAAAGTGACCTGTCCGGTCCATGTGATCTGTCCGGTATCCGGAGAGGTTGGACTGATCTGTCCTTGTACGGGGAGCAGGCAGAATTCGGACTCATAAAAATAACATTGATCTAATTCATAAAATATCTATCAACATTTAGATGGAGGATTTTATAGTCTGGCCTCTCTCCAATGATAATAAATTTAACACTAAGCAGACTTGAAATCATGTTAGAAACAAGCACAATAAATCATATTTATTTGGCAAAATATGGAACTCTGTAGTTACTAAAAAAGTTTATTTTCTTGCCCATAAACTGATCCGTAATTTTATTCTTATTGATACTATAATGCAAAAAATACACCTCACAACTGTATCTAAGTGTTAGTGGTGCTGTAATATTGAGTCTCCTACTTATCTTTTCATTTCTTGTGAGTTTCTTGGAATCTCTAGACATACTTTGGATTCATGTTTATAAAAGTATAAAGATACATGACTATAATTCACATGTTGTGTTCTTGGTTTTGGTCTACTAATAGCTATGTTCACATTAGAACTATGGTTCCCGTTATTATTATCTCGTCTATTTGGAAGGCTAGGAACAAGATGAAATTCAACAAAAAGACTATAGTACTGAGGCTGTTATCAGGTATATTAACTATATAATCATTAGTCTCGATCTTTCTAATACTCTTGAAGCCAAGCATTGGTTTAAAGATTTACACATTACAAAATATCTGGGTTGCATTTTCTGTATCACTGAAGAAAATAAACCTATTTATAAGAAATTGTGTCTCCCCAAGGACAATTATCTCAAGCTTAACTGTGAGGCATTATGTTATTCAAATGGAAAATTGTATGGTGGCTTCCGGATCCGGGACCAGAATGAAAACATTATTAGAGGAGGTTCGAATCTTTAGGGAAAAATGACCCCTATTATGGCTGAGTCCCAGGCTCTTCTCGACGATTTGCTTCTCTGCAATAAGAATGGTCTGAATAAAGTTGAAATCAAAGTTGATTCTTTGCAGTTAGTTAACATGTTAGCAGATGGAAAGTATCCTTTGTATTTGAATCAGATTATTATGTGTTACAGAAGGCTTATATCTTTTTCTCTGTATCTTGCTCACATTTCAAGGGTCCAAAATCAAGCGGCCGATTGGCTCGCTAGATGGACCTTGAAATGCAAGATGAGAATTGACTTCAATCAATCAAGCGCTCTTCTTCCCTTAAAAGCGATTACTTTGTTAGAAATTTATAATTTAGGCTACTTTAACATGTAAGCTTAGTTATGATTTTCTAGCTTATTCCTTCCTTCCTTTAGACTCCCTCCCTTTACTAACTGGCAGCAAACTTTGCTTGACACAACTATTTTTCTTCTTTCTCTCTGATATTTCAAATTCATGTTGAAGAGCCTTGAAGATATGGAGGCAGGAAGATTCTTGATGATGAAGTTCTGACTATTGGAAGCTCAAAATTAATAGCAGGATGAAGATATTGGCGAAGTTTTGCTTCAGCTTGCTGTTAGAGAGCCTAAGGAGATTTGATACAAAGAGTTTAAGGAGATTGGTGTTGCTGGTTTTTGAAGATAAAGATTGGATTCATGAATATTCGTTCATAATGATTTCCCAGATTTTGCTATTGATTGTTGTTGTGATTGAATCCTTCTTACTTTCAAAATATTCTTTCTTTGTGTTGGGAAGGGCGTGAGATGAAAATTTTAATTTACTCTTTCCTCATTTGAGAGGGAAATTAAATATTTTCTAGTCTCTTCATTACTTCTATTAAGGACCTAATTATGGTTGTCCCTTTTGTATTCTCTAAATCTCATTAGTTGCTTATTTAATAAGAAAGATATTTTATTTAAAAAATAAATAAATGATAATTCTCAGTTTTTGGTTTTATTGATATATTTGGAGAAAAAGACGATAATTCCTTTTGTTTTCATGAACTTTTTTTATTAACGATGGATATTGCTGTTTTAATCCACAACTCCTTACAATATTACGAACTAGAATAAAATTTGCTTTTATTTTTATTTCAGAGAAAAGTAACAGTAAATACCCACTTAACTATCTAATTACCCAATAGTACCTGTTTTTTGGATAGTGTCACTTGGTACCTCGAATTGAAATTTGGACAAAAATACCCCCGACTATATATACCCGTTGGTACCTTCACCAATACTAACCTGAGAGTTGTTTGAAAAACTAACCTAAGAGTTGTTTGAAAAACTTACATGAGAGTTGTTTGAAAAACATACCTGAGAGTTGTTTGAAAAACATACCTGAGAGTTGTTTAAAAAACATACCTGAGAGTTGTTTGAAAAATTAACCTGAGAGTTGTTTAAAAAACTAATATGAGAGTTGTTTGAAAAACATACCTGAGAGTTGTTTGAAAACTTAAGAGTTGTAAAACAAGTCTCTCTATTTCCTCAGAGTTGAGTGCAACTCTTGCGATTTCCTGAGAGTTGTTTGCAACTCTCTCGATTACCTGAGAGTTGATACTGGTGAAATTTTATTTTAAAAAAAATTCAAAAAAATATCATCAATGAATCTAGTTTTGTTCATCTTAAAAAAAACGATGGTACTTTCGTGTATTTTTTTTCGAGCTCCGGTTTAAAAGATATGAATATTTAAAAAAACGAAAGTAAGAAATATATATTTTGGTTACGTTGTTGCTGATAATGGGTGGGGGTGGTTAACTAATCTGAGAGTTGTTTGAAAAACCAACCTGAGAGTTGTTTGAAAAACATACCTGAGAGTTGTTTGAAAAACATACATGAGAGTTGTTTGAAAAACTAACTTGAGAGTTGTAAAACAATTCTCTCTATTTCCTCAGAGTTGAGTGCAACTCTCTTTCCTGAGAGTTGTTTGCAACTCTCTCGATTTCCTAAGAGTTGTTTGCAACTCTCTCTATTTCCTGAGAGTTGTTTGCAACTCTCTCGATTTCCTGAGAGTTGTTACTAGTGAAATTTTATTTTTAAAAATATTCAAAAAATATCATCAATGACTCTAGTTTTGTTCATCTTAAAAAAAGTGATGGTAGTTTCATATATTTTTTTTGAGCTTTGGTTTGAAAGATATGAATCTTTTAAAAAATAAAATAAAAAAAGAAAGTGAGAAAGATATATTTTGGTTACGTGGTTGTTGATAAAGGGTGGGGATGGTTAAGATATTAAAATAATGTTAGATATTAAGTAGTAATTAGGTAGTCGAGATAGATATTAAGAGATAATAGAACAAAACCTTGGTACTTTATATAATATAATAGTTGAGTAGGGAGAATTTCCATTAATTTTATTTGTCGATTTTGTTTTTTGGAGTGGAGCAAAGAAACCGATTTATTCTTCGCTTTTGCTTTGCTCGTACGATTACAAGTTTTATCTGTCTTTTACAGTCCTTAAATATTTTGAAGTGTTTTTGTACGTTTTTAATGTCATAATTATGAAAAAAGATGAAGTTATTTGTTTTGGTATTATATAATTATGCAAAAACAACTCCTTCACAAAAAAACGCTTGCTACTTTCATTGAATCTATCGTGTACTTCATCAGTCTATCTGTGTAGGAACAATAGTATGGAGCAGAGGAGACGGTTAGGATAACGAACTAGCCAACATCCCAGTGGGCACTCGACGAAAGGGGGGCACACAGAGCAAGTACGAGAAATTGGCCGTGGCAACAAGCACCTTTTTTTCTCAAAAGTAAAGTTTCGTGCTTGTTACTTTAGAAAGATTGCAGCGTTAGCAAAACAACTTCTCATTTTCTACGAATCTACAACTCTCTTTACTGAGCTAGACTCCATCCAAGCAGAACCTTGCTGATTATTGCACCAAGTGAATTGAGATCCCACCAAACCTGCATCAACTAAAACAGCTTGCAATTGAAAATCTGTAAAGTCCTGAACTTCCCCAATATGTATGCCACATCTACTCTTCTTTTTAGATGCCACAACCACCATTGTAGGAGGCCTGGCCGTTCTCTTGGCTTCTTGGATCGAAAATCTAGGTGGATGGTGCCAGTGTTGTCTTTGTTATATTTATGAAGTCCATATTTGCTGCCAAGGCCTCCTCGATCCTTCTGTGCCTTCTCTTCTTGCTTTCTTCAGCCAAGAGGCGTAATAGCCAAGCAGCTGGCCCGTTTTGAAAACCAACGGGCTAGCAGAGCTCTTGCCGCCTAAAACTCAGCCAAGAAAGTGCTGCTTTACGTTTGATCCTATGTGCCCGGAGAATGCTATGCGTTCTCCACTTTCGGACCTTGCAAAGAGAGAACTTGTTTTTTCCTCTAGGTTTCTCTCTCATTCGCGGAGCGAAGAAAGCGAGATTTGCCCCAGCTACCGGGAAACAAAAGGAGCTAGCAAAGGAAAGGGATGCAGTCTCTCCCTTGGCCTTTGGAGAGGAGATGGAAGATAAGAAGACGTCCTTTGCGCAAGTTATTTTGCTTCATGCGCCTTTTAAGCAGTTGCCCCTATGTATAACAACAATGTCGAATCAGGCCGCCCCTTGCCTTGAAAGAATTCACACGCGGCCACCAGCTTTCCAAAACTATAGTAGTATAATAGTAGAAGGCGTAGGTTATGACTTGATCCAATAGAGTCAGGACACCTTTCTACTCGTTGTTCACCATTTATTGTACTGTTACACATGGGCGAGACGAAAAAAGCCCCCTCGATATAGGTGAGCAGCAAGAACTGCACTTGCATTAGTAGAGGCGATGAAATAGACTGTCCATACTTTTGTCTGCGAAACAGTTCAGTTCGGTAGAACGTGGGTATCCAAAACCCAATGTCGTAGGTTCAAATCCTACAGAGCGTGATTCCTCTCTTGGTAGGTCGAAAATAACACTGAATTCAAATAATTGAACAACAATACACCCTTACCTTCTAAAAAAAGGATTCAATCCAGCCGGCCTAGCCCAAAAAATGCAAATGCAATTAAAGAAGAAGATTCTTTCGGCGAATGTCGTCCATGACCTGCAGATAGGGAGTACTATGTCGTGTGCCATTGCTTTGGATTTGAGTCTGTCCAAAAACCTAAAAGGCGATTTCGTGTAAGAATGGGAGCCCTATTAGGGTGCGTGAATAGGATCCCTCTTAGGTCGTGGATTCGCATTCTCATTCTATCAGGATGATAGCCATCTGCAACTAATGCCGCTTCCACACTCCTTTTGATCGACCCTTTCTAGTAGGGTATAGAATTGAGCCAAATGCCTGATTTCATTCAGCCCAATTCGAGAAATAAGAAATTAATTATCTAGTTGGCGGAACCGCTCTTCATCAAGTAGGATGGATATCAGGAATCTCTGATACCGCAGCCGGTAATTCTTCTCATGGAATCTCTCTTCTACTATGAAGAACTTCCTTCCTTTAATGGGCTATGACCTATGAGTTAGGGCAGATACCTTACCAATAGCACTAGCTAAGTAGTTGGCGCCTTTGGCATTCCACAACTCTAGAGGAAGATTCCCGGCTGGTTTACTGCGTGCACGCTTAAGCTAATATAGAAAAGGAAAAAATCTTTGGCTGCATGGAGAGAGAAGTTGAACTTTTGCGACTAGCTGAAAATAATAATCGATAAGGCCTTTCACGCCCATCTTTCCCGACACTTTGGCTTAGTCTTCTAGAATGTGTGACGCGAGTGATCAGTCTCCATGCTTAACAACCTTCCTTGTCTGAATCACTGGCTTTGGTTTCACTTAACTGAAGTTTTGGCAGCTTAGGGATTACTCCTAAATCTGGGGATAGTCTTTCTAAAGGCCATTAGCACAAGCAGGTGACTCATTGTCGTGATTCAAACTCGTTCTCCAAAACAAGGTACGACTTTTCCTACAAGAGAGCTTCAATTTCAATTGAAGTTTCAGATACGGTTTTGCTCTCGAAAACACGGTACAGTTTTGGCCATTTGATATGTCTCTGCAAGCTACATGTTCGACTAAAGCCCCCAACCAAATCATGCACAGAGTTTCCGGAGGTAGGCATTCGGAGGACAATAGATCAAGTGTCGAGCCTCCTAGAACTAGTAAAAGGCCCCCTAATATTAAGAAAAACCAACTATCTGGTGACCTTAATGGACTTCTTTGTTGTTTACTAAATGCTTGGGCAATGTTTTGGTTGTAATTGTTGGAACCAAATTATATTAAGCTACAAAGATATTAATTAATTAATTAACTTAATTAATTAATTAATATCTTAAACTAAAAATCTCTTCTTCTATCTATCTTTTATTATCTACAATTGGTATCAGAGTCAAGGAGGCAAAAGAAGAGTGTTACGCTGTATCGGCGGACGGCGATTTGCTGTCTGCCGGAGAAAAAAAAGAAAGAGAAAAAAGACGAAGAGCGTTGTCCGCTGGCTGTATCCGCTGGAGAAAAAAGAAGAAGAGTGTCGTTTGCAAAAAAAAAGCACAAGAAGGAGAATCTGCCGGAAAACAAATAAGAAGAGCGGTGTCTGCTGGAGAAGAAACAGTGATTTGTTCTCCGCCGAAGAAAAAGAAGAAGAGAAGAAAAAAGATGGAAGAAGACGACGAAAAGAAAGAAAAAGATAACAAAAAAAAGGAGAAAGAAGAAAAGAAAGAAAAATAAAAAGAAGATTAAGAAAAAATGGGTGAAGAAGAATATGAAAAAGGACATTGAGGATCAAAAGTTACCGGGAAAAGACTGTAGATGATTGGAGGTGACCAGAACCGACCAGAAAAGACAGTAGAAGATCGGAGATGGCCGGAAAAGAATCGTCGAAGATTGGAGGTGACCAGGAAAGACCGGAAAAGACCATAGAAGATTGGAGGTGACCGTAAAAGACCGTAGATGATTGGAGGTAACTGGAACAGGCCGGAAAAGACCGTAGAAGATCGGAGGCGACCGGAAGAGGGAGAAAAAAATATTTGATCAGATGGACCATATCTTCACAAACTCATTCGCTACAATAGTCTTCAAAAAGAATGATGTACTTCAAAAAGAATGTGAAAAATTCAAGAGTTATCTGAAAGCTTAATTTAAGGGAGGCATTGTTGGAACCAAATTAAATTAAGCTACAAAGATATTAATTAATTAATTAATTAATTAATATATTGCTCAAAGATTTGGAAAATATATTTTCATATTCTTTTAGAAATTTGATTTTATATTTTAGAAAAAACATTATATTAGTCAAAAATATTATTCTGCCATTATAAGAGAATAATGTACTAATATAAATATAAGATATACAATATATCAAACAACAACGTCGTCACAAAAACTTTACTAATTTTTTTTTCTTTCTCCTATCTTTTTTTTAATATATTTTTCATATTCTACAGTAATAACTGTCATGTTCTCCATTTAGGACAAGTCGTGTTGCATCACCTTCTGTTTCTTCATACATGAAATCTTTCATAATGATGATACATACAAAGATTTGAAATTACATTATTACTCTAATACTCATCATTATTATAGTTTTGCATATTTCTTGAAACTGTCAGCAGATTCCATCGTCGATCTCGACCTTGCAGCTTTTGCCCTTGTGGTCAACATCAGTGTAAGATCAGTACCTACTGGGATCAAACATGTTTCACGGGTTATAATCCCACGCAAAACGGGATCTATCTTTTTTACCGCTAGTGTGAGGGGAGTCATGGCTGGGTTAGCTCATCACACATATAGTGTCACAATCTGCAGTTATAACTATAATTAAATCTGCGGTAGCTGAATTGGGCAGGCATGGAATTCGAGTCAATTGCATTTCACCCTGGGTTATTCCGATGAGAATTGTAGTAGATGAAATGCATCAGATCTATCAGGGAGTTGACGATGCAAGAATTGTGGAGATATTGCATACTGTAGGTGTACTAGACGGAGCAGTTTGCAAGCCAGCTGATGTAGCAAACGTTGCACTTTATCTAGCATCGGAAGATACTAAGTATCTCAATGGCCACAATCCGTTGATAGATAGAGGTTTTACCTCCTTTAATAGTTTGTCATTCTCTTCACCAGATCAAGTCCAATGGGAATTTCTGCTGCTAAATGATATCTATGTTTCAAAATTGTATAATTTCAAATGATCCCTGCAGGAAAATCGAAATCCTCGATATTTGGGTGTTCACCATGCTGATTCATCTTCGATAAGTCAGTGAGGTTTACTTTTGTTTTGAGTGAAAAGCAATCATGATGTTTTTTTTTTAGTTTTGTTGATTAAGCCAAGAGTTAGAGTTGAGTCACTAGTGTGGATTTGGATACAAAGAAAAATGTTTTAGGATCTTAATATCTCAACCTGTAAGTGTTAGTTTCTTGAATGCTGAACCTTATTTCTCCGTCCTTTGATAAAATCCTTTTGTACACCAAAATTTTATAATAGCTTGTAGTGGAGGCTACTGTATATCAAAGGACGATGATGCATGGTGCAGATGATAGTATTAGTGACTTTGTTTGATAGATCTGGACCTTATATTAGTCTCCTTGTAAATCTCTCCAGCTTTAAGACATTTAGTTTAGATCTATGTTATTTGTATTTTATATACCCAGTAGTTGAAGAAGGATAATAGAAGAACCTCAAATTGATCAAATCCGTTTTGGAAATCAATGATTGAATTTATGCATTGCTTCATTTCCTTTCTTTTATTTATTAATTTATAAAGTACTTGAAGGTTTTCTTTTCTATTTTTTTTAACAGTTGTACACGGTTAAATATGAATTTGGTCGAGGCTATTAATCTTTATTTCAGAATTTGTACTTCCGGGTTATAGCATTCAAAGCGATTAATGGTACCGGATCAACTTCTATCTCTCGTTCACTACATATATTTATTAAAGAAATTTTTCGGACCGCATTCCGAATGTATATTTCTCCGGGTTTAGTTTCAAATTTAATTTTTAAATTGACAAAGGTTTCGTTTAAATCTGTAAAATGGTGTTTGTCTTTGGCACTTTTCATTAGCATACCATCGATATATACCTTGACATTTTGTCCGATATAAGTCTCGAAAGCTTTGTTCACATCCAAGTGTTTTTCAACACAACATAATCTTATAACAATGCATACTCCTTCTAGTGATGAACGAAGTACTCTCTTGATCATTTGAATCCATTTTGATCTTATTGTACCCTACGTATGCATCCATAAAAGATAGTGACCAATTTCTCGACGTGGAGTCTACTAATTGCTCACTTCGAGGAACTGAAAAATGATCCTTTGGGCATGCTATGTTCAAATCAGTAAAATCTACACACATTCGCCACTTGTCAATTTTCTTTTTTTTACTAAAACCGGATTAGCCGTCCACGTCATGTATTGAGATTTTTGTATGTGCCCAGCTTTAGATAAATGATCCACCTGGACCATAATTGCTTCAAATTTATCTTGAGAAAAAGTATTTTTTTAATGATTGGACGTACATTGCTTCAGATTGCCGATTTGTGACAGATAATTTGAGCGGGTACCCTGGTAAATCTTTGGTAGACCACGTAAACATGTGTAACCTTGTTGATAAAAGATGAAGTAACCTCTCCCCTATTTCTGGAGACAACTTTATACCAATTTGTAAACTCTTTCCATCGGAAAAAAACATGGTTCTCGAAATTCTCATCAAGGACTACTATACTTTCTTTTACTCGCCCTCTTTAATCTGCTTTGGGGCCAAAGTTGTTCGGTATCATTCTCTCAACATTTTATGGCTACTTCTTATTGTTCTCACATTGTTTGCCACGACATATTTCAAGCATCGGTGAATATTCGAAGCAACTGCTTCTTTAACCCGACCCAAGGTCCGTTGAGTGAGTAGATCTTCTTCTAGTTCTTTCACCCGACCCAAGGTTTGTTTAATGGCTAGATCTTCTTCTAGTTCTTTCACCTGACCCAAGGTCTGTTTAGTGACTAGATCTTCTTCTAGTTCTTTCACCCGACCCAAGGTCTGTTTAGTAACTAAATGTTCTTTTAGCAAAAATATTCTGAATATCGCATTGTATGATGTTAGAGCATTCACTACAATGAACAACACTGCCACATCTTTCCTAAATAGTCTGCGACCCATCTCTTCGATCGGATGCAGGTATCCAATCCCGTCGCTGAAATGTCCAGCGGATTCCTTCGAATTCCCCAACTACTTCGGCAGTCACCCAGGTAAATCCAAAAATTGTTCGAACCGAACGAACAATAGCTGGAGTGATGATGCAACAGAAATAGAAGAAGAAACAACCATAGATGAAACCCTAATTCAAGGGTAACATGATGAAACCCTAATCTAAGGGTAACAAAGACAGAAATTTTCAGAGATAAAAATATATTATTCCAAAAACTTAAAATAACTTAAGGCATACGAGACTTTATATAATAGCTTCTCAAAACCCTAAATTTAATACAAGGAAATAAAATAAATGTATTAAAATAAAATAAAATAAAATATTAATTAGATTTTATTTAAATAATATAATATATTTGAATAAAATAAAATATAATTTAAAAGTATTTTGTTTGGACTTTCTGGGCTACATCATCCTCACATGGTTGACAACAATTCGTCCTCGAATTCACAACACCATCACCATCAAGAACCCAAATTATTTATTTTATTTTATTCAATCGTTACATTGAGAATTATAATTGTTGAC
Source organism: Limnanthes douglasii subsp. nivea (assembly GCA_036936605.1). Taxonomy (NCBI): domain Eukaryota; kingdom Viridiplantae; phylum Streptophyta; class Magnoliopsida; order Brassicales; family Limnanthaceae; genus Limnanthes; species Limnanthes douglasii. The sequence continues at coordinate 133,656,544 of JAUPFV010000004.1, forward strand.
CTTATCGGAATAAGATAAATTCTTCTCGAGTGTTCCTTATTCGAAATCACATTGAAGCCATCCGGTTGATGAAAAAAATAAAATTCGAAAACCTTTTCATAGCATGAAGACAACATCCCAATGTCCTGTTGATGAAAAAGATGGTTTTGAAAACTTTTTCATAGCCTGAGACAGCATCTTGATAAGCAATTTTTACCTTGATTCGATGATTGGTAGTCAATTTAAACTCCTTCAGTAACCGGTCAATACGATCGTCGTCGAAACGGCTGGTATGTCTCTTCATACTCAAACGATCTTCCCAATCTTCATGACCATTTGTGTTGTTCTCTTCTTTAAACCTTGAATCTATATAGTCAAGCTTTAGAAACATGCTTCCCCATAACAGGAACTAAGGCTCTGATACCAATCTGATGACGCATGGGAAATAGAAGAAGAAACAACGATAAATGAAACCCTAATTCAAGGGTAACATGATGAAACCCTAATCTAAGGGTAACAAAGACTAAAATTTTCAGAGATAAAAATATATTATTCCAAAAACTTATAATAACTTAAGGCATATGAGGCTTTATACAATAGCTTCTCAAAACCCTAAATTATAATACAAAGAAATAAAATAAATGTATTAAAATAAAATAAAATCTTAATTAGATTTGATTTAAATAATATAAGATATTTGAATAAAATATAATATAATTAAAAAGGCTTTTGTTTGGACTTTCTGGGCTACAACAAATTAGAGTAAATCCAAATTAGATTTGAATAAAATAAAATATAGGATTCCTTCAAATTCCCCAACCACTTCGGCAGTGACCCCGGTAAATCCAAAAATTGTTCGAACCGAACGAAGAATAGATGGAGGTTTTTCCATTTTTTATAGATCGTAATAATATGTTAGCAAAGTTACCGGTATCTATCATAATTGTTTATATTTCGTCTCTCTCCATCTCTGCTACGATTACTACAACATCCTCGTATGGTCCATCCACTTTTCTCATATCATCATCCTTAAAACAGGCTACCGGAGATGGACTCCTATATAAGTGTGGCGAAGTGTCCGCTTCCAATTGAGTAGTTAGGCTCATGATATGCCTTTTTAGGAGTAGTTTGATGTCCATGAAATGTTATCCCCCTAAAAATTATCAATGACTAAAAAAAACACAAAATTTACTAACCTTCCCTTTCGTAGTTGGCTCCTCTCCCAACACAACCTTATTCATACATGGCTTCAGATCCAAATACTCATAAGAAACATCAAAATAGTCGATTGAGTCCAAAATCATCAAAGTATTCTCTTGCTTCAGAGTTGTAACAAAGTCTCTGGCCATCGGATATCGTTGAGAATGTTTTTTAACGAATGTTGTATATTTTCCATTTTCAATTAACACTTCTATATCCTGTTTCAACGTCACACAATCCTTAGTTTCATGTCTGAAATCATCATGATACTTACAATATCTGTTGCTTATGCTTTCTCTAGGAGTTTATATTAGAGTGGGTTTGCGGAATTGTATGTGGTTCTGAGACTTGTTGAAAATTGTAATTATACACTCTGTTAATTTGGCAAAATATGTTGGTCAGACCTACTTGTTCGACATTGGTGTGACATCCTGTTTTAATTTTATAAATTGCGAATTCACCCTCGGGTATGGAGGTAAATGGGTAGTTACCCTTGATCGAACGATAGTTGTTGGATTATAAGTTGAAAGAATTTATGTGGAAAGTGAATTATACGTCATCATTTGATATTGTTGGAACTGGTTCTGTTCATTTTGTGCTATAGAATCCATTTCCAACGCTTGTGTCTCTTCCACCAAAATTCTCTTTTTCACCTGATCCAACAATGCCCCAAACGTTAAATACCGGGGAGAAGTCTCATTCGGAAAGCTGCTAAAGTTACCTTGTCGTCGTAAACTTTCATATGAGTATTAGTTTTGATGAAATGATTTGTATAATATTTTAGGCTCTCTCCAAATTTTAGCCTACAATAAATTATCATATCATCATTTGTCCGAAACCTTTTGCTTCCCATAAACTATTAGCGGAAAATGTTCCTAAACATGTCAAAATTCTTGACACAACCCTGTACTAGGTGGTTATACCATTTTGAGGCAACATCCTTAAACGTTTAGGAGAAATACCTGCATAACAATTTATAATCATCATCGTAATTAATCATAAAATTCTTAAACTTCTCAATGTAGTAGTCTGGATCTTGAATCCCATCGAAATTTTCTAACTTTGAGATGTCAAAGCACTTCGTCATGTGTCTTGACAGGATTTCTACAGACAGATGAGATAATCTCCAATTGTGCTTTGTCTTATACATACTGCGCAGAACCTTCGTTCACAACGGTATATAAACCTTCTTTGGTTGGATTTTTGAATTGGTTACTCACACGGTACTCAAAACTTTGATTCCCCAATCAGACATGTATATGGGGTGTAACTTGCACACTTTTAGTGACGGTTACCACTTTATCCCACTCCTCGGACCAAGTACCTTTTTCTCTTGATTATATATTTCTCTTTTCGAACCTCTAGCCCGACGTGATGTCTGATGGTTGTCCATATGCCTCTTCTAATATTTTCTCTTATCAATTGTTCTGCATCGGTTGTCCTTTTCCGGGGAGGAAGACTCGTCAGATTTGTGAATGGAGTAGTCACTAGATTCAGTAGAATCATATCAACGCCTTGGTTTCATGTGTATCATTAAACGCGTTTCATGTGTATCGTTGGACCGAAGAGTGTCTTCAAACTTATTATTTTCAGTTAGATGTTCCATTCGAACCTCCGACGTAATCCTTTTAGAATTTAAAGATGCTTTCTTCTATGAATTCAACTTCACTATATATTCTAAAATTTCATTCCTCTGAGCCACTAAAGCAGACTCTTCAAGTAGCTCGTCGACATACTGATCATCATAGTGTTGTTCCTCAATCCTCTACTCTTTAAGGGGATGATCATCTGATAGGATTCCGGTCACATGACTGTCAATGCCAACATTAGGCTGCCCTAGTATTTCCGTATCTATTTTTATCAAAGAGTTTGACAATACAATATTTGTTGTGGAAAAACGATTTTGGGTACTAATCGTTTCCCACAAATGGCGCAAATGATAGTTTCAAAGATTTCTTAGAGGGATTGTGTATCTAAGCTATGTTTGGAAGATATAGTTTAGAGAGATAAACATGGAAAAGCTAGAGGGATTGTGTGTCTAAACTGTGTCTATATATATATATATACAAAGTCATTAGCTACCAATTAAGCTATAATTTAGACAGCTACTAATTAGACTATAATTTAGACAACTACTAATTAGACAATAATATATACTAAATATATAAAAATATTTTGTATTCAATCAATTAACAAATAATTTCGCATCCAATTCACAACAACTCTTCTTTTCGAAACCAAAATGTATGTAATTAGACGGCATAACAACACCGACTAATTTCACAACATAATTGTACGTAATTACGCGTTGGATCAATATTTGGTATTTCCAAAAAAAATGTAAAACAATATTTAAAAAATAGTATAAAAATATTTACGAAAATAAATTTGTAAAAATTAATTTAAAATACTTGCAAACCAATCATTTGCTATAAATTTATTTGCCGAAAATTAGAAATCCTTATGAATATATATACAAATTATATAAGAAAACAAATAAAAGTTATAAAAAGCAGTTAAAAAAAATATGAGAATCAACCCTTATAAAATTTAACATAAAAATATAAGATAAGTGCGGCGAATATGAACATAAGCCACTTGCGAATACAAAAAAAAAATATTTAAGATATTTACGCGTTATAGTTATAGATATCACAAATAAAATAATAAATTTTAGTTTCTATTAGTTTAGGGATTAGTTTAGGAATGTGCTACAAATACTTATAGTAAAGTTAAAAATTACTAGGTTGTATTACGTTGGTGGGAAGATGGTTCTCTCTCAAGAAAGCTTCAAGAATGGTGAAGTTTCTTAATCTCTAAGAAACCATCACATTGCTTTACACCTTCGTAAAGATCATAAAGATACTACACATATCAAGCTTTTCAGTCCGCATCTTCAGGTATTCTCTTGCCTTGACAGGCTCTGCCTGTTGAGGGCTGTTCTTCAACCATGGACACTAGCGATAAGGACTTCCCGCCGCTGAATGTTAAGTCCGCAGGGACGTCAAAAGCAGCGTCTGTCGAGAGGAAATATTCAGATGTTGTTATTGATAGGAAGGTGGTGACAGATTTTAAGTCTGAGATTACGTTAAAGGCAGACCACAACGTGATTCGCTTTGAGCAGAAGACGATGAACATTCTTTGTTCAACATCAAGAACCACACTGATTTGCAAATTTAACGATGGAATACCTAAAAGACAGCATTTCCAATCGTTTCTTGATTCGTTCAGATTCAAGGGCGCATTCACGTATGCTACCATCGATTCTAGACAGATATTAGTCGAGTTTTCAGTTCTTGCTGATGCTGGTAGGCTCTGGGTGACAAGATTTTGGAAGGTGGACGGTAAGTTGATGCGGGTTGTGAAGTGGTGCCCGACTAGTTCAAGAAACTACGAAAGTCCAATAGCTCTTCTTTGGGTTAGACTTGAAAAGGTACCAGAATTTATGTACAATAGTGATGTGATAAGTGAAATTGCTTCATCTCTGGGTTTGGTTCATCACGTAGTAATCCCTGAGGTTAACAGGGCTAAATGGAACGCATGTTTTGCTTTGGTGGAGATAGATATCTCAATTGTTCTTAAGAGAAGTCTGAAGGTTGAGTTTGGTAACAATGTGGTGTATAATGTTTCTGTTAGCTACAAGAATGCTCCAGTGTACTGTAAGAAATGTCATTTTATTGGCCATGATTCAGTAAACTGCAAGAAAAATATGCCTCTGGTATCAAATGTAGTGAAAGATGCAGTGAAAGAAAGGGCAGATGGAAATAGAAATAAGGAAAGTAATATTATTGATGAAAGGAATATTGTACATCAAGATCAGTCACAAGATCATTCACAAGAAATAGCTACATCTGAAAAGGTCAGTAAGCCTTCAAAGATTGAAGAATTCACTCATGTTTACAGGCGAAAATTAAAATCAATTGTCACAAAGAAAGACAAGTCTACTGCTTCATGTCCTTCAACGAACGTTGTTAGTCCAGTAAGGGAGAGAACTGATCTCATTGAAGACCCTGATATAATTAGTGCTCTTCAACACCTTGAGGAAGAAGAAAACACTGTGGAAAGACTGCAGAATTCTCCTCAAGATGCTAGAGGTGGCAGCTTAAACCCTTCACCAAGAACTAGTACTAACGATCCTTGCCAAGATTTTGAGGCTGTAATTGCAAGAAAGATTAAATCAGCAAATAGAGTTGGTAACTCAAAAAGACTGTCAATAAGTTCTCTCAGAAAGAGAGGCAAATGGTTACAAAACTCTTTTTCTGATAATGATTAAGGTTCTGAGTTGGAATGCAAGAGGGGTTCACAACAACCCTACAATAGCTAGGCTTAAATTCATTATTCAACAAGAGAAAGTGAAAGTTGTAACAATTCAAGAGCCATTGGTTTGGGCTGACAAGCTGGAAATGGTCACTAGAAGAATTGGTTTAGACATGTGTGTAGCTAATATATCAAATAAAATATGGGTTCTTTGGGCTAGTGAAGTTAACATATCTGTGATTGCTGATCACGATCAGTTTCTTCATGTACAAATGAATCATGCTGATTTCACTGGATGCTTTACTTCTATTTATGCAAAAAATTTGAGGATGCAAAGGAGGATACTTTGGAGTCAGTTAAGCAGTATTACCTGTGATATGCCCTGGATTCTTGCGGGAGACTTCAATTCAATAAGATGTCCTGATGATCAGTTGTGCTGTGTTAACTTTGATGACAATGGGGCAGAAGACTTTAATGAGTTTATAAGAAATAATAACCTGGATGTTCCTGGATTTTCTGGCTCACGATACACCTGGAGTAACAAGAATGTATGGAAAAGATTAGATTGGGTCTTATCTAATCAAAACATGCTTCAAGGATTCAGTTTACAGGTTTGTCACATGGTCAGAACTTGTTCTGACCATGCCCCCCTTTTACTTTCTATTTGTAAAAACTCTGATCTTATTTCTAGAACTAAAAAGGGTTCCTTTAAATTCATCAATGCTTGGGCCAATCACCCTGACTTTATGAACTCTGTAAGTCAGAATTGGTCCAAGCATTGCCATGGAAATGATAGTACAGTTTTTTGGTACAAACTAAAGAGATTGAAGAAGTTTTTGAAAAACTGGAATTATACAACCTTTGGTAATATTTTTAATAAAGTAAAGGAAGCAATGGTTGAAGTTGAAAAATGTGAAACTATACACCAGATTAACAAAGACAACATTTCAAAATCAAACCTTTCAAAAGCTAACTGTACTCTTATACTTGCTTTAAAGGATGAAGAGAGTTTTTGGAAACAGAAATGTTTCAATTCTTGGCTACAAGATAGTGATGGTAATACGAAACTATACCATAGCTATGTAGCCAAGAAAAGAAAGAAAAACTTTATAAGTGGAATTAAAGATAATGACCTGTGGATCACTGACCAAAGAGGGATTGCTTCCTCTGCTGTGGAATACTTTAGAATGATCCTTTCTGATTCACCTGAAAATAACTTTGATGTTAGTAATGAGGATTCCATTTTGAATAACATTCCAAATCTAGTTTTAGACAGGGATAATGAAGAGATTGTCAAGCACATTACAAAAGAGGAAGTGAAAGATACAATACAAGAAATGAAGGCTGATAGTGCCCCTGGCACAGATGGTTTTAACACATTTTTTCTTAAGAAATGTTGGGATATTATATGTGATGACCTTTGCAAAGCTTTAAATTCTTTTATTTCTGGTAGCCATATTCCAGATGGAATCTTTGCTACTGGGATTGTCCTAATCCCTAAAATGGCTAACCCTATTTCATGGAGCAACTACAGGCCTCTAAGTATGTGTACAATTGTTAACAGATTGCTCTCTGCTCTCATTAACAGGAGACTTTCTGGCCTCTTACCTAGACTTATATCTAGAGGGCAATGTGCATTTGTTAAAGAGAGACTGATACATGACAATATACTATCTATTAAAGAAATGCTACATAACATAAGAAGGAAGCCATCAAAAGGTAACATAATCTTACAGCTTGATATGACAAAGGCGTTTGACAGAATGTCTCACACCTTTGTCATTCAAACTTTAAGAAAATTTGGCTTCTCCGAAAATGTTTTATCTTTGGTAAATAAACTAATATCCAAAGTAATGATATCTATTCTTATAAATGGAACCTGTACTGGATATTTTCCTCAGAAAAAAGGATTGAGACAAGGGGATCCTTTGTCCCCTTGCCTCTTTATCCTTGCTGAGGAAGCCTTATTAAGAGGCTTGGAGAGCTTGTATGAAAGGAAAAAAGATATGCAATATTATGTAAAATCTGGTTATGTATTACCTTCATTAGCTTTTGCAGATGATGTAGTCATCTTCACCAACAGTGATCCATCCTCTATCAGAAGCTTGTGTGATCTGCTTAATCAATACCAGGATGAATCTGGACAGTCTATTAATGCAGCAAAAACAAAAATTATTACCTCACTTAGCTCCTCAAATGCAAATACAGCAAGGATTGCAACAACCTTGGGTTTCAAGACTGACAGTGCTCCATTTAGTTATCTGGGCATCACCATAGCTGGAAATAACAAGGGAAGACATTACTCATCTCTACTATCAAAAATATATAACAAGATTAATGATTGGGACTTGAAGAATCTGTCTTACAGTGGCAGATTGTCACTGATAAGACATGTTCTTCACCCAATAGTATATTTTTGGATGCAAAATAGCTTTATACCAAAAGCTATTTTAAATAAGATTGAAACTTGTTTTAACAAATTTTTATGGAGACATAAAGTTAATGAACATGCTATCCATTGGACATGTTGGGCAAAGTTAAGTAAACCCTTCATCGAAGGTGGTTTAAACATTAAGTCTTTGGCTGATGTACAACTAACCTTTGCCTATAAGTTATGGTATTTGTTTAGGAAAGGGAAGACTATATGGTCTGAACTAATATCTAACAACTACTGTAAAAATAGTCACCCTCTTATAGCTAGATGTAGACCTAGTGACTCAATAATCTGGAAAGGCCTTTGTTCTGTTAGGGATAAAGCTGATAAATATGTCAAATGGACAGTGGGTCAAGGCAACATGGATTTCTGGAGAGATTCATGGCATGGATTGCCCCCTATCATTAATGACCAGAACACTTGGTATCTTCCAGCTCAAGTAAAATCTTTTTGGACTGAAAATGGTTGGAACCCCAGTATCTCATCTTTTCTTTCTCATGATCGATACCAACACATATGTAGTGTTACCATTAATCATGAGAAAGAAGATTATTTAGACTGGTGTCTTTCTAAGAATAAAAACTTTAACACAAAAACAACATGGGAAAACATAAGAGTTAAAAACAACAGTTTGTTCATTTTCAAAAAACTCTGGCACAGTTTCATACCTACCAAATTTTCTTTTATAAGCTGGAGGATACTCAATTGTTTCATTCCTACTGACAATGTGTTAATTAAGAGGCACTTTAATATCGTATCGAAGTGCCAATTCTGTTGTAACAGTGAGGATATATCTCACTTATTCATATCATGTTGTTTTGCTTGGCAATTATGGGTTTACTATGGATTATTATTCAAAATTCCTGTCATGAGATATATGAACTGGAAACACATGCTGTTTATCTGGTTCAGTAGATCTAAAGGCAAATTTCATGTTACACAGATTGTTCCACAATTAATTGTGTGGACAATTTGGCATAACAGAAATAAATCTAAAAATAGTAAACCGGTGGACAATTTTCATAGGGCTGTGGCTAGAATCAACAGATTCATAATGGGTATAGACTCTAAATTGCAACCTAAACACTGGGTTCATGTTTTGGATGCAGGAGGAAAACTTGGTGCTTACTCTATATGCAAAAAGAAAGAAACTTATCTGGTATGGAAGCCTCCTGCTCACGGTAGACTAAAAATTAATGTTGACGGAGCTTCATGCTACAACGGAGAAAGTTCAGGCGGTCTGGTCGTGCGTGATAGTCAGGGCGATTGCATCATGGGAGCTGGATTTTTGTTTGGGAAAACTACACCCCTTCAGGCAGAGAGGAGAGCGCTGCTGCAAGCACTGCTCCTCTGTAACAGAAGAGGTTGGAGTGCAGTTGACATCGAGTCAGACTGCCTCCCTATGGTGCTCAGTCTCTTAAACGGCGACGATACTAGCAGAAAAAGTGACGAAGTTTTCAGAAATCTGATAGCCCCAACCATGAAAATCAGCCACATTTCCAGATTGGAAAATGTGGCTGCAGATTGGATAACCAAATGGGTGTTACAGGAAAAGAAAGAGGGCTTTTTTGAAAGCAATGATACACCAGTTCCTCTTCGAGCGATACTGATACTCGAGAATCTGGGTATTGGGTACATAGACCCGGGTTGAAGAAAAATTGTGAGGAAAAGCTTGGTTTTTTGTGTGATTAAGAGCACTTTGGGTGTGATTTTGATGATTGTTTTGGAGCTTTTGGCTGATTGCAGAAGAAATGGAGAAATGGGTTCGTGAAAGAGAGACGATAGCAATGGAAAGAAACTAGGGTTTTTCTGATTTTTGGGAAAGTAAGAGTATTAGGGCTCTATGTTACTATATCAGATTGCTCTATCTTGGGCCTATTTCCTTCTGTTTATGTCCAAGGCTTATGGGCCTTTGTAAAACCTCTTCATTAATAAAATAGTATGTTTAACAAAAAAAAAAAAAAAAAAAGTTAAAAATTACTAAAACAATAATAATTGAGAAGATGGATAGGATTCGGTAATTTACATATTATAAAAAAAATATATACTTGCCTACCGATATTAAAGATATGCTTATATATTCTATAAATACTCGATACACATGATAAAGTCTTTTTTTATACGATAAGATGTCCTCTCAAAGTTTTGTGGAGAAACTAAAATATCTTTTTCTTTTTTTTTCCAGAGAAGGTAATTTCTCTGCTTTGTTTCACTACACTTTTTGGTTATATTTGTAAAAGGGCTGAATAATTATATACTTTATTTGTGTTAGCAGTATCGATGGCGAGGAAGATAGATTGGTCGGAGCTTTATTGCGATCCCTTGATACAGATTTTCACGTTACTGCCTTTGGTTGATCGACTGCGAGTCAAGGCCGTTCATTCTTCGTGGAACCAAGCTGCAAAAACTTTGGAAACGGAGGTTCATAATAAAATCAATTCCGTTCAACCTGAAGCTCCTTGGCTAATGTTCCGCCGTTCTAACACTTCAATACACATCAACAGCAATCCTTACGGATTTTTCAATCTCGAGGAGGAAAAGACGTACACGCTTAACATGAGCGAACTCGGAGACATCCATTGTGCAGGTTCAGATAATGGTTGGCTTCTGCTCTTAGACGAAACCCTAAATCCGTATCTCTTTAACCCTTTTACGCGTTCTCGGGTTGAACTTCCTCCGGTTGTCGGAACATTAATTGAAACTAGGAGAAATCTGACCGGTGAAGAAAACGAGTATAAGTTTATCCCGGACTTGTTGCTATAGGAATATCGTAGTGCGAGAGAAATACGAGCGACTATTTTCAGCAGACCTATTTTGTGCATCGGTGAAAACAACAATGACTATTTAGTAGTGGTAATGTATCAGGAAGGCTTTATTGTTTTCTGCAGGAAAGGGGACAAGAGATGGACTGAATTAGATGATGATTATTACTTTTCCACCCATATGGCATACAAGAATAATATGCTTTATATAGCCCCACACACTAATACTGGTATCGACGTGTGGGATATCGACAGTCCGGTTCCTTCAAGAACTAAGGTCATCAAAATTCAACGTCAGTACGCTACTGTCCTACCTACTACACCAAACTCTTTTGTCTATGACGGTGCGCGCTTAGTGAAATCAGACGATGACTTGTTGATAGTCTTAACTTATCACTATCTTAGTTATGGTAATAAGTGGGATTTCAGTAATTCATTTTTTGTTGTTTACAAGTTGGACGATAATAGGAAAGGGTGGGAGCAAGTTTATTCTTTGGGCGATCGTGTTTTGTCCTTGCAATGTGAGAGCTCGATATCTTTAGTAGCTAGGGATGTAAATGGAGCGAATGCAAACTCAATTTACTTCGACAACAATGGAACAGATAATAATGTGGGAGATTATGTTGGCGTTTTCAACATGGAAACTGGAGTGGTAACTCTTATGTGTCAAAGTGAGCTTGGTATGAGTTTTAACCAGCACTTCTCGATTGTCCCAGACTTCACTGTCAAATGATTTGATGTTGTTTTTACTGCAAGACTAATGTGTTAAACTTGGTTTTGAAAGTAATTCTTTTATTTTCAGTGAGGTTTTACTATTGTGCTAGATTTTATCAATGCTTATAGTAGTGTGGATAATGATTCTTGAATTTTCAGTGAGGTTGTACTATTGTACTACTAACATTATCATTTGATTTGAAAGTTTTACTTTGATTTGAAAGTTTTACTTTTTTTTTTAACCAAAACTTATACTTGATATTAATAAACAAAATTTGAATACAAACAGAGTTGGCGCCAAATTCTGCCCAAAAAACAATAACACTTAATTATGTAATTAGCGGGAAATGGTGTCTTTGTTCCCGCCTAAAACTTTTTGAGGCGGGAAACCTTCACTCCATTTGTTTTGAGGCGGGAAATACTTTTTTTATAATATCAAACAAAAAGGAAAAAGTATCATACATGGACCGAAACTTCAACGAGAGCACCAAAATGTAGAAAACAGTATCATACAATCCGAAACCCAAAATGATACGTTTGATACAAAATATAAATAAAACGATCTCACAGCAAGGTGAGATTAACAACATTACATAGTGAAAATATAATTACTTAGTTGAAACTGTATATTATGTTCTCTGGAATATGTCCGAAGTTCGCAATGTCATCTTCTATCTCAGCAACCTTACTTTCGATATAATCCAACATATGTCCAGTAACGTAATCTGTCCTAAACAGGTTCCAATCAACAAGTGCTACTTGTTGAACTTTGTAAGGCAAGTTGGACAAAAGTTGAAGTGGTTCAGCTTTCGCATGATTGTATCTGCTTTTGACTTCTTCACGACTATGTGGCGACGTATTTGGATACTCCAAGCGTCCATAATCATAAAACATCCTACAAAGCACTCTATCGAAAAAAGCATCGGCCGTATAATCGGACATTGTTTGCTTAACAAGCTTCACAACCTGAAGCAACCGATGGTCTTCGTTCACACAAAAGTCCATACCTAACTCCATAACCTGTAAATAGAAACGCAAATATGAAGGCGTACTTGAAAATACTAAAACTCACTTGGAAATCTGTTTTTGTAACAAAAATAGCCTAAACACATATAATAGACACCAACAAACAATATTAAACCGGTCCCGGGCCATTCCGGTGACCGGAGCATCACAGCGCCATCACTGCGGCGCATAACCTGATACGTACGACACACTGATGGCGTGTGACAGGGTCCTTACGCCATCGCGTGTGGCGTAGGGTTGGTTCCATACGCCAGATCGATGGCGTAGGGACCCTGGCTATATGCCAACAAGAGGCGTACATCCAGGTCCCCACGCCATCGATATGGCGTATGGAACCAACCCTACGCCACACGATGGCGTAGGGACCATGTTCTTCGCCCCCGTGTGGCGAAGAACACCTGCAACCAAAACGTAACAGATCGAAGCCCCATACGTATCTATAACCCTAAAATCAGACCCCTATCACCTAGTACGAAAGTATAACGTGTATACAAGAGACCAAATCAACACCGTAACAAGAAACTTAATTGAATCAACTTACCGTAGAGGGATTGTTTCGGCTGATTTGTGTGAGGAGGTAGAGAGGGGCTGCTGTTGATTGCTTTGAGGGACGAGGACGACACTGACTCAGGACGGCACTGACTGAGGATGAAGTGGAGTTGAAGTGGCTGACTGAGGGTGTTTGGCTGTTGTTTGGACGAGGAGGACGACACTGAGGGCGGCAGTTTAGGGTGTGTGTTGTTGGGTAGAGAGAGAATAGGTTAGGTGAGTTTTCTTTTACTTTTGTTTTATTTTACTTTAGTTTTGTTTTAGGTTAAGTTAGTTTAGGTTAATTTGATTTAAGTTATTTAAATTTTAGGTTTAGGTCTGTTTTAATTTAATTTAGTTTAGGTTATTTTTTATTTTTAGTTATAATTATAGTTATAATTTTTATAATTTTTTTAGAGAGAAGGTAGAGCAAAATTAGAGAATTTGAGTTTTTTTTTTGAAATTATGATAACTTCGCGGAATAAGTTTGACTATTTATACGATTTCGTAAAGATAAAATCGTCAAACAAAATAACTTCTATTTGTAGTTTTTAAAAAAAAAATTACAAGTAACTTCGCGGAATAATTTTGGCCATTTTTTAACAATTCTCTTAAATAATTCGTTTCCTAAACTTTAAATGAATTAGTTTGTGTTAATCAACATTGGAGATAACTTCGGCGGTATAGGGTATGGACTGAATTAGCTAGTTTGGTGTGAGCCAAAGAGTAAAAATTCTTTTATAAATAGTTGAACCTTGAAACTAATTCTTTGAAGATAAAATGCAAGTCTAATCTTTAGAAGACTTTAGAAACTTTTGTGAATGTCCAAGTTGAATATATGGACATAAATGGTCATGCATTGGTCGTGAATATGGAGATTCATAAAATTGATAGAAGGGTCTTCAAAGGTTTATATAAACATCTGAAGTAAAGTAAATTAAAATCACCTTTGAGTATAAAACACTACCAAATTACGATAAACAATTGTATTCTCTCCAATTTTGGTTTTTTTTTTTCCATCAACCACTCTTTTAAGTAAAAGGTTCAACTTGAGCCGCCCAACAATGACATCTTGAATACAAAGATATGTACCGGATTTTGAGGAAAAAATTACGATTTTTTATGTGTGAAGATGACAATATTGTTCAACTCGCGAGATTTGTTTTGAACATGATAATGAAGGTTTTGAAAAAAAAAATAAGATAAGATTTACTCGTGATGCCACTAAATTAAAATAAAAACATAAAAGAAATGTAAACCATAAAACTCCTATCGTTAAAGGAGCTCGAGAATTCGAAGATGAAAAATTTCAAACTTTTAAAAAATTATTTTATTTTAATTGAGTCATGTACGTGATTAATAAAACAAATACGTATAAAAAACGATTATAAATCAAATAATTGTTCAGAAATAGAAATTCTTCTTAACTTCTGATTATAAATAAAATAATTGTTGAGAAATAGAAATTCTTCTTAACTTGTTAGGTATTATTTTATTATTTCTATCATATATTAAATCATCAAAGGATATTTAACATTGATTTTATATTATTTTTATACTAATTTAATTGTTAATTTTAATTAATTATGAATAAAACTATTTTTATTTGGCTATTTTTCATTTATTAGTGAGATTGGAGTAAAATAAAATAAAAATTAAGATTGGACATAGAACCTATAATTAAAGAAGATAAAAACCAAGGACTTGAAGATTATTAGATAAAGAATAAAAGAAAGAAAGACTAAAAAAGATAGAAAATTAATTGAAGATTACTACCTTAATATTTTATAAAGAATAAATTATAATATCTTTATATTTACTTTATAAGAATAATTTTTTTTTTATTTGATAAATATTATGATTTTATTTTAGGAGAATAAAATATTTGGTGCTTTATGAATATTAGGGTTAATAGAAAGCCCATAACTCTTCATATAAATAAAAACCCTAACAAAGGAGATCGAGACGACCATCAACACAATCTACCACTTTTTATCTTTAATACTGATGTTAATCCTAATGCTTTCAATTTCCTACGATTAATTGATTGATCATAAATTTAGGTTGAGACCCAGAGGTAATATCTACTTCTAAGCTATATCAATACCACTAGGTTGAATGAGTAGTTTACTACGGCCATGACCGAGTGAAGTCTAAACTAGATTTTTAGAATTTATGACCTAATTGTAGGAGGTATGGGACTAGAGATATAATCATCCGTACAAGAAGGTTAGTTGTGTGAGACCGAGAGATATCACAACACTCTGCAACACAACACTCTAAGAGAACCTGACTTTAAAGAATAATTGGAAAAGACACTCTAAGAGAACCTGACTTTAAAGAATAATTGGAAAAGTTAGATTAATTTGATTGTATAGACATACTTTATAAATTGTTGATACATGTTTAGTAACTCTGGAATAATTTTTTATATGGGTTAATTTTATTTTTATTTTTAAATTTAAATTTGAACTTTAATTATTATTTTTATTAATTAGTATATTTTTATATTAGATTGTAGATTGTAGATTTCAAAAAAGATTTATTCCCTTGGGTTCGATATTCGAGTCTTAAATACTCTATAACTATAACGAAAATCGTACACTTGCGAGAT
The DNA here is from genome assembly GCA_036936605.1 of Limnanthes douglasii subsp. nivea. Taxonomy (NCBI): domain Eukaryota; kingdom Viridiplantae; phylum Streptophyta; class Magnoliopsida; order Brassicales; family Limnanthaceae; genus Limnanthes; species Limnanthes douglasii. The sequence goes on from JAUPFV010000004.1 coordinate 133,672,058, forward strand.
TAGCCTATCACCAAACTAACGAGCATGAAATATTAGGAAATATTAGGTGTTCAATTAAAACGATTTGATTTTCTCAAAAATTGAAAAAATAGAGCATGCGATGACCTTGATACAAATCTGTTTAGAGTAGCCAACCTTCTAATTAATATTTATACTTCCTTGATAGATCTCAGAGGATCCATAACAGTTAAATCATTCAACCGTATTGGGTTGGCTTTGATTATTTTTCCGTACTACATATTGTAAGAACTTTATGAATCGCACCTCGAAGGTACATTTTTTTTCAAGATTAAACTTTAAATTTATTTCTTTCAAGTTACGATTTTTTTTTCCAAATATAAAACATAGTCATCATATTTAATACCATTTACCAATATGTCATAGATATAAACCTTAATATTTCTTCCAATTTGGCTAGAAAAACCTTTGTTCACTAATCTCTAATAAGTTACCCCGCATTTTTAAAACTAAGTTGTAACATTGTAAACATTTTTCATTTATGAATGTAGTATTGTCTTGGTCACTCAGATTCATATGTATCTGATTATATCCGAAATATGCATCCACAAAAGATAAGAGCTTATTATCCAAAGTATAATCCATCAGTTGATCAGTTCATGGAATGAGAAATGGGTCTTTCAGACAAGTTTTATTTAGATAAGTAAAATCAACACACATTCTCCATTTTCTATTATTCTTCTACAAAAGTACTTGATTCGATATCCATAACAGATACTTAGATTTTCTTATATGACGTACCTTCGATAACTAGTCTACTTTACCCACAATCACTTCAGATTTCTCAACAGAGAACGTTCTAAATTTTTGAATTACCAGACGTGCGTTAGGCCATATTGTAAGTTTATAAGAGGTAAAATTTGCAGGTACTCTTGTTATATATTCTTAAAACCAAGAGAACAGGTGTGGATTCTTCGATAAAGAGATATCAGCCTATCTTTTATATATGGCGAGAGTACGAGAAAGAAATAAGTTTAACCATTATCATCAGGTGTTACCAAGCTGAGAGTCTCGTTCAGATCATCTACAACATCTGACTCTGAAGTCGACCCATATAATGACTATTTTTTGTTTGTACTAATGAAGCAACATAACATTCGCTTGACACTCTCTGGTTTCTTCAGACAACTCCAACTTTATTCTAAATAACATACTTCAAACATTGGTGAATGGTAGAAGTAATAAGATGCATTCTTGATAGCCAAGACCTACCAAAAATAATATTATATGAATTTAGTCCATATACCATCATAAACAACAATTTTTCCACTTTACTGAAAGACCCTCGGCCCATAAATACCTTCCTTTAAACTCTCCAACAACATTGGTGGTGGCCCTAGTAAACCCCATTATTATCATATTAGAATGAAGGATAGTATGAGGATTTTCCATCTGTTTATAATTGGACATAAACAAAATATTGGCCAAACTTCCTGTATCAATGAGAATATTCTAGATTTTTCTTCCTTCAATAACTGCGCTAACTATCATTGCATCTTCATAAGGTCCAATTTTCCCCTTTATAAAACCATCCTAAAAAAAGAGTAAGAAGTGGATTTCTTTAAAACTGAGTCGAAGTTCTTCGTGCTAGCTGTGTTGTTAGACTCACAATGTGCCTTTTCCGAATGCAAGTGGTAGTTCTTGAAATAGTATCCCCACAAAAAATAGTCAACGATTTGAAATATGGGCACAATATTTTGACTTTTCTCTCAAACTTAGGCTCATCAATAATCATTAGAATTATTCATTAGGGTCCATATCTAAATATTTTAAGTACAAATCAAACTCATTACAGGCTCTGTTATGACCGTCATATTTTCTTGCTTGAGAGCATTCTCAAGTATTGCTCATTATGTTACTGCTTGGTTGCCTATATGAGCCTACTCCCCCCTCCCCCCGTATGTTTTTTAAGAAATTTTGTTAATTTTACATTATCAATTAATCGTGTCATGACCGATTTTGTTGTGATATTTGCAAAACCTGTTACTCATTTCTTTTATAGGTACTTAGATTGTAAGGGGTTTTCTCAATTGCTTAAAATTTCGAGTTTTATCCAAAATAGTAGCAAAATTCTCCATTAATTTAGTAAAAGTTTTAGGTCAAACCCACTGGTCCGATCTTTGTCTTTGCTATTAAGTCGGAGACTATTGTTTTACCCTTCGTCATGGTGGGATTTCGTTCGAACCCTTAGACGAAATAGAGTTAAAGTTTAAGGCTGGAAACTTTGAACTTGTTATTATTGGTAGACCAGAGCGGGTAATTATCTTTGTTGAGGCAATGGAACAAGTCTTAATCCCTTAGAATCTTATACTGTCATCTACTTTTTAACATAAGCTAGAAAATTTTATTTCCTTTTCTAAACATTTACCGGTTTCTCCAATCGTTAGTATTATTATTTTATGGAGCATCTTCAACAGCTATTTAGCCATCAATGAAGCAAATTCATAGACAACTTAAAGAAATATTAAAAAATCAAGTTGAATAAAAAAATGATAAAAACTTTGGGTCAATTAATGAGTTGAATCAATAAAAAAAAATCATGCTTGGAATTAAATATTGAGGCTATTATTCGCAAGAAAAAAGAAGCCATTATCAAAATCTACATCACAATTCAAGATTGAGTAGAGAAAATCCAAGATTAACAAAAAGAATTCGTTATTGTTTTTCGTTCGTTCATACGTCATGTCGATCTAAAAATTTATTTAAAATCTACATCGTGAGGTAGGATTCAACAGAAAAAAAAACAAATATTTTTCAAGATTTAGGGGAAATAAAAAATATAAAGGTGAATCGATTTAAAACCTGAAATCATAACAAGAAAAAGGTGAATCAGTAAGTTCTAGGTCAGATTATCAATTCAATTTGGTATGAACAGAAAGTAACTATAGAAAATAGAGAATATCTTCTTAGAATCAACAGAGAGATTTTTTAGAAGTGAATATTGTATTTCTCCTCTAAATATTTCATAGGCGTAACCAACCTCCACAGCCTCTTTAAATAGGCCTGGTAAGTTAGTTACACGAGCGGTTACATGAAAGGATATTTACAGTTCAGTCCCTATATTTCTTATAAGGCTTAATCAAACCCACTGGTCCGATCTTTGTCGTTGCTATTAAGTCGGAGACTATTGTTTTACCCTTCGTCATGGTGGGATTTCGTTCGAACCCTTAGACGAAATAGAGTTAAAGTTTAAGGCTGGAAACTTTGAACTTGTTATTATTGGTAGACCAGAGCGGGTAATTATCTTTGTTGAGGCAATGGAACAAGTCTTAATCCCTTAGAATCTTATACTGTCATCTACTTTTTAACATAAGCTAGAAAATTTTATTTCCTTTTCTAAACATTTACCGGTTTCTCCAATCGTTAGTATTATTATTTTATGGAGCATCTTCAACAGCTATTTAGCCATCAATGAAGCAAATTCATAGACAACTTAAAGAAATATTAAAAAATCAAGTTGAATAAAAAAATGATAAAAACTTTGGGTCAATTAATGAGTTGAATCAATAAAAAAAAATCATGCTTGGAATTAAATATTGAGGCTATTATTCGCAAGAAAAAAGAAGCCATTATCAAAATCTACATCACAATTCAAGATTGAGTAGAGAAAATCCAAGATTAACAAAAAGAATTCGTTATTGTTTTTCGTTCGTTCATACGTCATGTCGATCTAAAAATTTATTTAAAATCTACATCGTGAGGTAGGATTCAACAGAAAAAAAAAACAAATATTTTTCAAGATTTAGGGGAAATAAAAAATATAAAGGTGAATCGATTTAAAACCTGAAATCATAACAAGAAAAAGGTGAATCAGTAAGTTCTAGGTCAGATTATCAATTCAATTTGGTATGAACAGAAAGTAACTAGAGAAAATAGAGAATATCTTCTTAGAATCAACAGAGAGATTTTTTAGAAGTGAATATTGTCTTTCTCCTCTAAATATTTCATAGGCGTAACCAACCTCCACAGCCTCTTTAAATAGGCCTGGTAAGTTAGTTACACGAGCGGTTACATGAAAGGATATTTACAGTTCAGTCCCTATATTTCTTATAAGGCTTAATCAAACCCACTGGTCCGATCTTTGTCTTTGCTATTAAGTCGGAGACTATTGTTTTACCCTTCGTCATGGTGGGATTTCGTTCGAACCCTTAGACGAAATAGAGTTAAAGTTTAAGGCTGGAAACTTTGAACTTGTTATTATTGGTAGACCAGAGCGGGTAATTATCTTTGTTGAGGCAATGGAACAAGTCTTAATCCCTTAGAATCTTATACTGTCATCTACTTTTTAACATAAGCTAGAAAATTGTATTTCCTTTTCTAAACATTTACCGGTTTCTCCAATCGTTAGCATTATTATTTTATGGAGCATCTTCAACAGTTATTTAGCCATCAATGAAGCAAATTCATAGACAACTTAAAGAAATATTAAAAAATCAAGTTGAATAAAAAAATGATAAAAACTTTGGGTCAATTAATGAGTTGAATCAATAAAAAAAAATCATGATTGGAATTAAATATTGAGGCTATTATTCGCAAGAAAAAAGAAGCCATTATCAAAATCTACATCACAATTCAAGATTGAGTAGAGAAAATCCAAGATTAACAAAAAGAATTCGTTATTGTTTTTCGTTCGTTCATACGTCATGTCGATCTAAGAATTTATTTAAAATCTACATCGTGAGGTAGGATTCAACAGAAAAAAAAAACAAATATTTTTCAAGATTTAGGGGAAATAAAAAATATAAAGGTGAATCGATTTAAAACCTGAAATCATAACAAGAAAAAGGTGAATCAGTAAGTTCTAGGTCAGATTATCAATTCAATTTGGTATGAACAGAAAGTAACTAGAGAAAATAGAGAATATCTTCTTAGAATCAACAGAGAGATTTTTTAGAAGTGAATATTGTCTTTCTCCTCTAAATATTTCATAGGCGTAACCAACCTCCACAGCCTCTTTAAATAGGCATGGTAAGTTAGTTACACGAGCGGTTACATGAAAAGATATTTACAGTTCAGTCCCTATATTTCTTATAAGGCTTAATTAAACTCTATATTAATAGAACTTATCAATTAAGTCCTTATTAATTACATTTAGGTCCCTGAAGAATATATTTCCTTATTAGTAGCCCCCCTAGTTCTTATACAGACAATTTATAAGAACTATTTATTCTTCGAATATTACTCCAAGTGAATAAAACTTCCTTCATCCAGCCCCTTCATTATGATTAAGCCTAATGACTTGCAACCTCACTTCGAATCTAAGAGTAAGTGCAAATAAACTCTCCACTTACTTCGAATCTGCTAACTTGAAATACAACCTTGCCTCCACTTCGAATCTTCTGACTAGAGATATAACTTTACTTATGCTTCGAATTCTCTGACCCCTACTTGAAAGACTGACTAGACCCTTCTTGATAGGTCTGTGACACAACACGTTTTCCTCCACGTTTCACATTCCACCCAATGAGAACAATTCACTAGTTTTGCCTCTTCAAATTCTCAACGTCACTTTCTTTCAACTATAAATACTTAGCTCCACCCTCACTCAGAACTTTTTAAATAAACCACTTCTTTCTTAAGCCGTCTTCATCTTACTCTTCATCAACCTTCATCTTCATTTCCAGCTACCTTCTTCAGAAACACCATTTTGTTCAGTCACATAAACAACTTCCCAGATCAGCACCTATTGTATGAGAAGATATCCCAAATACAAAAGATCTAAACCCAGAAAACCAAGAAAACCAAAGAAATCTCTCTTCCCAGGTTCTAGTAATCAAGTATTTGGGGCCTACGATTATCTTTGTATTGGAGAGAGAGCTGAAGAATATAGAGCTGCTGGGTTGATCTACAACGGTCCTCACTTTTCTTCTACCACCTTCAAATACAGTAAATTCGATCCCAACCTTGCTACTTCATCTTCACCCTTAGCTTCAATCCCAGAATCTAGCCAACAACCTTCTCCCCCTCGAAATCAACCCACTTCTCCATCATTAAGACCACATCGAAAATCTAAGGTTGTCACTTCTGACAAACCACCAACTTCTAAAAAACTACAAACCAAACCACCTATCCTTCAATCCGAAGCCGTTAAAGTTAAACTTAGCAAAAAATCAACCTTTCTAGCAATGGGTGACGATGCAGAAACCTCCTCTCCTCCCCCACAAGAAATGGTTGACGCTACACCAGAGAATAGTCAACCAATTCTTGTGACTCAAACTGAGACTCAAACTCGAAGTCGTCACGATGAGGCTACCGATGAGGAAAATAACAAAGAAAATGATTCTGAAGCCACCGAATCCGATGCCGAAGAGGAATCCGAGGCTGATGGGGTAATCCCTCCAAAGAAAATTCGAGGAAAGAAACCTCCTATTACCCTTCCCGAAGATGTTGCTGCCTTGGTTCAAGAAAACCTTCAACCACTTTCTCCTCGGTACATTCTCGCCCTAAAAAATGTACCCTACACCTACTACCTCGAATCAGAGAAAGAAGAACTCAAGAAACTATGGGGATTAACAGACAACATTGTTCTTCGACTACCAGTAGAAGGGGAAACACCTCTAAGTTGTCAGAAGAACGAACTGGTAGTTTATCCTGAGCTTTTCAATTGGGGACTTCGATTTCCCCTCGATCCAATGATTGTAAGGTACTTCGAAATTCTTGGGTTGTGCCCAACACAAGTCACTCCAAACCAACTCTTCACCTTATTCTCCGCTATCACGGTGTCGAGGCTAGGAAGCACCCCCCTCGAAATTGAAGACTTCATCTCACTGACCAAACTCTCAAATGGGCCAGTTTTACCCTTCTACTACTTAACATTGGAGGATGATCTGAAGATTATCGATCACCTCCTCGAAGCTGATAAATTTTGGAAGCAAAGGTTCGTTTTTTTATCAGAGGCTTGGGAAAATGGTAAAGAGATTTCCGATGACAACCCCTCAAAACTTACTCTCACCTGGAGAGATAGCAGTAAGTAAATCATTATTGTACTGTCAACATTTTTAACTTATTAAGCCTAGCCAAATTAAACAAGTCTACATATCTAACTGTTTATTCTCTTTTTAGAAATTCCGAGGAGATTCAAAGGTCGTCGAAAAACTGCAAAGGATATCTTCGAGAGAATGGCTGGGTGGGCAGAGAAAGCCTGGGGAAATGGCTTTCACTCAGCCTTTCAACCAATCAACTTCGTCAACAGCCATCTGTGGTGTATAACCTTGGGAGCTGACTTCCGTGAAGATCCGATGGTCCCCCCAGATCCCATCATAGCGGTCCAAAGAATTCTCGTACCAGATGGGAAAACCTACCTTCCCAGCAGGAATCGATCTGACAGTTACCTGCCATTAAAGAAGAAGGGAAAGCTAACCCTCAAAAAACCCAATACAAGCAAAAGCTAACCCTTCCAAACATTCGAAGCCTGTAGGGAAACGAAAAGCGCCTGCATCTCAACTTCCTCCAATATCCGAAGAGGACGAACCTGCACTGAAGAGGAAAAAGAAAGAAAACAATACTCCAAAGAAGAAAAAGAGCAAGTCCACCACTCCAAAGAAAAAGAATGAAGCTGACATGCTCGAAGAGGTCTTGGTTTCCGAAGTGCATGAGAAAATCTTCATTGAAGAAAATCGTCAAGGGGGATTGGCACTAGGAGATAGCCAAGAAATTGAATATCTTAACCTCGAAGATTTCAATTCAAGCGGGGATTTTACAGTCACTTGTGAAGATTCTCGACCTGTCAACACCATTCCATCAACTTCTACTGGGGCTGCCACAACTTCAACATCTAATGCAATCGTTCCTGCTCATTATCACCCATCAATCTTGCCTAATCCTGACAGATCCGATGAGGTAACTTCAATCCTACGACCTTTTACTAATTTGAGTGCTGCAGCCAAAAAATTGTGTGAAGAAGTGAACAATTCTCATACACAATTGGAGCTCCTTGCACAAGAATTAATCAAGAGCAAAAAAGAAGCAGAATCTGAAAAGGCTTCGAAAAATAAAGCACTTCAAAATTTCGAGGCTGAAAAAGGAAAGATTCTTAAAGAGCATAAAGAAAAGATCGAAGCTTTGGAGACTTCTCATCGTCTGGCCCTTGAAAATCTAAAATCTCAACATTTACTGCCATTTCTGAGGAAAAGAAAAAATCTACCGAAGCTGAAGATCTTGTTAAGAAAACTCAAAAAGACCTGGAAGATTATCAAACTCAATTGACTACGCTTCGAACAGGATTCGAGGAAGAAAAGAAGGCTGCCGTCAAGAAAGCCGAAGCTGCTGTTGGTTCTGTGATGCTTAATGGTATCAAGAAAGCTCAAACTGATACAGCTATCAATCTTCTTCGAGAAATCCACGCTGCCTATCCACGGTTGAATTTAACAGAATTTTGGAAGCAAATCCCAGAAGAAGAACGCCCAAAGGAAGCATTCGAGGTGCCATCAAGCTCCTCAGAAGAAGATGATGCTTCTGAAGAATCATCGGAAGAAGAGGATGACTAAACAGTTGATTATGTATGTTGCGCTTGTTTTTTGTGTGTTTTAATTAAGTAGTTTTCTCCTTTTTGTGAGCTTCAAGTTTTATTCGATGAAACAAGCATTTTCTTAATATTTCAAATTTCTGGTGTACTTATTAAACTTGGCACTTCAAAAAATTAGATGCACTCATAAGTCGTGGCACCTCGAAAATTAGATGCACTCATAGGACGTGGCACCTCGAAAATTAGATGCACTCATAAGACGTGGCACCTCGAAAATTAGATGCACTCATAAGACGTGGCACCTCAAAAATTAGATGCACTCATAAGACGTGGCACCTCGAAAATTAGATGCACTCATAAGACGTGGCACCTCGAAAATTTGGTTGTTTCTTCAAAGCTATTGCTTTGGAAAATTATTCTTGGTCAACTTTCAAAGATGATCAGTCTTTGCCAAGTTACCAAAATAATAAATCACCCATCATACTAAACAACCAATGGCCAAAAGAAATTTTATTATAAAATTCAATATTAGCCAGACACCTCATTAAAACCTTTCTGGGCCAACAGATAAGGAAAGAGTATGTCTGTTTTGCAAAAATTCGAAGTTCAATTTTACTCACAGTACAATTTCAAATGCTTTATATTCCAAGAGTGTTTGAGCATCCTCCCCTCACGATCAGACAACCTGTAGGAACCTGGCTTGACCTTCATTTTGACTTCATAAGGACCCTCCCAATTCGGAGCCAATTTTCCGAGGTGCTTGTCCTTAGTATGAAGAAATACTTTTCGCAACACTCGATCGCCAACCTTGAACCCTCTTTTCTTAACGTTAGCATCGTACCTGCTTCTCATTAAGGTTTGATAATGAACCACATTCAAATGCGCTTTGACCCTTTTTCCCTCTAACAAATCAAGCTCAACCCTTCTAGCTTCATCATTATCCACTTCGGAATATCGCAATAACCTGTAGGAAGGCAATGTAGATTCAGCAGGGCACACAGCATCCATTCCATACACTAAAGAAAAAGGAGTCTCTTTTGTGGCCTCTCTAGGGGTTGTTCGATATGCCCACAACAATTCTTGAAGATAGTTCGGCAATTTCCCTGCTGCTCCCGCCAAATTTTTCTTTAAACCCTCCAAAATGGATCTATTCGTAACTTCCACTTGCCCATTTGCTTGTGGGTGGAAAGGAGTAGAGAAGCATTGTTGTATTCCTTTCGAGGAGCAAAAAGAGTCCATTTCCTTGTTATTAAATTGGTGACCGTTGTCTGTTGTTATTTTTCGAGGAACGCCAAAACGGTAGCAGATGTTACTTAGAATAAACTTGATCACATCCTTGGCTTTTATTCCAGCTAAAGGCTCTGCTTCTGCCCACTTCGAAAAATAATCAACGGCGACAATAATCATCTATCTTCCACGTGAAGCCATAGGCAATGGTCCTACTAAATCAATACCCCATCTATCAAAAGGAACCGCCTCAGAGATTGTCATTAGGGGTACCGCTGGTTTATGTATCAAATGTGCATATCTCTGACAAGTATCACAGCTTCGAACTAATAGCTTGGCATCTTGCAATATGGTAGGCCAATAATACCCTGCCAACAATACTCTACGCGTTAAAGCTTTGAATCCATAATGAGCTGATCCGTCTCCATCGTGTAATTCAGATAGAATGTTTTGAGATTCATGTTTGCTCAAACATCTTAATAAGGGCCTCGACACAGACCTCTTATACAATATCCCATCCAACACTACATAACCAAGAGCTTTATTCCTTATTCTCTTGAGCGAGTGTTTATCAAGAGGTAGTATTCCCTTTGTAAGAAAGTCTAATAAGTCAGTTCTCCAATCTCTTCGAATGCTCGTCGAATCATTTGTTACCTCCTCAACAAATTCACACTGCTCAGAGTTTGATGTAATCGAAGGCAGTGGTTGTGTCACGATCCATGGATATTCTTCAGAGTAAGCCATTGTTGCCAAAGAATCAGCCATTGTGTTGCTACCTCTTCGAATATGCTCCACCTCGACATTTTCAAATTGTGCCATCATACCTTGTAGCTCTTGCAAGTACAAAACCAAACGATCCTTTTTAGCCTCTGACACCCCTTTAACATGGTTAACTACCAACTGCGAATCTGTTTCTAAGCGCACGAATATTGCTCCACAAATCTTTGCTAACCGCAATCCTGCTAGCACAGCTTCATATTCAGCTTCATTATTCGAAGCATGAAATCCAAATTTTATAGCTTGAAACATAAACTCCCCTGTTGGTGCCAGCAACTCAACTCCTGCACTCGACCCTTTATTACTAGATCCTCCATCAGTTCGTACTGCCCACGTCGGATTCGTGTTCACGTTTTCACCTTCTTTCTCTTCGGGTCTACTCGAATGAAACTCAACCAAGAAGTCTGCTAAGGCTTGAGCTTTGATAGCTGTTCGAGGAGAGAATAACACATCGAAATCTCCTAATTCTACAGAACACTTAGTCATCCTTCCTGAGATATCTGGCTTTTGCAATACATTTTTCAATGGATATGAAGTTCGAACCACAATCGTATGTGCCTGGAAATAAGGACGCATTTTTCTCGCTGCCACTACTATGCACAATGCCAATTTTTCGAGCTTCAAATAACGTTTTTCGGCATCAACCAAACTTTTACTGACATAGTAGACGGGCCTCGAAATTCTTGAATCTTCACTGATCAGAACTGCACTCACTGCATAATCCGATACAGCTATATACAAAAACAGTTGCTCACCTTCCCGAAGCTTTGATAATATTTCAGGAGTGGACAAAAGATTTTTGATCTTAACAAAAGCTTCTTCACAATCCAAAGTCCACTCAAAATTATTAGGTCGACGCAGCACCTGGAAAAAAGGCAAGCACTTATCTGAAAATCGAGAAATGAATCTGTTCAAAGCTGCTAACCTGCCCGTTAACATCTGCACTTCTTTAATATTCTGAGGCGAAGAGATTGATATTAGAGCCTTCAATTGTTCTGGATCCACTTCAATTCCTCTTTCACTAATCACATACCCCAGAAACTTACCAGATCGGACTCCAAACGTACATTTTTCTGGGTTCAACTTCAATTGTATGGCTCTGAGATTCAAAAACGTCTCTTCTAAATCATCAATGTGTTCATCATCACTTTTGCTCTTAATAAGCATATCATCGATGTACACTTCGATATTCCTCCCTATTTGTGAAGCAAACGCCTTATTCATCAACCTTTGATATGTAGACCCAGCATTCTTTAATCCAAACGGCATCACTCTATAATAGTGTAAACCTCGATCAGTAATAAAAGTTGTGCTCTCTTCATCCTCTGGATTCATTCGAATCTGATTATACCCTGAAAATGCATCCATAAATGTTAAAATTTTATTTCCAGAAGTAGAATCCACTAACTGGTCAATTCGAGGCACTGGAAAAGGATCTTTTGGGCAGGCTCTGTTTAAATCTGTGAAGTCTACACACATTCTCCATTTTCCGCTCTTCTTTTTCACCACCACAGGATTAGCCGTCCACCTCGGATAATTGGACTCCCTGATATGCCCCATCTTATACAATCTATCTACCTCAGCAACTATGGCCTCGGATTTTTCCAACGAAAAAGCTCTCCTTTTTTGAATTATCGGCTTGATCTTCGGATCCACTGCCAAGCTATGACATATGATATCACTTGGGACTCCTACTACATCCTCGGACCTCCAAGCAAATACATCCAAATTCTTAGACAAAAAATTCAACAATCTTTCTCGCATTGATAAAGACAATAAAGTCCCAATTCGAAGTACTCTGCCATTATTGAAAACGTATTCTTTTATTTCTTCACTTACCACCACAGAACTCGGGGTTGACCTCGGATCATCAATTCCCTCATCTGTACCACCCGAAGACAACCCCCCAAACTGCTAATTCTCCATTGGATCATCAGTACTTTTGCCACGTAGTCTAAACGCAGCAGCGTAACACTCTCTTGCCACCTTTTGATCACTTCGAACTACACCGACTCGATCCCCGATCACATACTTCAAACATTGATGAACCGTAGAAACTATAGCATACATTTTAGCCAGCCATGACCTTCCAAAAATAGCGTTGTAGCTCGATGGACAATCTACCACCATAAAAAGTACTTGTACTTTCTTTTTGAAAGGCCCTTTTCCCAAAGAAATCTCACCTTCGAACTCCCCTATCACATTTGTTGTTGCGCCAGTAAACCCAATGATAGTTCTCTCTGACCTTTCTATTCGAGGCGGAGCGGTTAATCTATCATATGTTGATTTAAACAACACATTAGCAGAGCTCCCGGTATCAATCAATACTCGTCGAATCTCCACCCCACATACTTCTGCTCATATGACCACTGCATCTTCATGTGGCCCAGTAATTCCTCTCAAATCATCCCCATCGAAAATTATAAATGGGACATCCTTCTTGTTGCGTAGGTGTGCCGATGCTCCTCCCTCAATTTGATGCGTTAAATTCACTATATGTCTCTTCCTCGAATTATTAGTGTTGTTAGTCATTGAATCTCCCCCAAATATTGTCAATGACTCAAAGAAGGCACACAAATCTCGAACACGTCCCTCACGCCTCGGCTCATCTACTGACATCAACAACAATCGACTAGGGTCTGGGTCGACATATTCCGAAGCCACATCAAACTCATCACCTGCAGCATCTAAAATCATCAATGCAGTTTCCTGCTTAGAATTAGGATTACCAATTTTTTGAGTTACAGCTTTAGCATTCTTTTTGACATACTCCAGCAACTTTCCATTTTCTATCAGAATCTGCATCTCCTTCTTCAAAGCAATACAATCATTTGTATCATGCCCAATATCATCATGATACCTGCAGAACCTGTTATTGCGCTCCTCCCTTGGCCTATTAATCGCTGATGGCTTTCTGAAATTTACTGTTCCCTTGCTTTTTTCATATATCGATGCCACACTTTCAGTCAAATCTGCATAATATTCTGGTTTCACCAATACATTCGATCTTGGTTTGAACTGGTATTGATTACTAAAGTTGTGATGATTAGCACCCCCTTGATACGAACTCGAACCTCCTCGGTAAGTAACATTTTGATTACCCCTCGCCCTTGATGAGCTGTTATTCGAAGCGTTCGCTTGGTTATTTCCCCCCTGAGCATTCCCTTTCTGAACACCAACATTTCCTCCTCGAACTCGAGTGGACTCTTCGACCTTGATCTGGTCTTCAACCTGGGCCATGAGAGCTCCAAACGTTAATGCTCTACGCCTTGTTGTTTCATCAGCTAAATCTCCAGGCAAAAATCCTTGTCGAAACGCCGCCATAGCCACCAATTCCTCACAGTCATCTAATCCCGCTTTTGTTGACATAAATCTCTTGGTATTATCCTTCAGCTTTTCTCCCACGGCTTGCTTACATTGTATTATTGTATCTCCATTAGCTCTCATTTCTTTGCTTCCCACAAACTGTCTTCGAAAAGCTGTGTAAAAGTCTCTAAAATTTGCAATAGACTCCTTAGGAATCTTGTTATACCATTTTAATGCAGTTCCTTTGAATGTCTGAGAGAAGGCCCTGCAAACCAGCCTATCATCGTCCTCGAAGTTGGTCATATAGTTCTTGAATTGCTCTATATGATCATCGGGATCTTGAGTTCCATCGAACTTATCAATTTTAGAAATGTCAAACCCCCTCGGAAGCGGTACAGATCTGATCTCACTAATCAACGGTGAATCCCTCCAATCCACACCTTGAACATACTGGTCCTCATTCCTCATTCCCACAGTAGCATACAAACTTGGCTCCCCGACATATTTCCGAGGAGAATACACTTTCCGAGGAGAATTCACTCGCCTCTCCTTCTTTTGCCTTCCTTCCTTATACACTTTAGCTGGCCTTAATTCATATTCTCCCTCTCTTGAATGACCTCGAAAATGCTTATATCTCGGTGTTTCATCCGATTCCGAATCCTCATCATCTTCTTCACTAGAATACACATATCGTCGCTTCTGCAACTTTCCCTTCTTTTTCATTCCACTGTGCTCCTTCCTACGTTCAAAACGTATTTTATGTCGAGTATCTTGAACATCATCGTCGTCATTCGACTGATCCGACTGATCATCCTGAGCACCTCTGGATATTTCAGACCTGAGTTTAGCATTATCATTACCTTGCTTCATTTGAGCAAATTCATCAAGCTCTGCCACCTTTCTTATTAACTCCTTCATTTTTCCTTCAAAATCGAATTGATTTGATTGAATCGGAACTGGTTCACCTGCTTATTTTTCTTGCAGATCAGATTTCAATGTTTCCATAGCCTTTCGAACAGACGGATTGTCACCTTCTTCTGAATTCATCTACGATCAGCTAAAATCTAAACAAAATACTCCAGAAAACGAAAAAACTCGAACGAAATGCTTCTGAAAACGAAAAAACTCGAGACTCGATTTTTGATCTATCGATCAAGGTATCTTCGCCCCGCTCCTTCTAGCGCCAATTTGGTATGAACAGAAAGTAACTAGAGAAAATAGAGAATATCTTCTTAGAATCAACAGAGAGATTTTTTAGAAGTGAATATTGTCTTTCTCCTCTAAATATTTCATAGGCGTAACCAACCTCCACAGCCTCTTTAAATAGGCATGGTAAGTTAGTTACAAGAGCGGTTACATGAAAGGATATTTACAGTTCAGTCCCTATATTTCTTATAAGGCTTAATTAAACTCTATATTAATAGAACTTATCAATTAAGTCCTTATTAATTATATTTAGGTCCCTGAAGAATATATTTCCTTATCAATTTCAACCTGAATTGAACCAATCAAGTCAAGTCAATTTTTAGATTAAGCATTGAATCGGTATAATTAACATCAGGTGTTTTTTTCTCTTCGATTCATATTTGAATCATTAGTAGAGGTTTTCATTGTGTTGATTTTCCATCAAGGTGTGAGATTTTCGTTTATAACATGTGATATGGAACTGAGTTTGAAGCTTAATTGATTATGTTTATTGGTTCATATGCATATGGTCAGCATTAATATAATAATATTATCATTCAAGATCATAATGACATTTTTTTTTGAAGTTACATGAAGTTTTGGTCAAAAGATATATATATATATTGCTTGAATGAATGTTTGGTTAGATTAAGAGTATAAAACGTGATAGGATTTCTTAGGATTTTTGAGGAGAAACTGATAAAGAATCTTATTTGGATAATAAACTAAGTTTCTTGCCAAATCTCTTTACTCAATATGTGTTTTTGTTTGGTCAACAAAATTAATGCTTAACATATCATGCATTATTTATCAACTAAGTTCATCTTTAATGAAAATATTTGTTGAAGCATTATCGTGTTGAATGAATCATAGTTTTGTAAGTGTAGTAACATACAAAATATTGTTGATATGTGATTGTTATGCATGTATGTGTGTTCAAAATGTATGTATTAATATTCAATTAATCTAGTATAACCTCTGAAATGTGATGAGTCCAATTATAATATTAAATTATGTGATGTATCTACTAAGTGTTGAGAACTATTAGATAGTTTAATATTATAGTATAACGTTTTTACTTGATGTGGATATTAGTTTTCATAATTTATTCATTTACTAATCTTGAAGAGAATGTGACCCTGATGATAATTGCTAGGAATATATTCATTATAACACCTTCATTAACATAAAAAATAACTTCTTCTCTCTTAGTTACAGTCTTGAAAGTGTTACTTTCGACATATCTTATAATCTTTTTAATTTCTTCATATTTAATTTTCTGAAAATCAATGAAGTTTTGTTGAAGTACTTTAATTTTGTGATTTGAAAGCAGAGATTTGAGCAATTCAAGTTTCTGATTCCAGTGTTTAAACTTTTATTTTGGTCAGAAAGAGTAATGTTTTTAGAGACCATGTTATTGTTTAGACTAGTTAAAGAGGTACGTTTTTAATTATATCTACATTTTGAGTAATTAGTTCTTTCGTTTCAGCAATAACAATATTCTTCTCGGCTTGAAGCGTAGGAACATATTATCAACTTTATTGTGCATTTATTCATGAGCTTGTTTCAAGCTGTGCAATCCCTCCTAAAAATTACAAGATCTCTTATTTCTTGTCTAGAATAAATCATAGTGTCTTTAGGTTTGAAGTTGATCATGAAATTGTTTGCTTTACATTAGTATTTTTTCTTTACATAATTGACAATTTCTTCTAAGAAAATTTATTTATTAATAAAATACTCATATCTTTCTTAGATCTTTAATCTTCCTTTATCAGTAGCCCCCTAGTCCTTGTGAAAATGTTTAAGACAATGACTGTTGTATACCATTAACTCCATCAGATTTTGAACGGTACCCTCTCATCGGATTCCGACTCCTCGAATTTTCTTAGATTATACAACTTCTGGTTAAATAGAAATCTCTTCGAATTCTTGACATAAATCTCTACTCCTCGAATCCTAAGACGAATCTTGTATGGTTTATTTTTGTATGAGGGTAAGTTTGTAACTTTTGTCTAGAGTTTTGTGGAATTTTGAGAGTATTTAATTTTTGGGTAGAATGTAGAGGGAGAATTGAGCTGACTGGTTGTATTTAATTTTCATTACCCTTATTTAATGTTGGTGGTTGGGTATTTATACCCTTATATTTGGGCCTCATGGGCTTTCGGGTCGTGTTTTAATGGATTCGGGTCGAGTTTAAAGACCCATTAGTTCTAAGTAACTAAATAGGCAGCTTAGTCAAAAAGTGATTAGGCTTTAAGTACTTTAGTTCTGTTCAGATAGTTCAGTGGATGATAGTTGTCCGTACTGCCCCTGTCCGGTGAGGTGGACATTTTCCGAATTGACCACGTCCGGTTCCCATAAAGTGTGGTGACAGAATTCGGACTCATCAGTAGCCCCTTTTTAGGTGGTGTTCAAAAACCTTTGGCAAGACCTAAAAAACAGTCTGTTGCGGGTGACAGTTACATCCGGACAGGTCCTTCGAACTGTGTTATAACTTTATCCGAACTAAAAAAGATCTTGAAAACTAAACGGTTTCTTGTGAGAGTTCGTGGGACACGTGTCTCTCTCTGGTTCGTCACATCAGCCATTTTTTCACCTAGAATGGCGCTCCCACCTTCTTCAAAAAGTAACCTCTTCATTTAATGAAGATGACATCATCGCCGTCTTTAATCATTGCAATCCTTTCGAATTCTCCTAGGTATCAAAGCACTTTTTGCACATTTACTATAAATTAGTTACTCCTTTATTGTTTTATTATCTTCTCCATTCTTACTTTGCTAAATTTCAGAGCTCTCTCAATAAACAAACACTTCTTTTCGGTGTAAGTTTATGTTCACAACTATGAACGCTTTAATTAAAGGCGGGTGGCTTAATCTATCAGAGTTAGAAAAGGCACAAAAAGTTGAACGGGAAAGGCGCATTGCTGCAGGCCTACCTTCTTCCCATGTCGACAAACCAGAAATCCCAAACACAGAGCCTGATCAGGGTTCTTCTTCAACCAGAAGTGTTAAACCGAGGAGATTTTTTCAAACCAACCTTTCTTCTATTTTTTCAGGTTCGTCGGTTCAAGAATCAGAGCCCAGTGTTGAACCAGGACAAGCAGTTACCAGTTTCAATAGGCCTTCCCCATTTATCGCCATGGGGTCAGATGCAGATGTCTCTCCCAATAACTAGTTGATCGGAGAAGAGGCCGCCTGGTAAAAGGGCAGGCTTTAAAAGGTACACCTTCAAAATCATGGACCAAAGACAGCAACACGGGGTCAGAGGCACCCATAAAAGTTCCTAAGGACAAGCTGTCCGGACCGGAGGAATCTAGCTCAAGCCTCCGAAAAGAAACCACCGCATCTGAGCCCCAGCCGGAGGCCAGAGTTCAAGAAAGCATTGAAGCCCAACAGTCCGGAGGTCAGACTGAACCAACTCCTAACTCCCCTCACCCAAAAACAACTGAAAACCCATCCTTGGTAATGGAGGAAGTAATGGAGGATTCTATTGAAGATGCTCCGTTTGAGTCTGAAGTCTTCGGACAAACGAGTGATGCTGGTGCTGCCAAGAAGGATAAAGGAAAAGAAAAGCTATGCCTAAGGCATCCGGATCTTCCGGAGATCCTTAAGGGAAAATTTGGACCTTGTTTCCACAAGGTCTTTGTTAAGTATTTACTTGCTTTGCAAAAAATTAATTATGCCTTCATCCACACAGCCGAACTGGGTCGGATGCGAACGAAGTGGGGGATTTCGGAGAATGTAAAAATAAGGATCCCAATAGACCCTGAAACACCGATGGACTGCAAGCTTAGTGAAGTAGTCATCTTCACTGAACTTTTTAACTGGCGACTAAGGTTTCCCTTAGATCCGGAGATAGTCAAATATTTCCACCTCATCAAGCTCTTCCCAAGTCAACTTAGCCCTAATCCCTAGTACACTCTCATGGCCTGTATCATGGCTTCCAGGCTCTCCGGAATTCCTCTTCCGATGGAGGAATTCGCTGCTATGGCCAGCCTTTGCAGAAACCCCCATATCCCCTTCTATCACTTCAACATGGGTGATAACTATAAAGCAGTGGATGACTTGCTCGAGTCGGAGAGAAATTGGAGGACTCACTTCTTGTTTGTGAGTGGCGTTTAGGAGAATGGGAGGAAGATCAAACCCGGAGTCAACCCGAGTCTCCTCACCAGCAGATGGCGAAGTGATAGTAAGGATCCCACCTTACATTCTCATTTTTATTTTTAGTGAATTTGTTTAACTGACTTGTCTTGTCTCTTTTCTCTCTTTTTTTGTTTCTTGATAGTGCTGCCTAAAGACTTCAATAATTACTTAAAGGTCGGGAAGATTACTTGCACCAAGATAAACACTTGGGCTGCTGAGAAGTGGGATAATCGCTTCCACAACGCCTTTACTGGAGGCAATCTTGCAAGGTCTCACCTCTGGAACACTACTGACCGGAGGGATTTAACTTGGGAGAAACTTACCACTCCACCCCCTCCGGATGTAGTCCTTAAAAGAACACACGCACCAGACGGGTCTCTTTATTTTCCTGGTTGAGCCAAGGCCCCAAGTAAGATGAAAGGCAAAAAAAGGAAAGGAAAGAAGAGTGTGGTTGAAGCTAACCCTACCGAAGCGGAGGAAACTGCTCCAACAAACCAAGAGGGGCCAATTCCAAGTCATATTGATGCTGCTCTTCTAGAAGTTGTGGAGCACGAGAGTACTAGGGAAGAGGGAGGATCTCCAAAACCTCCAAGAGTTCCCAAAAGAGACAGGAAGCGGGGATCAGAAAGCAAGGATAGGAAGGCCAAGAAGAAAAAGACCTCCATGGGTGATGAACTTTCTCTCCGGCCTCCGGAGCCCCTCCATCCTGTTGACCCTACTGATCCAACAAGAGCAGAAGAGATCCCCGGTGACTTTCAAACCGATGAGGTTGGAGGAGGAGACATCAGTATTGACGGTGTCGACATTACAGGTCTTGAGGGACTTGGTGACTAGTTTGAAAACCTCCCTAGAGATGAATTTGCTGGGCCCTACCTCTCTCCAAGCACTTCGAACACCGTTACCTTCAATGCTAAATCTTTCACCGTTTCAAGTGAAAGAGATGTTATAACTCACTCTATATTGAGTAATGTTCAGCCAGTGCTGGTTCTGGAGAATCAAATGCGAGGTCAGTCAGCAATCATTACCGCCCTTAATTCTAACAAGGAGAGATTGTCCGGAGACCTCCTTATTGCCAACCAAAATGCTGATGTTTTGAAGAGATAAAATGAGGAGTTAAAGAAGAACCAAGAGGGTTGGGTCACAAAGGTAGCTGCCCTAGAAGATACTATCAAAGACCTCCGGGCAAAGCAGTCCGGGTTGGAGAAAGATCTCTCCTCTTCGAAAGAGGAGATGAAGGCCAAATATCAAGTCATTCATACTTTGACCAATGACAAGATCGCACTCGAGGACTCGGTGTCCAAGGCTACAGAGGAAAAAGCTGATCTGCTAAGGGAGCAAGAGGCTAAAATCCATGCCAAGATTGATGCTTATACCAACAATGTGATAGATACTCAGGAAGAGATGTATGCCAAAGTGAAGTAGGACATGGTCTTGCTCTTTCACGAAAAGTTCACGAAGAGGAATCTGGGAGATTTGCGGACTTATGTAGAGTACGAAGACCTTCCCTTCCACATTATGGCCGATGGAGACTTACATGATTATTCTAGTGCTGACTCATCGGATGAGTCAGCACTCACCGAGGAGAGTCCAAATGAGGAGAACGATGACCTCAAGAAGAAGAAAGCGAGTGAGGCTGAGCCATCTTCAAAGGCTCAGTCTTAGAGTAATTATCTTTTGTTTTATTTTGATTGAACCAAACTCATTGGATGGCCAAGGCATTTTGTAACCGCGTCCGGTCCTTGACCGGATAGATCTTTTTGTTTTGACAATTTAAAGTCCTTGGATGGCCAAGGCACTTCGGTTATTTTAATAGACATCTTTATTTTTCACAGCTCTTGCATTTTTCATAGTTTTTTCAATTTTGGTGGCTAATGTTTAAACAGCCCTTAGTTATTTCATAAATATTCTAAAGTGAGAGTGTTTAAATTCTCCGATAACAAATGTTTAAAGTAGTCATCATTCCTTTAGTTCAATCCGGCCGGTGTTTAAACAAAAATTTAACAAGAAACAAAGTAAGAACACCCCGATTTTTTAAGAAGGCATCAAATTTTATAAAAGGGCCCGGACACCTCATTAAAACCTCCCCGCGCCACCAGGGTAGGAAAGAGTATGCCCCCAAATATTTACATGGACTTTTAAACAAGTAAATATTTACATAATTTCTACTCTAAGTACATCCGGAGGTGCTCAATATTCCAAGGGTGATTCAAAACCCTTCCATCCTTGTCTTCGAATTAGTATGTCCCATGTTTAAGCCTTTCAATGACCATATAGGGTCCTTCCCAAGTTGGGGCTATTTTGCCGAGCAACTTCTCTTTAGTGTGTAAGAATACTTTCCTTAACACTTTATCCCCTGACTGAAAATCTCTTCTTTTAACTTTGGAAGCAAACCTGCTCCTCATCAAACCCTGATAGTGTGCAGCTCTAAGTTGGGCCTTAACTTTTCTTTCTTCTATTAAATCAAGCTGACCTTTGATTGCCACTTCATTAGCGTGTTCGGAAAAATTGTGAACTCGAAATGAAGGAAGAGTTTCTTCTATAAGAGCTATGGCATCCATCCCACAAACTAAGGCAAAAGGTGACTCTTGTGTTGCATCCCCAGGTGTAGTCCGGTAGGCCCACAAAACCTCTTGTAAATAACTAGGCCATTTTCCTGCAGCCCCTTCTAAATGTTTCTTCAAACCGGACAGTATAGTTCTGTTAGCCACTTCAACCTGACCATTTGCTTGTGGGTGGAAAGGTGAAGAGAAACAATGTTGTATACCTCTAGAGGCACAGCAACTCTCCATTTCCTTGTTGTCGAACCGTGGCCCATTGTCTGTTGTTATCTTCTGTGGAATTCTAAATCTGCAACAGATATTGGATAAAATGAATTTTATGACAGCTTTTGATGTTGTACCTGCCAATGGGGCTGTTTCGATCCACTTCGAAAAATAATCAATAGCAACAATTATTGTCATGCGTCCTCCAGATGCCATAGGTATAGGTCCCACCAAATCCAACCCCCATCGAGCAAAAGGTATATGCTCAGAAATTGACTCTAAAGGGATGGCTGAGATATGAATTTCATTGCTATATCTCTGGCATGGGTCACACTGCCTCACCAGCTCCTTAGCATCTTGCATTATAGAGGGCCAATAATAACCAGCCAATAAAACTCTCCTTGTTAGAGCCCTGAATCCACAGTAAGCTGATCCCTCACCATCATGTAATTCGGAGAGGACTACTTGAGATTAATCAACCCCCAAACATCGTAAGAAGGGTTTACTGTAAGACTTCTTATAAAGAACATCTCTTAGTATGATAAAACCACGAGCCTTGTACTTTACTTTTCTTGCTATTGACTTTTCCGGAGGCAAGATGCCATCAGAGAGATATTGAAGGAGAGGAAACTTCCAATATTGAGGCTATTTCATCTGTATATCGAAGCTTTCTTCCTCCTTACCCATATTGAGTTGAATGGAAGGGCACTCCAACACATGGATCCAAGGGTATGATTCAGTATAGGCTATGGTTGTCAAGGAGTCTTCTAGTTTATTTTCTGTTCGGGGTATTTTCTCATAAACAATACTCTTGAACTTAAGTGCCACATCTTTGAGAAGAAGTAATTATTTTATTAGTTGCTCCTTTTTGGCTTCATATTGACCTTGCGCATGATAGATAAGAATATGGGAATCACTCATCAACTTGACCTTTTTGGCTCCACAAATAAGAGCTAACTTTAAACCAGTTATGGCAGCTTCATATTCGCACTCATTATTAGAAGCCCTAAAAGCAAAACATATAGCTTGGTACATTTTGTCACCATATGGAGAGGTCAAGCATACCCCTGCACCACATCCCATAGTACTTGATCCACCATCAGTCCGGACGACCCAGACATTTTTATTTTTCACATCAGTTGCATGCTCTGTATCCCTATCTAAATGGAATTCAACTAAGAAATCAGCCACAATTTGGGATATTATTGAGCGAAACCCCAACAAGTATTATACTCCAACCAAATGGACGGATCTGAAAAGAAACATGAAGATGAATAAATTGAACCCAAAAAAAAGTAATGCACGAGTGGAACATACATTTTCAGAGGGTAAAGATAAAGAGGAGCTGTGAGAGGTAAATGCTATATATTTTAAAATTGGCAAGCTATGTTGACTACTATTCACCCATGACTAATATCAGTGATCCAACATCTCTAAGGAAATAATAAGGAAGAATGAGATGATGAAATGAGCACTGCCAATAAGCATAAAATTTTCTTTTCAAAACCCAAAGCTGGTAATTGTAAGAGTGATTCAGAATGATAATCCTCCATCAGGAGTAGAAATAACAATATAGAATGAGAAAAGGCATTACAATAACCAAGTCTTAAAACATGCTTATAAAATAATGGAGGAACCTGTCTAAGAGCTCGAGATATCAACCCATCCAACCATGAGCTTGGAGAACGCCAGACCAGACTACCATCAAGCTCTTCCACCATAATCGATGATCCAACCAAACTATCAAGATCCACGGCTCAAGCTCAGCACACGTCGAGTTAGCCTTAGTAAGTCTCGGCTCAACCTTAACAACAATGTCCCAGTTTCGTCCAAACTTGGCTCATACTTATTAGGATTTGGCTCAACCTCAAAAATATTCAGATCAACCTCAACAAATCAATAATTCATGACGACCCAACCTCGGATCGAACTCAATAAAATTTGACTCAACCTTAATAAAGAAATGGCTCATATTGACATATTTTTGGCTAAGTGTTAGTGAGATTCAGCTGCGACTTAGCAAGCCTCAGCTTCAACCTTATATTCGAAACAAAGTTTTGAGATTTTTTGTTTATGAAATTTCTATTAGAATTTAAAGTTTCTATCTGAACTATATTCTCTTGAGGATACTAGAGAGAACTTGCATTAAAATTAAAATGAGAAATGATGAAAAATGGTCACCTTGCGTAAGGTTATTACGATATTGGAAGAAGTTGTTTGGCTCACGATTTATTTTAGCACTGAATGAGAGAGTTTTGATATATTAGATAATCCACGAGATCCTTTTTATCTTGGAAGTCCATTGCAACTAGAAGGTATAAAATAAGATATCATCTGACATTATCAAAATATTTTATTGTATCTATTTTAAGGTAGCTCGAGGATCCCTACGATCCTTTTAGAAGTTTTTAAGAGAGAAAGATATTATCTAAGATGTTACAGCCTGGAAAAAAGACATATTATGATATGTCTATCTTGGGGGATTTTTTTATCTAATTATGATTTAGAGATGATTTTTAGGTGAAGTTTGAGCATACGATTGACCTGAAGTCTACTGGAGATGATATGGTTTTTAGATTTAGGAATGAGGGCAATATGGATTTTGTTCCAAGATTTTTCAAGTTTATCATAATCAAATAATTGTTGAATATTATGACAAATATCATTTTTAATGATGTATCGAGAATTTATGAAAAATCGGATTTGTAGCCTTCTGACCTTAAAGCTTTGTTACTATGAGTGATGAGAAAGCGCTTTTAATTTTAGAATTAGTAACTCAGAGATTCATGACAAATTTTCATGAGGGGTAAGTTTGGTGGTGATTAGGTTTGAGACTCTAGGTACGGTATCATAGTCATGGGTATTATGACCACTAAGATATTTGAGATGTATTCAACAAAAAAAATTGTCATGCTTGAAGTGGTGATAAGGAAGAAAATCATCAGGAGACATCCAATGATCTTCAGGACTAAGTAGTTCAATAAATAGAAGATACTCTAATTGTATTAATTTTATATATATTCAAAATATTGTTCATCTTATAAATGAAACTACATTATTATATTATAGTAAAATTAATCCTAAGATTCAATGATGAATGACACACATCTATTTAGCTATGTGGCATCCATTTTTTACAAAGGTTGTTACAAGTACTTCTAAAACTTTCTAATGTCTTAAGATAATTAGGTAATATCAAAATAGTTAATTTGAACATTCTTGAATACTCCTTCCTACATAAGCCATTCTCTTTTTATCATATGTTTTGTATTGTTTTATTAAAATTTATCACCGTCCACTTCTTAACCAATTAAGCATTTCCTTTCTCCATCTCCCTTATATTTCTTCATGTGTTATCAACTTGTCAACTTATAACTATTGTCATTCATCTTAACTAACTATCATATCTCATTATGTCGTCATAATTTGTCTCGTCTTCTTAGGTCGTCATCGACGAAACACTTTATAAGATGTTTATCTTACCAACACCTTTTTAGTATGTCCTTCTTATGAATTGTTACCTTAGAAATAAGGTTATATAACCCCTAGCGAGATATGAACTTATAAAGGTTTCCATAGTTCTTAAAGAAAATTTTATGTAGATAAGACTATTTGTAGAGGTATAGTTCATTTTAAAAAATCGTATTATTTCATTTAACTTATTTGGTTGTTTTGTATGGTTTGAGTTTTATATTTGTTAATTCATGACTATGAGTTTATGTTCAATTTTCCATCATTAGATCAACTTACAAATTAGATAGTTGAAAACACCACGTCATTGTTGATTTAACCTTGTTTCGAATCACCTTCTCTCTTATAGTATCTTAATTTACACTCAATCAATCTATTTTTAAATTCAAGGCTTCAAATTAAAACTGATAGCCTATATAAAAGCGAACTTTGTTTAAGTCATTTTCGTTGATTATTTGATTTGCTAGAATTTTATCTATCTAAATAATTATCTATCTACTTTTGTTTTAAGGAAAATCAGGCACTTGATCATCGTCCTCTAACTTAGACATCGATTTTCTATAGATGTCAAACCATTGTTTAAAAAAATACACTCCTCATATTATTTCATTGTCTTTTTGAATTCTGGTGTATGGTTTATGGTGAAAGTCATAAATCATTAAAATCACTTCATGAGTTATATATTATGTATGAGAGTGTTTGTTAAAGATACTTGGATCGTTCGGTGATATATGTCCAAAAATAACGAGTCGTCTAGAAATGGCTACTTAATCTAATTTTTCGAAGAAAATACCCGTAAATTAACAAGTACACTCCGCGTTAATCCTTGTTTTTCAATCCATCGTTTAAAAAAAGTACACTCCTCGTATTATTTCACTTGGTTTTTGAATTCAAGTGTATGGTTGATGGTAAGTTATGAATCACCAATATCACTTCATCAGTTATATATTATGTATGAGAGTATTTGTTAATTAGACTTAGATTTTTGGTGATATATATCCAAAAATAACAAGTCATCTAGAAATGGATATATTTTATCTATTTCTTCGAACAAAATACCCGTAAGTTATCCTTCCAAACACAAATCAAAAGTTGTTAAACATAAAACTTATATTAATTTTAACGACCAACTAGAACTTGAAAAATATGTTGTTCATAGTTTTCTGCTTCAAACTCAAAAAATAAATAAGGCATCCTCTTTCAATCAAACCAAAATACAATGTTCGTTAAATATAGATTTTGATGATGTAGTACAAGAAATTTATTTTTTGAATAAATTTTACTCATCGTTGAAGAAACCTATTATATATCTTGACGAATCGGAATAAGGAAAGCTTTGTTATAACTAATTTGACCTTGATTTTTTTACCATTCATTTACCTAAAGATGGAAGTGTGTTTTTTTTAAAACACGTGAACTACGTACTTGGGTTTCCTCCTTAACTTTTTATAGTTGAATTATTTTAATTTTCTAGAATCTACCATTCGCAAATCACTCCAAATGGGTGGAAAAATTTGATCGGTGTTATAGCTGCCTGAGGTATCGTTAAAATTTACATTACCTTCAGATATCCTTACCCACTACAAATTTAAGAAAATATATGAAGTCATTTTTGTTCTCTTCATCTTAAAATATTTGAACGCATTGTTAAACTTCTAACGATTAATCATGATTGGAATATGTTTTTTCTTGTTAGTGGCCATTTAGAATCCTATCAAGAACATGGATATGATAAAATTAAAAGATGTTGGTTTAAAACATGTAAGACGGAGGGATGAAGTCTTAAACAATTACACTACCAATTATTGTTGCTTTTTTTCTTATGCACCTGCTGCCAATATTTCAAAGAATTTATCAATGCTTGACTATGACAAACTTTGTCTCAAAATAGTAGAAGGATGAGTTTACACTCTTCGGAGAGATGAATAAAATCTTTTTGATTATCAAAGTAAGTTTTCTATTATCTAGTTTTATCGTTCAAAGGATTCATAATGTCCGTTAAAAGAAATTTGTAGATAGAGCATGAATTATGGCCACAAATAACAATGTTAGTGAAGCACATTTCACCCAAATGGTTGTGGACGACTTAACTAAATAAATTTTACAAATACACAAAAACAAATATTATAAAAAATATAACACTAAAAAATAATCATAGTACCGTCAAAGAAAATTAAAACATCGTCAGGAAAAAAGAACAATACTCATCTTGAAATTTACCAGCAAAAAAAAATTCTTATTTCCCTCATGTGACCAATACTTATACCATCATTATATTTTAATAAAACATCATAAAAAAGAATGTTATCTTCGAAATCCAAAATTACATTCATAACACTACTACCCTTTTTCAAATAACTCATTTGTCAAATTATTCTAATCAACTCAAAAGTCATAAAGGTAAAGAAACCATGATTAGAGTTCCTCTAGATAACAGTGCAGTTGGTTATAAAGTTATAATAGTAACCCAGGTTTAAAACCCTAACAAGGCCTTATAATAAAATAATCAAGCCAACTGTATAAGGTTAGATTAGTACGTTTGAACATGATTTTAGCTAAAATAGGTTAGATTTTATGAGAATTTTAGATTTTTTATAAAAAAATTAGTCAAAGTTTTAAGGTTATATTTTTTTAAACAAAGTTCAATTTTTTTTTTAAATATGTTGATTTTTTTCTTAACTCACGTAAATTGTTTTTTATTGAACCAATTTGAAATATTATTATGTTTGAACTAGGTAGGCTAAATTTGTGAATTTTTTGTTAAGTTAGATTAGATTTTCTTAAAATTTTAAATAAATTTGATTAGATTTTATGAGATTCATAGGACATACTATTTTTTTCTTAAGTTTTTTTTACTCTTTCTTAATTGTTTCTTCTATTAGAATGATAAAGATTTGGTTGTGTATGATACAAGATAGGTACCTGGAAATCACACCTAAAACACCAACATGGACTCCTCCTGGAAAACCAGAGACGAATAACACTCGGGAAATGATCGAAGACCTCGAAGATATAAGTCCATTTCATAGTTTCTCCATCGATGTTAACAGAAGCCCACCTCAAATCCCATTGGATCAAACCGAATCAAGATTTCAAGAAAATGGACGAGTTTTACAATCAGCCTTTACTCTAAAATAAGTTGTGAGTTCAACGAGTTCTGCGAAGCTGAGAGAATAATGTGACATCGCACTTGTTCTTGAACACCACAATAGAATGAGGTCGGAGAAAGAATGAACAGAACGCTTTGTGACAAGGCATGAAGCATGCTCTCGCATTTCAGTGTGGGAAAGAAAACCCACACCATCTTTGAATAATTAACCATCAAACTCATGTAGTATATGGCTCCGTTCTTCGATGAAATTTCGTTTGGGCCCCAAATATCTGAGTGAATGTAGTTCACTGTCCTTTTAGTCTTTCTTAGTTTGACAAAGGTAACAATCGAAACTGAAGATTTTAAAAATCTCACGGCCAAATGATCTGTGCTTAACGACTTAGATATATATGAAGTGGATGGTACAGAGTGTTGTAACGTTTTTCTCCTGAAATTCAAAGATAATATATGGTCATTCGTTGACTTTTAGTTCATCCACTCCTAACTGATTTAGCATTGTTTTTCGTCATCTACCTTATCTTTCTTTATGAGTTATCGACTTGTCAACTTATAACTATTGTCATCGAGCTTAACTAACTTTCATATCTCATTTGTTTTGTCATAATTTGCCTCGTCATCTTAGGTCTTCATCGAGGAAACACTCTATAAGATGTTTATCCTACCAACTCCCTTTTAGTATGTCGTTCTTATAAACCTTTACCTAAGATATAAGGGTATATAACTCCTAGCGAGAATATGACCTTATAAAGGTTTCTCTAGTTCTTAAAGCAAATTTTATATATTTAAGACTATTTGATGAGGTAAAGTTCATCTAAAAAATCATATCATTTCATTTACCTTATGTATTTGTTTTGTATGGTTTGTCTTGTATATTTTTTAATTCGTGACTACGAGTTTCTGTTCAGTTTCTATCATTAGATGAACTTACAAGTTAGATAGTTTAAAACACCACGTCATTATTGAATTAACCTTGTTTCGAATCACCTTCTCTCTTATAGTATCTTAATTTACAGACAATCAATCTATTTTTAAATTCAAGGCTTCAGATTAAAACTAATAGCCCATATAAAAGCGAACTTTGTTAAAAGTCATTTTTGTTGATTATTTTATTTGCTAGAATTTTATCTCTCTATATAATTATCTTTCTACTTTTGTTTTAAGGAAAATTAGGCACTTGATCATGGTCCTCTAACTTTGACATCGTTTTTCTGTAGTTGTCCAACCATCGTTTAAAAATGTACACTCCTTATATTATTTCATTGTCGTTTTGAATTCTGGTGTATGGTTTATGGTAAAAGTCATAAATCATTAAAATCACTTCATGAGTTATATATTGTGTATGAGAGTGTTTGTTAATCAGACTTAGATCGTTTGGTGATATATGTCCAAAAATAACAAGTCATCTAGAAATGGATATACTTAGTCTAATTTTTCAAAGAAAATACCCATAAATTACCATTCCAAACATAAACCCAAAGCTGCTAAACATAAAACTTATATTAATTTTTACGGTCAATTAGAACTTGAAAAATATATTATCCTTGCTTTTCCGTTTCAAACTCAAAAAATAAATGAGGCATCCTCCTACAATCAAACCAAAAATAAATGCTCGTTAAATATAGATCTTGTTGATGTAGTACATGAATTTAAATTTTTTAATAAATTTTAGTCATCGTTGAAGAAATCCATTATATATCTTGACGAGTCAGAAGAAGGCAAGCTTCGTTATAACTAAGATATCCTTGATTTTTTACCATTCATTTACTTAAAGATAGAGACTTCAATGATCAAGTGAAAGAGTACAAAGTGTGTTTTCTTCTTAAGCACAAGATCTAAGTTCTTAGGTTTCTTCTTTACCTTCTTATAGTCAAATTATTTTAATTTTCTAGAATATGTCATTCGCAACTAACTGCAAATGGATGGAGAAATTTGATCGGCATTATAGTTGCCTCGGGTATCTTTAAAATTTAGATTACCTTCGCATATATCCTTACCCACTACAAATTTGATAAAATATATGAAGTCATTTCTATTTTCTTGATCTTAAAATATTTGCATGCATTGTTAAACTTTTAAAGATCAATCATAATTGGAAGATGAACTTGTTTTTTGTTTGTGGCCATTAAGAATCTTATTAAGACATGGATATGGTAAAAGAAAAGACGTTGGATGAAAACATGTAAGACGGGACGATGATGTCTTAAACAATTACACTACCAATTATTGTTGCTTTTTTTTACTATGCACCCGTTTCCAATATTTCGAAGAATTAATTTACGCTTAACTATGACAAACTTTGTCTTAAAATAGTATCACAAGCAGTTTATACTCGTCAGAGAGATAGATAATATCCTTTTGTTTATTAAAGTAAGTTTTATCTTGTCTAGCTTTTGTCGTTCAAAGGATTCATAATGTTTTATTAGAAGAAATTTAGTTGTGGATAGAGAATAAATTTATGGACAAAGAAAACAATGTTAGTGAAAGACATTTCACCCAAATAGTTGGGGACAACTTAACTAGATAAATTTTGCAAATACACAACAACAAAAATATTATAAAAAATATAACACTAAAAAATAATCATGGAGTCGTCAAAAAAAAGGTTAAAACATGGTCGCGAAAGAAGAACAATACTCATCTTCAAGTTTACCAGTAGAAAAAACCTCTCATAGCCCTCATGTGACTAATACTTGTATCACCATTATATTTAAAAAAAACATCCTAAACAAAGAAAGTTATTTTTTAAATAAAAAAAACACATTCCTATGACTACTCTTCCTCTTCAAATAACTCATTTGTTAAATTATTCTAATAAACTCAAAAATCATAAAGGTAAAGAAACCATGACTAAAGTTACTCTCGAAAATGGTTCAGTTGGCTATAAATTAATTATATTAACCAAAGTTAATAGCCATTTCAAGGCCTTATGATAAAAGAATGAAGGCAACTCGCCCACCTTAACTCCTCATGAAAATCCAAAAATTTTATGATCTGAAGATCAATATTTTGTGTTTATATGAGAATAAAATAAAATAAAAAAATTTATCAAAATTAAAAGAATCAATGTTAAAACAATTGCATGATATTAAAAAAAATGTATGAATAGTTTATCAAAAAAATTAAGCACTTAATTAGATTATATGTGAACAAATTGTTTTTCAAAGTTGGATTCTTTTTTAGAGTATTGCATTTACTTTTCGAACACCGACTACTAACCTTTTTGTATGGTTGGTTATATCTCTAGTCTCTTACATTTTGCAATTGGATAAAGCAACCTAATTACCTAGTTTAAAATTCAATGCGTCATGATTGCAGCACACTAATCATTCATGTTAGTGGTATTATTATATATCATAAATAAGTTTTACATTTACGGTATCAACTTAGATCTAATATCAATCAATTCAACATATATGTAATTAAAAACAACAATACTAAAAAATAAAAATAAAAAAATAAAAATTATAACTCATAACAAATATATATAACAAGATGTTGTTTTTATAACATTAGCTCATACTAATTTTGTCCATTATTTTAATAAAAAAATAAAAAGGACAAAAGACAAATGTTTTTATTGTTATTTAATTTCTGATGTTTTCTTCGATTTCTCAGATAATATTTTCCTTCTCTATGCATAAAGGTTTATAGTTAACTTTTTTATCGATTATTTATAAAAAATATATAAATAATTGCTATTATTTTTTTAAAATTTTGAATTTATAGGCTAGTTTTTTAAATTTAAATTAGAGTCATCTATTAATTTTATTTTTTAAATTCAAACTCCACTCTTGTTAATTGAATTTCTTTCGAAATTTTATTAATTTCCGTCTTTATAAAAATAAAACTATAATCCTCATTGAATAAAATAAAATAAACTATTTAAAATATATATATATATATATATATATAAAACTATAATTTATTTTATTAAATTTTAAACTAATCACTTGAATTTAATTCACATATTTTCTTATTTTCTTATTTTAATTCTTGTTTTATTTATCTTCGAATGGTAAACTTTTTTTCTTCTTTAATTCTACATTTTATTTACAATTTTAACATTTTTTGTTCATTTTTTTACGACTTCACTAATAAACCAAAAATAAACAAATGAGAGTATTTTATTCAATTTTAATTAAAACTAAAAATTAAATTATTATAAAATTAATATAAAATCAAGAATAACTATCTTTTGATCAAATTAACCCTCACTTATTAATTTTCTAGTCCCGGACAAAAAACAAAATATCAAAAGTATGATGAAATGATATTATCCTATGGTATAAATTAAAATTAAATTTCTTAATTTCAAAACATGTTAATGACTCAAGTGAAAAAATCATAAGCACATGTTATAGATAAAAAATTTGAAACAATTTAAAGAATTTTCAACATATTTTCATAACATTAAACTTTCATGATATACTATTTACTTGAATATTTTTCAAAACTTTTCATTAATAGACCAAAATAAATATCAATTTTATTTATAATAATTGTCAATTGTATTTTTTTTCAATTATAATATGTAAATATAATTCATTTCTCAATGTGGCAATCAATGAATCCCAAACCATTTGTCTTAAGTCGTTAGGTGATAAGATACCTAAGGCCATATAAACTTATAAAATGAATTATATAAATGTGACTTGTGTAATATCTAACTTAGTTCTCTAACTAATATATCTAACCAGCTTTAGATAAAGTGATAGAGGCAAATTATGAAAAATAAGTAAAGACAGATAAAACGGTAACCCTCGGGAGTATAGAACTTTGAAAGTTTAGAAAATAAGTATAAAATTATCAGAAGTTTCCAGGGAAGTAGGGTTTTAGATATTTAAATAGAGAAATCTCCAAACCTTAATAAAAAATAACACAATTTCAAAAAGCAATAAAATACGTCTGAGTCAAATCTGAACACAATTGGACTTGATAGGCTATTAAAAATAAATCCATAAAAATTTGAAAAAAAAACTAAAATAGTTGTTTGTGGCCATAAAAACTAGATTTTAGGCCACCACTACCTCCTTGACATTCGATGGGATCGTCGAGATCTTTAGTTTGAGTACTTGAATGCCCAAATTCGATACCTGGTGCAATAGTAAGGTCTGTTTACGTTTGCCCATCCCTAGTGCACCAGTATTGTCGCAAGTGTACAATATATTCGGAAGTAAATAATAAAGGTGAACAATGAAATGAACAATTTTTTTCAATATTATTCATTATATATGTATATATTCGAAAATAAACAATATTGGAATAAAAATAATTTAAAGAAAAACAAAAACTTACATTGGGTTGCCTCATAATCAATGCTTCGTTTTAAGTTGGTAACTCGACCTTTCATATCACTAAGTTGGAGCATGGAGAGGGGTTGAGTTCCGATCTTTGTTAACAATCCCATCAAATTACAATTTTCACCCCATGTCCATTCACCTTAAATGTCAATGTTTCTAATGTGAGATTGCTTCATATGGAGAGATATTACAAGAATGGTATTCTCCGATATGCGAGATTTCCACATAGAAAAGTAAAAGTTTTAATCTCTTGGTCCTCTTGTCGAATGAGAATTTGATGGTAACCGGAATGTGTGTCAAGTTCAACCATGGAACTTAAAACATCTCTAAGAACTTAGAGAACTAATTTTCTTTACTTTGCTATATCTTTTCATCCGAGTATGGAACATGCATGGTGTATTTCGATAAATTGGAAGTCAAATGGATTTTTTCAGCATCATCACGATCATAGTCAAGCTCGCCGCGAACAACCATGCTATAAGGACCTAACATTTTCTGCACATTTACATCACCACAATCAACTGTGTATTCCTTTGCTACGTCTACGAATTTCAACTCAATTTTCTTACCTACTTTCCACCAGTTCTATTGTGTGCTTGTGTTCACGTGTGTAAGGTAGGTTAGTCTTTATAAAGATTTCGATTATTTCTTAAATTTAAATTTGTTATATTATTATGCTTGAACAAGATCTAGCTAAGATATGTTAGATTTTGTGAAAATTTTAGTTTTTATAAAAATTTAGTTTTAAGTTTTAAGGTTAGATTTTTTTTAAATATGTTGATGTTAAGGTCATAGAAAGAATGAATAGAACTCTTTGTGACAAGGCACAAAGCATTCTCTCGCATTCCAGTGTGGGAAAGGAAACTCACACCATCCTTGAATAATCATCGATCAAACTCATATAGTATATGTCTTCATTCTTCGATGGAATTCTATTTGGACCCCAAAGATCTGAGTGAATGTAGGTCATTCTCCCTTTAGTCTTTCTTAGCTTGAAAAATGTAACAATCGCAACTGAAGATTTTAGAAATCTCACGGCCAAAAGATAATTATGCATGTATGATCAATGAGTCTTATTGTTCAACCAAACTTTGTTTTTTTTCAAAAGAACATTATCTTTTGAAGGTGTTTGGTTTATGTAACCTTTTTTTTCAATTCTATCCATTCCTCTTAGCTGGCTCTGGTATGTTGACTTATACTGAATTGATTTAAAACACTTAGATGTTTTGTTTGATCTTTTTGGTTGATCAAATATTCAACCCAGTTAGAGGAACTTCACATTGAAGTCAGAGATACGAATTTTCCATTACCTGATATGGAAGCTACAATAGAGCTGATATAGAAAAAAGTGAATGCCCTTGCATATTTGATATTAACACATATCGATATTTGATGCACGAGTTAGCCATTCGTGATTGGATGCACAAGTTAGTCATTCGTGATGGATGTACGAGTTAGCCATTTGTGATTGGATGCATGATTTAGCCATACGTGATATGATGCACGAATTAGCCATCCTAATTTGGATGCACAAACAACCAACAACAACCAAACAAACAACAACAAAACAAATCTTCAATTAATATTTTGAGCAACTTAAATTTTAAAAATCTGAATATTCAACTTGAGGGGGAGTCTTGAAGATTATCATTGTCAATGTTTTTGAAGACCAAAATATTAATCGTAATTGACCGAAAAATATCGTAGAAGATTAGAGTTTTCAGACCATACCGAAGAAGATATTAGATAAGATGGACCATATCTTTAAAAAGTTTGGGAGTTATGAGCAAGCTTGATTTAAAAGAGATATTTTTATATCAAAATTAAATTAAGCTCCAAACCTATCAATTCCTACAAA
The DNA here is from genome assembly GCA_036936605.1 of Limnanthes douglasii subsp. nivea. NCBI lineage: Eukaryota > Viridiplantae > Streptophyta > Magnoliopsida > Brassicales > Limnanthaceae > Limnanthes > Limnanthes douglasii. Next base: position 133,707,680 of record JAUPFV010000004.1, read on the forward strand.
ACATTTCTAGTAGTCAAATTCCAGATTACTACATCTGTAATGTGATCAAACATTACTAAAAAAAAGCATAATCTTGCAGAAAGTTTTGGGAGTTATGACCCATAATCTTTTTCTTAATAGATAAAAATGTGATCAAAACATTTTGATGCACATCTCATCAGTTGTACACATTCTAGTAGTCAAATTCCAGATTTATCATCCGAAACAAAGTAAAAAGCACCCAAAAGCACTTATAATCATCGAAAATGACCAAATCCAAGCCGTTTCTTTATATTCACATATTGCAAGAATATCATTGCACAAAAATACTAGTAATTCGATATCAATTCTTATTCCCGTATATCTTCATAAGGGAACAATTAAATTAAAATTTTCGGAAATAATTAAGCGAGTTTCTTGAAGTTACCAAGAAAGCTGATCTAAAGGAATCTCTCTGAAATCTTATTATATGCTCGTTCTTAGACAATCTGAAGCTCTATATGCATAATCTTGAAGAATAGTATCCGGGATTGAACATCACACCCATCCTCGTCAAAATTAACAAAAAAAATCATAACTCAAAAAAACCCTAAATATCGATCAAACATTACAAAAACTCTCAAAGATGCCGAAGAAGATAGGAGTAAACAGAGAATCTGAAGCTGCAAAGGCGTGAAAAGATGCTACTGAAATCGAGCGCAAGGAACACGAGGTCCCCAAGAAAGAAGACTTTGTCTGGCGCGAAGCAGAAGGATCTAAATCGAAAGGCGCCAAAAAACGCGAAGAAAAAGTCCCATCGATGATTTAGGAAACTTGCAAACCCAACAGAATCAGAAAAGGAAAATCTCTCAAATCTTTGGTGAATCTTCAACGAAACTAACCTGATTCTTGTACATTCAAGTAACGTGTTTACCGATTACCTGCTCTGATACCATGTACAAAATCTTAAATATTGAAAAGATGAAGAGAAGAGAAAGGAAACAAAAATTTATTAATTCTGTATATTTCTTTAGTGATACAAAAGACAGTAGTTCATATAGAATATGGATCCTACTAAACTATCTAAAATAACTAACTACAACCAACTATTCAACATTAGTACTAATTCTCTATAACATAGAATCCATATAAGAAGGAAACCAATCTTCTGGAAAACCAAATGACAGCGTAAGAGTCATGTTACAACGAAAAATAGAAGAGTTCAAATCTCTCATTCTGGATATCTAAAATAGTTCTATCTATGGGGGAGTCTTCATTGGTTCAAGGGTCCACGGATTTCATCTACTTCGTCAAAATGTTCTTTTTTAGCATTCTCAGCCAACATGAGAGCAACTGACCATAAGAGAGTTGAATCAAGAGAAATAAAAGCTCCACAACCTAAAGTACCAGTCTTAGCAATAGGGCAATCTGGTCCAATATTGGTATGAGCATTGCGACTTATGTTAAGTTTCCCTCGAATTGTAGGAAACAGAAGATAGAACAATGATAGTCTGGATATTATGCTGAAACAATAGTTTATCTATAAATAATAGATTTAGAACTATATGTAATACACACTTTCTAATAATCAGAAACTCTAGCCGTTTATTGGTGACCATTTCTTCTTTTATCTATATTTGTTTCTTAACATGACGGATGTACCGAAATTCTTGTTCCGAAACAAAACAGACCGGTGAACTGATTTTCCCTTGTAAGGGTAAAGCACCGAGATATAGCCTGCACCAGTACTAGCCAGAAGAAACCCAACGGAGATATAGCCCAACGTATCAGACGGATTAAACGGGTATGTGTAGATAACACCATCTTTTACGGTGATCGGGATTCCAGCGGCAGGCTATGCAAAATCAAACACAATCGTTTCAAAACTGGAGCGAACATCGATCAATAAGAAGGTTTAAGAAAAATAAAAGTAGAAGGAAGGATGACCTTCCTGTATTCGGCCATTACTCCGAATATGAAAGAAACACAAACTGGTATTTGCAACACACACAGAGATGTACACGTTTAACTGAGAGGAGCAAAGTTAGAACTTCTTGAGTGCGTTGAATAAAAGGTTACATACGTTATAAATAGAAACTAACACGTTCAAGACTCCTACATAACTGCAACTACTCCCTATTAACTCTCCACTACTTCCACGAAATAATAACGGACACTACGACTTAATCACCCACTTGTACAAGCTGGCAACGTCTCTTATTTAAAACAAAATACAAAACATAAAATACAAAACCAATTCAAATTAATTCCAACAAGCACCTCCTGAATTTAAATCTAGTTTTGAATCTTCCTGATGCCAAGAAGTGCACGCATCTTTTCGAACTTCACAGTGGCCATGGATTTCGTCAAAACATCAGCACGTTGATCCTCTGTTCCAATGTGTTTGATCACGATCTCACCTTTTTCAACGCACTCTCGAATAAAATGGTACCGGATGTCAATATGCTTAGAACGTCCATGAAAAACTGGATTTTTAGCCAAGTCTATCGCTGACTTGTTGTCTATGTAGAGCACTACAGGACCAACATCGGAATCAGTAAGTTTACCAAGCAAATTACGCAACCATATGCCTTGACAAGCAGCCGCTGTAGCTGCCATAAACTCCGCTTCACAGGATGATAATGCCACACAACGTTGTTTCTGAGACACCCACGTGATCAAGCTCTCATTTAGGTAGAAAGCCATCCCTCCAGTACTCTTCCTATCTTCAATCTGCCCAGCCAAATCGCTGTCGGAATATCCTGACAACATGTTGTTATTGCTTCCCCTTGAATACACCAAACCATATCTCAAAGTACCTTTTAAATACCTAAGAATTTGCTTAACAGCATTGAGGTGCATCTCAGTTGGTCGTTCCATGTAACGACTGACTATACCAACTGCAAATGCTATGTCTGGTCTAGTATGAACTAGATACCTTAATCCTCCCACAATGCTTTTAAACATAGTTGAATCAACAGCCTGTCCAGTTTCATCCTTGTGCAGTTGCAACGCTGGCTCTATAGGGTACTTCATCGGTTTACATTCTACCATGCCACTCTTCTCCAGGACCTTTCGAGCATAGGCCGACTGCTTCAAATTGATGTACTCCTTAGTTTGCTTCACCTCAATCCCAAGATAGTGAGAAAGCTTTCCTAGGTCAGTCATATCAAATTTCCTGCCCATTTGTTCCTTGAACCTCTGAATTGTTGTTATACTCGAGCCTGTGATCAGCAAATCATCAACATATACCCCAATGGTTAAGACCTCTTCCTTCTCCCTTTTTATGTACACAGAATGATCATAAGGACATTTTGTGAATCCCAAACTTTTCAAGCACTCGTTTAACTTCTCGTACCAGGCCCGTGGCGCCTGTCTAAGCCCATAAAGAGCCTTTATTAACTTATAGACCAAATGCTCCTTGCCTTGCTTCACAAAACCTTCGGGTTGTTGTACGTACACATCTTCATGCAGGTCGCCATTCAAGAAAGCTGACTTGACATCTAGATGATGAATTTCCCAACCACGATTTGCAGCCAACGCCAATAATAGCCTTACAGTTTCCAATCGTGTGACAGGTGTGAACACCTCCTCAAAATCAACCCCTTGTTTCTGAACGTAACCCTTCACGACGAGCCTCGCCTTATGCTTTATAATTTCACCTTTTGTGTTCCGTTTTAGTTTGTACACCCATTTCAGGCCAATGGGTTTGTGCCCAGGTGGCAATTCCACAACCTGCCAAGTGCAATTTTTTTCTATTGCTTCTATTTCACTCTCCATAGCCTTCCCCCATGATCTTTTTTGGATAGCTTGTTTATATGTGACTGGCTCCTCCATACTGAGAAACAGCAACTCATCTTCACCAAGCTCGATTTCGACTGTATCAGCATAAATGTCGCGCAAAGACCTAAAGCGCGTTGGCACACTGCTACTCCCAGTTTCTGCTGAACTGACTTCACTCGACTGTGTTAATGAGGTTGGTGTTGCATGTGTTGCCTGTGACTCAGTCGAATGAGAGGACTGTACAGGAGTGTTAGGCTCTGTTGAAGACTCCTCATTACCGAGCTCTGTCAAAGACTCCTCATTACCGTTTTCTGTTGCTTCCGTCGAGATTACAGAGCCAGCCACCACGAAATGGGTGTGAGTCTCTTCAACTGCACTGTCATCATTAGCCCATTTCCATGACTTAAGCTCGTCGAAATACACATCTCTCCTAACATGAACTCTGTTCTCCTCTGGGTCATACAGTCGATGTGCTTTTGTACCAGGCTCTCTTCCAAAATAAACTACTGACTTTGACCGATCGTCCAGTTTCCTTGTATGAATGCCAGGCACCTTCATGTAAGCACAACGGCCAAAAATTCTTATGTGACTAATATCTGGCTTCTTACCTGACCAAGCTGCGTATAGAGTGTCAGTAGAGAGAGCACGTGTGGGCAGTCTGTTAAGCACATAAACAGAGTGTCGTACTGCTTCGCCCCAAAATCTAGGTGGGACATGCTTCTCCTTTAATAAACTTCTAGCCATTGACACCACTCCATTTTGCTGTGGAGAGTAAGGGGCCGTATATTGTCTCATGATCCCAGCGTCTTCACAAACACTTGTAAACTGATGTGAACAAAATTCTCCTCCTCTGTCCGTACGCAAGGCTTTAATCTTTTCCTCAGAGTCTTTTTCAACAAGACGCTTGAATCTTATAAATGCTCCTAATGCTTCATCTTTGGTTGACAGAAAATAAACCCACATTGCACGACTAAAGTCATCAACCAAAAGTAGAAAATACCTCTTGCCATATGGTTTTGATGGTGTGATTGGTCCGCAAATATCTCCATGCACTAATTCCAGCACCTTGGTTGATCTGTAACTCGATTGTGAAGGAAATGGAGTTCTTGTTTGCTTTGCCATTAAACAGTCCTTACACAGTGCCTTTGGATGCATCATTTTGGGCAGGCCATAAACCATCTTATTCTGAATCATAAGCTTTAATGCATCAAAGTTCACATGGCCTAAGCGAGAGTGCCAGAGCCACGAGTCCCTTTCCAATTTTGCAAGTAGACAAGCACCCTTGGATTCCTTGGATTCTTCCAGCAAGATCTTGTATAGACGATTTGCTGATCGTCTAACTTTCATCAATAGCTTCCCATCCCCGTCATGCACCCACAGAAACTCAACATGTAACACCACTTTATTACCTTCTTCTGACATTTTCCCAAGGCTAATTATATTATTGCACAGATTTGGAATGTAGAGGACATTGTTAAACACTCTTTCTTCTCCGGTTTTGCAAACAAACGTGATCGACCCTTTTCCTTTAATGCATACCGTTGACCCATCTCCAAGTTTTACTTCGTCTGTCACGTCTTCATTTATCTGTGAGAACTTTGACCTGTCCCCAGTCATGTGATTTGAAGCGCCGTTGTCTAAGTACCACAGCTGTGACGTTTTTCTCTCTGTTATATTTCTCTCCAACTTTGGGATGGCCCTTTCTTCATTCACCAACGCCAACTCAGTCAGCTTTTCATCTGATTCTGACAGTAACAGAGCAGGTTCGTCGTCCTTGATCTGCACCAAGTTTGCTTCACTTCTTTGACTCCGTTCTCGTTGTGGCCTCTTACACTCTATAGCATAGTGACCCAAAAAACTGCAATTAAAACACCTTACAGTGCTTCTATCACGACCAGTACCCTGGAGACCGCGTCCCCCACGTCCTCCTTCTCGATTCCGTTTCATCCAGTCCTCTCGAGTGAGAAGAAGTTTGTCCTCATTCTTCTCGCGCCTGGACCACTCATCTTCTGTCAATAACAGTTTGTTTCCCGTAGTCACACTTTGACCTTTCAACCTTTCCTCATGAGCTTGTAAAGACCCAATAGCTTCTTAGATTGTCATTGATTCTAAATCTCCAAATTGCTCAATTGTTGAAGTAATTTGTAGAAATTTAGATGGAACGGCCCGAAGTAGCTTCTTGACAACGTATGACTCCTCCATTTCATCATCTAAGGCTCGGATAGTGGACACCAGTCCGTTGAGCTTCCTGTAGAAAGCGTCGAGTTGTTCACTGTCATCCATACGCAGCGACTCAAATTCCGCCTTCAACGTCTGAATTATGGCCTTCCTCACCTTATCAGCCCCTTGACACATGACCTTGATGGCTTCCCAGCCATCCTTTGCTGTCTTCTTCTCAGAAATGGATAACAGCATCTCTTCAGGTATGCCTTGGTAGATCATGGCCAAAGCGACCTTGTCATTCTTCTCATGAATCACTGCTTCGGCATCACTCGGTTCTACTGCTGCCCAAACTCCCTGGGCCTGCATAAAAACCTTCATCTTTAACGCCCACGCTGTGTAATTCCCCTTAGACAACATTGGATACGTTAGCCCAAAAGATCCAGCCTTGCCTTTCCCCGCGTCCATCTGAGAGAGAACACCCTGAATGCCGTGCTCTGATACCAACTGAAAGAAACACAAACTGGTATTTGCAACACACACACAGATGTACACGTTTAACTGAGAGGAGCAAAGTTAGAACTTCTTGAGTGCGTTGAATAAAAGGTTACATACGTTATAAATAGAAACTAACACGTTCAAGACTCCTACATAACTGCAACTACTCCCTATTAACTCTCCACTACTTCCACGAAATAATAACGGACACTACGACTTAATCACCCACTTGTACAAGCTGGCAACGTCTCTTATTTAAAACAAAATACAAAACATAAAATACAAAACCAATTTAAATTAATTCCAATAGAATATAAACCACATAATACCCAAGTCCGATATGATCAAAGACATATGGAACGTGTTCAACGCCATCTTGCTGATCAAAACACAAACAGGAAACACCAAATAAATCCTTCCTACCGGATAGAGAAAAACAATCACTCAATGAAAGATTAATTAGGAAAAGTTATAAACTCTCGTTAGTTTTAAGTGACACAGAGATAAACTTTATTATTATTTGGGATGAGATAAACAAATATCTTATCTTTAATTCAAAATACAAAAAGATGTATAAAAAAGATATTATCTTTAATTTTAAATTTTAAAAATATATACTTTTTCCAAAATTGAGTTATTATCTCAGATTTATTGCCTATATAATAAACACCAGCAACTCAAACAAACACTCACACAGACTTAAACTTGCAGACTTAGACTTGCAAAGTGTTGGCGGAAAAATAATAAAACAACACTCTTTTAAAAACAAACAAACAACTTTGATAAAATTGAAAAAGAAAATATTACAAGAACACTCTCACAACTCACACTAGAAGAGAAAATATTTTTTCTTTCACTCAAGAGAGTTTAAAACGTTCTGAAGTAAATCGATGAAGTACAAGATTAAATAGTAAAACACATACAAGGCAGTTACTAAAAAATAGCACTTAATGTTGGTAACTCCCGTAACGCTTTGGCACTTAATGTTGATAACTCCCGTAACGCTTCAGCACTTAATGTTGATAACTCCCGTAACGCTTTAGCACTTAATGTTGATAACTCCCGTAACGCTTTAGCACTTAATGTTGATAACTCCCGTAACGGAATAAATAAGTTTAGATTAATAAACCCAACATTCTCCCCTTTAATCTAAACTCGTGCCTGAAGAACTCGTGACCCCTAGTAGTTTCCTTAATCGTTTGAAGTCTTCGCTTTTGAGTGGCTTGGTGAAAATATCAGCAGCTTGATCTTGTGTCTTCACATGTTCAACTTGCACATCCTTTCTTGAAATACACTCCCTTATGTAGTGGTAGCGGACATCTATATGCTTGCTTCGATCATGGAATACTGGATTCTTGGCTAAGGCGATTGCTGATTTATTATCGACATAGACCTTAGTTGGCTCATGCTGTGTTAGGTCTATCTCCTTCAATAGATTTCTAAGCCAAATTGCATGACTAACACATGTAGTAGCAGCAACATATTCAGCCTCATAAGTGGACAACGTGACAATCGGTTGTTTCTTTGACATCCACGTGAAAGCAATATTTCCCATAAAGAATACAAATCCAGTAGTACTCCTTCGATTGTCTATGTCTCCACCCCAATCACTATCGCTATACCCAACAAGTTTGTAATCATTAGAAATGGAATAGAGTAATCCAAAGTCGATTGTACCTTTCAGATAACGAAGGATTCTCTTTGCAGCCTTGAAATGAGTTGTTGTTGGAGATTCCATATAGCGACTAACCAATCCAACTGCATGAAGAATATCTGGTCTCGTACAAGTTAGATAGCGTAGGCTACCCACCAAACTTTTGAATAATGTTGGATCTACACTTTCGCCTTCTTCATGCTTGGATATTTTGACTCCAAACTCCATAGGTGTGCTTATCGAGCTACAATTCTCCATCTTAAACTTCTTGAGGATATCTTTTGCATAGCTTTCTTGTGAGATGAAAATTCCATCTTTTTGCTGCTTAACTTCAATGCCAAGGTAGTACGCCATGAGCCCCAAGTCTGTCATCTCGAATTCCTTCGTCATTACTTCCTTGAATTTATTAAACATACTTGGGCTGCTTCCGGTGAAGATCAAATCGTCCACGTAGAGACACACGATCAAAATATCTCCATCTTTGATCTTGGTGTATAGAGCGTGCTCGTACGGACATTTGTTGAAGCCGTTCTCTTGGAAATACTTGTCGATTCTACTGTTCCATGCCCTTGGTGCTTGCTTTAGCCCGTAAAGAGCCTTCTTTAGCTTCAACACCTTATCTTCGTGACCTTTGATCTCATAGCCTAATGGTTGTTGAATGTAAACTTCTTCTTCAAGGACGCCATTGAGAAATGCTGACTTTACATCCATTTGTTGTATCTTCCACTTGTTTTGAGCTGCCAAAGAAATTATTAGTCTAATAGTTTCCAATCGGGCAACGGGGGCGAATACCTCATCATAGTCAATTCCCGCCTTTTGACTATAGCCTTTTGCAACAAGCCTCGCTTTGTGTTTTTCAATCTCCCCCTTAGCATTTCTCTTGGTTTTGTATAACCATCTGACGCCTATTGTCTTGAACCCTTTGGGAAGTGAGGTGAGTTCCCATGTGTCATTCTTCTCGATGGCTCTAATTTCTTCATCCATCGCGTCTCTCCATTGTTTCTCTTGTGCAGCTTCTTGAAATGTCACTGGCTCACAATCAGCAAAGAGACAAAATAGTGTAATGTTATCCATTGGTTCGGTTACCTCATAAAGATCACTAAGGCTTCTTGTACGTTCCACTGCTCTCTCATTTTGACTACCATTTGACGATGATGAAGGTGGCGAGTCTCCATGAGTAGTTGCTGTTGGTGAGGCATGTTGGGTAGCAACATCTTCTGATTGCTCATTTGGTGTCTTCTCATCTTCTTCAATTTGGGGGAAAAATGTGAACTCATTTGTAAGAGACCCAAAATCCCATTCGCCTTCTTCATCAACTATCACATCTCGACTTATCACAACCTTCTTGTTGTTTGGGTTGTATAACTTGTAGCCTTTGGAACTTGAGTCGTAACCGATGAAGATAAAACTTTTGCTTTTATCATCGAGTTTGGTTCGTTGTTCGTCTGGTACATGGACATGAGCTACGCTTCCAAATACTCTCAAGTGGGAAATTCCGGGCTTTCTTCCACTCCACGCTTCTTGTGGTGTCTTTCCCCAAACACTTCTTGTTGGAGATCGGTTGGACAAGTAAACCGCACATGCCACTGCTTCCGCCCAAAAATCCTTAGGCAGTTTCTTGCTTTTAAGCATGCTTCGCGCCATATCAAGGATTGTTCTGTTCTTCCTTTCTGCCACACCATTTTGTTGAGGAGATCTGGGAACTGTCAAGCGGCGACGAATTCCATGTGCTTCACAAAACTCCATAAATTCATTGGATGTGAACTCCCCTCCTCGGTCAGATCTCATGGCTTTGATCTTATTTCCGCTCTCTTTTTCCACAACTGCTTTGAACTTCTTAAATACTTCAAAGACTTCGGATTTCTGTTTCAAGAAATATACCCACGTTTTTCTTGAAAAATCATCAATGAAGAGAAGGAAGTAGTTACTTTTACCTAGAGAGCTCGGCTTGATTGGACCACACACATCGGTATGAATAAGCTCGAGAGGTTTATTGGCTCTTGACTCTGACTCCTTAGGAAAGCTTTTTCTGAATTGCTTTCCAAGTAGACATCCTTCGCATAACTGGTCAGGATGATTGATACACGGTAACCCTCTCACCATTTCCTTCTTGGACAATAACTCTAAACTTGTAAAGTTTAGATGCCCAAATCGAACATGCCATAGCCATGATGAATCTTTGTAACACGCCTTAAGACACTTTGCAACATCATTTTGAATATTCAAAGGAAACATTCTATTCTTTGACATTTGAACTTTAGCAATTAAATCTCCTTTTGCATCTCTCATAAAAAGACTATAATTTTTCATATGAATATCATAGCCTTTTTCAAGAAGTTGTCCCAAGCTCAAGATGTTGTTTTTCATGCTAGGTACGTAATAAACATTTGAGATCATTTGGTGACTACCATCTTTTGCACGAATAAGAATGTTACCTTTTCCTTTCACCGATATTTTGCTATCATCTCCAAAAGAGACATTTCCACTCACGGCTTCATTGATCTCTACGAACATGCTTCTTTTTCCACACATATGGTTGCTTGCACCGGTGTCAAGATACCAAGTGTTCTCTTGGCCTTCATTAGTGGTTTTGTATGTTAGTAGTAACATATCTTTCTCCTCCGTCTTCTCTTCCACATAGTTGGCCTTCTCCTCAACTCTATTGTTGGGGCCTCTACATTCTGAAGCATAATGTCCAAACCTTTGACATTTATAGCATTGGATTTGAGATTTATCATACCTCGAGTTCGGATTTCGTCTTCCACGACCTCGTGTTGAGCTTTCTCGTTTCTCGTAGTAGTAGTTGGAATTATTGTTGTTGTAATTCCAGCCACGTCCACGTCCATGATAACCACCTCGTCCGCGGCCTCTACCTCTTCCTCGGCCACGTTGATTTCTATCATCCTCTTGACTTGCATGCATGTCCTTGAGTTCTAGTTTGAGGACTTGCTCGGTGATTTCTTGCTTCTTCTTGTGCTTTTCTTCGTAGGCTTGTAATGAGCCTTGGAGTTCTTCAATCATCATTTTCTCCAAGTCTTTAGTTTCTTCAATCGTCACGACGATGTGCTCAAATTTAGGATCCAACGAGCGGAGTATTTTTTCGATTACTCTCACATCTTCTAACTTCTCACCATTTCTTTTTAATTGATTAGAAACGGTTGCTACTCTTGAAAAATATTCTGAAATAGATTCGGACGCTTTCATATGTAAGGATTCAAATTCACCTCTTAATGTTTGGAGACGTACCTTTTTCACCTTTTCGACTCCTTTATAAGAGATTTGTAATTTCTCCCACGCTTGCTTGGCGGAAGATGCGCTTGAAATTTTTTCGAAGCCATCATCATCTAATGCTTGATAGATGAGGAAGAGAGCTTTTTTGTCTCTCTTTCTTAAATCCTTGAAAGTCGTTTTCTCCTCTTGAGTAAGGCTTGCTTCATCTTCGGGTTCGTCAAACCCTTTTTCTACGGCATCCCATACATCATGTGCTCCAAGGAGAGCTTTCATCTTGATACTCCAATTATCGTAGTTGTTGTTGTTGAGTGTTGGAACTTGGAAGGATGATACACCATTCGCCATATTTTTCAAAATGTTGAATATTTAAAAACAAAATTTCGGAAAGAGCTTGTGGCTCTGATACCACTTTGTTGGCGGAAAAATAATAAAACAACACTCTTTTAAAAACAAACAAACAACTTTGATAAAATTGAAAAAGAAAATATTACAAGAACACTCTCACAACTCACACTAGAAGAGAAAATATTTTTTCTTTCACTCAAGAGAGTTTAAAACGTTCTGAAGTAAATCGATGAAGTACAAGATTAAATAGTAAAACACATACAAGGCAGTTACTAAAAAATAGCACTTAATGTTGGTAACTCCCGTAACGCTTTGGCACTTAATGTTGATAACTCCCGTAACGCTTCAGCACTTAATGTTGATAACTCCCGTAACGCTTTAGCACTTAATGTTGATAACTCCCGTAACGCTTTAGCACTTAATGTTGATAACTCCCGTAACGGAATAAATAAGTTTAGATTAATAAACCCAACACAAAGAACTATCACTAGATATGTCTATCGACAAATTACCTCGTGATGTGCTCAATGATATCTTGGCACGATTACCGGTGAAGCTCCTATTAACCTTTCGCGTCGTCAACAAATTTTGGTGTCAAACAATCGACCATCCAGATTTAGCAAAACTTCAGCTAGCTGTTGCCGGCAAAGAAAAGCCATCGGATTTGTTTTTCCTAGCTTTGTCGAAGGAAGTTAAAAGGCATACGTCTTCAGTCGAAGAAGATGAATATTCTTTAATAGCGTACACTAAACCATCGGTTTCGTCCCGAAGTAAGAAACAAGTTAAACTTAAAAGCAATATGTCTTTAGTCGAAGACGATGGATACTCTTTAACAACAAACACTCAGTCTCCTCTCAATAAACTAATCAATAAGGATTATAAGGTACGTGTACTGTCTTCCTGCAATGGTTTGCTTCTCTTTGCGGGCTTTGCTGATAATTGCTTGACAGTGAAAGAAATTGTTTTATGTAATCCGTTACGCTCTGAAAAGTTTAGTTTACCTCTTCCTGGAAAGAATATGTGGTCGTGCTCGGCGTTGGTAAACGGTATACAGAGATACGGATTAGGGTTTGATCGTGATACAAACCTTTACAAAGTGGTTTGTATTGATATACAGAAATATGGTTTTAGATGTATTGTCTATACGGTAGGAGATAAATCATGGAGATATACTAAGACTTCTCTACCGCACTTTGTAGCCGGAAATTCTGTATCTGTTAATGGATCAATATACTGGGACACCTCAAATCAATATATAGTTTCTTTTGACGTTAAGACAGAAGAGTTTGACATGATTCCTAAGCCAGCTTACTTTTACCAATCACCAAGGGCATGGACGGTAAGATTGTTCAAGTTTGATGGGAAACTAGCAATTATGGATGTTATGGAATTAGGAAATGTATGGGAGCTGACAATGAATGAATGGATGGGAAATATCGTCAACCACGACCACATTGTGAATTGGAAGAAGAAATCTATTGCAGGTTTTGAAGCATATATAATTCATAACACTCACGATCAAGTGATGGGGTGTTTGAATAATGCTGTGTACAATTTGTATGATAACATAGGACTTAATGATATCTATTATTTAGATAGCGAAGATGTCGAGGGACAAACTTTCATGTGCACAAGGAAGATCGACAACAATATAGGAAAAAATTCTTTCAGGAAACTTGTTAGTATCAAAGGAAGTCTTGCCTCTCTGAAGAATTATGCAGCACTAGGATCAGAATAAGATTGGATTTGTTTTTTTCTATAGATTGGACAATAAATTTTAAGTTTTTAATTCAATATTGTTATTCTTCTTTTGGTAAAGTTACCTGTTTTTTTTTTCTATCTTCAGTTTGGTATTATTAAGCAACGTATGGTTTCTGATGCAAATCGATACTTTAAATTTTGCATGATTCATGAACAATCATGCAAGACACAATCATGCAAGACCTTTGATATGCAAATCCATACTTTAATTGATCAAATAATATCGAGATTTTGATAGCCTTACTCCACCAATATAGGAAAAAATACCTTCAGGAAATAAATTATTTTTCCTAAAAAAGATAGGATTGATCTCAAAGAAAACTTAGCAATACTTTTAAAAGGTAATATAATTGGGGACTATATTTCTATTACGACAAAAAAAAATATCAAAACGCAATAAATTATTAAAAATATCAAACCAGAAACTTTATTTTAGGGTATCTATGTTAAAATACCATTCAATTAAATATCAATTTATCATAAAATAAATTTTAATTTTATATATATATTGTTGTTATGTCTGTCTTTAGATTCTAAATTATTTTGAAATTTAATTTTATACGGGTTAAAAAAAACCGATATTTTTAATCCATATCTACTTATTATATGAATATCCATAAATCTACCTTTTAATTCAAAAATATTATATTAAAAAAATTTGAAAATAAATTTATAAATTGTTAATGCATTAAATACGGGAAAAAAATAATCCAAACATTGGTCCAACGTCTTAAAAAATGCCAAAAAACACTTGGTAACACTTGGTCAATAAAGAGAAATTTTCCTAAAAAAAATTTCAAATATATTATTCAAAGATACAATAAAAATATTGATTATATATTATTCTCCTGCCATCTTAAGAATTCTGTATCTCTATAACAGCTCACAAAAGTGAATAATAGATAATATTTACTTCGTACTATTTCGCTTTGAACATACCTCATTAAATTGGTTCTAATCATATATCATTAAGTTGGAACTATGGTTCTAATCATATATCATTACGCGGGAGCTGGGGCTGTTATTGGTTTGGGTTTTGACGGAACCAGATCAGACCGCTAAGCTTTCAGTTTTAATTTTTGGAATCGGACTGAATCGTTTATCGTTCGGTACGGTCCGATTCGGTTCCGATTCCGGTTCGGTCCGAATACGGTTTATTCCGAATTCGGTCCGGTCCAGTTTCGGTTCGGTCCATTTAAAAAGGTTAAATCCAATTAAAATTTGGTTTTTAATTTTTTTTATCGAAGTAGATGATATAAAAACTAAAGTTTATAAGTAAATCTTATGATTTTGTTAATAAATTTGCAATTAACTATTAATTTTGGTACTATAATGTATAAAATAATATATAATAATAATAATAATAAATAATAATAAATAATCGGTTCTAACAGTTTTATTGGTCCGATTTCCTATCGGTTTTAACGGTTTTTCGGTTCTATCGGTTCGATTCTGTACCGGTTTATCAGTTTTATTGGTTTGATTCCATATCGCTCCTATTGTTTTATCGGTTTTATCAGTTCGGTTCCTAACCATTTTTTGTTTCGATTCCTTATCGGTTTTCGGTTTTTAGAATGGAACCGCGAACCGAACCGTTAAGGTTCGGTCCGGTTCTCGATCTGATCTTTATCGGTTCGGTCCCGGTCCGGTTCTCGGTTCTGGAGAACCGTTGACAGCCTAGTGCGAACCAATTGTATTCAACCAAAGAATAAACACGAAAAACAAAAACCATATAGAATTCAGAACAAAAGAATACCTGCTACCGCCAAACAAATCGAAAAGCTAAACAAATCGAAAAGCTAAATCCACCTGCTACCTCTAAGATAGTCTAATTGGTAAATTTTAACCCCGACAATGAAACTGTAGAAGAAGCAAGCCAATCGTTTTAAGATGATGTATGAGATGATGTTCATAATTATTTAGTTGAACAGAGGTGTTCACAAGAAAATATAAAGAGAAGTGGTCGAACTTCAGCAAACCATCTTATCCAATCAAAAAGATGGATTAAAAAAGAAAAAAGAAAATGAATGCGCGATGTTAAAGATATAAAGGTCAAAGTCCATTAGTTCTTTATTTTATTTAAAATATAAACATATGTTCTATGTAATTCTTACGCCTTCTAAAAAACCAGTCTTAGCGGTTTCTTCTTCTTTCTTTTCTCTATATTTATTTGCTAACATGTTATAAGAGCATGTTCGATCCTTAGAGTAATATAATTGATATATTCGTCAGGTATTGCGCTTCAATTTAACTTACTTGATGTTATTTCAGATCTAGTTTTGCTTAGTAATTTGGACTTCACTTTGGGGCTAAGAGTTTTTTGGAGTTGTTTTGTTTTAGATCTATTACTACTGTGCTTCACACTTTGAGGTTAAGAGCTTTTTGGAGTTATTTTGTTTCATATCTATTACTATTCCGCTTCCATCTGATTTGATTGATGCTACTACTATGCTTCAGTCTAAAATTGTTTATACAATAATTGGGTCACGAAATCATTTGAAGAGATACAATTTTCGGTTTTCAAAACTGTTGTGTGCAGCCCCAATCAAACGGTCTAATCGAAAGGCAAATGGTATCCGTTTTTGCTGAATTTTGGAGAGAATATTCGGGACAGCTAATCCTTCAATCTAAACAGTTGGATTGTGATTTGATGCTATGATTCGGGAGATATGTCTAATGGAACAGTGAAATATTTTTGTATGTAAAACCAAAAATTCGATTTTGATTTTGATTTGATTGGAACTTATATTTGGATTTGGTATAGATTTTTTTTGGATTTATTTGATGTTTATTGGATTTAGTTTTGGATTTGGATTCGGAATAGATTTTGTTTGGATTCAGATTTGGTATAGATTTTGTTTGTATTTATATTTTGTATGGAGTTTGTTTGACGTGAATTATGTTTGACGTTTGCTTAGATCGGCGTTTGTCATTTTGATTCGTTTGGAATTGTTTGGATTTGTTTGGTGTTTAGATTTTGTTTGTGGTTTGGATTCGTTTGGTATTTAGATTTCGTTTATTGTTTCGATTTGTTTGGATTTGTTTGGGTTCGTTTGGTATTCAAATTTCGTTTGGAGTTTGCAGTTTGGAGATTAAAGTTTAGTGAATGGTGATTAGAGATTATCGATTGGATATTGATGTTCGACTTCAGGTTTTGACGTTTTAATTTTGGTTTTGGTGTTTTTATTTTGGTTTTCGCATTCTGTTTTGATTTTGGCTTTCGATTATGCTTTTAGTGTTTGCTGTTTAGATTTGGATTCGATTTTAGTTTTAGATTCAATTTTTGTATTTAGTATTTCACTTTGGTTTATTGTTTGGATTAGAATTAATATTTTTTGGTTGGTAAAAAAATATTGTGGGTCCTATTGTGATTATGATTGGAAAATATAATTTTATACACTCTACTAGTGCCAAATTAAGTGAGAAAATTTTTGTTATGTTTACATCTGCATACCATTCAGGTATTTCATCGTCTTCCACTTCAGATATTGATTCATCATTATAGATTTTGGATTTGGGTGCGTCTTATCACATGTCACCTCACATGTCGAACTTTGTTTCGTTGTCTCATGTTTTACTGATATTTTTTTATCCAATTAGTGCTACAACAATGCCACTAAAGGGTATTGACTCTATTTGTACCCCTCATATATCAATATTCGATGTTTACAATGTTCCCACCCTTGCTTTGAATCTTGTTTCGGTTAGCCAATTGTGTAAATCTCGTTATTGTGTCTTATTTTCTCACTCCGTTTGTGGTATACAAAATCCACAGAATCATAGAATGATTGGGACAGGTCGTAAAATAAGGGAACTCTATATTTTGGAGAAACTCGAAGTAACAAATGTGGATGTCTATCGTGCCTTTGGTGTTGATTTATCTTCATTTTCGTTTGAATCCTTCATCATCTTAGTTTTATCTTTGCCATTCTCTAATGGGACATGTATCTGTATCGTGTTTAAAATTTTTAGTCTCTATATTACTTTAGGTTAGTTAAACACTTGCAATATCTCGGATTGTAATGGTTGTAAACTAGTAAAAATTTCGGTGTTGTCGTTTGGTTAAAGTGTCACTTATTCAATTGTTCTGTTTGATATTATTCATTCTGATATATGGGGTCCACAAAGGGTAGTTTGTCCTAATATGTTTCTTTCATCGACGATTATACTCGATATACTTGGGTTTACCTTATGAAACGAAACGAAGATCAGATTTCCTTGGAATTCGTAGAGATTTTCGGGCACTTGTTAATACTCAACATTTTGTTGTAATAAAATGCTTCAAGTGTGACTCAGGCGGTGAATATACATCCAATCATTTTACTCAGTGACTTGCATCTGATGGTACCATACATTAGTCTTCTTACACTAATACCCCTCAGTCAAATGATGTTGCATAAATGAAATATTCTCACCTCATTGAGATTGCTCGCTCTTTTCTTTTATCTCCTGAGGTTCCTACTATTTTTGAGGGAGAAGAAATTCATACTGTTGTATATGTGATTAATCGAATTCCCATTAATCGTAATAGAGAGACTGTTTGTCAAACCCTGGTTCTCAATAGTCAAGGAAGTTATAGTACAAGTCTCATTTTTCACTTGTCTTTCCAAATCAACGACCGGACGAATGAGACCCAAGAGGGCATGACTCAAGGTATCTTGTTTGCTTGATATTACATAAGTCTCCCTATTGTGGGTCACATTATTAGAGGAATTAGCATAACGATAAGGCCCCGCGTAGTCATCCTTGTCTAGTTCATTAAAATATATTTAATGTTCTGAAATTCATCAAGATTTACCTCTCCATCAATAGTGGCCTGTTCGGAATAAAGGTTAGGTAGAATTTCTTCTTGCAGAGTAGGATCAATAGGAGTCGGTGGAGGAATTTTAAGAGGAGGATTTTCAAAGGGACGTAGAATTATCTCTGATCCCAGAATGAATTTCTCTTCTTTATAGCATTTTCATCACGGCTAGCCTTGCGTTTCTTGTCCTTCTTCCTAATATTTGGTAGGTTGTCCGATCCACCAGCCTCATTGACAGTAACTTCAACTACTTCTAGCAGGACGACATTGATCCCTCCTTGATTCTCCAAACTAGTCCTTTTGGTAGTTGTCTGAGGTGGGTATGTTGTGGTTTTCTTCTTTCTTTTGTTCTTCATTTTGTCCAAATGGCTAGGGGTTTTGAATCTGGAAGGCAGGTAAAGCTTGGCGTTCTTAGCCTCGGTACTTTTCAGGATAACATCCTCGGGAGGGTAAGTGGTCAATTCTTCCCATGATATGTCCTTTCTCCCTGTAGTATTCCAAAAATGAGATCTCACAAAGTTCTCCGAGGTAGAAAAATTGTGGAAACGATTATCTCATTTTTCCAAAGCCCATGCGTTTAACTTAGCACATGTGTTTTGGCCAGCTTCTAGATATTCTAAAAACTTCTTCGCAAAAACTGGAAAGAGACACAAGTTAGTTCAGAATAAACACTTAGTATTTAAAAGACTGAGGGGGGACATAAATAAAACTTACATATACTCTTCCAGCAGCTAGTCAGTTAGCTTGGATTATAGTCAACTTTTATCTTTTTCCCATTCTCTCAAGCTCCGTTGAGGAAGAGGAACTGTGTCCTCCATGGATTTTCCGACTCCAATAGGTCATTCACTACCTTGTAATCATTCCTCATATTGTAGTGTTAAAATGGTATATGGTGGTTCTTGCATAAATTTTCAGTAGCAGTGAATTTGTCCATTGGTAGAAGGATCTTAGACAGTCTTTAATACATTATGCGAACCATTAAAGTGTACCACACGTTCGGACTCAACTGACTCGGACACAACTTAGTTAGGTGAAAATACCTGACTATCTCCGGATCCAAAGCAAACCGAAGTTCCCAGTTCAAGACCTCTGTGTAGACCACTAGCTCATTAGATTTGCAATCTATCGGAGTTTCCGGAGCGATCGGGATTCTCACCTTAACAGACTTATGGATCCCCACGTGGTACAAATACGACCCAATTCAGCGGTGTGGGTGTATACGTAAGCTATTTTGTAGGGATAACAGAAACTTCACATTGACTTTCTGGAAATTTGGCCCTACTTTCCCTTCCAGACACTCCGAAAAGTGCATCTGGATGGGACAGACCAACTTTAGTTTTGCTCTTTCAACCTATTGTAGTGTCCTCAGTCTGTCCAGACGCCTCAAAATGAGTATCTTCTATACTATCCTCCATGTTTTTTTCCATCACAATGGACTACTGTTCGGAGGGCTTATTATCTGCCATGGGCTAATGTTCGGATGACTTGTTTTCTGCCAGAGGTTTTACTGTCTTCGGACTAGTATGTCTCGAAGAGCTAGGAGTAGACTTAGCCTTGGATTGGCGAGTTATTCGGCGAGGAGTTTCTTCTCAAGAGATTTTTCAGTATCTGAACCCATGGCAATAAAGGGTGAAAGTTTCCTAACGCTGGAAACGACTTTTTATTGTTGGAGAAGGTTTTCAGACTCTTGGACATAGGACCCTAATTGAAGAGGAGAAAGAGTTGGAACAAAAGATAATTTTTGGACCCTATATGTCTTTGATGAAGATGATCCTTGGTGTGTGTTTGCTTGTGATTGATTGATTCTTTCACCATGAGAAACAGGAAGACCAGCTGCGATCCTCTCGTCTGTTGTGACTTTTCTTGCTTTTTCCAATTCAGACAAGTTCAGCCAACCCTCTTTTACCAGTGCGTTTCTGGCTATGAACAAAAATTACTCATGCGCAATTTGAAAAAAAAAAGATCACTGAGCTTTCTCTCTCTAGAAACGTATTCTGTTTGTGAAGACAATAAAACAATAGAATAGATTTATATAACTGTGAAATTGAGAGTTATCTAGGACAAGATAGAACGATCAAATCAATGATTAAGGGCTACAAAGTATGGGAGTTAAACCCTAGGTAACCTTCTATCATAGTATGTACTAGAATCCAGGAGAAAAACGATTGAGTGGTCAAACCAGAGCCCGACATGTGTCCCACGTTGAAAAAAACTCTTGAAGTTCTTAACAGTAAAATTAGAAGAGAGCCTGACAATGGAAAAGATGAGCCCGAAACAGACCGTCGTCCTAGAAACAGGGATAATAGATATATAGGTCATGAACGACGTTCTTCGAGGAGGAAAGAAAAGTGTCACTTGGAATCCTCCGATTCAAGTGATTATTCCCGCTACAGTTCACCAGAGTCGTCTCCAAGGATGAGTCATCGAAAGAAAAGATATGGTCGAAAGCATGCAGAACACCAAAGGGGAAGGAATTTGAAGAGAAAATCTCTAAGGGAAAAGAATTATCATGATCATGCAAATTAGCAAGGTTATGACCAAATAAATTTTCCTTCTGGGAACCAAAATGTCGACCAACGGAATTCATAGTGGCAGCATCAGTACACTCTGCCATCAGAAGAGGGATTTTATTTTCCGAACCATGAAAATTTAAGAGCTAATGTATATAGAACTGACCATAATTGGAGAGCTTCTCCTTTGTCCTCGGAAATTCTAGCAAGCAACCTCCTAAAGAACTTTGATATTTCGAAGCTAGAAAAGTTCGATAGGACGCAGGATCCTGATAATCACATCGAGTAATTCAAAAATTTCATGATAAATTTCGATAACGATGATAAATTGATGTGTAGAGTGTTTTCTCATACTTTCAAAGGGGTGGCTTCCAAGTGGTACAACAAGCTTCCGCAGGGCTTGATAAAGAATTTCGATATGTTCTGGAATATCTTTAGACAACATTTTGTGGGGATTAAAAAATTTAGAGCCAATAGAGACACGATAATCTACTGTAGGCAAAACGTTGGGGAGAGTTTGAAGAACTACACCAATCGATTTGTGAAAACAAAAACAGATATGGAGTACTGCAAAGATTTTGTGGCACTGGCGACATTCAAGATGGTACGTCACCCCGGAATTTTAAAGGATATGGTAGCAGAGAGTCAGGTGATGACATTTGGGGAATTATTGGATCAAGTTGAGAAAAGAATTTTGGTAGAGGAGAGCTAGGCATCAGAAAGAGGATCAAGTGACCAGCTAGATCAAAACCAATTTCAAAGGTCTGAGTCTAGTGGTCAAGTACCTCCTGTTAATATTCAAGCCAAAGTTGTGGGTCAGTATCCACCGAGGCTGAGAACGAACCAGCAAAACTATAGTAATCAACAGAGCTATAACCAAGGAGCAAGGCTCATTTCGAACAAGTGGATTCGTCCGAACTATTTTGCAGAGTTAACAGAAAATGTAACTAAGATATTTGACATGGCAAGATCAATAGTGTAGTTCAGAAAACCTTTTCCTATTCAAAATCCGAGGGAAAGCAGAAGTGCTAACAGGTTCTGTAAGTACCATAAAGACATCAGGCACGACACTAAGGAGTGCATCGCTTTGAAAAAAGAAGTGCAAGCTTTAATTGAAAATAGAATGTTATTAGAGTTCATGAAAAAGCACACTCAGAAAAATGATGCAGTAAAGGTTGTCCCAAAGAATACTGACACAACAATGGTGATTTCCGAAGAAGTTGATGCTTTTGATATAGCGATAAGAGTATATGGATCCCAAGGAAGGGAGAAATAATGTGAGCATGGTATAAGAGATTATTCCAAGGGGGAAAGTAAATGACCTATGTGTTTTTTTCGAGTCGCTAGCTATCTTCGGAGGAGATACCATTGCAGGGAACTCAAACAGTTCGTGGAAGAGACATATGGTGAATCTAACCACAAAGATCGAGGCAGGGGTTTCAGTGCAGATGCATCGCTTTCCCTCCCCTATCATATGTTTTGACGATGATGATATGAGGAATATAGCGGGACCGCATGAAGACACAGTGGTTATTGCTGTGGGTATAGCCGGAGACCAAGTCAAGAAGATACTTATTGACACAGGAAGTTCTGCGAATATTTTGTTTATAAGTACCTACATGAAAATTTCTGACCCGCCTATTATACAAAGATCCGACAGAACTATAGTGGGCTTCACAGGAGCAACAAAAATAGTAGTGGGAGAGTTTCAGTGTGTGGTGGAGCTCGGTCGTGGGCCGTTCAAGAAGGAAGTTGAAGTCTTGTTTATATTTGTAGATGCACCAACTTTGTACGATGCGATTTTGGGCCGCTCCTGGTTGTCCAAGATGCATGGTGTTATCTCAACAGTGCACCAATGCTTAAAATATATGGTAGGGGACAATATAGGGACAATTAGGAGCAGCCTGAAGATGGCTCGAGAATGTTATCAGATAGCTTTATCATCGAAAGAAGTTCGGGGAGAAGTATCAAATAAAGCATATCAGTTAAAGGGGAATTCCTTGGTAATCACTCCTTGTGATGATCCGAGGGAGGCTCCCGGATTTCTCGTTCCGGATGAGGATCATGAGGAACATAAGTTTGAAGAATGCAAAATTTTGAATATTGGAGTAAAGCTTTCTTTTGAGTTTAGAGAAAAATTGATTGCGTTTTTGTCGACAAAATTAACTATGTTGGTTGGTGTGCAGAGGATCTTACGGGAGTACCCCCAGAGATGATATGTCATAAACTTGCAGTACGGCATGATGTTCGACCTATTGTGCAGAAAATAAGACCAGTTTCTCAGGAGAAGTCTACAGATATTCTCTCGGAGGTTGAACGATTGTTAAGCATAGGCCATATTCGAGAGTCGCAGTATCATGTATGGGCCTCAAACCCAGTTTTTGTCACGAAAAAGAATGGTAAGTGGAGAATGTGCGTGGACTTCACAGACCTGAATAGAGCTTTTCCGAAGGATCCTTTTCTGGTACCTAGGATCGATCAGTTAGTGGACTCTACTTCGGGTAATCGGTGATTGTCTTTCATGGATGCTTATTCAGGATATAATCAGATCAGATTAGATGCAAAAGATGAAGAAAACACATTATTTATCACTAGAAGAGGATTATACTGTTATAAGGTCATGCCATTTAGCCTGAAGAATGCGGGGGAAACTTATCAGCGTTTGGTAAACAAAACCTTTGAAGGGAAAATTGGCCGAAATGTAGAAGCTTACATCGATGATATGCTGGTAAAGAGTTTACAGGACGAAGATCATTTCTCTGACTTGGAGGAAACTTTTAATAATTTGAGTAAATTTAATTTAAAGTTAAATCCATAAAATTTTATTTTTGGAGTACTGTCGGGGAAATTTCTTGGCTACATGATAAGTGAAAGGGGCATCAAAGCTGATCCAGAATAGGTAAAGGCTTTGACAACTATGACTCCTCTTTGGAATATTAAGGAAGTCCAGGTTCTCACATGCAGATTGGGAGCACTAAATAGGTTTATTTCTCGTTCATCGGATAAATGTTCGCCTTTCTTTAAAGTGTTGCCAAATGCCAGACAGTTTAATTGGACCGAGGAATGTTGAGCAGTATTTCGCCGAATTCAAGAATATTTGATTTCACCAGAGATACTTTCCAAACCTTTTATGGGAGAAAAGTTGATCGTTTATGTGTCAGTATCAGACTTTGCAGTCAATACCGTATTACTTCGAGAAGAGATTGATTTGTTAAAACTGATTTATTAATTCGGCAGAAGTTTGTTAGATACAGAGAAACGATATCTCAAATTGAAATGGTTAACTTTAGCCTTGGTAACGGCTGCTTGGAAAATGAGACCCTTCTTCTCAGCCCATCCGATAATAGTTCGAACAGTATTCTCCCTAAAAGGTTTGTTACAGAGGCCGGATATATCTGGAAGAATGACTAAATGGTCAGTTGAGCTGGGAGATTTTGACATATCGTTTGAACCTCGAACGGCAATAAGAGCTCATGTTTTAACTGATATTTTGGTTGAATTCCACTCGGAAAGAGCAGACACAGAGATTGTTGACCTATCAGGTAAGACAGAATGGTTGGTTCGAACGGATGGGGGGTCGAATGTTTCTGGAAGTGGTGCTAGAGTCCAGCTAATTTCCCCGGATGGGATACACATGGTTCAAGCAACCCGTTTTGGTTTTAAAGCAACTAATAACGAAGCGGAGTATAAGGCAGCATTAGCAGGTTTAAGATTGGCTCAAGTGTGTGAAGCTCGAAAAGTTAAATTGATTAGTGATTTGCAGTTTGTGATAAATTAAGCTTTGGGAGAGTCGGAGGCAAGAAAATATAAATAAGTCAAGTATTTGAAAGTTTTGAGGGACTTGGCTTTGAATTTTGCTGAAATCCAGTATGAGCATGTTCGAAGGGAAGAAAATCTTATCCCTGATTCCTTAGCAGCTGCCTCGCGGTCAGAAAATCATCCATGGGTCATAATTCAAGAACACCCTTCGGTTATAAGCGGTGCAGAACATTCAATGAATGTGGAGGAAGTAAGCAGTGTGGTTACAGATGATTGGAGGTCAGAAATTGTGGACTTCCTGGAAAAGGGTAGTTTACCAACAGAAACGCCTGAGGCTAGGAGAATCAGGTTTAAATCTCACGGTTATATTCTTTTGGGAGAATTTTTATATAAGAAGTCCCTCAGTATACCATTTCTTAGATGTTTGGCAAAGGACGAGTCACAATTTGTATTATCAGAGCTTCACAATGGGGAAGGGTCGGCCCATTGCGGATATAAAGCATTAATTCGACGAGTGTTCTTGACTGGTTATTATTGGCCAACCATTTCCAGTGATGCGAGAAAGTTGGTCAAACGGTGCGACACATGTCAAAGATATGCCAACGTAATACACAAACCAGGAGTGCTCTAGAAAGTATTTCTGAAGCAGTGTCATTCGATAGGTGGGGTATTGATTTGGTTGGACCCCTACCAATGGCATCGGGTGGAAGGCAAACGATCATAGTAGCGGTAGACTATTTTTCCAAGTGGATGGAAAGATAAGCAGGGAACGCTCAGGTTAAAAGATAAGGAAGAGAGATATCTTAAACACCCATGGAACATAAAACATTTGAAATTGTATCTGGAATGAGGATGAGGAAGTTGGCGTGTAATGATTTTTTTTTATGTTTGTTTTCAGGCTTATAAAAATAGTGAAGGCATACTCTATCCTACCTTGTTAGGCACTGGAAGGTTTTAACGAGGTGTCATTGTTAGCTGATCAATACATTTGAACTTTTGCCTCAAATTATTCTTTCTAAGATACAAGTGGCATTCGAACTATTAGATTGGTAGTTATGACATTTTATTAGTCTGCCTTAAAGCATCCTACAATGATTATTATGACCAAGTAAAATTGGCATAAAGCGATTATTTTATTCAACGCAAGTTGACATACAATCACTTTCACATTAAATGTGAAGTTAAAGATTATAACTTTAGAATTTCACACAATGACATACGAGGATTAAGGAGGAAGGTCAAGATTAAATGTTCTTCGAAATCTGATGATACAATTACAAAAATTGCCTTAAAGGTCGCAAAGGACTTATACAAAAAACTTACACAGAAAATTTCAATAAGGCAGTGTCACTCAGAATTTTTTGAGGAGTTGCTCTCCTCAGAGTCTGATGTCTCACTATCACTAACAAGAATATCAGAGAGACAAAGTTTGGGGGACACAAGTTTCCAAAAACTTCCCAAGTCATACTCAGGGTATTCATCATGAATTTGGGTGATCAGCCCTGCTCGAGTAGTTGCATCTCGGGCATTAAGTTTGTCCACGCATTTGGTCGCATAAGCATTCACTGCTGCTTCTTTTTCAGCTTCCATCTTCTTAGGAAAATCTGCAATTGTCTTTAGTAAGTTTTTCTTTTCCTCCACAATAAACTCGAAATCAGCAAAACAATCCTTAATTCCCTTCGTTTCAATATGGTGAGCTTTCTGGAGTTCTGTGAGAAGCTTTTCTTGAGCTCATATATTCTTTTGGTAGAGGTCTATTTCCTCCTGGCAACATTTTTTGAGCATAAGGACATAGTTCTCCGAGGCAGACATTTTCTCAAAAATAGCATCAGCCTGATAATGAACTGTTGTTTCCTCATCTCTTCAAGTTGTGCAGAAGCAAGTGAAGCCTTGAACTTATAATGGTTTTTCCGATCTTCCAGATGTTGTATTTTTTCCCATATTGACAGAAACATGCAGTAAGTTGCGAATACTTAAATAGAATTCATCACTCTGAGGAATTTTGAAGGAATTGGTAGGAGTAGGGCTGTCAATTTCGGGTTTCGGGTCGTGTTCGTGTTGGTTTGACCAACCCGAAATTTTAGAACCTGTGACACGAACCCGAAATTCGTGTCAGGTTCAAAGACCCGAACCCGACCTGTTAAAAACGTGTTGGACCCGAACCCGACTTGTTTGACACGAAATTGTATCCAACACGAAACACTTGTTTGACACAAACCCGACCTGTTTGACATGAATTTTGGGTTTGACACGAACCCGACCTGTTTGACACGAATTTTGGGTAAAGGCAAAACTTAATAAATGGAGATGCACGGGATCGAACCCTGTACCTCCCGCATGCAAAGCGGGCGCTCTACCATTTGAGCTACATCCTATTTTCAAATTTTATTGGTCCACTATATTTATATAAAGTCAAGATACACTTACTTCATATATTTACACCGGCTTTACTATCACCGGAGAAGTTATATAACCGTAAAATATATGGTGATGATGGGTTTGTCATCTCACCTAAACATGAAAAAAAATACATGAGATAAATTAAATAAATTTCACAAAATATCAAATAACCACTAAGTTGTCACTTCTTAACCACTAACCACTAGAATTGTAAATCGATTCATCCCACAAAACAAGATTGAATGCATTCAATATCTATTAACAAATCTAGCAAACTCACACGAATCAAATAAAAAACTATTAAATAATAAAGCATTTCCATTTTTTATTCTTAATATTATAATATATATACACATAAGATGAAAGATTCAAAACTTTATTAATATAGGTGATAGAAGAATAAAATTCAAAACTTTATAGCAAACATGTGAACCATCGTTTGTCCTCCCTCATATACTTATTTAAGTATACTATTTATTTTATATCTTTTAAATTTAAAATAAAATTATTTTATTAATAATATTTTATAAGTATTTTTTGTGTTCTAATTTATAGGTCAAATTTTTGAAATAATATTATTTTATTAATAAAATTTTATTAAGTGTTTTCAGTATTTTATTTTACAGGTGTACAGGTCTTTTGGGTTTTACAGGTTTGTTTCGGTTTTACAGGTTTGTTTCGGGTTTACATGTCTTTTCGGGTTTCACATGTCTTTTCGGGTTTACGGGTTTTTTCGGGTTTTACAGGTCAGTTTCGGGTTTACGGGTCCTTTCGGGTTTACGGGTTTTTTTCGGGTTTTACAGGTCAGTTTCGGGTTTACGGGTCTTTTCGGGTTTTACAGGTCAGTTTCGGGTTTACAAGTCTTTTCGGGTTTTACAGGTCAGTTTCGGGTGACACGAACCCAACCCGTTTTTTTTCGAGTCGGGTTCGTGTCGTGTCTTAATTTCACTGGGTCTGAAATATCAGGTCTCTAACCCTAAAATTTCGGGTCGTGTTCGTGTTGGGTTTACAGGTCGTGTCCAAAATTGACAACTCTAGGTAGGAGAGCCTATCGCTGTGGGGTCGAAATCTGAGGACTCACCAGCTAGAATGATGGGATCAATATTTTGAGGAAGATCGCTTCGGGGAATTGGGAGTGGTGCTATTCTTGGGGAATGGTCAGTAGGAGATGGACTTGAAACTTGGGTAAGGGGATAATTGGGTTCTTGGCCTGAATCTCATCTGGCTTCATTTTCATATTCAGTTGCCACTATTTGGTCCCAAGTGCCTTCGGATATTTCTTGGACATCATCTTGTGCTTTTGTGTCCTCGGATATCTCTTGGATGGGTTCCAAAATAGCTTTCTTCTTAGCTTCTTTTTTCTTGGCCTCTTTTTTCTTGATGGGGTGGACAAGTTTTCTTGGAGGAGAAATTGTGATAAGGGTAACATCATTTGACAAAGAGATGGGCTCTTGGTTAGCAGCTAATCCTTCGGATTCTGATTGAAGATCTTTGATTGATGCTTCCTCTTCGGAATCGTCTAAGTGGATTTTGGCTCGGGAGCGCTTCAGAAGATATATGATGATGTCTTTCTTTTCCACTCGATCAAGGACCTCTTGTTGGGAAGGAGGAGTCATCAATTCCTTCATAGTTAGCCTGTCGAGGGGATTCAGCCTCCAAAGTCGACTTTTGGCTAAGTTATTATTCATGAAACAGAAGCGGAATTTTTTTCCCAGTTCTCCTTAGCCCATTCACTAAGCTTAGTAAATACTATGGTGGCACTTTCTACATCATCAGCATAGGGCTTCGAAATCCCAGTCATAGCTGCACAAAAGTTTGAACAGAGAGTTGATAAACGATTATTCGAGGAAAATAAAGGAAAGTTGTTAAGAAATTATTTGAGGAAGATAAAAGTGAGTTGAAAAGACTTACATCTGTTAGTCCACACAAGAGAAAGCTTGTATGGATTCGAGTGGGTTGACTCGGAGCCCGTCTCCCAGTGTCCAGAAAAGAAGAGGAATTGTTGCCTATATTTTTTGTCAGCCTCCAGCAAGTCCTTCACTAATTTTTGACCTCGACCAAAGGTCATCGAGTAAAACGGGAAAAACAGATTCTTTGCTAGGCCCGATAATCCGATGAGCTCTTCTAAGGAGAATTCATTACCAGAATTCCTTGAAGCCATAATACATGCCATAAGTGTGAACCACATGTTCGGGCCAGCTTTTGAGGGGTAGAGATCGATCTTGGCAAAATATTCAATGAAGAATGGGTTTAAGGGATATCTCAACCCCCAGTTCATGATCTCTCTATAGACAATTAGCTCATTATCCTTAACAGATAAATGAGTCTCACCTTCTGAAGGGAATCTGATGTCAATATACGAGGGGATGCCCCATCGAGTTCTCAGCATGGTTTCCTCCGAAGGCGAGAATTATTTGTAAGAGATATGATGGAGTGCAACTAGGTGCTTGTTTTTTATTCCTCGGATGTTATTGCCTACAATAGCATCGAGCTCCAAAGGAAAAGCAATATCACCCTTGGATTTGGGAGCAATCCTTTTTGCTTGCTCTTCGGAAATTGCTGGAGGAGTTGTAGATATCTGACTAGAAGAAGCCAGAGAAGGACCGTTGGATTTACCCTTATCAACAATTAAAGTTTGTAGTATTTTAGTTTCACAGTTTTCCGAGGCTACAGCTTTCCCTTTATTTTTCAAGTATTTGTTTTCAAATGATTGTACATCTTCCTCGATAATTGTAGTTCGTGAAGGGGAGAATCGAGGACTTCCTTGCCCTGTTATCGAAGGGATGGCTGGAAAGCTTGATCCAAAGGCATCAATTCTCAGAGGGTTTCCTAGGATTGGAGTTGAATTTGGCTCTGGGTATCCGAAGGGGTTTCCCTTGCTCGCTTGCGTTTTGAGAGATGAATGACTGGAAGTTGAAGAGTTGGTACTAAAAGGTCCGACGACTTCAATCATTGCAATTTGACTGGCCAAATCTGGAGGGTTATGTTGATATGATTATTTTCAAAGAAAACTCTTTGAAAATATTAGAATGAGAATACAATTATTTCCGATGTAAATTTCTGAGGTAGAAATTACTTATGTTGAGTCGTGGTCTGATTTTTGCTATAAAATTGCAAGGATTGGGGGGCTACTACGAATGGCCAATACCTCCAATGAGTTATTTTTATTTTTTAAAGGAGCATTATTCGAGGGGAAGAATCGGATTTCGAAGAGACACTATTCGAAGAAGTATTACTCAACTTTAAAAATATTGAATTCGAAGAAACATTATTCGAGGAGAAGAGTCATAATTCGAGTCAGAGTTCGAAGTGACATTATTCGAGGAAAATAGTCAAAATTCGATTCAGAATTCGAAGAGGAAGTATTCGAGGAAAAGAGTTGGAATTCGAAGATGCATTCTTCGGAGAGAATTAAAAGATAAGGCAAGTTTCGGAGATGTCATCGCAGTCCTAGTAAAAATATTTTTTACAAGGACAGGGGGGCTACTCATGAGGGAGAATAAAAGACATAGGAGAAAATTGTGAAGAAGTGTTTTTATGGGGGGAGGATTGGAAAATGTATTATAGAAGTATCCATAGTGAATAAATGGTAATATATATGGACTAGATGTGTAATAGTTGGGAATTAAAGCGTGTGAGGCCCATTATTATACAATAAAAGGACCCCATACGACTTGATAAGGTGATTGATTAATGTAACACTATTTTCTCTTTCTACTTTCATAGTACTTTCTCTCTCTAAAAATATCTTGATAAAGAATTTGTTTGGCACAAAATTATCCTTGAACGAACTCTTAATTCATCAACTTACATATTTACTTCCAAGTATTCACAAGGACTAAGGAAATAATTGCACAATCGCCCATAAGCAAAGCAAAAACACTCACCTTTTCCCAAAAGCTCAATAAATACAAAATTTCCATTCTCATTATTACACTGTGATGTATGGGGTCTTCACAAAATTCTTTCATATATTGGTTCATGTTATTTCCTTATAATTGTTGACGAATTTACTCGATGCACGTGGACATTTCTTATATACAATAAATCAGAAACACAATATTTATTAACTAATTTTGTTCAATTCGTCAAAACCTAATTTCAAATAGATGTTGAAACAATAAGAGTGGATAATTGTAATAAATTTCTTCATCTTCGTTTTTTTATCAAAATAAAGGAATTGAAATTCAAAAATCTTGTGTTTACACTCCACAACAAAACGGAGTTGCTAAACGAAAAAATTGACATATTTTGAATGTTGCTCGTTCTCTCATGTCTCAATCAAATGTACCACTTGAATTTTGGGGGATTGTATTTTAACAACCGTCTATTTAATCAATCGCGTTCCTACTATTTTACTATCAAATAAATCCGCATTCGAGGTCTTATATAATTGGTCTCCCTCACTCACGCACTTATGCGTTTTTGGTTGTGCATATTATGTAACTAATGTTCATCACAAACATAAATTTGATTCTCAACCACGCTGGGAAGCCTTTTTAAGAGTCCTCCGTTACATCAAGAAATCACCATGCAAAGATCTTTTCTTTCCATCAGAAAACAATTTGACACTTAATGCCTTTTGTGATTCAGATTAGAGTGGATGTCGTATGTCAAGATGTTCCGTTTTTATATTGTGTTTTTCGTGGGCCATTACTCATATCATGGAAATCAAATAAACAAACTAATGTTTCACGATCATCTGCGAAAGGAGAGTTTAGAGCAATGGAGAATACTTGTGTGGAATTATCCCAGTTCATATACATGCTTACAAATTTGAAGGTTGATTTGGACAAACCGACATAATTGTTTTTGTGATAAACAAGCGGCTTTACATATTGCGGCTAATCCAGTTTTTCATGAGCGTACTAAACAAACTGAGATTGATAGTCATATAATTCAAGAAAAACTTCAGGCTAAGATAATTCGCCATGTTATATATCTCTACAAAGACGTAATTGTCATACATATTTACGAAAACACTCGGGAAAGATCGATTTTATTTTTTGTGTAGCAAGTTATGAGTCCTTGATGTACACTTTCCAACTTGAGGGGATATTAAATTAGATTTGTACTTATTGTAAACAATTGTAAACATTAAGGTAGATTGATGGTTAGACTAGTTACAACCATATATTTAGACGTAAAGATATTGGTTTGACTCTATTGATTATATTCATAATTAGATAACTAGTTGTAGCTATAGTCATGTATATATACCTGCTTACGGAAGCACTTTGTGAACCATCCAAAAATAGAATGAGATTGAAATTTATTAAGTTTGTTTTCATTTATTTTCTTCAAAAAAATACATATTTTTATTTTTATCACGAAATACCACTGCAGACGTGTTTCACATCGTAAAGAAACCGTCTCATCTCAAAGCAAATAATATAAATTTGGTCGAATAAAAAGAAAAATCGCACAGAAAAAGAACATTATAATCCGCTAACTAAAAAAATCTAACCGCATTGTTATAATTAGATGACTTGAAATGGTAAAAATTATATAAATAAATAAAAAAATTAGAAATGATACCGCGACAAGAATATGTGTTTAAACAACAAAAACAAATCTACCACAAAAACTAGGAAAGTCCAAAATTTTCGGACTAATATCGTTTTAATAGGTAAAGAGAAAGGATACCTTCTCTGCTAGGTATAATATTTATTTTGTTTCATTTAATATTTTGTTTCAATATTAAAAATAAATCTAAATTTTAATATAATACTATATGTTTATATATAAATGATAGTATATATATATATATATATATATATATATATATATATATATATATATATGATAAATAGAACTTTAGGTTTTATGTTTTTTTATGAATATTTTTATAATTAAAAATTTAATTAAAATAAGGAACTGATATTATTATTTCTTATAAAAATGTAAAGAACAAATAACAAACTTGAATTACCATGTGTTTTAGTTAGATATTTTAACCGGGTGAGGTTGGTTATTGAGAAGAAAAAAAGAAAGAAAAAGGTTATATTGGGACCTCATTTGGCAATAATGAGACTTTAAATTCAGATTTTTTTTTCTTCAACGTGAAATGTACGTTTTGTCCTTCATTTATAAGACCAAGTTTTTAAGGAAAAACCATTTTTCTCCACTTCTCCCTTAAGTTTTCTCTCTCTAAAATAACTAAAAACTCTAAAAAAAACCATGGATTTGAGTGATTAGAGTGAAGGTTTGAGTTGCAACATTGATGATTTTGCATCGGAGGAAGAAGAGCCGTTGACGGACCATTTGCAAACCCAAAATGAAGTGATTTTCGTGTTTTTAAAGTTTCTGTGCGAATATAGCGGTGGTTGCGCTACAAACTGGACGAACTGCGAACCCAGGATTCGCATTTATGCATGAAAGTTTTTGCAAAATCGCGAACGGGCTGTTCGCGAAAATACTAAATGAGCGAACAGCTTGCTCGCAATTTTGCCAAAATTGCGAACATCTCCTTCGCACTGATACCAAACGGACGAACGACCACTATGTGATTTTGCCAAATACACGAGCACGCTGCTCGCAATTTTGCCAAATAGTCGTATTTGTTGTTCGTGATTTGGCAGAAAAATCGAATTCCGTATTCGCGAATATGACTTGTTTCTTAAATTAATTGAACTTCTACAATTAAGTATGTTTTCATATAATTGCATCAATCACATATGTAGGAACCCGATCAACCGCCATGTTTGATGGCCGATTACACGAAAGTGTTTAGTACGAACACATTTTACACCAAAGCCGATTTGATTGATTGGGTCCAGTCCGAAAGCATAAAACTAGGATTCATTTTGGTCCGTAGTAAAAACGACGACGGTAGCAAAAGCATGAAAACTCCTAGGATATATTTTAGGTGCGAGAGGCACGGAGTTTACAAACCTAACCCTAAACCGGAGTATGTTAAGAAGCACCGAGAATGTTTGACTCCATTTTGTGACTTTCCCGACTCCAAAACTGATTTTTATTTTTACCAACATTATACATTATACGTTAGGCTCGAATGATTCGAATTTTGTGGGGAAAAAATCCAAAAAAGTTGAAAAAACTAGTTCAAAGTAGCCTAAAATGGTCACAATTTTGACATTTTCACGTTTATTTACTTTTTTAGTCCGAAACATTTTTTAAACCATCATTATTAGTTGTGATTTGAAGTATCTTACATGAACCGAAACATCAAAATGTATAAAACATTATTATACATCAACCATTTACAATAGCACCAAAATATAGAAAAACGGTCTCACTTTTGACATTTTCACGTTTATTTACGTCTTGAGTCCGAAAGTTTTTATTTTTGTAACCATCATTATACGTTAGTCCTTTTCAGTGTAATGTTTCGAAATTTGTGGGAAAGAATAATAATTTAAAAACACCCTAAAAACTATTTAAAAGTAGCTTAACGTTGTGAGACATGTAAGGACAACGTAATCTGAATAGACGACTAATGTTGTGACACATAATATATACAAAAATACACACATATTGAAGATCATTATTACAACCCACGTGGTTTAAAGCAGGGTCTCATTATAGCTAAGGACAACACTGCATTCGAAAGGGTATGAATTTCTCTATAATGAGACCCTATCCAAATATTAAACGCCCACCAAAATTGACTCGCCCCCTATACAATAGGACATAAATTCTAGAATAATACGACACTTGGCCAACATATAACATTCACGAAAATATAAAACTCGTTACCGTTTACATATGGAATTTACGGCGGACGAAGACTTCCACATGCTTCAAGTTGTGAAGATTGCACGCCGGATACTGGGGGAAGATACCAGCGATCCGTTTTTCGAGTGTGTCCTATGTACGATGTATATAAACTACGGTCGCTTAGGTACAAGAGGTATCGTTGTGCGTACTCGTGAGTAGATCAAACGCAGATATAATTTTTGCAAGCCAATACAACATTTGTGTTTCTTGTCATCGCTAATAAGCAAGAAACAGTTGCCGTTTGGAACCTGAGCTTGATAGACTACAACACAAGGGATATGGTAGCATTTTTAGAGGACAAAATTATTGCAAGGGGTGGAGTGGATGATGTGGAATACAAACTTAGATACGACTAAGCCTTCTAGTTATACTATTTTACATTGTTATTTTATTAGCGGTTATTATTTGAAGTTGCGATTTTTCTTATTAGTTGTTGTTTGAAGTTGTGATTTTCGTATTACTGGTTGTTAAGTTAAGTTGTGATTTTTCTAATTAGTTGTTGTTTGAAGTTGTGATTTTCGTATTACTGGTTGTTAAGTTAAATTGTGATTTTTCCAACTAGTCGTTGTTTGAAGTTGTGATTTTCGTATTACTGGTTGTTAATTTAAGTTATGATTTTTCATATTAGTTGTTGTGTTAAGTTGTTATTGTTCTTATTAGTTGTTGTCTTAAGTTGTGGGTACCAAATAATGTCTACAAAACATGGTAATAGAAACTATAACAAGTTATAACATTAACTTAAACAAACAGACAATACAGAACCTACAAGATGCAAATAATTAAAAACATAGCATAATGCTCAATCGTCGAAGTCATATCTCAAGTTGTCGTCATATTCAATCCCCTCTTCCCTCTCAATAATCCTATTCTGAAGATACACTACCATATCCTTAGTGATGTAGTCTACCACCGTCATGTTCCAGACGGCAGCTGCTTCTTGCTTAATTTTAAATGGTAGAAATAACAAACGATCCATCGGTTTGCAAATAATGTACCTCTCCTTTATTTGGTCACAGTTACGCACAAAAAAACCTTCAGTTCCTAAACGGCCGTAGTTGTAGTATATATTACACAAGACCAGCTCGAAAAACGCATCGCTACTATCTTCCCCCAACTCTTGGAGGGTAAGTTTCATTGCCTCGAGCAAATGGTAATTTTCATTAGGGGTAAACTTCATTGCCCTTACTGTTTATGTTCGACGAGTGCTTAGCGTCTACTTATAGGCTCGTGGTTGTTTGGGCGGGAACTGCATTAAACGCGGGTGTTTTTTGCAGCAATTTTTGTAGGTGTCTCATTATAGCGAAAAACCCGGTAATGGAAGTTATGCTATAATGAGACCCCTACTATTATTGCACTGCAACATTTGAGTACTTTTGTAAATATTAGGTGTCGCATAATCATTCCTCAACTTGGATTACGTTATCCTTATCTTACAAGTGTCGTTTATTGATAGGTCTACTTGGATTACGTTATCTTAAGAATAAAAGTGGTACAGAAAGACTAGTTTTTAGGCAGAACAAATAATAGCCAATATACCAATTGTAAAAAATGTTTCCGCACTTTAATGCTCTTATTCATAAAAACATCACTAAGTATAAACATAAAAACATAATAACAAGAAAACATAAAAACAGCAAAACATATAATAATCGTCCGAATATTATAATATTGCATTTTTTTATGGAGGGAATGGAGTGAAGTTTTCCCGCCTAAAATAGATTTACGTGGGAACAAAAACAACATTTCCCGCTAACGATTTTAGAATTGAACCACCGACTTCGAGTCTATAAATACTAGAATCTGACTATGAAACTAAACATTTAAGTTATAACAATGGGTGATTCAGGCTGGAACGTGCACGAAGACGCAAGCCTCTTTAATGCATTTGACTTCGTCAGAGGTACAATGCAAGAGGAGATTCCTGGTTTCATCGATGCGGTTTTGTGCAGAATGTTCTTCAACCACGGTAGGGAGGCATCCTGTCCGGGATGTTTGATGCCCCGACCACGCGGACGCAAAGAAGTGTTCGATATGTTAGCTTATCTTAAAACAGTTACTATACAGATTGAGTCGCTAGCTTACAAAGTCCGAAGCAAAGTACGAAATGTATTCAACATGGGATTCCAAAATACAATTACACAGGAAATGGTGTTATATGCGATGCAGCAAATGGATCAAGAAATAGCCGACGCAATAGCCAGCGTCGTTGATACTAACTCAACTCCCCAAGGAAGTAGTGATGAATATTCGTTCGAGAAATTCTTTGAGTATGCAATGCTAACTGAGGGTTAGCTTATCTATAATTTGTTTTAAGTTATTTGCTTATGTATTTCTAATGATGCAATGCTTTTGATTAAAGTGTAATGTTTTAATGGAATCGACCTATTAAGAAGTTTAAGTGTTATTGTTTTTAAGATACACATCCAAACAAAAGCAACTCCCTAAAATCATATCAACGAAAGCAACAACTTAAGTAAAACAAAAGGTAAACATCCAAACAAAAGCAATAACTGAAGCAACAAAAGCCTTTCCATAAAATCATATCAACGAAAGCAACCACTCAAGTAAAACAAAAGGTAGTACCAAACAATCGTCCTAGTAGTCATATATTACAAATGCAGTCAATCGACATGGCGGTACTCGTGCGCCAAAAGCGAACACTCGTGCATCTCTCGACGCATCTCCTCCATACTTATCTCGTCCGCTCTAGAATATCCATCAATCACACGATCACAAACGCCATACAGTCATGCCTGATATGTCATCGCACTCGGGGTCTCTCGAACATGTGAACCAGATGGAGCGACCACACTATGATCGAGCATAATGTACCATAGGTGGTCACGGATCCATTAATCGTACAAAGAGGTCGTGCCGTGATCACCTATAACATATGTGTCACCACGAATCCTCGCGTCAACAACGTTTGACTGCCAGCCTATCAATGTGGCCTCATCCCACAAAAAGCGCGTGTTGACACGCCTCCTCCTATCTGCCGGTAAAACAACCCGCAACGCCGGTGGTATGTCCTGAATGTGCCCTAGTTGTCGAGCGACCCGAAGTGGATAGTACGTTTCAACTATGTCAAACGACATCAGCGTGTGGTCAATCCAAGCCACACCCTGGAAAGCGAAATGATCATGCATCGTGCGGTAAGGCATGAACCAAACCTACAATATATAAGTTAATAATGTTTAAAAAATTATAAGTAATAATAAATTAACGATATGGAAATAAATGTAACAAATCATCGTAACTCACATTTTTCTCCGTCAACGAAACCAGTATCTGTCGGATGTTGATACGAGTCTCATCATCCGCACGAAACAGTGTCGGTACATATCGGCACATAGTCGGCATAGAAGACTCGTAGAGAGTGTTGACGATAGTCAAATAGGGGGGAAGTGATCATATATAAACGTCTCCAACAAGGCAATAAACCATGCAATCCCTAAAGTCGAGTGCAGCGACGACTTTCCTAGATGGTGGTACAACTGGGCTAGTATATGTTGGCCCCAGTTATATCTAACGGACACCCTATAATGCTGTACAAAATGTAAGTAATCCAACGAAATACTGTTCCTCGTCTTGTTCACCAAAATGCAACAACCCAGCATGTGTAGTAGATAACCCATAGTGACACACTCTACAGTACTATCAGACATAGTATCATCCATAAAATGGGGCTGCATGTACTGCTCACGTAAAAACTGTAAACGAACAGATCTAGCACTACCCTCCTGTTACGCCCTAACTCATGCCTAAGTGCTTCCTCGGGTATACCTAATGCCCTAGAATACCATGCCAAACGTTGTCCATCACTAGGGAATGTCTGAATAATAAAATCATCACCTGTCGCCGGGAGACCAGTAATAACGTGGACGTCGTCTAACGTCACCGTCATCACCGAAACAGAAGTGAAAGTTGTTAGTCTCCAAATGCCACCTCTCAAGAAATGCATCTACTAGGTGTACGTTGGTACTCCAACGCTCCAAGACATCGGTGAGGGGACCGAAGCAAGACATCATAACCTAACGTCTGACCCTGCTCTGCCCAGCAAGATCCCATGCACGGTGGGTACCGTACTTCGAGTAGCACCGCGACGGCCTACGAGCCTACATAAAACATCAATAACTTAGAAATAATACAAAATACCATACGCCCTACTTTAAAACAATCATTACTTACCTCTCCTCCAAAGACATGATATGCCTCGTGCTGTGCGTAGTCTGGATATAGAGCAGGCACATGCGGAATCACCTTTCAAAATTGCTGATACAGCATCCCAAAAGCATGGGATATAATAGGGGCCGAAGTCGAAGCGCTAGGCCTACGGATTACAGACCGTGACCGTGACCGTGACACAACCTCCTTCTGCTCGCTATCACTGCTCGAGCCTGAATGTCGAACATGTATATGTTGTGTGCGAGGCATGCTGAAATACAACAAATAAAATCATTAATAAATTTAGGAATAAAAGCATCATAATTTGACAAAACAGCCAAAATTGGGCATCCCCTGTTTTGGTGAAATTGCGAGCTCCCTGTTCGCAATTTCACCAGTCCTGAAAGTGCAAAATCGCGAGCAAGCCGCTCGCGATTTTGCACGGGTTGCGAACTGCTCGCGATTTTGCACTTCCAACAACCCCAAAACCTTAGATCTAAAATCGAACCCAAAACCCACAAACACAAACCAAATTCAACAAAAATTATACCGAAACGTTCCTAATGCATCGACTAACACGAATCTACAATTATTTTTTCAAAAAAAACAACAACATATAAATGAAAATCGTATTTTTGAGGCAGAACTCTAAACTCTAAATATCACTAAAAATACTAAAGTAAATTGCTTAAAAATTACATGAATAGGTAAAGGATTTGTACCTTAACGTGTTTGTAATGTCGGATTTGAAAAATCTTGCATTTTGTTCGGGATTTAGAGAGCTTTTGGTAGAGAGAAGAAGAGAGAAGAAGAGAGAAAAAAGGTTTGTGGTTGAAAATACAACTTTTATATCAAGGGTAAATTGTCTTTTTGGGGTCTCATTATAGCCAAATGGGATCTCAACTTACACCTGAACAATTCATGGTAATGGTATGGTTCCGGTCAGTATATCTGAGCTTCTTTTTTTACACTTAATCTAAACCTAGTTCGACTCATTTTTGGATTTGTATTTTTAAATCCGAACATGTTCATTTGTGTTCATCGGTCAATCCGGTCCGATTCGCGGATATTAATTTTAATATTTTTAAATTTATTTTAAATATATTAATTTATGTTTTGTATATCATTGTTATTATATATAAAAAATATTAATTTGTATATATTTTTATAATTTTCAGGCCGGAACGGGCTGGACAAACTAGAATACCGGACCCAGTCCAGCCTGGTTGCGGGTTATAATTTTTTAGTCCAGACTCGACCCGTTTTATGTTCGGTTTGGACCCGGACCGGGCCTGGCCTAGTCTAGCCGGCAGTACCCGCATTGTCATCCCTAGTACTCACTCAACTATTTTATTGTCATCCAGTACAAAGGTTTGATCTATTATCTCTTAATACCCATCTCAACTACCTAATTACCACCTAATACCTAACATTATTTTAATACTCTAACTACCCTAACCCTTCGTCAACAAACGCGTAACCAAAATTTCTCTTTCTTACTTTTTTTTTATTTTATTTTTAAAAAATATATATCTTTCAAACCAGAATTCGAAATAAATAAATGAACGTACCATTGCTTTTATTTTTTTAAAATAAACAAAACTAGATTCATTGATGATATTTTTTTGTTTTTTTTTAAAATAAAATTTCACCAGTAACAACTCTCTCGATTTCCTGAGAGTTGTTCTCAGGAAATTGAGAGAGTTGCAAACAACTCTCAGGAAATCGAGAGAGTTGTTCGGAAATCCTAAGAGTTGCTAACAAACAACTCTCAGGTTAGTTTTTCAAACCATTCTCATAGTCGTTTTTCAAACAACTCTCAGGTTAGTACTGGTGAAGGTACTAGCGGATATATATGGTCGCGGATATTTTTGTCTAAATTTCAATTCGAAGTACTAAGTGATACTATAAAAAAACGGGTACTAGTGGATAATTAAATAGTTGAGAGACTTATTTACTTGTAATTGTTTTTTAAATGGCTGGTATTATAAATTATTAATATTGTATGTCTTTGATTCACTAAAAGCATTTTCCTCGAAAATTTACAGTCCAAATGGCCCGGATCCGATCCGACTTGATTGATGTCATAATGATAAGTTTTATTTTATTAATATAAAAAAAATTATAGATATTCCATTAAAATATATTATTAATTTACTCAACATTTTAAAGCTTTCTTAGTTACCGATATTGGGCTAATTTGTTAATTAAATATTTTTAACAGCCAAAAAATTGAAAAATAATTTGGATTTGGGGTTGGTCTTATAATTTGGATTCTAGGAAACAAATGGTTTAGAAATTAATATTTTCAAAATAATGTGATAAAAATAAAAATTCTCAAAATAAATCTTTCTTACGTTGTTTGGGTATCATTTTAACAAAGCCCATCAACTTAATAGAATAAAAACTTAGCTTATAATTTTCAAAATCTGATAACCAAAATAACAAAATTGATTCGAAGATTAAATAAAAAAGTCAAACTACACGAATCAAATTTTGATCTACTTCAATATTAAATCGAACAGAATCTGTTTTTCAGTTTTTATGTACAATCTGAAGATTGTTTAATGTACAATCTGAAGATTGTTTAATGTACAATCTGAAGATTTCTCGAAGCTCCTATAGTTCGTCGTCGAGTTTTGGTGTCTAGGTTTTATATATTTCTGTTACCAAATTCAGTAAGTTTTTTCGATTCTGCTCCCTACAATATTTTTATATAACATTTTACTGCAATTCTAAATC
This sequence comes from Limnanthes douglasii subsp. nivea, assembly GCA_036936605.1. Taxonomy (NCBI): domain Eukaryota; kingdom Viridiplantae; phylum Streptophyta; class Magnoliopsida; order Brassicales; family Limnanthaceae; genus Limnanthes; species Limnanthes douglasii. The sequence continues at coordinate 133,749,186 of JAUPFV010000004.1, forward strand.
CGTTTTCGATGATAATTTGGATTTGATACCACTTTTTGTTTTACTAATTAAGTTTTTAATGAATGGATTTGTATTAAGTTTCTAATAAATGGATTTGATAACGTGCAAGGTGTTTGATAAAATGCTTAGCAGAAACATTATCTATAATTTCCAGGCTTATGCTTATGGTTTCTTTTAGTGTTGTATGGGTGATAAAGTGAATTAGCCAGACAGTAGCCTAGCCGTGTATTTACTCTATTATTTTAGGAGTTCCAGGTTTCACTACTAGTGGAGTAATGCATCCAAGCTCGATATAGATATATTTGTCACCAAGTTCTGTTAAACTATGCTTTTTACTCGAGTGCTAGTAGTACAAAACTTTTTCTGTTTGGAGTCTTAGCAACCCTTATATGAATGAGTATTTAGAGATTGCCAAAAGAGGTGGAAGCAGAAGCTTGTGGAATCGTTTTCGTAATTAGTTAAGGTGACAATCAGAGTTGCATCTAATAAGATGCTAAGATGAAGAGAGTATCTCTATGCGCCTTTATCTATTTCCACCTTTACTAGTAGCTCAAATATTTTAAAAAAATCGAGTCAAATTTCCATGGAAATTATGAAGGTTGCATGAGGCGCTACTCTCGGTTTTATTTGAAATCGTAATGATATACTATTAAGCTATTTGAGTTCTGTAATTACACTTTGATTTTGTCTGATTCTTAGGTTGCAATGAGTGGTTTGAGTGGATAACAGCGGCGGATGTGTCCAAAAACAGAGGACGAGTTCGTTACTTGTACAGGCATATACTAAGGAGCCTCAACTCTTCGAAACTGCACGGTTTAGCAGCAAGAATCTCAAAGAAAGCAGAAGTTGCTACCCTTTTCAGGTTGGGTGCTCAAGAGATATCCAAACATAACATTATGTATTAATTTATTTCCATCTCCGATATAATAATCTTCTAACCCAAGAACAGTGAAATGGTTAAAGATTGATTTTCTTATTTAAAAGTTGTTTTAGCTATTAGAATATTAATAATGAACATTACAAGCTCTCGATATATTAATATTGAATATTACAAGCTCTATGAAGTTAGACATAAAAGAGCTTATCTGTGAAATTTGTTCTTAAATAAAAGAGCTTCTTTCGACCCATCCAGACAAACTGAAAACTTAGTAAAATGAATACTAGATTATAAATAACAAATAAAACTAATGAAATAAATATATAATTCGAACAAATAAAAAATGTCCTAAATGAATTTACGGAGTTGACAAAATAATTTTAACAATAAGCAACTTTAAAAACTTAATTATAATTTAAAATATATTTAAGGTTTGTGAACTATATATTTTACCTACATATTTTAAATATTTATAAAGTATTATAAAATGATTGGGAGGACTTGACAAAATATCTTTTAATGATAAGCAACTTTAAAAACTTAATTATAATTTAAAATATATTTAAGGTTTGTGAACTATATCAAAAGAAGCAGCAACACCGATTTGTGAAACAGGTTCCTATGGCTTTTTCGAAAACCTCTTCGATTTTCTTCACCTGAGGTGAAACAGAAAGGCCAGCACCGAACTCGATCTTCTTCATGGCTTTTAATTCTCCTCCGACATTCGGTTTTGTGTTCTTGAATCTTCTCTCGTACTCTTCTGCGACCAACATAGCAATATCTGCCATTTTGTTTTTTATGTGGTGTTGTAAGATGTTTTTGGTTGATTTATGATGAAATTGAAGAAGAAGGTATTTATATTTGAAAGAGGAATTGGATAAGATTGAAGAAAAAAAAATGTTTGTGAACTATGTATTTTACATTCATATTAAATATTTTTCTCTTAAAATGATTAAGAAATTTTTTATCAAGCGTAGATGTTGAGCGAAGTTATCAGATAACAATTATATATTTGGAAAAAAGGGAAACTTTAATGTTGAGCGAAGTTATCTATTTTTATAAATGATAGATAACTTTTTTTATTAATAAAACCAACATTTTTATCAAATATTGGAAATTTGTCCACATATGATATATGATTCATTGAAAACATTCAATTCATATATACTAATTTACAAAAATTAATTGATTTTATATTATCTTGTTTTTAGCAAAACCCATTAAGCAAATACTCAAGCAAATCTTCAAATATTAAATAAATTATATATTTAATATCTACATGACATTGCAAATCTAATGGATAAAGGAGAATACGCTCTCTGTCTTGAAAAGAGAGAAAATTCCCAATAATATTCCTGAACTCTCACCTCCATCTCCCATATAATAATTAATTTAACTCAAGATTAGTGAAATGGTTACATATTGATTTTTTTTTATTTAAAAGTTGTTTTAGCTTTTAGAATTGCTTAGAGACTTTAATATAATAGTAATGATGAATATTACAAGCTCTCGATATATAATAAAGTGGTTCTATGAAGTTGGATATAAAAGAGCTTATCTATGAAATTTATCGTTAAATAAAACAGCTTCTTTCTACTCATCCCTACAAACTGGAAAATAAGAAATGAATACTTAGATTATAAATAACAAATAAACTAATGAAAAAATATATAATTCAAACAAATAAAAATTATCATAAATAAATTTTCGGAGGACTTGACAAAATAATTTTAACAATAAGCAACTTTAAAAATTTAATTATAATTTAAAATACATTTAAGCTTTGTGAACTATATATTCTACATGTATATGTATATTGTAAATATTTATGTAGTTTGAAAAATGATTGAGAAAATGTTATGTTACACAGATAATCAAAATATCAGCGTAGATGTTGAGTGAAGTTACCAAATAACAATTATATATTTGGAAAATTACTTAAATTTTTTATCAAATTATTTGAAATGAAACTTCAATCTTTTTTAGAGTAAAATAGATATGTGGTAGCAAATAGTTAAAAGATTGACATAAGTTTTTTTTTACAGAAACTATTCTTTTAAATAATAGATAACTTTTTTTTAATAAAACCAATATTCTTATGATATATTGGATATTTATCCACATATTCATTAAAAACATTCCATTCATATCTACGGAAAAATAAAAATTAATTAATTTTATATTATTTTGCTTTTAGCAAAACCCATCATTAAACAAGTATCCTGAAGGGAATCTTCATATAAAAGATGAATTATATATTTATGGGTTTTACTATGGAAATCTAACCATTAAACAAACATATTTATGGGTGATTCACATTTTATTAAGAAATTTAACTGTACCATTGGGAAAAGATAGCTACGAAGTTAGAGTAAAGGTCCAAAAGTAGACCATTTTACAGAGAAACAAAACATACGATGTGAAGCTAAAAAAAATACATCATTAAAACAAATAAACACATATACGATTTATATCATTATCAAAAATTTATACAAATAAACACATTATTAAAAAAAAATTAATCAATATATACGATTTAATCTCTAAAATTAAATATAAAAAATCAGAAAGATTAAAAAAAAATTAAAAATTATTCGTGGAAAAAGGAGAAATCCAAACAAAAAATTTAACACCAAAGAGAATCACACACTCAACCAACAAGGTAATTTAATATTGTTTTTCAGTTTTACATTCATTTAACTTGAAAATTCATGTTAAAAAAACTCATTTCGAATGTCCTGATTTTGTGGAGGTTAAATTATGAAACAACATCTCGAAATCAGTTGTTTGTGTTTTTTTCTTTTGGATTATTTGTTATTTTTACTTTAACTTTATTGACATATTATTTATTAATTGTGTAGGAATTTGAAATATTTTCGGAACCTGAAATTACTTCCCCTTCTCATATTACTTATATATCTAGATTTGGCCAACGCATTCACCACCCAAGCGCACTACACTAGATCCGAACTTAGAGAATGAATATTGAGTGTTAGTCGAGAGTTGAAATATTCTTTGATGGTAAGCAAATACAATTTTGGGATACATGGGAATACTCGTCGATGGTTTTTATCTTGCAACAAATTTGAAACGTATAGGTTAAGACAAAAGGCACCTTATATAAAGAGGAGAAAGTCAAGAACAAAACAAAATAAAGTGTCATTTTGCATTAAGAGCTCATTCTCCAGACAATGGTCTATGGTATTTGGTAGTTTCATGCGGTAGGCATAACCACCCGGTATCCGAATATTTAGGAAGGTTGTCCTCAAGCAAGAAAACTTACTCTCACAAAAGAACATTTGATGAAAATATTATCTATACATGATGCTACTCCTCCTAACATTTTACCGGCACTAAAAGATATAAATCTTCGTAACATGTCTTACATGCATAACATTTATAATACTAGACAAAAACACCTTATATTGGAAAAGTGCGATAAATCACAACTTCAATATTTGTTGGGTAAGATGAAGGAGAAAAATTACATTGAATGACATAAAACCAAAAGTGAAGGGTCTAAAATATTCACTAAATTATTTTTTGCACACCCGACGTCTATCAATCTTCTTATGATATTTCTGGAGGTCCTTATTATGGATAGTAAGTAGAAGACGACGAGATACAAGATGTCATTTTTTGATATTGTTGGCGTTACATCAACCAATATCACATTTTCGATCGCTTTCGTTTTCTTGAGTCATGAAAATGTTGAAAATCACATGTGGACATTAGAACGTTTGCGGTTGCTCATGGAGGAAAACTATTGCATATTTCCTAATATTATGGTGACAAATATGGAATTGACCTTAATGAAATCAATTAACATTATATTTCCGAAAGTGACACAGATGTAGATAGATGGCACATACAATTTTTTTAATGAGGACTAATAATTTTTTTACTCACAAAAATGTATTCCAAAGATTTCAATCATCTTGGAATACAACTGTTTATTCAGACATCGTAACCAAGTTGAACTCAAACATCGAGTGTATAAAAGAAGAATACAAGACATACATAGAAGCCCTCAATTATACTCAAACATTGCTCAAACCTCTTTACGGTGGAAAGTTTCTTTATGTCTAGACTAACAACACAACGAACCGGTAAGCCAAAATAGTTATAAAGTAATACAATTATTATACTATTTATACATTTTGAAGAAACTTTTGTTGTCATGAATAATATGGCGTATAGTTTGCATTCTACATTGAAACGTTACCTTGGGACGGGCTTGCTTCTATTTGATGCATTAGGGAAGAGTCGATTCTTTACTAAAGATGCAACACACGAATATAAAAGCGTCATTTGAAAACGGTATGTTTTTCGCTCAGTTTGAGTACGATCCTTGGATATTTTAGGTTATTAGACGTTCCACGTCAGATATCGCTCTCAAACTTATGACAGAGCAATACGAAAGGGCTACACAAATAAGGAATGATAAAGCAGAATACAAATGTGTTATTAGAAGCACTCACAGGTTGTCATGCATGTTAAATACTAGACTTTTAGTATGAAAAACAAGTAATAAACGTAATTATAGAAAAGAAAAATAAATTGTTTAGTTCTATATAGAGAAGTTGTTGATAGTCAAGAGTTCAAAATATAATCCCGAATCACATTATTTCATAATCTTACTGTCCTATTTATACGACAGATTGGTGCGTAACTGAGTTTGTTACATAATATGATAAATTATATTTTAGCCCCTTACATTTATACTTGATATTAATCCCACATGAATACCTTTATAAAACTATTAACAATAACTTTTTTCTCTAAAAAATTTAGCTCCATAATAATTTATATCCTTATCAGTAGCCCCCTAGTCCTCATGAAGAATAATGAATAAGGACTAAAACTTCTTTGGGCTGCCATAAAGCAAAAATGTCAATCATTAACTTTAGGTTGCCTCAAATCAAAACTATTCATCATTATACTTTAGACTGCCTGAAACCACAACTGTCAATCCTCCTCGAAAATTAACTTGTGTTTACCATAACCTCCTTAAAGTTCGTGATGATCTCTTCGAATCATATCCATGGTTATTATCAAAACTTGCCTCGAAACTTTATACAATCTTTTTAAGTTTGCTTTTAATTTACAAGTGGTATTTTCAATCATTTCCCTAGTGACAGCTAGAAACTCATGGAGTTCCCCTAGTACACGTGCAACATGCTATTAGCTCTGACAGTTTACACGTGTCACTCTACTTTAGAGTAGACAACTGTTTGTCAATTCGTATCTCAAACTATAACAATTGTCAACCTTTCACCTTCTCTTCTTACTTTTTCCTTCACTAACTCCTCTATAAATATTCTCTCTTCATTTATTTTTTTCATCACACATAAATCCTAGTGATAGAAAGAGAAAGCTTCCTCAATTTAGGACATGCTCTGTTTAAATCTCTAAAACCAACACACATTCTCTATTTTCTGTTATTCTTTTTAACTAACACTGGATTACCAGTCCATAATGGATATTTTGCCTCACATATATGTCCATCCCTGGATAAATATTTCACTTCTGCCACTATGGCCTCAAATTTTTCTATAGAAAAAACTCACCTCTTTTGTATAATATGCATGACCTTTGAATTTAAAGATAAACTATGAGACATTATCGCATATGGAACCATTAATACGACCTTAGTTTTCCAAGCGAAGGCATACTGATTATCAAACAAAAACTGCAACAATTGATAACGCAAAGTAGGTGACAATAATGTTCATATCCCTCAAGATTCCCCATTTGGAAACTTATACTCCTCTATATTTTCTCTCACTACTAAAGGACTCGGGGTTTCCCTCGATATTCCACTTCATCCACATCCAAGGTTTTTCCTTTAATTTTTTATTCAGTTATTTGGTCATTAAAAATAGCTCTTTGAGAACGCAAAGTTGTTGCATAACATTCTCTTGCTACTCGTTGATCACTTCGAACCACTCCGACACGATCCCCAGTCACATATTTGAAACACTGATGAATAGTTGAAACAACATCATACATTCTTGACAACCAAGATCTCCCAAATATAGCATTATAACTGGTTGGACATTCGACCACCATAAACAAGACTTGAACTTTATTTTTAAAATGACATTTCTCAAATATACTCCCCTTTGAATTCCCCGATGACTTGGGTTGTCACTCATGTGAATCTAAATATGGTACGTTTAGATTGAAGAATCTTCGGTGAGTTAAGCATCCTATCATATGTAAAATTGATTAATACATTTTTTGAACTTCAAGTATCTATCAAAATACATAGAATTTCAGTCCCAACAATATTTACCTCTTTTACCTCTAGATTTTCATGAGGCCCTCCTATTCACCTTAAATCATATTTATCAAATAAAATAAAATGTGTTTCTATATTTCCATATAAATAGGTGGATATTTTACCTTCTAGTTAGGTTGCTAAACTCACTACATGTTTTTTTCTAGACCTATTTGTATTACCAGCCATTGTATCTCCCCCGAAAATTGCTAAAGATTCAAAATATTCACATAGATCTCAAACTCCTCTTTGAACAACATGTTCATCCACAACTAACAGGATTAAACGATCTGGGTTCGCCTGATTTGAGTTTTCTCTAAAGTCTCTTATACTCTAACCTAGAGATAGAGATTATCTATTTTTTGTTCTCATCTTCTTCTCTTAGTGTTTGTCATCGTCTAGTCAACCTCATATCTCGGCGCTACTAAATAGCTTCACCCAAATATCTATCTTTACATACAAACTAATTGTCACGCAAACAACTGTTGCACTACTACAAACGTAGTAAAACGTTAATGTAGTAAAGATAATATATTGCATACGGAGTAAATTCTAAATATTAAAAAAATTATAGTAATAAAATTTTAATTGTAAATAACATAAGACGTATGGAAAAATATACTTTTTAGTAGTACCTATTATATTTATAAAGTAAACTTAATTATTATTATTCATAAAAATAAACGGTAAAATTAATAAATTTTTCTATTTTTTGTCAATATAAAATTTATGAGAATCAAACGATGCTGAAGGTATCATATAAAATTAACCATTATCAACATTGTTTTTGGAAAAATTAGATAAAAAAGGAAGGAGTTTCTTTCTAACCCGTTTTTTCAATCCTAATTTCATGTGACGTCGTTCCAAAATTTATTCTAACTATAGTAGGGGAGTTTTTTTTACTTTTTTTTTTCCTTTTTTTTAAATCTAATACTAATTTCTTTCCGAATTCCGGTTTTAAAATAATTATGACTTTTAATGTTTTCAGTAAGTTTTTTATCAGATCAATTTTCGTGTTTTCATTGGAGTAACGATTTTTTTGGTTTGAGTTTAGATATAATTGAGGATGTAAAATGTAACATTCCCATCTTGATTTATTTTATATTTTTCTTACTTACGTAGATGTCGACCATGTCTATATAGTGTAGCGGCCACAACAGATAGAGTTATCAACTTCAATGCCGCCGACTCCGCTAAGGTTAATGTTATCAATTTCTATGTCGCTCTCTTTGTAGAGATGTTTCAATTTTTGTTTTTTCGTGTTCCCTCGGTGTTTTGCTATGGTGCATGTCCATTGGTTACCATGACTTGACCAACGAAGGTTGAGGGTGCATGTACCTCTCTCATGGTATTTGTGGTGTCTGCACGGATGCCACCATTGGCTCTGATGTTCACATCTCTGTTTTGATAGCCTCTAGGTGTACTCAATGTGTATTCTCTTAATTTGATTATTGATCGATACAATTTTTTTATATTTTCGGTTTGGGTTTGTTTTTTTTTTGCCAAATGACCCTCTCATTTTTTTCATCTTTATGAAATTTAACCTTTCTACTTTTTGGTTGGAACACATAAAATCCGTGTTGTAGAGAATCAGAAGAAAGCATATATGACAAAACTATGTTGCTAATGTAGAAAAAGATGAACAAAGAAAGAACGTCTAGGATTTTATTATTTAGAAAGTGTAGTAATTACAAAGAATATATGCTCTTATTTATAGATAGTACGTATGAGCTAATGAGTTTGGGCTTAATAACTCTAATTCCATCTCTCAAACTCACAATCCAACATAAGGATTTAGAGTTTGTCAATAAGAAAACACAACTCAGATACTAACATAGCTTTCGTAAAGAAATCCGCAAGTTGTGTTTCTTTGCAAACAACTTCACAAGTTGCCTTTAATAATTAAAACTTCTTTATACGTCTTCTTCATACCACTCACAACCAGTCCCACAAGGCTCATGGAATCAAGAAACCTAAAAGGAACATAGACGCTTCAACCAGAGGAATGGATCCAAAGTTTTTGAGAAACCAGAGGTACGCAAAGAAGCACAACAATGAGGCACTGGAGAAATTTTCTACTGATGAGTAAAATTTTGATATTCTTCCCATTTTCTTCATAAATCTTCTTCAAGTACTCTTCCGCATGTATCTTCTTTAAGTAATCTTCTTCACATTTCTTCTACCTCATCATCTTTTTCAACCAAAAGTTTCAATTCAAATATTAAATCTCGAATCCCCAATCTTAAATCTTAAACCTCCAACCATAAATCTAAAACCAAAATGAAGTGCCACGAACCCTAGGCATGTGGGCTTTGTTATTTTCCAGTTACACTAAAGTCTAAGTGTTTTTACTTAATAGTAAATATATTATATATGGGAGATAATGGGTTTATAGAACCCACCTCGCACTGCCTATGGATGAGGATATGATTTATTAGACTCACAAGTTGAAGTGATGAAATGTTGAACCAATATGTACTTTGTAATATAAACGCAACAAATGTGTAATATTTAAGGTATTTTGTGTGAGAAATAGTAGATATATTTTTACTTAAGAAATGAATGAGGAGGATTAGCCTTAAATAGATTAAGTGTATAAACCAAAAGCCATATTTAAAGCATCGTACCTCCTTGTGAAAAAAATACATAAGATATTTGGTGATTAGGATTTTATAATAAATTTGTATCTTCTTGCGATGCGATTAATTATTTTTTCTATAAAAAATACTAATCATACACCAAAATTAAAAGGATAATTCTTACTTGAAGAATGGTGAAATTAAACTAATTTTTGAATTTAATTATCAGATGAAGCTCCAAGAAACAGAGACTCAAGTTTTTTCTCCAGAAATTGGAAATTAACTCCGTGTTGATTAATCTCGATCTCTTCTTTAATTTATCTAATCTCTCTTCTTTCTTTATACTAATTTTCTCTTTAACAAATTTCTTTATAGTTATTAAAATTTCTCTATTTTTCGATCATATTTATAGAGATTGTTCGTTCGTCTACTGAAATATAAAATAATTCCCCGATCTTCGTGCTTCGATGGGTTTAACTTCCATCAACAATCCTCATGGGAAAGATGGAAATAATACCAGAATGTTGAAATCCTTTGTTGAAACCAGAAGAGGAAAAGTTTGCAATGTTCTTTACTCGCAAAATTGATCATATATCAGTTCAGTTGCCTTTAAGAGTTAAAGACTCCTTAATGTCTCAAAGAGAGTTTACATTATAGTCAAGGAATACCGAAAAAATAGATAATTGAAGAGTTCTTTTAAAATATGAAGCTAAATAATGATTTGAGTTTAAGTATCTGGGATACTAGACAGTTGCTTCTGGACTTCAACTCAAAGGATGATATGTGCAAGGTCTGGTCCAGAAACATTTGGTCAATTGGTCATTAAACGATGAGGCTGTTGAAATGGACTCCAGAGGTTAATGTAAAGTCTGAATGTCCAATATGTCCTGTTTGGATTAAATTCGATAAGCTCCCTGAATTTATGTTCAATGAGAAGATGATACACTCTATTGCTAGTACTTCAAGTACTCTTCTGAAAATTAAAATCTTTGAAAGAAACAGAGCCTTCTGCAACTCTTGTCTGGCATGGGTGGAATTAGTTCTATCTCAAAAAATCCAATACAAAGTCTGAGCTGGATTTGGAGATAATCAAGGTTGCTGGATAAATTTGATTTATAAGGATTTTCCAAATTACTGTAACATTTGTAATCATTTTAGTCATGATTCTGATTCTTGCAAAAAAACTTTGAAAAACAAGGAAACACAAGAAAGAACAGCTTGAATATAGAAGATAACGATAAAGATAAGAAGAAAGATCACAGTGGAAATTATCAGGGTAACAACATTCATGATTATACAAGAAATCTGAGTTCTCATCAAATTAAAGATGTAACTGGTAAAGAGACATATGATATCTTGGATGACATAGTTGGTAAATCTCCCAACAATGCTTACAAAGATGACTGTGAATATGAAACTCCAACAAATTATGAGATAATGGATGCTTTACAATCTATGAAGAAAGGCTACACCATGGAAGATGGAAACAACAGTATTGAAGCATCTACACCTGATAGAGAGAACATTGGAAGCAAACAATCAACACCCACTTATAAGATTAATGACTGCAATTCAGACTTTCATAAAGTGATTAACAAGAAACTAAGGAAAGCTAGAGGAAAGAAAATAGCTAACAACTTAGCCATCAAATCTTTAAGATTCACAAGATCCTCCTTGAATACCAAGTCCAATTCCAGATGATAACTCAACTGGAATATTAGAGGAATCACCAATAATTCTACATTTAGAAAACTTAAATACATTATCAAGAAAGAGCATATTGATCTAATCACTTGCCATGAGCCTTTAATCAAAGTCGAAAACCTACATATTATCTCTGCTAAGCTTGGTTTTGAGAATTATACTTCTAATCTCACCAACAAAATTTGATTTATGTGGAAAAAATATTTTGTTATTGGAATTATTTCAAATCATGATCAATACTTTCACTTAGATGTTTCTGTAACTAATCAAAATGTCAGGTTTTACCTTACCAGTGTATATGCCAAGTGCTAAAGCTACAATATAAGAATCCTTTAGAGGGAGCTTATAAACATCTTTTGTTTGACTAACAACTCCAACTGGATCATGATGGGTGATTTCAACGCAATTTGTACAACTAATGAACAAATTGGTTGCCTCACTTACTCTATGGAAAGTTCTTAGGAATTCAATGAAATGATTCAAACCTATAACGTGGATGATGTTGGCTACTGTGGGTCTAAGTTTACATGGAATAAAAAACAACAAATAGAAAATCCTAGATAGAGTCTTAACAAACTCTAACTGGTCTAACCATTTTAACATTACTAAGGTGATGCATTTGGCCAGAACCTGTTCATATCATAGTCCTATATGCATCCCCATTAGTAATGAAAAATAAATTTATCACAAAAGTTTCAAATTCTTGGACATGTGGAATTTGGATTCTAACTTCTTACCTTTTGTTAAAAACAGTTGGAATATACATATGGGTGGCTCTCCTCTCTTTAAATTCTGGTTTTAAATTAACAAGACTTAAAAATGATCTTAAGAATTTGAATAGAACTTCCTTTGGAAATATTTTTTGTAAGGTTCAGGAGGCAGACGCTCAACTTTCCTATATGGAGAATCAATATCAACTTCTCAATAATACTGATTCCAAAATGAATCTCTCCAAATAAAGTGCAACTCTTTTGCTGGCCTTCAAGATAGAGGAAAACTTTTGGTTTCAGAAATGCTATACATAAGCTTATTAATGAGGCTGATAATGATTCTTTGTTAGCTATTCCTACTGAGAAGGAGATTTATAATATAGTATTTAACCTTAAGTCCTCTAGTTCCTCAGGAATGGATGGATTTAATGGATACTTCTTCAAAACATGTTGGAAGATTATTAAGGTTGACCTTTGTTCTGCCATAGCTGACTTCATCAAAGGTAAGAAGATTCCTAAAGGTATTCTCTCAACTAGTATTTGCCTTCTGCCTAAATCTGTTAATCCTACTAAATGGTAAGATTTCAGACCTATAAGTCTGTGTAGCCTCCTTAACGGAATCATGTCTAAATAATTAACAACAGATTAATTCACATTTTTCCTAAAATCATCTCTAATGTTCAAGGTGCATATGTCCCTAACTCTTCTATTCATGATAATGTTCTCATTGCCAAAGAGTTTATTTATGATTTGAGTAGAAAGAAAAGCAGTAACAACATGATGATTCAGGTCGACATGTTTAAAGCTTTTGATAAGTTGGCTCACAGATATATCTTGAAGGTCTTGGAGACATTTGGGTTCTATGAAAGTTTCATTAATTTGATTGAGAATCTTATATGCAATGTGTACACTTCCTTATTGATCAATGGTAAGGTCTATGACTTTTTCGAAACCAGAAGAGGTTTTAGATAATGGGACCCTCTGTCCCCCAGTCTTTTCATTCTGGCTGAAGAAGTCTTTACAAGAGTCCTGTTTAATTTGTTTCTTAATAACAAAGATATACATTTCATTCTAGAAGCAGTCTTCTAATCCCTTGTCTTTTATTTGCTGATGATATCCTGATATTTTCTAATAGTTCTAATCATACAATTGATAAGATTAGTATCTGTTTGGAAACATATCAAAAAGTCTCTGGGGAATTGATTAACAGAGACAAAACAAAGGTTTTTTTATCATCTAGAATAAACAACACTAGGATTGCTACTATTACTAACATTTCAGGGTTTAATCATTAAAATCTACCTATGAAGTACTTAGGCATAACATTGAATACCAACCACCAGTGTAACAACTATATACCTATGATTAACAAAATTAATGAGAAGATCACAGTCTGGGAAGACAAAAAGCTTTCATTTGGTGGCAGAATCACTCTCATTAACTTTGTGTTAATGTCTATTCCTACTTACTAATGTCAAAGCTTCCTCATTCCCAAGTCTATTATCAACAGAGCTCACATTATCTTCAATAAATTCTTGTGGGGGTCAAACTCTACTGAAAGAAGATTGCATTGGTCTATATGGGAGGATTTGTGAAAAACATACAAGGAAGGTGGTCTTAAAATTCGTAAAATTTCTAACTTTCAAACTACTTTTGACTCTAAGAGGTGGCTGAACTTCAGAAGCAATAAAAGTATTCGGGCCAATCTAATGAATGATGTTTATTGCAAATCCCTCCATCCTTTGCAAGTTTCCTACAACAAGGCTGACTCTAATAATTAGAAAAGACTTTGCAAAATAAAAAAGATTGTAGAACCGAACATAAGGTGGATCTTTGGTAAAATAAACATAGAATTTTGGCTTTAAAAATTGGTATAATTATCCTCCCCTAATCACTTTATAAAATAGCATGAACAACTCTTATTATAGAACTCAGAATGTTATTGAATTTTGGAAAAACAACTTGTGGGATGACTACAGGCTTAGAATATTCATCAATTAAAATAACATTGATCTAATTCATAAAACATCTATCAACATTTAGATGGATGATTCTATAGTCTGGCCTCTTTCTAATGATAATCTATTCAACACTAAGCAGACTTGGAATCATGTTAGAAACAAGCACAATAAATCAGATTTTTTTGGAAAAATATGGAACTCTGTACTTCCTAAAAAAGTTTATTTTATTGCCCATAAACTGATCAATAATTTTATTCTTATTGATACTATAATGCAAAAAATACACCTCACAACTGTATCTAAGTGTTAGTGGTGCTGTAATATTGAGTCTCCTACTCATCTTTTCATTTCTTGTGAGTTTCTTGGAATCTCTAGACATACTTTGGATTCATGTTTAAGAGAAAAGTATAAAGATACATGACTATAATTCACATGTTGTGTTCTTGGTTTTGGTCTACTAATGGCTATGTTCACATTAGAACTATGGTTCCCGTTATTATTATCTGGTCTATTTGGAAGGCTAGGAACAAGATTTAATTCAACGAAAAGACTATAGAACTGAGGCTGTTATCAGGTATATTAACTATATAATCATTAGTCTCGATCTTTCTAATACTCTTGAAGCCAAGCATTGGTTTAAAGATTTACACATTACGAAATATCTGGGTTTCATTTTCTGTATCACTGAAGAAAAGAAACCTATTTATAAGAAATTGTGTCTCCCCACGGACAATTATCTCAAGCTTAACTGTGATGCATCCTGTTATTCAAATGGCAAATTGTATGGTGGCTTCCGGATCCGGGACCCGAATGACAACATTGTTAGAGGAGGTCTGAATCTTTATGGAAAAATGACCCCTATTATGGCTGAGTCCTAGGCTCTTCTCGACGATCTGCTTCTCTACAAAAAGAATGGTCTGAATAAAGTTGAAATCAAAGTTGATTCTTTGCAGTTAGTTAACATGTTAGCAGATGGAAAGTATCCTTTATATTTGAATGAGATTATTATGTGTATCTTGCTCATATTTCAAGGGTCCAAAATCAAGCGGCTGATTGGCTCGCTAGATGGACCTTGAAATGCAAGATGAGAATTGACTTCAATCAATCTAGCGCTATTTTTCCCTTAAAAGCAATTACTTTGTTAGAAAGATATAATTTAGGCTACTTTAACATGTAAGCTTAGTTATGATTTTCTAGCTTATTCCTTCCTTCCTTTAGGCTCCCTCCCTTTACTAACTGGCAGCAAACTTTGCTTGACACAACTATCTTTCTTCTTTCTCTCTGATATTTCAATTTCATGTTGAAGATCCTTGAAGATATGGAGGCAGGGAGATTCTTGATGATGAAGTTCTGACTGTTAGAAGCTTATAATTGATAGCATGATGAGGATATTGGTGAAGTTTGCTTTAGCTTGCTGTTGGAGAGCCTAAGGAGATTTGATACAGAGAGTTTAAGGAGATTGGTGTTACTGGTTTTTGAAGATAAAGATTGGATTCATGAAGATTCGTTCATAATTGATTTCCCAGATTTTGCTGTTGATTGTTGTTGTGATTGAATCTTTTTTACTTTCGAAATATTATTTCTTTGTGTTGAGAAGGGCGTGAGATGAACATTTTAATTTACTCTTTCCTCATTTGAGAGGGAAATTAAATATTTTCTAGCCTCTTCATTACGTCTATTAAGGACCTAATTATGGTGGTCCCTTTTGTATTCTCTAAATCTCATTAGCTCCTCATTTAATAAGAAATATATTTTATTTAAAAAATAAATAAAGGATAATTCTCACTTTTTGGTTTTATTGTTATATTTGGAGGAAAATACGATAATTCCTTTTGTTTTCATGAACTTTTTTATTGACGATGGATATTGCTGTTTTAATCCACAGCTCCTTACAATATTACGAACTAGAATAAAATTTGCTTTTATTTTTATTTTAGAGAATAATACCAGTAAATACCCACTTAACTATCTAATTACCCAATAGTACCTGTTTTTTGGATAGTGTCACTTGGTACCTCGAATTGAAATTTTGACAAAAATACCCCCGACTATATATACCCGTTGGTACCTTCACCAATACTAACCTGAGAGTTGTTTGAAAAACTAACCTAAGAGTTGTTTGAAAAACTTACATGAGAGTTGTTTGAAAAACATACTTGAGAGTTGTTTGAAAAACATATTTGAGAGTTGTTTGAAAAACATACGTGAGAGTTGTTTAAAAAACATACCTGAGAGTTGTTTGAAAAACTAACGTGAGAGTTGTTTAAAAAACTAATCTGAGAGTTGTTTGAAAAACATACCTGGGAGTTGTTTGAAAAACTAACCTGGGAGTTGTTTGAGAAACTAACCCGAGAGTTGTTTAAAAAACCAACCCGAGAGTTGTTTGAAAAACCAACCTGAGAGTTGTTTGAAAAACATACCTGAGAGTTGTTTGAAAAACTAACTTGAAAGTTGTAAAACAACTCTCTCTATTTCCTCAGAGTTGAGTGCAACTCTCGCGATTTCCTGAGAGTTGTTTGCAACTCTCTCGATTTCCTAAGAGTTGTTACTGGTGAAATTTTATTTTTAAAAAAAATTCAAGCGATGGTACTTTTGTATATTTTTTTTCGAGCTCCGGTTTTAAAGATATGAATATTTTAAAAAAGAAAATAAAAAAAGAAAGTAAGAAATATGTATTTTGGTTACGTGGTTGCTGATAATGGGTGGGGGTGGTTAACTAATCTGAGAGTTGTTTGAAAACCATACGTGAGAGTTGTTTGAAAAACTAACCTCAGAGTTGTTTAAAAAACCAACATGAGAGTTGTTTAAAAAACCAACCTGAGAGTTGTTTGAAAAATATACCTGAGAGTTGTTTGAAAAACTAACTTGAGAGTTGTAAAACAATTCTCTCTATTTCCTCAGAGTTGAGTGCAACTCTCGCGATTTCCTGAGAGTTGTTTGCAACTCTCTCGATTTCTTAAGAGTTGTTTGCAACTCTCTCTATTTCCTGAAAGCTGTTTGCAACTCTCTCTATTTCCTGAGAGTTGTTTACAACTCTCTCGATTTCCTGATAGTTGTTACTGGTGAAATTTTATTTTTAAAAAAATTCAAAAAATATCATCAATGAGTCGAGTTTTGTTCATCTTAAAAAAAGCGACGGTAATTTCATATACATTTTTTCTAGCTCCGGTTTGAAAGATATGAATATTTTAAAAAATAAAATAAAAAAAGAAAGTGAGAAAGATATATTTTGGTTACGTGGTTGTTGATAAAGGGTGGGGATGGTTAAGATATTAGAATAATGTTAGATATTAAGTAGTAATTAGGTAGTCGAGATAGATATTAAATAGTAATTAGGTAGTCGAGATAGATATTAAGAGATAATAGAACAAAACCTTGGTACTTTATATAATATAATATTTGAGTAGAGAGAATTTCAATTAATTTTATTTGTCGATTTTGTTTTTTTGGAGTGGAGCAAGGAAACCGATTTGTTCTTCGATTTTGCTTTGCTCGTACGATTACAAGTTTTATCTGTCTTTTACGGTCCTTAAATATTTTGAAGTGTTTTTGTACGTCTTTAATGTCATGATTATGAAAAAAGATGAAGTTATTTGTTTTTGGGTTATATGATTATGCAAAAACAACTCCTTCACAAAAAAACGCTTGCTACTTTCATTGAATCTATCGTGTACTTCCTCAGTCTATCTGTGTAGGGACAATAGTATGGAGCAGAGGAGACGGTTAGGATAACGAACTAGCCAACATGCCAAGGCCTCCTCGATCCTTTTGTGCCTTCGCTTCTTGCTTTCTTCGGCCAAGAGGCGTAATAGCCAAGCAGCTGGCCCGTTTTGAAAACCAACGGGCTAGCAGAGCTCTTGCCGCCTAAAACTCTTCCGAGAAAGTGCTGCTTTACGTTTGATCCTATGTGCCCGGAGAATGCTATGCGTTCTCCACTTTCGGACCTCGCAAAGAAAGAACGTTTTTTCCTCTGGGTTTCTCTCTCATTCGTGGAGTGAAGAAAGCGGGCTTTGCCCCAGCTACCGGGAAACAAAAGGAGCTAGCGAAGGAAAGGGATGCAGTCTCTCCCTTGGCCTTTGGAGAGGAGATGGCAGAGAAGAAGACGTCCTTCACGCAAGTTATTTTTCTTCCTGCGCCTTTTAAGCAGCTGCCCCTATGTATAACAAAAATGTCGAATCAGGCCGCCCCTTGCCTTGAAAGAATTCACACGCGGCCACCAGCTTTCCAAAAATATAGTAGTACACTAGTAGAAGACGTAGGTTATGACTTGATCCAATAGAGTCAGGACACATTTCTGCTCGTTGTTCACCATTTACTGTGCTGTTACACATGGGCGAGACGTGAGCAGCGAGAACTGCACTTGCATTTGTAAAGGTAATGAAATAGACTGTCCACACTCTTGTCTGCGAAACAGTTCAGTTCGGTAGAACGTGGGTCTCCAAAACCCAATGGCGTAGGTTCAAATCCTATAGAGCATGATTCTGCTCTTGTTAGGTTGAAAATGACACTGAACTCAAATAATTGAACAACAATACACCCTTACCTTCTATCAAAAAAGGATTCAATCCAGTCGGCCTAGCCCAAAAAATGAAAATGCAATTAAAGAAGAAGATTCTTTCGGCGAATGGTGTCCATGACCTGCAGATAGGGAGTACTCTGTCGTGGGCCATTGCTTTGGATTTGAGTCTGTCCAAAAACTTAAAAGGCGATTTGGTGTAAGAAGGAGAGCCCTATTAGGGTGCGTGAATAGGATCCCTCTTAGGTCGTGGATTCACATTCTCATTCTATCAGGATGATAGCCATCTGCAACTAATGCCGCTTCCACACTCCTTTCGATCGACCCTTTCTAGTAGGGTATGGAATTGAGCCAAGTGCCTGATTTCATTCAGCCCAATTCGAGAAATAAAAAATTGATTATCTAATTGGCGGAACCGCTCCTCATCAAGGAGGATAGATCTCAGGAATCTCCGGTACCGCAACCGGTAATTCTTCCCATGGAATCTCTCTTCTACTATGAAGAACTTCCTTCCCTTAATGGGCTATGGCCTATGAGTCAGGGCAGAGACCTTACCAATAGCACTAGCTAAGTAGCTGGTGCCTTCTGCATTCCACAGCTCTATAGGAAGATTCCTGGCTGGTTTACTGCGTGCACACTTAAGCTAATATAGAAGAGGAAAAACTCTTTGGCTGCATGGAGAGCGAAGCTGAACTTTTACGACTAGCTAAAAATTATAATCGATAAGGCCTTTCACACCCATCTTTCCCCACACTTTGGCTTAGTATTCTAGAATGTGTGTCGCGAGTGATCAGTCTCCATACTTAACAGCCTTCCTTGTCTGAATCACTGGCTTTGGTTTCACTTAACTGAAATTTTGGCAGCTTAGGGATTACTCCTAAATCTGGGGATAGTCTTTCTAGAGGCCATTAGCACAAGCAGGTGACTCATTGTCGTGACTCAAACTCATATAGTGTCACAATCTACAGTTATAACTAAAAGTTAATTCTGCGGTAGCTGAATTGGGCATGCATGGAATTCGAGTCAATTGCATTTCACCCTGGGTTATTCTGATGAGAATTGTAATAGATGAAATGCATCAGATCTATCAGGGAGTTGACGATGCAAGAAATGTGGAGACATTGCATACTGTAAGTGTACTAAACGGAGCAGTTTGCAAGCCAGCTGATGTAGCTAACGTTGCACTTCATCTTGCATCGGAAGATACTAAGTATCTCAATGGCCACAATCCATTGATAGATAGAGGTTTTACCTCCTTTAATAGTTTGTCATTCTCTTCACCAGATCAAGTCCAATGGGAATTTCTGCTGCTAAATGATATCTATGTTTCAAACTTGTATGATCTCAAATGATCCCTGCAGGAAAATCGAAATTCTCGATGTTTGGGTGTTCACCATGCTGATTCATCTTCGATAAGTCAGTGAGGTTTACTTTTTTTTAGTGAAAAGCAATCTTGATGATGTTTTTTTTAGTTTTGTTGATTAAGCCAAAAGTTAGAGTTGAGTCACTAGTGTGGATTTGGATACAAAGAAAAATGTTTTAGGATCTTAATATCTCAACCTGTAAGTGTTAGTTTCTTGAATGCTGAACCTTATTTCTTTGTCCTTTGATAAAATCCTTTTGTACACCAAAATTTTATAATAGCTTGTAGAGGAGGCTACTGTATATCAAAGGATGATGATGCATGGTGCAGATGATAGTATCAGTGACTTTGTTTGTTAGATCTGGACCTTATATTAGTCTCCTTGTAAATCTCTCCAGCTTTAAGACATTTAGTTTAGATCTATGTTATTTGTATTTTATATACCCAGTAGTTGAAGAAGGATAATAGAAGAACCTCAAATTGATCAAATCCGTTTTGGAAATCAATAATTGAATTTATGCATTGCTTCATTTCCTTTCTTTTATTTATTAATTTATAAGGTACTTGAAGGTTTTCTTTTCTATTGTTTTTTAACAGTTGTACACGGTTACTAATCTTTATTTCAAAATTTGTACTTGCTGTTTATAGCATTCAAAGCGATTAATGGTACTGGATCAACTTCTATCTTTCGTTCACTATATATATATATTTATTAAAGAAATGTACATTTTTCCGGGTTAAGTTTCAAATTTAATTTATTTAAATTGACAAAGGTTTCGTTCAAATCTGTAAAATGGTCTTTGTCTTTGACACTTTTCATTAGCATATCATCGATATATACCTCGACATTTGGTCCGATATAAATCTCGAAAGCTTTGTTCACATCCCAGTGTTTTTCAACCCAGCATAATCGTATAACAATGTATACTCCTTTCAGTGATGAACGAAGTACTCTTTTGATCATTTGAATCCATTTTGATCTTATTGTACCCTACGCATGCATCCATAAAAGATAGTGACCAATTTCTCGACGTGGAGTCTACTAGTTGCTCACTTCGAGGAACTGAAAAATGATCCTTTGAGCATGCTATGTTCAAATCAGTGAAATCCGCACACATTCGCCACTTGTCGATTTTCTTTTTTTACTAAAACCGGATTAGCCGTCCACATCATGTATTGAGATTTTCGTATGTGCCCAGCTTTAGATAAATGATCCACCTCGACCATAATTGCTTCAAATTTATCTTCAGAAAAACCATTTTTTTAATAATTGGACGTACATTGCTTCAGATTGTCAATTTGTGACAGATAATTTGAGCGGGTACCCTGGTAAATCTTTGGTAGACCACGTAAACATGTGTAACCTTGTTGATAAAAGCTGAAGTAACCTCTTCCCTATTTTTGGAGACAACTTTATACCAATCTGTAAACTCTTTCCATCGGAAAAAAAATGGTTCTCGAAATTCTCATCAAGGACTAGAAATCTGGGGGTCTCCCTCGGATCGTCAATAGAGTCAGCCCCGAAGAAGACCCTTACTAACTACTATACTTTCTTTTACTCGCCCTCTTTAATCTGCTTTGGGGCCAAAGTTGTTCGGTAACATTCTCTCAACATTTTATGGCTACTTCTTATTGTTCTCAAATTGTTTCCCACGACATATTTCAAGCATCGGTGAATATTCGAAGCAACTGCTTCTTTAACCCGACCCAAGGTCTGTTGAGTGACTAGATCTTCTTCTAGTTCTTTCACCCGACCCAAGGTCTGTTTAATTCCTAGATCTTCTTCTAGTTCTTTCACCCGACCGAAGGTCTGTTTAGTAACTAAATCTTCTTTTAGCAAAAATATTCTGAATATCGCATTGTATGATGTTGGCGCATTCACTACAATGAACAACACAGTCACCTCTTTCCTAAATAGTCTGCGACCCAGCTCTTCGATCGGATGCAGGTATCCAATCCCGCCGCTGAAATGTCCAGCGGATTCCTTCGAATTCCCCAACTAATTCGGCAGTCACCCTGGTAAATCCAAAAATTGCTCGAACCGAACGAAGAATAGCTGGAGTGATGATGCAGCAGAAATAGAAGAAGAAACAACGATAGATGAAACCCTAATTCAAGGGTAACATGATGAAACCCTTATCTAAGGGTAACAAAGACTAAAATTTTGAGAGATAAAAATATATTATTCCAAAAACTTAAAATAACTTAAGGCATATGAGGCTTTATATAATACATTCTCAAAACCCTAAATTAGAATAGAAGGAAATAAAATAAATGAATTAAAATAAAATAAAATAAAATCTTAATTAGATTTGATTTAAATAATATAATATATTTGAATAAAATAACATATAAATTAAAATTATTTTGTTTGGACTTGGACTACATCATCCTCTCCTGGTTGACAAGAATTCGTCCTCGAATTCATAGCATCATCACCATCAAGAACCCAAATTATTTATTTTATTTTATTCAATCGTTACATTGAGAATTATAATTGTTGACCTTATCGGAATAAGATAAATTCTTCTCGAGTGTTCCTTATTTGAAATCACATTGAAACCATCCAGTTGTCGAAAAAAATAAAATTCGAAAACCTTTTCATAGCATGAAGACAACATCCCAATGTCCAGTTGATGAAAAAAGATGGTTTTGAAAACATTTTCATAGCCTCAGACAACATCTCGATAAGCAAATTTTACCTTGATTCGACGATTTGTAGCCAATTTAAACTTCTTCAGTAACCGGTCAATACGATCGTCGTCGAAACGGCTGGTATGTCTCTTCATACTCAAACGATCTTCCCAATCTTCATGACCATTTGTGTTGTTCTCTTATTTAAACCTTGAATAAGAATAGTCAAGCTTTAGAAACATGCTTCCCCATAGCAGGAACTAAGGCTCTGATACCAAACTGATGTGCAACGGAAATACAAGAAGAAACAACGATAAATGAAAGCCTAATTCAAGGGTAACATGATGAAACCCTAATCTAAGGGTAACAAAGACTGAAATTTTCAGAGATAAAAATATATTATTCTAATAACTTAAAATAACTTAAGGCATAAATAAATCTTAATTGGATTTGATTTAAATAATATAAGATATTTGAATAAAATAAAATATAATTAAAAAGGCTTTTGTTTAGACTTTCTGGGCTATATCAAATTAGAGTAAATCCAAATTAGATTTGAATAAAATAAAATATAGGATTCCTTCGAATTCCCCAACCACTTCGGCAGTCACCCCGGTAAATCCAAAAATTATTTGAACCGAACGAAGAATAGCTGAAGGTTTTTCCATTTATTATAGGTCGTAATAATATGTTAGCAAAGTTACTAGTATCTATCGTAATTTTATATATTTCGTCTCTCTCCATCTCTGCTACGATTACTACAACATCCTCGTATGGTCCATCCACTTTTCTCATATCATCATCCTTAAAACAAGCTAGCGGAGATGGACTCCTATATAAGTGTGGCAAAGTGCCCGCTTCCAATTGAGTTGTTAGGCTCATGATATGCTTTTTTGGGAGTAGTTTGATGCCCATGAAACGTTATCCCCCTAAAAATTATCAATGACTCAAAAAAACACAAAATTTACTAACCTTTCCTCTCGTAGTTGGCTCCTCTCCCAACACAACCTTATTCATGCATGGCTTCAGATCCAAATACTCATAAGAAACCTCAAAATAGTCGATAGAGTCCAAAATCATCAAAGTATTCTCTCGCTTCAGAGTTGTAACATTCTCTCGCTTCAGAGTTGTAACAAAGTCTCTGGCCATCGAATCTCGTTGAGAATGTTTTTTTAACGAATGTTGTATATTTTCCATTTTCGATTAACACTTTTATATCATGTTTCAACGCCACACAATCCTTAGTTTCATGTCTGACATCATCATGATACTTACAATATATGTTGCTTATGCTTTCTCTAGGAGTTTATATTAGAGTGGGTTTGCGGAATTGTATGTGGTTCTGAGACTTGTTGAAAATCGTAGTTATACACTCTGTTAATTTGGCAAAATAGGTTGGTCAGACCTACTTGTTCGACATTTGTGTGTATGGATGGAAATTTTTTCCAAACCCGCGGGTACCCGAGCCGAGCCGGCCCAATGGGATGGGTTATGGATTTTAAAAAAATTCCGCGGATGGGTCGTGGGTTTGAAAATTTACTACCCGCCGGGTTTGGGATGGGTTATGGGTTTAAGAAATTTCCCACGGGTACCCAACCCGAACCCGACCCATTGAGTAATACCCGACGGGTATCCGCTAAATTAATAT
Organism: Limnanthes douglasii subsp. nivea; assembly: GCA_036936605.1. Lineage (NCBI taxonomy): Eukaryota > Viridiplantae > Streptophyta > Magnoliopsida > Brassicales > Limnanthaceae > Limnanthes > Limnanthes douglasii. Next base: position 133,773,461 of record JAUPFV010000004.1, read on the forward strand.
TATATAAAAAAATAAATTATCTAATATTATTTAACAAACTTTAAAATAAAATTACTGATATTAGTAGTTGTATTATGTAATGCAAAAACTAATTTATTATTTGTTAATATATTTAATATGTTTTGAAAAATATTATTCTACATTTAAATATTTAATTTATTTTTTTCAAATATATTATTTTTTCTACAAAACTGAGAATAATCAGTATATTTTGAAAAATATCATCCTAAATTTGTTAATTAAACAAAATATCATTCTACATTTAAACAAAATATTTGCTACTTATTATAGTATATTTCGACAAATATCATTCTACATTTAAATATTGAATTTGATTTTTCAATATCTCTTTTGAAAATATTTTTCATTTTTCTTGTTAAATAATAATATTATTAATTAAATTAAAAAATATTTACTAACATATACCAATAGTATTAATTAAATTAAAAACTATTTACTAATATACTGAAACCATATATTAATTATTAAAAAAGATTTACTAACCTATTTAAATTTGATATTTTTAAACATGTTTCCTTTAATTTTTGGAATTAATATCAAATTCTAGAAGATCTAATAATATTGTTCGCACTCATTGCACTCTGAGTAGCGGCTGCGCGTTCCCTCCGAAAAAATATATTTTTAATCAAATTAAAATAAACATATTTACTAACATATACCAAAACTATATATAAATTATGAATAGAGTTATTAACATACAATATGTTTATAAAAATAAAATTTTCTATGTAAATATTAAATTTGAATTTTTAATTTATTTTTTTAAAACATTTTTCCTTTTTTTATACAAGACTTCCATGGGTACCCGCGGATGTGTACCCGAACCCAGCGGGTGTGGGTGTGGGTACCCGACGGGTACGGGTTAGGGTATGAGTTTGGAAAAATATAAACGGGATGAGTTACGGGTTTAGCTATACACGCACCCATCCCGACCCATTGCCATCCCTATTGGCCTATTGGTGTGACATCCTGTTTTACTTTTATAAATTGTGAATTCACCCTCGGGTTTGGAGGTAAATGGGTAGGTACCCTTCATCGAACGTTTAATACCGGGGAGAAAGTTACCTGGTCGTCGTAAACTTTCATATGAGTCTTAGTCTTGATGAAATGATTTGTATAATCTTTTAGGCTCTCTCCAAATTTTAGCCTACAATAAATTATCATATCTTCATTTGTCCGAAACCTTTTGCTTCCCATAAAGTGTTAGCGGAAAATGTTCCTAAACATGTCAAAATTCTTGACACAACCATGTACTAGGTGGTTATACCATTTTGAGGCAGCATCCTTAAACGTTTAGGAGAAATACCCGCATAACAATTTATAATCATCATCGTAATTAATCATAAAATTCTTAAACTTCTCAATGTAGTAGTCTCGATCTTGAATCCCATCAAAAGTTTCTAACTTTGAAATGTTGAAGCACTTCGTCATGTGTCTTGACAGGATTTCTACAGACAGATGAGATAATCTCCTATTGTGCTTTGTCTTATACATACTGCCTAAAACCTTCGTTCAAAACAATATATAAACCTTCTTTGGTTGGATTTGTGAATTGGTTACTCACACGGTACTCAAAACTTTGACTCCCCAATCAGACATGTAAATGGGGCGTAACTTGCACACTTTTAGTGACAGTTACCACTTTATCCCGCTCCTCGGACCAAGTACCCCTTTCTCTTGATTATCTCATTCTCTTTTCGAACCTCTAGCCCGACGTGATGTCTGATGGTTTTCCATACGCGTCTTCTAATATTTTCTCTTATCAATTGATCCGCGTCAGTTGTCCTTTTCCGGGGAGGAAGACTCGTCAGATTTGTGAATGGAGTAGTCACTAGATTCAGTAGAATCATATCAACGCCTCGGTTTCATGTGTATCGTTAAAAGCATTTCATGTGTATCGTTTGAGTGTCTTCAAACTTATTCTTTTCAGTTAGATGTTCCATTCGAACCTCCGACGTAATCCTTTTAGAATTTAAAGATGCTTTATTCTCTGAGTTCAACTTCACTATATCTTCTAAAATTTCTTTCATATGAGCCACTAAAACAGACTCTTCAAGTAGCTCGTCGACATACTGATCATCATAGTGTTGTTCCTCAATCCTCTACTCTTTAAGGGGATGATCATCTGATAGGACTCCGGTCACATGACTGTCAATGCCAACATTAGGCTGCCCTAGTATTTCCGTATATATTTTTATCAAAGTGTTTGACAATGCAATATTTGTTGTGAAAAACGATTTTGGGTACTAATCGTTTCCCCAAAATGGCGCAAACGATAGTGCTATGTTTGGAAGAGATAGTTTAGAGAGATAAACATGGAAAAGCTAGAGGGATTGTGTGTCTAAAGTGTGTTTATATATATATATATAAAGTCATTAGTTACTAATTAGGCTATAATTTAGACAGTTACTGATTAGACTATAATTTAGACAACTACTAATTAGATAATAATATATATTAAATATATAAAATAATTTCGCATCCAATCAATTAACAAATAATTTCGTATCCAAAATTAGACTTGTGATATTCACAACAACTCTTCTTTTTGAAACCAAAATGTATGTAATTAGACAACAGAACAACACCGACTAATTTTACAACATAATTGTACGTAATTACGCGTTTGATCAACATTTGGTATTTAAAAAAATGTAAAACAACATTTAAAAAGTAGTATAAAAATATTTACGAAAATAAATTTGTAAAAATTAATTTAAAATACTTGCAAACCAATCATTTGATATAAATTTATGGGTTATTTCCTTATAAATACCAAAATAAGATACTAATCCAAATTTCATCCACCCTTAGAAGCCTAATTCCAAAAAAAACACCAAATTATACTAATTATCTAGTTTTAGTACCAATTATTTTTAATAACCCCAAAATACCCACTTCTTTCTCATTCTTGGCTGTTACTCTCTCAACTCTTTTCCAGAACTCTCACCGTCAATAACTTCAATGTCGATTTTGACATGGTACTTTCTCAAGATCTCTGAATTTAGACAATGGAATCAAAGCTGTTACACCAAAATCAATTAAACTCTAATCAATCAAATCGAAGATTCTTTTTATAGAATTGAAAGAAAAAAACAGCTAGATGAGATCGAATCGAAATTTAATAATTAAAAAAAAACATACAGGAACCAGATTTGGGAAAAAGAGCAGCGACGGATTCGTCTTGGGGCTGTGGACCAAAAATTAGAAATCCTTATGAATATATATACAAATTATATAGGATAACAAATAAAATTTATAAAAAACAGTTAAAAATACATGAGAATTAACCACTTATAAAATTTAACATAAAAATATTCTTCCAAAGATAAGTCCGGTCAATATGAACATAAACCTCTTGCGAATAACTTGAAAAAAATAAATATATTTGAGATATTTATGCGTTATAGTAATAGATATCTATAGTTTCAAAATATAATAACAACAAATAAAATAATAAATTTTAGTCCTCGTTCAATGATTCTTTTCTATTAGTTTAGGGATTAGTTTAGGAATGTGCTCCAAATACTTATAGTAAAGTTGAAAATTACTAATACAATAATAATTGAGAAGATGGATAGGATTTGGTAATTTACATATTATAAAAAAAAAATATTCTATAAAGTCCTTTTTTTTTTACGATAAGAAGTCCTCTCAAAGTTTTGTGGAGAAACTAAAATATCTTGGTTGTTCATACCTTTTATTATCTAGATAAAAAAAGCCGAAGGATGAAAATTTGGCTTCTCTCTCAAGAAAGGTCCAAGATTTGAATTTGTTTCTTAATCTTTAAGAAACTCTTCTTCTGATTTACATCTCTGATTGATAAACTATTGATATCTACATTACTGCTTTCCTTCACCATCACCAACTGCCACAAGTTAGTGTATTTCGTCGCCTAACAGGCTCTGCCTGTTTGGGTCTTGAATAACGTTGATTTGAAGCATGGATTTGGATAGAAATAACGCTGATTTTCCTCCATTGAATAGCAAGACTCCTGCTGTTGCTGATTCGAACAAAGTTACAATGGTAAAGAGATACTCTGACGTTGTTCTTGATAAGGGTAAGGATCCTCGGTTCAAATCGGTTGTAAAGAAGTATGATGACTTCAATGTAGTTAGTTTTGAAAGAAGTGTAAAGAATGCTTTAAGTTCTCAATCAAGAACCACTTTAGTGTGCAAATTCAATGATGGTATTCCTAAGCGCCAAGCTTTTCAGGCATTTCTTGATTCCTTTAAGTTCAACGGTGCCTTTTCTTACGTGACTATAGACTCAAGACAAATACTAGTCGAGTTCTCGGTATTGGCTGATGCAGGGAGGCTCTGGGTGAGCAGATTCTGGAAAGTTGAAGGAAAGATGATGCGTGTGGTTAAATGGTGTCCTAACAGTTCACGTAACTACGAGTGTCCTATTGCGTTATTGTGGGTTCGATTTGAAAAAGTGCAGGAATTCATGTATAATGGTGCTGTGATTGAAGAGATGGCTTCATCTCTTGGACTTGTTCACCATGTTGTGATCCCTGAAGTTAACAGGGCTAACTGGAATGCGTGTTTTGCCCTGGTTGAAGTTGACGTTTCAGTTAAGCTAAAGAGAAAGTTGAAAATAGATTTTGGCGATGGAGAAGAGTATAATGTTAACGTGAGTTACAAAAATGCTCCAGTATATTGTAATTCTTGTCGACATATTGGGCATGAGTCTGTTAAATGCAAAAAGAAGCTGGTAATGGCTTCCAGTACAGCAAAAGAAAATGTAAAAGAAAGTGTGAAAGATAACAGTAATGCTAACTGTGTTGAGATTGAAGGAAACTGTGTTTTACAAGATTTGTTACAGAAAAAAGAAAATACAGTAATGGATTCTAGGCCTACAAAAGTTGAGACATTCACACATGTTTACAGAAGGAAGTTGAAGTCAATAATCACTCAGAAGGACATGAATTCAGTATCTTGCCCATCCACAAATGTTGTTAGTCCTACAAGAATGTGTTCCTCTGAGGCACCAGATATCATCAGTGCTCTTCAACATCTTGAAGTTGAAGAGAATGTTAATGTACAAGCTTCTCCCCAAGCTGGCAGAGTAGGAAGCTACAATTCATCGCCAAGAACTAGTTCAAATGTCCCTGACCAAGAGTTTGAAGCAGTTATTTTAAGTAAAATGAAATCTGCAAATAGAAGTGGTAATTCTAAAAGGTTGTCTATAAGCTCTCTTAGAAGGAGAGGAAAAGTGCTACAAGGCTCAAAATCTGACAATGATTAAACTCCTAAGTTGGAATGCACGAGGAGTAAATAATAATCCTACAGTGGCTAGGCTAAAGTTTTTAATAAAGAATGAGAGAATCAAATTTGTTGCAATACAAGAGCCAATGGCTTGGGTAGATAAAATGGAGCAGGTTACTAAAAGAATTGGTTTAGACCATTGTGTTGCAAACATATCTAATAAGATATGGATGCTTTGGTCTAATGAAGTCAGTGTTACAGTTATGGAAGATATGGATCAATTTTTACATGTTAAGATTCTTCATGCAGAATTTACTGGTTGTTTTACATCTATATATGCAAAAAACTCGAGAATTTGCAGAAAAGAGCTTTGGAGTCAGATTGGTAACATTACCTGTGAAGACCCTTGGATTTTAGCTGGTGATTGCAACACTACTAGATGTCCAGATGATCAACTATGTTGCCTGAACTTTGATGCTAATGGAGCAGAGGACTTTAATGAGCTCATTAGGAATTGCAATTTTGAAGTTCCTGGATACACTGGATCACGTTATACATGGAGTAATAATAAGGCTTGGAAAAGACTAGACTGGGTGCTCACCAACCAAAACATGCTTAATGATCTCAGTTTAGAGGTTTCTCACATGGTCAGAACTTGTTCTGACCATGCTCCTCTTCTACTTTCAATTAAAAAAGGAACTAATACTATTAAGAAGGGGTCTTTTAAGTTTTTAAATGCTTGGACCAACCATTCTGACTTTCTGAACACAGTTAGTCAGAATTGGTCCAAGCACTGTAATGGTGAAGACAGTACTGTTTTTTGGTACAAATTAAAGAGATTGAAAAAGCATTTGAAAACATGGAATGTTGCTGTTTTTGGAAACATTTTCAATAAAGTAAAAGATGCAGCTTTAGAAGTGGAAAAATGTGAACTGATTCACCAGAATAGAAAGGATAATACTTCAAAGTCTGAACTTTCTAAAGCCAATAGTACTCTTATCCTTGCTTTAAAGGATGAAGAGTGCTACTGGAAACAAAAATGTTTCAACTCTTGGCTACAAGACAGTGATGGAAATACTAAGCTATATCACAGTTTTGTAGCCAAGAAAAGAAAGAAGAATGTAATAAATGGTATAAAGGAAAATGAGAGGTGGATCACTGACCTAAATGGAATTGCCTCCTCTGCGGTGGATTACTTCAAAAGGAATCTTTCGATTGCTCCTGAAAACAATGATAACTTTGTTGTTAATGAATCTGTTTTAAATTATATTCCCAAGATTGTGCAGGATAAGGATAACATAGAGATAATCAAGCCAGCAACAATGGAGGAAATCAGAACTACTATACATGAAATGAAAGCAGACAGTGCCCCTGGCACAGATGGTTTCAACACTTATTTTCTTAAGAAATGTTGGAACATAATTGGTTCTGATCTTTGCAAAGCATTAAATGCTTATCTATTAGGAGATAATATTCCTAAAGGGGTCTTTGCTACAGGGATAGTTCTTGTCCCTAAAATAGCTAACCCAATTTCTTGGAATAACTATAGGCCTTTAAGTATGTGTACAATTCTAAACAGATTGCTTTCTGCTTTAATCAATAGAAGGATATCTACTATTCTTCCTAGTCTTCTGTCTAAGGGTCAGAGTGCATTTGTGAGGGATAGATTAATACATGACAATATTTTATTGATCAAAGAAATGTTACATAACATTAAAAGGAAGCCAGCTAAGGGGAATATCATTATTCAGCTTGACATGACAAAGGCGTTTGATAAGATGTCACACACCTTTGTCATTAAAGCTCTAAAACAATTTGGCTTTTCTGATAGAATTCAAGCATTGGTTTACATGCTTATCTCAAATGTAATGATATCTGTAATAATAAATGGTACATGTACTGGATACTTTCCTCAAAAAACAGGATTGAGACAGGGAGACCCTTTGTCTCCTTGTCTCTTTATCCTTGCAGAGGATGCCCTTCTTAGGGGTTTGGAATGCTTATATGCAAATAATAAGAGCATGCAGTATTATTTAAAATCTGGTGACATCTTACCTTCACTAGCTTTTGCAGATGATGTGGTCATCTTCACAAATAGCACTCCATCTTCAATTAGAAGCCTTTGCAACCTGTTAGAGCAGTATCAAATGGAGTCAGGACAATCTATAAATATTGAAAAGACCAAGATAATTACATCAAACAGAAGTGCCAATTCAGCCTTTTTGAAAGCTACATTGGGATTCAAGACTGAATATGCCCCTTTCAACTATCTGGGCATCAACATTGCTACCAGCAACAAAGGGAAGTTCTTTACACCGTTACTAACCAAAATATACAATAAAATCAATGATTGGGATTTGAAGAACTTGTCTTTCAGTGGCAGATTGTCACTGATAAGACATGTTCTCCACCCAATTGTATATTTCTGGATGCAAAATTGTGTCATACCTAAAACTATCCTTAGGAAAATTGAAATCTGTTTCAATAAATTCCTATGGAGGCCTAAGATAAATGAAAAGGCTATACACTGGTCTTGTTGGGATAATGTATGCAAGCCCTATGGTGAAGGAGGGCTGAATATCAAGCATTTAGCTGATATTCAACTTGCTTTCACCTACAAATTGTGGTACTTATTCAGAAAAAGGAAATCCTTATGGTCTGATATTATTGCTAACACATACTGTAAAACTAGTCACCCTCTAGTTGCTAAGTGTTGTACCGGGGATTCTATAGTTTGGAAAGCTTTATGTTCTATTAGAAAGCATGCTGATAGTTTTATTAAATGGACTGTTGGTAAAGGTGACATGGATTTCTGGAGAGATTCATGGCATGGAATGTCTCCTTTTATAACAGACCGAAGCTCTTGGTATCTTCCTGCTCAGGTTAAAACTTTTTGGAAAAATAATAGTTGGGATCCTATTCTTACATCATTTCTTTCTCATGATCAATACCAACACATTTGTAGTGTTAGTATTAATGATCAAGAAGATGATGTTGAATGGAAACTGTCAAAAACTAAGAAATTTTGTATAAAAAGTACTTGGGAAAACATAAGAGTTAAAAATGTTCATTCATTCTTTTTTAAGAAGATCTGGCATAGTTACATACCAAAAAAATTTTCCTTTTTAAGTTGGAAGATACTTAAGAGCTACATTCCAACAGACAATGTGCTTATAAGGAGACATTTTTACATTGTCTCTAAGTGCCAGTTTTGCAGCAACAGTGAGGACACTTCTCACCTTTTTATAGGTTGCTGTTTTGCCTGGCACTTATGGAATTACTACGGTCTGTTATTCAACATTCCAGTCAAGAGATACATGAGTATAAGACATATGCTTCATGTTTGGTTCAGTGCTACCAGAGGGTCTTTTCACATAACCCATCTGATGCCTCAATTAATTGTCTGGACTATATGGCATAATAGAAATCGTGTTAAGTTTGGTAAACCTAAGGATAGCTTCTTTCAGGCAGTGGGCAGGATTAACAGATTTGTTTTAGGAATAGACACTAAATTACAACCTAAGCACTGGTCTTGTGCTGTGAATGCAGGAAAAGAAATCGGTGCCTATTCTAGCAGTCAGAAAAGGGTACGTTACCTGGAGTGGAGGCCACCAGACATGGGAAGACTGAAGATTAACGTTGATGGTGCATCCTGCTTCTCCGGTGAGGCGTCCGGTGGGCTTATAGTGCGAGACAGTGAAGGAAACTTCGTAGAAGGGGCCGGTTTTCTCTTTGGCAAACTGTCTCCTTTTCAAGCAGAGAGAAGAGCATTGATTGAAGCTCTTCTCCTCTGTATCAGGAGAGGATGGAGTGCAGTAGACATAGAGTCTGACTGCTTACCCCTGGTCCATCGTTTTACCACTGCAGACGAAATCAGCAGTTCAAATGAGAGGATCTTCAGAGCTCTTGTCGGCCCAGCAATGAAGATTCACCACATTTCCAGAATCGGAAATGTGGCTGCAGATTGGTTAACCAAATGGGTTTTGGAAGAGAAGAGAAGTTGTTCATTTGTTGAGAACATCCCAACTCCTCTTCGAGCTATCATGGTACTGGAGGGACTGGGTATTGGATACATTGACCCTGGTTGAAATAGATTTGGCTTGGTGGTTTGTTTGAAGACGATAATTGGTGGTTTTGTTTGAAAGGTTTGGTGGTCTTTGGCTATGGTGTTTAGAAGTTCTGATTTGGGAATTTAGGGTTGTGAAAGAGAGAAGCCAATGGGGGCGAATAACTAGGGTTTCTAGTTAAATTCTGGTCTTCTATTTAGCCTAAGTGTTGGGCCTTAGTCTCTAAATTTAAACCCAAGTTAATACTCTATTGGGCTATTGTACTCAGATCGTTTTTAGTTAATATATTAATCTCTTTTTGCCAAAAAAAAAAAAAAAAAAAAAAAAAAAAAAAACTAAAATATCTTACTTTTACTTTTCTTTTTTTTCCATAGAGAAGGTAATTTCTCTCTGCTTTGTTTCACTTGATTATACACTTTTTGGTTATATTTGTAAAAGGGCTGAATAATTATATACTTTATTTGTGTTAGCAGTATCGATGGCGAGGAAGAGAGATTGGTCGGAGCTTTATTGCGATCCCTTGATACAGATTTTCACGTTACTGCCTTTGGTTGATCGACTGCGAGTCAAGGCCGTTCATTCTTCGTGGAACCAAGCTGCAAAAACTTTGGAAACGGAGGTCCATAATAAGATCAATTCCGTTCAACCTGAAGCTCCTTGGCTAATGGTCCCCCGTTCTAACACTTCAATACACATCAACAACAATCCTTACAGATTTTTCAATCTCCAGGAGGAAAAGACGTACACGCTTAACATGAGCGAACTCGGAGACATCCATTGCGCAGGTTCAGATAATGGTTGGCTTCTGCTGTTAGACGAAACCCTAAATCCGTATCTCTTTAACCCTTTTACGCGTTCTCGGGTTGAACTTCCTCCGGTTGTCGGAACATTAATTGAAACTAGGAGAAATCTGACCGGTGAAGAAAACGAGTATAAGTTTACCCCGGACTTGTTGCTAGAGGAATATCGTAGTGCGAGAGAAATACGAGCGACTATTTTCAGCAGACCTATTTTGTGCATGGGTGAAAACAACAATGACTATTTAGTAGTGGTAATGTATCAGGAAGTCTTTATTGTTTTCTGCAGGAAAGGCGACAAGACATGGACTAAATTAGATGATGATTATTATTTTTCCACCCATATGGTATACATGAATAATATGCTTTATATAGCCTCAGACACTAATACTGGTATCGACGTGTGGGATATCGACAGTCCGGTTCCTTCAAGAACTAAGGTCATCAAAATTCAACGTCCGTACCCTACCGTCCTACCTACTCCAAACTCTTTTGTCTATAACGGTGCGCGCTTAGTGAAATCAGACGATGACTTGTTGATGGTCTTAACTTATTACTATCTTAGTTATGGTAATAAGTGGGATTTCAGTAATTTATTTTTTGTTGTTTACAAGTTGGACGATAGTAGGAAAGGGTGGGAGCAAGTTTATTCTTTGGGCGATCGTGTTTTGTTCTTGCAATGTGAGAGCTCGATATCTTTAGTAGCTAGGGATGTAGATGGAGCGAATGCAAACTCAATTTACTTCGACAACAATGGAACAGATGATAATGTGGGAGATTATGTTGGCTTTTTCGACATGGAAACTGGAGTCGTAACTCCTTTGTGTCAAACAGAGCTTGGTATGAGTTTTAACCAGCACTTCTGGATTGTCCCAGACCTCACTGTCCGTTGATTTGATGTTGCTGTTTTTACTGCAAGACTAATGTATTAGACTTTGTTTCGAAAGTAATTATTTAATTCAGTGAGGTTTTACTATTGTGCTAGATTTTATCAATGCCTGTAGTGGTGTGGATAATGATTCTTGAATTTCCAGTGAGGTTGTACTATTGTACTACTAACATTATCATTTGATTTGAAGTTTTACTTTGTTTTGAAAGTTTTACTTGATCGCTTGTTTGTTTTAGAATTCGTTTGATAAGGAATTTCTAGAATCTCCGTGAAAAGTTTATTAAAGAATTCGTTTCATAAACTTTGAATGAATTAGTTTGTGTTAATCAACATTGGAGATAACTTCGGCGGTATAGGGTATGGACTGAATTAGCTCGTTTGGTGTGCGCCAAGAGTATAAATTCTTTCATAAATAGTTGAACCTTGAAACTAATTCTTTGAAGATAAAATGCAAGTCTAATCTTTAGAAGACTTCAGAAACTTTTGTGAATGTCCAAGTTGAATATATGGACATAAATGGTCATGCATTGGTCGTGAATATGGAGATTCATAAAATTGATAGAAGGGTCTTCAAAGGTTTATATAAACATCTGAAGTAAATTAAATCAAAATCACCTTTGAGTATAAAATACTACCAAATTACGTAAACAATTGTATTCTCTCCAATTTTGGTTTTTTTTCCATCAACCACTCTTTTTAAGTAAAAGGTTCAACTTGAGCCGCCCAACAATGACATCTTGAATACAAAGATATGTACCGGATTTTGATGGAAAAAATTACGATTTTTTGTGTGTACAAGATTTTTTTTAACATGATAATGAAGGTTTTGAAAACAAAATAAGATAAGAGTTACTCGCGATGCCACCAAATTAAAATAAAAATATAAAAGAAATGCAAACCATAAAACTCCAATAGTAGCTTGAGAACTCGAAGATGAAGAATTTCAAACACTTAAAAGATTATTTTATTTTAATCGAGTCAGGTACGTTATTAATAAAACGAATACGTATAAAGAAATGATTAAGAAATTTTTCTTAACTTGTTAGGTATGATTTTATTATTTCTATCGTATCATTTTATACTATTTTTATACTAATTTAATTGTTAGTTTTAATTAATTATGAATAAAAATATTTTTATTCGGCTATTTTTCATTTATTAGTGAAATTGGAGTAAAATAAACAAAAAAGAATTAAGATTGGACATAGAACCTATAATTAAAGAAGATAAAAACCAAGGACGTGAAGATAATTAGAGAAAGAATAAAAGAAAGAAAGACTAAAAAAAGATAGAAAATTAATGGAAGATTACAACCTAATATTTTATAAAGAATAAATTATAATATCTCTATATTTAATTTAAAAGAATAGTATATATTTTTTTATTTGATAAATATTATGATTTTATTTTTAGGATAATAAAATATTTGGTCTTTTATAAATATTATGGTTAATAGAAAGCCAATAACTCTTCCTATAAATAAAAACCCGGTCATCAACACAATCTACCACTTTTTATCTTTAATACTGATGTTAATCCTAATGCTTTCAGTTTCCTACGCGATTAATTGATTGATTATAGATTTAGGTTGAGACCCAAACGTAATATCTACTTCTGAGCTATATCAATACCACTAGGTTGAATGAGTAGTTTACTACGGCCATGACCCAGTGAAGTCTGAACTAGATTCCTAGAATTTATGACTTAATTGTAGGAGGTAGGGGACTAGAGATATAATCAGCCGTACAAGAAGGTAAGTTGTGTGAGACCGAGAGATATCACAACACTCTGCAAGAGAACCTGGCTTTAAAGAATAATTGGAAAAGTTAGATTAATTTGATTTTATAGACATACTTTATAAATTGTAAATACATGTTTAGTAACTCTGGAATAATTTTTGATATTGGTTATTTTTATTTTTATTTTTAAATTTGATCTTTAATTATTATATTTACTAATTAGTATATTTTTATATTAGATTGTAGATTTCAAAATAGATTTATTCCCTTGGGTTCGATATTCGATTCTTAAATACTCTATAACTATAACGAAAATCGTGCACTTGCGAGATTAGCCTATCACCAAACTAACAAGCTTGAAATATTAGACGTTCAATTAAAACGATTTGATTTTCTCAAAAGTTGAAAAAATAGAGCATGCTTGTCTGATGACCTTGAAACAAATCTGTTTAGAGTAGCCAACATTCTAATTAATATTTATACTTCCTTGATGGATCCCAGAGGATCCATATCAGTTAAATCATTCAACCGTATTGGGTTGGCTTTGATTATTTTTTCGTACTACATACCGTAAGAACTTTATGAATCGCACCTCGAAGGTCCTTTTTTTTAAGATTAAACTTTAAATTTATTTCTTTCAAGTTACGATTTTTTTTTCCAAATATAAAACATGGTCATCATATTTAATACCATTTACCAATATGTTATAGATATAAACCTTAATATTTCTTCCAATTTGGCTAGAAAAACCTTTGTTCACTAGTCTCTAATAAGTTACCCCGCATTTTTAAAACAAAAAGACATTACCTTATAACATCGTAAACATTTGTCATTTATGAATGTAGTATTGTCTTGGTCACTCAGATTCATATGTATCTTACTATACCCGAAATATGCATCCACAAAAGATAAGAGCTTATTGTCCAAAGTATAATCCATCAGTTGATCAGTTTATGGAATGAGAAATGGGTCTTTCAGACAAGCTTTATTTAGATAAGTAAAATCAATACACATTCTCCATTTTCTATTATTCTTTTACAAAAGTACTGGATTCGATATCCATAATAGATACTTAGATTTTCTTATATGACGTACCTTCGATAACTAGTCTACTTCAGCCACAATCACTTCAATTTTCTCAACAAAGAACGTTCTAAATTTTTGAATTACCAGACGTGCGTTAGGCCATATTGTAAGTTTATAAGAGATAAAATTTGCAGGTACTCTTGTTATATATTCTTAAAACCAAGAGAACAGGTGTGGATTCTTCGATAAAAAGATATCAGTCTATCTTTTATATATGGCGAGAGTACGAGAAAGAAATAAGTTTAACCATTATCATCAGGTGTTACCAAGCTGAGAGTCTCGTTCAGATCATCTACAACATCTGACTCTGAAGTCGACCCATATAATCACTATTTTTTGTTTTTACTAATGAAGCAACATAACATTCGCTTGACACTCTTTGGTTTCTTCAGACAACTCCAACTATATTCAAAATAACATACTTCAAACATTGGTGAATGGTAGAAGTAATAAGATGCATTCTTGATAGCCAAGACCTACCAAAATAATATTATATGAATTTAGTCCATATACCATCATAAACAACATTTTCCCACTTTACTGAAAGACCCTCGACCCATAAATACCTTCCTTTAAACTCTCTAACAACATTGGTGGTGGCCCTAGTAAATCCCATTATTATCATATTAGAATGAAAGATAGTATGAGGATATTCCATCTGTTTATAATTAGACATAAACAAAAAATTGGCCAAACTTCATGTATTAATGAGAATATTCTAGATTTTTCTTCCTTCAATAATTGCGCTAACTATCATTACATCTTCATAAGGTCCAATTATCCCTTTTCAATCACCACCCTCGAAAAAAGAGTAAGAAGTAGATTTCCTTAAAAATGATTCGAAGTTCTTCGTGCTAGCTGTGTTCTTCGTCATGGTGGGATTTGGTTCGAACCCTTAGACGAAATAGAGTCAAAGTTTAAGGCTGGAAACTTTGAACTTGTTGTTATTGGTAGACCATAGCGGGTAATTATCTTTGTTGAGGCAATGGAACAAGTCTTAATCCCTTAGTATCTTATACTGTCATCTACTTTTTAACCTAAGCTAGAAAGTTGTCTTTCCTTTTCTAAAAATTTGCCGGTTTCTCCAATCGTTAGCATTATTCTTATATGGAGCATCTTCAACGGTTATTTAGCAATCAATGAAGCAAATTCATAGACAACTTAAAGAAATATTGAAAAATCAAGTTGAATAAAAAAATGATAAAAACGTTAGGCCAAGAATTGAGTTGAATCAATAATAAAACAAAAATCATGCTTGGAATTAAATATTGAGGCTATCATTCGCAAGAAAAAAGAAACCATTATCAAAATCTACATCACGATTCAAGATTGAGTAGAGAAAATCCAAGATTAACAAAAAGAATTCGTTATTGTTTTTCGTTCGTTCATACGTCATGTCGATCTAAGAATTTCTTTAAGATTCTACATCGTGAGGTAGGATTCAACAGAAAAGAAATATATTTTTAAAGATATAGGGGAAATAAAAAAATAAAATGGTGAAACGATTTAAAACCTGGAATCATAACAAGAAAAATGTGAATCGGTAAGTTCTAGGTCAGATTATCAATTCACTTCAACCTGAATTAAACCAATCAAGTCAAGTCCGTTTTTAGACTAAGCATTGAATCGGCATAATTAACATCAGGTGTTTTTTTCTCTTCGATTCATATATGAATCATTAGTAGAGGTTTTCATTGTGTTGATTTTCCATCAAGGTGTGAGATTTTCGTTTATAACATGTGATATGGAACTAAGTTCGAAGCTTAATTGATTATGTATATTGATTCATATGCATATGGTCAGCATTAATATAATAAGATTATAATTCAAGATCATAATGACATTTTTTTGAAGTTACATGAAGTTTTGGTCAAAATATATAGATTTTGCTTGAATGAATGTTTGGTTAGAGTAAGAGTATAAAACGTGGTAGGATTTCTTAAGAAATAATCGGATTTGGATAATAAACTAAGTTTCTTGCCAAATCTCTTTACTCAATATGTGTTTTTCTTTGGTCAATAGAATTAATGCTCAACATATCATGCATTATTTATCAACTAAGTTCGTCTTTAATAAAAATATTTGTTGAAGCATTATCGTGTTGAAGGAATCATAGTTTTGTAAGTGTAGTAACATACAAAATATTGTTGATATGTGATTGTTATGCATGTATGTGTGTTCAAAATGCATGTATTAATATTCAATTAATCTAGTATAACCTTTGAAATGTGATGAGTCTAATTATAATAGTAAATTATGTGATGTATCTACTAAGTGTTGAGAACTATTAGATAGTTTAATATTATAGTACAACGTTTTTACTTGATGTGCAAATTAGTTTTCATAATTTATTCATTTACTAATCTTAAAGAGAATGTGACCCTGATAATAATTGCTAGGAATGTATACATTATAACACCTTCAATAACATAAAAACAACTTATTCTCTCTTAGTTATAGTCTTGAAAGTGTTACTTTCGACGTATCTTATAATCTTTTTAATTTCTTTATATTTAATATTCTAGAAAAATCAATGAAGTTTTGTTGAAGTACTTTAATTTTGTGATTTGAAAGCAGAGATTTGAGCGATTAAAGTTTCTGATTCCAGTGTTTAAACTTTTATTTTGGTCAGAAAGAGTAATGTTTTGAGAGACCATGTTATTGTTTAGACTAGTTAAAGAGGTACGTTTCTTAATTATATCTACATTTTGAGTAATTAGTTCTTTCGTTTCAGCAATAACAATATTCTTCTCGGCTTGAAGGGTAGGAACATATTATCAACTTTATTGTGCATTTATTTATGAGCTTGTTTCAAGTTGTGCAATCCCTCCTAAAAATTACAAGATCTCTTTTTTCTTCTCTAGAATAAATCATAGTGTCTTTAGGTTGGAAGTTGATCATGAAATCCATGCCACGAGGATTCATTATCATGTAAACAAGTGTTGCTGAATTTTGAATACTTCAAAAAACATAATAATATTTTCTCCAGAAATCTTTGGAGGAGGTTTTTTTGGATAAAACAATGTTTAGAGGACTAAAATGTTATTCAAATTACTTAGACAATATTTTATAGAGAGGAAGATATGTTTCTAGAGAGAGAAAGTTAATGTAATAATTGATTAATCAATCACCCATTTCCTAAAAAGAGAAGGTCTATTTATAGTACAAAGAGTAGGCCCCACAAGCTTAACAATTTAATAATTGTGATCATATCCTCAAGTCTATTGTTTGCTTTACATTAGTATTTTTTTCTTTACATAATTGACAATTTCTTCTAAGAAACTTTATTTATTAATAAAATACTCATATCTTTCTTAGATCTTTAATCTTCCTTTATCAGTAGCCCCCATAGTCCTTGTGAAGATGTTTTAGACAATGACTGTTGTATACCATTAACTCCATCAGATTTTGAACGGTACCCTCTCATCGGATTTCGGCTCCTCGAATTTTCTTATATTATACACCTTCTGGTTAAAAAGAAATCTCTTCAGATTCTTGACATAAACTTCTACTCCTCGAATCCTAAGACGAATCAATTTCCCTCAAATTTTAACCAAAACATTTTATACCCATACCAAACGTTTCTCAGATTTTACAGATTGTGATCCCTCCCCAAAAAAGAAAACTAAATCAAAGGAAGACGTCCCCTTGCCCCCATAAATCTACGCATTGGTAGGAAATAAACTGAAGGCCATCGAAAATATGAATTTGCTAGCCTTGCACAAAATCCAATATAAATACCTCGAGCATTCCCACGAGGAATTACTAAGGCTTCGATGGGTGATCCCTGATCTCTATTAGTTTTCCTACTGTCAGTGAAACCCCTTTATTAGTCAAGGACAACAAATTGATTATTTATTGAAATATGAAATTGGGGGCTCCGCTTTCCGTTGGACTCTTTCTTCGTCGAATACTTTTAAGGATTGAACTTTGTCCAACCCAAGCAGGTTCTAATATGTGCTTCACCCTTATGGCCTGCATATGTGGATCACCCTTATGGCCTTCTCGGATCCTTTCTCCCTAGAAGAATTAATTGGTGTTTTGGGCTTGGCAAAAAATCCATATTTCCCTTTCTACTATGTCACCTTTGGGCGCAGTCACGAGGTAGTCAAGAATCTTCTTGAGGGAGACAAAAAATGCAAAGCAAACCTTCCTCTTTTTCTCGGGACTTTGGGAGACAGGATCTGAGGCTATTGCTGATAATCCTCATAAACTTACCCTAGTATGGACCAACAAATGTATGTCTTTCTCCATATCTTTCATCACACAGATTTTTGTATTTCTATACTGAATTTATACTTTTTATGAGTAGTGATGTGTGGTATATCAAAACCTTATGCTGATTTTATTCTTCACGCCAAAGACATTTTCTCTGAATTGAGCTTGTGGACTGAAATTGCTTGGTTTAATAAGTTCCGAATTTGTTTTACCGCCTCGAACCTTGTCAAACGTCGTTTATGGAGGTTTAATCCATCAGAGAGGCTATCATTAGAGGAGCTTATGATTCCCCCTCGAAACAAGAAGTGCTGGACAAGTTAGAAAAGAATGATGTAATCCTTTATCTTCCGACGAGAGATAAAGCCAAAAGTCATCTTGATGAGGACTTAGATATTCACTGGGAAATGGAGGAAGTCTCTGAAAAAGCTAAACAAATAGTCACCACTAAAGGCTCAAAACCAAGGAATGCTAACAAGGTCAAAAATCTTTACAATCCCTCGAAAAAGACGTTTTCCACTCAGGCTTCACCTAGAAATAAAGTTCAAAGAAAGTTGAAGACTATTTCCGAGGATATCCAGAAGCTTCTAATGATATTGTCTCCCTGGAAACAATGAAGGATAAGCCATTCAATGCCTCCCTATAAAAGGTAACTTTTATGCCCAAGCTTAATCCTTTTCTATTGGCTAACCAGACTTCCGAAGCACTTCAAGAAAATGTTCAACCCACCATATCATCATCAACGAATAATTTCGAGGAGGGTTCTCCATCAATCTCCTTCGAAATTCCTATGAAGCCTTCTTCACTTCTCTTTTTCTATCGGGAAACCCATAAGAAATCTGAACTTTCAAAAGTCAAGTCAGAACTCGAAGAACTCAAACAACAACATTCCACACTTAAAAGAAAAGCTAATGCAATTTTTAAAACTAGTTTCCTCAGAGCATTATATTACGCTCCGCGAAAAATGTTGTCAAGAAGAAAGGGATCTTTTCGTACAACAAAATGATGCTAAGGAAAAAATCATTGCTCTTTACAAAGATTCAAACGCCTTAGCCGCAGATGGTTTCAACAGATGTTTTAAAGATTCTGAAAGGGCTGTAAAAGAAAAGCAAGCTCTTTTATATAAGGTGGATAAAGAAAAATACGATGCTGTGAAAAGTTATGCTGCCAAATGTGTTGACAAGCTAGATTCGAGGGATGAAACTGTTAGATGTGCATTGGTACAGGAGATTCATAAGCACTACCCTGACCTTAACCTGGGAAGGTTCTGACAGCATGTTCCTGCCAAATTCCGCCTGCCTGGCATAAAGTTGAATGATATTGAAAGTGAAAGTTACAGTTCAGAATCTGAAGACAATCACTCCTCTAAATGTTCAAAGTTGGGAAAATTCTAAATCATTAACACTTCTTGGTATTTTTTTAAAATTCATCATGAACTTTGAAACATTTTTGTGAAAATTCCTCATGCATTTTGAGGCATTTTTGTAAAAGTCCTCATAAATTTCGAGGCACTTTTTTGTAAAAAATCATCATAAATTTTGAGGCATTTTTGTAGAAAGTCCTAATAAATTTCGAGGCAGTTTTGTAGAAAGTCCCCAAAAATTTCGAGGCATTTTGTAAAAATCCTCTTGAATTTTCATAATGTCTTATCTTTTTGCTTATTCCTTCGAATAATTCAAACCAACCTTAATAATTGTAGGCGAAATTTTGTTGGAAACATAATAGTTGTAAACCAACTTACTTTGGGAATATAATAGTTGTAGACCCACTTTCGTTGAATATATAATCGTTGTAGACCAACTTTCATTGGACATATAATCCTATGTTGACAAACTTTCGTCGAAATATTTTCTAAGCCCAACATCAAAATTTTAAGGAAAAAAACTCATATATATATATCAGGGTAGGAAAGAGTGTGCCACCGATGTTTTACACAAAAATAAAGAAAAAAGAAAAAATATACATTTTTACATTCACTCTAACTACAATTTAAGATGCTCTATATTCCAAGGGTTCTTGAGATTTCTTCTTTCTTTATCCTTGATCCGATATGTACCAAACTTCATCTTCTCTATTACTTCATAGGGGCCTTCCCGGTTATGATCTAACTTCCTAAGATGTTTTTCTTTTCCGTGAAGAAAAACGTTCCTTAATACTTTATCTCCCACTTTAAATTATCTTCATTTTACTTTAGAGGCATACCTGATTCTCATCAATGTTTGATAGTGCAAATCTTTAGCTTGTGCTCGCCTTCTTTTCTCTTCAACCAAATCAAGCTCAAGCACTCCGTTTATATCAGTAGGTTCCTCAGAATATGTCATGACCCAATAGGATGGAAATACTGCCTCAGATGGTACTACAACATCCATCCCGTAAACTAATGCAAATAGAGATTCTTATGTGTTATTCGAGGATTCGTTCGATATGCCCAAAGAACTTCTTGGAAATAATCAGGCCATTTCCCATCTTTTCCCTCCAATTTTTTCTTCAATCCATCAAGAATTTTTCGATTAGTAACTTATACTTTCCCATTTTCTTGTGGATAAAAAGGAGTTGAAAAACACTGTTGTATCCCCTGAGAACTACAGAAGCTCTTCAAATATTTGCTATCGAACTGAGGCCCATTATCTGTAGTGATTTTCATTGGGACCCCAAAACGGCAACAAATATTTGATGTAATAATTCGATTACATCCTTGACATTTGTCCGTGCTAGTGGCTCTGCTTCCACCCATTTAGAAAAATAATCCGCTGCCACTTGTATTTTCTATCTTCTCCCGAAAGCCATTGGAAGAGGTCTCACTAGGTCAATACCCTGTCAGTCAAATGACAATGCCTCTAATATGCTTTCAAGGGGAACTCTTGGCTTATGAATTATATTAGCAAATCTTTGACATGTATATACTTTATATCAGATGATACCGTGGGCCAATACTACCCTACCAAAAATACTCGTCTAATCAATGATTTATACCCACAGTGTGCAGATCATTCCCCATTATGAAGTTATGATAATATCACTTGTGATTTGTTTTTTTCCCAAACACCAGAGCAAAGGTCTACTAAAATATTTTTTATATAGTACACCCCCCAAAACAATGTACTCATGAGATTTAAAGCGTACTATTTAGACAATGACTTGATAATTTGTAACTTATCATTTTCTAAAACTTTAATTATGTCTTGCCTCCAATCTTTACTTTCGCAACGAGGTGTTTGGTTGTCTTCATTGATAATCCCAACTATTTTCTCAGAATGTTTACTGATTGATGGATTTTCTAACGTAATAATCCATGGGTATTTCTCAGAATATGAAATAGTAGCCAAAGAATCTACCACTGAATATTTTTCTCTTCGAACATGTTCATAGCTTATTTTTTCGAAGCTTAGAGATATGGCTTTTAGGGTTTTCAAATATTTTACCATATGATCCTTCCGAGCCTCGAATTGTCTAGATGCATGATTAATGAATAGTTCTGAATCACTAATTAACTTAAAAAATTTAGCCCCACAAATGTACGCAACCCTTAACCCTACTAAAGTTGTTTCATACTCTGCATTATTGTTTGTTGCTTTAAATCCAAACCAAAGGGCCTGAAACATTGCTATTCCTTCTGGCGAAACCAACTAAATTCCAACTCTATTTCCAGACGTACTCGACCCTCCATCCCTTCGAATTATACATTCAACCTCAAAATTATCCTTATCAACATCCATATCCGAACACTCAGAATGAACTCCACGAAAAAATCTGATATGACTTGATCTTTTAACCGCATTTATTGGTTCAAATTTGATATCAAAATATCCCAACTCAACCGACAATTTTGTCATTCTCTCCGAAATATCAGGTCTTTGAAGCATATTTTTTTAGTGGAAAAGATGTTCGAATTGTAATAGAATGAGCTTGAAAATAAGGCCGTATTTATTGAGCAGCAATTACTAATGAAAGAGCCAACTTTTCTAACTTCAAATATCGTTTCTCCGCATCTAATAAGCCTTTAATTATGTAATACACCAGCCTTGGGACGTTCTCTTCTTCTCGAATTAATACGATACTTACGGCATAATCTGAGATAATTCAGTAAACAAGCAGTCTCTATCCTGAAGAAGCTTTAGTGAGAATTTCTGGGGAATAAAGATACTTTTTAATCTGGTGAAAAACCTCTGAACATTCTGTCATCCAATTAAAAAAATTTGCATGTCTTAACACCTGGAAAAAAGGAGCACATTTATCCGACGAGCGCGATATAAATATATTTTAAGCTGTCAATCTTCCCGTTAATATTTGAGCTTCATTGATATTCCGAGGATGAGTCATAGATGTAAGAGCCTTCAGTTGTATTGAGTCTGCTTCAATCCCCTTTTCACTAACTATATATCCGAGAAATTTTCCAGAACGGGTCCCAAGCGTACATTTTTCCGTGTTTAATTTTAAATTCGTAATTTTCAAATTGATGAAGGTTTCCTCTAAATAAGAAAAATGATTCTCATCTAAATGATTCTCATCTTATTGTGATTCGAAGGTCTTATTAACCAAACGCTGATAAGTTGCCCCTGCATTTTTAGAACAAATGGCATCATTTTATAAAAATATAAACCCCTTCAATAATAAATGAAGTATTTTCCTCATCCCCCGGATGCATCTTGATCTGATTATACCCTGCATAAGCATTCATAAAATACATTAGCCAGTTTCCAGATATTGAATCCACTAACTGATCAATATGTGAGATTGACAAAGGATCTTTTGGGCAGGTTCTATTCAAATCTATGAAGTCTACGCACATTCACCATTTTTCGTTCTTCTTTTTTAACAAAACTGGATTTGCAGCCCATTGCAGATAACAAGACTCTGGAATGTGTCTAACTCTGGTTAAATGTTCTACCTCCGCTATTATCGCCTTTGATTTTTATACGAGGAAGGTCTTATTTTTTTATTATTGGTCTCACATTGTTCTTAATTGACAACTTATGACAAATAATTTACCGGGGGACACCAGTTACATCTTCTGAACACTAAGCAAACATATCTATCTTTGACGATAAAAATTCAATCAACCTTTGCTTTAAATCTGGGGATAACTTTGTTCCAATTTTTAAAACTTTTCCTCATGAGAATATATGATCTTCGTAATTTTCATCAAGAACCAAAAAACTTGGCTATTCCCTTGGGTCATCAAAGAAGGTTGGTTCGGAGGAAGTCCCCACCAACTGCTATGATTGTTTTGACTTATTCCCTCAAATTCGTTTGGAAGACGATAACACTCTCTAGCCATTTTTTGGCTGCTTCTAATTGTTCCCACATTTTTCCCCACGATATACTTTAAATACTGATGTACCGTGGAAATATGAGCATGTATCTTTGACAACCACAACCTCCCAAAAATAGAGTTGTAAGATGTTGGTGCATCTACGACGATGAATAGGATTTCAACATCTTTTCTGAAAGATCCTCAACCTAATTCCACCACGCTTTCAAATTCACCCACTGCTTCAGCAGTTGCTCCTGTGAATTCTACAATACTTCTATAAGATCTTCGGATAATAGGCGGGTCAGCAATATACTTGTAAGTAATCATAAACAAAATGTTAGCAAAACTTCTGGTATCAATTGATACCCTCTGCACATGATCACCAACTATCCCTGCTGCAATTACTACCACATCTTCATATGGGCCTCCCACCTCTAACTGAGTAATTAAACTGACTATGTGCCTTTTCCGGGAACTATTCGAATTTCGTGCCACAATATCACCCCAAGAAATTGCTAAGGATTCAAAATAAGAACATGAATCACTAATTTTTTTTTCTTGGGCCAACTTCCTCCACCATGCTAATATCATTTCTGCCTTCTTTTGGATCTAAATTCTCAGTCGCAATATCAAAAGAATCAATTTCCTTGGAAATAACCAATGCGGTTTCCTCTTCTTTTGAGTTTTCTTTAATTATCAGTTTTTTTTGCAAGAATTCATCTTTATAAAATCTGTAAGCTTCCCATTTTCAATTAGCGCCTGAATTTCTTTCTTCAAAGCAAAGCATTCCTTTATGTCGTGGCCAACATCTTCATGATACTTGCAAAAACTACTGTTTTTATTTTCCCTTGGAGTTTGAATTGGCAAAGGATTTCAAAATTGTACATGACCACGAGTTTTATCATATATAGTTGCCACGCACTCAGTTAATTCTGCAAAGTAATCTGGTCGAATCCACTTGATGTGTACTATATGTCTCTTGATTTACCCGGGGTCTCGGAGGATCCCGACTCACTGCTTTTGGTTGTGCATTAATTTGAAGAGGTTGAGTAGTAGCAAGAGATCTTTGAAACAAATATTTCTCCAATTGATCACTAGATCCTCTTTCCGAAGCTTGAGTTTCTTCCACAAAAATCCTCTTTTCAACCTGATCAAGAAGAGCTCCAAATGTCATTGCCTGACTTTCAGCCACTGTATATTTTAAAATTCTGGAGAGAAACCCCATTCGATATGCTGGCAAAGCTACAAAATCTTTACAATATTCCATATATTAGTCTTTGCCTTAATAAAATGATTGGTATAATTTTTTAGAATTTCTCCAACATTTTTTCTGCAATATATTATAGTATTTCCATTAGCACGAAAATTTTTACTTCCCATAAAATATTGACGGAACACATTCCTGAACATATCGAAATTCTTGATATAACCATGTGGTAATCGATTATACCATTTGAAGAGAACCCCCTTAAAATTCTGAGAGAAAGTCCTGCAGACCAATTTATCATCATCATCGAAATTAATCATGAAAATTTTAAATTATTCAATATGAG
Source organism: Limnanthes douglasii subsp. nivea (assembly GCA_036936605.1). NCBI lineage: Eukaryota > Viridiplantae > Streptophyta > Magnoliopsida > Brassicales > Limnanthaceae > Limnanthes > Limnanthes douglasii. The sequence goes on from JAUPFV010000004.1 coordinate 133,798,292, forward strand.
TATCACGATCTTGAGTCTTGTCAAATTTTTCTAGCTTAAAAATATCGAAATGCTTCGGAAGATTTCCAGAAAGTATCTCTGGAGACAAATGAGAAGACCTCCAATTGTGGTCTACTCTATAAACATTAGTTTTGGACCCTCGTGAGCCATCACATAAAGACCTTCCTTGGAAGGCAACGTGTATGGATTACTCACACGATATTCGAAATTCTAACTTCTTGACTGATTTTGAACATTCACAAATTTATTTTTCTTGACATGCTCCTCGGAAATTTATTCTTTCCCTTTCAACTCATTAGAACGATGATTTAATCGATGCTCTTTTTTATACCTCTTCGAATATTTCTTTCTAGCATCTTTCTTTCTATGATACTCTCTTCCCGAAAAAGATTCACTAGAGTCATAGATTGAACAATCACTTGACTCAGACGATTCATACCTGTAACTTGGTTTCAAATTCTTCCTCGGAGAATTACGATGAGGCCTTCGATACCAGTCGTTCTTACTAATCTGATGGTAATGATCAGGTTCATCTTTTATAGTATCATTTTTTCTTCAGACTTCAGATCAAATTTTTTCTAGCAGCAATCGCTGCATCTCTTTCAGAATTTAACCTTTCAGTCTATTTCAACAATTCATTTCTACGAGCCACCAGTGTAGAATCTTCCAAAATTTCACCAGCATGCTGATCATCATGTTGTTGATCAATTTCCATATTATTTTCCGCAGGGTTTTCCTAAAATTATTTTCTAATTTCCAAATCGTTACTCATGCTTAAATCTCTTTAGATTTCTGTTACTTTTTTAAAATTTCAGATTGGTTTTGAAAGACGACTCCCAAAGACGACGCCAATGATCGGTCCAAAAATCTTTGGAGGAGGTTTTATGGATAAAACAATGTTTAGATGACTAAAATGTTATTCAGATTACTTAGACAATATTTTAGAGAGAGGAAGACGTGTTTCTAGAGAGAGAAAGTTAATGTAATAATTGCTTAATCATTTATCAATGACCCATTTCCAAAAAAAAGAGGGTATATTGATAGTACAACGAGTAAGTCCCACAAGCTTAACAATTTAATAATTATGGTCATATCCTCAAGTCTATTATTTGATTTACATTAGTCTTTTCTTTTGCATAATTGATAATTTCTCCTAAGAAACTTTCTTTATTAATAAAACACTGCTATCTTTCTTAGATCTTTAATTTTTCTTTATCAATTATGAATCAAAAGCTGGTGAAAATATATATTTTTTTTGCTATAAAAAACGATAGGAAATTTAATGTTGAAAATGAACCTCTTATTGGATTTCCAATTGCATCTGAAGGATGTCATGTGTGCAATGTTATTGTATTAACGATGTTGGGATAATGTGAAAGTTGACGAGATAAGATTTAAGTTGGACATGGAATGGATACAAAAATAGACACTATTGTGATGGGATGGGTTGTTGATATTCTACGTACTTAGGGTTTTTAGTGGATGTAAAACTTGTGTTGAGTCATTGAGTTGATGATTGCCTTATAAATTTGTTTTGACTTTAGGTCAAAGTAGGATTTTCATATGACATATGGGCTTTTGCTATGTTTGTTTCTTGGCTAGATTGGCCGTAGAGAGGGGTAATTTTTTATCAACATCAATGTTGATGAGACCCATGCTGTTGGAATTTATAGAAAAAGTATGGGTGGAATTGGTACGATCAATATTGGTTTTGGTGAATTGATGGTGTTCTTGGTTTATTTGATTTTGTATTTTTTTTTGTAAGGTTTCATTGTCTAGAAGAGGATTTATATATTCAATATCATCAAGCTTGTTGTTATCTTGACGACATGATGTACTTAAAATAATATGGTTAGGTAATTATTCTTGGAATCAAGATTTGAGACACAAGTGATATTTTTCTTCTTTGTGGATTTTTTTCTTGGAGAAGCATTGAAAACATTGGTATTAACTAAGTCTTTCATTATCTTATTTTTTGAAATACCTATTCCAACGTCTTGCTGATTTTGAGTTTGTAGTTGACATTGAAGTATAAAGAGAGCTCTTTAAACGGTAACTGGATGTTCGGTTTTGGTAAATCATTGGTTACCATCGAGTCTCATGGTGTTTTCGACAAGAGGCTAAAGTCCAGCTTGAATGAAATTTTCTGATGTGAAAAGATAGTGAAAGTCAGATTGGTAGATGGTTGGGGCGGCATCAGACATAATCTCTAGAGGTTTGTCATCGTGAAAGAATTTATTAAAAGTCGTGAGAAATTTTGACGGTTCTACAAAAAAGTAAGAAATTAAATGAGTATGTTAGAAAAGTAAAACAATAAATTAGATAACAAAATTAATTTGAATAAATCATGTCTTACGTGTTGTCATCCCCATTATTTTTATCTAACCATGCTGGAAGAAGATCCATAAACATGCGAATTTTCTCAAAGATAGCATTTCACATAAAAGTACATTCAAAGACTTCGAGACGATTACGCTGACAGAGGAATGTAGTGCGCTAATTCAAAATAATTTACCACCGAAACTAAAAGTTCCATGAGTTTTACAATTTGAAAATTTTGTGATTTAATATTTGATAAATATGTATGTGATTTAGGTGCTAACATTAATATAATTTATATTTCTATCTATAAGAAATTAGAGATAGAGAGAATAAAGGCTACAATTATTTCTCTACAGTTAACTGATAGACCATTTATATATTCTAAGGGCATATCAGATTATGTATTGATAAATATTGACACAATTACCTTTCCTATAGATTTTAAAACTTTAGGCGCAAAGGAAGGCATACTTTTACCTCTAATACTAGGAATACCTTTTGTAGTTATTGCTACAAAAACTATTGATGTAGGGGCTAAAAATTTTATTATTTGGGTATAAGATAACCGAGTAGATTTTAGCATATTAAATTATACGAAATTTCCTAAAGATGCTAATGTTTATCTTATTGATGTGGTAAATGAATTGACCGATAAATGCATACATAAACGTTTTCCTCAATCAGCTTTAAAAAATTCAATAGTATATGATAGACTAGATCAAAGAAGAATTGATAATGAAGAAATTGTGGTCTGTGTAGAACACTTAAATAATCTACCCAATCAAACTATGAAAGTTTATATTCTTGAAATAAAAGATAAGATAAATAAATATGAATTTTCTAAGCTATAGCTAAAGCTAAAGCATGTACTTTCTCATATGCGTTATGTATACTTGGAGGAATCTGAAAAGTTATTTAGGATTATTGATGCTTCATTTAGTGATGCAGATGAAAATAAATTATTTAGGGTATAAAGATAATTCAAGACAGCAATTGGTTGGACAATAGTGGACATTAAAAGGATCAATTTCTCTGTTTTCCAAAATAATATATTGATGAAAAGGTGTATAAGCCTATAGTATAACCTCAGAGACGGTTGAACTCAGTTGATAAGGAGGTGTACAAACCTATAGTATGGGATGATCCATACTTGTACGATTATATTTTTATACTATATATCATGATAGCATAACACTTACGAGTGCACGACTGAATTATGCAACAACTAAGAAAGAATTTCTAGCAATATTTTTTGAATCTGGTAAGCTTCAATAATATTAATTAGCTAATAGAGTAATATACATATATATCATGTTGCACTAAATTATATTTTAGATAAAAAAACATACAATGGTAAGACTAATTTATGAGTGAAAAAATTAACAATTAGTTATTACATAATTTAGGTCGTTAGATTAAAATAAAATCAATGGTTAGACTAGTAGTTAGAAAGTGAAATAATGTTAAGATTATGTCAGATTTAGTGATTGATATTATGGAAGCATTTGTAATAAATGTCAATTTGGTTAGGCATACGTTACATGTGTAATAATTTTTGTATTATTTAAATTATTGTGACCTTGTCTAATTTTGATTTTTGTCCTCTAAATTTTTTATTTGAAAATAGTTTACTTTAAGGACTAAGGAGGGTCCCGATAAGGTTATATTCCACAAATGAAACATGGTCCTTATGGTCCTTATTTAGGCGAGGTAAATAAAGTTAATAGATAAATAAGATGCATGAAACATGACTAGGGTCGTATGTCGCGGGGTTAAGATGAGAACATGAAGTGGAATATGACTATGGTCATATTTAGAGATATTAAGAAGGTCATAGGTCGAACGATTACGATGAATACATGAAGTGAGCTATGTAGATGGTCACATTCAGAGATATTACGATGACCATATGCAGCATCGTGAAGACGGTTAAATTTAGAGTTATGAAGAAGGTCGCATTCGTAGTTATGACTAGTCTTTCATTTAGAGTTATGACAATGGTTGTATGAAGAATTTAGATGAGCATGTGAAATGTTTGATAGGAAAACTATATTCACACATGTTATTATATAAGAGGTTGTCGAGAAAGTTTGTTAGACGATTATAAAAGAATGAAACGTGTAAATTAGTGATTGGATACATGTGTAATTGAGTGATTGGTATAACATCTCTTGTAGATTCTATAAATAAAGACCAAAGGCTCCATTGGAGACTAATCACACATTTTAATAAGAAAAATATATTATAAAGTTTCTATTTTCTTTCTTGATTTTACTTCACCATTTCGGCCAATTCTTTCGAGAGAAATTCTTTTATCATCTCTACCTTGTCATTCTTAGCAAATGTTTAGAAATTCCGAAGAAATGGTAGAATATGTTGGGATTACCCCACGAAATGCAGTTGACATTCCTTGAAGCATAATGACCAGGCATAATCGATCGGACCATTTCTAGATTTCATACTCTTTGGTTTCCTCATGTGTTTTTTGAGTGAGGGCACCTAGTCTGGGTTTCATTAATGTTGGTCATAGTCATGAAAATACAATTACATCTCCATATATATTTTCCATCTGGTAAAATCTGAGCCATCGAGCATGAGGGGTGTTTTACCCAATGAATTATAACCAATATTATTAACTAGAAAAATATATAATACACATCACATAAGAAATTTTGACATATAACAACTAACATGTTTGGGCATGGGATATGCACACATGCACATAATATACTATGGTAATAGGATATCAGAGGGAAATTATACTAACGTATTTATGAGTTTGAAAAAATTACCATGGACAATTATTTTATTTTCCTAAGTAACGGCGAAACCTTCTCGATGGCTAATTTCACCTAATTATATAAAATAAACGTAAATATTGATTTTATGTTTATCGAAGTGCGACTGAAACCCTCTAGAGGTTTAATTTCACCTATTTAAATCAAAAAATCTCAAGGATCATTTTTAGTAGATTTCTCTAGTTCTTGATTAATCAAATCTTAATATTAACCTTCGGGCAACAAATTTTGAATTTAAATTAGTCATGTGAACCTTTTTGGATTCAAAGATTCTGAGGGAGATTAATAACATTCTAGAGGGTCGATTAAATGATTTTATGATTACCCTACCAAAATCTAGAACTTTAGTCAAGCATATTTATTTATACATTCAATCAAGAAAATGATAACATTTAATAATTTTAAATTATTTGGTTCACTTTCAAAATTTGCGTTTTTTCTTACCGCAATGATGAGCTTTGTTATATGTAGTGGCGATTTGATTTTTTTTACCTTTTAATCATTTTTTGTTCTAATTTTTCTATAATATTGACACATTTACAAATCGAATCTGATTATTTCATTTTATTTATATTTAAAATACTAAAAAATATATAAATATTCTTTCGATTTAACTTGAGTGCTTCTGAAACTCTTAAATCATTCGACTAAATAATGAAACTTTGCGTACACTATTTTAGTATGAACTTTTATAAGACAACGGCAATAAAAGCATCAAATACTTCAGCTATGAATGACAGACAATATTCATACAAAAGAAATAGAAAGGATTTGAACATGGCTCTTTGCTTCTGGTTTCTAAAAACCAAACCTGTAACTATCTGTGTCCAAGCAAGGATCATACAAGAAACTTATGGGACTTCGACTTGAACTTCAAATTTTCTTACTGTGGCTTAAATTTTCTCTGCAATAGAAAATGTAAATAAATTAGATGCTCTTTGATATAATGACAAAAAAAAATTATTGATTAAGAAGCTAATTATTATACCAATACTTATACTTATACTTATATTTTTTGTCACAACAAAAGTACATTTTTTTATTTGACATCCAACATATTCGAATGACTCAAGAAAGAGTTTATGAAATTTCACATACCATAAATTAGTTGTATCATGGACTCAGCAACGCATCCAATTCTTAATCTTGTCGACTGTGCTACGGATGGCAGATTTCACAGTGGAAACCGATTTGACATCGACTATATCGGATGGATTAGTATCCACCAAAATCTGAAACGCAACAGTTACAAGCGAACCACCAGGATGACTGTTAAGTCCATCTGGAAGTACAGCAAAGCCAGATGGAAGCAGATTGACAGGACACTCGTCGGCATTTTCTGAGAAAATATTTATCATAGAACTATCCACAGGTGCATAGATCATGTACGATCCTGTTGGGTCGGTGAATGTTTCTTGCAGCATAAGCAACTGGTTCTCGGCTGAGGAAGAAGTTTCTGCAGTCTGGAACAGTAATTAAAATGCTTAACGTACTTCTAAGTAGATGTGTATTCTTAGAAATAGAGTTCTTTTGAACGTACTGTTATAATGCGAAATAAAGATACACAATTCCGAGTATCACAGCCGGTGATTACTTGTGCCACTTCTTGCAGTGAGGTTACTTTTATCAGGATGTCCCACTGTCAAAATTGATTAAAAAATGTATAAAAAAAAGATGAAGTAGATTCTTTTTTATGTGACATATGCCATCACCTAAATAAATCATTTACCTTGTCCCTTTCGGTGCAGAGAAACTCCAGAACTTTATCCGGAGAATGACCGAGCCAGAAAGAAGTGGCAGCGCTAAGCACAGTGCCAGGAGTCCTGTTAGGTTCGTCTTTACTATTGCGAGCCATGACCCTCACATCATCATCAGCATCTGACCATGTTAGCATTGTCCAGTCATGAGCTGTAGAAGCTCCAACACCACTACAGAAGCTCATGGTCATCTGATCTGCTAACTGCAGCATTCTCTTCTCCCCAACAGGATTTCTGTAAGCTACAAAATATATATGTAGTACAAAAAATCAGTAGGACTAAATTATTTGAAATAATTCAAAACTGAACTTTCATTCTAATAGTAATAGTATATCATGTATTACAAGACTGATCACTAGATGAAATGTCGGTAGCCTTTAAGGTCGCCAGACGATCACTTTGACGTTGTAATATTGCTAACCACCGTTTGGCTCTGTTAAGTATAAGCTTGCACCTCCTCAATGGTCAATTGGAGGTGCCGCTGCCGGCGTTCGAAGAACAGCCTCCCTGGCTGATGAAGACAGTGAGAGAGAAGAGATAGAAGGAAGAAGGAGAAGAGAAGTCAGCTAGGGTTCACTCCTAAGTGAACTGACTTCTCTTCTCCTGAAGAGTGGTCTGTTGGACCAGCTTCGAAGGCCCATTGGGCTGTTCGATGGACAAGGGTCCAAGACCCTTTGCTGATGGATCTTCCTAAATAACACACGTTAATATTGTTAGCTGGTCTAGTGTGACACATTGTACAAAATGTAACAATTTAGCATTGCACTCTTATTTACATAAGTGCCATTGTAACAAACAAAGATTCCCTCACAGCCTGTACCAACTACCTATAAATAAAGGTAGTGCTGTGAAGGTACATTCAAGGAATCAAATAACAAAAAATTTTGTTACAGAGTTTTATCCTATTTCCTTTTTCTTCCTCCATAAATCTACTTTTATCTTGGTATCAGAGCCATCCTTAGCCTTCAATGGCCAACTTCGATTCATCACCTTTGAGCAGTGACTCACTTGGGTCTGTTCTCCCAAGCAACTTCTCCAGTAGCCAAAAGAATCCCAACCTGCACACAATGAACAGCAACAACAATCACAATATTAGGCTAGACAGAAACAACTACCTACTCTGGAGGACTATGGTACTACCTATAGTCAAGGGAAACAAACTCGGAGGATATGTTACAGGGGACAAACCCTGTCCAGTCAGGTTCATCACTGACTCAGAAGGAAATGCTGTTGAAAGTCCTGATTATGAGGACTGGGTTGCTAAAGATCAGCTACTCTTGGGCTGGCTTTACTCAACTATGAGCCCAGAGGTAGCAGCTCAACTAATGGAAGAACAAACTTCTAAAGATCTCTGGGAAGCAGCAAGCAAACTCTCTGGCTCTCAAACTAGAGCGAGAGTCACATATTTCAAGTCAGAGTTTCAAAGAACTCGTAAAGGTAACATGTCAATGTTTGAATACCTCAATAAAATGAAATCTATTGCTGACAACCTAATGCTTGCTGGTTGTGGTGTGTCAATGGACGACCTGGTCACCCAAGTTCTTGCTGGGTTGGATTCAGACTACACACCCATTGTGGTTAGTCTGACAGACAAGGAGGACTTAACCTGGCTAGACCTTCAAACTAGTCTCCTCACATTTGAGAGCAGACTAGAACAACTCTCAAATCTACAGAACAACATGTCTAACCTCACTATAGCATCAACAAACTTTGCTCAGAAAACAGATTACAAACAACAAAACAATAGCAACTATAGCTCACGTGGTTACAGTGGTGGAAACAGAGGACAGAATAGAAGTTTTAGAGGCAGATCTAATTACTCAAGCAACAACAGAAGTAGGGGACAATACTATAGAGGCAGAGGAGGCAGATTTTCCCAGAACAAGCCAACTTGCCAGATCTGTGGTAGGTTTGGTCATTCTGCCCCTGTCTGCTACTATAGGGATGACCCCTCTGTCATGGGTTCTACACCTACTGACCAGTCTAAGAGTGACACTGAACAAGCTGCCTATATCACTACTCAAGACAACACTGGAGACACTGCCTGGTTTGCTGACAGTGGAGCAAGCCATCATGTTACTGGAAACTCAGGTTTACTGACTCAAAAATCAGAATACTCAGGTAATAAAGGGGTACTAGTTGGTAGTGGTCAGAAGTTGTCTATTAAACACATAGGGTGTGCTAATTTACAGTCATTAACCAAAACACCTTTTCCCTTATCTAATGTCCTACATGTTCCTTCAATAAACAAGAATTTAGTGTCTGTCTCTCAACTTACTAATAATAATGCTGTTTTTGTTGAGTTTCATGATGGTGTTTGCTTTGTGAAGGACAAGGGAACAGGGAGTATTCTTCTCAGAGGGACATCTGAGAATGGACTCTACAGGTTGGAGAGCTACCCTAAGTTACAAGCAAACAGTCCTCTACATGGTTCACCACTAGTCTATGTCACTGAGTCTCAGTCTGTTGTCTCTAATTCCCTAAAGGATGGATGGCATAGGAAGCTTGGCCATCCATCACTAAACACTTTGAATTCTGTTCTGAAAAGTTGTAATTTGAAAAACATTGAAAAGAATACACTAAGTTTTTGTGAGGCTTGTCAATTGGGGAAGTCTCACAGCTTACCTTTCTCTCTGTCTAGTTCACATGCTAATAACATCTTAGACCTCATACATACTGATGTATGGGGTCCCTCTCCTACTCCATCTATAGAAGGGTTCAGGTTCTATGTAATTTTCATTGATGATCATTCTAGATATACCTGGTTCTATCCTATCAAAACTAAAAGTCAGGTTTTCTCTGTCTTTCTGAACTTTAAAACACTGGTTGAAAAACAATTTGAAAGGTCTATCAAAATGGTACAAAGTGATTGGGGAGGGGAGTTTAGGCCACTTCTTTCTTTAGCACAGGAACAAGGGTTTATCCTCAGAAGGTCCTGTCCTTACACATCAGCCCAAAATGGAAGGGCTGAGCGCAAGCACAGACACCTAGTTGAAACTGGGTTGACACTGCTAGCTCAGTCTTCCCTACCTTACAAATACTGGCCTCATTCATTTGACACAGCCATCTACCTTATCAACAGAATGCCTACTCCTGTTCTATCAAACAAATCCCCCTATGAAGTTGTCTTTCACAAAAAACCTAATTATCTCACTCTCAAAACTTTTGGTTGTGCTTGCTACCCTTGTCTAAGGCCATATCAGTCACACAAATTTCAATTTCATTCAGCCAAATGTGTGTTTCTAGGGTACAGTCAGTCTCACAAAGGGTATATCTGCCTAGGGTCTAATGGTAGAACATATATATCTAGAAGTGTTGTTTTTAATGAAACAGAGTTTCCATTCTCTAAAGGTTTTCTCTCTGCTCAAAATTCTGAGTCTGTTTCTACCTATTCCTATGACTCCTGGTTCCCAAATTTGTCAGGTTTGCTTGCAGCTAATGGTGACTCTCTACCTACAACTACACCAGATGTTCCTTCTGACCAGACAACTCCTCTGTCACCTACTCCTACTCAAGGTAAATCTTCTTCTCAAACTCTATCTATACACTCACAGTCTGTGTTACCTAGTCAGTCTAACCCCTGTCTTTCATTAAACAATCAACAAATGCCCTATGATAGTGGTCATCCTGAACATAACACAACCTCACACACATATCACTGTCTAAATCCTAATCTTTCTGTCTGTCTACCTATTCCCTCTCCTACATCCACACAATCTCTCCATCACAATACTCACAACATGAAAACAAGGTCACAGGATGGCACACTAAAACCTAAAACTCCCTATGTTGGACACTTAACCACTACTACTATGTCAACTTCTGAACCTACCAGGTATTCTGAGGCTGTTTCTAATCCTGAGTGGGTCTTAGCCATGGACAATGAGTACAAGGCACTAATGGCTAACAAGACTTGGTCTCTGGTCCCATGGTCTTCTAATATGAATGTTGTTGGGTGCAAGTGGGTTTTTAAACTAAAACACAACTTAGATGGGTCTGTTCAAAGGCATAAAGCCAGGTTGGTAGCCAAAGGGTTTCATCAAACCCCAGGTATTGATTTTTCTGAAACTTTCAGCCCAGTAATTAAACCTTCTACTGTCAGGCTTATTCTAGCTCTTGCTGTTTCTAAGGATTGGGAAGTTCGTCAACTTGACATTAACAATGCCTTTTTGAATGGTTTTCTGGCTGAAGATGTGTACATGACTCAACCTGAGGGGTTTCAAGACTCTGTGCACCCTACACATGTGTGTAAACTGCACAAAGCCTTGTATGGCTTAAAACAGGCACCTAGGGCATGGTATTCTAGACTCAAAGACACTCTTCTGAGTTGGGGTTTTGTCAACTCTAGGGCAGACTGCTCACTGTTCTACTATGTGACTAAGACAATCATCATTCTTATCCTAGTTTACGTTGACGACATATTGGTCACTGGGTCTCAAGCAGATTGTCTAACACAGTTTATTCACAAATTGAACACTCTGTTCTCTCTAAAAGATATGGGGCCACTTCACCTCTTCTTAGGCATTGAGGCATACCGTGACCCCACTGGCATTTACCTAACACAACATCAGTACATCGAAAACTTACTTGCTGCACAAGGGCTGTCCTCCTCCAAACCTTGTCCTACTCCCATGGCTGCTAGTGCCTCTCTGTGTAGTTCCTCTGGCACACCTCTTCCTGACCCTACAAAATACAGAAGCCTGTTAGGAGCACTTCAATATCTTACTCACACAAGGCCTGACATTGCCTTTGCAGTAAATAAGTTAAGTCAATTTCAACAAACTCCACACACAACTCACTGGCAATCTTTAAAGAGAGTGCTGAGATACTTATCTGGGTCCAGATGGCTTGGTCTTCATATTCAACCTTGCAATCATCTTCAACTCCAAGGGTTTTCTGACGCCGACTGGGCTTCTTCTCTGGATGACAGACGTAGTGTGGGTGCTTACTGCGTCTATCTCGGTGACTCTCTGGTATCTTGGTCCTCGAAGAAACAAAATGTGGTTTCTCGATCTTCTACAGAATCAGAATACAGGGCCCTTGCGAACCTAGCTGCTGAACTGATGTGGTTGAGGTCAGTTCTTACTGAAATCCGTCTTCCACCATCTCCACCATCGATTCTATGGTGTGATAACCTCGGGGCTAGCTCACTCGCCTCCAATCCGGTCTTTCACGCACGAACGAAGCACATAGAATTGGATGTGCACTTCGTTCGTGACCAGGTTCTTCAGGGTCACCTTCAAGTCAGACACGTTCCCTCTCACGACCAGCTTGCCGATCTCCTGACCAAGCCACTCACTCACGCCCGATTTCGCTTCCTGAGAGACAAACTCGGCCTCTCTGATTCGCCCCTTCGTTTGCGGGGGGATGTTAAGTATAAGCTTGCACCTCCTCAATGGTCAATTGGAGGTGCCGCTGCCGGCGTTCGAAGAACAGCCTCCCTGGCTGATGAAGACAGTGAGAGAGAAGAGATAGAAGGAAGAAGGAGAAGAGAAGTCAGCTAGGGTTCACCCCTAAGTGAACTGACTTCTCTTCTCCTGAAGAGTGGTCTGTTGGACCAGCTTCGAAGGCCCATTGGGCTGTTCGATGGACAAGGGTCCAAGACCCTTTGCTGATGGATCTTCCTAAATAACACACGTTAATATTGTTAGCTGGTCTAGTGTGACACATTGTACAAAATGTAACAATTTAGCATTGCACTCTTATTTACATAAGTGCCATTGTAACAAACAAAGATTCCCTCACAGCCTGTACCAACTACCTATAAATAAAGGTAGTGCTGTGAAGGTACATTCAAGGAATCAAATAACAAAAAATTTTGTTACAGAGTTTTATCCTATTTCCTTTTTCTTCCTCCATAAATCTACTTTTATCTGGCTCCAAAAGCCAGACCAGATTTGATCAAGGGTTTGTAGAGAGCTCCCACAGATCCATCATCTGCAGCTTCTACATGTTCCACCCATGTAACCTAAACAACACATTAGAACCTTGAAACTAATTCTTTGAAGATAAAATGCAAGTCTAATCTTTAGAAGACTTCAGAAACTTTTGTGAATGTCCAAGTTGAATATATGGACATAAATGGTCATGCATTGGTCGTGAATATGGAGATTCATAAAATTGATAGAAGGGTCTTCAAAGGTTTATATAAACATCGGAAGTAATTAAATCAAAATCACCTTTGAGTATTAAAAAACTACCAAATGACGTAAACAATTGTATTCTCTCCAATTTTGGTTTTTTTTTTTTTCCATCAACCACTCTTTTAAGTAAAAGGTTCAACTTCAGCCGCCCAACAATGACATCTTGAATACAAAGACATGTATTGATGGAAAAAATTACGATTTTTCGTATGCGAAGATGAGAATATTGTTCAACTCACCAGATCTTTTTGAACATGATAATGAAGGTTTTGAAAAATAAAATAAAATAAGGTTTATTTGTGATGCCACCAAATTAAAATAGTTAAAGGAGTTCAAGAGACTCGAAGATGAAGAATTTCAAACTCTTGAAAAATTATTTTAATCGAATCTGATTAATCAAACGTATACGTATAAAAAATACGTATAAAGAAACGATTCTAAATCAATTAATTGTTCAGAAATAATTCTTAACTTGTCAGATATGATTTTATTATTTATATCGTATACCAAATCATCAAGGATTTAAAGTTGATTTTATATTATTTTTATATTAATTTAATTGTTAGTTTTAATTAATTATGAATAAAAATATTTTTATTTAGCTATTTTTTATTTATTAGTAAAATTGGAGTAAAATGAAAAGAAAATGGTTAAGACTCGACATAGAACCTATAATTAAAGAAGATAAAAACCAAGGACTTGAATATAATCAAATAAAAAAAAGAAAATTAATTGAAGATGACTACCTTAATATTTTATATTATATTTAATTTAAAAGAATAATATAATTCTTTTTTATTTGATAAAGATTATGATTTTATTTTTAGGAGAATAAAATATTTGGAATTTTATGAATATTATGGTCAATAGAAAACCTATAACTCTTCCTATAAATAAACACAATCTACCACTTTAAATACTCTATAACTCTTAAATACTCTATAAATATAACGGAAATTGTAGACTTGCGAGATTAGCCTATGACCAAATTAACGAGCTTGAAATATTAGGCGTTCAATTAAAACGAATTGATTTTCTAAAAAATTTAAAAAATACAGCATGCTTGTCCGATGACCTTGACACGAATCTATTTAGAGTAGCCAAGCTTCTAGTTAAAATATATACTTCATTGATGGATCTTAGAGGATCCATAGCAGTTAAATCATTCAACCGTATTGGGTTGACTTTGATTATTTTTTCGTACTACATACCGTAAAGAACTTTATGAATCTCGAAGGTACATTTTTTTTCCAAGATTAAACTTTAAATTTATTTCTTTCAAGGTACGAATTTTTTTCCAAATATAAAAAACATGGTCATCATATTTAATATCCTTTACCAATATGTCATCGATATAAACCTTAATATTTCTTCCAATTTGGCTAGAAAAAGCTTTGTTCACTAATCTCTAATAAGTTACCCCGCATTTTTAAAACTAAAAGACATTACCTTATAACATTGTAAACCTTTGTCAGTTATGAATGTAGTATTGTCCTGGTCACTCAGATTCATATGTAACTGATTATACCCGAAATATGCATCCACAAAAGATAAGAGTTTATCGTCCAAAGTATAATCCATCAGTTGATCAGTTCATGGAACGAGAAATGGGTATTTCAGACAAGATTTATTTAGATAAGTAAAATCAACACACATTCTCCATTTTCCATTATTCTTCTACAAAAGTACTGGATTCGATATCCATCACAGATGCTTAGATTTTCTTATATGATGTACCTTCGATAACTAGTCTGCTTCAGCCACAATCATTTCAGATTTCTCAACAAAGAACATTCTAAATTTTTGAATAAGTGGACATGCGTTAGGCCATATTGTAAGTTCATAACACATAAAATTTGCAGGTACTCTTGTTATATATTCTTAAAACCAAGAGAACAGGTGTGGATTCTTTGATAAAAAAATATCAGCCTATCTTTTATATATGGCGAGAGTACGAGAAAGAATAAGTTTCAACATTATCATCTGGTGTTACCGAGCTGAGAGTCTTGTTCAGATCATCTACAACATCTGACTCTGAAGTCGACCCATATAATCACTATTTTTTGTTTTTACTAATGAAGCAACATAACATTCACTTTATTCCAAATAACATACTTCAAAACATTGGTGAATGGTAGAAGTAATAAGATGCATTCTTGATAACCAAAACCTACCAAAAATAATATTATACGAATTTAGTCCATATACCATCATAAACAATAATTTTTCCACTTTAATGAAAGACCCTCGGCCCATAAATACTTTCCTTTAAACTCTCCAACAACATTGGTGGTAGCGCTAGTAAATCCCAATATTATCATATTAGAATGAAGGATAGTATGAGGATTTTCCATATGTTTATAATTGGACATAAACAAAATATTGGCTAAACTGCGTGTATTAATGAGAATCTTCTAGATTTTTCTTCCTTCAATAACTGCGCTAACTATCATTGCATCTTCATAAGGTCCAATTATCCCCTTTAAATCACGATCCTCGATAAAAAGAGTGAGAAGTGGATTTTTTTTAAAAATGATTCGAAGTTCTTCGTGCTAGCTGTGTTGTTAGAATCACAATGTGCCTTTTCCGAATGCAAGTGGTAGTTCTTGAAATATTGGCACAATGTTTTGACTTTTCTCTTAAACTTATGCTCATCAATAATCATTACAATTATTCATTAGGGTTTATATCTAAATATTTTAAGTACAAATCAAACTCATTACAGGCTCTGTTATGACCATCATATTTTCTTGCTTAAGAGCATTCTCAAGTATTTATCTTTATGCTACTGCTTGGTTGCCTATATGAGCCTACTCCCCCCTCCCCCCGTATGCTTTTTAAGAAATTTTGTTAATTTTACATTATCAGTTAATCGTATCATGACCGATTTTGTTGTGATATTTGCAAAACTTGTTACTCATTTCGTTTATAGGTATTTAGATTGGAAGAGGTTTTCTGAATTGCTTAAAATTTCGAGTTTTATCCAAAATAGTAGCAAAATTCTCTATTAATTTAGTAAAAATTTTAGGTCCAACCCACTGGTCCGATCTTTGTCTTTGTTGTTAAGTCGGAGATTACTGTTTTACCCTTCGTCATGGTGGGATTTGGTTTGAACCCTTAGACAAAATAGAGTCAAAGTTTAAGGCTGGAAACTTTGAACTTGTTGTTATTGGTAGACCATAGCGGGTAATTATCTTTGTTGAGGCAATTGAACAAGTCTTAATCCCTTAGAATCTTATATTACCATCTACTTTTTAACCTAATCTAAAAAGTTGTCTTTTCTTTTCTAAAAATTCAACGGTTTCTACAATCGTTAGCATTATTCTCTAACGGAGCATCTTCAACGGTTATTTAGCAATCAATGAAGCAAATTCATAGACAACTTGAAGAAATATTGAAAAATAAAGTTGAATAAAAAAATAATCAAAAAATTGGGCCAATAATTGAGTTGAATCAATAATAAAACAAAAATCATGCTTGGAATCAAATATTGAGACTATCATTCGCAAGAAAGAAGAAGCCATTATCAAAATCTACATCACGATTCAAGATTGAGGAGCGAAAATCCAAGATTAACAAAAAGAATTCGTTATTGTTTTTTGTTCGTGCATGCGTCATATCGATCTAAGAATTTCTTTAAAATCTACATAGTGAGGTAGGATTCAACAGAAGAAAAAAAAATATTTTTCAAGATATAGGAGAAATAAAAAATAAAATGGTGAATCGATTTAAAACCTGGAATCATAACAAGAAAAAGGTGAATCAGTAAGTTTTAGGTCAGATTATCAATTCATTCAAGTCAAGTCCATTTTTAGATTAAGCATTAAATCGACATAATTAACATCAGGTGTTTTTTCTCTTCGATTCATATTTGAATCATTAGTAGAGGTTTTCATTGTGTTGATGTTCCATCAAGGTGTGAGATTTTTGTTTATGACATGTGATATGGAACTGAGTTTGAAGCTTAATTGATTATATTTATTGATTCATATCATATGGTCAACATTAATATAATAAGATTATCATTCAAGACTATAATGACATTTTTTTGAAGTTACATGAAGTTTTGGTCAGAAGATATAGATTTTGCTTGAATGCATGTTTGGTTAGATTAAGATTTTAAACGTGGTAGGAATTCTTAGAATTTTTAGGAGAAACTAATAAAGAATCTGATTTGGATAGTAAACTAATTTTCTTGCCAAATATCTTTACTCAACATGTGTTTTTGTTTGGTCAATAGAATTAATGCTCAACATATCATGCATTATTTATCAACTAAGTTCGTCTTTAATGAAAATATTTGTTGAAGCATTATTGTGTTGAATGAAGCATACTTTTGTAAGTGTAGTAACATACAAAATATTGTTGATATGTGATTGTTATGCATGTATACGTGTTCAAAATATATGCATTAATATTCAATTAATCTTGTAGAACCTCTGAAATGTGAGGAGTCCAATTATAATATTAAATAATGTGACGTATCTACTAAGTGTTGAGAACTATTAGATAGTTTAATCTCATAGTACAACGTTTGTACTTGATGTGGAAATTAGTTTCCATAATTTATTCATTTACTAATCTTGAAGAGTATGTGACCCTGATGATAATTGCTAGGAATGTATTCATTATAACACCTTCAATAACATAAAAAATAACTTCTTCTCTCTCAGTTATAGTCTTGAAAGTGTTACTTTCGACATATCTTATAATCTTTTTAATTTCTTCATATTTAATTTTATAAAAATCAATGAAGTTTTGTTGAATAATTTAATTTTGTGATTTGAAAGCAGAGATTTGAGCAATTAAAGTTTCTGATTCCAGTGCTTAAACTTTTATTTTGGTCAGAAAAAAGTAATGTTTTGAGAGACCATGTTATTGTTTAGACTAGTTAAAGAGGTACATTTCTTAATTATATCTACATTTTGAGTAATTGGTTCTTTCGTTTCAGCAATAACAATATTTTTCTCGGCTTGAAGGGTAGGAACATATTATCAACTTTATTGTGCATTTATTCATGAGTTCGTTTCAAGCTGTGCAATCCCTCCTAAAAAATTACAAGATCTCTTCTTTCTTCTCTAGGATAAATCATAGTGTCTTTAGGTTGGAAGTTGGTCATGAAATCCATGCCACAAGGATTCATTATCATGTAGACAAGTGGTGCTGAATTGTGAATACTTCAAAAAACATAATAATATTTTCTCCAGAAATCTTTGGAGGAGGTTTTTTGGATAAAAAAAATGTTTAGAGGACTAAAATGTTATTCATATTACTTAGACAATATTTTAGAGAGAGGAAGACGTGTTTCTAGAGAGAGAAAGTTAATGTAATAATTTCTTAATCAATCACCCATTTCCCAAAAAGAGAGGGTTTATTAATAGTACAAAGAGTAGGCCCCACAAGATTAATAATTTAATAATTGTGATCCTATCCTCAAGTCTATTGTTTGCTTTACATTAGTTTTTTTTCTTTACATAATTGACAATTTCTTCTCAGAAACTTTCTTTATTAATAAAATACACATATCTTTATTAGATCTTTAATCTTCCTTTATCAGTAGCCCCCTAGTCCTTGTGAAAATGTTTTAGACAATGACTGTTGTATACCATTAACTCCATCGGATTTTGCACGGTACCCTCTCATCGGATTCCGGCTCCTCGAATTTTCTTAGATTATACACCTTTTGGTTCAAAAGAAATCTCTTCGGATTCTTGACATAAATCTCTACTCCTCGAATCCTAAGACGAATAAATTTCCCTCAAATTTTAACCAAAACATTTTATACCCATACCAAACATTTCTCAGATTTTACAACTTGTGATCCCTCCCCAAAAAAGAAAACTAGATCAAAGGAAGACGTCCTCTTGCCCCCATAAATCTACGCCCTGGTAGGAAATAATCTGAAGGCCATCGAAAATAGGAATTTGCTAGCCTTGCACAAAATCCAATATAAATACCTCGAGCCTTCCCACGAGGAATTACTAAGGCTTCGATGGGTGATCCCGATCTCCATTCGTTTTCCTACCATCGGCGAAACCCCTTTATCAGTTAAGGATAACAAATTGATTGTTTATTGAAATATGAAATTGGGAGCTCCGCTTTCCATTAGACCTCTTCTTCGTCGAATACTTTCAAGGATTGAACTTTGTCCAACCCAAGCAGTTCTAATATGTGGTTCACCCTTATGGCCTGTATACGTAGTTCACCCTTATAGCCTTCTGGGATCCCTTTCTCCCTGGAAGAATTAGTTGGTGTTTCGGGCTTGGCAAAAAATCTATATTTCCCTTTCGACTTTGTCACCTTTGGGTGCAGTCACAAGGTAGTCAAAAATCTTCTTGAGGGAGACAAAAAATGGAAGTAAACCTTCCTTTTTTTCTCGGGAATTTGGGAGACAGGATCCGAGGCTATTACTGATAATCCTCATAAACTTACCCTAGTATGGACCAACAAATGTATGTCTTTCTCCATATCTTTCATCACACAGATTTTTATTTTTCTATACTGAATTTATACTTTTTATGAGCAGTGATGTGTGGTATATCAAAACCTTATGCTGAATTTATTCCTCATGTCAAAGACATTTTCTCTGAATTGAGCTTGTGGGCTAAAACTACTTGGTTTAATAAGTTCCGACTTTGTTTTACCACCTCAAACCTTGTCAAAAGTTGTTTATGGAGGTTTAATCCATCAGAGAGGCTATCATTAGAGGAGCTTATGATTACCCCTCGAAACAAGAAGTGTTGGACAGGTTAGACAAGAAGGATGTAATCCTTTATCTTCCAACGAGAGATAAAGTCAAAAGTCATCTTGATGAGGACTTAGATATTCACTTGGAAATGGAGGAAGTCTGTGAAAAAACTAAACAAATAGTCACCACTAAAGGCTCAAAAGCAATGAATGCTAACAAGGTCAAAAATCTTTCCAATCCCTCAAAAAAGAAGCTTTCCACTCAGGCTTCACCTAGAAGAAAGTTCAAAGAAAGTTGAAGACTATTTCTGAGGATATCCCATAAGTTTCTAATTATATTGTCGGCCCAGAAACAATGAAGGATAACCCACTCAATGCCTCCCTATAAAAGGTAACTTTTATACCCAAGCTTAATCCTCTTCTATTGGCTAACCAAACTTCCCAAGAACTTCAAGAAAATGTTCACCCACCATATCATCATCAACGAATACTTTCGAGGAGGGTTCTCCATCAATCTCCTTTGAATTTCCCATGAAGTCTTCTTCATTTCTCTATTTCTATCGGGAAACCCATTAGAAATCTAAACTTTCGAAAGTCAAGTAAGAACTCGAAGAAATCAAACAACAACATTCCACACTTAAAAGAAAATCTAATGCAATTTTTGAAAAACTAGTTGCCTCAGAGCATTATATCACGCTCTTCGAAAAATGTTGTCAAGAAGAAATGGATCTTTTCGTACAACAAAATGATGCTAAGGAAAAACTCATTGCTCTTTATAAAGATTCAAACGATTTAGCCACAGATGGTTTCAACAGATGTTTTAAATATTCTGAAAGGGTTGTAAAAGAAAAGCAAGCTCTTTTATATAAGGCGGAGAAATAAAAATACGATGCTGCGAAAATTTATGTTGCCAAATGTGTTGACAAGCTAGATTCGAGGGATGCAACTATTAGATGTGCATTGGTACAGAAAATTCATGATCACTACCCTGACCTTAACCTGGGAAGGTTCTGAGAGCATGTTCCTGCCAAATTCCGCTCGCCTCGCATAACGTTAAATGATAGTGAAAGTGACAGTTCAGAATCTGAAGACAATCACTCCTCTAAATATTCAAAGTTGGGAAAATCCTAAGTCCTTAACACTTCTTGGTATTTTTGTAAAAGCCATCATGAACTTTGAGGCATTTTTCTAAAAATTCCTCATGCATTTTGAGGCATTTTTGTAAAAGTCCTCATAATTTTCGAGGTATTTTTTGTAAAAAATCGCCATAAATTTTGAGGCATTTTTATAGAAAGTCCTAATAAATTTCGAGGCAGTTTTGTAGAAAGTCCTCATAAATTTCAAGGCATTTTGTAAAAATTCTCATTAATTTTCATAATGTCTTATCTTTTTTCTTATTCTCTCGAATAATTCAAACCAACCTTAATAATTGTAGGCTAAATTTTGTTGGAAACATAATAGTTGTAAACCAACTTTCTTTGGGAATATAATAGTTGTAGACCCACTTTTGTTGAATATATAATCATTGTAGACCAACTTTCGTTGGACATATAATCCTATGTTGACCAACTTTCGTCGAAAGACCCTCTAGGTCCAACATCAAAATTTTAAGGCAAAAAACTTATATATATATGAGGGTAGGAAAGAGTGTGCCACCGATGTTTTACACAAAAATAAAGAAAAAGAAAATATATACATTTTTACATTCACTCTAACTACACTTTAAGATGCTCTATATTCCAAGGGTTCTTGAGATTTCTTATTTCTTTATCCTTGATCTGATATGTCCCAAACTTCACCTTCTCTATTACTTCATAGGGGCCTTCCCGGTTAGGATCTAACTTCCCAAGATGTTTTTCTTTGCCGTGATGAAAAACGGTCCTTAATACTTTATCTCCCACTTTAAATTCCCTTCATTTTACTTTGGAGGCGTACCTGCTTTTCATCAACGTTTGATAGTGTAAAGCTTTGACTTATGCTCGCCTTCTTTTCTCTTCAATCAAATCAAGCTCAAGCACTCTGTTTATATAAGTAGACTCCTCAGAATATGTCATGACCCGGTAGGATGGAAATAATGCTTTGGATGGTACTACAACATCCATCCCGTAAACTAATGCAAATATAGATTCTGATGTGTTGTTTGAGGATGTTTGATATACCCAAAGAATTTCTTGGAAATAATCAGGCCATTTCCCAGCTTTTCCCTCCAATTTTTCTTCAGTCCATAAAGAATTGTTCGAGTAGTAACTTCTACTTTCTCATTTGATTTTGGATGAAAAAGAGTTGAAAAACACTATTGTATCCCCTGAGAACTACAGAAGCTCTTCAGATATTTGCTATCGAACTAAGGCCCATTATCTGTAGTGATTTTCATTGGGACCCCAAAACGGCAACAAATATTTGACGTAATAATTCGATTACATCCTTGGCATTTGTCCTTGCTAGTGGCTCTGCTTCTACCCATTTAGAAAAATAATCCGCTGCCACTATTATTTTATATCTTCTCCCGGAATCCATTGGAAGAGGTCCCACTAGGTCAATACCCCGTCGGTCAAATGACAATGCCTCTCATATGATTTCAAGGGGAACTCCTCGCTTTTGAATTATATTAGCAAATATTTGACATGTATATACTTTGTATCAGATGATAGTGTGGGCAAATACTACCCTGCCAAAAAAACTCTTCTAATCAATGATTTATACCCACAGTGTGCAGATCCTTCCCCATCATCACGTTCTGATAATGTCACTTGTGATTTGTTTTTTCCCAAACACCAGAGCAAAGGTCTACTAAAATATTTTTTATATAGTATACCCCCGAAAACAATATACTCATGAGATTTAAAGCGTACTATTTAAACAATGACTTGATAATTGGTACCTTATCATTTTTTAAAACTTTAATTATGTCTTGCCTCCAACTATCGCAACTAGGTGTTTGGTTGTCTTCATTGATAATCCCAACTATTTACTCAAAATGTTTACTGATTGATGGATTTTCCAACGTAATAATCCATGGGTATTTCTCAGAATATGAAATAGTAGCCAAAGAATCTACCACTGAATTGTTTTCTCTTCGAACGTGTTCATAGCTCATTTTTTTAAGCTTAGAGATATGTCTTTTAGTGTTTTCAAGTATTTTACCAAATGATCCTTCCGAGCCTTGAATTTTCCAGATGCATGATTAATGAATAGTTTTGAATCGCTAATTAACTTATTTTTCAGCCCCACAAATGTACACAACCCTTAACCCTGCTAAAGTTGCTTCATGCTCTGCATTATCTTTTGTTGCTTTAAACCCAAACCAAAAGGCCTGAAACATTGCTATTCCTTCTGGCGAAACCAACTAAATTCCAACTCTATTTTCAAACGCACTCGACCCTACATTCGTTCGAATTATACATTCAGCCTCGAAATTATCCTTATCAACATTCATATCCGAACACTCAGAATGAAACTCCACTAAAAAATCTGATATGACTTGATCTTTTAACCGCATTTGTTGGTTCAAATTTGATATTGAAATCTCCCAACTCAACCGACGATTTTGTCATTCTCTCCGAAATATCAGGTCTTTGAAGCATACATTTTAGTGGAAAAGATGTTCGAACGGTAATAGAATGAGCTTGAAAATAAGGCCATATTTTTTTAGCAACAATTACTAATGCAAAAGCCAACTTTTCCAACTTAAAATACTGTTTCTCCGCATCCAATAAGCCTTTACTTATGTAATACACCAACCTTGGGACATTCTCTTCTACTCGAATTAATACGACACTTACGGCATAATCTGAGACAACTAAGTAAACAAACAGTCTCTATCCTGAAGAAGCTTTAATGAGAATTTCTGGGTAATAAAGATACTTTTTAATCTGGTGAAAAGCCTCTGAACATTTTGTCGTCCAATTAAAAAAAATTCATGTCTTAACACCTGGAAAAAGGAGCACATTTATCCGACGAGCGCAATATAAATCTATTTAAAGCTGCCAATCTTACCGTTAATATCTAAACTTCCTTGATATTCTGAGGATGAGTCATAGATGTAAGAGCCTTCAGTTGTATTAAGTCTGTTTCAATCCCCATTTCACTAACTATATATTCGAGAAATTTTCCAAAACGGGTCCCAAGTGTACATTTTTCCGTGTTTAATTTTAAATTTATCATTTTTCAAATTGATGAAGGTTTCCTCTAAATAAGAAAAATGATTCTCATCTTATTGTGATTCGAAGGTCTTATTAACTAAATGCTGATAAGTTGCCCTTGAATTTTTAGACCAAGTGGAATCACTTTATAAAAATATAAACCCCTTCAATAATAAATGAAGTATTTTCCTCATCCCCCGGATGCATCTTGATCTGATTATACCCTGCATAAGCATTCATAAAAGAAATTATCCCGTTTCAAGATGTTGAATCCACTAACTGATCAATCTGTGAGATTCACAAAGGATCTTTAGGGCATGCTTTATTCAAATCTATGAAGTCTACACACATTCATCATTTGTCGTTCTTCTTTTTGAGAAAAACTGGATTTGCAGCCCATTGTGGATAACAAGACTCTGGAATGTGTCTAACTCTGGTCAAACGTTCTACCTCCACTATTATCGCCTCAGATTTTTCATAGAAGGAAGGTTTTATTTTCTGATTATTGGTCTCACATTATTCTTAATTGACAACTTATGACAAATAATTTACCGGGGGAAACCACTTACATCTTCTGAACACGAAGCAAACATATCTAACTTTGACGATAAAAATTCAATCAACCTTTGCTTTAAATCTTGGGATAAATGTCTTCCAATTTTTAAAACTTTTCCTCCTGAGAATATATGATCTTCGTAATCTTCATCAGGAACCAAAAAACTTGGCTATTCCCTTGGGTCATCAAAGAAGGTTGGTTCGAATGAAGTCCCCACCAACTGTTGTGATTGTTTTGACTCATTCCCTCAAATTCACTTGGACGACAAAACAATTCGATAACACTCTCTAGCCATTTTTTGGCTGCTTCTAATTGTTCCCACATTTTCCCAACGATATACTTTAAATACTGATGTATCGTGTAAATATGAGCATGCATCTTTGACAACCACGACCTCCCAAAAATAGAGATGTAAGATGTTGGTGCATCTACGATGATGAATAGGATTTCAACCTCTTTTCTGAAAGGTCCTCAACCTAACTATGCCACGCTTTCAAATTCACCCACTGCTTCAGCAGTTGCTCATGTGAATCCTACAATACTTCTATCATATATTCGGATAAGATGCGGGTCAACAATCTTCTTGTAAGTACTCATAAAAAAAATGTTAGCAAAAATTCTTGTATCAATTGATACCCTTTGCACATGATCACCAGCTATCCCTGTTGCAATTACTACCGCATCTTCATTTGGGCCTGCCACATTTCTTATGTCATCATCCTCGAAGTAGATTATTAGAGGGGGAGTTCGATACTGATTTCTTGAGCCTGCCACCTCTAACTGAGTAATTAAACTGACTATGTGCCTTTTCCGAGAACTATTCGAAATTTGTGCCATAATATCACCCCAAAAATTGCTAAGGATTCAAAATATGCACATAAATCACTAACTTTTTTCTTGGGCCAACTTCCTCCACCATGCTAATATCATTTCTGCCTTCTTTTGGATCTAAATGCTCAGTCACAATATCAAAAGAATAAATTTCCTTGGAAATAACCAATGCGGTTTCCTCTTCTTTTGACTTTTCTTTAATTATCAATTTTTTGCAAGAATTCTTCTTTACAAAAATCTGTAAGCTTCCCATTTTCAATTAGCGCCTGAATTTATTTCTTTAAAGCAACGCATTCCTGTATGTCATGGTCAACATCTTCATGATACTTGCAAAACCTACTGTTTTTATTTTCCCTTGGAGTTTAAATTGGCAAAGGATTTCAAAATTGTACATGACCACGATTTTTATCATATATAGTTGCCACGCACTCAGTTTGTTCTGCAAAGTAATTTGGTCGAATCCACTTGTTAGATATAGGATTTTCCACTTGTTGTGTACTATATGTCTGTTGATTTACCTAGGGTCTAGGAGGATACCGACTCACTGCTTTTGGTTGTGCATTAATTCGAAGAGGTTGAGTAGTACCAAGAGATTTTTGAAACTAATTTTTCTCCAATTGATCACTAGATCCTCTTTCTGAAGCTTGAGTTTCTTCTACAAAAATCCTCTTTTCAACCTGATCAAGAAGAGCTCCTAATGTCATTGTCTGAATTTGAGCCACTCTATATTTTAAAATTCTGGAGAGAGACCTCATTCGATATGCTGGCAAAGCTACAGAATCTTTACAATATTCCATATATTAGTCTTTGCCTTAACAAAACGATTGGTATAATTTTTTAGAATTTCCCCAATAAATTAGATAACAAAATTAATTTGAATAAATCATGTCTTATGTGTTGCCATCACCATTCTTTATATCTAACCAGCTCTGTTAGTATAACTCATATACTCCCAAATTCTGGTTACATATATAATAATTTTTTTCTAGTTATGATGAGATGAAGGTCGATTGATAGTTTTGGTAAAGGTTTTTAGAGTAAAAAAATAGGAAAACCCGGCTCAAAGGTTTTCGGTTTTGACACTGGAAAGGAAAAATTGAAGTAGAACACATATGTCTAAAAGTATTGAACTTAGTAATACACTAATTTGGTTTTTAGTTGGGTAGGATAAATACGAACGTCTTTAGAAAATATTGGAAATTTAAAGATGAAAAGGTAATCGAAGATCCTATTGAAATGATGCAAGAAAAAAAATAGATTTTGTCTTCTTCAGTATGATGTGACAAGTCATCAACTTTAGGACGACGGATTGCTATATAGTGCGTGGTACTGTATTCAAACCTAAAGCATTGATCATATCCCACATCCTTAAGAAATCTTCATAATCTAAATCTATAGGGTTTTCTGAAAGGGTAATTTTCAAGGAAGAGTTGTTTTTGGTATATTTTCTCTTATTACCATCAGAATATCAAAAGGTTTCTTGAGAAAATAAAGGTGAAGTCATATGAAACTTTCAATGTTATGGTTATGAATTATAGAATGGTGATTTTTTATGTAGTAAAATATATAGATTTAAAAACATAAAAAGGATGAAGAATAAGGTGAACTTTTCCATATAAAGAACCATGATGGTCGTCGAAAAGTCAAGATTCATGAGATAAATGGGCTACGTTATAAAATTATATGTGACCACGACTGTAGTGATCGCGACCACGATCGATTTTACCACAGAAAGTCTAATGTAGATCACAGCAGTGACGAGATTTCCAACATAGAAAGGTCTAGTGAAGTACTTTACCGTGATTATGGTTCCACTTATCGTAGTAAAGTCTTAGAGGTATACCATATTCACCCCGAATTCTCTACCCATGCTGGAAGAAGATCCATAAACATGTAAATTTTCTTAAAGATAGTATTTCACATAAAAGTGCATTCAATGACTTCGAGACGATTACGCTGACAGAGGAATGTAGTGCGCTAATTCAAAATAATTTTCCACCGAAACTAAAAGTTCCATGAGTTTTACAATTTGAAAATTTTGAGATTTAATATTTGATAAATGTCTATGTGATTTAGGTGCTAACATTGATATAATTTATAGTTCTATCTATAAGAAATTAGAGATAGAGAGAATAAAGGCTACAATTGTTTCTCTACAGTTAACTGATAGGCCATTTATATTTTCTAAGGGCATATCAGATTATGTATTGATAAATATTGACAAAATTACCTTTCTTATAGATTTTAAAATTTTAGACACAAAGGAAGGCATACTTTTACCTCTAATACTAGGAATACCTTTTGTAGCTATTGCTACAAAAACTATTGATGTGGGGCTAAGAAATTTATTATATGGGTATGAGATAACCGAGTAGATTTTAGCATATTAAATTATACGAAATTTCCTAAAGATGCTAATGTTTATCTTATTGATGTGGTAAATGAATTGACCGATAAATGCATGCATAAACGTTTTCCTCAATCAGCTTTAAAAAATTCACTAGTACATGATAGACTAGATCGAAGAAGAATTGATAATGAAGAAATTATGGTCTATGTAGAACACTTAAATAATATACCCAATCAAACTATTAAATTTTATATTCTTGAAATAAAAGATAAGATAAATAAATATGAATTTCCTAAGCTATAACTAAAGCATGTACTTTCTCATATGCGTTATGTATACTTGGAGGAATCTGAAAAAATATTTATGAGAAAATAAATTATTTAGGGTATAAAGATAATTCAAGAAAGCAATTGGTTGGACAATAGCAGACATTAAAAGGATCAATTTCTCTGTTTTCCAAAACAATATATTGATGAAGAGGCGTATAAGCCTATAGTATAACCTCAGAGACGGTTGAACTCGGTTGATAAGGAGGTGTAGAAACCTATAGTATGGGATGATCCATACTTGTAAAAGAAATGGTGACGACTATATTTTTATACTATATAGCATGCTAGCATAACACTTACGGGTGCACAATTGAATTATGCAACAACTAAGAAAGAATTTCTAGCAATATTTTTTAAATATGATAAGCTTCAATAATATTAATTAGCTAATAGAGTAATATACATAAATATCTTGCTGCACTAAATTATATTTTAGATATAAAAAATTCAAAACCATGGTTATTACACTAGGTATTACTTTTGCAGAAATTTGATTTTAAGATCCCACATTAAAAAAAAGGTTCTGATAATGTTATAGCAAATAATTTATCTCGTTTGGAGCCCAAAGATCACATTGTACACTAGAGTAGGTTGATAAATTATAATTTTCTTGATAAACAGTTGGTGACTATTATAGTTGAATCTTGGTTAGTAGACATTGTAAAAATGGTAAATAATAGAAATGGTTTGTTTATGAGTGAAAAAAATCAACAATTAGTTATTACATAATTTAGGTCGTTAGATTAAAATAAAATCAATGGTAAGACTAGTAGTTAGAAAGTGAAACAATGTTAAGATTATGTTAGATTTAGTGATTGATATTATGGAAGTATTTGTAATAAATGTCAATTTGGTTAGGCATACGTTACATCTGTAATAATTTTTATATTATTTAAATTATTGTGACCTTGTCTAATTTTGATTTTTGTCCTCTAAAAAATTTATTTGAAAAATAGTTTACTTTAAGGACTAAGGAGGGTCCCGATAAGGTTATATTTCACAAATGAAACATGGTCCTTATTTAGGCGAAGTAAATAAAGTTAATAGATAAATAAGATGCATGAAACATGACTAGGGTCGTATGTCGTGGGGTTAAGATGAGAACATGTAGTGGAATATGACTATGGTCATATTTAGAGATATAAAGAAGGCCATAGATCGAACGATTAAGACGAATACATGAAGTGAGCTATGTAGATGGTCACATTCAGAGATATGACGATGACCATATGCAGCATCATGAAGATGGTCAAATTTAGAGTTATGAAGAAGGTCGCATTCGCAGTTATGACTAGTCTTTCATTTAGAGTTATGACAATGGTTGTATGAAGAACTTAGATGAGCACGTGAAACTTTTGTTAGGAAAACTATATTCACACATGTTATTATATAAGAGGTTGTCGAGAAAGTTTGTTAGACGATTATAAAAGAATGAAACGTGTAAATTAGTGATTGGATACATGTGTAATTGAGTGATTGGTATAACATCTCTTGTAGATTTTATAAATAAAGACCAACGGCTCCATTGAAGACTAATCACACATTTTAATAAGAAAAAGATATTATAAAGTTATTATTTTCTTTTTTATTTTACTTCACCATTTCAGCCAATTCTTTCGAGAGAAATTCTTTTATCATCTTTACATTGTCATTCTTAGCAAATGTCTAGAAATTCCGAAGAAATGGTAGAATATGTTGGGATTACCCCACGAAATGCAGTTGACATTCCTTGAAGCATAATGACCATGCATAATAGATTAGACCAGTTCTAGATTTCATACTCTTTGGTTTCCTCAGGTGTTTTCTTGAGTGAGGGCACCTGGTCTGGGTTTCATTAATGTTGATCATAGTCATGAAAATACAAGTGCATCTCCATATATTTTTTCCATCTGGTAAAATCTGAGCCATCGAGCATGAGTGATGCTTTACCCAACAAATTGTAACCAATATTATTAACTAGAAAAATATATAATACACATCACATAAGAAATTTTGACATATAGCAACTAACATGTTTGGGCATGAGATATGCAGACATGCACATAGTATACTACGGTAATAGGATATCAGAGGGAAATTATACTAACACGTATTTATGAGTTTGAAAAAATTACCATTAATCATTATTTTATTTACCTAAGTAACGGCGAAACCCTCTCGATGGCTAATTTCACCTAATTATATAAAATAAACGTAAAGATTGATTTTATGTTTATCGAAGTACGAGTGAAACCCTCTAGATGTTTGATTTCACCTATTTAAGTTAAAAAATCTCAACGATCATTTTTAGTAGATTTCTCTAGTTTTTTATTACTCAAATCATAATATTAACCTTTGGGGCAACAAATTTTGAATTTAAATTAGTCATGCGAACCTTTTCGGATTCTAAGATTCCGAGGGGGATTAATTAACATTCTAGAAGGTTGATTAAATGATTTCACGATTACTCCACCAAAATCTGAAACTTTAGTCAAGCATATCTATTTATACATTCAATCAAGAAAATGATAACTTATGTATCGCACCAACGTTTAATAATTTTAAATTTTTGGGTTTGCTTTCAAAATCGTCGCGAAATTTGCGTTGTTTTTTACCGCAATGATGAACTTTGTTCTATGCCGTGGGGATTTGATTTTTTTTAATTTTTGATCGTTTTTTGTTCTAATTTTTCAATGATATTGACACATTTACAAATCGAATTTGATTATTTCATTTTATTCATATTTAAAATAATAAAAAAATAAATAAATATTCGTTGGATTTAACTGAGTACTTCTAAAACTATTTAATTCATTCAACTAAATAATGAAACTTTGCGTACACTATTTTAGTGTGAACTTTTATAAGACAACGGCAATAAAAGCATAAAAAACTTCAGCTATGAATGACAGAGACAATATTCATACAAAAGAAATAGAAAGGATTTGAACATGGCTCTTTGCTTCTGGTTTCTAAAAACCAAACCTGTAACTATCTGTGTCCAAGCAAGGATCATACAAGAAACTTATGGGACTTCGACTTGAACTTCAAATTTTCTGACTGTGGTTTAAATTTTCTCTGCAATAGAAAATGTAAATAAATTATCGATATAATGACAAAAGAAAATTATTGATTAAGAAGCTAATTATTATACCAATACTTATACTTATACTTATGTTTTTTGTCACAACAAAATTACATTTTTTTATTTGACATCCAACATATTGGAATGAATCAAGAAAGAGTTTATGAAATTTCACATACCATAAATCAGCAACGCATCCAATTCTTAATCTTGTCGACTGTGCTACGGATGGCAGATTTCACAGTGGAAACCGATTTGACATCGACTATATCCGATGGATTAGTATCCACCAAAATCTGAAACGCAACAGTTACAAGCGAACCACCAGGATGACTGTTAAGTCCATCTGGAAGTACAGCAAAACCAGATGGAAGCAGATTGACAGGACACTCATCGGCATTTTCTGAGAAAATATGTATCATAGAACTATCCACAGGTGCATAGATCATGTACGATCCTGTTGCGTCGGTGAATGTTTCTTGCAGCATAAGCAACTGGTTCTCGGCTGAGGAAGAAGTTTCTGCAGTCTGGAACAGTAATTAAAATGCTTAACGTACTTCTAAGTAGATGTGTATTCTTAGAAATAGAGTTCTTTTGAACGTACTGTTATAATGCGAAATAAAGATACACAATTCCGAGTATCACAGCCGGTGATTACTTGTGCCACTTCTTGCAGTGAGGTTACTTTTATCAGGATGTCCCACTGTCAAAATTGATTAAAAAATGTATAAAAAAAAGATGAAGTAGATTCTTTTTTATGTGACATATGCCATCACCTAAATAAATCATTTACCTTGTCCCTTTCGGTGCAGAGAAACTCCAGAACTTTATCCGGAGAATGACCGAGCCAGAAAGAAGTGGCAGCGCTAAGCACAGTGCCAGGAGTCCTGTTAGGTTCGTCTTTACTATTGCGAGCCATGACCCTCACATCATCATCAGCATCTGACCATGTTAGCATTGTCCAGTCATGAGCTGTAGAAGCTCCAACACCACTACAGAAGCTCATGGTCATCTGATCTGCTAACTGCAGCATTCTCTTCTCCCCAACAGGATTTCTGTAAGCTACAAAATATATATGTAGTACAAAAAATCAGTAGGACTAAATTATTTGAAATAATTCAAAACTGAACTTTCATTCTAATAGTAATAGTATATCATGTATTACAAGACTGATCACTAGATGAAATGTCGGTAGCCTTTAAGGTCGCCAGACGATCACTTTGACGTTGTAATATTGCTAACCACCGTTTGGCTCCAAAAGCCAGACCAGATTTGATCAAGGGTTTGTAGAGAGCTCCCACAGATCCATCATCTGCAGCTTCTACATGTTCCACCCATGTAACCTGAATAACACATTAGAATATGATATTGAAACTAACTCTCTTCAAACAAAAGTTTGGTATCATAGGATGTAAGTAATAATTTATATGATATGATAAAGAAGAATTGTTTTATACCTTGGAGTAGCCATTAGGCATCTCCTGAATGCAGCACCCGGATGGCCTTCTCTTGTATCTTAAGGTAGGATTTGGCATCAAAGTATCCAAGGAAACATCAACCACTGCCCATGAACCTGGACCTATCTGCTTACAGTATCGTACAAAGTAACTATCACGGGGCTGGACCATGGGAGATGGGATTTGGAATTCAGCTGTCATCTGCTTTAAACTAAGTATATTAGCAAGGTTTTTTTTTCCTAGTTCTAACATATTTTAGTAGTTTGTATCAGACTACATTGTTTAATTAATTTTTTCTTCTTAAATATATGTTATTTATTAATAGAAAAACTACAGATTTACATCTGAAACATTTGCCACGACCCGGAAAATATTACCATGGTTAAACTGTGTTTTAATCCTATTTTAACTTGAATTAAAAGTAAAAAGTTACCACTTTGGCAGCTCCATCATAGCTTCCTGAACCTTGGGAATATATAACTTCTACTGTGGATGCTCTTGAAACAATGCCACAAAACACTTTCGACCATTGTTCCTGAAAGAAAAACAAAAGAAAGTAAATATGTAAAATTCAACCCCAGCTCATAAATATCATATTCTTTCAGTTTTTTCAAATCCTAAAATAGTTTAAACTTATTGAAATTGGTTATTGTTTTTGTTTTAGAAATTAGATAATATATGTTGCTCATAATATTGGATATTGTTTTTTTATTTTAGAAATTGGATTTTTTTTTATCTTAAAATATTAGACTGGGGTTGGTCATGTATATGGCCCTTGTTATTTATAATGGTTTAGAACCTCGATAAAAAGTTGATCATAATTTACAGAATTATCCAAAATAACAAAATTCATTTAAAAATTAGAAAAGGTGAAATATCACAAATCAAAATTTGATCTACTTCAGTTTAAAATCAAACAATATTTTGATTTTCAGTATCAAATGTGGGGGAAATAAATATGATGGTCAAGTAATATTATTTTATACTAAAACAAAATCAGTAAAGAGTATAAGACAAATCTTAACACCTCTATATAACATTAAAGTTTTCAGATTTTGGAAGAAAGTATCATACCTCATTCATGAGAATCTCCACAATGGTGTTATGATTCATCATAACAACACCAGATTCTCTTGAAATCTCAGTTGTTAGCCCTTGAATTTTTGGACCGTCCCCTTTGAAAAAATTCGTACGATATTCATTTTCATTTAAAATATCAATCCCATTAGCGTCTTTGGTCCACAAAGGCTCTCCTATATGTCCCATTTGAATAAGCTCTTCTAGTGCATTGTTTGCTAACTCGACAATTATTCGATGTTCTGCTGACAGATACATAGAATTACCTACATAATTGGTAAGGATTGCTGATATCCTATTCAGCTGTAAGAAAAGCATTATATCTCGGTAGTCAAAGATATTATCTGAGTAAACTTATTGTTTAACTACACATAATCGTAAAATATTATCAATTACCTCATCTTTTAGTCTAGCATTTTCCAACGTTAAATGCTGATCCATAGAGGATCCCTTGCCAAGTGATGTATCTCCGCGGCATGTAAGGCATTTGATATTGTTAAGAGCATCTTTTAACCTACATTGCTCTTTCTGGAGCTCCTCGTGCTCAGCTTTCAACATTTGATTTTCGTGACGGTCATATTGTGCCTGAAAAATTAACCAGTTACATTGTTATTGAAAAGTAAAATACTTTTTCTAAACATAAAAATATTTCTCAAAAATAAATACAGTGAACCTTCATTTGGGTTCGTTTGTTTTGGAACCAAAACTTAATCTGTGAAGAAGTTAGCCCTAATTCATTGCTCAGCTCTTTCCTTTGTTTGTCATCAGGATGAGCGCACTCTCTATAAAAACTGTAACATAAAGAGTATAAGCAAGACTCGATGAATTATATTTACAAAAAAAATACCGTGAAATGACTGCTTACGTTTCCAACTGTTGGATTTGGCACTGAGTGTGTCGATGAAGCTTCCGTTTTGATCTGTTATTACAATTTGGATCACCATTTGATGAAGATAACTGTAAGATTTCTTTTCGGTCATTACAACCGATTCCACCAACTTCGCGGTTGGACCTAATGAAGAGCGACGGTGTATTGAGCATATGGTAGGTGGTATAGTCTATGTCGCATATTTCAGTTTGATGCTTTTCGTTAGAATTGATTTCCCGACTAGTCGCGCCAAACTCATTTACAGAATTTATAGGTGGAAATTCGGGCAACCTATTTTCAGAAGCCATCGAAGACATATCAGAGGCGCCTGGGTTTATCATTTCTTATGATATGCTGAAAGTTCAGATAACTTTTTTTATTGAGCTTTTAGAATAGCTCCAGATTTTAGAATAACACTAGAAATGAATACTTAGATAACATATATATTAAAAAGAACTTATTGAATAAACATATATTTCAAGAAAAAATGCAAAAGAAGTCTTAAATTATTTACTGATGAAAATAAAGCCCTGAAAAATAAAAAACAATTTTAAATACTTAATTATTATTGAAGTTTTTCTGTACTTTTCCTGCATTTATTAAAAATATGTTAAGTTTTGCAACCTAGGTATTTTACATTCATACCATAAATATTTATAAAATGCTAAAAAAGGATGAAAAAAATATAATATTAGGAAGAATAATCAAAATATAAGAGTTGATGGGAGGAATCACAATACAACAATATAAGTTTTCAGATTTGTCTCAAAACAATATCCCAACTATGAAATAAAAGCTGTCAAACTAATAAAATTGGTTGGTTTTATCAAAGAATAAAATCACAAAACAATGTTAGAAAAAGTCTGGTCATTTAATATATTTTTACCAAACTTCAATATTTTTATTATCCTAAATATAAATTAAAATATAGCATACATTGATTGGGCTATCAATTCATAATAAATAAGGTTATTATATAACTCAATTTCCTTTTATATTTTCAATAACATTTCGTTATTTCTTTTGAATGATAGATAAAAAGATTAACAAAACAATCAATTTTATTAAATTTAGAAATTCCCCCCCTACCATAATGAACAACCATTTTATTTTTATGAAACGTACAAATTAATAATAATAAATTTATGATATATATATGGTAAAACTCAATATGTTTCTGACAAAATGTTCTAATATATATTATGAATAATTTTAAGAATTAATTTTGTTAAAGTACTGTATAAATATCATAATAATAAAAAATTATGAATATTGTTGTGATAAAATAAAAACTTGGGTTTTAATAATATTCTAAAATTCATTGCACATCTTCGACCTTTAATTACCGTCTTTACTGAATCTGGTCGACTTTCACATTTTAAGGTCATTGTGGTTGGAAAGTTAAACCAAAAACACTCATACCAGTCTTCAACAAATCATGTCTCAAATTATCTTCGTGAACAACATTTCAAGCTTCAAAACAACAATCTTACATTATCATCTTATAAAAACCGAATATACAATGTTATGGTGAGAAATTCCCAAACTTAAGAGAGGATCATATATATGACCAAAGCTCTCCAAAACAGAATAATCATTCGCCCCTACAAAACAAAACTCAAATCAAAACTTACATGGAGACAACAAGATCAAGCCTGAAGAAACTCATTCATAACAATGTTTGTTTAAAGACAATGGAGTATTCAAGGCCATACATTTCACTGAAAAAGATAAGCAACTTCTACTATATAATTCTAAATATACGTTTATAGGAAAATTTCCTTTTGGCCGTCGAGAAATGAACATTATCCAGAAATATTGGAAAGTTTTCATTTTATTGGTTCCTTTAATCTGTCTAGTTGGGATGAAATGCATGTACTTATTGAATTAAACTATTAGCTGACCTTAGGAAACTATTGAAGTGAAATGTCTTGTCCATAGACCAACACTCCTTGAGATTGCAAAAATGGATATTTGAGTTCAATCTTAGACTTGAATCACCAATAAATCATGTATGAATTACCTTCCCAAATTACCGGAGTACACGTACAATCAAGACATAATCTATAATATAGTTAAGTCATTTGGAATTTCACTTTCTACCTGCGTTTATATTATATACAGAGCCTAATTCAATTGCTACAAAGTATGAATTGAATTGGATGTTTCTAAATCCCTCACACCCAAACTAATGGATTGGATTTGGAGACCATGATGGTTCCTGACTCGATATTATCTAGAGAGATATGCCCTCTTACTATCTTGACTTCCATCATATTGGCCATAGTGTTTCACATTGTAAGAAGCTAATGACCAGTAATGAAGGACAACCTTCAAACAATCCAAAATTATCTCCTCATTCTAAAGCCAACCTAAGTCAGATTTCTTCATCCCAAAATGGAACATGGGTTCCAGAAATCAAATCCATAATAATTAATGGTAAAAAATCTGAAAGAATTATCCCTCACCCAATTACAACTCTCTGCAGAAATGATGACAGAAAAAGATGGACCATATGGAATTATTTAGAAGCCCTATAAAGGAAAGATTTTCCTCTCAAAAAACCTCTTACCTCACCAGAAAATAAGAAAAAAAAAGAGTAATAAGATTATCACCAATAAAGAGAAACAAAATTCAAATGTTAGTATGGATAGTGACAACATGAAATCATTTCTTGAGTATGATACAATCACTTATGAAGAAAGAAATGCATACATAATAAAAGTCATTCAAACTATTGAGCTTGGGGAACTTTTTACCTCCAACAATGAATCTGTTGATAAGTATAACTTTCTGATTCACCCAAGCAAACAATTATTGGAAATCTTCCTACATCCTCAACCTTTGGTAAACCTGATGAAAAGATAAAAAATCTTAGCAAGAAAACAAAGAAGCCTAAGATAAAACCATTAAAAGGTTTTCATACCACCAAAACAATAAAGTTTAAAGGGTCTTCTAAACCCTTCACTCAACCTCTAAATGACACAATCTCAAACTAGAATGCTAAAGGCCTGCGTAATAAAGGTATTACAAGAATAATTAAATCAATATCCAAGACATAAAAAAGTAGACTTCATTGCTCTTTAGAAACATATACTGTCAGTTAAAAAACTTGATAAAGTCATAAAACTCGTATGATTTCATTATAAATATGCTAATACTAGTAATAAATTTAGATTCTTTGAAAAGATGATATTTTTGTTGAGGTTATTATTAACCATGATCAATTCATGTACCTTAAAGTCAAACTTATAATATCAAAAAAGAATTCACAGTTCTTTATGAAAAGATACCATAGAGAAAAGATTGATCATATGGGATATATTAAGAACAATAACATATAACTCTATTGATTGGTTAGTCATGAGTGACTTTAATGTTCTCTCTAACTCTCATAAGTATCCTTCTTGCTGCACCTTATTGTTTAGAAGCTTTGATGACTTTAATAACAATATCACAGATTTCCATCTGGAAGATGCTGGCTAAATTGGCTCACCATATATCTCAGACAATCACATTAAACCAAAACCTTCTTGTAAGCTCTTAAACATGTGGTTAATGCACCCTTATTTTTTAAAAGTGGTAGACCAAAACTGGAATGAGCCTCTACATAGAGCTCTCATTCATATCTTTTGGCATAAGTTAAAAATTAAAAATCAAACTAATAGAACTGGAAGGTATTTGGAAATATTCTCAATATTATTTCTCAAATTGAAAAGGAAGTTAAGTACTTAGAAACCAGATTTGAAGAAACCAAGAATCTAGAAGATAAAGCTAATCTTTTGAAAGCCCAAGCTACCTATTTTCTTCTCTTTGAAAGGGAAGAATTTTATTGGGAATGGAAAAGTTGTATAAATTATTTTCAAGAGTGGTATTAGAAACTCATCTGGTTCTCATAATTATGTTTAGAAAAGAAGGAAAAGTATGATTTATGGCATCTGGAATGGGAATTCTTAGATTGAAGATCAATCTACTCTTAGCAGATCCACCGAATACCATTTAAGGATCTTTTATCATCACAACCTCTCGCTAAGGAGCATGATGATATTTAACATATTATTCATAATCTTGTTACTAACCTAGATAACAAACATCTTATGGCAATTCTTATTGACACGAAACTCTACAACTCAATTAAAACATTATCTTATAATACTGTTGTTGGGGTTAATACATTCAACTCTAAATTTTACCAATCGTGTTGGCATATGATATCTAAGGATTTAAGTGTTGCAATAGTCAATTACTTAAATGGACAAAATTCTCATTAAGGTATATATGCTGCAACTATATGACTTATTTCTAAAGTTGAATCCTCTAAAACTTGGAACGAGTTTAGACCTATAAGTCTCTGAATTGTCTTCAATAAAATATTATCTAAGATCATAAATGAGAAACTATTATTAATTCTACATAAGATAGTTCCCGAAGAAAATGGTGGTTTTATAGAATGGGGGAATATTCATTAGAACATAATGTTAACACAAGAAGTAATCTATGATCTCAACGGTATAACTATATTTGGTAATATTTGTTTATAATTAATATGGCGAAGTCTTTTGATATGATTTCCTTTAGGTTTATTCTTTATGTTATTGATTTTTTGGCTTTTAAATTTTTTTCCTAAATCTGATTAAGATGGGTATTACTTTTGTCTCATTCTCTATTATCGTAAATGTAGAACTTTAGGTTTATCAAAGATCACTAAATAATATTAAGCAAGGAGGTCATGTATCACCTAGATTATGTATGATAGTTGAATAATAGCGTATTAAAGATATTAAAAAACCTATTTGATACCAACAAAGATAAGAGATTCAAGACTATGAGACTTATGAACATATATTATCTTCCTTTTGTTGATGATTTTATCATCTTTGCAAATATCTTAACCCCAAACATCGAAAGAATCAACTCATTTTAGGTCAAGTTATCAACAAAGATATGCTACCTTCATCATATCATTAAAAATACCTCAAAACTGTATAATCAATTGAAACCCAAACATGCTTTAAACATAATACTCTCCCTTTAAAATATCGAGGCATTACTTTTTACAAAACTGACAAGTCCATTATTTTGACGAATTTCTCAATAAAACAAGTATTAAAATGCATGATTGGGACTGAAAATACCTATTTTGGAGGTTTATTAATCATAATTTAATCTTTTTTATGGCTATCATGTCTTACCATGTCTAAAGTTATCTCCTTCCTAAAAACTTTATCGATGAAAATTGAAAAGTTGCTCAACCTGTTTCTATCGGGATCAACGGAAACCTCGCAAAATATTAATTGGTCAAGATTGTCTAACCTATGTAAGCCTTACAAAGAAGGTGAACTTAACATTAGAAGAATTTAAGGAATTGTAAAATACATTCTTTTCTAAACTTGGTTCAAGTTCAGAGAACATAAATCTATATGGTGTAAATTCATGAACACAATATACTATCAATATCTTTATCCTCTTTAGATCAAAGCTTCTTCTAAAGGCTCTAAGATATGTAAAAAATATTACACATTAGGGATACTGATGAATCTTATATATACTGTGGTGATGATTATTTTGAACTAAGGGTAATTTTTTCAAGTGTTTTAGAGCATTTTAAAGGTATTAAATGTTTGGAAGTTTTGTAGTAAGATATTTAAGCTGTCTGGTTGTATTAAAAGTTCATTACCCTCATTAATGAAAGTGGTTGAGTATTTCTACCCTTAATTATGGACCCATGGGCTTTCCAGTCAAGTTGTGAAACCGGGTCGAGTTTAAAGACCCATTAGTTCTTAAGTATATTAGCACATAGCTTAGTCAAAAGGTGTTTAGTGTTTTAATACTTTTGTCCTATCCGGATAGTTCAGTGGGCAGTTATTGTCCGAATTACCCATGTCCAGTTTTCTCAGTGGGTGGTTGTGAATAAATCTGGACTCATTAGTAGCCCTTTTTTTAGGCTTGGTCAAAGACCACTGGCAGGACTTAAAACTTACTTAATCAATAACAATATTTTTCGGATCGCTCATGTGTTTGGTTCAAGGTTTATCCGAACTGATTTTCTTCTCAGAATTCTAAGAGTTTTTCCTAGGATCGTAGGACACGTGTTGCATTTTGATTCATCCTTCCAACCATTTTCTTCCTAGAACGGCACTCCCACTAAACCTAAAAAGTAACTCCTGCATTTAATGCTTCTTACCACCGTCGCCTCTAATCAGGAGTCTCAGCCTTCTACCGTACAAGAGAAAGCAGTATCGAGTGTTAGGAAGCCTTCTCAATTTATTGCTAGGGGATCTGATATTGAGAAATCCCATGAAACACCAACCCTCGCCGGACAACACGCTTGGTAAAAGGCCAAGCAACTGGCTCACAACCCAATCCCTCCAAAACGGGGGCCTCTAAGGCTGCAACCAAAGATAAAGCCTCACGATCGGAGGCATCTATTAGAGCCCCAAGAGACAAACCCTCCGGATTTGAGGCAACCAGAACTAATCCTGAAACTAAATCTTCCGGAGCTGAGACCCAGCCGGACACCAGACCCATTGAAGAAACTGGTGCTCAGCCATCCGGACAGACCACTGATCCACAAGCTGTCAAACATTCCACATTGATGGAAGAAGTAATGGAGGATAGCATTGAAGAGGCCCCCTTCGAGACTGAAGCCTCTGGACATGCTGAGGACACAACTTCTGACAAAAAAGGAAAGGGCAAGGTGAAGGTGGGGATGACTCATCCGGAGCTACCGGAGAGCTTGGAAGGCAAAGTGGGACCTTGTTTTCACAAGGTCAATATGAAGGATCTGCTGGCCATACAGAACATTAATTATGTCTATACTCACACCCCTGAGCTGGGCCGGATCCGAACCAAGTGGGGGATCTCTGAATCAGTTAAGGTGAGAATACCAGTCACACCGGAGACTCCGATGGACTGCAAGCTCAATGAGATCGTCATCTATACTGAGCTATTCAACTAGGGGCTCAGACAAAAATCGTCAGGTATTTCCACCTGATTAAACTATGTGCAAGCCAGCTGAGTCCAAATGCTTGGTATACTCTCCTCGCCTGCATTATGGCGTCAAGGCTGTCCGGCATTCCTCTCCCAATGAAGCAGTTCGCTGCAGTGGCCACCCTTTGTAAAAACCATCATATCCTAGTCTACCACTATAATATAGGAGATAACTTTAAAATGGTGGACGGCCTATTAGAGTCAGAGAAAAACTGGAAGACCCAGTTCCTATTCATCAGCAGGACATGGGAGAATGGGAGAAAACTTAAGGGTGGTGTCAATCCTAGTATGCTCACCAGTAGATGGAAGAGCACAAGTAAGTATTCTACTTTGTTGGTCTTTCTCATTTTGCAAAACATTTATTCCTGAATCACTTCTTCTTTTATGTCAGTATTGCCGAAGGATT
Organism: Limnanthes douglasii subsp. nivea; assembly: GCA_036936605.1. Lineage (NCBI taxonomy): Eukaryota > Viridiplantae > Streptophyta > Magnoliopsida > Brassicales > Limnanthaceae > Limnanthes > Limnanthes douglasii. The sequence goes on from JAUPFV010000004.1 coordinate 133,840,069, forward strand.
TCTCTGACTATGTGGAGGAGGGGCAGACCACATGTGCCAAATTAAATGTCTGGGCTGCTGACCGTTGGGGGAACACCTTCCACAACTGCTTTACTTCAGGAAACTTGGTGAGATCCCACCTTTAGAACACCACGGGCTGGAGATATCTCACGTGGGAGGAACTGACTACACCACCTCTTCCGGTCGTTATACTTAAGAGAACGGAGGAGAATGATGGAAAATTGGCCTCGCCATCCAGAGCCAAAGCCCCAAGTAAAATGAAAGTGAAAGGCAAGAAAAAGAAGGCTACAGCAGAGGTTGTTCGAGGTTCTACTGAGGATATTTCTCCGCATAACCAAGGAGGACAGACCCAAGGAGAAATAGATGCTACTTTGCTCAAAGTAGTTGAAGATGAAAGCATTAGGGAGGCAGGTGGACCTCAAAATCCACCAAAGCCTCCTAAAAAGGATCGAAAAATGAGAGCAAGCAGTGATGAGAGAACTGATAAGAAGAAGAAGTTCTCCTTGGGGGATGAAGTAATCCTTCGCCCCTCGGAGTCTCTTCCTCCGGCAGATCCAACTGATCCCACCTTGGCAGAGCATATCCCCACTGATCTACAATCCGGGGAGGGTACCGGAGGGGATATTAATATTGATGGAGTAGACATCAGTAATCTTCAAAACATTGGTCTCTATTTTGGAGAGTTTGAGAAAGACGACTTTGTTGGTCCATACCTCCCCTCAAGCTCTTTCAATATGGTAACTTTCAATGGCAACTCTTTCACCGTATCAGGGGAAAACGATGTGGTGACTCACTCTTTACTGGACCATATTCAGCAGTGCTCAACTTAGAAAGTCAAGTAAAAAGTCAGTCTGCCTTCATCAACACCTTTAACACATACAATGAGAGTTTATCTACTGACCTCCTCAATGCCAACCAGAGTATTGAGGCATTGAAGAAGGAACTTGAGGAGTTGAAGAAGGAGAAAGAAGATCTGGAAACCAAATTGGTCACCTTGAAGACAGCTAACACAGAGCTCTAAACCAAATGCATAGTTTTGAAAAATATCTTTCCATCTTGAAGGGAGACATGAAGACCAAGGATGATGTCATCCGAACTTTTTCCGGTGAAAAAACTTCTCTTGAAAGGGGTGTGTCCAAGGTAACCAAGGAAAAAGAATACTCGGTGAGAGAGCAAGATCAGAGAACTCAGGCCCGCGTCAATGCATACACCAACAAGGTGATAGATTCTGTAGAAAAAAGGTATGCCGAAGTTAAGTCTGATATGGTTCTGCTTTTCCACCAAACGTTTCCGAAGAGAACGCTTGGTACCTTGTGGCAATATGTTAAGTATGAAGACATCCCATTCCATACAATGGTGGATGGTGATAAGAAGAACTATTCCAGTGGAATTGACGACACCACCGATAAGGAGGAAGGAACTGGAGAGAGTTCCAGTGGTGAACCCAAAGATTTTAGGCAAAACGATGATGCAAGAACATCTGAAGGGAACAAGCCCTGAGGTTTTAAGTATCTTTTCTTATTTCGTATTTCTTAACCTTATGAAACACTAAAGTCCTTGGATGGCCAAGGAATTTTTGTAACTGTGTCTGGTTTGAGTCCGGTTAAGCCTTTTTTTAAACTCAAAGTCCTTGGATGGCCAAGGTACATTATATGTTTTAATATCATCATCCGGTTTTAGCCGGATAGGTTTACTTTCCTAAGTTTTTGCTTTGTTTCATATTTGCTTAATTTCAATGGTTGATGTTTAAAGAGCCCTTATTTATTTTACAAGTATTTAAGACGAGAGTGTTTAAAATCTCCGATGACAAATGTTAAATGGTCATCATCCCAGCAGATCAATCTGATCTGCCAAAGATCCTTAGAAGACTTTAAAGAAATTGTAAATCAAACCACTCTAAATATTTTAAGAAGGCATCAAATTTTATTGTAAAACATGGACACCTTATGAAAACCTTCCTGCGCCACCAGGGTAGGAAATAGTATGCCGCCTAATATTTACATGGACTTTAAACAAGTAAATATTTACACAACTTTCATTCCAGATATAACTGGAGGTGTTCAATATTCCAACGGCGGTTTAAGATTCTTCCGAACTACTTCTCCATAGTATGTAAGAAGACTTTTATGAACACTTTGTCCCCTGGTCGAAAATCCCTTCTTTTGATTTTGGAAGCAAATCTGATCCTCATCAAGCCTTGATAATGGGTGGCTCAAAGATGAGCCGTAACCCTTTTGTTCAATTAAGTCCAATTGAGTTCTGATTGCCACTTCATTAGCCTATTCGGAAATATTGTGGACTCTGTATGATGGAAGAGTTGCCTCTACAGGATAAATTGCATCTATCCCATATACGAAGGCAAAAGGGGATTCTTGTGTAGCAGCTCCAGGAGTAGTCTGGTACGCCCATAATACTTCTTGTAAATAGCTTGGCCATTTTCCTACAGCCCCTTCTAAATTATTTTTGAGACCGGACAGAATGGTCATGTTTGCCACTTCAACTTAACCATTTGCTTGTGGGTGGAAAGGAGAATAGAAGAAATGCTGAATGCCCCTAGAGGCACAGAAACTCTCCATATCCTTGTTATCAAATTGTGGCCCATTAGCTGTGGTTATCTTTTGTGGAACCCCAAATCTACAACAAATGTTAGACAAGATAAATTTTATAACAGCTTTTGAAGTAGTTCCTGCCAAGGGGGATGTCTCTATCCACTTGGAAAAATAATCAATGGCTACAATAATAGTTCTGCACCCTCCGGATGCCATCGATAGAGACCCTACTAAATCCAGTCCCCAACGCGCAAAAGGCATTGGCTCAGAAATCGACTCCAGTGGGATAGCTGGGATATGAATTTCATTACCATATCTTTGGCATGGGTCACAATTATTTACCAATTCCTTGGCATCTGCCATTATGGATGGCCAATAGTATCCGACCAACAAAACCCTTCGGGTTAAACCTCTATACCACAGTGTGCTGATCCTTCACCATCATGTAGTTCAGATAACACAATTTGGGACTCTTCAATCCCCAAACAACGCAGAAGAGGTCCACTAAATGACTTCTTGTAAAGTATATCTCTTATGATTAAAAAAACACGAGCCCTATGTTTCATTTTCCTTGCCACGGTTTTCTCCGGAGGCAAAACGCCATCAGAAATGTATTGAAGAAGGTGATATCTCCAGCCTTTGGGTTGAACCACTGGTATACTCAAACTTTCCTCCTCTTCCTTGCCCTGATTGGGTTGTATGGATGGGAATTATTGCACATGAATCCATAGGTAGGACTCAGAGTATGCTATGGTTGACAAGGAGTCTGCTAGTGTGCTCTCTGATCTAGGTAAATGCTCAAAGCTAATTTTTGTGAAGTTAGCTGCCACTTCTTTAAGAATGAATAAGTATTTAATCAATTGCTCCCTTTTGGCCTCAAATTGAACTTGGGCATGATGGATAAGAAGATGAGAATCACTCATTAACGTGACTCTTTTAGCCCCACATTAAAAGGCTAATTTCACACCAGCTATAGCAGCCTCATACTCGGAGTCATTGTTAGAAGCCCTAAAAGCAAAACATATAGCATGGTATAACTTATCGCCATACAGAGAGTTTAAACATATCCCAGCATCATAACCCAGGTTAATTGATCCACCATCAGTCCGGACAACCCATACCTTCTTAGTTTTCTCATCTGCAACTTGCTTAGTACTTCTGTCCGAATGGAACTCAACCAGGAAATCATCAACAGATTGAGCTTTGATTGCAGTCAGAGGGACGAAATCAATATTATAATCACCCAATTCTACTGACCACTTGGTCATCCTGCTTATTATGTCTACCTTCTAAAGGATATTTTTCAAGGGAAAAGACTTTTGGACGACAATAGAATGAGACTGAAAATAGGGCCTCATTTTTCTGGAAGCAATCACCAAAGCTGGTGCTAGTTTTTCAAGTTTTAAGTATCTTTTTTCAGCATCCATCAGACTCTTGCTGATGTAATACACCGGATGAGGATAACTGTCCACCTCTCTTACTAGCACCGCACTTATAGCACATTCGGACATTGCTAAATATATATACAGTATTTCTCCATCAACAGGTTTGTAGAGAGTTTTAGGGGAGGTTAAATGCTTTTTTATTTCATTAAACGTTTGGTCGTACTGTGGAGACCAGTTAAAATATTTAGCACCTTTTAAAGTCTGGAAAAACGGGGCACACCTATCCGAAGACCTTGGGATAAAACGATTTAAAGCAGCTAACCTTCCTGTCAACATTTGCACTTCTTTAATATTCTGAGGAGGATCCATTTTTAATAAGGCATCAAGCTGGTCCAGATCAGGCTGTATCCCTTTCTCACTTATCATATACCCTAGAAACCTTTTGGACCGCACTCCAAAGATACATTTTTCTGGATTCAACTTCAAATTAACCTTTGCTAAATTGGCAAAGGTTTCTTGAAGATCTGCTAGGTGCAACTCTTCTTCCATGCTTTTTACCATCATGTCATCAATATATACTTTCATATTTCTCCTAATTTGATCAGCAAACGCTTTGTTCACCAACCTTTGATAGGTAGCCCCAGCTTTCTTCAACCTAAAAGGCATCACCTTGTAACAATGGAGGCCCCTATCTGTAACAAAAGTAGTGTGTTCCTGGTCCTTCAGATCCACCTGTATCTGGTTATAACTGGAGAAATCATCCATGAAGAACAATAACTCGTTCCCAGATGTGGAGTCTACCAACTGATCTATCCGGGGGACTGGATACAGATCTTTTTGGGCAAGCCCTATTAAGGTCCGTAAAGTCGATACACATATGTCATTTCCCATTATTTTTCTTTACTAACACTGGATTGGTCGTCCATAAAGGATATTGAGACTCCTTTATGTGCCCCATCTTGGTAAGCCGATCAACCTCTTGAACTATGCCATCAGCTTTCTCTTTAGAGAAAGCTCTTCTTCTTTGTACAACAGGTGCAACATCTCTTCGGATGGATAGTTGGTGTGATATAACATTCGCAGGTACTCCGGTCACATCAGCACTACACCAAGCAAAAAGATGTTGGTGGGTTTCCCAAAAGGACAACACTTTTTTCTTCAATTCTGGTGCCATCTTGGAGCCAACTTTAACATTTCTTCCTTCAGCCAGAGAGTGGGTTGCAACTTCTTCAATTGGTATCAAAACACCAGGGGTCTCTCTAGGGTCATCAATTTCACCCTCACCCTCAGGGGGCCCCAACAACTGCTAATCTTTGTTTATCCGGACTGCCCCCAGAGTTTTAGGGGCAAGAGCAGTTGCATAATATTCCCTTGCTATTTTTTGGCTACTCCGGACAACTCATAATTGTCCTTGAACTGCATATTTTTTAAACATTGGTGAATTGTTGAAGCCACAACATGCATCCTGGAGAGCCAGGATCTCCCAAAGATCGTATTGTAACACATGGGACAATCTACCACAACGAAAAGTATCGTGACCATCTTCTTAAAAGGGCCCTTGCCCAATAAAACCTCATCCTCAAACTCTCCAACCACATCCGTAGAGCTTCCTGTGAAGCCCACAATGGACCTGTTCGAATGCTGAATTACTGCTAGATTCTTCATCTGTTTATAAGAACTTTAAAAGAGAGTGTTGGCTGAGTTTCCAGTGCCAACCAAAATTCACCTGATGTCATTGCCCCCAATCGATTTTCCTATCACCACAGCATCCTCATGAGGACCAGCTATGTCTCTTAAGTCATCTTCATAAAAAACAATGAAGGGAAAAGGAATTTGGGACTGATAGGAGGACATGCCTCCCTCTAACTGAGTAGCCAGAGTGTGAACATGCCTCTTCCTTAAAGAATGAGTCGTCGCAGTCATTGTGTCTCCCCAAATATGGTGAGCGACTCAAAAAAGCTTATGAGCCCAGACACTGTCTTGGTATGTTCTATTATAACACCCACTTTATTCCGGGCTGTTGTACCATTTTAAAGCACTCCCCGTAAAAGATTGAGAGAAAGCTATATAGAGAAATTTGTCATCATCATCAAAATTCATCATAAAATTTTGAATTGTTCCAGATGATTGTCTGGATCCTTGCTCCAATCATACTTTTCCATCTTAGTACTGTCAAACCTCTTAGGAAGGTTTCCGGAAAGTATCTTGGATGACGATAGGGATTGTCTCTAATTTCGGCCACGACTAAAGACAGTGTCTTCATTAGGTGTTGCAAAAATACCTGGCTCATCATGGAAAGCGAAAGGATCCATTAGCTGCTGATCCACATGCATGCGGCTATGGTTGTGGCTGTGGGACGAACTTTTTCGCATATGCCTTTTTAACCTCCCATATTTGTCCCTCTTTCTTAAATATTTCTTAACCAACTTTTTCTTCTTCTTGGATCTGCCCTCGTCACTATGGGATGACAAGGATTCCTCAAGCCCATCCTCATCCGAGGAGATACTAGAGGATTCAGACTCTGAGCTCTCCACCGGTTTAGACTGGTGAGATTTCTTGGAACTGACATGGGTTTTTTTATTACTCAAGTGAGTCTTTGCTGATGGGTCATTCTCCTTTGGAATGTCAGTATGATGAATGGCTGACACTTTCAACTTTTCTTTTACACCCATCTCTGCCTTGTTGGCAGCCCTTAACGCTTCTATTTCAACTTTCAACCTATCTCGTTTTTCGACTGTATACTCATCGTTCTCACCCACCACTTCAATCAAAGGTGATGGCACTGCTTGCTTGTTCGGATTCATCCGAACTGGTTTTTTCTTGCTGGTTTTGAATGCTAGATTCAGGCACCTTCTTCTCCCACTATGGTCGAAAATTTGGTGATGATTATTTTGAACTGAGGGTAATTTCGTCAGGTATTTTAGAGAATTTCAATCGTATTAAATGTTTGGGTGTTTTGTAGTGAGAGATTTAAGCTGCATGGTTGTATTAAATGTTTATTACCCTCATTATTGAAAGTGGTTGGGTATTTATACCCTTAATTATGGATCCATGGGCTTTCGGGTCAAGTTGTGAAACCGGGTCGAGTTTAAAGACCTATTATTTCTTAAGTAGATTAGCACATAGCTTAGTCGAAAGGTGTTTAATGTTTTAATGCTTTTGTCCTGTCTGGATAGTTGAGTGTGCAGTTATTGTCCGAATTACCCCTATCCAGTTTTCTCAGTGGGTGGTGGTGAATAAATCCGGACTCATCAAACTGGAATTTCGGTAAAGTTATATTGGTTTCTAGTTAGAGAAATAGAGTGATCCTTAACCATTTATTATCTTATCAGATAATTTTAATAATAAATTATACATTATGGATAAAATTAGAAACTATTGGCAGGATGGTACCTGGAATCTAAACAAGCTTAAGTATGTTTTCCTCCCTTGAAATATTTGAAAAATACATAAACTAACTTTATACGAAAACCAGGAAGCCTCTATCAAATTAACTATATCTCTCAATGGTGCTTTCAATACTAAAGAAACATGGAACTATATTCGAGTTAAAATATCAACCTCCAACCTCTTTAAAAATATATAGAACGACATCACTCCAAAGAAATTCGCATTGATACTTTGTAGGGTACTTAATGGATAAACCTCTATTACTATCGTAATAAAAAAAATTAGTCTTGCCTCTAATTATTAATATTTTGATGAATCTATCTGATAAGGAAATATATTCTTTAGAGACCTAAATGTAATTAGTAAGGACTTAATCGATAAGTTCTATTAATATAGAGTAAAATTAGGCCTTATAAGGAATATAGGGACTAAACCGTAAAGATCCCTCTATGTAACCGCTCTTGTAACTAACTCACTAGGCCTATTTAAAGAGGCTGGGGAGGTTGATTACGCCTATGAAATAATCAGAAGCAAAAGTTCATATTCACTACCAAAAATTCACTCTGTTGATTCTTGTATTCTCAATCTTTTCAATCTAACTTTTATTCATACCAAATTGGCGCTAGAAAGAGGGGGCGAAGATACCTTGATCGATAGATCAAAAATCGAGTCTCGAGTTTTTTCGTTTTCTGAAGCATTTCGTTCGAGTTTTTTCGTTTTCTGGAGTATTTTGTTTAGATTTTCGCTGATCAGAGATGAATTCAGAAGAAGGTGACAATCCGTCTGTTCGAAAGGCTATGGGAACATTAAAATCTGATCTGCAAGAAAAAGAAGCAGGTGAACCAGTTCCGATTCAATCAAATCAATTCGATTTTGAAGGAAAAATGAAGGAGTTAATAAGAAAGGTGGCAGAGCTTGATGAATATGCTCAAATGAAGCAAGGTAATGATAATGCTAAACTCAGATCTGAAATATCCAGAGGTGTACAGGATGATCAGTCGGATCAGTCGAATGACGACGATGATGTTCAAGATACTCGACGTAAAATACGTTTTGAACGTAGGAAGGAGCACAGTGGAATGAAAAAGAAGGGAAAGTTGCAGAAGCGACGATATGTGTATTCTAGGGAAGAAGATGATAAGGATTCGGAATCGGATGAAATACCGAGATATAAGCATTTACGAGGTCATTCAATAGAGGGAGAATATGAATTAAGGCCAGCTAAAGTGTATAAGGAAGGAAGGCAAAAGAAGGAGAGGCGAGTGAATTCTCCTCGGAAAGTGTATTCTCCTCCGAAATATGTCGGGGAGCCAAGTTTGTATGCTACTGTGGGAATGAGGAATGAGGACCAGTATGTTCAAGGTGTGGATTGGAGGGATTCACCGTTGATTAGTGAGATCAGATCTGTACCGCTTCTGAGGCGGTTTGACATTTCTAAAATTGGTAAGTTCGATGGAACTCAAGATCCCGATGATCATATAGAGAAATTCAAAAACTATATGACCAACTTCGAGGACGATGATAGGCTGGTTTGCAGGGCTTTCTCTCAGACATTCAAAGGAACTGCATTAAAATGGTATAACAAGATTTCTAAGGAGTCTATTGTAAATTTTAGAGACTTTTACACAGCTTTTCGAAGACAGTTTGTGGGAAGCAACGAAATGAGAGCTAATGGAGATACAATAATACAATGTAAGCAAGCTGTGGGAGAAAAGCCGAAGGATTATACCAAGAGATTTGTGTCAACAAAAGCGGGATTAGATGACTGTGAGGAATTGGTGGCTATGGTGGCGTTTCGACAAGGATTGTTGCCTGGAGATTTAGCCGATGAAACAACAAGGCGTAGAGCATTAACGTTTGGAGCTCTCATGGCCCAGGTTGAAGACCAGATCAAGGTCGAAGAGTCCACTCGAGTTCGAGGAGGAAATGTTGGTGTTCAGAAAGGGAATACTCAGGGGGGAAATAACCAAGCGAACGCTTCAAATAACAGCTCGTCAAGGGTGAAGGGCAATCAAAATATTACTTACCGAGGAGGTTTGATTTCGTATCAAGGGGGTGCTAATCATCACAACTTTAGTAATCAATACCAGTTCAAACCAAGATCGAATGTATGGGTGAAACCGGAATATTATGCAGATTTGACTGAAAGTGTGGCATCGATATATGAAAAAAGCAAGGGAACAGTAAATTTCAGAAAGCCAGCAGCGATTAATAGGCCAAGGGAAGAGCGCAATAACAGGTTCCGCAGGTATCATGATGATATTGGGCATGATACAAATGATTGTATTGCTTTGAAGAAGGAGATGCAGATTCTGATAGAAAATGGAAAGTTGCTGGAGTATGTCAAAAAGAATGCTAAAGCTGTAACTCAAAAAATTGGTAATCCTAATTCTAAGCAGGAAACTGCACTGATGATTTTAGATGCTGCAGGTGATGAGTTTGATGTGGCTTCGGAATATGTCGACCCGGACCCTAGTCGATTGTTGTTGATGTCAGTAGATGAGCCGAGGCGTGAGGGACGTGTTCGAGATTTGTGTGCCTTCTTTGAGTTACTAACAATATTTGGGGGAGATTCAATGACTAACAACACTAATAATTCGAGGAAGAGACATATAGTGAATTTAACGCATCAAATTGAGGGAGGAGCATCGGCACACCTAAGCAACAAGAAGGATGTCCCATTTATAATTTTCGATGGGGATGATTTGAGAGGAATTACTAGGCCACATGAAGATGCAGTGGTCATAGGAGCAGAAGTGTGTGGGGTGGAGATTCGACGAGTATTGATTGATACCGGGAGCTCTGCTAATGTGTTGTTCAAATCAACGTATGATAGATTAACCGCTCTGCCTCGAATAGAAAGGTCAGAGAGAACTATCATTGGGTTTACTGGCGCAACGGCAAATGTGATAGGGGAGTTCGAAGGAGAGATTTCTTTGGGAAAAGGGCCTTTCAAAAAGAAAGTACAAGTACTTTTTATGGTGGTGGATTGTCCATCGAGCTACAACGCTATTTTTGGAAGGTCATGGCTGGCTAAAATGTATGCTATAGTTTCTACGGTTCATCAATGTTTGAAGTATGTGATCGGGGATCGAGTCGGCGTAGTTCGAAGTGATCAAAAGGTGGAAAGAGAGTGTTACGCTGCTGCATTTAGACTACATGGCAAAAGTACTGATGATCCGATGGAGAATCAGCAGTTTGGGGGGTTGTCTTCTAGTGGTACAGATGAGGGAATTGATGATCCGAGGTCAACCCCGAGTTCTGTGGTGGTAAGTGAAGAAATAGAAGAATACATTTTCAATAATGGCAAAGTACTTCGAATTGGGACTTTATTGTCTTTATCAATGCGAGAAAGATTGTTGAATTTTTTGTCTAAGAATTTGGATGCATTTGCTTGGAGGTCCGAGGATGTAGTAGGGGTCCCAAGTGATATCATATGTCATAGCTTGGCAGTGGATCCGAAGATCAAGCCGATAATTCAAAAAAGGAGAGCTTTTTCGTTGGAAAAAGTCGAGGCCATAGTTGCTGAGGTAGATAGATTGTATAAGATGGGGCATATCAGGGAGTCCAATTATCCGAGATGGACGGCTAATCCTGTGGTGGTGAAAAAGAAGAGCGGAAAATGGAGAATGTGTGTAGACTTCACAGATTTGAACAGAGCCTGTCCAAAAGATCCTTTTCCAGTACCTCGGATTGACCAATTGGTGGATTCTACTTCTGGAAACAAAATTCTAACATTTATGGATGCATTTTCAGGATATAATCATATTCGAATGAATCCAGAGGATGAAGAGAGCACAACTTTTATTACTGATCGAGGTTTACACTGTTATAGAGTGATGTCGTTTGGATTGAAGAATGTTGGGTCTACATATCAAAGGTTGATGAATAAGGCGTTTGCTTCGCAAATAGGGAGAAATATCGAAGTGTACATCGATGATATGCTTGTTAAGAGCAAAAGTCATGATGAACACATTGATGATTTAGAAGAGACGTTTTTGAATCTCAGAGCCATACAATTGAAGTTGAACCCAGAAAAATGTACGTTTGGAGTCCGATCTGGTAAGTTTCTGGGATATGTGATTAGTGAAAGAGGAATTAAAGTGGATCCAGAACAATTGAAGGCTCTGATATCAATGTCTTCGCCTCGGAATATCAAAGAAGTGCAGATGTTAACGGGCAGGTTAGCAGCTTTGAACAGATTCATTTCTCGATTTTCAGATAAGTGCTTGCCTTTTTTCCAGGTGCTGCGTCGACCTAATAATTTTGAGTGGACTTCGGATTGTGAAGAAGCTTTTGTTAAGATAAAAAATCTTTTGTCCACTCCTGAAATATTATCAAAGCCTCGGGAAGGTGAGCAACTGTTTTTGTATATAGCTGCATCGGATTATGCAGTGAGTGCAGTTCTGATCAGTGAAGATTCAAGAATTTCGAGGCCCGTCTACTATGTCAGTAAAAGTTTGGTTGATGCCGGAAAACGTTATTTGAAGCTCGAAAAATTGGCATTGTGCATAGTAGTGGCAGCGAGAAAAATGCGTCCTTATTTCCAGGCACATACGATTGTGGTTCGAACTTCCTATCCATTGAAAAATGTATTGCAAAAGCCAAATATCTCAGGAAGGATGACTAAGTGGTCTGTAGAATTAGGAGACTTCGATGTGTTATTCTCTCCTCGAACAGCTATCAAAGCTCAAGCCTTAGCAGACTTCTTGGTTGAGTTTCATTTGAGTAGACCCGAAGAGAAAGAAGGTGAAAAAGTGAACACGAATCCGACGTGGACAGTGCAAACTGATGGAGGATCTAGTAATAAAGGGTCGAGTGCAGGAGTTGAATTGGTGGAACCAACAGGGGAGTTTATGTTTCAAGCTATAAAATTTGGATTTCATGCTTCGAATAATGAAGCTGAATATGAAGCTGTGCTAGCAGGGTTGCGGTTAGCAAAGATTTGTGGAGCAATATTCGTGCGCTTAGAAACAGATTCGCAGTTGGTAGTTAACCATGTTAAAGGGGTGTCAGAAGCTAAAAAGGATCGTTTGGTTTTGTACTTGCAAGAGCTACGAGGTATGATGGCCCAGTTTGAAAATTTCGAGGTGGAGCATATTCGAAGAGGTAGCAACACACTGGCTGATTCTTTAGCAACAATGGCTTACTCTGAAGAATATCCCTGGATCGTGACACAACCACTGCCTTCGATTACATCAAGCTCTGAGAAGTGTGAATTTGTTGAGGAGGTAATAAATGATTCAACGAACATTCGAAGAGATTGGAGAACTGATTTATTAAGCTTTCTTTCGAAGGGAATACTACCTCTTGATAAACACTCGCTCATGAAAATAAGGAATAAAGCTCTTGGTTATGTAGTGTTCGATGGGATATTGTATAAGAAGTCTGTGTCGAGGCCCTTATTAAGATGTTTGAGCAAGCATGAATCTCAAAATATTCAATATGAATTACACGATGGAGACGGGTCAGCTCATTGTGGTTTCAAAGCTTTAACGCGTAGGGTATTGTTGGCAGGGTATTATTGGCCAACTATATTGCACGATGCCAAGTTATTGGTTCGAAGCTGTGATACTTGTCAAAGGTATGCACATTTAATACATAAACTAGCAGTACCCCTGATGACAATCTCTGAGGCGGTTCCTTTCGATAGATGGGGGCTTGATTTAGTAGGACCATTGCCTATGGCTTCAGGTGGAAGACAGATGATTATTGTCGCGGTTGATTATTTTTCGAAGTGGGCAGAAGCAGAACCTTTAGCTGGAACAAAAGCTAAGGATGTGATCAAGTTTATTCTAAGTAACATCTGCTACCGTTTTGGAGTTCCTCGAAAAATAACAACAGACAACGGTCCTCAATTTAATAACAAGGAAATGGATTCTTTTTGCTCTTCGAAAGGAATACGACAATGCTTCTCTACTCCTTTTCACCCCCAAGCAAATGGGCAGGTTGAAGTTACAAATAGATCTATTTTGGAGGGTTTAAAGAAAAATTTGGCGAGAGCAGCAGGGAAATGGCCAAATTATCTTCAAGAAGTGTTGTGGGCATATCGAACAACCCCTAGAGAGGCCACAAAAGAGACTCCTTTTTCTTTAGTGTATGGAATGTATGCTGTGTGCCCTGCTGAATCTACATTGCCTTCCTACAGGTTATTGCGATATTCCGAAGTGGATAATGATGAAGCTAGAAGGGTTGAGCTTGATTTGTTAGAAGAAAAAAGGGTCAAAGCACATTTGAATATGGTTCATTATCAAACCTTAATGAGAAGCAGGTACGATGCTAAAGTAAAAAAGAGAGAGTTTAAGGTTGGCGATAAAGTGTTGCGAAAAGTATTTCTTCATACTAAGGACAAGCACCTCGGAAAATTAGCTCCGAATTGGAAGGGTCCTTATGAAGTCAAAATGAAGGTCAAGCTAGGCTCTTACAGGTTGTCTGATCGTGAGGGGAGGATGCTCAAACACCCTTGGAATATAGAGCATTTGAAATTGTACTGTGAGTAATATTGAACTTCGAATTTTTGCAAAACAGACATACTCTTTCCTTATCTGTTGGCCCAGAAAGGTTTTAATGAGGTGTCTGGCTAATATTGAATTTTATAATAAAAATTTCTTTTGGCCATTGGTTGTTTAGTATGATGAATGATTTGTTATTTTGGTAACTTGGCAAAGACTGATCATTTTTGAAAGTTGACCAAGAGTAATTTTCCAAAGCAATAGCTTTGAAGAAACAACCTATTTCGAGGTGCCACGTCTTATGAGTGCATCTAATTTTCAAGGTGCCACGTCTTATGAGTGCATCTAATTTTCGAGGTGCCACGTCTTATGAGTGCATCTAATTTTCGAGGTGCCACGTCTTATAAGTGCATCTAATTTTCGAGTTGTCATACTTTATAAGTGCACCAGAGATTTGAAATATTAAGAAAGTTGCTTGTCTCATTGGATAAAAGTTGAAGCTTACAAAAAAGGACAAACTACTTAATTAAAACACACAAAAAACAAACACGACATATGTAAACTATTGATTAATCATCCTCTTCTTCCGATGACCCGTCAGAAGCGTCACTTTCTTCTGAAGAGCTTGATGGTACTTCGAATGCCTCTTTTGGACGATCTTTCTCTGGGACTTGCTTCCAAAATTCTGTTAAATTTAGCCTTGGATAGGCAGCATGGATTTCTCGAAGAAGATTGTTAGCTGTATCGATTTCAGCCTTTTTGATACCACCAAGCATCACAGAACCAACAGCAGCTTCGGCTTTCTTGACGGCAGCTTTCTTTTCTTCCTCGAATCCTGATTGAAGCGTAGTCAATTGAGTTTGGCAATTATCCAATTTTTCTTGAATTTCCTTAACAAGTTTCTCAGCGTCGGTAGATTTTTTCTTTTCCTCAGAAATAGCAGTAGAATGTTGAGAACTTAGATTTTCAAGAGCCAGTCGATGAGAAGCCTCCAGAGCTTCGATTTTTTCTTTGTACTCCTTAAGAAGCTACCTCATCGAAGCCTTTTCCGACTCTGTTTCTTTTTTGCTCTTGATTAATTCTTGTGCAAGGAGCTCCAATTGTGTATGTGAATTTTTTACTTCTTCACATAATTTTTTGGCTGCAGCACTTAAGTTATCAAAAGGTCGAAGAATTGAAGTTACCTCATCGGATCTGTCTGGATTGGGCAAGTATGATGGGTGGTGATGGACAGGAACAATTGCGTTAGATATTGAAGCCATGGCAGCCCCAATAGAAGTTGATGGAATGGTGTTGGTAGGCTGAGAGCCTTCACCAGTGAATGCAAAATCCCCGCTTGAGTTGAAATCTTCGAGGTTAAGGTAATCGTCTTCTTGGCTATCTTCTAGTGCCAGTCCCCCTTGAGGATTTTCTTCAATAAAAGTTTTCCCATGCACCTCGGAAGCCAGTACCTCTTCGAGTATGTCAGCCTCGTTCTTTTTCTTTGGAGTGGCGGACTTGCTCTTTTTCTTCTTTGGAGTATTGTTTTCTTTCTTTTTCCTCTTCAGTGCAGGTTCGTCCTCTTCGGATATTTGAGGAAGTTGAGATGCAGGCGCTTTTCGTTTCCCTGAAGGATTCGAATGTTTGGAAGAGTTAGCCTTGCTTGTATTGGGTTTTTTGAGGGTTAGCTTTCCTTTCTTCTTTAATGGCAGGTGACTGTCAGATCGATTCCTGGTGGGAAGGTATGTTTTCCCATCAGGTGCAAGAATTCTTTGGACCGCTATGATGGGATTTGGGGGGACCATCAGATCTTCAGGGAAGTCAGCTCCCAAGGTTATGCGCCACAAATGGCTGTTGACGAAGTTGATTGGTAGAAAGGCTGAGTGAAAGCCATTTCCCCAGGCTTTCTCTGCCCATTCAGCCATTCTCTGGAAGATAACCTTTGCAGTTTTTCAACGACCTTTGAATCTCCTCGGAATTTCTGAAAAGAGAATAAACAGTTAGATAAGTAGACTTGGTTAATTTGGCTAGGCTTAATAAGTTAAAAATGTTAACAATACAATAATGATTTACTTACTGCTATCTCTCCAGGTGAGAGTAAGTTTTGAGGGGTTGTCATCGGAAATCTCTTTACCATTTTCCCAAGCTCCTGATAAAAAGATAAACCTCTGCTTCCAAAATTTATCAGCTTCGAGGAGGTCATCGATAATCTTCAGATCATCCTCCAATGTTAGGTAGTAGAATGGTAAAACTGGCCCATTTGAGAGTTTGGTCAGTGAGATGAAGTCTTCTATTTCGAGGGGGATGCCTTCTAGCCTCGACACCATGATAGCTGAGAATAAGGTGAATAACTGATTTGGAGTGACTTGTGTTGGGCACAACCCAAGAATTTCGAAGTACCTCACAATCATTGGGTCGAGGGGAAATCGAAGTCCCCAGTTCAAAAGCTCGGGGTAAACTACCAGTTCATTCTTCTGACAACTCAGAGGTGTTTCTCCTTCTATTGGTAGTCGAAGAACAACGTTGTCTGTTAATCCCCATAGTTTCTTGAGTTCTTCTTTTTCTGATTCGAGGTAATAGGTGTAGGGTACATTTTTTAGGGCAAGAATGTACCGAGGAGAAAGTGGTTGAAGGTTTTCTTGAACCAAGGCAGCAACGTCTTCGGGAAGGGTGAGAGGAGGTTTCTTTCCTCAAATTTTCTTTGCAGGGATTACCCCATCAGCCTCGGATTCCCCTTCGGCATCGGATTCGGTGGCTTCGGAATCATTTTCTTTGTTATTTTCCTCATCGTTAGCCTCATCGTGACGACTTTGAGTTTGAGTCTCAGTCTGAGTCACAAGAATTGGTTGACTATTCTCTGGTTTAGCGTCAACCATTTCTTGTGGGGGAGGAGAGGAGGTTTCTGCATCGCCACCCATTGCTAGAAAGGTTGATTTTTTGCTAAGTTTAACTTTAACGGCTTCGGATTGAAAGATAGGTGATTTGGGTTGTAGTTTTTTAGAAGTTGAGGGTTTGTCAGAAGTGACAGCCTTAGATGTAATGATGGAGAAGTGGATGGATTTCGAGGAGGAGAAGGTTGTTGGCTAGATTCTGGGTTTGAAGCTAGGGGTGAAGATGAAGTAGCAAGGTTGGGATCGAAGTTACCGTATTTGAAGGTGGTAGAAGAAAAGTGAGGACCGTTGTAGATCAACCCAGCAGCTCTGTATTCCTCAGCTCTCTCTCCAATACAAAGATAATCGTAGGCACCAAATACTTGATTACTGGAACCTGGGAAGAGAGATTTCTTTGGTTTTCTTGGTTTTCTGGGTTTAGATCTTTTGTATTTGGGATATCTTCTCATACAATAGGTGCTGATCTGGGAAGTTGTTTCTGTGACTGAACAAAATGGTGTTTCTGAGGAAGGTAGCTAGAGATGAGGATGAAGGTTGATGAAGAACAAGATGAAGATGGCTTAAGAAAGAATTGGTTTATCTAAAAGTTTTCAGTGAAGGTGGAGCTAAGTATTTATAGTTGAAAGAAAATGACGTTGAGAATTTGAAGAGGCAAAACCAGTGAATTGTTCTCATTGGGTGGAATGTGAAACGTGGAGGAAAACGTGTTGTGTCATAGACCTATCAAGAAGGTTCTAGTCAGTCTTTCAAGTAGGGGTCAGAAAATTCGAAGCATAAGTAAAGTTATCTCTCCTGTCAAAAGATTCGAAGTGGAGGCAAGGTTGTATTTCGAGTTGGAAAATTCGAAGTAAGTGGGGAGTTAATTTGTGCTCATTCTTAGTTTCGAAGTGAGATTGCAAGTCATTGGGTTTAATCATAATGAAGGGACTGGATGAAGGAAGTTTTATTCGCTTAGAGTAACGTTCGAAGAGCGAATAGTTCTTATAAATTATCTGTATAAGAACTAGGGGGCTACTGATAAGGAAATATATTCTTTACGGACCTAAATGTAATTAGTAAGGACTTAATCGATAAGTTCTATTAATATAGAGTAAAATTAGGCCTTATAAGGAATATAGGGACTAAACCGTAAAGATCCCTCTATGTAACCGCTCTTGTAACTAACTCACTAGGCCTATTTAAAGAGGCTGGGGAGGTTGATTACGCCTATGAAATAATCAGAAGCAAAAGTTCATATTCACTACCAAAAATTCACTCTGTTGATTCTTGTATTCTCAATCTTTTCAATCCAACTTTTATTCATACCACTATCAACCACTTGTTTGTTCAATGTCCTAAATCTTGGGAAGTTTGGAAGTTTCTAACAGGTCTTTTTGGTATCACTATTGGAAGATATATGACTATAAACCATCTTATAAGATGTTGGTTATGGTCAATTAGTAAATACATTCCTATAAGTACCATCTTTCCTACCATCACATGCTGGATTATATGGCAATTCAAAAACAAATACAAATACCAAAAGCTAACTACATCTACCAAAGCAATCCTAGATAAAATCATTTTCGTTAACTCAAGGCTTAACCATGCTAATCTACTAAAACATTCCTACCGATGGGGAGACTTAAAGGTTCCTTTTGATATTGGCTGTTTCAACCACTTAAACAAACCCGATAAGGTTAATGTTGTAAAATGGAAACTACCTTCCAACAACAGACTTAAACTAAACACAAATGGTTAATGTCTTCTTAATGGTGAGTCTAGTGGTGTTGATATTATTAGAAACAAGTAAATATGATATGATTGTTGCTTATGGTAGACTATACGACAATAAATACCTTATAATAGTTGAATATAGAGCCCCTTACTATACGACAAGAAATGAATTTATCACTTAGATATAAAACTAACTCAACTATTCAATTTCAAATGCTAGAAAATGGTAAAGCCCCTTAGTATTTGTCTCATATTATTAATTATTGTAGAAACCTTCTAATATGAACCTAGTCTATATATTTAGGGAGTAAAATAAAGATGTTGATTGCCTAGACAAATGAACTCTAAAATGTAAAATGAAACAAGACCTTCTATAACAGCATGCCCCTGCTCAACTAAATGTCATCACACTTCTAGAAAATTTTAATATTTGTTATACAAAGCTTGAAGAATGTTAGATTTGTATTTCATTCTGAGACTTTAATCTCAAAATTTATCTCATATAATTGGGCTTTATACTAGTTTATCCTACTTGGTTTTTCTATTCAATATACATATCCAAAGTTATATCCCAAAAAATATTTCAACACTAGAATAATTGATTTATGCATTATAACTTATAATATAAACCAATATTAATTAGTTTATTTGTTACTATCCCTTTTTACAAGCAGGTCTTTGCAACTAACTTGCTTTGGGCTATTAGTTCTTCAACTTTTGTAGGAACATATTGACTCTACTTAAATATCCATTGACACCATCTTAGACCAGAAGTTGCTATCAACAAAACTCATTCACTACAAAATAATCAAATTGATAAGAAAGTCTCGACAAATCATGGAGATTATCATGCAGAAATTATATGTTCAAAATAAAAATAATTTGTTGATTCATCAATCATAACGTTGGCACTCTCCTCATTGAATATTAACTACTTCTTGTTCGAAACTCAATCTAAATGATGAAATTTTAGCTCTGAAATTGATCTTAATTGATTTTAGAAGGAAGCTTTAATCATAGAAGAGGATAGTTTTCAATGCATGTTGAAGATATCCAGCTCTGTTAAAAATTGAACTCATCTATTCTCTAAGCAAAAAAAAAAAGGCAAACATTCATTTCCTACTTTTTGATGGCGGGAATTTAATTTTAAGTTTCATCTATTTGGCATCATTTTAAAATTTAGAATATAGGACTTCAATGTTATGGTTCAGAACTTTTGGACTCTTATTATATTTTTTTTATCAAATCTAACAAATTCAATTTTTGTTGGAAAATAATAATAATAATAATAAATTATAACCTCCAAATTATTTTAACATTAATAAAAATATGAAATATGATATCTAAAAAACTATTATTTTTTAGTTTTATAGGTTACAAAGTTTATAATATATATTACTTTTATTAAATAGAAAAGTAATGTTAGGAAATATTTTTTTTTTCAATTACTGTTATCAATTAAAAAAAAACTAAATAATGATCCCTAGTCTTTTTTTTAATAAAAATATATTAACAAATATTTAACCAACTTCTTTTCGTAAACTTACTCGAAGTGGGTGCGTTGAAGTTAAGATTAAAAATAACGAAATGCCTGCATAGGTATCCAAAATCAAACCTTACTATTATCTAATACCTAAACTTTCAGTAATAAAAATCTAATACCCATTTTCCGTAAATAACTCTCCTTCAATATTCAATTCTCTTATAATAGCTTGAGTACTTGTATTTCATCACCAACCACATAACCACTTCTAATTCTTGAACCAAAGTTTTGGTTTCTTAATTTTTATTTATATTTTATATTTTAAAATGAATATATCTTTCAAACCGAAGCTCAGTAAAAAATCTGAAAATACCATCAATTTTTTTTAAGACGAAAAAAACTATATCCATTAATGATTTTTTTTAAAATGATTTGTTTTTCCGGTAACATGTGAGATTAGGCATAACCAAACATGCCAGACCAGACATATTCAAACATGAGAGATCATGCATAAAAAATATGTGAGACCAGACATAGCTAACCATACGAGAGCAGACATCACCAAACATGCGAGACCAGGCATAACCAACCATGCGAGACCAGGCATGACCAAACATGCGAGACCAGGCATGACCAAACATGCGAGACCAGGCATAACCACATGCGAGACCAAACATATTCAAACATGGAAGATCAGGCATAACCAACTATGCGAGACCAAGTATAACCAAACATACAAGACCATGTATATTCAAACATGTGAGACCAGGCATAGCCTCGCATGTTTATAATGACAAAAAATTCAAAAAAAATCAATAAATATCATCAATAGATCTAGTTTTGGTTGTCTTAAAAAAACAAAGTCGATGGTACTTTCGGCTGTTTTTTCTGGACTACAGTTTGAAAAATACATAATTTTTAAAATAGAAGGAAAACTTAAAAAGTAAGAAAGAAAAATTTGATCAAAGAAAGGGAAGAGGTACTTGTGGTTTTTAACCATGGTCTAAGTATCTATTGTTAGTATGCATTAGATTGTAATGAAATAGTTGAGTGGATATTTATGAATATTTTTTTATTAAAAAATAATTTTAGTTTCCAAACACAATATTATATTCATTTTGGTCGTTTCAAACCAACAAAAATAATTATTAAAAAGTTACACAAGATGAGTCAAAATTACCTAAATTTAATAGTTTAGGTATTTGTTTTTTATTCAAACCTATATTTAAAAATTATAATATTAATTTTTAACACAATTTGTTTAATGATTTGAACTTTTTTTTCATAGCAATACCAATATTGTTTAGATACTCCTCAAAATATTGTCATTTTCTTAATGAATATTTTGTATCTTTACTTTTATCGATAAACGTTATTTTTTATCTAATTTTTAATATATCTAGAAATTTGAATTTTTCCACTTCCAGAGGATTTTCCCTTAAAATCATACTTCCATATTAGAAGCTCCCCTAGTTCTCGTGTCAGTAAATGAATGAGAACTAAAATATCTTCGAATTCTTCCACATGTCACATAAATTGTTATGATACAAGCTCGAAGTCCAAAAAACAATCGGAAATGCAAATTCAAAGCAGCCATTCGAAGCGGCCAAAAAAGATACCAATTCGAAGCAACCAAAATCTAATATAACTTCAAAGCCAATAATTATCCTCGAATCATTATGTTTGAAGCAACCAAAATCTGATGTAACTTCAAAGCCAATAAATCTCCTCGAATCATTATGGAAGTAGAGCTTCAAAATGTAATCATCGACTTTTATCAAAACTATACACAAATGTAACCGTCTCAAATTGCTGCTCGAATCCATCATGAATATATAGCTTCTAGACCATAGATAGATGCCTAGTCTGACAAATGTCGAGCTCCTAATCTCCTCACCGTTTTGTATTCTGTCCTATCACCATCAGGGTCCTTTCCACTTCACGCGTCTTCTTTTCTTTCTATAAATTAAACAATAGTTTCACTTTTCATTCTCACAACACAAATCATTTGAGAGAGAATTCAAATGCTTGGCTACCTCTATCGCGTTCTTCGTCTTTTCCAGTATCTTCATCAAAAAAACCAAACTTTCCAATCAAAACTCATCTTCTCCGATCAATATTCATCCGTTTTATGAGAAAGAACCCAAAAACTAGAAGATCCAACGCTAACATACCCAAAAAACCAAAATCTCCTAGACATGATAACAACTTAATCTTTGAATCGTACGGCTATTTTTTAATTACTCAAAGAGCAGAGGAATATAAAGATGCAAGATTACTCAATAGCGTTCATTTGGAACAACCACCAAAACAATTTACTATGGTAATTTTGATCCATCTAAAACTTCTACTTTCTCTCCTTCTCCGCTAATCGAAGAGCGTTCATCTTCCAAATTTCTAGCTCCTAAACCACCTCGAGTTTCTTCTTCTCAAATTAAAGTTTCTTCTTTGATTAGTGAAGAATCTTCTTTAAGGTAAATATCAAATACTCCTTCTTCAAATCATCCTTCAACAACCAGAAAAAGAAGAACCTTTATAGCTATGGGAGGCGAAATTACTCCAACTCTTCCCCTTTGAACCCGGACACTCAAGCTTCTTCTCAGAGAGAAATAACCGAGGAGGTTCCTCGAGCAAATAATCCTTCATATGAAACTTTAAATCCATTACCTCGAGAAAACCCTTCCTAAAATATAAAAAAACATCTGGAGCCAATGAAGCTGATTCTGAGGCTACCAAAACTGATCACAGAGCTGAATCCAATGATGGGAATTCAGAAAGTACCGTAGATAAAAATACCTGTAAGCCTCGGAAAACAAAAGAACCTGGATTTGTTTCTGTAGAAGAAAGAGCTACT
Source organism: Limnanthes douglasii subsp. nivea (assembly GCA_036936605.1). Taxonomy (NCBI): domain Eukaryota; kingdom Viridiplantae; phylum Streptophyta; class Magnoliopsida; order Brassicales; family Limnanthaceae; genus Limnanthes; species Limnanthes douglasii. The sequence continues at coordinate 133,862,768 of JAUPFV010000004.1, forward strand.
ATAGGCAGAAATCTAAGAGATCTCGAGGTTAATTCCATCATTCAACTGAAAAACATTCAATACAAATACTACAAAGAGAGCCAAGCTTTGGATTTAGAAAAGCAATGGGGAATGGGAGATAAAATCATGGTTGGACGGCCCAAAGAAGGAGAAACTCCCTTAAACTGTAAGGACGATGCATTGGCTGTCTACCACGAAATCATCAATTGGGGTCTTCGGTTTCTACTGGATCCCATGATTTTGGAATACTTCAAACTTTTCGACCTGTGCCCCACTCAAGTGACACCAAATCAGTGGTTCACTCTTATGTTAGTGATAATCCCCTTCATCTCCTCAACTCAGGTCTCGAAAGGTCTGAATATCCCCTTCTACTACCTTACTCTAGTTGATGACTTAAAAATCATTGACGATCTGTTGGAAGCTGATAAATTCTGGAAGATAAAATTTATCTTCATCTTGGGAGCATGAAAGAATGGCAAAGAGATTTGCGATGCCAACCCATCAAAGTTGAATCTCATCTGGAGAAGCAATCGTAAGTACTTCGAAAATTATATATTTTAATTTAAATTCCATTTATTGTCTCCTCGTCCTCCTTAATTATCTACTTGCATAATTATTCTAGAAATTTTGAGGCGATAATTAATACGCCGACCAGCAGCTAAAGAGATTTTCAAGAAACTTACCGCCTGGGCCGAGAAAGAATGGAATAATGCCTTCCACACCACCTTTCAGCTGATCAATTTTCTTAACAACCATATGTTTCCAATCACAGAAGGAGGGTTGCCTCCTCGAAATTTGATGGAAGAGCCCAATCCCAAAATATCCTGCAAATGAATATTACATCCTGACTACAAAGTATTCCTTCCTATTCACAACATGTCAGATAGTCATCTGCCAAAAAAAAGGCTAACAAGGAAAAGAAAAGTAAAAAGATAGCTAGCACATCTGGTGCTAGCCTTTCAACTCCATTAAAACCAAAGCCTTGAAAACGAAAAGCAGTAGAACAAACTCTTTCACCCATCGAAGAGGGAAAAGATCTGAAACCGTCTTCAAAGAAAAAGAAAGCTTCTTCCAGTTCCCATGGAAAGAAAAAGAAACAAACCAAAATCACTTCGTATACACTGGTCGATGAAGAAGAACCCACTACTACTGAAAATCAACAAAACCCTTTGGTCAAAGAGCAAACAACCAATGACAACACCTTGATAATCATCGAAGACAATACTATTAACGAAAATCAAAATGCTGAAAACTTCGATCCTGACAGTTTCATTAATTTTGATAATACCCAAGTGCTTACTGGAGAAGACGATCCCGCTCTTTAAGACATTCAGAATCATATGCTTAATTTTGGGAGACCAACACATGTCGAAGAATCTCCATAAATTATTTGTCCCTCTGCTTCAACCACAACTTTGGATATGATTCTTTGTCCTAGTTCAACAGAAACAGAAATTCCTCCTCCTCTAAATCCTGCGATCACTGTTGTGCTTCAACCATTTACTGATCTTGGTATTGCGGAAAAAGCACTTGCTTCCCAAGTCGAAGCTTCTCAATACCATCTGAAACAATTGGCCAAAGACATCGTCCGCTATAAAGGTCTTGCTGAAGATGAGAAAAGATTAAGGGAATATTTTCCGATGTAACGAGGTCTGAGCTTATTCGAGGCGCTCTCTGCATGAAAAATCATTTTCGAACAACACATATTGCTGACAAAGAAGCACTGAAGACTTCTCATGAAAAGGATATGAATAAACTCAAAATTGATCATACTAATGAATTGGCTGCTGAAATATCCAAATCCAAAGGTCTCCAAAACTCTCTTACCCTTTGGGAGGCAAAAAATAAAGAGTTGACAGATAAGATAACTAAATTGAAAAAATATTTCGAGGAAAAATTTGTTATTGTTGTTGTTGCCGAAGCTGAAATTTCAAAAGACATGTTAGCTGCTATTAACAATGGAAAAGAAGAAACAACTATCACTCTTCTTCGACAACTTCATGCCATCTATCCAAAGATCAACCTCAGAAGTTTTTGGAACGATATTCCCATCGAAAAGTGTTCAAGTGAAGCTTTCGATCATATCCCTAATTCATCATCTTCAGAGGAAGAATCATCCGAAGAGGATGAGTCGTCTAAATACCTTATATATTTTTTTTGTATTTCTCATATTAGAAATTTTTCTTTTGTACTTCAAAGAATTAATCTAATTGACAAATGGTTTCTTTACTTGTTATTTTATTCTCTTCATATACTATTCGATGCTAAAATTTTAAAATAAATATGGTAAAGTACTTTAAACCTTCAACATATAACTATAAAATGTAAGCTTACCACCTCAAATACCATAATGAAGCTTAATGAATTTGGTGAACATGGTTGCACTTCGAAAACATTCAATGCATTATTAAGCGTTGCACTTCGCAAAAATTGTAATGTGCTTATTAAACATGGTTGTTTCTTCGAAAAATGTTATAAACACTTCGGAACATTCTACTCTTAACCAACATGAAAGATGTTCAGTCTTTGATAAGTTGTTAAAATAGTTTTATTCAAACATGTGTAAACAAACATTGGCCAAAAATGAATTTTATTGATAATATTGAATACGTACACAGCGCCTCGTTAAAACCTTCCTAGGCCAACAGGATAGGAAAGAGTGCGTCATTTGAAAGTGAAAATTCCAAAATACAAAGAAAAATCTACTCCCAATAAAGCTTCAAGTGTTTTATATTCCATGGATGTTGAAGCATCCTCCTTTTGAATCACAAAGACGATAAGATCCTTGTTTTATCCTTTCAACAACCATATAGGGCCCTTTCCAGTTTGGAGCAATTTTTCCAAGGTTTTTCTCCTTTGTGTGCAAGAATATGTTTTTCAACACCTTATCACTTTCTTCAAAATTCTCTTTACTTCACCTTTGAATCATATTTATTCCTCTTAAGAGTTTGATAGTGGATTACATTCAAATAAGCTCAAACTTTTTTCTCCTCAATCAAATCTAAGTTTGCTCTTCTAACTTCATCATTGGATCTTTCAAAATATTGATTTATCCTAAAAGATAGCATCTTAGATTCTATGGGGCTGACTGCATCCATTCCATATGCCAAAGCAAAAGGAGTTTCTTTTGTAGACTCTCTAAGAGTTGTCCAATAAGCCCAAAGAACCTCTTGCAAATAGTTTGCCATTTTCCTGCTGCCCCCGTCAAATTCTTCTTCAAGCCATCTAAAATTGTTTTGTTTGTTACATCCACCTATCAATTAGCTTGAGGATGAAAAGGCGTCGAAAAACATTGTTGTATTCCTTTGGACGTGTAAAATGAAGCCATTTCTTTGTTAATAAACTGAGGGGAATTATCTGTTGTAATCTTTCGAGGAACTCCAAAACGACAACAAATGTTGTTCACAATAAACTTAATCACACATTTGCTTTTGTCCCTGATAATGGTTCTGCCTCGACCCGCTTTATAAAATAATCCACCGCTACAATTATTATTTTTCTTCCTCCAGAAGCCATCAGCAAAGGACCCACCAGATCAATCCCCCATCTATCAAATGGTACCGTCTCAGTTATAGACATAAGCGGTACTCCTGGTCTGTGAATAACATTGGAAAATCTCTAATAAGTATCACAACTTCGAACTAAATTCTTAGCATCATTCATGATTGTAGGCCAATAGAACCCTGCAAGTAAAACTCGTCGTGATAGAGCTTTAAACCCGCAATGGGCTGACCCTTCACCATCATGTCATTCTGATAACACCTCTTGTGATTATTGCATGCCTAAACATCGTAATAATGGCCTACTCGATGCCTTTTTATAAAATATTCCATCTAACACTATATATCCGAAGGCTTTACCTCTCAATGTTTTGGCCAATCTCGAATCATCTGGTAATGTTCCTTGAGTCAAAAAATTGAGAATATATGCTCCCCAATCAACTCGGATTATCTCATTTGTAACAAAGGATTCCTTTATGTATTCGCACTGATTAGATTGATAACAATTGAAGGATTTTCCTATAACAAAATCCAAGGATATTCTTCCTTGTAACCGATATTTGCTAAAGAATCAGCCACCATGTTACTCCCTCGACCAATATATTCCACAACAACATTGTCAAACAGAAGCATTAAATTGTGAAGTTCCCGAAGATATAAAATCCAACGATCTTTTCTTGTTTCAGAAAATCCAGATACCTGATTTGCTAACAACTGAGAATTTGTTTCCAAGCATACTGAAGTTATTCCACAAATTTTTGCCAATCTTAAACCTGGCAAAGCAGCTTCATATTCAGCTTCATTGTTTGAAACATGAAAACCAAATTTAATAGATGGAATCATCGTTTCTCCAGTTGGAGCTATTAATTGAACCCCCAACACTGCACCCGGAAACACTAGATCCCCCATCTGTTCGGACAACCCACCTCGAATTTATTGGAGTATATTCTTTACTTTCTTCCATATCAGATCGGCTCGAATGGAATTCAACAAAAAAATATGCCAATGATTGCGCTTTTATTGATGTTCGAGGTGTAAACAACATTTCATAGTCCCCCAACTCCACTAAGCATTAGGTCATTCTCCCCGAAATATCAGGTCGTTGTAAAACATTTTTCAAAGGGAATGAAGTTCGGACTTCAATAGTATGAGCTTGAAAATATGGGCGCATCTTCCTAGCAGCAATCACAAGTATTAATGCCAATTTTTCTAATTTCATATATCCTTTTTCTGCTGCCACTAAACTTTTACTAATGTAGTACACCGGCTTCGGAACTCCTGAGTCTTCACAAATTAACATTACACTTAGTGCAAAATCCGATACCGCAATGTACAAAAAGAGCTTCTCCCTATTTCGAGGTTTTGACAAAATTTCTGGTGATGACAACAAAATTTTAATGTTTGTGAACAAAGTCTCACATTCCGATGTTTATTCAAACCTGTTTGGTCCTCATAAAACTTGAAAAAAAAGGAAAGCATTTGTCAGAAAATCTAAGAATAAATCGATTAAGTGCTGCTAACCTTCCTTCCAAAATTTGCACTTCTTTGATAAACCGAGGTGAATTCATTGTTATCAAGGCTTTCAACTGTTCTGGGTCAGCTTCTATTCCTTTTTCACTGATAACAAAACCCAAAAACTTCACTGACCAAACTCCGAAGGTACATTTTTTAGGATTTAACTTTAACCTTATTGCCCTTAAATTCAAAAAAGCTTTCTCTAAATCATCAAGATGCACTTTATCCTTTGAAATTTTTACCACCATGTCGTCTATATATACCTTCAAATTCCTTCTGATCTGAGTAGCAAAATATTTATTCATCAACCTCTGATAAGTGGCTCCAGTATTTTTCAATCCAAAAGGCATAACCCTATAACAATGCAAGACCCTATCAGTTATGAAAGTTGCGCATTCTTGATCTTTTGGATCCATTTGAATTTGATTGTATCCTGCAAAAGCGTCCATGAAAGTTAAAATTTTATTGCCTGAAGTAAAATCAATCAGCTGATCTATTCGAGGAACAGGAAATGGATCTTTGGGACAAACTCTATTCAGGTCTGTAAAATCCACACATATTCTCCATTTCCCATTCTTCTTTTCTACCATTACCGGATTTGTCGTCCACAAAGGATACTGCGACTCCCTTATGTGTCCGACCTTAGATAATCGATCCACCTCAGCAATAATTTCTTCTGCTTTTGCCGAGGAAAATGCTCTTCTTTTCTGAATAACTGGCTTCACATTCGGATCAATATCCAAGCTGTGACGAATTATCTCAATTGGTACTCCTGTTACATATTTTGTCTTCCAAGCAAAGACATTTAAATTATGAGATAAAAAATCTAGTAGTTGTTGACGTAAAAGCAGGGTCAATAAGGTTCCAATTCGAAGAACAAATCTTTCCGAGAAAGTAAACTCCTCAATTTTTTCACTTACCGTTAAAGACCCTGGGGTTTCCCTCGGATCGTAACCCTTTCTTCCAAATCCAAGGGCACCCCTTCTAACTGATATTCATGTATTAAATCCTCACTGATGGATCCTTGGATCCGGAGTGCAGTGGCATAACATTCACTAGCTACCTTCCGGTCGCCTCAAATGACTCCAATCTGATCTTCAACCACATACTTAAAACATTGATGAACTTTTGATAAAACCCTATACATTCTTGAAAGCCATGATCTTCGAAAAATAGCATTGTAACTCGTGGGACAGTCCACCACCACAAAAATTACCTGGACCTTCTTCTTAAATGGTCATTTTCCCAAACTTACTTCACCCTCGAATTATCCAACAACACGAGCTGTTACACCCGTAAATCCTATAATTATCCGATCTGATTGAGGAATCTAGGCTGGATTTGCCATTCTATCATAGCTTGGCTTAAAAAGGACATTAGCAGAACTACCAGTGTTAATAAGCACACGTCAAATTTTGATGCCAGCCACCTCTGCTCCAATAACCACAGCATCTTCATGTGGCCCTGCTGTACCTCGTAGATCATCCTCATCAAACAGAGTGAAAGGAATAGCCTTATTTCCATACAAGTGTGTAGACATTTTCCCTTCAATCCGAGTTGTCAAGTTCACAACATGTCTCTTCCTTGAACTATCGGAATTACCAGTCATCGAATCGTCTCCGAAAATGGCTAACGATTCAAAGAATTTACATAAATCTCGCACATGCCCCTTTTCTATGGGCTCTTTGACTGCCATCAAAAGCAACTTGTTCGGATCTTTCTCCATATATTCCGAAGAACCATCAAATGGTTCAACCTTTGAATCTAAAATCATAATATTCTGAGCTGGTGCAGCCTTCGAACTTGATGTAACATTATTTTTCGAACCGCTCCATTGCGACTTTACATAAGTCAGGAGCTTCCCATTTTTTATCAAAGTTTGAACCTCTTTTTTCAGATCAATACAGTCACTGGTATCATGCCCAATATCATCATGATGTCTGCAAAATTTGTTGTTTATTTCCTCTCTTGGCCTACTAATTGGAGTTGGCTTCCTAAAATTTACGAAGCTCTTGATCTTATCCTAAATCACAACTACATTATCTATCAGATCAGCACGATACTCTGGTTTAACCCATTGATTTGACCTTGGCCTGTTATAATTGTTAGATGGAGTGTGATTTAAATATCCACCACTTTGAGGAGGCAAATTGTTATTCTTTTGTCTAGTCTGCTGATTACCATTTCCATTCGAGGGTTGCCCTTGGTTATTGGCCGCCTGACTCGAATTCTTTGGAGTGCTAACCGGTCCTCCTCGAACTCTGGTTGACTCCTCGACTTTAATCTGATCATCCACTTGAGTCATCAAAGCTCCAAAAGTTAAGGCTCTTCTTTTTGTAGTCTCAATGGCCAGATCCCCTAGCAATAATCCGTGGCGAAAAGATGTCATCGCCACATTCTCTTCACAGTTGTCCAAACTAGCTTTGGTAAAAAAGAATCTCTTCGTATAATCCTTCAACTTTTCTCCACGTGTCTGTTTGCACTGAATAATGGTATCTCTATTTTCTCTCATTTCTTTACTCCCCACAAACTGCCTTCGAAAATAGTGTATAAATCCCTAAAATTTGAAATGGACCCTCTCGAAATCCGATTGTACCACTTTAAAGTTGTTCCCTTAAAAGTCTGTGAAAATACACGACACACCAACTGGTCACTATCTTCGAAGTTCATCATATAGTTCTTAAATTGTTCGATATGGTCATCGGGATCTTGCATCACATCAAACTTTTCTACTTTGGAAATGTCAAAACGCTTCGGAAGCCTTATAGAGCAAATTTCACATGTCAACGGAGAGTTTCTCTAGTCGACACCTTGAACAAAATGATCATATGTTCCCATTATAGCATATAGATTTTGATCAGTCTCAACATACTGATTCAAAGTGTTTCCTTCGCACCATGTAGAACGAGGAACATTGTCCCTTTTATATTTTATTTCCTTTTTATGCTTGCTCGATTGCTCTATATCTAACCCTGTATCTTTTAAAACCCGAAGCTGAGCTTTCTACCTCCTCATCACTAGAAGTTATATACTTTTGTTTGTATTTTTTCCCTTTGCAAGAGGAATACTGATATTTAGGAGACACAAAGCGTGCTTTTTTATGCTCAGTTTTAGCTCGTCGATCAGCACACGATCGATCAGATTGGTCTCTCATATTCATCTTTTTCTGTTTCTTGTCTAACCTCAGATTTGACCTTCGACGAGTGGATTTCTTGTTCTCGTTGTTCAGACTTTTCATTTAACACATTTATCTTGTCTAAATTTTGGTTCATTCGTACCTCAATGTTTGATTGAGTTTGGATCAGAGATGATCCATCTAGCATATTTTCGTCTCTGTGTAAATTATCTTTTAAAGTTTTCATAGCCGATCAAAGCGAAGGATTGTTTTCGGGGATTCATTGTATAAAATTTGAACAAAAATTCAACAAGATTATATCAAATTCGAACAGATAAAGTCACTGATTCTTTATTCTATCCCCAGTGGAGTTGCTAATTTGGTGAGTATAGATTTTACCTTAGGAAATTGTTATAAGGGAATTCTAGAGAGAGAAAGAGTTATAGAGTTTTAAAAGAGAGAAATTTTAAGCATAAATGAGTTCAGTAAATAATTTTTCAACCCCTTTATTTGGTTAGCCTTCCCCTTTATATAGAGGAGCCAAGACTTAGCCTTAAAGTGAAATCTGTTACAAAAGAGGACAAATTTCCCTTTAGTCCTTAAGAATTATACATAGTCACAAATGTTCTCTAAAACTTACATTATCTATAATTTAAGGACAAACTTACATTATTTACAGTTTAATCCTTAAATTTAAATTATTTACAACTTATTCCTTAAAATCCTACTTCCATATCAGAAGTGATAAAAATAGATTTGATAGTTTTTGCACACACTAGCCATAGACGTGAACTGCTCTATAGACATTAGGAGTTTTGACAGTCTGGAAGCAGTGATGCTGACTATCATGGAATACTATATGTTTGGGCTCCATTGGTTTGAGCAAAGTTTAACTAACTGAAAATATCTAATTATTTTAGGGTCTAAGGGGAAACAAAGACCCCAGTTCAACACCTCGGTGTATACCATTACCTCATTAACTTTACAATCTATAGAGGTTTCTAGAGTGATAGGAATTCTCACCTTAACAGACTCCAGAAAGCCTCATTTGGTTATTCTCTGATCTAATTCAGCGGTATGAGTATACACGTACGAAATTATTTGAAGCGCTAGTAAATATTTCACATGAACCATGCACAAGTTGGGCCCGACTTTCCCTTCCAAGCACTCTGGAAGTGGCTCACTATATGGGAGTCCCACTTTTCCTATACCAGCACGATCCGACATAGTCCCTGTATATCCGGATATTTTTAATGGAGTGTCCTCTTCACTATCCTTCATACGCTCTTCCATTATGGTGGGCGGTTGTTTGGGAAATGTAGCACCGCTAGATTCTTTCCCACTCGAAGCAGCCTCGTTTAGAGGAAGTGATGGATTTGGGTTCATCAGAGGTTTTGCATAAGTTATCATTGCTTCTCGTACCTTTTAAGGGGGGAGGGTTACTCCCAGATTGAGAGAGCTGAGTGACTCTTCGCGGTGTAGTATTCTCGGTATCAAAGCCCATAGTGATGAAAGGGGAGGGTCTTTTTAAGATTGGAGTTTTCTTGTCCTTGGAAAAGGGCTTTACGGGTAGTTGAATATAAGATTCAGAGTCTAATGTGGGTAAAGTTGGGGTGAAGGAAGAATTTCGAATTCTTGAGGTTCTGGATGAGGAAGAACTCTTGTCTGGATCCTGTATTGTTTGGCAGATGACTCCACCAGAAGAGGCAGGAATTCCAGCAGCGTTTTTTTCTTCCTTTCTTACTTTCTCAAAATTAGACAGATTTAACCAACCTCCTTCAATCAAAGCAATTCTCAAAACTTAGAACAAAATATTTCTCCAAAGCTTTCTCTCTCTATAAATTTTTCTTGTTCTAAGGTAATGAAACAGTGAAATAGAGTTAAATAAAGGTGAAAAACACTTGAGTGATTTACCTAGGGGAGATAAATCGTCCAAATAATGATTAGGGGCTATTAAGTACACCCTAATTACTTTTTGAAAAGATAGATGCAAGTACCAATGAGAAAAAATGGCTAAGAGGTCGAATCAGTATAGAACATGTGTCCTTTTAAAAAATCTGACCTTTGGTTAATCCATGAAAAGGCTTTGGATCCGATCAGAATCTAATTCTCACGAACTCCTCAGAGGCAATTCAGACTATTTTTCATTTGATAATTTAGCTTTTCCAAAATATTTTTGAAAAACCAAAAATGGGCTACTTATAAGGTCGGTCATTTTAGGAAGTGAAATTTCACCATCTCCAAAATGGTAGTTCGGACATTTTTCAGACTATACTTTTTCATGAATAATAAACATAACTGGATCATGACTTAGCTGTGTGCTAAAATCTGACTCATCTTTGGTACTGGACTGTAAAACCTGACACAGATCCAAAATCTAACCTGAATGGCCTATTGGTCGCAAAACCTGTATAAATACCCCAACCAACCTCATTTAACAAGATGGACTTTTTTCTAAATATATTAAATACAAATACACACCTCTCGTATCGCTCTACTTACTACTTAAAAATTAATACATAATAGCCAAACTAACTAAAAATACCCTCCAACCATAAATCATCAACACCAATGGTAACGGGCTAAATATTATAGTGGTGGTAAAAAGTTAGAGCTACTCTCTTTAAAAATAATTACAATAGTAAAATTATGTTGAAATAGAAGGGGAAAGTATTTATAAGAGAACTTAGAAAAGCCCAATAATCCTTTCTCACAAGCCCAACGGATATAAGCCTCGGGAAGTTAAAGAGTCTCCAACAACCATTTTTCTAAAGAAGTTGAATCGTCTCCAAACATCATCACACTTCACTTAGAGAAGATTTTTTGGAGCTGAAATTTCGATGACATGTGTACAAGAATATATCCAAATGATTATCTTCAAAAAGTGCATACGAAAATATATGAATAAATCCACAAGTCGGTACAAGATCGTCTTCAAGATGTATCCGTTCAACTAGAGTTAATATAGAGAGTTAAGCATTTAATATTAAATCTAAAGGGGTTTCAAGGCAAAATATGATTAGGTTTCATGCACTAGTCCTCCTAAAGGAACTTCACGAAGACTAAAGGGCTATTGATGAGGACCGAATTATCCGAAGGGAAAATTGGATAAATGGGTTATTGAACCAAATTTTATATTATGTCTACCAATGTAATAAAGGGTAATAATTAGAGGTATTTAACATAATAATAGGATTTGGGTATAAATGGGCTTGGTTTACAAAAATGGATATGTGGATCATATATGCTCATTAGACCCATTCGGCCAATTTTAACTATAAATAGTCCTTGGAAGCATTTAATGAAGGGGATAAAACATTGTACTTCCTACCTAATCTATCAGAGCATCCCTCGCTAAATATTTTCATAAGCAATTCAATTCTCTCACTACAACTCACCCAAAAATTAAATTAGTTTTATAGTTATTACTTAAGGGTCCTCTAAAGTCTTCAATGCGATCACAATAGAAAAGATATCTTTACACACACAAAAATATTGTCCGTCAAAAATACTTAAAAAATAACAACCAAAAAATACAACGTCCCTGCATAATAAAATAATATCGTCGGAAATTTTTAAATAAAAGATACAAACCAAAATAAGTGCAGTAATAAATAAACAACTAATGAGAAGTGATTTGTAACATTTTCCTCCCAAACGTCTCCCAATTCAGCTAAACGTTGTTAATCTTTCTTAAAAAAAAATTAATCGTAAAACTTGCATCGAGTCGAATTACATCGGAGCTTACCCTCTTTGTTGTTGTATACTGATAAGGAAATGGAACTTCAAGGACTCAAATGTAAAAAATAGAACTTATTATGACATATTGTAAAATTAGAGGAGGAAATTATAACTTTGTATTTTAGTCAGGGACTAGCGTGTAATTGCCCTTTTTATGTAATTGTTTCACTTAAGAACTAAGTCATTGCGCCTCTATATAAAGGCCAAGGTTGATCTAATAAAGTTGTTGGCTTTTTTAGATAGAACACTATTGCAATCTGAGTTTCTCTCTCTATAACTTATTTCTCTCTCTACATTTTGATTTCTCTCAACTTACTTAGACAATCCAAAATATTCAACTCGCAAAATTAAAGATTTCACTGGGGACCTGATTAAAGATTGGTGCCTAGTTTACTAGTTCAAAGTTTTCTCATTTTCAAATATTTAAAAACAATTTTAAGCTTGACAATGAATCCAGAAAATGATTTGTTAGTTCGATCGGTTGTTGAAACACTGAAAAAAGATTTGCAAAGGATAGATGATAGACAAGAAGGATGTACTCTGATTCATCAAACTCAGTCTGATATAGGGTTGCAAATAAATCAGCTTTTTGACAAAATAAATGCTCTAAACAAGAAATACGACCAGATAGAGCAATAGATTCAATCGGCCAGGCTAAAATCCAAGGTGAGACAAGTGAATGACCAAAATGATGTTGGTGATCAATCTGATCGATCTTGCACTGATTGGTAGATCAGAAGAAAACAGAAAAAAAACACGGTTCAAAGCGCCTAAAGAGTGTAATTCTTCTTGAATGGACAAGAAAGATAAATAGAGGTATGTCACATCTAGTGACAAAAAGGTTGAAAGTTCTAGATTTGATTTTAAAAGATATCAAGGCTCTTCGAAAGAAGTGAAGGATCCACTTCGCAAATCTAAAAGAGAATATAAAATTAGAAGGGAGAGTGTACCTCGATGTTTGATGGAGGCAAACTGGTGTGAATGAAATACATCAAACCAGTACAATGTTGGGGATGATCAAAACTTGTATGTAATGATAGGAACTGAGGATGAATATGTTCAAGGTGTTAATTGGAGGAATTCTCCATTGACAACTGAAATAAGATCTATCACGCTTCCGAAGCGTTTTTTATATTTCAAAAGTTGAGAAATTCGATGGGATGCAAGATCTAGACGATCACATCAAATAGTTCAAGAATTATATGATGAATTTCGAGGATGACGACAGGTTTGTGTGTCGGGAATTTTCTTAAACTTTCAAGGGAACAATTTTGATATGGTATAACTGAATTCCAAGCGGGTCTATTTCAAATTTTAGAGACTTTTACACTACTTTTCGAAGACAACTTGTGGGGAGTAAGGAAATTAGGGCAAATGGAGATACAATAATACAATACAAGCAGGCAGTTGGAGATAGGCTAAAATATTATATGAAGCGGTTTGTTTTAATTAAAGTAAGTGTGGTTAACTTTTAAGAATTGGTGGCAATGGCAGCCTTCGCCAGTGATTGTTACCAGGGGATTTGGCTAATGAAACAACAAAAATAAGAGCCTTAACTTTTAAAGAATTTATGGCTCAAGTTGAGGACCAAATCAAGGTTGAAGAATCGACTAGGGTTCGAGGGGTAACTTCTACTAGTCAAAATAACTAGGGAAGGTGCCAAATAACCAGGGGAAATCTTCAAATATGATCAACAAGCATAGTCGAGGATCAACAACCTACCGCCTCGAACTCGAGGGTATTCGACCCAAGTGCCAACTTACCAATTTAATAGGCCGAGGCCCAATCAATGGGTAAGGCCCGAATATTATGCAGATCAGACTGGGAGTGTGGCTACAATCTTTGATAAAGCTAAAGGGTATGTGACTTTCAGGAAGCCCGCTTCAATCAATAGGCATAGGGAGGAGTGACACAACAGGTTTTGCAAGTATCACAACGACATCGGGTATGATACCGTGGATTGCATCGCCTTGAAAGGACAAGTTTAGACTTAAATTAATAATGGGAAATTATTGACTTATGTGAAAGCGCAGAGCAGCGCATCGAATAATTCCATTGCATCAACTTCACAACTAACCAATCCAAATGCACATGCTGAAAATTTGATGATTTTGGACTCGAAGGTTAATGATTTTGATGTTGCATCGGAATACTTAGACATAGATCCTGATAGGTTAATTTTAATAGAAGTAGAAGAATCAGTAAAGAAAGGCCATGTTCGAAGCCTTTGCGAATATTTTGAATCCATGGAAATTTTCAAGGGAGATTTTATAACTGGTAACACTGATAGCTTATGAAAAAGGCACATAGTGAGTCTAGTTATGCAGATAGAGGGAAAAATATCTAATCATCTGTACGGTAACAGAGATATTCCCTTTATCCTTTTTATAAAGATGATTTATGGGCTACTGCAGGGCCACATGAGAATGCGATGGTCATTGGAGCAGAGATTGCTGGCGTTGAGATTCGACGCGTGTTGATAGATACTAGGAGTTATACGGACGTTCTTTTTAAAAATACTTATGATAGAATGCGTAATCCTCCTCGAAATTCCTAATCAGAACGGACTATCATCGGTTTTACTAGAGTGACTGCATGAGTAATCGAGGAATTTGAGGGGGAGGTAAGTCTGGGAAAGGGACTTTTTAAGAAGAAGGTTCAGGTACTTTTTATGGTGGTGGACTGTCCAACAAGCTATAATTCCAACTTTGGAAGATCTTGGTTATCAAGAACGTATGGTGTTGTATTTACAGTCCATCAATGTTTCAAGTATGTCATCGGAGACCGTTTAGAGGTTGTCTGAAGTGACCAAAAGGTTTCCAGAGAATGTTACGCCACTGCTCTTCGGATCTGACGATCTAGCAGTGGTGATATAATGAATGAATTGCAATCAGGGGGTTGACCTCGGATTCTGAGGAAAGAGTTGACGATCGGAGTAAAACCCTAGGGTCATTAACAATAAGTGAATAAATAGAGGAATATACTTCTCCTCAGGGAACAGTGCTTCGAATTGGAACCATACTGACCCAATTATGCGTCAACAGTTTTCGCTTGGAAAACAGAGGATGTAACAGGAGTTCTAATTAAATTAATTTTTCATAGCCTAGCCATTAATACGAAGGTGAAAACTTTTATTCAAAAAAGGCAGGAATTTTCATCAAAAAAAACAGAAGCTATTGTTTCCAAAGTGCACCGATTATCCAAGGTCGAACATAAAAAGGAGTCACAGTATACTTTATGGACGGCCAATCCAGTAGTGGTCAAGAAGAAGAATGGGACGTGGAGAATATGTGTTGATTTTAGAGACTTCAGTCGAGTCGGTCTTAAACACCAGTTTTTCGTTCCTCGAGTAGACCAACTGATTAATTCCACTTCTAGAAATAAAATATTGACCTTTATAGATGTTTGTGCAGGATATAATAAAATTCAGATGGATCTAAAGGATCAAGAATGTACCACATTCATAACAGACAAAGGCTTGCATTGTTATAGGGTTATTCCATTTGGATTAAAAAACATTAGAGCCACATACCAGATATTAATGAAGAAGACATTTGCTACTCAGATCGGAAAGAATTTGGAAGTACACATTGATGATATGGCGGTGAAAAGCTTAGTAGATGATATACACTTGGAAGACATTTCTGAATTTAAGGGCAATAAGGCTGAAGTTGAATCTAGAAAAAATGTACTTTTGGAGTTCGATCAGGGAAATTTATGGGTTATATTATCAGTGAAAAGGGGATATAAGCTTATCCAGAGCATTTAAAAGCTATAGTATCCATGAAATCGCTTTGAACTATCAAAGAAGTGCAAATTTCGATGAAGGTTAGAAGCACTTAACAGATTTATTTCTAAATTCCCTTTATTTCAAGTGTTACGAAGACCAAATGAGTTTGAGTGGACTTCGGATTGTCAAGCAGCATTTTCAAGTATCAAATATATGTTATCATCACTAGAAATATTATTTAAAATTCGAAGTGGAGAGCAACTCTTTTTGTATATTGCGGTACCTGATTTTGCAGTAAGCGCAGTATTGATAAGTGAGGATTCTAGAATTCTGAAGTCGGTGTACTATGTCATCAAGAGTTTTGTGGTAGCAGAAAAGAGGTATTTGAAGCTCGAGAAATTGGCATTAGCATTGGTGGTGGCTGATAGGAAAATGTATCCTTATTTTAAAGCTCATACCATTGGGTTTGAACGTCATTCCCATTGAAGAATGTTTTAAAAAGTCCTGATATTTTAGGGAGGATGACTAGTGGTCAGTAGAATTGGGATATTTTGATATCACTTTCTCTCTTCGAATGGTAATTAAAGCACAAGTTTTGGTAGATTTCATTGTTAAGTTTCACTCAAGCATATCAGGTGAAGAGGTCAGCAAGGATGTTTTGCCAACTAATTCGATGTGGATTGTCCGGACCGATGGAGGTTCCAGTATATTGAGATGCAAGGTTGGGGTTCAATTGGTTGCTCTATCTGGAGAAACGATGTTCCAATCTATTAAATTTAGTTTTCATGCGTCGAATAATAAAGTTGACTATGAAACTGTATTAGCTAGATTGAGGCTAGAAAAGATATGTGGTGCAACTTCAGTACGATTAGAGACAGATTCTCAATTGGTAGCAAATCAAGTATCTGCAGTGTCCGAAGCAAAAAAGAAGACCATTTAAGTTTGTCTCTTCGAGAGCTTCAGAATTTGATTCTTATGTTAGATCATGTTGTTATGGAGCATATAAACCGAGGGAATAACATGGTTGTCGATTCTTTAGAAACAATTGCATACAAAGAATAATATTCTTGGATTTTATTATATGAAAGTACGTCAATTTTAACCCATTCAGAGCAATGTAAGCATATCGAGGAAGTGTTTATCACCTCAGACACAGTCCAAGGAGATTGGAGAGGTGACATTCTCTTTAGAAGGTTTAAAGAAGAATTTGACGGGAGCAATATGAAAATGGCCTAATTATTTGCAATAGGTATTATGGGCTTATCAAACAACCCCTAGGGAGGCTACTAAAGAGACTTTTCTTTTGTAGACAACAAAAATGAGTATATGAGGCCCAACTAGCGTATCTGTCAGAGTTAGTTGGTGTAGACCAACGACGCTACCCTGAGCAAGAGCTACATGTGTCATCCGAGTATTCCAGGCGTGCCCGTCTGCATATTTTTCCAAGAGGCCCTTCGTCTTCCCACCGCTTTTCGTCGTTTAGACTCCCCCATACGTGAAGTGGTTAAGTTAGGGTGCCAATAAATACCTCATAAGCAAGAATCACTCTCAGAGGAATTCTAGAGAGAGAAAGTGTTGTCCAGACCATTCTAGAGAGAGCAAGTTTTATGAGAAATAGGAACCCGAAGCCAAAACCGAAAATAAAGAAAAAGAAAGAGTCTGTGTTTGGATTTTTCGATTGGGCTAGTATTGGTGACCGTGCTGAAGAGTATCGAGCCGCGAGACTAATTTGGAGTTATGACACAAAGCCCTTTACACCTGTGCCGCTTCCCCATGACCTCATCCTTCCTGATCCGATCCCTGTCGAATCCTTTATCATACCTGAACCATCTGGCGCTCAAACCCCCGAAGCCATTGTTATTCCTTCAAGTAGTAGCTCTCCACACCCCCCAGCTACTCAACTCATCCTCCCGACGCCTTCGTCGGTGAATTCTTATACTGTTCCGACCCCTTTTCTTCCTCGGTGTCGAGGCAAAACTAAATATCTTTCCATGGGAGACTCAAACACCTCAACTTCGCCTACGGGAGATAATTCTCCCGAAATAGTCCATCTTACACCCGACATACAAGGGTACCGGACCGGCGTTAATACTGCGCGTACCCATTTGGGCCTTACTCAACGAGATCAGGATCGTCAAGAACCTAAGACCGAGCGTGCTCGTAAACAGCGAAAAGAGTCGCAACTCGCCCGAACCGGAAGTAGCTCCGGTTTTTCTGATCCTCTTGCCCAACCGTCTGATCCTCATGCGGCCAACCCCCCTAGACCTGATGCGGTCCCGATAGAAAATACCGAGGAGCCAGAAGTGGATGTTTTGGCTGCTGAGGAAGGTATTGTTGTCGTTGGAAACACTGCTGCTCCTCCCGAAGAGCCTCTTCCCGCGGAGATTGAGGCGGTCATAACCACAACCTACCTTCGATGGTTGCCCTGGGACAACGTAATTTCCCTTTTAAAGGGAAAGTACCTTTACTTCTCTGCTGCGGAGCAGGCAGAGCTTCTGATCCGATGGCGTATCCCGGAGTGCGTCACCGTCCGATTCCCCGTTCCTGGGGAGACGTCAGTGCATGTTCGGTCACGGGAGATCGTAATTTTCACAGAGCTCTTCAACTGGGGCCTCAGATTTCCTCTGGATCCTGAGATTTCTCTGTACTTCTAGACCCTTAACATTTGCCCTTCACAGTTAACACCCAACGCGTGGTATACGATGATGTCATGCATAATGGCCTCACGCCTATCAGGTCGGGTTATGCTAATGGCCGAGTACATAGCCATGTCAAGGCTCTCAAAATCTCCCAAGTCCCCCCTTCTTCTATTCTTCCCTGGCCAATACCTTGAAGATTGTGAATGACTTCCTCGAAGGCGATAAAGGTTGGAAGCATCGTTTCGTCTTCCTCAGTGGCTGCTAGGAAAATGGCCACCCATATAACAAGGAGAACCTCAGGCGATTGCTGCGGACCTGGGTTCCTGATTGTATATATATATATACATATTTTTATTTTTATTTTTTTTTAAATGGACCGATCCTTTGTGCAATATCAAAGGAATTTATCCAGGGGTTGAAGAAAGATTACTTCAAACCTGGCAAAGTGACCTTCCAAATTTTGAAGGACTATGCCAGGAAGCACTGGGGTCGGGCGTTCTATTGCGCCTTCAAGAATACGAACCTGATCACGAGTAACCTCTGGCGTTGCTCGTCATAACCGCTCACTAGAGAAGCTGCGCCAACCACCCATCTTGGTGGACTTGGTCGCGAAGACGAACGCGCCCGACGCACACTTGTTTCTTCTGAAGCGCAACAAGGCTCCCAGCAAGCACTCCAAATCGGATGAAGAGGCCGAGCAGGCAAATGTCGAGGCTGAAGGGGCCGCCGCAGAGGGACAACAAGATGAAGCTGCCGCTGAGTATGGCGAGGCCCATCGGTCCGAGGAGTTGGCCAAGAAGCGGAAGGGAAAGGCTAAAGCAGACGGTGCTCAGGCCAAAAAGTCGAAACCCTCGAAGAAGGAGGGCAGATCTGCCGCAGCGTCTACTTTTATTGATAACGCAACCGTCCTGGAGATTTTTGGGCAATATGGGGGGGTTAAGGGTGTGACTGTAGCCGATCCAATAATGGTGGTCCCCGACGATGCTAGTCCTTCAAGGCCTCAAAAAATGTCGTGGTGTCATCGAGCGGTACTAAGCTTCATGTGCTATCTGTGCCTGGGAGTCCGCATACCTTTCCTTTGCGGATAAGAGACGGGTTATCCCTATCTTTGTATAATATGATAGTTCCCTTGGCGATGAAAGAGCGGCGGGCAGGGGAGCTAAGCCAGAAGCTAACGGACGCGGAGGGGAAAGTTGTCGCGCTTGAAGAGGAAGTGAAGAAAGGAAAGGCAGCTCAAAAGCTCTTGGAAGAGAAGCTGAAGACGGTCGAAAAAACCGTGGCGCAAGTCAGAAAAGACCGGGATGATCACGTTGGGCAGTTGGTGCAGGAAATCTCCGACCTGAAGGGTGCTAATGCCTTTTTTGCTGATCAGTGCCAGAAGCGGATGGACAAGGAGACGGTCGAGGCTAAGGCCGCTTATGTGCTGACCTTTCATCATCGTTTCCCCAACCTTCCCCTTGGGTCGATGTGGCTAGATGTTCCTGAGGCCGATCGCCCCGCTAGTGTGGTTTGTGAGGACGAAGAGTCAGAGGATACCGAAACCGAGTCAGAGGAAGAGAATGCTTGACCTCCTATGTTTTCGTATTTAAATTTTGTAACTTTTGGGTATGTATAACCCTTTTTAACCCGTTTTTGTAACCGATGTTTCTGAAAATCAATATCCACAATCGTGACGTTATTTTCACTATGATTTTATAAATTCATAGCTGGTCGGAAATAAAATGTAAATTGGTAGAATACCAAAAAAACCATTTAAGGTTCTGTGGATCAATGTCAATTGAAAATTTTCCCATGGGGTCGGGAATAAAAAATATAGATTAGTTTAAGCACTAAAAAACCTATTAAAGTTCTGTTGATCAATGTAAAATTGAAAATCTTCCCATAGGGTCGGGAATAAAATTGTGGATCAGTTTAAGCACTGAAAAACCTATTAAGGCTCTGTTGATCAATGTAAAATTGAAAATCTTCCCATAGGGTCGGGAATAAAAATGTGGATCAGTTTAAGCACTGAAAAACCTATTAAGGTTTTGTTGATCAATGTAAAATTTAAAATATTCCCATAGGGTCGGGAATAAAAATGTGGATCAGTTTAAGCAATGAAAAACCTATGAAGGTTCTGTTGATCAATGTAAAATTGAAAATCTTCCCATAGGGTCGGGAATAAAAATGTGGATCGCTTTAAACACTGAAAAACTTTTTAAGGTTCTGTTGATCAATCAATTAAGATCGCCAAAGGTTGTCCACCAGCTCGTCAGCTAATGGACTCCTGTTTAATATTTCTGAGATTGAAGGGAAAACTTTTAGATTAAAAAAGGTCGGTTGCTATGGATGCCTCATTAAAACCTTCTCGCGCCACCGAGGTAGGAAAGAGTGCATCCCCGACCAAAGGTTTTTACACAAACAATGATTACAAAGTTACAAAAATCAACAAAATTACTCCAAATATAGCTTCAAATGTTCAATGTTCCACGGGAACCTTAACGAACGCACGTGCTTGTCCTGCAACCGATATGCCCCACTCTTAATTCTTTCCACTACTTTGTACGGTCCTTCCCAGTTCGGGGCGAGCTTACCGAGGCTTTTGTTTTGGTATGCAGAAAAATTCTTCTCGAAACCCTATCACCGACTTTAAACTCTCGCCGACGTACTTTTGACGCATACCGACTCCTCATTAGAGTCTGATAATGTAAAGAATTTAGTTGAGCTCGATACCATTTTTCTTCTATCAGGTCTAAAGCTAGTCGTCTGTCACCCTCGTTTTTATTTTCATCATAGTTACCGGCCCTAAAAGATGGGAAGATTGACTCTGCTGGGGTGACCGCATCCATTCCATATACTAAGGCATAAGGCGATTCATTAGTCGGCGCTCGAGGTGTATTTCGGTAAGCCCACAACACTTCCTGCAAGTAATCCGGCCATTTGCTAGCTTTTCCTTCTAGGTTCTTTTTAAGTCCATCCAAGATGGTTCGGTTCATAACTTCAACTTGCCCATTTCCTTGGGGATGGAAAGGGGCAGAAAAGCATTGCCTAATCACATGGGTCGTACAAAAGGATTTCATATCGCTGCTGTCAAACTGAGGTCCGTTATCCCTGGTGAGCCTCTGAGGTACCCCGAATCTACAGCAGATATTCGACCAAATAGATTTGATGACATCTTTTGTTCTCGTTCCCGAAAACGGTTCGGCTTCTACCCATTTGGGAAAGTAATCCACCGCCACCACAGTCGTTTGTCTTCCACCGGATGCCATCGGCAACGGCCCTACGAGATCGATCCCCCATCGGTCAAAAGGTAGGCCTTCATATATTGATTCTAAGGGGGCCGCTGGCATGTTTATCGCATTCGCGAATCTTTGACAAGTGTCGCAGGTTTTTACTATCTGCTGAGCATCAGCAGTTACCGTTGGCCAATAGAAACCTGCGAGAACAATTCTTCTTATCATCGCTTTGTAACCGCAATGAGCCGCTCCTTCTTCGTCATGCAACTCAGACACAAATATTTATGACTCGTATACCCCCAAGCATCTCAGTAAAGGCCTGCTAAACAACTTTTTGTATAGTATGTCCCCCAACAGAACATAGCCCCGGGTTTTATTTTGTATCTTCCGAGCCATGATACTATCGTTTGGTAGTAATCCTTTGGCCAGGAAAGCTATAATATCCTTTCTCCAGTCTAAAATAGTTACCGAGGATACCTGACAAGCCATTTCTGGTCGATTATCCAGCCTGGTCCTCTTTATGATCGACGGGTTTTCTTGTTTGGTTATCCAAAGGTAATTGCTTGAGCAAGAGGCCGATGCTAGGGAGTCGTGATTACATTTTCGGTTTTGGGGACATGCTCATATGTTACTTTGGAAAATGACGCGGCCAACACTCGCAATGCTGCTAAGTACTGAACTAGGTGCTCTTTCCTTGCTTCCGACGCTCCCGAAGCTTGATTAATCAAAAGCTGAGAATCACTAACAAGACGTACGTGCGTAGCCCTGCACACCTGTGCAAGTCTTAGACCAGCCAGGGCAGCTTCATATTCAGCTTCGTTGTTAGAATTGGGAAAACCAAATCGGATTGCCTGATGCATACTTACGCCCGTAGGGGTGACTATCTGCACGCCTGCGCTGCATCCATTGACGTTCGACCCACCATCGGTTTGGATAACCCATTCAACTAGCTTGTCTTCTTCGGGCGGTGCTTCTTGGTTGGGTCAATCAGAACGGTATTCGACTATAAAATCAGCCAGGGTCTGGCCTTTGATAGCTGTTCTTGGCTCAAAGTTGATGTCGAAATCGCCCAACTCGACCGACCACTTAGACATTCTTCCTGACATGTCTGGTCGCTGAAGCACGTACTTGAGTGGAAACGAGGTTCGGACGACAATGGGGTGGGCCTGAAAATATGGTCGCATTTTTTGTGTCGCGGTCACTAAAGCCAAGGCCATTTTTTCCAACTTCAAATACCCGGTCTCCGCGTCCAATAGGCTTTTGCTCACAAAGTACACTGCTTTTGGAGTCGTTCCCGATTCACTGATCAGCGCCACACTTACTGCAAAATCTGAAACCACTATGTAAAGAAAAAGAGTCTCCCCTGTCATGGGCTTCGTTAGAAGGTTCGGGGACGATAAATAAGTTTTGATCCCCAAAACGGCTGTGTCGCAATCCGGCGTCCAAACAAAATTCTTAGCGTTTCTCGAGACCTGAAAAAATTGAGCGCACTTGTCAGATAAACGAGAAATGAATTGATTCAAGGACGACAGGCGCCCGGTTAATATCTGGACCTCCTTGATGTTCTTAGGTGGTGTCATGTCGGTAAGAGCTCATAATTGGATCGGGTCTGCCTCAATTCCTTTTTCTCTAACAAAGAATCCCAGGAATTTGCCCGACCTTATCCCAAAGGAGCATTTCTCCGGGTTTAACTTGAGATTTATACCCCTTAGATTGTCAAAGGTTTCCCTCAGATCAGCGAAATGGTCTTCGTCTGTGCAGCTCTTCACTAGCATGCCAACTGGTCAATTCTCGGCATCGGGAAATGATCCTTTGGGCATGCTCGATTAAGGTCGGTAAAGTCCACATACATCCGCCACTTCCCGTTCTTCTTTTTTACCAGGACGGGATTGGACGTCCAGCGTGGGTAATTTGATTCTTTGATGTGCCCGACGCTGAGCATTTTTTCGACCTCTCTCAGAATGATTTCTGCCTTTTCCTGGGAAAAGGCCCGACGCTTTTGCGAGATGGGTCTGACGCTCTTATTGATAATTAACTTGTGAATTACATGGTTCTCTGGGACTCCATTCACGTCCTCCGAGCACCACGCGAACAAATTCAAATTTTCCTGTAGCAACGATACCAATTGTTTCTTAAAACCTGGCGACAATTTGACCCCTATTTGTAAAATTCTTCCTTCAGTAAATTGGTGTTTTTCGCATTCTTCGTCGGTCGTTAAAAAACTGGGGTCTTCCCTGGGATCGTCGACAGGCAGCGACCCCAATGGAAGTCCCACTAATTGCTAGTCCCACGCTTGTTCCATCTCTTGATCCATTTTTGGTGCTAAAGCCGCTCGGTAGCATTCTCTTGCCGCTTTCTGGCTGCTATGCACTACCCCCACGTTGTTCCCGGTCACGTATTTCAAGCATTGGTGAATAGTGAACGTTACCGCGTGCATTCGTGAAAGCCACGATCTGCTAAAGATCGCATTATAAGAGGTCGGTGCGTCTACCACGACGAATAAAACGGTGACCTCCTTCTTGAATGGCCCGCGTCCTAACTGAACTATGCCTTCAAATTGTCCTACCACATCCGCTGCTGAACCTGTGAAACCTACAATAGTTCGATCCGAACGTGTGATTACCGGGGGTGCCCTGAATTTAGCGAATGTCGAGGCAAAGATTATGTTTGCTGAGCTTTCGGTGTCCACAAGGATGCGTCGAACCTCTTCCCCTGCAATGGTTGCTCCAATAACGACGACATCTTCATGAGGACCGGCTATGTCTTGCATGTCGTCGTCGTCGAAATACAAAATTTGTGAGGGTATGCCTTTTGAATGAGGATAGGGCCGAGCCTCTAACTGAGTAGCCAGGTTCACAATATGTCGCTTTCGGGAGGAGTGCGTGATCCCTGCCATAGAATCACCCCCAAAAATAGTCAATGATTCAAAAAATCGACAGAGGTTTCTTACGTTCCCGTTACTTTCCGCAGCTTCTTCTTTGATGACCCCGATGAGGTTACGACTTACATCGGGATCGAGATATTCGATGGAGACATCAAAAGGGTCAGTCACTTCGGAAATCGCCATGGTGGTCTCAGGTTTTTGTATTGTCACGATTTCTTTTGAAGCCGCGCCCTGCTGCGCTTTCTTTTTCACATATTCAAGTAGGTTTCCATGCTCTATCAGCATCTGTATCTCCTTTTTGAGAGCGATACAATCCTTTGTATCGTGTCCCACGTCTTCATGGTATCGGCATTATCGGTGGTTCCTATGTTCTCGAGGCGTTGGTATGGGGAAATGCCTTCAATACATCCCGCTCTTCTTAGTCTTTTCATAGATTGAAGACACGCATTCTATCAAATCAGCAAAGTAAGCAGGTCGGATCCACTTGTTAGACATGGGTCGCGAAACAAATTGGTTTGTTTGCTTTGCTTTTGAGCCCTGGGAAGCCAGAGGCTTGACTGGTAAGGCCTGGGTCGGTGGTATTGTGTTGACTGGCTGGACTTGCTGAGCATAGCTCGATTGAGCACCCTGTTTCATAACGACCGACGCTTGCGCGCTTTGCTGAATTTGCGCAGCCAATTCAGACGCCTCGGTTTCTTCTATCAATATCTATTTTTCCACCTGAGCTAGAAGGAAGAAAAAAGTAAAAGCTTGCTTTTTAGTGACCACTTGCTTCATCGGCCCTGGAAGAAACCCCAAGCGATATGATGTTAGAGCTACGTTCTCTTCGCAATGATCTAGGTCGGTCTTAGCATCGATGAAACGCCTGGTGTAATCCCGGAGGCTTTCGCCCAGTTTTTGTTTACAGTTCACAATCGTATCACCGTTGGCCCGGAAACTTTTTTTCCCCATAAAGTGCTGACGGAACATCATCCAGAACATCCCAAAGTTTTTAATACAACCCTGTTGTAGTCGATTATACCACTTAGATGCCCGATCCTTGAAGGTCATCGAAAACGCCCGGCACAATAACTTATCGTCATTATCGAAACTCAACATAAAGTTCTTGAAGGCTTCCAAGTGGTTATCTGGATCCCTCTTACCGTCATACCTCTCCAATTTGGAAATGTTAAACCTCTTCGGGAGGTGTCCCGATAATATTTCGTCGAACAACGGTGAATCTCTCCAATTCATTCTGAACCCGAACGATCCGCCTCCAAGCCCCTCAGTCTGAATCCCATACAAACCTCCATCTCCTGGATTGATGAACTGGCTACTGACCCGGTACCCCTGGGTCTAGCTATTCGATGGCTGCCACTGGAACTGGGGTAGAACTACCCGCTCTTCTCTGGTGCCCGTTAGTATTTCTTCTTTCTCGAAAGACACTGGCATTCTTTTCTCAGCGCTACCCTTCTTGAACTTGGGAGAGTCAGAACGGGGTGCCCTATTGCGTCGGGAGTTGATTTTCTGAGCGAGCTTGTTTAGCATTTCCTTGCGTTAGTACTCTCTTCCCGACGAATCATCCGAAGTATAATCAGCAGAGATTCCCCGGTTATCCTTTTGGCCTTGCTCCGCTCTTCCATCCTGCCTGTCTTCTGGGCGAGACTCCCGATAATAGCGAACAGGTCAGGCATCGATACGATGGTCAATAGTCGGATAGCCTTTGCTGCGGTTGTCTACGACCGGTTGTTTTCCTTTACCTTCTCGAACTCTTTTTTCATCTAGTGCTCGCTCTTTTTCAGCATTTATCTTTGCGATATCTTCCAGTAGTTGTCTCCTGGTGATGATAAGAGTCGATCGCTTGTCCCAACCCTGTGCGTAATACTCCCGACCCGGAGCTTCCTCGCCATCAGGCATTAAAACGGCTCGGGCTACTTTTCTCCCGACCCTCTCCCCGATTTCTTCGTCATTCATTCTTTAAGATTAGATTGCGATTTTCAAAGAAAAGGATTCCTTTTTGGTATCACGGATTCCCACAGATGGCACCAATGATGAGTGAATAAATGACTAGGATAAAGGATCTTGGATCTCGAGCCCGATGTGACTAGAAATCAAACTCTAGAGAGAGAAGGTAGAAAGAGAATATAATATTCAATCGTCCCCCACCAAAAATAAATGGGCTTCCTTTTATAGTAGGGAAGGTGGGTCCAATTTATGTCCTTAGTGGTCTTATATTATTTCATTATTAGTCCTTTACAAACTACTTTATTTACAAATAGGTTCCCAATAAATAATAAATACAATAAGGGGCATATTTCCTTTCTCCTGTTTACAATTAACTCATTTCCTATTAAGATCGGCGAATTACTCCCTTATCAATATGGAATGGATGTTGTTAGTCTTATAGAAGAAACAACAATATTCGAAGTGTTACGCCCATTAAACGCACTATAATATTCGAAGTGTTACGTCCATTAAACGCATTATAATATTTGAAGTGTTATATTCATTAAACGCACTATAATATTCGAAGTGTTAACGTTGTAATGTTATTTAAAATACCATGCTTTATTTACACTTCTAATAACTAATATAAATAACAGTCAAATGAAAATATAACTTGAAGAAAATAAAGGATAAACAAAGCTTTTTGTCATTCGGTTTAATTCGATGAGAACAGTGTAATTTCCTAGATACCAAGTGAAAGACATCTATTAAAAACAAAATATTACAGTGATTGAAAATGGCATGTGCAAAAAAAAAGATAGTAAATTACTTGTCTTCGGAGCTCTCTTCGGAATCCTCCCTTGAATCTTCCTTTTTGGATAACAAACTAGGATCAGGATCAAAAGCCTCGCTAGGACGTCGCTTAATGGGAATTTTACTTCAAAAGTTGAAAAGATCGATTTTAGGATATGTGGCCAGAATCTCACAAAGGAGGGTGATGGTTTTTTGCTCTTTTCCATTCTTAATAGCTGCTAGTATGTATTTTGTACATTCATCCTCAGCAGTGACACCAAGTTGTTTTTCTTCATTGAATTGAGCTTTGAGCGCAGTTATCTCGTCTGATATTTTTTTCTTTTTTACCTCACTATTTCCCAAAGAAACCTGAAGATCGTCGAATGTTTTCTTTTCTGCAACTAACTCTTCAGAATGTTTAGTCTTGAGTTGATCTATTATATTCTGATGCAAAGTGTTGAGATCTTCCATTTATTTTTGATGCACTTATTGGAGATATTTATTGACATAAATGAGTCCTCTGAGGATTTCAGATCTGACCATTTGAAATTCATGAAATTGATCTCTTACGAGGTTTCCAAAGATGCCCCTCATCTTTTTCTCAGTTTTTGCAAAAACTGACTTAAGAAATTGAATCATCTCGAAGTCAGTTAAAACACCTGGCTAAAGAGATGGTTCACGATAAAAATGATGTTGCAGCTGATTAAAAGATGAGGGACATCTTTGGAAACCTCGTAAG
Organism: Limnanthes douglasii subsp. nivea; assembly: GCA_036936605.1. NCBI lineage: Eukaryota > Viridiplantae > Streptophyta > Magnoliopsida > Brassicales > Limnanthaceae > Limnanthes > Limnanthes douglasii. The sequence continues at coordinate 133,890,564 of JAUPFV010000004.1, forward strand.
AGATCAATTTTATGAATTTCAAATGAATGTATCTGAATTCCTCAAAGAACTCATTCATGTAAAGAAGTATCTCTGAGAAGTACAACAAAAAGAAAAAGAAAATTTCAACACTTCGCATCAAAATGAAATGGATCAACTCAAGAGTAAACATTCTGAAGAGTTAGCTGCAAGAAAAAAAAATCGATGATCTTCAGATTTCTTTTGGCAATAGTGAGGCAGAGAAGAGAAAATTATCAAACGAGATAACTGCGCTCAAAGCCCAATTCAATGAAGAAAAACAACTTGTTATCATTGCTGCTGAGGATGAATATGCAAAAGACATGCTAGCAACAATTAAGAATGGCGAAGAGAAAAGAAAACCATTATTCTCCTTCATGGGATCCATCCCACATATCCTAAAATCAATATTTCCAAAGTTTTGAGTGAGATTCTCATTGAATGATGTCCTAGCGAGGCTTTTGAACCTGTTCCTAGTTCGTCATCCAAAGAGGAAGATTCAAGGGAGGATTCTGAAGAGGAAGATTCAATGGAGGATTCTAAAAAGAGCTCTGAAGACGAGTAATTTTACTATCTCTTTTGTGAGATCTATACCACATATGCTAAAATCAATATTTCCAACTTTTGGAGTAAAATTCCTATCGAACGACGTCCTATCGAGGTTTTTTCCCAGTTCGTCATCCGAAGAGGAAGATTCAAGGGAGGATTCCAAAGAGAGCTATGAAGACAAGTAATTTTACTATCTTGTTTTTGCACATGTCATTTGCAATCACTGCAATATTTTGTTTTTAATAGATGTCTTTCACTTGGTATCTAGGAAATTACATTGTTCTCATCGAATTAAACTGAATGACAAAAAACTTTGTTTATCCTTTATTTTATTTAAGTTATATTTGCATTTGACTGTTATTTATATTAGTTATTCGAAGTGAAAATAAAGAATGGTATTTTAAATAACATTACAATGTGTAATACTTCGTATATTATAGTACGTTTAATGAATATAACACTTCGAATATTATAGTGCGTTCAATGGACGTAGCACTTCGAATATTATAGTGCGTTTAATGTACGTAATACTTCGAATATGGTTGCTTCTTCGAAAAGTGTACTCAACACTTTGGAGTATTCTACTATTGGTCAACCTTAGAGTTGATCAGTATTTGTTTAGCTACCAAAATATTTTAAACAAGCACTTGTAAACAACAATTGGCCAAATAATGCATTTATTGATAGCTTTGAATATGTACATAGCACTTCGTTAAAACCTTCATGGCCTACATGGTAGGAAAGAGTGTGCTAATTAATCAAAGAAAACAATTTCAAAATACAACACAGTCACTCTCAATATAATTTTTTATGTTGTATATTGCATGGATGTTGAAGCATCCTCCCCTGATTATCACAAAGGGGATAAGAACGTGGCTTTATCTTTTCAACAACCATATAAGGTCATTCCAAATTCGGAGTCATCTTACCAAGGTTCTTTTCTTTGGTATGGAGGAATACCTTTTTTAACATTTTGTCACCCACCTTAAACTCCCTCCTTTTCACCTTCGAATTATATATATTTCTTATAAGAGTTTGATAATGAATTACATTTAAATGAGCTCGAATTCTTTTTTCTTCGACCAATCCAAACTTGCTCTCTTAGCTTCATCATTCAAGTCTTCGGGATATTGAGTTATCCTAAAAGAAGGCAATATAGATTCTACAGGACTAACAGCATTCATTCAATATGCCAAAGCAAAAGGAGTCTATTTAGTAGCCTCCCTAAAATTTGTTCGATAAGCTCATAATATCTCTTGCAAATAATTAGGCCATTTTCATGTTGCTCCTCTCAAATTCTTCTTTAAACCTTCTAAAGCGAACGTCACCTCTCATTTATTATAAACTTACGATAATATAAAAGTTACACATTAGTGAGAGGTATGTAATGACATACACATCGTCAAGTATAATTATTATTTCTCAAAAATAAACTTGAAAGTTTAAGTCTATGGATGACATATATCTATAAGTACCTTGATCATCGTCTAGTTATTATTAAATTTTAAGAGGGGACTACCCAAAAGACCAAACTCCCTGTAGATCAACACCTCAACTTTTTGTATGTTTCGACTAATCTTACAAGTTTAGGGAACAGTTATCCTGAAGGAGAAAACCGACATGCAAAAATAACAAACTAAACAACAACAAAATATGAATATTGAAAAAAAAACTATGTATTAATTAAATATAAGTTATTATAAAAAAAATACATTATATATATACACACACGTGTGATAAGCATTGGCGGAGCGACTTGAGGGCGAGGGGGGATCGAGCCCCCCCTAATCCCGGTCCCACAAAAAAATAAAAATAAAATATATATTTATGTTTATTGTTTTTTATTCTTAAAAGAGGGACACTTGCACCATTATTAAAGATATTCTAGAAAACTACTTCCGATCCCACCATTATTTATGGAGGTGGTTCACATTTTGTTCTAAAAAAACTTATATGAATTTTATTTTTCATTTTTATATTACTTTAGTTTTTATAATTAGAAAAGACAATTAATCTTAAGAGAAACATTAACGTCTTATTTTCTTATAATAAGATAGTGATTAATAAATGAAACCTAAGTAAATTATTAAAAAATATATCAAAACTAGAAATTAAATAAAATGTTAAATAATTAAAATAAAAATAAAATATAAGAGAATGATATTTTTAAAATATTTGTGAGAAATTAAAACATTGGAACAAAGCCACCAGTGAAACATAAATAAATAGAAAAAGATTTGGTCTAAAATATTTTTATAAATTTATGTTATTTTTGTTTACAAAATAGTTGGAAGAAGACTGTTTCACAATGGTCACGTTGGTCTTTTTAGAGCTAGATAAAGCATTCGAAACTAACAATAGAACTAGGTTTTGCGAAAATATCGAAAAATATTTCGGAAGATTATGTATACATTTTTAGTTTAACCCCCCCTAATTTTCATTACTGGATCCGCCACTCGTGAACTCCAACTTAGAAGATAACAGTCGTTATAATTCAAATCTTGGAGCATAACCCGAAATTCTATTTCTCTACACAAAATTGATCGTTTTCGGGTCGTCATCTACATTGCTTCGCAAGCACTACATGCTCCACTACCCGCGTGGAATACCATTTCTCAATGCACCTTAGTCACCTATATTTCTTACCGGTTTAACACGACGGGTAAATCATTCGTTGGGGTAAATCATTCGTTGGGGTATATTTACGTTGTTGGGTCCCTAATAAGTGGTATTTTCTGAGGGTTCTATTTTTGTTCGAGTTTGACCTCTTAGGCCATCTTTAATCATAGGTCTATCAGGAGATCTGGCCCATTCTCGAAGACCTTTATTTATTTACTTTACAGATCTACAACACAGTTTTTAACCGTTGTTTTACAATTTCTAAGATTTTTAATATAAAAAATTCAATTCAAACAATTTTACTATATTTTAACTACTTATCTCACTCTCTTTATTTATTCCTCTATCTCATTCTCTCAATATTTACATTATCATCCTACATTTACTAATTCTATCATAAATAATTTAACCTATATTTATAATTAATTAATATTTAACAAGATTATTTATTTTAAATTTATGTGTTTAATATTTATTTACAATCAAATAATATGTATTTTTAAACTATTCAATTTCATTTGACTCTTTTTAGATAATCAATTGTTAATAAAATATTAATTTACTACTAATTTTAAATAACAAAACTTTACCAATATATTTATTTTAAAATAATTTTTATAAATAAAATTTCAGAATTTTTATCTATAATTAAATGAGCGACTAGAATGGCATTTAAAATTTGAGTGTCATTAAAAATTTACAAATTGAATATTATATTTTCAAATTAAAAAAATTAATACAATATAAAAGATAACAAAACATGTACTATCTTTGGTATACAGATGGTAGGTATTGAACAGTAAATCATCCCTCGACTATCGCGTTTGGTGGCAGATAGTCTCTTGAGTTTCAAATGTTCGTTGACCGTCCCTGGACTATCGCGTTTGGATAAAGTTAGTCCACCAAATCCTCTGATCCATGAGAGGCTGCCACCTGTCACCATAGTCCCCAGATTTTTGTATCATCACTAGTCCCTTGAGTTTAGGTCAAACCCAAAATGTAGAATATTACGAATAATTAAACTCAAGGGACTAGTGGTGATACAAAAATCTGGGGACTATGGTGACAGGTGGCAGCCTCTCATGGATTAGAGGATCTGGTGGACTAACTTTATCCAAACACGATAGTCCAGGGACGGTCAACGGACATTTGCAAGTCAATGGACTATCTGCCACCAAACGCGATAGTCGAGGGACGATGTACTGTTCAAAGCCCAGATGGTAAGTAAACTCAACGGTATCGTTTTAGGTCTTTCTCTCTCCTATCCCTTTTCTACAAGTGAAATATCGTTTCTCTCTTTAAGAATTTTTTTCTTCTTTCTTTCGGTCTCGTTCTCGCACTCGCCAGAGACCGAAAACGAAATCGAACAGTGATTCGATCTTTACATTTAGAATCCAAAACCTATTATTATAAACCATTTTTCACCATCGGTTCTGGTACAGACCGACAGTTAGAGATGGCCTTATAGTATAATAGGGCAAGAGCTAGGCTTACCTTGTCCAATACGCCCATCAATCAACCCTATAACATAAATATCAATTTCTTGAACAAAATAAGAACTGATTCGCATAATATTTTGAAACAAAACTCAAACAATAAAACATATTAATAAAATCTTAAAGAATATAAGACAAAAATATAGAAAGCAAAAACCACTTGAATTACTATATTGGCCAGACCCAGCTTTATGTTAGAAAAAGAGTTGAAAACTTCTCTAACTTGCACAAGTTCGGAATTTGGGTTGTAAAAAGGAAAACCACAACCTACTTTTTAACCTCGATCCTCACACAAGTATCGCAAATCAACTTTAAACGCAAGTCGTAAACCTAAATTTAACGTATCTTTTTACATCAATCTGACATATATAAAATAGAATCCAACTTAAACATGATTTTTTTATAATATTTTAAAAATTAAAACATAAACTATAAATTTAAATTATGGAAAAAAAAAATCAATTTTCACTTGTATAGTTCTTTTGTTGTTTTTCAAACTACAATATAATCGGAATTTGGCTCGAAAATAAAACAATAATGTAATGTTCTCAACAAATTTAATAGAGGTTTTTATATTTTTATTTTTTATTAAATGGGAAATAAATGTTAATTTAGAGGATTTGAATTTTTCGAGGTATAACTTCACTCTTTCTAAACATTTCTTCAAATGTATTGTATCGTCCTATTTAAACTACGCTGCATCAAACTTATTTATCAATAATTATTCAAAGTTTGATAAAGCTCATATAACCATCTCGTTCTGAATTAGAAGTCTAATAAGATCTATATTTTTTGTTAATACAATATATAATTAATTATTCTCTCTTGGTTTTTGTATTTTCTAAATGTCATATCTTTTAAACTATAGCTCCAAAAAAAATTAAAATTTTTATTGGCTTTGTTTCTAAGAAGAGTCAAACTAGATTTGTTTAAAAATAAAATTGGATTGTATCCACATGAGAAAATACGTGTAACTAGGGTGCAAAATTAGTCTAGAAAAAGAAAATATGTTTCAGTTGCGTAATAATGTGTAATTTGGTTGGTAAAAAACAATTGTGTCCAATTGCGTAATTATGTGGGTTATGGTTGCTAAAAATCATTTGGGTCCAGATGTTTAATTGCGTGCAAATTAGTTGCGTAAATAAGAAGAAAATAGCTGCGTAGATAGGACTTTGGTTGCTAAATATATTTGATTGTGTGAAAAAAACAATATGCAAACTTGGTTTGTAAAAATAAATGTTAAGTGGGTGTAAGGTAATTAACTTTTTTGTAGTTGCAAAAATGTGGTAAATTTTTGTATTAAAAAAAATTGACTCTTTTTTTGTGTCGAAATAAGTATAATTGGAGTGCGCAATTACGTGTATTTTGGTTAATAAAATCCAAATTTATCTAGTTGTGTAATTACATGCAAATAAATAACATAAATAAATAAAAAATAAGTTCCAGAAATAGGACTTGATTGTTAAATAAATTTAGTTATGGAAAAAATAAAATGCTATCCTACTTTGTGAAAATAAATATTAATATAAATATTAATGGGTTGTGGAACCACCGATCCCTTTTTAGTTGCAAAACTGAAGTTCGAAATTAGTTTAGAAAAAAATAATTCTCTACGAATATAATTTTAGTTTTATTCATAGTTAAGAAATGAAAAGAAAATATATTTTCAATTATTTTTATTAAATTAAAATTAAGAACAACATTGTACCCATTTTGTTTGGTTCGGAATATTATTAGAGACACTTACGTTGCATAGATTTTAGTAAACTTCACCGACGCCAAATCACTCAAATGATATGAAGATATATGAACTAGCAAAAGCTTTATACCAACTGAAAACGATATTATGTTCTGTTCTATATATTTTGTCAACCAACAACCTTAAAACACAACTATCGCTAAAAGAAGAAAAATAAATAAAGCCCTTTCTTGCCCACTTTTGATAGATGAAAGTTCTTCCAAGAATTAAGAATCTCGACCAGACCAGCGAAACTAGACAATCAATCTCCCTGCAATACTTGTAAATAAATAAATTAACTAAAAACCTAAAATAAAAGTTTGTCAAATAAAGTTTCGATTCTTCTTTTTGCACTCTCTGGGTTGACCGATCACCTACTTTGTAAACACCCTTCTGCAAAATACGAAACAGCTGTTCTAAATTTACACAAGGTTCGCACTCACTCAATTCTGTTCTTGCTATGCACATAAGATAAACCTTCAGTATTCTTTTAGCGTTTCTCTAAATCGTGTGCTTGTCGTTGCCTCTTTTTCAGCAAACGTAGGCTTTGGTTTTGCTGATCTAGAGGATCTTGACGATGAAGCAAACTTAGGGGAAGCGAACCGAGGTGAGCAAGTTGATCCTTTCTTTTTCCGCCTCGGGTTCTTGGAATTACTACGAACTTCCGCAGACGACACGTCTTTAAACATATTAGTCATGCCTTGTTGTCCCATAGGCTGGTCGAAATCTGTTAAGAATCAATTCCTAAGAGTATTAGAAAGTTAATCTCAAACTAGTTGGAAGAAACAACTAAGCCAACATTAATAACCAACGTAAAAAAACTTCTTTTTATAAGTTTTAACATTACGACTTATTCTCAGGTTGTCTATCGTAATCTATTCCTACGACCTTTTAACTTCTTCTTAAGGCTAAACATTAACAGAAGCTTACTCGAGAGACATTGTTTAGTGATACAGGAAACACCAAGAAGACTTTGTCAGTTTTATTAGAAAGGACTTCAGGGTTAGTTTATTGTCCAGCTTATAAGTCGAAATAGGCATTTATAAAAGCTAATTTTTTAGAATAATATTAAGTCACGTCACAGGCTTTTCGATGTCTGATAGGAAAGTTAATTTTTATGGTTAAAAATTAATATTTCAAGATGAACACAAGAACTAAAACATGTTACTACAAAGAAGTATACACAGAACAAGCGGCGTAGAAGTAAATAAAATTAGCCACAAAGCTATATTATTTCTAGATTTCTCTATCTTATTTTAAGACAATAAGCTAGAAACTAGCTTCTTTAAGTTTAAAAAACTGGATTAGCCCAACACTCTTATTAGACAATAAGTGAGATAAGCTAGAGACTTCAAACAACCACTTGTTATCAAAGACAAAGCTTTTGATTTTTACTCAACAACCCAAAATATGTCTTTAAAAACATTGTGGACCACACAAAACTGTCTAAAATCAAAGTTGTTATATAGAGAGTTTTCGCCCCGTGATAGAAAAGCCAAAACTCCTGTCTTGTGTAGAATAGAATATCTTAAAAGCTTATCAACTATCATAGAATTTGGACTTCAATTTCATCATATAGAGACATCACTCTCAATTTGTCCACAAAAGAACAATAGTTTACTGGACACTAGACGCATAAGAACTTAACCATGCCTATTACTAAACAGATATAACAAAAACACACAAAATCAAATAATAATGAAAAAAAGTGAGAAACATGCCTTCGGACGACCAAGTAGAATGAGCAACAGAATTAGAATCTCCTGGGTTACTAAAACTCGGTGTTACCACCGGTGAGAAATCAGCTCCTGGTTTGTATTCACTCATCTGCATATGTCCACAAAACTAATATAAACACGAGAGACTTTGAAATGAATATAAACAAAACGTTGAACTGCTGCTTACCCAACTAGGTGCACTACCAGAAGTGCCATCCCAGCCGATATGTGCTACATGCTTTACATCCGTCGGGTATCCGATATCCAATTCTCTCTCCTTCACAACTACGTCATGAATGTTTCTGGAAAGTTAGATCTTGATAACCACCACTATAGATACTACATATGCCCCAAACTACTTAAGTGTCCACTCTGATTGTTCGACCTGACAACTTCTCCCTTTTCAAAGTGACTGTTTCATTTATGTCAGGTCACATCCATCGGAAATATTGGACTTTTATTACAAAACTGGTGGGTGAAGAACAGATTCACGACAGATCAACAAAGGTTGTGAACAAGTTTGATAAGTTTGGTCTGAATTTATCTACTTCTATAGAGCAAGCCTTGTTTTTATGATTCTAGATTTGGATTGCCTCAATTACAGCCTTAAGTTATAATAAAGACTCTTATATAAGAATATTACATATCAAACTGGTTTCAAACAGACAAATGTATAAACTATGCTATATACAGCAATTTATACATGTGTAGAGAGAGAGAGACTTACTAAAGATTTGAGAAATAAATTTGAAGCCTTTATAGATCCCTTTCATCTTGGTTGCCATTGTCGCGAGAAGAAAACCAGATAGATACTGTGACAAGATTGTTCTTCTTGCCTGCAATAATAAAGTAGTAATCAAACTCAAAAATGTTAAATTTGCATCAATTAATCAACAAATCACATGTGATTTGGTTTTTGCTGAATCAAACAGACATTAAGAAAGCATTGAGCTTTATAAACACTAGTTAAACTAATAAAAACACAAAGTTAGAAAATAAAATTGGTACAAAGAATGTACCTTTTGTAGTGTACAGTACAATCTCTGGTTTAAGAAAGATGCAACTTTTAATCTATCATCTTCTCCAAAAAGCAATGCCCTTTTTTCATTGGGAGGAACAGTTCTTGAGAAATGGCAAAACATACAAAACCCTCACTCAGAGAACGAAATACTCATTTGACCAAACTATGGAATTAGAAAATAAAACTTTATAAAGTAGAGGCCCTAGAGGGAGAAGGGGAGAGAGAGAGAGCGCGAGAAGATAGGGGGAACCACGAACTTAGGAGAAAGGGTTTTGAAGGAACAGAGATTCTGAGAGACAGTGGAGAGAGAGAAAGTTAGACTGAGGAGAAATACAAGAGTCAAGAATAAAAAAATAAAAAAATAAAAAAATAAAAAAAATAAAAAAATAAAAATAAAAGTTCTGTGTTCTGTTGTGTGGCCTAGTTGCGTTTTCTTAATCAAGAATGGGTAATAGTATTTAATATAAGAATTTTATATTATTTAAATATTCCTTTCTATAAATAACCATTCAATTAATAAAAAAGTAAATATTAAATATAATTTGTTATACAGTTTACTAAGAATAAATACTAAATATATATATGGCATTAATGACTTTAGCATACTCCCAAATTAATCACTTTGCTATAATACTCCTAAATTATTTAAATCTGATTTTTTTTTTTTGAAACCTAACCTTATTTTCACTTTCAATATACCAGAATTCTTCTTCATAAACAATTTTTTTACTTGATGATATTTATTCCCATGGACAAATTAAGAGTTAATTAAATTTTAACATTATGATGATGGTAAATGAGCTCTAATAAACCAACAACAGCGAGCCACATAAAAAAAATTAGCACGCATAAGAGTAAATTTACTACTTCCGAATGCAACATTTGTTTTTATTTGGATCAAGGTCGGATTGAGAGTCGGTGCGGTAATCTATTATATTGGTTGTGTTTTTTATAAGTAGTTTCGCATTTAGACTATAGTTTGTGATTGATCATTCAACTATGACGATTTATTTTATATCGTCATTTGAGTTCAATATGTCCAATGATTGGTGAAGATCACTCGACTATAACAGTTTGTTTTATAGTATTATTTTTTATTTTAAAATATGTGATGTAATTTTGATAAATTCAATATCTTACGATATGAGAACCAATGACTAAATTTATCAAAATAGTCATAGTCGAAGGACGTTCGCCGGAAAATTTGAAGTCAAAGGACTAAATTTATCGAAATCAGCACGTCGAGAGATCTTTACCGGGCATTGTGAAGTCCAAAGACTATATGAAATAAACCTTCATAGTTGGCAAATATGCTTTGTTATACTAGATATTTACATTATTTATAGGCTAGCCTTTTATACAATTTTATTTTTTTCTTGTCAAGGTTTCGTTAACTTATCATTTTTTTACTTAGCTTTTGATTTTGATTTTTGTTATGTCATAAACAAAGTAATCCTTATAGGATTTTGAAAGTTTGGAATTTTTAGAGAATGTTTGTTTTCATTTCTTATACTATGATTGTTTTCGTGGAAGGGTGATAAAAACGAATTCAATCGTAGTACTACAAAAGTGAAAAAATAAGTATTAGGTTGTGAAATACCCACTGAGTTGGTTGTTCTTGATTCAATAGATTTTTATTGGATTTGTGAGGTGTTAAAGTGAGTACTTTATGCAATTTCATTTTAAATATTTGTTAAAAGGCGCTAGTAAACTTAATGGTCTATATTAACAAGAAAAATGATTAGCTTTTATCCAAAACATATATTATAGTTTGATTACTTGATAATTATTATGTTAGTCATGATTATGATATATGTCATTATTTGATTATATAAGTAAGTTATGTTTTAGTATATCTTCACCTATTTTTTCTAGGTTTAAATCTATTTTGATCCATTTATAAGTTCTACTAAATCAATGAGCAGTTAGCAAATATACAGCATTGTGTAGATTATTACCCTTGGAGCAAAGAAAATGTATTCATTAGTTGGTAGTTGGGATGGTATGGGGCCTAATGCACTGTTATTTGATAGATGTTGTGGAACTCAAATAATTATGCTCATTTTAGCACATTATATTGGGATTGTTAAGGAACTAACAAATTCTGCCATAGTAAGTCTACTATTTTTTAGTCAAGAAAGAGATCACTTCATTCATCAATAGGTTTTCTCTATTTATAATATACAAACTAGTGGGTAGTTACATTAGGTTACGCTTTTAGCGTCACTAGCCCACTTAAACCATTATCCCTATAACTGTGGAACAAATAATCGTTGCCACTACTATCCCTATAATTGTGGAATAACTAACACGTCTTAAACTCGTGGGTTAATCGTGTGTTTGTATTACAAATAAAAGCTCTGAATGCAATATATACTTCATTCCGAGCTGAACTCTTCTTTTAAGAACACCAGAGCTGACCTAATCTACTGAGCTGGAACTCGAGCTCGTTAATGAACGGAACCCAGTTTGATCTATTTTGCTAAGCTCGAACTTACTGATGACGCACTCAGGTATTTTCCTTTTACCACATTCCTCGTCTAGTCGATCAACTCTACTATGACGTTATCGAACTCATCCTTATCTTGAATTCAATTGATCAACTTCACTTTATCGTCATCGAGCTCATCCTGATCTTGAGTTCAGCAACCCCATGCATGCTCTTAAGTTTGCTTAATTATCATGATGTGTACAGCGTGGAGCTCAGTCTAGTGACGAGCTCACAATCCATTTGAGATCATCCTCGTTATATATCATTAACGTCGACCTGCTGTTGAGCTCATCTGCGTTATCTATTATTGATGTCGACCTGCTGTCGAGCTCATCCATGTCATAGAGCTCGTTCTCTTCTTTACTGTTCATCATAATCCAAACTCCCAGTGCTCCTTGCTCGTGTTCTAGGGAATCCCCCCTTATCAGGGCTCCCCCTAGTAGTCAAAGAGTTGGAAAGGATAAATAGTTTTACAAAGAAGATACTATAATCTAAGGTTGTAAGTAGTTGGAAAAATTAGTAGTTCGAGAGACGGAGTTCATATTATTTTTGCATATTGTCACCTTTTTTTCACATCGTACTAATGTCTAATAACATTAAAATTAATTCAGATGAGTATTTATATTAGCAATGTATGTTAAAATTAAATTTTCAACCTTGGACATGCTTAGAGGTAGACTTATGTGCGTGTTAAATAATGTTTTTCATGTTACCAATAGGTTGTATTGTCTACTTTATTCTATTGCCTTACCTCGTAAGTAGTAAAAAATTATCTTAAGAATTCTTATTGAATTGTAAGGAAATAAAAATAAAAACTACGAAGGGAGTGTGAATAGGTTGGGAAAAGTGGCTAAAGAAGTTGGTGATGCATGAAATTTATCACTCTGAGTGGATAACCCAATTAAATATACTGTCATAATATACGATGTTAATGAGGAAGAGCTACAATGAAATTTTTATAAGGTCCTCATATAAAATAATGGTTGGAAAGTATTGAAGAAAGAAAAATTATGCGTAAGCCACAATGTAGCAAGAAAGTGCCAAAATCCGCTGAGAAAAAGGGGAAATTGCAGAAGTTATTGTTGCTAAATGGTAAACACTATAAGTAATGGTAATGTATTCTCGTGCGGGTTTAAGATTATATAGATTTGTTTATTATATGTATCCTAAGAATTCTATTATCTAGAGAATGCTAAAGAGTGTATATAGTATTATTATCAAAGTATTATCTTGCAGGTTGTTCATGGATTTGAATTTGTCATGATAAGATCTTATCATGTCAAAGTATGTTGTTTCTTATGCTTAGTCCTTTTTCGGACCTAATCATAGAATTGTGTTTTCTTGTAATGTTCAACATTTTTTAAATCTGAAAAGAAAAGGTCTTAAATTAGCTTATCGGAGGTTAAAATCTTATTATTCGACAACAGCCTAGAATATGTTTGGAAAATAACTGATTTTTTCCAACATAGAGCTCAAACGTTGACCCTTAGTTTTTTTCATTCATTAGCACTTAAATAGTTAATTCAAAGATTATATTCAACGAGATAAACATAATATGTGCTCATACCGTGGTAACATAACCATTTGATACTAAATTAACATCATTTGTATACATTAGGACTATTGTGACGTGTTGTTATGTAAATCGACAACGAGTTCAATTTATTGTTAACCAAACTAGTTTAAGATCTTGAAATTTAGTAAACTAAACTAAATTTGACTAGCAAAAATTTGATAATCAAAGTTATCGACTTGAATTACAAGAATTTGCATGACATTGATAATGATTAAAACAACCCGAAATAAATATTATGGCACAAATATATTGAAGCCATTGTGCTTCATCAAAGAATTTATATATCTTCACCACTCAAGCTTAAATAGCGACTACTAACTTTTATATTTTGTAAAAAAACTCAACAGTTTGAATGCCTACAAATTTAGCAACCTCTAGTGCAATGTTACAATATAGTGACAATGGTGTTATATCAATTATCCAATACGAGGTCATTCTACAAAGTTTGGTTATCAAAACTTTCGATATTTTGGTTAAACAGCCAATAATATGCGCTCTAGTTTAAGGGTTGTACCTGAATACAAACAATGATTCTGTTAGCCGCCTCAACACTTTAACTACTATTATTAAAAGAAGGAGTACAACATTCGAAACCCTCAAAGTGCTCGTGACAAGTCAGATCTCTATATTTTATAGGTATATATCCATGCTATAGCAAGAAATATTGTCATTCATGCTAAGCCAAGCATATAGAAGTGACATAAATATTTTTGAGGAACATTGAACTTCTAAAATCCAGTAATACAACTGTTTAGCAAAGCACAAGTAGTAATATCGTGAACCAAAGGAAAATAAAGTTCCTGAGCAAGACCAGTTCATAATGTTTCCTTAGTAAATATATAACTTATAACCAGAAATCAACATCAACCTTACCAAGTTTAAATAACATTTAAAAAAACGCCCGCCCACAAAGTAAAAAACTAAATATTCACTAATTCAAATTTTAATTTTCGCAAAATTTTGGTATAATATATTTCAAATTATAACATATAATAACTCTAACTTCTTAGTATTTCAAAACATTCATAAACAAAATAATAGTTAATATTCCAATATATTGATGGCTTTTAAATATTTTATTGTATATATTTACTCTACCCAATTTGAATACACAACTAATAGGTAACAACAAAAGAAATTAAAAGAACAAAAATAAAATCTCAACACCAAAAAACCTCTTAAGTATCATGTTTTATCAACAATATTGGTACGAAAAAGTCATAACATATGCTTACAAAATGAATTTAAGCTTGATTTATTATTTCTAATGTTTTAAATTATATAATTTTATTTGAAGACAACTAACAAAATGAATCAAATATCTATATTTTCTAATTCAAATTCTCAGCTTTTAGTTTAGGATTAGAACACAAAAACCAAAAACATTCTTGGATCATATCTGGCTATTGTAGCTCCTTTCACCACCATTGTTATCAGCATCTTCATTTTATCTAGGACATTATTGTTTTCCCTTGTGAGTCTTTGTCAAAGCTTTGTTTTTTGTATTTGAATATCCTCTCCCAAAGTCAATCAAATTATATTACAACCACATTTGATCTGACTCATAAGAGTATATAAATACATTGATATTATATGTTGATGGGCTCATTTTCCTTAAGTCGAGAAAACCTTAGAGACATATCTGAACCCTTAACTTATCACACATAACTTAACTAAGATAGAATATCAATAATATGAATTGTCATGGAAATATTATATATAAATAATCAAACAACTCGTATACAAACAAAAAAATAAAATGTTATAACATGGCTTTTATGCTGAATAAATAAAAAATCATTAAGACTATCGAAACACATATGAGCAGTGTGCTCGTTAGAGATCATAGATATTAAAGCATTAACATGATTATACACTACAATGAAGTTTATATCTATGTACTCTATATTTATCTGAAAAATTATGTATGATTTTTTAATACGATATATTTAACACTATTTTCATTTTAGATGTTTCAAAATACGTTACAATGTTATTTTTATCATATAAAAAAATAACCCCAAAATATACAAAATATCATAACATCCACTCAAAAATAAAATTAGAATAATCTAAAAAATATTATAATATTCAATTCTGTTTAAATATTAAAATACCACATATATTGTTTTTTATTATCGAGTTTTCAATATTATGTTTAACTTATTATCATGGAGATGTTGATTTTATATGTGTTAATTTATTGTAGTTGAATAATCAATAATATTACTTAATTTATACAAAGCGCCAACGCTATCAAACACACTTGTACCAACCAATCTATTATCAAAAGAGAGTATAGTGTTTTTTTTATCACCAAACGAAAAAAGTATCCACTTTTATCCGACAACAAAAAAATACAGTAAATTTTGTTTAAAAGATGGAAAAAATATTACATTCCCTCAAAATAATACATTACCTTGAATTTTAAAAATAACTAAAATTAAAATATAGATTCCACATGTCACCTCGTTTTAGTCAAGTTAAAATCTGAATCTTTTCATCGTTGGGAGGTTTGCTTCAAGACGAGCCCTACAAAGAAACACATATGTGAGTTGTGGTTGGTGTATCAACCCATAATGTGCCCTTCAAGACTAAAATTAATTTTTTTCGGAAGTTATAACCAAAGATAGCTTATATTTCTTCGTCATCCATGCCTTCAACATGGGGCCATATCTTTTCTGATGATTTGAAATGTTGAAATTGAAACATGCGACAACTTTGTACTTTTCATTTTCCTTCTTGGGGTTATACATTTGCTTTCAAGATCCTAAAGTTTTTGCTAAACTTAAGAGTGTTTTCTCTTGTTCTCATAATTATTTTTATTACATCGATCAAATTGACTTTTTGCATGAGCATACTTTTCATTCTCACATGTAATAATCAAAATGAGAGTATTCATGTCCCATTTCTTGTCAAGGTAGTCATAGGTTGTATCTAAGATACGACAATATGAGAGGAGTAACAATAAAATATGGGACACAGTAATATGCTCTAAGAGCTTAACTTTTAGTTCCTTCAATTTCCCATGAATATTAACCATTTCAAAAATATGCTCTCTGAATTTTTATTGCATTTGCATTTTATCGTCATAAGTTTACCAATCAGTGTCTTAATTTCAACATGTAGTAACTTACGAAAACTTATTTTGAGATAGGTAAACAGGTTATTAGCATTCTTTAGATTAACAGTCTGAAAAATTAAAGAACGTATGTGTGACTCGATTGTGTAAGATATATCGACTTAGGCAATTAGAACACTCCCACATCTGTTGACGTATATTTTTAGCATGAGTCCTTGTATATCTAAGATGGGTATGTTTGTCTTGTCCAAGCCAATGATCAGTATCACTAAGACCCAACATGAGTTATATATGCATTTTCACTCATTAAATTTTCTCATAGATATTTAGAGAACCTGAATGTTTTTTTAGTTGAGAGTCATTAATTAAACAATTAAAAAACACTAAATTAATGAAACGGTTTTTATAAGAACACCTAAAGTAGTTCAACACATAGTATTGAATTTTATCAGGCTAATTTTTTTGAAAGGCATTCATATGTATTGGATCACCATGATCATTAGCGGAGATGGTAGATGCCAAAGTGATATACATTACATTTAGAGACAATACTTTATGAAAGACATTGTTGGTTCAAAACCATATCTGAAATTAGTCAAGCCTTATATAGGGGTTGCACTTGACTATTTCATGGTATTCTAAACAAACCATTCAACATTGAAAACCAGTTGTACATGAGTGTGGCGTTTATAAATGTATGTAACAACTACTTCATGTAACGGGTTGCTCACCATCAGGAAAAATATGAGGTATCATATATCTGCTTGCTCTTAATCCTGAGCTTTAAACAGTCTCGATTCAGTTTAATAGGAACAATTGGAAGTTAAAACATATTATTACGGGATCATTTTGATCTTATGCTGCACTCTATGAGAAATCATGAGTCATTATGATGTTAATTGACAATGCATTTTTTTAGAATTAATTGTGCATAGATAAAGTTGTGGCGGATACTATTTGGCTTATTATTAGCTATCATTTGGCGCGAGAAGATTTGCAATGGCATATTTATAAAGAAAAATGTTTCATAAGCACATTCAAATATATACATTTCAGGATATGTAATGATCAAGTGAGAGACTTTAAAAATATTCTAAACTTGGAATGTCTCGCCACATGTAAATCTGAAGTATCTAGGTTTGTTATCATTTGTCTAATTAAATAAATAAATCAACATTAGGTTATATATATATATATATATATATATATATATATAGGACCTACATATAATATTAAGTATTATGAAAATATATAACATAGATAAAAATTGGATTAGTGAGAACTTATTAATTCAGTGTTTTAATTATTCGGTTATAAAAAATCAATAAAAATTATAATCCCTTACGCTGGTTAGTACATTAGGACATACAACTTAAGAGTTAAATAAAAATATGATTTAATAAAATATGAGAATTAAAAATTTAAATTAATATATTTTGGTTTATTCACAGACTAGTAATTCACTAAATATAAATAGTCGTTTAATAATTCTAATTGAAAATTTCACTATGAAATACGTAGTTTCTTTACAAAAACCAACCTTCTTCTTGTACAAATCGTGAAGTATCGATCACCAAAAATAGAAAATAATAAATACTTTTATTTTCTTATCATTTATTTTTATAATATGATAATTTTATTTGGGTAAAGTACTATTTAAGACCCAAAACCCTAACTATTATCCACTTAAGATCCATATTTTCATTATTCTCCGAAAAAGGCTCTTTTTAGTCAAATATTTACCATTGAAGACCCACTAATTCCTTAAATACCTTTTTTCATTTATATAAAAGGCTTTTAGACCCATACTTCACCCTTTTTCACAATTTTCTCTCTTCCTCTCTCTATACGTGAATAGAACAGCTCTAATGTTAGGAGATTCTTCATTTTTTAACTCAATTTTCTTTTGTTTTCATATATTTTTTGTTATGTTTTTAGTTGATTTCGAAGTTTTATTTTGGATATTTATTTAGATAAGTCGATTTGTGTGTGGTAAGTCGAATTTTAATTTCGGAATACTATAAGTACTCGAGATATGTTTTTGTTTCTGATTTGTGGTATTTATCTGCTTTTACGTTGTTAATGTAGTTTATTTGTTGTATTTTAGTTAGTTTTTCGTCAATTTTAGCCTGTTTTGAGTTTCTGAGATTTTTGTGTAAAGTAAAACGGTTTAGGGAAGAATATGCGAAACGTTTGTACTTGTACCTACTCACAGTTGTGAAACGTGTAATTCTTCTGGAATGGTAGATGCAAAACACGTTTTTGATATATGTGAAACATTATCTATTATATTTTTTATTTAATTAATAACATGTCATGAGTGGTACTAGTTTGTTCGTCTTAAAAAACAAAACCAACAGTATTTTTGGATTTTTGTTCGAGTTACGGTTTAAAAGATACAGACTTTTAAAGTCTTAAAATTTATAGGGTTTTGCGAAGAAGATGCGAAACCTTCTTCGTTATGATAGATGCGAAACCTGTTTTGTTGTGCTAGATGCGAAACATTATTTATTTTGCTAGATGCGAAACCTTCTTTATTTTGATAGATGCTAAAACTTCTTTATTTTGATAGATGCGATACCTTCTTTATATTGATAGATGCAAAACCTTCTTTATTTTGATAGATGTGAAACCTTCTTTATTTTGCTAGATAGGAAACCTCTTTGTTTTGATAGATGCGAAACCTTCTTTATTTTGATAGATGCAAAACCAGTCACTAGATGTGAAACCATACAACTGAGACACGTGTGTAAAATATTTTTATTTTTATTTTTTTAAAAAATATCATGAATGGTACTAGTTTTGTTCGTCTTAAAAAAACAAAACCAATGGTATTTTCGGACTCTTTTTCTGAGTTACGGTTTAAAAGATACAGATCTTTAAAAATTAAAATTAAAAAAAACCAAAGAAATAGAAGTTTGTTACTCTATTTTATATAGAAGGATATTTAAGGTATAAAATCTCTTAAGAAATTTAGGTCTTTATCAGTATTAGATTTGTTGAATGAGTCTTCAATGGTAAGTCTCCCATTCTATTTTTGTTAATATTGTTTAAAATATATAATTCTAAAAGAAACTTTATTAAATATACGTTAAAAGCAACTTTTTTAGCTTAGTATTATAAAATCTAATATATTTATGGTGTTTGAGGACACGAAGTAATTACAATGACTAAATAAAATAAACAAAAATAATAATATACAAATCATATAAAAAAAACATATACAGTTAGGAGACTTAAGACCCGTCTAACAAATCTAAATCTATTATGGATAAAAGTCCAAAATATTTAAGAGACTTTATACTTAAAATACCTTTCTATATAAAATACAGCAAACTCGACCCTTCTTTTATTTATTTTATTTAAAATTTTAAAGATTCATATCTTTTAAACCGTAACTCGAAAAAAAATCTGAAAATACCGTTGGTTTTATCTTTTTAAGACGAACAAAACTAGTACCACTCATGATATGTTTTACATTTTTAAATTTTTTTACAGGTTGCTCATTATATGAAACGCATCTAGCATATATCATAGTGAGCCTTCAAATCTATCATTTATTATAGTGAGCCTGAATTCGCATCTAGTAGTACAAAATTTAAACAGGTTTCAAATCTAGCAAAACAAAAAAGGTTTCGCATCTAGCAAAACAAATAAGGTTTCATATCTTCTTCGTTTACACTATAAATTTAAAATTTTAAAAGTCCGTATATTTTAAACCATAAATCGGGGAAAAAATCCAAAAAACCATTAGTTATGCTTTTTTAATATGAACAAAACGAGTACCACTCATGATATGTTTTGATTTTTTTAAAGTTATATTTTACACTGGTTTCTCTTTATATGGTTTCTGATCTATAATATGTATGGTTTCACATCTATCATAATTGGCCTAGTTTAGCATCTATCATAGTTGGTCTGATTTTGCATCTATCATAATTGTCTGGTTTCGCATATACTAGCACAAACTTTGAAAGGTTTCGCATCTATCAAAAAGAAGGTTTCGCATCTTCTTCCGTCGTATTTTTCGTTTACACTCTAACATTAAAAATTCAAAAGTTTGTATATTTCGAACCGTAACTCAGAAAACAATAATCTGAAAACATCACTTTTTCTTTTTTAAGTCGAACAAAACTAGTACCATTCATGATATGTTTTGAATTTTTTAAAAACAATTTATATTTTACACCGACGTTTCGCATCTATAGAAAAAACAGGTTTTGCATCTAACGGTCCAAAAGAATAAACACATTTCTCATCTATCAGTACGTAAAAAAACAGGTTTGCATCTTTTTAATGTATCCTTTTTGTTTTAAACTCTAAACCCTTATTCGAACATAAATTTATAGAAACATGAAAGCATAATCGCCGAAAACCTTACTGAAATACAACAAAGACACTACATTAGCAACGTAATACGAGAAGAATACTAAAAATCACAAGGCAAACAGATTTCAAAATAATAAATCGAGTTACCTAAACACACAAATCGACTTATCTAAACAGATATCCAAAATCAAACTTCGAAATCAGATAAAAACACAATCAAAATAGTATGAAAAAAACAAAAAAATCAATTATAAAATCGAATCTTCACCTATAATATTAGGGTAGAGAGAAAAAAAATTGAGGAAAAATGGTAAAGTAAAAGCAAAAAACTTTATAGTATTATTAGATCTTAGATGGTAAATATTTTAGTGAAATGAGTTTTTCTAAAAATATATATGAAAATATGGATCTTAAGTATATAATAGTATTATTTTTGGATATTAAATGATACTTAACCTTATATATAATTTAATTATATTAAAATTTTAAGAATACTCCTAATTAATTGTTAAGACTATAAATTGGAGTGAACTTTCTTTTGTTAATTTTATTAATTTTTAATCACCTTTTTATCCTTATCAAGTTGAGTCTTTTCTGAACAATACGTCTACAATTTTTAAATAAACACTCAACCTGGATAACCATTAGCGCTCCATAAAAAAATTCAATTTTCTCTATAAATCAAGGATGTTTCCATGTATTACATATCGTTCTTCAAAATCATTGCTGATGAGGTTTTTATTTTATTCTAAATAGCAATTACAGTTTTGATTCCTAATAATTATCTTTATTTGATTTAAATATACCGATATTATTTTTTAATTAAAAAAATTGTTATTACAAATTCCACAATTGAACAGATAAATATAAAATTCACACGAAAAAGACGTAACTCTGATGATTTGATTAGATAAACAAATTGCCAATAGAAAGATATGGATAGATCATAGAAGAATCAACCTAGGAGCATAAATTTAGCTTCAATGAATTATAACTGTAGTATTAGTATGATATTATGGATAATTAGCCTTGTATAATCTTTATTATGTCACACCATTTGAGGTTAAAATATAATAAACAAAATCGACTTATCTCCTAACAACCATAGTTATTATTAAATTTCGACTAAGAATCATCAATACAAGTATTAGTTGTTAATTAAACCAGTAAAAATATAAATAAATAAATATATAAAAGTCAAATACTGTTTACAAACCAAAAAATTATACTCCTATCCTACTAATCGTTTTTGTGTTTGTTTTTGATTCGATATTTAGAAGGTTGTAGCCACGTCCTCTCAATCTGTTTCTTTCAGTGAAACAGAATCTATTAACACAAAAGATTGCTTGAATTCAATGTAAAACAGCTGTTTTATCATGTACATAAATAGATGTGCTGCTCAACTTCAGACCCAATTTTTTAATTAAGTAGTTGAGATCTTGACATTCATAAGTTTGTACCATCTGGATATGGATGTGACACTAATTTTCAGTTGAGATCAGCATGATACAACATTTATTATTACAAAAAAACTATTTTAAGATGAAATTTCAAAATGAAATTTGTGTATCTCTTATTACATGAAACAATGACATCCGAGGAAAGTTTGGAGTTGTATTTTATAAATTGATATTTCAATACTTATATAGGATGTTTTATAAATTATAAAAGTAATTAATTATCTTTTAACCTGTCGGTTTTAGTTTTTAATATTTGGGGATATAATTGTTTATCGCAGTATTTTTCATGATTTTGATAGAATAGTTTTCAACTAGCACATATTATATTTAGTATTTCTGATGAATTTGTATGCGATTTTTTTTTCAAACAAACTCTTTAAAATATATATTTGATAAATATATAGATTGTCTATAAAATCATAACTATTAATTAAAATATGAAATTCGTTCAGTATTAATATCAATAGCTTGGATCGGCTACACGTAAAACCTATTCCAAATGCATGTGCGACATAATTTTGGTACTCCTATTTCCGTTGAAAAATAATATCTATGATTAACTATAATTGTTATTATTGAGAGAAAATATAAAAGTGGTTAGGATTTTGTTATTAGAAAGCATAAAAATCAATATATGTATAAAATAAAAAGCTAACATACTTGTGTCTTATATTTTTAAGACCATCTTCCAAACTCACAATGCAATAGTAATAAGCATGGAGCGTTTGTCACAAAGAAAACGAAATTGCTCTGAGCCTTCTTGAAAATATTAGCAACCTGCAAAGTAAATGAAACATATGGAAGCGAGCCGGTGCCGATCTGAAGATGATGCCGAGTAAAGTGACAATCGATTTCAATGTGATTCATCCTATCATTAAACAGAATTCTTTGCTATCTGCATGACACTTTTGTTACCACAATGTAAAAAAGTGGGTTTAGTAACATTAAGCCTCATATATGCAAGAAGTCATCGTAACCAAGCAATCTCATATGTGGTCACGACCATAGCACATACTTGACTTTAGTAAACGATCTAGAGACAACATATTGTTTCTTGCTTTTCCATGGGATTAATGAATCTCCAAAGAAAAGAAAGAAACCAGTAGTAGATTTTTTGGTCATGAGGATCATTATCCCAATCAGCATCGATATAGGCATGAAGTTCAAGTGAAGAGGTCTAAGGAAATAAAATCCTTTGTAACTGAGTGCCACAAAGAAATCACAATATTCAAAGAACAACTCCATAATGGACGGATATAAGAGCAGTAACAAATTGACTAACCACATGAACAACATAAGCTATATTTGGCCGAGTAACCATGACATAAACCAAGCTCCCTATAAAAGCTCGATATAAAGTTGGGTTTGAAAAATGAACACTATCAATCAGATAATACCAAACATTTATTTTAAGAGGGGTATCTATCATTTTGTTATCAGAAAGTTGCACTCGCTCGAATAAATCAGATATTTATTTTGTTTGAGAGAGAATGTAACCTTTAGAGTGAGCCACCTCAATACCTAGAAGATAACGCAATAGTCCCAAGTTCTTCATCGCAAAACGCTGAGCCAAATTAGGTTTTAGTTCCTCAACGCCATCAATATAATCACATGTAATGATCATATCATCTACATATAGGGATAAAATAATTCGTCCTGCACGCGTACATCTGATAAACAATGTCGAATCATGATTACTAACAAGGAACCAAAAGACGTAATAACCGTAGAGAATTTTTCAAACCAAACACGAGGAGCTTGTTTGAGACCATATAAAGCTTTCATAAGTCGAAAAATTTCACCTGGTTGGTGAGCAACACCAAAACATTACTGAGGGGGTCGCTGCTAAGATGGTTGGTGCTGAGATAATTGTTATTTTTTTCTCTCAGTAGTGCGCATTCTGTTTTCCAATGATTCTTACTTTTACAAAACACGCAGTCATCAAATGCAACTCTTGATCCACTGGGTGTATATATTGATTGGTTTGAAGCATAGAATCGTTGGTTTGGAACAAAAAACACATTAGGAACATTGGCTTTAGACTTCTTTTCAATATGAGTTTTTAGTCGTCTTTATTCAACAATAAGTTCATGGACAACTGAATCGACCGTGGGAAGAGGGGATCGGTGAAGATTAGTTCCTCACAATCCTTAAAAATCGGAGTGTATTTGAATAAACAAACAAGAAAACATATTTGAACTCAAATGAAAATAGAATCACAACCACACGTTACGTAAAAAGGTCAAAAGAAGAACAACCAGTAGCTGAAGCACAACAAAATAAACAACCAACAAGAAAAACAACCAGTAACTGAAGCACAACAAGAAGAAAAAGACAAAAGTTTAAGCACAACATGAAGAGAAGAACAACGAGTAGCTGAAGCACAATAAAAACAGATCCAAATAAAGAATCAAAATCGAATACTTAGAAGAAAGTAGATTCAAACAGTGAATTGAAATACCATACCAAGACGAAATCGAATACCAATACCAATACTAATACAAAATCAAATAATCTGATATCATGTTAAAAAAAGAAGATAAAAAAATATAAAAGTGGCTAGAGTTTTGTTATTAGAAATTATAAGCATTACATAGATCATATGCTCATATTTATACATAAAATAAATAAATAATTAACGGGCTTGGACTTTATATAAATAATGAGACACATAAAAAAATTTAATTTATTTAATTTGTTTTATTGTGGTTAATTTTATTAAATCTATCAAAAGTGTGGAAATTCTAATTACCTATTTTATTATTTATAAAAACAAAAATACTCTTCTAACTTTTTCTTTTGACAAATAACTTATCCTAAAATTGGTTAAACCTAAATACCTACATGTGTGATTCAATTTTCCTATTCGAAATATCTATGAATAAGAGTCCTTTAATAGGATTAATATGATTGATTTTTGTATTTTTAGATGAATAATAAAATTTAATCTAAAACTAAAATATTTTTTATAAAACAATCAATACCATGACTGATTTTCGTGAATCAAAATATCTAAGAATAACATTTTTATTACTGGTATTGTAACATTGAGTCATTTTTAGTCGAGAATGATGAGAGAACATACATAGTTTAGGTTGGCCGAAATGACGAAAGAATAAAAGATGATAGCAGTTGTCGGCTTAATTTTAGGTAATGAAAAAAAAAATGGGTTAAATCATGTTAGGGTATACTACCGTTTAAGACTCAAAAGCCAAACTATTATCAATTACTATCCATGTTTTATATATTTATGAGAAAACTCAATTTAACTCCTCTATTTACCATATAAGATCCAATTATTTTCTTTAATTCCGTGAATAACCTTAACTAATTATATATAAAACCTTTTATATTTTTTATTCTACCTTTTTGTTTATATATTTTTTATCTCCCTGGAACTTAGGAACTAGAGAGATGATTCAACTTCAACTCGCTTCCTTATTTTTCTTCATATGATTTTCTTTGTAGTTTTCGATTTTGATTGTATTTTAACTTGATTTCGACATTTGATTTTTTATTTTTGATTCATGTAACTCGATTTTTTTGCAGATTTGTTCTTGACTTTCAAACTCCATGTTACGCCTGATTTTTGTTTTTTCATCTATTTTTACTTTGATTTTGTAGTTGAAATGTTGTATCGTTTAAGGTTTTAGTCATTTTAGTTTTTTTTGGGAAAATATGTTCGAAAAAGTTATTACAGTGAAATGAAGAAGATGACTATTAAAGAAGATGCAAAACTTTTTTTATTAAATTCGAAACAACTTTAATTTTTGTAATTCTAGATGAAAAACCATGCCAACTATGATAGATGTTAGATGGTAGATACAAAACCAGACATATGATACATGTGAAACCATATAATGAGAAACCAATGTAATTTTTATTTTAAATCAAAATATATCATTAATGGATCTAAGTTTTTTCATCTTACAAAAACAAAACCAATGATATTTTTGGATTTGTTTTGCCAAATTACAGTTTAAAATATACAAACTTTTAAATTTATAATTTTATAGTGTAAAAAAAGAAGACGATTGTTACGAAGAATATGCGAAATCATTTTTTACTAGATCCAAAACTTTTTTAATTTTTATACTCGTAGATGCGAAACCAAACAACTATGATTGATACTAGATACAAAACCAGACCAATAATGGTAAATGCTAAAGCGTGCCAACTATGATAAATACTAGATGCTAGATGCGAAACCAGACACATATAGATGCAAAACTATATAATGAGAAACGAATGTAAAATATAATTTCAAAAAATCAAAACATATCATGAATGAATCTAGTTTTGTTCGTCTTAAAAAACAAAACTAATGGTATTTTTGGATATTTTTCCGAGTTACGGTTAAAAAGATATGAAGCTTTAATTTTTATAAATTAAAAAAAATTAAAAAAACGAAAATATCGAAGTGTGTTTGATGATTTTATATGGAAGCTTAGTTCAGAAACAAATTTTGTTAAATTTATTGAGTTTTAATTAGTAAAAAGTTTATAAAATGGATCTTGGTCTATAACTCTATTTTTTAAAAATATTTACAATTACTAAAAATAAAAATTTAATTAGACTTTATTAAAAATTGAGCCTAAAAATATAGGTTGATCTAAATTATATATATGAAGGATATGGCTATATATACCCAAATGTGATTTAAGTATACCCAAAAAACGTAGTTGACTTTTGTTTGACTTTTTTAGGACGAAAAAACCCTTGAACTTTCATTTAATATCTGAATTGCCACTAAGTAAAAAAAAACACACTAAGTATATCCTAGATACACCCATTTCACAAAACAATCTATTTGGTTATGTATACAAAAAAAAACACAACTCTCTACTAGATCAAACCCCATATTACTATAATTTTGTGAAATTCTTCAAATTGTTCTTGAACATTCAAAGTTGCCTCAAGAAC
Organism: Limnanthes douglasii subsp. nivea; assembly: GCA_036936605.1. Lineage (NCBI taxonomy): Eukaryota > Viridiplantae > Streptophyta > Magnoliopsida > Brassicales > Limnanthaceae > Limnanthes > Limnanthes douglasii. The sequence continues at coordinate 133,917,563 of JAUPFV010000004.1, forward strand.
ATTCAAACTCTTTTTAATTTTTTTAAACTTCTTCTAATGAAAACACAAAATCAAAACTTGTTTTTTTGAAGTTTTTTTTTTAAAAAATTAAAAATTTAATTACTAAAAAAATCATAATTTTAGGGTGTTTGGAGGCCATTTTCCGGCCGGAATTCGGTCGGAAAATGGCCATTTGTGAAGGCTGAGCGTACCATAGGTACAGGGGGGCGTACTCCAAACACCTTAAAATTCTGATTTTTTGACCTAATTCAACCATAACCCTAAATTTTGATACTAAGACTAAGTTTTTATATTTTAGTTCGCCGGATTTTAGTTCGCCGGATAAATTAGAGAGAACTTGAAGGTTTTAGAGAGAAGTTAGAGAGTGTAAGAGAAAAAATGAGGTGGATAAGATTAGTAAAAAAAAAAACCTTATATACCTAGAAAAGGGTATTTTTGTCAAAATTTGGGTATACTTAGATCACCTTTGGGTATACTCAAAATTGGGTATACTTAAACTCGAATTGGGTATATATAGATTGACCCATATATGAATTATAAAAACAATCTGCGTTTTTGTAAGAGATTAATTTTGGATGTATTACATAGGAAAATATGGCCATTTTTATATTCTTCTCTTCTAACAATATAAATATGGTCACATCCATATTACTTACATTATTGTATTTTGGTATAATGAGAATCTCCCTCCCATTATTCATTATTAACTTAAGTACATTTCTATAATCACCATTAATTTATATGTATCTTTCTCGGAAAAAATGGTTAAGTTTAATATATTTTTTAACTGATATTGTTAACAGTAACTGGACGAACAAAATTATAAGTACTTGCAATGATTTTTTTAGGTATCCCTTCATCTCAGGCCACTACAGAGAAAAGCGGCGAAGAAGCCGACTATCCACCGTGTGGTTTTATCCTTCATGAAGAGGTTTTTTCCGGTTTTATGATTTTTTTGTCCGACAAAGCAATTACTTAACCTTCTATAAGTATTTTTTTTATGTTTCTTGTTTATTGGAATGTGTGTGGGTTAAATGACCCCGTTAGGAAAAAAGACGTTAATGAATTTATTATGAGTAATAACATTTCAGTCATGATCCTCATCAAAAGTTAAGTCTGCTCCCACAAAATTATCCTCATTGTTAGTAAGATGACCCCTTACTGACATTTTACTACTAATCATGATCACCATCGATTTGGTAGGATTTGGATTATTTGAAATCCTAGTGTTATCATTGTCTCTACTACATCTTCCTTTTCTCAATACATACACTGCAATTCGAAGCATCTCAATTCCCTATTTTTTTTTTCGTTTCACTGCTATCTATGCAGTTAATGATGGACCTCGTAGAATTCTCGTATGGAATAACATCTAATCCATTTCTTCATAAGACTAGAGTATCCCATAGGTTTCCCTTGGGGATTTCAATTGTTATCCGCAAGCCGGATGAGCGTTTTGGCTCCTCTCACAACTGGTCTCCAGCTATTGATGAATTTAATAATTGTTGTTACTCTTGCAAACTTAATAATCTTCGTTCATTGGATCCTTCTTCACCTGGCATAGCAAATGCCCCAATAATCCTATTTTCTCCAAGATTGATCGAGTCTTTGTCAACAATAACTGAGATGAGGCTTTCTCGGGCTCCTCGGTTCACTATGGCTACTCTTGTTCCTCTGACCACACCACTTTTACCCTCAACCTTGGTATGCTCCGTAAGCGTGAGAAAAAACCCTTCGAATTATTTAATACGTGGCAATCACACCCCACTTTAAAGGATATTTCCACCTCTAGCTGGAATTCACTTTGCTCCGTCTAGGGTTTGAAGCATATTTATTTCAAACCTAATGGTCTACAACTTTCCCTCAGAAATCTCAATCGTATTTCTTATAGTGATGTCTGCTTGAGAGTTCCCAACGCTCAGAAGGATCTTTTCTCCGTTCAAAACCCTTCAAACTCTTCTCTTATTACAATGGAGAACGAAGCCTTGTCGTCATATGTCTTCCTGAGCAGAGCTGAAGAATACTTCCTTATGAAAAAATCCTGAGAAAACTGGCTCAAGCTTGGGGACATGAACACCAAATTATTACATAACAACATAAAAAATTGTCGGCTATATAATAAAATTACATCAATCGTCAACAACAGCAGTGACTTGATCATTAATCCTTCTGGTATTTCCAATGTTTTTGTTAGCCACTTCAAAACATTACTTGCCACCAGACATCCTCCCAGGTATCCGGGTCTTTCCAGAGTCTCCTCTCTAATCTCTTCCAAGGTCAACCCCTCGGAAAAGTCCTCTATGACTCGTCTAATTACCTGGAATGAAATTAAAAATACTATCTTCAGTATTGATAGCAACAAATCTCTTGGTCCCGATGATTTTAACTCGGGTTTTTTTAAAATCTCTTGGACCATCGCGGGTAACGACATATACAATGGTTTTCTTAACCGTATGAACTCAAATAAAATAGACCATCATTGGAATGCCACTTCCATTTCCCTCATCTCGAAAACTGACTCTCCCACTTATTCCTCTGATTTCCACCCCATTGCATTATGCAATGTTGTCTACAAAACCATCTCTAAGATTCTGGCCAACATAATCAAAGATTATTTTCTATACCCGATCGACAAATCTCAATCGACCTTTGTGGCCAGTTGAAACATCTTTGATAATATACTCCTCTTACTTAAAAGATACCACCTTAACTGTAAAGGCAAGATAATAGCTCTAAAAATTGACAATAAAAGTTTTTAACAACGTTAGATGACACCTTAATTGACATTATTGTCTCCATAAAATTCTCGGAATAGATGATCACTTGGATCATCTAATGTATTGTCACTCCCTCTTATAGCAACGATGTCAATGGTTATCATTCTAAACCATTTCTGGGAATCTTACGGCTCAGACAATGAGGGATTCTTCTCGTTTTTCTTTTCATTCTCGTCATAAAATTCCTCTCTGACATCCTCAAGGGGAAGAACATGGACTGTAAATCTAAATTATATTGGAAGTGTCAGAAACTAAAAACTGTTAACCTTTATTTTGCGGACGATTTAATGATCTTCTGCCATAAATATATAAACTCTATACTTCTTATCAAAGAAGGTCTCAATGAATTCTTTCGGCTTTGAGGGCTCCAAATTAGTCTTGATAAGATCCAAATTTTCATGTCTGGGATCAATCCCACCCTTAAACTCAACCTCATTAACCTTTTTGGGTTCAAGGTTGGATCTCTCGTTGTCAAATATCTAGGAGTTCCTCTTCTCACTAGCCAACTTACTCATACGATTATCGACTCTTTATTCATAAAATTATTTCTCTTATTGGCTCAAAGACCTCAAAATACCTTTTTTATACTAGTAGCCTCAAACTTATTAAATATGTTTTCTTCGCAAGGCTAGTCTACTAGTCCTTCGTTTCAAGAATTTTAAAAGAACTTTTCCAAAACCTCTGTTGTTCCTTCTGGTCCGACCATGAGATGAAAATCTTGGGGGCTAAAGTGGCCTAGAATTTTGTCATTGTCCCCACGTTGGATGACGGCCTTGGGATTCTAGACCTAAAAGCCTAGAATGATACGACCATCTGTAAATATCTCGAATCTATTATTAATAATATTTCACACTATATCTGGTGAGATTAGATTAAAACCAAAATAAATTAAAAATAATAATTTATGGGACATCACTTTTGGCTCCTCCCCCTCATAGACTTGGAGGAAATGTTTATCCATACCTACCTTGCATCTCACTACATGAATGATATCATTTACTACTCAAGGTTAGTTAATAACTTTAATGTCTCTAAATTTATCTTCGAAGGGCTTTGGATTTGGTATTTTAATAAGAGATCTGCCAGTACAAAAACAAAAGAAATCTTTTGGGAATTTGCAACATCATTCTCTCCCATCCTCCGTCAAGTGTCCTCCTCGATGACATTTTTTACTGGACTGATAAGGCTAGATTCCCAAAATTCATGATCAAATACACTTACAAGTTACAACGTCATCCGCACGCCCATCACCTATCTCAGATGGATGGGGTAAGTTTGGACTAAAATTAATATTCCATGTCATTCTTTTATCCTCTTGATTTCTATTCATGGCAAGCTAACTCACCGTGACAAGATTTTTTCTTGGGGTATTACTACGCCCCCCTCTTGCGTTCTCTGCAATTCCGCTGACGAAACTATCAATCACATCCTCTTTGATTGTAGTTTCTCCTGGAGCTTGTGGGAGTTCGCAAGTTTGAAGCTTGGGATCCTTTGCCTTAATTTCTCAAATTGGAACTCTTGGATCTTTGAGGCTTCCAATTGCCCACCATCTAGCTTACGTCACATATTGTGGGCTTCTTTTGGTGCTACCGTTTACCATATTTGAGGCGAAAGAAACAACAAAATTTTTGGCTCTCATTCAAGCCTTGCTTTTGCTGTCTCGTATCGTATACTAGATGATCTCTACTTATGTAATCTGAGAACTAAGATTGACTGACCTCTCCTTCCTTTTTTTCACTATCTTAATTTTTTTTATTTTTTGTTTCTTTTATAGTGTGCAGTTTGCTTCCTCATGTTGGTCCCTGCTTGTTTTTGCATCTCACTTATTCTTACATTCCGTTATGACTACAGGTTGCAGTTCTTTCATTTTTTTACTTTTCGTCGAACTGTCCTATTTGCTTTGATTCTAGATATGTTATGACTTAATTACTTTTTCTCGTCATATACTTTTATTTGATTCTAGACGTATGTTATGACTTAATTATTTTTTCTCGTTAGACACTTCTATTTGTTTTGATTTTGAACATATTATAGCATAATTAGGAACATCTTTTATGTTTTAAATGCATTTTAACAACAAGAAAAATCAATCTTTATAACAATTAAGAAGAAAATTATAGCCCCCAAATGGGTAGCCAAGTTGGTTGAGTAAGGCATGCTTATGACCAAATATTATGAGTTCGAGTCCTTCTACATACGCTTTCTCGGTTGAACCTGTCACCATTGTACTTTGAGTAGCGGTTGCGGGTTTCCTCCGAAAAAAAATATAAATAAAATATTATTTGACGGGAAAAAATATAATTTGTATCATTATAAATTAATTATAATACAATAAATAAACATTCATCTTTATTATTAGTAAATTTTATTAAATGTATCCGAATTGGATCGCAAACGTATCCAGATCCTTTTAATTTAGGTTATACTCGTAAATTTCATTAAATGTATCCGAATTGGTTTGCAAACGTATCCAAATCCTTTTAATTTAGGTTATACTCGCCCTATCTATGACTCACGACTTTGCAAAAATTTATATGACAACTCTTGCACCATATTATTATTAAGTCAATGGTTCTTAATTTTTCTCACTCTTTATTATATTATTATTGATCATTAAAGGATTATTGTATAGATTGCTGTCTCTTGGTTCTTATTATATTTTGTTTGTGGTTTTATAATACAAACAGAGTTCTATTATTACGGTTTGTGCAGTCCAATGTAATATACAGAGGAAAAAGAAAGAGTTGTACCTTTAATATATGGAGCCTTGTCCACACATTATAATATTATACATAGATTGTTTCAACAGTAATCTATCCTTTTATTCTGATCTATGTTAGATGATATATATTTTTTCGATTAAAGAACATATGGATTTGATTAATTGATTATCCATTTTATTTACATGAAATTTTAAATGATAATCTTGATTATTATGTGGTACGACAAGACCAACGAAATCGTTACAAATCCATCAAAGCTGGTTCGATCCTTACAAGACATAAGATTACCTTAGGCCAAAACATGTTTACAACTAAAAGGCCACAGGAAATTAAAGTTACAGCCCTTCTATGAAAGTAACTCCAGAAGACTTTATCCAAGCCTGTCCTTGTATAAGCTCAGTTACCGTAAATTTTATTGCCTCTTTTGGGTCTGTGATCACATGAAAACCAACCCAATTCACTCTCTTACTAACCCCAGCACCAGGTCCTTTATTCATGTACTCCCCATAGTACAATGTCTTCAATGCAAAATCACCCGCCCAAGGAGCCCACCCAGTTGGATCAATATGACCACCGATATTAGATTGCATAACTACCGTCCTAGAATACTCTTTCCAAGGCCGACCTAAATAAGACTTAGTCGAACTTTCAAGATCAGAACTCCCTATTATATCACATTGTTGGATTGAGGTCCCAGTGTTTTGGTTTGGGTCCATTCGCCCTTGGGCCGTGACCATGTTGGTTTGTCCTTTCATTGGTTTTCGCGCTATGAGCTTACAGCTCTGGAAAACTACAGCCGCGTTGCCAAAAATGAAGTCTACGGTGCCGGTGATTGAGCAGTCTTTGTAGAATTGACGGTTCGTGTGCGTATAGAGTGTGTCTTGGTAGGCGTCGATTTTGCAGCGGTTGATGATGGACTGATCAGCTCCAACGCGGAGGGCAACGGCTTGGTGCTTTTCTGGGCCTGCTGTGTTCTGAAACCAGATGTCTTGGGCTATGAATCCATCACCGACAGCAGCTGCATTGACAAAAGCCCATTAAATGTTGGATATGGAGCTAAAGTTACTTGCAGACCAAGGTTGTAGAACTCTAGGTTTTGTTTTGCGGATTCATAAATCATTAGTATCTTGTAAAAGCCTATATATCATTTACCAAAGAAAAAGCTATATATATTCTACATGGTATCATAGTTCCATCATAAGTTTCTTAAGGCCAATATATACTAGGCTTCTAGCCCTCCGGTTAGGGTACGACCAAAATCTCAAAGAGATCGAACATATATAACATTCCTCCGTTAGTAAGAGAATTCTCTATGAGGCAAAAGTAAAATGCAGTTCTCGGGTTCAAAAGCGGAAAATAAAAAATAGAATAGTTTTATACTTTCTGGTGTTTGAACTAGATAGGTCTGAGTCAGGCACAGGATAAAACATATGTGGTTATTATCGATGGTTTGGACGGTGTGCTCGGTTATATGCTAAGGAGTGAGCAGAAAAAGACAATGAAAGTAAGAAATAAATCGGTTTGGTGCCAATTTTAAGGGTTGTACTAAATAGGCCAAACCAAAGATGAAGATGGGAGATCCTTGGTTAAGACCTATGGTTTGGATGGTGTCCTCGGTGATTTACTACGACGTATGCAAAAAATCTAAATCTGCAGTTAAACGATATAGTTCATGTGATGCAGCGATGAAAGAATTTTTGGCGTAAGAAGGAGAAATCATAGAATCAGTCTTATACTTATAGCTTTTAGTTTTTTCTATGCTTAACCTGTACACAATTGTAATAAATCGTATCTGTTTTTGTCAAGTTTCGACAAGTATTCGAGCTCAACTTCGAATACATGACACTCGGGATCAGTACAAGATCATCCTTTCCTTTTTTCTTATTTAGATCAAACCAAAAATAGAAAGGATAAAAAAGGTAAAAAAGGAAATGTACCGAGAGTTGCCGATTTGAAAGTAGTAGAGCCATCAACAACATTCAAGCTACCAGTAATGATAGTCAACTCCATACCATCACCAGTAATCATCAGATTCTTTTTCTTTTTTCCAATGTCAACATTTTCTTTATACAAACCTTTCTTCACATAAATCACATATCTAGTCTTACTATTATCTGGTGCTCCATTCACAGCTTCACTGACTGTCTTGTACTTACCACTCCCATCTTTGGCAACAACAACGTTGGCATTAATCTCCGTAACCCCACTCATCAAAAGTCTCCGATCCTTCCTTGTAACCCATGTAGGAAATCTACGACCCGAGGGTGTACTCAATTCGTTTTCAGGTTTAAAAACGGACACAAAAATTGACAAACTTGATTTTGCCTTGTTGATCAAGTCATCCAAATACGGATCCATTAAGGTTTTTGATAATGAAGAACTTTTTAGACCATCAAAACAAGTCATATGATTTGTAAGAACACTACTTAGCCATGAATGAGCACTAGACACCGAATCAAAACACGGGTTTTCGTTTAAAACATCGATCGAATCTTGGATCCTATCTATTGATAGATCCATGAGTTCTTCACAATCAAGCAGAGCAGCTTCCTCTGTTGGACTGTTTACTCTGGCTCTAACATTTTTGGATGTTTTGATTGCTTTTTGCAACTGGATTGTTGAGTTTCGCAAGAAAAGCTTAAGAAAGTCAAGCTTAGTGGCTGTGTTTGATGATGGTGTGATTTGGTTCGATATTAAGACATGATCAGTAGGATCTGATTTGATGAGATGGATTGTGATAACTGAAGTTAAGCTAATGATTGTTGCTAGGGAGAGAATTATAAAGATTGGTTTTGAATATGAAGATTTTGGTTTGGGAAACAGTAGAGGTTGATCGATTGTAGTAGCCATGAGAACTCAAGAGATTGTTGATATTTGCTTTGTTAAGTCTGAAGTGTTAAGTGTTAAGTGCTTACTTAAATAGCAATAAGAGACTGAACAAAAGTCATTGCCAAAATATTAATTATAGATGCATTATTAGATTTAGATTATATAAAAATTTATTACAACTAGTCCAAAATTTCCAGATCTAACAAATGGATTGCTCAGATTTGATATTTGATACATTTGTTGAAATTCAATCGTTAAATAATTTAAAATATTACATAAATTCGTTTAAAATGTGTAGTTAGTACATAGTCAGTGAGTGGTTGAGTTTGTCTAGTTGTTTAACCTTTTGATTCAATTATTCACCAATAAAAAACAAGAAACATGTTTTGCTTGTTGATTTAAATAAAATCAACGGTGAGAATTATTGTGTTAGATATAGAAAATAAATTTAAAAGAAAGTAGATTACTTTAACTTTCGAGGAAAAGCTTTGAATTATTTAGATGATCAAGTGGACAAATTTTAGGATTAGATGCTAAAGTTCGAAAACGATGATGGGCATGATTTTCAAAAGCAATATGCTTTGGTCCAAGCTATTGAAATGTCAATATGCTCCTTCGTTTTAAAAGACAGTTGTTATTTCAAAACAGGAATCAAATATATGTATTTATAAATTCTTAATTTTTAATTTTTAATTTTTATCATTGTGTATTATTTCACTTATTTAATAAGTTTTTGTAAGAATAAATTATTATTTAAATTTTAGTACAAATTTATAAGTTATTTATAGTTATTTAAACCATATTTGTTTTTATTATTATAACACTCTTTCACGAAAACATCACATCCATGCATATTTTTTTATTATTTAAATTTTTATAAATTTGTATATTTTAAATTATAGTTCGATTTTTTCGAAAATACCAGGTTTTGTTCTTTTAAAACGAACAAAATAACATTGATGAGTAATTTTTTTTGTATCTAGCATTTTAGTTTTGTCATGGTTTTACATATAACATTTAACACCTAGTATTTTGATTGTAACTTGGTCTCGCATCCAACATCTAATTTTTTCATTTTAGCTTGGTCTTACAAGTCACATCTAGTATTTAATATTTTCATTTTATCTTGGTCTCACATCTAGCATCCAGATCTCGTATCTAGGTCTCATATCTGGCTTCTATCATTTTTATTTTACCCTGGTCTCGTATCTACCATCTACCATCTAGGTCTCACATCTAACATCTTGTGTTTTTATTTTACCTTAATCTCGCATATAACATTTTTCATCTACCATCTACCATTTTCATTTTACCATGGTTTCACATCTCACATCTAGTATTTATGTCTCACATTTAGCATTTTTTATTTTACCATGGTATCGCATCTAGCAGGATGCTAGACGCGAGATATGAGATGCGAGACACAGGACACGAGACTTCATCTTCCTCACAAAGATGCAATAAAACCTGCTTAAAACATATCGTTCTCAAAAAAATACTTAATCATAAACCTAGAAACACATTCCAAATATAATTCTTCTGTTTTATCTATTCGATCATAGTTTCTTAGTTTACAATCTGATTCTATTAATCCAATCTCGTCTTCAAAAACTTCTAATTCATCAATTTCACAAGAATGTATCAAAATTTCGCGAGTCCAAATCAAATTCATATTTATAGAGAGATTGAGACATGAGAGAGAAAATGCTGAAAAAATAAGAAAAATCGTCGAAGGATAAGAAAGAGAGACATAATTTTCCTTTAATGAAAATACATAATTTGAAGAAAAATCCTTATATAGTCAGTAAGGATACTTGAGATACTAAAAAACTAGTCACTAAATAATTAGCAAAGTTAGGTGGGTCTTAGGTAGTAATAAATGATACGATAGTGGAAAAGTGTAAAATGGAAAATCGGATTCTAGTGGAGGAGGTGCAAGCTTCAGAGTTGGCTTCTATGGCTCAGTAAGAGCAGAGTCAACCATCCCCAACAATGATCTACTAGCAAGTGCCTACACAGGTCCCTCAACCTCAACCCTTACAGACTTATATTTCATCGACCAATGCCCAACCTAGGATACCAAACCAACAACGTACAAGGCCAAGAATGAAGCAACAGGTGGTAAGTACTCAACAAGTAGCCAGACCAATGTCTAACAAGTGAGTATGGCCTACTTATTTTGCTGAATTAACCGAGTGCGTGGCTACTATTTTTGATAATACCCAAAATTACATTCAATTTAAGAAAATTTTCCATATGCAAATCTCGAGTGAGAGCAGAAGTAACATGTACTATAAGTACCATGACGACATCGTGCATAAGACCAAAGATTGTATAGCATTGAAGTACTAATCAAGAACGGGAACCTCACCACACTCATTAAAAAGTATTAATACCATAACGTGACGGGGAGGGAGGTTATAGTGGCTCCGGAGCAAGAAAACACCCTGATGATTTCAGGGTTTATCGATTCATTCGATGTATCTTCAAATTATTTGGATCCTAAGCCCGACCGAAGAGTGATCATGATGATAGAAAATCCCGAGCTCGAGCCCTAGGAAAAATAAAAGGTTAGTGAACTATGAAAGTTTTTTGAGTCACTAACCATTTTCGGCCGATATACTATTTCAGGGGTTACCAATTTTCCCTAAAAATGACATATCGTCAATTTGGCTATTATTTGGAAGTAAGGGCGGATTTAGAGGGGATATGGGCATGCCCGAGACAACCCTAAATTAGTGAAATAAATTTAGTATAGTGGTAAAGATCTCTTCTAAGATACTAGAAGTCATTCTTTCAAATCTTACTACTTACTGGATACCTAAAGATATATTTTTTTACTTTTTTTTACATTCTTTTATTTTTATTTTTTACATCTTTTTTTACTCTTTTTTACATTCTTTTATTTTAATAAGTCGATTCCGTTTCCATTCTCTTTTCTAACTTCTCTCAAACATTTATATTTAAAATTATTTTAAGTCTCTTCAGTTATTTTTATTTTTTAAATATTTTTTTACTTTTTTTTAGATTATTTTATTTTAATAAGTCGATTCCGTTTCCATTCTCTTTCCTAACTTCTCTCAAACATTTATATTTAACATTATTTTAAGTCTCTTCAGTTTCGTGTTATTTTTCCCATCTCTTTGCTAACTTCTCTTAAAGAAAATAAACATCGAACTAGCAAAAGAAAACGGTAAGTTGATTCAGCTAATGATTTTTTATTGGATTTTTTTTCGATTTTCATTCGATAAAGCAGTATAAGATATTAAATTACTATGCAATTATCACAAAATGGCTCAAGCACAGAACATATGTGAATGAAAGATTTAAATGAACACAGGATTTAACGTGGTTCGACAATTTGTCTACGTCCACGGGTGCTCCGAGAGAAAAGAGTTTCATTATGGTTGAAAAGGTACATATTTCAGATATTTATAGGGAATTAATAGACTTACTAGACAATGGGCCTAATGGACTCATACCACAAGATTGAAAATGATATTGTCACAACACTTATTTGTACTGCCGGATACAGTACACTGTCAAGGCACAATATCACTATCACAGACACAAAACTGTACTGTCGGACACAGTACACTGTCAAAGCACTATTCTACTCATTCACAACAAATCTTCCCCTTGAGACGAATATCCTTTCTTCACTATCAACAAAGAAACTTCTCTTCTTCTGACTCACCAAATGCCCTTAAGGCATTCACTCTATACTGCGAACACCGATCCAGTTTAGGCACTCCCTAAACTTTCGAACTGATACTGCCTTGGTCATTATATCTGCTATATTATCGTGTGTAGACACTTTCTTCGCATCAACAATTCCCTTTGATATTATATCGCGAATAAAATGATACCTGACATCTATGTGCTTTGTACACTCATGGTACATCTGGTTCCCTGTAAGGTGTATGGCACTTTGACCGTCACAAAACACTTTTGTAGTAGTCCTATCCAAGCCCAAATCTGCCACCAAACCTTGCAACCATATTGCCTCTTTAACTGCTTCCGTTACCGACATGTACTCTGCCTCTGTTGTAGACAAAGCTACAGTAGCTTGCAACTATGCTTTCCAACTGATTGCACTCCCAGCTAAAGTAAATACATATCTTGTCAGAGATCTTCTTTTATCCATATCACCTACAAAATCAGATTCAACAAAACCCACCAATGATCCTGCAACATCATTCAGCGATTCACCAATATTGGTCTTGTTAAAAGTTAAGCCAAAGTTCACAGTATTCTTCCGAAGAGATTCAATCTCTTCCCCCATAGTACCAATCCGTCGATCTGCCTCTGAACTCGCTATAGCTTCTCTGTAGCTACTAGGTTCCTGCATCTCAACTTCTTCTGCAACTGACAAAGCATATGCAACTAGATTCGCATACCTTTTTGGAAGTCTAATATCTCTTCTTTATCTGCCTAATGCTATGCTATAAGGTTGTTGTTTTGGTTCAGGCGCATCATCGTCACTATCATCCGATGCTGACGCTTCACCTCTTGATTATGGATCCACCTCGGAACCACTTGAATTATTGGACATGCTAGGAACTGATTCTACTTCAAGCTACACTTGTTTACTCACAACTGATCCTGATTGGACAATTTCTCCTACTTCCTTCTGACTGTCTATCGAAGCAAACTCATTAAAAGTAACGTCCCTACTGATGAGAAAACCTGGAGACTTTGGAGAGGTACACCATAACCTATATCCCTTATTCCAGTAGCATATCCTAGAAATATGCACCTCTTTGCCCTCGACTCAAGCTTACCATCTTTCAAATGAGCATACGCAGGACAACCGAACACCCTCAAATCTTCATAATCAGCCGACGATCCAGACCAAATCTCAAAAGGAGTTTTACAATCAATAGCCGTTGATGGAGACCGATTCACCAAGTAACACGCTGTATTGATAGCTTCAACCCAAAAGTCCTTTCCCACACCGGAATGCGAGAGCATACTTTGTGCCTTGTCACAAAGCATTCTGTTCATTGTTTCTGCGACTCCATTCTGTTGTGGTGTTCTAGAACAAGTCCGATGGCGCACTATTCTCTCAGCTTCGCAGAACTCGTTGAACTCACGATTGTAATATTCTAACCCATTATCTGTCCTAAGACGTTTGATTTTTCTTCATGTTGGCTTCTCAATCATCATCTTCCATTTGACAAAGGTTGAATATGCCTCATCTTTCGTTTTCAGAAAGTAAACCCACACCATCCTTGAATAATCATCAATCAAACTCATGTAGTATCTGGCTCCGCTCTTGGATGGAATTCTGTTTGGGCCCCAAAGATCTGAGTGAATGTAGTCCACTGTCCCTTTAGTCTTTCTTACAGCCGACCAATTTTCTGAATTTGACTCTAGTTTGTTTACCAAACACATAGTGCTCACAAAATCCTAATGATTCTGCTTTATACCCTTTCAACAAATCTCTAATTCCCAAAACAGCTAATCCTCTGTCACTCATGTGACCAAGACGCCAATGCCGCAATTTATTTTGATCCTTCTTAATTTGGTTATTAGTCCCTGATGATGCTACTACAGCATCGCCCATAACAACACTCCCCTGAAGAATGTAAAGACCCTTCTGCAAACTGCCTTTCATGCATAACATTGAGCCTTTTGTCACTTTGATTACACCATCTTCTCCATGGTTATTGTAACCCCGAGACTCTAGATTCCCAAGAGAAATCAGGTTTCTCTTTAACCCAGGAACATGCCAACACGTCAAGATTCTAACAACCTCGTCAAACATTCTGATTCTGACGTTACCAATACCACCAACAGTCAACGAATGATTGTTCCTTAAATAGACAGTTCCCTGCATTGGCTTGTACGTATCAACCCACTGCTTGAACTGATACATGTATCAAGTACCCAAGATTTTTGCCAAAAGTATGAACTCACGGACAATACATCTCCTTTACCACTATTTTCACTATCGTCGGAATCATTTACACCTTCAACAATGTTTGCTGCATTTTCCTTTTGATTTCCCTTCTTACCATTCAATTTCGGACAATCTCTCCTATAATGACCCTGCTCACCGCATTCATAACAGTTTGAGTGCTTTAACCTTGACTTGGACCTCCAGTTCTTCCTTCTTAAAGAACTCGCTTTGCTTCTAGATCTTCCCCGAGTCATAAGACCTTCCCCTTCAGCTTGATTGTCTGGCTGCAACTCTCTCATCTTCTTTGATTTCAATGCCCTTTTGACATCTGCTAGTGATAACTTATCCTTACCATACATAATGGTATCTACGAAGTTTTCATAGGGAGCTGGTAAGGATCTCAATACAAACAAAGCTTGATCCTCATCCTCAATATTAATATCTATGTTCTCCAAGTCCATTATAATTGATTTGAAATTATCTAAGTGCTCTGTTATGAACATACCTTCTTTCAATCTGAAATCATACAAACGTTTCTTTAAGTATAATCAATTTACTACTGATTTCTCTGAGTAAAGATCTCCTAGCTTTTTCCATGCGCAGGCAGCAGTCTTCTCACTACTAATCTCGCAAAGCACATTGTCTTTCACACTCATTAAAATCCAGCACAAAGCCCTTTCTTGAAGATCTTGTTTCTCATCTTCTTTCATCTGTTCTGGTAACTTATTCTCCATAGCCTTCCACAGCCCTTGCACTACCAATGAAGATTTCAGCTTAATCTTCCACAACGCAAAGCTGGATCCTATTGAGTTTTAATGCATTTCATTTTGAGTTATAATAGAAATATTTACATATTTTTAATATACGATATTAAGATATTTATCTTTTATGAATTTTTTTCAATAATATTTTTTCGGCATACCCTAAATTTTGGTTCATGGATCCGCAATGCATCTCCACATCTATATAGAAAGCTCTCTCCGATAGTTTATTTCAACGATGATAATATGAGAGAAATGGTAGGACTGCATGACGACGTGGTAGTAAGAGTGGATGAGATCGCAAAAGATGAGATTTAGAGAGTGTGGATTGAGACATGCAGTTTTGCTAACATTTTGTTCATAACAATGTATGAGCAGATGGAAACCCCTCCAACTATTCTCCAATCCGATCTAACGGTTGTAGGTTTTACCGGGAAAACCGTTGAGGTACTACAATATTTTGAAGGTTTTGTGGAGTTGGGTCGTAGTCCGTTTGAGAAATCAATTGATTTGGAGGTTTCTCTAAACCCTAAACATGCTTAACAAGTTTCAACATCAAATAAATTTGGAGGTTTTCTTCCAATATGAATCAATTGATTAAATTGATTTGAGAAAATAAAATCAAGATCGACTCTCGACCAATTGTTAAATATATTTGTAAAAAATCCTAAAAGAGGTACAATCAAATTCTTTATGATTTGAAGATCTAAGAAAAAAGTAAGACAAGATTTACACGTATTCATTCTTCTGCCATTGTTCTTCTTATATACCAAAAGTTTTGGATCTTGAGGGGTGATAACACAAAATGTAAGACCGTTTCTTTGTTGTCTTTTGAAAGAAAAAGAAAACGATATCCTACTAATGGATCGAAGTAATGATAAACTACATATTTGGCTAAAAATGACATATCGTCAATTTGGCTATTATTTGGAAGAAAGGGCAGATTTAGAGGAGATATGAGTATGCCCGAGACAACCCTAAATTAGTGAAATAAATTTAGTATAGTGGTAAAGATCTCTTCTAAGATACTAGAAGTCATTCTTTCAAATCTTACTACTTACTGGATACCTAAAGATATATTTTTTTTACTTTTTTTACATTCTTTTATTTTTATTTTTTACATCTTTTTTTACTCTTTTTTACATTCTTTTATTTTAATAAGTCGATTCCGTTTCCATTCTCTTTTCTAACTTCTCTCAAACATTTATATTTAAAATTATTTTAAGTCTCTTCAGTTTTTTTTATTTTTTAAATATTTTTTTACTTTTTTTAGATTTTTTTATTTTAATAAGTCGATTCCGTTTCCATTCTCTTTCCTAACTTCTCTCAAACATTTATATTTAACATTATTTTAAGTCTCTTTAGTTTCGTGTTATTTTTTCCATCTCTTAAAAAAAAGAAACATCGAACTAGCAAAGGGAACTAGCAAAGGAAAAAGGTAAGTTGATTCAGCTAATGATTTTTCATTGGATTTTTTTTCGATTTTCATTTGATAAAGCAGTATAAGATATTAAATTACTATGCAATTATCACAAAATGGCTCAAGCACAGAACATATGCGACAGAACATATGCGAATGAAAGATTTAAATGAACACAGGATTTAACATATGCGAATGAAAGATTTAAATGAACACAGGATTTAACGTGGTTCACCAATTTGTCTACATCGACGGGCGGTACCAGAGAAAAGAGTTTTACTATGGTAGAAAATGTACATATTTCAGATTGTGTTTTGTGTAGTCCTAGTAGTCTATTTATAGAGAATTAATAGACTTAGACAATGGGCCTAATGGACTCATACCACAAGATTGAAAATGATATTGTAACAACACTTATTTGTGTTGCCGGACACAGTACACTGTCAAGACACAATATCACTATCACAGGCACAAAACTGTACTGCCGGCCGGACACAGTATACTGTCAAAGCACTATTCGACTCATTCACAGATTTATTGAGTTTTATTCCATGTCTGATTTCTGTCTGTGATTCAACAAAACACTAAAAAATTAGGGACTTTTCTAAGCCTAATTGGATTCTATCACGAGCAAAGGAAAACTGTAAGTCGATTCAGCTAATGATTTTTCATTGGATTTTCTTTTGATTTTCATTCAATAAAACAGTATAAGATTTATTGGGTTTTATTTCGGGTATGAATTCTGTCTCTGATTCAACAAAACAGTAAAAAATTAGAGATTTTTACTGTAAGTAGATGTCGATTCATCTAATGATCTTTCGTATAAGATTTATTGGATTTATTTCAATTCTGATTTTTGTCTATGATTTAACGAAATAGTTAAAAATTAGGGAATTTTCTCACCCTAATTGGATTCTATCAAGGTTTGCACAAATGGGTTGACAAATTTTCAAAATTAAGCAGATAATATTTTTTACTAGACTAATTTAAAGGATTTGATTGAGAAAATTATTGTTAATAGGGTATTTTAAGATATTTTCTGTCAATTTATTTCTAATATTTTGTATGGAAACAATATTGTCTTTTAAAAAATATTTTATTGATTTTTTAAAGCAAATTACTGTACTGTTTGTTTTTGAATGAATAATTTGACAAAATTTATAATTATCATATTTTGTAATCTTTTATATGGAAACAATATTTTTATTTAAGAAAATTATTGTACTCATTCTTTTTAAGCAAATTAATGTCTTAAATGTATTTAATCAAATTATTTTCTAGATGAATATTTTCTACAGTTGATGATTTAGAAATTATTAAACGCTTTCAAAGTATGAGTACGAGGATAATGGATTTACTTTGGACTAGACTATTCATTTTTAGTTATAATAGTAATATTTACATATTTTTAATATGCGATATTAAGATATTTATTTTTTATGGATTTTTTTCCATAATATTTTTTCGGCATATCCTAAATTTTGGTCCTAAATTTTGGTCATGGATCCGCCCGAGTTTGGAAGCCGATGCATCTCCACATTAATATAGAAAGCTCTCTCCGGTAGTTTATTTCAAGGATGATAATATGAGAGAAATGGTAGGACTGCATGACGACGTGGTAGTAATAGTGGATGAGATCGCAAA
The DNA here is from genome assembly GCA_036936605.1 of Limnanthes douglasii subsp. nivea. NCBI lineage: Eukaryota > Viridiplantae > Streptophyta > Magnoliopsida > Brassicales > Limnanthaceae > Limnanthes > Limnanthes douglasii. Next base: position 133,935,622 of record JAUPFV010000004.1, read on the forward strand.
AGATGAGGTTCAGAGAGTGTGGATTGAGACGTGCAGTTTTGCTAACATTTTGTTCATAACAACCTATGAGCAGATGGAAACCCCTCCAACTATTCTCCAATCCGATCTAACGGTTGTAGGTTTTACCGAGGTAACCGTTGAGGTAGTACAAGAATTGGAAGGTTTTGTGGAGTTGGGTCTTAATCCGTTTGAGAAATCAATTGATTTTGGGGTTTCTCTAAACTCTAAACATGCTTAACAAGTTTCAACATCAAATAAATCTGGAGGTTTTCTTCCAATAATCAATTGATTAAATTGATTTGAGAAAATAAAATCAAGATCGACTCTCGACCAATTGTTAAATATATTTGTAAAAAATCTTAAAAGAGATACAATCAAATTCTTTATGATTTGAAGATCTAAGAAAAAAAAATAAGACAAGATTTACACGTATTCATTCTTCTGCCATTATTCATCTTATATACGAGAAGTTTTGGATCTTAAGAGGTGATAACACAAAATATAAGACATTTTCTTTGTTCATAGAAAAAGAAAACGATATCCTACTGATGGATCGAATTAATGATAAACTACATATTTGGTTAGAAAGAAAAAATAGTTAAAAAAAAATAAACTGATTTAGGATTAAATTTTTTATTTATATTTAATACTTAGATTACTCTAAATTAAATAAAAATCCTAACATATTACGGAATATTTCATGAAAAAAACCTCGCTGACTTTCTTATCTGGTAAAACTTCATTACTTTAGTTACTTATTGTGAGATGCTTTTGTATTTGCCGAAGATTATAATTTTATTGATTTTTTTTTCAGAATCCAATAACTAAAGTTTTAAATGAGTTTTTTTTTTTACATTTGTATCCATCAGACTTCTATCCATGTTATAAATATCTACTAGATTTTATATATTGTTCCTATAATAATAAATTATAAATTATAAATTGATTATATATAAATATTTAAATCTATCAATAAATTATAACGCGGAGCTCACACTTTGTTTGATTCTACCTATAAATTTTTCCATATGATAATTTTAATAATAAAATCTAGTTTGATATCAATCTGTAAAATAAACCATAATTTTGTAAGAATAAAATAATTACTATAAAATAATATTAACTGATACCCAGTAAAAACTAGGCTGTAAAATAAACCATATTTTTAAAAAGGTTAAAATTAATTATCATAAAAATATATTAACATGGGTCCAATAACACTGGTTAGAAAAAAATCTATTTAGATTTGGTGAACACTTTTTACAAATTTTAAAACAATTAAATTTAATTAAAATATCAAATTATTGAATATCTTTCTCAGAAAGAATTCTTTAACCGATGGCTTTGGACAACTGTTAATAAGAGTTAGTATTTGTACACTCACTTCAAACATATAATTATTAAGGTATGCTTCACACCGCAAATGGACCATGTAAGAAAAGCAAAATTAAACACTACTACTTCGCAATGATGAAATGAGCACTTCTTAAATTTAGAATATAAATGGAAAAGTAAATAAAAAAATTCGTAATTAGTTGGCCGTACCATGAATACACTTCCTAGCATCAATTCTTTTAATAAAGCCACGACACCTTTTCCTTTTAATGATAAACCCACATTTTATGTTGAAGGTTTTATCCAGCCGACCACAGATTTTAAATTTTGAATGGACTTGTCGTTGAAAGTGGATGTTTCCAATCACAAGTGAAGTTACATAAAAGTTTGAAAAGGTGACTAAGTATTACGGTAGTGGTAGTTTTCAATTTCATGGAAAAATAGTTGTATTGTATTTTATTTTATTGTAAGTCCCAAAAAAACGTTTTATAGGATGATACAATATTTTTGATTATAGGGTTAATAGGGCTACCTCAATCATTCGTAGTTGACTATTTATCGCATTAATTTATTAATATTAATTTTTTTTGCTTTATTTGGACACTTAAGACATTTTTTTTATTAATACTAACAAAGTTAGGATCAAGTAATTTACTAGTCGTATTAATTCGTTTATTGTCACAAGTCTTTTTAGTTTCTGCTAATATTTTTTGAGAGGATTAATTTTGGTATTGTTTTGGACTTAACCATATCTAGGTTTCGAATTATCACAAACACTAGTTGATCTGAATCGATTTTTGATGGATTGTATTGTTTCTGATCATCATCGCTTCAGAAATCGCTAGTTCTGTGTATACATGTCAGAACTATTCGATCTACGAACTAGATTTTTAGTGGCAAAGCGTGATGAAGTGACGAATAAACCGTTATAATCCACCACACAAGTATCCGTGAGAGGAGACATTTCCATTCCCCAACACCAGTATCCACTGGGCCTGAGAGAAGTCTATGTTGGGCTTCCGTGTTTTCCTTTGCAGATATATCTCCCCTCTCTAACTATTTTTTACGTGTTCCTGTTTCTAGAGATAGAGAGAAACGAGCTTCATTTTCAGCCATCACAAACCTCATTTTTCAGCCCAATCATCAACACAAAAAATTTCTCTGGTAGCAATTGAGCATTTTTCACTCCGCGATGTTACATATAATCTTTGGTTTTATATGTTTAGTATCGAAAACGCTCTAGAAGATTGGTTATCTATCTCCAAAAAATTCGAGGCAAAAAAAGAAGTCAAAAGAACTGATAAGTTTCTAGACGAAGTGCCCGTTAACAATTTTTAAATATTTGACTACGAAGGTAAGTTTCCATTTAAGAAGCAGTTTGAATCGGTTGATCCTTCATACTCTATTTCCACTCAGCCTTGAGTGCCAGAAAACTTACCCTTCTAGACCAACCCAATAGCAAGGAAACGGGCGCAACGAACGTCGACCACGTTTCATTGTGATGGGGTATTCATACAACAAAGATAGTTCTCCTGTGAAAAAATCTCTAACGACTCGAGAGAAAAGGAAGCACTTTTCTGATCATCATGAAAAGAGGAAAAAATGGGGAAAACGACATACAACTCAAGCTACACCCCTAAAGCAATCGGCTAGGAAATGAGAGCAGTAGAACATCATCCGAAAGATGCATCATAGAAAATATCGCATGCTTATCATCAAGAATGTCGAGGAAAGCTGTTGAAACCTCACCCTAACCGGCCACTAGAATATTCTTCAAAACTGGCCAACTAATGTTGGAACCTTTTAAATGTAACCAACTAGTGTTGGAACTTTTTAAAACTGACCAACTAGTGTTGGAACCTTTTAAATGTGACCAACTGGTATTGGAACGTTTTAAATGTGATCAACTAGTGTTGTAACCTTTTAAATATGACCAACTATTGTTGGAACCTTTTAAATGTTGCGTTACAAATATCCGGTCTGATTGACAAGGAGACAATAATATATAAGGCAAAACGATTTATAGTAGCCGACTATGTAGACATCTCATTAAAATCTTTATGTGTCATCAGAGTAGAAGAGAGCATTTTACCAAACGTTACACCATAAAAATAATTAATACATACATATACATTTCATTTTTTAAAACTATTTCAAATACAACTTCAAGTTCTCGATGTTCCAATAGTGGCGAGGCGTCTTGCCTTCTTGATCTTTTAGTCGATAAGTTCCAGGTCTAACCATTTTGGTAACCGAATAAGCCTCTTCTCAATTTGGCCATAACTTCCCCAACTATTTATCTTTGGTATGCAAAAAACCGTTTTAGAACTTTGTTCCCCACCATGAAATATCTCTGGCGAATTCAAAATGCATACATGTTTCTCAATAGAGTTTAATAATGAAAAGACCTTAAATGCGCATCCATTCTTTTTTCCTAAATTAAGTAAAGTTATACTTTTTAACCTTCATCATTATCCACCTTAGAGTAAATTATTATTCGAAAATATGGGAAGGTGGATTCGGCTACAATTACTGCATCTATCCCATAAACCAACACACAAAGTGATTCATGGGTCGCTGATTGGGGTGTAGTTCGGTAAGCCTACCATACTTTTATAAATAATTTGGAAATTTTCCATCACCCATACCAAATTATTTCTCAAGCCATCGAGGATAGTTATGTTTGTAACCTCTACTTTCTTATTATTTTTCAAACTGATTACCATTGTATATGGTGATTGTTTTTCGGACCCCAAACCTACAACATTTGTTAGATTGAATAAACTTGATAATAATTTTTTCCTTAGTTCTGGAAAAAACTCAGCTTCCACCAATTTAGAGAAATAATCAACATCTACTATGATGGTTGGACGCGCCCCAGAGGCTATATGCAATGGTCTGACTAAGTCTAAACCTTGCATGTCAAGAGAAAATGTTTCAAAAATTTATTTGAGTGGTACTACTGGTATATTTATTGCATTTGTAAATCGTTGGCAGATATCACACTGTTTAATTAATTTTTTGGCATCAACGATGATGGAAGACCAATAATACCCGACCAATAAAACTTTTTTCGTCAATGTTTTAAAACTAGTATGGGTCGACTCATCTCCATCATGTCATTCAGATAACACTATTTATGATTTGTTAGTTTTGAGGCATCACAATAGTGGTCAGTTTAAATATTTTTTATAAAGTCTGATTAAGAAGACTGCAAAAACCATTTGTTTTGATACTTAGCCTTTTAACTAACGTTTGATCGATTGGAAAAGGTCATGTGATTAGAAATTATTTAAGCTCATGCCTCCAATATTTTTCTAGGCTTTTCGGAATTTGGAATAATTCTTCGGTATATAATTTATGTTTGGAAATTGGTGTTATTAATGGGTGATCTTGTTCAAGTATTCAAGGATACCTTTCACTGTATGCGATAGTTGTTGGGGAGTAAGAAAAATATGTTTTGGTCCAGTTGACATGTTCATACTTAGCACACTCGAAGAAGGTTGTTAATTCCATTAGCGCTTGTAGATACTTTATCAAATAATATTTCATTTCTTCGCCTGGCCAAATGCATGCTTGATAAAAAAATCATGAATTACCTATCAAACAAACCATCTTAGTACCACAACTTTGCGCAAGCCATTATACTTCCAAGGCTGCTTCATATTTTCCCTTGTTGTTAGATGTTCTGAAGCCAAATCGTATTGCTTGATAAATCACTTCTTTTGTTGGGGCTATCAATTGAACCCCCACTCCACATATTGAAATACTTGAAACCTCATATGTTCTATCACCCATTCTTCCTAAGATACATCAATATCCTGCTCTTGCTCATGTCGTTCAGAATAAAATTAAACTAGGAAATCTGCCAAAGTTTGCGCCTTAATTGTCTTCTGAGTTTCAAACTCAATATCATAGTCTTCTAGATCCACTAACCATTTAGTCATTCGACCCGATACATCCAGATTTCGTAACACAAGTTTTAGCGGAAAAGAGTTTTGTACCATAATAAAATGAGCTTGGAAGTATGACCTTATTTTTCATGCTGCCGCCTCTAGAGCCGCAACTAGTTTTCCCAATTTTAAGTACATTTTTCCAGCATTTAACAAACTTTTTATTATATAATAAACTAGATGTGGAAAATTTCAAAATCTATGACTAGTACCACACATATTTTTTCTACCACGACTGGTTTGGTCAAAATTTCCGGCAAAGATAGATGTTCTTTTATATTGGAAAATTCTTCATCACACTCTGAAGTCCAATTGAACCGATTGAATTTTCTTAAAACTTAAAAAAATGGTGCACATTATCTGAAGATCTTGATATGAATCTGTTTAGAGCAACCTACCTTCCACTTAAAATTTGGACATTTTTTATGGGTATCAGATGATCCATTGTAGCTAGAGCATTCAATTGTACATGGTCGACTTTAATGCCTTTTTTCTCATTGCTAGCCCAAGAATTTTCCAGATCACACCCTAAAAATTGCATTTTTTTATATTCAATTTCAAGTTTATGGATTTCAGATTACGAAATGTTGTCTCCTAAATCAGAGGATGATTTTATCTCTCGTGCTTTTCACTAAAATGTCATCAATATAGACTTCAACATTCCTTCTGATCTGGCTATTTAAATCCTTGACATTCTTTAACCCAAATGGCATCACTTTATAACAATATAGTCATCCAGATTCATCTGAATTTGTTTATGTCCATCAAATGCATCCACACATGATAAGAATTTGAGTCTATGAGTTGATCATTATAGGGATAGGAAAATGATTCTTCCGACATGCTCTGTTTAAATCTGTAAAATCAATACACATTCACCATTTTCCATTTTTCTACTTCAGGAGTACTAGTTTTCCATCCATAATGGATATTAAGATTTTCTAATATGTCATACTTTAGTTAACTGATCTACCTCTATCACGACTAATTCAGATTTTTTGATGAATAAATATATTTATTTCTAAATGATGAGGTGGACATCAGGGCGTACCGCTAGCTTATGGCAAATGACACCAGCATACACTCCCGTTATGTCCTCGACACACCAAGAAAACATATGTTATTTATTTGATAAGAATTATATTAATTGTTCTCTCACTTCAGGTGATAATTGGACACTAATCTTTAAACCTTTTCAGTTGGGAAATGTATAACGCTTCATTTCCTCATCGGGTATTATCTAATTGGGAGTGTCCATCGGATCATCTATAACATATGACTCCAAAGTAGACCTCAGTAACTATTATTCTCTCTGTGCATCATCGCTCTTGATTGTCTTGGGAACCTATGTAATAGTGTAGCAATGTCTTGCCACGACTAATGCAGACAAATCCCACCTGATTTCTGACCACATACTTCAAACAATGATGGAAATTGAGGCAATGTCGTGCATTCTTGATAACCACGATCTGCAAAAACTTGCATTGTACGAAGTTGGTCCATCCACTATTATAAGAAGTACTTTTACCATTTTTTTGAAATGCCCTATGCCTACTAATAAACCCCCCCTCACATTCTATGATGACATTGATAATGACCATAGTAGACCATGTTATTGTTCTATATGATCATAATATGACAAAGGGATTCTCTATTTGTTTATAATTGGACATGAATATGATGTTTGTCGAGTTGCCCGTATCAATTAGGATCCTTCGGATTTCAATTTCCTAAATAGATGTTTTGATTACTATAACGTCTTCATGAGGTCTAACAACCTCCCGTAAGTCATTATCATCACAAAAAATTAAAGGTAACAGACCTCAGTACAGGGGGGTTGAAATTATTCCCTCTATTTGTGTTGTTAAACTTATAATATGTCTCTTTTTTGAGTAGTTGGAGGTTCATGTCCCCATTTAAAAAGTCAAAGATTCAAAAAATTCACATAAACGTTTGACTCTTTCAGATTTGGGTTCGTCAATTACCAAAATACTCGTTCAGTTAGGATTGGGATCTAGATACTTCGCATCCACATCAAACTCATTATATGGTTCGGTTATGATCAATAAATTTTCATGATTTGGTGCAATCTCGATCACCTCCCTTTGGAGTGACGCCTTATTACCCATCAGCGTCTGTTGCTAACCCCCTAACTGTGCCTTAATAAATGTGGTCAGGTTTTCGTTATCAAATAGGGTTTAGATTTCCGGCTTTAAAGCTATGCATTTTCTCGTATCATAGCCTATATTGTTACGATGTTTACAAAAATGGTTATTTTGTCCTTCCACTAGACTCTGAATCGGAAGTGTTTTCATGAATTGCATGAAATTATGCGTCTTATAAAAAATAATAGCTGATAAGGGAAGAAAAATATTGATAATAACAAGTTTTATTATGTAAAATATAAAGTCTAAATTTGTGTATTTAGTGATTAAGGACTAAAGTAAAGCAAACATAATAGATAGAGGGTTTAAATTATATACCCCAAGAACTTGTTTATAAATAGTAGAAGAGTGGGGTGAGAAATCCACCTTAACGGTGGTTATGTCATTTTACTATCCACCTCATGTACTATATAAAAAAAATTCCCTTTTTGGAAAAATGGCCCACTACATTTATTCCTTTTGGCTCTTTCTCTCTCTACAAAATACTGATTCTCTTGTAAAATTCGTATGATACGAACATCTTTTAGACAGACACACTCCCACAAACATTTCCGCATTTGAATTGACCTAAGAATAATCTGAGTTCATCAGTGGTGTCGTCTGTGGGAACTTAAGTGGTACCCGAAATTAACGTTCCAAAACCATAAAAGTAATCTAAAGTAAAAAAAAACAATGGAAACTGAAGTTCATGGTGAGTTAGAGATGAATCCAACAGATAACTTGATCGGAGTTGTGTCTGGAGACCATATGATGGAAGAGCATGTGACAAACGAATGAAATGATCATAATCAGTACGCTGAAGAGCTTCTTGAAGAGTCTATTTTGGTGGCTAGAAAAAAAATAGTTGTTGGAAGATATTGAAAGGCTCAATGCAGAAAAATAAGCGATAATAAGTTCGAGAAAAATCAAATTAGAAGTCCGACGAGAGCGTATCGTGGCAGATCAGACTCAAGATCTCGTTCAACCTGAGGAAAGGCATCAGAGGAAAAGTCACCGATCTTCCAAGAGATGAGCTGGGCCTGAACAACGATATCAACCATCGGGATCTAGTAAGTAGACTTCTTTTAGCTCAGATGAATTCTCATCCTCGGATATCAGCGCTAGGTATAAAGCAGATCAGAAACAGAGAGATTCAAAGGTGCATAAAATTTCTCATCAGACCAGTCGGAGAACAAGAGGTTCGAGGAAAACGAAAGATGATCAAGGAAAGAGAAAGCTATATTCCGAAGAGCCCGACAAAGTGACGAATGCAAACTGACCAAAGTATGTGACTCATCGGAGACAACTTCAATCCGACAGCTACAATCAAGATTCCCGAGTCAATAATAAATTTACTTTTCCGACAGAGGAAAAGCTCTATATGGCTACAAATGAAGGTCTAGGGGGGAGTTCTTACAAGGTTAGACATAATTGGAGGTCATCTTCACTATCTCCTAAGATCTTGTCTGGACACCTCCCCAAGTGGTTCGATATTTCCAAGCTGGAAACGTTCGATGGGACCCAAGATCCAGATAGTCACATTGAACAGTTCAAGAATTTCATAATCAATTACGATGATGATGATGACAAGTTACTGTGCAGGGAATTTTCTCAAACCTTTAAGAACAAAACATCCAAGTGGTATAATCGTCTACCTTAGGGTGTATAAAGAATTTTGATGTGTTTTGAGTATGTTCCGACAACATTTTGTTGGTAGCAAGAAATTTCGAGTGAATGGGGATACTATTATTTACTGCAGACATAAAATAAGGGAAAGCTTAATAGAGTATATGAAGCGTTTCATTCAGGTCAACACAGATTTGGAATTTTGTGAGGACAAAGTGGCACTGGCTGCTTTCCGAATGGGTTTACTTCCGGGGGTAATCAAATATAATGTTGCAGAGACACAAGCTATGATATTCAGAGTGTTGTTAGATCAGATAGAGAAGCAGATTTTATTTGAAGAAACTAGAGCCTCAGAGATAGAATCGATGTCTCAACTCTACCAAGATCTGACCTTGATAAGGGCTAGTGCACCATTAGTGAGTGTCCGATCACCGGTGTCACAACCAACGAAAACTGTCCGACCCCGCACTAGTTCAAGCTACAGGTGAAGCGCCTCAAAGGGAAGTGAACAATCAACAGTATGCATCTACGGTCAACGCTCAAGATTATATTCGACCTATGTCCAACAAGATGGTCCAACCCGCTCACTATGCCGACTCGACCGAGTGTGTATCAATTATTTTTATGAAAGCGCGTGCAAATATACATTTTCGTAAGCCTTTCCCAATGCAGACCCCGAAGGTATAGGAAGAATAAATACTGTCAGTATCATGAGGATATCGGGCATGATACAAAAGATTGTGTGACATTAAAAAGATAAGTACAATATCTAATAGAAAATGGAAAATTAATCAATTTTGTAAAGAAAAATTCTACATTTGATCCCAAGTAAGAGCTGCTCCTAAGAAAGAGGACACCATGATGATATCTGAAGCAGTTGATGAAGAGTTCATTGATGCATTTGATATCACTGCAGAATATTTAGAACCGAAGCCTGGCAGAAACAATATAAACATAGTAGAAGAGCCGATAGCAAAAGGAAATGTTAGTGAGTTATGTGCTTTTTTTGAGTCACTAACCATTTTTGGTGGGGATACAATGGCAGGAATATCAAATAATTCTCGAAAAAGGCACATTGTTAGTCTGGCAACACAGTTAAAAAATGATGACATGAGAGACGTACCTAATCCATCCTCAGTACTTTGCTTCGAAAATGATGACAGGTGCTTCAACACACTTGTACACTAATCCATCCTCAGTACTTTGCTTCGAAAATGATGACATGAGAGACGTAGCTGGTCCGCATGAGGATTCTATAGTAATCAGAGCAGAGATAGTGGGAAATGAGATAAGAATTTTTTTGATTGATACTAGTAGTTCACCTAACATAATGTTTATGTCTACTTATAGCCAGATAAAAAACCCACCAAAAATCTTACAATCGGACCAGACGATAGTTGGATTCACTGGAGCTACTACTGAAGTTGTTGGAGATTTTGAAGGGATGATGAAGTTAGGCCGAGGACCATTCAAGAAGATAGTCACAATTCTATTCGTAGTGGTCGATGCTCCCACTTCGTACAATGCTACTTTTGGAAGGTCTTGGTTGTCTAAGATGCACCTCGTGCCATCTACGGTCCATCAGTGTTTGAAGTACATGGTAGAAGCAACATGTGAACATTAAAAGGTAGTCAGAAGATGGAAAAAGAATGTTATCGACCAGCGTTGGCCCCCAAGTAGTTAAAGGAGGTTGAATCCAAAAAATAATAGCAATCAGTGGGGGCCTCCACGGACTCCGATCTTATGGATGATCCGCAGGAAGCCCCTTGGTTCATGGTCCCCGATAACGATTTTGAGGATCATGTTTTTTGTCCAGGTAAAAGCCTTAAGATCATTACAAGGTTGTCCCATGAGGTAAAAGAAAGTTTAATCAAATTTCTTTCAACAAAATTACATTTGTTTGTATGGTGTACAGAGGATGTCAGAGGGTTGCAACAAATGTCACTTATCATAGACTTGCGATATGTAACAGTGTTCGTCTGATCATACTATAGAGGAGAGCCTTTTCTCAAGAAACAACTGAAGCGATAATGGCAGAGGTGAATCGTTTAAAAAAAGTGGGTCACATACACGAGTCACAGTATCCTTTGTGGACTGCTAACCTGGTCCTAGTAAAGAAGAAAAACGACAAGTAGCGAATGTGTGTGGACTTCACCGATTTAAACCGAGCGTGCCTAGAATAGATCAGTTGGTTTAATCGACGTCTAGAAACCGGTTGATATCTTTTATGGATGCTTATTCTGGGTACAATCAAACACAAATGTACCCAAAATATTAAGAGAGTACAACCTTTATCACTGGAAGAGGTTTACACTATCACGAGGTAATGTTATTCGGGTTAAACAATACTGGGGCAAGGTACCAGCGGTTAGTGAATAAATATTTTGAGTGTCAAATTGGAATAAATATTGAGGTTTACATCGATGACATGCTAGTCAAGAGCCTAAAAGATGAAAACCATTTAGCTGACTTAGAAGAAACTTTTTCCAATTTTTGACGAAGATAAATGTAAAACTAAATCCGGAGAAATGTACGTTCGGGGTAAGATCCGGAAATGTTTTAGGCTACATATTTAGCAAACAGGGTATTAAAGCCGATCTGATACAGTTAAATTCTCTGTGCACTATGGTCACCCAGAACGATTAAAGAAGTACAAATCCGTCTGGAACATTGGAAACGTTGAATAGGTTTATATCGAGATCCTTGGATAAATGCGCCCCTTTCTTCCAGGTGTTAAGAAAAGAAAAGTGATTTGATTAGACTCAAGAATGTTCGGATTCCTTTCATCGGATCAAAGAATACCTTTCTTCTCCAAAAATCTTGACAAAGCCAAATTCAGGGGAAATATTATATATCTATTTGGCAGTGTCAGATCTATGAGTGCGGTTTTAGTCAGAGAAGAATTGAATGTTATGAAGCCCGTTTATTATGTGAGTAAGAGTCTTCTGGATGCTGAGAAGTAATATCTCAAGTTAGAAAAGTTAGCTCTTGCACTAGTTACATTTACGCAAATAAATGACGCCTTACTTTCAGGATCATTCAATTATTGTACTAACATATTTTTTGTTGAAAAACATGCTACAAAGTCCCGATGTGTTAGGAAGGATGGAAAAGTGGTCAGTAGAGCTTGGGGACTTTGATATTGAATTCGAACCGAGAACTACTATTAAAGCACAAGCATTAGCTGACTTCTTAGTTGAGTTTCACTCCGATCATAATGAAATGGAAGTTGATATAGAAGAACTTGGAACAGAATGGATAGTCCGAACTGATGGGGGTTCAAGCTCATCTGGATGTGGAGCAGGGTTTCAATTAGTATCTCCAGAGGGAATTGCTATATATCAAAACATCCGATTCAGGTTTAAATCATCAAATAATGAAGCTGAGTACGAAGCTGCGTTGGAAGGCTTAAGACTTGCAAAGATTTGTGGGGCTAAAAGAGTAAGGCTGATAAGTGATTCACAATTTATGGTAAACCATGCGTCTGGTCGGGCGGAGGCAAGAGAAGATCACTAGGTAAAGTATCTAGGGGTCTTGAAGGCTTTAACTTTAAGTTTTGAGAGCGTCAGATACGAACATATCCATATGGCTGGGAATTCAGTAGCTGATTCTTTGGCTAAACTATATTATTCAGAGGAATACTCATGGATAGTCATCCAAGAAAAACCTTCGATCATTAAAAGGACCTGAATCAGTTGAAGGGTGTGTTGAGGTTTTCCAATTTCCATAGCCATAGTGAATGTTTGGAGAAGTGAAATACAAGAGTTCTTGGTCAACGACACATTACCAGTTGATAAGGTGATGGCTAAGAAAATACGATTCAAAGCATATGGGTTTGTCAGGAGGTCGTCAGACAATCATCGTTGCAGTAGATTACTTTTCCAAGTGGGTGGAAGTTGAGCCATTAGCGGGAACAAGAGAAAATAATGTGATTAGGTTCATTTTTTCTAACATTTGTTTCCGCTTTGGTGTACCAGGAAAACTACAATAGATAATGGACCGCAGTTTGATAATAATCAGATGAAAGCTTTTTGCGCATATAAGGGAATACAACAATGCTTCTCAGCACCTTTACACCCTCAAACGAATGGCCTGGTCGAGGTAACCAATCAAACAATCTTAGATGAGTTGAGGAAGACTCTGGAGGGTAAAGCCGGAAAATGGCCATATTATTTGCAAGAAGTTCTATGGGCTTATAGATAACCCCCGCGGACTTCAACACAAGAGTCTCCATTTGCACTAGTTTATGGGATGGACGCATGAGTACCGTCAGAAACAATTTTCCAATCGTTCAGGTTAAGTGAATACTTTGAGGAAACAAATGATAACGGAAAGCGCACAGAGTTGGATCTGATAAAGGAAAAGAGAAGAAGGGCGCAACTAAACTCTTTACATTATCAGACCTTAATGAGAAGTCGGTATGCGTCAAAATTTAGAAGAATAAAGTTTAGAGTCGGAGAAAAAGTTTTGAGGAAAGTCTTCCTTCACACAAAATGAAAAAGGCTGGGAAAGTTAGCTCCTAAATGGGAAGGTCCGTACACAGTAATGAAGAAGATCAAGCCAGTAACGTACATACTCAAAGATAAAGAAGGAAGAGATCTTCCCCATCCTTGGAACATTGAGAACCTATAAATTTATTTAGAGTGAATGAGTGTCTATGTAAATATTTTCTTTATCAGCTTATGTAATTTTCGGTGACATACTCTATTCCAACCCTGGTGACGCAAGAAGGTTTTAATGAGGTGTCCTAATAGCCAACATATATATATATATATATATATATATAATTCTGTTTCCATCTTAAAATGATTCGAAGAATGTTCATCTTTTTTAACTCAAAAGATACTCCAAAAAAGTTTGGACTAGAATTTTCATCTTTTTGAACTCAAAAGATACTCCAAAAAAGTTTGGACTAGAATATTCATCTTTTTGAACTCAAAAGGTACTCCAAAAAACGTTTAGACTAGAATGTTCATCTTTTTTAACACAAAGGATAATCAGAAGAGAAAGTTCATTATTTTGAACCAAAAATGGTTAATAAGGTTTTCATCATTTTGAACCAATGGCAAACACTGTAATATAGAAGATCTTTTACCTATAAAATATATTTATCTAAACATTTCTTACGGTGAAGAATATTGTACCAATAGCACAATTCACACTAAGAAACTATTTACATAAACTATTTATCCGGGGGAACATGGGTAAAATATTTTCAAGTCAACCATTTTTTAATTGGAAACTTTTTAGAATAAAATAAATCCGAAAAGCAGAATTACATCATCAAAACAAAGTAAAGTCTCATGAGTTTACGTTTACTGATGATAAAAAAAACAAGGATGAAAACACTACTCGGATGCGCAATTTTCCTTACTACCTTCAGAAGATTCAGATTCTGAGGTAAAACTTTCCGAGTTATCGCTAGTTTCCAAGTCTTCCATTGAAATAACTACAAAACGATGTCTTTCAATAACGCATTGCGAAAGACTGCCTAGTTTCAAATCTGGAAATTTCTCATGCATCTCTAGTACCAGAGCGGATCTCATGTTAGCATCTCTTTTTTCAAGGCGAGATACAATACGGGCTGCATACGCATCCAAACTTCTCTTCTTCTCAGGGTCAAAGTTCTTCTTCATAGATTCATGCTCTTTTGACAGCTTTTCAATATTTGTAACAACATTTTCAAAGTATGTTTTAGTCTTGGCACAAGATTCAATAAGACCATCGATGAGAGTGTCCCGTTCGGTATCTTTGGTAATGAAGCGCTCCCTCTCGTCGTCGAACTTTTCTTTTTCCTCGGAGAGTTTATTCTCTAAAGAAGTAATAGGAGATAAGAAATCAGTAAATATCTTTTTCTCTTGAGATAGTTCATCCTCAACCTTCTTCAACTACGTAGATATCTCATTCTTCTTGGCAAGCTCATCTTTCAAGTCTTTCACTCCATTCTTCAACTTCATCACCTCAGTGGTTAGTCTATTTACTTCACCTCTTTTTTGGAGGACCTCATTCTTGTAACAATCTTTGCGATTAGCCTTCCTTTCGAGAAGAGCAACAACACAGAGAAATTTGTTTAACTCGTTGGCAACAAAGTTGTTTTCATAAACGTCAAAGTAAGCTAAGACAGGGGAGAGATATTCACCTTCCTCAAAAATTTCTACTTGACCACCATGCTATCTCTTTTGAAGGACAAATTCGCCCCCAAAGTCTGAGTCGACTATAATAGCTTTCTTTATGGAGGGTAAGCCTGGACAAGTCGTGTTGTCACTTTCCCCATCACTGTCAACTACCTTCTTTTGTTTCTCCTCAGCAACGAGCCTCCTCGGCCTTACATCCCCCGCTCTCCCAGCTGGTCTCACCTCAACGGAAGTTCCTTTATCAGCATCTCTCTGGTTGTCTTCCCGAACGCTAGCATAGGGATTGCCCGGATATCAACGTGGTCTTCTTGTTGAACTTCCATGGGCCTTCTTTCTTGAAGTTCATCCTGTTGTTCTCCTTGGACTTCAACCATTTGCTCCTTGGGGGCATCATTCTCCGAGTCTGCTTCCTCCTTGGTCCGTTCATCCTCCTCCTTGGGTTTTTCAAGATCTTGATGACTGGGAGCCCAAGCCTGAGTTGGAAGATAAACTGCATTGTCCAAGCTCTCCAGGAGTTTGAGAATAACATCATTCGGGAGGGGGGGGCACCATAAGTTCGGACATGGACTTTTTTTTATCAGGATCATATCTCCAAAGATTGTTTTTTACCATGTTCATTGGCTGGAAACTCTGGTGAAACTTATGGTTCCAATGTTTACCAACCCAAATGTTTAGCTTCTCGAAGATTTTCTTCGCAGATTTTGCATAACTTTTAGAGGGTTTCGCAATTCCCTTCATAGCTGTTTAAAAGAAATACCTTGAATCAACCAATTTTAATAAGAAATGTAGAATAACATATGAGGAAATTTACCTTGCCCAGCCCACTTTAAATTCAACCGATGGGGAAGGTCGACGAAATCTTCACATCCAGTTTCCCATAGCCCAGAGATGAAAATAAATTGTTGCTTCCATTTCTTTTCGGCCTCTAAGAAATCTTTGATCACATTGTACTGCCTTGCAAAACCAATGGAATAAAATGGATAGTGAGAGTTCATAGCCACAAATGAGATAGAGATGACTTGCTCCATTGAGAGGGTTGTCTCAGAAAGCCTAGAATACATGATACAGGCCATGAGTGTATACCACATGTTAACACCAGCTTGAGAGAGACAAAGTCCGATAAGACTGAAGTACTTTACTAGAGCAGGATCAAGAGGCAGACGAAGGCCCCAATTTATGAGTTTGGTGTAAATAATTAGTTCATGACTGTAAACGGACAAACGAGTCTCTCATACGGTGGGAAACCGAATGGTAATGTTTCCGGGGATCCCCTATCGGTCTCTAAGCTTCACCATCTCGTTCGGGTGGAAATATTTGTACTTCACTTTGTAAAGGGAAAGTAGATGTTTGGTTTCAATTCCATGGAGGTTATCACCTAAAACATCTCCTATGTTCGAGGGCAGGTCTGTGGCACGATTCTTCTTTTTCTTGTCCTTTTTTACCGAGGAAGTATATCCTCTCCGGGGGGGTCAGTCATAATTTCCTGGGGAGGAGAAAATACGCTTTTATTTGGCACAGATGGTTCATGGGGAGGATTTTCTGTGGGTATAACTTGTAAGGGCTGTGACTCAACCGAAACTACATCATTTAATTCCTGATCATTGTCTGACTCATCAATCAAAGTTTTCTCTTGGAGTTCAGGAATGGATTTCAAAACCTGTTCCAAGCGAACATCCCTTGTAGAATATTTCTGAGGACTAACCTTGAGAGTTGTTTGAGGATACCCCTGCGGAGTTACCTAAGGGGTCGGAGCAGACGATGAAATTTTTACAAGAATAGACTTTACAGGTGGGTCGGGGGACCTTTTCATCTTAACATGCTCTCCTCCATTCCTTCTAGCAAGATTTTCCTTTTCATTACCCATCGTTATGAAGGGAGAAGATTTATGAGAAGGTTTAGATGACACGATATCAACCTTGTTATCTCTTGAACAAGCTTGACTGTGGGTTGGGCAGCAAGGGAAATGTGTTCTCGGATAGGGAACCAATTATCACGAAAGTTTGATTCAAAGATATCTGCAGGTGTGGGGTGCTCTCTTCCACTAGAAATTCCACGAGTAGCAGTTTGGTTTGAGATATTGAACCACCTCTAAAGCTTGTATTTGCCAATATTAATAAACTCTTCAGGCATGTAAAGCAAGGAAAGAGTTTGGGATGAAAGTTAATCTTTTCTCTCTCTAGAACAGTCGTTCTTGATCCAGGGATGAACAAAAGTAAGGGGTGGTAAACTTAGAACTAGTGGAGGAAATGAATATTTATAGTAAAAGCTATGGGTATTAAGAGACAGAAGGCGAAAGTTTAGTTTCAAACAAATGTCTGACACGTTACCTCTATCACAAACCTCTTCAAATAGCGCGCTGGAATGCAATGGTAGAAACGCGACACGTGGCCAGAAGTGACTACATCGTTTAAATTATCTCTGACACTATAATGGCTAGGAAAATACACACAAAATTAAAAGAAATGGTTGTTTAGGTGAGGTCATCATGACCAAAGGTGAGGTCATAAATTCGAACAAGATTCATACCACATAATCTGAGGGCTAGCAATAAAACAATTCGTTTATGGAACGCAAATAACGGAGTTGTCCGATCCGTGGATCTGTCACACAAAGAATTTTGAGTGTTGCAAAATCCAAGGAAGTTTGGAAAGAAGGAAAGATTGCATTTGTTAGTCAGTCATCATTCAGATATCTTCATAAGGACTGGGGGGAGGGCTACTGATAAGGGAATAAAAATATAGATAATAACAAGGTTTATTATGTAAAATATAAAGACTAAATTTGTGTATTTAGTGATTAAGGACTAAAGTAAAGCAAACATAAGAGATAGAGGGTTTAAATGATATACCCCAAAAACTTGTTTGTAAAATAGTAGAAGAGTGGGGTGAGAAATCCACATTTACTATGGTAATTATGTAATTTTACAATTCACCCAATGTACTATATAAAGGACATTGCCTTTTTGGGGAAAGGCTAATGATTAGTCAATTATTACTACATTTATCCCTTTTGTATCTTTGTCTCTCTATAAAATATTGATTCTCTTGTAAAATTCGTCCAATACAATCATCATTTAGACAGACACACTCCCACAAACATTTTCACATCTGAACTGACCTAAGAATAATATGAGCTCATCAGTAGCGATGCTCTCCTTCAACTTTACTATCAAGTCAGATTTATTTATTTCTTTTAGGTATGTACTGCTGACCTTGGGGTTGTTGACCTATCCTAGACAAAAAAGAAATTTGATTTGTACATTTTAGTCGGAAAATAATAACTTCTTAGGGATGAAAACTTTGGTTTTGTTGTTGTTGATAAATTGAGACATGTGGCTGTTAATATACCGAGAAAGACGACTGCTGAATATGTCTTTATGTGGGGGGATCAACTTTAATCTCTTAGACTCTTCCACTTTGATCTTCTCATCGACCTCAGCTAGTGGAACCTTAAAAGTCAAGGTTTTTTTTGTGGTTACCTCGTCAACTAAATCTCTAGGGAGAAGGTCTTGTCTGAAAGAAGCAACGGTTACTTGCTCATAAGAATCATCCAGGTCATTATTCGTATAAACGAAATGCTTGGTGTAATATTTCAAACTCTCTCCAACCAACTTTTGAAACTTTATTATTGTGTTTCAATTCCCCGCATCTTCTTAATTCCCACACACTTTATCTAAATATTGTCCAAAATATATCGAAAAATTTGATCGAACATTGCAGAAGCCGATTGTACCACTCTAAGATACTGTATTTGAAGGTTTAAGAGAAAGATTGACACAACTACTAATCATCGTTGTCATAATTTATCATTAAGTTTTTAAACTACTCTAGATGATTATCTGAATCTTTACTTCCATCGAACCTTTCCATTTTGTAGTATCAAACAGTTTTGGTCGGTGTTCGAAGAGAAATTCAATAAGACTACCTTCAGTTATGCCTCTGATTATATTGGTGGCCATCATTAGTTACTGGATAAAGATATTGGTTATTGCTCCCGCATCAAAACCTGATATCGACTCGAACACTTTTCTGAATGATGCTTACCACCATAACCTTCATATTTTTGTGGTGGCGATCTTTATCTAGAGAAGAAGAAAACCCATTTGAATAAGAATGGAGTGATCACTAGATTTTGAAGGACTATAACGATACCTTGTATTTTTTTTTCTTTCTCGAAGAAAGATGGCTTCTATTCGACCCAGACTAATTTGTTCGATACTTTTTCTGGTTTCGCAAAGAATTGGACTCGGTGTCATCTCCTTCGGAACACCATTCTTCCCCAACCTTTTGGATTTTCGAACCGATCTTTTTTGGTAGATTTACCATTGTATCGTTTTGGGAATTTCACGTAACAATTTCCTCACGTAATCAATTCCGATGATCTTCCAGGATCAACTGCTCTTGCTGTTCTCCACATCGAGGCTGGGGTTGAGTACCCCAAGCCAACTGATCAGACCCTACGATTCTTTCGATAACTATCATAAGGATGACCTGCATCAAAGTCCATTTCTTTCTAGATTCCGAATACGAACCTAGCACGCCAATAGTTTTGAATGTTTGTATCGGGATATCTATCTAGACTCCCACTGCGATTGTCGCTGATGTTTCCATAGATATCTAAAAGACACTTATGTACAATTTATCAGGAGCGAAAGTACACAAATGTTTAAAAAAATAAGCTTAAATATTAATGTTTACATAGACTGATTTTCAGGGAAAAATAGTGGAATTGCATTTTATTATCTTAAGTCCAAACAAAAAATGTTTTATATAATAATCTCCAGCCTTCTGGATTGTATGGTTTATTGGTGTACATGTATAACCCATAATAACTTATCCTACCATATTAATTTACTAATATTTAACATAATCATTCCTTATTCCATAAACTACTTTCAGGAATATACCTTTATTAGATTGATGCTACAAAATAAATTCGGTTTAACTTTCTCATTCCGACACGTAAATCGGATAATTCAACTTTCATCACAAATAACATTTAAAAAAAGTCAACTCAAAATCAATTTTTAGAAAAGATCTATTGCTTCGCAATCGAGTTCAGTATATTAAATTTTAAAAATCTTAAGTTATTAGCCAGCGTGAGTGAATAAATAAAAAAATTTAAAATAATATCTCAACTATTTTGATTGAACAGAATTCTCTCATTTGCACAGACATAAAAAAGTTAAATGTTAAAATTGAAAAATAGTTATTTTTAGTTTTAGAATTTTGATCTTAAAAGTATTGTTTTAATCAAGTAGGGGATTTCTGTTTGTAAACTTAAAAATTAAAATGGCCCCAAATTATCCTATATAAACAAAAGGATTTTTTTTTTTGAAACCGGCTTTTACTATCAGTTTGTTGACGAAAAATATTACTTTTTATATTTATTTTTTGTTAAATTTTGTAAAAGGTTTTTGTTAAATTAGGGTTAAAAAATGTTTACCATCTCCGTTTCTTTAGAATTTTTTTAATTATAGGTCGTTTACGCATTTACAATAACCAAGATTTTTTTATTTTGGATTTTAGTGAATTTTAGGTATAGTTAACCAAAAATTGAAGAACACAAAATTACTCCTCCCAATATTTCTATTATACTCAAAATTTAACAAAATTTCAAAAAAATTAAAAATCCCAAAAATCTCAAAGCACATCCAAACATCCCAAACACTCCAAAACACACAAAGTTTATAAAAAAATTCAAATCGTTGAAGAATGCATTTAGGACACGAGAAGCTTGCAGAGGAGCATGCAACTCCAAACAAGGTAGTCTCTCTAACCAATGTTTTCAAAAAAGTTTCTTTTTTAGTAGATCTTCAATTTTTAGAAAGCTGAACCCGAGCTCCCCCGCCGGTGGAAGCTCTTTCAACCGGCGGGGATGAAGAACAACCATCATTTTGATGATGAACTAACCTCGCTGGACTAGTCCATCCCCACCCGCCGGTGGAGGCCATGCCAACCGTCGGGGGATTTTAACCCAAACCCCCGGGGTTGTACATCCTGACCAGCCGGTTGGTAACCAAGTTAATTTGTTAGGTTGGAATTTGAATTTTGAACTAGATCCCCGACGGGAGGGGGGTAACCATGTACCGTGGCTGTTTAGTTTATTAACCGCCGGTTCAGATATCTTCAACCGGCGGTTTTGGTTCCTTAATGTAGTCCACATATTTAAATACAATATGTTGGGCTACCCCGTTGTGGTTGGAATTATCAACCGCTCGGTGGGTTTTTGTCAACCGTCGGATAATAACGTCCCCGACGGTTTAATATTTTTCAATCGTCGGGTAGATACGGAGGTTTTTAACTTTAGTTAGATTGACACAATTTACGCTTGTTTTATGCAGGAGGAGGAAGAGTTAACGGGCGACTTGTATGATTCGTGCATGGTAAAGGAGGAGGTAATGCCGGAGTCTTGCTCCGTCGATTATAGTCACTTGTTCGACACCAAATCTCACTACACTCAGGTGGAGTTGATTGAATGGGTTAAGCAAACAACGTGTTTGTGGTTATACTACGTGGCGGCGATAGAATTGATTTGGAGTTTACACGAAATTGGTAGATCTGAAGAGTCTAAAGAGGAAGCTTACCGGCACGAAAAAATACGGATGCCCTTTCACCCTCAAAGGAAATAAGGTGGATGATGATTTGTGGGGATTAAAGGTCGAATGTGGCGTTCACAATCATGACACTACAATGTACAAAGAAGGTCATTCGTACTTGGGATGATTCACCAACGAAGAGATGGAATTCGTAGTTAGTTCTACGAAAGTGAGATCCCGTCCTAAAGACATTTCCGGTAGAGTGCAGAAATTGAACCATAAGAATTCGTCTTTAATGAGAACCGTGTACAACGCTCAACTAAAACATCGCAAGATCAAGAAAGGTGGTCGGTCACAATTCCAATACTTGTTGGGTGAACTAAAGAGGTTAAACTACTACGAATTCCATCGAAAGTCCGAAGACAGAAGCGAAATCATATGTGAGATTTTCTTCGCGCACCCGGTTAGTTTGGATTTGTTACGTACATTTCCAAACGCCATTGAAATGGATAACACGTACAAGGTAATAAAATACGGGATACCGTTGTACGAGGTCGTCAGAGCCACTTGTACTGGGAAAATGTTCTACATTGGATTCGCATTTATGTCTAAAGAAACATTCGAGAGCTCAAATGGGTTTTAGAGTGCTTATATTCGTTGATGTTATTTCACTTCATCGAACCACCCTCCGTTGTTTTGACAGATAGAGACTTAGCGCTTGTGAAAGCGGTAAAGGAAGTGTTCCCATATGCAACACACATGTTGTGTCGATGGTCCATCAACATGAACGTCGTGGGAAAATGAGAAAAATCATAAAGGAGAAGAAAGTGTCCAACACCTTCTTGAAAGTGTGGAATGAAATGATGTTGGCGGAAATGGAAGTAGCCTTCAAAGACAATCGGTCCAAATTGCACCGTGACTTCAAAGATTATCCGAAAGCAATTGAGTATATCGAAAGTTGGTTTGGGTCTTATGGTAATAAGTTCATCACGTGGAGAACTAACAAGTGGATGCATTTTGGTAACCAAACCACAAACCGCGTGGAGAGCGCTCATTCGAGCCTTAAGCGTTTCATCGGGACGAGCAAAGGTAACTTCGAGTCTTTTTGGTTGAAGTTACATACTTTGATAGAATTTCAACACGGAGACATCAAGGGGTCATTTGAAAAGAGTCGCTTGTTGGCCTTATATAAATTCGCGAACATTATGTACGGTAAACTAAAAATAAATGTCTCCCACTATGCGTTGGAACTTTTTTCTGGAGAAGTAGATTGTGCCCGGAATAGGCCAATTGCAGCCGCCATGCCTTACGGTTGTGTCATACAAACTACGCATGGTATGCCTTGCATCCATGAAATTTATAATTTTTTTGCGAAAGGGATATAGGTTCCTTTAGGGTTATTTCACGAACATTGGAATAGGTTAGACATTCTAGTTCGTACCAGTCTCACGAAGATCGAGAAACTACAAGAAAAAATTGATAAACTAGTGTGCGATGTCATGGAATCGAATGACGAAGCACGCATAAAGCACGTTTATAAGAAATGGTTTATCGTTGTCCATCCCGAAACAATCTCCCTATTAGAGCCATTAGTGAAGCAAAAAGTGCGCAGTTGTCCAACTTTCAAACATAAGTTGTCTATTACTGCATCTCAATCATCCACTAAACGCGAAAAATCTAGGTACAAGCATGTGCTACATTTGGAAAAAGGTAGTTCACCCGGGTTTGATAAAACCTTCAAACCTCTGTCGGTAACCTCAAGTAAACGAAAAATAATGTCGGGCCCAAAACGTGGTTGGGAAAGCGACCCTACTCCCAAGAAAGGTAGTGTTATTCTATCGCAACCAAGTGGGACGATACTTTCAAGTGAAACGTTCGGTTGTAGGTCAAAATCTACGATGCTGGCTAAGGCAAGCGTGTTTGATCCGAAAAGATACTTAAACCAATTCCTCATATATGTTAGACCATTCGTATCGTTCATCACTAATGTTAAAACCGATGGCCATTGCGGGTACCGCTTGATAGCGTTTGCCTTGAACGGGAAACAAGATGGGTGGTTGTTGATTACGGATGCCCTTTACAATGATCTTATGGATTACGCTTCTGTGTATGTTAAGATATTTACAAGCATGGCGGATTTCATTGATGTTGTGGAGTGTGTGAAGTGATCTAGTATCGTGGGTACTAAAGACCATTAGATGTCCATGCTCGAGATGTGAGTAGCAATAGCTTCTGCGTTTAACTGCATTCTTCATTTCGTAGGACAGTACCGAACTACGGATGTTGGGTTCATTTTTCTTCCATTAAGAGGTGCACCCCTTAGATGACAAACCGCATGGAAATCGGATTGCGTTGGGTGAACTCCAACCACTTCGGGAACGTAAGAATTTAATTCCATTGACGGTTAGTTTAAATATTAAGACATCTATTTCATTGTGTTTTCATTTTGTAGCTTACGATTAGGGCGGATGCCCCATGTGCGAGGATACATCCTTGTTGCATAAAGTTGTGGTCACCGAAAGCGGAAGGTTGGTTTTTACCGATTCTCTTTCGTTGCAAGCTATACGAGGAGCTTAGGAGTTGTAGCTCCAAAATAATCGATTTATCTGCTTTTGTTTGAGGACTAGATCATTAGATCGTCATTGGAACATTACTATGATTTCAGCATATTTAATGTTGTATGTTTTGTAGTTTATAATGTCATTGTACTTTATGATAACGTTTATCTTAAAAACATTGAGACTTTTTGTTCTTAATATTGTGTTTCGCATTAAATTAAGACATTACACTTTTATTGAAAATATTACACTTTAATTGAAGACATTACATAATTAAAAACACATATGCAAACAATGGAAATAGATAGATAGATAATAGCCCCTTGTTGACATAACAGACTCAGTTTCATGACGACGGATAGTTCCATCCATACACAAAGCGTTTCTCAAAATGATACTCATCATCCTCGCTGTTTCCTTCAGGAATTGGGTTAATTCTAACGTCGATCTCTATCGTGTCAGCTCTCTCTTCCATTTGTTGCTCGCGTGTTCCACCATCTCTTGCGTAATAGTACTTTGAAATGCCATACTGAATATATTGCGAGTTTCACTTCAGACTTCATAAGGAAGTGGCACAATCGGTATTTCCACGGTTTTTAGATAAGCTAACCTACCGGCAACTTCTTCGTGTCCTCATGCTCTGGGCATTAAACATCGAGGACACAATGCCTCCCTACCGTGGTTGAAAAATATTCTGCATAAACAGCATCGACGAAACCAAGAGTCTCCTCTTGCATCGTGCCTTTGACGAACTCAAACGCATTTAGGAGGTTTGCATTTTCGTGCGCTATCCAACCAGAATCACCCATTATTATTGCTTCGATGTTTAAGGACATAGTCGGGTTCTACTACTTATAGATGGGTAGTTGGACGGAACTGGCCAAAATAATTAGCGGCAATGAAATCTAGTTTTCACGGGTAACAATATTTTGGCGGGATTCTAACTAAGCTTCAAACACTATTCTTCGGAGGTTGAACAATTGTCAATCGGCGGTTGAAAATATCCCCGTCTGGTATGAAATTTTTAACCAGCGGGCATGAAAATCCCCACCATAGAGCAAGTGAATTTTTTTTTAAGGATTCGACCCCGTCGGTTTGTGCATTTGTCAACCGCCGGGGCAAATAGTCCCCCGGTGGTTGATAATTCTCAAACCACCGGGGTAGGTGGGCTTTTACCCCTTAAAGAACTGCTTACAAGACGAGGTCCTCAACCGCCGGGTACTAATTTTCACCTGGCGGGTGAAAATGTCCCTGGCAGCCTAATAATTTCAGCCGTCGGGTATGAATAAAACTTTCTCTTAGAAAGTTAGTGAGAGTACTCACTTTCACCTGGCGGTTGAACATTTGTCAACCGACGGTTAAAAAAATTTCGACCGCCGGAGAAGAACCTCCCCGGCGGTTGAAAATTGGTCAACTATCGGGGTACGGGTACTTATAAAAAACACATGTTCAACTTGAGATGTTAAGCCCTAGATGATAACGGATTGAACGAAAAAAGTTTGGTAATGAAAACATAAACAGTGGAACAACATACACGCTATATAATTTTATTTTTATATTAAATCAACCATAATAACGTGCAAATCAACATCCAAAACATACAAAACGTGAATCTAGTAGCGAAATGCATGGTTCAGAAACTAAAACAACATAAAAATAACAAAGATGAGTATCGTTATGAGAAGCCAAGGACTAGTGATGTCGAGCACCTTCCTTGCGAAGGACAAGAGCTCTTCAAGAGTATTGTCTAACGACCGAACACGATTGATCGTGTTGATGAAATCAACCGCGGAGCGCTCGCTAAGAATACGAGACGTGATGTTATACCAACCGTATTTCTTCACGTAGGCCTCGTACTGGGGGATGATGTCCGCCTACTCGTTATGTATTGAGTACCTATCAATCACGTACAAATGGTCCCTCCAGTTCGTCCAGTGCCTACCCTGTACCTCGTAATGGAGATTGTCTCATCTTGATAGACCGGTTCTAGGAGTAAGGGGAAGCAACGACTTCTCTTGGACCCAACTGAACTGCCGCATCACTCGGTCTAGGTGGTAAGCCTCGCTTATGAACATTAGGCGAATAGGGTTCCGATACAACTCTATTTCCTGCTCCGGAAACACTACACGAACGCCCTCGTAAGGTCGGAAAATCACCTACAAATAAACAATTACTCATATAAACATGGAATGAATAGACACATATTATTCAACGTAAACAAGCTAACTTACATCCGAATCTGCTTGCGCCGTGAAGATGGCACGGTAGTACGGCTTCCCATAAATAAGCGCTCTAATAAGTCTTCCCGGCGACCACGACAACATCTTCGGGTCGGTCGGGCTGTAACCGATATTGAGCGCAACCCTAAAGACATGGAAGTGGTCAAAGACCCAACACTCTAAAAGCCCAAAAAAACAAACTAGGATCTTCAAGGAGTGCTTCAAAATGTCTCCCAAGCTCTTGTACAGTTATACTAATGTACCCCATGCGTACTCGTCAAGCTTCTTTTAAGTCCTCAAGATGATGGAGAAAATTGCATTGGATGTTCTTCTGGCTAGTGTTGGTGAAGATGGTACACCAGAGGAAAAACATGATGTTTGTCCTAGTAGCTTGTTTTTTCATCTCTGAAGTGAGCACGACATTGGAATCCAAATATTCGTCTACGGAAAGCGTAGTCCTTAGCCACCGGAGGCCAAACCCACTCCCGTCATGCGCCTCCATATCCTCCTGTACGGCTTCCGCCGAAACTCCCAACAACGAGGCATACCGTGCGTATGTTTGATCTATTGGATCGGTCCTCACGGTGTCGATTATTCTTCCCTCGACCGGGAGGCCGGTAATTACATGCACGTCGTCCAACGTGATGGTCATCTTACCGAACGAGAACTGGAAGGTGTTCGTCTGCTGGTGTCACCTCTCAATGAACACCTCGGCCAACTGTACGTGCGAGTTGAACTTCGGTAGATGGCACATAAGTGTCCAAAGCGGTGTCTCCTCCAATAGAGCTTTAACCCTTAGCTGTTTGCTAAGGTCCCACTAACCGAGTAGCCCGTACTTCGATTGGACTATGATGCCAGATCGCGACTAAAACAAAGAAACAAACATAGATATATCGTAAAAAAAATATAGTTCAAGTAATAACACAATTAATTAAGTCCGAAATTTAAAATCTTACGTCGTCCATGAAAGTGAAGTAAGCCTCGTGATGCTTATAGTCCGGGAACAGAAGGATATTATTTTGTTCTAGGAAAATGTTTCTCCATCCCTCCGGATCAATTGGACGGCCTTGTGCACAGACCTCTCGTGGAGGTGATGGCTCGGGGACCTTTGTCTCCTGGTCGGAGTCCATAGACGCACGGTGTTTTTAGCGATCTCTCGTGGAGGAGATGGTTGTACTATGCATTCCCTTGTTGCATCGTATTTTTTATGCCTCAAGGAGCGTTCCGTGTGGACCGTGCGATCCCCACGTTTGGCTTGATCGCCCTTTCACCGACTACCACCTTCACCTTTTTTGAATGGACGGACTTCTTCCCGTTTACCCCTGCCACCTTCTTTCTTTTTTCTTTTTCGGATCTAGGTACCTCGTGTCTCCGAAAAAAAATGAAATTTTAAAAACCAACGGATATCTTATAAAAAAAACTAGGCCTCGGTCGGGTGAGGCTGGGTTTACCCGACGGGAACCATAAATGTCCATGGAAAAAAAACTTTCCAACCCCGTCGTGACAACCCAACCTCAACCGGCGGGTTTATGAACACCCTGCGAAAAAATTAGTTACCATGTTGGGTGAACTATCTCCAACGTGGCGGGGAGCACGAAAACAATGAAAAACCACCATAAAAAACTTCGACTCCAACTCAAATCCAACCCAAAAACAACAACAGTTATTCAATCACAAATCTAACCTTCTAACATCCAACCCAAAAACAATAATTTAACCACAAATCTAACCTTCTAACATCCAACCCAAAAACAGTTATTTAACCACAAATCTAACCTTCTAACATCATTATATAACTTCAAACACCTAATTAAATATGCATTTGTCTATTCTAACACTCTAAATAGTATAAATCTACAAAAACATATAAAACTAATTTAACCAAAATAAGTAATTAAGAGGGATTCTTACTTATTCCCCTTGCCTATTTTTGTTGGATTAGAGTTTTATGAAATTGTTATTTGCGATTTTGGTTTTGGAAGCTTGAAGATGGAGAGGATAGAGTTAGATCTGTTTTAGAATGTTTTGGATATAACAATGAGGATGGAAATTGGGTTGCTTATCACATTGGAACTAGATTTAACCAAAGCTTTTGTAAATTATTGGCAAAAACAACGTTTATGGCGGTTTCGGTTATTAATACCAAAATTTAATTCTCCAAATCATATGCGACTAATCACATAAATAATTGACAAAATAGGTTAAAATATAATTTTCACTTTCATATTGACTAACTGAGTACGAGTCCATTTGTATATTATTGATTAGTTAAGTACTATTTTGGAGATCAAGAATTTGGGGTGAATAGCATTGATGATATACATGAATCACAACATCTAGTATTGGATAAAGTTCGTACGACTTGTTGATACTCTTAGTCGCTTATAAACAATCTTTAATTCACCAGGTGGAACATCGGTCTGTTTTCCGCCTTATTTTTCTCCTCTAAGATAGCCCTGCGCCTCTTAAGTCTCAACAAAGTCTAGAAACCCAGTTTAGTCAAATCTAACAACCAAGCTTAGCCAGAAATAGTACATAACTAAACACAAGATCATTCACCAAAAACCATCAGGCAGAAAAAAGAGAGATGGTTATAGGAAACTTGGGGACGAAAAACTAGGTTTTAACCGTGCCTAAGATAAACCACAGCAACGGCAAATGTTGTAAAATAGATGTGTCGCATTATACCACATGACATAGGCTACTAAAGATGAACCCCCCTATAGCGAACTCGGATCCCCTTATTTACCACATTTCTAGTAATTCTGCAAACTCGGATCCCCTTATTTACCACATTTCTAGTAATTCTTAAAGTCTATTCACCACAAAAGATTGAATGCCAGAAACATAGCCCCTCTTTTCTTTTTCTCAAGGTCCAG
Source organism: Limnanthes douglasii subsp. nivea (assembly GCA_036936605.1). Lineage (NCBI taxonomy): Eukaryota > Viridiplantae > Streptophyta > Magnoliopsida > Brassicales > Limnanthaceae > Limnanthes > Limnanthes douglasii. The sequence goes on from JAUPFV010000004.1 coordinate 133,965,008, forward strand.
ACCAGACAGCCAATTTAGTACTCCAATGTAAGGTCATCAGAAATAGCAACCCTATGAATACAGCTGATAATAAAGACAGATACTCTCGGTTGGTTACTAAGGATAGAAGAAGCAACATCATCAACAGGTGCCATCACATAAGTTACTTAATACAATTTTTCAGGAGATTGCACTGACCAGGACTACAGAATGGAATATCTATTATACTCTTCCAACACTAGAACTTTCCAAAGTGTTGCCCAAGTGAACTAGTTTAGACCTATTACAAACTCAATGCACCAACTAGAAACTCGAAACAACAATGGTAAAGCTACTTGCTTTATAATTGAAACCAGTAAAGCCACTCAAGAGAAAGAAAAAACATTTGAAGATAACATTCGAAACCAGGTAAAAGAATTATACTCTAAATAGCAAGAAACTAAGAATGTCTAAAGATATAATTTCACTTTCGAACCAAATGTTATATGATTTTCAGAATAACTAAATTTCACACTTTGACACTTTCAAGCATCAAAGGCATACCAAAATCACTAAGTTAACTAACTGATAAACTTACAGTAGCTGGGACTCGACTCGATGCCAAAATTACCAACTCGAAGGCCAGTAGCCGTGAATACCATAGCCGGTCTTCCAAATATCCAAGTAAATCACCTTACCCACCGCCCAAAAGGAGATCAATAGCGCTGACAACATCACGATCCTCTGCGTCAATTTGCTCCTCACACGAACAAGCACGGTGGTGACCAATGACAGCAACAGCCCAACAACAGTGTACAAGGACCCGACCGCGAATCCTTCGGCACCAAGCTGCTCCGACCCCTGGTAAAAGTAAACGTACTTGTTGGGATTGTCCCGGTCCTGCATAAACATAGGCATTTTCCTGATGATGGTGTGCATTGCACCAGATACACTGAAGAAGTAGATGAAAACGGCGCCCGATAACCAAACCCTAGAGTTGTGAACTAGTGTCTCCCCTGATAGAACCTTCTTGATGATAAAGGGAGCGGAGATCAACACCAGCGCGACCACAAAACCGATTTGTTTCTTTGAAAACATCGGTGGCCGTTGGATGGGGCCGACTGTGAGTTTCGTTTTCGACTGGACGAACTCGGCCATTGAATCCGCCATCCGCCAGAAATCCCCTTGCTTCATCGGTATCGAGTCTGTCTTGAGATTTACGGCATCGGGGCCGACAAGGCGGATATGCGGTAGTGCATCGACGCCGAATAACTCAAAAGAGGACTGCGATTCCTTGAATTCGACGTCGCAGAAGAAGAGTTTCGCCGGCTGCTGATCCTTGTTGTTGGCGATGAAAGAGGTAGCCAGAATACCGAATTCGCGGCGGAGATCGACGAGGTTGAGGTCCGTAATGTCATGGAGATGGATGGCGTCGAAGAAGATGAGGAGAGAGTAAGATCGAAGGGCTTTGGTGGAACTAAGGTAGCGAGTAACTAAGTGGTCGTTGATCCGGATCACGCCCGATTCGGATCCGGATTGAAGAGAAACGAGCTCGTTTACCAGGTCCGTTTTCGATTCGACTGCGGCACTCGAGACGGTAAAAAAGAAAAAGAAAAGGACTGTGAAAGTGAAGATGAGGAGCGACTTTGCACATATCGCCATTTTTACTTTCTAGAAATTTAACCTAATATTTTAAATATATATGATTGAGATATTAATTTGTAACCGAATTTATTAATTTGGTAGATTCACATAGTATTTTGAGAGTTTCAATATTTAGAATAGCAAATAATATAACATAATTTTTATAATTAAGTTCACTATTTATTTTTTAGATTGAAAAAAACAATAATTTTTTTAAAAAAAAATTGTGTAACTTTTACTATAAAAGTTAAATTTACTATCTAGATCTAGTCTTATATACATAGTCGGTTGAGAGATTGCCTCCGTCATGAAAAAAAGCTTCTCTCTAAGATTTTTTTTTTGAATTCCAAAAAAGCTCTCTATCTTCTTGTTTCGATGAATAGTCTCATTTAATTAGTCTGATTCATTCATATTCCTCTGTCTCCATACATCCTGTTGTTCTCGATTACTGCATCTTTTAATTCTCTTCATCTTCATCTCCATGAAGCTGGCTCGATGTTCCCAATTGCTGCATCATAAAACCTATTTCATCTCTATATTCAATGAGAAGAAAAATCATTATTAGCCATAGATTTCCAGCAAAACAAAATTTTCTCGAACTCTGAATTCTTTGAATTACAGTCCGCAAACCACCGCAGAGAATAAACTAAATCCTATACTCAGCCTAACAAGACTTGTGTAGACTTGTTCTCTCAAACAGGTGAATTCATTCCATCATTTGTCCAATACAAAGCAACCACATATCGCTACAATTTAGTAAACAAGATAAAGATAGACTAGTCACCTCCTCAAAATTCACCTTAGTTGGCAAATTCTTCTCAGGTATACCTAAAAAACAAACTCTAACAAAATCTCTTAATGATCGTAGGTTTACCGGAGAGTTGAACATCTCAAACTGGGATGCTCACCATATTCTAATCGAGTTTGCTTTAAAAGAAGGCTTAAGAAAGCTATGGATTAGGAATATATGGACTATAGGTTCTTCTTTGATGAGAGTCCTTAACTAGACTCCTACTTTTAACCCCAAGAGTTAAAAGCCCCATCACACCAATCTGGATAAGGGTTTCTAAGGTTCCAAAGTACTTATTCAACGAGGCTATGATGTTATCTAGTGCTTCATCTATAAGCAACCCTATAAAAATCCTGGATTCCTGAGAAAAACAGGATTGTATACAATGCTTGCTATATTTGGGTGGAAATGGATATAACCCATAATATCCAGCATATCATACGGGTTGAGTTTGGCGAAAATGATGGTTGTTGGCTATATATTAGCTACAAAAACATCCCCAACTATTACCACCAATGCAATCACATAGGTCACAACAAAGACTCCTGCAAAAAAAAACTTCTTTAAGATACTGAAGATGATAAAGATAAGAAAGAACATGTTGCTGACCTTCTTAAAAATATAGATTATTCTAATCTTAAGCCTCAAAAGATTAAATCCATTATAATCAAGCCTTTCTCAGCTCACAACCCTGCAAAAATATAAAAACCTAATGAGCCATTAATCAAGCCACAAATTCTCAGCATAAATCAGCAAACAAACTTCAAACCAACCTTAACTGATCAACCGACAGATGAACGACTTATCAAAGATCACCATTATGATAACCAAAATCCTTTTAACCATCATGATCCTAGAACTAACAACGATGACCTAATATAGGCTATAGAATCCCTGGATTTTGATTACAATATAATTTCTCTTATAGACTCTGATACCTTATACTTTGGTTCATACCTCAAACCAAAATAACATTGGTAGCCTTCCTATCATCCGTATTCTCAAGAAAAAAAGGTTGACACCAGCTTCTAAAACTTGCTCAACAAAAAGCTCAAACAAGCTAGGAGCAAGAAGAAAATGAATTCCTTAGTCATTAAATTTTTGTAGTTTGCAAAGACAAAAAGTTATCCACCTTATATAGCTCTACATGATTAAGTTTCTCAATTGGAATATTCGGGAAATTGGTAACAAAGCATCTATCTAAAGACTCAAGTCAATTGTAAGAAAATAAAATATTAATCTCTTCATCATTCAGGATCCCTTTATCAACAACACTCATCGAGATCCTATTGCTACTATTCTGGGCTTGAAGAACTATCTTGCTAATAATTCTAATAAATTTCGACTGATTTTAAAGGATGACCTTTAGATCAATGTCCTTATTGATCATGAGCAGTGTATTCACACTGAAATAAATCATACCTCATTTAACAAAATCATCCATGTAACTGCATTTTATGTTAAATGTTAGAGAATCAATAGATCAGAACTATGTGATACTCTCAAATTCATTGATCATAATATTAAATAATGACTTATTCTAGGAGACTTCAAATCTATTAGAACCTCATTTGATCAGCTAGGCTGCATCAATTTCTGTAATCAGAGTTCAGAGGACTTCAATGACACGATTATGGACTATCATCTAGATGATGCTGGGTATACTGGTTCCAAGTATACGTGGTCTAACAAAACAAAGTGGAAACGCCTTGATCGGGTCTTGTTCAATCAAGAATGGACTGACTACTTCTCTACCACTAAGGTGAATTATTTAGTTCGAACTTGCTCTGACCATATGCTGTTATGTATAACTATAAATAAACACAGTACCAAGCCTATCAACAACTTGAAGTTTTTAAACATGTAGGCTATTGACAACAATTTCTTCAACATGGTGAAATATAACTGGAACAAGTAAATAACAGGCTTTCTTATGTTTGTGTTTTGGAACAAAATGAAAAGACTAAAAACGCTCTTAAAATCTGGAACATAAACTATTTTGGAAACATTTTTATAAGATCAAGGCCTCTGAAAAGGAAGTCTCTCACTATGAATATATGTACCAGCAGTCTAATAACATCTCTAATGAAGCCAAATTAAATAAGGCTAATGTTTACATCCTAGCCCTCACCATGTAAGAAGATTTCTCGTTTCAAAAGTGTTATTCAAGATGGATTAAAGATGGGGATCACAACACTAAGGTATACCATAATTATGTTAAGAAAAAGAGAAGGAAAAGACCGATTTCTAGTGTTAAAGTCAACAATCAGTGGATTACAGAGGATGACCTTATATGTTCATCAACACAATCATATTTTAAAGATATCCTCTCTAACCCTTTTTATCAAAATTATGAGGATGAATACACTTATCTTAATGACAATATATTCAATGTAATCCCTAAGCTTATTGCTGATGCAGACAATGCATTACTTCTAGCTACTCAAACTGAAGATGAAGTCCTCAATACCATTAAAAGCTTCAAGCCTTCAATGGCAGCTGGAATGGATGGATTCAGTCATTGTTTCTTCTTATCTTGCTGAAATATCATCAAACTGGATTTATACAAGGCCATAACTTAATTCATTCTTGGTCAAAACATTCCAAAAAGAAATTATGGCCACTGGTATCTGCTTAATACCCAAATCATGCAACCCCATCACTTGAAAAAAATTTAGACCGATAAGTTTATGCACCTTTTTAAATAAAATCATGTCAAAAATCTTAAATAATGGACTTACCAATATACTTCCTAAGATAATTTATGAGGTGCATAGAGCATATGTTAAAGAAATATTTGTTCAAGATAATATCCTTTTGGAAAATGAGCTCATCCATGACTTAGGAAGGAGAACTAAGGCTGGAAATCCAGTAATTAAAGTCGATATGTCAAAAGCTTTCGACAATCTAGCTCATAATTTTATTTTAAAAGTTCTTTAGTCTTTTGGCTTTAGTCCCAACTTTATAAACCTTATCAATAGCTTAATTAACTCTATGTTTGTTTTAATTATAATCAATGGCAAAGTTATTGTTTTCTCAAAACCAAAATATGTGTTAGACAAGGGGACCATTTGTCCCATAGTCTATTTATTATTGTTGTAGAAGTTCTCATAAGAGGCTTAAATTCTCTTTATAATTATACCAAAACTCTTAAGTACTCTTGTAAAAGTAAAATTATTATTCTGTGTCTGGCTTTTGCATACATGATTTTTTGATTTTACTAATGGTTTAGAGTCTTCCATGGACTTTATTGGTTGTTTCTAGCAGAAATATCAAGACATTTCAGGGGAAGCTCTTAATAAGGATAAAAGTAGGATAATAACATAAACTAATATCTCCCATTATAAATTCAAGGCTTTATGTATTCAAACCAGCTTCAATACCGGCTTTCTTCCCACCACTTAATTAAGCATCACACTCAATTCCAACAACAGAATCGACAACTACAATTCTCTCAAGGACAAGATCATAAACGAAATTTAGGAATGGGAAGGTAAAAAACTTTCTTATGAGGGGTAGGCTTACCCTCATTAACACTATCCTAATGCTTATCCCCATATAATGGCTGCAGAGCTGCAGCCTTCTTGTAACTATAATTTCTAGAATTGAAAGGATTTTCAATAAGGTCTTGTGGGGTTTTGATAGTGTCTCAAATAAAATACATTAGTCTAACTGGTCAACAAATTGTAAACCTTATGGGGAATAAGGTCTTAACTTACGCACCCTCCATATCATTCAAGTAGCCTATTCTTGCAAGCTTTGGATCCGCTTCAGAGATAACAAATATTTCTGGGCTAAGTTTTTCACAACATATATTGGGCTAAGTTTTTCACAACATATATTGCAAATCTAGACATCCTCTTCAGCTGAACTTCTCTAAGCCCGGCTCCCAAACCTAGAAAAGGCTTTCAAAAATAAAAAGCTTAGCTGAAAATTATACTGGCTGGAATATTGACAATGGAAAGATAGGTTTTTGGCTTGATAATTGGATGTGAAAGCCCCATATTATCAAGCTGAATAATGATTTTGACAATAACTGGTTTACGAGTTCTAAAGTCAATACATTATGGCTTACTAATTCTTGGATTGGAACAAAACTATTCATCTATTCAACTCCTCTAATATTAACTTAATATATAAGCTTTACACTGATCCTAGATATAAGGCTCTATCAATTGGAAAATCTCTAAAGATGGAAAATTCAAAATCAACAAAACCATTCAGCACATTAGAGTCAAACATAGCACTTCATCTCTATATGAAAATATTTGGAACCACATTACTCCCAATAAGTTTTCTTTCAGAAGATTTCTGACAAACAAGTGTAGATATTTTAGTTCTCCAAAAGCTAAGTTGCATATCTTCTTTTGCCAAGCTTTATCCTTCCTCAATCTTCATGGAATTTTCCTTAGTTCTGTTTGTAGTGACTTTCATTCATTTTGCTCTTGAGGCTTCAATCTTGTTTGCAACTTCTATCTCGCCTTCAAACTCCTCACATATCGGTGAATTTAGGTTGTGTTTGAAGGTGAATCCCTTAGCTTGGACAAAAATCGAATCCTCTTTGGCACTTTATTTCAGACGAAAATTCAATGAATATTAATTTTCCCGCCGCTTTTCATTGTATGGACTTTATTAGGTCTAAATTTGGGCCCAATTTGTATTCGTGTTTTAAAAATATACATAGTCGGGGGATGCTCTTTAAAAATTAATTTTTTTTCTTCAATTTTTTAATTTAAAAATAAGATTAATACTACTTATTATCCATCTAAACTGACTGATTAATATATAATTTTTTTCAGTATTTCAAATACTTTTTACATAAATACTGTTTTTAGGTTTTATTTATTTATCTATTTTTTACCAGTTTTCTCTTTAAACCTGAACTCAATCCAAAAATATGAATTTTTATTAACATGTTATCGTAAAAATTTTATATTTTCAAAGTTGGTAAGTTCCAATCATCATCGACGGAGAATAAAAATATATAAAAATTCATTCTTGAAATTGATTGTATAAGTTTTTTCGATCTAAATTTATTATTCTTTTTCGGTTTCTTTGATTCAAGTTTTTCAATTTTTTGCTCGTACTCGCGATTATTATTGTATGGTATAATACTTCGATTTAAATTTCTTTGTTTTTGAATTTTGCGATTTTTAAACTAATTGGATTTCGAAGAGATTTCCGATTTAAGTTTATGTGACTTTAAACTCATTGTGTATGAATTGATTTTTTTGTTGAGGAATTCAATGTAGGTATTGTGTTGTTTATTTCCAGTGATGTTAGGTACTTTTTAGATTGTGAAACATTAAGTTTCAAAAAAAAATTATTCACAAATCCGGCTTTGAAAAAAAAAATAGACAATTGTTACGTTAAGAAGACGACCTAAACGCAAATCAAGAACTAGCGTAGATATAAATATGAATCATGAATGATGGGTACAAATAATTATGATTTATGAATTATTATGTTACGATAAAATGTAAATTATATTATAAATACAAATGTTAATAGGAAATATATATATATTCACACAAAGTAACGTGAGTCGCGAATACCTTACTAACTATAAATATTTTTTGATAAATTTAATTGTGGATTGTGAATGTATATATGAAATATGAATCACGAAAGGATATATGAAAATCTGAAAACATAAATTTTATATTAAAAAAAATCGAATCCCGAATAACTTACTATCTATCAATGATTATTGAATGAGAATTTCGAAACATTCTAAAAATATGAGATGTGAATAATTAAGTTTATATGAAAACTATATACGTGAATCATGAATAGCTTACTAAGTACAAATCTTAACTGTGTGTATTCAATGGCTAGACTTATCTTGTTTGTTTTCAAACTAAATGATAAAACTTCAATCCCTCTTATTAATCCTTTTAAAAAGTTGAAAAGTATGGTCAATCATTTTATCAAAGTGGGAGTAGCTAGTTAAAGGAAATTTATAGTTACTATGTTCTTGCGGTGAATATAAGAATTGTTTTTAAGTAGTAATGGTGATTCTTCGCGTATGCTATCAGTTATTGATCTTGACGGTTGCTCAACTTTTAATATATAAATAGTTATGGATGTAGTTGATCGAGAAACACCTAACAAAATTGCTTTAAGTTTATTAAAGCTTCAAATAAATATTTGCTTAATGGAAAAAGTAGTTCGGGTATTAGTTTTGAAGGTCATAAGAAAAATAACTTGCTATTATTAGTTGGGTTGATGGAATTACAGGTGTCGGTTAATTCTTTTAGGAAGGGGCTGCATCTTTAATTTTGGTTTTATGTCTTTATACTATAGATAATGAATTTTTCTTGAAGTATTTGCATAATGCCCGATAATAAAATAATTATATATTTTCTGAATATACTCTCAAAGAGATGTCCATTAAGACTTTATGCATCACTTAATACCTTCACTAGCTTTATGTTCATTAAGAAGTATGTTGGATATCATACTTTTGGGACTGTTTTTTAGCAAAGAAAGTAAAGAAACATGTAACATTAAATTTGATTACTAAAAAGATATAATAGTGTATTAGATCCAATAATGACATGACAATAAAAAATGTAAAATCATTTGTAAAGAACAACTATGGTTTAGATATATCATATCAACTTTCATGAGTTGCTTTAGAGTAAGTTGAGAAATTTGTTTACGAAGATAGTTATAATTTTTTTATAGTTAAAGATCACTTAAAATCTCTAAAGAGTCTTTATATGACGAGTGACTACTCTCACAAATTTACTCACAAAATTAACTGTTTCAAATGGTGTCTCATTGCATTTGGGAATTATATCTAAAGTTTCCAATATTGTCATTTGCTTTTATTTGTTAATGAAACTTTTTTATTGGAAAACACAATGAAGTATTATTGGCTGTCATATCTAAAGATTGTAACAATGATAAGTTTAAAAATAGTTAACATTGGTTTAAAAATAGTTCACATTGTGAACAAGTTGTTATATTTGGCTTAAATCTCTGAATAGTCCTTCGATTATCCCGTTTTATGATATTTAGTTTTTTTACTTCAAAAAGCCCGATTTAGGTCCATAAACTTGGAAAAATCTATAAAATTAGTCCATAGTGCGTGGTATCCTCTATGGTTTAGTCATGTAGGGCCAAAGTCAATTTGTAACCAGTATCACAGATAGTCCTTCCAAATATATGTATGTTTTCCTTTGATGGAAGATAAAACGTAGAATCTTATTTCTCCTAGCTGGATTCATTTGATTAGGTGGCACCGTTAATCTAATTAAAATATCTGACATGTGATATTAACTTATATATACTTTATTATAAATTATGATACATTAAATTAAAACTCAATCTTTCATTATTCTACAAGAGATGAGGCAGCTCAAGAAGAAAGAATAAGAAAAAAACATATAGAGTAATAAAAGATTGGGTTTTAATTTCCATGAAACCTAATTTAAAATAAAATATATATTAGTTAAGAAGACACGTCACACTGTTTAATTATATTAGTGGTGCCACCTAACCAAATGAATCTATTTAGGATATATAAGACGCCACATTGTATTATTAATAAAAGGGAAAAAGATGCATAAAATTCGAAGGATGATGTATGACACTAGTTCCAAATTGAATTTGGCCCCATTTACTTGAACCAAAGACGAGATCACGCGTTTGAGATTAAATTTATAGATTTTACCAAGATTAGGGATCCAAACAGAGCTTCTTAAAATAAAAAACTAAATGAAATACAACAGGATAGTCGAATGACTATTCAACGGTTTAAGATTTTTTATATTAAACACAGAACATGAATCTTGTATAAAATATAAAGTACGAATCACAAACTATTGGTTATATTAAACACGAAACACGAATCTAATGTAGAATATAAAAATGAGAATAATGAATCTTCTTTTACTCAGCATGTGAATTACAAACATTATGAAACTAACAACTATGCGAAACGTAAATTACTTGTTAATGTGAATCGTGAATAATGATAAGTGCATTTCATATCACTTATTACGCTTCCATTATTCTTAAAATCATCACCGGCTCTCAAGTATTCGTTGAGTTTTAACATGTTTTTCCAGTATTATTAAAGTCGCTTGTGCCACTTTAAAATATTAAAGCGAAGCATAATATCTAAGAAGAAATGTTTAAAATATCTAAGATATTGTTTAAAATATTAAATTAAGAAGAAAATATTAAAGCGAAGCATAAAAGGAAATTAATGCCGAATTAAGAAAAGAATATTGGATTAATCCGAATATTTTATTTAGCTATATTGTTTAAAATATTATTTTATTTAACATAAATATTTATGTTACGTAATTTAATTTTTTATATTATTTTATTTAACATAAATATTTACGTTACGTAATTTAATTGTTTTTAGGGTTTCGGCAGAATATCTATATAAAGAGACAGATGTAAAAGAGAAAGAGTTGTACCGTTTGGTTTCTTGTCTTTCGGCAAAATACAAATAAAAAAAAATAAAAAAAGAAGAGAATAGAAAAAAGGAATAAGAAAACGTCGTCTACTCACTATTACGACAGACTCAGAAAAGCAAAGCAATTGATTAAAGCATATACAGTTGGTGTCACAAAAGACAAATCGTTTGGTGTCACAAAAGACAAATCATTTCTGTCGAAAAGCAAAGCAGAGGAACATGTCTGTTATAAAGCAAAGCAGAGAAAAGCAATTGACGGCGGCAAAAGCAATTGACGGAAAGCAAACTTTGAGTTTCTTTTTCGGTTTAATTTTTCTAAACTCTTTTTAGTTTATTTTTATTCTTATTTATATTCATCAAACTATGTTAATTTTTAAGACCATGATGATGATTTGTTCGATTATGAACTAATCGTTGTCATGGAACCTTAGCGGATTTGTTTGAATAATATTTAGGGTTTATTGTTTAATTGATTTTGTTGAGATATGTTTATCGGTTACCTAGTATGGTTGTGTTTTTTTTGTTAGATGCGTCGCGAACATCTAGATTGTTTATCTTTAATGAATGCGAAAGTATAATTAAGGGTTAGAACTTGCCATGCTAGCATAGGTTCTTGAATGATTCATATTGTGATTGTTCATGATTCGTAATATGTCATTAACCATATCATATTACCCTATGTAATCGAAATAGATAACTTGTGCTTAAAACCAATTGTACCTCAATTCATATAGACATATAGGATTGTCATGCATGCGGTGTCTGCTTAACTGCTATATCTTTTGTAGTTGATTAAGTGGTTTGGTTTACGTGTATTGAAAGGTAGCGTATTCTGATTTTGTGTTATCTGATTAGTAATCATAGTTATCTTACATATTGATTAAGTATTTATTACTCTAAGTAAAATAAACAATGAAGTTAGGGTTCCATGTTTTCTCTCTAATAAGTAAAACTCATTAGATATTCTCGTACTTGATTTGTTTAGTTACATTCATACTTTATTACTCGTTCAAGCATTAGTTTAATAATCATACGTTGTTGCATAAGTGAATTCTTGTCTTATACACCTAGTCTTCGTGGGAACGATCTTTCTTACTTATTACTTGCTACGATTTTACCGCGTATACTTGCGTGAGAAAAGGACTAACAAATAACATTATTATTAATTGTTCTTTATTTACAGCTATGCAAGTATGTTTCCGGTTGTATTTGGTATTGTTGGGTCAGGAATACGAGGATAACTATTATGTTTTCTTGAGAGGTTAAAACCTCATTTAATGGATCGTCAAATCACATTTATATCAGATAGTCATTTAAACATTGTTAATGTCGTCTGTTCTTTGTTTCCTCACTATTATCATGTGTACTATATTTTTAATCTTATTAAGAATTTTAAATATGCATTGACTCGTAACCCGCAATATTAATACAATAATGGTTCACAAGTTTATATAATATATTTGTGCCCCTAATTAAAGCATGTAGACTCAATATATTAAATAATTTATTGAAGATGAAGGTAAACATGCTCTTAGTTTTTACCAAAATTTACATAAAAGCAAACACACATGTGTATTTTTCAAAGTCAAACGCTACAGTTATATGTATTCATGTTGAGTCTTTTAACTACAAATAAACTATTTATGTAATATTTCTATATTAGAATTAATTAACAAGTTTAGGGTTTTACTTATGAGTCCAATATTAAGAATTTATGCGGATGTTTTAGGTTGAATTATGCCATAAATTTTAGAATAAGCTTAAAAGCCAATTTGGGAATATTGTGTACATGACTAGTTTGTTCGTATTCACATGTTTTGTATGAAGTCTTTTCAGAACTTATTATGGTTGTTTGTCTTATGGATTTCAAATATTTTTATGGTATGTGGCAAATCAATTATTTTCCATGCTTTCATGATTTAGCTGACATATTGGCCAATAAGGATAATCATATGAAATATTTCGAGCCATTATATTGTACAAACTCTTCAAAAACAACTTATTCATATAACATTTCGGCTTTGATTGCTCTTACTGAAGCATTTACTTCTATTGGTTCTCCGAAAATTCTCCATAAAAAATTAAAAAGAAGAGCTAGCAGACCTGTTGGGAACATTTTCATATATAAGTAAGAACAACCGATCTCCACACTATTATGTTATTGTCCGTTTTGGGCTTGAAATCCCGCACAAGTTTGTTTTTGTCTACTTCCAAAAGGCTTCATACTAGTTGAGATGTGTTCTTACTTATATACCATTGATCATTCCCATGTCTAACCAATATGAGATGTGGAACTTTGATCGACACCCTAACATGACCTAAGAAGAAGTGTATTCCATCTAGAGGAGAAATAATAACCTGTAAGATAAAGTTTAGCTGTTGTTTGAGATCCAATCGTAATAGACGTTCATACAAATAAATTTTATATGATTTATGTAATTGTAAACATTTTATAATTAAAGTTTCGTTTGTTAGTTTCATGTTTTTAAAGTGTTTTTGAAAATTTTTAATAAAAATTAATGGTAATATTAAACTCAAATTGTGAATCTCTTGTGCATAATTTTGTAATTAAAAAAAACATGGATCACGATTCATATGAAAATTATTATGAAAAATATTATGAAAATTGTATATCATGTGATTTAAAAAAGAGAGTTATAAAATTGAATCCAAACAAAGTTATTGGTGAAGAAATGATCTTATATTTGTTTTGTATGGTATAACATGAAAAAACCGCATCCTATGAAAGTTAGACTTGGAACCGCAACCAGGATGGATGAGTTGAAGCCATAGTAGTTAGTATCAGGATATGTACGATTGGTATCGCAATACGTATCATTTTTTAAACAATGATACATATCTTAATATTTTTTGTTTTGTTTATGTATCCATACATATATAAGTATCGGTGACATTGTCTTACCGACTAATAAATAAATAAAATTAGAATTTAAAAAAAATCAAAATAGAATATATATAATTTATTAATAAGTACCACGTTAATAGGTATCACACACACAAAATATATATACACACAAAATATATATAATTTATTAATAAGTACCGCGTTAATAGGTTTTACCTATATTTATCAAAATATAATTTTTTTTATTAAATTATATTTAAAGTTTAAATACAATTTTATTCTTAATGAGTTTGACAAGGTGCTTTCAAAATTAGGTCGAGACTGCACCCCTATTTTCTCTCGATTTCAATATCTGGCCTCGTTTTTTTCTCTGCTTAGCAACGACGATGGTGAATGTCTTTTTTGGCCATTTTTTGCATTCTCATCGTCGTTAGATTCTCTGGCTATTACTCTTTCACCGTCGTCGTACTATCAATTTCGAACGGTAAATTTTCTCTATTTCTTGCTTTTTTGTCATTGTTTCTCCTATGGTTTCATTATATGAACCAGTACTTACCTGTGTCTATAATATACAAACATCACTTAAGTTTTCTACACAGTAGACCATGTTTTCACTATGAATACTGGTAACTTACATCTTTCTTATATGATTTAAATATAAGTTTTCTACCAGTAATTTAGGTTTCTAAAGTAGAACTGTTTTCACTATGATTTCAATATATGTTTTCTAACATTAACTTAGTTTCCCCTATTTCTTGAATCTATCTATAATTTTTGGTAGGGCAACGCTAAACCGAGACCCATTTTGGTTATAATGAGACCCCAAATTTTACTAAAATACCCTGAATATATAAACCTTTTTTCATCCGACTATCTCTCTTCTCTCTTTTCTCTTTTCCTTTTTTTTTCTTTTTTATCAAATTCAAGTTGCAACTCGCATCTCACCAATCAAAATCAGAAAATTATTTCTCTTCTCCAATTAATCTCTCTCTCTAGAGAACTCATTTCCTAATCAAAATCAACAATAGCACATCAAGCATAAAAGAAGCCGAATGAGAAGAAGGTCGCCGAAAAATATCCCTTGGCCGCCGTAGCAGCTGAGAAGAAACCAAAGGCCAGAAAGAAGTTGCCAGTAAAAGCTGGCGCGGGAGCTGATAAAAAGAAGAAACGATCCAAGAAAAGCGTCGAGACCTACAAGATCTACATCTTAAAAATCTTGAAGCAGGTTCATCCCGATATCAGTATTTCCAGCAAAGCTATGGGAATCATGAACAGTTTCATCAACGATATCTTCAAGAAATTGGCTGGTGAGTCTACGAAGCTTGCAAGGTACAACAAGAAACCGACTATCACTTCAAGGGAAATCCAGACTGCGGTGAGGTTGGTGTTGTCTGGTGAATTGGCTAAACATGATGTATCTGAAGGAACGAAGGCTGTTACAAAGTTTACAAGTTCTTAGGTTATGGAATTTCGGGATTTAGGGTTTATGGTTGTAAATTTAATTCAAACTTAGAAATCGATGTATTGTTTTCTTTCTTGTGGTTTTGTTATCTGATTGATATTTCTGATTTCGCTATTAATCAAAGATCTTGATTTCAAATATTGATTTCTTTGATTTGTTTTTAAGAAAATTGCAACTCTCGTCTTATTTTGCCATCAAGATGATCAGGCTTCGATCAAGATTGCAATTACCATCAGGCTAGAAAATATTTGCACAGTTACTAGTTTATTTCTTAATATAAAATTATACAAATTACTAGGTCCACATATTACTTCATTATAATATAATTCTGTAAAAAAAATTGGCTCTTCGACCAGTATGATTCATTCTTTTTACGCTAATGAAAAGTCGGAAAGTTCCACAAGGCGATATTAAAATATAATTAAAAAATAAAGAGAAGTTTTGTTAAAGAAGAGGAAAAAAATAGTTAGATTTTAATGTAATTCATTCTTTGGGTATTAGATATGTTTTAGAGAGAAGTTTGGTTGGAGAAGAGGAAGAAAATTGTTAATATTTTTGGTGGAAAACTTGGTTTTATATGAGGGATAAAATGGTAATTTTACATAAAGTAAAATAAAAAGTTTGATTTAAGGTCTTATTATAGCCAAATGGGGTCTAGATATAGCCTTGCCATTTTTGGTAGTCTATCTATAATTTTTTGTAGTCAATAGGGTCATGAAGACCACAATTAATCATGTAATTCACATGGTTAAAACGTATTCACTATGAAAAGATTAGTGATATTTAAAAGTAGTGAGTATATGATAAGATGAAAATTTAGTTCATACATAGACTTAAAAACATTTAAATGGTTACTAGTGTGGTAGAATTTAGGCTGGTAAAAATAATTATAAAGCAAGTATTATAATAAAGGCAAACTTTGTTCCTGAATGTAGGGCATAGACGAAAACTCATGATATATATTTGGATGATTTTGGATGAAGCATGATAGAGCCTGTAACTAATAATATATCTCTATATTTTTTGCATGGATAACGTCCATTATTTTTATACATTTTAAGTATGATAATGATGTTGTTGTTCTCTTTTAAAAATCCGTTCACAACTTAAACGGTATTATGGATTATTTAGTTGATAAATAGATCTCTTTTAGTAGAGATAATATTAATTTGAAGTATAGTATTGGTTAGTTTATAGGTTGTTTATTGACTAATGACGAGGAGTTTGCTGATATGGTTACTATTTTCGAGCAAAGGAGTTCAATATATCTTAGAATTCAAGTTGAAGCTGTTACCGAAAATATTTTAACCCATAGATCCGAGTATGTGACAATTTCTTGTAATATGAATACCATAGCAGACTACTCTGTTATTAGCTTCTTAAATAATAAACCAATAGAACTTGCTACCAAGTATTGGGTTAAAGAAATTGAAGATGTGGGTCAAATCTTTAAAACATGCTCTGTTGATTTTAAACAATCTTTATCTAACGACTACCTCAGCAAGAATCGCTAGGATCGAACGACGAACATTCGTTTGACTGTAGCAAAAATCGTTCACAACAACAATCTGACAACCTTAACGCAACTCTTTCAATCCTATCCCAAAGAAAAGAACAAAAACATCTGGAACGTATATAAACATAAACTATATAATAGTACTCTACAACTAATTAAACATCGATCAAACAACTTAAACTATATAAAATCGATTTTTAAATATAAAAAAACTAATACCTAAATATCTAATAATCTAAAAAATAAATCAAGATATGAATTTACCATAATATTTGAAAAGTGAGTAGGAAAATGATTTTTGATAAAAAAAAATTAACAAATAAATTTATTTAGTTATTTTTATATATAAAAAAAAATCCTACTGTTCAACGATAAAAATTCAACAAAAACCTTCCCAAGTATATAGTATAACCCTTCGATATATTAGAATCTAAAAGTACTAAGTCATTGACCAGATTTAAATGAGTAAATACCTCAATTTAATTTTAATTTTCCTTTTTTCTTAAAATCCGATCCTATGAAATGAAGAAATATTGAAAGAAGCAATCTTTATGCAAACTTATAAAACTAAAAAACAATTCCATTTTAAGTTTTTAGAATTTTATATCTTATAGATATATGAAACATGCATTTTAAAGTTCCAAACTAAGGAAATATTATCTATCGCAAAATTTGACCTCCTAAATCATATTCAACCGATCATGTATGAATTTCACCTACAGATTGGTTGGTTGAATATTATTTGAAGATCAAGAGTTTGAAATGTGTAGATAGATTATCGATGAATAAAAGTATACCCATAGCAAGGTTCCTGGTACTTACTAATACAGTGATACTCTTGTAAACGATCTTCAATTCATCAAACTTTTTTGTATTTTTCTCATATGTAATAAGAGCTCCGAGACCATGTTCGTCCGGATCTAACAGCCAAGTTTAGCCAGTAATTGGTACATAAAAAACCCAAGATTATTCAACAAAAACAATCTGCTAGCAGAGAAAGATAGCTATAGGATTATTTTTGGTTTGCAGGAAACATGGGAACGAAATAAAAACTAATGATGCAGCACACTCTCTACCACAAAGTGAATCCAAACCTATCTATTATTGCACTGTATGAAGCAATCCCGTTAAACCACTGGAAGACGTGCTCCCTACATAAGACATGATTTCTAAGTCTACACAAAAAATGTAAGGTGTATCACAAACAACTATCGAAGCACCAAGTGTTACGACCTGCTAGAAGCTAGATTCTGAACCGTAGTATAATTTTGTGCTTTGATTCACCACTAAAGAGTGTAGAACTGTAGATCCTAGAAAAAGCTTATACCATGACATCTGTTCCAGTTTAAGGGACCTAATACAAGCATCTCCTCTGAAATTCTAAACTTTACAAAAGTAATCAGGTCTCCTTAACTAAAAGATTTTGTACTATCTGGCCAAATGCGTGGAGCTCGAATTGACGATGAATGTTAATTTTTATTGACCACATAACTAAGTATTAAAAGACTGGATACCAGAAACATAGCCCATCTTTTCTTTTTCTCCAACTCAAGACCAGTCAGCCAATCCAGAAGTATTCCAATTGGCAGTACAGACCTACTCTTCACAACAACTGTTGGTTACGAAGGATAACAGAAGCAATATCATCAACAGGAGTGATCTAACACAAGAACTTAATACAATATTTCAGGACATTGCACTGAACAGAAGGACACACTACCAGCCTAGAGGTATTAAGGTACTATGTCCATCTAAAAATACTGAATTCTATGTCAGTTATACTCTTGTAAGGCTAGAAATCTGTATAACCATGCCCAAATGAACGAGTTTAGATCTATTACAAACTCATTGCAGCAACTAGGAATTCCAAAACAAAAACCGTAAAGCTACTTAGTTTATACTTTAAAGCAACAAACACTAAAGAAAGAACATTTGGACATAACATCCAAAGCCAGATAACAGAATCATACTCTAAATATCAGGAAAAGAAGAATGTCTAAAGAAATAGTTTCACTTTCCAACCAAATGTTATATGATATCCGCAATGAGTAAATTTGGCAACTTCTACACTTTCAAGCATCAAAGGCATACCAAAATCGGTAATTTAACTAACTGATCAACTTACAGCAGCTGAAACTAGATGCCAAAATTACCAACTAGAAGGCCAGTAGCCGTGAATACCGTAGCCGGTCTTCCAATTATCCAAGGAAATCACCTTACCCACCGCCCAGAAGGAGATCAATAGCGCCAATAACATCACGATCCTCTGCGTCAATTCGCTCCTCACACGAACAAGCACTGTGGTGACAAATGACAGCAACAGTCCCACCACAGTGTACAAGGACCCGACAGCAAATCCCTCAGCACCAAGCTGCATCCCCGAGCCCTGGTAAAAGTAAATGAACTTGTTGGGATCGTTCCGGTCCTGCATAAACATAGGCATTTTCCTGATAATATTGTGCATTGCACCGGATACACTGAAGAAGTAGATGAAAACCGCGCCCGATAACCAAACCCTAGAGTCGTGAACTAGTGTCTCCCCTGATAGAACCTTCTTGATGATAAACGGAGCAGAGATTAACACTAGTGCGACCATAAAACCGATTTGTTTCTTTGAAAACATCGGTGGCCGTTGGATGGGGCCGACAGTGAGTTTCGTTCGCGACTGGACGAACTCAGCCATTGAATCCACCATCCGCGAGAAATCCCCTTGGTTCATCGCTATTGAGTCTGTCTTCAGATTAGCGGCATCGGGGCCGACAAGGCGGACATGCGGTAGTGCATTGACGCCGAATAGCCCGAAAGAGGACTGCGATTCCTTGAATTCGATCTCGCAGAAGAAGAGTTTCGACGGCTGCTGATCCTTGTTGTTGGCGATGAAAGAGGTAGCGAGGATACCGAACTCGCGGCGAAGATCGAGGAGGTGGAGGTCCGAATTGTCATGGAGCTGGATGGCGTCGAAGAAGATGAGGAGAGAGTAAGATCGAGGGGTTTTGGTGGAGCTAAGGAAGCGAGATACAAAGTGATCGTTGATTCGAATCACGCCCGATTCGGATCCGGATTGAAGAGAAACGAGCTCGTTTACGAGATCCGAGTTTGACTCGGCTGCGGCGTTCGAGAATATCAAAAGAAAGGAGAGTAAGACTGTGAAGAGGAAGATAAGGAGTAATCTTGCTGAGATCGCCATTTTTATCTCCAAGGATTCAGCCTTCTGTCAACTTAGTCAAAATGTAGCTTTAGACGAGGAAGAAGGGTGGTTATGGTATCCAATCGTAGGAGACCACGTTTACTCAGTGTCGTCAGCCAATAGCATTGTACGCTTAATGTTAGATCCAATGTAAAAAATAAATCATTTTTATTAGTCCGGGCTATTATTTTTAGAGAAAATCTAAGTGATAAAACAAATCATACATGTATTTTAATTTTGTAATATATACAAAAATATTTTTTAAAAAATCAACATATTTTATATGAGTGACTTTACCTGCATTTCACTACGCATAAGAAATAAAAAAATATATATATAGAAAGAATTTAATAATTTTAGTTATTTTTCGCAGAAAATAGAGGTTAAATTCACACTCAAGTTATTCAGAATAAACAACCGGGTTTAACAAAAAAAATATTCTTTTTTTCAGTAAAAAAAATATGGATCTAGATGGAAATGTCATTAAACGAATTGAATATCTGAAACCAAAAATCAATGAATAGATTAAAAAAGAGAATAATCAAATGTTATTCTTGAATATCAGACTAAAAAACTAAAAAAATAAATTATTTTAACAACCATTCACAACGATAACTTGCGTAAAATAGATCAAATATCATTAAACAAAAAGCATGAAATATTTAGTTTATATCTCAACTATGTTTTTTTCGTAAAAAGGTATATGTCTTTAAACTATTTATTTTTTTAGTGTTAATTTTCTTTTACCGTTTATTTATATGTTTTGATTTCACCACTACAACCATTTATATCGCAATTTCGTAAACAATTAAACAATAATTTCATATCTCAATTACAATTGTACTTCTTCGTATGATTTCTGTTTATGCAACCAAATTTGTTATTTTGGAGCCAATTAAAACGTAATATGCAATTTATCATAAGGTAATTTTGCAACCAATTTTACTAGTATTTTTTTCACAACAAAAATTGATCATAAACCGAAGAAAAGTGATCCAATGAAAAACAACCATATCAATATCGTAATCACAAACCGTGTGTATGATGGATATGACAAAAGGTTCAGATAGTGATCAGTAATTTAGTTTCAAAACCAAGTGAATATGTGTACTTTCTCAAACCTTGCATTGTTATAGATAAATAGATTTGATTTCAGAAGGTTATTGGTAGATTACCCATCATTTTTAATAGATTCACAAATTTAACTATGGGTTATAAATTACTATTATTAATAGTTATGTGGATCATATTTTTATTATACATATATATATATATATATATATATATATATATATATATATATATATATATATATATATTAATTTGTTTTAGAGAAAAGTACAAGTAAATACCCACTTAACTACCTACTTACCCACTAGTACCCAACATTAGGATAGTGTCACTTGGTACCTCCACCTAAAAAATAGACAAAAACACCCCCGACTATATATACCCATATTTCTCTCCAAACCCATTTTCCCTTAGAGTTGTTTAGAAACATACCTGATAGTACTTTGCAACTAAACCCTGAGAGTTGTTTGCAACTATAAGGTGGTTGTGTTGTTGTTCACTTATGGGAGTTTGTTCAGAAATGCACCTGTTGATTTGTGTTTTTGCATGAAGTATGACAACAAAACCAAGCTTTTACAGGTCAGGATTGGTGAGCCTTTTGAAACTGCGGAGAGAGTACCGTATTACTGCTGCCCACATCGAAGCTACAAGAAACACACCCTTCTACATGCTTTTGAAGGCGGCATTCAACTTTCAGAATGTGGAAAAGCTGCCGAAGAAGAAGTTTTATTCGAACATTCAGTGGATTATGGAGATGCTCTCGGTTGATCAACACGCCTTCCATTTTGGATCAAAGTTTGTGAAACTAACGACAGACAATGTAAATGTCATTTTTGGGCTGAAGCACGACACAGAGGAAATGGCTTTAACTAAAGCCGGAGCATTCTACAGCAGATACGTAAACGGAGAGGAGAACTATTCAAAGATGATGAGAACATACTTCATGAGTGAAACGTCGAGGAAGATAGGATCGACGAATACTAAAACCAGCACGAACACTATCTTAAAGGTACCTGTAAATCTAGTTTCTGTTATAAGCAGGATATTAAGTTGCACTAACATAACATGTTGTGGTGGGTTTTCCATGAAGATATAACAGGAGCCATCAGCCAAGAGGGAAGCATGAGTTGGAGGATTTTGCGCGGCTGTTGATATTGTTTGTGTGCTCAACCCTATTATACTCGGTCTCTGGAGATGTAATAGGTTGGAGTGTGCTTTATTTTGTCGAAGACCTCAAGAGAATAAACGATTATGACTGGTCCGGATCAATACTGTTGTTAGCTTATCCAGTCTATCAGGACATGTTTAGAAGAGGGAAAACCCAATAGAGTTATCGGTTGCCTCGCACTACTAACCGTAAGATTGTTTTATTTAGTCAAAATATTAGTTAACATAGAGCTTTGATGATAATAATTTTCCCGATGCAGCCCTTCGTCACGGAGCACTCAACAATTGAGCTAGAGCTTGTAAAGCCATACATGATCCCAATGTTCTTCAAATGGTGGGGATTGGAGTCCTAAGCATCGAGCGTGCAGCTGCTTGGAAGACTACCTCTACTGGATGATGATGAGGTATGAAACATATAGTTATATTGCAAAAAAATCTCACACTAGTCTGAGAGTTGCATACATCTCCTACCCGATACAATTCCAAACAACTCTCAGGATATTCTGAGAGCTTTTTGCAACTTCAAGTTGATAGAGTTCCAAACAACTCTCAGGATATTCTGAGCTGCAAACAACTCGCATAATATTCTGAGAGTTATAAACAATTCTCATACTATGGTTGCAAAAGAATCTGAGGCTATAACCTGATATTTTCCAAAAATACCGTGTGTAGCTATTTACTTTGATGTACTTCCCTTTTTAGGTTTTGGAAGCTCCACTATGTTTGACAGAGGCTGAAAGAGAAGCATTCATAGGAGAAGTAAGAAATAGAGATCCAGATGCTGCACCGGTTTTACCGGAAGAAAGACCGAGGAGAATAAAGAAAATGGTGAAACAGAAACAGAAAGACTCTAATCAGGACACCCCAATCAGAGTCCAACCACAAACAGTCCCCAGAATAGTGATTCCGCCAACGCCAATCGAGATAACCCAACATGAGGCCGAGGACGAGGAAGACGATAGTATGAGTGACACGATCGGTAATTTTATCCTTAAATACAGATAGACTCCAAAGAATTCTGGAACTTAAGAAAGATCAAAGCGATTGAAGATGTATACCGATAAGAATAAGTACCAACGAAAGATCGACACACAGGCGAAAGAAGTAAGTAGGAAATTGAGCCTTATGTAAATATATATTTAATCGTTTTAATCAGCACGAAATATGTTATAATGCGTCTGCTATTACTTTCTCAGATTGAAGCGTTAAGGTTAAAGGTAGTGGAACTTGATGAACAACAACTCTGCAATGTTGTCTTGTTGCCTATTTTCCAGACTAGAAGCCCTGCAAAGAAGAAGGAACCGGAGCTATCGGCATTGTCAGCAGAAGCAACGTCTACTGAATTGCAGGCACTTGTGTCATCTGAAAAGCATGATGGAGTACCCGAAAAGGACGATGCAACTAATTATCAAGAGGCAGACGAGCCATCTGAATAAAGACCAGAACAGTTAGTGGTCACCACAGAGACAGACACCGCGGAGAGACAGACAGACAAGTCTCCTCGTACAGGGGAGGCAGCGACAGTTCTGAGTCCTTCAAAGGAGACAGAAATACATGAGTCTCTTACGAATGGTCGAAAACTCGTACCTCACATGCCAGAGGAAGTAGGCTTATAAGAATACAAAGCTAAGGAGGTATAAGGTCATGAGAAGGAAGTGGCACCGGAAGAATCTGGTTTTACGCACGCAAAAAGCCGTGAAGATGTAAGTGGATCTGAAGTGCACTAAGACTCAAATATTTTAATATATTATTGTGATGAAATTGTCTCCTAAGTTATATTATGAACACTGAGATCTATTTTGGTTGACAACAATTCGTATCTTAATGTGCGTTATCTATACAAACAACTCTCAGGGTATGTATTTTAAATAATTCTCGTTTGTCTCGTACTAACAGTTCGCAAACTGTTCTACTCTATTTTCACACAATTCACAACACGTTCATTTTCAAAGAACTCTCAGGGATTATTATGTTAGTCCAACTAAGTTAGGGTTGCCGAGTGACAAAAACCACAATAAGAACAACAAAATCAAGGAGAATAACAACAACAACAACCAACCAACCTTGACAAAGAGTGAAAGACTAACACAGACCGGAGATGCACAAGACGTAGCTCCTGAAGATTCAGAGTCTGCCCATCCCTGTAAGAAGTCAGAACTACTCAGCCAGGAAGAAGCACCGGTAGAAGTCCAACAGCAAGACATAGATGTAGCTGAAAAATAAAAAATGGCCTACGCGAAGTCAGAATCACTGAGCCAAGCAGAAGTTGTAGAACTAGTACCGAATCAACCGTAAAACATAGAAGGCTAAGCTTCAGACTCATCTGATACGCACAATAACACAGTACGTTTACCAAATGTATTTATTGATGGTTTTCCCACTCAAATTTCACAGTCATTTTTAAATGAAATTGATAATATTGAGTACGATGTTATTATACAACGGTCTTTCGAGAATATATCGGAGGATATGATGAATGAATTTTATCGACGAGATTCGTAGAGTATGCCGGAGCAATCAACGGCATTGGTTATCACCGATCGTGTGGTAAGTGGATTTTTAAATGATTTTGCAAAGTGTGTATTTTGGATTTTATGAGTGTTTGGCTATTTGTAAAAAAAATTCATAACAACTCTCAGCATAGTCTGAGAGTTGTTTGCAACTCTATTAACTTGGAGTACCAAACAACTCTCAGACTATGCTAAGAGTTGTTTGCAACTCTATTAACTTGGAGTATCAAACAACTCTCAGACTATGCGAGAGTTGTTTGCAACTCTGTTAGCTTGGAGTACCAAACAACTCCCAGCATATTCTGAGAGTTGTTTGCAACTGATGATATCATGATGTCTGAGAGTTGTTTGCTACCTAATTTTAATCTACTGACACCGACACAGTAGCCATATGTGGAGGTAAGTGTGGTAGAAGCTCCAAAGGCACCGATAACTCGCACCGACTGGCCAAAGGGAACACCGACAATTAAACTGATCGACATCAATTAATACCACAAAATACTTTTAATTAAAGCCAGCAAAGACTCACCCGATCCAAATGTATGGTATTTACCAACTTCCCAGTTTTCATACAGACTTCAAGTGCAACTGAGTGATGTGTTGGCGCTACCTTTCAAAGATGACCTGGACTACAAGGTATCCACTTGTCAAACAACTCTCATATATGTTTCAAACATCTCTCATATATTTGATTAAATAAACAACTCATTTCCCACTGTCATTTCACAGATTGTGGACGCTTGGATTTTAAAGATACTTAAAGAAGTCAATTGGAAAGTTCCATACAAAACTTTCCCTGAAGTGAAATTTGACTGCATACAAATTCTAGCATGACTACGGTAAGTTTAGCTATAAATTATAAAAAAACTCGCACGTTCTCGTTGTAATGTACTCTTCCTTGAATGAAACATCAATTGGAAGTGGCAGGGGGAATAACAAATATAGTCGACGATGTTTTTAGATAATCGTCTAGAAACACGAACCTTGTGCTCATTCTAGTATGCAGCAAGAAGAAGGGTACAATCAACTATTAGACATTGCTCGTTATTGATATAGACGCCAGAACGACAACAAATTACAACCCACTCCTGCCTATTAAAATCCAAGCAACAGACTACACAACAAGGACACCTAAACAGCTCATGAGACACCTAACTACTACTATACTCTTGGGGTACTTGGAATACCTATAAAACATATTTCTTAAACAACTCTCAGAATAGTCTGCCAATTTTTTGCAACTCTATTATTCTCTATTTGTAAATAACTCTCTCCAAGCTAAAAGAGTTGCAAACAACTCTCAGTATAACCTCAGAGTTGTTTGCAACTCAAATATCATGAGAGTTGTTTGTAAATCTAATACCTTGGAGTTGTAAACAACTCTCACACTATTCTCAGAGTTGTTTGCAACTCTTTTAGTTTAGAGTTGCAAATAACTCTCAGACTGTCCCGAGAGTTGTTTGCAACTAGAGTATGAGAGTTTTGTGCAACTCTACTAATTAACTGAGTATTTATTTGTACTGACCCCTGACACAAATTCTTATTACCAATTGGAATATTGTGTCAAGAAAGGATACTTACCTCATTCAAGGAACGAGTACAAGGTGAAAAATTCAAGAGGGATTTCACAACAAAAACGAGGCAGCCTCGACTGTGGTATTTTCATATGTTAATACGCCAGAGATATTATCGAAAAAGGATACGTGCAAGAGACTTACCGTGAAGAAATGGTAACAGAGGCCAGAACATAAATGTTTTATTATTTCCTAAACGATGCAACTCTGACCGACACTGGTAGTAATCTTTTTTATATCAAAAACTGTAGAGGGAGCCGTTTGGATATAAACACTACCAAACTTTTTTTGGTGCACATATATTCCTTGTAATTTTTTGGTATATATATATATAGAGTTTTTTTTTCTTTTCAGAAATATGCAATGTATGACATTTTCGAACTCACTTGAAAGAACAATTGGTAATTTAGCACAACATCTCTAATAACACAATTCACATCATTTCCTGATATATACAACAAAAATTAATACTAAACAATTCAGAATGTATACAAACAACTACTTATACACAATTCTCAGAAGTAATATACACCTAACAGTTCGCATCATATCCTGATATATACTAAATAATTAGAAAATATCCCAAAGAATACGAACAGACTACGGCGTCTGCCTTGGTAACCTGTAAGTGCATTGAGCACACAAAAAACCATATAATCAAAACAACCCATGAATTGTTGATTGGACGGAGGAGGCTATGTAATGATTAATATAGCCACTACCTCACTAAAACTCCCTCCCTGTCTATAAATAATAGTAACTAGAGGCTAATTTAAAAAAAACTCTATATTTCAAAAAATCATAACATCTTCAACTCCCAATCACCATGTCTAGCTCCGGTTCTTTAGGCGACTCGTGGTTTTCCATAACCACCAACAGAAGCTCCAGCACATTAATCTCTACACTAACCACATGTGAAATATCAGGACGTGTGCATACCATAGCATATATTATACTACCAACTGCATTTGAATATGAAACCTTCAATATTTGTTCCAACTCAGCATCATCTTTGGTCGCTCCTGCTGCAAAAAATTAAAATGAGTAGCAAACGGAATGCTAACTGCCTTAGCATCAAACATCTTGAATCATTGAAGTCGATTCCTTCAATTTGAGTAAAACCCTTAGCGACCAGTATATCCTTGAATTTAGATATCTCAACCCGTAGATTACCTTCATTTTTATTGAACACCCATTTGTTGCCACTACCTTCTGTCCTTTAGGCAAGTCAACAAGATTCCACGTTTTATTATTATGAAGAGATTCAATTTCTTCCCCTATAGCACCAATCGATCGATCTTCCTTTGAACTCACTATAGCTTCCCTATAGTTACTACGTTCCTACATCTCAACTTCATCTGTAAGTGACAAAGCATATGCAACTAGATTTTCATACCTTTGTGGAAGTTTAATAATTCTTCTTTCTCTATCCAATGTTATGCTATAAGGTTGTTGTTCTGGTTTAGGCGCATCATCGTTATTATCATTCCTGCTGATGCTTCATCTCCTGATTAGGGATCCATCTCAGAACCACTCAAATTACTGGACCTGATAAGAAATGATTATACTTGAAGCTCCACCTGTTCACTCACAACTGATCATGATTTGACCATTTCTCCTACTTTATTCTAACTGTCTATAAAAGAAAATTTGTTAAAAGTCACGATCCTACAGATGCGAAAAACTGGAAACTTTGGAGAGGTACACCATAACCTATATCCCTTCACTCCAGTAGTATATCCTAGAAATATGCACCTATTTGCCCTCGACTAAAGCTTGTCATCTCTCACATGAGCATACGTATGACAACCGAACACCCTCAACTATTCATAATCAGCCAACGATCCAGACCATATCTCAAAAGAAGTTTTAAAATCAATAGTTGTTGATAGAGGTCGATTCACCAAGTAACACGTTGTATTGATAACTTCAACTCAAAAATATTTTCCCACACCTGAATGCGAGAGCATGCTTCATGCCTTGTCACAAAGTATTTTGTTCATTCTTTCGGCGACCCTATTCTGTTGTGGTGTTCTAGATTTAATACAAATATATATTTGAATGTCTTCAAAAAAGTATATCAGCAAGGGCCTTAGATTTATTTTTAGTTAGTTATGTACATAGTTGAGATATAGGCGTTGGAGGTAACATGTTGACATACTTGTAAAAAAAAATAAGTGTTGCTTTATACATGTGAAATATCCATGTTTGAGAACGAGAGAATAAGTCTATTTAGTTAGACTTATGCAATATATTTTGACAAACTTTAATCGTCATTTCTCGTCGAAAACTAAGAATGAATTTTTTTCTAACCAATAAAAATAATATATAATTATGTTCATAATTAAAAGACATATTTTCAGCCCCATATAATAAATAAGGTAATACAAATCCATAATTACAATAGTATTTTTATGGTATAACCTAAAAACGCGATTAATACTGGATGTAGAAAAAGACAAAATGTAACGAATCTTATTAGAAAAAAACAAAATGTAACGAATCTTATTAGAAAATGTCATTAAACAAACGGCTAGTACTAGTATGTTTAGTGTAATCCAAAGTATAATACAAACAAAACTAACCTCATATGCACCAAAAGTTCCCACGATAAAAACTCTCACTCTTAAAGCTGAATATATTTTGTTAAACGTAAAAGCCATTTTAAGATTTAACATCCTTTTATTTCTCGTGTTAAAGATGTTGTGCCATATAAAACTTATAATTATCATACTGTATTTAAATTAATTAACGGTGGTAAGAAAGAATGAGAATCCATATGTTGGATTTGATTATTGAGGATTATACTCGATCGAGAGTGTATGGTTAGAAACCGACTTTTATCAATTTGATTATTGAGGATTATACTCGATCGAGAATGTATGGTTAGAAACCGATTTTTGATAAAGAATTGTTCGAATTAAATTAATTTAAAACTTATATATATATATATATATATAAGTGTTTCTTTATGATATTTGATATTTATTATTAGTCATCACCACATACTATCAATCAATGTGTTGTATACAATTTTTTAATAAATAAAGTGTAATTTATTTACATGATTGTCCATTGTATTCAGACCCTATCAAGGGGTGGAATTGCTGTCACTAACGAATTAATTTTATCATCATCAATTTATATCTTATACTTGGTTTATAAGCTTATATATATATATAATTTATACTTTTTTATAGGTTTATATGGTTCCCTGCATTAGTCCTAGAGTCTTTTTTAGAGTTGGTTCCAGAATGATTATGGCCTAACGATATGTCCATAGCTTACCAATTGGGTATATATATGGATTTACCTGGATAAAAAATAGTGATGCATGAGACTCCAGAAGTGAGAGTTTAGAAGAAGAGTAAGAAGAAAATTTTGATGGGAACGAGCCCAAAGACTAATAGATTTACATCTTGTTGTTTTATGCAATCCCTTGTTTGGAAGTTTATGTGTAAGTCCTTTGCATGGACAATAAATTTTTGTAATTTTTAAATCGGATTCCATTAAGTCCTTGAATTACCCAAGGAATTTTGTACTTGTTATTAATTCAACAGTTCCATTTTATTTCCTTATAACTTCTTATTTCCATACCTCAATCCAATTTATTCAAAAGTAATCTATTTTAACCATTCAAAGCATACACCTTTAGTATACAAGTCATTCGAAGGTAATCCACTCGAGGGAATACAAATTTAATACACAAGTCATTCGAAGTCACACAAATTTAATACACAAACCATTCGAAGGTAATCCATTTAAAGGCACACAAATTGAATACACAAGCCATTCGAAGGTAATCCATTCGAAGACATACAAATTTAATACACAAGACATTCAAATGTAATCCATTCAAAGGAATAAAAATTTAATACACAAGCCATTCGAAGGTAATCCGTTCGAAGGTACATTTATTAATACACAAGTCATTCGAAATTAATTCATTCGAAAGCACACAATGTAATACATAAATATACTACAAGAAACTTTTCAAGGAAAAAATGGTAGATTAATAATGATCCGGACACCTCTTTAAAACTTCCGAGCTACCAGGGTAGGAAAGAGTATGCCCCCAACAGTAAAAAAATAAAGTAAATATTTTAGACATTTTCTCAAGATAAAGCCTTAAGTGTTCGATATTCCATGGATGCCTTAAAGAAATTTTTTCTTGATCAACCAGCTGATAAGTTCCATGCTTGATCTTTCCACTTATAATATACGATCCTTCACATACATGTTTCTCATCAAGACTTGATAATGCACCGTTCTTAAGTGAGCTTTGATTCTTTTTTCTTCAATCAAGTCTAATTAAGCTCTTATTGCTGTCTTATTATCCTCTTCAGAATATTTTTGAATTAAAAAAGAAGGAAAGGTAGAATCTATAGGTGTAACCACGTCTATCCCATATACTAAAGCAAACAGAGACTCTTAAGTGACAATATGAGGAGTAGTTCAATGAGCCCACACCACTCTTTGCAAATAATGTAGCCATTTTCATGCTGTTTCCTCTAAACTATTTTTGAGACCCAACAAAATAGTTATGTTAACAACCTCGATTTCCCGTTGCTCTGTAGGTGAAAAGGTGAAGAGAAGCAATGTCGAATGCCTCTAGAAAAATCGAAAAATTTCATGTTCTTATTGTCAAATTGAGGACCATTATCTGTCGTACTAATTTTAAGGATTCTAAATCTACAACATATGATGAAGAGGATAAGTTTGATTAATGCTTTAGAGGTTGTTTCAAAGAGAGGCACAACTTCTACCCACTTAAAGAAATAATCCACTACTAGTATAATGGTTCGATACATTCCGGATGCCATTGATAGAGGTCCCACCAAATAAAGCCCTCATCTATTAAATGGTATTGCTTTGGATATGGATTTCATAAGGACTGCCATCACATGTATTGCATTCCCAAAAATTTGGTACAGATCACATCGCTTAACTAATTCTTTAGCATTTACCAGATGGATGACCAATAATAGCATGCTAATAAAACCCTTCTGGTCAAAGCCACAATGGGAAGAACCCCATCCATCGTGTAATTCATAAAAGATTACTTAGGACTCATCAAATCCAAGGCAGCATAATAAAGGCATGCTAAAAGATTTCTTATAGAGAACATCTCTCAAGACCAATAAGCTATACTCTTTAAACTTCAACTTCTTAGATAAACTTTTATCCATGGGAATACTTCATTAAGTAATAAATTCTTAGATAAACGTTTAACCCTGACCTTGATGTATGAGCAATTGGGAGTCACTTATAAATCAAACTCTTTTGGCACTATATATTTGGGCAAGTCTTATCGCAGCAATTGTTGCTTTATACTCAACTTCATTTTTTGATTCCTTGAATCCAAAACATATTGCTTGGTACATTGAGTATCTGAAGGGGGAAAGTAGTTACCCATAACCCATCGAATTGGATCTTCTATTTCTTTGAACTATTCATTCTTTCAAAGGCTTATCAATAGAAGATTCCACATAAGGCCGTTCTGAATGAAACTCAACCAAGAAATCTTCCATCGCTTGTCCCTTGATTCCAGTTCGAGGAGCAGAATCAATATCATAATCTCCTAATTCTACATACCATTTGGTCATCCGACCCGATACATCTGATTTTTGCAGCATAATTTTGAGTGGAAAAGAAGTTCAAACGGTAATTGAATGTGCTTGAAAATAGGGTCTCATTTTTCTTGATGCTATTACCAAGGATAATGATATTTTTTCCAACTTTAGACATCTATTTTAGCATCCAACAGACTCTTCCTAACATAATAAATGGGGAAATGGTAATTATCAACTTCTCGAACTAACACTCCACTTACTGCATAGTTTGGTATTTCCAAGTATACATAGATTATTTCTCCCATTACTGGTTCATACAGAGTTTTTGGTAAAGATAGATGATTATTAATTTTGAGAAATTTCTTGGTATTTCTCAAAACTTGGAATAATTGTGCACACTTGTCTGATGACCTGGATAGAAACCTCTTTAATGCCGCTAGCCTTTTAGTCAATATCTGGAAGGGTCCATAGCAAGCAGTGCATATAACTGTGCTTAGTCAGCTTGTATTTCTTTCTCACGTATAACATACTCTAAAATATTTCCGGATCGTATTCTAAATGTGTACTTCTCCGAATTTAGCTTCAAATTGATGGCTTCTAAGTTAGAGAAATTTTCTTTGAGATCAAGAAAGTGATCCTCTTCCCTCAGCCTCTTTACCATCATTTATCAGTATAAACCTCAACATTTCTTCTAATCTGATTAGGAAATGATTTATTTACTAAATGTTGGTAAGTCTCCCCAACATTCTGTAAACCGAAATGCATTACCTTATAACAATGCAGCCCCATGTCAGTGATGAATGTAGTATGATCCCGATCTTTCAGATCCATTTGTATTTTATTGCATCCAACAAACACATCCATGAAAGATAACAACTTGTTGCCACAAGTAGAATCTATTAACAAAGTTTATAGTTTGAGACGATCACTTCTTCTTTTAAGGCAATATCTCCAAGAAACTCATTCTTGGAGCATAAGAAATATCCCTGCTTTGGCTATGAATTCACATGGCTTCTTGCTATATGTGATAATCAATAAATGTAATGCAACAAAGTAATAGATCAGACCCACTCAATCAACAACAAGAAGAATTTCATGCTCTTCCACAATCTCAGGCTCATAATCCACAAGAATCAACGCAGTTCAGTCGATCTAAACCTACAAATTTCAACAACAGAAAGTCTGTCATTGTTCAAAATCAAAATCCTGAAGCTAGCTACAAACCAACTTATATACAATACAAAGATGGTCATATATCAATGCAATTTGATGTACAGGTCAAGGAATCTCTCCTACGTACTACATCATACACATTAGTTGGTAAGTTTACTAAGAGTTTGCCCAAGAAATAGGTTCTTGACAAATTATTCGAAGGGAGGAAATTTGAAGGTGACTTCTCCTACTCTAATTGGGACTCAAGACACCTATTTGTGGAGTTTTCCCTGAAAGAAGATATTAGTAAGATATGGTCGAGGTTTGTGTGGCAAGTTGGTCAGTATTCAATGCGGGTTCTGAAATGGTTTCCTTCTTTCAACACTAAGAAGGAATGTCCAATAGTCCAAATTTGGATAATAATCGAAAATTTCCAGAACATCTATATAATTTAGATACTATTACCTTAATAGAGACTACGATAGGAAACTTCATCAAAACGTGGATCCCAACAAAGAACAAAGCTATGCATAACATCTGTTATGTTTGGGTAGAAGTTTACATCAGAAAGAAACTGCAACATCAAATATGGCTTGGATTTGGTGAAAACAGTACCAAGATACTGTGTACATTGCTTCCATGTAGGTCATGAAAGATCATCCTGCAACAAACTTGGCCAAGAATCTGAATTACCAAAGCTAAAAAATATCCAGCAAGTTGAGAATGAAGATAAGACAACACCTAAATCACCACACCAACAATTACAAGTCTTAGGACAAGAAACTACTCTTAATTCTATCATTGTGAAGCCTAATGAGAAAGACAATCATAGTCTAGCAAAGCATAATAAAAAGAACACAGAAAATGCAACAAGTTCAGTTAATGAAAGGCCAAAATAAAAATGTAAAAGCTTAAAGGAACAAGAAGACAATAACAATGAAGATGATATAATTAATTCAATTAAATCTCTTGATGACAACTATAATATGTTCCAAACCCTTGAAGTTAAAACCTTATTGTCTGGTAATCTATTTTCCAACAAAAAATATACATGCAACTTACCACCAACTCCAACCCTAAAAAAGAAGATAGTTTTCAAAAAACATTGGACCAGAAATTAAAACAAGCAAAAACAATAAAAGAAGGAAATATTTGGTGATTAAATCTCTCCACTTTGATTAGATCGGTAGAAACTCCTACACAAGCCTAATGATTAAGGTACTAAGTTGGAATATAAAAGGAGTTGGTAACAATCCTTTATTTAGGAGATTGAAATCAATAGTAAAAAAAGAAAAAGAAAAGTTGTCTTCATTCAAGAACCAATGATCAATAGCGATCTAATTGGAAAACTAGCAGAAAGGATCAAGTTTCAAAAATTCTTTGCAAATTCATCTAATAAGATCTGGGTGCTCTGGGATGATGATCTTGAGTTTAACGTAATAGCAGACACGATCTGGTACATACATGCTACTATAAAATATTTATTGTTTGATGAATCTATGAACATAACATGTGTATATGCTACGTGCCAGATAAGTAGTAGAATAGAGCTTTGGGATGATCTAAGACTTCTATTTAACTCAGTAAAGGAATGGCTCCTACTTAGAGACTTCAACTCAATTACTTCAACATCAGAGCAAGATGGGTGTACAGATCTCTGCTCATAAAGCACTGATTTTACTAACATTATTAATGACTGTCATTTGAAAGATGCAGGCTTTGCAAGTACCAAATTTACATGGACAAACAACACAAAATAGAGACGTTTGGAAAGGGTATTATTTAACCAGGAATAGGTTGCATATTTCACTGAAACAAAAGTCTTACATCTACCAAGAACGTGTTCAGACCATACATCATTGCTTATTACCATCATAAAAAATAAAGAGAAATAAAAGAAATCATTCAGATTTCTTAATATATGGACCATGGACAAAGACTTCTTCATTTTTTTGAATCAAGTTGGAATGCCTCAATGGAAGGATATCCCATGTTTGTATATTGTAACAAAATGAAAAGGTTGAAGAAGGAACTCAAAGAATGGAATACAAATGACTATGAAAATCCGTTTGGAAAGGTGAAATAAGCTGAAGAAGAAGTGATTGTCTGTCAAGAACATTATAGTATCTCAAGGAGTGACCAAGATAAGAGTTTGCTCTACAAAGAAACTGCTGATCATTTGCTAGCTCTCACTATGAAGGAAGAATTCTGGGAAAAAATGCCATGCTGATTGGATAAAAGATGGAGACAGGAACACAAGAATATACCACAACTTCTCTATGAAAAAAAAAACATAAAATGAAGGATTAATGGAGTGAAGATCAATAATAAATGGTGCATTGAGGAAGAGGAGATCAACTTGTCTGCAAATTTGTATTTTACTAGATAAAATTTTATCCTACTCTTATAATAGCTTAAATCAAGAATTAGATTAAATGGAAGGAACATATCCAATGTCATCCTTAGAGTAATTAATGATTCACACTATGAATCTCTCTTACCAATACCAACAGAACTAGAGATTTTGAATATCATCCAACATCTAAATCCATCTGGAGCAGCTGGCATGGATGGATTTAATAGATGTTTTTACATCACTTCCTGGAAAATCATAAAAAAATACCTAAGTAATGCACTAACATCTTTCATACTAGGTTAGGACATACCTAAAGGCATACTTCCACATGAATCTGTCTAATTCCTAGAGTAATAAATCCTATATTATAGAATCAGAATAGACCTATTAGTCTATGTACATTGATGAACATGATAATGTCTAAAATTGTTAATAACAGACTAGCATTAATGTTACCTAAAATAATCTCTGAAACTCAAGGTGCATACGTTAAAGGTAGAGTCATCCTAGATAATATTCAGGTGGCTAAAGAGCTCATTCATGATTTGAATAGAAAAACAAAGGTTGGTAATATTGTTATTAACGTGGATATGTCGAAAGCGCTTGACAACATCTCACACAACTTTATCCTAATTTTTTTTAAAGTGATTTGGTTTCAATAATAAATTCATTAACATAATCAGTAGCCTTATCAAATCAGTTTTTATATCTATACTAATCAATGGTGAGGCTATAGGGTTTTTTCAAGTCTAAGAGAGGAATACGACAAGGGGACCTCTGTCCCCTAGTCTGTTTATTTTAGCTGAGGAAATTCTGCTTAGAGGATTGGAAAACATGTTTGACGCAGTTAAAACTCTAAGATATTCATGCAGAGGAAACATCACCATACAAATACTAGCATTTGCAGATGATTTGTTAATTTTCAGTAATGGACTAACCTTTTCCTTGAAGAAAATTGGTGAATTCTTGCAGAATTACCAAGATGCTTCTTGCAGAGATTATCACTGCAAAAAAAATGCCTGATCTAAGAAGAAAATCTCTGAGTATCCAAACAAACTTCAAGACTGTATATCTGCCTACAACTTACTTGGGTATAACCCTTAGTCCACATAAAAAATGAGTCAATTTTATCCCCCTGCTGTAAAAGTTTAAAGAAAAAATCACAGGTTAGGAAGGAAATAAACTTTCGTATGGAGGCAGACTTACATTAATCAATCTATACTAATGCCTATCCCACCGTATTGGTTACAAAGCGACTGGTTGCCCACATCTATCATTATAAAAATAGAAAAGTTAATGAATAAATTCCTATGGGGTTCAAGCAATGAAGAAAGTAAGATGCATTAGTATTCATGGTCATCAATATGTAGGCCATTCAATGAGGGGGGGGGGGGGGGGTCTCAATGTTAATAGTCTCTAAGATATCCAAAAAGTCTTCTCTTGTAAGCTATGGATAAGGTTCAAGGAGAATATTTCACTTTGGTCAAAGCTATTACATATTATCTAGTGTAAATGGGGACATCCACTACAGATAGACTATTCTAAACAAGGCTCACAAACCTGGAAAAGACTAGCTAAAATTAAAGACTTTGCTGAAGCTAATGTCATGTGAAAATAGGTAGAGGCAACATTGATATTTGGATGGACAATTAGTATGGTAGGCTACCTCTAATCTCCCTTAATTCAAACTGTAATAACACATGGTTCAA
This sequence comes from Limnanthes douglasii subsp. nivea, assembly GCA_036936605.1. Classification (NCBI taxonomy): domain Eukaryota; kingdom Viridiplantae; phylum Streptophyta; class Magnoliopsida; order Brassicales; family Limnanthaceae; genus Limnanthes; species Limnanthes douglasii. Next base: position 134,001,980 of record JAUPFV010000004.1, read on the forward strand.
ATGCATGATGGTCAGTTCAGTGTGAAGCAATATTTCATGGAATATAAGTAAAATTACTAAACTCAAGATTAAGGATCAAGAACCTGATTTTATTACATGGAAGCTATCAAAAGACGGTTCTTTCAATATAAAGGATACTATAAAGGCCATAAGAACTGCTTATAACAAATCTTATATATATATATATATATATATATATATATATATATATATGTATATATATATATAAATATGAAATCAGATATCTCCTAGGAAATATCCATTTCTAGTTTGGAGACTTCTGCAAAATAAATTACCAATTGATTCTATAATACAATTGAAACATATAATTATGGTCTCAAAGTGTTAGTTTTGTCAAAACTTAGAAACAAAGGAACTTCTGTTTATATCATGTACTTTTGCGTGGAGAATCTGGTCTTACTTTGCAAGAATACTTAAAGTAGACATAAAAAGCTTCATGACTGTAAAGCACATGTTTAGAATATGGTTTTGGTCTGCACCAGTCAAGACACACATCAAAACGATCCTGCCTACCATCAGAACATGGGTGATATGTCAACATCGCAACAAAAGTAAAATGAAGGATGAATCTCCATCAGTAATGTTATCTATCAACTACATTAAATATATGCTGATATCTCTTGATCACCTTAATCTTTTGAATTCCAAGCATTGGAAACAAAATGAACAAGAAGTAGTAACTCTTGGTTGCATCTATCATCTTAAAAACAAGAAGAAAGTTTCCTACTTATCTTGGATTTCTCCTGCAAAATGAAGTTTAAAATTAACACAGATGCAAGCTGTTCATTCAATGGTGAAGCAACTGGAGAAGCTATAGTCAGAGACATTAAATAAAAAATTATACTAGGCTATAACAACAACTATGGGAAACTATCAACTATAAAGGCTGAAGCTAGAGCTATCTATGACGGTCTTTAATTAAGCAAAATCAAAGGAATCAGGGAAGTTTATATTGAAATTGACTCCAAAATCTTAGTTAATTTAAATTCTACTAGAAACTATCCTAATAAACTAAAATCTATACTATATAACATAAAATCTCTTATAACAAGTACCATGACGCTTCATCATATATAGAGAGAAAAAAATCAAGCAGTCGATTGGCTTGCTCGATGAACTCAAAAATACAAAATGAAGATGGATTACAGAAATTTTGTACCTCCACCTCAATTGGAAGTGATAATATTCCTGGAGAGTCTATAAATAGGTTATATTAGAGTCGACTAATATTTTCCTGTGTGAAATCTTAGGTATCCATCAAATGCTCTATAAGCTGTCCAAAACATTGAAAGTTGTTCAACTCTCTCTTCAAATCTCTTGAAAGCTGTTGGGTGACTTGAAAAAGGCTTCAAATCAACATGGATAAAATAAGAACCTATTTTCTAGTAGAATATATCTGTCACTATTACTCTGCTTCTTCTTGAAGTTGAAAAAGTAAATCTAGTTTATCTCTTTTGATTCAAGAACAAGATTAGGAGCTGAGATAGCTAGTTGCTGAGAAATGACACTTCATGTGAAACAAAAATATACTGAGATTGCGAGTTTGAAGGAGGGAAGAAACATTCTGAATTTGGCGCCTTGCCAAAATTCTGAATTAGTTAAAGGAAAATTTACATTAAGTCATCTAATTTTTTATTTCTCTAAATAATATTCTACAACTTTGTAAACCTTGATTGAGGTTCTTTATTATTAATAAAAAAAATTCTTTAGATTAAAAAAAGTAGAATCTATTAACTGATCTATCTGAGGGACAGGGAATAGATCCTTCGGACAAGCCCTGTTCAGGTCTGTTAAATCAATACACATTCACCATTCACCATTCACCATTTGTTGTTTTTATTTTTTACATTTACCATGTTCAGGTCTGTGAAATGAATATACTGTCACCATTTTTTGTTTTTATTTTTGTTTACATTTACTAGATTTGCAGTGCACAACTGGTACTGAGATTCCTAAATATACCATACTTTTGTTAGCTTGTCTACCTCTTTGAAAATAGCTTTAAATTCTTATGAAGAAAACACTATTCGTTTTTGTATTATAGGGCCCAGATTGGATCGCACAAACAACTTATAGAAAATGATACTAGGTGGCACACCCGTTACATCTTCATTACACCAGGAGAATATATGAAAATTCTTGGATAAAAATGACAATAATGTTTCTTTCATTTTTATGCCAGTTTAGTTCCAATTATAACCCTTTTTCCATATGGAAAATTGTGTACCTCAACCTCTTCAATTATAATAATTGCACTAGGGATCTCCCTTAGATCATCTAGTTTTCTTGGATCTGAAGAAGACTCTAGTAATTATTATTCATTTTTAGCCGTCACACTTTCAAAGCCTTTAGAGCAAGACCTGTAACGTAGCATTCCTTAGCCACTTTTTAACTACTCCAAACAACCCCAAGCTCGCCTTCAACGTCGTATTTTAAGCACTAATGAACTGTTTATGCAACAACATGCACCTTGATAGCCAAGATCTCTCAAAGATGAAATTATAAAGACTCAGACAATCAACTATTATAAACAAAACCCTCATAATATTTTTGAATGATCATATCATAATGACAGTTTCTCATTCGAATTCCCAAATAACATTAGCAGAGTTCCTTGTATATCCCACTATGGTTCTGTTTGATCGAAGAATAACAGATGGGTTTTTTATTAACTTGTAGGTAGATAAAAAAAATATATTAGCTGAGCTACTAGTATTAATTAGAATCCTTCGGATTTATGTTCCCTCAATAGCAACTATAATCACCACAACATCCTCATATGGTCCATCAACATTTCTTAACTCATCCTTATAAATGAACATACATTTTTCCTTCTAAATGTGTCGTCAAATTAACCACATGCCTCTTTGGAGAGAACCTTGAATGAGCTGTCACAGTATCCGTTCTAAAAATAGTCAATGACTCAAAGAATTAACATAATTTGGAAACCTTTCCTCCCTTTTCACATATCATATTCACTCGACCACGATTCAGATCGATATCTAAATATTATGAATCTACATCAAACTATTCAGTAATCACCATTGTATTCCTGAGAGCTTCTATGGCTTGTCGTCGAACAACATGTAAAACTGTCTGAACTTCATTTGTAATTGGCAACGACCAATTACCCACTTGTGCTTTAACAAAGGTACTTAGCTTTCCACACTCAATTAACGATTGTATTTTCAAAATGATAATAATCGTGTATTTCGATTTTCTTTTGGGGTCTGAATGGGCGAGGGCGTTCAGAATTGCACATAAACAACTAGGCCGAACCCTTTGATTTCCTTTAGGCCTGAATTGTTGTCCTGGAATAGATTGGTTTGACATGGGTCGATGGGAACCCTGTCCTGAACCCTTCAGATGATTGATAATAGTAGTTTGTGATTGGCCACTAGCTTATTGAAGAAAGATAGAATTGACAAGTCTGGGCTAATGAGGTTGTCTTAATATCTTGGTTTCTTCTATATGATTTTTTCCGACCTAGTTTAAGAAACTACTATAGGTCATCATATCTTCACAAGTAACCGTGTCAACCAACTCTCCAGCTAACAACCCTTATCTAAACAAAACTATAGCTACTTGTTCGAAGAAATATTCTAAGCCATCTTTGGTATCCACGAAACATTTGGTATATTCTTTTAAGGTTTCAGTGGGGTGCTACCAACAATGAATTATAATGTCACCATTTTCTTTAAGACTTTTGCTTCCCATAAATTGTCTTCCAAAAGCCATCCAGAACATATCAAAGATTTCTTATTCACCCATGCATTAGCCTATTATACCAATTTAAGGCATTATCCTTGAAGGTTTGAGAAAAAATTCTAAATAATTACTTGTCATCAACAACAAAACTCATCATAAAATTCTTGAAGTGCTCAAGTTGATTATCCGGATCTATGCTCCCATCATATTTTTTTTGAAATATCAAAGCGCATAGGTAGATGTCCCGATATGATTTTTGCAAATAAAATAGATGGGATCCAATTGTATCCATGGTTGAATATGTGATCTTCATTAGAGGTGGCAAATATAGATAGCTCGGATTGAACAACGAGTTAATCACTCAACAAGCAGTTTATACTATGGTTAGTTTATCCTTTCATCTTTCTATGATATTATTTCTTTTTATCTTTACCCTTTCAATATTTCTTTTTCCTGAAGAATCATACTTACTTGATTTCTGGTGTCTATTCAAAAAATATTTAGATATATGCTTTTGTCTGTGGCTTTCTTTCTTTTTCTTATAATAATGATCACTGCTCGAAAAGGATGAGGAAATTTTTGACTGTTGTAGAGCCCTCACAAGACTCTGAAGAGCTAGGATAATGTTTGGCTTGATGATCTTTTTAGAATCTTGATGAGAATTAGAAGATTTCACACGATGGTACTTCTTCAGACTATGCAGTGAATTATCATTTGTCCTATCAAAATTTTAATATTTTGATGGAATGTTCCCTACAAGATCCCTCTCAACTCATCTTTGGGCTCTCAAATCCTCAATTTCTCCTTGTGACTAATCTCGCTCCTCTTACAAGAGAAAAATTTCTTCGATTTCATTACTTACATGTGGTGTGTAGACATGATCCTCTTTGATCCTGACTTCTTTATTCTCTGGGAGAGGATCTATCTGCATTTCATGATCCATCATTCGAAGGGCTTTGAAGGCAAATCTCGTATGTCAGGTACCTTACTCAACAACTTCCACTGTGCTCCCCAATTTAATAGTAATAAATTTCGTGCAAAGGGTATTTTGGTAATGTGAGAAAGAGTAATAAATATAAGGTAAAGAGCATAGAGATAATTGAGCTTTTTCAGTTATACTTTAGAAACATAAATTTCCATAATATTAAATGCATTCTCGAGAAAGTATTTATAGGCATACTTTACCCTAATATGCCGGACCATACATATGAGCCAAGCCCAAAGTCCACAAAACCCATTTGGCCCCAAAATAAATTAATATGTAAATACAATACTATTGTAAACAATAATTAAATCAAATGCAAAAAGGATATTTTCCTTAGGTCAGAGATGCTCTCGAATATTTCTGAGCTCTTCATATATATTCCTCTCAGATATTTCCGACCTCATCAAAACTAATGAAAAAGTTAAGGTCATAAATAGAAGTATAATTTGTGGCTTTAGAAAGATGTTGGGGAGCTCAACCACGAAATGACCTGACTTTTTCTAAGAGGTCTTTTGGGCTTACTAAACCACACTTCAAAATAATACTCGAAATTCCATATTTCCCTTGGTCTTGATACAATATTCTTAACAAAAATAATCCATCCATATTTGAGAGTAGTAAATTATGTAGAAAAATAAAATGTTGAGGAAAGAAGGGTCAAACTAAATATAATAGAAGAAAAATAAACTAATGCACCTAAGGTTTCAACACTATCAAACACTAATTAGAATGAGATATAATTCATATGTACATGGCCGAAGTTTCCAGGTTGGTGAGAATGTAATGAAGAAAGTCTTCTAACATAATAAATATCATGAAAATGGTAAGCTTGATGAGATGAAGCTTCAATATAAATCAAATTATAAAGAAAACTAGATCCAGGGTTTTAAGAACACGCGGTTCTCTTAGACACAAAGTCTGGAATTTTATTATTTAAAAATAATTTCTGAAAGCCGAGCTTAAGACGCCTTAAATATGAATCACCCAAAACCCGATTACAAAATATGAAAACGCAAATAAACGTAATAGTATAATATTCTATCAACTCTGAATATAATCAGATTTGATTGGGTATTTTAGTAATATATATAAAGTCTAATAAAAGCATTAAAACAACAATATGTGATCCTAAACAATGGATTTTAAGGCTCAAACTGCGTGATGGGTCTTGCAGCCTCTGTGACATCCTTGACAATCAAAACGGGCTTGCCAAGATCTTTGATTTGAGTACTCGCTTTGCCCAAATATGATGCTCCGTTACGAAATAAGTGTCACTTCTGTTTATCCAATATCTCTAGAAAGTTGTGAGCTTGGGTAATGACATCACGACCCCTAATAGGGAGGGACTCTATACATTGGTGGAAAGGATCAAAGCATTCACATATAAGCTAGTTGACAAGCAAGACAAACAACATCCACACCCTTATAAGATAGAGAATTTGAAGCTCTACTTGGCCTAAAGAAGTTGAATATGAATAATTTATCATGTAAACATAACTCTTTATAAATATTCAAAATGACCAGTGGTATGCATTTTCCTACACTGGTGGTGCAGAGAGGTTTTAAGGGAGCACCTAAATAGTCGAACCTTTTAAGTAGCTATACTAAATAATTTTGTGTTTTCGATTAATTACAAGTATGACTTAGGTTTAAGAGTCTGAAAACTGATTCCATTTAGGAATTCCTCAAAAGAACATAGAACTACACTTCTTTAAAACCCTACTAAGCTACTAAAAGTAAGTATAATATTAAAAGAAATAAAAATTGGCATATCTCTACGCGAGGTCAACAACGATCCACTTTCAACTCTAGCAAGACCATCCAAACTGAGGCCTTACTTAAACTCCCAACAAGCAGAGCACTATGGGAGGTTTGTGGTGCGCTCTTACCAAATTCTACCGTGTATTCAAAGAGGGACAAAACTCGGCAATCTTAACCCTATCATTAAAAAAATATATGAATTAAAATATCCAAAAGGATGAAATCAACCAAATATTTGAGATTTCGAGTCCTACCAAGAATTGAAAGAGGAATAGGGCTGGACATGCCTAACCCTATCATTAAAAATATATATGAATTAAAAATATCCAAAAGGATTAAATCAACCAAATTATTGAGGTCAACCCCCTCTCCCAACAGAGATTGACCATTTCCATGAGAACCCGAGACCTCGTAACTGAAAGGCACCATATAAAAAACACTCATATTCAATAGAATACCATAGTGTCCTACCCTGACACATAAGTATACAACAACAAAACATACAATTTATGCATCACCTTTTCAATAATGTTTATTCAAAAAATACAAAAACACACATAATTATTCCTCATTCTTCCAAGGACTTGTTGTTCAAAAAATGAAATCAAGAAATCAAGTAAGAGAAAAATATTTTAAGTAGCCTTAGTATCATTATTCTTCTCGATAGCCTCGTCCAACTTGGTCTTTTTTGAGCAACACTATTATCCATAAAAATGTTATCATTCGAGATACTCATGTCCTCAAGTTTTGGAGCAAAGGCATCAACATTAATAGTTGAGACTAAAGTGTTTAATGGAAGCGACCTCGGTATGGGCACCAGCCAGCTTGGTCATATATTGAGCAACACTTTTATTTTCATACTATATTGACCATTTTATAGGCACCCCATAGTGAATTCTGTTGCCTCCTTAACTATCTTACCCTTGGATTTCTAACTCTCTTTGAATTTATTCTTCAAGAGGGTGTTATCCCTCTAAAACTTTATTATTCTCATCCCCAAATCTTTCTTTTATATTTTCAAAAAGCTTAACTTCAACTTGATGAGTCTGCTTAGTTGAGTAATTCCAAGCCTATTTATTCACATCTCACTTGTTTCTAGGAGCAATCATTTACGTCCTAAACCGGGTAAGCTCGAAATTTGTCTTCGACATATCCTTAAGATTTTTTCAAAGAAGTCTTCACGATACTAAAAAGGTTACGTATCTCAGCAAATTTGCTCCCAAAATCTGAAGTATAAGTTAGGTTAAGCTCCAACAATATGAAAATAATATATAATAAGTGAAATACGTGCAAACAAAAGTATATTAGAAATAGATCATGACAAGGGAGAATAATGTTTCCTTCGACCATGATAGTTAGCCCTTAATATTGTTTTGTCAACCACTCTTGGTTATGCACTAGATTTTTTTATGTCGAGACTCCCATTCTCCACTACAAAAACGAAAAACATCTTCTATTTATTGTCTGAATCATGTAGATTAACTATTAATCTGCACTTGTTTGGTGTGGTCATATCGTATAAATTGAAGGCGTTACGACGAAGATTATGATGGATATGGTAAAAACTATAGTTTTATCTTTAAAATGTTATAGTAAAAGATCAATATGTCACAAAAGTCATATCAACAAAGACTAGCCCATAAATTTCATCTTCTTAAATTTAACCATTGTAGAGTGTATGCAGTTACATAGTCACACGTATAAGATACCATGAGACTTTGATCCCCTCAATAATCAAAATTCCTGACGATGAGTAGTCCAGCATTGACACTGGCCCACCCCTTAGTAGCCTCAACGCAAGAGTGATCAAACCCCAAGTCAGACATAACAACATAACATCCTTATTATTTCCTCGACAATCCGAACTTGGCGAAAACTTCAAGATTATCAAAAGTATTTCCTAAAATCTCCTCATTGACAAAAAGATGGTCATGAGCACCCCCAACTAGTCGAATAACTGACCTTCTGACCGAACAAAATCATACTGTTGATCCTCACACTTCTGAAATATCATCCTGAGTGTACCGCCAACATCTGCGTGTTCCGGGTCATTGGGCAGCATGCGTCATCCTTCTTGTAGTCCTTCCTCGACTAGCTCTCAATGAGTATGGGACTACTAATAAGAGAATTATTATTTAGGTCATTAGACGTCGTTAGATCAACGATTTGACTGATATATAACCATAAGAAGTTGTGTATATATGTACTAGCCCAATAGTAATATTATATGTAAATGTGTCTCATGCGACAAAAGCTCATTACGTGGCTATACACAACTGATGAACAATTAATATATATTCTACTCATTTTGTGTAATACTTTTATCTTTTTACAATATTTTTAGTGGTATTCTGATTAAACCAGGCCTTCAACATTTTTCTAATTAAGTCGAACATCTTTCAAAATGTCTAAAGTTTTAAATTAATTTTTTTCACCGCAATTTTATGGATGGTACAAAACTAGTTTCTTAAATATATTTTTTATATCTATTAGATTATAATCTGTGGATAACGATTCAGCTAGAGTGTACATAGAGAGAAGATCTTTAACTCCAACAAATGAATAATGAAATTTAGATGTCCAATAAAGGTTATGCCCCTTCGCAACAATAATTTTATCAATTTGTTTTATCAAAAGTAAAAACTAAAATAGCTATTTAGAAAAATAATAAATAACATGCGATGATTTAAATAAGAGATAAAAGTTCATGGATTCTATACGATCAATTAAAGTTCATTAAGTCAATATAAAAGCAAAACTTCTAAACTATAGTTGATAATTTGACAAATTTGTGTCCATATATTTCTTGATGTCTTTGAAATATAATTTGCATATTATATACAAATATTTCAATCATACTCGTGTGAATGTTAATTATTCATGTCACTCACAAGATTTGAGAAACTTTGTAGCTTTTAAAGCAGAACTTATCAATTCTTTTGCTGTAGACTTTAAAAACACAAAATGAAATTATTACTAGAGCCCAAAATGCAGTGAAATACTATCGATGTAATAAAACTAAACCTTTACATCACTCTTCATTAAAAAATAACAACCCGTAATAAAAAACAAACACAACTGACAATAAAACCAACCATAACCCGCTAAGAAAACCCAAAATTTAAACAATAATATCAAATTGTAAATCACTACACCAGATAAAAAAAGTTCTAATGTAACAAAAAACACAAAAAATCTAAATTACGTAATATTTTATATTCTTCCATAATCATGGAACTAACCGATAAAGATATAATTAGTTCATTTCAAACTAATCTGTTCATTAACTTATCAAAAAGTATAAATATTTATTTAAACTCAGTCAAAGATACACTTAGCTGCATATCATAGTAGTTAGAAAAATATCATCTATTATCCCATATATTTTGGAGATATTTATTATAACACGACTTATATATAATTATTCAACTTCAACCAATAAAATTAGTATATATACTATTACTTATAGTCTTTTACTCTCTTAATTATATGTTCATAAACTGCAATCGGATTTAATCCTAGATCAATATTTGCTTTTGCCGAAAGTATCAAAATCAATTGGCATCGTATGTGGGAAACGAAGAATTATGTTTCCATTAAGGATAAATTAATACAAAAATATGAACGAAATATGTCAAAGGTAGTTGAGAACGTTGATTTTTTAGTTCAAGATGAGATTGATATGGAATTTTCTCTGAACGAACGACCAAATTCCCTTGTGTTTGAAGTCATACGAAGCATAGAGGACTTGTCGATGCCACCAATTTGAGTCGAGAGTCTGGCTTAATAGTTATAAAACGAATAAGTAAGTGCTTTTTTTTCATTTGCATGAGAAACTCATATCCCAAGCTCACTGAATGAAATTCGTGATCCATACAAGTAGAAATGAGAATCTTATGAAAATGATAAGGATTAGAGGGGGGGGGGGGGTACGAAAAATAAAATTATGATCGAGGATCTAATTAATGAGATCGTAAGCAAAGAAAACTTTGTATGATTATGAGGAAAAATATTCCAACCTTTCATTATAATAGAAGATGAATGAGTATATCCGAATAAAAGATGCATAAGAAACAAGAAGACCCAATTATCAAGAAAATCAGAGATGCGAGGACAGAGTTAAATGTGGGGACAATGCCACGATAAGTCCTGCCACCACCATGCTTTATACCTCCCTGAGGTTATCTTCCATAGCCATAATATTTACCAATTAATTATCCAAAACAAGTTGCTCGACCATGAATTCTCTAAAATACGAAATGAGTCACATTAAGATATTCACCAAATCCTGCCCAAAGGTAACAATGATATGGGCGTCCCGCAATATCAACCATGATACGTGCACCCAAATTTGTATAACCAGGAAACATATCAAAGGATAAAACTAAATCAAAGGGCGTGAAGTGGAAAAAGTTAGGGTTCCAATAAACTTACACACTCATGGAAGTTCTAGAAAACATTTACGAGGATGAAAACCCTCAAGCATATGACGAGTCTCCATTAGCACCATAAATACTATTTTGAATCATATAGTAGAACATTATAACAACTATAGTATGGATAAATATTACGATAAAGGAGATCTGGAGCATCATATCAAACAATTCAACAGTGAGATGATGCAATATAGAGGAGATAATGGGATCAAGTACCTAGAATTTATCATGACCCTAAGAGCAACACTAATGCAATGATTTAATAGAGTCTCACTAGGTTTCATAAAAAAAGATGATCTAAAACGCTTTAAAAATCTATTGAGGGGTTCAAAAGAGATAAAAGAATACGTGAACTATATAATCTACTACAAACAAAGGGATAATAAGAGTATATGGGATTATATACAAATATTCACTGAAATAAAATCAAAGTTACAAAATTTCCATGATCTAGTGGCAGTATTAGTTTTCATACAATGAGCTAAAGAATGAAATCTATCTAAAACAGTACTAAAAAAGAAAGCACCGAACTTTGGGGATTTGTTGGCCCATGTAGGATGATTCATCAAGAGGGATGATGTGGCCAGAGGAAAGAAAATAAGAAACATAGATTCTTTGACAAAAGGTGATTCGACAAACAAAACTGACATCATAGCACAAATAAACACAAAATATAAAAACTAAGAACTAACAATTCTCCAGCTAGGCTAAACTAAGGCCTAATTAATATCGAAGAGTAACACGAAAAGGTAATTACAATGCCAAAAGTACTAGAAGAATAGATCGACAACCGAGAAGAACATTCATAGAACTGACAGAATCACCAACAACGATCTACAAGAAAATAAAGGATTCCATCAAGTAGAATTGACCACGAAAGATGTTTGGACCCAAAAAGAACATATAAAAAAATAAATATTGTAAGTTTCACAGTGACATAAGTCACTATACTAAAGATTGTTGAGTTTTGCAGGATTAAATCTAAGTCTTGTTCGGTTTAACGAGTTTGTTAAAACGAAAACGAGTGAAGAACAAAGACAGGTTTTAAGTAATACCATAGCACAAACCTCGGCTGAAGCTCAACGAGTGCTTAATAAAAATTTCATAACCGACGCCGAGAAATAAAAGGATGAGGATTACTTGGACCCTGAACTTAACAGACAAACAATAAGAGTGGTTGCTGGAAGAGTCCTATACTATGGAATAACAAAAAGATCAAGGAAATTGTACGCCGATCAAATTTAGATAGTGTGTGATAAGAAAAACTGGAAGTATATGATTTTTGTTGTAGTTGTTGAGTGTGTTTAGACTCAAGATATGGAACTCAGAGTAGGTAACATTTTTGTTAACCAAATCTAAAATAAAATAAAAAATAAAAAATATTTCACTTTATATATATATATACAAAATAAATAAAATTTAATTAAGAAAAAAGTTAAAAATTAAACCAAGCATAAATAATAATAAAAAATTCCGAAGATCAAGAGTTTGTGTTTGAAAAATAAAATAAAAACAATTAATTAAACCCGAAGAGATTTACATTAAAACAATTTCGGGGTTAACTAAACATGTATAAACAATTTATATCAGTCTTATCAAATTTATATGATTTAAATTAAACTTACACCCTTCAAAATTATATTATCTTTCATGATGTTGTGATTATCTATTGACCTCACATAACTAACCATTTTGTATGATTGGTTATATCTCTAGGCTCTAGCCCTCTACCTCTTACAATTGGGTTATAAAAACATCTAGTTTAAATTTCACTGCGTCATAACCGTAGCAGACTACTTATTCAATCTAATGACATTGATACAATTTAGAAATAAACTATTTTAGTCGGTCTCGGGCATAAATCTATTACCGGGCAATTAAACTCATAAGTAATTGCAAGCATTAAATTTACCATCAATGCTAAATAATAAAATTAGAAATTAATTAAAATAAAATAAAAAGTTGTATTTACATAGGTTTTCTAACGCGGACACGAAGGTTTTCTAATATCGGACACAGAGGATTAGCTCATGCTAATCTTGTTCTTGAAATAAAAATTAAAAAGGAAATAAAAATAAACTAAAATAAGAGAAATAGTAGAAGAAAACACTATTTGATTTTCCATCGTTTGAATCTTTTTGTGTTTGATGTGTTTGGATTTTATTTATAGGAACAGTTTTGAGATTGAACATCTGATGCAGACAGATTAGCGCTAGAATTTATGAAGACAGGCGATCACCCGAAAAATGCAGCGAATTGATAGTTTCGGAGCTCCCGGTGTCCGATATTGACCCACAACACCTTATTTTGAAGGGATAGACGCCACAAGTTGAAGTCACCAGCTACGTTCGTGTCATATGGCGTTTTTCGGGCATTCAGAGTCGTTTACTATTTTATTTCAAATTTTTATTACTTTTGGGCATTTTTGGTATTTTCGTATTAGGATTTTCATTCGAAACCTTATTTAAACAGACTTTGTTTTGTTTACGATGTAAGAGAGTTGAATTTTGATAAAGAAAATTAGAGTTTCCATATATTGGCTTCTCTGCGTTTACTCTATATCATATTGGTATCAGACACACGCAGTCCTGCGAGATGGTGCGAGGAAGACCCAGAGCTCGCAGCGGCGTTGCTGTGGAAAGAGATGCGAGTGATTTCGGAGATCGCGAAAATGCTGACCTGCGCCGTCAGGTCGAGTATCTTGCCCGTCAGATGGCTGAACTTACTACCAGGCAACCCGGTGTGGAGGAAGGTCCCTATAACCCTTTTGGAGAGGGGGCAAAACGGAATGCTTATCAGGACCACCGCTGGGAGCTTGGATTTAAGGTCAACATTCCTGACTTTGATGGTGGCCTTCGGGCGGAGAAGTTTGTTGATTGGTTATCACAGGTTGAGGAGGTGTTGGACTTCAAGGAAGTTCCTGAGGAGAGACGGGTAGCTTTCGTTACCATCCACCTGCGCGATAGGGCACAAGCTTCGTTGCAGCAGGTGAAAATAATTCGTGCGCGTGAAGGCAAGGAGAAAGTACGTAGTTGGGAGAAGTTCAAGAACAAAATCCGCAAGGCATTCTTGCCTTACAATTTCGAGCGAGAATTATTCCAGCGTTTCCAGAATCTTCATCAGGGGCCACGCTCTGTGGACGAGTATACGGAGGAGTTCTTTCTGTTGCTTGCTCGTACGGATGTGAACGAGTCATCACATCAGCGGGTATCCTGCTATATTGGTGGGTTGCACCATCAACTCTAGGATGTGTTGAACATGTTCGACCCGTTGTCTGTTTCGGAAGCTCATCAGCGTGCCCTCCAGGCAGAGAAACAGTTGGCTCGACGGACCCAGATTGGTGTACGGGCTGGTGCTCCTACAGGGACCTCAACGCCCGCACCAGTTCCACGTCCAACCCCTGATCAAGCCCCTCCTGGGCGCGGTGCGACCAGCCGTTCTTCTGGTAAGTTATGTTGCTTTGGCTGTGGTGAGTTAGGACATCGTCAGGTAGAGTGTCCGAATGCTGCGGGTGCTAGGGGTCTTTTCTCTCACGAGGCGTTTGAACCGACCCCCATTGTTCCTGACGGTCTCCCGAAGTTTGATACATATGATGATGATGTGACTGAGGTCACGGAGGAGGTTGTCACTGGTGATGTTGGTGCAGTTTTGATGGTACGACACACTTTTCTTTCCCCTCGTGTTCCCGATCAGAGTGACAGGATGCGGAATAATGTGTTTCAGTCCACTTGTACGATTCGCGGTAAGGTGTGCACCTTCGTTATTGATGCCGGTAGTTGTGAGAATGTAATTTCTGAGACAGCGGTTTCGAAGCTCGGGCTGAAATCAGAGTCGCACCCTAAGCCATACAAGCTGGCCTGACTGAGTAAAGGTACTGCTATCACTATGTCTCAACGTGTGCTTGTATCATTTTCTGTGGGGCAGACATACCGGGATGAGGTGTTTTGTGATGTAGTGCCTATGGATGCTTGTCACTTAGTACTTGGCCGCCCTTGGCAGCATGATTTGTTTGTTGTGCATGATGGTCGAACGAATACTTATTCATTCTTTTTTCGGGGTAATAAGATTGTTCTAGTGCCTCCAAAGCCTCGGTCCCTCAGCATTGGCTCTGGTCCTTCCACAACGACCTTGCTGTCCCGTGCTCCTTTTCAGGCAGCCATGGAAGGAGCTGGTGTGGTCTTCTTGTTGTTTTGTTATCCTCTTGTGACTGATTCTCGTGCGGAACCTAGCCCTGTAGTTCAGTCTCTTTTGCAGGAGTTTGCAGATGTGTTTCTTGAGACTTTGCCCCCCTGAGTTACCTCATCTGATGGATATTCAACATCAAATCGACCTGGTTCCTGGTGCTGCTCTCCCAAATTGGCCCCACTATTGCATGAGCCCGAAGGAGCATGAGGAATTACGTCGACAGGTAGAGGATTTGTTGGATAAGGGGCATGTTCGAGAAAGTCTGAGTCCATGTGCAGTTCCGGCGTTGCTGACACCGAAGAATGATGGTTCCTGGCGTATGTGTGTGGACAACCGAGCTATCAAAAAGATCACTGCTCGCTACAGGTTTCCTATACCTCGTCTGGATGATCTTTTAGACTAGTTGGGTGGTGCTTCTGTGTTCAGCAAGCTTGATTTGTAGAGTGGATACCATCAGATTCGGATTCGTCCCGGCGATGAGTGGAAGACGACGTTTAAGATGCGTGGGGGACTGTTCGAGTGGCTGGTGATACCGTTTGGCCTGTATAACGCGCCGAGCACTTTCATACGTGTCATGAATCAGGCATTGAGGCCTTTCATCGGTAAATTTGTTGTTGTTTACTTTGATGATATTCTAATCTATAGCGCTAACCCTTCTGTGCACTTGCCCCACTTACGTGAGGTGTTATTGGTGCTGCGTCGGGACAAGTTTTATGGTGCTGCTGCCAAATGCTCGTTTATGTCCCCATCTGTCCAATTTTTGGGGTATATTGTCTCTGTTGAAGGGTTACGAGCTGATCCAAGCAAAGTTGTTGCAGTGGACTAGTGGCCTCGACCTACTTCCATCACCGAGGTTCGCAGTTTTCATGGTTTAGCTTCTTTTTATCAGCGTTTCATATTCCATTTCAGCAGTGTTATGGCCCCGATTACGGACTGCATGAAGGGCACGAAATTTGAATAGTCCGAGGATACTGATGCGGCGTTTGCAGAGATTAAACGGTGTCTCACCACTGCACCTATTCTGGTGCTGCCCGACTTTTCCCAGCCATTTGAGCTTCATTGTGATGCGTCTAAATTTGGTACTGGGGCAGTTCTTTCCCAATCAGGGTGTCCTGTGGCTTTCTTCAATGAGAAACTGGCGAGTGCTAAGCTGCGATTTAGTACATATGACATTGAATTTTATGTTATGGTTCAGGCTATCAAGCATTGACGTCATTATTTGTTTCAGCGTGAATTTGTGCTATATACTGATCATGACTTTTTGAAGTATCTTGTCAGCCAGGACAAGGTCTCTCATAGACACACTTCTTGGATAGCTTACTTGCAGCAGTTCACTTTTGTCATCAAGCACAAGGCTGGTATTACGAATCGGGTTGCTGATGCTCTTAGCCGTCGTCACAATCTGCTGACTGAAATACGAGTTCAGGTTCCTGGCTTTGATTCTTTTGTTGACCTTTATGCTACTGACTCGTTCTTCTCTCGGGTTATTGAACTGATTCAGCAGGGGACACAATCTAATTTTTTAATGGAGGATGGATTTCTCTTTCGCGGGGTACAGTTGTGTATCCCTGACTGTAGCTTGCGTCTTCAGTTGATCAAGGAGTTGCATGCCGAGGGTCATGTGGGTCGTGATAGGACATACCAGTTGTTGTCCGCATCATATTTTTGGCCTTCGATGCGTAAGGAAGTTGGTCGTTATGTCTCCCGTTGTCGAGTTTGTCTGTTGGCTAAGGGAACATCAACGAATGCGGGTCTTTATTTGTCGTTGCCAATTCCTACTCAGCCCTGGACCGACATCAATATGGATTTTCTTCTTGGATTACCCCGGAATCAGCGTGGATTCGACTCTATTTTTGTGGTGATTGATCGTTTTCTAAGATGGTACACTTCATCCTATGTAGAAAGACATCTGATGCAGTGTGTGTCGCACAGCTTTTCTTTCGAGAGATTTACCGCATTCATGGCCTCCCTAGTGCCATTGTTTCTGACCGTGACACCAGGTTTGTGAGTCATTTCTGGCGCAGCTTATGGTGCATGGTGAATACGCAGCTCAGTTTCAGTAGTGCCTACCACCCCCAGACTGATGGTCAGACAGAGATGGTTAACCGTTCCCTCGGTAACTTGTTGCGCAGCCTGGTGGGAGATCACCCGAAGGCGTGGGAACAGCCCCTACCGCAGGCAGATTTTTCCCACAACCATGCCCTTAACCGCTCGATGGGTCTTTGTCTTTTCGAGGTGGTGTATGGTGTTGTGCCCCGGGGTCCTGTGGACTTGCTCGTCCTGCCTAGTAAAATTCATGTTCGCACAACTGCTGAGGAGCTTGTATCGTAGATTCGCCAAACCCACCAGAAGACATACGATCAGCTTGTCTAGAGCACCGCCATGTATAAGTCTCAGGAGGATTTTCATCGCTGTCCTGTACAGTTCGAAGTTGGTGACTATGTGTGGGCAGTTCTAACCAAGGCTAGGTTTATTGCCGGTGAGTAAAACAAACTGGCCGCCCGGAAGATTGGCCCTGTGGAGATTGTGGAGAGGATCAACCCGAATGCTTATCGGCTGCGCTTGCCTAACCATCTCCGTACCTCTGATGTATTTAATGTTAAGCATCTAATTCCTTATGCAAGTGACTCTTCTGACGAGGAAACTGGTTCTGATTCGAGGGTGAATCTTTTCTACCCCGAAGGGGATGATGCAGACAGATTAGCGCTAGAATTTATGAAGACAGGCGATCACCGGAAGAATGCAGCGAATTGACAGTTTCGAAGCTCCCGGTGTCCGATTTTGACCCACAGCACCTTATTTCGAAGGAAACGACACCATGAGTTGAAGTCACCAGCTATGCTCGTGACATATGGCATTTTTTGGGCATTCAGAGTCGTTTACTATTTTATTTCGAATTTTTATTACTTTTGGGCATTTTTGGTATTTTCGTATTAGGGTTTTCATTCGAACCCTTATTTAAACAGACTTTGTTTACGATGTAAGGGAGTTGAATTTTGATAAAGAAAATTAGGGTTTCCCTATATTAACTTCTCTGCGTTTACTCTGGATCAAGATCTCCTACAGATGAAACTCATCTTCAAAAGAACAAAATGTGACTCCCATATAAATCCAAATATTAGTTCAAAATCGGTATTTGATACCAAATAAGATGATTATCCATATCTTGTACGAAACACTTAACAAAATAATTCAATATCTTTCTCTCTCTTTTTTTTCTAAAAATTCGTATCTTTTAATTTATAATTCCAAAAATAAAACCGAAACTACTGTTATATTTATATTTACCAAAAAAAAATCAAACAAGTAATCTAAATAATATGTTTCTAAAAAAAATTAGAATTATTAAAAAAAAAAGTTATTAAAAAATTAACACTACTAATTTATACTATTAATTCTTTTAATATTATGAGTTAGTACTATTAATCTTTTAGTACTACTAGTAGTATTAAAAATATTAATAATATCAATCTAAAAGTATAAAAAAAAACCCAATACACATCTTAACACATAGAATCCGCTGACTTCAGGCTTCGTTCGCACCATAAAGCTATTCTACCTATCAAAAAGATTAGAGAAGTCCTCCATCATATAATCAACGTTAAAAACATTCTTGCAAAGAACAATAGCAAACCTTTGTTGGATCATAAACTTGATCAACTTAAAGGGCCCAACCCACTCAAAGGGCCCAACCCACTTAATAAGACCCATCTAGAAAGAATACTCTAGAAACATTTAAATTAATATTTAGTTCTTTAGGTTGAGTGGAAGACACAATTTTAGATTGAGTGTAAGAAACACCTTAACTTTGAGTGTAGTATTGATGTTGAGTGTGTTAGTATCCAAAAGCCTCTTGGATGGTGGATCTTTGTCTCCACTATATTCCTATAAATAGTGGAGCTCTCCCACCATCTAGAGCATCACACAAACACACCAAGAATCAAAGTTAGAGAGAAAATTAGAGTGAGAGAAAAGAGAGACAAGAATGCTCTCTTGAGTGTTAGAAAAATATTTTCTCTTCTTGTGTGAGGTTTAAGAGTGTTCTTGTAATATTTCTCCTTTTCTATCTATATCAAAGTTGTTTGTTTGTTTTAAAGAGAGTGTTGTTTTATATTTTCCGCCAACAAAGTGGTATCAGAGCCACAAGCTCTTTCCAAAATTTTCTTTTTAAATTTTCAACATATTGGAAATTTTGTTTTTAAATATTCAACATATTTAAAAAATATGGCAAATGGTGTATCATCCTTCCAAGTTCCAACACTCAACAACAACAACTACGACAATTGGAGTATCAAGATGAAAGCTCTCCTTGGAGCACATGATGTGTGGGATGCCGTCGACAAAGGTATTGACGAACCCGAAGAGGAAGCAAGCCTTACTCAAGAGGAGAAAACAACGTTGAAGGATTCAAGAAAGAGAGACAAAAAAGCTCTCTTCCTTATCTATCAAGCATTAGATGATGATGGCTTCGAAAAAATTTCAAGCGCATCTTCCGCCAAGCAAGCGTGGGAGAAATTACAAATCTCTTACAAAGGAGTCGAAAAGGTGAAAAAGGTACGTCTCCAAACATTAAGAGGTGAATTTGAATCTTTACATATGAAAGCGTCCGAATCTATTTCGGAATATTTTTCAAGAGTAGCAACCGTTTCTAATCAATTAAAAAGAAATGGCGAGAACTTAGAAGATGTGAGAGTAATCGAAAAAATACTCCGCTCGTTGGATCCTAAATTTGAGCACATCGTCGTGACGATTGAAGAAACTAAAGACTTGGAGAAAATGATGATCGAAGAACTCCAAGGATCATTACAAGACTATGAAGAAAAGCACAAGAAGAAGCAAGAGATCGCCGAGCAACTCCTCAAAGTAGAATTGAAGGACATGCATGCAAATCAAGGAGATGATAGAAACCAACGTAGCCGAGGCAGAGGCAGAGACCGCGGACGAGGTGGTTATCACGGCAGTGGACGTGGCTGGAATTACAACAACAATAATTCCAACTACAACTACGAGAAACGAGAAAGCTCAAGACGAGGTCGTGGAAGAAGAAATACGAACTCGAGGTATGATAAATCTCAAATCCAATGCTATAAATGTCAAAGGTTTGGACATTATGCTTCCGAATGCAGAGGCCCCAACAATAGAGTTGAGGAGAGGGCCAACTATGCCGAGGAAAAGACGGAGGAAAAAGATATGTTATTACTAACATACAAAAGCACTAATGAAGGTCAAGAGAACACGTGGTATCTTGACAGCGGTGCAAGCAACCATATGTGTGGAAAAAGAAGCATGTTCGTAGAGATCAATGAAGCAGTGAGTGGAAATGTCTCTTTTGGAGATGATAGCAAAATATCGGTGAAAGGAAAAGGTAACATTCTTATTCGTGCAAAAGATGGTAGTCACCAAATGATCTCAAATGTTTATTACGTACCTAGCATGAAAAAAAACATCTTAAGCTTGGGACAACTTCTAGAAAAAGGCTATGATATTCATATGAAAAATTATAGTCTTTTTATGAGAGATGCAAAAGGGGATTTAATTGCTAAAGTTCAAATGTCAAAGAATAGAATGTTTCCTTTGAATATTCAAAATGATGTTGCAAAGTGTCTTAAGGCGTGTTACAAAGATTCTTCGTGGCTATGGCATGTTCGATTTGGGCATCTAAACTTTTCAAGTTTAGAGTTATTGTCAAAGAAGGAAATGGTGAGAGGGTTACCGTGTATCAATCATCCTGACCAGTTATGCGAAGGATGTTTACTTGGAAAGCAATTCAGAAAAAGCTTTCCAAAGGAGTCAGAGTCAAGAGCCAATAAACCTCTCGAGCTTATTCATACCGATGTGTGTGGTCCAATCAAGGCGAGCTCTCTAGGTAAAAGTAGCTATTTCCTTCTCTTCATTGATGATTTTTCAAGAAAAACGTGGGTATACTTCTTGAAACAGAAATCTGAAGTCTTTGGAGTATTTAAGAAGTTCAAAGCAGTTGTGGAAAAAGAGAGCGGAAATAAGATTAAAGCCATGAGATCTGACCGAGGAGGGGAGTTCACATCCAATGAATTCCTAGAATTTTGTGAAGCACATGGAATTCGTCGCCGCTTGACAGTTCCTAGATCACCTCAACAAAATGGTGTGGCAGAAAGGAAGAACAGAACAATCCTTGATATGGCGCGAAGCATGCTCAAAAGTAAGAAACTGCCTAAGGATTTTTGGGCGGAAGCAGTGGCATGTGCGGTTTACTTGTCCAACCGATCTCCAACAAGAAGTGTTTGGGGAAAGACACCACAAGAAGCGTGGAGTGGAAGAAAGCCCGGAATTTCCCACTTGAGAGTATTTGGAAGCGTAGCCCATGTCCATGTACCAGACGAACAACGAACCAAACTCGATGATAAAAGCAAGAGTTTTATCTTCATCGGTTACGACTCAAGTTCCAAAGGCTACAAGTTGTACAACCCAAACAACAAGAAGGTTGTGATAAGCCGAGACGTGATAGTTGATGAAGAAGGCGAATGGGATTTTGGGTCTCATACAAATGAGTTCACATTTTTCCCCCAAATTGAAGAAGATGAACAGACAACAAATGAGCAATCAGTAGGTGTTGCAACCCCACATGCTTCACCGATATCATCTACTCATAGAGACTCACCACATTCATCATCGTCAAATGGTAGTCAAAATGAGAGAGCAGTGGAACGTACAAGAAGCCTTAGTGATCTTTATGAGGTAACCGAACCAATGGATAACATTACACTATTTTGTCTCTTTGCTGATTGTGAGCCAGTGACATTTCAAGAAGCTTCACAAGAGAAACAATGGAGAGACGCGATGGATGAAGAAATTAGAGCCATCGAGAAGAATGACACATGGGAACTCACCTCACTTCCCAAAGGGTGCAAGACAATAGGCGTCAGATGGTTATACAAAACCAAGAGAAATGCTAAGGGGGAGATTGAAAAACACAAAGCGAGGCTTGTTGCAAAAGGCTATAGTCAAAAGGCGGGAATTGACTATGATGAGGTATTCGCCCCCGTTGCCCGATTGGAAACTATTAGACTAATAATTTCTTTGGCAGCTCAAAACAAGTGGAAGATACAACAAATGGATGTAAAGTCAGCATTTCTAAATGGCGTCCTTGAAGAAGAAGTCTACATTCAACAACCATTAAGCTATGAGGTCAAAGGCCACGAAGACAAAGTGTTGAAGCTAAAGAAGGCTCTTTACGGGCTAAAACAAGCACCAAGGGCATGGAACAGTAGAATCGACAAGTATTTCCAAGAGAATGGCTTCAACAAATGTCCGTACGAGCATGCTCTATACACCAAGATCAAAGATGGAGATATTTTGATTGTGTGTCTCTACGTGGATGATTTGATCTTCACTGGAAGCAACCCAAACATGTTCAATAAATTCAAGGAAGTAATGACAAAGGAATTCGAGATGACAGATTTGGGGCTCATGGCGTACTACCTTGGCATTGAAGTTAAGCAACAAAAAGATGGAATTTTCATCTCACAAGAAAGCTATGCTAAAGATATCCTGAAGAAGTTTAATATGGAGAATTGTAGCCCAATAAGCACACCCATGGAGTTTGGAGTCAAAATGTCCAAGCATGAAGAAGGGGAAAGTGTGGATCCGACATTATTCAAAAGTTTGGTAGGAAGTCTACGCTATCTAACTTGCACGAGACCGGATATTCTTCATGCAGTTGGATTGGTTAGTCGCTATATGGAATCTCCAACAACAACTCATTTCAAGGCTGCAAAGAGAATCCTTCGTTACCTGAAAGGTACAATCGACTTTGGATTACTCTATTCGATTTCTAATGATTACAAACTTGTTGGGTATAGCGATAGTGATTGGGGTGGAGACATACACAATCGAAGGAGTACTACTGGATTTGTATTCTTCATGGGAAACATTGCTTTCACATGGATGTCAAAGAAACAACCGATAGTCACATTATCCACTTGTGAGGCAGAATATGTTGCTGCCACTACCTGTGTTAGTCATGCAATTTGGCTTAGAAATCTATTGAAGGAGATAGACCTAACACAACATGAGCCAACTAAGGTCTATGTCGATAATAAGTCAGCAATCGCCTTAGCCAAGAATCCAGTATTCCATGATCGAAGCAAGCATATAGATGTCCGCTACCACTACATAAGGGAGTGTATTTCAAGAAAGGATGTGCAAGTTGAATATGTGAAGACACAAGATCAAGCTGCTGATATTTTCACCAAGCCACTGAAAAGCGAAGACTTCAAACGATTAAGGAAACTACTAGGGGTCACGGGATCAAGTTTAAGGGGGAGTGTTGGATCATAAACTTGATCCACTTAAAGGGCCCAACCCACTCAAAGGGCCCAACCCACTTAATAAGACCCATCTAGAAAGAATACTCTAGAAACATTTAAATTAATATTTAGTTCTTTAGGTTGAGTGGAAGACACAATTTTAGATTGAGTGTAAGAAACACCTTAACTTTGAGTGTAGTATTGATGTTGAGTGTGTTAGTATCCAAAAGCCTCTTGGATGGTGGATCTTTGTCTCCACTATATTCCTATAAATAGTGGAGCTCTCCCACCATCTAGAGCATCACACAAACACACCAAGAATCAAAGTTAGAGAGAAAATTAGAGTGAGAGAAAAGAGAGACAAGAATGCTCTCTTGAGTGTTAGAAAAATATTTTCTCTTCTTGTGTGAGGTTTAAGAGTGTTCTTGTAATATTTCTCCTTTTCTATCTATATCAAAGTTGTTTGTTTGTTTTAAAGAGAGTGTTGTTTTATATTTTCCGCCAACAACCTTTTGCTTCTCCCCCAACTGAATTAGCCTTAACAATAGGGGAAGAATACGATCTATCTCCTCCAAAAGTTCGGCTTGATGGAAGTAGTCTTAGTAAAGGCTCACTAAAGTGAACCTCATAAAGCTCTGCAGCTCTTTCAGCCACATCTGGCCAAGAAAACTACCCAATTTATCCCCTGGCCCTCAATTGTGGTGCTTGTCCTCTTATGAGTAGAGCAAATATTGCCACAAATAATCTCTTCTAGCAACACCAGAAGCTCCTTCGCGCCGATATCATTTGTTTTCCATTATATTATATCAACGGTCAAATATTTCTTCTCAACTTCTATATGTTTGATCTCTGCTCAGAGAACAGGTACCAGTGTCAAACTTTATCTCAATGTCCGGCAGCACAAAATCGGGTTTCTTCAAAAGGATAGAGATCTGAAGAAGAAAGTCGAAGACATAGTCTACGGTATCTTTGAGACGGATATATCCGAGCGAAATTCAAGTATAATTTTATAATTTTATATTTTAATTAGAAAACGAATAAAAATAAAATTAACTTTTGCAGGTTATTCTAATGGTAGATGCACCAGCTTGTCCTATATGCTTTGCAAAGTCGAGGAGGGTTACCGAAGATCGTTTTCATTTGTTCTGCAAATCTTGTTTACTGGATCAATGTGAGTCCGCAATCTAAAACCGAAACAACTTTCCTATATACAAAATTTTTGCCTCTACTATTTACTTGGAGATATGCATAAATTTTTGATTTGTTCAGGAGATAAAAAAACAAAACAAATTATTGTCGAGATATATACAAAATATGAAATTAGGGTTAAGAAAGAAACCAAGATAAATTTGGTATTTTGAAGATATTTGGTATTTAAATGATTTAAATAATTCAAAAATAAAATTATAATATTTATTATATAAAGTAAAGAATTAATTTATTTTTAAAAATTATATAATAAGATATTATAATTTATTATTATATACCAATTCTTTTTTTCCTAAGAAGATATTCATAATTCTCATCAAATAAAATAAAATAATTATTTTATTTTTTTATATTAAATAATAAGATATGAAAAAAAAAACTTATGAACGAGTTTCTTGATAATCAAGAAAGCTCCAAAAAAAAGCTAACTCCTCTTCTCCTCTAAGTCAAATCTTAGTATCCTTCTTTCTTCTTGCCTTCTGCTTTTCAATGCAAAATTATGATCTTGCTGAGGTTGTAACCTACAACAGTCCGATATTTCTTTTTAAAGATTTCCTTGATCTTATCATTTCAACAACCACCAAGATCGCCTGTAACTAGAAAAAGACAATGTTAGCACACAGAAAGCATCTGTAAAAATAGCAGCCAACAATCATCAACAAGTTTTATCATTTGCAAATACTTTAAGGAAAACCACCACTCAAGATGAATTCAAACCTATTAGAGTGGATCAGAAACTAGATCACATCTCTATACAATACTCGCAAAAGGATAAAGATAACTTAGTTTTTGAAACAAAACATACCTTAGGTAATTTTCGAAAGGATTGCCCAAACAGAAAGTTCTCAACCAGTTCATGAACTCTATGAAACTAACTGGAGATTACAACATCGCGGTATGGGAATCTAGACATATTTTATTTGAGTTTAATCTAAAGGAAGATCTATGTAAAAGCTGGTCCAAAAATGTATGGAATGTTGAGAATTATCTATGAGGCTGCTAAATTGGAATGCTGATTTCAATCCTAACTATGAAAACTCAACCACCTTAGTATGATCAGGATCGAGAAACTACTAGAATATCTTTACAACAAAAGCATCATACAAACTATAATAGTTAATATAGGACACCCTCTTAATATCAGAATCTCAGAGAAAAATGGTGTCTACTACAATGCATGCTACACATGGGTTGAAATAGACGTCTCAAGAAAACTTCAACACAATATATGGATTCGATGTGGTGATAATCAAAGTTGTTGGATAAGCATTAGTTACAAAGATATTTCTAAAAATTACAGAAGTGTTTCCATCTTAGCCTTATGCTTGATACTTGTAAGAAAAATTCTAGAAATACTCATCAAAATGAAGACAAAATCAATGTCAGTTAGGATAACAAAATTAATGATTCTCAGGGTAACAAAGTTCATAAAACCAAAGAAAATAATCATCATAAAGTCAAATCAATAGTCATTATTCCAGAGAAAAACACAGATCCAAGAAAGATTAGCAAAAAATACACAGAAAACAAGTCTACTCTGGAGGTTACTTCAAAGAACAGTTCAACTACTAAGCTTGAATCCCTTGAGATGTTCAACACTCAACAAATTTCTCAAATTCAAGATAAAAAATCTGCTGATGCTGAGAAGATAATTGAAGTTATTCAAACTCTAGACAATGAATATAATCAATCTACCTCTCAAAACTATGAAAACATAATATCTAGAAATGTTACTCCAATACAAGATAATATTGGAAGCTTGCCATCTTCACCAATCCTTAAAAGAAAAGATATTGGTAGAGGATTTCAAGAAGTTCTCAACAAAAAACTGAAATATGCTAAAAGTAAGAGAAAAACTAACAACCTTATCATCAAGTCCCTAAAATTGTCTGAGACTAACAAACCTTCCACTTCTTCATCTAAAGATGATCAAAATGCTTAGCTGGAATATTTGAGGCATTAGAAGTAAACCCTCTATCAGAAGGCTAAAGTCTATCATTCTCAAGGATCATGTCAAACTGGTAGCAATTTAAGAACCCCTTATCAACTCAAGTAATTTAGATAATACTGCATTAGCAATTGGTTTAAAAAATGTTATTGTTAATGTTTCTAATAAAATTTGGTTTTTCTTGAGTGATGATTTTCAATTAAAATCTTATTGGATAATCCTCAATGCTTACCTATTGATATATCTTATGTTGGGTTAGATAAAAAATTGTTATCTATGATTGTCTATGCTAAGTGTCAAAGAATAAACAGGTTAGATATTTGTACTACTCTCAGGATTTTCTATGACTCCACTATAGAATGGCTGATATTGGGAGACTTCAATGTTGTTACTTCTACTGATGAGGAACTTAGTTGCTCTACCTTCTGTCACAATAGCTCATAAGATTTTAATGATGTTGTAAGCGATTGTCATATAATAGATGCTGGTTATGTTGGATCAAAGTTCACTTGGTCCAACAACTCCAAATGGAAGTGTTTGGACAAAATTATTAACAACAATGCTTGGTCTGAATGTTTTAAAGATACTAAAGTCAGAACCTGCTCTGACCATGCTCTATTTTGTGTTTATAGCTAAAGACATACTTAATACTAGGAAAAGTTTTAGATTTTTAAAAATGTGGACAATAGATGATGATTTTTTAACGTTTGTAGAGAACAACTAGAAATAAAGAATGGAAGACTATCCTCTCTACATCTTCTGGAAAAGACTACAGAGATTAAAGAAAGGTTTAAAGGTAAAGAATAATATTTATTTTGGTAACATCTTTGATAAAGTTTAGGTAACAGAGGAAGCAGTCAAAAAATCTGAGATGAGGCATCAATAAGTTAGTACATTAATCACTAAAATGGAGCTTGCTAAGGCCAATGCTCTCTACATTCAAATCTTAAGGATGGAAGAGTCCTATTGGTAGCAAAAATTCTATATTAATTGGATCAAAGTGTGACATAAACACCCAGACTTATCATTTCTATGTATCTAAAAAGAGAATAATAAATTCTATCAACAACATCAAAGTGGATGATGAATGGATCTATAATAATAACTTAATTGGCCAAACACTTGAAAAATTGTTCAAAGAGATACTTACCAGTTATCCTTACTCAAGTTTGGAGGATGAAAAAAACAAAATGCAAGATGATATCTTCAATAATATTCCAAGCTAATAACTAAAGAGGACAATAACTAAAGAGGATAACTATAGAGTAGCAAATTAAGCTAGGGCCATACTGTGCATATACTTTGTATTGGGTATATTAGTGAACTGGTCAAAGACCAAGTCTGAGCAGACTACGCAATAGGGTCCATGAGTCCTCGCCGCGAAAATGATATTATGGTACATTTTTCTAAGCTACGCAATGAGCCATACTAAGCTCGGGATTGTAAGGATCTCAGAAAGATCAACAAACACATATTCCACAATTGAAAACGAACGTTTATAGTAACAACTAACTCATCAAAGGTAAATCATACATCAATTCAAATATATTTTAATTAAATAAACCCAAATGTTGTAAGAAGTACGAGCTGTTTTAACTTTAAAATAACAAACAACAAAGAAATTGGTCCAACAAAACAACAAAAGCAAATGTCAATTACTTAGCACTACTGGGTGACAATAAATTGGAAGAATCGACAGAAGTGTTGGCTTCTGTGTTCGCCTGAGGGGATAAGTTCGAGCTCAGTGCAGAAGATTCGACCAGATGGGCAAATGATCCCAGGTTCATGCCAAGATTCAAGGCTATTAGCTCTACACTAACATTCTTGTTTTCGTTAGATATCATATCTGCGGCAACGGTAAATACCTGCATTTCCCTTTCTTCAGCAGTTGCTTCTACTTTTTCTTGCCACTATTTCCCCTCTTGTTCGAGTTTTGCACGTTCCTCCTCTACTTATTTGCTCAACTTACTCACCTCAGCAGTTAAAGCTGCAATTCGGTCCGCATGTTCCTCCACCCTTTTGGCCTGACTGATGGTCATATCCAACAAGTTTGCGTTTTACGCGTGCATCTCGTCATTTCTCTTTAATAGATTTTTGTTTTGGTTCAGCACCAACTTGTGGCTCTCGGATACAGTCGCAAGCCTCTGATCACTGCATTTCATAGTCTCTTGTAGGGAGGCAACTACTTTTTCCAGTTTTGCTTTAGCTTCAATGGCCTCATGCTTGAAGTTCGTGGCAGAGGTATAAGAATGTCTTAAGCGAAGAACCTCACCAGTGCTGTGTTTAGCTGAGCCAAAAACCATGCCTTCTGTTTTCCATTTCTTCATAGTAGTCACTTCAGCAGGGGACATATTACGATAAACCAACACAAAGGAGTTATGGTGCAGCTGTATATAAACAAGAAGGTTAAATTTAATCCTTAAATATTTAACTCAACATGTTTAGATCTTCGGGTTCTTACCTCGATCGCCAGCTCTACTTGCCTTTGTAAGATATCTGGACTCGACATTTTATCATAGTACGAAAAATGAGAGATCCTACGAAGTTGTTCAAACATGTAAGAGGAGGGACGTGTTTGCAAGGTGAGGGAGAGATTAATTCTATTTTTTTCAACAAGGCTACACATGTTTGCAAGGTTCACTAAATACGTCACAACGTACCTTCGAATATCATCTCTTACATGTTGGCAATTCAAAGTAGTGTGCGTCCAATCATACAAATGAGAAGATTTTTTTTTATCAAGAAATAGTTAAGGCTATCATGTCCGAAGTAGATTTCTTACAAAGGTTGGACACATACGAGAATCACAATCCCCTTTATGGATTGCCAACCCAGGTTTGGTAAAAAATAAAAATGGTAAATGGCGGATGTGTGTGGCTTTCATTGATTTAAATAGAGCATGTCCAAATGATATTTGCATGGTTCCACGAATAGATTAGTTTGTGGATTCCACCTCTGGAAACTTATCAGCACTTAGTAAACAAAACTTTTGAGGCTCAGATCGGACAAAATGTCGAAGTGTATATCGATGACATGCTAGTGAAAAGCACAAGGGACGAAATGTCCAATAATGGCCTAAACTTTATTATATTAAAATCTATCAAGTAGGTCGCATGCAAAATCCAAACTTTTCCAGAAAGAATAACGATAATATCTTGAAAAATAAGGATTTGGACAAGTTAGAAAAGAAATCAAACTTTAAGGATAATATGAATAAGTTTGTTCAATAATCTAATGCTTTTTCCAATAGGAATGAATCAAGCATGAAGAACGTAGAGTTATCGGTTCAGAAGAATGAAGCTTGTATTAAGAACTTGAAACTTCAAATAAAGAAACTAAACTCTATGATGTCATCTAGATTTCAATGGAATTGCCCCATTAATACTGAGAATAAAAAAACAAGTTAATACAATCGCACTAAGAACGGGTAGAGAAATAAGTCAAAGAGAGGAGTCATTCGGTAAAGAAATAGAGAGTTTATCTCGACGAATAACGTATCAGAGTTATTTATATTGATCTGACTGACCTTCATTGCGACCAAAGGGTCCTTTTTTGCAGCACCACAACATGTGGTTGCGACCAAGAAACATAACTGATAGAAAACCCTATGATCACAAAAAAAACAAACGTTGATCTTTGCAAAAACTCCTATGGTCGCGACCACGACGTAACACCTGATAGAACTTAAGTAGATCACAGAATTCATTCTTCTGATCATGCCAATGATGTTATAACTAACATAATATCTGAAGGTATCAAATAGGTATTTGATCGTAGCAAAGAAGCAAATCATTCTCATCAATTGATTGCGGATAGACATCAGGTGATCGCGACCAAGATGATTAACTGACATAATTTTCTTTGATCGGATCAAAACTACGATTGTCCACGGAAAAGAAATGATATTTGACAGCAAGCTCTTTGATCGCGATAATGTATCGCATGGACACGATAATGAGACATTACATGAAAAAAGTATTATGATCGCGACAACACATTAAGTGATCACAACCAGTGCAAGATTCCTAAAAAAGGTTACTATAATCGTGAAAAAACATTCGTTGATCGTGGTAAAAAATTTATCGACACATAATATTTTAATCGCAACAAAGAGGATATTAGACGCGCCAAAGAGGCAATAACCAATTTTTTTATCGTGATAAGGATTCTCTTGATCATGACCAATACAAAACCACTTATTTATATATATATGTATATCGGGACAAGATTTTGGTGATCACGACTAAGCCCAAGTTGCAGTCTTAAGCCCTTTAATATCAAAATATGCACCTTTAATTCCATACAAAGGCATAAGAAGAAGCAAAACTTTAACAATCAATTTTCTAAATTTCTTAAACTCGTTCACAATTTGGAAGTTAATATGTCTTTTGAAGAGTTAGTGGAGAAAATAGCTAAATACATAAATTTTCTCAAAGATATCCTTACACACAAAAGTAAATTTAAGGAGTTTAAGATAATTGCATTGATATAGGAATTTAGTGCGTAAATTCATAATAAATTACTACCCAAGCTATAAGATTCCAAGAGTTCTAATATTCCTTGTAAAATGAAAATTTACCATGTGATAAATATTTACGTGACTTAGGTGTTAGCATCAATTATATTTTTATGTTTTAGAAATTAGGAATAAATGGAATAAAGACTACAAATGTTCCATTACGCTTAATTGATAGGTCTCTTGTATCTCATAACGTTATATTAGAAGATATTTTGATTAAGGTTGACAAGTTTATATTTTTTTATGATTTTATAATTTGGATATGGGGGAAGATAGATTTGTATTCCTCATACGAGGTATATATTTTATAGCTACTTTTAGCACTGTTATTGATATTGAGTCTAGGAAATTGATTTTACGAGTAGGGAATGAGAAAATAAAGTTTAGAATATAAGATGCTTTGAAATTTTGCTAAAGATGTTAATTCTTGTTTGATATATTTTGTTGAAGAACCAAATGAAAAATGCATACATAAAACATTTCCTCATCTTATTTCAGAAAATTGATTAGTACATGATGTACTATATGGAAAAAGAGATTAAGAATAAAGAGGTTAGGAATTCTAATTCATCAAAATCTAAAAAATCTAAGCTTAGTCAAAAGCCTCCATGCTCACATTCGTTGAATATCTATTTAAATGAACTAGTGATTCTCTTCATATTATTAATGTTTCTTCGAGTTGTGTTGATAAAAAGGAATTGTTAAAGGTGCTAAGATAACTCAAAGTATCTACAGATTTGATGATAACATAGATAAGTGAGATTAGCCCTCCCAATCACCAAATTAAGCTTTTAATGAAGGAAGTCTACAATTTATCATAAGCAGCTAAATCTAACCAGGAAGAAAGAACGAGTTGTAGATACTAATAGTGGTCCAAACTGGGAAAGATTTGATTTTAGGGAAGAACTTTGAATTTTATTAGGACATCGTATTACAAAGAAGGAGGTTTGTCCTATGAATGTATACCATTTGAACCCATGTTACTATCAAAGGGTAATTAATGACGATCGGGTGTCAATTACTCTTCAAGCTCCACAATGAGAAACCCATGTACTATTGTTTTTAACTTTTAGGTTGTATTCTGAGATGTTTTAGTGTCATATCTATCAATTTTTCTTTTTCTTTTCTTTTAACTTTTCGTATGGCCGAACCAAATAGCTTCAAAAATTTGCTCCAGTTTTCATTCAATTCAGCAATTTCAACCCAAATATATTCATCAGGTATTATTGTTCTTCACTTAAATTTATTATGTTTTTAATATTGATAAAAATATTAAATCTTAAATGTGGGTAGTGAGATATTATTGAATAAAAATATCACAAAACTTTAACCTCTTTTTATAATTTAATATTGATTATTGTATATTTTAGGATCTTACTAATTAATTCAAACTTGTGAAGTTATTTTAGATTTTTATTTTATTACGTCTTTAAATTTATCGGTGCCTAAAAATTATTAGAATAAATTATATTACAAATTTACTTGGGGTGTGGCTTTTTACACAAAGATGTATTAACAGATATAGAAAATGTTTTATAAAAATAAAATTTGTCATTATAAAAAAACGTATATATATATATATATATGTCTACTATTAAATAAATAAAAAGGTTGCATAAATTTGTACTGAGTGACCATGTCTCTTCTTAACTAGTCGAGATTCTCGTAAAAAAATAGGTTTATGCTAATTCGTATATGTTGTTTGTCTAGTTTTGAAGCCTAATTAGTATGAATCAATAAGTTCTTATGGGTTCTTTATCATCTAATGCTCATAACCAACTAGGAGGGATGTTATTGATCTAAAGCTCGTTAAATAGATTATTTAGAAAACTTCATCATCAATATTTTTTTTATATTAATTGGTAGATGTTTATATAAATTTGTAGATTTAAAACTAAGATTTTTCCCTAGGATTCGATAATTCCAGAGATTAAATAGTCAAAGAAACTACAACGTAAATCCTACACTTGTAATTTTCTATTACCATCTCATTTGACATATGGGGTATGAACATCCTGGGACCATTTCTAGTGGCCTATAGAGGACACAAGTAATTATCCGTTGTCGAATACTATTTCTACAAATGTGTCGAAGCAAAACTAGTGCAACACATTACGAAAACGAAGGTAATTTTCTTTTGAAAAATGAGTATATGTTGCAGGTATGGAACTCCGCGAATTATCACCGCTGATAATGGAACATAATTTCAAAATTATAGCATCACAATACTGTGCAAAGAAGGAAATTAAAAAAAATTATTTTCTTATTTCTATCCTAAAAAAATGGGCAATTCGAAGTACCTAATAGAAAAATAATCGAGTGCATAAAAAATATGTTGGAAAAAATAACAGGAAATTGACGGGATACCCTATAAGAAGTTCTATGGTCATACCAAACAACACATAAGACTACCATAAAAGAAACACTATTTGACATGGTATATGGTATAGATGCAATACTGCCAGCAGAAATGTCTATACCAACCTACAGGACGGTAACATACGATGAAGAAAACAATGATCAAAATACAAGAATGGTAGTCGATCTAGTTGAAGAAAGAATGATCAATGCACATATTCATTCAAAACATTATAAGACATTAATAAGTAATAAATATATTTCCAAAGTTCAGAACCAAGAGACAAAACACTAAGAATAGTATTTCAACGCATACAAGAAAGAAGTCTTGAAAAACTAAACCTAACATGGGAATGACCGTTTACAGTTGTAAAAAAAGCGTAGAACATACACATTGTTAGATAAAAATGGAAACCAAGTCTGAAATCCTTAGAGTATAGAGAATTAAAACTCTACAATAGTCTTGTAGACTAAAATTCTTGTAACTTACTACTGATGTAAATCAAATTTATTAAACTATAGGGATGCACACTTTTCTCCCTCAGTGGAGCGAAAAGGTTTCAATGAGGCATTCAACATTAATAAAACATTTTTATTACCAAAATATGTAGAACAGAAACAATAGGAAATTGTGTAAAATAGAAATTATGAAGCAAAATTTAACCTTCAAAGAGTGTTGAAGTGCACAATGTCAAAAGAGTATTGGTAAAGCACTTAACTCTTAATAACATAGACATGAAACAAGTCTACAAAAATAATATTTGTAAACAGATAAAAACATATGTCGAACGAAGACACGTTTCACCAAGATAAAAAATGATAAAGCACAACTTATCAAAAGGAAAGAAATCCTTGAAAAATCTATACATAAAAGTATTTAAAATAATAAAGGGTTTAAGTGGGAATATAAATTTCCTAAAAAACTAAATATTCTTCGAAGGAGAAAAAAATCATCATTCAAACAAAAAAATGGATAAAAAACATGATCAAGTGTCATCAATTCGAAAAACGAATAATAAAAAATGGAGTCAATCTGCCACAAAAAGCTAGATTTTTAAAAAAGAAAGAAACCTCATACCAGAGGGTCATGCACCGTGAACATACTTAGTAAATTTTAAAAAAATCAAGTAAAGAACCAAGATGTTCTAAAACATTATTAACCTAATGTACGTGATTAATCAGTAGAATAAATAGAGAATAAAACATATTTAACTATAATGGTGAAATGATATTAAGATGAAATGATAAATACGTTTCCATCTCTATAATTTCATTAAACATTTCTTGCAATCATTTTTCTCTATCTACACCAGATGCGAGAACGGTTCTTAAATCACTTCACACATTTATAGAGGAAGAAGCACCTTTTAAAATGAGCTTATAATTGGCCAAAATTATTCACTTGGGTATGAAGAACATAATCAACCCACAAATAATAAGTTGTAGAATGAAGTCACATAAAAAACCCATTTAAAATAAGCTGTAAACAAATAAATATAAAAATAAGAAAAACAAATGTGAATGAGGTAAAGTAGTGACCTTAAAACTAAGGTCCAAGTAGTGACTAACTAACTCCAAAAGAGAAAGATGATGAGGCAAATGACCACACCCGACCAAGACACCAAACTGAGTAACAACTTCAACAATCGAATTTTTCAGAACTACAGAATAAGCTAAAACAAAAGCTTTAAAATACAAAAGGCATGAATCATGTCACTGGTAGAAGTAACGTTACCATTGGTTATCGATGGAAGGGAAACCTTGGACAAAAAAGAAGAACAACCAATAGTAATTATAACAACATGTGCGCCTGTAGAAGAATAAAAAACACCATGAGGGAGCATGCCAACATCTTCCTCCATATGAACCTCATAATCAACATTTTCATTAAACTAAGTATTCCTTAGCTATGTCGGCTCATTTCTATTATCAATGGAATCCCGAACAACATTTTCATTATCAGCTTCCATCGAAGCTAAGATATAAGCTTTGTATCAATCAGAAGAGTTTACTCTAAGGAAGTCACAACTTCCGATTTTGCGGCGCCTATAGTGCAAGAAAATTATGAATTTGGATTTGCCAAGTCAGGCTGATTCCCAGGCCAAAAGCATAAGGCAACAAAAAAGTATCAAACGAGTACATAAAGTCTGTTAGACCACATTCGAAGGAGGAAGAACCAAATCCATTAAGGAAATTTAGAGGAGACAATGCATAATTCACTAGAAGATTTGAAAGAGACGCCAAAGAAGCAAAAGCCTTGTTACTCACTGCACCATGCAAATGCACATTACCTAACAAAAAAAGCTATATTTACTTTCTTAATGTAAAAAAAAAGAGGTATAATACACATGAAGTAGCTAAGTATTCACAGTTACTTTTTTAGAGTAAATACCTATAATTGGCGGTTATTACATATACTTTTAGTAAATTTGGTATTTTGTTTTCTTTTAAAAAAAAAGACAACACCAAAATTTTCCCTTCAATATTTATGATGGACCATAATTTGACCAATACAAAGTATTCACGCACCATTATAGAAGTCTAATAATATAAAATTACATGCCTCGTCCATCATTTCATTATATCTCATACACATAGCTTTGGCTACCAGATCATTAAAATATAAATTGATGGCATGAATTGAAATAGAAAAATAAGCTTAACAACATTCAAAATATAAAAAACACAAATACAAGCAACTAAAAAATGCATATACTTATGATGTTCCATTCACGAAATATTGATAGATCCATGACAAACATAAACTTTTGTGGTACAGTTCCTCTGAACATAAATGAAGCTATTTTTTTAGTTTTTTCATAACTTTGGGGAGATTACTAACTATCTGACTGAATTAAGAAATAGTCACATAAGAAAAATATGAAAATTCTCTCCACCACACCAGTCAAGAAATATTTAACAAAAAAATATCCAAATTTATTTCTCGATATAATAATAACAAAAATAAACAAAAGCCAAATTTGAGGACTGAACTGGCTTTGACAAAATCGACAATATCATTGTTTAAAAGGAAAATGGATCATATTATTAAATGAATGAAAAAGAAAAGTAACATTGTCTCCACTTATGGTTCTAAATATTTTTTTAGAGGGGTGATATGTCTAAAAATATTTGTAAAATAGTATTTAGAAAGAGAACTAGGAAAAATAGAGAGAAAATGATAAATGGAATAATAAAGCAATGATTGATTAATCATTGATCCCCTTTCCCAAAAATGGATGTTACTTTATATAGTACAAGTGGTGGGTCCATTATTTACATGTTTACCCTCTGTTATGGACACTTCTCCCCATTACTTTACTAATCTTAACCATAATTATTATTTAGTATTAAACAAAGCACCCTCAATATTACATATTTTTTAGGTTTCTTATATAATATTTTATTAAACCAAATTAACTCCTTTATTTACCCACTTTAGCTTATTCTTCTCATTTTTTGTTTGCCTATTAGTATCCCCCCAGTTCTTGTGAAGATATTTGAGCAATGACTAATCTATAGAACCAGACTTTTCTTTTTTATTTATCTACTGAGATTCTTCTTCTTTATATATCTTCTCGGATTCATCTTTTTTATATACCTCATCAGATTATTCTTCTTTATGTATCTCCTCGGATTCATAACCTCACTAATTCCAATAATGACTTCATGTTTGTGCACCGTGTATTTTGAGGCCATGTATTAGAACAATTTTTAACATGTGGCGTATATATCGCATCCAGTCCATGTGTCAAAACAACTTTTGATTGATAAAGCATGCGACTCTTCTGATCCACGTGCCAATAACGTTTTGATACAAACATGCATGCCTTCCAAAATGATTTGTGAGCAAAGAGGTGTGTAAGAAAAATCTTACACTTCTCAACACACGTGCACTTTTAATCATAGGTGGAGCAGTTATGTTCCAAAAAAATCTTCATATTTCCTAGGCACCTCCCACCTAAGGAAAACCCTTTCAACTGCTTAGGCCTTCGCAACCGTTTAAAGCCCGAAGTTTTTTCTATAAACACTTTAACTCATTTACTATTTCAAAGTTATTTATTTTCATAGTTTCTAGAGAGATATAGAGAGGAAAATACATAGTTAGAGAGAGAAATAGTTATATCTTTTGTCTAAACACTTTCTTCCACCTTTCATTCCTAAAATATCGGATATTCTTGAGAGATATAAGATTTATGAGTTGTTTAACGTCGGTAAAAGAGCCCAAGATAGAAAAACTGCTAGCGTAGATGAGGAGCCCAAACCGTTGCAGATTCTCAAAACCTCCTATTACGGTCAGTTGCCTCCTATCAGGATAGACTCTGAGGTGGTAGGGACTTCGAACATCAAGGCTACGTCAAATCCTCCTACTACTCGGCCCTCGTTCAGACTTGTCTGGTGCTTAAAAATGGCGACCTTAGCCTTTCTCATAAACCAAATCTCTCTTCAACGTTCATTCTTATATTCAATAAACATCAAGCAACTGAAAAAACCAAGGATGATCAATGGTACATAAAAAATAAGATTGCATCTATTGTTCCTACCCCACAAATACTCCACATGGTCACTCCTCAAAAACCTTCACTAAAACATATACAAATAGCCCATCGGTCAATAATAGTGGCTCCTACAATATAATCCATGAGGAATCAACCCCTCGAACCCATCCCAGAGATAAGAGAAAAATATCTAGTTGATGAGCCTTAGGATGACGAAAAGAAAGACATAATTATGTAGATTCTCATCCCATCAGATCTATCGTTGCACCGGCTTCCCAAATCGGACCTTACATACATACTCAAGCATCAGCTCCCCATGGTAAAGCTGAAACAAATTATCTTATCCACCAATCGACTAAATCAAAGAAGAACATAGATGAAATCGAACTTTCCTCAAACATTAAAGCTATTTTTAGAAATAATTTATAGAAATTTGAGGGTAAGCATCTTCTAAGGCTGTACAAAATTAAGTACAAATTCTATCAACCGTCCACGGAAGGAAAGCTTAAATATTGACCGGGAACTCCAAACTCCATTAATATTAGATTTCCTAAGGTATGGGGAACTTCTTTATCATTTTGGAACAACAAACTAATTGTCGACTTGGAGATCCTCAACTGGGGTCTTCGATTCCCATGAGACCTTGCTCTAGTAAAATATTTCAAACTGATAGACCTGTGTCCGACTCGAGCTGGTCCAAACATGTGGTTCACATTGATGGCATGCATCATGGCTCCTCACTTTCCCTTCTACTCACTAACCCTTGGTAGGAAATTCAAGATAGTGTATAACCTATTGGAAGCTGAAAAGATGTGGAAATAGATATTCTTATTCATCTCTGGTGTATGGGAGACATGCTTTAAAGACTCTGTTGAGAGACTTCATTGGCTCACATTAAAATGGATTAGTATAGTGACTAATTTTTACTTTACTTTGATTTATTCATTTGATCTTTTTTACTAAACTTTCTTGGGGGACAAAGGGGATCTCCAAACCATTCGAAGGGTGTATCGAAGAAGCTAGTCGGATTTTTTCCCAGTTTAGCTATTGGGCTAATACCTCTTGGTCCAACGAATTCCACATATGCTTCACTCCATCGAATATGGCCAAAAGCCATCTATTGAGGGCCGTTTTGACGAAGATAATGTCTCTAGAGGATCTTATGGTGCTTGCCGCACAAGGTGGCGTACTTAAGCAACTTGAAGCCTCATATAATATTGTTTTTCTTCCTGTAAAGGCTAGGGTTCCAAGTCACCGGGACCCCAAAAAAGATGTAGTCGAAGAAGAAGATGCCAATACTGGTGTTGAAGCCGGAGGGAAATAATATCGAGGCTGACACCAAAAAGTTTCAAAATAATCCCACTGGGTAAGGTGGCTCCAATAGACCATCAAAGAGATACTCCTCCAAAGACAAAGACAAGAATAAATTTTTTGAAGAGGGTGATGAGACAACTGATCCAAACTTTCCTTCCCTTGAGAAAGTCATTGTTGTAAACTCAGATTCTCCTCGGGCTTCAACGAGAGAATCTGTTAGTATAAAAAGCAAAGCGAATGATGGCTAGAGAACTCAGGATAATGATGAACAAGTTCATGAGAACCTTGAAGCTAATTATCCAGCATTGGAATACTTTGACATTCATGAAAATGACTTCCTATCCATGTAAGTCAACAAATTAATTCATGTCATCGCCATTCTCGAAATGAAAGCCAATAAAAAAATCGCTACAAAAATAAAGTTCTCTAGAGAAGATCCGACATGAAAAAATTGGAGGATGAGCTTGCCCACTTGATGAAGCTTGAGGAAGTGGAAGCTCAGTTAAAATTAGAGCATGATAGGTTTGATAATGAGCGAGATCAATTTATCGTCAAAGATACTTATCATAATACGCTCGTCGATGGTCTCACTGAGGCTTGTGCCAAAACAAAAAATATACTTCGATTGGGTTGTTAAAGATATAGAGAGGCTTATTAATGATAAGAAAATTATTAGAGACAATGCTGAAAAGTATAAACACATTTGCCTTGAGGAGTATGTTGTTGACTACGTTTCCGGTGAGGAAGAGAGAGATGCCAAAATCAAGTCTGCTATGGTACCAGAATCTCATGAGCGCTTTCAAGACTTGAAGTTAGGAAATATTTAGGAGTGTGTTCCGGAGAAGTATCGTACGGAGGGTGTTTGTTTGATGTATGAAGAATTATCCAGTGATTCTGAAGAATCAAAGAACTCCTCCTCAAGCAGCTCATTCGAGGATAACGACGAAGGTATCCCTTCGAGGTAAAAAAGTACTTTGTTATTTTTTGTCACTATAGGTTCTCTGTAATAATTTTGTGAACTGGTTGTGCCTTGGAAACGTTTTGTAAATTCCTCTTATCGATTTTCGACATTTTGCACTTTGGAATTTTTTATCAATAAATATGTTCCTTTTTGGTTAATTATTCTCTATCAAACTTTTTTTTATCAAAATATTGTTATCCGCCGACTTTATTTGAAGACCCTTCTATCCTAAAGAAATTGTTGACCAACATCGTTCGACGATCTTTCCGGTTGAAAAATAAAAATTGTTGACCAACACTCGTTGGAAGATCCTTCCGGTCCAAAAATAAAATTTGTTGACCAACATTTCTTGGAAGACCCTTCCGGTCCAAAAATAAAATTGTTGACCGACATTTGTTGGAAGACTCTTATGGTCCAAAAATAAAAATTGTTGACCAACATTCGTTAGAAGACCCTTCCGGTCCAAAAATAAAAAAATTAAAAATTGCGTATTAACCCTCAACTTCGAAGGTAATTGAGTTGGTGTTTGACCTGCTACTCGAGGTCGGACAATATTTGTTGGAGTAAATTGTTATGTGTCACCATCAGGGTTTGGTGGAACTGATTTTGCTCAAACTGTTCCATGGAGTTCATTTCCGGCGCTTGTGTTTCCTCTACCAAAATTATTTTTTCTACTTGATCCAACAATTCCCCAAATGTCATGGCTTGTTACTTTGATGGATAGGTGAGCTGGTTAATGGTTACTTAAAAGATATTTAAAATTATTCTTCCCGAAGAGATCGGCACATGGGGGGCTACTTGCTTCCTCTTAGCAACATTCACAAACCTCTCTAGTTCCAAATACCCAAGTCATATATTCTCTTAATCATTCATTTCTCTCCTCGGACATCTAATTCGATGAGATGTCTGATGATCATCTATTCGCCACCATGAATCTCTTGTCTTATAAATATTTCCACGTCGGTTATCCATTTTCGGGGAAAAGGATTCATCTAAGTCGTACAAGGAATATTCACTGGATTCATTTTACTTATAATGATGACTATGTTTCATTATTCTCCTTAAATAATAACGTCCTTCACTTCGATGCCTTTCACGTTTATCACCGGTTAAATGAACATCTTCAAAATTATTGTTTTTCAATTATTTGCTCTCTTTGGACGTCCGATTTGAGCCTCTTTGAATTCACAATTGCTTCCTTCTCAGCATTGAACTTTTCAATATCTTCCAAAAGTTCTTTTCGTCGAGCTACTAAACCAAACTCTGCTAGTAGCTCCTCATCATATTGTTCATTGTTATTTCGTTCCTTCACTACTTGCTCTTTGATCGGAAGATCTTTAGATGAGTTTTCGACTACACTATTATTTGTCCAGCATCAAGCTCTCCTAGCATTTTTCTATCAATTACTCTCAAAGTTTTTGAGAATAAACAATAGTTTTAGAAAAACGATTTCGGGTACCATTAATTTTTGTGGCAAAAACTTTGGTCTTTTAATTTTTTTTCAAGAAAAAAGAAACAAAAAAGAAAAGGAGACCATAGTATATGAAATTTTGATATACTATTTTTTGAGAAAAAAAAAATATTAAATTGAAAGGGTAAAAGTGGGACTAAAACTCGAGGGACTATCTATGAAACAAAAACCATTTAACTATGGTGACACGTGGCAGCACCATGACAAAAACCACGCGCAGGGACTGAAATTATAGATTTTCGATAGTCAAGGTATCCTTACCCGTGATTTTTTTGTCAAGGGACTAAATGGCAGAAAACATGATAGCCGAGGGACGAAGCAGCGATTTAAGCCTTATAATTTTTTCATTTTGACTAACTAATGTTTCTCCTCGGTCGTACCGAATGAGGTTCTTGGGCCATCTTAAAGGCAGGGCAGAAAATTTGTGCGAAGCTAAACGCTTGGGCTTCGGAGAACTAGGGGAACGTCTTTCATAATTGCTTCAAGTCAGGAAATTTTGTAAGTTCTCATATGTGGAACACCAGAGGTAGAAGAGATCTTACATGGGAATAGTTAACCACCCCTCCCCCTACTGATGTGATCTTGAAGAGGACAGAAGCTAAGGATATCAAGTTGTATATGCCTTCCAGGGCCAAAGTCCCTAGCAAAATGAAAAATAAGAAGAGGAAGGCCACAGCAGACTCAGCCCAAACAACTACAGAGGGGACTGGTTCGGAGAATCAAGGAGGCATTAATGCGGCCTTGCTAAAAGCAGTGGAGGTTACTGTAAAGGAAGCTAGAGGGTCAAAGAACCCACCAAGGCCTCCTAAGAAAGACAAGAAGCACAAGGCCATCAGCGATGAGAAGGCTGCCAAGAAAAAGAAGGTCACTCTGGAAGTAAAGATAATCCTTTGCCCCACAGAAGTTCCTCCTGCAGCTTCTACCGACCCCACCTTACAGGAGGAAATTCCAACTGATCTTCAGTCCAGATAGGTTGTTGGTGATGGTATTAACGAAGTGGACCTCAAAGCCTTTCAACATATTAGTATTTACTTTAATGATCTGGAAAAGGATGACTTTGCAGGTCCTTACCACCTTCCACCTCTTCCAACATGGTAACTTACAATGGGAAGTCCTTATTTATATCCGGAGAATAAGATACCTTGAGCCATATCCTCCTAGGCTACATCCGACCAGTACTCGATCTAGAGAGGCAGGTAAAAACTCAAACAAACATCATTAATTCTCGAACCACTGACAAGCAAACCTTGTCAGATAATCTTCTGAGTGCTCAACAAAGCATAGAGGTGCTGAAGAAGGAAAAAGAAGATTTGGCAGCCATGATGATCGCATTGGAGGCGACCAATAGTGAGCTTCAAACCAAATACTCCAGCCTAGAGACCTCATCTTCTCAAAACCTCACAGCTTTGAATGAGCAATTAAAGGCTAAGGATGATGCTATCGAAACTTTATCCAATGAGAAAACCAAGTTGGAAAGAACTGTTCAAGAGAAATTATAGAGAATGAAGCCTTGGAACGTCAACAAAAACAAGTTGTTGCCGAAGGTATAGAGAAGTATGCCAACGATGTGGTAGACTCCATAGAGAAGATAGGTAACGGGATCAAATCCGACATGGTGTTGCTGTTTCATGAGACCTTTCCTAAGAGGATCATTGGTCCTTTATGGAAGTATTTAAAATATGAGGACATCCATTCCATACTCTAGTAGACGGTGATAAGCGCAACTACTCTAGTGGGATAGATTCCACAACTGATGATGATGAAGGAACGGGTAAGAGTTTAAGTGCCGAACTCAAAAGTCCCAAGAAAGATTGTGGTAAAGAAAAAACTGAAGGGAACAATCCCTAAGGTTTTATTATGTAACTGTTACTTTTGAAAAACTAAAGTCCTTGGATGGCCAATGCATTTTTTGTACTGGTCGGTTTGAGTCTGATCATGTTTAATTACTCAATTTCCCTTCTGTTTAATACTTTGTTTAAATATTTGATGGCTAATGTTTAAGTAGCCCCTAGAATTTCAGAAGTTTTGAACCGAAAGTATTCAATATCTCCGATCACATGTGTTTAATAATTGTGACCAAATGTTAAACATATCCGATCTACTCAATAAAAATTGAGATTCGTGGTGTTGAATAAGCAATTTATATTCGAATTGAATTGAAACAGAATCATACCAGACATTTGAAGAAGGCATCATGTATTATTGAAGAAATCCAGACACCTCATTAAAACCTCCCCGCGCCACCAAGGGAGGAAATAGTATACCCCCTAATATTTATATTGGTATTTAACAAGTAAATATATACAAAATAACTTTATTCTAGATAAAACCTGAGATGCTCAACATTCCATGCATGCTTTAGAGCTCTTCCTTCTTTGTCTTGAAGCCAATATGTCCCCAGTTTGACCTTTTCACAGACTACATAAGAGCGTTCCCAGTTCGGAGCTAATTTACCGAACTGCTTTTCTTTAGTATGTAAAAATACTTTCCTTAAAACTTTATCTCCGGTTTGAAAATCTCTTCTTTTGACTTCGGAAGCAAACCTGCTCCTCATCAAGCCTTGGCAGTATGTTTTTCTCAAATGTGCTTTAACCCTTTTTCCTCTATTAAGTCCAACTGATTCCTAAATGCTACATTATTAGTCTGTTCAGAATAGTTTTGGACCATGTGTGATGGTAAAGTGGCTTCTATGGCAGTAATTGCTTCTTGTGTGGCAGCTCGAGGAGTAGTTCGGTAAGCCCACAACTTCTTTTAAATAACTTGGCCATTTTCCTGCAGTTCCTTCCAAATTCTTCTTTAAATCGGACAAGATGGTTCTATTTGCAACCTCAACTTGGCCATTTGCTTGAGGGTGGAAAGGAGAGGAAAAAAATGTTGAATGCGTCTAGAGATCCAGAAGACTTCATGTCTTTGTTATCAAACTGTGGCACATTGTTTGTGGTAATCTTCTGGTAACCCCAAACCTACATCATATGCAGGATATGATGAACTTAATAATGGCTTTCGATGTGGTTCCAGCCAAAAGGAGTTGCCTCTATCCATTTAGAGAAATAGTCAATGGCGACTATTAA
Organism: Limnanthes douglasii subsp. nivea; assembly: GCA_036936605.1. Classification (NCBI taxonomy): domain Eukaryota; kingdom Viridiplantae; phylum Streptophyta; class Magnoliopsida; order Brassicales; family Limnanthaceae; genus Limnanthes; species Limnanthes douglasii. The sequence continues at coordinate 134,046,711 of JAUPFV010000004.1, forward strand.
AGTTTTGCATCCACTGATGCCATAGGAAGAGGCTCAACTAAATCCATCCCCCATCTGGAAAAAGGTATTGGTTCAGAAATAGACTTCATAGGTATTGCTGGCACATGAATTTCATTCCCATACTTTTGACATAGATCACATTTCTTCACCATTTCTTTAGCATCTGCCATTATGGTTGGCCAGTAGTATCCGTCTAACAAAAATCTTCGGGTCAGTGCCCTGTAACCACAGTGTGCTGAGCCTTCCCCATCATATAATTCGGATAATACAACCTAGTATTCTTCAAACCCCAAGCAGCTTAGTAGAGGCCTGCTGAAAGAGTTTTTTGTTGAGAACTTCTCTTATTATCAAGAAACCACGAGCCTTGTATTTAATCTTTTTTTCCACAACTTTATCCAAAGGAAATGTCCCATTGGAAATGTACTGAAAAAGTGTGTATCTCCAATATTTAGGTTGGATAACGAGTATGCTCATATTTTCTTCATCTTCTTTATTTTTATCTAACTGTATGGATGGACATTCGTGTACAAGAATCCAAGGGTAGGATTCCGAATAGGCGATAGTTGCTAGGGAGTCTGCCAACGTATTCTACCATCTAGGAATGTGTTTATAGAAAATACTTTTAAAATTGGCTGCCACTTCTTTCAACATGAGAGTGTACTTGACCAGTTTTTCCTTCTTGGCTTCAGATTATCCTTGATCATGGTGGATGAGTAATTGAGAGTCACTCATCAATCAGACTCTCTTAGCCCCACATAGGAAAGCTAGCTTAAGACCAGCTATGGTTGCCTCGTACTCAGACTCATTGTTGGAGGCACTGAATCTAAAACATATAGCTTGATATATTTTATCAATATATGGGGAGGTTAAGAAAATCCCAACTCCACAACCCATAGTGTTTGATCCACCATCAGTTTGAACCACCCATTCCTTTTTAAATCAATTTCTGAATCTTGTCCGAAAAATCTGTCAACATGAAATTCTACCAAGAAGTCAGCCACCGATTGAGCTTTAATTGTTGTTCGGGGGGCAAAATCAATATCGTAGTCACCCAATTCCACTGACCACTTAATCATTCTACTTGATATATCGGCCTTTTGAAGAACATTTTTAACAGGAAAGACGTTCAGACAACAATATAATGAGCTTGAAAGTACGGTCGCATCTGTCTTGCTGCAATTACTAAGGTCAGTGCCAACTTCTCCAACCTTAAGTATATTGTTTCAGTATCGAGTAAACTCTTACTGATATAATACACCGGACGAGGGTAATTGTCCATTTCCCTTACTATGACAACACTTATAGCGTATTCTGATACAGCTAGGTACACATAAAAATTTTCTCCCCGAACAGGTTTGAAAAGAGTTTTGGGTGAAGATAAGTGTTTCTTTATTTCAATAAAAGTTTGGTCACACTGTGGGGACCAATTGAAGACTTTACCATTTCTCAATATTTGGAAAAACGGAGCGCACTTGTCTGGTGACCTTAAAATAAATCTGTTCAAAGCAGCCAACCTGCATGTGAGCCTTTGAGCTTCTTTAACATTTCAAGGAGGGTCCATTGCTAATAAAGGCATTAAGCTGATCCGGATCAGGATGGATTCCTTTCTCATTTATTATGTAGCCCGAAAACTTTCCAGATCGGACCCCAAACACATATTTCTCAGGATTTAACTTCAAATTCACAGTCTCTAAATTGGAAAATGTCTCTTGAAGATCAGATATATGCAAATATCCCTCCAATATTTTAACCATCATCTCATTTTATGTACGCTTCCATGGTCCTGCCAATTTGATTAGCAAAATTTTTGTTCACCAGCCTCTGATAAGTAGCCTAATATTTTTCAACCTAAAGGGCATCACCTTGTAACAATGAAGACCTCTATCTGTGATGAAAGTAGTGTGATCCCGATCCTTCGAATCCACTTGTATCTGGTTATACCCTGAGAAGGCATCCATGAAGGAAAACAATTTATTTCCAGATGTAGTTTCTACCAACTGATCTATCCGAGGAAAGGGATAGAGATTCTTAGGGAAAGCCCAATTGAGGTCAGTGAAATAAATACACATACGCCATTTGCCTTTCTTTTTCTTGACTAATACATGATTGGCAGTCCATAGAGGATACTGGGATTCTTTAATATGACCCATCTTGGTCAACCGGTCAACTTCTTGAACAATTACATCTGTTTTTTCCTTGGAAAAAAACTCTCCTTTTTTGTACAACAGGTGCAATATCACATTGGATAGATAACTTATATGAAATAACATATACTGGTACTCCGGTTACATCACTATTGCACCATGCATACACATGTTGATTATCCATAAAAAAAGACGACAATTTCTTCTTCAATTCTGGTACCAATTTGGAACCAATCTTGACATGATTTCCATCTGCGAAGGAGTGAGTTTCAACTTCCTCAATAGGTATTATGACACTGGAAGCCTCTCTGGGATCATCAATCTCACTCTCCTCAGTAAAAGGCTCTAGCAGCTGCTAATCCTTATTAATCCGGACTACTCCCAATGTTTTAGGAGCAAGAGTTGTTGCATAGCACTCCCTAGCTATCTTTTGACTACTCCGTACAATGCCTACTTATCCCTGAACCGCATACTTCAAGCACTGATGGACTTTAGAGGCTACAACATGCATTCTGGAAAGCCAAGAACTCCCAAAAATTGTGTTCTATGATGTGGGGAAATCCACCACAACAAATAGTACTCTGACCATCTTTTTAAATGGCCCCTTACTCAACAACACTTCTTCTTTGAATTCCCCAATTACATTTGTAAAAATCCTCGTGAAGCCTACAATAGTTCTGTTTGGACGTTGAATAACTGTTGGATTCCTCATCTGCTTGTAGAAGCTTAGAAATAGAATGTTTGCCGAACTTTCTGTATCGATCAGAATTTGGCGTATATCATTTCACCCTACGGAAGCTCCTATAACCATTGCATCCTCATAAGGTCATGCAATGTCCCTTAAGTCGTCTTCATCAAAGACTATGAATGTGAATAGGGACTGGAACTGATGGGAAGACATCCCACCTTATTTCAATTTGGATCTCGATCCAGATACTCAGAATCTACATCAAATATTTTAAGGATCACCATCGCATTCTCTTGAGCAGATGTTCTAGGATTGTTTGAAGGACCCGTCCGGGGAGCATTATTTTGTGCATTGTTTCGTCTGTTTCCACTTCGATTTTTAATATAAGCTCCCAACTTTCCCCTCTCAATAAGGTTTTGGACATCTTGTTTTAATGCTATGCAATCGAGGGTATCGTGGCCTATATCATTGTTATATTGGAAAAAACAAGTGTTCTGGTTCTCTCTGAAGGACTACAATGCCGCCAGTTTTCGAAAGTGTACTTCATTCTTGGTTTTATCATAGATTGTGGCTACATTTTCCCTCAATTCAGTAAACCACTCAGGCTGGACCCAGGGACCCCCCTTACTTCCGATTTTTTGGCTCTGGTGCTGGTTGGATTGACTTTGCTTGAACCGGTTAGACCCTTGTCCGGTCTCCTTTTCCCTGTAACCGGATTGGATAGTGGCTGGAGGAGCTGTTGTAATGGTGGAACTCACCTGATGATGCACTTGTTTTCTTTGTTTCTTCCACATTGATCTGTTTTCCCACTTGATTCAATAAACCACCCGAGGTCATAGCCTTCTTCCGAGTCACAGAATCAGCTAAATTCCCAGGATTCAATCCTTGCCTAAGAGAAGCAATTGCCACCTGCTCAAAGCAATCTGTTAGCCCATTCTTTGTATTCACGAAACGAATTATGTAATCTTTCAAGGACTCATTTGGTTCCTGCAGGGAATGGATAATGGTGTCCCCATTACCGTTTAGTTCCTTACTCCCAACAAATTTCCTTCGGAAGGCAACCCAAAATGCACCAAAGTTTCTAATACATCCTTATGGTAAACTGTTATACCATTTAAGAGCACTCCCTGTAAAATTTTAGGAGAAATATCTGCACAAAATCTTATCATCGTCATCAAAGTTCATCATGAAGTTTTTGAATTGTTCCAGATGGTTGTTTGGATCCCGACTTCCATCGTATTTCTCCATCTTGGAGCTATCAAACCTTTTAGGAAGATGTCCAGACAGTATCTTTGCGGACAAAGGCGACTGCATCTAGTTTTTATTGCGACTAAAAACAGTATCTTCATTAGGAGTTGCAAAAATACCTGGTTTGGACTGAAAAGCAAAGGGATCAATCAACAATTGATCAACATGCTTGTGGGATGATCGTCTTTCTTGAGTACCTGGTGCATTTTGAGTCTACCATGTATGTTCGTCTTTCTTGAGTGCTTTTTGGTTAACCTTATATTTTTTCGTGATCTTACCTCATCACTGCTTTAAGATAATGACTCTTCAAGCTCCACCTCATTTGAGGAGCTACTGGAGGATTCAGATCCAAAACTTTCAATAGGCTTAGCACCGGTGTGTTTTCTTTGAACTGAGGTGAGTCTTCAGAGATGGCTCATTTTCCCCAGGATTGTCAGTGTGGTGAAGTACTGATGCTCCAGATTTCTCTTTGATACGTTTTTATGTTTGTTATATGGCTCTTAAAGCCTCTATTTCATCCATCAGCTGGTCACGCTCCTCGATGGTGGACTCCTTATTTTTCTTTGTACTTCCACCTCCGGGGGTGGAGTATTTTGGCCATTTGGATCCATCCAAACTGCTTTAATTACTAGTTTTGAATGTAAAATTCAGGCACTGTCGTCTCCCACTGTGGTCGCCAATTTTGTTTGGTTTATTTTTTGTTGAGGGTAATCTGGTAAAGTGTTTAAAAAGTGTTTTGATAATTTTGTGGTGTTTTATGTTTAGAGTGTAGAGTACAGAGATAATTAAGATGTCTGCTAGTATTAAATTCTGATCATCCTCATTAATGAGAGTGGTTGGGGTATTTATACCTTAATTATTGACCCATGGGCTTATTGGGTCGGGTCATGAAGCCGGGTTGAATTTAAAAACCCATTAGTTATATAGTTATAAGTTGATTAGCAACTAGTTTAGTCAAAAGTTAATACATTTGTCTTGTTCAAATATTTGTTGTAGTAGTATGGTCTCAATTGTCTTTCGGATTTATTTCTGGCATAGGAACTAAAAACTCCGAACTCATCATTATCAAATTAACTTTTTTATCCTCTTCTAAATCAGTGCTAACAGATCTATCAACACCAATATCATGAGCACTAAAAGAATTCATGAGCCAAGATCGTGAGTGCGAACAGATAAAAAACACTATCTTTATCTTAAAAAAATTCTAGAAAGGGATATAATTGGTAATTTTTTATAAAACCCCAACAAATGGAAAATAAAGTAAGCAGAAAGCCAATAAAAACATAGAGTAGACAAGAGAAGGAAAGTTGTATTTAACCCAATCAAAACATAAAAGATGTTTCAACAAAGAACAAAAAACACTACAGATAAGTGATAGGTGTTTCGGAGAGTGATCAACCAACATCAAGCACACTCCAAAAGTAATGAGCTAGCATTCCTTCGAGCTCTGATAAAAAATATAAAGACAACTAGATAAGCGATAGGTGTTTCGGTGAATAGTCAGCCAACATTAAACATACTCTGAAAGTAATGAGCTAGCATTCCTTCGTATTCTAATCAAGAATATAAAGGTGACCGTTATAATTAAATATGTGAATTATAATTAACCTAAATATATAAAATAAAGATATTAAATTATATCGTTATATGATAAGGTTGATGCGTAACGATTATAAAATATATATAATACTTCTTTTGTCTTTTAATAGATTTTGCGGTAGAAAAAAATTATTGCCTCAATTTAATTATCGTTTTAGTATTTATTTATTTATGTTTTGTCATCTTGAACCGATCGGTCCACTAATTTATCCAAACACGTAAACATCTATTTAGGCTAGGTCAAAAATACACATAAATACATCTCTTGACCATTAGAAAAATATTTGTTTCGACTAAATCTATCAATCGCAAAATATATATATGCCAACAATATATAAATTAAACATACTATTAAAGTATATAAATATTACATGTCCGACAATCCATCATATTTTAAATTCTAGAAATAAAGACTCAAGTTCCAAATGTTGTCCACCAAATTGATAACTCACATAAACTTATCATACCAATTGGTACCACTGTTATCAAAATCGAAAACCTCATCATCGATCAAGTCAGAATAATCGTTTTCGAATGTCGACTTAGAAGAACTAGCTTCACCAAACTTTGCTTTGTAATAATCATTTCCCAATCTCGACTTAGAAGAACTAGCTTCACCAAACTCCGCTTGGTAATGACTTAAATCAGTGAAATAACCATCAAACTCCGGCATGTCCAGGCTGAAACCACCATCAAACTCGGACATGTCTGATTTGAAACCTCCATCAGCAGGACCATGTTTTTGAAAGCCATCCATGTCGTTGGATCCATCCGTATATTCATTCTTATTTATGGTCGGATTTGGAACAATATTGTTGAGCTCTTGCATCTTCTTCTTAAGAGCATCGTCATCTGATACAAAACAATTAATATTTATCAAAAGGAAAATTGTCAATCAAGAACACGTTAAACATAAATTACTTTAACGTAATAATAAAGTGTAAAAGTAATATCAAATTGATAATTATAATACAAAGAAAAAGAGAGAACATAAGTCTTCCATGAAATGATATAGTCCTAACTCATTAGTTATTGAGCTGAGTATAATTTTCTCTTTTACCACACACTATCAATATTACCACCCTTAAGTTTAGCTATTTTATCAATAATAAATAATTAAAAATTACCTTGGACACTATGATCATATTCTTCTGGTAATTCCATCATAATCTCAATTTGACGCAGCAATTCAAAATCTTGGGTTTTGCCTGGAATGTGGGTTTCCATTTGAGTTTCAGGTACCTTTGCCTTTTTGGAATTCCAAAATCTGGGGCGAGGTTTGCCAGCAAGTTTGTTTTTACGGTCCGGAGCAACATGGTTATGCTTATGTAAATATGTTACGGTAAAATGGTTTGGATTAGAATCACATCTAGCCACCTTCTTTTTTGCCCGGCATGTTTTGTGATTGCTACATTTGTAATAGCTCCTGCCATATTGAATATATTTTACGATATTAGAATCCAAAGTTTCACAAGCTTTTATCGCCTGGATCATATTCGAAAAATAAATGTACATATATACCTAGGATGTGGAGAGCCTTCTATAGGTTTTTGACCATATTTACGCCAACCCCATCCATCTTCAAACACCTCGCTTTCTACCGTCCAACTTACGATATTATTTGACTTTTTTGGTTTAAAAGTCTCTTTCTTCCTGCTTTCCGGAAATATAAAGTATGCAGAAAGAAAACGTTATCTACGTAAAATTTATTTACTTTTACAATTCTATTCTATATTTTTCATTCAAATAATTAAAACTTGTATCTAAACTACTCATTTATTAATGCAACCATAATTTTTTTATATAATATTTTTTAATAATTTTAATAAACAACAAAAAATGGGAAAAAATATCACACGCAACAAATACACTCTCTAAAAAACTCTTTAATTCTAAAGCTTTAATATATATATTTTTCCGAAAACAGTTAATTGTTAAACCAATGAAGGTATCCTACAAGTTAATAATCAAAAGCTTTTTAGGGTAAATATTTATCACCCTTTGAGAAAAAGTTTCAAACACCCCAAAAAAATGAAGTGAATCAAACAATTATATACATAAAAAAAAAACTTTTGAACTAAAATAATGTCAAAATGATAAAAAGTAAATAAATATTGTTACACCTTTATAAATTTATTATAGAAGTAAAAAATTACTCACCCCCTGTTGACTTTGATCCGAACCGGAGTTTGTATCTCCTTAGGTTGTATACGGGTATGAATCTGATGTGGATTGGAATTAACATTACTAATGGTAGTCGCGTTAGATTGTATGTTGTAATTGAGATGCGTTTCGATCTGATTTGGATAGGAATTAACATTACTTGGATAGGAATTAACATTACTAATGATAATACCGCTTCTATTAGAGTTACCAGATGATCCTGTAAAAGACCAATGAGAGTTAAAAGAAGAGTGTGCACTACCATTTTTAAAGTTTGAAATCATAGCTGAAGCTATAGGGGTTTGTGTTTTGATATTATATCCTTGCTGTTTAAGACGATAGCTTTCCCATATGGAAAACAAACGTGAGCTATTTTGGTCCATTTTTGTATTTGTTTTAAAAGATTTAGTAGAAAAGAAATGAAAAGAAGAACAAAGGGAAAAAAGCCTGAGGTTGACTTGACTTTGAAAAACAGGAGATAAAATTTAGAATCGAGAGCAATGAAAAGAGGGAGTTGAAAATGTTTGCAAGTGTTAGCTTTGGTTTAGTATTATTTATAGGGGGAAATATGTACGTAAGGACAAAAATAAAAACACGATAAATGTGATAGGCAATTAAGATAAATGCTAAAGTTGTATCCACGTAATTTCAGGAGTATTTTAGTTTTAATGGTGTTTGAAAAAAAAAAATTAGTCACGAGATAAAATTATTATTATTAAATTATATAAAAGTATTTTTGAATTTTATAAACCTATCCATTTTTTTTATAGTTGGTAGAAAAAAAAATTATCTTTTTTTATTTTGATTCAATGTAACAATCTAATTCTAGGCAAAAAAAATTCGACCTTCTATAAACCTAAGATGATTCAAATTAAAAATGGTGACAATTGGAATCATAAATAAGTAATTAGCTTTTAGTTTTTAGTAACTTTTTTTTATGTTTTTTATTTGTTATTTATAAATTATATATATAGAGAGTGTCGGTAGATATCAATTTGTGGATAAAATGATGTTTTTATGCACATTTTGATTTAGATTTTCGATATTTATCTGTTTCTCTTGTTGTGAAATGGATTTTGAACCTATGCAGATGATGTAGTGTTTGAGTCCAATATGTCGTGAAGTTTGAAACTAATGATGTCGAAGCGTTGCACCATCGGCTCCAAACTTTACACCACCGATGAACATTTGAATAACGATGTTGCAACGACTGAGCACTGTCAGTGTTAAACCCGTGAACCAATGGTGCTCTTGTTGTAGAATTTTCTGTTTTTCGTGTTTATTTCTCATATTATTGTTATTGTTTATCTAATTTTTATTATTTGATTTCGAATCAGGCGATCAGAATGCATGAAAATAGCATCCACAAGAGAGCTCACGACCATATAGCTCATGAAAAGAGAGCTCACGACCTAGCAAAACCATTGTCGATATTAAGTACGCTCATGTTCCTGAGGAAAAATGGCCAGAGTCTTGACCAACATGTTCCTGACAGAGCACTGATATAGTACAAGATCAGTCTTAACCAGTTCACAAAAAAATGGAAGATGAGCACACAATAATATATTTGCGTCGAATTACCAAAGGTTTGAGGAAATATGTTAGGGAACCAATCGACCCAATATGTGGATCTTCTAATCATTATCTACCATAGTTTGAATTACTTACCAATAGTGGTGATATTGGTGAGAGCGATAATATTAGTCACAATTTGGTTAAAAAGTCGAGCATCTTTCAGCAAAGAGAAGAAGAAGTGAGAATACTTGTTATATTGGATACCAACCACATTCCACTATTGTCGGACTACAAAGAGCACAAGGCGTACAAAACTTTCAAATGGATGGTAAGTTTTATAATTATTAATGTGTTACTCATATCTATATTTTATAATTTAGAAGAATATTTTTTTTTCTTGTATAGTCTTGTAGCTCTCTTGGCGTCCATGCTCATTATAAAGTATTGCGCATGTGAGACTTAACTAACAAGTCTGTAGTATAAATTTTTCTGACTAAGTACTACAATTTTCCAATGTTGAATAAGGTTTCGTTGAATGATAGGACCAATAGACCAATAAATTCCAATTTAGCTTCGGGGAGATACCCATTAGATGATGTATATATTATGACACGCCTTCCGATGATGGGTAGAACCTTCGATTTGGATAACCATAATACGAGAGATGGGATGCATGCCGAATATGCATGATTGTTAGGACTCTCAATACATGTTGTCCGTTAGCAGTTGATAAGCGAAGACTATTAGTTTTTGGTTTGGAATTGTTGAAATAAATATTTGTAGTAGATATGTATCTCCATTGAGCACTATAGAGATAGTTCTTTGAGTTTCGAGTACATATATTATTTATGTTTTTAGATGCACAATATTTTCCAATACCAGTGAGAAATTCGTGAAAGTAAATTTTGCCTTGGGGTTTGAGGACATTCAAGGTGGACTTGAGGGGATATATTAGGGACGAATACATTGTCTTCCTTTAAAACATAACTTGTATGGTTCTATCGTTATGTTAGATTGTTGGATCTATGAAAATTTCTCATAATTTTTACCTCTGAACAACTTATCTTACAACTTTTTTAGACCAAAAATTGTTAGTTGGTTTATAAAAATATGGATGGACCCGCATGCGTGACAGCAGACCAACTACTGTAACACTCTTAGTGATCTCATAGAAAAGGATGTTAGTGAACCAAATTATAATTATCATTTTTAATAATAATTAGAATGTTTTATTTATCATTGTTACTGTATATTATGTTTTTTTTTACATGAGATCTCATTTTACAGTTCAAGAGGTTCGTCTACTTAACAATCAAATTACAATGATTGACATCACCGAATGATATATGTCGAATAGATTTATGCGCCAATTTAAAATGATAGAGTATTCAAAAGATCTTTCCCAAATAATTGTACGGGACTATGAAAAGAAAAAGCACATTCATTTCATTCAGCAAGCTCTTATGCAACTTTTACTCATTTACTTTCTGACGACCGTATGACAATATTTTTGAAACATATTACAAGTTGATGATAAGTATGTACACTTATAATATAACTAAGTATGGATGGTATGTCATCACCCTTTCGGATCCTAGTGATGAAAAAAATACTTTAGGTTATTCGTACAAAAGATAATTTTGAAGGGCTTAAGTTTTTTAAGAAACAAGTGCTGCAAATCACTTATCATTGACTAATTGTTTGTATATTTGGAATTATCTTATATCTTAGGCTCAAAATCGCTTTTAGTCCCCCATGTTTACCTTTTATATCAAACTAGCCCCTCACCTTCACTTTTGTCTCCCACCCATCCTCTTTGTTTTAGAAATTTTCACAATCAGTCCTCCCGCACATTATGGGGGACCAAAAGTGACACAAAACTTGGGATCTGAGGACCAAAAGTGATACAAACTTGGGATTTAGGGGCTACATAACAGTTTTTAAATGGTTTACATGTGCGAGATGACTAATCGTAGAAATTTCTGAAACGAAAGGGATGGTGGGAGACAAAAGTGAAGGTGGGGGACTAGTTTGTTACAAGTGGGACCAGTGGTGTTTTTTACCCTATACCTTATTACTTAGCTTTTATATTTGTTTCATTTTTAGATGATATTTTTTGTATTGGATGATGTTTATATTAGACCATGATTTATGATGTTTTTATCGTGCGATATTGGATAATTTTGTTATTAAAAAATATTAGTCACCTACAATGTATTCCTAATAAAAACATGTTAGTAAAAAACTTTGATTGTGAAAATATGTTAGTAAAAATATTACTTTGGTTTCTTTTCAACTTATCACGTTCAATTTCTAATAAAAATATGTTAGTAAAAAACTTGGGTTGCGAAGCCATTTTCAAAACCACTTAGGCTCTATTTTGAACTTAAAGATCAATATCTAACAAAAATACATTAGTAAAAAACTACTTAAGTATTTTTTTCAACTTACATATCAACACAATTAGGTTGTGAGGTCAATTGAAAACCATTTAGGTTTGTATTATATTCTTAAGTTATTGTATTTGCTAGTTTGCAGTTATCATTGTTACAATAAATAAATTAGATTAATATCTAATTTATTTAGTATAATATATATTTAGTATAGTATACATTGTAGTATATTTATTTAGTATATTTAGTCAAAGATTGAGTTAATACATATATATATTGTAATATAATATATATAATATATATATATATATATATATATATATATATATGATAATCAATTATAGTCAATAGCCTAGGTCAACTTTAGGAAAATAAAGATTCTAGTATTAATTGTTGTAACTGCTAAAAAGCACTATAAAAGGTGAACCACACAAATATACTACAATATATATTATACTAAATATATATTATACTAAATAAATTAGATATTAATCTAATTTATTTCCTGTAACAGTCATTTTACGTTATATGTTATTTTCGTAAGTTATTCAAATCTTGTATTGATGTTTAATGTTTTATAAAAAAAAACTAAATTAAAACCATAATGATATTTAGTAAAAATACATTAAAATGAAAAATAGTTACAAAATATTAAACAAATCCGTTTAAATTTTGTAACGAGTTATAATCGATAATTCTCAAGATACTGCTTATGGACTATGCAATATGATACAAGAATAATATACCCACGCGTAGGATGCGTCATTCCAAATAGAAACCTATTTAAATAAATAAAAATATATGAGGATGTAATGTCACATTATTTCAACAACAAGTATTCACCAGTAAACATGAAAAACTTACATGGACAAAATGATTTTTATTAATAAAACAAACTCTGATTTTATTTATTTAAGACATCGAAGGAGGTGCACCTCGTAATGGTAGAAAAGTAAAACTCATATTTATTGAGCCCGACTGTTCGACAAAACGGATGATACTGTTAAACGTTAGTGGAATCGTTATTCCAAACTCGGGTATTTTCATCCAGTTTTCATTATATGTATATCTTTATAGTAGGTACATTTTCATTGATTTTTAAATACTTATTTCACACTTAAATACATGTACATAAACTTCATGTGTATCCATAATCTCATTGTAAAAGGCTTAAACCTGCCAACCATCTTGTTGGTTTTGAAAGCCATATGAAACTAACTAATATTTATAATTATCATTGGGTTTAACTTCATTAATCGCAATTATCAGAGGTCTATAGTAAAGTATAAATTTCTTTACATAATATTCAGATCATGAAACAATAGTTTAGAAATAAAACTATGGCTCGATTTACTAGGACTATAGAGCAACGATATCATAGGAGTTCAAGCTATCGGAGGTTTCCTAAACGGATATATATGCTACTAGATTGTGTTGGTATTTTAAAATGAATGGGCATTATCTTGCACCCTCAGTGCACTTTGATCAATAGAGTTTTAAAAATGTTATATCGTGAACACTTACTTTATTTTTTTCGAATCCATGACGTGTTTGAAATTCAATTTATCTCATTTAGTGTACGCCAAAAATATATTTTACATTTGACAGGGTGACAATCATATTTTTTCTGTTTATCTAAAGGCTCTGAAAAGAAAGATTTCGATAGCCTTTTTAAATAATTTCTTGTCACTATATTTTATGTGTTCTTCGTTGTCGATTTTCATGACATTTAGTATAATTTAATCCTATTTTTTTTCAAGAGCTATATCATGGTTAGGTTTGTATGTATCATTATATCTAATCTCATACAATGATCTTCCACAAATTCTAAAGGTGTTTTTATGTCTTTTGTTAAACATTCGTGAATCTTGTGCCAACATAACATATCGTGCGTAGATTATATCACACAATTGCAAATTTCATCAGCCATTTCAATATATATATATATATATATATATATATATATATATATATATATATATAACACCTTCTAAATGAAGAATAAATATTTTTAAAGTAGTGTTCAAGACGTTACCTTTGAGTTTGTTGAACACCTTGTCTCCAAATTAATATTGTGCTACAAATCAACTTTATACAAAAGATGATTTAATTTATTCATGTTACATCTCGACTAAATAATACATATTACCCAAAAAAAACTCAAAGTTGAGCTTACTCCTACCAATAAAATACTTTAGGTTAGAATTAACGTTCCTCACCCGGTTAGTAGTTTTGTGTTTCCGAAATGAATGAACTTGTTAGTTTTTCACGCGAAAACTTATCAATATAAAGAATTAACCAAGACGTTTGAATGTATTCGATTGTTTGAGGATGATGTTTGAAGTCACATTTATATTTTCTGACTATTCTCGAATTCATGTTCTCTCCGCGAGTACACTATCTAATTCCACAAAACTATAAAAACATCAAAAACTATTTTTCTTTCATGTACTTCTTCATATTTGTAAGAATGATTCTATTTATTGGTCATTGATATCGCATGTGCATTATTTTTTAGAACACATGTTTAAGACAATTCATCAACTCTAAGTATTTATCTTTCAAATATATGATTCTCCAATGTTATTAGATACAATTAACGATTTCATGATATCTCATACGTAACTGAAATTGTTAAAAAATTTCTTCGAACATAAATGCAAATCTGATGTAAAACTCAAACCGGTAGAGGTTGCTCCGACGATACTAAAAAAATGACATCACATACCTTATTATTTTGTAAGTGTTACGAATTATTAGAATTTTTGAAAAAGTCCATAACAAATTCACACTAATCGGGCGTGTAGATAAAATATCAATAATGATATTACTTTGATCTTTGCTAGATCTATGCATTTCAAAATAATTAAACCTTTTGAGTTTCCGTGACAAGTATGGCAATTGTGACCGACCGATATTATCCAACATCCGTTATTTTTTATCGAGCATTGTACATATTGCTTATGAACGATAGATTTTGATCGTTCAACTTTTTTACTCTGCTCAAAATTTCTTGAGGATGAGTTCCTATGAAGGTAGAATGCTCCACAAATCTAATTTTTTCTTTATATAAATGTCACGGGCATGAATGGCATTCTAAGTATTTAACATTTGGATTGTAATAAATCATGCATACTATCTTTAAAGACCATTCATCTTGAGTTATCATGGTTTCCTTAAGCTTGAAAACAAATCCACGCCTTTTAGAACTATTCGAATTTCTCTTAAGATTTTTTTATGTATACCAACCGAATATACCATTCGTATATGCCGCATTCAAATAATATACGAGGATTATTTCTATAATTCAACGCACCACAACCAATTTGTTTTCTATTCTGGCTATCTTAACCAACTTGAACAATATATGTTTATTATATTTCGTAACACAATCCTCTATATTTTAATATTTATCATTTCCTTCTAAACTATAAATTGCATAAATATAAAAATAAGAATATAAAACATAGACTAAAAACTGATATGGAAAGAATGATAGGTAGTTGCATCGCTGGTGAGGATTATTGGACACCAACAATGTGCACCCAATGAAAATTACTTTATTGTAACAACATACCAGTGAGGTTGAGCCAAAAAATGGCTAAAAGAATTGCAAATTGTTAAATACGTGTTAAATAGTCTACCAAAAGAAGAAATTATAAAAATCATAGAATTAGTTTTGTTCGTCTCGAATAAACAAAATTAATGGTATATATATATATATATACATATATATATTATGAGTTACAGTTTGAAAGATACAAACTAGAAAAAATCATAAAAAACAAAAATAAGATTCTTGATGATCGGTTGTGATAAAATGTTAAAAGATATGGTTAATTAAAAATGTGTTCGAGTTTTTTATTAGTACCTTTTATTTTAAGATCCGACGTGATAATTGATTTCTTTAGTAAATAATAAATAGTAGTAATTCAACTCTACCGAAAAGATAGTAGCGATTCATTATGTCGGCTAAAAATCACTGCTAGTCAATCATGTGTCACGTATGTCTCAAACTAGTCTGGCTTATTCACTAGTCTTTCATGTTTTAAAACTTCAAATGTTTAGTATTTTTGTACGTGCGATTGTTTAGGAGTTGCCGCATGGCAGCTCAAACAATAAATTTTTCGTTTCACTTCTGGTCCCCTGTCTTTTGCGAATAAGATTCACCCTTTAAATTTGAATATTATTGGTAAAATATTGGGGTATCTTATTGATGAGAGATTAGAAAACAAATATCCGCTCCTAAACAATTGCACGTGCGGAAGAACTAGACATGCAAAATTTTAAAATCTTGAGGACTATTAGAAAAAAAAAGGAAAAAATAAACTAGTAAAAAAATTTACCTTATATTATTTTTACGATTAAAAAAGTTATTTAAAAAAAAACTAGAACTACACACTTTAAATAATTTAGATATAATATAAATTTAGAATTATCAATTTTATTATAAAATTTATATAAATGGCAAAAAAAAATTAAAATGTAAAATTTAAGAATAGTAAGAAATAAATCAGGAGCCAATTTACTGTTGATTCAATAAATAAAATAAAAGATTTGAAGTTCCCGATAAAACCATAAAATTAAAAAGGTTTTCGCATAAAAATCTGAACAAAATTCAACATATATATTTATCAGTTTAACGTACTATTAATACCGATAGTAATTTAATTCTGTTTATTGGTAAATGGTAATAATAAACATACTATATACATATATAAGAATCTAATATTGAAAACTATTTAATTCTAAAGCATAATTTATTACATATTATATATTATATATTACTTTAGTGTATCTCTCAAATCAAGAAGTCTCTTATGTCACATATTTCTCGCATCAACCAACTTATAACGGATCAAGAATCGAAACGGTGGAATACAAATATTGCATACGAAATTATGCATAAAGGATGTGGTATCTTGTGTGTTTTGAACATATATTTTCCTTTTTGGTTTTTTAGTCCATTTCAATGAATTGACTTGGTGTCCTTTTCTTCTCTTTAAATGTCAGTTAAAAAAGATCTTTAAGAGTAATTTTCGTTTCTGGCTTTGACTTAAAACGTTTATCCATGTGGGATCCACATACAATTCAAAATAATGTCAACGATGGATTCACCTCTGCATGGCTCACATAGTCACATAAAATAGCCTATGCGCTTTCTTTTTCCTTTTAAATTGTTTTGACTTTTACCGATTTATTTTTTAATACTTTTAATCTTTTTTAATAATTTTTTTATATCCCGTATATATATATTCTTTAAATTTAACCCAATTTTATGATGTATTAAAATATGTTTTCTTCTAATTATATATATTAATACAAAAAATCAAAAATATTTTAAATGGTTGTGTTTAGTTGTGGTTTTGAGTATCATATAATTAATAGTTATAAACGTACATATAATTTAATTTATTAAATTAATTATAAAAATATTATAAATAATATAATATAAATAATAGCAGATATAGTTAGTAGAAAGAAAATGTTTATCAAACTTGAATCAAAATGTTCAGGTAAATACAATTATAATTATAAGTGACATCGTATTAAATAAAATATTATAGTATTGTGTTTATTTTTTCGTTGTTTTTTTTTTCATAAAACGTAAAATTTTATTGAAATTTTTAAAAGCTTAATTTATCAAGACTCGTTAGTCCATATATTTTCGAGCAGTTAACACTCAACTACTCATGATTTATGGGAAGAACTGTGCACCAAACGTCAAACACGTTGTTGTCTACATAACGCAAGCGTTTTGTCTAATAGCTTTCAAAACACAAACAATTATTTATAATCATCATTTTGTATTTTTCAATTTCCTAATCGATAAGTTGTATATATGTTTTATTATGTTTGAATTTTAGGTTTTTGATTCTGAAACTCTAAACTTTTGTTATCAGATTATACTTTGGGGCTAGAAATCTTAATTGACTCTTCATTATTTATTTCAATCAATTTACAGTATAAATTTGGTATTAGGAAGAAATACTCATCTTATGATTTGATGTTGCAATTCTTTGCACTTGCTTTTGTATTTTAAAGATTATGGAATAACATGATTTATGGCTTAATTTGTGTAAATGATTGCATTGTTTACATGAATGGTCAAACACGATTAAAGAATACAGTTATGAAAATCACAGGGTTGTCGCTGTTATAACCTTCTAGACGCGTGATATTCTTGATATATATTTTTTATTGTAACTTTGTTCTCGAACTTACTTTAGACCTAAACCATTTAGTTTTGATGTATTATTTAATTTAATCATGCATGTGCAACACTAAATGTTTGAGTATGATTTTATGTTTATATCATTTGTTAATATTTAATAGATGTGCAATTTATGTTACTTTATTAATGTACACATTAAGTAAACATGTGATGCCTGTGAATGTATGACATTCAGAATGTGGTCTTGATGATATGCAATCGTTGAGAATTTGGACTTTGGGATGTACAGGATGATGTCGTGCATGAATATGAATTATTTGTTTTAAGTTTGGAGTGCGAATGATATTAATTTATCTTTAAATATATGAGCTATCAATGGGGTATTTCAGATCTTATGAAATTGCTCTAGTTAACTACTTTAAAAATAAAATACAATGTAAAATGTATCTTCATGATAAGATGGGGGAATATTGAGGAGAATAAGCTAGATTGAATAAATAAAGGAGTTAATATTGGTTTAATAAAATATTGTGTAAGAAACCTAACAAATATGTAATAATGAGGTGCTTTGTGTAATAACTAGTAATTGTGGTTAGGATTAGTAAATTAATAGGGTGTAAAGTGTCCCAAAAAGAGAGGGGGTAAATATATAAATTATGGGTCTACCATTTGTATTATATAAAGCACTTACCCTTTTTTTTGGAATGGGGGCAATCATTAATCAATCATTACTTTACTATTCTATTTATTTATATTTTTCTCTGCTTATCTTATTTCTCTCTTTAACATACCCCTATACGAACATCACTTTGACACATAACCGCACTAAGAAATCCTTGGAACTATCATTGGCGTCGCCTGTGGGAAAAGTGATTGGTACCCGAAATTGTTTTTCCAAAACCATAATGTTATTCTCACACGTTGTAAGAGTAATGAATACAGAAATGCAAGGAGATCTAGAGTCTGGTAAGAAGAATCGTGTGATCGAAGATTCATTTAGAGATCTCCCAGTTGAGGAATAAATACTGAATGAAAGAAACGAAAACAACCGACATGCCGAGAAGCTATTAGAAGAATATGCTTTAGTAGCTCGGCAGAAATGACTTTTAGAAGACATTGAAAGATTGAATATTGATAAAAAAAAAGTGATATTGAGTTCACAGAGGCTTAATTTAGAGGTCCGAAGAGAACATTTAATTGATAAAAATCACATGGAAGATGCTTATCAGACTGATAAGAGGCATCAAAGAAAAAATCGTTATTCTTCAAAGAGAAGAGTGAAATATAGACGTCGTTATGAGTCAATAGAATCTAATGAATATTCATCATATTGTTCTGATGGATCTTTTTCTCCAGAAGAGGTAATTAACGTCTAAAAAGTTACAAGATAAAAGATTTGAGGAGGCAAATAGATGGTCATCGGACATCACATAGAGCTAAAGGTTCAAAGAAATAAAATAATGAACAAGGGAAAAAAGACTTGGATATAGGGTTGTGAATATAGTTAGATGGAAGCAAGAAACTCCACATATGCAGATCCCTTCGGGAATTTATAATTTTGAATATTGTGTGAGCAATAAATTTACATATCCATTTGAAGAAGTTTTGTACACTTCAATGAATGAGGCCCCTAGGGGAAGTTCGTATATAGTTGGTCATAATTGGAGGCCATCTCTTCTCTCTTCAGAAACTATTTCAGGGAATCTTCCTAAGAGGTTTGATATTTCCAAGCTGTAAAAGTTTAATGAATACAAGATCCAGACAGCCATATAGAAACGTTCAAGAATGACGATAATAAATTTGTAAGTAGATCATTCTCCCAAACAATCAAGAAGGCAGCTTCAAAGTGGTATAATCGTTTGCCGGAGGGTTGCATTAAAACATTTAATATATTATGGAATATGTTCATCAACATTTCATGGGTAGCAAACAGTTCCGTGCAAATGGTGATACGATTATTTAATATAGGCCGAAATTAGGAGAGAGCCTTAAAAATTATATGAATCATCTATTAAGGCTAAGACTGATATGTAAAGTTACGAAGATAAAGTGGCATTAGCCACTTTCCGAATGGGACTTCTACCTGAAATAATGAAAGATAACGCTCCAAAAAGGCAAGCTATGACATTTGAGGCTTTGTTGGATCAAGTAAAGAAAAGAATTTTGGTGGAAGAAACGCAAGTGTCATAAATAGACTATTTGGCACAGTTCGAGAAAAATCAGTTCACTCATAATCGGATGACAACTTATAACAGTTCACATCCAACAAATGTTGTATGAGTTTGAGCACCAATTCAAACACTAACTCAAACACATCCAAATATGAAGGTGAATGGACAAGTTATGAACACACAATAGCATGTGCAACCAATGTTTAACAGGTGGATCCGACCAGTCTATTTTACCGAGTTAACAAAGTGTGCATAAAAAAATTTGACAGAGCACGGCCTCACATATAGTTTCACAAGACACTTCCAATACAATGTCTGAGGGAAATTAGAAAAAACAGGTATTGTAAGTATCATGAGGATATTGGGCATGACACAAAGGATTGTGTGGCTTTGAAAAAATAGGTACGGGCCTTGATCGAAAATGGGAAGCTAACAACATTTATCAAGAAAAGCTATCTTACAAATCTTAAGCAGGAAACCACTTTGATAATTTCAAAACTTGTTGATGAATTTGACGTTTTTACAAAAGTACTTAGATCTAAAACCTGGTGGGAACAACATCTTGGTGGTAGAAGAATCAGTTGTGAGAGGAAAGGTTAATAAATTATGTATGTTTCTTTAAATCATTAACAATTTTTGGAGGAGACACTATTACAGGGATATCAAATTATTCTCGAAAGAGACATATCGTTAGCTTAGCAACCCAATTCGAAGTAGGTGCTTCACCACAGTTGTATAGAAATCTGTTTATAATACTTTGCTTTGAAGACGATAATATAAGAGATGTATTTGGTCAACATGAAGATGCAGTGGTTATTGTAGCAGAAACTTTTGGGGATGAGATACAAAGAATCTTGATTGATATTGGCAAATCTGCAAATATTATGTTCATGACTACTTATGGAAAAATAGTAAACCCTCTAGTTACTCTTCGGTACAGATCGGATGATTGTACGATTTACTGGGATAAAAACTAAAGTGGTAGGAGAATTTAACGGAAGAGTAAAACTAGGTCGAGGACCATTTAAAAAGGCAGTGACGTTTTTTTATTGTGGTAAATGCTCCAACATCTTAAAATGCGATTTTTGGGAGGTTGTGGCTATCTAGAATGCATACAGTAGCGTCAACCGTTCACCAATATCTGAAATATGTTGTGGGAAATAATGTTGGAACAATTAGAAGCCACACAATAAAATGTTCCAACATTATTTCTGTGAATGAGTTTAAAAATCGGCACAACGTTTTCTCTGGATGTGAGAGAGAGGTTAACTTTGTTTCTATCGAAAAATTTACAGATGTTTGTGTGGTGTATAGAAGACATGACAGGAGTTCCTGCAGATATCATATGTCATATATTGGAAATTCGAACCACTGTACGCCCGATCATCTAAAAGAGAAGATTTGTTTTTCTCCAGAACAGTCTGAGGCCATCATGGCTGAGGTAGATCATTTATCCAAGATTGGGCACATAGAGAATCACAATATATGTTATGGACTGCTAATCCTGTTTTGGTGAAAAAGAAGAATGGTAAATGGACGACTTTTGTAGATTTCACTGATCTAAAAATATCATGTCCAAAAGATCATTTACCGGTTCCATGGTAGATCAGTTAGTGGATTCTACCTCAGTGAACCAACTACTTTCATTTATGGAATCATGCATTGGGTACAATCAAATCCAAATGGATCCAAAAGACTAAGAAAGCACTTCATTCATCACTGGAAGAGGCTTATATTGTTATAGGGTCATGCAATTTGGGTTGAAACGATGGGGCAACTTACCAACGCTTAGTAAACAAAGCCTTTGAGACTCAAATCGAGATAAATTTTGAAGTTTATATCGATGATATTTTAGTGAAAAACACAAGAGATGAGGACCACTTTGCAGATCTAGAAGAAACTTTCCTCAACTTGACTAAGATAATTTTGAAGTTAAATCTAGAAAAGTGTACATTCGGAGTGCGATCCGAAACATTTCTTAACTACATAATCAATGAGCATGGAATAAAAGTTGATCATGTGTATTTAAATTCACTTAACATTATGGCATCACCTCAAACAATCAAAGAAGTACAGATTCTGACAAGGGAGATTAGCAACGTTGAATAGATTTATATCTCGGTCATCAGACAATTGCGCTCCTTTTTTTCCAAGTGTTCAGAAAAGCAAATTATTTTAATTGGACCCAAGAATGTTTCAAAGCATTTCATTGAATTAAAGAATGTATTTCTTCACCAGAAATTCTGACAAAAGCTAAATCTGGGGAGGGAATTGTATGTTTATGTAGCGGTATCAGATTATGTTGTAAGTGTTGTTTTGTTTCGATAAGAATATAATATCCTAAGACTAGTGTATTATGTCAGTAAAATTATTTTCCATACGGGGAAACAATAATTGATGTTAGAAAAATTAGCTTCTCAAGTATTGCTCGAAAAATGAGGCCCTATTTTTAGGCCCATTCTATCATTGTACAAACATCTTTTCTATTGAAGAATATGCTGAAAATGCCTGATGTGTTCGGAAGAATCACCAAATGGTCAGTTGAATTAAGAGATTTTGATATTTAATTTGAACCTGGGACTACAATCAAAACACAAGTCTTAGCAGATTTCCTAGTTGAATTTCATTCTGAACGATCAGATATGGAGATAGATAAAGAAAGTTTCAAGTCAAAGTGGATAGTCCGAATATATAGGGGTTCAAGTGCCTCAGGATGTGAAGCAGAGGTGCAGTTGATATTTCCAGATGGTATTGGAATGTATCAAGTTATTTGCTTTGGATTTAAAACATCAAATAATGAGGCAGAGTACGAAACTGCTTTAGTAGGATTAATAATTACTCAGATATGTGGGTCCAAAAATGTTAGGATGGTAAGCGACTCGCAACTTATTATAAATCACGCGTATGGTCATTATGAGGCTAGAAAAGATCATTTAGTGAAGTAATTGGGAGCTTTAAAGGCTTTAAAGTTAGTCTTCAAAAATGTAATATGCGAACATGTTCATAGGGCGGGAAATTATGTGGCTGATTCTCTGGCTATCGTTTCATATTCCGAGGAACACCCATGGATTATCACACAAGTAAATCATTTGATAACATAGTGATCCGGGCTAGTAGAAGGGTCAACTGAGGTTTCTCAGAATCTAAAAGTACAGGAAAAGATTGGAGGAGTGAATAAAGAGTTTTTGGTAAATTATGTTTGGTCCATCGATAAAGTAATGAAAAAAAAGATTTAAGTCATATGGTTATATGGTCCTCGGAGATATCTTATACAAAAAGTATTTTAGCATGTCATTACTGTGATGTCTTGGAGAGAATGAATCACAAATGATATTTTCGGAATTACAAGATGGGAAGGATCTACACATTGTTGGTATAAAACTTTGTTACAAAGAGTTTTTCTGGTCGGTATTACTGGCCAACAATTGCTTCGGATGCTAAAGAGTTGGTTAAAATATATGATACTTAAAAAACATTTGCTACCATAATTCATGAACCAGGAGTTCATATTAAATCAATATTTGAGTCATTACCTTTCGACCTGTGGGTTATTGATCTGGTCAGACCATTACTGATGGCATCAGGGGGACAACAGACAATAATTTTTGAAATAGACTATTTCTCTAAGTGGTTGGAAGCTAAACCATTGGTAGGAAAAAAAGCTAAAGACGTGATCAGTTTCATTTTTTCTAATATTTGTTGTCGTTTTAGTGTTCCAAAGAAAATGACGATGGACAATGGGCCACAGTTCGACAATAAGAAGATGAAAGCTTTTTGTTCTGCTAAAGGAATACAACAATGTTTCTCAGCACCTTTCCATCCACGCGAAAATGGCTAAGTTGAGGTTACTAATCGAACGATTCTTGATGGGTTGAGAAAGAATTTGGAAGGAAAGGCTGGAAAATGGCCGAATTATTTACAAGAATTTTGTGGGCATATAATTATACTCCTCGAATAGGTAGCCATGAATGTCATTTTACATTAGTCTATGTAATGGACACTGTCGTGCCATTCAAAGTGATGTTTCCTTCATATCGATTCAGTGAAAATTTCGAAGAGGCTAATGATAAGGGGAAGCGTACAAAATTAGACTTAATTGAAGAAAAAAGAAGAATAACACAATTGAACTCTTTACGCTACCAAACTTTGATGAGGAGTCGATATGCTTCCAAAGTTAGACGATCAGAGTTTAATATAGGGGGCAAGGTGCTGAGAAACGTATTTTTTCATACAAAATAAAAATGGTTTGGCAAGCTAGAACCTCATTGGGAGGGCCCATACATGGTAATTGAGAAGGTGAAGTCGAGGACATATCGAATTAAAGATAAAGAAAGAAGAAAGCACCATCCTCCATGAAATATCAAGCATCTTAAATTGTTCTTAGAATGAATATAAAGTTTGTTTATATTTTTGAGAATTTGTGTAAGAATCAGTGTCATACTCTTTCCTACCCTGGTGGGGTTGGAAGGTTTTAACGAGGTTCCTTAATAGTCGACTTATATATAATATTTATTTTCCATTTTAAAATAACTTGCATAATTTTTATTTTTTTGGACCGGAATGGTCTTCAAACAAATGCTGGTCAACAATTTTTATTTTATTTTTGGACCGGAATGATCTTTTAACAAATATTGGTAAACAAATTATTTTTTGGATCGGAAGGGTCTTCCAACAAATGTTGGACAACAATTTTTATTTCGAGGACCGGACGGGTTTTTTAATGAATGTTGATTAATATTTTTTTATCTTTTTGGACAAAGGAGGATTTTCTAAAGAAATATAGATAATAATATTGTGATATGAAAAGGTTTGGTGGAAAATAAATAACAGAAGAATACTTCTATTCACAAAAGTTTTCACAATACAAAATACCTTGAAGAAATACGAGGAGTTAACAAAAAAGTGACCAAGGCACAGTTGGTTCATAATAGATTACATGAAAACGATAGAAGCAAAAGATAGTAAAGTAATTTTTACCCAGAAGAGGTACCTTCATCATCTTCCTCTGGGAGATGTTCAAGGAGTAACTGTTTGATTCTTCAGAACCACTAGATGACTCTTCATCTACTAAAAAGACTCCCTCTAGATGATGCTTCTCATTAACGCACTATCAGAGACTTCCTAATTTCAAGTCGGGAAATCGCTCATGAATCTCTAATACCGAGGCGGATTTGATCATAGCTACGTTTGTTTCCAGACGAGAAACACAATCAGCACTGAATTTCTCAAGATAAATATTCTTGTACTTTTCAGCAACATCACTAAGATATTTCTTCTCGGTGATGAGTTTCTCAATTTCTTTGACAGTGTTCTCGAAATATGCTTTAGTCTTGTTACACCCATCACTGAAGCCTTCAACAAGTATGTTTTGATCAGTATCTATAGTAATGAACCGCACTCATTTATCATCAAATTGATTTTTTTCTTGTTCTAATTGAGCTTCCAATTCCTCAATCTTCGTCACACGATCAGTATCAATTTTCTTGTAGTGGCCAGTTCCCCCTCCAACCTTTTCTCGTTGGCCCTTTTTTGGATAACTTATTTCTTATAGCAGTCTGTTTGGTTAGCCTATCTCTCAAGAAGATAAGCAGCATGAAGTGATTTGTTAAGTTTGTTGTCTATGAAGTTATTTTTGTAGACATCAAAATAGGTAAATTCTTAAGAACTAGCTTCGACGTTTTCTGGAACTTCTTCTCCGTTCCCTTGACCTATTGAGTTGTCATTTCTCTGGCTCCTTTGAAAAACAGACTCCCATGTTGAATTTGAGCAGAGTCTGAACCTATGATGGTGAATTTTTTAAGAGTAGGCATGCTCAGAGCGGTGGTATTATCATCTTCTTTTTCTTCAACAATTTTCTTCTTACCTTTATTTTTTGTTGTGTATCTCTTTGGTGGCCTTTTGGAGCCACCTTTCCCGGAAGGGTTAACTTTTCAACCTTATTTCCCTCGCCGGCCTCAACCCCAACATTAACATTATCTTCTTCTACCACATCTTTCTTAGGGTCTCAATGATTTGGAGCTATAGCCTTAGCGGGAAGAAAGATAAGGTTGTCCAAGCCCTCCAATCGCTTGAGTACTTCATCTTGTGTAGGAGGTACCATGAGTTCTTCTATAGACTTTTCCTTAGTCAGTTTGGCCTTCCAAAGATGGCTTTTGGCCAGATTTGATGGCGTGAAGCACTTATGGAATTAATTGGACAAAAGATTGTTAGTCTAGTAACTCATTTACGCAAAGATTGGACTAACTATTTAATGTGATCCTCGAATGGTTTGGTAATCCTTTCCATTGCTTTCCCCAAAGGAAATTTTGGTAAAACAGATAAAATAAATAAAGATAGACTAAGAGTGGAAATTAGTAGCTCGACTGGTCCATCTCAAGGTAAGTCGATGGGGCATCTCAGCAGAGTCCTCAAAGCTCGTCTCACATAGTCTAGAGATGAAGAAGAATCTCTATTTCCATTTATTGTCAGCCTCCAAGAGGTCATCTACTATCTTGAATTTCCTTTCAAGAGTTAATGAGTAGTAGGGAAAGTGAGAGTTCTTAGTAACATCGGTCAGCCTAACGAATTGCTCTATTGAAAAGCTGATATGGGAGATCCGAGACACCATAATACAGGCCATCAACATGAACCACATGTTGAGGCTGGCTTGAGTCATGCACAATTTTATCAAGTCAAAGTACTTCACCAGAGTAGAGTCCAATGGGAATCGAAGACCCCAATTCATGATCTCTGAGTATACGATCAATTCATTGTCCCAAACTGATAAAGTAGTATCCCCAACCTCAAGAAATCGAATCTTAATGGAATCCGAAATTGCCCACCGATCTCTAATTTTGACCTCTTCGGACGGGTGATAATATTTCTACTTAATCTTGTGTATCTCCAAAAGATGATTGGCTTCAAGCTTCTGAAGATTATTTCCTAAGATAGCCTCAAAGTTTGAGGGCAGTTCAAGGTTACCCTTCTTCTTTTTGTTTGACACATTCTCCTGGTGGACAGAAGAACTTTTCTCAACATCAGTAGGTATAGAATGTCCGAACTTGAGAGGCCAGCGCAAGGATTAATCGGATTGGTTGATTATCGACAACAGTTATATCATATCATTGATCATCATTTGATTCGTCAATCACACGTTTTTCTTGTACCTCTAGGATACATTCGAGGGATGGAACAACAACCTCTTTTTCCCGCACAGATTTTGATGAATTTTTCTGATGAGTGACCTCAAAAGTTGTTTTTGAAGTACCATGTGGGGTATTTTGAGGGGTAGGAATGGTTGAAGTAAGTTTAATCTTTGTATATCTTATTGTCACATGATTTGAAGACTTTTTGCTCTTTGGACGACTATCCTTAGATTTTTCAGTTTCTTGGCGTGAATCACCCATCAGAATGAATAAAAAAAGGTATTACCTAGGTTTTGTGTAAGATTAGGGTCACCTTTGTCGAGCCTCGAACAAAAAATCTGATCGGAGGATGAATAGTAAAAAGATTGGATGGTGTGTTAGTACCTGAGGTCTCTGCCGTCTCGAAGTATCTTTTAATTGGAGGCAACTGAACTTAGTGAGTATTTTAAAGAATCTGCAGTGGTCTAAGTTCCTTTTCTATGCCACGAATTTTCTTTCTCCAGCCCTAATACCATTGAACCACTCCTAAATTTTATATCTCTCTAGGCCCTCGGATGTTTTAGGCATGAAAGGTGGAAGAAATTGTTTAGAGAAGCAAACCATTTCTTTCTCTAACCAAATAATTTCTATTTATCTCTCTATAAATTGTGAAAGTAAGTAACTTTAAAATTGAAATGAATTGAAACATTTATAGGAAAAATTGTGGGCTACCAACGGTTACAAAGGCCCAAGCTAGTGATAGGTTTTCCTTAGGTTTCTAACGCCTAGGAAACGTGAAGAGTGTTTTTTGAAGATATATATTCCACCTATGATGTGAGAAACATGTGTGTTAAGAAGTATAAGGTTTTTCGGACACACCTCTTCACTTACAACTCATTTTGGAAGGCATACACGTTAGTGTCAGGGAATAATTGACACGTGGACCAGAAGAGTTGCATGCGTCATCAGTCAGAAAGTATTTTGATACATGAATTCATCATTGCCACTAATAAGGTCAATAATCTGAGCTGATACACGAGGAAGAAAAAATCAAGGCGATACACGAGGAGGAAGTTAATTCGCGGAGGTACACAAGAAAGAAAATCTAATTTTATAGATTAGTCCTTGCTCGAATATCACTACAAAGACTGGGGTTCTACTGATAAGGGGATGAAATATTAGGGAGAATAAGCTAGATTGAATAAATAAAGGAATTAATTTTGTTTAATAAAATATTGTTAAGAAACCCAAAAGATATGTAGTATTGAGGGTGCTTTGTGTAATAACTAGTAATTATGGTTATGATTAGTAAATTGATGGGGTGCAAAGTGTCCCAATGAGAGAGGATAAATATGTAAATTATGGGTCTACCATTTGTACTATATAAAACACTACCTCTTTTTGGGAAATTGGTCAATCATTAATCAATCATTATCTTATTATTCTATTTCTTTTTCTCTTTATTTACTTATCTTGTTTCTCTCTATCAAATACCTTCATACGAACATTACTTTGACATATAACCCCACTTATAAATCTTTGGAGCTATAAGTTTCAAATGAATGTTTGTCGAAATTTAAAACTTAAAAACTTTAGCCGTTTATGTTATATATGCGATAATTAAGACTATATATTGTACATTTAGTAATATGTCACTATATATTAAAATTAAGTTATAGTTGTAAATTTAAGTAATCATATTCCAATCTATTTAGATGTAATGAAAATATGGTCTTTTGTTCATTACAAATATTAGAATATTTATATAACTACATCATTGGAAAAAAATTTATATTACTCTAAACTTTAAGCAGAGGATAAAAGAACTATAATAAGGATGATAAAGTATAATCTTATAAGTTTGATGATAGACTACGAGACATTGTTTAAGAATCCCGTAGCTTATTTTCGAAGGAAATAATTGAGGTACATGTTTACTGCATATATTTTAAATTTATAGTTTTCAGTGTTTTAATTTTTCCAGATTTAACTAAGTTTGTTAAATCTGAAAAAATGATGCAGATTAAAACGTTAACGTTAATAGTTTCTAGAGATATTCGAGGTGTCATTCAGTTTAAGATATTATAAGAGTCGGGTTTCAGAGAGATAAACACGGGAATTAAAGAGAGAACATGTCAAAAATAGTAATAAAGTAATAATTATTCACCCTTCCTCAAAAAGAAAATATTGCTTTATATAGTAATAGTAGTGGACCCCAAAACCACATGTTGATCCATTCTGGGTTATTCAATCACATTGTTCTACTAATCTTAAATATATTTGTTACTTATTACATAATATACCCTCAATATTACATATTTGTTGGGCCTAATTCATCCCACCTATTTAAAATAAACATGACCCAATCTCATATCGATTTGACTCCTGGTTCGGATAAATCACAGATTTTTCAATAGCCTCCATAGCCCTTGAAAACATATCATGGAGGACTAGTATTGGTACCGCCTCGGATTAGTGCATGACGTCTCCTCGTATTATCGAGCAAGAGAATATCCAATCAATTGTTTTGGGACTCCAAGTAAAATATGTTTGGCACCAGTATAGGTAAATTAATATTATTGTTACAATTCTCTTACACATGTCACAATAATGATCGGACTATATTGCTTGAGAGTTCAGTACTGAGACTTTTAATCTCCCTCATGATAACGTTGCCTTCATTTCCTCATCTACAAGTCTTAGTGCTTTCACTATAAATAGATTCTCTCCCTCATAATCCTTCTTCAAAATATTTACAGAGAGAGAGTATTATGTTGCTCCTGATTTCTAAAGAGAGAAAATCTTTACCGCTGTGACAACCACTCCCAAAGTAACCACTCCCAAAGTAACCACTTTTTATGAGAACCAAGTTCATCGCTTTTGATTGGTTTTGGGTAGCTCGTATAGCCGATGAGAGAAGAACCGCGGGATAATAGATGACTCCGTAAAAATGATCTCTCCGGCTTTCACCTACGGGAACTTTGACCCAAACAAGAAACAACCCAAAGTGGTTTTATCGTATGCTTCCAAACCGATCTGACCTTTACCAAGAAACACCAAGCCTATTTCCAAGAAATCCGAAGCTTTGAAAACTGTCAAAGCTTTGCCACATGCATCTAAAACTTAACTCAAAGCTTCTCAAAATCTCATGGAAGTCCCTCGAAAATCGTGTTATCTGTTGATGGGTGACTCTGACTCTGAAGCTTCTTAAAGTCTAAATGTAACTTATAAAACTCACCCAAAGGGATTGATGAAGTCCAAGGCGGTGAGCAAAGAAGTTCGGCTTGTTGCTCAACAGCCCATTCAAAATTCAACTACTAGGGTGGGAGTTGGAAAACCTGTGGAAGATGTCATCGAAAAGCACGTGGAATATAAATAGCCAGTTGCTGACTCAGATCATCCAATGGCTGACAACGATGATGCGCTCCTTTCGGAGATATATAAGGTACTCAGAGTGATCTTCACGACCTCGATATAAAACATCTTGTCGTGTTATACACAAGTAAATACCTTTATTATGTGAATGATGAATGACTATATCTAAATACATGTTACGGGATTCCGAAATTCGTTTCCATATGCCTTCCCAACATTGGAGAAACACCACTCTCTGCAAGGAAGCTTGAGCTGGTAGTGTTTTCTGATATTTTAAATTGGGGGCTCTGGTTGCCCTTAGATCCATCAACTACTCGGTACTTTGAAATGGTAGGGTTGTGCACTAGCCAAGCCTGCCCTAACGCGTGATTCAAATTGATATCTTACATCATGGCGTTGCGCCTCTCCCAAATTCTAATGGCGATAGAAGTGTTCATCGTTATTACCACGCTATCTAGGAACCCCCAACTTTCATTCTTTTAAGTTACCCTCGAGATTAACTATAAGATTGTTAAAGACCTAGTCGAGGTAGACAAAACCTAGAAACAATATTTTTTTTCTTCATTAGTGGTGCTTGGGAAAATGGATACCCTCACTCAAAGAAAAAGAACGTGAGGCGAATTCAAAAGACTTGGACATGCGAAGGTAATTTCCTACTTGTTATAACGCTATTTATTATCCCTATAGTATTTGAACTTGAATATTTTATGTAGCAGTTCCAAAGACATCTGTACAATTTTTAAGAAGAAACAGCTGAAGGCTACGCAGAAAACCTTCCCCACTCTAAGTGTCTCGGCTTAGGAAAACTGGGCTAACAAATTCTACAAGTGCTTCACAATGTTGAACTTGGTGCGAAGCCATTTGTGATGTCATCCGAGTATGATCTCATTGGGGACCAATTGATGACTTATCCTGACGAGTCGATACGATGGCAAGGTTGGCGGCCCCTGATGCCTAAGTTTTGCTTCCTACTGAGTAGAGATCTCCTGGCCATCGAGTGAAAAAAAAAATCCTACGAAGGGACCTGCTTTGAAAAAACCGAAGACTTATGCTACAAAAGTATAACAGCTGACAGAATTGGTTGATGCTAATTTATCCACTGATAAAGTGATATCTAAACCGAAGACTGGCTCTTGAGGTTTGAAAAAGAAAATGGTGTCCAAGTTAAAAGGTCAGGGTAGTGACAAAAGAAAGCTTCAATTCAACCTACAATAGATTCTACAATCGATGCTCCTGCTTCAGATCAGGCCACCATTCCTGCCATGTTTGAGGAATATGGTGCTTCAGACCCCAAGGAGTAGATTCATGCCTCCTAAAAGGTGGGCTCACCATAAGTTATCAATAAACCTAAAGAATATCGAGTGTCGAGCATCCTAAGCAAGAAGCAATAAAACTTTGATGTCCTAAGGAATTTGGATGAGATATACCTGGACTTAGAGGTCAAAAGTCCACTTATGGAGGAACTTCTTACTAATTTACTAGGATTTTTGGGTGAATTTTGGCCCTCTGTTCTAATCCTGAACCCATATGATCAATTGGCAAGTTATTTGGAGCAAAGTACACAAAGTGTGGGTGACTAACCTTATCGAATGACTCTATTACCACTGGGTCATTCTAGCTTGACCAATCAGATTCGCATCATTATTCTCTTTACTATCTTGTGGCTCTCATTTCTATGCTCGAACGAAAGGAAAAGCGAATGAAAGAATATATTTCCAAAGCAAAAACTCGAATCTTCAAGCTTGATCACAATAACAAGGCTTAGGGACAACATGTCGAGGAGGTTAAGCAATTGTCCTCAGACCAACATCACCTTGCCAATCATGCTAAAGAATGGGCTATTGCTGCTTAAAGATATCTTGAAGAATGATAAACGTCTCAACGAAAGGAACTTAACCGTTGTTTGTTGTCGATGTAGGAGCAAGACAAAGAGTATAATCTTTACATGGACTGTTTTATGAAACAGAAAGAGAACTAATATTTATTGTGGAGAGATCCAAAGATGAAATGGATAAATGTGTTCATGAGTTATCTTCCTTCAAAACCAAATCCAAAGAATACAAAGTGACACATCAAGAAGTGTTATTTAATCAAGAAGTTAGGGACAAAGTTGCGCTAATTCTCGACATTCGCAGCAGGTTCCCTGACTTGAAGTCGTGATCGTACTAGCAACTTGTTCTCGAGGGGGATCGTCCACTGAACATTTCGTATGAAGATGATAGTGCGAGCAACGAGGGATCATTGGATGGTAAATCAAGTGAATAATTTAAAGAAGACAACTCTAAAGGGCATGCAGAGGAAGCCCTTCTTGATAGTGATCCCGAAGTTTTGGAGTAATGAGCATCCACTCTTTTTTGTAATTGGAAGTCCATGCTTTATCAGAATGTTTTGTATTCAAAATGTTTTTGTTCTGTCTCATTTTTGTTTACCTTTAAATTTAGAATTCATATTTTTTTATTGAAAATGATTAGATTCCAATATAAAAATTAATCCTGAAAGCCTTATGTTTTATAAAAATTTCCAAAAGATAAAAATTATTGAAAGAAAAATATCATTGTTGGATTATATAAAGGTATTTTCAGATTTTATAAACATATCATCTTTCTTTTATCCTCCATCATCTCTCTTATTCCTCATTCCTCATCTCTCTTTCTTTATTTTGTTCATCTAATCCAAAAGATTAACTTCGAAAATTCTAAGTCAAACTAAGATGTCTCGAATCAAGGTTGCTGATAAGCCGAATCCTAAGTAACTATTTAGTTTTTTATTTTTTATATATTATTGACTTGTTGTTCATAAAACATTGATTTTTTTGTTATATATATATATATGTTAATATCTGGTTTAAGAATATTGGTGGATACCCATTTGTAGATTAAATGATATGGCCAATATTGTTGTCATTAAGTTTGCTCATGATGCCAGGAAGAAAGACGACTAGTTGCCTGACTAAAGCGTTCCAGACATAGCAATCACATAGTGCAAGATCAATATGAGCTATTTCAAACGGCTTCTGTAGATAAGAATGCATAAATAGGTTTGCGCTAAATTACCAAAGTTTTAAGGAAATAATCTAAGGATGCAGTCGACCTGAGATGTTAAGTCAGCATGCATTGGAGTATGAGGTTTCTATTTTTGATGGTGATATTGGTGATATTGTTCAAGATTGGGTTGAAAAGTTGGACACTCTTTCAACGGAAAAAAAAACTAAGAATGTTTGGTCTATTATATACTAGCCATATTTCATTATTTCCGGACTACAAAGAACTATGAGGAATATGGATATGTATATTCCGCCTCCGTATATAAGTAATAATACTCCGATCTCCACACAAAATAGGTTTGCGCTAAATTATCAAAGTTTTAAGGAAATAATCTAAGGATGCAGTCGACCTGAGATGTTAAGTCAGCATGCATTGGAGTATGAGGTTTCTACTTTTGATGGTGATAGTGGTGATATTGTTCAATATTTGGTTGAAAAGTCGGACACTCTTTCAACGGAAAAAAAAGTAAGAATGTTTGGTCTATTATATACTAGCCATATTTCACTGTTTCCAAACTACAAAGAACTATGAGGAATATGGATACGTATATTCCGCCTCCGTATATAAGTAAGAATACTCTGATCTCCACACTAAATAGGTTTGCGCTAAATTACCAAAGTTTTAAGGAAATAATCTAAGGATGCAGTCGACCTGAGATGTTAAGTCAGCATGCATTGGAGTACGAGGTTTCTACTTTTGATGGTGATAGTGGTGATATTATTCAAGATTTGGTTGAAAAGTCAGACACTCTTTCAACGGAAAAAAAAAGTAAAAATGTTTAGTCTATTATATACTAGTCATATTTCACTATTTTCAAACTACAAAGAACTATGAGGAATATGGATACGTATATTCCGCCTCCGTATATAAGTAAGAATAATCTGATCTCCACACTAAATAGGTTTGCGCTAAATTACCAAAGTTTTAAGGAAATAATCTAAGGATGCAGTCGACCTGAGATGTTAAGTCAGCATGCATTAGAGTATGAGGTTTCTACTTTTGATGGTGATAGTGGTGATATTGTTCAAGATTTGGTTGAAAAGTCGGCCACTCTTTCAACGGAAAAAAAAGTAAAAATGTTTGGTCTATTATATACTAGCCATATTTCACTATTTCCGAACTACAAAAAACTATGAGGAATATGGATACGTATATTCTGCCTCCGTATATAAGCAAGAATACTCTGATCTCCACACTAAATAGGTTTGCGCTAAATTACGAAAGTTTTAAGGAAATAATCTAAGGATGCAGTCGACCTGAGATGTTAAGTCAGCATGCATTGGAGTATGAGGTTTCTACTTTTGATGGTGATAGTGGTGATATTGTTCAAGATTTGGTTGAAAAGTCGGCCACTCTTTCAACGGAAAAAAAAGTAAAAATGTTTGGTCTATTATATACTAGCCGTATTTCAGGACTACAAAGAACTGTATATAAATAAGAATACTCCGATCTCCACACTAGTGTGATATTTTCCGTTTTGGGCCCACTGACCCGCACAGTTTTGCTTCTGGTCCACTTCTTAAAGGCCTCACACTAATGGAGATGTATTCTTAACTTATATACTAATCTTTTTTCTCATGTTTAACCGATGTGGGATGTGGACTTTGGTCGCACCAAACAATACACGAGGCATACAAGGTAAGTTTTTATAATTATTTAATCCTATACTTATATATGTAATTCATATTCTATAAGAATGCTTATATTTCTTGTATATATTATCGTAGCTCTCTCATCATCCAATCTCATTATGAAGTATTGCACATATGTGACATGACTAACCAGCCTACAATATATATATATATATATATACGAGTATTTCATTCGATTCTTTCATTGTTCATCTGACTAAGTACTGTAATTATCCAATATCGAATGAGGTTTTCACAAACTTTTTTTCCTTATCTTTTGGTGATTTCAAGTTGAGGTTTGTTAGAATAACAAAGAGTAATATGCATAGATAATAATACTCAATGTATTCAACTGCAGCACAAAATGGCTTTAAATAGCCTACATCTTATTTATGCCTCAAATTCTATTCAGCAAGCTTTTATGCAGCTTTTACTCATTTACTTTCTCACGACCGTATGACAATTATTTTTGCAACATATTACAAGTTAATGATAAGTATGTCCACCTATAATATAAATAAGTATTGATGGTATTGCATCACCTCTTCAGATCCTAGTGATGGAAAAATACTTTAGGTTATTCGTAAGATCAATAATATTCGTACAAAAGACTATTTTGAAGGGTTTAAGTTTTTCAAGAAACAAGTGTTACAAATCAATAATTATTGACTGATTGGTTGTGTATTGGGTATTATCTTATATCTTAGGCTAAAAATTACTGTTAGTCCCCCATGTTTACCTCTTGTATCAAACTAGGCCCTCATCTTCACTTTTGTCTCCCACTCATCCTCTTTATTTTAGAAATTTTCACAATCAGTCCTCCTGCACATTCTGGAGGACCAAAAGTGACACAAAACTTGGGATTTGGGGACCAAAAGTGATACAAAACTTGGGATTTAGGTGCCACGTGTTAGTTTTTATATGGTTTACATGTGCGGGACGACTAATCATGCATATATCTCAAATGAAGGGGATGGATGGAAGACAAAAGTGAAGGTGAGGGACTAGTTTGTTACAAGTGGAAAACAAGTGGGACCAGTGGTGTTTTTTACCCTATATTTTATTACTTAGATATTATATTTGTTTCATTTTTAGACAATATTTTTTTGTATTAGATGATGTTTTATATTAGAGCATGATCTATAATGTTTTTATCAAGCGATTTTAGATAATTTTGTTATTAAGAAATATTAGTCACCTACAATGTTCAATTCCTAATAAAAACATGTTAGTAAAAACCTTTGATTGTGAAAATATGTTAGTAAAATATTACTTGGGTTTCTTTTCAACTTATCAAGTTCAATTCCTAATAAAAATATATTAGTAAAAAACTTGGGTTGCGAAGCCATTTTAAAAACCACTTAGGCTCTATTTTCAACTTAAATATCAATATCTAACAAAAATATATTAGTAAAAAACTACTTTTTTCAACTTATATATCAACACAATTAGGTTGTGAAGTCACTTGAAAACCATTTAGGTTTGTATTATGTTCTTAAGTTATTGTATTTGCTAGTTTGAAGTTGTCATTTTACGTTATATGTTATTTTTGTAAGTTGTTCAATCTTGTATTGATGTTTAATCTTTTATACCAAATAAAACTAAACCAAAACCATAATGATATTTAGTGAAAATACATTAAAATGAAAAAAAATAGTTCCAAAATATTAAACAAATCCGATTAAATTTGTCACTTCGGAGTTGATGATACGAGTCTTAAAAACTTCAATCTCTTGATATATTTTGTAACGAGTTATAATCGATAATTCTTAAGATAATGCTTATGGGCTATGCAATATGATACAAGAATCGAAACCTATTTAAATAAATAAAAATAAACGAGGATGTAATGACACATGATTTCAACAACAAGTATTCACCAGTAAACATGAAAAACTTACATGGATAAAATAATTTTTTTAATAAAACAAAATCTGATTTTCTCTATTTAAGACATTGAAGGCAGTGCACCTCATAATGGTAGAAAATTAAAACTCATATATATTGACCCCAATTGTTCGACAAAACGGATGATACTGTTAAACTTTGATGAGATCATTATTCTAAACTCGGGTATTTTCATCCGGTTTTCATTAAATTTAGTATCTTTATAGTAGGTACATTTTCATTGAATTTTAAATGCTTATTTTACACTTAAATACATGTACATAAACTTCATGATTATCCATAAGCTCATCGTAAAATGCTTAAACCTGCCAACTATCTTGTTGGTTTTGCAAGCCATATGAAACTAACTAATATTTATAATTATCATTGGGGTTAACTTCATTAATCACAATTATGAGAGGTCTATAGTAAAGTAGAAATTTCGTTACGTAACATTTAGATCACGAAACAATAGTTTAGAAATAATATTGGGTCTCGATTTACTAGGACTATATAGCAACAACATCGTAGGAGTTCAAACTATCGAAGGTTTCCTAAATGAATATATATGCTACTAGATTGTGTTCGTATTTCAAAATGAACGAGTATTATTTTGTACCCTCTGTGCACTTTGATCAGTAGAGTTTTAAAAATATTATATGGCGAACGCTTACTTTATTTTTTTCGAATCCTTGACGTGTTTGAAATTCAATTTATCTCATTTAGTGTAAGCCAAAAATATATTTTACATTTGACATGATGACAACCATATTTTTTCTGTTTACCTAAAGGCTCTAAAAAGAAAGATGTCGATAGACTTTTTAAATAATTTATTGTCAATATATTTTATGTGTTCTTCATTGTCGGTTTTCATGACATCTAATATAATTTAATTCTACTTTTCTTTCAAGAGCTATATCATGGTTAGGTTTGTATGTATCATTATATTTAATCTCTTACAATAATCTTCCACAAATTCTAAAGGTGTCTTTATGTCTTTTGTTAAACACTCGTGAATCTTGTGCCAACACAATATATCGTGCGTAGATTACATCGCACAAGTGCAAATTTCATCCGTCATTTCAATATTTATAGCACATTATAAATGAAGAATAAATATTTTTAATGTAGTGTTCAAGACGTTACCTTTGAGTTTATTGAACACCTTGTCTCCAAATTAATATTGTGCTATAAATCAACTTTATACAAAAGATTATTTAATTTATCCATGTTATATCTCGACTAAATAACACATTTTACCCAAAAAAACTCAAAGTTGAGCTTACGCATACCAATAAAATACTTTAGGTTAGAATTAGCGTTATTCACGTGATTAGTAGTTTCGTGTTTCCGAAATGAATGAACTTGAATGTTCCACGTGAAAAACTTATCAATATAAATAATTAACCAAGACTTTTGAATGTATTTGATTGTTTGATGATAATGTTTGAAGTCACGTTCATATCATTCTGATTATTCTCGAATTCACGTTCGCTCTGTGAGTACAATATCTGATTCCACTAAACTATAAAAACATCAAAAACTATTTTTCTTTCATGTACTTCTTCATATTTGCAGGAATGTTTCTATTTATTGGTCATTGATATCGCATGTGCGTTATTTTTCGGAACACTTGTTCAAGAGAATTCATCAAAGCTAAGTGTTTATCTATCAAATATATGATTCTCCAATGTTATTAGATACAATTAACGATTTTATGAAATCTAATACGTAATTGAAATTGTTAAATTTTTCTTCGAACGTAAAAACTCAAACTAGTAAAGGTTGCTCCGACGATATTAAAAAAATGATATCACATACCTTATTATTTTGTAAGTGTTACAAATTATTAGAATTTTTTAAAAAATCCATAACAAATTCACATTAATCGGGTGTGTTAGAAAAAATAGCAATAATGATATTACTTTGATCTTTGGTACATCTATGCATTTCAAACTAATTAAACCTTTTGAGTTCTCCTAACAAGTATTGCAACTGTGACCGACCGATATTATCTAACATCCGTTATTTTTTATCGAGCATTGTATATATTGCTTATGGATGATAAATGTTGATCTTTTAACTTTTTTACTTCGCTCAAAATTTCTTGAGGGTGAGTTCCTATGAAGGTAGAATGTTTTACAAATCTCAACTTTTCTTTATATAAATATCACGTGTATGAATGATCTTCTAAGTATTTAACATTTGGATGGTTGTAAATCATGCATACTATCTTTAAGGACCATCCATCCATGAGTTATCATGGTTTTCTTAAGCTTGAAAATAAATCCACACCTTCTAGAACTACTCGAATTTCTCTTAAAAAAGTTTGTGTATACCGGCCGAATATACCATTTGTATATGTCGCATTCAAATAATATATGAGGATTATTTTTGTAATTCAACGCATCACAACGATTTGACATAATAACTGATTTGTATTCTTTTATGGCCATCTTAACCCACTTAAAAAATATATGTTTATTATGTTTCGTAACACAATCCTCTATATTTTAATGTTTATCATTTCCTTCTAAAATTCTAAATTGCATAAATATAAATATAAGAATACAAAACATAGACTAAAAACTAATATGGAAAGAATGATAGGAAGTTGCATCGCTGGTGTGGATTATTGGACACCAGCAATGTGCAACCAATGAAAATTACGCTATTGTAACAACATACCAGTGATGTTGAGCCGAAAAAATGACTAAAGGAATTGCAAATTGTGAAACACGTGTTAAATAGTCTACCAAAAAAAGAAATTAAGAAAATCATAAAATTAGTTTTCTTCGTCTCGAATAAACAAAATTAATGGTATTTATATATATTATGAGTTACCATTTGAAAGATACAAACTAAAAAAATCATAAAAAACAAAAATAAGATTCTTGATGGTCGGTTGTGATAAAATGTTAAAAGATATGATTAATTAAAATTTTGTTCGAGTTTTTTATTAGTACCTTTTATTTTAAGATCCGACGTGATAATTGATTTCTTTAGTAAATAATAAATAGTAGTAATTCAACTCTACCGAAAAGATAATAGTGATTCATTATGTCGGCTAAAAATCACTATATCATGTGTCACGTATGTCTCAAACTAGTCTTGTTTATTCATTATTATTTTTTAACACATGTTTATTATTTTTGTACGTGCGATTGTTTAGGAGTTGTCGCGTGGCAGCTCAAACAATAAATCTTCTGTTTCAAATCTGGTTCTCCTGTCTTTTGCTAATAAGATTCTCCCTTTAAATTTGAATATTATTAATAAAATATTGGGGTGTATTATTGATAAGAGATTAAAAAACAAAATATTACACAAAAATATACTACTGAAGCTATCATGTGTCAGTTCCTAAACAATTACACGTGCGGAAGAACTAGACATACAAAAGTTTAAAATCTTGATGAAATATTAGAAAAAAGAATATGAACAAAATGGAGTAGTAAGGATGTTTACCTTATATTATTTTTACGATTAAAAATATTATTTAAAAATAAAAGATAACTAGAAC
Source organism: Limnanthes douglasii subsp. nivea (assembly GCA_036936605.1). Classification (NCBI taxonomy): domain Eukaryota; kingdom Viridiplantae; phylum Streptophyta; class Magnoliopsida; order Brassicales; family Limnanthaceae; genus Limnanthes; species Limnanthes douglasii. The sequence goes on from JAUPFV010000004.1 coordinate 134,087,367, forward strand.
TACACATTTTAAATAATTTAGATATAAAATAAATTTAAAATTATCAATTTTATTATAAAATTTAGCAAAATCAATATTTGAAATGTAAAATTTAAGAAAAGTAAAAAATAAATCAGGAGCCAATTTACTGTTAATTCAATAAATAAAATTAATTATAAGATTTAAAGCTCCTAATAAAACCATAAAATTGAAAAAGGTTTTCGTATAAAAAAGTCTGAACAAAATTCAACATATATATTTTATCATTTTAACGTACTATTAATACCGATAGTAGTTTAATTTTTGTTTATTGGTAATGATAAACATACTATATACATATAAGAATCTAATATTGAAAACTATTTAATGCTAAAGCATAATTTATTATATATTATACATTATATATTATTACTTTAGTGTATCTCTCAAATCAAGAAGTCTCTTATGTCACATATTTCTCGCATCAACCAACTTATAACGGATCAAGAATCGAAACGGTGGAATACAAAAATTGCATATCTTCTGTTTTTTGAACATATATTTTCCTTTTTGGTTTTTTAGTCCATTTCAATAAATTGACTTGGTGTCCTTTTCTTCTCTTTAAATGTCGGTTAAAAAAGATCTTTAAGAGTAATTTTCGTTTCTGGCTTTGACTTAAAATGTTTATCCATGTGGGATCCACCTACAATTCAAAATAATGTCAACGAGGGATTCACCTCTGCATGGCTCACATGTAAAATAGCCTCTGCACTTTTTTAAAAAAAATTGTTTTGACTTTTACCGTATAATTAATTTTTATTTGTAATATTCAGCCCAATTTTATGATGTATTAAAATATGCTTTTTTCTAGTATATATATATTATTAATACAAAATCTAAAAATATCTTAAATAGCATGCTTAATTGTAGTTTCGAGTATATTAGATTATAGAAATTAATAATTATAAATATATTTATTAGATTAATTATAAAAATATCATAAATAATATAATATAAATATTTATGAATCCCGTAGATATAGTAAGTAGAAAGAAAATGTTTATCAGATCATAACGTTGATGTAAATATAATCATATCATTAATAAATGATATGGTATAAATAAAGATAAAAATTTTGTGTTGTTTTTATATTTTGTTCTCGCCAAGCGTAAAATTTTATTGTAAGCTTTTCAAATTTAATCCATCAAGATTGGGCTTATAAATTCTTTTAAGCCATTAAATACTTTAACTATTTATAATCTATCGGAAGAACTGTGGCCCAAATATCAAACACGTTGTTATCTACCAAACACAAGCATCCTGTCACATAGCTTTAGAAACACAAACAATTATCTATAATCATTTCTTTTTTATTTTTTATAACCTGATCGACGATTTATATATATACACGAATTATTAGGTCTCAATTCTCGGGTTTAAATTCTAAAAATTAAAAATTTGGTATCAAAGTAGGCTTCTGGGTTAGAAATTTTGAATGACTCCTCATTATTTATTTCAATCAATTTACTGTATTAATTTGGTATTAGGGAGACATACTCTTTTTATGATTTGATGTTGCAATTCTTTGGACTTGGTTTTGTATTTTAAAGATTATGGAATATCATGATTTATGGCTTAATTTGGGTAGTGATTGCATGTTTTAAATGAATGATGAAACATGATTAAAGAATATGATTATGAAAATCACATGTTGTCACTACTATAACCTTCTAGACGCGTGATATTCTCGATATATATATTTTTTATTGTGGGTTTGTTCTCGAACCTACTTCAAATCTGAACCATTTAGTTTTGATATATTATTTAATTTAATCAAGTTTGTTTAGGTATAATTTTATGTTTATATGATTTGTTAATATTTAAGAGATGTACATTTATGTTACTTTATTTATGTACACATTCGGTAAACATGTCGTACATGTGAATGTAAGACATTCAGGATGTGGCCTTGATGATATGCAACCGTTGAGAATTCGGATTTTGGGACATACAGACTCGTGTCATACATGACTATAAATTGTTTGTTTTAGGTTTGGAGTGTGAATGTTCTTCATTTATCTTCAACTACATGAGTTATTAATGTTGTATTTCAGATATTATTAATTGGTGTTGTTATTCACGTTGAAATAAAGTGCAACACAAAATGTATCTTCATGTAATGAGATCATTGTTTAGTATGATTTGTGCATTGATACTCCATGGGTTCACTCTCTGGAACTGTTTGATAACCTAGATATATCACCAAATGTATCCTCACCAGAGAGTCATGCGGGTAAGGAATTCAGGCTCTTACACCAAAGTCTAGTAGTTTTGTGTGCAGGCAAGTCCAAAAAAGACTAGGCACACATTCGTCTGAGAGTTAGCAAACGATTACATAATTTTGTTTTTGTTTTTACATATCGTATACTCATTCACGACTGAATTTTAATGTTGTAATATTCAAATTAAATATGCTACGAAGCATTTATGATCAGCCCAAAATATGGATTGGTTATTTACATATGTGGTCGTGAACCAACATTGTTACTCTTAAAAGACCATCCTCTAAAAGTAATGTATAAAGAGCTAGTCCAAAGGTCTTCGTTGAGGATTACAAATACTCGGTTATGATAAGGGAATGAAATATTGGGAGAATAAGCTAAATTAAATAAATGAGTTAATTTGGTTTAATAAAATATTGTGTAAGAAATCCAAAAATATGTAATATTGAGGGTGTTTTCTGTAATAACTAGTAATTATGGTTAGGATTAGTAAATTAATGGGGTGTAAAAGTGTCTTAAAGAGAGGGGGTAAATACGTAAATTATGGGTCTACCATTTATACAATATAAAGCACTACCATTCATTAATGAATCATTATTTTATTATTCTATTTATATATTTCTTTCTTTACTTATCTTGTTTCTCTCTCTAAAATACCCCCATACGAAAATTACTTTGACATATAACCCTATTAAGAAATATTTGGAACTATCATTGGCATCGTCTGTGGGAAAGACAATTGGTACCTGAAATCATTTTTCCAAAATCATAATATTATTCTCAAACGATGTGAGAGTAACCGATACAGAAATGTAAGGAGATCTGGAGTCTGGTACAAAAAACTGCGTGATCGAAGACTCATCTAGAGATCTCCCGGTTGAAGAACAAATACTGAATGAAAGAAACGATAATGACTTACATGCCGAGAAGCTTCTATAAGAATCTGCCTTAGTAGCTCGACAGAAATAAATTTTTAAGGATATTAAAAGATTGAATGCTTTAAAGAAAGTGATACTGTGTTCACAGAGGCTTAAGTCGGAGGTCCGAAGAGAATAGATAATTGATAAATATCACATAGATTGTGATCATCAGACCGATAAGAGGCATCAAAGCAAATTTTGTTATTTTTCAAAGAGAAAAGTGATATCTAGACGTCGTTATTAGTCAATAGTATCTAGTATATATTCATCATATAGTTCGGACGAATCATTTTCTCTGAAAAGAGATAATTGGCGTCTAAAAACTTACAAGAGAAAATATTTGATGAGGTGAAAAGATGGTCCCCGGACATCTCATAGAGGTAAATGTTTGAAGAAAGAAAAGATGAACAGGGAATAAAAAAACTTGGCTTCGAAGAGCAAGATATGGTTGTGAATATAACTAGATGGGAGCAAGCAACTCCATATACTCAGATCCCTTCAGGAAGTCGTCATTTTGAATATTATGTGAGTAATAAATTCACATATCCATCAAAAGAAGGTTTGATATTTGGAGGCCATCTCCTCTTTCCCTGAAAATTCTTTCAGGACATCTTCGTAAGAAGTTTGATATTTCCAAGGTGGAAAAGTTTAATGGAACACAAGATCCGGACAACCATATAGAAACATTCAAAAAAAATTATGATAAGCTATAATGATGATGATAAATTCTCCCAAACATTCAGGAACCCAACTTCAAAGTGGTACAATAGTTTTCCAGAGGGTTGCATTAAAGTTTTTGATATGTTATGGAATATGTTTTATCAGCATTTCGTGAGTGTTAAGTTTGATGAATTTCTAATATGAGTTTGAGTTGTATTTGTACTTCTAGAGAGAGCAGTATAAAAGAATATTATAGTGAGAGAAAGATATTCAAAGTAAGTATCTAATTCAGAAAGTAAAGTTCCCTCCTTTATCCATCATTTCCCGCTCTTATTTATAGACGCGTATGGAGACTAGAACCGAATCAGTTACAAAAAAGGATAAATTGCATAATAGTCCTTTATATTTATAATTAATACTAATCTCCTCTCATAACTTTACAATTTATCTATAATAACTTTAAAATCATTGAAATAAGTCCTTAATAACTAATATCCTTATCAATAGACCCCCAAGTTCTTATGAATAATGACGAATACAAAATAGAAATCTTCAAAGTCATAACGGATTAAGACTATTAATTTGTCAAACTCTGTATCAATTTGTATTTAAACCTCCCATCTTGTCATCAAAATGATCTTCTCATCAAAATTAATTAGTTAAAAACTTTTCATCTTTTAATGAAACCATATCCAAGTGTGCCTCGTATTATGACTTCTCATTATTACATTTTAGGTTTCCTCGAATCAAAGCTTTCTCATATCATGCTTAAAGTATCTTCGAATGTTTTTGTATCCTCCTCAAGTTGGCTTCGAATGTACACGTGTTTTTTCAATAATTTCTCTACTAGTAGCTGGATATTCATAGGGTACTCTAGTGCGCGTTTAACATGCCACTAGGTCTGCCAATTTAAAGTTGTAAGGGGTGATCTGCCAGGTTGGTAACCAGATCTGCGATAGTTGGTGCTACTGGTGGGTCCATCGCAACCGGAGAGTTTCTCTGCAAGGCGTCTTCCAGGCCGCCATAGTTGGGTGGCAGTGGGAGTGTTGATCATCCAGTTGGCTTGATCAATTGATTAGGTTTGTCTATGGTGATACGTCTCTCGTTAGGTTCAATATCAATCCCGGATCAAGTTACTACCATTGGGAAAAAATTATTTTGTTCTTTCCCACGGACGGTGCCAAAAATGTTATGGGAAAAACCTAAAACACCAATATGTCAAGATAGTAATATTATTAATTCGAGAAAATTTGTGAACATAACATTTACATCGTCTTTTGTTTCTTATATATACTACTTTTGACAGTTACTTTCTCATTAATTACAAATACTTAATGCGTTGAGACCTAATTTAAATTGATTGTTGTATATTCTCCTTAATCAGCGATCCTGAAATATTTTACTGTTGACTATCCATCCTTGATCAGTGGTCTTTAAAACAGTCATCTACGCTGACATCATAAATGTTATTGAGGTAAACCGTTAGTTTGGCGACTTTCCGAGCAGAGCAGCTTTTGGTATCTTGCTCGGTCGGCTCTTGTGTTAGCTCATCCTTGATTGTGCTTAGTCTCATATATGTTTTTTGTGAAGTTTTCGGTCGTGCATACTAAATTCCATATCAACTTGAGCCGAGCGTGCTCACTCTTGATCATGCTCTGCTCGGCTAAATGTTGAGCGCGGTCGGGCTTTCATATCCTCTCTGCTCGGTATATCAACTTTGGTCGAGCGCGCTCATCCTTGATCATGCTCTGCTTTGACTCAAAGCGAGCGCGCCTGGTTGTATATCTTTCCTGTTCGGTTTGAATATTTGTCCGTTCTTTATATTTGTGGATCTTCCTTGACTTTCCCTTTGTTCTGCTCTGCTTCGATGCTTCTCTTTTATATTGGTTGTGTATATTTACTCCCTTATCACCATAGTCATTGTTAGCAGAGAATTTACTCCTTACAAAATAAAAAAACTGAAACACTAACCCGATCGCTTACATTCAATTTTCCGACAAGTCTCTAAAGTTACAAAATAAGATTTCTAAACTTGAGAAAATTATCAACAAATTGAAAACTGCTGAGAACGAATGGTCATCGTAAAAACTAAACCTTGACAATGACTTGACATCGAAATAATAATCAAATTTCAACTCTTTAATCATCAGAAATCCCTTTGAAAGAAGAAATAAAAAGACTAAAGGTTAAAGTAAAAAATATTAATAAGGACAAAGATATAAATGTTTAAGAAGCCAAGAAAAACTTAGGTGAACAAGTTTTTAGGCTAAACAATTAGTAGAAAAGCGTGAGTAAAACGATTTTAAAAGTAATACTGGATAACAATATTTACAACATAGTTTTTATGGGATCATATTTTAAATAACTTCCCAACGAATATCAAAATATATCGAGCAACTTGCAACAGTTTTGGTCAGACTCAAAAGAAATTAAATGTTACCGTCAAAGCCGACATATATAAGGCCAAAAATGTTGATATTAATAAAGACGATGAAATTATAGACAAATCCATTCATGCACACTCCAATTAAGATCCCATTTTATCTAGGTGAATTTCTTTTATAACATTAGCTGTTTGGGACATTTTCCGGGTAGCATTACATTGACACATTTATCTTTGTATTTTTTTATCTGTTATAAACTTTCTATCGATTGTTATCTAATTTTTATTTTTACTTTTTTCTTCTTCGTGATTCCGATTCTATTATTATTATTATTTATTTTATATATTATTTATTGTTTATATCAAATCACATGTTTTTTGTTTTTTAAGATGTACGATTTGAAACTATCTTCATATTTAAATAATCGTCGTTACTTTCACGTACCATTCACTTATCCATTAGTGTTATCTCTTACACTTTTCAGTTTGACTTCAATTATAGTTATATATTTTTTTTAATTTTGGTGCATTTTCATTTACGATTCAATTATCTAGGCTATTCTTATAACCATAATTGTATTTTAAGGCCTTTAAAACCTAGCTTGTATAACCCTAGCGTTGCCTCTTACGCGTTTCAGCTAGACTGATTAATAGTCATATTCGCTTCAATTAAATGTGTGAACTCTTACACTTTCTTACTTGGGGTTAGCTTATAGCTATATTTACTTATTCACTATAATTTTACTATAGTTTTTACTACGTAACACTTATTATTCATGAAAAAATTCGGAATATATATTTCATTAAAACTGTATACGTAGTCATTAGCATGTGTTATAATTCCGTCAATATATAATAATTACCAACTTATACTCTAGTTTTTTTTATAAATGCAAATTATGAATATTTAAAGGATACTTCAACGGATTCCCCTCCATATCCACCACTCTATAAGCTTCACAATATCCCTTAGAAATTATCTTGAAATGTTCCCCCAATTTGAAGCCAATTTCTTGGTGTTTTTATTCCTCGTTCTTTGAAATATTTTTCATAACACCAAATATCATTTATGAAAACTCTTAACTTTCAAATTTTCATTATACCGGCTATGCATCAAAGTTCTATAATGTTCGGCTCTAACTTGAGATTGATTGGGTTGTTCTTCTATTAAATCATCATCGATCTGTTTCTCTCTACCATTATCTTCTAACGAATAAAATTTTACCATGTGACTGGGAATCATAATTTCCGCCGAAAAAACTGCTTACATCCTATAAACCAAAGAAAATTATATTTCGTTTGTTACAACTTTAGAAGTTGTTCTATATGTCCATAGAACTTCATTTAAAAAATCTGGTCATTTTCCTTTAGCTAATTCTAACTTTCTTTTTATCCAAATTAAAATGGTTCTGTTTGTAACCTCTACTTACCCATTTTCTTGTGGATAATACGGATTAGAAAAATGTTGTTGTATCTTATATTTTATGAAAAAAGTTGTCACCATATAATTTTGAAATTGAAGTCCAGTATTCGTCATTAACACCCTCGAAATTCCATAACGACACAAAGTACAAGAATGTAAAAATTCAGAAACTTACTGGGATCTTGTTATTGTTAATCCCTTTGCTTCCACCCATTTTTTAAAATAATCAATAACCATTATGAAAAAAATTATTCTTCATATCGCCATTAATAATGGTCCTACTAAATCAATCCCCCCTCTATGAAAGAAACACGAGATGGGATTTGATCACATTGTCTGACTATGAATATGAATTGTATTAGCGAAACCTTGATAATGATCATAATTCTCTACCAACAACTTAACATCGACTGAAAGTGTTAATAAATAGAATCCTTCCAAGAGAAAACATCTTATAAATCCAATGATATCCACAATGTGCATACGCTTCTCCCTCATATAAATACATTAAAATGAACAAAGCTTCTTTCTTTCCTCAATACCATAACAAAGGTCGTGTAACACTCTTTTCATACAAAATATCATCAAGAAGAACATACTCAACATGCAATCGTAATGCACGAGCTTGAGATTACTCTGAAGGTAAAATTTTATCTTTCAAAAATAGTAGATATTCTCTTCGCCAATCATTATCATCATCTACTGTTAGTACTTCATATTTTTCAATCTTTCCAAGTACTTAATGTGTCTCTTGTATTATAATAAACGGATTTTCCTTAATATTACCAAATCTTGCTAAAAATATACCTATTTATTCTCTATTCTTGAAACTTGATCATATATAACTTTCTCAAACAAAATTCCATTTCTTTTACAACTTTTAAATATTTCCTCATATTTTCTTATCTTGTTTCAAAATCTCTTTGATAATTACCAACCACTAACTAAGAATCAGAAAAAAAATATAAATGACATTTGCTCTCAAATACGAGCTAAACGTATTCCAGCCAACACAGCTTCATATTCTTCTTTATTATTGGTTGCGAGAAACATAAATTTAATAAATTGCTTAATTTCATATCACTTCATAATTGTTAGATACAATTTTCCCCACTTTTATTTACACCAGAAGATATACCAGCTCGAATAATCCATTATTTATCCTTCAAATTATTTTTTTATCTGTTCACATTATTCGATTTCATCTCTTTCTTCTTGAAATTCCTTAATAAATCCAACCACCACTTGTACTTTAATTTTTAATCTTGGTTCAAAATGAACTTAATATTCACCCAACTCCACTTAACACCTTTCTAACCTTCTGGAAATATCTATTTTCAAAAGTACACTTTTCAACGGGAAAAAAGTTCTCACAATAATGACATTAGTATGAAAATATGACCGCATTTTTCTTGCAAAAAAAACTAATTCAAGAGCTAAAGTTTCTAAATTTAAGTATTTAGTTTTTGCATCAACCAATTTATTACTTACACAATAAATTGGTTTTTGAATTTTCTCATTTTCCCTTACGAATACTACACTAACAACGAATTTATACACTGTTGGATACAAAATCAAAGGATTTTATTCTTATTGTGTCGTCAAAAACTCAAGTGAAATCAAATATTATTTTAAGTCATTAAACACTTTTGTGTAATCCTCATTCCTATCAAATCTCATAGCTCATCTTAAATATCAAAAAATAAATATGCTTTATCTAACGCCCTTAAAATAAACCTTGACAAAGCAACCAATTTTCCCGTTAGATTTTGTACTTCTTTGATTGATTTTAGCGGAGATAGTGTTAATACTACTTTCAACTGGCTAGAATCAGTTTTGATTATCTTTTTACTTATCACAAAACCAAGAAAATTTATTGGCTTTTCCCAAAAAGAATACTTTAAAAAAATATTAAATTTAATATTGTACTTTTTTACTTTCCCGGAAATTTCATATAATATCGTTATATGGTCGCTTGTCTCATTGCTCTTTATCATATCATCTATATAAGCTTCCAAATTTATGTCCAATTGTTTAGCAAAAATTAGATTAACAAGTCTGTTGCTCCAGTATTTTTTAAACCGAATCACATTACATTGTAACAATATAACCTATTTAATCGTAAATACAATACTTTCTTCATCATTTAGTAATCATTTCTTCTGGTAACTCTTAATCTGGTTAAACTAATACACTTTTTGGAGCTAAAGATAAAGAATATAATTTTTTAGATGTTTATTGGTTTACTTGACTTATTCATATTTGTCCATTAACTATATATTTTTACATTGATGAAAATATGATGGTATTGTTTCTATTTTATGTAATGAGTATCTTCCTAGAATTGCATTATATGAAATTGGAGCTCCAACTACCATAAAAAATGTAGTGACAATTTTTTATAATTTCTCTTTCCCGACGGTTACATCTAACTCAATTTTTCACACATAATTATTTGATATTTCAACAAATTTCTATCAGTTATCTTAAATTGTATAACATCAACCATTTAATTATAACTTTATTTGTAAAGCATGGTGTGGATAAAAGTAGCCTGAGGGTAGGCTGGTAATTTTAAGTGGAGTTTTAAGGCGGCGTAAGGGTGTTTCACGGTGGTGTGGTGGTGTTTAAAGGTGTTTTGATATATTTCAAGGTGTTTCAAAGTGTTTCAAGGGTGGAGAGAGAATTAAGCAGCCTGGCAGCAGTTAATTTTTCTTACCCATAGTTAATGCTGGTGGTTGGGCATTTATAGTGTAAGATTTGGGCCCTTATGGGCTTTCGGGTCAAGTTTAATGGACCCGGGTCATGTTTAAAGACCCACAAGTTTTAAGTAAGTGAGTAGACAGCTTAGTCAGATAGTGTTTAGGTATTTTAGTACTTTAGTCAGAGTTCGAACTGCCTTATATTTGCAGTGTTCAAAATCATCTGTCCGGTTCAACCAGTGCTGTTCGAATTGAAGTCATGGAGTCTGTCCGGTTTTACGGGGTGATTTACTTTGGACTACCCTTCCGGGGAGCTCTTCGAATTCGGACTCATCAAAGCATATTGGTGGAACTTTCAGTATCAATTAATATTCTTTTAGTGATTATCCCAAAACTTAAAAGAGTCATCAACAATGCATCCTCATGAAGAATCAACAATCCTATTAAATATTCATTAATAGATTCATATTTAAATTAAAATCATCAATTAAATGTAAGGATGATAATCTATTGAATTTCCCAATACTCTTTCTATCGGTAAACTTTATCCTCCGACAATCGTACATGATTTTTTTTTGCATCAAACCTTTAACGAAAAGATTTAACAAACTTATTATAGAACCAACACTAACACCTTTTTTACATCTTGACTCTACTGTTTCCGTTTGGTACACAACGAATTTATTTGAAGAAAACGTTCCCACAGACGACGTCAAAAATGATGAGGGAGTTGCATTCCTTAAGATGATGCCAAAAAGATAAGACAAAAATGATCAAGAGTAATTTTATTAACCAATGAATTCATTTTATAATGATTGAAATTCTTATTTATAGACATTCATATCCCTAAATTATATGGATGGATGACTGTGTATCTCAATAACACATGCCAGCCATCTATTACAAATGATGTATAAAATTCATATTTTACCTCTTAACTTTCGTGGACATTCTAATAATACATTAAATCGTCATTAAATATTGTAATACTTCTAAGTTATTCGTATATTCAATCTCAACAATTTGGTGTTGGTCATCCATTAATTGGTATTTTTAGTAGAGTAGATGAGGGATATACTTTTAGTAGGTGTTGGACAGTACAAGTAGATGAGGGATATATTTGTTTATAAATATTGGACTGTAAAAATTTAATTCGAAGCCTGGAATTGATGTGAAGCCATGAAGTATATATTTGGACTCTGTTTTCTAGTAATTATTTTGGAACTATAAAAAATGAGTAATGCGCGTCTTGTGTACCGAGATACGAGTAAACAATACATGTTTATAGATGCGAGACAGAATTAAGTATCTTTTGCAAAACATATTATTAACTAATAACAAAAAAACAAAATAATTCACTTTGAATCCCTGGTTTTATAAAAAATATAAAAAATAAAGTAGATTTTTGAAGAAAAAGATTAATGTACGTATAATTTCTTACTGATATTAAGGTAAATGTTGATCGGAGTTGATTAGAACTTTCTTTGAATTCGAATTTATAACTTTAATATCTTGGAATTTGTTGGTTTAAGCGATGGAAGCAAACAGTCTGCAGAGTGATTTTAGCGACTGTAGGAGTTGATAAGTAGAGAGAGAAAAAATCTTTGTGTTTGTGTTTAGTTTTTTTCTATTTTCAGATATTTCCTTATATCATGGGTAATTTTGGTCGTTAGATACTTAGAAAATTTAGATCTTAATTAGTAATATGTTTGTGGGTCTTGTATTTATGTAGCTCGTCCTTTATATATATTATATTAATATTATTAGATTTTTAGTTATTTATATATGAATTCCCAATATATATATATATATATATATTAAATAATCTGTTTTGTTACTGTTATTGTATTTTTTCACTATTTAAACTTATAAAATATAAAATAAGATGGAATGTTATGCTAAGTAAAATGATATTTTGTTCAGACTAACTAGAAATTTGATTTTTTTTCAATTTACAACAAACTATTTATTATTTATAGTCGAAAGTTAGTATGTGAGGCTTAATTAATACAATTGGAGAATATGGCTTAATGTTACCTAAATTCCTAGAGTAGATAATCAACTTGATTATTCAATATATCGCCACCCTTTCCTATATTTTTAATCGTAACGGTGACCATTATTGGAATTTTAAAGTAATAAATGGTCTAAGACAAGGTGATCCATTGTCCCATTTCTTATTTGTCTTGATCGTACAAGTCCTTTAAAATGTTCTCAATGAGAAAAGTAATTATTGGAACTTCAAGTTCCACTTGAAGTGCCAAAAGTTTAAGTCAATCTCTACTTCGTAGATGATCTTATGATTTTCCATCCGTGGTGACATTAACTCCCTCAATCCAATTAAAGATGGCTTTAAAAATTTATTTGATCTATTTAGCCTTAAATTTATCCCTCGTAAGAGCCACATATTCTTATATAAGGTTAACCCCAATCATAGAACTGAGTTTATCAATATCATTGGTTTCAATGTCAGTTCTCTCCAGGTTAAATACCTTGGAGTCCTTCTTCTCACCTGTCGTAGTTTTCATAATGACTAGCATTCCCTCTTGGAAAAAATTATTACCTGTGATTTCTCCTAGACTTCCAAATATCTCTTATATGTGGTAGGCTTTATCTTATTAAATCTGTGGTTTTCGCAAATAATTTTATTGGTTTTCGACTTCATTATCCCCGCTAGTGTTCTTAAAGAGCTCTCTCAGTCTCTCTATTTTTTTATATACCATAAGATAAAGATATCATGTGCGAAAGTGGTTTGGTTTACTATTACATTGCCCTTATATGAGGGAAGCCTTAGAATTCTAGACCTAAAAATTTGAAATGAGCTGGTCATCCTCAAACATTTGTGGTTCATAGTTAGTAAAAATGAAAACTTAATCTGGTTTAATTGGATTAACTCTTAGCAAATTAAAAACTAAAATTCTTGGCCTTTAAAATTTGACTTTTCTCCCCCATATGCTTGGAGGAAAAGTTTATATCTTATGTTTTTTGCTAGCAAATTTTATATGGTGGCGATTGGTAATTGGGAGAATACTTTAGTCTGGAATGACATGTGACTGCTCTCTACCTCTTTGATAATGGCAAAAATATTATTTCTGATTCTAGACTGGGTAACAATCTCAAGGTTTATCATATCATTCAAGATGATCTCTAGAATTGGCCGAGGTAATTAAGATTTTTCCAGTGCTAGAAACCATCAAAACTTCCACAAGATCAACCATCATTCTCGATTTCCTTCCTCCTTGTATCAACTATGTTGATTTTTATTTTTGGACCGTCAAGATTGGAAATATTAAATTCACAATTAACTATACTTACGATGCAATCCGAGCACCCAACCCAGTTGTTGGATGAACGGGGTAAGTTTAGCATAAAATATTATCATTTGCCTTTGTTTTATCATTTGGTTTGTCATCTTGTGTAAGTTATCTACCTGAGACAAGCTCATTAGTTAGGATATACTCTCTCCTCCTAATTCTGTGTTGTGCAATTCATGTGATAAATTTATCATATTTTTTTATGATTATGGTTATACTCAGGGTATCTGGGTTGCTACCATCTCCAATCTCGGGTTCATCATCAATGGCAAGGATTTGCCATCCTGGTATATGGTGGCTTCAAATTGGTCTTTCATTAGCGTGCCTCTTTTGGTGCGGTCACTTATCGCGTTTGGTAGGAGAGAAACTCAATAATTTTTTGTTATACTCTCGCCATCGCCTATGCAGTGTTGCACCTTATGCGTTTGGACCTTCGGTTTAGATTCTTAGGATCCAAGGTGACATGCCCAATGTAATATTGTGCTCAATCACTCACTTAATTTTCTGGTTGCAGGTTTGACCTGACATTTGTGTATGCTTCAGGATATTGTTGTTTGTGCTGCCTTTCCCAAAGTAGCCATCAGTAGGTTCTCTAGTCTTTGGCTTCCACCTCTCGGCGCCATCGCCTTGCAGTTCGCTCATATCTTCCCCTTCATTTGAGAAATATGTTGTAGTTAATTGGTCTGGTGTTATGTAAGATTTTGCATATTTTTTTGTCTTGTTTATATCTCTAGCTTATGTCGACATTCATTTTTTTATCGATTTTTTTCCTGTGACGTTGTACTAAATAGGTTTAGTGTTTTTTATATGCTTTAGTCTACTTTGTTTGAATCGGGTAGTGACTTTCGTACAAATTTTTCTTGACAAATTGTCGATCTTCCAAAATATATTTTGTCTTTATATATGAACGATATTTTTAGTTTATTTAATATTTTATTTTTAAAAATATTTTTCTAAAATACTTTGAGTTTTCAAAAATACTTTCTGATGTAGCCCAAAAAGTCCAAACAAAAGCCTTATTAATTTTATTTTATTTTATTTAAATAAATTATGTATTTAAATCAAATCTAATTATATTAAGATTTGATTTATTTTATTTTTATTTTAAAATATTTATTTTATTTCCTTGTATTATAATTTAGGGTTTTGAGAAGCTCTCATATAAAGCCTCGTATACCTTAAGTTTTTTTAAGTTTTTGGAATAATATATTTTTATCTCTGAAAATTTCAATTTTTGTTACCCTTAGATTAGGGTTTCATCATGTTACTCTTGAATTAGGGTTTCATCTATCGTTGATTCTTCTTCTATTTCCGCCGCGTCATAAGGCTTTTGTTTGGACTTTTTGGGCTACATCATCCTCTCATGGTTGACAAGAATTCGTCCTCGAATTCACAGCACCATCACCATCAAGAACCTAAATTATTTATTTTATTTTATTCAATCGTTACATTGGGAATTATAATTGTTGACCTTATCAGAATCAGATAAATTCTTCTCGAGTGTTCCTTATTCAAAGTAACATTGAAGCCATCTAGTTGGAGGAAAAAAATAGTTTCGAAAACCTTTTCATAGCCTGAAGGCAACATCCCCATGTCTAGTTGATGAAAAAAATGGTTTTGAAAACCTCTTCATAGCCTGAGACAGCATCTCGATAAGCAATTTTACCTTGATTCGACGATTGGTAGCCAATTTAAACTCCCTCAGTAACCGGTCAATATGATCGTCATTGAAACGCCTAGTATGTCTCCCGCATACCAAACGATCTTTGAGATCTTCATGGCCGTACGTTGTTCTCTCCTTTAGACCTTGGATCAGATGAAATCAAGATTCAGAAACATGTTTGACCCGTAGCAGGAACTGAGGCTCTGATACCAAACTGATGACGCAACGGAAATAGAAGAAGAATCAACGATAGATGAAACCATAATTCAAGAGTAACATGATGAAACCGAAATAGCAGAAGAATCAACGATAGATGAAACCCTAATTCAAGAGTAACATGATGAAACCCTAATCTAAGGGTAACAAAAATTGAAATTTTCAGAGATAAAAATATATTATTCCAAAAACTTAAAATAACTTAAGGTATACGAGCCTTTATATGAGAGCTTCTCAAAACCCTAAATTATAATACAAGGAAATAAAATAAATATTTTAAAATAAAAATAAAATAAATCAAATCTTAATATAATTAGATTTGATTTAAATACATAAGATATTTAAATAAAATAAAATAAAATTAATAAAGCTTTTGTTTGGACTTTTTGAACTACGTCACTTTCATTTTTCAAAAATACTTTCATTTTTCAAAAATACTTCATACTTAATATTTAAACAATAAATAAAACTATACATGGTCGCATCTTGTGTTCAATTACTCACTTAACTTTCCAGCTGTAGGTTTCTCCCGACTTTTGATAATGCTTTAGGATATTGTTCTTGAGCTTGCCTCTCTTCTAGTAGGCTTGAGTTGCTTCACATGATAATAATAATAAACAAACTGCCTCTCTTCTAATAGGCTTTAGTTGGTTCACAAGATAATAATAAACAAATGAATCAATAAATTTTCAATGTGGCTCTACGTAATAATCAACTAGTTAAGAAAAGTAATAATATATAAATGGAAATATGAAAATCAGAATAGTAGTACTTTTCATCCGTTCAACAGCTGCCCATTGCATATATACGGCTTACAGAATTATATTATTGCTCATAAAGTATAACTGCTCTGTACTCAACTAAGAATTATTATAAACTATTGTGTACCATCCATACCAGAACAATCTTAAAAGTATACCGGCATTACAGTTCTAATAACATTCCACGTGAACACTGATACATTTCTTATTTAAAGAAGAAATAAAAATTAAGAACTCTATCTCGAATTTTTCTCGGTGTAGCGGCTTATGTCGTGCGCATCTATCATGTCCGAAGGGAACACAGGATCAGTTGCCGCTCTGACTGCTACCTTAGCCACCGTTGTGACATCAACTGACGGAGTGAAAAGAGGTCCAACAAATCGGATCTGGTTTAGTGCCTTTGCATTTTGAAGAACCTGTGTAAGTTGAACTGGAGTCGGCAATAAAATAAATTTTGTGTATAAATCATCTCATTCTAACGCCTACAGATTATTACTTCTGTTGTGTGTGGATGCATAACAGGTGACACGGAAGATCAGACCACCGTTTGTCGCGAATGATAGCCTACAGGACTATTCTCACAAATGTGGTATACTATACAATTAGTTATCAAGACTCCTCGGAAGTGGTGAATTTCTAGACCAATTTTGGTAGAGTGTGATATGCAAGCAGCCTGCATCCAAATGGTCTTGCACCTAAATAGTTAAGGAGAATTTCTAGACCAATCTCTAATTGGCTCTCAAGCTTAATACAATAATAAGATGGGATATCTTAAAGCAGTTTCTGCCAGTGTTTTCTAATTCCTTTGTTTTATCCCTAGTTGTTATAGACCATACATCTTTTTTCGTCCTAATCCATGGTGATTTATACTTAAAACGTTTATTCAAAGTTTTAACACTATAAAAGGGGAAACAACAAGACTATATCCTCTAGAAAAAAAATTTACAGCAAGCAAATGAACACTTACTTTTCCGGATATGTCAATATTAAGAAAAATAAAAAATACAAAAGAAACTGACAGCTGTGGGATTTGAACCCACGCCCTTTCGGACCAGAGCCTAAATCTGGCGCCTTAGACCACTCGGCCAAACTGTCATATGTTGCTAAGTGTCACCAACATAGTAATATTACATCTATCTTACGACTCCATACAAGTCAAACCTTCGAACACTGCCTTATCAGTCACTATGAGGAGTTAGATTCGTGAGCTGGAGATACACATGCAGATGTCAGTGCTAAAATTACGAATTGACCCTCCTTTCTGGTTCTTGTGTCATCATCGACATGTTGGTCGTGTTTACTACCAACAAAGCATGACCTTATACATTGGCCATGTTCTTTCTTCAACTTAAAATTTTCCCTGTTTTAAGATCTAAACATGTAACCCGCACTTCAATTACTAGACTTATCGATTGGTCTGATCAGTGGTAGTATTATATTTTATTAATGCGTGATGTATCATCTTATTATATTATATTATGTATTTTTTTCTAATTTCTTTTTTTTTTAAGAATTAAACTCTGCACGGGAATATTTATGGTTTTTTAAAGTTTAAAGTTTTTATCTATTTATTTAAATTTAATTTTATAATTTTAATACAAATTGAAGTTGTAGATTAAATATCTTCTGTGAATAATAATTACGTTCAAATATATCCGAAATCTAAATATGGGTAGTAAAATATTAGGAAAGAAGGAAGGAAGCTGGTGAGGAAGAGAGGTAGTCAGGGCTTGTGATTGATTGAGCTAAAAAAGAGGGAAACTAATGTGAAGTGAATTAAGCTTTAATTGTTAAGTTAAGTCAAAAAGTTTGTGTTTTGATTAAAGGATTTGGACTACTTAAATAGACCATTAGCTCTTTTCATTATCTATTGGGTTTCCATAGATATTGGCCCAATAATCTATATTAGAACGAACTCCTTATAATTAAGAAATAAATCTTTTATTAAAATAAAATAAAAAAAATTTATATATCAGTTTATATTTACAGAGTCATACCACAAAAGATACATTTTACAAATAGATTTAGCTTATCTGGAAAAAAAACTCAATTATTCGAAAATAAAACAATCGCAGTCCTTAATAATATATTTAAAACATATTGATAAATTTAAAATTGGTAGATGTAGGTATAATTGTATTTAAAATTTAAATTTGGACTAGTGGGTAAATAAAATCATATATTTGGTAGATGTAGGTATAACATATTTAATGCTGGACTTATTGATAAATTGTAAATGTTTTGTACCCGAGTTGGTATAGATCCGTAGAATAAAGTAAGTTACAACATTTAGTTTTAACTTGCTATCCCATTAGGTTTTATTCATTCTTAATAATAATGAGTCTTCAATTTATATTCATGTCAATATTTTTTTTATAAATGTCAACCAGTTTAATAAACACATTCATCAATATTAAACTAGACAAACGCAATTATTTACTATGAAAAATAAAAAAATAATGGTACTTCCAAAGCTAACCACTAAAACAAGTGAAGCATAATAAAAAAATCTAGAATATGATAACTGAAAATCATCTACTCGTAAAGTGGTCTTATAACAGCAAAAATGCTAAAATAATTGCTCATCTAATGTAAATAACAGCCCAAAAAACTATGGGATGAGCCACAAGGCTCTCTTGACCACATACCAAATGATTGTCTTACTCATAATTCATCTTTTTCGTTGGGCTATGACCATCACTATTGTGTTTATGGATGGTATTATAGAAGAAAGAAGAAATTTGTGAAGAAGAGAGGCCGTTAGGGTTTGTGTTCGATCGAGTTGAAGAATTAAGAAACTAAAGTGAGTCAAACTAAGCTTTGGTGTATCAAGTCAAGTTAAAACGTTTTATTTTTATTAAAATGCTTGGATTACTTAACAAAGCATTATGTATTTACATTGTGTATTGGCTTTCCACACACATTGGTCTAATACTTTATACATAGGCTAAAACACCTTATCAATAACAAAAATAAGTTAATTCTAAAGAAAATAGATTAAGACAAGATTGAATAAAATAGTACAATTTGTATTTTTTTTAAAGTTTCTAACAACTTTCACCATGTTTTTATAAATTAACAAACAAATTTAATGGATGAATATTGAAAATAAAAAATAAATACGGCATAAATAAATATGATTAAAGTTAATCAGACCCAAACTCAAACCCACGGGGATTGACCTGATAAGAGTACACGGCAAAACACATCGACCTTTACCTTTAAGCGGTTGTAGGATCGCTTAAGACCATGGCTTGTTAGCTAGCCTTAAGCAACCCGATAGTTATTTTAGGTCAAATAAATCCTACGAGCGATTGGCTTCACTCGTACATCTCATCCCTGAACACCGTCAAGATGTACGGAGATCGTGTTAGATAAGCATACGGGAGCACGGTCTGACATCGTGCGACAAAACTACTCCAAAATACATACCTTTGTTTGAAAAAACGTCTGAAAGAATTAGAAAGGTTGCACCAATGTGGAGATAGCAACGATAAATCCTCCCGAACCGAGACCACTATATAAGAAGATAGTGTCTTATTTGCTAGGTTGGGTGAAAGTTAGACCAAAAAAAGAGTAAAAATCTCACAGCACTTTGATTTGTAATCCAAATATATCAATGAAGTTTATGTGTCCATTATTCATGAGTATCGAGTTCTTACATTTCGTGTTATAATTCATTACTTGCAAAACCATGTTGGTTTTTTATGTTCGTGAGATTTTCTCCCAACCAATTACAATCAAATATTTATGTAGCTTTAACTCAAAATATCACACCAAGTATAATGCAACATTAATCAAAGATTTGAATATTTATTCATTCGGCTAAACCTTTTTTGTAAAGGTATAAAGTATATATCTAATAATCAATGAATATTATATCTTATATACAACAAACTAGATCTTATTTTAATTTGGATAAGATCTTATCTCTAAAAATTATTGATATAACAACAGATTATTAGTTATGGATATTTTTTAATTTTTCTTTCATTTCCTTCTCATGCGGCCGAATAATAGTCTTTTCTTTAAAGGGCCTATCGAATAGGCGAATGGACTTGTAATATCATGGTTGAACAAGTTTTTATATTTCAATGGATCGGATGGTTTATACCCTTATTAATAGTTTTTTAAATTATCTTCCTACATCATTAAGAGAGAATTAGGAAAGGACTAACTTCTATAATTTTTTATCTGAGATATTGTGTCTTTACCTTATAAATATTCCTGAACTTTTTTTGTTATAGTCGAATTCCATTCCACGATGGATATCAAATTATATCTCAATCTCTTTCAGTTGGACTCTTAATGGGATCATATTTATCTAGTCGGTCGAATCTCAAGGACCTATCCAGATTATCTCGTACTAACCATGCTTATGCCTCATTAAAAAACCTTTCATCATCCAAAACCTTAATTGAGAAAAAAAAACATTATCGAAGGTAACCGAGTACAACTAACATGAAGCATGTTGCTAGAGTTATTTAGACATTTTATCGAATTTAAACGATTCTGAATGTACTTCAAACAGTTTCAAGTTGCTTTGAATTATTTCAAATTATTTGGGAATCTGAATAAAAATATCTTCTATTTCTTTCAAATTACGTAGGAAGGACTTATAAAATACGAATATAAGAGAGATAATATATTGACTTATAATATTTGAGTTGTCAAGAACTTTATTTTTCGAAAATATTGTTTAAATGAATTTGAAGAGAGTTGGTCATCTTGATGCGATTTGAAAACTTTTTTTCTTTCTTAAGAATATATATGATTATAAAAGAGTGGATGTAATGAATCTTTGAAGCATCTATTTTAGAACTGATACATGGTTAATACATGTATATATTGGCTCAAATGTATGTATGTCGCCGTTATAAAAAAATTTGTCCCAATTATTTATACTAAAGTGATCTCTTTCATTGATCTAAAATATCATATGCACCATTAGATTAAATTAAATTAAATTAAAGGCTCTCGTTATATTTAATGTTCTCTATAAGTATAATAACTCTTTATATTGTAATCTATTTTACTCAAATCATCATTACAACTATTGAATCAAGCTCTGGTTTCTTATTTTTTTGCTTAAAATTTTAAAAGTTCACTTATTTTCACCTATCTAAACTTCTCACTTATTTTTCTTTCTTTTTATATATAAAATAGATAATAAAAGAATCACAAGTCATGTTACGCAAATACATCATAAAGACGACGACTCCTATTTTAACGAAATGATGGAGCCTCTTATTCGTTACTTAAAGCGAGTTGAGGCAGAACCTTATTTATTAATCTATCATTTTTTTTTCATCCATTGCTATTGCAATTGACATTACTCGCAACAATTCATCATTATAGATTATTTAATATGAACCCACTAAGGATCCATATGTAACCTATATGAATAATTCTCTTTAAAAAATTGAGACGATGCATGTTATTAACTATTAATACATGTATATACGTCCTTCTTACTATAATAAAAAACAAAACAAAAATTGGATGATCCAATAGAAATATATGGTTTAATTTTCTTAAGCATGTGAGATCTCATTGTACGTAGATCAAGATGAAGTAGTATTTTTAACATATGTTATTGATTATGGTGTTAGGTTTTCATTCTTTCGAAAAAGGTTGAAGTTTTGTAAAGAAATTGGTATATTTACATATCAAATAGTTCCAAATATTTTGAGTTTGATGATGAATATCAGTTAAGCTTGCTTCAAATTTTATGGTCGATTTAGTCTTAGTAATTTTTTAGGTTTGGACAATATTAAGGCCAAAAGGGTAATCATTTCTGTTTTAATGTTATGGATGGTGTTTCAAATATTTTGGATGATCCTCTTAACTGTAACAAGGTGTGAAAGACTAAGTTATTTATGTGTGAGGATGTTAGGAGAGAGTTATTAATGAAGGGAGACATGTTAAGCTGGATAAAATGTGGAAACTAACAAGACTGCTAACATGAAATGGATCTCTAATTAAGAAGATTGTTGTGAGGTACTCTCATAGTAAAAAGTTAGTTATCAAAACTATTATTGTTTTTTAAGACACTTCATCTGAAGATCTTAAGCCAAAAAGGAGAAAAGATGTTACTTCTCATGAAAATATTAAAAATATTGGAAAAGCATTGACGTTGTTGTTCAAAACAAAACTTGGAAGTTTCGGGTACCGAGAGGCTTGTTGATGGAGAAAATATTTTACACTTTTTAAATTATTTTTCAATTGATAATGATGATGTAAGAATCCATATTATCGAGACCCAATGGGTTTATATGAAATTCTTTTCCGAGTTTCCAAAAAGAATATAAGTATATTCATATTTCCCAACGAATTCTCTTACCTCATGTTGTACCAAAATATACGTTGATGCTTCTTGGGAACCAAAGGTTCCACTGAATACCAAAAAATTAAAATTACTACTATTATGGAAGGTTTCATCAATGAGGAAGCTCAATATATAGGTGTTGAAACTCTTATTAACATTAAAGTAGTAATTATTATTGAAAATAATGATTGGTCTGCACCGGAAGTTCATACTTACACGGGAACATTGAAGAGTCCCTTAACTCCTTGATTTCCTATAACATACTACTAAATTTAAAATTGAAGTGGATCACATTTTGAGGGCCAAATCAGCAAGATACAACTATTAAAAAAGATAGAAGTCAAGGGGTTTGTCAAGTCCTCTGAACTTACAAAGGTGTACAAATTTTCTATAGTTTATGTAGTTTTTTGTAAAAACATCATTGCATTTTGTAATGCTAAAGGGTGTGTCTGAAGCCATAATCATATTGGTACATCGGTTACAGTCAAAAGACATGTGATTACAACTGAAGCACCTTTCGTTGTTGATATTTCTATAATTATGAATGATTTTGCTGAGAATGATGATTTGTTGAAGGCCAATGATGCATGTGCTTCTGCCAAATAATATAAAGCTAAAAAATACTGATTTTTGCTCTTTATTCCATGATGAGGTTACATAAATTATGGATAAAGTTCTTTCATAAACTTATTCTTCATGTTTGGATGAAAACTATCAGGTTGTACTTAACCTCACTGGTATGTCTGCTCAGTAGATTTGTGTTGATGTTATTTTGACCAAACATTCAACAAGTGTTATAGCTTCCCAAAGGTACTTTACCATTTGATAAAAAGAGATGTTCATATTAGCTCTAGATCTTGTCAAGAGGAAAATAAACTTGGGATTGAAGGTAATTCTTTGTTATTATTATATTTCTAGAGTTTTCAAATATTATATAATTAGTTAAAATGTGTTCATTGTGTAAAGTATTTTAAATGTATTTGATTTACTTTATTAGGGTTATAATCAATCCACTATTCTTGCTTAATATCTTTTGTCTTTGTTGATAAGTAGTGCATGGTCCACTGAAAATAGTTCATAAGTTACAGATATGTTGGATACCAAAGTTGAAGCTAAAAATAAGGTGAAAGTAAAGCTAAAAGAGAAAATTATTGTTGAGGTTGGAGCATGAAGATGAAATTAGTGGTGAGAAGCAAGTGAAAGCTAAGTTGCAAGCTAAAAAATGTCCAAGTTTCATCTAAGAAATAAGTTACTTTCCAAGTGCGTGTTAATCTAACTTTTGCCACTAAATTTCTTGCTTACCAGTAGGAACTAAAGAATTCAGTCATTAACTTAAATAAAAAAATGAAATTTTCGAGCAGCCAAGTAAACTAATCGTTATAAAACTATGGTCAAATTTTTGTTTGATTGAGATACATTGAGGTATAACTTGGATGCATATTTGGAACATAATATTAATTTACACGTGACATTGGATAACAAATGGTCCATATTGGTTGAGATTCCTGCTAAATTTCAAACATAAATGGTAACTAAATTCTTATGATGTTTTATGCGAATCCTGGTATGCTTTAGTGCTTGAATTTCATAAGATGCATCATGATATACTCTTGGATGAGATGTGATTTATACTTCTAACAAAGATAGACCTTAATGAGGAATATGCGCATCTAATTTTTTCTTGAATACTTTGTTGTTCCATTTGAAGTGATCATCTTCGTAGGCAGGTGTATTTTAAAAACATTTGTTTGTATTGGTCTCTCCTTTATTTGAATAAGGGATTTTATGGCTCCCAAATTGCTAGTATTATTTTATTTTAGGTTTATAAATTTATCTGAATCCTTAGATATTTTCTCTTGGTTTAGCTAAATCCTTATATGATCCTTGTTTGTTTTAGTATAATCTTCATATCAATTCATTGAGTTTTTATAGTAGAATTCTTATATTTGTTCTTTATAGTTTAAAAGAATCCTTATATCCACATTTTAACGTATTTTAGCATATCCTTAGATTCATTTATTGGAAAAATGTAAAATAACGCATTGTTTTTATAAAAATGTTTTATTGATTGTTAGAATTCTTGAATATGAATACACCTCATATGAAATCTAAACGATTTGCAAAGTAAGATTAATAAATAAAATATTCATATCTTATAGAAGATAATAAAGCTTTAGATGATTAATGCTC
Source organism: Limnanthes douglasii subsp. nivea (assembly GCA_036936605.1). Lineage (NCBI taxonomy): Eukaryota > Viridiplantae > Streptophyta > Magnoliopsida > Brassicales > Limnanthaceae > Limnanthes > Limnanthes douglasii. The sequence continues at coordinate 134,112,167 of JAUPFV010000004.1, forward strand.
CATGAATGTCAAAGTTGTTTTCCTTCTTCATCCAATAATTGATATGTTCATGACTTTAATTTAGACTTCGAAGTCTAGAGTGTAAGGCTCTTCCTAATTTGGGGCTTATTTTCAAAGTTTTTTATTTTGTTTGAAAGAATACCCTTCTTAAGACTTTATCATCTGGCTCAAATACTCATGATCAAACTTTCTAGTTAGAGTTATTACGCATAAGACTTTTATATTATTTTGAACGAAGATGAAATTTTATCAATTTTTCCTCTATTATCTTAAGTTTGACTTGCCTTGCTTCTGAATTGCTTCCTTTCTTGTAGGTGGATATGTTATATGAGGGCATAGTCGTTTCGTCTAGTACAAATTATTCTATATCACACACCAATACATATAGTGGATTCATATGTTTTTTTATTGATGTGACTATGTGGACCGAAGAACTTCCTGTAGAAATTTAACCAATTTCTTACTATTCATCCAAACATTTTCTTGATTCCTTAAAACATGGTTCGGTTGGTAATTTCTATTTGACATTTAGCATGCATATGAAAATGAGAGAAAAATATTTATTTTGTACTTTTCTTTCAACAGAACCATGCAACTTTGTCATTCTGAAATTGGGTCTCATTGTCCGTCGTGATGACTTTCGGAAGTCCATAACGGTACGAAATATTTGTTTCCAAGAAGTTAACTAGTTATGTTGTTGTGATTTTTGTTAATGCTTAAGCATATACCCATTTGGAAAAGCAATCCATTGTTACTATAAAAAAAACTTCTTCCTGCAAAAGCTTTATGGAGAGGTCTCACAATGTTAATGCCTTATATATCAAATAAAATTGTTTCATATTTTATTTATAATAATACAAATGAGGCTTGAATTGAGTCGGCGAAGTTTTGAAATGTGTCACAATGTTTGACCTTCTTTTTTGCATCCGCCCTTATGGTGGACTAGTAGTAACCTTGAATGAAAACTTTTTTTTATAAATCTTTGAATCCATAATGTGCACTTTCTTCTACATCGTGAAGTTATTCAACTATAAAGACTACTTCATCTGGTCTGAGATACATGAGAAAACGTTTGGTGAAGCTTTTTTTGTATAATGTATCTGATATCCATATAAATCTTGTTGAATTTATTTTGATTTTCATTTACTCTTTTTTTGTTTTCGGATAATTTTCCTCCACACATATATTTATATCGTGGTCGTGAGTTCGATTGTCACATAACATGCCAATTTGGTGAGTATATTTTTGTTCAAGTAGATACGGGTTATGATCGAAGACCTAATATGGATAGCAAAGTATCATACTAAATAAAATGTAATAATAATCAAATAGATAAATGTTTGTTTATTGAGCTAAACCCTATTTATAAAAGTACAAAGTGGTATCTCATATAACCAACATATTACAAAACTATATCTTATTTTAATTTGTATAAGATCTTATCCTAACAACTATAAATACAACAACTTATTAACTTTTTTTTCTCTTCTCATGCAGTCAAATATTTATATTCTTTTAACTAACCTATTATTAGATTATCTGTCGAATTGTCGAATTACTAATAGATTGATAATTTTGGTATAATAAATTTTAACCTCCGAATGATTTATATTGATATGTTTTATTTTATAAATAAATGGTATATTTCTTGAGCATGGATTTAGGCCTCCAAGAACCTAAATCCATTTCTTGATTTCAAGGCCATGGGCCTAGTGAATAACACCGTTGTAAAGCCTCTGAGAAGTCATTTCTTTGACTAACCCTAGCTCGTGCTCACTCTTCACAGCCACAGCCTCTTCACAGCCACACCCTAGTTTGTGCTTTCTCTCAGATCTAAATTAGCCATGCAAAAAACGATTTCTGTTCTTCATCTTAAAGAACAGAATCGAGTAGATCCATCTTTATGAGCCATTCAATCCTCATCTCAAAAGCCATCATCAAAAATTCAGGCTTCAAACCTCATCTTGGACGCTCATTTCTTCGAAAATCCTACTTTCAAAAGAAATGAGTCTCCAAATAAAGATCCTTCCAGAAGCGAAAAGGAGCTGACAAGAACTTACGCAGAAGTTCTAAGGACGGGAAAGGAGGTGATGGTTTCATTTGCTGGTGCAGTCGAGGGTTTCGTTCACGATAAGGTGGAAATCGGTGCTGAGGAAGGTTACACGTTCGTTAAATTTTGCGAAAAAGATAAGTCTCTTCTAAACTCTTTATCTAAATACACGTTGATTGCAAAATTTTCATTTGGGTGTCCTCCTGCTGTAGAGTTTAGGAAATATCTAGATTCTTTAAAGCCTATAGGGAATTACAGTTTATATAAATGGGATTTTAGGCATGTCTTTGTGGAATTTGATAATATGATAGATGTAAAAAGCTTCTAGAAGTATAATGTCAGGTCCTTAGGTCAGTATACATTTAGGATTTTAAAATGAAGTCCTGATTTTCACCCCAAACGTGAGTCTCCAATGACTCCCGTTTGGGTTTCCTTTCTTAAATTGCCTGAATATATGTATAATAGAGATACTATAGAAAATCTAGCTATAGCGATAGGAGTTCCTTTAAAATCTTGGTTACCCTACAGAAATAGGGCTAGCTTTAATTGTTATGAAGTTTGGACTGTTTTGGATGTCTCTAGTATCCTTCCTAAGAAAATATGGGTTAGTTTTGGGGATAGGGAAGGGTTTTGGCAAGATGTAAACTATAGAAATAAGCCTGATTATTGTAAGAAATGTAGACATCTAGGTCATAAGGACATTGCTTGTAAATCAGATGATTTAGAATTTAAGAAGTCTCAGAATATAAAAAAAGTTGTAGTTAATTCTACGGTTAGGAAGAATGATAATATTTGGATGCCTAAAACTAAAAATAACAAAGATATTAATAAAATGGATGAGTTTAATGGAAAAATGAATGTTAAAACAAGTATAAATGGTAGTGGAAGTACTCAGATAGTTGATGGAGATATTAATAATGCAGATTGTATTGTTGAAATAATGTCTAATAATCAAGTTGTGCAGATAGGAAATGTTGGTAGTAATAAGGATGTTTTCTTGCATGATAGTATTACTACGTTGAATGATGATATTAGTAGAATTGATGACAATGTGTCTGTAGGTAAACATTCTGAAATTAATACTAAAGAGCCTGCTAGACATTTTGATAATAACTATGTTGTTAAAGATAATAATATGCTTGTTGTTTCTGCAGTTGATACTTTGTCATTGAATGATTTAAATGTTAAACATTGTAGTGCACATGATAACATTGTAGTTAAACATTCTGATTTAAATGTTAAAGAGCCTTTTAGACATATTGAAACAAACTGTGCTGTTAATAACATTCCATGCAAGCTTGTTGTTTCTGAAGTTGAATCTTTGTCATTGAATACTTGTAATGTAAATAATGATAGTGCTAGGAAAGATGATGGTTTATCTGTAGTTAGATATGCTGCTTTAAATGATCCTCTGCCATTGAATGCAAATGATGATATGGTTAGGAAAGTTGATGATTTATCTGCTGTTAAACATTCTGGTTTATATGCTAAAGAGTCTGATAGGTATGTTGTTGCTGAAGTTGATACTTTGTCATTGATTGATGGTAATGCACATGATAATATTGTTAGAAAGGATGACATTGTAGTTAAACATTCTGATTTAAATGTTAAAGAGTTTTTTAGTCATATTGAAACCAACTGTGCTGTTAATAACAACTCATTGTCATGTAAGCATGTTGCTTCTGAAGTTGATTCTTTGTCATGTAATGTAAATGATGATATTGTTGGTAAAGATGATGACTTACCTGCAGTTAAAGACAATAACATTTCAATGATAGTTGCTGATACTCTGCCATTGAATGTTTGTATTTCATGTGATGATGTAATTTCTGATAATCTATTTAAGAAAGTAAAAGAACCATCTATTAAGAATATAGAAAGTGTTTCTTTAGAGCATCAAAGTAAAACTTTAAAATTTTCTAATCAATTGGAAGATTATGTAGTGATAACTAATGAAGATATACTTAATGAGATTGAGAATATAAAGTTGAATAATCCTTTTAAACCTTTGTCTGATAATGAGTTAGAAGAGGTAGAAGATGTTGTAGAAGATAATATAATTATAGATAGGCCTAGTCTAAGTGAGTCTAATTCACCTAAACAAAGAAACCTGTTAAAAGAATCCTCTAATGCTAGCTTAAGAAGATCTGCTAGAAATAGAATGTTAACTAGATCAAGGAACTTCAAAAGGTCTTTAGGATCTTCTTATAAAAGTTTTAGATGACAGTGTTATTTAATTGGAATGTAAGGGGTGTTGGAAATTATAAAACACTAAGAAGATTAAAGCATTTGTCAAGTTTGCTGTTGATATTATTGCTCTTCAGGAGCCTTTGATATCAGTAGATAAAATTGATTCTGTTTGTGTAAAACATGGTTTTGAATTTTATTTTGCAAACTTAAATAATAAAATTCGGCTATTTTGGAGAAATGGTTATGAAGTTAATGTGCTAGATAATTCTGATCAAATGTTAAATTCTTTGGTGAGTCATTCTGTTTCTAAATCTGCAGTTACAGTTACTATAGTGTATGCTAAGTGTAATAGGGCTCATAGATTAGTGTTGTGGGATCAGTTAAGGAGTATTTCTATCACTAATCTTCCCTGGCTTGTTGCTGGGGATTTTAACACAATCTCAAATATAAATGAACAATTGAATTGTAGTACTATTTGTTCTAGAGGTATAGATGAGTTCAATATGATGATACTAGACTGTAAGTTAGAAGACTCGGGGTATATTGGATCAGATTTTACTTGGACCAATAAGAGTAAGTGGAAGAGATTACATAGGATTTTGTATAATGATAAATGGAGAGAGAATTTTAATGTAACTAAGGTAAATCATTTAACTAGAACATATTCAGATCATTCAACATTGTTAGTTACAGTTTTAAATAACTCCTTTTATAAAAAGCCATCATTTAGATTTCAGAATATGTGGACTAAACATGAGGATTTCTTTAAAACTGTTGAGGAAAACTGGTCTAAGCAGATTAGGGATTCTTCTAGTATTTTTGTTTTTTGGTCAAAACTTAAGAGACTTAAGAAGCATTTAATAAACTGGAATAAGGAGAAATTTGGAAACATTTTTGACTATATAAGTAAAACTGAAGAAGAAATTGAAGTATCTGAGTTAAGATTAGAAGAGGATGATAGTATTGATAATAGAGCTAAGTTAGATAGTTTGAATGTTACTTATTCTATGCTGCTTGAGAGAGAAGAAATTTACTGGAAACAAAAAAACTATTCTAATTGGGTTATAAATGGTGATAGTAACTCTAAAATGTTTCACAGTTATGTTAAAAAAAGAAGGTCAAAAAATGTTATAAAGGGAATTCAGGAAAATAACACTTGGATTGATAATGATAGTTTGATTGGTTCTTCTGCAGTTAATTACTTCTCTAGTTTGTTGAATAAGACTCCAATAGAAAATGATATAGTTTCAGTTAGGAACATTATTCCTAGGTTAATTTCTGATATAGATAATGATAATATATTACAGTTTCCTTCTTTAGATGAATTGTATGATGTAATCAAAAGTTTAAATGTTGACAGTGCTTCTGGAGTTGATGGGTTCAACTCCAGGTTTTATCTTGATTGCTGGAATATAATAAAAGAAGATCTGTTAAAAGCTGTGATAGATTTCTTTTCTGATGTTATTTTGCCAAAAGGATTGTTTGCTACTTTGATTTGTTTAATCCCTAAAACAAAATCTCCTAAAACCTGGTTACAGTTTAGGCCTATTAGCTTATGTTGTGTTCTTAACATTATCATCTCTAAACTTATAAATTTTAGGATAACTAAGATTCTGCCTATTATAATTTCTAAGGAGCAAGGTGCTTATGTAGAACTTAGGACTATCCAAGAGAATATTTTAATTACTCAGGAACTAGTTAAGGAACTCAATAGAAAAACTAGAGGGCATAATGTAATCATTAATTTGGATATGTCGAAAGCCTTTGATAATTTAGATTTTAAGTTTATCTATGATGTCATGATGTCTTTTGGTTTTAATGATAAAGTCATTCTATTGATTAAGAAGTGTATTGAGAATGTTAGGTATTCAATCATAGTTAATGGTTGTGCATATGGTTTTTTCAAATCTGTTAATGGTCTTAGGCAGGGTGACCCTTTGTCTCCCTGTCTTTTTATTATAGCAGAAGAGTTTTTGATAAGGGGTATTAATAATTTGATAAATCAGAATAGTTTTATGTCATATAATATGAAAAGTCTAGTTAAAATCAACTGTCTGGCCTATGCTGATGATATAATTTTGTTTGTAAATGGTTCACAAAGAAGTATTAGGATGTTAACTGGTTTTTTAGAAAGCTATCACTTACTCTCTGGACAACAAATTAACAGACAAAAGACTACATTTATTCCATCTTTAAAAATGAATAGAACAAGTATATCAGCGTTAGAAAACATTTTAAGATTTAGGCATGCAGATTTACCTTTTACTTATTTAGGAATTCCTATTCATTCTAATAATTATTCTGTTCATTTTGAGAAACTGATTGATAAGATAAGAAATAAAATTTCTGATTGGAACTCTAAACATATATCATTTGGAGGGAAACTAACATTGATAAATTCTGTTTTAATGACATATCCAATATATTATTTACAATCAATAAATTTACAATGAAAGTAATATCTAGGATTGAGAAGCTATTAAACAAATTTCTGTGGGGATATAGTGATACTGATAAGCACATGCTTTGGTCTAGTTGGAAGAAACTGTGTAAACCATATAATGAGAATGGTTTAAATTTTAGGAACATAAGAGATATACAAACTGCTTATTCATTCAAATTGTGGCTGAACTTTAGAGAAAATAAGTCTTTATGGTCTAGTTTGATGCATTCAAAATATTGTTCTAATATTCATCCATTGCAGTCTACTCTTAGAGTTTCAGATTCTAAAGTATGGAAAAGGATGTTTGAAGTTAAGGATAGAGCTGAGTCACATATAGGGTGGAATGTAGGTGAGGGTAATATAGATTTCTGGTTAGATCACTGGTTTGGTTCTAGACCTCTAATAACCTTAACAGCATTAAATTCTAGACATTATACACTTACTAAGATAAATGAGTATTGGATTGATAATGCATGGAATATTGATAAACTTATAAGCATGTTGCCTTCTAAATATGTGTGTGAAATCAGTAGAGTTAAGTTTAATGCACTTTCATTTGATTCTATTGTTTGGAAACTTTCAGTTGATGGTAAATTTAACTTAAAAACAGCAGTGAATGAAATAAGATTAAAGGGTGTAACATCTCAAATAAAAGGTAAAATCTGGAATAGTGTTACACCTAAAAAGTGTTCTTTTGTCCTTTGGAGAATCATGAATAATCTGTTAAGTGTTGATAGTAAGTTACAACAACTGGGTTTTAGCTTAGCATCTAAGTGTTATAGCTGTCTGGATTCAGAATCTCTGAATAATGTATTTGTATCATGTGAAATTGCCTGGCTTACTTGGTCATATTTTTCTGTTATGTTTAGGATAAGTATTGGGAGATATATGACAGTGAATAACATCATTAATCTTTGGTTTATGTCTACAACCAAAAGAACTCAGATTAGAACAATTTTGCCTTCCTTGATTGTTTATTCTATATGGCATAGTAGAAATAATAGCAAACATAATGATAAAATTCTATCATCTAAAAGATAAATTAACCACATATTATTCATGTTATCAGCATTAGACTTTGGTAGACATTTAACTAGGAAACATTGGTCAAAAGACCTGCATATAGCTAAAGAATTACGTTGTTTTAATCATGCTAAAACTTCTTTGCTAAGTCAGTATGTTGTTTGGTCCTTGCCTGTTAGTAATAGGTTGAAATTGAATGTTGATGGTTCTTCTCTTCTTAATGGTGAGTCTAGTTATGGGTTCATCATTAGGAATAGTTTAGGATCTACTATAATTGCTAAAGGTGATTTAATAGGTAAGTGTTCTGCTATAATGGCTGAGGTTATTGCTCTTGTAAATGGTCTTATGTATTGTAATGATAATGATATGAACTGTGTTGACGTTGAAACAGATTGTCTAGAGTTATTTACTATGATTGAAACTGGCAGATATCCTTGGTATTTAGATAAGATGTTGCAATATTGTAGAACACTTATTAAATCACAAATGACATTAAAACATATATATAGAGAGCAAAATTCAGCTGCTGATTGGGTAGCCAAGCATGCATTAAAAATTCATGCTAGATTTATAGTAGAATCAACACATACTTTGAATAAATTAAATGCAATAACTCTGTTGGAATCGTTAAACTTAGGTCATTTTAGAATTTTCGACTAACCAGTTGGCAAGTTGAAGGACTTGACCACAAACGTGTTTGATTTTGTAGAACAGGTGAAGGGTTGATGGAGTAGATAAAGTAAAGGACAGCAAGGGGATGAAGTCTAAGAAGATTGAGCAACATAGGAATGATAAGGAAGAGAAGGAGGCAGCAAGGGGAGAGGGGCTTGAAAGAAGGCAGCAAGGTTGCTAGGAGTAGATTGCTTATGTTTTGTATAAGTTAACTACATAATGTAGTTTACTTGTTATAAGAAATGATTAGTCAATCCAGATGTTGTATGAACAAGTTGTAAAGATTTATATTGGGTTCAATAAAATAAAATTTCTTGGGAAAAAATAAATAGTATATTTTTTAAAAAAATTAAATTACATTTAAAATAGTTTTAAAAACTATATATATATAACTATTATTATTATTATTATTATTATAATAATAGTAGGTTTAACAAATAATTATAGCTAAAAACTTAAACATATATGTATGTATTATTATATATTTTGTAATTTAAATATTTAAATATTATAATTAATTATTGATTGACCCTGGATTAATTTATGTTTTGCGTGAAATCAATCCACCTAGTTTTTATGAACCTGTTAGCTTTGAGGAGTTTTCTATGTACTACACTTTATAGCCAATCATGATAATCTTAATGTTAATTTGCAACACACATGGCCCAATTGAAGGGCAGCCTGGCGCATTTTTATATTGAGCGATCGATGGTTATATCTCTTTTTCTTACATTCCTAATGAATTCCTTAAATGCACATGTCGGTTCCATCGTCCATCTCACCACATTACTTGCTTGGTCTTTTAACAAACCCAAAACTAGAAACTGATGGAACTAAATTTGGTTACATGAGATATTTTCTAAACCAACTATAGTTGGTAAAAGAAACTCTTTTAAGAAATACAGAATCGGCGACCAAATAGTAATTTTATAATTTAAAATATCGCATTCAGTTTTATTATTATTTATTATTAATTATTAGTGTTGTAAAAAAAATCAAAATATAAAAATAATTGATTATTTAATAAAAATAATTAAAAATAATTTTAAAAAATATAATAATTTTAAAATTTTAGTATACAAAATAATTACTAATTTAAAAAATAAAATAACTGATTCCCATCAATCTATTTTGTTTATTGATTTAAAATATCTTAATAACGTAATTTTTTATAATAAAAAAAAATCAAAACCAACAAGAAAATCGCTATAACCAGTAATATGTATAATATCTATTTTTTTATATTTATAGCAACTATTTACGTCAATATGTACAGTCATACGACGAATATGGTTCGTTGATCTCAACGAATGAGATAATATTAAAAATATAAGTTATTTTTCTAACTCGCGGAATCGAATAAAAAACTTGGTATAGAGCTTTCAAACCATTATTATGGAGCCTCCAAGGGGGTAGCCGAGTTGGTTGAGTATGGTATGATTGTGACCGAAAGTCATGAGTTCGAGTCCCTCTACATACGCTTTCTCGGCTGAGCCTGTCACCTTGTGTGGTTTACCTTCTGGCGTTGGCTTGCAGGCTATCGCGTCAGACTGAGGGTTTATCCTGTGTGCACTCATTGCACTCTGAGTAGCGGCTGCGGGTTCCATTGAACTGAATGGACTAGGTCATGGATAAAGCATGATACATTGCATAAATGCTTGTGTTATCTACGAAATGTGTTATACGTTTTACTGTTTTGTTTTGATAGTTTTCTAAATCTACAATATGTCAATTTAAATGTCCTTCTTTAATTTTTGGCTGATCCAAATTTGTATTCATATTTTTTATATATATAATTTCATTTAATTAAGTTATATCCAATCTAAGCTAATATTAAATTGTGTATTGTTTTCTAATCTATGGATGTTTAAACTTTTGAAGTGTTTATTTAATATAATGGAATTGATTTGGACCATTAACCTCATTATTTTAGATCATGTTCATTCTAGTAATATAGTTTAATCATTTCACAATGCGAGATACAAAAAAAATTGTTTCAACAATATTCTATATATCATCTCCAAATATGTTCTAATAACCATCATATTGTCGTGGACTTTTAATGTATAAATATTTATATGTATTTTTATACATAAACACATCATATACAATGTAATATCAAATACTTTTATACTATTTTTTTATCAATTATATTAGACCATATAATGAATTAACAAGCTACATGTCTTCAATTTATTATTTTGGAACATAAATCCCTTGAATTGTTCTATTTAGATCTTTTTATTGAGATTTCTATTTAGGAATGTCATTTGATATTTACGGGGTGAATTTTGAGATTTTATATTAATGTATATGTGAATAATATTCTTATGCTTACAATGAAAGCATGTGTGCCAAAAACATACATTTGTTCTTTTTGTAAAAAAAATTACAATCTGATGATGCTCAATTAAGTCTAGACAATATGGAAAAATCTAGACCAACCATAACATTATGCATATATGAATAATATTGAAGAGATATTCCAGCAAAGAAAGTCAATATGTTAATGGTTATTATATTAGTTGTTCATCATACTCGAGGTGAATGAATGGTCTATTTATACTCGTATAAATAGATTTTTGGCACATGAGGTCCAATTACAATTAAGGTCATTAATGGAGGAATGAATACATATGTGTTTGCTTATGACTAAACACTGGTTTAATACTCGTATAAAAACTACCAATAATTCATTTATAAGTAGTTTCTTACTCATTGTAAATTAATTAAGAAATGGCTATATCGAGGAGTATAAACCATGATCTTTAAATCTGATGCATTCATAACCTATATGAAGTAAATTTTGTCTAGCTTGGTGATGATGATGATAAACCATAAGGAAAACGCGGTATATCAGTTGGATTATCTAGGACCGTCAGATATCGATCTAGTGGGTTAACCAATTTGATGAAATTGTCCGACTACGAGGTTAGTAATTAATAAAATTTCCAATAATAATTTATTGGATACTATCTCGCTTCATTTTTCTGTGGGGTCCGAGCCTTGGAAGTTGTGAAGATTTCTGAAACTTTTGATTTGTTCATGCACTAATGTCATACTCTCGTGGATAAGTATCATAATTAGGCTAAGATATCATAAATCATAACTGTTATGGGGTGCCGAAGTTCCCAAATAATGCTAACATGTGACTTTCTAGCTTTTATGTATGTAACAATTATTAAAATTAGAGCAGTTTTAGGTCATCTCCTACCATATAAACCAATTTTATTCTTAATTTCTAACGTTGCTTCATTTTATTCATATAGGGAACCCTTTTATTAAGCAATTCACTCGTACTACTGTCAGATAAACTCATTTATTTTTTTGGTTGTCTACAAATGCTCGATCCGTCTGAATAACTCATATTCTACTGATTCTCGACTTCCTCAAATGAAAGTTTCATCACTCGCGTCACCATTAAATATGCTTAGGTGGTCTTTTTGGTTGTTTGCACATGTTCGAGCTATTTGAATATTTTTTTTTTACTATCTCTTGGCTTATTCGGACTCACTATAGTTAGGGTAATATGTTTTGCTTTATTAGTTTTAATAAATGGTTATGGGAAACTATAATGATATAAATAAGATTAAACCCTTCTATAGTGGTAGAGAAGTAGTAGTTTTCTAAGGCTCCTCGATATGAGACCTATATAGCATTAACTCACCTATGGAAGAGAGGGATAAACAAGATGTACAAGTAGTTAGTTGTCCTAACCAAGTCGTATGATCCAAAATGGGCCCAAACACCATTAAAATTAAGCATAAGATTCAAACCCTAGTACGATCTATGTATTTCGCTTGTTCATTTGAGGCCTGTAGTTCAAACGATCTTCTATTTGAGGGTATCCATTTTTATCTTACTAACCGTTTGATTTCATAATATCGGAAGCACAACGGGAAGAATTTATTACACCAGTCTCTAACCACCGCATCAATAAAAAACATCCAGCAAGCCCAAACAAGATCGACACATTTCTATTACATCATCCCAATGCAAATCAGTCAAGGATAACCTGATTGATGTCAAGTATATTTAGCCTAAACCTAACTTTTTACACCGATTTAAGACCATGTATATGATTTCTCATATCCTTATTGTTCAGTTTCTTGTTCTTCTTGCCTCGACCATAGTGGATAAGGTTGTAATATTTTATGACCTTTTTTATTAAGGACTAAGACCATCCATGCACCACCAACTAGTGAGGTTTTTTTAATTTTTATACATATTCCCTAGTTAGGCGATTATGAATGCCTCAAAGAATGTAATGTTGATCATCATAGCCTTTGGACTGGCCAAAACACCCTTTCAGATCGAGGAGTTAGTATCAAAGAGTCGGATATGTGCAAGATAGTGAATGATTTCCTTAAGATAAATAATATTTGGAATAAAAACTTTGTTTTTGTAAGTGAGGAGTAAGAACACGGTCGTTGAATGGGACGATGTTGAACTAAAAGTAGCTGGCAAAACCAAAGTAATTACTTGTTCCTCCTAGTCGATAGCAATATCATTTTACTTATATTTTGATCTACTGTTGTTAGGCGTTAGTTTGCTCTTACTCTATTATTCAATAATATTATTTTCATGTTTTATTTTTTAGCTTATCTTGGTTTATGGCGCAGAGGATGAGACTCTTCCCTTAGTTTCTAATTTCAAAATGAAGAAGTTATTTAAGAGTATTGATGTGTATATGCCCAAATATCATGAGAAGAAGTACCACAAACTATTCACCACTTAAACTAGTTTTTTTATTTGGTTTTAAGTCATGGAAAATGGGAAAGGCTCATACTAGATCGAACTCACCCTAGAGCATCAGGAGGCTAAGTTATGGCAACCATGATTTTATCCTAGATTAAGTTATGCTTTCATTCGAATACAATATATCAAAAGCTTTCTAAGGCTGTAAAATATAGGAATGACCGAGAGGACTCAATATGTATTGAAACTGATATTAATTAATAGGATGCTACTAGGAAAACACATCCATCTACCAAAGAGGAAATCTTGAGATATCGGATTGATGAGTGAATAGCTGTCAAAAGAATATATATTTCGGATCTAGGACCTGATATGACTAGAGAGAGAAAATGTAGAGAGATAAAGTAGTCTTTGTGTAAAGAAAATATTCCATACCATTTTAGGCAAATGGGTCCTCCTTTTATAGTAAAATATGGAGGACCCGTTTAAGCTCTCAATGGGCCATCATCACATGTCGATGGGCCTCCCCTAACTACTTTATTTTTGCATATTAGTCCCTGAAGAACCTTGACTGCTCATTTAATCATATTGACTATTTATCTATCACATTGTTACCCCTATCTCTATAAATCGGCGAATTCCGCCCTCATCACGGATGATACCGGGAAGAAAGCTTTTGGTTAAGGTATGACAGTCTCTGAATCTATTTAATGGCTCGACGTGAGCTAGAAGGGAAAATCTCACACTAAGGTCATGCCTATAAGACTTCAGGACCTTGGATATGTGATCAATCGGTATGGACAGAATGCCAAGAGTTTTCTCATTGCACCTATCGAGAGAGGTCTAGTTGATGCATGTGCCTGAAAATTTATGTTATGAAGCGAGATGAATAATTTAGTGTTTGATTTTTTGTTGAGTTAGAAATAAATCTAACCGATTGAATTTTGTTTTGTAGATGATGTGTAATATGTCCGAGGATATTCGAACTATTTTTGAGATGAGCCATGCGGTTTTTCCTGATTTTGCTAGCCTTCTAAAGATTCTTTTGAAAAAAAACTAAAGATATGCTTGAGACTGATGTTGAACTTAACAAGATTATGGTCGAACATGTTGTTGTTAGAATGCAATAGTGGTAGGAGGCTACCAACAGCTCAAGAAGACTCACATCAATGAGGTCAAGCTCTTAAAAGATGAGAAACGATAATTGGAAGATAAGGTTACCTTCTTGAAGAAACAATTGAAAGAAGTTAATGATTCTAAATATAAATTGTTTAAAGAAGCCTAGGAATTTACCATGAATTTAACTTGTGATCAAGTTGTGAAGATTAGGAAGCATATGAATATCGAATTTGATGATTTATTTCTTCGTTTACACTTAAGACTGTTTCTAAGTCTAGTTCCTGAGAAAGCTTGGTTGGAAGGAGTTTTGGTAGATTATCAAAAAGACGAAGAAATAAAAAAGCTAAGGAGCAGGAGATAAATTTTAATGTCGATGCTTAGGTGAACCCTATGGACATCGTGGGTTTGAAGCTCCATATCGAGCCCTCCAGTGCAGAAATACTAGTCACAAGTACACTTAACAAGATTCCCTAGAAAAATCAATTATAATATTAAGGAAGAATAAGATAAATGACGTTGGTGAGACCGATGTTGGTTGAATATTTTCTTTTTTTTAACTAGTTTATATTTTCCTAAGATAATATTTGCATGTGTTTTGTTAACTCATTTGAGCATCACATCTTTAGTATTTCTAAGGGTATCACTTGCTTGATTTTATAGTTTATGATGATTTATAACTTGATTTTATTATATTAGAAGTGACCTTCATAACGACTTCCTTAATGTTTAGATGGCATATTTTTTTTATATTTTTAAATATTTTAAAGTGGCATACCACCCACTTTTTTGATATTTTGTTAGTTTCTATGATTGATACTATATCGACATGGATTTAATATTAAATTTATACATTTTATCATATATTTACGGGCAATTTTTTTTAGAAAATGATAAGATAAAACAATACAATTCACATAAAAAATAAATATAGTATATTAATTATATTATTATCTATTATTTAAATGGAAATATATGAAAATTTAACATAAAATATATGTTAATAAACTTACCAAATTATTTATTACAAGTAAAAGTTATAACAACAAGGGTTTGGTTAAATTCGGGTCCAAAATATGTTAACTAGTCAAAAAAATAGTGTTTTTGAAGTTTTCAATTTTACTTTTACCCCGTTGGTTCAACTTTTCCCAACCGCAGGTTGAGACCCTCTCACCCGGCGGAAAAACTGTTTCACCCACCGAGGTAAGCTTCCCCACCGGTTAAAAGTATCTCAACCGGTTGAGTAAAAGACGGCGCTAAACAACAATTACTAAAAAAACATCTCCAATTGTAGTACCCTTACTAAATCTTAACAACAATTACTAAAAAAACATCTCTAATTGTAGTACCCTTACTAAATCATTGTTTTCTAAAAAGCAATTTACATAAAAGACACTATAACTAGCACACATCTTCCACTTGTTGAGCTAGAAACCTCTCTCTCTCTCTTACCTCTGCCATTTTCCCAAAATTTAATTCTCCAAACCCCAAAAAGAACAAAACAATGGACAGAGAAAAACTATGTTCTTCAATGACTCCTCTTCTTTTCTTTGCAGCTATAATACTTCTTATATCTTGTTCACCATTTTCAACAGCAGCAGATTCAAAACAATCTTTTGAAGACAATTTTAGCATCATGTTCTCCGAAGAACATTTCAAAACCTCAGAAGATGGTCAGATCTGGTACTTATCATTGGACAAAAAAACAGGTACAATTATTGTAGTAAATCACTTAACTTGATATTCATTCATATTTCAATTGAATGCACTTTCAATAAAAAAAAACATTTTTTTTGGGCAGGTTGTGGGTTTAAAACCAAACAGAAATACAGATTTGGTTGGTTTAGTATGAAACTCAAAGTAGTTGGAGGTGATTCTGCTGGTATTATAACAGCTTATTATGTAAGTTCTCTTTTCTTACAATAAAAAATCAAATTTTTTTAAAACAATTTTTAATTTATTTACTCTCTTTTTTAGATGTGTACAGAGGACGGAGCCGGTCCAACGAGAGATGAGTTAGATTTCGAATTTCTAGGGAACAGAACAGGGGAGCCATACCTAATACAAACAAATGTATACAAGAATGGAACTGGCAATCGAGAAATGAGACACATGCTCTGGTTTGACCCCACTGAAGATTATCACACCTATTCTATTCTATGGAATAGTCACCAAATTGTGTAAGTTATTTTCGAATCTAAACCAAAAACCCATTTCAGATTCGTACTCAAATATCCAAATTTAGAAACTTTTAGCTTCAAATTGAATCACGAATTGACCAATCTAGTACTATTACCTCAGATTCTTCGTGGATAGAGTTCCGTTGAGAGTGTTTAAAAACAACGGCGAATCTAACAATTTTTTTCCGGACCAAAAGCCGATGTACTTATTTTCGAGTATATGGAACGCCGATGAGTGGGCGACGAGAGGAGGACTGGAAAAGACGGACTGGAAAAAGGCACCGTTCGTTTCTTCTTACAAAGATTTCAGCGTTGAAGGTTGTCAGTGGGAGGATCCGTACCCTGCTTGCGTCTCTACGACAACGAAGAACTGGTGGGATCAGTATGAGGCGTGGCATCTGTCTGGTTCGCAGAAAATGGATTTAGGTTGGGTTGGGAGGAATCTTGTGGTTTATGATTACTGTAAGGATACTAAAAGGTTTCCGACTTTGCCCGAAGAGTGTTCTTTGAGCCCCTGGGAATGAATGATCTTATTAAATTCTTTATTAATCTATTGTTTTTTATTTATTTTTAAAATTTTGTTTCGTTAAATTTTTATAAGCAATTATAATTTTTTTGGTTATATTCAAGACACTAGTAGTGCTTATACCACAATGATATCGAATACTAAAATAGAAACAGGTTTGTTTTTTGTTTTTTTTTTCTCTAAATTATAGTTTAATTCTCAATTATTATTATTTTCTGACGAGTCTAGGTGTATAACTTATAACCGGACAAAAAGGATTAGATCATTGAGTCAAAGTGTCGGTCGTATTCAGAGTACAACACCTTTTATAATTTTATTGTCGATAGATTTGAAACAAAACTTAAAAAGATAATGAAAATGAAATTTATGTCCCATTAATTTCCTCACAGGTAACTGCAATGAGGCGTAATTATATTTTGGAAAATATCAGATTAACCATGAAATCTTATCCTATCTAGAGGAATTTCTTTCAGAATTGTATATTAAATTATAAAACAAATTAAGTATGAAGTATCTCCTCGACTCGAGAATATATACATAGGGAGATTAGTATTTAACACTCATTTAACAAATCTAATACCTAAATCTTTTTAGAAATTTTATACCTTAAATACATTTTTATACGAAATATTTGGCAACCAACTTCTCTCTTCTTTTTTTTTTTTTTTTAATTTTAATTTTTAAAAGTTCGTATTTTTAAACTGTAAATAAAAAAAATGAAAATATCAGTGGTTTTGTTTTTTAAGACCAACAAAACTAGTACTATTCATGATATGTTTTGAATATTTTTTTAAAATATTATACACATGTTTTTCAATTATATGGTTTCGCATCTACCAAAATAAAGAAGGTTTCGCATCTATCAAAATACAGAAAGTTGAGCATCTATCAAAATAAAGAAGGTTTCACATCTATCAAAACAAAGAAGATTTAACATCTATCAAAATAAAGAAGGTTTCGCATCTATCATAATAAAGAAGGTTTAACATCTATCAAAATAAAGAAGGTTTCGCATCTTCTTCGTTTATCCTAAAAATTTAAAATTTTAAAAGTGTTTCTTTTCAGTCGTAACTCGGAAAAACTTGAAAATATTGTTGGTTTTGTTTTTTTAAGACGAAGAAACCTAGTACCACTTTTTATATGTTTTGATTTTTTTTTAATTATGTTTTATCATTTCTCCATTTCCATACTTTATATATCTCTTAGTTGCTTAGACTATTCAAATCACGAATCTCAAATTTGGTGCTCCAGACTGTTGAGTTCTTCTCCGTCGTTGACATTGCATCTATTTGAGATCCAGAGTTTGAATATTTTACAGATCACTCAATGCAGAAGAAAACGACGTCGTCTTTTCCGGAAGAGGTTCTCGAGCATGTTTTCTCGTTTATTCAATTACACAAGGATCAAAACTCGATCTCGCTGGTGTACAAAACGTGGTATGAGATCGAGTGGTGGTGTAGGAAGAGAGTTTTTATTGGAAACTGTTATGTTGTTAGTCCCAGGACGATCAGACGGTTTTCGGAGATTAGATCCATCGAGGTTAAAGATAAACCTCATATTTTTAGTGAATAGGTATAAAGGGTATTAGTGGGTCTTCAATGGTAAATATTTGACGAAAACGAGTTTCTCTAAGTGACTAATGAAAATATGGGTCTTAGCTATGTACTTTACCTACCTATATATATATATATTAAAAATTAAAAATTATCTATTTTTTTTATAAAAAGTAAAAGAAAAGATGAAAATAGTAATAACCGAAGATTTAAGAAAAAATAATGTTTAATTTTAGGTGATTTAGTTATGATAGTATCAAGTTAAAATAGTACATTTTTAAAAAATGTACTATTTTAATGATTAAAAAGATAATAAGAAAATAATTGTCACAATGTGTTAAGTATATCATTCTCAATGGTTTTTTTTACGAAATGAGATCTTAAAGTGTTTAATTGAGTAAGATTATGATCATTGAATTATGATTTTTTTAAACTTAAAGTTATATATATATATATATATAATTTTTTTTAATTTTTTTAGATAAAATATATATCTATTTTTATTTTTATGTTTAGTATTAGTTGATATTTTTTTCTAATTAGCATTTTATTTTATTTTAATGATTAAGATTTGTTAATTTATGTATTTGGTTCTCATCAATAGCTCCATTTTTTGCGAACATAGTGATGAAAAAGTATGAATGTATGCATCACAATTTTTATATATTCGAACCGCTTTTTAAAATCAAAATGTTCGATCCATAATGTTGGTTTTAGTACTATTTATTGTTGCCAATCAAAAAGAGCCCGATTTGTAATTTTTTCGTTCCACTAAACTTTTGAATTTTGGAACTTATGGGTTTTTGTTGTAGTGAGGTAGTTGATTCCTTTAGTTTTTGAACTTTCTAGTCTATGTGGTTGATCCTGCAAATTCCAACTTGAGCGCATGTCCGAGCTTTGTTTGTTATGCCTTTTTTCTGGCTTTATTATTTCTAGCAAAATTGGTACGACTCCACATATCTTGATTGGTACTACCCTCAATCATGTCTTGTTAGAAAACCTTTACCGATCAAAACCTCATTCGAGAAAAAAAGATTTATTTTGTCGAAATAAACAATTTACATTAGTAAATAGTAAATTTCATACTAATACTGGTTTTACTCTATCCTATTTTCCCTTATATTCTATCTCTTTTGGGCTTTGATTATTTTCTCAATCCTCTTGAAAAAAACTTAAGTTTTATTTTTAATTTGATTTATCAAGCAATGATACGTAATTAGGTAGTATGATCAGATCTTGAAGCTTATTACTACAAAAGTTTGATATATAGATCTATAATATTTTGTATGCCTCATACATTAATAAATGAGGAGATGAATTCATTGATTATCTATGTGGAACCTCTATGAGTTGCACCGTTATAAATCTATCTTATTGGCGAAACCACCAAATCTTTATTATCGAGGGATCAATTTGAAAAAAAAGATTTACAAGGATATGTCTGCCAAAATAAGCTTTCCTAAACTAATTTTGTACTACTACATGTTCATTTACAATCAATATAAAGTAGTATATGATCTTGCAGACTCTTGGAGAAAATATTATTCAGAATGATCCTTTATTTAGATGTTTTTTTCATTTATCCTTAGGTTTTAAATATAATATACCTTATAATTTGGTTTATCCATTGGTCCTGTGAAAGTGGAAGAAGTTATTTCACATATGATAGCATCAATTCAGAACTATGATATATGATTAGAGCGTTATATTACAGATATGTTGGCTCAACAATTTGAGTTGGGAATTGAGGTAAGTGCTTACTTATTTTCACTTAAATAAAGTTTTGAATAAAAAAATCAATATAAGACAAATTTGATTGTTACAAACCATTTACAATTCTTTTGATATATTAGAGATAGTGCAAACATATGTAAAATCAAATATGTCGGATCTACGACCATTGCTTGCAATAACAACCGAGCGCATAGAGGATTTAAGTAAAGATAAGGCAAAAGAAACCGATATGGAATAACGTTATAGCCTTCAAAAATAGGCTTGTGCGGACTCGAAGACTTACTTGAAGCATAAGTTAGACATTTAAAAAAACTAAAGAAATTGGAGGTCTTAGTAGATTTGAAGGGGTCGAAGGCCAGGTGGTTGATTACTAAATAAAAATTAAGGAGTTGTAAGAACAAATATTGACCTTTGAAAAATAAACGAACAAGATTCCAATAATTGTTTGATATTTTTACCACCCTATTGAAAGATGAATGGTTTGATATGAAAACTTACTAAATACTGAAGGGGTTCAACACAAAGCTCGTCTAAAGAAGACCAATGAGTTAGCGACCATAAAGGTTATATAGTGTAGATAAATACTAGTAGTTAATATCATCTTGTTTATTTATCAAGCAATAGTATATGGCTCTTTTGGGATCTAGTGTTGCATGACCACTGGTCTGCTGTGATAAATTGGTTTCTTACGGGTGCTGAGGATTATAATTATTCGGATGAAGTTGCGAAGATATCAGAATAAGATAACGTAGATCCTCCTCTGGAAAAAAACAAGTATAAAGGGATTGTTCAATTTCTTTTCTTGGTAGATGGTAGAGAATAAGAGACTTCTACCCTCAAATATGTTATTTGTGTGTAAAAAGTGTTGTCACTCAGATATTTAAATAAATAAGAAGAGGTTGATCCTCCTAAAGTTCCTTTTGAGAAAAATCAAGGGAGAATAAAAGGCTACGCCTCCTAAGTTGGTCGAAAAATAAGAAGAAGGTCTTCCACCCATGAGTCTTCTTCCTCTATTGATATTGTTTAAAAAATAGAGGGCTGATTGCTCCATTGAACCGATGGAAATAAATCTTTATTATCCAAATTCTAGGGTTTGTTTTTATTTTTTTGGATTTTTAAAATATTGAAATCCTCTTTTAAATATGATTTTGTGAATGTTTGATGCTTGTTTGGGAGTTAAAATCCATTATATTTATCCACTTTATTTATTTTACTTATTGTTTAAGAATTTCGTATAATATGTTCTGCTTGAAATAAACCTTTTAACCTTGACGGCTCGAACCTTTAGAAGAGTTTGTGTTTTTTTGCCAGTAGATGTGTTTTACTTTGTTTCATTTTTCATATTGAACGTAAAATATATGTTTTATGCTAGTCAAACATTGGAAGAAATTATCATATAATATTGAGATTCAGAAAGTACCCATTATACCCACGGTAAAAAAATAGAAAAGAATGCATTGAGAGAAAAAAGAACAAGGGGAAACGAGGAATGTATGAACATCAAAAGTAGGGCGTTAAATTATTTATAAATTCTAAATGAATGAATAATGACAAAAAAAGTGGATTTTCTCACAAGAAAATAAAGAAATAGAACTCGAACATACATGATCCGTCAACATCCATCCCTTAATGTTGTCATGTACTATTAACTTCCTCATCATTCTTGTAACTGTCACCTATAATCCGCGTAGGTGTGTCCATACCCTCTGAATGAACGAGAAATAAAGGGTTTTACTAGCGATGAACTACTTCTCACATGTTTCTTTTGTTATTACAACCTTCATTTTTTATGTCAAAGACTATAAGCGATCATAAAGAGCGTACGACGAGTAAAAAATGGAATTAATACAATAAATTCAAAAGTATCAAACTTTTGTTGTTTGGAAGAATGGAAACACATCAAAATGGTACCAGTCGTACTTAATAATGTAAGGATTTGATGGAAATATGTAATATTGTCCGCCTTAAAAACATTATTTCAAAATAAATGGATAATAGTTAGGCCCATTTTTTAGTAAAGTTGCTTGTCACACAGGTCGCCTTTGGCTCGTCTCCTTCCGTGATACGAACTTGTTAGTAGCTCGACCGTAGATCCAACTTTTAGAAGTATCTTGCGCTTATTGATAAGTCGTGCAGGGTAGGACATTCTAACAATATATTTTTTATTCGCCAGCTGGTGGTCCTCTCAAATTATATTTTTTTCACCGGATGAATTCTAAAGTCTTTTATTCCGATTATAAAGAGGAAGAAGAGAGAAACTGGACACAATCCTACCAGCAGGCCATTCGGCCCAGAAAGAATTAAAAATAAAAGGACAATAATGCAACTTTTGATGTCCGTTTTATTACTAAATTGGGGTTGTATTAAAAATTCCCAAATAAATGAAAGTCTTCTACTTTTTATGGTCATTTTTCGTACTGAAAAGCTCGTTTAACAAGCCTTTTAGCTATGGAAATTTTGTTTAGGGTTCAATCTATTTTTTTTGCTTCTAAATACTACGGGGAAGAAGCAATAAGTTGTTTTGATTTATTTTATGTGTTTTCACACAACTTTAGGTGACGTTGAATCTCTTTCAGTATAACAAGTCCAAACGTAGAGATTAGATTCTCAGCTCGTAAAACCTAATACACATTGGCGCTCACTTTATAAGCTACAACATAATGGTAATTTATGTTAATTGTGTCGAGGCATTGGTGTTTTGTGTTAATTGTTTTGATACAATGGTATTTTGCGTTGATTGCATATGTATAATTAAATTATATAATATAGATATATAAAACCACTCAAATTAAAATGGAATTATAACTTTATTAATAGAATTATGCCTTTTTAAAACCTACTAACGCAACCAAAGTAGGAAATAATACACCTAAAAACATAAAGAAACTGATAGGAAATTTTACAAATTTAAAACTTAGCTAATAACATGTATTACATTCCATTGTGTGTAGAGTTTCAAATATTCAATGTTCCATGGGTGTGGGAGTGGGCATTCGTCCGCCTCTAGTATCTTGTAATGCTTTAACTTTAGAATTTATTTTATAAGGTCTTTCGAGTTTGGCCATAGTTTTTACGGGGCTTTATCTTTGGTATAAAGGAATAAATTTCTCAATACTTGATCTCCTACTTGGAAATATCGAAAGTGAACTTTAGAGTCATACGTGTTGCATATTAATATTATGAATTGTTCCATGTGTAGGTGGAATTTGATTCGTTTTTCTTAAATGAGATCAACTTTTGGAATTCAATTATCCTCATTTATGCCTTCATTGTAGAATATTAATCTAAATAATGACATACATGTTACTGTTGAAATCACAACTTCAATACCATATATTAAAGTGAAAGAGGTTTCACATGTTGTATTTTTTGGGTAGTTTGGTATACAATAATATTAATTGAAGTGTATCTAGCTACTTATCTACCAAAACTTTGAGAAGGTGGTGTGTCCTTACAAGATTGTATAATTAGTAACTTTCTGCCCGTTAGCTTAAGGATAAAATAGTACTGGGAAATTGTGATGGACTCTCCTTCTTCGAAAAAACAAATATAGTTATACATTTTGGAATTGTAGCATATTATCACGTACTTGTGGATATTAAGATTCCAAACCTACAAAAATATTAGTTATGAGAAATTAGATGAACTCTTAAGCTCGTATTTTTTCATACAATTTTACCTTCGCCCATTTAGAAAATTAGTCGAATGCCATCAAAATGTACTTCTGACCGCTGAATACTTTTAAAAAAGGACCTACAATATCAAAACCCTACCTACTAAAGTGATTTACTCCGGAAACATACTTTAGGGGTAATGCTGGAACTTGAATTGAGTTTGTAATTTATTGGCAAATATCACAATGTTGAACAAATTCTTTAGGATTTGAATGGATTGTTGGCCAATATAACTTCCAAGGAAGATCCATATATAAAGTTTTTTTTACCCACAATGATCTCCTTCTTCTACCTCATGGATTTTTTCAAGGACATAGATAAATTATTCTAAACCAAGGCATATAAGGAAGGGTATGGTAAGGTCTTGGTGCTATATCATTATGACTAACCATACATAACGAGCAAACTTTATTTTGATGCTCATTGCCTCTATTGTTTTCCTGTAGAAGTAAGAGCGTCAACTATTGTGTTTTCAAGTTCATGGTACTTGTTGGTACTTGGTTTGTTCAAAATTTAAATATTCTTAATGTAGTTTATGCATATATAGAATGAGGTTTTTTTTCGGCTTGCCATAGAGCATGATTAACGACTAAATGTGATTTAAATTTTCAACTGTCGAGCTTCACCGATACGTGCTAGCTTAAGTCATCTTATTGTTATTTCATATTCAACATTATTGTTTGATTCAAGCAACCCAAACTTGGAAGATTAGTACAAAATAGTCTCCATAAGGATATTTTAGTTTTACTTTAGCTCAGGAACGTAGACTTTTAGAGCCTTCGTTGGTTCGAATTATCTAAAAGAGATCTAGATTTTCTTTTAATAAATATGGCACTAACAATATCAAATAATGGTAATGATTCAATCTCAATATCTAAGCAATTAATGTTATTTGAATTGCAAAATAATAATCCTTCTAACAAGTCTATTGATTCAACAATTAATAGAGTATTTTTACCAAATAGAGTTTCATAAGCATGTATTAAGTCACATTTGTGATTTCTGATGACAAATCTACCACTAGATTCACCATTAGTTATACAAGAACCATCATTATTTAATTTAATTTTATGAAGGTTAGGAGGGTTCCGTTTGATATATGAAATATTGTAGGGGATAGGACAGTGCTGAAAACAGTCAAGTGTGTTGGATGTTTTCATATCACCTTTAATAGTAGTTAGATTTTAAAATATAATCACAATCTAGATTAGGAATCATATGATTGATGTTGTTAATGATGTCATTGGAAGATTGAATGGTATTGTTGTGTTTTAAATTATTTCTAGCAGCCCAAATGGCCTAGTAAATAATGAGATGAAGTATAAGTCTAATATTGATATGCATTGAGGTTGGTATGAACCATATATTAATTATATGAGTGATATTCATACAATTATTAATAAGAACTTCGAAGAGGTATGCAAAGTGTTGCCACACTTCCCGGGAAACTTTACAGGTGACAAAAGTATGATTAATGGTTTCTAATTTGTCACAATGTTGGCATTTAAAGGCTAAACTAATGTTTCTCTTATGAATAATTAAGTTAACATATACGAAGTCAGTGAAAATCCTTCAAAGAGTGAAAGAACACTTCTTTGGACTGATTCGATTCCAAATCTTTTTGTGGATTATTGTTTTAAAATGCTTTTGTCTAATTAAGTTCCATGTATTTTTGGAATAGAAGTTACCATCATGTGATAAATTCGAAAAAATGCTATCATATGAATTGTTATCAATATTAATTTTGAGAACTCTGTCAGTGTCAGATTTCAAGATATTTTTATTAAGTTTAGTGATATTCCAAGAGTTGTTTTGCGGAAATTATGAGATATTTGTTTTGTTCTACCAAAAAATTTCCTCATTAAGGGAGAATGTGATAAATGGATGAGAATTATTCCATTCATAAAGCAATAAATCCACATTTCATTTTCCAATATTCTAAAAGATATAATTTTCAGCTAAATTTTTTATTTTAAACATTCTCCTTCAAACTTTAGATTCATATGGTTTTACTTTGGTTTGAAGGGGGGGGGGGAGAATTGGGACAGTAAATAAAATTCATAAGGATGAACCAAAGAGACTTGTGTTCTCTAAAGTTCATCCAGAGTTTGAAAGAAAAAGTCATTTAAATATCTTTTATGTTTCGCATATTAAGACCATTTTCTACAAAAGGTTTGCATAGTTTAGACCAATTAGCCCATATAATAGATTTTGAATTTTCATTACTTCCTTATATAAATTTATTAATGAGATTATTAATTCTTGTGATTACATTTATAGAAATGAGACTATTTTGCATGTGATATATAAAAATATATAAAAGAATGGTTTGAGACAAAATTAATCTGCCACTAAAGGACACATTTTTGTTGTCTCAATCAAGAATTTTATTCCTCATTTCAAACACTAAACCATCATAATGGCAGGAATGATTATTTTTATGAAATTATATCCTAAGATATTTTAATGGAAGGTTACCATGCTTGAAACGAGTTAGAGTTTCCATTAATTTTGATATGGTTCTGGTTATGTTGTTGGAGTTGATGAATTTGGTTTTTTGTTTATTGATTTGCTGACCATAAATAAGTTGATAATGGTCAAGAAAGTCCCAGACTTTCCTGATATTGTTAATGAAACCAATTAAAGATAATGACATCATCTGCAAATGTAAGGCATGTGATATTTATGCATCATCTGGACTTGTAATGCAAATGATGATCGTTAATGAATGAGGGTTTAATTCTTCTTAATAGAAATTCTCCAGCAATGATGAGAATGTAGGGTGATAATGGATCACCCTGCACCATTGTTGGAAGGAAAGTAGCCCTAAGAACTATCATTGATGATGATGAAGTAGTTTATGTGTTTAATACATCTTCTTATTAAATTAATAAATTAATTATTGAATCCAAATGCTTTAAATACATAGTATATGGAATTGAATTAAAATGTGTCAAAAGCATTGGCAATGTCAAGGTTTATGATGACATTGTTTCCCTTGGTTTTAGTGTTAAGGTCATGAGTTAACTCGTGAGTGATCATGATCTTCTTATAGATGTTTTTGGTCTCCACAAAAACACCATGAACATCATAATTGATTTTCTGGGAAGAATCTTAGCTAACCTGTTGTTTATAAGTTTGGACAGTTGTTGAATATTGTTCTAAACCACAATAGACAACCTTAATCGTCAATGTGCTTGTAATTTTGTCGAACACCTGATCTCATATTTTTTTTGTTACTAATAAAAACAAACTTAATATTACTTAAAAATAAATAAAGAAAATATAAATAAAAAACAAAAACTCACGATTAAATTTATAAAGAAATTTCTTCACTTTCTTATAGCATTAGAACATTGAAGATCTATTTGTAGTACCATCATCACTACCTATTACCAAAGTTAACGCCAACAAAAATATATGTAGGTTTAAATTCAAACAAAATAAAAATATTTTATTTTATCCAATTTTATTTAATTATCAAAAACAAACAAAAAACTATATCTACACACATTATTTTATTACAAATATACTGAAAAGTGAAGAGATCATATAATAAATGGGTTTGATAAATGAGTGAAAAAATATATTCAGTTTAAGATCAAAATTAAATAAACCTTTGTTTTTCAACCATAAATTTTGGGATATGAAGCTTTAAAATGAAAAAAAGAATGGAAGAAACAACGATCAATTTGAAGAATAAAAAGTTAACAGTTTTGAAATAAAATTTATAAATTCAAAGAAAGAGATTTTTTTGACAACTAATGAGATTATGACATGAAAAATTAAGGCATTTTATGGTATGGTTATTAGGTTAATCTTATCTTTTAAATTTAATGGGTTGGGTGTAGTTTTGATTTAAAAGTAATAGGTTGAGTTGGATAAATGAGTTATATAAATAGTTAAGATATATGGTAAATAAGGCTAAAAACCCTGTCAAGTCACCGGTGTATGACACCTGGTGCATTCATGCCACTAACTTTCTTTCGTCCAAAAACGAGTCATTGGTGTTTCAAATAGTTGCAATTTTACCACTGGCACGTGAAAATTCATAGAAAGCTAACACGTGTCACCCCCCATTGTACTCTAGTCTGTTGCATATACGGTCACCTATATTTTCCTTCCAAAATTACCCCTGCTCAATTGTTTCACCTTTTTTACTCTAATTTGTACTTTTTACTCCAACTTTTTACTAAACTTTTTAAATGTTTACCCAAATTACTCTAATTACCCACTCTTAAACTATTTGGTTATTGTGCCATATTTATTGAGAATAACCCGACCCGTTATTTGGTTATTGGGCCTTTTATTTGTTTTTATTGGGCCATACACTCTTTGTCACTCAGTGAATTAAAGAAAGTTGAAGAGGAAGAGAAATTAGAAAATTTTGCAGTTGTCAAATGTTCGTTTGATCCACGTCAAAACTTCAGAGAATCCATGATCGAGATAATTATAAAGAGCATGATTAATCAGATTGTAAATAACTAACCTATAATGTTTGCTTTAACTTTGTTGTTTTAATTTTATGAAATCTATGAAAAAAATTGTAGTTTTTGAAGAAAATTATGCCATACAGACACAATGTTTTCAAAAATTAAATCAAACAGAGCTCCAATATATAGAAAAGTATAACAAAACTTGGTTAGTTCATCGAAGATCGCGCGAAAGTTATAGAGATAAGAAACATAAGAGCTGAGAACAATCCAGATTCCAAAATGGGACACTTTCTAAGTAAAAAAAATTATACTGAACATATATATAAGAATTTGGACTTAAGGTACAATAGTAGACGAAGTCCAAATGAGTATGTTACAATAGACTTGTCAGAACTATAGAATACAGAACTTAAAACCCAGAAGGTATCTACTTTATTGAAAATCACACAAAAAACTTACCTACTGTTTCCTACATCTGTGATAGAGAAACATCACAACCCAGAAAAACTATCAACTTCTCCCTGCCCCAACAACATGTCCTGTTTGATCCGAAATATTATTTACACTTATACTCCACCAATTCTTTTTTCCATCATTGTCCTATCTTTCTGACTGAACCTCCTGTGTGTCCGTTGATCCTAGGTTTTCAGTCAAAAATTGTTCCCAAAATACATCGTTGGTTCCAGGTGGTGGAGCTGTAATAGTTCCGGCTGTTTCGGTTAAAGGCTCGGAAAAAATAACATGAGCCGGTTCAGAAACAGTGGCAGGAGCCGGCTCAGAGTTCATGTCGATTCTTGGAGATTTAGGCCGAACTTTGATATTAAGTTGTATGCTACTAGATGGAGCTGGACTTTCTGCACAACTTGTGGATTCATCGGCGGCTTCTGTGTTCGAATTTAGTTGGGCATAACTTTCTTTAATTAAACAATTAAACAATTAAGATTCAGTGAATGTTGTAACAACGACATTGTTGGGTTGGTTAGAGATAAACAATTCGTTGTTAAGGTTTTGTAGAAGGTGGCTAAGTGAAGAATGGAATTAGGGTTTTACAGAAGTTTTGAAGCATACTATGGTGAAAGTGGGAAATTAGGGTTTGAAAACAAGAGAATAAGCAGATATATGGGGTAAATGGGATGGGTTGGGTTTAACGGTGGGTAATTAAAGTAGTTTGGGTAAAAATTTAAAAGGCTCAGTAAAAAATCGGAGTAAAAATTATAAATTAGAGTAAACAGGTCAAACAACTGAGCATGGGTATTTTTGGAAGGAAATAGAGGTGACCGTATATGCAACAGACTAGAGTACAATGGGGGTGACACGTGTTAGCTTTCTGTGAATTTGCACGCGCCAGTGACAAAATTGCAACTATTTGAAACACCAATGACTCATTTTGGGGACGAAGGAAAGATAGTGGCACGAATGCAACAAGTTTTTCATACACCGGTGACTTGACAGGGTTTTTAGCCTAGTGCCACTAGTGGGTCTACCGCAATCGGAACGTTTCTCTGCAAGGCTTCTTCAAGGCTTCCCTAGTTGTGTGGAGGCGGTAGTGGCGACCCTCCAGCAGGATTAGTCAATTGGTTAGGGTTGGCCATGGTGATACGTCTTTCGTTGGGTTCAATATCAATCCTGGATCGAGTTACTACCATTGGAAAAAAAACTTGTTTTGATCTTTTCCACAGACGGCGCCAAAATCCCCTAAAGCTATTCAAACTTTTCTTTCCCTAGAATGTCTAACTTAACTTACAATAGAAAACCAAATCAAGATTGCGTACCTGTTTCAGTACTCTGTTCTCCGATTGCGTCACATGTAGCCTTTCCCAACAGTGAATCAAAGCGCTACTAAGTTGCAACGAGAACTTATCTTTTTCTCTCCAAGTCTTTCTCAAGCAATTTTTCAAAAGAATCTACGCAAATTAAAGTTTTAGATTTTATTTAAAAACTTCTCAATACCTGAGAAACAGTTCTCTTACCCAACCGTCACCACAATGATGACACCTGTCAAATCATGCATAGAGAACTCAAACGCCTAGCACGTATTTCTACCTTAACTTGTCAGAAAATCAAACCAAATCGACACACGCTATCAAATCAGAGAGTGACACGTCATCCACGATTTTTTTCATTTTTATTTTCTTCTTTATTCCACTCAGTAACTATTTCATAATTACTCATTGGACTAGGGGGAACCCTGATAAGGGAGTAGGTACCCGCAACCAATATTAAATATAAACGTCGAAGCATAGCATAATTAAGTAGAGCAGTACAGAAGTAGAGCAAAGCAAAGCAGACCATAACAAAACAGAGCAGAACAAAGCAGAGCAGAACAAAAGGAAAGTTAAGGAAAGACCAAAAGAGCAGACAAAGTATTCAATCCGAACAGGAAAAATATATAAACCGATCGCACTCGATCTAAGTCAAGCAGGGTATGATCAGAGATAGGCACGTTCGGCCAAAGCTGATACACCAAACAAAGAAGATATGAAAACTAAGCCGCGCTCAACTTTAAGTCGAGCAGAGCATAATCAAAGGTAGGCACGCCCGGCGCAAGTTGATAGGAAATTTGGTGCGCGCAACCAGAAACTTCACTCAATTAAGGATAAGTCAACACCAGAGCCGATCAGGTAGACAAGCCAGCACCAAAGCCGACCGAGCAAAACGACAAAAGCTGCTCTGCTTGGCAAGTAACAAAGCTAATCGTTTACGTTAACAAGCATTAATGAAGTCAGCATAGTAGACTGTACTGAAGACCACTAATCAAGGATAGATAGTCAACAGTCTAATATTCAGGGATCGCTGATTAAGGATAATATATAATAATCGACTTAATGTAGGGCTCGGCCCATTAAGTATTTTTAATTAATAAGAGAGTAACGGCCAAGATTAGTTATATAAGGGATGAAAGACAATGTAATGCCATGTTCAGAAATCTTCTCGAATTAATAATATTACTATCTTGGCATATCGGTGTTTTAGGTTTTTCCCATAACAATTGTGTTGTTTATCTTTAATGATATGTGATGTCAATATTTTACCATTCTGAATGCAAATTGTAAAATGAGACGTCATATTGTTTTACTAGATACTACGATGAATTTCAAAAGAATAATTTCATTTGATGGTTTAGTCGTTTTTAAATCTTTTTACTACATATATACTAATGTCAATGAATGGTTAGGCTCGTGTAAAAAATGTAGATACATATTTCATCCCCTCTTTGTGAGTTTGCACAACCTCTATGCAACACTGAAATGTACATCACCATCTGCAGATATTATTCCAGTCTTCGGTAATCAATGTTGGATACCGGATTTCTGGATTCCATGTGAATCTATTCGGGTTGACCGGAATCGGATGCTCCTATGAAAGTCATTTGGAATATAATGCACGACTGGGTGAAACTTCCACTACCTAAAACACTTTCACCTAATCTTTTGGGAAATGTGATTATGTTCAAAGAACCTACTCTTCAAGCATATTTTCCTCGAGCTGCTGCATCACACAAACAAAATAAAATTGCGGATAAAAACATTGGAAACCTAAAGTAAAAGCCAGTCGGAAAATTACAAGCAAACACATTTCTCTTTTGAGTCGTGACCATCCCAATTATGAGGAACATGACCATGTTGAGAAGCAAAATGAGATCGAAGATCCAACTGCTACTTGAGAACTTTTAAGTCTCCACTTTGACTTATTTCCGATTAATAATCATTATTTTTTCTATTAAATTTCATTAAGGAAACCGAAAGAAACATACATAAATGTATTTTGCAACCTTTAAAGTTCGGTTGTCAAATAATCTTGTAAATAATCTTGTGCTGGAAGTTGAGAAAATCCTAGAAATAATATGTATTTTATGTGATCTCTTTGGCTACTCTCTTTTTTAATTTAAATTTATTTTTTATGAATCAAATTTTTATCTAAACAAACAAAAAATTCTACCACCACATTATAAATAAAAATATAAGACTTAATTACAAAGTCAAATAAAAATTCCGATAATTAAAAAAAACACTTAAAAGATAACTTTTTAAGAAAATTATATATTATAAAAAAAGATGGAAGATAGTAGTGAATGGTTTTTATATAATTTTTTTTAAGTAATTGAAATTTGAACTTCAAAGGTTTGGTATTTATGATAAAAGATTAATATGTATAGTTTAACAAAAAAGGCGTAATGTTTTTCAATTTTTCTTTTTATGATGAAACTTGAAGAAGCGAGTTTTTCCATATACAGAAGGACGTTAAATTTAAGTCGGGCGGTCGTACCTCTGTCGCAATAGGAAATATTTAATTCAATGTGGTGCCATTAAAAGGACATCAAAACCATGTCGTTTTAACTCTCCCTATTTAATTCATTAAGGTCACAAAATTACAATACAAAAGTCACCGCCAAAAACAGATTATCTCCCCCAATAATATCTTTCTAGGGTTTCTCCAGATTCGACGAAGAAGAAAACCAACCACAATGGTCTGCGAGAAGTGTAAGTTTTCTAATTCAGTAGTCGATCGATTAATCTGGCTTAGGATCTCCTTTAGCTTCTCAGATTTAGATCATAAAATTGATTCGATTGTGTTTGGTTGTTGTTAGGTGAGAAGAAATTGACGAAGGTGATAGTTCCTGATAAGTGGAAAGAAGGTGCTAGTAACACCACCGATAACGGTGGACGTAAAATCAACGAGAATAAACTTCTCTCCAAGAAGAAGAGGTAATTTCCTCTCGTTTCTCACCTCTTTTATGTCCGATTTGTTCGATATCGAGAAATATATGTTTGAATCGGGTTTATAACTAGATTTTTGGGTTTCCGCTCGTTTGAACTATTTGGTCACGAGTGCGAGACATGTGAAGCTTGGGAAAGAGCTAGCTTGAGGCTGTAGAGATAATTGCTTGTAGTAAATTTGAACTTGAACTTGGGTAAATCGTTTGCTAGTTTAGAAGAATTGGAACTTTTAAATTGCCATTGTCTCATTGTCTCCAACTTTCAATTGTAGTAAATAAGACTGTAGAATAGTAGCATTAACTTTGGGTTTTGGAGAAGATAAGATACTTGTGTCTGTGTCTAATCTAAAATCGAGCAACTAATCGACTAGTAGATACATCAGAACCATTCAGCTTAGTTTTTGTTACCTAGTACTGAACAATGGATGTAAAATTTTGGTTTAGTTTTTATTATTTGAGGAACTAGAATGAAAGGCGGAGAAGCTACATGTCATATAGTCAAGTGATCAAACTAGAAATACTAGACTTTGATGCAGATTTATAATCTGTCAGGTTGATTAGATTCTTAGGTAACATATGCATTTTTGTTAGGTACTGTCATGATGAGGAAACAACCTCTCTTTTGACTTTTATGTACTATTCTTTTTGTTAGTACCTAAACCGCCTGTAGGTATGGTGTATTTTGTTTTTTGAATCCGTTCTTCTCGGTTTGCGTGCAGATGGAGTCCTTATGGACCATCTGGAAATACCAAATGCATTATTTGCAAGCAGCAAGTTCACCAGGAAGGCAAATACTGTCACACGTGTGCTTATAGCAAAGGTAAGTCTTGTATAGTTTGCTCTTTCATGGTGTGGGTGTATTAACACGATAATTCATTAATTTCTACAAACATTTGAGAGTTGCTTTGCGGTTTTTGGTGCAGGTGTATGTGCAATGTGCGGAAAACAAGTGTTGGACACTAAGCTTTACAAACAGAGCAATGTTTAGTGTGGTGCGATTAGGAATCGGCTTTGGTCTTTCTAACATGACAGACAGGTCAAAATTTTATCCCCTAAACAGTTCTGTGCATGTATACTGATTTGCTAAATTTGCAACATTACTGTAATTCATTAAAATTAGTTTTGTTTATGTACATCTTTCTAACTGATCAAACCTTCTTGTATCCATCACACATTAGTTTCTCTACTAGAATGTATTTGTAGAAAGTTTGATTCTGAGTAGATATTATTTGACTTGGTTCAGACTTAGAAGAATTTCTTTGAGCTTTTGCTTGCAAGAATCAGTGTAAGGATGAAATTCTTCCTAGGCATTGTCTAAATCTCTGAATCTAGTAAGTTGATGGGGATTTTATTTCTGGAAAAGTTGGATGAACCTACCGTTTGCCCACCAGTTTATACATCCTTGTAATAAGGTCTTTCCTCCTGTTCCGAGAATTCGTGTCGATTCTCCACTTGTTTCCTCTGAAAGTTCAACATCCTTAAACATTATGGATAATTTCGTGTCCAGTTTAAAATTGTAGAAACAAGTTTGACATAAGCAAATATTAAAACTCGTCTTTTAAAATAAACTTATTTAAAGATCTAAAAGTTTGACAAGCTAAACGTGTTGTCTATAACTCCTATGTTTTTAGTATTATGATTTTCTAGAAGCTACTAATCATATAAACTTAAATACCGATCTCGTTGAAGTGAACCAGTTCCTAGAAACATGGCACGGTCATGTCATTTGAGATTATAACCGACTTGAAGTTTGTAGAAATATAGGATAGGGTCACCTTGAGAGTTAACTATAGAGCTATCAGATGAAGAATGTTGAGATTTAGCCATATAAGGTTAAAGAAATACAGAAGAACGTTTAAATTTGTATGATATTTTTAGGGTGATATTAGCTGTGTGCAACTTCTATTTTTATAGATATCGCACAAAACTATAGAATTTGAAACTTTTGTTTTGCCTAAATAATTTCATTAACCCCACTTGAAAAGTATCTATTGAAATGGCGAGGTTCACAGTTACGGTTAAAATAAATCTCATGGTTCACGTGCAGATTGCAATAATATAAGAGGTAAAAATTACACATGTTTAAAGTTCTTTTCGGAGATACTTGTTTGTTTACTGTTAAAATAACTTTAAAATGGGATTAAGAGTAATGAGTAAAAGATGGTAGTTGTGCATCTGACTTTGGTTCCCGACTCTTTTGAATGCTAGATAACCGTAAAACATAATTGTAAAACATAATCGTTGTGAGTTTTTGCTGGAGATACATTGGACATTGTTGTGAGTTTTTGCTGGAGATACATTGGACGTGGGAACATTTTGAAAATGGGTAGAATAGTTATGATGTTTAAATGATTGATTATATAAAAGTTTATGGCGTATTTTGTGATTTTGTGCTCCCATTTTTTGTGTTCCCAATCGTTATGATGATGTTATAGATGTTAATATTCGCACAAATGGATTCGTTAATAACATGGTGTCATTCTATATTATTTATTTATTCTTTTACAAGTAACATTTAGAAATATTGAAAAGTTAACACCGAAATTCGTGTATTTCTTTTTTTTATGATAATGAAATATTCTTTTCTAGCAGCGTCGTGAATGTATTATTGTCAAATCACATTAATTTTTATAGTTTTTTTTTGCTTTTTTGGTTCCGTTTGTGTATCAGTCATTCGTGATAGATGTTACATCGTGATTTCTAACAAATTGGTATGATAGCGGCGGAAGATATGTTATTGTAATTGAAGATGAACAATTATATCTATATTTATAAAATCAAAAAATTCGTTAAAAAATCTGACATTATGTTGCACAGGATTAAGTTGAAATCTTCTTTGTGGAATGGGTTGGAGAATAAGTATTACGGGTTGGAGAATAAGTATTACCGACATAAAGAAAATCTTCTTTGTGGAATGGGTTGGAGAATAAGTATTACCGACATAAAACTAAAAGATCGAGAAATCACAATCTTTAAGAAATTGCTTTATTTTGGATTCTAAATAAGGGTAGGGTATTACGTTCTTTGTGAGCCATTTATTACTTGAAGAAACATTTATATGCTTTTAGATTGTAAAAGGTATATCAGTAATTAAATATCTCGATAATTTAACTCGATTATTATGAATCTAGAGAATATCATCATAATCGATAATGAGGATAGAGCTCTATTTGTTTTGAGATATAAAATTTTTAATAAGAATTTTTAATGTATGGTAAAAGTAAACTATTTTTGGTGGATGTCAAATGGGTGTTAAAATCAAAGGAGTTGGATTGTTAGTCCGACAATTAGGCGCAACTCTTGTCCTTACAATGCATGCTGATGTCCACGAGATCCTCATCGAAAGTTGGTAACAATCTCAAAACTAAGAAGGTTTGATCATCATCATCGATAGGCCTCCAAGAAACCTAAATCGGATCTTGACTTCTAGGCCATGGGCCAAGCCTCAATCTGAGTGGATTTCTTCTAAGCCACTCATTTACGCCTCTTCTCTTTTGGCATTGAAACCCTAGGTGGTATCTCTGCCACTAAAAAAATTTTCTAACTCAGATCTAGTCCCCAATGCCACAAAACCTGCAAAATTCGCTTTTTGTTCTTCATCTTGAAGAACAGATCTCGCCAAAACCACAACAAACTCTTTCAAAAAACCTTATCTCAGAGGCTTGCTTTTTTCAAAATCCGATTTTTGAAAGAAACGAGTCTCTGAATAAAGAACCACAAAAGGGCGATTCTATGTCTTCAAAGCATCCGTTGAAATCGTACGCTGAGGCAGTTAGAAAGGGAAAAGAGGAGCGACTCGTTTCTTCGAAGGGTTTTAAGCACGATGAGGTCGAAATTGGCTCTGAAGATGGATACACCTTCGTTAGGTTTTGCGAAAAAGATAAGTCTATCCTTAACTCTCTCTCTATGTATACACTGATTGCTAAGTTTTCATATGGTAGTCCTTCTGTGCAAGAATTTAGAGGTTATTTGTCTTCTTTAAAACTGTTAGGAAATTACAGTGTCTATAAAATGGATTATAGGCATGTGTTTATTGAATTTGAAAATATGTTGGATGTTAAAATTTTTTGGAAGTACAATGTCAGATCTATGGGTCAGTACACTTTTAGGATATTAAAATGGAGTCCAGATTACAATCCCAAACGGGAATCCCCCTTGACTCCTGTTTGGGTGTCTTTTCCGAAATTACCAGAATACATGTATAATATAGATACATTAGAAAACTTAGCTAGAGCTGTTGGTGTTCCTTTAAATACGTGGCTGCCTAGTAAGAATAGGGCTAGTTTCAATAACTGTGAAGTTTGGACTATTTTAGACGTTTCTAGTGTCCTACCTCAAAAGATTTGGGTCTGTTTTGGCGATAGGGAGGGCTATTGGCAGGACATAATCTATAGAAACAAGCCAGCATATTGTAGGAAGTGTAGGCATTTAGGTCATAAGGATAGTGATTGTAAATCTGATGACTTAGATTTTAAGCAAAAGCAGAACTTAAAAAAGATTGAGATCAAATTTAATGATAAAATGAATACTAGTGTCTGGATGCCTAAAAAAGTCAACATTAATGTGCAATCTGAAATAAATGAGAATCATGTAGATATGCATACACATTTAGTTGATGCTCATGTTGATATTCATAATAAATCTGGTGTTTTGAATAATGTGCATGTTGTGAAAGATTCTGATAAACGAACTACATTGATAAATATAGATGCTGAAATAGTGACTGATTTGAATGCTGTACCTGCTATGAACATGGATAGTGTAAAAGAATGTTCTGACTTGATTGCACTTCATAGTATGTCAACTAATAATAATGAAAGTATATCTGCAATAGATAAATCCATGATGTTTGTTGAAATTTGTGAATATGATACTGTTATGAATGATAATGTTTTGTATAATGTTTCTTCTGCAAGATGTGCTGATATGAATTGTGAGCATGATAATGTTATGAATGATAATGTTTTGTATAATGTTTCTTCTGCAAGAAGTGCTGATATGATTTGTGAGTATGATACTGTTATGAATGATAATGTTTTGTATAATGTTTCTTCTGCAAGATGTGCTGATATGAATTGTGAGCATGATAATGTTATGAATGATAATGTTTTGCATAATGCTTCTTCTGCAAGTTGTGCTGGTATGATTGATAATTGTGAGCATCATACTGTTATGAATGATAATGTTTTGTATAATGCTTTTTCTGTAAGTTGTATTGATATGATTGAAAATTGTGAGCATGATAATGTTATGAATAATAATGTTTTGTATAATGCTTCTTCTGTAAGTTGTGCTGATATGATTGATAACATTGCATGTAAAAACATAGATGACATTAATCTTGCTTTTGATAGTTGTAATGTGCAAGTGCATGAAACTGATAATGTTGCTTGTCAGCATGTGGATAATGAGTTAACATCAGATGCTTTAAATTCTCAGGATGTTGTTTTCATAGAGAGTAACCTAATTGCTTTTAAACAACTTGAAACTGCTAATATTACAAAAAAAGATATAGATAATGCAGTTGTATCTATGAATTTAAATAATCCTTTTAATGCTTTATTGAATGAGAATGAAGATGAAATTATATCTGTTCCATCTAGAAATAGGTTAAGTTTGTCCCCTAATTCTCATAATGGAAAAGTCTATGTTGATAACTTAAGTTTACCTGCATCTCCTAATCAGATTAAGACTAAACCTTCCCTGAACAGTTTGCTTAGAAGATCTTCTAGGAATAAACTAGTCATTAAATCTAGAAACTCTAAAGGATCTTTAGGATCTTCTAAATAAGCTTTAGAATGTCTTTAAAAATGTTAAATTGGAATGTTAGAGGATTAGGAAATTCTAAAACCATTAAAAGAATTAAAAACTTAACTAAGAAACATGGTATTAATATATTAGCTTTGCAAGAGCCTATGGTGGCTGAGAATAAAAGTCTAGAAATTTGCTCTAAACTAGGATTTGAATCTGTTCTGGCAAATACAAGTAACAAAGTGTGGGTTTTATGGAGAAATAGCTTTAAGATTGAACTTCTAGATAACTTGGAACAGCTTTTAAATGTTAGAATTAGTCACTCTGCATATAGGGAGGTTATTTTACTTACTGTTGTGTATGCAAAATGCAATATTAGTCATAGGTTAGTTCTATGGAATCAGCTTAGAAATTTATCTGTTAACATGTTGCCTTGGTTAGTTGTAGGAGATTTTAATGCTATATCTAAAATTAGTGAGCAAAGAGCATGTAATAATCAGCATACTAAAAGCCTAGATGACTTTAATGAAATGATCTTTGACTGTAAATTAGAAGACCCAGGTTATGTAGGCTCTAATTTCACTTGGACTAATAAACATAAATGGAAAAGGCTAGATAGGTGCTTACATAATGAACTTTGGAGGAATTCTTTTAATATTACTAAGGTAGAGCATTTAGCAAGAACCTGTTCGGATCATTCTCCACTGTTAATAACAATTCTAAAACAAAGTAACTATCAAAAAACTTCTTTCAGATTTCAAAATATGTGGATAAAGCATGATGACTTTTTGAAAACTGTAGAAAGTAACTGGTCTATACCATTAATTGACTCATCTGATATATATGTTTTCTGGTCTAAACTTAAGAGATTGAAAAAACATTTACAAAATTGGAATAAAGTTGTTTTTGGTAATATCTTTGTGAACATTAATAAAGTTGAAGATGAAATTAAGCTTACTGAAATTTTGATTGAGCAAGATAATTGTGTTCAGAATCAAATGAAATTGTCTGAATTGAATGCTGATTTAATATCTTTACTTGATAAAGAAGAAATCTATTGGAGTCAAAAAAGTTATGTTAGTTGGTCTGTTGAAGGTGATAACAATTCATCTACTTTTCATAACTATGTAAAGAAAAGAAAAGTTAAGAATAGGATTAATGGAATATTTGAAAATAACATTTGGGTTGAAAATGAAGAGTTGATAGGTCTCTCTGTTGTAGGCTATTTTAAAGACTTGCTGAACAAGAATTCACCTATGCATGATTTATCTATTGTTAGAAGTGTGATACCAGAAGTTTTAACAGACCAATGTAATAACAGTATTCTGACAGAACCTTCTTTAGAAGAGATATATGATACTATTACATCATTAAATACAAACAGTGCTTCTGGAGTTGATGGCTTCAACTCCAGATTTTACCTTGCTTGTTGGCCTATAATTAAATCTGATCTACATAAAGCTGTTAAATGTTATTTCTTGTGTTCTGATATACCTAAAGGCATGTTTTCCACTTTGATTTGTCTAATTCCTAAAGTTAAATCTCCTAAATATTGGACTCAGTTTAGACCAATAAGTCTGTGTTCTGTGTTTAATGTATTGATTGCTAAATTG
The DNA here is from genome assembly GCA_036936605.1 of Limnanthes douglasii subsp. nivea. Classification (NCBI taxonomy): domain Eukaryota; kingdom Viridiplantae; phylum Streptophyta; class Magnoliopsida; order Brassicales; family Limnanthaceae; genus Limnanthes; species Limnanthes douglasii. The sequence continues at coordinate 134,152,543 of JAUPFV010000004.1, forward strand.
ATTCAATGTAGATTATCAAAGCTTTTAAGATTTATAATTTCTGATGAACAAGGTGCATACATTGAGAAATTAAGTAATTCAGGATAATATATTAATAGTCCAGGAGTTGGTTAAAGCTTTAAATAGAAAAACTAGGGGAGATAACCTTATTTTAAGCCTAGATATGACAAAAGCTTTTGATAAGATTGAGTTTAGATTTTTATATGAAGTAATGTCTAGCTTTGGTTTTAACAATCTTGTAATCAACTTAATAAGAAAATCTATTGAAAATGTCTTTTTTTCAGTCATCACTAATGGAACAACCTCAGGGTATTTTAAGTCTAAAAATGGCCTTAGGCAGGGTGATCCTCTTTCACCTTGCCTATTTATTATTGCTGAAGAGTTTTTCATCAGGGGTATTAAGTTGTTAATAGATCAGAATAAAATTAAGCCTTATAGTATGAGATGTCAATTGAATATAAGCTGTTTAGCATACGCAGATGATATAATATTATTCTTAAATGGATCTCTGCCTAGTGTTAAGAATCTTGTTAGTTTTTTAGACTTATACCAACAACTATCTGGTCAGCTGTTAAATAAAGAAAAATCTTATTTTCTAACTTCAACCAGAATAAACAGAAACAGACTAGAGCATCTTAAAGATTACTTAGGATTCAAGTTCTCTAAACTGCCTTTTACTTATTTAGGTATACCTATACATTGTAATAACTTTGCTGAACATTTTGAAGGTTTATTAGATAAGGTTAAAGATAGAATTTATGATTGGAACTGTAAGCATATTTCTTTTGGTGGAAAGATGACATTAATTAACTCAGTTCTTATGTCTTATCCTATGTACTACTTACAATCTGTTAAACTTCCTTTAAAAGTGATTTCTAGGTTTAATAAGCTTTTGAATAAATTTCTTTGGGGCTGCAATGATCTTAATAGATGTATGCTTTGGACAAGCTGGCCTAGTTTATGTAAGCCATACAAAGAAAATGGTCTTAACTTTAGGAATATAGAAGATATTCAAACTGCCTTTGCATATAAATTATGGTTTTCTTTTCGTAGTAAGAGTTCCTTATGGTCTAAGTTACTGCATGATAAATATTGTAATGATATCCATCCTTTGCAAGCTAGGCTTAGGAATACTGATTCCAAAGTTTGGAAAAGAATGTTAGAAGTTAGGCTAGAAGCAGAAAAGCATATTAGATGGAATTTAGGTCTAGGTAATATAGATTTATGGCTGGATCAATGGAATGACATGAAACCTTTAATCTTATTAACTAATACTAATTATCATCACTATCAACAAACTAAAGTCAGTAAATATTTCAGTAATGGTACTTGGGATATAATTAAGCTTCAAGATAGCTTACCTTTGCAATATGTTGATAGGATTATTAAAACTCCTATAAATCTAAATGTCTCTGACTCTGCAATCTGGAAATTGTCTAGTAATGGCTCCTTTAAACTAAAGGAGACTGTGTTAGAAATCAGACAAAAACACCTATCATCTGATATTAAAGACAAAATTTGGAACAACTTATCCCCTAAAAAATGTTCATTTTGTCTTTGGAGAGTCTTAAACAATTTGAGTAGTGTAGACACCATTATTCAATCAAAAGGATTTCATTTGGCTAGTAAGTGTATGTTTTGTGAAAACATTGAATCATTGCATCATATATTTGTATCCTGTAACATTGCTTGGCTGGTTTGGAGTTTCTTCACTGAAAAATTTAATATATTGATAGGGAGACACATGACAATTAATCATATTGTAAATATTTGGTTTCTGTCTACTCCTAAAAGAGTACATATTAGGACTGTGTTGCCTTCTTTGATTGTTTGGTGCATCTGGAAAACCAGAAATAAATGTAGGCATAGTAATGTTATATCTACTTCTAAACAGATTGTGAAACAGATCTTATATATGCTTACCTCTTTAGATTTAGCTCATGCATTAGCTAGGAAGTATTGGTCACCTGATTTTAGTTCAGCTAAACAGCTAGGTTGCTTTAATCATTTAAAACTCATTAAACCTTTTATGTATCTTAAATGGACAGTACCTGCTTGTAGTCGACTCAAACTTAACTGTGATGGATCTTCTTTAAGCAACGGAGAATCTAGCTATGGGTATATAATAAGAGATAGTCTAGGCAACATAATAAAGGCTGCAGGGGAGGTAATAGGAAAGAGTTCTCCTATATGTGCAGAAATTGCTGGTTTATTAAATGGATTAACTTACTGCAAGGAGAATGATCTTAAATTAGTTGATATTGAGATAGATTGCTTAGTTTTGTTTAATATGTTAGCTTCTGGTTTGAGTCCTTGGTACTTAGAACAAAGTTTACTAATTTGTAGACAACTGATAGTTTCTCAAATGACAATCAAACACATTTTTAGAGAACAGAACTTGCGGCAGATTGGCTATCTTGTCATGCTTTGAAAATGAAAAGCAGTTTTTGTATTCAATCTCACCATAATTTTAGTGAGTTATCTAGCATATTAAGGGCTGATTGTTTGGGTCTTGGAAATTTTCGATACACTTAATATTCTGTGTGATTTTCTGATATTGTTTAGCAAGTCGTGAGACTTGACTATATGTTTTATTTTGCAGGTCTTAGGTTATCAGCTAGGATGGAATGTTGATATGGAGCATGTAAGAGACTTGTTACAAGAGCTAATAGGAGACTTGCTAAGGAGGGGATGTCACAAGAGGAGAGGCTGTTAAGGACACAAGAGGATAGGCTGTTACTGATACAAGAGGAAAGGCTAATAGGAGAGAAGAACATAAGATGGAAAATATTCATTGTATTTTTCATCTGTAATCAATGAACTTATAGTTCAAAACTAGTTGTATCAACATTTGTATACTCTTTAACATCAATGAAACATACTATTTCTTGGGAAAAAAAATACTCTCTATAATAATCGATTTAAAATTATTAAGATGTTGATCATGGACATATCTTCTTTCAACATAAAATCACGCAAGCGTTTCTTGAATTATTAATGGATTCATGATTGATATTATGAGTAAAAGTTTCCTAACTTTTTCTATGCGCAGACATCCGTCTTTTCACCGTAAATCTCGCGAAGAACATTGCCAATTACACTCGCAAAAATATAACATATTGCCCTTTCTTTTGAGAATATTCTTTCTTCTCTGCATGTAACTTATTCTATACATTTTTTTTGCCAAATAGCATTTCAATTTAATCTTCCACACTACTAGACTCCATCAATTTTTTGATTTTATACTTTGTTAATGTTGATCTCATTGATAACCTTTAATTACAACAAACAATAGTTTGATACCAATTTCAGAATATGTGGAGACTGTATATTCCTATGAAAATTCTGGTCTCTGCACTAGGATGATATTGTTTGTTTTGGAAATAAAGATATTTAAGATTTTGCTTTTGATCCATTTCCAAAAAATCTCTTATTAATCGAAAAATATAGACTATTGATCAAAATAAAATATGTAACTTAAGCACACCTTAAATTATTGAGGATAAAATTATAAAATGTAAAGACTTAACAATATTTAACAAAAGTTAATTACAATTAAATCTAATTATGTGGTTTATATTTTTTCCTTTATAATTTAGCTATAAAAAAAAATCCAACACAAAAATCTAAAAAACGCTATTCGATCCCATTATTATTATTATTATTATTATTATTATTATTATTATTATCTTATTTCTTTTTAAAAAACCCTTTTAAAAGTATCTATTGAAATGGCGAGGTTCACAGTTACGATTAAAACAAATCTCATGGTTCACGTGCAGATTGCAATAATATAAGGGGTAAAAATTACACATGTTTAAAGTTCTTTTCGGAGATACTTGTTTGTTTACCGTTAAAATAACTTAAATATGGGATTAAGAGTGATGAGTAAAAGATGGTAGTTGTACATCTGACTTTGGTCCCCGACTCTTTTGAGTGCTAGATGACCGTAAAACATGTTTAAATCGTTGTGAGTTTTTGTTGGAGATACATTGGACGTCGGTACATTTTGAAAATGGGTAGAATAGTTATGATGTTTAAATGATTGATTATATAAAAGTTTATGGCGATTTTGTGATTTTGGGCTCACATATTTTGTGTTTCCAATCGTTATGATGATGTTATAGTTGTTAATAGTCGCACAAATGGATTCGTTAATAACATGGTGTGATTCTCCGCTGTTTATTTATTCTTTTACAAGTAACATTTTAGAAATATAGATAATTTAGAAATATAGATAAGTTAACACCAAAACCCGTGAAACTTTTTTATGGTAGTGAAAATATTTTATTCTAGCAGCGTCATGGATGTATTATTTTCGAATCACATTAATTTGTATATTTTTTTTTGTTTTTTCGTTTCGTTTTGTGTAGGAGTCATTCGTAACAAATGTTGCATCTTGATTTTTAACAAATTGGTATCATAGGTTGAACTAAGTTATTGTAATTGAAGATTAATAATTATATCTACATTTACAAAATTAAAAAATTCGAAAAAGATCAACTTTGCGTTGTAGAGGATGAAATTGAAATCTTCTTTGGTAGGGTGGAGAATAAGTATTACCGACATAAAACTAAAAGATCGGGAAAAGCACAATCTTCAGGAAATTGCATTTAGAAATTGCTTTATTTTAGATTTTAATAAGGGTGAGGTATAACGTTCTTCGCGAGATTAGAGGTGAAAAGACCGATGTCTTCTTATGTAAACTTTATTTAGAAAAATTAGTTGTGACTCATTTATTAATTGAAGAAACATTTATATGCTTTTAGATTGTAAGAAGGTATGTCACTCGATAATTTTAAGTCGATTATTACTAATCTAGAGAATATCATCATAATCGATGATGATGATGAGGATGAAGCTCTAATTGTTTTGAGATTAATACCAAATTCTAATGAGAATTTCTAATATATTGTAAAGATAAACTATTTTTGGTGGATGTCAAATGGGTGTTAAAGTCAAAGGAGTTGGATGGTTGGCCAAATAATTAGGCACAACTTTTGTCCTTACACTGCATGCTAATGTCCACGAGATCTTCATTGAAAGTTGGTAACAATCTCAAAACGAGGAAGGTTTGATCATCATCATCGATTGTGATATCATTATTCTTCGTATCTATAATAATCGATTTAAAATTATTCAGATGTTGATCATGGACATATCTTCTTTCAACATAAAAGCGTTTCTCTAAGTATTAATGATTCACGATTGATTTTATGAGTAAAATTTTCCTAACTCTTTTTATGCGCAGACATCCGTCTTTTCACCGCTAATCTCGCGAAGAACATTGCCATTACACTCACTAAAATATAACATATTTCCTTTTTTAACACATTCTTTCATCCTTGTATGTGACTTATTCTTTACATTATTATTTTTTGCCAAATAATATTTCAATTTAATCTTCCACAATACTAGAATCCATCATTTTTTTATTTTATATTTTGTTAATATTGATCTCATTGATAGCCTTCAATTACAACAAACAATAATCTGATACCAATTTCAGAATATGTGGAGACGGTATATTTTTATGAACATTCTAATCTCCGCACTAGGATGATTTGTTCGTTTTGGACATTAAAATATCTAAAATTTTGCTTTTGATTTATTTCCAAAAAACCTCTTATTAATCGAAAAATATAGACTATTGATCAAAATAAAATATGTAACTTAGCCCAACTTTAAATTATCGAGGATAAAATTTTAATATGTAAACATTTAACAAAAGTTAATTACAATTAAATCTAATTATGTGGTTTATGTTTTTTCTCTCTATAATTTAGCTATATAAATAAAAATCCAACAAAAAAAATCTAAAATCACACTATTCAATCTCATCAATAATAATAATAAGATTATTATTATATTATTATAGTATTTTTTTTAAAAAAATAATTTTTGGGTGGGTATATTTTAAGCAAACAATTTTACTCCACCCACTAACTATATATATTAAAAAAAATTAAACTTTTAAACTATGATTTTTTTAATATTGATTCATTTTTCTTGCATATGTTCTATAAAATAGGAACATACAATGAATTATTGACGTAGCGCATCTAAAATTTACAAAAACTTTTTTTGCTATAGTGTGGATTTTGTTTAACTTTAGTAAAATATGTCAAAAACTTGAGTTAGCCTTGGTCAACATAAAAATGCTTCCAATTTTCTCAGGCTAGTTCATCACCATCCTTAATTTCAATAACTATGAAATAATGATTTTATATTCTAATAAAAAAAGTCTGAAACCAAAAAATATATAAGACAAGAATGAATTAAAAAGTGTTTAGATCACATACCACCAAATCAATCAAGTCTTTTAGTTTTCGGATATAATAACAATTGTGTATATCTATTATTTACCACTCAAGAGACCTCTCTACAGTGTATAAAAAGAAAATGTTATTAGGAAATGTAAATGAACCTCCGATATCAAAATCTCCAATAAATTGTTTAATGACAATGCAAAGCAGAGAAATGGTAATAGCAATAAGGTTTGACCAAACATACACTATTATATACTTTTGATCCATTTCCAAAAGACCTCTTACTAGTTGAAATATGAAAATATTTTTGACTAGTCTACTTTAGCGTAAGCCGATGGAGCATCAAATTATATCTCCCATAATCCATAGACGAAAATGAATCTTTTCTTTCACTTCTTGTTAGCCTCTAAAAGATCGCATACAATCTTGTATTTTCTCCTAAGAGTCAACGAGGAGAAAGGAAAATGAGGGTTTTTAGCAACACTTGTCAACCCAACAAATTACTTCATGTAAAATCCAATATGGGCACTCCGAGAAGCCATACTGCAAGCCATCAGTGTGAACCACATGTTGGGGACGACTACGATCAGACATAGATTTATCAGATCAAAGTATTTTACTAGAGCAGGGTCTAGAGGAATCGAAGAGCCCAGTTTAAAATCTCTGTGTAGATGATTAATTCGTGGTCCTGAACAGACAAAGACGTTTCCCCAACCTCGGGAAACCGAATTTTGATGGAGTCTGGGATTCCCCATCGGTCCCTGAGTTTAACTTATTTATATATATATATAAAAAATACTTGTACTTTATCTTATGCATCGCTAACAAATGTATAGATTTGACATCATAAAGATTGTTTCTCAAGATGGCCTCCAGGTTCAAGGGCAGTTCAACAAGACTTTTTTTTCTTCTTCTTGGCAATTTCTCTTGGTGGACAGAAGAGCTTGTCCCAAATTCAAAAGGAGAAGATTATTGAGTCGGTCTGGAAGGTCCGATGCGAGGAATTCACGCAGGGATATCTCAGATAGATTGAGCTTTAACATGAATTATACATTTTTTCTTGGTCATCATCTGACTCGTCAATCAGGTGTTTCTCTTGCACTTCTAAAATGAATTTGAGGGGTGGACCAACAAGTTTCTCGATCAAACAACTTTTGACGAATATTTCCAAAGAGTAACGTCAGGAATTATTTGAAGAGTACCTTGTTGTGTGTTTTGGCGAGTAAGAACGGAGGACACGAGTTTTATCATGGTGGATCTTTTGGCAGGCAGCCCCAAATATTTCTTCCTCTTTAAACGATCGCCATTAACTTTCTCACTTACTTGATGTTTATCACTCATCAGAAAAAATAGAGAAGTCTTGATAGGTTCTTTAGAAATACCAAGGTCACTATTGTCGTGTCTCAGAGAAGTATGAGCGGGGGGGTGAGCAATAGAGGGATCAAATGTAATGTTATTACCTGAAGTTCTGCTTCAGAATGCTTCTTTATAGGAAGGCGCTGACCGCAATATGTTGTTTGAAGAATTTGCATGGGTTTGGGTTCCTTGATCTGCGGTAACCTTTCTTTCTTCAGCTCTCCTTCCAATGATGAACCACTCCTAAATTTTTGTATCTTTTAAGCCCCTCAGATTCTTAAGGCATGAAATGTTGAAGAAAATATTTCATGGAGAAATATGTTTCTTCTCTAAATAAAAGTTTTCTTTATCTCTCTAATAATGACAAATACAAGTAACTTTGAAATTGTGAACGAGTTCAAGTATTTATAGAGAAAGTGTAGGCTTCTAATGGTTACAAAGGCCCAATTAGGTGAAAGATTTTTCTAAGATAATATGTACCTATGAAAGATGAAAAGTTTTCTTAGACAACTACTTTACCTATAATTCGAATCACACGTGTATCTAGAAGTGTAAAAGGTTTCTCATATTTTGGAAGGCATGCGTGTTTGTGTCAGAAAGAAACTGACACGTGGATTAAATGACATCACCAATCTAAATGTTTTATGGCACATAGACAAGATATAACATGCACGCCGCCTGTTAGTAACCGTCTCGATACGTGGCCTAAGATAAATGACACATGTATATGAAGTCATTATTACCTATTGTGAGGTCACTAGTCCAACGAGTTGCTTATGAAAAAATAATCTGATGAGGTGCATAACAAAGAGTAGTCTGATGAGAAACTGGTGGACCGATTGTCCGAGAGGACATACACGAGAGAAAATCCGCTTTTATGAACTAGTCCTTGTTCAAACATCTTCACAAGGACTTGGGGATACTGATAAGGGGAGGAAGTATTGTATGGAATAAGCAAAATTGGATAAGTAAAAGAGTTAATTTGATATAATAAAGTATTGGGTATAAATTTTACAAATATGTAATATTGAGGGTGTTTTTGTGTAATAACTAATATTTGTGTTTAGAATTAGTAAAGTGATGGGGTGTAAAGACTCATATAAGAATGGATAAATGTGCAAATTAAGGACTTACTACTTGTACTATATAAATGACCATTTTTTAGGAAAATGGTACAATCATTAGTCAATCATTACTACATTATTCCTTTTGTCTCTTTCTCTCTTTAATCATTTCATTTCTCCCCCTAAAATACTCGCATACGAACATTGTCGTGACACATATAGCCATATGAATATCGTCGTAACAGATAACTTCACTAAGAAATCTTTAAAACTATCAAGAGGGACTTTAGAGACATATAGAATAAGTTTCTAAAGCCTTACGTTTTTTGCATTAGGAGTAAAAACTACTTGGGGATGCGCTATAAAGCTTCCATCTCATTTGTAACTGGAATTTTAACTGTTAAACCCCATATAAGTTTCCCCGCTTGTTTAGTCACTTTAATAGTACTTGCATGTGAGATCTTGTACCCTGATCGAGAGAAGTTTGATGGGATAAAAAGTGTATGATTCTTATTGTCCCAAACATTTTACGCAAACTCACAAAAAATGAGAACTTATTCTTCATCATATCTTGAAGATCGGGGAAATGACGGAAATACTATACGCAAATATGACATGAATTAAAATTATGTTCTACAAAAAAATGAAATATTAAAGATTAAAAATATTTGTAAAAACGTAATTTTAACATTTAAAGACTTAGACGTAGTAGGTTGACGAAGTGATCGACTCGTCTCCTAGTTTTATACATGCTTGACAAATATAAGTAATATCAAGGGCTTCAGCCAAGTTCACTAATGTTAATCAAAGCCAAAAACTATCTCGTAGAGAATTGATAATTGGGGAAATTAGCAGTCATAATGGAAAATACCAACAATATTTGTCCATTATGCCCTAACTAGACAGGGCACATTCTAGTAAACTACAAAAACTCCAACAATTTCAGATGCAAGGGAAATTGAACCCATATCTCAAATAGGCAAGTAAAAAAATATTATCATGTTACTTCAAACGTCTAAGGGAATTGACTAAGAAATGACTCTTCCTTTCTCTCCAAGAAGTACTTTATTGATCCCCAAGAAACACTTTAATGGTTCTTCATTTTGATCTCTAATGATTGGTTCGTGTTTTCTTTCCAGCCCTCCTTAGGCTGCTCTTTTTTTCAAAGGAATGCCTCAACCCAAAGCCCCTGACCTCCCATCATTAAACTCCCAAGATTTCCCGCATCTCCCTTCATCAAAGATGACATCACCTTCAACCCAATACCCAAATCTAAGATTCAACCCAACTTTTGAATCCTCTTATCATTATCAACCTGCAATTACCACATATGCAGAAATGTTTAAGCAAAAAACAAACCACCATCAAGATCCTGTTATATCTATTAAAGACGGTCAACCAACAGTTATGTTCACATCGCAAGAAAAACAGGATATTATCCAACAAGACAAGCGTACTCTCATTGGAAAATTTGCTCAAAGAAGACACAAGATGACATACATTCAAAAAAAATTGACATTCTAAAATGTAAAGGTAAGGTTAGTCTTGCCTTCTCGGATAGCAGAAATTTGATGATCGAAATTGACCTCATTGAGGATATAAAAAAGATCTTGCAAAGAAACGTATGGCCAAACTTTATTTGGATAACCTTCCCTAAACTCCCTACCTATATGTATTCGTAAGAAATCATACTTTATTTGGCCAAAACTATAGGAAATCCTCTTCAAACATGGATTCCTCATAAAAATAAAGCCATTTATAACTCATGTATGGCTTAGGTGGAGACAGACTCTACATCTGCACCTACATTTAAGATCTGGATCATTTCGGCACTGAAAATGGCTTTTGACAACCTGTGATATATGGTCCTAGACCTTCATACTGTTTTATTTGCTGGCATTTGGGTCATAATCAATCAGAATGCAGAAAATTAACTAAACCAGCCTTACATTTTCTTTTTCTGCCCTATAATCCTGAACTCAAGTCTATCGGTGTTCATGCATCACCTGACCCAATGAAAGACCCCTTAGCTCCCCCTTTATTCATTCAAGACCCCTTCAAAACTTCCTATACTGACCTACAAATCAAACCACCATCTCAATCTTCTGATCATAACCATAATTTCAATATCAATCATAATCTTACCTCAACTCCAACCAATCGAGCCACCCCACCATTCCTCCCATACATATCCCTACCATCAACGAAACCATCACCATTATTAATAATAAATTAGTATTTATACCTCATTTGTTGCCCTGGATACCCTTGATCCTCCATCTCCTAAAGTTAGAACCTCATGTAGCCTTCCTTATACTTCACCTGCTTCTGCAAATACCCAATACAAGTTTACAAACCTCTCATCAGACCTAATACTACTAAAGCATTACAATACCCTAAGGTTGTTAGACCTTATTCTGGATCTCTCCAATGACGGGAAACCTTTTATGCTAGAATGTAAGAGGAATTGGAAATATGCCAACTAGAAGGAGACTTAAATCTATTCGTGATTCTAAAAATATTAGTTTTATTGCTCTTCAAGAGCCTATGATTGAGGATCGTCAGCTAATCATGGTGTGGATTATTTTGGACTAAGGGTAATTTTGTCAGGTGTTTTAGAGAATTTTAAAGGTATTAAATGTTTGGGTGTTTTGTAGTGAGAGATTTAAGCTGTCTAGTTGTATTAAATGTTCATTACCCTCATTAATGAAAGTGGTTGGGTATTTATACCCTTAATTATAGACCCATGAGCTTTCGGGTCAAGTTTAAAGACTCATTAGTTCTTAAGTAGATTAGCACCTAGCTTAGTCAAAAGGTGTTTAGTGTTTTAGTACTTTTGTCCTGTCCGGATAGTTCAGTGGGCACCTATTGTCCGAATTACCCCTGTCCGGTTTTCTCAGTGAGCAGTAGTGAATAATTCCGGACTCATCAGTAGCCCTTTTTTTAGGTTTTGTCAAAGATCTTTGGCAGGACTAAAAAAACCTCATTTAGCCAACAACAACATTTTCCGGATCGCTCATGTATTCAGTTCGAGGTTTATCCGGACTGAATCCTTCTCAGAATTCCAAGAGTTTTTCTCTGGATCGTGGGACACGTGTCGCACTTTGATTCATTCTACCAGTCGTTTTCTTCTAAGAAAGGAGCTCCCACTAAGCCTAAAAAGCAAATCCTACATTTAACGTTTCTTACGTCAGCGCCGCCTTCAATCATTACCTAAGTCTTTTCATTTTCTCCTAAGTATCAGTAACTTTTTGCCTCACTAGTATAAATTATTTTCCTTTACTGTTTCACCATCCTCATCACTCCATTTTCTTCTTCTCAGAGCTTTTTACCTCTCATTTCAAAACTTTTCTTGGGTAGTTTTATGTTCACAGCGAGAAACGCTCTCGTGAAAGGTGGTTGGCTAAATCTTTCTGAACTAGAAAAAGCGCAAAAGGTTGAGCGTGAGAGACGTATCGCTGTCGGCCTTCTAGTCTCTCCAAGCAGTAAACCTGATTTACCATCCTTAGAAGCTGATCAAGGATCATACTCTTCCAAAAACATAAAACCTAGACGTTTATTCCAACCAAACCTCTCGTCAATCTCGTCATGCTCCTCGGTTCAAGAGTCTCAGCCTTCTAACGTGCAAGAGAAAATAGTATCGAGTGTTCGAAAGCCTTCTCCGTTTATTGCTATGGGGTCAGACATTGAGAAATCCCCAGAGAAAACTAACCCTCGCCGGACAACGCACCTCGTAAAAGACCAAACAACCGGCTCACAACCCAAGTCCTCCAAAACGGGGCCCTCCAAGTCTAGAGCCAAAGATAAAGCCTCCGGATCTAAGGCATCTATTAGAGCCCCGAGAGAAAAACCCTCTGGATCCGAGGCTACCAGAATCACTTCTTATACCAAGTCCTCCGGATCTGAGCCCTAACCGGACACCAGACCCTAAAGAGAGACTAACGCTCAACCATCCGGACAAACTGTTGAGACACACACTAGCACTCTCCCATCCACAACGACTGATAAACCTTCCACAGTGATGGAAGATGTGATGAAGGATAGTGTCAAAGAGGCTCCATATGAAATAGAAGCTTCCGGGAAAACTGGAGATGCTGCCTCTGATAAAAAGAGGAAAGGCAAAGAGAAAGTCCATGACCTATCGAGATCTGCCGCAGAGTCTGGAAGGCAAAGTGGGACCTTGTTTTCACAAGGTAAATGTGAAGTATCTGCTGGCCATGCAAAATATTAATTATCTCTATACTCACACCACTGAGTTGGGCCGGATCCGAACCAAGTGGGGGATCCCTGAATCAGTTAAGGTGATGATACCAGTCACATCGGAGACTCCGATGGACTGCAAGCTCAACGAGATCGTCATCTACACTGAGCTGTTCAACTGGGGCTCAGATTCCCCTTGGATCCAGAAATCGTCAGGTATTTCCACTTGATTAAACTCTGTCCAAGCCAGTTGATTCCCAATGCTTGGTATACTCTCCTCGCCTGCATTATGGCGTCAAGGCTGTCCGGTATTCCTCTCCCAATGGAGCAGTTTGCTGCAGTGGCCAACCTTTGTAAAAACCATCATATCCTATTCTACCACTACAATATGGGAGATAATTTTAAAATGGTGGACGAACTGCTTGAGTTGGAGAAAAACTGGAAGACCCAGTTCCTATTCATTAGCGGGACGTGGGAGAATGAGAGAAAAATTAAGGCTGACGTCAATCCTAGTATGCTCACCAGCAGGTGGAAAAGCTCATGTAAGTATTTTACTTTGTTTGTCTTTCTCATTTTGCAAAAACATTATTCTTGAATTACTTGTTCTTTTATGTCAGTATTGCCGAAGGAGTTCTCCGACTATGTGGAGGAGGGGCAGACCACGTCTGCCAAATTAAATGCATGGGCTGCTGATCGTTGGGGGAACGTTTTCCACAACTGCTTTACCTCGGGCAACTTGGTGAGGTACCACATTTGGAATACAATGGGCCGAAGAGGTATCACTTGGGAGGAGTTGACTACACCATCTCCTCCGGCCGTTATACTTAAGAGAACGGAGGCGAAAGACGGTAAATTGGTCTTGCCTTCCAGAGCCAAAGCCCTAAGCAAAACGAAAGGGAAGAAGGGCAAGAAAAAAAAGGCTGCAGTAGAGGCTATTCGGGTGCTGCAGAGGAGATTGCTCCGGAGAGCCAAGGAGAGCAGGTTCAAGGAGAGATTGGCGCTACTTTACTTAAAGTAGCTGAGGACGAGTCCATTAAGGAGGCAGGTGAACCCTAAAACCAACCAAGGCCTCCTAAAAGGATCGAAAGAGGGAAACTAACAGCAATGAGAGGACTGCTAAAAAGTAGAAGGTCTCATTGGGTGATGAAGTAGTCCTACGCCCTTCGGAGCCCCTACCTCCAGCCGATCCAACTGACCCCACCCTGGCAGAGAAAATCCCCACTGATCTACACACCGGAGAGGGTACCGGAGGAGATTTGGAAGGAGTAGACATTAGTAGCCTCAAGAAAATTCGTCTTTATTTCGGAGAGTTTGAAAAAGGCGAATTTGTTGGGCCCTACCTTCCCTCAAGCTCCTCCAATATGGTGACCTTTAACGGTAAGTCTTTCACTGTCTCAGGGGAAAACGATTCGGTGACTCACTCTCTGTTGGGCCATATTCAGCCAGTGCTTAATTTGGAGAGGCAAGTAAAGAGTTAGTCAGCCCTCATCAACACCCTCAACACTGACAAGGAGAGTTTGTCCACTAACCTTCTTAATTCCAACCAGAGTATTGAGGCATTGAAGAAGGAGCTTGAGGAGTTGAGGAAGGAGAAAGAAGTTCTGCCATATCTTTAATTCCTCAAGGTGTATTTGCCACTGCCATATCTTTAATTCCAAAACAAAATCCTCAAACATGGAGTGACTACAAACTTATTAGTTTATGTACCATTTTTAATAGAATTCTATCTAGAATTATAAATGACAGGCTCTCATATATGCTTTCTAAACTCATATCTAAAGAGCAGTCAAGTTTTGTTAAATATAGACACATACGAGACAATATTCTCCTTATGCAAGAGATGGTTCATGATTCGAATAAAAAACAGGGGAGGTAATCTAATTATTAAGCTAGATATGATTAAAGCTTTTGGCATGCTCTCCTTATCTTTTATTTATTAAATCATGGAATCTTTTGGCTTTGATAAGCCCTTTATTAACTTAATCAAAAGCCTTGCCTCTAATAAAATATTTTTTGTTATTCTCAATGGTAATGTTAAAGGTTATTTCCACTCCACTAATGGTATTAGACAAGGGGCCCCCTGTCTCCAAGTTTCTTTATTCTGTCTGAAGAATTTTTAATCAGAAGTTTTAAAAATATATATTTATGTGGTTTATTTTAAGCTGGGGGTAATTCTGTCAAGTGTTTTGGAAAAAAAATTGGAGTATTAAATGTTTGGGTGTTTTGTAGTGAGAGGTTTAAGCTGCTTGCTTGTATTAAATGTTCATTACCTTCATTAATGAAAGTAGTTGGAGTTTTTATACCTTTAACTATGGACCCAGGGGCTTTCGGGTCAAATCATGAAACCGGGTCAAGTTTAAAAACTCATTTATTTAATAAGCTGATTATCATCTAGCTTAGTCAAAAAATGTTTAATTATTTTATACTTTTGTCCTGTTCGGATAGTTCAGTGGGCAGTTTATGTCCGAATTGCCCTTATCCGGAAATCTCTGTAGGCAGTGGTGGATTTATCCGGATTCATCATATATAATACTAACAGTATTATAAGGTTTAAGAATGCAGGTGATACTTTGATCCCTTGTCTTGCCTTTGCGGATGATATCTTCATATTCACCAATGGTTCTCTTTTCAGCCTCACCACTCTTCAAGCCATCCTGCACCCACCACTCTTCAAGCCACCCTGCACCATTATCAAAATATTATGGTCAGATCATTAATCAATACAAAACTAGTATTATTACTTCATCAAAAATATATGCAGCTAGACTCATTACCATAAAAACAAGATTGGTTTCACAATCAAAAGGTTTTTTATGAGATATCTAGGTATTATTACCAACAACAGATTTAAGTCTTCTAATTTTAAATACATCATCACTAAAATCAGAGTGAAGACAAAGGACTAGAGTCATCATCTACTCTCTTTCGGGCCAGATTAACTCTTATTCAATCTACCCTCCAAGCAATTCCTTATTACCATATCCAGAGTTATAGAATTCCTAAAGCTATTTCCAAGAGAATAGAAGTTATAAGCAACAAATACCTTTGAGGCTTTAATGATGTTAACAAGGCTACAATCTGGGCTAAATTGGATACCCGTTCCCAACCTTATGATGAAGCTAGAATCAATCTCACAAGAATCTATGATATGCAAACAACGTTTGACTGTAATCTCTGGTTTAAATTTAGAACTAACAATACTTTATGGGCTACTTTTATGATTAGAAAAATATTGCAGGATTTATAGATCCAATATTAGCTATAATATTTGAAAGAGGTTAATGGATATCAGATCTTTTGATGACCCTTACATTTTCTGGCTTCTAGGCAAGGGTAACATTGATTTCAACTTGGACAGATGGTTCAAATCTACTCATATAATCACTTTGAATCCTGAGACTAACACTGACTGGTACAATCGCCACTATGTCAAAGATTACTATATTAATAATTGCTGGAATTTTCAAAAGCTTACTACATCTGTTTCGACTGCTCATATATCTATCATTAGATATCTAACTATTAAAGCTAATATTAAATACTCTCCCCGATGGACCTTATCTAGTAATGGTAACTTTCAAACCAAAGATACTTGGGATTTTATCAAGATCAGAGAGTGTAAATCCTCTTTATATATAAGAATTTGGAATCATATTACTCCAAAGAAGTGTTCCTTCCTTCTTTAGAAAGTTTTTTATAATTGGATCCTTATAGATTTTATTCTTCAAATTAGAAATGTTTAGCTATCATCTAAATGTTAATACTGCAATAACTTTGAAACAATTAATCGCTGCTCATTATAATTGTAAGACTATTTGGCACGTCTGGAATTATTATACGAGGATCTTCAACCTAAGGTTGTGTAAGTACATAACTATAAAACACATAGTCAGAATTTGGTTTGATTCATCTCTTTCTGATATTCATCTTAGAGTTATTATCCCTATTATAATTACATGGTCTATTTGGCATTTCGGAAACAATCTTAAGCATGGTCATCCTACTGTTTCTGTTAAATCTATCATTAACGAAGTCAACACTATTATTATCAACTTAGACCAAGCTAATTTTCTTAAGAGAAAGTCTTGGTCTGATGATAATAACTTAGCTTATGTTTTAAACTGTTTTAACCATTTAAATTCTCCTAGAAAAATGGTTGATGTCAGTTGGCATCTTCCTAAAAATCTCTACTTTAATCTTAACATTGACACATTTTGCCTTCCTGTGAAGCTTCAAGGGCATTGTAAGAAACTCTAAAAGTGACCTAATTGCTGCAAAAAATTGTCTTTACGGGAAACAAACCCATATATATGTTGAATATCTAGCTTTACAAGATGGTCTCCTTTTATGCAATAAGCTTAATATTCACAACGTTAAAATGGAGACCGACTTCAACAACGTTAAAATGGAGACCGACTTCAACATTCTAAATGCTATGATAGCTAATCATAATTCTCCATGGTTCCTTACTGCTATCCTATAATGTTAAATGCTATGATAGCTAATCATAATTCTCCATGGTTCCTTACTGCTATCCTATAATGTTGCAGGAGACTGTTCACCACAAACATAACAATGACTCACATTTATAGAGAGTAGAACTTGGCAGGTGACTGGCTTGCTAAGTAAACTATGGAATGCAAGAAAAAGATTGATTTCTACCTTAATCACCTTCGTGCAAGAAAAAGATTGATTTCTTCTCTAGGTCTTAATACCTTACCACTACTAAAAGTTCGATTAAGTAATTCACACATATATGCCATGGACAGAGTAACCTAAGCTTTTTAATCGAAAAGAAATCATCCCACAAATACTCAAGCAAAGCACATATTTCCACAGAATCCACAATAAAGCACAAACAAGAAACTGAATTAAACACAGACATCAAAGAGAATCAAACACAACTTTTATTTAAATGGGTGGAGCCAAAGATTTCAAGCTCCAATAGTCCCCAGCACCCTGTCATAGGGGCAAAGCATAACAAGAAAACAGTAAAAAGATAGTCATTCATTCAAACATCATAACATTCTGCAAACACACACCAACAAGCAGCCTTAAAATCCACCACGCAGACGCAGGACAAGGTGAAGAGTAGACTCCTTCTGAATGTTGTAGTCCGCAAGAGTCCTACCATCTTCAAGTTGCTTTCCAGCAAAAATCAACCTCTGCTGGTCTGGTGGGATCCCCTCCTTATCTTGAATCTTAGCCTTGACGTTATCGATCGTATCAGAACTCTCCACCTCCAAAGTTATGGTCTTCCCAGTTAAGGTCTTAACAAATATCTGCATACCACCACGCAGCCTCAGCACAAGGTGAAGGGTTGACTCCTTCTGGATGTTATAATCAGCAAGGGTGCGTCCATCCTCAAGCTGTTTACCAGCGAAGATAAGACGCTGCTGGTCAGGTGGGATTCCTTCCTTGTCCTGGATCTTAGCCTTGACGTTGTCAATGGTGTCACTGCTCTCAACTTCGAGAGTGATGGTCTTTCCTGTCAAAGTCTTGACAAAGATCTGCATACCACCACGGAGCCTCAAGACAAGGTGAAGGGTGGACTCCTTCTGGATGTTGTAGTCAGCTAGGGTGCGGCCGTCCTCAAGCTGCTTACCCGCGAAGATCAACCTCTGCTGGTCTGGTGGGATTCCCTCCTTATCCTGGATCTTAGCCTTGACATTGTCAATGGTATCGCTGCTCTCAACTTCAAGGGTGATGGTCTTCCCCGTCAAAGTCTTGACAAAGATCTGCATACCACCACGGAGCCTTAGGACAAGATGAAGAGTGGACTCCTTCTGGATGTTGTAGTCCGCTAGGGTACGGCCGTCCTCAAGCTGCTTTCCAGCAAAGATCAACCTCTGCTGGTCGGGTGGGATACCCTCCTTGTCCTGGATTTTAGCCTTGACGTTGTCAATGGTGTCGCTGCTCTCAACTTCGAGAGTGATGGTCTTCCCTGTCAAAGTCTTGACAAAGATCTGCATACCACCACGGAGACGTAGGACAAGGTGAAGGGTGGACTCCTTCTGGATGTTGTAGTCGGCTAAGGTACGTCCGTCCTCAAGCTGCTTTCCGGCGAAGATCAATCTCTGCTGGTCCGGTGGGATACCCTCCTTGTCCTGGATCTTAGCCTTGACGTTGTCAATAGTGTCACTGCTCTCCACCTCAAGAGTGATGGTCTTCCCTGTCAAAGTTTTGACAAAGATCTGCATACCACCACGGAGCCTTAAGACAAGATGAAGGGTGGATTCCTTTTGGATGTTGTAGTCGGCTAAGGTACGGCCGTCTTCGAGTTGTTTTCCAGCGAAGATCAACCTCTGCTGATCCGGAGGAATTCCCTCCTTATCCTGGATCTTGGCCTTAACGTTGTCGATGGTATCGCTGCTCTCGACCTCGAGAGTGATGGTCTTTCCTGTAAGAGTCTTTACAAATATCTGCATCTGAAAATCACAATAAAAATTCCAAAGATCAATCATCTAACCCAAAAGCTTACAAAATCCTCACAGCGAAACTATAAGGATATCTTTAACCTAGATCTAAATGAACAAATAGATACACCTCAAGATCTGCCTCTAAAAAGAGCTATATAAATCAAAAGAAAACAATAGGTTTTAAAACTTTGATCAATACGAAGAACAGTACATCGATCTAACCCTCAAGCTATACAAAATTCTTATAGAATTAAAACTGAAATGATTTCTTTAACCTAGATCTATATAAACAAGTACCAGATCGATCAATACACCTTATTCATGAACGGATCTAAAAAACGAAAAGAGCTAACGACTAAAATTTTAAAACTCGATCCAATTGAAAGATCAACAAAAATGAATAAGACTATCAAATCAAGATATCGATCTAACAAATCTATACCAAAACAGGAAAAGTAATAAAACAACAAATCCAGCACAATCGTAGAGAGAGATATACAGATCTGACCATAAACTAGATTAAAAATCGGAACTGCAAGATAAGAAAAAAAGAATCGAAGATCTAGTTTGTACCTTGAGAGACGAATTGAAGAGAGCTGATTTGAAAATGGAGATTCAGAAAAAGAGAGGTGTTTTTTGTGTGTGTTGTGAATGAATGTCTATAGGTTTAAGGGCGTATTTATAGGTGGATAGAGATAGGCTGCTGTCGAGAGAACCACCATATATTCGACACGTCGAGATAATGACGTGGCGTTTTCCAAGTTGCATACGCCAAAGTTTGGAATTATTCACCGCTCTTTCCAAGGCAAATAATAAAGATAGGGTTCAAAGTTTAGCCGTTTTAACGGTGGTTAGGTCGCCGTTAGCAAGTTGCGATTTTTATTTTGTATTTTATTAGAACTTCTTTTAAAAGGAGCGGCTATAACAAAGTCAAGTCCTTTTTGCCGTGTACACTTAGAATACGTTATCTTCTAAGTTAAGATAATAAAATTCTATAATTCAAAATAATATAAAAAATACATTCCCCATCTTAATTTTAGTCAGTTTTCTATAAAATAAAATATTCGTAAACGCTTAGGCTAACAATAAATATATTTGATATTTTAAAGATTTGCAACATTATTAGGCTAAATAGCATCATTACTTTAGATGTTTGTATCAGATTAAGTTTTTATATTTATTTGTTTTTTATGTATGAGTGAGTTCTTATGAGGTACATCAAATATATCAAAATTCTTGTTACATACAAAATATTTTCATAATTGTATAATATTTTTATACTAACAGTATCTAGATCTAGATACATTTATTAGAATTAACCAAACTATGGTTCAATAAACTAATAATGCAAAATTCTAAAACACAAAAAAACAAGTACGAGACAAAAATAAACGTAGAAAACTAGTTTCATATAAATACAAACTAATGGTGATTTTTAGCCTTTTATATTATTTTAGTCAAAATAATTTATAATTTAAACCATATATATTCCTTCAAAATTTAAGTTAAAAACTACTCGTTTGCTCCTTATCTCATCATTTCCTGTTTTTAAATAAAATATTTTGATTCCAACTAAACTAACACAATTTAATATTAAAAAATATAATAATTTCAACAATAGTTATTTTATCCTTAAATAAATAAAATGTGATAACATTTATAAAATAACTAGATTACTTCACAATACCTAAGTTTAAAAATGTTCATATTAAATCGTTGCCAATCACCATGATACAATAGGATATACGTCTTTTAAAAAGTTTTAGACCCTTACATGATCCAAATCTTATATGTGATATCTTTTATAAAATATGTGATTTTTTCAAATATAATAGAGTTCATTTGTAGGTTAATCGAGATTCTTTTAAGTAAAGGTCTTTTAAGTGAAGGAAATATGATGGTTATCAATTTGGTTCGGTTCGGATTTATAAGAAACTTGACTGGAATGTTAAGTTTATTGGTCCGGACCGGACCAGTAAGTTTATTAGTTGAGACCTAATTATATCGATAAGCTTTCGATCTAGTTTTTTGAACTCGATCGAACCGTTAAATTTTTAATTTGGTTTGGTTTAATGCGGTTCAGTTCGGTTTGGTTTAATGCGGTTCAATTTGGTCTAATCTGGTTTGGTTTGGTTCGGTTCAATTCTAGTTTTGGTCTGATCCGGTTTCAGTTTGATCTGCTTTCAGTTCGGTCGTTTTTGGTCCCATTTTGGTTTGGTCCAGTTTCAGTTCGGTTTGTTATCGGTCCAGTCTCAATATGATTCGGCCACTTTAAAAAAAAATTATATCCAATTTATAATTCAATTTTTCATTTTATTTAGTTAAATAAATGATATAAAAACTAAAGTTTAGAAGTTAATCTTTGATTTTTTTGAAGGTGGTCATCACACAATAATTTTGGCAATATAATGTATACAATATTTTTTTAAAACAATTAGTTCGAACAATTTTATTGGTTCTATTCCATATTGATTCTACCGATTTATCGATTTCATTGGTTCAATTTGGTTTGGTTCTGTATCGGTTTTATTGCTTTACCGGTTTTATTGGTTTGGTTCCAAATCGGTTCTATCGGTTTATCGGTTTTATTAGTTTGGTTCCAAACCATTTTATCGATTCGGTTCCTTATCATTATTGGGTGAAGTCAAGAGTGCCTTGAACATAAAAAATATTCAAAAGAAAAGTATTTTGAAGGGAGACTCTATAAAGGCACATAAGGAATGTGAGGGATCGATCAAATATAGAGATTTAAGTGAAAGAAAAGGAAAATATCGGTCAAAGTCCAAAAGGTTGGTACGAGTTCAAAATAATTAGTCGGACATGCAAGAAGAAATGACATATTAGTCGGAACTGCCAAAAGAAAGGAAATAATAACAACTATCAGAAGACCAAATTCGAAGATGCTACAATGGTGTGTGATGATTGTGAGTACGCTAATGGTTTAATGACTTCTTATTTTTATAAAATATAATGATAAATGGGTGACGGGTCCATGTACATCATTTCGCATGACTTCCAATAAGTATCGGTTTGAAGACCTACAAATATTTGATGATAAAAGAGTCATCATTGGTGATAAGTGAAGGAAAATATAAATAATATTATATTAGATATAAAGACTAAATTCATGTATTTAGTGAGTAAAAACTAAATTAAAACAAACATAAAAGATAGAGGGGCTAAATGATATAACCTTAGAACTTGTTTGTAAAGAGTAAATGAGTGCGGTGAGAAATCCACTTTAACAGTGCTAATCATGTAATTTTACTATTCACCTCATGTACTATATAAAAGACATTCCTTTTTGGGGAAAAGGACTAATGATTAGTCAATTATTGCTACATTTATTCCTTTTGTCTATTTATCTCTCTACAATATACTGATTCTCTTACTAGAAGTATCTGATATGACCATTTCTTAGACAGACACCTTTCTACGAACATTTCTGCATCTAAACTAACCTAAGAATTATCTGAGTTCATCAACAGGGAATGATGAATCCTACAATGTCAAAGAGATTAACAGTTTGGCGCAAGTAGATTACAAAACTTGAGAGTAATTAAAAATGCATGATATGTACCCAAATTCAAACGTAACTTTTTTTTTCTATAGGGATGTTAGATGAGGAAGGGTTTATATCTATGGGTGGAGATGGTATCTTATGGTTTTATAAGGCTCCCTTGTTGTTATGAAAACTAATAAGATTAATGGTGTGATAATTTTCGAGAGTTTTATAGTAGTAAGGGGTGTGTTTAATATGGTGAAGGATTCTACCATGTTGTGGTGTCATCGACTGTGATATTTAAATGAGAAGAGACTTAGTGAACTACATAAACATAGGTTGTTAGATGGTACAAAAGTTCAGAAACTGAGTTTTTTTAAAAGTTTTGTTTTGGGTAAGAGCAAGTGGGTGAAGTTTCTGCACAAAAATTAGAAAATTAATGGAGTAATTAATTATGTCCATTCAGATGTTTGGGGTAAAGTACAAGAACCTACAATAGTTTGTGAAAAGTATTTTTTGTCGTTGATCGTGACTATTCGATTACAATATGAGTTCTAATTTTGAAGACCAATGATGAAAATTTTGTTACCTTTGTGAATTAGAAGACTTCAATAGAAAATCAAATCGAGAAAATGAATAAGCTTCAAACTAATTATAGCTTCGCGTATGTGAACAACGAGTTCAATGACTATTTTACAAAACTTGAAATTTCTTGACATCGAACCGTATGTGGGATTCCACAACAGAACAGAATTGCTGAGAAAATGAATTGAACTGTGTTAAAAATAGTTAAATGTATACTTCATACAGCTGGTATGGGTCAAAGGTTCATGAAGAGAAATCGTGATAACGGATGCATATATTATCAATATTAGTCAATCTATGATGTTTAAGTTTATTTAAACTCAAGAGACCTAGACTGGAAAGAAGCCTAACTTGGAACATTTAAGAGAACTCATATGTGTTGCATATGCACATGTGAAGCATGATAAGCTTAGGCCAAGAGCACTGTAATGTTTATTCCTTGGCTAGATAATTGGAAATATTGTGAAGTTGATGATGTATATGATTCACAACGTGAAAATAGAGACATTTATGCCGAAGAAACTTTTGTGTCTAGTTCTACTTTTATTCGTATAAAGGAAGTTCAACCACTGCATGAGTACGAAACTGGCCGAGGGTCTGGTGTTCTAGGGCTTTCAGATGATCGGATTGAAGAGTAACATAATCTTGACAATTATTATCTGGTGATGGATAGAGCACAATACCAAGTAAACAGTCGCAGATGTATAGTTTTTCCAATGTAATTTGTTATGTTTTATTATTGAAATGTACAAATATGTTTTTTAATCCAAAACATATCACGATAATATCAAGAGTATTGACAATAAAATGGCTTATGACTTTGAAAGAAGAACTGAGATCTTTAAAATATGAACACCTGGATTATTGTAAAATAGCCAAAAGGTTAGAAGATGGTTGGGATTAAATGGATATTTAAGAGGATGTGAATTATTCCTGGTATTGAGTTACCCAAATACAAGCTAGGCTCGTGGCTAAGGACTTTACGCAAAATGCGAGTGTTGATTTCAATGAGATATTTTTACTTATCGTGAAATAAACCTCTATCAGGGTTTTGCTGTCAAATATTGCTAGATTTGGTCTTGTGTTAAATCAAATAGGTGTTATTAATACCTTTGTGTATGATTGATTGGAAAATAAAATCTACATGAGTCAACGTAAGGGGTTTTAAGAAGGGAATGAAGGTTATGTGTATTTATTGAATAAACCCTTTTATGGGCTGAAACAGTCGCCAATATAGTAAAATAAAATATTATTAAATGTATGCATAGCTGCTACAATAACTATATCTATTGTAAAAGGGATACACGTATAGAAACACAAGTCTTATTATTATTGAATGTTGATGACAACTAATAGATGAAAAACATAAGAGGAAAATTAAAACGGTAAAAACTGAGTTGAAATGAGAGTTTAAGATGAAGAATATGAGATATTCTAAGAGGATACTTGGTATTGAGATCAAGATAAACAAGCCAAAAGGTATTTATTATTATCTCAACGAAAATATATGCATAAAATCCAAGAAAGTTTTCAATGGCCAAAGTAAAAACGTCAAATTGATTCCTAATTCAAACTGAGTGTCACTCAAGTATCAAATGAAGCATCGGATAAGAATTATATTACGATGATATCTTATGCCAAATCTATTGATATCATTATATGTGCTATGATTTACATGAGATCTCATCTTACCTATACCGCAAGTTTTTTTAGCAGATTCATGTCATATATGGGGAAAATGCATATGTGATAACACTAGTGCCCTTCATTTGATGAAAAATATGAAGCTTTATGAGTGAACTAGACATGTAGACATTAAGTTGCAATTCATTCGAGACGGAGGTTTATTGTGCTTGGAGTAGTAGTTGGTTGGAAGTCTTGTATACAAAAGTTTGTTACGATATTGTCCATTGGAGTTGAGTATATGACTGCTACAAAAGTCATGAACAAAGCTATTTGGCTGAAAGGATTGTTAAGTGAATTTACTGATTTGGAGCAAGATGTGGTCTTTTAATGTGATAACACTAGTGCCTTTTATTTGATGAAAAATTTGAACTTTATAAACGAACTAAACATGTAAACATTAAGATACTCTGACCAAGATATTGTCGATTCAACGCTCACAAACTGCATAAGACTAGTACAAGTCTGTGACACATGTGGAATGTCTTGGAAGAGTAGAAGATTGGGTGCAACCGATACTAAAGTCACTATAAGCCTAGGTGCGAAACTCTTAAATGTAGACTATAGGAAACTCGAAGCGTAATCTTCTATTTAAATCAGTCTTCTATATTAATTAGGTTCATATATTAATTAGATTTTATATAATAATTCGATTTATATATTAATTAGTTTTTCTATATTAATTAGATTTCATTTAGTTTTTATATTAATTAGATAGTCTATATTAATTATATTTCTATTTTAACAAGATCTTCAATATAAATTATATTTTTTTTATTGATTTGATCTTTTATATTAACCGAGTCTTCTACATTAATTAGATTCTTTAATTCATGGATTAAGAGTTATCATAGTCGTTATATAAATAGAAGAATATATTATTATGCAAAATTTGAGGAAAATTTGTCAACAACATATTTTCAAAGAGAGAGAAATATATTTAGTTTGTATGATAAACACTGAAGAGAGGGTTTTGTAAGTCACGTCATCTTTTTTTATAAAACGTGATCGAGCCATTTGTGTTTAAGAGTTTTTTATAACACACTTATCAATAAAAAAATGTATGTTGTCAATGGATGTATGATTATTTCTATAATCCGGACAACTTTAAATATGTCTTGTTTGCTTGATTTTATTTGTTATTTATTTTATTTGTAGTTCGTCTTGAATATGGTAAATTGTTTTTTTCTGAAGGTTCAATAATTGATACATCAATTTTTGTCTCGATTGATGAGTCCGGATTTCGTCACCGCATTTTTTGGGAACCGGACAGGGTCAATTCGGACAATGTCCACCTTACCGGACAGGATCAGTTCGGACACCATCATCCATTGAACTATTCGAACAGAACTGAAGTACTTAAAACCTAATCACTTTTTGACTAAGTTGCCTGTTGCCCTACATAGAACTAATGGGTCCTTAAACTCGACCCGAATCCATTAAACACAACCCGAAAGCCCATGAGGCCAAAATATAAGGGTATAAATACCCAACCACCCACATTAAATGAGAGTAATGAAAATTAAATACAACCAAGCAGCTTAATTCTCCCTCTACTTTCTACCCAAACATTAAATACTCACAAAAATCCACAAAACTCTAAACAGAAATTACAAACTTACCCTTATACAAAAATAAACCACACCAAATTGGCGACCACTAGGGCTGTTATCGGTCCGGTTTGGTCCGAGTTTCGATAAAACCGAACCGGACCGACAATGTTATCGGTTAAGACCGAACCGAACCGATAAATTTTCGGTTCCAATAAATAGAACCGAACCGGAACCGATAAGAATCGGTTCGGTTCGGTCCGGTCTAAATAACCGAACCGACAACTACCACTTCATTTTAATTAAAAATTAAACTGTTTTAATGTTGTAGCATAGCATGTGTAGGTTTTAATAACCTTCCAATCACTACTTTAGACCATAAATGCATGGTTGCGTCTCTTATATAGAAGTCAGGCATACACTTCATCTTTGAAGTGTACCGATGTGGGATAGAAAGCTTTTTTCTTTTTGTTCTTTTTTTTGTTTCAGCCAATATTTTGTACCTACAAACTTGAAGAACTGTCATCATGAAGATATTTAACTTTACATCAATTGTAAAATCCAAAATGGTTCATCATCAGAACTACTTTAGAAGCAATATAACATATTATTTCATAGAAATGAAATTCAATTCTTTTACAGCCAAATTCATATGTTACTTGACAGTGCTCTCCACACTCGACTACATCTCTTTAATCTCCGAACTCGACTCAGATTGAGGCCTGATTCGTGTTCGATGAGAAACCCACTTGTGGTCTATCCAATCAAGATGGCACCTTGTTTTTTTATAAGTGATACGAACTTCAGTCTCATTCATATCCCGGTGTACCAAGCTTGGCCCTCGTCGTTGTACACATCAACAATATGCGAAACAGGAAGGTTCCTGGAGCTACACGATTTCAGAACAGGAGGCTCTGGTCTGATTTCATCTGCCTCTAAGATTCGGATTCGCATACTCTTTTTGGGTTTAATAATACATGCCCGTTCTCCCACAGTGGCTACAAACGTGGCCGGGATGAAAAAGCCATCATCCCAGCATATCTCTATGATAAGTAACATGTATATATATACCGGATTACTATAGATTTTACCGTTTCGGTTTTTTACCGGTTTACCGGTTCGGTTCCTTACCGATTTTATCGTTTCGGTTTCTTATCGGTTTCGGTTTTTAAAATGGAACCGCGAACCGGACCGCTAAGGTTCGGTCCGGTTCTCGGTCCGGTTCTTACCGGTTCGGTTCCGGTCCGGTTCTCGGTTCCTTGGAACCATTAACAGCCCTAGCGACCACAATGGGAGGTACGACGGTGCCTGAATCTAACATTCAAAACCATCAGAAAATTCAGTCCGAATGAATCCGGATGTACCGGAGGTACCGCCAGCTTTGCTTGAGGTGGTGGGGGAAAATGATGAATATACCATCGAGGAGCGTGATAGATTAAATGGCGAAATAGAAGCTCTAAGGGCAGAGAAGGCAAAGATGGGCATAAAAGAGAAGTCAAAGGCATCAGCTACTCATCATACTGACAACCCTAGAGAGCATGAGCCATCAAAGACCCATGTGAGTACGAAGAAGACTCATGCTAGCTCCAAAAAGTCTCACCGGTCCAAGCCAGTGGAGAGCTCTGATTCAGACTCAGAATCTTCCAGTAGCTCCTCGAACGAAGATGGAATTGAAGAATCCTTGTCATCTAGCAGCGATGAGGGACGATCTAAAAAAAACAAAAGTTGGTTAAGAAGTATTCAAGAAAAAGGGATAGGCATGGAAAGTTAAAGAGGCATATAGGCAAAGGATCATCTCATAACCGGAGACACATAAACCGGATACTGGTGGATCCCTTTGCATTCCATGATGAGCCAGGTATCTTTGCAACTCCTAACGAGGATACCGTTTCAGTCGTGACCGGAATTGGAGACAATCTCCATTGTCTTCTAAGATCCTGTCCGGGAACCTCCCCAAAAGATTCGATAGCACGAAAATGGAGAAATACGATGGCAGTAAAGACCCGGACAATCACTTGGAACAATTCAAAAATTTCATGATGAATTTCGATGATGACAATAAGTTGATTTGTAGAGCATTCTCCCAGTATTTTACTGGGAGAGCCCTGAAGTGGTATAACAGCCTACCACAGGGGTGCATCAGAAATTTCGATACCTTTTGGGTAGCCTTCCGGAGGCAGTTTGTTGGAAGTAAGGAGGTGAAGGGTAATGGAGATACAATTATCCATTGTGCCCAAGAACCGAATGAATCTCTGAAGGAATATATAAGTCGCTTTGTAAATACCAAAAATGGGTTGGCTGATTGCTTCGAACAAGTAGCAATAGCTTCTCTGAGGCAGAGCTTGAACCTTGGAAATTTGGCTGATTCAGTGACCAGAAAAAAGGCCATGACATGGGGAGGTTTACTGAATCAGGACGGAAAGCAGATTAACGTGGATGAAACGAAGAAACCTAGGGTGCACAGGCAGGTGAGGTCTGCCCCAGTTGCACCGAACTCCAACCAAAATCAGTTCGGGAACAAGGCAAGGGAGGCCGGGCAGGGTCATAACAGAGCTAAAGCTCAGTCTCAGCCAGCTGCGCCTGCCCAGAGTCAGCAATCTAGAAATAAGAGAGGGCCTTGGGTTCAACCGGAGTGATTTGCTTAGTTAAAAGAAAGTGTAGCCACCGTTTATGACAAAACAAAGAAAGAAGTACATTATAGAAAGCCGGCTGCACTACATTCTCCTAGGGAGCATCGTAACAATTCCTTCGGTCAGTACCATAATGATACTGGCCACACCACTGATGATTGCATTGCTTTAAAGCAAGAATTCCAGAATTTGATTGAAAGAGGAAAGTTAGGAGCGTATGTTAAAAGAAGAGGAGGAAATAGGCCTGATAATGCTCATCGACCTGGTCCAAATAATGCAGGCACATCCGCTCCGGAGGGAGCTATGGTGATAGTCGAGAGGTTCGATGTAGAGTCTGAATACTTGGACCCAGATCCAACTCGAAACAAAGTGGGTGCCATTGAGGAACGTTGTAAAACAGTGTCCGGGCATATTAACTTTTTTGAGTCACTCATAATTTTCGGAGGGGATACCATGACAGCACCCACTGCTTCTTCAATGAAGAGGCACGTTCATACATTAGCTACCCAACTGTAGGGAGGCATGACTTCCTATCAATCGCAGATTCCATTTCCCTTCATTGTGTTCGATGAGGATGACTTGAGGGATATAGCAGGTCCTCATGAAGATGTTTTTGTCATAGGAGCATCCATTGGGGGCAATGACATAAGACGAATTTTGGTGGATACTGGGAGTTCAGCCAATATCCTCTTTTTAACTTCCTACAAAAAGATGAAAAATCCCGCGGTAATTCAGCGTTCGAACATGTCAATTGTAGGTTTCACTGGAAGCTCAGCAGATGTGATCGAGGAGTTCGAAGAGGAAGTTTTGTTGGGCAAGGGCCCTTTTAAGAAGATGGTTAGAATACTGGTTGTCGTAGTGGATTGTCCCACTTGTTATAATGCTATTCTATGGAGGTCTTGGCTCTCTAGGATGCATGCAGTAGCCTCAACATTCCACCAATGTTTGAAATATGTTGTGCAAGGACAAGTGGGAGTTGTTCGGAGCAGCCAAAGGATTGCAAGAGAGTGTTATGCAACAACACTGGCTCCTCGGACGTTGGGAGCAGTTCGTATCAATGAAGAATAACAGTTTGAGGGGATTTCTCGGGGTGAGGGTGAAATTGATGACCCCAGAGAAACCCCTGGAGTTTTAATACCGGTTGAAGAAGTTGAAACACATTCTTTGAAAGAGGGAAAAATGTTAAGATAGGGTCCAAAATGGCATCCGAATCGAAGGGTAAAATGTTGAAGTTCCTAAAAGACCATCAGCATGTTTTTGCGTGGTGCAATGCTGATGTTACTGGGGTACCAGCAGATATTATATCACACCACTTGTCTATCTAAAGAGACATAACACCTGTGGTACAAAAAAGAAGAGCTTTTTCTAAGGAAAAGGCTGATGTCATCGTTCAAGAAGTCGACAGGCTTACTAAAATGGGGCATATAAAGGAATCTCAGTATCCTTTATAGACATCCAATCCGGTCTTGGTGAAAAAGAAAAATGGCAAGTGGCGTATGTGTATTGATTTTACAGATCTCAACAGGGCTTGCCCAAAGGATTTATACCCTGTCCCCCGGATTGATCAGCTGGTGGATTCTATATCTGGGAATAAGCTGCTATCTTTCATGGATGCCTTCTCCGGGTATAACCAGATTCAATTAGATCCGGAGGATCAAAAGCATACTACGTTTGTCACTGATAGGGGCCTTTATTGTTACAAGGTAATTCCATTTGGGTTAAAAAATGCTGGGGCTACCTATCAGAGGTTAGTAAACAAAGATTTTCTTGATCAAATTGGAAGAAATATAGAAGTATACATCGATGACATGATAATAAAACTGTGGACGAAGAGCTACACTTGGCATACCTCCAAGAAACTTTTACCAACTTAGTAAAAGTAAATTTGAAACAAAATCTAGAAAAGTGTGTGTTCGGAGTACAGTCCAGAAAATTCCTAGGGTACATAATAAGTGAGCAAGGGATACAGCCTGATCCGGACCAGCTTAATGCTTTATTTCAAATGGAGCCTCCTCGAAATATTAAAGAAGTGCAACGCTTGACTGGGAGGTTGGTTGCGTTAAATCGATTCATCTTGAGGTCTTCGGACAGATGTGCTCCGTTTTTTCAAACTTTGAAAGGTGCAAACGGATTTGACTGGACTTCACAATGTGATGAGGCCTTCAATGAGATTAAAAAGCATATGTCCTCCCCCAAGACTTTATTTAAACCTGTTGATAGAGAGACACTCTTCGTATACTTGGCAGTTTCCAGTTGTGCCATCAGTGCTGTATTGATAAGGGAGGTGGATAATTATCCCCGTCCAGTGTATTACATCACCAAGAGCTTGATAGATGCAGAAAAACGCTATCTAAAGCTTGAAAAGTTAGCACTAGCCCTTGTAATTGCTGCTAGGAAGACGAGGCCTTATTTTCAGGCTCATCCTATTATTGTCCGGACATCCTATCCCCTGAAAAACGTTTTACAAAAGGCAGTTATTTCGAGTAGAATGACTAAGTGGTCAGTGGAACTGGGGGACTTTGATATTGATTTTGCTCCTCGAACAACAATCAAAGCCCAAGCTGTGGCTGATTTCTTAGTCGAATTCCACTAAGATAGGGATACAAAGCAAACAACTGAGATGAAGGATAAAAAGGTCTGGGTCGTCCGGACGGATGGTGGATCAAGTACTATGGGATGTGGTGTAGGGGTATGCTTGACCTCTCCGTATGGTGACAAAATGTACCAAGCTATATGTTTTGCTTTTAGGGCTTCTAACAATGAGTCCGAATATGAAGCTGCTATAGCTGGTTTAAAGTTAGCTCTTATTTGTGGAGCCAAAAGGGTCAAGTTGATGAGTGATTCACAGCTT
Organism: Limnanthes douglasii subsp. nivea; assembly: GCA_036936605.1. Taxonomy (NCBI): domain Eukaryota; kingdom Viridiplantae; phylum Streptophyta; class Magnoliopsida; order Brassicales; family Limnanthaceae; genus Limnanthes; species Limnanthes douglasii. The sequence goes on from JAUPFV010000004.1 coordinate 134,184,652, forward strand.
CTTATCCATCATGCGCAAGGTCAATCTGAAGCAAAAAAGGAGCAGCTAATAAAATACTTACTTCTTCTCAAAGATGTGGCACTTAAGTTCAAGAGTATTGTTTTTAGCACATACCCCGAACAGAAAATGAGCTAGCAAACTCGTTGGCTACCATAGCCTACACTAAATCATACCATTGGATTCATGTGCTGGAGTGCCCTTCCATTCAACTCAATATGGGTAAGGAGGAAGAAAGCTTCGATATACAGATGGGACAGCCCCAAGATTGGAGGTTTCCTCTCCTTCAATATCTCTCCGATGGTATCTTGCCTCCGGATAAGTCAATAGCAAGAAAAGTAAAGTACAAGGCTCGTGGTTTTATCATACTAAGAGATGTTCTTTACAAGAAGTCTTACAGTAAACCCCTTTTACGATGTTTGGGGATTGATGAATCTCAAATAGTCCTCTCTGAATTACATGATGGTGGGGGATCAGCTCACTGTGGATTCAGGGCTCTAACAAGGAGAGTTTTATTGGCTGGTTATTATTGGCCCTCTATAATGCAAGATGCTAAGGAGCTGGTGAGGAGGTGTGACCCATGCCAGAGATATAACAATGAAATTCATATCCCAGCCATCCCTTTAGAGTCAATTTTTGAGCCTATACTTTTTGCTCGATGGAGGTTGGATTTGGTGGGACCTCTACCTATGGCATCCGGAGGACGCAGGACAATAATTGTTGCTATTGATTATTTTTCGAAGTGGATCGAAGCAGCCCCACTGGCAGGTACAACATTAAAAGCTGTCATAAAATTCATTTTATCCAATATCTGTTGCAGATTTGGCATTCCACAGAAGATAACAACAGACAATGGGCCACAGTTCGACAACAAGGAAATGGAGAGTTTATGTGCTTCTATAGGTATACAACATTGTTTCTCTTCACCTTTCCACCCACAAGCAAATGGTCAGGTTGAAGTGGCTAACAGAACTCTACTGTCCGGTTTGAAGAAAAATTTAGAAGGGGCTGCTGGAAAATGGCCTAGTTATTTACAAGAGGTTTTGTGGGCTTACCGGACTACACCTGGGGCAGCAACACAAGAGTCACCTTTTGCCTTAGTTTATGTGATGGATGCCATAGCTCCTATAGAAGCAACTCTCCATTCTTTTCGAGTTCATAATTTCTCCGAACACGCTAACGAAGTGAAAATCAGAGGTCAGCTTGACTTAATAGAAGAAAGAAGAGTTAAGGCTCACCTAAGAGCTGCACACTATCAGGGTTTGATGAGAAGCAGGTTTGCTTCCAGAGTTAAAAGAAGATATTTTCAGCCAGGGGATAAGGTGTTAAGGAAAGTCTTCTTACATACTAAAGAGAAGCTGCTCGGCAAACTAGCCCCAACTTGGGAAGGACCCTATATGGTCATTGAAAGGCTTAAACCTAGGACATACTGGCTAGAAGACAAGGATGGAAGGGTTTTGAATCACCCTTGGAATATTGAGCACCTCCGGATGTATTTGGAGTAGAAACTATGTAAATATTTACTTATTTAAAAATCCATGTAAATATTTGGGGGCATACTCTTTCCTACCCTGGTTGCGCGGGGAGGTTTTAATGAGGTGTCCGGGATCTTTTATAAAATTTGATGCTTTCTTAAAAATTCGGAGTGTTTTTATTTTGTTTCTTGTCAATTTTTTGTTTAAACACCGGCCGGATTGAATTAAAGGTGTGGTGACTACTTAAACATTTGTCATCGGAGAATTTAAACACTCTCACTTTAGAATGTTTATGAAATAACTAAGGGATGTTTAAACATTAGCCACCAAAATTGAAAAAACTATGAAAGAATGCAAGAGTTGTGTAAAATAAAGATACCCATTAAAACAACCGAAGTGCCTTGGCCATCCAAGGACTTTAAATTGTCAAAACAAACAGATCTATCCGGTCGAAGACCGGACACAGTTACAAAAATGCCTTGGCTATCCAAGGACTTTGGTTCAATCAAAACAAAAGTGAAAAGATAATTGATACTTTATAGTGTGGAAGGGAAGGTCTTCATACTCTACATAAGTCCACAAATCTCCCAGATTCCTCTTCGAGAACTTTTCGTGAAAGAGCAAGACCATGTCCGACTTCACTTTGGCATACATCTCTTCCTGAGTATCTATCACATTATTGGCATAAGTATCAATCTTGGCCTGGATTTTTGCCTCTTGCTCCCTTAGTAGATCAGCTTTTTCCTCTATAGCCTTGGACACCGAGTCCTCGAGTGCGATCTTGTCGTTGGTCAAAGTATGAATGACTTGATCCTTGGTCTTCATCTCCTCTTTTGAAGAGGTGAGATCTTTCTCTAACCCGGACAGCTTTTCCTGGATGCCTTTGATAGTATCTTCTAAGATAGCAACCTTTGTGGTCCAACCCTCCTGGCTCTTCTTTAACTCCTCGTTTTCTCTCCTCAAAACATCAGCATTTTGGGTGGTAATGAGGAGGTCGTTGGATAGCTTCTCATTGCCAGAATTAAGGGCAGTAATGATAGCTGACTGACCTCATACTTTCTTCTCCATGACCAACACTGGCTGAATGGTACTCAGTATAGAGTGAGTTATAGCCTCACTTTCACTTGAAATGGTGAAAGATTTACCATTGAAGGTAACGGTGTTCGAAGTGCTTGGAGGGAGATATGGCCTAGCAAAGTCATCCTTGGGGAGATTTTCAAAGTAGTCACCAAGCCCCTCAAGCCTTGTAATGTCGACGCCGTCAATACTGAGGTCTCCTCCTCCAACCTCATCGGTTCGAAAGTCACTAGGGATCTCTTATGCTTTTGTTGGATCAGTAGGGTCAACAGGAGGGAGAGGCTCCGGAGGCTGGAGAGAAAGTTCATCACCCATGGAGGTCTTTTTCTTCTTGACCTCCCTCTCCTTGCTTTCTGCTCCCCGTTTCTGGTCTCTCTTAGGAACCCTTGGGGGTTTTGGAGATCCTGCCTCTTCCCTAGCAGTCTCATGCTCTACTACTTCTAGGAGAGCAACATCAATCTGACTTGGAACTGGCCCCTTTTGGTTTATTGGAGCAGTTTCCTCCGCTTTGGCAGGGTTAGCCTCAACCGCACTCTTCTTGCCCTTCCCTTTTTTGCCTTTCATCTTACTTGAGGCCTTGGCTCGACCTGAAAAATACAGTGACCCGTCCGGTGCGTGTGTTCTTTTAAGGACTACATCCGGAGGGGTGGAGTGGTAATTTCCTTTCGGGTCAGGTCCCTCCGGCCAGTAGTGTTCCAGAGATGGGACCTTGCAAGATTGCCTCCGGTAAAGGCGTCATGAAAACGGTTTCCCCACTTTTCAGCAGCCCAAGTGTTGATCTTGGTACAAGTGGTCTGCCCGGCCTTTAAATAATCATTGAAGTCTTTAGGCAGCTCTGTCAAGAAAAGAGACAAGACCAGCCAGTTAAACAAATTTGATAAAAATAAAAATAAGAATTTAAGGTAGGATTCTTACGATCACTTCGCCATCTGCTGGTGAGGAGACTTGGGTTGGTACCAGCTTTGATCTTCCTCTCATTCTCCCAGGCACCACTCACAAACAAGAAATGAGTCCTCCAATTTCTCTCCGACTCGAGCAAGTCATCCACGGCTTTATAACTATCACCCATGTTGTAGTGATAGAAGGGAATATGATGGTTTCTACAAAGGCTTGCCACAGCTGCGAATTCCTCCATTGGTAGAGGAATTCCGGAGATCCTGGAGGCCATGATGCAAGCCATAAGAGTGTACCAGGCATTGAGGCTCAGTTGACTTGGACAAAGCTTGATGAGGTGGAAGTACCCGACTATCTCCGGATCTAAGGGAAACCTTAGCCCCCAGTTAAAGAGCTCAGTCAAGATAACTATTTCACTCAGCTTGCAGTCCATTGGGGTTTCAGGTCTATTGGGATTCTTATTTTTACGTTCTCCGGAATCCTCCACTTTGTACGCATCCGACCCAATTCAGCTGTGTGGATGAAAGCATAAGTAATTTTTTGTAAAGTGAGAAGATACTTAACACTAACCTTGTGGAAACAAGGTCTCACTTTTCCCTCAAGGATCTTTGGCAGATCTGGGTGCCTAAGGCATAGTTTTTCTTTGCCTTTATCCTTCTTGGCAGCAAGAGCATCACTAGTTTTTCTGGAGACTTCGGACTCGAATGGAGCCTCTTTGATGGAATCCTCCATTACTTCCTCCATTACCGAGGAGGGATTTTCAGTTATTTTTTGGAGAGGGGAGTTAGGAGTTGGTTCAGTCTGACCTCCGAACTGTTGGGCTTCAATGCTTTCCTGAACTCTGGCCTCCGGCTGGGGCTCAGATGTGGTGGTTTGTCTTCGGAGGCTTGAGCTAGAGGCCTCCGGTCCGGACGGCTTGAACCTAGGAACTTTTATGGGTGCCTCTGACCCCGTGTTGCTGTCTTTGGCCTCTGATCTTGAAGGTGTGCCTTTTGAAGCCTGCCCTTTTACCAGGCGACCTCTTCTCCGATCAACTAGTTTATTGAGAGAGACATATGCATCTGATCCCATGGCGATAAAGGGGGAGGGCTTCGTGAAACTAGTAACTGCTTGCCCTGGTTCAACAGTGGGCTCCGATTATTGAACCGACGAGCCTGAAACAATTGGCGAAAGATTGGTTTGAAACAATCTCCTCGGTTTAACGCTCCTGGTTGAAGAAGAGCCTTGGTCAGGCTCGGTGTTTGGAATTTCTGGTTTGTCGACAGGGGAGGTAGGAAGGCCTGCAACAATGCGCCTTTCTCTTTCGACTTTTTGAGCCTTTTCTAACTCTGATAGGTTAAGCCACCCGCCTTTGATTAAAGCGTTCCTAGCTGTGAACATAAATTCACAACCAAAAAGAAGAATTTGTGTTTGAGAGAGAAAGCTCTGAGATTTAGCAAAGTAAGTGTGAAGATGGTGATAAAACAGTAAAAAAATGCTTAATTTATAGTAAACACACAAAAAGGTGCTTTGATACCTAGGAGAATTCGAAAGGATTTGCAATGATTAGGGAACGACGCTGATGTCATTTTCATTAAATGAAGAGGTTGCTTTTTGGAAAAAGGTGGGAGCGAAATTCTAGGTGAAAAAACAGCTGAAATAACGAACGAGAGAGGGACACGTGTCCCACGAACTATGACAAGAAACTGTTTAGTTTCGAAGACTCTTTTCAGTCCGGATAAAGCTATAACAGAATTCAAAGGACCTGTCCGGATGTAACTGTCATTGGCAACAGAATGTTTTTAGGTCTTGCCAAAGGTTTTTGAACACCACCTAAAAAAGAGGCTACTGATGAGTCCGGATTCTGTCACCGCATTTTTTTGGAACCGGACAAGGTCAATTCGGACAATGTCCACCTTACCGGACAGGATCAGTTCGGACACCATCATCCATTGAACTATTCGAACAGAACTAATGTACTTAAAACCTAATCACTTTTTGACTAAGCTGCATGTTCCCCTACTTAGAACTAATGGGTCCTTAAACTTGACCCGAATACATTAAGCACAACCCGAGAGCCCATGAGGCCCAAATATAAAGGTATAAATACCCAACCACCCACATTAAATAAGGGTAATGAAAATTAAATACAACCACGCAGCTTAATTCTCCCTCTACATTCTACCCAAACATTAAATACTCACAAAACTCCACAAAACTCTAAACAGAAATTACAAACTTATCCTCAGACAAAAATAAACCACACCATCGATGAAACGGTGTTTTTCCCCCAACATAAATAAATAAATAAATCACATATTGTAATATGATTGAATTGTTAATTATGTGTAAAATTTGTAATGAATCACGTTCTTATCAACATGTTTTGAGAAAAAAAAACAAGTTAGATGATAAGAATTTAAGCTGTTAAAATATTATATTATATATAACAAATTATTTTATTTATTTTTGTGTTTTAATATATGTACAAATCAACTTGTTATGATTATGGATAAAAATATAATGATTGTAATATAATTTGTTATATATATATATACATTGTTCGGGATGCGTAATATGTTTAGCTAGAGCGAGACATCATATTTCACACCATATATTATTTGGGATAGGTCTAATATGTTTTAACTAGAGTGAAACATCATATTTCACACCAGTTTAACCATTATCGAATATAATTCTAGTTGATACTAGTCTCCCTTTTTTATGCAAGTCTGCTTCAATATTTTTTTAAACATTATATAGTAAATAAGTTTACATGATATCATCAGATATTTCCAAAAAATGAAAATAGATTTAAAATCCACCGTAATATATACTTTACCAGAATACATAAAATAGTTTGATAAATCAATACAACAAAAGCAGATTAGACATCTATAAGCATAACATAGATACTGATCTAAGCATATCCAACAATCTTTAAAAAATAAAGAAAACAAGAAGACGAGGTAGGAAAAAGTATGATAGTGGCGTGATAGTCTTACAATAATATTATAAGTTGTAAGGATCAATGTACACTGGTCATGACGATCATCTTCCAGAAAAGCACTTCCTAAGTTAAAAATCTGGTGATCGACGACACTTGAATGATCTATCTACCACATTCAGGATTTTCTCAAAGAGTAAAAGAGAGAGAACGACACCATAATTATGATTTTTCAGAGAGAGTCGAAAAGAGGAAATGACGTCACGGTTAGGTTTTGTAAGAGATATAAAAAAAAGTAAAAGAGAAGGAGTTGCACTATGGAGAACGATTCCATGGTTATAATTTTGCAAAACAACGATCGGAGAAATATACACTAAAATAGAACATAAAAAGACTCAACCATTAAAGAAAGATATGAGCTAACTCAAGAAACTAAAAAAAAACGGTAACCGAAAAAAAAACACGGTGAAAATGCATTGTCTAAAAAATGCCCTAAAAATCCAAAAACAAATGTCCTAAAAATCCAAATGAAAAACAAACGCTATTCATGTCCCTCTAAAAAATAACTAACTAACAAAAATATCTACTAACGTCTACATAACTCGGATTTTTCAGAACAACTATTAAAAAAAATACTAAAAACAAAAATTAAAAAAAAATCAACTATTAAAAGAATGAACTAACAGTCAAAATTATAAAAACTCTACCATTAAAAAAAATGCCTAACCGAATATAAACACCTCAAAAGAAAGCTATTCTAAAAAAATATCAAATAAAAAAATATTCATTATATCCTATAAAATAACTAACAAATAAAATTTTCAATTTATTTTAAAAGTAAATAATCTTATTAAAAATTTTGCTATAAATTTTGCTAATTATATTTAGATTATTATATTATTAATGATGGTACTATATTAATTATTTGTATTATATAAATGTAAAAGTGAAATGTTTTTATTTAATTTTTCAAAGTCACTGTCAAAGCAATATCCATTTTTAAATTTCTGAAAACGATATAAATCTTGTCGGGTTATAAAATTAAAAATGTAAATTTTTATATGAACCGATGGATGAGGATGGACCACACTTTTCAACCCTAGTTAGAATAGTATTGAACATATATATTCAAGGAACTCCTCTAATCTTCATATAAATGAATGTGGCGGTTTTCTTCTAATTAGAAAACGAAAATAAATAATAGGTAGATAGGATAACGTATAAGCTAAATAATCGAGCACTTAAGACAATGACACTCAAGTGCAATTAAATTAAGTAATCGTCCTCTAAATATTATTAAATAATAGAAGAAAAATAGCCATCATCATCCGTTACCGCTGAACTTGTGTCCACGTCTCTTTCTTCTAAAATAATTGTGTTTTTAATAGTGTTACATGTTTTAAAATATTATTGTTTATCGATCGGATTACTAAATAATAAAAGTTTAAAAATATATGTTGAATTAAATTTTTTTTGGATAATCTACCTATAGCAATTCAATATCAAATTAATTTACGAGATGAATTAGTATTTATCTATAATAGTTGGTTCTCCAAAATACTTGGAATGCTTACTTTTTTTTTATTTATTTAAAAGGTTTAGTACGATTTAATATCCAAAAACAATGTTGTGTCCGTTTAAGATTCATATTTTTATGTATTATTGAAAAAAATTAGTTTCACTCAAATATTTACAATCTAAGATTTAATAATATCATAAATATTCATTACTTAATTATATACAAGGTTTTATGATGCCCCCAATGGGGTAGACGAGTTGGTTGAGTAAGGCAAGCTTGTGACCAAAGGTAATGAGTTTGAGTCGTTCTACATACGAGTCGTTCTACATACGTTTTCTCGGCTGAGCCTGTCACCTTGTGTGGTTTATCTTCTGGCGTTGGTTTGCAGGCTATTACGTTAGACTGCGTTAGACTGAGGGTTGACCCTGTGCGCACTCATTGCACTCTGAGTAGCGGCTGCGGGTTCCCTCCTTAAAAAAAGGAATTATGTTTCTTATTTCACCTTTTTTTCCTATTTGTTTTTCTCTTTATCCTATTACGTGAATAGAACATTACCATAGTATACGTGAAGATTCAATTTTGTATTCGATTTCTTGTTTTTATTTTGTTTTCATATGATTTTGATTATGTTTTTACTTGATTTCGAAGTTTGATTTTGGATATCTGTTTAGATAAGTAAATTTGTATGTTTAGGTAACTCGAGATCTGTTATCTTTGTGATTTTTTGTATTCTTCTGGTATTACTTTGATTTTGTAGTGGAATTGATGTATTGTAGTAAGGTTCTCGTCGATTTTAGTGTGTTTATGTGTTTCTGGAAACTTTCGTTTGAGTAAGGGTTTCGGGTTTAAGCAAAGAAGATGAAGTAACAAGATGTGAAACCGGTTTTACTTTACATACTCATAGTTGCGAAATGTGTTTATTCTTTTGTACTGGTAGATGCAAAACTTGTTTATTGCTAGATGCGAAATGTTGGTGTTCTTTGTACTGATAGATGCCAGTGCTAGATGTCAAAACCATATAATGAGAAACCAATGTATTTTTTTTAAATTCAAAGCATATCATGTATGAACTAGTTTTGTTCGTCTTAAAAAAAACGCAATAGTATTTTTGGATTTTTTTTCTTCAGAGTTACGGTTCAAAAGATACGTTTTTTTAAAATTTTAATTTTAGAGTGTAAACGAAAAAACGACTGTTACGAAGAAGATACGAAACTTTCTTTTTGCTAGATGAAAAACCTTTCGAAGTTTGTACTGGTAGATGCGAACTCATACAATTGTGATAGATGCAAAACTAGACCAACTATGATATATACTAAACCAACCCAAATATAATAGATGCGAAACTATGAATATGATAGATGTGAAACCATATAATGAGAAACGAGTGTAAAATATAACGTTTAAAAAAAATTAAACATATCATGAGTGGTACTAGTTTTATTTGTCTTAAAAAACAAAAACCAATGGTATTTTCGTATTTTTTTGAGTTAGAGTTTTAAGTATGAACTTTTTTTTATTTGTAAATGTAAACAAAAAATGAAGAAGATGCGAAACCTTTTTTTTCTAGATACAAAATCTTTCTAAGTTTGTACTGGCATATGCAAAATGAGACAATTATGATAGATGTGAAACCAGATCAACTATGATAGATGATAAACCAGACCAACTATGATAGATGCAAAACCCTATAATGAAAAACGAGTGTAAAATATAACTTTAAAAAAAATCAAAACATATCATGAGTGGTACTAGTTTTGTTCGTATTAAAGAAAACAAAACCAATGATATTTTTAGATTTTTTTCTCAGTTACATTTAAAAAAATATGAACCTTTAAATTTTTAAATTAAAAAAATAAAAGAAAGAAAATGTGCATGGGTTGCTAGATTTTATATATAAGGATATTTTCTGTAAAATTCTCTTAAATTTTTTGGGCCTTTATAAGTCTCACTTTTTTTTAATATCACGTCTTTTAAGTTATAGTTTCAAAAATACCATTGATTTTGTTTTTTCTATGACGAACAAAACTAGATCTATAAAAAAAATTGCAAAATTACGTGTAAATTGGTTGCAAAAAAGAAACTGTTATTTATTTACGAAAATATGTGCAAATGTATTTCAAAAATAAAAAAGAAGATAGTTGCTCGAATAAGACTTTGGTTGCTAAATAAATTTGATTGTGTGAAGAAAAAGAAAATATAAACTTGTTTTTGTGAAAATAAGTGTTAATTGGGCGTGAGAAAACTAATTTGTGTGGTGATTTTTCTATTTAAAAAAAATCAAGTTGCTAAATTATGTACAAATACGATGCAAATTGGAAGAAATATAGAAGTATACATCGATGACATGATAATAAAACTGTGGACGAAGAGCTACACTTGGCATACCTCCAAGAAACTTTTACCAACTTAGTAAAAGTAAATTTGAAACAAAATCTAGAAAAGTGTGTGTTCGGAGTACAGTCCAGAAAATTCCTAGGGTACATAATAAGTGAGCAAGGGATACAGCCTGATCCGGACCAGCTTAATGCTTTATTTCAAATGGAGCCTCCTCGAAATATTAAAGAAGTGCAACGCTTGACTGGGAGGTTGGTTGCGTTAAATCGATTCATCTTGAGGTCTTCGGACAGATGTGCTCCGTTTTTTCAAACTTTGAAAGGTGCAAACGGATTTGACTGGACTTCACAATGTGATGAGGCCTTCAATGAGATTAAAAAGCATATGTCCTCCCCCAAGACTTTATTTAAACCTGTTGATAGAGAGACACTCTTCGTATACTTGGCAGTTTCCAGTTGTGCCATCAGTGCTGTATTGATAAGGGAGGTGGATAATTATCCCCGTCCAGTGTATTACATCACCAAGAGCTTGATAGATGCAGAAAAACGCTATCTAAAGCTTGAAAAGTTAGCACTAGCCCTTGTAATTGCTGCTAGGAAGACGAGGCCTTATTTTCAGGCTCATCCTATTATTGTCCGGACATCCTATCCCCTGAAAAACGTTTTACAAAAGGCAGTTATTTCGAGTAGAATGACTAAGTGGTCAGTGGAACTGGGGGACTTTGATATTGATTTTGCTCCTCGAACAACAATCAAAGCCCAAGCTGTGGCTGATTTCTTAGTCGAATTCCACTAAGATAGGGATACAAAGCAAACAACTGAGATGAAGGATAAAAAGGTCTGGGTCGTCCGGACGGATGGTGGATCAAGTACTATGGGATGTGGTGTAGGGGTATGCTTGACCTCTCCGTATGGTGACAAAATGTACCAAGCTATATGTTTTGCTTTTAGGGCTTCTAACAATGAGTCCGAATATGAAGCTGCTATAGCTGGTTTAAAGTTAGCTCTTATTTGTGGAGCCAAAAGGGTCAAGTTGATGAGTGATTCACAGCTTCTTATCCATCATGCGCAAGGTCAATCTGAAGCAAAAAAGGAGCAGCTAATAAAATACTTACTTCTTCTCAAAGATGTGGCACTTAAGTTCAAGAGTATTGTTTTTAGCACATACCCCGAACAGAAAATGAGCTAGCAAACTCGTTGGCTACCATAGCCTACACTAAATCATACCATTGGATTCATGTGCTGGAGTGCCCTTCCATTCAACTCAATATGGGTAAGGAGGAAGAAAGCTTCGATATACAGATGGGACAGCCCCAAGATTGGAGGTTTCCTCTCCTTCAATATCTCTCCGATGGTATCTTGCCTCCGGATAAGTCAATAGCAAGAAAAGTAAAGTACAAGGCTCGTGGTTTTATCATACTAAGAGATGTTCTTTACAAGAAGTCTTACAGTAAACCCCTTTTACGATGTTTGGGGATTGATGAATCTCAAATAGTCCTCTCTGAATTACATGATGGTGGGGGATCAGCTCACTGTGGATTCAGGGCTCTAACAAGGAGAGTTTTATTGGCTGGTTATTATTGGCCCTCTATAATGCAAGATGCTAAGGAGCTGGTGAGGAGGTGTGACCCATGCCAGAGATATAACAATGAAATTCATATCCCAGCCATCCCTTTAGAGTCAATTTTTGAGCCTATACTTTTTGCTCGATGGAGGTTGGATTTGGTGGGACCTCTACCTATGGCATCCGGAGGACGCAGGACAATAATTGTTGCTATTGATTATTTTTCGAAGTGGATCGAAGCAGCCCCACTGGCAGGTACAACATTAAAAGCTGTCATAAAATTCATTTTATCCAATATCTGTTGCAGATTTGGCATTCCACAGAAGATAACAACAGACAATGGGCCACAGTTCGACAACAAGGAAATGGAGAGTTTATGTGCTTCTATAGGTATACAACATTGTTTCTCTTCACCTTTCCACCCACAAGCAAATGGTCAGGTTGAAGTGGCTAACAGAACTCTACTGTCCGGTTTGAAGAAAAATTTAGAAGGGGCTGCTGGAAAATGGCCTAGTTATTTACAAGAGGTTTTGTGGGCTTACCGGACTACACCTGGGGCAGCAACACAAGAGTCACCTTTTGCCTTAGTTTATGTGATGGATGCCATAGCTCCTATAGAAGCAACTCTCCATTCTTTTCGAGTTCATAATTTCTCCGAACACGCTAACGAAGTGAAAATCAGAGGTCAGCTTGACTTAATAGAAGAAAGAAGAGTTAAGGCTCACCTAAGAGCTGCACACTATCAGGGTTTGATGAGAAGCAGGTTTGCTTCCAGAGTTAAAAGAAGATATTTTCAGCCAGGGGATAAGGTGTTAAGGAAAGTCTTCTTACATACTAAAGAGAAGCTGCTCGGCAAACTAGCCCCAACTTGGGAAGGACCCTATATGGTCATTGAAAGGCTTAAACCTAGGACATACTGGCTAGAAGACAAGGATGGAAGGGTTTTGAATCACCCTTGGAATATTGAGCACCTCCGGATGTATTTGGAGTAGAAACTATGTAAATATTTACTTATTTAAAAATCCATGTAAATATTTGGGGGCATACTCTTTCCTACCCTGGTTGCGCGGGGAGGTTTTAATGAGGTGTCCGGGATCTTTTATAAAATTTGATGCTTTCTTAAAAATTCGGAGTGTTTTTATTTTGTTTCTTGTCAATTTTTTGTTTAAACACCGGCCGGATTGAATTAAAGGTGTGGTGACTACTTAAACATTTGTCATCGGAGAATTTAAACACTCTCACTTTAGAATGTTTATGAAATAACTAAGGGATGTTTAAACATTAGCCACCAAAATTGAAAAAACTATGAAAGAATGCAAGAGTTGTGTAAAATAAAGATACCCATTAAAACAACCGAAGTGCCTTGGCCATCCAAGGACTTTAAATTGTCAAAACAAACAGATCTATCCGGTCGAAGACCGGACACAGTTACAAAAATGCCTTGGCTATCCAAGGACTTTGGTTCAATCAAAACAAAAGTGAAAAGATAATTGATACTTTATAGTGTGGAAGGGAAGGTCTTCATACTCTACATAAGTCCACAAATCTCCCAGATTCCTCTTCGAGAACTTTTCGTGAAAGAGCAAGACCATGTCCGACTTCACTTTGGCATACATCTCTTCCTGAGTATCTATCACATTATTGGCATAAGTATCAATCTTGGCCTGGATTTTTGCCTCTTGCTCCCTTAGTAGATCAGCTTTTTCCTCTATAGCCTTGGACACCGAGTCCTCGAGTGCGATCTTGTCGTTGGTCAAAGTATGAATGACTTGATCCTTGGTCTTCATCTCCTCTTTTGAAGAGGTGAGATCTTTCTCTAACCCGGACAGCTTTTCCTGGATGCCTTTGATAGTATCTTCTAAGATAGCAACCTTTGTGGTCCAACCCTCCTGGCTCTTCTTTAACTCCTCGTTTTCTCTCCTCAAAACATCAGCATTTTGGGTGGTAATGAGGAGGTCGTTGGATAGCTTCTCATTGCCAGAATTAAGGGCAGTAATGATAGCTGACTGACCTCATACTTTCTTCTCCATGACCAACACTGGCTGAATGGTACTCAGTATAGAGTGAGTTATAGCCTCACTTTCACTTGAAATGGTGAAAGATTTACCATTGAAGGTAACGGTGTTCGAAGTGCTTGGAGGGAGATATGGCCTAGCAAAGTCATCCTTGGGGAGATTTTCAAAGTAGTCACCAAGCCCCTCAAGCCTTGTAATGTCGACGCCGTCAATACTGAGGTCTCCTCCTCCAACCTCATCGGTTCGAAAGTCACTAGGGATCTCTTATGCTTTTGTTGGATCAGTAGGGTCAACAGGAGGGAGAGGCTCCGGAGGCTGGAGAGAAAGTTCATCACCCATGGAGGTCTTTTTCTTCTTGACCTCCCTCTCCTTGCTTTCTGCTCCCCGTTTCTGGTCTCTCTTAGGAACCCTTGGGGGTTTTGGAGATCCTGCCTCTTCCCTAGCAGTCTCATGCTCTACTACTTCTAGGAGAGCAACATCAATCTGACTTGGAACTGGCCCCTTTTGGTTTATTGAAGCAGTTTCCTCCGCTTTGGCAGGGTTAGCCTCAACCGCACTCTTCTTGCCCTTCCCTTTTTTGCCTTTCATCTTACTTGAGGCCTTGGCTCGACCTGAAAAATACAGTGACCCGTCCGGTGCGTGTGTTCTTTTAAGGACTACATCCGGAGGGGTGGAGTGGTAATTTCCTTTCGGGTCAGGTCCCTCCGGCCAGTAGTGTTCCAGAGATGGGACCTTGCAAGATTGCCTCCGGTAAAGGCGTCATGAAAACGGTTTCCCCACTTTTCAGCAGCCCAAGTGTTGATCTTGGTACAAGTGGTCTGCCCGGCCTTTAAATAATCATTGAAGTCTTTAGGCAGCTCTGTCAAGAAAAGAGACAAGACCAGCCAGTTAAACAAATTTGATAAAAATAAAAATAAGAATTTAAGGTAGGATTCTTACGATCACTTCGCCATCTGCTGGTGAGGAGACTTGGGTTGGTACCAGCTTTGATCTTCCTCTCATTCTCCCAGGCACCACTCACAAACAAGAAATGAGTCCTCCAATTTCTCTCCGACTCGAGCAAGTCATCCACGGCTTTATAACTATCACCCATGTTGTAGTGATAGAAGGGAATATGATGGTTTCTACAAAGGCTTGCCACAGCTGCGAATTCCTCCATTGGTAGAGGAATTCCGGAGATCCTGGAGGCCATGATGCAAGCCATAAGAGTGTACCAGGCATTGAGGCTCAGTTGACTTGGACAAAGCTTGATGAGGTGGAAGTACCCGACTATCTCCGGATCTAAGGGAAACCTTAGCCCCCAGTTAAAGAGCTCAGTCAAGATAACTATTTCACTCAGCTTGCAGTCCATTGGGGTTTCAGGTCTATTGGGATTCTTATTTTTACGTTCTCCGGAATCCTCCACTTTGTACGCATCCGACCCAATTCAGCTGTGTGGATGAAAGCATAAGTAATTTTTTGTAAAGTGAGAAGATACTTAACACTAACCTTGTGGAAACAAGGTCTCACTTTTCCCTCAAGGATCTTTGGCAGATCTGGGTGCCTAAGGCATAGTTTTTCTTTGCCTTTATCCTTCTTGGCAGCAAGAGCATCACTAGTTTTTCTGGAGACTTCGGACTCGAATGGAGCCTCTTTGATGGAATCCTCCATTACTTCCTCCATTACCGAGGAGGGATTTTCAGTTATTTTTTGGAGAGGGGAGTTAGGAGTTGGTTCAGTCTGACCTCCGAACTGTTGGGCTTCAATGCTTTCCTGAACTCTGGCCTCCGGCTGGGGCTCAGATGTGGTGGTTTGTCTTCGGAGGCTTGAGCTAGAGGCCTCCGGTCCGGACGGCTTGAACCTAGGAACTTTTATGGGTGCCTCTGACCCCGTGTTGCTGTCTTTGGCCTCTGATCTTGAAGGTGTGCCTTTTGAAGCCTGCCCTTTTACCAGGCGACCTCTTCTCCGATCAACTAGTTTATTGAGAGAGACATATGCATCTGATCCCATGGCGATAAAGGGGGAGGGCTTCGTGAAACTAGTAACTGCTTGCCCTGGTTCAACAGTGGGCTCCGATTATTGAACCGACGAGCCTGAAACAATTGGCGAAAGATTGGTTTGAAACAATATCCTCGGTTTAACGCTCCTGGTTGAAGAAGAGCCTTGGTCAGGCTCGGTGTTTGGAATTTCTGGTTTGTCGACAGGGGAGGTAGGAAGGCCTGCAACAATGCGCCTTTCTCTTTCGACTTTTTGAGCCTTTTCTAACTCTGATAGGTTAAGCCACCCGCCTTTGATTAAAGCGTTCCTAGCTGTGAACATAAATTCACAACCAAAAAGAAGAATTTGTGTTTGAGAGAGAAAGCTCTGAGATTTAGCAAAGTAAGTGTGAAGATGGTGATAAAACAGTAAAAAAATGCTTAATTTATAGTAAACACACAAAAAGGTGCTTTGATACCTAGGAGAATTCGAAAGGATTTGCAATGATTAGGGAACGACGCTGATGTCATTTTCATTAAATGAAGAGGTTGCTTTTTGGAAAAAGGTGGGAGCGAAATTCTAGGTGAAAAAACAGCTGAAATAACGAACGAGAGAGGGACACGTGTCCCACGAACTATGACAAGAAACTGTTTAGTTTCGAAGACTCTTTTCAGTCCGGATAAAGCTATAACAGAATTCAAAGGACCTGTCCGGATGTAACTGTCATTGGCAACAGAATGTTTTTAGGTCTTGCCAAAGGTTTTTGAACACCACCTAAAAAAGAGGCTACTGATGAGTCCGGATTCTGTCACCGCATTTTTTTGGAACCGGACAAGGTCAATTCGGACAATGTCCACCTTACCGGACAGGATCAGTTCGGACACCATCATCCATTGAACTATTCGAACAGAACTAATGTACTTAAAACCTAATCACTTTTTGACTAAGCTGCATGTTCCCCTACTTAGAACTAATGGGTCCTTAAACTTGACCCGAATACATTAAGCACAACCCGAGAGCCCATGAGGCCCAAATATAAAGGTATAAATACCCAACCACCCACATTAAATAAGGGTAATGAAAATTAAATACAACCACGCAGCTTAATTCTCCCTCTACATTCTACCCAAACATTAAATACTCACAAAACTCCACAAAACTCTAAACAGAAATTACAAACTTATCCTCAGACAAAAATAAACCACACCATCGATGAAACGGTGTTTTTCCCCCAACATAAATAAATAAATAAATCACATATTGTAATATGATTGAATTGTTAATTATGTGTAAAATTTGTAATGAATCACGTTCTTATCAACATGTTTTGAGAAAAAAAAACAAGTTAGATGATAAGAATTTAAGCTGTTAAAATATTATATTATATATAACAAATTATTTTATTTATTTTTGTGTTTTAATATATGTACAAATCAACTTGTTATGATTATGGATAAAAATATAATGATTGTAATATAATTTGTTATATATATATATACATTGTTCGGGATGCGTAATATGTTTAGCTAGAGCGAGACATCATATTTCACACCATATATTATTTGGGATAGGTCTAATATGTTTTAACTAGAGTGAAACATCATATTTCACACCAGTTTAACCATTATCGAATATAATTCTAGTTGATACTAGTCTCCCTTTTTTATGCAAGTCTGCTTCAATATTTTTTTAAACATTATATAGTAAATAAGTTTACATGATATCATCAGATATTTCCAAAAAATGAAAATAGATTTAAAATCCACCGTAATATATACTTTACCAGAATACATAAAATAGTTTGATAAATCAATACAACAAAAGCAGATTAGACATCTATAAGCATAACATAGATACTGATCTAAGCATATCCAACAATCTTTAAAAAATAAAGAAAACAAGAAGACGAGGTAGGAAAAAGTATGATAGTGGCGTGATAGTCTTACAATAATATTATAAGTTGTAAGGATCAATGTACACTGGTCATGACGATCATCTTCCAGAAAAGCACTTCCTAAGTTAAAAATCTGGTGATCGACGACACTTGAATGATCTATCTACCACATTCAGGATTTTCTCAAAGAGTAAAAGAGAGAGAACGACACCATAATTATGATTTTTCAGAGAGAGTCGAAAAGAGGAAATGACGTCACGGTTAGGTTTTGTAAGAGATATAAAAAAAAGTAAAAGAGAAGGAGTTGCACTATGGAGAACGATTCCATGGTTATAATTTTGCAAAACAACGATCGGAGAAATATACACTAAAATAGAACATAAAAAGACTCAACCATTAAAGAAAGATATGAGCTAACTCAAGAAACTAAAAAAAAACGGTAACCAAAAAAAAAACACGGTGAAAATGCATTGTCTAAAAAATGCCCTAAAAATCCAAAAACAAATGTCCTAAAAATCCAAATGAAAAACAAACGCTATTCATGTCCCTCTAAAAAATAACTAACTAACAAAAATATCTACTAACGTCTACATAACTCGGATTTTTCAGAACAACTATTAAAAAAAATACTAAAAACAAAAATTAAAAAAAAATCAACTATTAAAAGAATGAACTAACAGTCAAAATTATAAAAACTCTACCATTAAAAAAAATGCCTAACCGAATATAAACACCTCAAAAGAAAGCTATTCTAAAAAAATATCAAATAAAAAAATATTCATTATATCCTATAAAATAACTAACAAATAAATTTTTCAATTTATTTTAAAAGTAAATAATCTTATTAAAAATTTTGCTATAAATTTTGCTAATTATATTTAGATTATTATATTATTAATGATGGTACTATATTAATTATTTGTATTATATAAATGTAAAAGTGAAATGTTTTTATTTAATTTTTCAAAGTCACTGTCAAAGCAATATCCATTTTTAAATTTCTGAAAACGATATAAATCTTGTCGGGTTATAAAATTAAAAATGTAAATTTTTATATGAACCGATGGATGAGGATGGACCACACTTTTCAACCCTAGTTAGAATAGTATTGAACATATATATTCAAGGAACTCCTCTAATCTTCATATAAATGAATGTGGCGGTTTTCTTCTAATTAGAAAACGAAAATAAATAATAGGTAGATAGGATAACGTATAAGCTAAATAATCGAGCACTTAAGACAATGACACTCAAGTGCAATTAAATTAAGTAATCGTCCTCTAAATATTATTAAATAATAGAAGAAAAATAGCCATCATCATCCGTTACCGCTGAACTTGTGTCCACGTCTCTTTCTTCTAAAATAATTGTGTTTTTAATAGTGTTACATGTTTTAAAATATTATTGTTTATCGATCGGATTACTAAATAATAAAAGTTTAAAAATATATGTTGAATTAAATTTTTTTTGGATAATCTACCTATAGCAATTCAATATCAAATTAATTTACGAGATGAATTAGTATTTATCTATAATAGTTGGTTCTCCAAAATACTTGGAATGCTTACTTTTTTTTATTTATTTAAAAGGTTTAGTACGATTTAATATCCAAAAACAATGTTGTGTCCGTTTAAGATTCATATTTTTATGTATTATTGAAAAAAATTAGTTTCACTCAAATATTTACAATCTAAGATTTAATAATATCATAAATATTCATTACTTAATTATATACAAGGTTTTATGATGCCCCCAATGGGGTAGACGAGTTGGTTGAGTAAGGCAAGCTTGTGACCAAAGGTAATGAGTTTGAGTCGTTCTACATACGAGTCGTTCTACATACGTTTTCTCGGCTGAGCCTGTCACCTTGTGTGGTTTATCTTCTGGCGTTGGTTTGCAGGCTATTACGTTAGACTGCGTTAGACTGAGGGTTGACCCTGTGCGCACTCATTGCACTCTGAGTAGCGGCTGCGGGTTCCCTCCTTAAAAAAAGGAATTATGTTTCTTATTTCACCTTTTTTTCCTATTTGTTTTTCTCTTTATCCTATTACGTGAATAGAACATTACCATAGTATACGTGAAGATTCAATTTTGTATTCGATTTCTTGTTTTTATTTTGTTTTCATATGATTTTGATTATGTTTTTACTTGATTTCGAAGTTTGATTTTGGATATCTGTTTAGATAAGTAAATTTGTATGTTTAGGTAACTCGAGATCTGTTATCTTTGTGATTTTTTGTATTCTTCTGGTATTACTTTGATTTTGTAGTGGAATTGATGTATTGTAGTAAGGTTCTCGTCGATTTTAGTGTGTTTATGTGTTTCTGGAAACTTTCGTTTGAGTAAGGGTTTCGGGTTTAAGCAAAGAAGATGAAGTAACAAGATGTGAAACCGGTTTTACTTTACATACTCATAGTTGCGAAATGTGTTTATTCTTTTGTACTGGTAGATGCAAAACTTGTTTATTGCTAGATGCGAAATGTTGGTGTTCTTTGTACTGATAGATGCCAGTGCTAGATGTCAAAACCATATAATGAGAAACCAATGTATTTTTTTTAAATTCAAAGCATATCATGTATGAACTAGTTTTGTTCGTCTTAAAAAAAACGCAATAGTATTTTTGGATTTTTTTTCTTCAGAGTTACGGTTCAAAAGATACGTTTTTTTAAAATTTTAATTTTAGAGTGTAAACGAAAAAACGACTGTTACGAAGAAGATACGAAACTTTCTTTTTGCTAGATGAAAAACCTTTCGAAGTTTGTACTGGTAGATGCGAACTCATACAATTGTGATAGATGCAAAACTAGACCAACTATGATATATACTAAACCAACCCAAATATAATAGATGCGAAACTATGAATATGATAGATGTGAAACCATATAATGAGAAACGAGTGTAAAATATAACGTTTAAAAAAAATAAAACATATCATGAGTGGTACTAGTTTTATTTGTCTTAAAAAACAAAAACCAATGGTATTTTCGTATTTTTTTGAGTTAGAGTTTTAAGTATGAACTTTTTTTTATTTGTAAATGTAAACAAAAAATGAAGAAGATGCGAAACCTTTTTTTTCTAGATACAAAATCTTTCTAAGTTTGTACTGGCATATGCAAAATGAGACAATTATGATAGATGTGAAACCAGATCAACTATGATAGATGATAAACCAGACCAACTATGATAGATGCAAAACCCTATAATGAAAAACGAGTGTAAAATATAACTTTAAAAAAAATCAAAACATATCATGAGTGGTACTAGTTTTGTTCGTATTAAAGAAAACAAAACCAATGATATTTTTAGATTTTTTTCTCAGTTACATTTAAAAAAATATGAACCTTTAAATTTTTAAATTAAAAAAATAAAAGAAAGAAAATGTGCATGGGTTGCTAGATTTTATATATAAGGATATTTTCTGTAAAATTCTCTTAAATTTTTTGGGCCTTTATAAGTCTCACTTTTTTTTAATATCACGTCTTTTAAGTTATAGTTTCAAAAATACCATTGATTTTGTTTTTTCTATGACGAACAAAACTAGATCTATAAAAAAAATTGCAAAATTACGTGTAAATTGGTTGCAAAAAAGAAACTGTTATTTATTTACGAAAAATATGTGCAAATGTATTTCAAAAATAAAAAAGAAGATAGTTGCTCGAATAAGACTTTGGTTGCTAAATAAATTTGATTGTGTGAAGAAAAAGAAAATATAAACTTGTTTTTGTGAAAATAAGTGTTAATTGGGCGTGAGAAAACTAATTTGTGTGGTGATTTTTCTATTTAAAAAAAATCAAGTTGCTAAATTATGTACAAATACGATGCAAATTGGAAGAAATATAGAAGTATACATCGATGACATGATAATAAAACTGTGGACGAAGAGCTACACTTGGCATACCTCCAAGAAACTTTTACCAACTTAGTAAAAGTAAATTTGAAACAAAATCTAGAAAAGTGTGTGTTCGGAGTACAGTCCAGAAAATTCCTAGGGTACATAATAAGTGAGCAAGGGATACAGCCTGATCCGGACCAGCTTAATGCTTTATTTCAAATGGAGCCTCCTCGAAATATTAAAGAAGTGCAACGCTTGACTGGGAGGTTGGTTGCGTTAAATCGATTCATCTTGAGGTCTTCGGACAGATGTGCTCCGTTTTTTCAAACTTTGAAAGGTGCAAACGGATTTGACTGGACTTCACAATGTGATGAGGCCTTCAATGAGATTAAAAAGCATATGTCCTCCCCCAAGACTTTATTTAAACCTGTTGATAGAGAGACACTCTTCGTATACTTGGCAGTTTCCAGTTGTGCCATCAGTGCTGTATTGATAAGGGAGGTGGATAATTATCCCCGTCCAGTGTATTACATCACCAAGAGCTTGATAGATGCAGAAAAACGCTATCTAAAGCTTGAAAAGTTAGCACTAGCCCTTGTAATTGCTGCTAGGAAGACGAGGCCTTATTTTCAGGCTCATCCTATTATTGTCCGGACATCCTATCCCCTGAAAAACGTTTTACAAAAGGCAGTTATTTCGAGTAGAATGACTAAGTGGTCAGTGGAACTGGGGGACTTTGATATTGATTTTGCTCCTCGAACAACAATCAAAGCCCAAGCTGTGGCTGATTTCTTAGTCGAATTCCACTAAGATAGGGATACAAAGCAAACAACTGAGATGAAGGATAAAAAGGTCTGGGTCGTCCGGACGGATGGTGGATCAAGTACTATGGGATGTGGTGTAGGGGTATGCTTGACCTCTCCGTATGGTGACAAAATGTACCAAGCTATATGTTTTGCTTTTAGGGCTTCTAACAATGAGTCCGAATATGAAGCTGCTATAGCTGGTTTAAAGTTAGCTCTTATTTGTGGAGCCAAAAGGGTCAAGTTGATGAGTGATTCACAGCTTCTTATCCATCATGCGCAAGGTCAATCTGAAGCAAAAAAGGAGCAGCTAATAAAATACTTACTTCTTCTCAAAGATGTGGCACTTAAGTTCAAGAGTATTGTTTTTAGCACATACCCCGAACAGAAAATGAGCTAGCAAACTCGTTGGCTACCATAGCCTACACTAAATCATACCATTGGATTCATGTGCTGGAGTGCCCTTCCATTCAACTCAATATGGGTAAGGAGGAAGAAAGCTTCGATATACAGATGGGACAGCCCCAAGATTGGAGGTTTCCTCTCCTTCAATATCTCTCCGATGGTATCTTGCCTCCGGATAAGTCAATAGCAAGAAAAGTAAAGTACAAGGCTCGTGGTTTTATCATACTAAGAGATGTTCTTTACAAGAAGTCTTACAGTAAACCCCTTTTACGATGTTTGGGGATTGATGAATCTCAAATAGTCCTCTCTGAATTACATGATGGTGGGGGATCAGCTCACTGTGGATTCAGGGCTCTAACAAGGAGAGTTTTATTGGCTGGTTATTATTGGCCCTCTATAATGCAAGATGCTAAGGAGCTGGTGAGGAGGTGTGACCCATGCCAGAGATATAACAATGAAATTCATATCCCAGCCATCCCTTTAGAGTCAATTTTTGAGCCTATACTTTTTGCTCGATGGAGGTTGGATTTGGTGGGACCTCTACCTATGGCATCCGGAGGACGCAGGACAATAATTGTTGCTATTGATTATTTTTCGAAGTGGATCGAAGCAGCCCCACTGGCAGGTACAACATTAAAAGCTGTCATAAAATTCATTTTATCCAATATCTGTTGCAGATTTGGCATTCCACAGAAGATAACAACAGACAATGGGCCACAGTTCGACAACAAGGAAATGGAGAGTTTATGTGCTTCTATAGGTATACAACATTGTTTCTCTTCACCTTTCCACCCACAAGCAAATGGTCAGGTTGAAGTGGCTAACAGAACTCTACTGTCCGGTTTGAAGAAAAATTTAGAAGGGGCTGCTGGAAAATGGCCTAGTTATTTACAAGAGGTTTTGTGGGCTTACCGGACTACACCTGGGGCAAGCACCACAAGAGTCACCTTTTGCCTTAGTTTATGTGATGGATGCCATAGCTCCTATAGAAGCAACTCTCCATTCTTTTCGAGTTATAATTTCTCCGAACACGCTAACGAAGTGAAAATCAGAGGTCAGCTTGACTTAATAGAAGAAAGAAGAGTTAAGGCTCACCTAAGAGCTGCACACTATCAGGGTTTGATGAGAAGCAGGTTTGCTTCCAGAGTTAAAAGAAGATATTTTCAGCCAGGGGATAAGGTGTTAAGGAAAGTCTTCTTACATACTAAAGAGAAGCTGCTCGGCAAACTAGCCCCAACTTGGGAAGGACCCTATATGGTCATTGAAAGGCTTAAACCTAGGACATACTGGCTAGAAGACAAGGATGGAAGGGTTTTGAATCACCCTTGGAATATTGAGCACCTCCGGATGTATTTGGAGTAGAAACTATGTAAATATTTACTTATTTAAAAATCCATGTAAATATTTGGGGGCATACTCTTTCCTACCCTGGTTGCGCGGGGAGGTTTTAATGAGGTGTCCGGGATCTTTTATAAAATTTGATGCTTTCTTAAAAATTCGGAGTGTTTTTATTTTGTTTCTTGTCAATTTTTTGTTTAAACACCGGCCGGATTGAATTAAAGGTGTGGTGACTACTTAAACATTTGTCATCGGAGAATTTAAACACTCTCACTTTAGAATGTTTATGAAATAACTAAGGGATGTTTAAACATTAGCCACCAAAATTGAAAAAACTATGAAAGAATGCAAGAGTTGTGTAAAATAAAGATACCCATTAAAACAACCGAAGTGCCTTGGCCATCCAAGGACTTTAAATTGTCAAAACAAACAGATCTATCCGGTCGAAGACCGGACACAGTTACAAAAATGCCTTGGCTATCCAAGGACTTTGGTTCAATCAAAACAAAAGTGAAAAGATAATTGATACTTTATAGTGTGGAAGGGAAGGTCTTCATACTCTACATAAGTCCACAAATCTCCCAGATTCCTCTTCGAGAACTTTTCGTGAAAGAGCAAGACCATGTCCGACTTCACTTTGGCATACATCTCTTCCTGAGTATCTATCACATTATTGGCATAAGTATCAATCTTGGCCTGGATTTTTGCCTCTTGCTCCCTTAGTAGATCAGCTTTTTCCTCTATAGCCTTGGACACCGAGTCCTCGAGTGCGATCTTGTCGTTGGTCAAAGTATGAATGACTTGATCCTTGGTCTTCATCTCCTCTTTTGAAGAGGTGAGATCTTTCTCTAACCCGGACAGCTTTTCCTGGATGCCTTTGATAGTATCTTCTAAGATAGCAACCTTTGTGGTCCAACCCTCCTGGCTCTTCTTTAACTCCTCGTTTTCTCTCCTCAAAACATCAGCATTTTGGGTGGTAATGAGGAGGTCGTTGGATAGCTTCTCATTGCCAGATAATGTGATAGATACTCAGGAAGAGATGTGAGTTTGGTTGCTAAATACGATGCAAAAATAAGAAAAAAATAGTCTCAGAAATGTGAGTTTGGTTGCTAAATAAGTCTGATGGGATGAATAAACAAAATACATACTTCTGTTGTGAAAATAAGTGTTAATTGGGTGTGAAACAACTAACTTCTTTTAAATGTAAAATATGTACATTTTTTTATGAAAACACTTCTTTTACACAAATAAAAAACCAAAGTTCAAAATTATGTGTAATTTGGTTATGAAATAATTATGAAAAAACAATTGTGATTGAGTTACAGAATTATATATAATTTGGTTACAAAAAGTCAACTCTTGTTTATTTGTAAAATTATGAACAATTTGGTTGCGAATTTGGCATTAAAAAAATCTCCAAACATATCACTAATGGATTTCGTTTTGTTCGTCTTTAAAAAATAGAAATATATATGTTGTTGATTTTTTAAAGTTAAGGTTTGAAAAATATGAAGTTTTGAAGGTAAAAAATATCGATGGTTGAAAAATATACGTGTTTGTGTTTTTACGGGCGTTGTTGGAAGAATTCATGATGCATGAGGTTTTTGGTAAGCTTCAAAATCCAGGTGTTTATCGATATTTTGAAACTTACCCATGTGGTTATCGATAAATTAACATTTTATTTTTAATATGTGCTTTATTTTGTGACGATTATACAAGTTATATTCGATCCGTTTATGTCTCATACCAATCGTTCTAAGATATATGTAATGAAACACATAACAATTTTACTAAAAAATATAACAACGTAATAACAGAGTAAGAGAAAGTTTGAACACAAAGATGTATATCGATTCAACAACTTGGCTATGTCCACTCTGAGCCACAACAAATATCATTCACATGGTTGTTCAACGATAAAAACAATCTACAAGATTCTGATAACCTAGAAAAACAGAGTGTTTACAGAAACTCCAAATCCAAAACTCAAACTTGATATTCTTCCAATATCACTCTATGATCTACTAAGTATTTCTCTCTCAATATTTTTTGCACACTCCACTAACATCCCTGCTAAATTTCTTCAGAGTCTAAAGAATACTATATATAATGTTTGATGACAATCTCTTTCCTCAATATAATGTAACAAACTCCTCAATAAAAATACCAATTTATGTTGTAACAATGAGTACATAATTCTTGTATAACATAAGATCGATCTTACCACTGTAATCAACACCTTATACCACATGCCACACTTAACAGCTCAAGTTCAGGCTGCCAATCTCTTGACTAGTTTAGACTTTACCTCATATGTAGTTCTTAAGTCCAAAACAACCTTCATCTCGTTTGAAGGCCCCCCAGGCCCATGATCTCACACGGTTTTACTAGTGTCTTCCCACCGTAGCATCTAATGCCTCATATGAAGTCATATTAATATAAGCACTTTCTCGAGTTAAACAAAGGCTTTCAGACTGATGCAACCAGTATATTAATCAAAGCAACTGATGTCTCGGTAATGCTTTTCTCAGCTAAGTCAGAACCCTACTTTTACAATTCTCCATCTTGGTTTTGACTTCACAAAAAATATATGTGTGGATCTGTTTGGACCTTTGTAATGGCCTAAACTGCTTTAGATGTGAACCAAGTCTAAGCAATGCTTGAACTTGCTCGTTGTTACCGGGTTAGTAATACCTTCTAGCATAATATATTTTTTCTCAAGAATAATTATAACAAAATAGAGTTTACATCAATGTGATTAGTATGTTCATGAAAAATCTGTTTCTTTGAAAAATGTATTTTACTCTGGTTATCACAGTACACAGTCAAAATTTCCTTTTGCATCCCAAACTCGCTCAATATTTATTCCAACTACATAACTTATTTTGTTACTTCGGTAACAACAACATATTCAACTTCAGTGGAGGACAATGCTACTACGAGTTGAACATTAAATTTAAAAATCACATCAATACTAAACAACACAAACACATATCCAATAAAAAATTTCATAGTGTTTAGACAACAAAAATAGTTAGAATCAATATAATTTTCAGTATCTTCCAGTCTCAAAACAGTATCTCTATACATCAGTCCCATACTAGTAAATATCTTGATGTACCACATAACCCACTTAACAACCTTCCAATATTCGTAAGATAACTTCGATAGGGAATCTGCTCACCCCACAATATTGGTTAAGGAAAGTCTTCCAATTTCTAAATCTCTACTTCTTCAACATCAACCTTTAAAGATGTTAATTTAAAGTGTTGAGAAATGGGACAAGTGACTTGTTTCGACTTTGGCATACCAAATATGTCAAGAAATCTCCTCTGATAACCTTTATGTGATAGAATTAAGGTTCCATTTATTTATCCCCAGTTATTTATATTTCAAATATCTTATTGGTCGAACTTAGATCCTTCATCCCAAACATGCTCATCAACATTACTTTCAATGACTTAATTTATGCCTTGTTTTTCCGACAATCAACATATCATTTACATACAATAGTGGATGTATATTGGCATAAACAATTTCCTTTACATAATTGCAACGTCTATAAATGCATCTTCAGTAACCATTATTGACCATGAAATTATTAAAACACTTATACCATGGCATATGAGATTTCTTTAGACCGTAGAATGTTGTATATTTAAAAAGAATACATGGTAACTCATTTCATTGTCTATAAATTCTTCGGGCCACTTCATGTAGATGTTTTTCTCAATGATTCCGTGTAGGAAAGCTATATTGATGTGTATCTGGTCCAACTTCATGTCAAACTTTACTGTCATCGCAAGAAAGATCCTGACTGAGCTATGTTTCATTAAAATAGAGAATATCTCATTCCAATCCATACCCTCACTTTGAGTGAATCCTCTATAAACCAGTCTAGCTTTGTACCGAGCTATTTCAACCCCATATTTCTCTTGAAAATCCACTTGCAATAAACCAATCTTTGACCTTCTAGTTTGTCTACCATATCCAATATGTTATTATTCTGATCTGAAGTCATTTGCTTCACCGCAACAAGTCATTTAAATTTATCCTCATCGTATATTTTTTACTTGAAGTTCTTAAGTTCAAAATATATAACTTCAGATGCAGCAGCCAATGTGAAAGGTGTCAGTTTGGCATACTTGTAACTTTGAGGAGCTGATACGAATATTCTAGTCATGCCCTTTACTATTTGGTAGCCATGTTGAGCTCGACTAACTTCTAAACTCATACACCCATCTTTTCCAAGGGTGTTAGATGGCTCAGATCTATTAAGCCACTAATAGGTTTTGATTTAGGTGACTTTACCTCAATTTCACGTGTCTATCAGGTTGCGCTTCGAGCATTTCACCACCATAACTGAAATAGTCATTCTCATTAAGTGTCACATCCTTAATACCTAAACACTTCTATAATCTGATTTGAGTCACCATAAATTATAATCTTTAATGTCTAGCAGATACCTAATAAATAAGCACTTCAGGGTGTTCAGTTGCAGCTTGTCTTTGTGCATAAGCAATACAACAAAACACTTTCAGATAATAATAATCTGAAGGTTTCGCATACCATATTTCTCTTAGGGTCTTCAAGACAATCACAATAGATGGAAATTTGTTTATAAGGTAATAAGCAATCATTACCAGTTCAGCCCAAAACTAATTTGGAAGCTTAGCAATAACTAACATATGTACAGTTCTATGCCGAGAAATCCTTTTTGCTTAAATTAATTTACAAAGAATTCAAAACCATTTTTTGTCTTAAACTTATTTACTTCTATGTGAACCTATTTTTCAAAAGATTCTCCCTTATACTTTAATAAATAAATCCATAAATTCCTCGAGTTAGCATCAATGATTGAAAAAAAGTATCTATTATATCAAAGAGACCAAACATTTACAGTCTCATAAAATATCTCCATGTATGTAGTCAATGGTTCTAATTGTTTTATGCTCAGATCGAACAAACTTAACTATGATACTTTTGTTATACGCATAAGTTTGACAAAATTCCAAGTAATTAAATTTTTCTTCTCCGAATAGACCTTTTTCTGCAACTCTAACAATCCCTTCTTACTCATATTCTCTAGTCTTCTACGCTATATGGTTGTACAATCTACCGATGCTTATAAAAATCTATCCATTATGCCTATAACAATATCACCAATCAAGGAATATATGCCATTGGATAGTTTTCCATTCATCAAGGTTATGACACCTTTAACATTTTTCATGTAATAATTCTCAACTTTGATAAAATAACCTAAGTTGTCCAATATTCTAAGAAAAAATAGATTTCCTCTCAAATTGGAAACACACCTCACATTCATCAAAGATCGATCACAGCCATCAAATGTTCGAATCTTCATAGATGAAATTACAACTATCTTACAAGGTTTTTATTGCCAAGTAACACAATACGACTATTAATCTCTTTAAATTAGTTGAACCAATACATATGTGAACTCATATGGAATGAGCATCCAGAATCCATAATCCACTATTTATGGTTTTCATCTGAATAGTGCATCAGAACCTCTACAGATTTGTATCCTTTAGAAGCAACATAAACACCCCTCTGATCTAATCTGCAATTATATTGTATTCTCAATTGTTTGGGACACTATTTTCTGAAATGATCCAAGTTCTTGAAATGATGGCATCTAATCTTGGACTGATCAAACTTATTTACTGACTTCCATCTAGATTTTTTTTTCAGACCTTGTCGTTATTCTTTCTTTCTGATCTCCCTCTAATGTTTAAAGCTTCATGGTTACTATAAGAGCTCACAACCCTTCAACACTACATGAGTTCTAACTCTTTTAGACATAGTTACAAGATTACACTTATCCATCGATAATATTTCTTTGATATATCAAATAATATCCTTCAATTATCCATATGTATAAGGTAATAAGTTCAATAAGATCTATGGTTGATCTTCATTAGTGATCTCTTCATTGATGTTTGCCAAATAAATGACTATTTTGGATAAGTCATCAAGGTTTCAAAAAACAAACTTGTTATTTTACATCTTGAAACCAAATAAATTTGATTTGCTAAGGAATGTTTCATATACAGACTCTTAGTTTGTTCCATACTCTAGCTTCTGAATTTTCTTATTAGACCTACCTCAACATATTATCACTCAGATACTGAATAATTGTATTGTAAGCAGTTTAAAGCAATTCTTGCTTCTCAGTCTTAGACAATGTTTCAGAGAGACTAATCTCCCATGTTAGGGCTGGATCAACCTTCTATTAAACCATGATTGCTCATATTTTTTTCTCCAAATTCTAAAATATCATTTCCCGTTAAACCTCTCCATTTCGAACTTATTAGTCCTATTTCATCTACAAGAATTACTTTTTAACCAAGATCTATACCAATTATGACATTTATACAAGCTTTATTTGATATGTTTAAGTCTCCGATAGATCATTTCAAAAGGTATGTTACAAAACATGCAACAATTCTACTAAAAAATATAACAAAGTAATAACATTATAAAAGATAACTTGAATAAATATATTATAGTGGTTCGGTAACTTGCTTACGTACACTATGAGCCACAACAAATACCATTCACATGATTGTTCAACGATAATAATAGTTTACAAGACTGAGACACCGGATAAAACAAAGTGCTTACGGAAACTCCAGATCCAGAGCTCACACTCGATACTCTTCAAAGATTTATCTCTGAAGTTTTAAGTATCTTTTCTCTCAATATTTGTTGCACACTCCACCAAATTCCCCGTCATGTTCTTTGATTTCCAAAGACCACTATATATAATGTTTATTGACAATCTCTCTCCTTAACAAAATGTAACAAACGGCTCAATAAAAATTATCATTTATGTTGTAAGAATGAGTAACTGATTATGGTGTACAAAAGATCGATTTAAGTACTGAAAGTAACACCTTATACCACATGTAATGCTTAATAGCTCAAGTCTCGGTTTTCAACCTCTTGGCTAGTATAAAATTTATCTCATCTGTAGTTCTTCAGTTTGAAGTAGTTTTCAACCTCTTGGTCATGGATTTGTTTTTGTTTAATTCTTCTTAACTAAATAATTACAAATCATATTATCAATGAAATCATGTAATTCATGATGTAGATGGTGGGAAGACCTTGATTTGCCAAAGATGGTGAAGGACAGAAGGAAGCAATCATTTAGAAAGACTGTATACACAGTCTAATTTCGCTAGACAGTACCAATTAGAATTCGACATTCGCTCTTTAAAACAAAATAATTTGTTTATTTCTGATTTTTATGCTGCTATGTCTGATTTGTGGGATCAATTAGCTCATACAGAGTCTGTAGTACTGAAAGCATGCATCCACCAAAAGTACTTGAAAACTTGTTTTTACACGAAAAAGAAAAATGTGAAATTTCTTTTAGCTTCGCCAAAACCAAATCAGATTAAAAAAAACATCATTCCTAATCAACTCGCCAACGCCAACCAACTAATCTAATCTTAATTTTTATTTTACTTATCGTTTGACTTTGATTCTTGTTTTACTTTAGATAACAACCTAATTTTGATTGATATCTAAGAAAGAATGAACCAAACTCCATAATTATTGTTCGTTTTATATTAATTTTGATTTATGGTTTTCTTAATCTCACAATATATATTTTCTTAAATCTCATCAATTTTTAGTTTGGTCTTCGAAGACCAAACAAATTTGAAGCAAATTTACTAAAAGATACCCCGAGCTTCTAAGGTCTATTTGATTTAGGTTAAAATCAATCCAAAAAACTTTGAAAGAAATCGTTTCTTGATTATAAATGTATGCTTTAGAAAAAATTAGATATAGAAGATAAAAAGAGTCACAATGAGGAAAATTGATTAAACGCTTCTTTAGATCTGAAATCTTTTTTTTATTTATTTTGGAATCAAACGCTTTTGGTATTGAAAAATAGAAAACAAAAAAAATTTCCACAAACGATGTTCTTGATGAGATAAAACCTCCTCAGAATTTGTAAAAATATTTTCTAATAGTGAGAAGAGAGATTTTCAATGAGAGAAAGTTAGAAAGAGAAATATATTTTTAACAATGTAATATGTCTCCTTTTTTTGGGTGCAACTCTCTCCATATATATATATATATATATATATAATCTTAAGTGAGACATATATAAAAGTCTAATATAAATTTATTTATATGTATATTATCTATCAAGACAAAGTAAATGTCTTGATCTCTATAATTACATAAATGCTTTTATATTCCAGTCACTATCCAACTATTTTGTCATCATAATTTATATAGTGTTTGAAAGAGGTATTCAAAATAAAAAATTAAACTTTAAAATGTAAAATAAGAAATATGATAATTCATTATTCATCATTAACTTTAATTTAGCAAGAAATCATCAAGTATGTATCATACATTGAAAATCAAGTACTTACTAATGCAGCTGCAAAAACATTACATGAAATTTACACTATGCATAATCCTAGTATAAAACACTTGCAAAGTTAAAGATTATCAATGAAATAAAAAATTTAAAGGTCTGGTGAATAAAAGGATGTCTTAAAAATAGTCAACAACTACTTTATCGGGTATACAATATTGGGTTTGATTTGTTTGAACCCTAAACTAAACACATATGAAACGTCTTAGATAAATGAGTTTTTCTTCAAATTGTAGGATATAAATACTTATAGAAATAATCTATTAGGTCTTCTTGTTATATTAATCTTTTGTGTCTTACTCTTATTTTTATCTTTGTAATCCCTAGATTTGATCTTCAAAATCTGTTATTCGAACCAACAAATTTCTTTTAGTGGTGTGTTCAAGAAATTGAACACTAGTCTCCCTTTATTTATGATGGAAATTAGAATTTAACTAAAATAATAACTCAAATCCTCCTTTTGTTAAGTTGTTATGGTGAAGGACCATAATAAATTAACGTAACTGGACTTTAACATGATATCCACATCTTTATCTTTATAAATAATTTCATCTATTAGTGTAAGACTTACTCATGTGAGTACATGCTAATCAAACTATTATCGACAATTGTGAGTGCATCACCAAAAAATATACGACGATCCATCCTAATAAAGAAATTCCAACAGTCTTCAACTTGAATAATGATATGCTACTATATAATGCCTCTACTTAATGAAACTTATATAATTCTATTGTTATATTTAAATTGAACAATCGCAAACATGACTAGCAAAAAAAAACAAATAATTTAGTGTAATGTCACTAAAGGTATCCAAGATCAAACTTTATTATCATATGGTATCTCAAGTTTCACTATTACTTCTAACCCATGCTTCATCACCATATAACTACTTTTCATTATTTGAATCAAAGCGTTTATTTCCTACTTTTTCTTTTATATTTCAAAAGGTTTGTATCTTTCAAACCGGAGCTCGGAAAAAAAAAAACTGAAAGTACCATTAGATTCTTTTTTTTAAGACGAACAAAACTAGATCCATTAATGATAGTTTTTGAATATATGTTTTTTCGTTAGAAAACATGCAAGACGAGTCATAAACAAACATGCGAGACCAAACATAATAGAATATGCTAGACCAAACATAATCAATCATCTGAGGTCATACATAAACACGCGCGACCATGCATAATAAATCATGCGAGACGAGACATAATCAACTTGAAAGACCAATCATTATTAAATCATGTGAGGCGAGGCATAATAAATCATACAAGACTATGCATGGTTTTTTTAAAGATTAACAAAACTAGATCCATTGATGAAATTTTCTTATTTCTTCCTACTAGATCCAATATCTATGGTCTCGCATAATTATAATTATCGTCTAATAGTACATGTCTCACACTATTTAGTCGCATCGCATTATGTTTGATATCGGATCGCATAATTTAATAACATTTGATCTATTAACTTTATCATGATTTATTATACCTTGTCTCATATGTTCATTTATGGCTGGCCTCACATGTTTTTTTATTGCTAGTCTTGCATGTTTGTTTATGTCTAGTATCGCGTAAAACCATTAATGGATCTAATTTTATTTGTCTTATAAATACAAAACCTCCGGTACTTTCAATTTTTTTGGAATATCAGGTAATGATGAAATATTTGGTCGACTATTTTACATAATTATTTATACTGAAGACGAATATAGACTATGAAATTAAAAATCCAAAATCAAAATTTTAAAAAACAATTTAAAACTTCAATCCTATTATTATACTCTTAAAACTTAAGGAATACTCGAGTTTGAAATTAAAAAAAAAACAATAATAACATCTAAGTATATATATTTTTTTGTATAGATCAATGTCGAATTAAATTTTATATTTTTAAATTATGTTATTAATAACTAAATGACACGTCAATAGAATAGCTCTGATATAAATATTTGTATAATTGGTTCCGTTGTGTTTGATTGTCTGTCTAGTAACACAGCAAAATCTATTCATTCATCATCGTTGTTCTTTTGGGGTTTTAGACTAGGGTTAGAGGTAGGGTTTGAGTTAATTTTTTACGCGTTCGTCGAAATGGTCGTGAGATATCATCAAGAAATCGATCCTGACACTTGTTTCTCTTCCATTGATGAGAAGCTTCATGAATTGCTGGGTCATTTTCAGAAAAATTTCGAGTCCGATATGGCTACCGCGAATTTGGGTGCAAAGTTCGGTGGGTACGGTACATTCTTGCCGACTTATGAGCGCCCATCTACAGTGCAGTCCTTTCCAAGGAGCCCTCAAGTAAGCTCTAGCTTACCGAGATCTAACCGTTCACCGATGGAGGTTGCAGTCCAGAACTCCAAGGCGCCATCAAGTCTTGTATCCTCATCTACAAGGCCAGGCACTGTT
Organism: Limnanthes douglasii subsp. nivea; assembly: GCA_036936605.1. Lineage (NCBI taxonomy): Eukaryota > Viridiplantae > Streptophyta > Magnoliopsida > Brassicales > Limnanthaceae > Limnanthes > Limnanthes douglasii. Next base: position 134,219,513 of record JAUPFV010000004.1, read on the forward strand.
AGCGTCAGTAAGCCTTCGTTGCTGAATTCTAGTCTCAAGGTTAGTATTAAACCAGGCAATTTAAACAAGAAAACTAGTCTCAAGGTTAGTATTAAACTGAATTCTGGTAATCCGATAAAAAGCAAAGCAGAACTCTATAGTGGTAACCCGATAAAAAGCAAAGCTGAAATTTATGATGACCTTGGGCTCGTGAGTACTCCATCTTCGTCATCAGGAGACGATCCTGAGGCAGGTATTGCTATGCAGGCAGGTATTGCTATGCCTTCTGTATCGCATGAGAGCGCCAGCGAATCTCCTAGTACAATTCTTGGGGAGATGACTTCACTTCCTGTTGCTGTTGCTGGCAATGTATTGATGTCACCTCTTCAAGAAAATCTGCTTAGCTTGCTGAGAAAGAAAAGAGAAAGATGTTCCAGGATCGGTAATGCTGTGCCTCCTTTTGAGGCTTCTGATTTGGGAAATGCAAAAAAATTGAACGCCAAGGAACTGAAATTAGTTGGGAAAAGGGAAAGATTAGTGAAAGTAGAGCATAGAGATAAAACAGAATCCGAGAATGAGTCGACAGTACTTCCCAAAAGGATTGAAGAAGAGAGTAATAGATTGAAGAAGAGAGTAATAGATTCCCACTGTAAAATAAGCGAACACGAGACCAAGCAAGCTGTTATGGCACTGTCCCAGATAACACCAGTTGCTGGTGGTCTCCATAATCTGCAAACTGATGGGAGTGCCGCTGGAGTAGCTTCTGTTAATGTTCAACATACTGATCTTGACCACCAAAAATCTGACTTCCGGTCTTTGTCTAGTAATGGAGAGAGAAAATATGGTTTGAAAGAAGTATCAAAAGCAGAACAGCGTAGTGGTATTCAGGGAGCAAAATCTACTAAAAATCAATTGCAGGAATCCGTGAAAAGCAAAAGCCTAAGTAACATGAACCAACTTTTGGTAGAGCCAAATGTCGTTAAGAGTTCCAGCTTCGGTCGCTCCAGTACGTCTAACAAATTGGTTGTTGAGGATCAGGCCTCAAAAGAGAAAGAAAATCACGTGGATGGAGGTTACAAAAGGCTAATAAAGTCGAAAAATCGGAGAGAGCCTGATATAGATGATCGTGAAACTAAGAAATTGAAGGCAGACGTTGGTGAAACTTTGACGGCAACAATGTTAGAAGGTGTGTGCTTATCTAATGATTATCAGAATCTTGGTATGGATCTTGGTAAGGCTGGCCTCAGTTCTATCACTGCCTTGGAAACTAAGGTAAGTAAGAAAAGCCTACAGCAACTTGATGAGGAATCCTTTCCCCCCAACACCAACTGCATCATGAAGAAAAAACCACTTAAAATTGAAGATATCGGGCAAACATTCATCCGACAATCAATCCATGAACTTGAAAGGATGTGTAGAAAAGGATTGTTTGTCAAATAAAAGAAAATTGGAGGTCAATCTGGATGAAAGTGATCTTAAGCTGTACGCAAAGGAGTATAGAGAGACTGAACACAGGAAGGATGAGAAATCCAGGATCTCAAAAAGTGAGGGGAGGAATTCTAGTACCAGTAACGGAAAAGAGAGATCATGCAAAAGATTGAAGGTAAGGCAAATGCACTTGTCTGGCAGTAAAGAACATCTTGTCGATGGTTTCAAGGATCACCCAAGTACTGACAAAAATCAGGTCTTCCTGAAACATGAGAAGTGTGGCCAAGCTGATGCAAATCATGCTGCCACGAGGGATACTGCTGGAGAAAGGTCAACTGACCTCCGAATGCAAACGCAACCAAAGGCTAAAGAAGATGATGGTCCTCCCTCTTGCATGCCTGGCGTTTGTGATACTCCAAAAGTTCTCCGAAAACCTATAAATAGTGACACCAACACTGGAGTTGGAAATGGCATGGATCACAAAAGGCCCGAGATTCATGGGATTAGAGATTCTCCAAAAGATTGATTTGCACGATATCAATCTGCAGGTTTAAGTCTATTGAGGCTTTCTTTTGTTACAGCTTGAAGCGGTCGAGTTAGGCAGATTGTAGGAATTTGTAAACATGTAGCAGAAAGAACACAGGAAGTTTTGTTGTTTACTCTTGGGAATCATGTCATGGACAGCTGAAACTCTATAGTCTTTGTAATTTCCATAGATGGAATTTTGTGAGTCCTCTATGCTCTTTAACGGTCAAGATAAAGTCTTATGGTTTTTTTTGTAATGGTACTAAATTTTATAACGATTATACATAGTTGGGTTTCAAATGATATGAGCCATATTGGGCTACATATACTTTTATTAAGAAAATTACAAGCTTATTTTACGAGTAAATTGCTAAGAAAAAGTTCAAATTTTTTTTATATTTTTTATATGACGTTTTTTTATAAAAATAAAAACGCTAATAAACTAAGCTTTTATTTATATTATCCGAACCATAAGCTTCGTGGGCTCCTATTGGACAGGAATATCGTTTTCTCGAAACGTGCCAATTCTTGGTTGGTTGATTATCATATTCTCATAAATTACGAACCAAATTTAGTAGCCGGTTCAAATTTTATTTAAAATATTTTGTATTTTATGTTATTTGATTAAAACTCGATTGTTTGATTGTCCGACATGTATTATATTTTGATTTTTTATTGTTTATTATTTTTATAAATATGAAGATTTTTAGGATAAAGGTGGATAAACTCATAAATTATATTTTCTGCAATAAATTTGAATATTTAAAGGACAAATATAATTTATTGAAAATTTAAATAAATATAAATTATAAATAATAATTATGTTTTATATATTTGTTATTAAATTTATAAATTTGTTATTAAATTTTAAAGTTTATATTTGATATATTATTGTTATTATTATTATTTTTTGGTTTTTTTAATTTTTTTGGATAGTTAATTACGATAAAATATTTTATAAATAAATAAATAGTCAATGGGTACCCATGAGCGGGTATCCAAACCCGACGGGTTTAGATGTGGAATAAAAATCTCTTTTCCGACAAATACCTAAACCCGACGGGTTTAGAAAAATAAATACGAAATAGGTTATGGGTTTAGCAATACCCACAACCCATCCCGACCCATTACCATCATTAATCAATAGTGCATTTTATGAGCCAAATGAGCTTTATAATAGAATATGAGTAGGTGTGTTAGTTGTGTGTGAAATAGACTTTTTGTAAACTTATTCCATGCAAAAACGGTGTCCGTTGTTTGTGGATGTAGAATTTCTTCATAAACTAAACTACTTTAACCATATCTTGTATGTTTGGTTTTAATTTTCTGTTTTTCTTATGATTGTTTTGTTATAAGGTTCACGTAACCGTTGTTTTACTTCATTCGTGCACACTTGGGATAAGTGAACCACCTAAAGCTTAAAACTATAGCCCACTACTGAATCATATACCTTAAGACATGTGCTTTCAACTACTGTCGTATGACTCTTATTGTTGTGATAACCACTAAGTCTTAAGATATACGTTTTCTTGTTTGGTTGAGTAATTCCACCAATAAGTGATGCTGTAAGAGTCTATAGATACAAGACTGATATTTCTTCATGCTCAAATAGATACGTTTTCTTGTTTGGTTGAGTCACAACACTGATATTTCTTCATGCTCAAATAGATACAAGAATATACAAGATTAAGTTTTTGAGAATCATTTTTCACAAAAACTCTAAATTCTAAACACACAATACTCTTCGTAGATATCTCCCTATTTTTCTGAGAAGAAATTTAGTCTTCTCTCTATTAATCTCTATTGTACACTCGCCAAATTTTCTTGTCACATCTTCAAAAACCCATAGAGCGTATTTATAATTCTTGGTACGAATCTCTTCATCCAAAATAGAATGAACAAACACTAAAATTTCTGTAGCAGAAATAAGTAACTAATTACGTTTCTAATAAAAGTTAGATTTAACCATCATGAGTGAAACTTTAAACGAACAATCACACTTAAAAAACATAAACCCAAAGTGATGACATCTTTTCCTGTACAACCTTTGCATCATCAAATTTTCTTCACACTAATGGAACATTTGCCTCGTCTAATGGCCTCCAGGTCGATGACCTCGCTCAACTCTACCAATGGCTTCCTAGATGATACACTCAACGCCACAGATGATGTAATTACAGTTGATGTTGTTGATTAGTTTGACAAAAATCTTCATGCCCAACGTTGATAAGTTTTTGTATCACGGGCTTAGATGTTTTAAATAAGACTATATGACACTTGGACTCTTTAAGTAAGCCTAGAAGAATAAAATAACTAAAGAATTATAGATTTTAGAGAAAAAAAATGGATTGAATTTCTAAAGAGAGAATATTATAATGCTTTTTTGGTGGATGACAAAAAAATAAAGCTTTCTTTCTTATATAAAATTCCATGGATTATTTTAGAATGTGTTCTGAAATCATCTATTTCTAGAGACTTCTAATAGATATAAGAATATACAATAATATTCAAGAGTATATATATATATATATTATATAAAATTATAGAATATTTGGGAATTATGTGTTCTTCTTCAACTTCATTCATAGTTTTTCATAATGTTATATAATATACAAACTCCCATGTTCATTCTTGTACTAATGTATCTTTCCATTTCACTAAGTATTCTTTAAAAAGAGGCATTCATTTCTTTTATAAAACTATGGTTGACTAGTATCTCGTCAACGTATTTCTCGAAGGAGTGGCTATCATGCGTGGTGCATGAATGGATTCATCTCGACTATCATATTTATTTTTTGATGGAACATATCAAATTTCTCGCATAGAAGAAGGGATGGATTTTCATCTTTGATGGAAGTTCTACTTGATAAGATGATTTCTCCACTTGGGCTAGTACCTCGAATAACCCTTTGTATATATGTAATAAACCTTTGTGTAAATGACGGGTGTGCTTGAATTGTTGGGGTAGAAGCTTGACAAACACAATGTTATGAAATTGGAACTCTTTGTGCCTTCTCCTTTTATCGGCCCACTACTTTATTTTCTTGGTCACCTTTGTCAATCAGGCGTGTTATATGTCTCTCTGCTGCTTTCTATCCTTTGTGGTCTTGTATGCTCAAGACTAATACCTGCATATAAAATGGCCAAATTACTTGATGTCACGGGTTATCGTTCGATATAGAGTTCGGATTGTCTCTTTCCGGTAGATTCTGAATGCTGCAAGTTGTAAAAGGATTAAGCTGCATTGAGCAACAATGAGTAATCTTGTTGGTTGATATTGACATATTTTCAAATGTAAATCTCTAATAATGAATTCACCCAATATGTTTTTCCATCAAATTGAGGGTGAAAGCTGGTTAAAAAGTTCAATTTGGTATCCATTAGCTTGAAGATATCCATCCATAATTTCATGTGAAGCATACGTCTCGATCACTCATAATGTTCTTTAGAACCCATGGTATTCTACCATATTTTTGAAGAATGACTTGGTTGCTTCGTTGGTCGTGCATCCTGATGAGGTTTCTACAATTATTTCATACTTGGTGAACCTCTATATTACGACCATTCACATTGGTGTCTTCAAAAATTAGAGTATTGTCCTTGCTTTTAGCAATTTTGATTTAAACTTGGATACTGCTTAGTATTTCGAGTGAACTTAACACGAAGTCATGTTCCGAATGTTCCTATTTGGAATCGATTTTCTCCACCAATGCACTAAGTTTTTATTTATTTGGGTAATCATTGATTCCATGGTTTCCTTCACATAAGAGGTAAGATTAAGGGGAGTTAATTTCATCTATATGCTAGAGAGCTTTGACATTCATCCGAAGATACTTTTCTTGTTTCAGGCTTGTCTCAATCTTCTTTTATTCCCCCATTTTTGGCATGGTAACTTCGTGGGCTTCTTCCTTTCTCGTCAAAGGTCCTACTCCTTAAAATATTTCATCTTGCTTCGGAGTTCAACACTTGAAACAAGGTTCAACTTTGATTATTTCTTATGTCAGTGTTCGGAAATATCGTCGATCGAACTCTTGTTTACCCATGGTTTTTCTCCACACGAAAAGTTGTACATATTATCCTCTTTGGATAAATTGGGTATTTCTAAAAACAAGTTTGCATACGTTTAGGGATATTGTTTCATCATACCTATTTGAAGTACCTTTTGTAGCTCCATAGGAAGGTGTCAATATTTTTTAAATCTCTTTTCGTATCATAGAGTTTTGGTTTGAGAGCATCATCTATTGTAATTTTCTCAGCTTCTTATGCAAAGCTTGGTTTATTACAGTCTTCTAACACAACACCAGCGCACCACCAGATGTCTCCAACGTTTTTCTAAACATTTCTAGTTTATGCACAAGTGACAACAACCTGGCCGTCGCGACATCTTCTCCGTATAAGATTCAGGCTTTCACTTCCATCTTGATATCAACTGCCACCTTCCTTCTAACACTATCTATGGTATCTTTCCACACCTCAAGGATTCAATTTTTCGAAGTACTCTCCCTAGCCGCGCAAAAGGAGATCACTTACTCTTTTTTCGAAGCGTACCATTCTTACCTTGAGGCCTAATTACATATCCTTAGACTTTTTCCTATTCTTGATTTATCCATCAACATTTTTCTTCATGGTGATGTTGTTATTTCTATCACCCATTCTTGAGTCTTACTATGATACCAATTGTCACGACCTTAAATTTTTGGATAAGACCGTCAATATGTATGGTTTTCAAGTACGCCTACAATAACAAAGAATATAAAAACTTAAATATTTTAGAAAGCGTAACTAGATTTGGATTTCGAGGGAGAAAATATTACAATGCTTTTTTGGTGAATGATGAAGAAATGAAGCTCTCCTATTTATATAGTGTTCCATGAATAATTCTAGAAGGTATTCTAGAATCATTCACTATCTAGAATATTCTACTAGCTATAAGAATATAAAAAAATTATAGTAAAAGAAATGTTTTATAACATCCTAGAATGTTGCTGAAGCTTGTGGTCTTCTTCATTTTCTTCCATAGTCTTCCACAATGCTCTAGAATATTTTGGATCTTTCCAAAGAACCTCACCGATTGACCCATCTTGTACGGAAAAAATGGTAGATGGTGACACTTGGTCGATATAAACGATGCATTCTTTGCCTCAATGATGCCTAGGCTGCTACAACTGATGCATCCGGACAATGAAACTTCAGTTAGTTATGCTTTAGTTTTCAAGTCAGAACCATACTTCATAATTTTTTAGTTGCAATCAAAATCCCATATCGGTTAGACATGAGAATGGTCAATGCTATAAAATTAAGAACACATCTCAACTAGTATGCAATGTTTTGGAAGTGGACAAAATACAAAGAGGTGCGAGTCTTCCTACCCAAACCAAACAATATCATACTAGTGTTGAGATCATGTTTTTATACTTATATACAAAGGTAGAATATGCAGTACACATATTCCAACCCATGGTATTAGATCTCCAGTTTAAAGGGAATACGATATTGGTGAAATTCTCAGATCTCAAACATGATGAACCAATAACCATGCTTAAGGTGAATGATTTTCTCGATACATCACTAGTATGACCTAGTTCGAAGTGTCTATCTTGCATCAAGTGACGCGACTTGATTGGAATGTATCCAGATGGCGTGACTTGATTAGAGTGGCGCTAATGAACATGAAATAACGTTTGATAAGAGTGAGCAGATCTATTGTAAAACTTTATGGTTTAGGTAGTGAACCCTAGCATAAACTAATTAGAGTGAACGGATAAAAGTTAATTAAGAGGATACTAAAGTGGCACTTTCTTCAATAAAATAATTTGGTCGGGGAGACGAGAGTTGCACATCGGTTATACATCTGAATAATCAAAGGTATAGATGTAAGAACATATCTCAACTAGTATGAAGCTTTTTTTTAGTGGACCAAAAACAAATTCGTACAGGTCTTCAAGCCTAAAGCTGGCAATATTATACCAGTGAGGAGATAGGGTTGTTCATACATTTATACCGAAGAGGAATATGCGGTACCCATATGCTCAACAAATATGAAGGTTCTCAATAAGGTTTGGTATATATGAAGCCAACATGACACCATAATTATGAAGGTTTCCATGATAAGGAAGTCAACTTCTGGTTATATATTTTCTATGTTTGGAGAAGTCGTTAGCTGGAAATAATACCTTCAAAAGGTCTTTGATGCTGAGGGAAAATACTCAAAAAATATATGCCAAGTTAGTACCTTTAATTAACTGATAAGAGAATATGTATTTTATATAGTCGTAATCCTATTTATACCAATCGTTATGCGTTTTATCTCCCCCACTAAGTACATGAATCCACTTTACAATCATGGACTAATATCAGTGACCATTAACATGGTCGTGGTCAGTTAAATTTGAGTGTTAATCGATGAGCGTCTTTAATGCTCCTTGATCTCCTTTAATGCTTACTCAATTGTATATTGTAGAGGTTATGCCATTTGGGCACCACTATACATGTGGTGCCTCAATAAAATATAGTTACACCCCGGTAATGTGCGGTGGAGTTGCAACGATTATGGTGCTCGGTTTGCACTACTCACGAATGACTCAGGTAAGGCGTCAAACCCTCTCGATCTCGTATTGTAGGCGGGCATCGGTTATGCTGCTCGGGCATCACTTTTCATGAGCAGCCTTGATAAAATGCAAGATCCTTTCGGTAACACATCACTAGGTTTTGGTGATTATATTGTCTCCTTTCAATATCAACTCCTTGGTCTTTGAAACCTTCCCAGATATCGTCCTATTTTACGGTCTTCCAGTCTAAGAGTAGGCATTGCCGCAATAAGGTCCTTCGCTTTATGGTCCTATCTTTCCTAATAGTAATAACCTCATCAATTGCCTTGTTATCTACGTAAGTTAAATACATGACTACTACTAGAGCAATAAAAGAAGTTATGTGGCTGAAAATATTGTTGAGTGAGGTCACTAGTATAAAAAAATGTAACTCTAGTATGTAATAATACAAATTCTCTTCGTTTAATTAGGAATCCAAAGTTTCATGAAAGTAGTAATGTGTACTTCATCCAAGACATGGTAGAGAAAGAGAAATTAAAATATCAAAGATTATAAGTGACGAAAACGTTTTTGGATGCTCTGACCAAAGTATTACGATTTTCAAAGTTCTCAAACTGTATGCGACTTGTCCAAGTCTCGGTGATAAGTGAAATGAATGTATTTAAAGAGTAGGTGAAACATAGAGGAAATAGATACAAGAGTTACTATATGTCTAATTGGAAAAATTGTTATGTGTAGGTGAAAAATGACTATTATAAGTTAGCCGAAGACTTAAAGGCCAAAGACTTAAGTAAGCCAAGAACTTAAGAGCTTTAGCTATTGAATATTTTTTTGCTGGTTGTTAACCCTAATAATTTCGTGTAGAGATCTCTTCAGGAACCTAAGAATGGAATTAGCCAAATACACGTATTTTGTTACTACTTGAACCTAAGGTGCATGATCATAATCTATTGGACCTTGGTGCATGAATATGTAGTCGAAGGATTTTGAATATACATAGCTGTTTCTAGAAGAAACCAATTTACTAATATGTTGAAATATATAGAATTGATGAATTAATCTCAGTCATTCATCAAGTAGCCATTTTTCCGAGCATCTTTGGGGAACACGTATAATAGTACAAGGTATGGTGTCAGCATTGGCGATGCCACTATATGTAGTAGTTTACGGCCGTACGGATATCAAGGTTGCATTGTCATTTCTGTTCGGTTATCCTAGAGACCAAACTGTAAGTTTTTATCGTGAGCTGGCAAGGAGTGAATCACCTAAGGCCCAAAGAGATGGTATACTATCAAATCATATAGCTTAAGACATGTGGTCTCGGCTAGTACCATATAACTCTTATTGTGATTACAAATTAGTCACAAATATAAATTTTCTTGTTTGACTGAATAATTCCCCCAACAAAAGTATTAAATTAATATGAAGAAATATTACACTTCCACGGGAATCCTCCGATGGACGGGATGCATGAAATAACCGAGTTTAGAGAAGTAGACTAATGTCAACTGAGCTTACAAACATATCAAAACGTAAAATAAAAAACTATAAACGACCAAAAAACGTACAAAAAATTAGTGAATAACTAGAAAGTAAGTTCAAAAGTGGCAGCCGTTCAAAAAATCAATATACCAAACACGAACCACCTAGGAAAAAACCTTGTGAGGAACAAAAAAAAGTAAGTTGATGTAGTAAATGTGGGACTATGTGGGTCAATTGATCTTGGTGTCCTGAATTTTATAGCAGATGTTGGAGAGAAGACGGGACGATACCATTGAGAGACGAGAATGGGAGAAGAGGAGAACGTGGTAGATGACTGAGTGAACAAAACTGTACAAAAGGTTGTTGGAACATTTCCAATTGGTTGATGTTTGAAGCCACTCTAGCCAATCATGACTAAAATATAAAAACCTAACTTTGAATTGGATGCATTTCAAATTTTACGAGTGAAGCAATAATAAAAGAATGTATGATTGATAGATTTGATAGAGAAATTGAAAATCATGCAATCCGTAAAATGGAAGGGGGAAATTTATATCCAACTAATTAGTTTGTTTCAGATAGAAATGAAAAAACATGAAGATATATTATATGTATACCATATTAGGTCTGTCCACGTGACATAGTTGATGAATGACGCTGTAAGTGTTTTTGATATGCTTACACTATGGATCAGACAATAGAAACTACTTTAAAAATTATAAATAAAAATTTATTAGTTTTAAAAAACAGTATATTTGACTAAAAAGGTGAAGGGTTGTGCTCTAAGAAATGAAGTCTTGAATTTTCAGCTTTTTCAAATCCTTTGAATACAATCATGTCTAACATTGATAATCAATAATCAAAGGAAGAATAAAACGCTTTAGGATCTACTTCATCATGGATGGAAACCTCTTCCATCAGCCAAATCTCAACAAAACAACACTTGAATCCACATCAACCAACGAAAGATCATCATCCACCAACATCTGCCACCAACAAAATCTTAACAAAAGTCCACTTGAATCAGCATCATCTAGTGAAATATCATCATCTACCAACATCTGCAGACTTTCCACCCCTGATCAAAATAGACCAAACCAAAATACAGTTCTGGAAACAAATGGCCAAATGCTGCAATTAACAAATAACCTTATCTTTGAGCCACCAAGACTTCAAGAAACATCCAAGTTCCTACAACCCAAAAAATTATATGTCGAAACCTTATATTATTTAACAACCCAAATCATTCATGAAGGTGACAAAATAGAAGACAATAAAGAATTTATATCAGTTGAATTCTAAGCCTATGATAAATACAGATTAGAAAAAAACAGCCAAGACTACATTGATTGGTAAATTTTAGCAATGAAAACCAACAATGCCAGAAATCCAGAATTTCTTCAAATCTTTAAAATTACATGGATCATATAATATTACAACTTGGGACATCACACATATTGATTGCGTTGGATATGAAAGAAGATCTAAAAAGGATATGGCGCAAAAAAAATTAGAAGATTGGAAATTACACCATGCGTTTACTAAAATGGTGCCCAAGTTTCACACTTAGAATAGAACCTTTGATATCCTCGGTCTGGAGAACATTTCCAAACATTCAAGAAATAATGTGTAATGAAGATTCGATCAAGACAATTTTGAAAACCATAGTAAATCCTATAGAGATTTGGGTTTGTAAAAAGAATCTAGCCATGTATAACAACTGTATGGCATGGATAAAAATTGACCTTACCAAGAAACCCTTGGACAAAATATGGATTAGCTTGGGTAAATCAGATGGCTTTTGGCAGATAATTGAATATTGGCCAAAACCAGAATACTGCTCCTATTTATATCATATAAGGGACAATAAAAAAACTGGAAAAAACACTCAAACAATGCCAACATGAAGGAAGAAATCAATCATTCAACACATCAACCAAACATGAATACCATTGAGCACTAAACCACATGAATACCAAAACAGCCAAAGATTAAATCATTAATCATCAAAGAAACTCCTCAAGAAGACTATAAAAATAGTCCAAAGGCAAGTAGCAAAGATATGGATTAAGTGAATGAAAATGCATATACCAAAATACCAGAGAAAATCGAGAGAAACAATATCATACAAGTCATACCTTCCATACATTATGAACCAGTAATTAAAGAAGAACATATTACGATAAAAGCTCAAGCAATTGTTGATTTTATCAATGAGCTCACTGAAGAAATAGGTGATGGTGATGAAGGTATACAATCAGAAGAAGGAAAGTATTTGGAATGGATAGTTGAAGTTGATGAAGAATCCATTCTCAATTGGAAATGTGATTGGATCGTCTTGGAATCACCATTTGGTGAAGAGGTCATACAATCGATAAAGTTTGGTTCTGATGTGACAAACAATATAGGAGAATATGAGATCGTCTTGATTGGTTTTAAAATTGGCTAGTATCTGTAGAGCAAAGATTATACATCTAAGATGGAGTCTCAGCTGGTGGTAAGTCAAGCAAATGGGCTATATAAATCTAATAAAAATAGTATACAATAGTATTTGGAAATGTTAAACGAATGAGAAAACAAATTTGAAAGAATAAAATACGAGCATGTGCCTTGTGTAAATAATTCAATAGAAATTTCCTTAGCAAAAAAACTGTATCATGAGATAATCCACTAGGTTTCTAAAGAAAACAAATAACATGAAGTAGAGGTCATAACAATTGAGACAATTGAGAATTGGAGGAAAAAGTATTTTCTATATTTGAGAGATCAAATTATTCCTAAAGATTAGGTCGACGGCCGTGATTAGACAATACAAGTTGTTAAGTATATAATTCTTGACAAATTCCTGTACAGGAAAAGTGCCATAAATGCTAAGATGTTTGAATAAAGATGAGGCTATTTTCATCCTTAGATATTTGCACGAGAGTGTCGTTGGGGCACATTATGGATATTGTAGCTTGATAATGTGTTTTTTCTTGCAGGTTTTTATTATCCAAAACTAGCAGTTGATGTCGAGGTAGTGCAAGGTTGTAATACATGTACAAATATGCTAATACGAGCCACCTACCAAGCAATGCAGTAAGTATAGTCCATATATCCTATCCATTTGATAAATGGATAATATATTTAGTGGGAACTTTACTGATGGCTACATGAAAAAGACACTATTTGGTTGTAGCTGTTGATTATTTCACAAAGTGGGTCGAAGCAGAAGCTCTATACAAGACAAAGGCTCAAGAGATTTTTAATTTTTTACAAAGTGAGATTATTTATGTATGGGATCCCAAGAATTCTAATGGCGGATAACGGGTCTCAATTTTATAATGACAGAACAATGACCTGTTGTAGAAGGTATGGAATCGAACAACATTTCTCGATTCATATTACCCTTAGCAAAATGGGTAGGTGGAAGTGATAAATATAATAGTTATGGATGGAATAAATAAGGATATCGAGATAACTAAGAGAAAATAACATGATAAATTAACAGAGGTGTTGTGGGCATAAGTAACAACTCCCTAGTCAGCTACGGGAGAAACTCCTTTTTTTATTGGTGTATGGGATAGAAGCAGTAGTCTCACCAGAAATTATCATCCATAATCATATATACAAAATTATTTGGAGGAAGAAAATAGTAAGGGTAGAAAATTTTATGTCGATTTGATTGTGGAACAACGAGATCATGCTCAAGTTTTGGCACAACACTACAAAAACTTAACAAAGAACAGTTTCGATTCAAAATTAAAACCTAGATCTCTTAAAGAAGGTAATTTGTTCATAAACAAAAGATTTGAAGGATCGAAAGATAAAAATACGAGAAAGTTAGCTCCAAACTGTGATGGACTATACATAGTTATTTATAGAGGACATCATGTGGTATATCATCTAGAAGATTTTGATGAAAATGTATTAAAACACCCATGAAACATTAGTTATTTGAAATTGTATAAGGGAAAATTATAACATGGTTGTGCACTATTTTCCATCCTGGTGGTGAGGTAGAGTTTTTAATGAGATATATCATAAGCCAATTTCTTTAGAAGAAGAAAGTATTATTCATATTCGAAAAGAGTAAGCTAGATTTTGAACTTAATTATTTCATTGATAAAATTCAACAAAGCAAGCAAAAAATTTATATAAAGGGGGATAGTGGAAACATTCAAGCTCGATAGATATTAAGAAAGAAGAAAGCAAACATTGAAGATAAATATTTGAGTTATAAAATTCAGTAAAGCAAGCAATAAAGTTATAAAAAGGGGTTGTGTATATTGATAAACAAGAGAAAATAGTTAATAAAGAAATCTTAAGGTTGAAAGGCCTTTAGAAACGTAAGTGGTCATACTAGGCCCTGACTTGAAATGTCAAAGTAGTGAAAATAGTTAATAAACCAAGCCTAAGGTTGAGAAACCATTAGAAACACAAGTGGCATACTGTGTCCCGACTTCAAATGTAAAGTAGAGAAGTTGGTTAATAAACCAAACCTAAGAATTAAAAATCTTTAGGAAACACAAGGGAACCTACTGTGCACTGACTCAATAGTCAAATATGCATATCAACCCCAACAACAAAATAAAGATAGAAATATGTTATAAACAAAATTAAAAATTAAATAAAAAGTTATTGAATACTAAAGTTAGGATATAATACACATCGATCTCATATAGAGATTATAGCGAACAAAATAAATAATTTTTTAAACAACTTTATAAAATTACACAGCGTGACGAGGGTAATTTATTTGGTGAAAAACGTTGTCAACTTGATTGGAACGGGTGGGTTCATGTTGGTTAAATTATCTTTATTTTGAACATTAATACAAGGGTCTCTAATGACATGACTTCGTCATCAGTTGGGTCATCATCAACTTTTTTTACTTCAAAATTATATAGTTTATCTTGATGAGCTTTAACATGATCTTTTAAAGTAATATTTTCAAACTACATATTAGAATTACCGTTAATCATAGTATTGATCTTAACAGACATAGGATCGACTAACCTGCCAGACCTGTATTACTTTTAGCCAATTTGACATTGTGGGAAATCAGTTTGTTATTCAAAGTTAGTTGCTCAGTACTTTGAGTAACAAATTATGATTTTGGGTAATCATCTTTGCATTTTCTTTTAATAAAGCATCTTTCTTAGTGGTTAGTTTAAACAACCAAGTTTTCCTTTTCAAATTTATCTTTGGATAGCGTGTCAATCTGTTGCTTTAAAATTTTATATCCTCTTCAGATGTTGTCTAAATCATTGGTAAGTTCTCTAATAGATCCAAACATCATAGGTTATGGTTTTAAGTTTTGTATTTTCCCAATATTGGATGGGGTCATTGACTAATATGCATGGGGTTCACTAACTTTCTATTTTCCTCTTTTTTTATAAGAGAATATGGTAGAAAATCTATCTTTAGTAACATGACCTTGAGTGAGAATGATAGGATTCTTATTTTTGGCATGGTCTTGACCAGAAGCGGAGGAGTGTTTTTTTTATGCGAGGGGACATTTTGGAAACAAGAGGTTTTCTCTTAGTACTGTTATGAAGCGTATTAGGAGAAAATGTGTTATTCGAAGGGGATTCGTCAGATTTAGAATTCTTCTTCTGAATAGTAGAAGGGTTCATACCAGAGATTGTCATGCCTTTTTATTTAATAGAGTCCCCTTCTTATCTTATGAGTTTTCATCATTTTTTATTAGGATTCATGTCGGGTGGTTTAGGTTCATCTTGAAGATTAGGTTCATTATCATTTTGACGAGAAAAGTCTACAGAAATTGTATTTATTTTTTTCCTTAGAATAACAAGGACATCTTTTGGGTTGTCAAGCTCATAATCTTGGAAAAAAGCTCATAATTTTGTGACAAGATTTTGGGTTGTTTGCTATGAGAGGCCCCATCAACATTTTTTGGCACTTTCTTTCTAGGAATTTTAAACCAAGTCTAGTTTTATCTTGTTTATGAAACCGTTGAATAATTAAACTCACAATATTTTCAGGTGTAGCTTATTCTCCAGTCTTAGTTAAAATAATCTTCCAATGGCTAAAAACCTGCATAGTCACTAGTGTTAGCCATCTATTGCGAAACTGTCATTGAGGTTCTTTCACGCCCAAAATTGGTCATCTATGTTTACAAATGTTGAATATCTGGCCACTCACGCGTGCTAATTAACCATGTGGTGACACGTGACATCCAAAGATATAATTTTTTGTTACAAATACCGTAATTCAATAATACACACCCAAAATGCCCCTCTCTTAATTTTTTAACCTTTTACTTTTATTTTTAATATTTTTAACCTTTACTATTTACTTTTCACCAACTTACCTAGTGTACAAATTGCACTAGATCGGTCCATTCGGCCTTACGTTTCGCACACATTCCTTGTTATGTGTTTATATTATTTACTTTTCATTCGGCCTTACTTTTCGCACACATTTCTTTTCGGCCCCGTTGTTTCCAAAAGAGTGCGAGAGGATGAAGATGTTCGCTACAATCAGGTGTGTCCCCGGATGTCATCCTACATCCTTAAAGAGTCACCATTCTCAGAAAATATTATGGAGGCCAAGTTGCCCAGAAAATTTGATCCCTTCCGAATTTAGGCCTATGATGGAACGGGTGATCCGGAGAGGCACCTGGATAAATTTCGTAACATGATGATGGAGTTCAACCCGGATGATACAATGTGGTATCGAGCAGTGTCTATGACCATTAAATGCAACACGATGGACTGGTTCAACAACATTCCAAATGGATCCATCTATGATTTTGCTGGTCTTTGTAAAGCATTCAGGGAAAGATTCGCTGGAAACAAAGAACTTAAGCGCGAGCTAGATTCAATCATGGATCTTTACCAAAGACGAGGTGAGTCATTTAAAAGTTATGTTAGAGATTTTGTTCATGCTATGAATGCCCTCCTAGATTTAGCAGAAAATATAGTGGTGGCCTCACACAAGCGGGGGTTTGACCGTAGGGGGGACTTCTACGGTGACCTCATCAAGTTTCCAACGGAGAACATGAAGGATCTTCTCGCCCGAGCGGATACTTTCATCAGGCTGGATGATGCCCGAAAAGGTGACTCGCCGGACAGGCATGGGTTAGATTTCAAAGAAGGGGTACCAAAGAAAAAGAGAGTTGAAGAACAGCCCCGAAGAGAAACCCGTCAATGCCCTCAAAATTTTGAAAATCCTTCCAGATGGTTTACTTCACTGACCAAGGATATTTCTATGATATATGACCGACCAAAAGGCCAAACTAAGTATCAAACACCGCGCGTGATGAGTGCCCATGGATTCAAACAATCTAACAGGTATTTCTTTGCTTATCATAATTACCACGGGCATCCAACTGATGAATTTTGGCAACTCCGGGAGGAAATCCAAAGACTCATTAACAATGGTGAGCTAGTGCAATTCATCAAGCAGCATGAGCAGCGCTCACATCCTGATCGCCGAGAAGATGCTCGTCCAGCCATCGAGGATATGCCAAGGAATGAGGGAGAGGTATATACAACTAAACAAAAATTTCTCCTTATAATTGCGGGAGCACATTCGGTGGTCACATATGGAGTGGATGCATCGTCCCCCAGCATCGCTATTGGCGAGGGGTCATAGGTCACCAACAACGTTATCTCCGAACCAAGTACCACCCCATCCCTTTTCACCATCACCGGAAGAAATCCCGCGACATTCCAAGGAACCACCTCTAACAGGAGGTCAAGAACCGAATTCTATGTGTACGAAATTGACGCCAACTCCTACAGAAGTTACATGGACTATGTGGCCAACCTCACCTTTAATGACGACGATCTCAGAGGCATTTTCATGCTGCATGAAGATGCACTGACTATATACTTGGATATTGGAGGTGTTATAGTAACTCGTGTGTTGGTAGATGAGGGTAGCTCAACTAATATAATCTTCAAAGACAGCTTCGACCGCATGCTATATATACCACCTTACAAGCCCACTCAACGCACTTTGGTCGGCTATGAAGACAAGATTTCACAGCGTGTGGGGGAAGTATAATTTATGGTAAAACTTGGGAATGAGATAACTAAGAAGGAGCTCAAAACACTGTTCATAATTTCCAACCCGTCGAGACCATACCATGCCATTATCGGACGACCATGGTTGCACAGAATGGAGGAGAATCCGTGTACATTTAGGCTGTGTGAAGTATCCAGTTGGAAATTCGGTCGGTATAATCCGAGGGAGCCAATATACGGCGATAATGTGCTATGCAGTAACAGTCAACCAATCTAAAACTCTCTGATAGTAATCAAACGGAGAGGGGGTTCACGGGGTGGAAATCCTGGTGCCGTCTTTGCCGCACCCCGTCTACAACCCCCGCGAGCTGGAGAAATGAGACGATATAATTTTGGAAGTAACAGAGGAACCAATAGCCAAGGGACGCGTGTTGCGGATGGGTGGTAAGTTAGCACCTCAATTTAAGAATATTATAATCGAACTATTAGCCAAGAATTCGGATGTGTTTGCGTGGGAGGCGAGTGACGTTTCATGGGTTAATCTTTCTATCATATACCATGAATTGGAAAACAATCCATGCGCTAAACCAGTACGTCAAAAGAGGTGGTCTTTTTCCTTGAAAAAACATGAGGCTATACGGGAAGAAGTGGCAAAGTTGTCTCGCTTAGGACACATAAAAAAGTAAGATACTCAGTTTGGGTTGCCAAACCAATGTTAGTTAAAAAAAAGGCGATCAGTGGTGGATGTGCGTAGATTTTACCGATCTCAATAAAGCCTTCCTTAAGGATGCTTTTCTGCTGCCTAGTATCGATCAACTAGTAGATTCAGCATCTAGCTGCAAATATCTGTTGTTCATGGATGCATATTCGGGGTACAACGAAATCCGGCTCAATCCATCTCATCAAGAGCATACAACTTTTCAAACCGAGCGAGGCCTATACTGTTACACGGTCATGCCGTTTGGTTTGAAGAATGTCGGGTCCACATACCAACGTTTAATAAATCACATTTTCCAAGATCACCCAGGAAAGTATTTAGAAGCATATATTGACGACATGATTGTCAAAACAAAACCAGAAGAGCAACACTTAGAAACACTACAGACCGTGTTCAACTTACTCTGTCGGTTCAACCTCAAACTTAACCCGATTAAATGTTTCTTTGGGGTCTCTAGCGGTAAATTACTATGTTATGTGGTAAGTCAACGGGGCACGCCTAAAGACTATCAATGAAGTGTAATGCCTTATAGGGTGCCTCGCACCACTACCACGAATCATTTCTCGAGCCTCGGATAACAGCCATCCTTTTTTTGAAATCCTGAGAGGAGTAAAAAGTGCAGTTGGACGGAAGACTGTGACAAAGCCTTTGCCGACCTGAAACTATATCTCACCTCACCCAAAATTTTGTCTGCACCGGTGGTTGGCGAGCTATTATTTTTATATTTATCGGTATCTCCATTTTTTGTCACTTCAATTTTGATACGCAAACCAAACGGAATACAAAGAATAGTGTATTATACCAACAAAACAATAATTGAAGCCGAAGCAAGCTACCTCAACCTTGAAAAAACTGCCTTGGGATTAGTCATTGTCGCTCAAAAGATGTAACCGTACTTCCAAGGACAAGTAATAAGAGTGCGAACAACTTTTCCCCTACGAGCTGTGTTACAAAAGCCTGACGTATCAGGGCTCTTAACTAAGTGAAATGTCGAGCTCATAGAATATGACATATGGTTGCCGCCTTGTGCAACTATCGAAGGCTAGTTCGTAGCTAATTTTCTATCCGAGTTCTCATCATCCAGACAGATACCCACCACAAAGGAGCAACTTGTCGAGGCCGAACACATTGAATGGGTCATCACGGTAAACATAGCCTCAAGTACATTAGGCGATGGGGTTGGGGTTGTGATACGCTTGCCAACTGGAGATGAAATTAAGCAAGCAATCAGGTTTAATTTCCTCGTCACAAATAATGTTGCAGAGTACGAGGCCGTCTTATATGGCATGAAGCTAGCTTTGATATGCAGATCGTGCATTCTTAAGATTATATCGGATTCACAAGTAGTGGTTAACCAGGTTGTCGGTACCTATGATGCAAAACAAGAAGAAATTCGGATCTACCTCGTCATACTCACAGAATACGAGTCAAAAAATTTCCTCGGGTTTCATATGAACATGTTACCCGCCTAGAGAATCCAACAGCAGATCTGTTAGCAAAAACTGAAGCCTTGGCAGAGAATCCCTTTTGTCCTCCTTCAATAGTTACCAGGAACAGACCTTATCACTAAATAGGAATTCATACATACAATTCATAGTACCGCTGATTGGAGGAAACTTTATTTGCAATATTTGACCTCAGCTGTGTTTCCAGTTAAGAAGGGTGACGTTAGAGCCCTACAGCATAAGACAACAAAATAATGCGTTCTAGAAAATATTTTGTATAAGAAAACTTCCACTACTTCACTGCCTCGGGTTGAGGCGAGCTCAATCCTACACGATTTGCACTCTGGAGAAGGAGGTGCTCAATGTGGACACCGAAATCAGATTCGAAGGTTTTTGTTGGCTGGATATTATTGTCAGATTGAGTGGCTGACGCAGAGACTTCGATACAACAATGTCATCAATGCAACAATACGCTAACACCCAGTATATGCCAAGTGAACATAAGCAGGCGGTTCATGATCCATGCCGTTTTGACAAGCTATGGATTTGTTTCCAGGTCATAACATATCGTATTCGAATAAAAAAATTTCTTCCTTCGAAATATATATATACTTCAAATTAATTTAAATTTGTTGTCATTTTCTAATTATAACGATATTTTCATAGACGTTTTATTTTAAGAATTTTTTTTCAGTTGATGATTTTTTTTATAATTTTTTAAATTTTAAAATGCTCTTAATCTTTTTGAATTATAATACAATACTTAGCAAAAGTTTTACAACGGCTCCGATTGTGATCGATTTAATTATTAATTTTTTATATAAAGTAAATTAAACCTATGAAAAAAACTAAAAAAATCATGAAGAATTCAAATCTCTAAAGGAATTGTGTTTCCTAGCAAATATCTATTTACGAATTTAAAAATGAAAATTTTCAAATCCACCCCAAAAATAAATTAAAATAAATAAATAATTTAGAATAACTAAATTTCTTAAGCTATTATATATTCTTAATTTAAGCGTACATTGGTAAATAAATAAATAAAATTAGTCAGACTAATAAAATACACAAAATATATCTTTGCTTACCGTGCAGAATCTGGATTTCAGAGGCTTAATGTCTATTGCGCGTTTTCATCTTTGAATTAAACTTAATTTTTCAAAAACTTCTTGTATTAACTTCGGTGGATTCTAAATCTCAACCATTAATGTTCACAAGTTAGAAAAAAGTTGAAACAAGAATTTTTTTTAAGGTTTGCATGCTATTGCGTGAGATTGAGGGTTTATCATGTGCACACTCATTGCGCTCTAAGTAGCGGCCGCGGGTTTCCTAAAAAAAAGTTAGAAAAATATTATTCGGAATCATCTTATCAAGAAGCTACGGAGTTAACTATTCGTGCTCCATTTAAATTGCTCGTCTAAATTCAGTTGTTAGTTGTTATCCAAATTGACATTCAGAGTAAACCATTCTCTTTCAGTGATCAGAGAGAAGACTTCCATTGAAATCTTAGATGGTAGTTAGGGTTAGGTTTTTGATATTAAAATGTGATAAAACTGAATAATAACTAAGAACGTTAATAATTTGGTTTAGCTCTTTTAATTTTTTTGAACCGATTAATCTTTGTAATGGAAATACACTAATTTCCCGACAAATCACTTCTAAATTTGCTTGCGGAAAATAGGGGTTTTGGGAAAATACACAATTTTCCTGTAATCAAATCAAAAGAAAAGAAACACAAAACAAAAGTGAAATCAAACACACAATTGTTAACGGAGTTCAGCCAATTATGCCTACGTCTCCGGACCTGCTGCAGATCGATTTTATTAGAAAGACACAGTGACTCTGCCGTTTTTTGATGCATACATAAAAAACCCTAGCTCTTAGTTTTGTAGAGACTGTAACACTTAAATGGAAAAACCTTTACAGTTCTTAATGTGTAATTTATGACTCACTAAAATTACACTGTCTTTTTAATTCACTCCAGCTCTTTTTAATGTGTTTAGCACTTGCCTCATCTTCAATATCTTTTCATCTAGCATCTCTTCTATCCAATAATAACATGAATGTTGAATGAGGCTGGAATATTATGTCAAAATAACAAACTCTCACTTGAAGACTGGTTATAACCTGTCTTCACACCTTGATCTATGTAGTAGATCTTTCTGGTCTTATTACTCTTGCAGACCAACTGAAGCTGAACACGACTTTAGTTTTTCAATGGCTATTGTCTTTGTCAACATATCAGCTGGATTCTTGCTTCCTTGGATCTTTTCCAATATTAGCACCTCATCTTCCAATAAAGATTTAATGAAATGATAACGAAGACTGATGTGCTTGGTTCTTGAATGAAATGTTGAATTATTCGCCAATTGAATTGCACTTTAACTATCACTATACAGAACGTTGTTCTTCTGTTTGAATCCCAACTCGGTTAACAAACTTTGAAGCCATATCATCTCTTTACTGGCTTCGGTCACTGCTACATACTTAGCCTCTGTAGTTAATAGGGTGACAATTTTCTGTAACTTTGATATTCAACTAACAGTTGTAGTTCCAACAATAAATATATAACCAGTAGTGATATTCCGGTGATCAACTTCACCTCCAAAATATGCATCTACGTAGCCTTGTACCTTTAATTCACCCTTACCAAAGTACAAACACTTTTCTGTGGTACATAGTAGGTACCTCAAAATCCATTTGACAGCTTCCCAATGAATTTTCCCTGGGTTTGACATAAACCTAATCACAACTCCCACTGCATAACTAATTTATGGTCTCGTACAGACCATTGCATACATCAAACTTCCAATAGCTGAGGCATAAGAAACCTTAGCCATGTATTCTTTTTCTTCATCCATCTTAGGGGATTGATCCTTGGATAAACAAAAGTGACCTGCCAATGATGTACTAACTGGCTTTGCATCACACATGTTAAATCTCTTCAAAACGCGATCGATGTACTCTGACTGAGATAACTGCAAAACTTTTCTATGCTTATCTCTTATGATTTGCATTCCAAGAATCTTCTTCGTCGGACCCAAGTCTTTCATGTCAAATTATTTTGAAAATTGTAGTTTCAATCTTCTAATATCATCCATATCTGAACCTGCTACTAACATATCATCGACATAGAGTTGCATAATGATATAACTAGACTTACATCTTTTAAAATAGCAACAGTGGTCCGCATTACACTTCTGAAAACTCTCTTTGTGTATAAAACCGTCAAATTTCTTGTATCACTGCCTTGGAGCTTGTTTTAAACCATACAAACTTTTCTTAAGTATGCATACCATGTTTTCTTTCCTTTTTTTAAGGAACCTTCTGGTTGATACATGTATATCTCCTCATCCTAATCCTCGTGAATAAATGCAGTCTTCACTTGTAATTGTTCAAGATAAAGGTCTTCAATGGAAAAAATACTCAACACTAATCTAATAGTATTGAGCTTCACAACTGGAGAAAAAATATCAGTGTAATCAATTCCTTCCTTTTTTCTGGAACCCTTTAACAACTAGTCGGGCTTTGTATCTCTTAGAGCCATCATGCTCATCTTTCACCCGATACGCCCATTTATTATGAAGTGCCTTCTTACCCATTGGTAACTCAGTTAGGTCTCATGTATCATTTGATATTAAAGACTTCATCTCACTTTTCATGGCAAACTCCCACTTACTAGCATCACTGGTATGGCAAGCTTCATCATAGCATTCACGTTTCCTTTCATCGGTAAGTAACATATAGTTCAAGTATCTCTTGTTGGGTACATGTGGTCGCGTAGATCTTCTCAAAACAGGAACTGCCTCGGTCAGCTGTATGGTATTGGATTGCTGTCGATCGGTCTGTCCAACGGACTCTCCTTGTTGAGGGGTTAATCTGATCGGCTCTATTTCTTGACTATGTGGCACTTCCTCGATATCTGCAAATACTGATTCATACGATTTTGAGTCATTTGCTTCAGTTTTATGTATATCATTGTACATCAATGTTTCATTGAAAATCACATCTCTGCTTCGTATCATCTTCATGTTTTCCTCATCCCAAACACAATAACCGAACTCAACTTCTCCATAGTCGATCAAGAAACATTTTTTTGATTTTGGATCAAGCTTGTTCCTGCTTTGATCACTTATATGAACATATGTTGTACAACCAAAAAACTTAGATGTCATAATTTTATATCCTTACCACTCCATACCTCCTCGGGTATTCGATGTTCTAAGGAAACCGACAGGCCTCGGTTAACTAGGTAAGTTAATGTATTGATTGCTTCTGCTGAGAACTGCTTCGGTAAACCAGATTGTATTCGAATGCTCCTGGCTCTTTCTGTCAACGTTCTGTTCATACGTTCGGCAATACCATTGTGTTTAGGCGTACCTGGAACGGTTCTCTCCATCCTGATACCATGCTCATAGCAAAAGTTCTTGAATTTGGTGTCCTCATATTCACTACCATTATCAGTTCTCAGCTTTTTAATCTTCAGACCTGTCTCATTCTCAACCATAGATTTCTATCTACTAAAAATATCAAACACTTCAGATTTATGCTTCAGAAAATAAACCCACACCTTTCGAGAATGATCATCGATAAAGGTCACGAAATAGTGTTTCCCTCCTATAGATGAAACAGTTGTTGGCCCCCAAACGTCAGAGTGAACAAGCTCCAGCCTTTCTTTCTTTGGGGTTCTACCACTCGTCTGAAAACTAACCATTTTCTGTTTTTCAAGTATGCAATCTTCACACATCTCTATATCGACTAACTTTAGACCTGGAAGCTTCCCATTCGAGTACATAATTTTCATACTCTTCATACTCATATGGCCAAGCCTCCGGTGCCAAACATTTGGATTTTCGTTTCCTGCTGCTATTGAAATTGAACAACTCGTCTCTACTGTCTTGTAAAGAGTACCACTTTTCTTTCCGCGAGCAACCGTCATTGCTCCCTTTGAAATTTTCCAATTGTCACCATGGAAGATCGTATTATAGCCTTCGCTAGCCAACTGGCCTAGTGAGATTAAGTTCTTTCTCAGACTTGGGATATGTCTAACATCTTTCAGTTCCCATATAGACCCATTCAACTTAATCTTCATAGTACCTTTACCAATAATATCACAAGGTTGATCATCACCAAGATATACTTTTCCAAGGTTACCAGGGACATACCTCTTGAAGAATTCTTTCTTCGAAGTCGCATAAAATGATACTCCAGAGTCTAATACCCAAGACTCTTCCCTGCTTTCTAAGGAGTATATTAACGCATCGTCTCCTTCTGAAGTGATATTTGCCTCTGTCTTCTTCTCCTGGTCCTTTGGTTCTCTCTTGCACTGAAATTTATAGTGCCCGATCTTCCCACAATTCCAACACTCGTTGTTTCTCAACACCTAGGAAGTTTTAGGATTCCTAGACTTGGACCTCCAGTCTCTTGATTTGCCTTGGTAGTTCGATTTACCGCATCTATATACTATGGTTGATTTTCTTCATCTCGATTCTGTATGTAATATTGAGGAGATTGATGACTCACCTGATTCTATCCTTCGAATCTCTTCACTGAGGTCACGAACATCATCAAATTTCAACTTATTGCTTCTTAACGAGCTACTCACTGCAGTGACAGTAGCATTCCAACTATTTGGTAGTGAAGACAACAGTATTAATACTTGTATTTCCTCATCAAAATCAATTTCAACTGAACTCAACTGGGTTGGGATTGTATTAAGTTCATTGAGGTGTTGAGCTACCGAAGCGCCTTCCATCATTCGCAAATTGAATAAATGCCTCATCAAGTGAACTTTGTTAGACTCCAAGAGCTTCATAAAGAGCTTGTCTTTCAAGAAGGGTCCATTCTTCATCTTTCCTACCCTTTGGTTTCTTTTCTGAAAGGGGTTGATAAAGCTTTTTCTGGTACAAATAATCTTCAATCTGCACCTTTCAGAACCCAAAATCTATACCATCGAATCTTTCGAGTCTCACCTTTTCTTCATCTGTAGCCATTGCTCCAACTCAAATCCGACCTCCGTTGGATCGCTACCAGCCTGGCTCTGATATCAGTTGTAAGGGAAATACGCTAATTTCCCGGCAAATCACTTCTAAATTTGCTTGAGGTAAAGATGAGTTTTGGGAAAATACACAATTTTCCTGCAATCAAATCAAAAGAAAAGAAACATAAAACAAAAGTTAAATCAAACACATAATTGTTAATGGAGTTCAACAAATTATGCCTACGTCTCCGGACCTGCTGCAAATCGATTTTATTAGAAAGACACAGTGACTCTGCCGTGTTTCGATGCATACACAAAAAACCCTAGCTCTTAGTTTTGTAGAGACTATAACACTTAAAAGGAAAAACATTTAATGTCCTTAATGTGTAATTTATGACCCATTAAAATTACACTCTCTTTTCAATTCACTCCAGCGCTCTTTAATGTGTTTAGCACTTGCCTCATATTCACTGTCTTTTCATCTAGCATATCTTCTATCCAATAATAACATGAATGTTGAATGAGAATGGACTATTATGTTAAAATAACACTCTTAAAACTAAATATCATTATAATCGGATAATTACATTGCTGTAATCTTCAAAATTTAATAAAAGCGACTCTTTGCTTAAAAAACAAAGTACATAAAATATATGATTTAGAGGATCCTGTCATTTTTAGATATGATATATTACAAAAATCTTTCATGATTTTTATTATTTTAGAATTTATCTGAATATTTAAGTAATGTATCTAATTACCAAATCTAATCTGTATCACGAAATATCAAAAGACGCCCAATTTGTTGATATTATCTGACTAACCAATAGCTATAAGTTTCATGGAGCTCATGTTGGAATGGACAGGATACTCATTTTCAACATCACGAAACGTGGAAAACTTTGGCTGGCTATGATTGCCACTTAAAATATTATTCTCACTATGTGACACGAAATATCAAGCCGGTCGTCGTTTAATATTTCACAAATTACAAACAAAATGCGACACGAAATTCAAATTTTTAGTGGGCTAAAATACAATCTAAACTCAGTTTTAATTATATTAGTATATTTTATGTTATCGGTTTAAAACTCGATTGTTTGACTTTCTGACCGGTATTCGATGTTTTTAATATCTAAGTCTAAATACTATAAATCTGAAGATTTTTAAGGTAGTCTTTTTTTTATTTCAACAACACAAAAGTGGTCTACTAGTAATTTATTTTTATAATGCATACGTCGATTTATAACAGTCTTGAGTGTAAGACTAGAGAAAAAGATGGTTAATTAGGGATTTGACCCTCTTTGATACTCTCTTGAGAGAGGTTATAAATTGACATTAAGAACCAAGAAACCTAAACCTCTAACTAAAGAAAGTTCTCATGTGAAGATAAAAAAAATAAGAAGCATGAGAATTGTTTAACATGCTGAGTGTGAAAATCATGGAATAAGTAATACCAGTTAGCATTATTGCGCTAGAATTTTGATACATATCACATGTGCAAAAACATTTATCATTAAAGTGAAAAAATACTATAAGAATTTGTAGGTTGAGCTTAAGGTGTTACCTATTAAATTATCTTTCATGAAGTATTTTTGTAAATAAACTATTAATGAACACATTTTATATAAACTTCAAATAAGACTTGTAAACTAAAAGAACTTAATATTGACATTGAGAAGGATATGATTGCGGATTATCAATCAAAATAACAAAAAGGTTCATATACACATGCATCTTATTGTCGTACAAAGAATCAAAAGGATCTGTCTTATATTTGACATTATTTATATGGTAAAAAAGCTGAGATATTTTGAGAAAGAATATGAAAAGTATATATTTAAAAAAAAGTTAAAAGTAATCTCATTTCTATGGTCTGTTCATAGATGAATTTGGTTTCAATACCTATAATTCTTGGTGGGTTGATATTGGTGCGACCACATGTATGTATTTATTTGCATGATATGATGAAATATCAAGATTTCAATGATGATGAGATATCTATTTATATAGTAAAGGGAAACTCGTATTTAGTTCATGCTACTTGTGATATTCATCTATTGTTACCTAATGGATAGTTTTATACTTGAATGTTATATTGTTTTTTAGAAAATCTAATTTCCTTTCTATTGTTGGAAGTTTTTTCTTATTAATATTTATTTGGAAATGATGGATTATGTCTTTATATATGAAACAATGTTGTTGGATCCAAAACAATGAATAACAAATGGTAATTTGTATTTATTAAGTACTATAAAGGATCACAAAGAAGTAATGAACTCAAATGTAACATGAAAACTAAATTGTAAAACTAAAAATTCAGCAAAACTTTGGCACAATTGATTAGGTCATATTTATATAAATATAAATGATAAATTTGTCACAGAAGGCTAATTAAGTTCCTTATTATTTCTTGACCATAATGTTTACGTTGAATTTATTAAGGGAAAACAAACCAAATGGAAAATATTATATAACATATAAAGCAAAATGAGTCTTGGACTTGATTCGTACATACATTTACAAACTATTATGTACGATATCAGAGAACAATAACGGTATTTTGTATGGCTCATTGATTATTTTTTGTGTTACATGTATGTATGTGTATATATATAAAGCCAAATGAGATTATAAGGGTAATGTATAAATCATAAAATGATACTTATAGCAAAGGGCTTTACTCAACGCGAATATATTGACCTTAAGGAAACCTCCTTTATTTTTATTGAACGATATTTTTAAGTCATGACATTAGTTGTATTGAATGATGGCATTTAAGTCATTATATTAGTTGTGTATTTTAGTCTTGAACTCCATCAAATTAATTTAGATACAAATTTTCTTAATAGTAACAATGAGGAAATAATCTATATGGTGTTAGCCTAAAACCTTTATCTCTGGTGATCTAAATTCGATGGTATGCAAACTAAAAAAATATTTATTGGCTTAAACAAGCGTCTCAACAATCGTACCACAAATTTATCGAATTTATTATCTCATTTGATTTTGAGATAAATTTAATAGAGGATTACGTGTACCAAAAGTTTTGTAGAAAGAAATTCCTATGTATGGTGTTATATATCGATGATATATTTCTGGCCATAAACGATAAGGATTTGTTGCATGCAATTAAGAATTCTTTATGGAAGAATAAACTTAAAAGATATTAGTTAATTATATTTTATGTTAGGAATTCAAATGCATTAGGATTAGTCTCGTGAAATTTTGGTTTTATCACAATAAACCTATATTGAGAACATGTTACAACATCATGAGATGGTAATAAAAAAGAAAAGAACACCCATATTTTAAAAGGTGAAAATTTGAGTCTCAAACAATGTTAAAAGACAAAACTGGAGATTGAGAAAATACAAAAGATCTCATGTGCTTCAGCAATTGGAGGTTTTATGTATGCTCAGGTTTGTACGAGGCCAAAAATTGTAACTATTGTCG
Organism: Limnanthes douglasii subsp. nivea; assembly: GCA_036936605.1. NCBI lineage: Eukaryota > Viridiplantae > Streptophyta > Magnoliopsida > Brassicales > Limnanthaceae > Limnanthes > Limnanthes douglasii. The sequence goes on from JAUPFV010000004.1 coordinate 134,249,050, forward strand.
GTGTTTTTGGGAGATATGCAAGTAACACGTGGATATAGTATTAAAAAGAAACCAAATAGTACTCTGATATTTACAACAAACAAAACATCACAGACTGACCTATCGAAATTTGGATGAACTAGAGTTCAAAAGGTACTCCAAATTGGATGTGAATTTTTTTTATGAGATTGCGAATCATGAAAATTAAAGAAAGATCCTTCAATTACAATATGATAAAAAAATTGTAGTTCAAGTATACAAACTATAACGAAATCTTAGCTAAGTCTAAACATATAAATATCAAGTTCATGTTCATTAAAGAGAGATTTAAGAGTTGTTAAATTAGTATGGAACATATTGTCATAAAATCTTTGTTAGTGGATTCTCTAATACTCAGTGTCCAAATATTATAAGGAGCACACCATTAAGTTGTGAGTGTTATAAAATATATTTGTGTTATAATATTGTACACTTAAGTTCATTAATGAAAACTTATATATAGTGTGAATTTGTTTTTCAATAATTTTTCGTACTCTATTATATGTATATCTCAAATTAATTATGATTTCTTAAGAATTGATATGTATGATTACATTTCATTCAATTCGTATGTGAGACATCATGATAAATTCATGTCGTTGATTGTTGTGATATTGTGACTAATGATGCGTGTATTTGCGGCTTTTAATGTAATAATATAAATTTAGTTTTATGCTATTACTGGTCATGAACAATATTGTTAAGTTTATCTATGTGACGATAAAATTAAGAAACGTTCATTTGATAGTTGCATCTTGTAATAGTATATGATTATCCAAGTGGAAGATTATTAAAAATTCTTCATTATGATAGACTATCATATGATTTACTAATGCATCTAACTATTGTGGATATTAGTCCAATAAAAGTAATCAAATATTAAATTACAAACATATAGATAAAATTTATACGATCGAGGTAATTATATATATACCAAGTTTGTTCCGGATACTATGATGGATTACATGTGAAGATTAACCAATGAGGGTTTGTGGATTACCTGAATTCATTATTTGTTGAATTATTAAGATTCTAGTTATGAAGATTATGAATCTTTTAGAGGTCCACGAGTTTCCTCACTATGAACTCTTTTTGAATGATCGAAATATCTAGTCGCTTAATGGATAATAAAACTATTGATTAAATATTTTCTAAGTGAAGGTACAAAGCCTAAAGTTAATAGAAGAAGATGATGAAGTTTTTCTCTATTCGACAACAATATGCTAAGAAAAATTTCATGATATTAGATTTTATGACTGAATACTATATAATATAGATTATAACTTAATTCATAACATTCATTGGTCTTAATATGATCATTATCCAATTAATGGTATTTTATCTTACATGGACCATAACTGTTATTGGATTCATAATGCCAAATAACTTAAATGGTAATAATAGTCTCTCTAACGATAAATATTAACCCAACCGGTATCTATAGAAAAATTTCCATAGTATTATTATATTATTATCAATAGATTGAGAAATTTGATCAACATTATGCATAATTATTCCTGCATCAATAACATTTTCAATGACTATCTAAAACAAAATTTGACTTCTCATGGTATATAGCTCGAGAATCATATGATTATCCATAAATGATGAAAAATCATGACCCAAGATGATATCTACGAACTGGTCAATACGAGACAAAAGAGAATTATTATTTGGGCATGTTTTATTAAGATCAGTAAAATCTACATATATCCTCCATTGTCTATTTTTCTTCTTAACCAACGGTGGATTAACGACCTAAGCCAGATATCTTGACTCCCTGATGTGTCTCAACTTTAAAAGTTTATCCACCTCTTTAACAATGACCTTTGCTTTCTCACAATAAAAACCCTTTTTTTTATAAATCGACCTCATCATTTGTCTAACTAATATTCATGACGGATAACAGAGGAGTTAACCCTAGATATGTAACTAGTAATCCAAGCAAAAATATATGATTTTTTTAACAAATCTATCTACTTAATCCTGAAATCGTGATTTTAAAGAATACCCAATCTTAATTATATGCCCAACCCCTATTATTTCTTCATTAGTTTCATCTAGAATTTTCGTATTAAATATCTTCTCTAGGTCATCAACATTTTTTTTCCAAATTTACTATTTTTATCCGGCTGACAAATATTATGTTAATTTCTCAGGATCTAACGATATTACATAACAACCCATTGTTTTTCTTTAGCTACCTCTGGGTATTCAAACTAGATTTATCACCGAGTATTTGAGATATTTCCTAACTTTGCATGACGTTGCCTCCATATTGTGTAACCATGGGCTTCTCATAATCAATTATATAGACTAGGTGCATCGGATATCATGATGATTTCCTCATATTCTTTTCGATATTGTCATACCCTATGAGCACCAAAACCTCAATCTCACTGACACATGCTGAAACCTTTAATTCGTAACTAACAAGTTGGTTGGTTTATATGAAGGTACCAAAGCATTTGATCCCAACATCTTTGAAATATGACATTTGAAGAGCTTTCATTGTCTATCAACACCAACTACACTATCTACCCTGAAATATCTAAATAAATTATCAAGGCATCCTCATATGGAGTAACAACCCTCTTAAATCATCATCTTTAAACGTTATTTCTGCAATTGCTTTTTTATAGTAATGGTACACGATTCCTCAACTAGATGAACCGCTAAATCTTTTTTGTGTGTTTTTTATAAAGATTAAGTTAGTTTATGACATTGTATCTCCACCAAAAATAGTGAGCAAATGTTAATGCTTTCCTTTATGCTGTCTCATTTTTCCATTTTTTTTTTCATCTTTTCCATTTTTTCCATTTTTTTTTCTATTTTTTACTCTTTATGTTCTTTTTTGTTTTTATTTTCACTCCTTTCTACTTCTCTACCTTTAACAAAGTGGATAAGATCACCATTGTCAATTACTCTTTGGATTTCATCCCTGTGAACAGTACCATGATTAAGTATAAATGGTTGGTAACTATATTATTTAAGGGAGACTCCCATATAAATACCAACATTTAAAAAAAAATTAATTTAAAGATGATAATTTTTATATATGTATACCAAAACCATAACATATTATATTTGAGATCTAAACTACAAATACTTACTCTAGATATAGGTTCATCTAATAATTATACACATGATAAAAAGTAAGTCATAAACAACTTTATAATCAACCAATAAAAACTCTCTCTCTCCTTATCTCTCCCAAGTCCAAACACCTCTCATGGCTTCCCCGGAGGAAATTCCCGACGAGCCACTAACACCGGCCGGAACTAAACACCATCATCCACTGTGTGATAGGCACCGAAGATCCCCTCGACGTAGACACAATAAAATCAATAATCGAATCCTCTTTTATGCTCCAACACCCACGATTCAATAGCCTTATGGTTCGTGACCGAAACGGCGTCGAACACTGGAGAAGAATCCCTACCGTCGATCGTCATCGTGATCAATGAAAAAATAGATGATATCGAAGATGATACGACGGCGGCGAACCAGTATGTCGCGGATTTATCAGTCAGCTGCCCTCTCGCGGTCGATAAACCACTGTGGGAGGTCCACGTCTTAAAAGCTCATAGGTTTGAATTATTATTATTATTATTATAAACTTTGTAAATATATTTTATGTTTTCGATTTGATAAATCCATATATATTATTATGAATTTCATAATTGAGGTTTGATATAGGTGTATCGTACTGAGGCTTCACCACGCTCTTGGAGATGGTGTCTCGATGATGTCGATGCTGGTTGACACCACCTGCAAGAGTAAACGAGGAACGGACGGTCCACCGAATATGATTTTACCGACCCAAAATAAAGAATCAAGGAGAAGAAAAGACTTTAATTGGCCGAGTGGGGTGGTTGATGAAATCAATTTGGTTTAGTTTGGTGTTTATATTAGATTTGATTTTAAGGTGTTTATGGGTTTCTGATCGGAGAAATGCTATTTCCGGCGGAGAAGGAGTGGAGTTATGGCCGAGAAAATTGGCTACTGCCAGGTTCATGATTCACGACATGAAATTAGTTAAAAGTAGCATACCTAATGGGGTATGTAACGTTGTACTACACTTTTATTTTCCATACCTTTGATTTGGTCTATTACCCACCAACCAACCAATGACTTTTGATACATATTCTTTTTTATCATCTGAATTTTAATAACAATACTCACCCAATAATGTTTCCTTTATAAGTTAGGTTATAGTGATTTGTCTATTATAGTTGGAATTTGAATGACTATAATTTTCGATTGTTAATGTAAGGGTTATATTTAATGGTTTCGATTCCATACCGCAGACGATCAATGATGTTCTTTTTGCGGTGATAACGTTTGGACTATCGACATATTTGGATTCTGGATCACCCAATGGTAAAATCTGAAACTAGTTGAAACAGAATGATTTATAATTAAAGAGTTCATTGATTTTTATCATATCGTTGTTAGGTCTCATAAGGAAATCTGTCTAACAGGTGTAGCTATGGTTAATCTAAGACAACAACAAAAACCAGGTTTACGGGTAACTAGCTGTCTCCTCTATGAATTTTCTTGTCATATATATAAAACTGAATTCGATAATAAATTGAGTTTCGGCAAACAGGAATTATCTGATCTGATGAAAGGCAATACAAGTAGATGGGGTAACAAATTTGGCATGTTTCTCCTTCCCGTTTACTGTCGCATATCGGAGAACGATCCATTACAATATCTAAAGACGTCTAAGACAATGCTTGATCGAAAGAAACAATCTCTCGAAGCTCACTTTGCATATAAAATCGGCGATTTTATCATGTCGTTGTTGGGGCCAAAGGTAAAAAACTTGGGTACTTTAGGAGTTATTTGGTTTGTATTATGATTTGTTTGATGGATTCGCAGTGCGCGAGCTGGCTGAACTATCGAATAATATGTAACACTAGTTTTACGATATCGAATGTCGTTGGTCCGCAAGAAGAAATCACAATCATGGACAACCCTGTAACTTACCTCAGAGGAACAACATCTAGCCTTCCTCATGTAAGCAATTAATTCTCTTACAAATTTAATATGATCTAAATATGTAACATGTAGTAGTAAGTGTATATAAAGATATTGAATGTTAACGCATGACCTGACTATGCACATGGTGAGCTATGCTGGAAAAGCGGACTTACAACTCTTGGTGGCCAAAAATATAATTTTGGACCCTGAATTCCCGGCCAAGTGTTTTGAAAATTCGTTGCAAGAAATGAAAAAAGCAGTTGTTGAGAATAAAGACTAAGATAATTTATGGTCAAGTGTTCTTTTCATATGGCACATAAAGGTTATTGGATCCACTTTATGGTTCATGATATTGAATGCTTAGGTATAACATGAGATACACAGCTTCATAGACAAAGTTGTGAATGGTTCGGTGACCACTTCCAACAATCTAGCTTATCAAACAAAGTTGAGTATTGTTCCGTAACTACTGCCAACAGTCTAGCTTATTAAATTAGGATATGTATTTTGTGGACCTATAATCCGTTTTTAGTTCGACTATGATCTAGATTTTTGGAGTTTTTGATAATTGATGGTTAATTTATTAAACTCCTCAAAGAAATGTATTACCATGCTCAAATTGTAATTTTTATTATTATTATAAAGACCGACAAATATAAAATTAGTGAATGTTACGACTTTTTGAAGAATATAAGTACAAAATTTGATGTTGGAACTTTAAAGTTTCGTATCATTGTATAACAATTTAACTTGAAATAACTATTTGGTTTTAGTAAGCCAAAGTAAATGATTTGGGATAATGAAGCTAAAAACTTCTAGTTTTAGACTAAAACTTGATGGATGTGCTATTTACGATTCGAAAGAAGATTTTTTTTATCTAACCAACTATTTTCAAGTATAGAATCAGTGATAAGTTAGAAGCAATTTGTCGATCAGTATATTTGAATTGAATATTTTGTTGGGCTTTCTATTTAACTAAAGTTTTTTTTATATATATAACGGTGTTTTTTTTATTTTGATGAATTTTTTATTTAAATAAAATATTATGTTTGGTTTTTAATTGAACTAACTATCTTATTTATAAGATTTTATGCTTTGATGAAAGACGAAGATTTCATGACACTCGTTGCTCGAAGCAAAAGCTACGAGTTTTTCATGGAATTTATGAATAGAATAAACAAGATGAGGTTTCAAGTGTAGCTAAGCATTGATCAATGTGTAGGTCTTTGTATTCTATAAAGCATAGTGGCTCATTTTTAGAGAGAAAAATGAGCTAGGAGAGATAAAAACTCATAGTAAACTCTAAATTATATTTTTTTTAATCCGTGAGCGATTTGTAACATAGAGAATGACTGAGTTTTGTTGTGTTAGATAAAATATTATTTGCAGCCATTTTTATAATAAAACATAGTATCCTTTATCCGAGGATGTAGGATTATTTCACAATCCAAACTACATAATAATTATGTCTTGTGCGTTTAGTTTACTTTACATTTTTCTTTTTATTGTTTATATCGAACATCTTGAAAGTTTTTATTCGAGGGACGATTTTCCAACAAGTGGTGCGGTGAGAGATGGATAACAAAGAAAAGACATAAATAGATTGAAGATCTGAAGGTTTGAGAGAAAAGTACCACATTGAAACCGAAAAGTAACGTAAGATGAGTTTCATGAAGCTTAACCTAGAGAAATTCAACAGAGAGAATAAATTAAGATCTAGATAATTAAGGTTAAAGCTTACATAGTACAGAAGAAATTATTTTATGTCATTAGAGGTTGATACTGTGGTATTGTCTAAGCTCATAATGCGTTCATATTGACTTTTTCGGATAAATATTGCATGAGGTATTTGAAGAGCCTACCGCACTAGGAATTTGGAATCGGTTGAAGATGATTTACATGAAAAAATCTTAGCAAATATATTCTATCTCAAGAAATAAATGTACACGTTATCTATGATTGATAGGAAATAAATCTGAAGCCACCTAAATGACTACAACAAAATCATACTTAATTTAATGAAATTTTCATCAAAGTGGATGATGAAGACCAAGTAATCATCATCTTAAGTTCTCTACCAGAAGTGTACAAGAATTTTATAGATACCATGTTATATAGAAAAAAGTCTTTTACGATGGCTAAAGTATAGAACGTATTGAAGTCAAATGATCTTCAAAGGAAGGTCGTCTTGAAGGGTGACTTTGATAGTGAAGGTCTGAGTATAATGGGAAGATCAGAAAAAAAAAGATTCAAACAAGAAGATATGAAACTCTCAGTTAAAGTTTAAGGAATTTGTGACAGGTTTTAAATTAATATGTTGAATATACAAGAATGAAGGGCATGATAGTAGGAACTTTATAGATAAAATAAAAGGTAACAGTTATCCGAAAACCAAAATACCAATATATTATAATTGTATCAGATGACTGTGAGGACGCTGATGGTTTAGTGGTTGTTTATTTCTTCATGTAAAATGATAATTGTGTGTTGGATTTGGGTGCATCGTTCCACATAACTTCTAATAAACATTGGTTTGAAAACCTGCAGCCACTTGAAGGTGAATATGTCATGATAGTAAATGATGAATCATTTGTTATCAAATCGGTATGAACTATTCAGATCAAGTTGTCTTACAAGACTTGAGAGAGTTATTAACAACTTGTAGTCCAAACCAAATTTTTTAAAAAATCTTTCTTTCTATTGGGACGTCCAACGAGGAAGGATTACATATAAGGGTAAAAATCGTAGACTTAGGACCTTGTAGGGCTCACTCGTTGTTATAAAATCCTACAAGACTTAGAATGTTCTAGTTCTTGAAGGCTCTTTAAGGATAGGGGGTGTTTCTAGTGTATAGAGTTATTCAATCACGTTGTGGCATCTTTGATAGGGAATTTGAGTGAAAAAATCCTAGGTGAACTTAGGAAATATGGGTTGTTGGATGGTAGCACAGTTCAGAACTTATGATTTTGTGAAATTTGTGTGTTGGGTAAAAACAAGAGGGTCAAACTTATGCCTAACAACTATACAACCAATATCGTGTACAAGTATGTCCATTCGAATCTTTGGGGTATGACACAAAAACCTACTATATGGGGTGCAAGTTACTTTATATCAATGTTAGATTACTATTCTAGAAAAGTATGGGTTGTACTTTTGAAGATCAAAGATGAAGCATTTGGTGCTTTTAGGAATTTAAATATTATGGTAGATAATGAGATATGGATATTTCTAAAAAACTATTCAGACTGATAATGAGTTGGATGTGAATAAGGAGTTCACTAGATATTGTGCAAAGTTTAGCATTGGTAGTCCCCAAACCGTGAGTGAGACTCCATAATAGAACAAACTTAGCAAAAGAATGAACCTAACATTGTTGGAAAATGTTTGGTGTATGCTACAAACAGTTGGAATAAGCCAAAGGTTCTAGGGAGTGTATATGACTATGGTTGCGTATATCATCAATATAAGTCTATTTACAATGCTGAAATTTCTTTGTCCTCAAGAAGCCTGAATTATAGATAAACCGAAGGTAAATATTTAAGAGTGTTTGGATGTGCCGCCTACGCACATGTGAAGCATGATAAACTTTGGTCGAGAGAGCTAAAATTCTTGATTCTTGGGTGTCCAAAAAATATAAATGGGTATAGGTTGTGATGCCTTAAAACTGAACGTCAGAAGCATTTATAAGCGAAAACTTGATTTTCAATATAGAGGACATGTGATTGAAGAAGACGATAGAGACCCAACTCGATACTTACAAGAAGATATGTGAAGTTGATGATGAGTCTAATATAGAGACTGCAGTTACGGGTAGTTCTGTTGAAGATGATTTCAGGCTTTGTACATCTTCGTCTCCGGTAGAGGAAGTCCAAAAATCTCTTGTGGACGAAGATAATAGTTGGTTTGGTATTGTAAATCCTTTAGTTAGTCAGATTTGAGAGAAACATGAGCTTGATAATTATCAATTGGTTAGAGATATAAAGCAAGAATACCAAACAGGCTACCTCAGATGTATGGTTTTCCTAATGCTATTGGTTTTGATTTCTTTATTGAATCAAAGGTAGATTTTCTTCAGCTAGTGAGCTATTACGATGTTATGAATAGTATTGATAAATAATATTGGCTTGCAGACATGAAGGAAGAACTAAGATCTCTAAAAAACATGGGCACTTAGGTTTTTGTAAAGAAGCGAAAGGGACATAAGCTTGTTGAGATTAAACGAATATTCAAGAGAAAGCCATGTATTCATAGTATTGAGTTACCCAAATATAAGGCTAAGCTGGTGGCTATGGGTTTTATGCATTGGTTGTGAAACAAATCAGGGTTCTGATGTCAATTGTTTCTATGTTTGATCTATAATTAGTTCATATGGATGTTACTACTTCCTTATTGTGTCGAGAAGTGGACGAGATAACCAGCATGTGACAGCCAAAAATGTTTGAATAAGGGAAGGAAGAAAATGTGTGCGTGTTGAAAACACCTCTCTATAAGCCGAAATAATCGTCGAGGTAATGTATTAGATTTGGTGCTTTTATGAGATCTATCAGGTACACCCAAATATGCTATGTCAACTATGTTTATTGGAGCAGAAAACACACATATATAGATAATCCATATTGTTATTATATGTTGATGATATCCTTATAGGTGGAAGAGATATGAAGAAAATTTAAAATGATGAAGACTCAACTAGAAGTAGAGTTTGCGATGAAATATATGGGACAATCTATGAGAATACTTGGTGTTGATATCATAAGAAACATAAGAAATTGGTATTTATTCTTATCTAAACAAGAATATACAGAAGGTTCTAAAGAAGTTCTCTATGTTTGAAGCAAAAAAGGTTGGAACTCTCATTGGTGCTCATTTAAATTTTGTGACACTCAACACCAACCAAAGTTTCATATAAGAAGTATATATTGAAGATACCTTATGCCAATGTTATTGGTAGTATTATGTATGCTATAATTTGCACGAACCTGATATTTCCAACACCGTAAGTGTTTTGTACAAATTCATGTCTAATTTTGGAAAACTGCATTGACATACACTCAAGTGGCTCATGAGATACTTGAAGTATTTAATTGATGAAAGGTTGTGTTACAATCATAAATACACCGTTGATATAATGTTGAGAGGGTATGAAAACTATGATTATGCAGAGTTCATTAACAAAAATAAGTCTACTTTAATTTTTTTTACTCTTCTTGGAATAGTGGTTAACTGTAAGTCTTGTATACAAAAGTTCGTTGCGTTATCATCTAAAGAAACCGAAAATATATATGCTATAAAAGCTATGAAGGAATTTATTTGGCTGAAGCGATTACTAAGTAAGCTCACTAAGTATGAAGCAAGATGTGAAGTTGTTTTGTGATAATACTACTTCCCTTCATTTAATAAATAATCTAAAGTTTCATAAAGGAATTAAACACGTAGATATCAAGTTTCACTTCATCTGAGACGTGGTGGAGAGAGAAAAAGTAAAGGTTGCTAAGATTGATAGCGTGAAAAATCCTTCATATACTTTAACCAATGTATTGTTGATTTCAAAGCTTACAAACTGCATGCGACTTATACAACTCTAAGATACAAGTGAGTTGGTCTAAAAAGTATAACATTATGTGTAACATATGTTGAAGTTACCATAAGCCTAACTGTAAAATTTATAGTCCTAAGCTTGAAGTAACTCATCAACAAAGCGACTTGCCTGTGAACTGAATTTCCTATTTAGATGAGTTTCATATTTAACAAGGTTTTCTGTTTAATTAAGTTTATATTTTTCTCGGTTTCCCATTTAACTAGATTCCTATTTTTTTTTTGGATTTTCCAATTTAACTGAAACACAAAATTTTGTTCTTAATTGAACTGAGTTTCCTTTTTATGAGATTTCATATTTTGAAGATTTAATTTGGAGCATCTGTTGAAGAACTAGGGTTTCCTAACCGTCGTTGACTAAAATATATCTTATGGTTAAATAAATGGTTGGGTTCTTCTCTATAATATACAAACAGAAGAAACAAGACTATGGTTTTAGATGTAACATCAATTTGTAGGTATGTGTAGAGTGTTTAGTTCTTAAAGAGAGAAGTGAGGTAGGAGAGATAAACATTGAGATCAGACTCTAAATTTATATTCCTTTGTAATTTGTGAAAATTTGTAACATAGAGATTGATCAATTTATTTCTGTGTTTGATAAAGTCTTAATTGTAACCTCTTTGATAATAAAACAAACTATCTACTACCCGTAGACGTATGATTTTTTCATAATAGAATCGCGTGATATATTATATTTTGTGTTGTTTGGTTTACTTTACGTCTTTTTATTGTTTTCATCGAACATATTGAAAGTTCTTCTTAGAAACGATTTTTCAATATATAGAGAAACAATTCTTATCTTTTCTCCAAATTATCTTTGAATTTAAAAAAATGAAAATATTATCGAAATTATTCTTTGAGCATTTAATTGACTAAAACACATTGATATTCATCCAAAAAAAATATAAACAAAGTTTTTTCCGAAGTTTCAGATACATAAGACATAAAATTTTAAAAATAATAATAATTAAGCATCGAGAACGACTTTAAATATAGTAGTACAAATAAGTGTTGTGACAATATCAATGTTAGTCTTGTGGTATGAGTCCATTAGGCATGTTATCTAGTAAGTTCTATTTATTCCCTATAAATAGACTATTTTGACTACACAAAGCACAACCTGAAATCTATAACCCTTTTCTATCATAGTGAACCACTTTTTTCTGGCGGCGCCCGTGGACGTAGACAATTGTCGAACCGTGTTAAATCATATGTTCTATCTTTACTGTTATTTGTTTCATTTGTGTTACGCGCTTGAGCCATATTGTGATAAATTGCATAGTGATTTAATAACATAAAATAATTCAGTCCATGAGCACTAACCATATTGGTGAATATATAAATATAAATGTATCATGCTTTAGTTTATGTGCAATACCATAGCTGATTTTATTTATTTCCAAATGAGTGGAAACTATTTAATTTTTATTGAAGAAGAACCTCCTCAAATAATTAAAAATATGTTTTTAGAAAAAAAAATGTTTCTAGAGAGATATGGTAAGAGAAAAAGTTGGAAAAAAGTATATTTGTTAATAATGAGATATGTCTCATTGTCTTTAGGTTCACCTATACATATTTACATATCTATACAAATCTTAATTGTTATATGTGTGGAGGTTTAATATAGCCTTAGTTAAAGTAAATATATTTATCTGTATAATTACATAAATATTTTTATATTTCTATCACTATCGGACTATTCTTTTTTCATCAGAGATCTATATTCCTTGATTTGGAATATCAAATGAAACTTAAGGACTAGAAGTATTTAGGTATATGCCGGTAGTATAATCTTAAAGTAATTTATTATTTATGCTCCATATCAATTTACATTTCCGTCGTCTTTCGTCCAATTATTCTTCACGTTTATTTTTTTATACAAGATTATGCAAAAGTTTAATCCAATAAATGATACATACTTTGATTTTATCTTAACCTTTTAGCTCGGAGATTTTCAAAACATTGATTTAATTTTGATTTCACTTATCAAGTTGAATACACTCTCATTCATCAAATTGTTATCTTCGCCTTTAATTTAACTTTGTTAGACTATTCTTCAAGTTCTTCACATCGTGTAGTTGTCTATTATCTCATCATCGCCTAAATTTGATTATCTCAATATATTTTATCTTGTATTTGTTATCTTAGTTCGTCCAACTTCACAATTTACAAAAATATTCTACATTATTATGATTTGAATGATACTTTATATGATTCTTTCTTAAAATGTTGTTTTATCTTGCCTTCAACCAATGCAATGCCCCATTTTTTTTCTTATTTACTATGTCATTTTCGCTTCTTATTATTGTTGAAGTAGTTTTTTTATCTATAATAAAATATCACTGGTTACAACACTTTCATTTTCTCAAATTATATTATATTATTTATGTAATCTCTTACCTCTTATTCAAAATTTAATTTCTCAATGCATTCATTCAATATGGAAATCGTTTTACATCTACTATATGAAGAACATATGAAGATAATCTTATAGAGAAAATATTTAGACTTTGCTTCACAACCATCATATGTAGAATATATAGAGATAATCTTTTAGAGAACATATTTGGATGTCGCTTTACAACCATCGTTTGAAGAACACGTGTAGATCATATTTTAGAGAATATATTTGAAGGTCGCTTTACATCCATCGTATGAATAGTAAGGTCTCACTCTCTACAATTAAACTGATGTTATTCTTCTCATCATCTTCATAATATAACAAACTTTCATTGATTTGACCAAGATATAAGGTCTTGTCCAACTTCAAAATTGTTGCATCTTTATACAAATCTCGTTATTCCAACCAAAATGGAAGACCTTCTGTAATGCTTCTCATTAATACGCCATCCATTATAGTTTTTGAACTGGAGGTCCTGGTTTCAAATATAACACCATTATCTTATTTTCATTTTTACTCAGATAACTTTTTTAGGTTATGATCTGATTTAAAGTCTTGGGGTTTAATATTTTGATAACTATGTACAATACTCTACAGAATGTTCATTAGCCAAACCAGTGACATTCGATGCCACAACTGAAATTATTTTATTGCAAACCATCCTTAAAGGGTAGATATCTTAGACCAACAAATATTAACACACCAATCATAATACCAGTAGATACGATCTTCACAGTGGTTGATCTAATTATACAATTCATCGATTCTTCTTATGGTATTTCATCTACCTAATCTGTGAAGACCTCGGCAAAATATTTTGGGTCAGACGACCTAAACACTCTTCATTTTCTACAATTAAAATGATGTTATTCTTCTTACCATCTTCATAATATATAAAAAATCATCGATTTGACCAAGATATAAGGTCTGCTCTAACTCAAAGTTGTTGTATCTTTTCCAAAAATCTTGCCATTCCAACCAAAAGGGAACACCTTCTCCAATGCTTAGATTGCCCCAACCCTTACATGTTTGGCCTCAATTCTTACTATAGTTATTGTGGTAGCCCAAGAAACTAAGCAGTAAAAACGAATATGAATATGATCCACGTCCAAAAGACTTCATAATAGTTGAGATATGTTCTTACTTATATACCATTAATCATTATTATGTTTAACCAATGTGACAAGTAGGACTTTGGCCGCACATCCGATTTCGCTTTTTTAGTCTATCATTTTCACATAATATATTGGTTATCGACAATGATCTTAACAGAATAACAAAAAATCAACAAACGCTCAACAATGACATGACCCACGAATGAAACACCACTTGTAACACAAAACATCTTATCCAAATTTATGAACCCAATCAATGCTCCATTTGATATAGAAATGTAATTAAGTATATGAAAAATACTTCTTAGATGAAAATGAATCTTAAAGATTATATGTGAAGCTTCAAACTAATATTAGAACTATGAAAAATATGGATTTCTGAATTATTATTATTTTATCTAGATGTCCATCGAAATTAGTAAACTTCTTCTTATCTTTCTCGATTCATTCTTTTTTATTCAACTCCACCAACATTGAATCAGAACAATAAAAAACAAATCGAACCAATGCTAAGCTATTGTCCCCACAAAATTTAATATTTATACTTCATAACTGATGTTTCAGTATTATAAGCTCCAACCATCGCCACAACTTCTCGTAAGTCATAAGTCAAATAATAAACATAAAACTACACATTTTTACTACAAGATTATACACTATGGATTACAAAAATCAAATCAGTGTTGTGTTTACCATTTTGTATGCATTGTTAAGGATATAAGGCTCACACCCGTTAGCTCTTTATTATAAATAAGAGCATATATTGTACGTAATTGATACACTTTCTAAATAATACAAAAACTCTAGCCGCCTAGCGATTTCTCTCTTTTTTGTTCTTTATTTACATGGTATAAGAGTCTGAAGTAATATGATTGGGGAAGTGTAGCGATCCCTTTATTTTGTAGATCTACCATGTATTTAATTTCATATTAAGTATTGGATTTCATATTGGAATGAGATTTATTCGGAATTGTTTTGGATCTGCTTGAAAATTTTGGATTGTGTATTGGTATTGATCTTAACAGAACAGATTAAAATTTAAATAAGTGAATTAATTGTTCCAAAGACCGTTGGATCTACAACTGTGGTTGCATCAATTAGTTCATCGCATATTATCATTGCAAGTTACGGTGATTCAAGAAGTGTCTTGTGTTGCAGCAAGGAAGTGCCTTGCCATTATCAGTCGATCACAAACCGGATAGAGAAGATAAGTACTGTCGTGAACGTAATTGATTGGTAAAACTGCCAATATAGAAAACGAGTATTGTCTGCTATTAAATGATAAAAATACAAGTTGAATTATATATAAAATTGCAATAGTTAAATTAATTGATGAAAATACGGATATAGACGATGAGTACTTGTGAATTTATCTGTTGTTAATTGATAAAATTGGAGTCGAATTAATGTTGTAAACGAATCAATTGGTAAAATTGCGGATAGAGAAGGTGAGTATTATTTGGTGAAATTGCAATAGTCAAATTATTGGTAAAATTGCAATAGTTGAACTAATTGGTTAAATTGCATCGATTAATTAATTTGAGAGAATTAATTTGAGAGAATTACAAGAAATTAATTGGTGAAATTGTATCAATACAGTGAATTAATTACAAATAATTAATTTGGATTTCGATTTAGCATTGAAAAGAGGTTTGCCGTAAGAGACACGTTGATTTTTTATTTGGATTTCGATTGTGTTTTGAGTTGGATTTTGGATCTGCGTTTGAGTGATTTTTAATTTGTTCTCCTGTTGTACGATTTAGATTTTTTTAGGAGAGAATGACAGGGAAGGATGACTCTATGCAGTCGATTGGTACTCAGCCCAATGGTAAAAATACTATTATTGGAGCTATGTTATGAAAACTCTTATTCGTGGTAAACACATGTGAGGACATGTTTCGGTTACAAAGCTTCAACCTTCTAATACACATAGTAGTAAGAACTATGACACATGGGAATATGATAATGCGAAGATCATCACTTGGATCAATAATTATGTAACCCAGTCAATCGGTACTAAGTTGGCCAAATACGACACTGCCAAAGAGGTTTGAGATCATTTAGAAAGACTGTATACGCAGTCTAATTTCGCTAGACAGTACCAATTAGAATTCGACATCCGCTCTTTACAACAAAATAATTTGTTTATTTCTGATTTTTATGTTGCTATGTCTGATTTGTGGGATCAATTAGCTCATACAGAGTCTGTAGTACTGAAAGCATGCACCCACCAAAAGTACTTGAAAACTTGTTTCTACACGAAAAAGAAAAATGTGAAATTTCTTTTAGCTTCGCCAAAACCAAATCAGATTAAAAAAACATCATTCCTAATCAACTCGCCAACGCCAACCAACTAATCTAATCTTAATTTTTATTTTACCTATCATTTGACTTTTGATTCTTGTTTTACTTTAGATAACAACCTAATTTTGATTAATATCTAAGAAGGAATGAACCAAACTCCATAATTATTGTTCGTTTTATATTAATTTTGATTTGTGGTTTTCTTAATCTCACAATATCTATTTTCTTAAATCTCATCAATCTCACGAATATAGACTATGAAATTAGAAATCCAAAATCAAAATTTTAAAAAACAATTTAAAACTTCAATCCTATTATTAAACTCTTAAAACTTACGGAATACTTGGAGTTTGAAATTAAAAATAAAAACAATAATAAGTATATATTTTTTGTATAGATAAGTGTCGAATTAAATTTTATATTTTTAAATTACGTTATTAATAACTAAATGACGTTAGTAGAATGGCTCTGATATAAATATTTGTATAATTGGTTCCGTTGTGTTTGATTGTCTGTCTAGTAACACAGGAAAATCTATTCATTCATCGTTGTTTTTTTGGAATATCAGGTAATGATGAAATATTTGGTCGACTATTTTACATAATTATTTATACTGAAGACGAATATAGACTATGAAATTAAAAATCCAAAATCAAAATTTTAAAAAACAATTTAAAACTTCAATCCTATTATTATACTCTTAAAACTTAAGGAATACTCGAGTTTGAAATTAAAAAAAAAACAATAATAACATCTAAGTATATATATTTTTTTGTATAGATCAATGTCGAATTAAATTTTATATTTTTAAATTATGTTATTAATAACTAAATGACACGTCAATAGAATAGCTCTGATATAAATATTTGTATAATTGGTTCCGTTGTGTTTGATTGTCTGTCTAGTAACACAGCAAAATCTATTCATTCATCATCGTTGTTCTTTTGGGGTTTTAGACTAGGGTTAGAGGTAGGGTTTGAGTTAATTTTTTACGCGTTCGTCGAAATGGTCGTGAGATATCATCAAGAAATCGATCCTGACACTTGTTTCTCTTCCATTGATGAGAAGCTTCATGAATTGCTGGGTCATTTTCAGAAAAATTTCGAGTCCGATATGGCTACCGCGAATTTGGGTGCAAAGTTCGGTGGGTACGGTACATTCTTGCCGACTTATGAGCGCCCATCTACAGTGCAGTCCTTTCCAAGGAGCCCTCAAGTAAGCTCTAGCTTACCGAGATCTAACCGTTCACCGATGGAGGTTGCAGTCCAGAACTCCAAGGCGCCATCAAGTCTTGTATCCTCATCTACAAGGCCAGGCACTGTTAGCGTCAGTAAGCCTTCGTTGCTGAATTCTAGTCTCAAGGTTAGTATTAAACCAGGCAATTTAAACAAGAAAACTAGTCTCAAGGTTAGTATTAAACTGAATTCTGGTAATCCGATAAAAAGCAAAGCAGAACTCTATAGTGGTAACCCGATAAAAAGCAAAGCTGAAATTTATGATGACCTTGGGCTCGTGAGTACTCCATCTTCGTCATCAGGAGACGATCCTGAGGCAGGTATTGCTATGCAGGCAGGTATTGCTATGCCTTCTGTATCGCATGAGAGCGCCAGCGAATCTCCTAGTACAATTCTTGGGGAGATGACTTCACTTCCTGTTGCTGTTGCTGGCAATGTATTGATGTCACCTCTTCAAGAAAATCTGCTTAGCTTGCTGAGAAAGAAAAGAGAAAGATGTTCCAGGATCGGTAATGCTGTGCCTCCTTTTGAGGCTTCTGATTTGGGAAATGCAAAAAAATTGAACGCCAAGGAACTGAAATTAGTTGGGAAAAGGGAAAGATTAGTGAAAGTAGAGCATAGAGATAAAACAGAATCCGAGAATGAGTCGACAGTACTTCCCAAAAGGATTGAAGAAGAGAGTAATAGATTGAAGAAGAGAGTAATAGATTCCCACTGTAAAATAAGCGAACACGAGACCAAGCAAGCTGTTATGGCACTGTCCCAGATAACACCAGTTGCTGGTGGTCTCCATAATCTGCAAACTGATGGGAGTGCCGCTGGAGTAGCTTCTGTTAATGTTCAACATACTGATCTTGACCACCAAAAACCTGACTTCCGGTCTTTGTCTAGTAATGGAGAGAGAAAATATGGTTTGAAAGAAGTATCAAAAGCAGAACAGCGTAGTGGTATTCAGGGAGCAAAATCTACTAAAAATCAATTGCAGGAATCCGTGAAAAGCAAAAGCCTAAGTAACATGAACCAACTTTTGGTAGAGCCAAATGTCGTTAAGAGTTCCAGCTTCGGTCGCTCCAGTACGTCTAACAAATTGGTTGTTGAGGATCAGGCCTCAAAAGAGAAAGAAAATCACGTGGATGGAGGTTACAAAAGGCTAATAAAGTCGAAAAATCGGAGAGAGCCTGATATAGATGATCGTGAAACTAAGAAATTGAAGGCAGACGTTGGTGAAACTTTGACGGCAACAATGTTAGAAGGTGTGTGCTTATCTAATGATTATCAGAATCTTGGTATGGATCTTGGTAAGGCTGGCCTCAGTTCTATCACTGCCTTGGAAACTAAGGTAAGTAAGAAAAGCCTACAGCAACTTGATGAGGAATCCTTTCCCCCCAACACCAACTGCATCATGAAGAAAAAACCACTTAAAATTGAAGATATCGGGCAAACATTCATCCGACAATCAATCCATGAACTTGAAAGGATGTGTAGAAAAGGATTGTTTGTCAAATAAAAGAAAATTGGAGGTCAATCTGGATGAAAGTGATCTTAAGCTGTACGCAAAGGAGTATAGAGAGACTGAACACAGGAAGGATGAGAAATCCAGGATCTCAAAAAGTGAGGGGAGGAATTCTAGTACCAGTAACGGAAAAGAGAGATCATGCAAAAGATTGAAGGTAAGGCAAATGCACTTGTCTGGCAGTAAAGAACATCTTGTCGATGGTTTCAAGGATCACCCAAGTACTGACAAAAATCAGGTCTTCCTGAAACATGAGAAGTGTGGCCAAGCTGATGCAAATCATGCTGCCACGAGGGATACTGCTGGAGAAAGGTCAACTGACCTCCGAATGCAAACGCAACCAAAGGCTAAAGAAGATGATGGTCCTCCCTCTTGCATGCCTGGCGTTTGTGATACTCCAAAAGTTCTCCGAAAACCTATAAATAGTGACACCAACACTGGAGTTGGAAATGGCATGGATCACAAAAGGCCCGAGATTCATGGGATTAGAGATTCTCCAAAAGATTGATTTGCACGATATCAATCTGCAGGTTTAAGTCTATTGAGGCTTTCTTTTGTTACAGCTTGAAGCGGTCGAGTTAGGCAGATTGTAGGAATTTGTAAACATGTAGCAGAAAGAACACAGGAAGTTTTGTTGTTTACTCTTGGGAATCATGTCATGGACAGCTGAAACTCTATAGTCTTTGTAATTTCCATAGATGGAATTTTGTGAGTCCTCTATGCTCTTTAACGGTCAAGATAAAGTCTTATGGTTTTTTTTGTAATGGTACTAAATTTTATAACGATTATACATAGTTGGGTTTCAAATGATATGAGCCATATTGGGCTACATATACTTTTATTAAGAAAATTACAAGCTTATTTTACGAGTAAATTGCTAAGAAAAAGTTCAATTTTTTTTTATATTTTTTATATGACGTTTTTTTATAAAAATAAAAACGCTAATAAACTAAGCTTTTATTTATATTATCCGAACCATAAGCTTCGTGGGCTCCTATTGGACAGGAATATCGTTTTCTCGAAACGTGCCAATTCTTGGTTGGTTGATTATCATATTCTCATAAATTACGAACCAAATTTAGTAGCCGGTTCAAATTTTATTTAAAATATTTTGTATTTTATGTTATTTGATTAAAACTCGATTGTTTGATTGTCCGACATGTATTATATTTTGATTTTTTATTGTTTATTATTTTTATAAATATGAAGATTTTTAGGATAAAGGTGGATAAACTCATAAATTATATTTTCTGCAATAAATTTGAATATTTAAAGGACAAATATAATTTATTGAAAATTTAAATAAATATAAATTATAAATAATAATTATGTTTTATATATTTGTTATTAAATTTATAAATTTGTTATTAAATTTTAAAGTTTATATTTGATATATTATTGTTATTATTATTATTTTTTGGTTTTTTTAATTTTTTTGGATAGTTAATTACGATAAAATATTTTATAAATAAATAAATAGTCAATGGGTACCCATGAGCGGGTATCCAAACCCGACGGGTTTAGATGTGGAATAAAAATCTATTTTCCGACAAATACCTAAACCCGACGGGTTTAGAAAAATAAATACGAAATAGGTTATGGGTTTAGCAATACCCACAACCCATCCCGACCCATTACCATCATTAATCAATAGTGCATTTTATGAGCCAAATGAGCTTTATAATAGAATATGAGTAGGTGTGTTAGTTGTGTGTGAAATAGACTTTTTGTAAACTTATTCCATGCAAAAACGGTGTCCGTTGTTTGTGGATGTAGAATTTCTTCATAAACTAAACTACTTTAACCATATCTTGTATGTTTGGTTTTAATTTTCTGTTTTTCTTATGATTGTTTTGTTATAAGGTTCACGTAACCGTTGTTTTACTTCATTCGTGCACACTTGGGATAAGTGAACCACCTAAAGCTTAAAACTATAGCCCACTACTGAATCATATACCTTAAGACATGTGCTTTCAACTACTGTCGTATGACTCTTATTGTTGTGATAACCATTGAGTCTTAAGATATACGTTTTCTTGTTTGGTTGAGTAATTCCACCAATAAGTGATGCTGTAAGAGTCTATAGATACAAGACTCATATTTCTCCATGCTCAAATAGATACGTTTTCTTGTTTGGTTGAGTCACAACACTGATATTTCTTCATGCTCAAATAGATACAAGAATATACAAGATTAAGTTTTTGAGAATCATTTTTCACAAAAACTCTAAATTCTAAACACACAATACTCTTCGTAGATATTTCCCTATTTTTCTGAGAAGAAATTTAGTCTTCTCTCTATTAATCTCTATTGTACACTCGCCAAATTTTCTTGTCACATCTTCAAAAACCCATAGAGCGTATTTATAATTCTTGGTACGAATCTCTTCATCCAAAATAGAATGAACAAACACTAAAATTTCTGTAGCAGAAATAAGTAACTAATTACGTTTCTAATAAAAGTTAGATTTAACCATCATGAGTGAAACTTTAAACGAACAATCACACTTAAAAAACATAAACCCAAAGTGATGACATCTTTTCCTGTACAACCTTTGCGTCATCAAATTTTCTTCACACTAATGGAACATTTTCCTCGTCTAATGGCCTCCAGGTCGATGACCTCGCTCAACTCTACCAATGGCTTCCTAGATGATACACTCAACGCCACAGATGATGTAATTACGGTTGATGTTGTTGATTAGTTTGACAAAAATCTTCATGCCCAACGTTGATAAGTTTTTGTATCACGGGCTTAGATGTTTTAAATAAGACTATATGACACTTGAACTCTTTAAGTAAGCCTAGAAGAATAAAATAACTAAAGAATTATAGATTTTAGAGAAAAAAAATGGATTGAATTTCTAAAGAGAGAATATTATAATGCTTTTTTGGTGGATGACAAAAAAATAAAGCTTTCTTTCTTATATAAAATTCCATGGATTATTTTAGAATGTGTTCTGAAATCATCTATTTCTAGAGACTTCTAATAGATATAAGAATATACAATAATATTCAAGAGTATATATATATATATATATTATAAAATTATAGAATATTTGGGAATTATGTGTTCTTCTTCATCTTCATTCATAGTTTTTCATAATGTTATATAATATACAAACTCCCATGTTCATTCTTGTACTAATGTATCTTTCCATTTCACTAAGTATTCTTTAAAAAGAGGCATTCATTTCTTTTATAAAACTATGGTTGACTAGTATCTCGTCAACGTATTTCTCGAAGGAGTGGCTATCATGGGTGGTGCATGAATGGATTCATCTCGACTATCATATTTATTTTTTGATGGAACATATCAAATTTCTCGCATAGAAGAAGGGATGGATTTTCATCTTTGATGGAAGTTCCACTTGATAAGATGATTTCTCCACTTGGGCTAGTACCTCGAATAACCCTTTGTATATATGTAATAAACTTTTGTGTAAATGACGGGTGTGCTTGAATTGTTGGGGTAGAAGCTTGACAAACACAATGTTATGAAATTGGAACTCTTTGTGCCTTCTCCTTTTATCGGCCCACTGCTTTATTTTCTTGGTCACCTTTGTCAATCAGGCGTGTGATATGTCTCTCTGCTGCTTTCTATCCTTTGTGGTTTTGTTTGCTCAAGACTAATACCTGCATATAAAATGGCCAAATTACTTGATGTCACGGGTTATCGTTTGATAGAGAGTTCGGATTGTCTCTTTCCGGTAGATTCTGAATGCTGCAAGTTGTAAAAAGATTAAGCTACATTGAGCAACAATGAGTAATCTTGTTGGTTGATATTGACATATTTTCAAATGTAAATCTCTAATAATGAATTCACGCACTATGTTTTTCCATCAAATTGAGGGTGAAAGTTGGTTAAAAAGTTCAATTTGGTATCCATTAGCTTGAAGATATCCATCCATAATTTCCCGTGAAACATACGTCTCGATCACTCATAATGTTCCTTAGAACCCATGGTATTCTACCATATTTTTGAAGAACGACTTGGTTGCTTCGTTGGTCGTGCATCCTGATGAGGTTTCTGCAATTATTCCATACTTGGTGAACCTCTTTATTACGACCATTCACATTGATGTCTTCAAAAATTAGAGTATTGTCCTTGCTTTTGGCAATTTTGATTTAAAGTTGGATACTGCTTAGTATTTCGAGTGAACTTAACACGAAGTCATGTTCCGAATGTTCCTATTTGGATTCAATTTTCTCCACCAATGCACTAAGTTTTTCTTTATTTGGATAATCATTGATTCCATGGTTTCCTTCACATAAGAGGTAAGATTAAGGGGAGTTAATTTCATCTATATGCTAGAGAGCTTTGCCATTCATCCGAAGATACTTTTCTTGTGTCAGGCTTGTCTCTATCTTCTTTTATTCCCCCACTTTTGGCATGGTAACTTCGTGGGCTTCTTCCTTTCTTGCCAAAGGTCGTACTCCTTAAAATATTTCATCTTGCTTCGGAGTTCAACATTTGAAACAAGGTTCAACTTTGATTATTTCTTATGTCAGTGTTCGGAAATATCGTCGATCGAACTCTTGTTTACCCATGGTTTTTCTCCACACGAAACGTTGTACATATTATCCTCTTTGGATAAATTGGGTATTTCTAAAAACAAGTTTGCATACGTTTAGGGATATTGTTTCATCATACCTATTTGAAGTACCTTTTGTAGCTCCATAGGAAGGTGTCAATATTTTTTAAATCTCTTTTCGTATCATAGAGTTTTGGTTTGAGAGCATCATCTATTGTAATTTTCTCAGCTTCTTATGCAAAGCTTGGTTTATTACAGTCTTCTAACACAACACCAGCGCACCACCAGATGTCTCCAACGTTTCTCTAAACATTTCTAGTTTATGCACAAGTGACAACAACCTGGCCGTCGCGACATCTTCTCCGTATAAGATTCAGGCTTTCACTTCCATCTTGATATCAACTGCCACCTTCCTTCTAACACTATCTATGGTATCTTTCCACACCTCAAGGATTCAATTTTTCGAAGTACTCTCCCTAGCCGCGCAAAAGGAGATCACTTACTCTTTTTTCGAAGCGTACCATTCTTACCTTGAGGCCTAATTACATATCCTTAGACTTTTTCCTATTCTTGATTTATCCATCAACATTTTTCTTCATGGTGATGTTGTTATTTCTATCACCCATTCTTGAGTCCTACTATGATACCAACTGTCACGACCTTAAATTTTTGGATAAGGCCGTCAATATGTATGGTTTTCAAGTACGCCTACAATAACAAAGAATATAAAAACTTAAATATTTTAGAAAGCGTAACTAGATTTGGATTTCGAGGGAGAAAATATTACAATGCTTTTTTGGTGAATGATGAAGAAATGAAGCTCTCCTATTTATATAGTGTTCCATGAATAATTCTAGAAGGTATTCTAGAATCATTCACTATCTAGAATATTCTACTAGCTATAAGAATATAAAAAAATTATAGTAAAAGAAATGTTTTATAACATCCTAGAATGTTGCTGAAGCTTGTGGTCTTCTTCATTTTCTTCCATAGTCTTCCACAATGCTCTAGAATATTTTGGATCTTTCCAAAGAACCTCACCGATTGACCCATCTTGTACGGAAAAAATGGTAGATGGTGACACTTGGTCGATATAAACGATGCATTCTTTGCCTCAATGATGCCTAGGCTGCTACAACTGATGCATCCGGACAATGAAACTTCAGTTAGTTATGCTTTAGTTTTCAAGTCAGAACCATACTTCATAATTTTTTAGTTGCAATCAAAATCCCATATCGGTTAGACATGAGAATGGTCAATGCTATAAAATTAAGAACACATCTCAACTAGTATGAAATGTTTTGGAAGTGGACAAAATACAAAGAGGTGCGAGTCTTCCTACCCAAACCAAACAATATCATACTAGTGTTGAGATCATGTTTTTATACTTATATACAAAGGTAGAATATGCAGTACACATATTCCAACCCATGGTATTAGATCTCCAGTCTAAAGGGAATACGATATTGGTGAAATTCTCAGATCTCAAACATGATGAACCAATAACCATGCTTAAGGTGAATGATTTCCTCGATACATCACTAGTATGACCTAGTTCGAAGTGTCTATCTTACATCAAGTGACGCGACTTGATTGGAATGTATTCAGATGGCGTGACTTGATTAGAGTGGCGCTAATGAACATGAAATAACGTTTGATAAGAGTGAGCAGATCTATTGTAAAACTTTATGGTTTAGGTAGTGAACCCTAGCATAAACTAATTAGAGTGAACGGATAAAAGTTAATTAAGAGGATACTAAAGTGGCACTTTCTTCAATAAAATAATTTGGTCGGGGAGACGAGAGTTGCACATCGGTTATACATCTGAATAATCAAAGGTATAGATGTAAGAACATATCTCAACTAGTATGAAGCTTTTTTTTAGTGGACCAAAAACAAATTCGTACAGGTCTTCAAGCCTAAAGCTGGCAATATTATACCAGTGAGGAGATAGGGTTGTTCATACATTTATACCGAAGAGGAATATGCGGTACCCATATGCTCAACAAATATGAAGGTTCTCAATAAGGTTTGGTATATATGAAGCCAACAGGACACCATAATTATGAAGGTTTCCATGATAAGGAAGTCAACTTCTGGTTATATATTTTCTATGTTTGGAGAAGTCGTTAGCTGGAAATAATACCTTCAAAAGGTCGTTGATGCTGAGGGAAAATGCTCAAAAAATATATGCCAAGTTAGTACCTTTAATTAACTGATAAGAGAATATGTATTTTATATAGTCGTAATCCTATTTATACCAATCGTTATGCGTTTTATCTCCCCCACTAAGTACATGAATCCACTTTACAATCATGGACTAATATCAGTGACCATTAACATGGTCGTGGTCAGTTAAATTTGAGTGTTAATCGATGAGCGTCTTTAATGCTCCTTGATCTCCTTTAATGCTTACTCAATTGTATATTGTAGAGGTTATGCCATTTGGGCACCACTATACATGTGGTGCCTCAATAAAATATAGTTACACCCCGGTAATGTGCGGTGGAGTTGCAACGATTATGGTGCTCGGTTTGCACTACTCACGAATGACTCAGGTAAGGCGTCAAACCCCCTCGATCTCGTATTGTAGGCGGGCATCGGTTATGCTGCTCGGGCATCACTTTTCATGAGCAGCCTTGATAAAATGCAAGATCCTTTCGGTAACACATCACTAGGTTTTGGTGATTATATTGTCTCCTTTCAATATCAACTCCTTGGTCTTTGAAACCTTCCCAGATATCGTCCTATTTTACGGTCTTCCAGTCTAAGAGTAGGCATTGCCGCAATAAGGTCCTTCGCTTTATGGTCCTATCTTTCCTAATAGTAATAACCTCATCAATTGCCTTGTTATCTACGTAAGTTAAATACATGACTACTACTAGAGCAATGAAAGAAGTTATGTGGCTGAAAATATTGTTGAGTGAGGTCACTAGTATAAAAAAATGTAACTCTAGTATGTAATAATACAAATTCTCTTCGTTTAATGAGGAATCCAAAGTTTCATGAAAGTAGTAATGTGTACTTCATCCAAGACATGGTAGAGAAAGAGAAATTAAAATATCAAAGATTATAAGTGACGAAAACGTTTTTGGATGCTCTGACCAAAGTATTACGATTTTCAAAGTTCTCAAACTGTATGCGACTTGTCCAAGTCTCGGTGATAAGTGAAATGAATGTATTTAAAGAGTAGGTGAAACATAGAGGAAATAGATACAAGAGTTACTATATGTCTAATTGGAAAAATTGTTATGTGTAGGTGAAAAATGACTATTATAAGTTAGCCGAAGACTTAAAGGCCAAAGACTTAAGTAAGCCAAGAACTTAAGAGCTTTAGCTATTGAATATTTTTTTGCTGGTTGTTAACCCTAATAATTTCGTGTAGAGATCTCTTCAGGAACCTAAGAATGGAATTAGCCAAATACACGTATTTTGTTACTACTTGAACCTAAGGTGCATGATCATAATCTATTGGACCTTGGTGCATGAATATGTAGTCGAAGGATTTTGAATATACATAGCTGTTTCTAGAAGAAACCAATTTACTAATATGTTGAAATATATAGAATTGATGAATTAATCTCAGTCATTCATCAAGTAGCCATTTTTCCGAGCATCTTTGGGGAACACGTATAATAGTACAAGGTATGGTGTCAGCATTGGCGATGCCACTATATGTAGTAGTTTACGGCCGTACGGATATCAAGGTTGCATTGTCATTTCTGTTCGGTTATCCTAGAGACCAAACTGTAAGTTTTTATCGTGAGCTGGCAAGGAGTGAATCACCTAAGGCCCAAAGAGATGGTATACTATCAAATCATATAGCTTAAGACATGTGGTCTCGGCTAGTACCATATAACTCTTATTGTGATTACAAATTAGTCACAAATATAAATTTTCTTGTTTGACTGAATAATTCCCCCAACAAAAGTATTAAATTAATATGAAGAAATATTACACTTCCACGGGAATCCTCCGATGGACGGGATGCATGAAATAACCGAGTTTAGAGAAGTAGACTAATGTCAACCGAGCTTACAAACATATCAAAACGTAAAATAAAAAA
Source organism: Limnanthes douglasii subsp. nivea (assembly GCA_036936605.1). Taxonomy (NCBI): domain Eukaryota; kingdom Viridiplantae; phylum Streptophyta; class Magnoliopsida; order Brassicales; family Limnanthaceae; genus Limnanthes; species Limnanthes douglasii. The sequence goes on from JAUPFV010000004.1 coordinate 134,276,820, forward strand.
CTATAAACGACCAAAAAACGTACAAAACATTAGTGAATAACTAGAAAGTAAGTTCAAAAGTGGCAGCCGTTCAAAAAATCAATATACCAAACACGAACCACCTAGGAAAAAACCTTGTGAGGAACAAAAAAAGTAAGTTGATGTAGTAAATGTGGGACTATGTGGGTCAATTGATCTTGGTGTCCTGAATTTTATAGCAGATGTTGGAGAGAAGACGGGACGATACCACTGAGAGACGAGAATGGGAGAAGAGGAGAACGTGGTAGATGACTGAGTGAACAAAACTGTACAAAAGGTTGTTGGAACATTTCCAATTGGTTGATGTTTGAAGCCACTCTAGCCAATCATGACTAAAATATAAAAACCTAACTTTGAATTGGATGCATTTCAAATTTTACGAGTGAAGCAATAATAAAAGAATGTATGATTGATAGATTTGATAGAGAAATTGAAAATCATGCAATCCGTAAAATGGAAGGGGGAAATTTATATCCAACTAATTAGTTTGTTTCAGATAGAAATGAAAAAACATGAAGATATATTATATGTATACCATATTAGGTCTGTCCACGTGACATAGTTGATGAATGACGCTGTAAGTGTTTTTGATATGCTTACACTATGGATCAGACAATAGAAACTACTTTAAAAATTATAAATAAAAATTTATTAGTTTTAAAAAACAGTATATTTGACTAAAAAGGTGAAGGGTTGTGCTCTAAGAAATGAAGTCTTGAATTTTCAGCTTTTTCAAATCCTTTGAATACAATCATGTCTAACATTGATAATCAATAATCAAAGGAAGAATAAAACGCTTTAGGATCTACTTCATCATGGATGGAAACCTCTTCCATCAGCCAAATCTCAACAAAACAACACTTGAATCCACATCAACCAACGAAAGATCATCATCCACCAACATCTGCCACCAACAAAATCTTAACAAAAGTCCACTTGAATCAGCATCATCTAGTGAAATATCATCATCTACCAACATCTGCAGACTTTCCACCCCTGATCAAAATAGACCAAACCAAAATACAGTTCTGGAAACAAATGGCCAAATGCTGCAATTAACAAATAACCTTATCTTTGAGCCACCAAGACTTCAAGAAACATCCAAGTTCCTACAACCCAAAAAATTATATGTCAAAACCTTATATTATTTAACAACCCAAATCATTCATGAAGGTGACAAAATAGAAGACAATGAAGAATTTATATCAGTTGAATTCTAAGCCTATGATAAATACAGATTAGAAAAAAACAGCCAAGACTACATTGATTGGTAAATTTTAGCAATGAAAACCAGCAATGCCAGAAATCCAGAATTTCTTCAAATCTTTAAAATTACATGGATCATATAATATTACAACTTCGGACATCACACATATTGATTGCGTTGGATATGAAAGAAGATCTAAAAAGGATATGGCGCAAAAAAAATTAGAAGATTGGAAATTACACCATGCGTTTACTAAAATGGTGCCCAAGTTTCACACTTAGAATAGAACCTTTGATATCCTCGGTCTGGAGAACATTTCCAAACATTCAAGAAATAATGTGTAATGAAGATTCGATCAAGACAATTTTGAAAACCATAGTAAATCCTATAGAGATTTGGGTTTGTAAAAAGAATCTAGCCATGTATAACAACTGTATGGCATGGATAAAAATTGACCTTACCAAGAAACCCTTGGACAAAATATGGATTAGCTTGGGTAAATCAGATGGCTTTTGGCAGATAATTGAATATTGGCCAAAACCAGAATACTGCTCCTATTTATATCATATAAGGGACAATAAAAAAACTGGAAAAAACACTCAAACAATGCCAACATGAAGGAAGAAATCAATCATTCAACACATCAACCAAACATGAATACCATTGAGCACTAAACCACATGAATACCAAAACAGCCAAAGATTAAATCATTAATCATCAAAGAAACTCCTCAAGAAGACTATAAAAATAGTCCAAAGGCAAGTAGCAAAGATATGGATTAAGTGAATGAAAATGCATATACCAAAATACCAGAGAAAATCGAGAGAAACAATATCATACAAGTCATACCTTCCATACATTATGAACCAGTAATTAAAGAAGAACATATTACGATAAAAGCTCAAGCAATTGTTGATTTTATCAATGAGCTCACTGAAGAAATAGGTGATGGTGATGAAGGTATACAATCAGAAGAAGGAAAGTATTTGGAATGGATAGTTGAAGTTGATGAAGAATCCATTCTCAATTGGAAATGTGATTGGATCGTCTTGGAATCACCATTTGGTGAAGAGGTCATACAATCGATAAAGTTTGGTTCTGATGTGACAAACAATATAGGAGAATATGAGATCGTCTTGATTGGTTTTAAAATTGGCTAGTATCTGTAGAGCAAAGATTATACATGTAAGATGGAGTCTCAGCTGGTGGTAAGTCAAGCAAATGGGCTATATAAATCTAATAAAAATAGTATACAATAGTATTTGGAAATGTTAAACGAATGAGAAAACAAATTTGAAAGAATAAAATACGAGCATGTGCCTTGTGTAAATAATTCAATAGAAATTTCCTTAGCAAAAAAACTGTATCATGAGATAATCCACTAGGTTTCTAAAGAAAACAAATAACATGAAGTAGAGGTCATAACAATTGAGACAATTGAGAATTGGAGGAAAAAGTATTTTCTATATTTGAGAGATCAAATTATTCCTAAAGATTAGGTCGACGACCGTGATTAGACAATACAAGTTGTTAAGTATATAATTCTTGACAAATTCCTGTACAGGAAAAGTGCCATAAATGCTAAGATGTTTGAATAAAGATGAGGCTATTTTCATCCTTAGATATTTGCACGAGAGTGTCGTTGGGGCACATTATGGATATTGTAGCTTGATAATGTGTTTTTTCTTGCAGGTTTTTATTATCCAAAACTAGCAGTTGATGTCGAGGTAGTGCAAGGTTGTAATACATGTACAAATATGCTAATACGAGCCACCCACCAAGCAATGCAGTAAGTATAGTCCATATATCCTATCCATTTGATAAATGGATAATATATTTAGTGGGAACTTTACTGATGGCTACATGAAAAAGACACTATTTGGTTGTAGCTGTTGATTATTTCACAAAGTGGGTCGAAGCAGAAGCTCTATACAAGACAAAGGCTCAAGAGATTTTTAATTTTTTACAAAGTGAGATTATTTATGTATGGGATCCCAAGAATTCTAATGGCGGATAACGGGTCTCAATTTTATAATGACAGAACAATGACCTGTTGTAGAAGGTATGGAATCGAACAACATTTCTCGATTCATATTACCCTTAGCAAAATGGGTAGGTGGAAGTGATAAATATAATAGTTATGGATGGAATAAATAAGGATATCGAGATAACTAAGAGAAAATAACATGATAAATTAACAGAGGTGTTGTGGGCATAAGTAACAACTCCCTAGTCAGCTACGGGAGAAACTCCTTTTTTTATTGGTGTATGGGATAGAAGCAGTAGTCTCACCAGAAATTATCATCCATAATCATATATACAAAATTATTTGGAGGAAGAAAATAGTAAGGGTAGAAAATTTTATGTCGATTTGATTGTGGAACAACGAGATCATGCTCAAGTTTTGGCACAACACTACAAAAACTTAACAAAGAACAGTTTCGATTCAAAATTAAAACCTAGATCTCTTAAAGAAGGTAATTTGTTCATAAACAAAAGATTTGAAGGATCGAAAGATAAAAATACGAGAAAGTTAGCTCCAAACTGTGATGGACTATACATAGTTATTTATAGAGGACATCATGTGGTATATCATCTAGAAGATTTTGATGAAAATGTATTAAAACACCCATGAAACATTAGTTATTTGAAATTGTATAAGGGAAAATTATAACATGGTTGTGCACTATTTTCCATCCTGGTGGTGAGGTAGAGTTTTTAATGAGATATATCATAAGCCAATTTCTTTAGAAGAAGAAAGTATTATTCATATTCGAAAAGAGTAAGCTAGATTTTGAACTTAATTATTTCATTGATAAAATTCAACAAAGCAAGCAAGAAATTTATATAAAGGGGGATAGTGGAAACATTCAAGCTCGATAGATATTAAGAAAGAAGAAAGCAAACATTGAAGATAAATATTTGAGTTATAAAATTCAGTAAAGCAAGCAATAAAGTTATAAAAAGGGGTTGTGTATATTGATAAACAAGAGAAAATAGTTAATAAAGAAATCTTAAGGTTGAAAGGCCTTTAGAAACGTAAGTGGTCATACTAGGCCCTGACTTGAAATGTCAAAGTAGTGAAATAGTTAATAAACCAAGCCTAAGGTTGAAAAACCATTAGAAACACAAGTGGAATACTGTGTCCTGACTTCAAATGTAAAGTAGAGAAGTTGGTTAATAAACCAAACCTAAGAATTAAAAATCTTTAGGAAACACAAGGGAACCTACTGTGCACTGACTCAATAGTCAAATATGCATATCAACCCCAACAACAAAATAAAGATAGAAATATGTTATAAACAAAATTAAAAATTAAATAAAAAGTTATTGAATACTAAAGTTAGGATATAATACACATTGATCTCATATAGAGATTATAGCGAACAAAATAAATAATTTTTTAAACAACTTTATAAAATTACACAGCGTGACGAGGGTAATTTATTTGGTGAAAAACGTTGTCAACTTGATTGGAACGGGTGGGTTCATGTTGGTTAAATTATCTTTATTTTGAACATTAATACAAGGGTCTCTAATGACATGACTTCGTCATCAGTTGTGTTATCATCAACTTTTTTTACTTCAAAATTATATAGTTTATCTTGATGAGCTTTAACATGATCTTTTAAAGTAATATTTTCAAACTACATATTAGAATTACCGTTAATCATAGTATTGATCTTAACAGACATAGGATCGACTAACCTGCCAGACCTGTATTACTTTTAGCCAATTCGACATTGTGGGAAATCAGTTTGTTATTCAAAGTTAGTTGCTCAGTACTTTGAGTAACAAATTATGATTTTGGGTAATCATCTTTGCATTTTCTTTTAATAAAGCATCTTTCTTAGTGGTTAGTTTAAACAACCAAGTTTTCCTTTTCAAATTTATCTTTGGATAGCGTGTCAATCTGTTGCTTTAAAATTTTATATCCTCTTCAGATGTTGTCTAAATCATTGGTAAGTTCTCTAATAGATCCAAACATCATAGGTTATGGTTTTAAGTTTTGTATTTTCCCAATATTGGATGGGGTCATTGACTAATATGCATGGGGTTCACTAACTTTCTATTTTCCTCTTTTTTTATAAGAGAATATGGTAGAAAATCTATCTTTAGTAACATGACCTTGAGTGAGAATGATAGGATTCTTATTTTTGGCATGGTCTTGACCAGAAGCGGAGGAGTGTTTTTTTTATGCGAGGGGACATTTTGGAAACAAGAGGTTTTCTCTTAGTACTGTTATGAAGCGTATTAGGAGAAAATGTGTTATTCGAAGGGGATTCGTCAGATTTAGAATTCTTCTTCTGAATAGTAGAAGGGTTCATACCAGAGATTGTCATGCCTTTTTATTTAATAGAGTCTCCTTCTTATCTTATGAGTTTTCATCATTTTTTATTAGGATTCATGTCGGGTGGTTTAGGTTCATCTTGAAGATTAGGTTCATTATCATTTTGACGAGAAAAGTCTACAGAAATTGTATTTATTTTTTTCCTTAGAATAACAAGGACATCTCTTGGGTTGTCAAGCTCATAATCTTGGAAAAAAGCTCATAATTTTGTGACAAGATTTTGGGTTGTTTGCTATGAGAGGCCCCATCAACATTTTTTGGCACTTTCTTTCTAGGAATTTTAAACCAAGTCTAGTTTTATCTTGTTTATGAAACCGTTGAATAATTAAACTCACAATATTTTCAGGTGTAGCTTATTCTCCAGTCTTAGTTAAAATAATCTTCCAATGGCTAAAAACCTGCATAGTCACTAGTGTTAGCCATCTATTGCGAAACTGTCATTAAGGTTCTTTCACGCCCAAAATTGGTCATCTATGTTTACAAATGTTGAATATCTGGCCACTCACGCGTGCTAATTAACCATGTGGTGACACGTGACATCCAAAGATATAATTTTTTGTTACAAATACCGTAATTCAATAATACACACCCAAAATGCCCCTCTCTTAATTTTTTAACCTTTTACTTTTATTTTTAATATTTTTAACCTTTACTATTTACTTTTCACCAACTTACCTAGTGTACAAATTGTACTAGATCGGTCCATTCGGCCTTACGTTTCGCACACATTCCTTGTTATGTGTTTATATTATTTACTTTTCATTCGGCCTTACTTTTCGCACACATTTTTTTCCGGCCCCGTTGTTTCCAAAAGAGCGCGAGAGGATGAAGATGTTCGCTACAATCAGGTGTGTCCCCGGATGTCATCCTACATCCTTAAAGAGTCACCATTCTCAGAAAATATTATGGAGGCCAAGTTGCCCAGAAAATTCGATCCCTTCCGAATTTAGGCCTATGATGGAACGGGTGATCCGGAGAGGCACCTGGATAAATTTCGTAACATGATGATGGAGTTCAACCCGAATGATACAATGTGGTGTCGAGCAGTGTCTATGACCATTAAATGCAACACGGTGGACTGGTTCAACAACATTCCAAATGGATCCATCTATGATTTTGCTGGTCTTTGTAAAGCATTCAGGGAAAGATTCGCTGGAAACAAAGAACTTAAGCGCGAGCTAGATTCAATCATGGATCTTTACCAAAGACGAGGTGAGTCATTTAAAAGTTATATTAGAGATTTTGTTCATGCTATGAATGCCCTCCTAGATTTAGCAGAAAATATAGTGGTGGCCTCACACAAGCGGGGGTTTGACCGTAGGGGGGACTTCTACGGTGACCTCATCAAGTTTCCAACGGAGAACATGAAGGATCTTCTCGCCCGAGCGGATACTTTCATCAGGCTGGATGATGCCCGAAAAGGTGACTCGCCGGACATGCATGGGTTAGATTTCAAAGAAGGGGTACCAAAGAAAAAGAGAGTTGAAGAACAGCCCCGAAGAGAAACCCGTCAATGCCCTCAAAATTTTGAAAATCCTTCCAGATGGTTTACTTCACTGACCAAGGATATTTCTATGATATATGACCGACCAAAAGGCCAAACTAAGTATCAAACACCGCGCGTGATGAGTGCCCATGGATTCAAACAATCTAACAGGTATTTCTTTGCTTATCATAATTACCACGGGCATCCAACTGATGAATTTTGGCAACTCCGGGAGGAAATCCAAAGACTCATTAACAATGGTGAGCTAGTGCGATTCATCAAGCAGCATGAGCAGCGCTCACATCCTGATCGCCGAGAAGATGCTCGTCCAGCCATCGAGGATATGCCAAGGAATGAGGGAGAGGTATATACAACTAAACAAAAATTTCTCCTTATAATTGCGGGAGCACATTCGGTGGTCACATATGGAGTGGATGCATCGTCCCCCAGCATCGCTAATGGCGAGGGGTCATAGGTCACCAACAACGTTATCTCCGAACCAAGTACCACCCCATCCCTTTTCACCATCACCGGAAGAAATCCTGCGACATTCCAAGGAACCACCTCTAACAGGAGGTCAAGAACCGACTTCTATGTGTACGAAATTGACGCCAACTCCTACAGAAGTTACATGGACTATGTGGCCAACCTCACCTTTAATGACGACGATCTCAGAGGCATTTTCACGCTGCATGAAGATGCACTGACTATATATTTGGATATTGGAGGCGTTATAGTAACTCGTGTGTTGGTAGATGAGGGTAGCTCAGCTAATATAATCTTCAAAGACAGCTTCGACCGCATGCTATATATACCACCTTACAAGCCCACTCAACGCACTTTGGTCGGCTATGAAGACAAGATTTCACAGCGTGTGGGGGAAGTATAATTTATGGTAAAACTTGGGAATGAGATAACTAAGAAGGAGCTCAAAACACTGTTCATAATTTCCAACCCGTCGAGACCATACCATGCCATTATCGGACGACCATGGCTGCACAGAATGGAGGCGAATCCGTGTACATTTAGGCTGTGTGAAGTATCCAGTTGGAAATTCGGTCGGTATAATCCGAGGGAGCCAATATACGGCGATAATGTGCTATGCAGTAACAGTCAACCAATCTAAAACTCTCTGATAGTAATCAAACGGAGAGGGGGTTCACGGGGTGGAAATCCTGGTGCCGTCTTTGTCGCACCCCGTCTACAACCCCCGCGAGCTGGAGAAATGAGACGATATAATTTTGGAAGTAACAGAGGAACCAATAGCCAAGGGACGCGTGTTGCGGATGGGTGGTAAGTTAGCACCTCAATTTAAGGATATTATAATCGAACTATTAGCCAAGAATTCGGATGTGTTTGCGTGGGAGGCGAGTGACGTTTCATGGGTTAATCTTTCTATCATATACCTTGAATTGGAAAATAATTCATGCGCTAAACCAGTACGTCAAAAGAGGTGGTCTTTTTCCTTGAAAAAACATGAGGCTATACGGGAAGAAGTGGCAAAGTTGTCTCGCTTAGGACACATAAAAAAAGTAAGATACTCAGTTTGGGTTGCCAAACCAATGTTAGTTAAAAAAAAGGCGATCAGTGGTGGATGTGCGTAGATTTTACCGATCTCAATAAAGCCTTCCTTAAGGATGCTTTTCTGCTGCCTAGTATCGATCAACTAGTAGATTCAGCATCTAGCTGCAAATATCTGTTGTTCATGGATGCATATTCGGGGTACAACGAAATCCGGCTCAATCCATCTCATCAAGAGCATACAACTTTTCAAACCGAGCGAGGCCTATACTGTTACACGGTCATGCCGTTTGGTTTGAAGAATGTCGGGTCCACATACCAACGTTTAATAAATCACATTTTCCAAGATCACCCAGGAAAGTATTTAGAAGCATATATTGACGACATGATTGTCAAAACAAAACCAGAAGAGCAACACTTAGAAACACTACAGACCGTGTTCAACTTACTCTGTCGGTTCAACCTCAAACTTAACCCGATTAAATGTTTCTTTGGGGTCTCTAGCGGTAAATTACTATGTTATGTGGTAAGTCAACGGGGCACGCCTAAAGACTATCAATGAAGTGTAATGCCTTATAGGGTGCCTCGCACCACTACCACGAATCATTTCTCGAGCCTCGGATAACAGCCATCCTTTTTTTGAAATCCTGAGAGGAGTAAAAAGTGCAGTTGGACGGAAGACTGTGACAAAGCCTTTGCCGACCTGAAACTATATCTCACCTCACCCAAAATTTTGTCTGCACCGGTGGTTGGCGAGCTATTATTTTTATATTTATCGGTATCTCCATTTTTTGTCACTTCAATTTTGATACGCAAACCAAACGGAATACAAAGACTAGTGTATTATACCAACAAAACAATAATTGAAGCCGAAACAAGCTACCTCAACCTTGAAAAAACTGCCTTGGGATTAGTCATTGTCGCTCAAAAGATGTAACCGTACTTCCAAGGACAAGTAATAAGAGTGCGAACAACTTTTCCCCTACGAGCTGTGTTACAAAAGCCTGACGTATCAGGGCTCTTAACTAAGTGAAATGTCGAGCTCATAGAATATGACATATGGTTGCCGCCTTGTGCAACTATCGAAGGCTAGTTCGTAGCTAATTTTCTATCCGAGTTCTCATCATCCAGACAGATACCCACCACAAAGGAGCAGCTTGTCGAGGCCAAACACATTGAATGGGTCATCACGGTAAACATAGCCTCAAGTACATTAGGCGATGGGGTTGGGGTTGTGATACGCTTGCCAACTGGAGATGAAATTAAGCAAGCAATCAGGTTTAATTTCCTCGTCACAAATAATGTTGCAGAGTACGAGGCCGTCTTATATGGCATGAAGCTAGCTTTGATATGTAGATCGTGCATTCTTAAGATTATATCGGATTCACAAGTAGTGGTTAACCAGGTTGTCGGTACCTATGATGCAAAACAAGAAGAAATTCGGAGCTACCTCGTCATACTCACAGAATACGAGTCCAAATTTGCTCGGGTTTCATATGAACATGTTACCCGCCTAGAGAATCCAACAGCAGATCTGTTAGCAAAAACTGAAGCCTTGGGAGAGAATCCCTTTTATCCTCCTTCAATAGTTACCAGGAACAGACCTTATCACTAAATATGAATCCATACATACAATTCATAGTACCGCTGATTGGAGGAAACTTTATTTGCAATATTTGACCTCAGCTGTGTTTCCAGTTAAGAAGGGTGACGCTAGAGCCCTACAGCATAAGACAACAAAATAATGCGTTCTAGAAAATATTTTGTATAAGAAAACTTCCACTACTTCACTGCCTCGGGTTGAGGCGAGCTCAATCCTACACGACTTGCACTCTGGAGAAGGAGGTGCTCAATGTGGACACCGAAATCAGATTCGAAGGTTTTTGTTGGCTGGATATTATTGTCAGATTGAGTGGCTGACGCAGAGACTTCGATACAACAATGTCATCAATGCAACAATACGCTAACACCCAGTATATGCCAAGTGAACATAAGCAGGCGGTTCATGATCCATGCCGTTTTGACAAGCTATGGATTTGTTTCCAGGTCATAACATATCGTATTCGAATAAAAAAATTTCTTCCTTCGAAATATATATATACTTCAAATTAATTTAAATTTGTTGTCATTTTCTAATTATAACGATCTTTTCATAGACGTTTTATTTTAAGAATTTTTTTTTTCAGTTGATGATTTTTTTTATATAATTTTTTAAATTTTAAAATGCTCTTAATCTTTTTGAATTATGATACAATACTTAGCAAAAGTTTTACAACGGCTCCGATTGTGATCGATTTTATTATTAATTTTTTATATAAAGTAAATTAAACCTATGAAAAAAACTAAAAAAATCATGAAGAATTCAAATCTCTAAAGGAATTGTGTTTCCTAGCAAATATCTATTTACGAATTTAAAAATGAAAATTTTCAAATCCACCCCAAAAATAAATTAAAATAAATAAATAATTTAGAATAACTAAATTTCTTAAGCTATTATATATTCTTAATTTAAGCGTACATTGGTAAATAAATAAATAAAATTAGTCAGACTAATAAAATACACAAAATATATCTTTGCTTACCGTGCAGAATCTGGATTTCAGAGGCTTAATGTCTATTGCGCGTTTTCATCTTTGAATTAAACTTAATTTTTCAAAAACTTCTTGTATTAACTTCGGTGGATTCTAAATCTCAACCATTAATGTTCACAAGTTAGAAAAAAGTTGAAACAAGAATTTTTTTTTAAGGTTTGCAGGCTATTGCGTGAGATTGAGGGTTTATCATGTGCACACTCATTGCGCTCTAAGTAGCGGCTGCGGGTTCCCTAAAAAAAAGTTAGAAAAATATTATTCGGAATCATCTTATCAAGAAGCTACGGAGTTAACTATTCGTGCTCCATTTAAATTGCTCGTCTAAATTCAGTTGTTAGTTGTTATCCAAATTGACATTCAGAGTAAACCATTCTCTTTCAGTGATCAGAGAGAAGACTTCCATTGAAATCTTAGATGGTAGTTAGGGTTAGGTTTTTGATATTAAAATGTGATAAAACTGAATAATAACTAATAACGTTAATAATTTGGTTTAGCTCTTTTAATTTTTTTGAACCGATTAATCTTTGTAATGGAAATACACTAATTTCCCGACAAATCACTTCTAAATTTGCTTGCGGTAAATAGGGGTTTTGAGAAAATACACAATTTTCCTGTAATCAAATCAAAAGAAAAGAAACACAAAACAAAAGTGAAATCAAACACACAATTGTTAACGGAGTTCAGCCAATTATGCCTACGTCTCCGGACCTGCTGCAGATCGATTTTATTAGAAAGACACAGTGACTCTGCCGTTTTTTGATGCATACATAAAAAACCCTAGCTCTTAGTTTTGTAGAGACTGTAACACTTAAATGGAAAAACCTTTACAGTTCTTAATGTGTAATTTATGACTCACTAAAATTACACTGTCTTTTTAATTCACTCCAGCTCTTTTTAATGTGTTTAGCACTTGCCTCATCTTCAATATCTTTTCATCTAGCATCTCTTCTATCCAATAATAACATGAATGTTGAATGAGGCTGGAATATTATGTCAAAATAACAAACTCTCACTTGAAGACTGGTTATAACCTGTCTTCACACCTTGATCTATGTAGTAGATCTTTCTGGTCTTATTACTCTTGCAGACCAACTGAAGCTGAACACGACTTTAGTTTTTCAATGGCTATTGTCTTTGTCAACATATCAGCTGGATTCTTGCTTCCTTGGATCTTTTCCAATATTAGCACCTCATCTTCCAATAAAGATTTAATGAAATGATAACGAAGACTGATGTGCTTGGTTCTTGAATGAAATGTTGAATTATTCGCCAATTGAATTGCACTTTAACTATCACTATTCAGAACGTTGTTCTTCTGTTTGAATCCCAACTCGGTTAACAAACTTTGAAGCCATATCATCTCTTTACTGGCTTCGGTCACTGCTACATACTTAGCCTCTGTAGTTAATAGGGTGACAATTTTCTGTAACTTTGATATTCAACTAACAGTTGTAGTTCCAACAATAAATATATAACCAGTAGTGATATTCCGGTGATCAACTTCACCTCCAAAATATGCATCTACGTAGCCTTGTACCTTTAATTCACCCTTACCAAAGTACAAACACTTTTCTGCGGTACCTAGTAGGTACCTCAAAATCCATTTGACAGCTTCCCAATGAATTTTCCCTGGGTTTGACATAAACCTAATCACAACTCCCACTGCATAACTAATTTATGGTCTCGTACAGACCATTGCATACATCAAACTTCCAATAGCTGAGGCATAAGAAACCTTAGCCATGGATTCTTTTTCTTCATCCATCTTAGGGGATTGATCCTTGGATAAACAAAAGTGACCTGCCAATGATGTACTAACTGGCTTTGCATCACACATGTTAAATCTCTTCAAAACGCGATCGATGTACTCTGACTGAGATAACTGCAAAACTTTTCTATGCTTATCTCTTATGATTTGCATTCCAAGAATCTTCTTCGTCGGACCCAAGTCTTTCATGTCAAATTATTTTGAAAATTGTAGTTTCAATCTTCTAATATCATCCATATCTGAACCTGCTACTAACATATCATCGACATAGAGTTGCAAAATGATATAACTAGACTTACATCTTTTAAAATAGCAACAGTGGTCCGCATTACACTTCTGAAAAAACTCTCTTTGTGTATAAAACCGTCAAATTTCTTGTATCACTGCCTTGGAGCTTGTTTTAAACCATACAAACTTTTCTTAAGTCTGCATACCATGTTTTCTTTCCTTTTTTTAAGGAACCTTCTGGTTGATACATGTATATCTCCTCATCCTAATCCTCGTGAATAAATGCAGACTTCACTTGTAATTGTTCAAGATAAAGGTCTTCAATGGAAAAAATACTCAACACTAATCTAATAGTATTGAGCTTCACAACTGGAGAAAAAATATCAGTGTAATCAATTCCTTCCTTTTTTTCTGGAACCCTTTAACAACTAGTCGGGCTTTGTATCTCTTAGAGCCATCATGCTCATCTTTCACCCGATACGCCCATTTATTATGAAGTGCCTTCTTACCCATTGGTAACTCAGTTAGGTCTCATGTATCATTTGATATTAAAGACTTCATCTCACTTTTCATGGCAAACTCCCACTTACTAGCATCACTGGTATGGCAAGCTTCATCATAGCATTCACGTTTCCTTTCATCGGTAAGTAACATATAGTTCAAGTATCTCTTGTTGGGTACATGTGGTCGGGTAGATCTTCTCAAAACAGGAACTGCCTCGGTCAGCTGTATGGTATTGGATTGCTGTCGATCGGTCTGTCCAACGGACTCTCCTTGTTGAGGGGTTAATCTGATCGGCTCTATTTCTTGACTATGTGGCACTTCCTCGATATCTGCAAATACTGATTCATACGATTTTGAGTCATTTGCTTCAGTTTTATGTATATCATTGTACATCAATGTTTCATTGAAGATCACATCTCTGCTTCGTATCATCTTCATGTTTTCCTCATCCCAAACACAATAACCGAACTCAACTTCTCCATAGTCGATCAAGAAACATTTTTTTGATTTTGGATCAAGCTTGTTCCTACTTTGATCACTTATATGAACATATGTTGTACAACCAAAAAACTTAGATGTCATAATTTTATATCCTTACCACTCCATACCTCCTCGGGTATTCGATGTTCTAAGGAAACCGACAGGCCTCGGTTAACTAGGTAAGTTAATGTATTGATTGCTTCTGCTGAGAACTTCTTCGGTAAACCAGATTGTATTCGAATGCTCCTGGCTCTTTCTGTCAACGTTCTGTTCATACGTTCGGCAATACCATTGTGTTTAGGCGTACCTGGAACGGTTCTCTCCATCCTGATACCATGCTCATAGCAAAAGTTCTTGAATTTGGTGTCCTCATATTCACTACCATTATCAGTTCTCAGCTTTTTAATCTTCAGACCTGTCTCATTCTCAACCATAGATTTCTATCTACTAAAAAGATCAAACACTTCAGATTTATGCTTCAGAAAATAAACCCACACCTTTCGAGAATGATCATCGATAAAGGTCACGAAATAGTGTTTCCCTCCTATAGATGAAACAGTTGTTGGCCCCCAAACGTCAGAGTGAACAAGCTCCAGCCTTTCTTTCTTTGGGGTTCTACCACTCGTCTGAAAACTGACCATTTTCTATTTTTCAAGTATGCAATCTTCACACATCTCTATATCGACTAACTTTAGACCTGGAAGCTTCCCATTCGAGTACATAATTTTCATACTCTTCATACTCATATGGCCAAGCCTCTGGTGCCAAACATTTGGATTTTCGTTTCCTGCTGCTATTGAAATTGAACAACTCGTCTCTACTGTCTTGTAAAGAGTACCACTCTTCTTTCCGCGAGCAACCGTCATTGCTCCCTTTGAAATTTTCCAATTGTCACCATGGAAGATCGTATTATAGCCTTCGCTAGCCAACTGGCCTAGTGAGATTAAGTTCTTTCTCAGACTTGGGATATGTCTAACATCTTTTAGTTCCCATATAGACCCATTCAACTTAATCTTCATAGTACCTTTACCAATAATATCACAAGGTTGATCATCACCAAGATATACTTTTCCAAGGTTACCAGGGACATACCTCTTGAAGAATTCTTTCTTCGAAGTCGCATAAAATGATACTCCAGAGTCTAATACCCAAGACTCTTCCCTGCTTTCTAAGGAGCATATTAACGCATCGTCTCCTTCTGAAGTGATATTTGCCTCTGTCTTCTTCTCCTGGTCCTTTGGTTCTCTCTTGCACTGAAATTTATAGTGCCCGATCTTCCCACAATTCCAACACTCGTTGTTTCTCAACACCTAGGAAGTTTTAGGATTCCTAGACTTGGACCTCCAGTCTCTTGATTTGCCTTGGTAGTTCGATTTACCGCATCTATATACTATGGTTGATTTTCTTCATCTCGATTCTGTATGTAATATTGAGGAGATTGATGACTCACCTGATTCTATCCTTCGAATCTCTTCACTGAGGTCACGAACATCATCAAATTTCAACTTATTGCTTCTTAACGAGCTACTCACCGCAGTGACAGTAGCATTCCAACTATTTGGTAGTGAAGACAACAGTATTAATACTTGTATTTCTTCATCAAAATCAATTTCAACTGAACTCAACTGGGTTGGGATTGTATTAAGTTCATTGAGGTGTTGAGCTACCGAAGCGCCTTCCATCATTCGCAAATTGAATAAATGCCTCATCAAGTGAACTTTGTTAGACTCCAAGAGCTTCATAAAGAGCTTGTCTTTCAAGAAGGGTCCATTCTTCATCTTTCCTACCCTTTGGTTTCTTTTCTGAAAGGGGTTGATAAAGCTTTTTATGGTACAGATAATCTTCAATCTGCACCTTTCAGAACCCAAAATCTACACCATCGAATCTTTCGAGTCTTACCTTTCCTTCATCTGTAGCCATTGCTCCAACTCAAATCCGACCTCCGTTGGATCGCTACCAGCCTGGCTCTGATACCAGTTGTAAGGGAAATACGCTAATTTCCCGGCAAATCACTTCTAAATTTGCTTGAGGTAAAGATGAGTTTTGGGAAAATACACAATTTTCCTGCAATCAAATCAAAAGAAAAGAAACATAAAACAAAAGTTAAATCAAACACATAATTGTTAATGGAGTTCAACAAATTATGCCTACGTCTCCGGACCTGCTGCAAATCGATTTTATTAGAAAGACACAGTGACTCTGCCGTGTTTCGATGCATACACAAAAAACCCTAGCTCTTAGTTTTGTAGAGACTGTAACACTTAAAAGGAAAAACATTTAATGTCCTTAATGTGTAATTTATGACCCATTAAAATTACACTCTCTTTTCAATTCACTCCAGCGCTCTTTAATGTGTTTAGCACTTGCCTCATATTCACTGTCTTTTCATCTAGCATATCTTCTATCCAATAATAACATGAATGTTGAATGAGAATGGACTATTATGTTAAAATAACACTCTTAAAACTAAATATCATTATAATCGGATAATTACATTGCTGTAATCTTCAAAATTTAATAAAAGCGACTCTTTGCTTAAAAAACAAAGTACATAAAATATATGATTTAGAGGATCCTGTCATTTTTAGATATGATATATTATAAATAAAATCTTTCATGATTTTTATTATTTTAGAATTTATCTGAATATTTAAGTAATGTATCTAATTACCTAATCTAATCTGTATCACGAAATATCAAAAGACGCCCAATTTGTTGATATTATCTGACTAACCAATAGCTATAAGTTTCATGGAGCTCATGTTGGAATGGACAGGATACTCATTTTCAACATCACGAAACGTGGCAAACTTTGGCTGGCTATGATTGCCACTTAAAATATTATTCTCACTATGTGACACGAAATATCAAGTCGGTCGTCGTTTAATATTTCACAAATTACAAACAAAATGCGACACGGAATTCAAATTTTTAGTGGGCTAAAATAAAATCTAAACTCAGTTTTAATTATATTAGTATATTTTATGTTATCGGTTTAAAACTCGATTGTTTGACTTTCTGACCGGTATTCGATGTTTTTAATATCTAAGTCTAAATACTATAAATCTGAAGATTTTTAAGGTAGTCTTTTTTTTATTTCAACAACACAAAAGTGGTCTACTAGTAATTTATTTTTTAATGCATACGTCGATTTATAACAGTCTTGAGTGTAAGACTAGAGAAAAAGATGGTTAATTAGGGATTTGACCCTCTTTGATACTCTCTTGAGAGAGGTTATAAATTGACATTAAGAACCAAGAAACCTAAACCTCTAACTAAAGAAAGTTCTCATGTGAAGATAAAAAAATAAGAAGCATGAGAATTGTTTAACATGCTGAGTGTGAAAATCATGGAATAAGTAATACCAATTAGCATTATTGCGCTAGAATTTTGATACATATCACATGTGCAAAAACATTTATCATTAAAGTGAAAAAATACTATAAGAATTTGTAGGTTGAGCTTAAGGTGTTACCTATTAAATTATCTTTCATGAAGTATTTTTGTAAATAAACTATTAATGAACACATTTTATATAAACTTCAAATAAGACTTGTAAACTAAAAGAACTTAATATTGACATTGAGAAGGATATGATTGCGGATTATCAATCAAAATAACAAAAAGGTTCATATACACATGCATCTTATTGCCGTACAAAGAATCAAAAGGATCTGTCTTATATTTGACATTATTTATATGGTAAAAAAGCTGAGATATTTTGAGAAAGAATATGAAAAGTATATATTTAAAAAAAAGTTAAAAGTAATCTCATTTCTATGGTCTGTTCATAGATGAATTTGGTTTCAATACCTATAATTCTTGGTGGGTTGATATTGGTGCGACCACATGTATGTATTTATTTGCATGATATGATGAAATATCAAGATTTCAATGATGATGAGATATCTATTTATATAGTAAAGGGAAACTCGTATTTAGTTCATGCTACTTGTGATATTCATCTATTGTTACCTAATGGATAGTTTTATACTTGAATGTTATATTGTTTTTTAGAAAATCTAATTTCCTTTCTATTGTTGGAAGTTTTTTCTTATTAATATTTATTTGGAAATGATGGATTATGTCTTTATATATGAAACAATGTTGTTGGATCCAAAACAATGAATAACAAATGGTAATTTGTATTTATTAAGTACTATAAAGGATCACAAAGAAGTAATGAACTCAAATGTAACATGAAAACTAAATTGTAAAACTAAAAATTCAGTAAAACTTTGGCACAATTGATTAGGTCATATTTATATAAATATAAATGATAAATTTGTCACAGAAGGCTAATTAAGTTCCTTATTATTTCTTGACCATAATGTTTACGTTGAATTTATTAAGGGAAAACAAACCAAATGGAAAATATTATATAACATATAAAGCAAAATGAGTCTTGGACTTGATTCGTACATACATTTACAAACTATTATGTACGATATCAGAGAACAATAACGGTATTTTGTATGGCTCATTGATTATTTTTTGTGTTACATGTATGTATGTGTATATATATATATAAAGCCAAATGAGATTATAAGGGTAATGTATAAATCATAAAATGATACTTATAACAAAGGGCTTTACTCAACGCGAATATATTGACCTTAAGGAAACCTCCTTTAGTTTTATTGAACGATATTTTTAAGTCATGACATTAGTTGTATTGAAGGAGGGCATTTAACTAATTATATTAGTTGTGTATTTTAGTCTTGAACTCCATCAAATTAATTTAGATACAAATTTTCTTAATAGTAACAATGAGGAAATAATCTATATGGTGTTAGCCTAAAACCTTTATCTCTGGTGATCTAAATTCGATGGTATGCAAACTAAAAAAATATTTATTGGCTTAAACAAGCGTCTCAACAATCGTACCACAAATTTATCGAATTTATTATCTCATTTGATTTTGAGATAAATTTAATAGAGGATTACGTGTACCAAAAGTTTTGTAGAAAGAAATTCCTATATATGGTGTTATATATCGATGATATATTTCTGGCCATAAACGATAAGGATTTGTTGCATGCAATTAAGAATTCTTTATGGAAGAATAAACTTAAAAGATATTAGTTAATTATATTTTATGTTAGGAATTCAAATGCATTAGGATTAGTCTCGTGAAATTTTGGTTTTATCACAATAAACCTATATTGAGAACATGTTACAACATCATGAGATGGTAATAAAAAAGAAAAGAACACCCATATTTTAAAAGGTGAAAATTTGAGTCTCAAACAATGTTAAAAGACAAAACTGGAGATTGAGAAAATACAAAAGATCTCATGTGCTTCAGCAATTGGAGGTTTTATGTATGCTCAAGTTTGTACGAGGCCAAAAATTGTAACTATTGTCGGTGTTTTTGGGAGATATGCAAGTAACACGTGGATATAGTATTAAAAAGAAACCAAATAGTACTCTGATATTTACAACAAACAAAACATCACAGACTGACCTATCGAAATTTGGATGAACTAGAGTTCAAAAGGTACTCCAAATTGGATGTGAATTTTTTTTATGAGATTGCGAATCATGAAAATTAAAGAAAGATCCTTCAATTACAATATGATAAAAAAATTGTAGTTCAAGTATACAAACTATAACGAAATCTTAGCTAAGTCTAAACATATAAATATCAAGTTCATGTTCATTAAAGAGAGATTTAAGAGTTGTTAAATTAGTATGAAACATATTGTCATAAAATCTTTGTTAGTGGATTCTCTAATACTCAGTGTCCAAATATTATAAGGAGCACACCATTAAGTTGTGAGTGTTATAAAATATATTTGTGTTATAATATTGTACACTTAAGTTCATTAATGAAAACTTATATATAGTGTGAATTTGTTTTTCAATAATTTTTCGTACTCTATTATATGTATATCTCAAATTAATTATGATTTCTTAAGAATTGATATGTATGATTACATTTCATTCAATTCGTATGTGAGACATCATGATAAATTCATGTCGTTGATTGTTGTGATATTGTGACTAATGATGCGTGTATTTGCGGCTTTTAATGTAATAATATAAATTTAGTTTTATGCTATTACTGGTCATGAACAATATTGTTAAGTTTATCTATGTGACGATAAAATTAAGAAACGTTCATTTGATAGTTGCATCTTGTAATAGTATATGATTATCCAAGTGGAAGATTATTAAAAATTCTTCATTATGATAGACTATCATATGATTTACTAATGCATCTAACTATTGTGGATATTAGTCCAATAAAAGTAATCAAATATTAAATTACAAACATATAGATAAAATTTATACGATCGAGGTAATTATATATATACCAAGTTTGTTCCGGATACTATGATGGATTACATGTGAAGATTAACCAATGAGGGTTTGTGGATTACCTAAATTCATTATTTGTTGAATTATTAAGATTCTAGTTATGAAGATTATGAATCTTTTAGAGGTCCACGAGTTTCCTCACTATGAACTCTTTTTGAATGATCGAAATATCTAGTCGCTTAATGGATAATAAAACTATTGATTAAATATTTTCTAAGTGAAGGTACAAAGCCTAAAGTTAATAGAAGAAGATGAAGTTTTTCTCTATTCGACAACAATATGCTAAGAAAAATTTCATGATATTAGATTTTATGACTGAATACTATATAATATAGATTATAACTTAAATAATAACATTCATTGGTCTTAATATGATCATTATCCAATTAATGGTATTTTATCTTACATGGACCATAACTGTTATTGGATTCATAATGCCAAATAACTTAAATGGTAATAATAGTCTCTCTAACGATAAATATTAACCCAACCGGTATCTATAGAAAAATTTCCATGGTATTATTATATTATTATCAATAGATTGAGAAATTTGATCAACATTATGCATAATTATTCCTGCATCAATAACATTTTCAATGACTATCTAAAACAAAATTTGACTTCTCATGGTATATAGCTCGAGAATCATATGATTATCCATAAATGATGAAAAATCATGACCCAAGATGATATCTACGAACTGGTCAATACGAGACAAAAGAGAATTATTATTTGGGCATGTTTTATTAAGATCAGTAAAATCTACATATATCCTCCATTGTCTATTTTTCTTCTTAACCAACGGTGGATTAACGACCTAAGCCAGATATCTTGACTCCCTGATGTGTCTCAACTTTAAAAGTTTATCCACCTCTTTAACAATGACCTTTGCTTTCTCACAATAAAAACCCTTTTTTTTATAAATCGACCTCATCATTTGTCTAACTAATATTCATGACGGATAACAGAGGAGTTAACCCTAGATATGTAACTAGTAATCCAAGCAAAAATATATGATTTTTTTAACAAATCTATCTACTTAATCCTGAAATCGTGATTTTAAAGAATACCCAATCTTAATTATATGCCCAACCCCTATTATTTCTTCATTAGTTTCATCTAGAATTTTCGTATTAAATATCTTCTCTAGGTCATCAACATTTTTTTTCCAAATTTACTATTTTTATCCGGCTGACAAATATTATGTTAATTTCTCAGGATCTAACGATATTACATAACAACCCATTGTTTTTCTTTAGCTACCTCTGGGTATTCAAACTAGATTTATCACCGAGTATTTGAGATATTTCCTAACTTTGCATGACGTTGCCTCCATATTGTGTAACCATGGGCTTCTCATAATCAATTATATAGACTAGGTGCATCGGATATCATGATGATTTCCTCATATTCTTTTCGATATTGTCATACCCTATGAGCACCAAAACCTCAATCTCACTGACACATGCTGAAACCTTTAATTCGTAACTAACAAGTTGGTTGGTTTATATGAAGGTACCAAAGCATTTGATCCCAACATCTTTGAAATATGACATTTGAAGAGCTTTCATTGTCTATCAACACCAACTACACTATCTACCCTGAAATATCTAAATAAATTATCAAGGCATCCTCATATGGAGTAACAACCCTCTTAAATCATCATCTTTAAACGTTATTTCTGCAATTGCTTTTTTATAGTAATGGTACACGATTCCTCAACTAGATGAACCGCTAAATCTTTTTTGTGTGTTTTTTATAAAGATTAAGTTAGTTTATGACATTGTATCTCCACCAAAAATAGTGAGCAAATGTTAATGCTTTCCTTTATGCTGTCTCATTTTTCCATTTTTTTTTTCATCTTTTCCATTTTTTCCATTTTTTTTTCTATTTTTTACTCTTTATGTTCTTTTTTGTTTTTATTTTCACTCCTTTCTACTTCTCTACCTTTAACAAAGTGGATAAGATCACCATTGTCAATTACTCTTTGGATTTCATCCCTGTGAACAGTACCATGATTAAGTATAAATGGTTGGTAACTATATTATTTAAGGGAGACTCCCATATAAATACCAACATTTAAAAAAAAATTAATTTAAAGATGATAATTTTTATATATGTATACCAAAACCATAACATATTATATTTGAGATCTAAACTACAAATACTTACTCTAGATATAGGTTCATCTAATAATTATACACATGATAAAAAGTAAGTCATAAACAACTTTATAATCAACCAATAAAAACTCTCTCTCTCCTTATCTCTCCCAAGTCCAAACACCTCTCATGGCTTCCCCGGAGGAAATTCCCGACGAGCCACTAACACCGGCCGGAACTAAACACCATCATCCACTGTGTGATAGGCACCGAAGATCCCCTCGACGTAGACACAATAAAATCAATAATCGAATCCTCTTTTATGCTCCAACACCCACGATTCAATAGCCTTATGGTTCGTGACCGAAACGGCGTCGAACACTGGAGAAGAATCCCTACCGTCGATCGTCATCGTGATCAATGAAAAAATAGATGATATCGAAGATGATACGACGGCGGCGAACCAGTATGTCGCGGATTTATCAGTCAGCTGCCCTCTCGCGGTCGATAAACCACTGTGGGAGGTCCACGTCTTAAAAGCTCATAGGTTTGAATTATTATTATTATTATTATAAACTTTGTAAATATATTTTATGTTTTCGATTTGATAAATCCATATATATTATTATGAATTTCATAATTGAGGTTTGATATAGGTGTATCGTACTGAGGCTTCACCACGCTCTTGGAGATGGTGTCTCGATGATGTCGATGCTGGTTGACACCACCTGCAAGCAGTGGCGTAGCCAGGATTTAGACCCTATGGTGTCCTGGTTATTGTCTAAAAAATATTTCTTTTGCGGTGGAGGTTGTAAAATGGTGTTGTAATATATCTTTATTTTTCATCTACATAAAAGTTGTTTATTTGTTTAAGTGAGTCTTACATATTATTTTTGTCAACATTTTGAAGTACTATTATAATATATAAAAATAGAAATTGACTAATAGATATATTAATTAGGACATCTATTATTAGTGAACTCGAGAGGATATGTTGTTACGGTTTGATCGAGTTTTAGTTTGAGCTTTTCCAAAGTATACAAAGAATAATAGATTTATTGATTAGGACATGTATTGTTAGTGAACTCGAAAACCTATGTTGTTACGGTTTGATCGAGTTTTAGTTTGAGCTTTTCCAAAGTATACAAAGAATAATAGATTTATTGATTAGGACATGTATTGTTAGTGAACTCGAAAACCTATGTTGTTACGATTTTATCCGTAAAGTAAAATAAAAAATTATAATTTATGCAGGTCTATTTTTTTTCGAAATTGAACTCTGCAGCTTTTTATCTTCACAAAAATATAGATCAACCAATGTTAATCTTTGTAACTAAGTTAATATTAATATAAGTAGCAAAGCTTCAATTTTGAGATTTGATAACATAGAACCATAATAAATACTTTAATTTTTGAAGTTTGTAGTTAGAGTTTTATAATTGATAGTAAAAAAACAATGGTAAAACATTCTATTTTTTATTAAGATATTTATTTATAGTAAAATAATACAGATGTGTATTTTATATATAATAAAAAATAAAAAATATATCAATATTATAATAATATTGATATGTTATTATACTATATAGTAATAAAATAAACTATAAAAATAAACTATAAAAGTAAAATAAATAATAAAAATTTAACTCAAGAGAACCCACAGCTGGGTATCGAACTCAAGGCTGTGGGTTCCTACAGGTGTATCTCTACCAACTAGCCTAAGTATGAGCTATAATTAACATACTAAACATGTTATTTATTTCAGCTAGGTGGGTTCCTGGGACCCCACAGGACCCCACCTAGCTCCGCCTATGCCTGCAAGAGTAAACGAGGAACGGACGGTCCACCGAATATGATTTTACCGACCCAAAATAAAGAATCAAGGAGAAGAAAAGACTTTAATTGGCCGAGTGGGGTGGTTGATGAAATCAATTTGGTTTAGTTTGGTGTTTATATTAGATTTGATTTTAAGGTGTTTATGGGTTTCTGATCGGAGAAATGCTATTTCCGGCGGAGAAGGAGTGGAGTTATGGCCGAGAAAATTGGCTACTGCCAGGTTCATGATTCACGACATGAAATTAGTTAAAAGTAGCATACCTAATGGGGTATGTAACGTTGTACTACACTTTTATTTTCCATACCTTTGATTTGGTCTATTACCCACCAACCAACCAATGACTTTTGATACATATTCTTTTTTATCATCTGAATTTTAATAACAATACTCACCCAATAATGTTTCCTTTATAAGTTAGGTTATAGTGATTTGTCTATTATAGTTGGAATTTGAATGACTATAATTTTCGATTGTTAATGTAAGGGTTATATTTAATGGTTTCGATTCCATACCGCAGACGATCAATGATGTTCTTTTTGCGGTGATAACGTTTGGACTATCGACATATTTGGATTCTGGATCACCCAATGGTAAAATCTGAAACTAGTTGAAACAGAATGATTTATAATTAAAGAGTTCATTGATTTTTATCATATCGTTGTTAGGTCTCATAAGGAAATCTGTCTAACAGGTGTAGCTATGGTTAATCTAAGACAACAACAAAAACCAGGTTTACGGGTAACTAGCTGTCTTCTCTATGAATTTTCTTGTCATATATATAAAACTGAATTCGATAATAAATTGAGTTTCGGCAAACAGGAATTATCTGATTTGATGAAAGGCAATACAAGTAGATGGGGTAACAAATTTGGCATGTTTCTCCTTCCCGTTTACTGTCGCATATCGGAGAACGATCCATTACAATATCTAAAGACGTCTAAGACAATGCTTGATCGAAAGAAACAATCTCTCGAAGCTCACTTTGCATATAAAATCGGCGATTTTATCATGTCGTTGTTGGGGCCAAAGGTAAAAAACTTGGGTACTTTAGGAGTTATTTGGTTTGTATTATGATTTGTTTGATGGATTCGCAGTGCGCGAGCTGGCTGAACTATCGAATAATATGTAACACTAGTTTTACGATATCGAATGTCGTTGGTCCGCAAGAAGAAATCACAATCATGGACAACCCTGTAACTTACCTCAGAGGAACAACATCTAGCCTTCCTCATGTAAGCAATTAATTCTCTTACAAATTTAATATGATCTAAATATGTAACATGTAGTAGTAAGTGTATATAAAGATATTGAATGTTAACGCATGACCTGACTATGCACATGGTGAGCTATGCTGGAAAAGCGGACTTACAACTCTTGGTGGCCAAAAATATAATTTCGGACCCTGAATTCCCGGCCAAGTGTTTTGAAAATTCGTTGCAAGAAATGAAAAAAGCAGTTGTTGAGAATAAAGACTAAGATAATTTATGGTCAAGTGTTCTTTTCATATGGCACATAAAGGTTATTGGATCCACTTTATGGTTCATGATATTGAATGCTTAGGTATAACATGAGATACACAGCTTCATAGACAAAGTTGTGAATGGTTCGGTGACCACTTCCAACAATCTAGCTTATCAAACAAAGTTGAGTATTGTTCCGTAACTACTGCCAACAGTCTAGCTTATTAAATTAGGATATGTATTTTGTGGACCTATAATCCGTTTTTAGTTCGATTATGATCTAGATTTTTGGAGTTTTTGATAATTGATGGTTAATTTATTAAACTCCTCAAAGAAATGTATTACCATGCTCAAATTGTAATTTTTATTATTATTATAAAGACCGACAAATATAAAATTAGTGAATGTTACGACTTTTTGAAGAATATAAGTACAAAATTTGATGTTGGAACTTTACAGTTTCGTATCATTGTATAACAATTTAACTTGAAATAACTATTTGGTTTTAGTAAGCCAAAGTAAATGATTTGGAATAATGAAGCTAAAAACTTCTAGTTTTAGACTAAAACTTGATGGATGTGCTATTTACGATTCGAAAGAAGATTTTTTTTTATCTAACCAACTATTTTCAAGTATAGAATCAGTGATAAGTTAGAAGCAATTTGTCGATCAGTATATTTGAATTGAATATTTTGTTGGGCTTTCTATTTAACTAAAGTTTTTTTATATATATAACGGTGTTTTTTTTATTTTGATGAATTTTTTATTTAAATAAAATATTATGTTTGGTTTTTAATTGAACTAACTATCTTATTTATAAGATTTTATGCTTTGATGAAAGACGAAGATTTCATGACACTCGTTGCTCGAAGCAAAAGCTACGAGTTTTTCATGGAATTTATGAATAGAATAAACAAGATGAGGTTTCAAGTGTAGCTAAGCATTGATCAATGTGTAGGTCTTTGTATTCTATAAAGCATAGTGGCTCATTTTTAGAGAGAAAAATGAGCTAGGAGAGATAAAAACTCATAGTAAACTCTAAATTATATTTTTTTTAATCCGTGAGCGATTTGTAACATAGAGAATGACTGAGTTTTGTTGTGTTAGATAAAATATTATTTGCAGCCATTTTTATAATAAAACATAGTATCCTTTATCCGAGGATGTAGGATTATTTCACAATCCGAACTACATAATAATTATGTCTTGTGCGTTTAGTTTACTTTACATTTTTCTTTTTATTGTTTATATCGAACATGTTGAAAGTTTTTATTCGAGGGACGATTTTCCAACAAGTGGTGCGGTGAGAGATGGATAACAAAGAAAAGACATAAATAGATTGAAGATCTGAAGGTTTGAGAGAAAAGTACCACATTGAAACCGAAAAGTAACGTAAGATGAGTTTCATGAAGCTTAACCTAGAGAAATTCAACAGAGAGAATAAATTAAGATCTAGATAATTAAGGTTAAAGCTTACATAGTACAGAAGAAATTACTTTATGTCATTAGAGGTTGATACTGTGGTATTGTCTAAGCTCATAATGCGTTCATATTGACTTTTTCGGATAAATATTGCATGAGGTATTTGAAGAGCCTACCGCACTAGGAATTTGGAATCGGTTGAAGATGATTTACATGAAAAAATCTTAGCAAATATATTCTATCTCAAGAAATAAATGTACACGTTATCTATGATTGATAGGAAATAAATCTGAAGCCACCTAAATGACTACAACAAAATCATACTTAATTTAATGACATTTTCATCAAAGTGGATGATGAAGACCAAGTAATCATCATCTTAAGTTCTCTACCAGAAGTGTACAAGAATTTTATAGATACCATGTTATATAGAAAAAAGTCTTTTACGATGGCTAAAGTATAGAACGTATTGAAGTCAAATGATCTTCAAAGGAAGGTCGTCTTGAAGGGTGACTTTGATAGTGAAGGTCTGAGTATAATGGGAAGATCAGAAAAAAAAGATTCAAACAAGAAGATAGGAAACTCTCAGTTAAAGTTTAAGGAATTTGTGACAGGTTTTAAATTAATACGTTGAATATACAAGAATGAAGGGCATGATAGTAGGAACTTTATAGATAAAATAAAAGGTAACAGTTATCCGAAAACCAAAATACCAATATATTATAATTGTATCAGATGACTGTGAGGACGCTGATGGTTTAGTGGTTGTTTATTTCTTCATGTAAAATGATAATTGTGTGTTGGATTTGGGTGCATCGTTCCACATAACTTCTAATAAACATTGGTTTGAAAACCTGCAGCCACTTGAAGGTGAATATGTCATGATAGTAAATGATGAATCATTTGTTATCAAATAGGTATGAACTATTCAGATCAAGTTGTCTTACAAGACTTGAGAGAGTTATTAACAACTTGTAGTCCAAACCAAATTTTTTAAAAAATCTTTCTTTCTATTGGGACGTCCAACGAGGAAGGATTACATATAAGGGTGAAAATCGTAGACTTAGGACCTTGCAGGGCTCACTCGTTGTTATAAAATCCTACAAGACTTAGAATGTTCTAGTTCTTGAAGGCTCTTTAAGGATAGGGGGTGTTTCTAGTGTATAGAGTTATTCAATCACGTTGTGGCATCTTTGATAGGGAATTTGAGTGAAAAAATCCTAGGTGAACTTAGGAAATATGGGTTGTTGGATGGTAGCACAGTTCAGAACTTATGATTTTGTGAAATTTGTGTGTTGGGTAAAAACAAGAGGGTCAAACTTATGCCTAACAACTATACAACCAATATCGTGTACAAGTATGTTCATTCGAATCTTTGGGGTATGACACAAAAACCTACTATAGGGGGTGCAAGTTACTTTATATCAATGTTAGATTACTATTCTAGAAAAGTATGGGTTGTACTTTTGAAGATCAAAGATGAAGCATTTGGTGCTTTTAGGAATTTAAATATTATGGTAGATAATGAGATATGGATATTTCTAAAAAACTATTCAGACTGATAATGATTTGGATGTGAATAAGGAGTTCACTAGATATTGTGCAAAGTTTAGCATTGGTAGTCCCCAAACCGTGAGTGAGACTCCATAATAGAACAAACTTAGCAAAAGAATGAACCTAACATTATTGGAAAATGTTTGGTGTATGCTACAAACAGTTGGAATAAGCCAAAGGTTCTAGGGAGTGTATATGACTATGGTTGCGTATATCATCAATATAAGTCTATTTACAATGCTGAAATTTCTTTGTCCTCAAGAAGCCTGAATTATAGATAAACCGAAGGTAAATATTTAAGAGTGTTTGGATGTGCCTCCTACGCACATGTGAAGCATGATAAGCTTTGGTCGAGAGAGCTAAAATTCTTGATTCTTGGGTGTCCAAAAAATATAAATGGGTATAGGTTGTGATGTCTTAAAACTGAACGTCAGAAGCATTTATAAGAGAAAACTTGATTTTCAATATAGAGGACATGTGATTGAAGAAGACGATAGAGACCCAACTCGATACTTACAAGAAGATATGTGAAGTTGATGATGAGTCTAATATAGAGACTGCAGTTACGGGTAGTTCTGTTGAAGATGATTTCAGGCTTTGTACATCTTCGTCTCCGGTAGAGGAAGTCCAAAAATCTCTTGTGGACGAAGATAATAGTTGGTTTGGTATTGTAAATCCTTTAGTTAGTCAGATTTGAGAGAAACATGAGCTTGATAATTATCAATTGGTTAGAGATATAAAGCAAGAATACCAAACAGGCTACCTCAGATGTATGGTTTTCCTAATGCTATTGGTTTTGATTTCTTTATTGAATCAAAGGTAGATTTTCTTCAGCTAGTGAGCTATTACGATGTTATGAATAGTATTGATAAATAATATTGGCTTGCAAACATGAAGGAAGAACTAAGATCTCTAAAAAACATGGGCACTTAGGTTTTTGTAAAGAAGCGAAATGTACATAAGCTTGTTGAGATTAAACGAATATTCAAGAGAAATCCATGTATTCATAGTATTGAGTTACCCAAATATAAGGCTAAGCTGGTGGCTATGGGTTTTATGCATTGGTTGTGAAACAAATCAGGGTTCTGATGTCAATTGTTTCTATGTTTGATCTATAATTAGTTCATATGGATGTTACTACTTCCTTATTGTGTCGAGAAGTGGACGAGATAACCAGCATGTGACAGCCAAAAATGTTTGAATAAGGGAAGGAAGAAAATGTGTGCGTGTTGAAAACACCTCTCTATAAGCCGAAATAATCGTCGAGGTAATGTATTAGATTTGGCGCTTTTATGAGATCTATCAGGTACACCCAAATATGCTATGTCAACTATGTTTATTGGAGCAGAAAACACACATATATAGATAATCCATATTGTTATTATATGTTGATGATATCCTTATAGGTGGAAGAGATATGAAGAAAATTTAAAATGATGAAGACTCAACTAGAAGTAGAGTTTGCGATGAAATATATGGGACAATCTAGGAGAATACTTGGTGTTGATATCATAAGAAACATAAGAAATTGGTATTTATTCTTATCTAAACAATAATATACAGAAGGTTCTAAAGAAGTTCTCTATGTTTGAAGCAAAAAAGGTTGGAACTCTCATTGGTGCTCATTTAAATTTCGTGACACTCAACACCAACCAAAGTTTCATATAAGAAGTATATATTGAAGATACCTTATGCCAATGTTATTGGTAGTATTATGTATGCTATAATTTGCACGAACCTGATATTTCCAACACCGTAAGTGTTTTGTACAAATTCATGTCTAATTTTGGAAAACTGCATTGACATACACTCAAGTGGCTCATGAGATACTTGAAGTATTTAATTGATGAAAGGTTGTGTTACAATCATAAATACACCGTTGATATAATGTTGAGAGGGTATGAAAACTATGATTATGCAGAGTTCATTAACAAAAATAAGTCTACTTTAATTTTTTTTACTCTTCTTGGAATAGTGGTTAACTGTAATTCTTGTATACAAAAGTTCGTTGCGTTATCATCTAAAGAAACCGAAAATATATATGCTATAAAAGCTATGAAGGAATTTATTTGGCTGAAGCGATTACTAAGTAAGCTCACTAAGTATGAAGCAAGATGTGAAGTTGTTTTGTGATAATACTACTTCCCTTCATTTAATAAATAATCTAAAGTTTCATAAAGGAATTAAACACGTAGATATCAAGTTTCACTTCATCTGAGACGTGGTGGAGAGAGAAAAAGTAAAGGTTGCTAAGATTGATAGCGTGAAAAATCCTTCATATACTTTAACCAATTTATTGTTGATTTCAAAGCTTACAAACTGCATGCGACTTATACAACTCTAAGATACAAGTGAGTTGGTCTAAAAAGTATAACATTATGTGTAACATATGTTGAAGTTACCATAAGCCTAACTGTAAAATTTATAGTCCTAAGCTTGAAGTAACTCATCAACAAAGTGACTTGCCTGTGAACTGAATTTCCTATTTAGATGAGTTTCATATTTAACAAGGTTTTCTGTTTAATTAAGTTTATATTTTTCTCGGTTTCCCATTTAACTAGATTCCTATTTTTTTTGGATTTTCCAATTTAACTGAAACACAAAATTTTGTTCTTAATTGAACTGAGTTTCCTTTTTATGAGATTTCATATTTTGAAGATTTAATTTGGAGCATCTGTTGAAGAACTAGGGTTTCCTGACCGTCGTTGACTAAAATATATCTTATGGTTAAATAAATGGCTGGGTTCTTCTCTATAATATACAATAAGAAGAAACAAGACTATGGTTTTAGATGTAACATCAATTTGTAGGTATGTGTAGAGTGTTTAGTTCTTAAAGAGAGAAGTGAGGTAGGAGAGATAAACATTGAGATCAGACTCTAAATTTATATTCCTTTGTAATTTGTGAAAATTTGTAACATAGAGATTGATCAATTTATTTCTGTGTTTGATAAAGTCTTAATTGTAACCTCTTTGATAATAAAACAAACTATCTACTACCCGTAGACGTATGATTTTTTCATAATAGAATCGCGTGATATATTATATTTTGTGTTGTTTGGTTTACTTTACGTCTTTTTATTGTTTTCATCGAACATATTGAAAGTTCTTCTTAGAAACGATTTTTCAATATATAGAGAAACAATTCTTATCTTTTCTCCAAATTATCTTTGAATTTAAAAAAATGAAAATATTATCGAAATTATTCTTTGAGCATTTAATTGACTAAAACACATTGATATTCATCCAAAAAAAATATAAACAAAGTTTTTTCCGAAGTTTCAGATACATAAGACATAAAATTTTAAAAATAATAATAATTAAGCATCGAGAACGACTTTAAATATAGTAGTACAAATAAGTGTTGTGACAATATCAATGTTAGTCTTGTGGTATGAGTCCATTAGGCATGTTATCTAGTAAGTTCTATTTATTCCCTATAAATAGACTATTTTGACTACACAAAGCACAACCTGAAATCTATAACCCTTTTCTATCATAGTGAACCACTTTTTTCTGGCGGCGCCCGTGGACGTAGACAATTGTCGAACCGTGTTAAATCATATGTTCTATCTTTACTGTTAGTTGTTTCATTTGTGTTCCGCGCTTGAGCCATATTGTGATAAATTGCATAGTGATTTAATAACATAAAATAATTCAGTCCATGAGCACTAACCATATTGGTGAATATATAAATATAAATGTATCATGCTTTAGTTTATGTGCAATACCATACCTGATTTTATTTATTTCCAAATGAGTGGAAACTATTTAATTTTTATTGAAGAAGAACCTCCTCAAATAATTAAAAATATGTTTTTAGAAAAAAAAATGTTTCTAGAGAGATATGGTAAAAGAAAAAGTTGGAAAAAAGTATATTTGTTAATAATGAGATATGTCTCATTGTCTTTAGGTTCACCTATACATATTTACATATCTATACAAATCTTAATTGTTATATGTGTGGAGGTTTAATATAGCCTTAGTTAAAGTAAATATATTTATCTGTATAATTACATAAATATTTTTATATTTCTATCACTATCGGACTATTCCTTTTTCATCAGAGATCTATATTCCTTGATTTGGAATATCAAATGAAACTTAAGGACTAGAAGTATTTAGGTATATGCCGGTAGTATAGTCTTAAAGTAATTTATTATTTATGCTCCATATCAATTTACATTTCCGTCGTCTTTTGTCCAATTATTCTTCACGTTTATTTTTTTATACAAGATTATGCAAAAGTTTAATCCAATAAATGATACATACTTTGATTTTATCTTAACCTTTTAGCTCGGAGATTTTCAAAACATTGATTTAATTTTGATTTCACTTATCAAGTTGAATACACTCTCATTCATCAAATTGTTATCTTCGCCTTTAATTTAACTTTGTTAGACTATTCTTCAAGTTCTTCACATCGTGTAGTTGTCTATTATCTCATCATCGCCTAAATTTGATTATCTCAATATATTTTATCTTGTATTTGTTATCTTAGTTCGTCCAACTTCACAATTTACAAAAATATTCTACATTATTATGATTTGAATGATACTTTATATGATTCTTTCTTAAAATGTTGTTTTATCTTGCCATCAACCAATGCAATGCCCCATTTTTTTCTTATTTACTATGTCATTTTCGCTTCTTATTATTGTTGAAGTAGTTTCTTTATCTATAATAAAATATCACTGGTTACAACACTTTCATTTTCTCAAATTATATTATATTATTTAATGTAATCTCTTACCTCTTATTCAAAATTTAATTTCTCAATGCATTCATTCAATATGGAAATCGTTTTACATCTACTATATGAAGAACATATGAAGATAATCTTATAGAGAAAATATTTAGACTTTGCTTCACAACCATCATATGTAGAATATATAGAGATAATCTTTTAGAGAACATATTTGGATGTCGCTTTACAGCCATCGTTTGAAGAACACGTGTAGATCATATTTTAGAGAATATATTTGAAGGTCGCTTTACATCCATCGTATGAATAGTAAGGTCTCACTCTCTACAATTAAACTGATGTTATTCTTCTCATCATCTTCATAATATAACAAACTTTCATTGATTTGACCAAGATATAAGGTCTTGTCCAACTTCAAAATTGTTGCATCTTTATACAAATCTCGTTATTCCAACCAAAATGGAAGACCTTCTGTAATGCTTCTCATTAATACGCCATCCATTATAGTTTTTGAACTGGAGGTCCTGGTTTCAAATATAACACCATTATCTTATTTTCATTTTTACTCAGATAACTTTTTTAGGTTATGATCTGATTTAAAGTCTTGGGGTTTAATATTTTGATAACTATGTACAATACTCTACAGAATGTTCATTAGCCAAACCAGTGACATTCGATGCCACAACTGAAATTATTTTATTGCAAACCATCCTTAAAGGGTAGATATCTTAGACCAACAAATATTAACACACCAATCATAATACCAGTAGATACGATTTTCACAGTGGTTGATCTAATTATACAATTCATCGATTCTTCTTATGGTATTTCATCTACCTAATCTGTGAAGACCTCGGCAAAATATTTTGGGTCAGACGACCTAAACACTCTTCATTTTCTACAATTAAAATGATGTTATTCTTCTTACCATCTTCATAATATAAAAAAAAAATCATCGATTTGACCAAGATATAACGTCTGCTCTAACTCAAAGTTGTTGTATCTTTTCCAAAAATCTTGCCATTCCAACCAAAAGGGAACACCTTCTCCAATGCTTAGATTGCCCCAACCCTTACATGTTTGGCCTCAATTCTTACTATAGTTATTGTGGTAGCCCAAGAAACTAAGCAGTAAAAACGAATATGAATATGGTCCACGTCCAAAAGACTTCATAATAGTTGAGATATGTTCTTACTTATATACCATTAATCATTATTATGTTTAACCAATGTGACAAGTAGGACTTTGGCCGCACATCCGATTTCGCTTTTTTAGTCTATCATTTTCACATAATATATTGGTTATCGACAATGATCTTAACATAATAACAAAAAATCAACAAACGCTCAACAATGACATGACCCACGAATGAAACACCACTTGTAACACAAAACATCTTATCCAAATTTATGAACCCAATCAATGCTCCACTTGATATAGAAATGTAATTAAGTATATGAAAAATACTTCTTAGATGAAAATGAATCTTAAAGATTATATGTGAAGCTTCAAACTAATATTAGAACTATGAAAAATATGGATTTCTGAATTATTATTATTTTATCTAGATGTCCATCGAAATTAGTAAACTTCTTCTTATCTTTCTCGATTCATTCTTTTTTATTCAACTCCACCAACATTGAATCAGAACAATAAAAAACAAATCGAACCAATGCTAAGCTATTGTCCCCACAAAATTTAATATTTATACTTCATAACTGATGTTTCAGTATTATAAGCTCCAACCATCGCCACAACTTCTCGTAAGTCATAAGTCAAATAATAAACATAAAACTACACATTTTTACTACAAGATTATACACTATGGATTACAAAAATCAAATCAGTGTTGTGTTTACCATTTTGTATGCATTGTTAAGGATATAAGGCTCACACCCGTTAGCTCTTTATTATAAATAAGAGCATATATTGTACGTAATTGATACACTTTCTAAATAATACAAAAACTCTAGCCGCCTAGCGATTTCTCTCTTTTTTGTTCTTTATTTACATGGTATAAGAGCCTGAAGTAATATGATTGGAGAAGTGTAACGATCCCTTTATTTTGTAGATCTACCATGTATTTAATTTCATATTAAGTATTGGATTTCATATTGGAATGAGATTTATTCGGAATTTTTTTGGATCTGCTTGAAAATTTTGGATTGTGTATTGGTATTGATCTTAACAGAACAGATTAAAATTTAAATAAGTGAATTAATTGTTCCAAAGACCGTTGGATCTACAACTGTGGTTGCATCAATCAGTTCATCGCATATTATCATTGCAAGTTACGGTGATTCAAGAAGTGTCTTGTGTTGTAGCAAGGAAGTGCCTTGCCATTATCAGTCGAACACAAACCGGATAGAGAAGATAAGTACTGTCGTGAACGTAATTGATTGGTAAAACTGCCAATATAGAAAACGAGTATTGTCTGCTATTAAATGATAAAAATACAAGTTGAATTATATATAAAATTGCAATAGTTAAATTAATTGATGAAAATACGGATATAGACGATGAGTACTTGTGAATTTATCTGTTGTTAATTGATAAAATTGGAGTCGAATTAATGTTGTAAACGAATCAATTGGTAAAATTGCGGATAGAGAAGGTGAGTATTGTTTGGTGAAATTGCAATAGTCAAATTATTGGTAAAATTGCAATAGTTGAACTAATTGGTTAAATTGCATCGATTAATTAATTTGAGAGAATTACAAGAAATTAATTGGTGAAATTGTATCAATACAGTGAATTAATTACAAATAATTAATTTGGATTTCGATTTAGCATTGAAAAGAGGTTTGCCGTAAGAGACACATTGATTTTTTATTTGGATTTCGATTGTGTTTTCAGTTGGATTTTGGATCTGCGTTTGAGTGATTTTTAATTTGTTCTCCTGTTGTACGATTTAGATTTTTTTAGGAGAGAATGACAGGGAAGGATGACTCTATGCAGTCGATTGGTACTCAGCCCAATGGTAAAAATACTATTATTGGAGCTATGTTATGAAAACTCTTATTCGTGGTAAACACATGTGAGGACATGTTTCGGTTACAAAGCTTCAACCTTCTAATACACATAGTAGTAAGAACTATGACACATGGGAATATGATAATGCGAAGATCATCACTTGGATCAATAATTATGTAACCCAGTCAATCGGTACTAAGTTGGCCAAATACGACACTGCCAAAGAGGTTTGAGATCATTTAGAAAGACTGTATACGCAGTCTAATTTCGCTAGACAGTACCAATTAGAATTCGACATCCGCTCTTTACAACAAAATAATTTGTTTATTTCTGATTTTTATGTTGCTATGTCTGATTTGTGGGATCAATTAGCTCATACAGAGTCTGTAGTACTGAAAGCATGCACCCACCAAAAGTACTTGAAAACTTGTTTCTACACGAAAAAGAAAAATGTGAAATTTCTTTTAGCTTCGCCAAAACCAAATCAGATTAAAAAAACATCATTCCTAATCAACTCGCCAACGCCAACCAACTAATCTAATCTTAATTTTTATTTTACCTATCATTTGACTTTTGATTCTTGTTTTACTTTAGATAACAACCTAATTTTGATTAATATCTAAGAAGGAATGAACCAAACTCCATAATTATTGTTCGTTTTATATTAATTTTGATTTGTGGTTTTCTTAATCTCACAATATCTATTTTCTTAAATCTCATCAATCTCACGAATATAGACTATGAAATTAGAAATCCAAAATCAAAATTTTAAAAAACAATTTAAAACTTCAATCCTATTATTAAACTCTTAAAACTTACGGAATACTTGGAGTTTGAAATTAAAAATAAAAACAATAATAAGTATATATTTTTTGTATAGATAAGTGTCGAATTAAATTTTATATTTTTAAATTACGTTATTAATAACTAAATGACGTTAGTAGAATGGCTCTGATATAAATATTTGTATAATTGGTTCCGTTGTGTTTGATTGTCTGTCTAGTAACACAGGAAAATCTATTCATTCATCGTTGTTTTTTTGGAATATCAGGTAATGATGAAATATTTGGTCGACTATTTTACATAATTATTTATACTGAAGACGAATATAGACTATGAAATTAAAAATCCAAAATCAAAATTTTAAAAAACAATTTAAAACTTCAATCCTATTATTATACTCTTAAAACTTAAGGAATACTCGAGTTTGAAATTAAAAAAAAAAACAATAATAACATCTAAGTATATATATTTTTTGTATAGATCAATGTCGAATTAAATTTTATATTTTTAAATTATGTTATTAATAACTAAATGACACGTCGATAGAATAGCTCTGATATAAATATTTGTATAATTGGTTCCGTTGTGTTTGATTGTCTGTCTAGTAACACAGCAAAATCTATTCATTCATCATCGTTGTTCTTTTGGGGTTTTAGACTAGGGTTAGAGGTAGGGTTTGAGTTAATTTTTTACGCGTTCGTCGAAATGGTCGTGAGATATCATCAAGAAATCGATCCTGACACTTGTTTCTCTTCCATTGATGAGAAGCTTCATGAATTGCTGGGTCATTTTCAGAAAAATTTCGAGTCCGATATGGCTACCGCGAATTTGGGTGCAAAGTTCGGTGGGTACGGTACATTCTTGCCGACTTATGAGCGCCCATCTACAGTGCAGTCCTTTCCAAGGAGCCCTCAAGTAAGCTCTAGCTTACCGAGATCTAACCGTTCACCGATGGAGGTTGCAGTCCAGAACTCCAAGGCGCCATCAAGTCTTGTATCCTCATCTACAAGGCCAGGCACTGTTAGCGTCAGTAAGCCTTCGTTGCTGAATTCTAGTCTCAAGGTTAGTATTAAACCAGGCAATTTAAACAAGAAAACTAGTCTCAAGGTTAGTATTAAACTGAATTCTGGTAATCCGATAAAAAGCAAAGCAGAACTCTATAGTGGTAACCCGATAAAAAGCAAAGCTGAAATTTATGATGACCTTGGGCTCGTGAGTACTCCATCTTCGTCATCAGGAGACGATCCTGAGGCAGGTATTGCTATGCAGGCAGGTATTGCTATGCCTTCTGTATCGCATGAGAGCGCCAGCGAATCTCCTAGTACAATTCTTGGGGAGATGACTTCACTTCCTGTTGCTGTTGCTGGCAATGTATTGATGTCACCTCTTCAAGAAAATCTGCTTAGCTTGCTGAGAAAGAAAAGAGAAAGATGTTCCAGGATCGGTAATGCTGTGCCTCCTTTTGAGGCTTCTGATTTGGGAAATGCAAAAAAATTGAACGCCAAGGAACTGAAATTAGTTGGGAAAAGGGAAAGATTAGTGAAAGTAGAGCATAGAGATAAAACAGAATCCGAGAATGAGTCGACAGTACTTCCCAAAAGGATTGAAGAAGAGAGTAATAGATTGAAGAAGAGAGTAATAGATTCCCACTGTAAAATAAGCGAACACGAGACCAAGCAAGCTGTTATGGCACTGTCCCAGATAACACCAGTTGCTGGTGGTCTCCATAATCTGCAAACTGATGGGAGTGCCGCTGGAGTAGCTTCTGTTAATGTTCAACATACTGATCTTGACCACCAAAAACCTGACTTCCGGTCTTTGTCTAGTAATGGAGAGAGAAAATATGGTTTGAAAGAAGTATCAAAAGCAGAACAGCGTAGTGGTATTCAGGGAGCAAAATCTACTAAAAATCAATTGCAGGAATCCGTGAAAAGCAAAAGCCTAAGTAACATGAACCAACTTTTGGTAGAGCCAAATGTCGTTAAGAGTTCCAGCTTCGGTCGCTCCAGTACGTCTAACAAATTGGTTGTTGAGGATCAGGCCTCAAAAGAGAAAGAAAATCACGTGGATGGAGGTTACAAAAGGCTAATAAAGTCGAAAAATAGGAGAGAGCCTGATATAGATGATCGTGAAACTAAGAAATTGAAGGCAGACGTTGGTGAAACTTTGACGGCAACAATGTTAGAAGGTGTGTGCTTATCTAATGATCATCAGAATCTTGGTATGGATCTTGGTAAGGCTGGCCTCAGTTCTATCACTGCCTTGGAAACTAAGGTAAGTAAGAAAAGCCTACAGCAACTTGATGAGGAATCCTTTCCCCCCAACACCAACTGCATCATGAAGAAAAAACCACTTAAAATTGAAGATATCGGGCAAACATTCATCCGACAATCAATCCATGAACTTGAAAGGATGTGTAGAAAAGGATTGTTTGTCAAATAAAAGAAAATTGGAGGTCAATCTGGATGAAAGTGATCTTAAGCTGTACGCAAAGGAGTATAGAGAGACTGAACACGGGAAGGATGAGAAATCCAGGATCTCAAAAAATGAGGGGAGGAATTCAGCAGTCACTTTTGATAGGACAAGAGAGCAGCAAGACTTACATTCAGCAAAGAGCAAAAAATTTGAGATGGAGATTGATAACAATACAAGTGGTATAAAAGTCCACTTACCTGAGAAGTGTGGCCAAGCTGATGCAAATCATGCTGCCACGAGGGATACTGCTGGAGAAAGGTCAACTGACCTCAGAATGCAAACGCAATCAAAGGCTAAAGAAGATGATGGTCCTCCCTCTTGCATGCCTGGCGTTTGTGATACTCCAAAAGTTCTCCGAAAACCTATAAATAGTGACACCAACACTGGAGTTGGAAATGGCATGGATCACAAAAGGCCCGAGATTCATGGGATTAGAGATTCTCCAAAAGATTGATTTGCACGATATCAATCTGCAGGTTTAAGTCTATTGAGGCTTTCTTTTGTTACAGCTTGAAGCGGTCGAGTTAGGCAGATTGTAGGAATTTGTAAACATGTAGCAGAAAGAACACAGGAAGTTTTGTTGTTTACTCTTGGGAATCATGTCATGGACAGCTGAAACTCTATAGTCTTTGTAATTTCCATAGATGGAATTTTGTGAGTCCTCTATGCTCGTTAACGGTCAAGATAAAGTCTTATGGTTTTTTTTTTGTAATGGTACTAAATTTTATAACGATTATACATAGTTGGGTTTCAAATGATATGAGCCATATTGGGCTACATATACTTTTATTAAGAAAATTACAAGCTTGTTTTACGAGTAAATTGCTAAGAAAAAGTTCAATTTTTTTTTATATTTTTTATATGACGTTTTTTTATAAAAATAAAAACGCTAATAAACTAAGCTTTTATTTATATTATCCGAACCATAAGCTTCGTGGGCTCCTATTGGACAGGAATATCGTTTTCTCGAAACGTGTCAATTCTTGGTTGGTTGATTATCATATTCTCATAAATTACGAACCAAATTTAGTAGCCGGTTCAAATTTTATTTAAAATATTTTGTATTTTATGTTATTTGATTAAAACTCGATTGTTTGATTATCCGACATGTATTATATTTTGATTTTTTTATTGTTTATTATTTTTATAGACATGAAGATTTTTAGGATAAAGGTGGATAAACTCATAAATTATATTTTCTGCAATAAATTTGAATATTTAAAGGACAAATATAATTTATTGAAAATTTAAATAAATATAAATTATAAATAATAATTATGTTTTATATATTTGTTATTAAATTTATAAATTTGTTATTAAATTTTAAAGTTTATATTTGATATATTATTGTTATTATTATTATTTTTTGGTTTTTTTTAATTTTTTTGATAGTTAATTACGATAAAATATTTTATAAATAAATAAATAGTCAATGGGTACCCATGAGCGGGTATCCAAACCCGACGGGTTTAGATGTGGAATAAAAATCTCTTATCCGACAGATACCTAAACCCGACGGGTTTAGAAAAATTAATACGAAATAGGATATGGGTTTAGCAATACCCACAACCCATCCCGACTCATTACCATCATTAATCAATAGTGCATTTTATGAGCCAAATGAGCTTTATAATAGAAGATGAGTAGGTGTGTTAGTTGTGTGTGAAAGAGTCTTTTTGTAAACTTATTCTATGCAAAAACTGTGTCCGTTGTCCGTGGATGTAGAATTTCTTCATAAACTAAACTACTTTAAACATATCTTGTATGTTTGGTTTTAATTTTCTGTTTTTCTTATGATTGTTTTGTTATAAGGTTCATGTAACCGTTGTTTTACTTCATTCGTGCACACTTGGGATAAGTGAACCACCTAAAGCTTAAAATTATAGCCCACTACTGAATCATATACCTTAAGACATGTGCTTTCAACTACTGTCGTATGACTCTTATTGTTGTGATAACCACTAAGTCTTAAGATATACGTTTTCTTGTTTGGTTGAGTAATTCCACCAATAAGTGATGTTGTAAGAGTCGATAGACTGTAACAATATTTTTTTTGTAGGTTTTATACACAAAAGATAAAGATCATTTTGGATATTGACGTTAGATATTGGATCACACTATAACACCAAGTAAAATTACAAAGATAAGTTCCATGAAGTTCGATTTGGAGAAAATGATTCTAACCTATGAATAATTAAAATTCAGGCTTTCTACATAAAGGGTTGTATGCTTTCATTCATGAGAGGATCGAAGAAGAAGTTAATGTTGAGGTTATGTCCAATGCTCATAGCGCTCGAATATTGAGTTTGGGGACGATGTACTTCGAGGGGTGTCTAAAGAGCTTACGACTTTGAGGGATATGAAATTGATTGGAAGCCATTTACATAATATATATCATCCATTTTATATTATTTTTTTGTTTTCTTAGATGTTTCCTTTAATTGTTCATATGTAGATGACAACGAGTTTAGTAAGATCATTGCATGATCTTCATCACTGATTTTCTCATTACTATTCCCCAAACCAATGACTATTTTGGAGAACTTATCAAGGTTCTCATCAGGATTATTGTCTTCATGAATCTTGAAAATAAATAACCTCGTCTTCAAATAGATTCAATTGGTCAAGGACTTTATCATGCACAGTCTCTCCAGTTCGTTCAAAACTTCATCCACTGAATTTTATTTTGAGACACGCCTCAACATATTATCACTTAAATACAAGATGATCGTGATATATGCTGTTTCAATAATTTCTTGCTTCTCATCCTCATATAATTTTTCAAACAACTTAGTCTCCCTTGGAAGGGTTGGAGCCATCTTCTGTTGAACGAAGAATGCTTGCATGTTTTGTCTCGAGTTTCTAAAATTAATTTTTTTAGTTAAATCTCTCCATCTCAAACTTTATGAGTCTAGTCTCAGTTTTAGGAACCACCTCATAACCAATATCTTCTACCAGTTCTAACGAATTCTAAAGATAAATAATTAACCAGATCCTGCCAATAATCATCAATATACATTCAGTGATTCTACTAATGATATAAACGAAACTAAAAATAAAATAAAAATAAAAAAGTCAGGCAAAACAGATATATAGTTTTACGATGAATTTCTCCTATATTACTCTGAGTCACAACAATGATATTTCTTCATGCTCAAATAGATACAACAATATACAAGATTAAGTTTTTGAGAATCATTTTTCACAAAAACTCCAAATTCTAGACACACAATACTCTTCGTAGATATCTCCCTCTTTTTCTGAGAAGAAATTTAGTCTTCTCTCCATTAATCTCTATTGTACACTCGCCAAATTTTCATCACATCTTCAAAACCCCATAGAGCATATTTATAATTCTTGGTACGAATCTCTTCATCCAAAATAGAATGAACAAACACTAACATTTCTGTAGTAGAAATAAGTAACTAATTACGTTTCTAATAAAAGTTAGATTTAACCATCATTAGTGAAACTTTAAACGAACAATCACACCTAAAAACATAAACCCAAAGTGATGACATTTTTTCCTGTACAACTTTTGCCTCATCAAATTTTCTTCACACTAATGGAACATTTGCCTCGTCTAATGGCCTCCAGGTCGATGACCTCGCTCAACTCTACCAATGGCTTCCTAGATGATGCACTCAACATCTCAGATGATGTAATTACGATTGATGTTGTTGATTAGCTTGACAAAAATCTTCATGCCCAACGTTGATAAGTTTTGTATCACGGGCTTAGATGTTTTAAATAAGACTATGTGACACTTGAACTCTTTAAGTAAGCCTAGAAGAATAGAATAACTAAAGAATTAGAGATTTTAGAGAGAAAAAATGGATTGAATTTCTAAAGAGAGAATATTACAATGCTTTTTTGGTGGATGACAAAAAAATAAAGCTTTCTTTCTTATATAAAATTCCATGGATTATTTTAGAATGTGTTCTGAAATCATCTATTTCTAGAGACTTCTAATAGATATCAGAATATACAATAATATTCTAGAGTGTATATATATATATATATTATAAAATTATAGAATATTTTGGGAATTACGTGTTCTTCATCTTCATTCATAGTTTTTCATAATGCTATATAATATACAAACTCCCATGTTCCTTCTTGTACTAATGTATCTTTCCATTTCACTAAGTATTCCTTAAAAAGAGGCATTCATTTCTTTTATAAAACTACGGTTGACTAGTATCTCGTCAACGTATTTCTCGAAGAAGTGGCTATCATGGGTGGTGCATGAATGGATTCATCTCGACTATCATATTTTGTTTTTGATGGAACATATCAAATTTCTCACATAGAAGAAGGGATGGATTTTCATCTTTGATTGAAGTTCTACTTGAAAAGATGATTTCTCCACTTGGGCTAGTACCTCGAATAACCCTTTGTATATATGTAATAAACCTTTGTGTAAAGGACGTGTGTGCTTGAATTGTAGGGGTAGAAGCTTGACAAACACAATGTTATGAAATTGGAACTCTTTGTGCCTTCTCCTTTTATCGGCCCACTGCTTTATTTTCTTAGTCACATTTGTCAATCAGGCGTGTGATATGTCTCTCTGCTGCTGTCTATCCTTTGTGGTCTTGTATGCTCAAGACTAATACCTGCATATAAAATGGCCAAATTACTTGATGTCACGGGTTATCATTTGATAGAGAGTTCGAATTGTCTCTTTCCGGTAGATTCTGAATGCTGCAAGTTGTAAAAAGATTAAGCTACATTGAGCAACAATGAGTAATCTTGTTGGTTGATATTGACATATTTTCAAATGTAAATCTCTAATAATGAATTCACGCACTATGTTTTTCCATCAAATTGAGGGTGAAAGTTGGTTAAAAA
Source organism: Limnanthes douglasii subsp. nivea (assembly GCA_036936605.1). Classification (NCBI taxonomy): domain Eukaryota; kingdom Viridiplantae; phylum Streptophyta; class Magnoliopsida; order Brassicales; family Limnanthaceae; genus Limnanthes; species Limnanthes douglasii. Next base: position 134,321,459 of record JAUPFV010000004.1, read on the forward strand.
GTTCAATTTGGTATCCATTAGCTTGAAGATATCCATCCATAATTTCCCGTGAAACATACGTCTCGATCACTCATAATGTTCCTTAGAACCCATGGTATTCTACCATATTTTTGAAGAACGACTTGGTTGCTTCGTTGGTCGTGCATCCTGATGAGGTTTCTGCAATTATTCCATACTTGGTGAACCTCTTTATTACGACCATTCACATTGATGTCTTCAAAAATTAGAGTATTGTCCTTGCTTTTGGCAATTTTGATTTAAAGTTGGATACTGCTTAGTATTTCGAGTGAACTTAACACGAAGTCATGTTCCGAATGTTCCTATTTGGATTCAATTTTCTCCACCAATGCACTAAGTTTTTCTTTATTTGGATAATCATTGATTCCATGGTTTCCTTCACATAAGAGGTAAGATTAAGGGGAGTTAATTTCATCTATATGCTAGAGAGCTTTGCCATTCATCCGAAGATACTTTTCTTGTGTCAGGCTTGTCTCTATCTTCTTTTATTCCCCCACTTTTGGCATGGTAACTTCGTGGGCTTCTTCCTTTCTTGCCAAAGGTCGTACTCCTTAAAATATTTCATCTTGCTTCGGAGTTCAACATTTCAAACAAGTTTCAACTTTGATTATTTCTTATGTCAGTGTTCGGAAATATCTTCGATCGAACTCTTGTTTACCCATGGTTTTTCTCCACACGAAAAGTTGTACATATTATCCTCTTTGGATAAATTGGGTATTTCTAAAAACAAGTTTGCATACGTTTAGGGATATTGTTTCATCATACCTATTTGAAGTACCTTTTGTAGCTTCATAGGAAGGTGTCAATATTTTTTAAATCTCTTTTTGTATCATAGGGTTTTAGCTTGAGAGCATCATCTATTTTAATTTTCTCAGCTTCTCATGCAAAACTTGGTTTATTACCGTCTTCTTACATAACACCAGCGCACCACCAGATGTCTCCAACGTTTCTCTGAACATTTCTAGTTTATGCACAAGTGACAACAACCTGGCCGTCGCGACATCTTCTCCGTATAAGATTTAGGCTTTCACTTCCATCTTGATATCAGCTGCCACCTTCCTTCTAACACTATCTATGGTATCTGTCCACACTTCAAGGATTCAATTTTTCTAAGTACTCTCCCTAGCCGCGCATAAGGAGATCACTTACTCTTTTTTCGATGTGTACCATTCTTACCTTGAGGCCTAATTACATATTCTAAGACTTTTTCCTATTCTTGATTTTTCCATCAATATTTTTCTTCATGGTGATGTTGTTAAAGTCATCGTAGCCCAACCCAAGGGAAACATCATAGTCCTTGCTTGACTTTTTTAGAAGGACTAGAGGGGCTATTGATAAGGGTGTAAATTATCCGAGCCCAAGGAGGTCAGAAATTCCAACGCTATTTTAACATTGGACTAATAGTTTGTAATAAAAATGATAAAGTAAGAAATAATAAGGACTTATGTTGTAATAGTAAGTACATGACTAGATTTAGAGTAAATAAGGGGTAAATATAGTATAGTGGGTCACCCGTGTGAGTTTTGGGTCCATTATAATTACTATATAAAGCAAGATTCTTTTTATGGAGGGGTGAACAATTAATATACAATAACTACTTTTTCGCACTCTCTATCTAAAATCCCATGTTCCTCTTTCTAGATCCAGTTCCAACGTTTTCTGGTAGTAATTATAGGGTCCAAATGTTTCTAGATCCACTTATCATGAGGACATGTACCTATATATTCCATGTTACTATCTAAAAATTAGCACGATAAGCTGAACCAATTAAGTACTTGGCACAGAAATTCCTACCACAGCAATACAAGCTGTCTGTATTGTCACGGAAAGCATGTACAAAGTTGTATTATGTCTTTCTACATACGACATATTGTATGGATTGTTGGTTACGCATCCATTTTATAAAATACATTTGACATCCCAAATACTCTATTTTGAGTATTGTATCTCTGATCATTTGGTTTTCTAATCAAACCCAATATTATCTTACATAATTAAATTATATATATCATGTTTTTGTTGATATATAATTTTTATATAATATAAAACTATTTTTTGGTTTGAATGTTATTTTAGTGTAAAGATGAGAAAGTTTGGCCGAAATCTAGTAATAACTTTGAACCAACTATGTCGTGTGATCAAATCGACATCATCACACATATTACATTTCTCCTTAATATTTGTAACATTATTATGGTTGTATGGGCATATGAATTAATATTTTTCTTAAGAAGAAATAATTATCTTACAAAAGACAAAATCCCCCATGGATTCTCGCAAGTATAGCTCGCAAAATGTTTTCTTATCTTTTAAAAAACATGTCATGTTTATATTAAATTGTATTAAAAACTCGTAGAACTTATATATATATGATAATGACCAACATATAGCTCATATTATATGGAACTCATTCTTAGACACCGATCATTTTTACCAATGACGCGTACTCATTACAAAATTTGATGTCTAGATATTTATTATAGTTAAACTGAGATGTCATCATTTGTAAAGTATAATCTTAAAAGTTTTAGGTTGATACCCAATAAACAATCATTCCTATGTAAATAAACACTCATCTCGTAGTCATTTTGTTATTTTCTAGGTTGATGTTCCAACTTCCATATGTGAACCTTTTAATGACACTATTAGAACATTTAAATATTGAAGACACATGTCACTGAGAATTTTAAAGTATCTAAGAACTCTCTTAAAACTATTATGATGTTTTGAGTTTTGAATTTACTAATCGTGGAAGAAATATGAACCCTATTGTTTATTCAAATTGAGTCATCGTTCATTTTGCATTCTTTCCGATTTTTAAACTAGGATTGGATGTTATATATGCTTCATTGAATTTTTTATACTTAGACTTATTATACATTTTGATGTAGTAATAAAACTAAAATCATAACCTCCACTATTTCATAATGTTTTTATTTTGAAAGTAACATATGATGAGGATTATTTTGGACTGAGGGTAGTTTTTTCAGGTGTTTTAGAGAGTTTTAAGGGTATTAAATGTTTGAGTGTTTTGTAGTAAGAGATTTAAGCTGCATGGTTGTATTAAATATTCATTACCCTCATTAATGAAAGTGGTTGAGTATTTATACCCTTAATTATGGACCCATGGGCTTTCGGGTCAAGTTGTAAAACCGGATCGAGTTTAAAGACTCATTAGTTTTTAAGTAGATTAGCATCTAGCTTAGTCAAAAGGTGTTTAGTGTTTTAGTACTTTTGTTCTGTCCGGATAGTTCAGTGGGCACCTATTGTCCGAATTACCCCTGCCCGGTTTTCTCAGTGAGCAGTGGTGAATAATTCTGGACTCATCAATAGTCCTTTTTTTTAGGTTTTGTCAAAGATCTTTGGCAGGACAAAAAACTCATTTAGCCAATAACAACATTTTCCGGATCGCTCATGTATTCAGTTCAAGGTTTATCCGGACTGAATCCTTCTCAGAATTCCAAAAGTTTTGCTCTGGATCGTGGGACACGTGTCGCACTTTGATTCGTTCTACCAGCCGTTTTCTTCCTAGAACGTCGCTCCCACTAAGCCCAAAAAGCAACTCCTGCATTTAATGTTTCTTACATCAGCGTCGCCTTCAATCATTACCTTTGTCTTTTCGTTTTCGCTTAGGTATCATTAACTTTTTGCCTCACTAATATAAATTATTTTCCTTTACTATTTCACCATCTTCACTACTTTTCAATTTCTTCTTCTCAGAGCTTTTTACCTCTCCTTTCAAAAAATTTATTGGGTAGTTTTATGTTGACAACGAGAAACGCTCTCGTGAAAGGTGGTTGGCTAAATATTTCTGAACTAGAAAATGCGCAAAAAGTTGAGCGTGAGAGACGTATCACTGCTGGCCTTCCAATCTCTCTAAGAAGTAAACCTGATTCAACATCCTTAGAAGCTGATCAAGGATCATCCTCGTCCAAAAACACAAAACTTAGACGTTTATTCCAATCAAACCTCTCGCCAATCCCGTCAGGCTCCTCGGTTCAGGAGTCTCAGCCTTCTACTGTGCAAGAGAAAGCAATATCGAGTGTTAGAAAGCCTTCTCCTTTTATTACTATGGGGTCACACATTGAGAAATCCCTAGAGAAAACTAACCCACGCCGGAAAAATCTCATGGTAAAAGGCCAAGCAACCGGCTCACAACCCAAGTCCTCCAAAACGGGGTCCCCCAAGTCTGGAGCCAAAGATAAAGCCTCCGGATCGGAGGCATCTATTAAGCCCCAAGATACAAACCCTCCGGATCCGAGGCTACCAGAATCACTTCTCATACCAAGTCCTCCGAAGCTAAGCCCCAACCGGACACCAGACCCTTAAGAGAGACTGACGCTCAACCGTCCGGACAAACTGCTGAGCCACAAACTAGCACTCTCCCATTCACAACGACTGATAAACCTTCCACAGTGATGGAATAGGTGATGGAGGATAGTGTCAAAGAGACTTCATTTGAAACTGAAGCTTCCGGGAAAATGGAGATGCTGCCTTTGACAAAAAAGGAAAAGGTAAGGAGAAAGTCTGCATGACCCATCTGGATCTGCCGGAGAGTCTGGAAGGCAAGGTGGGACCTTGTTTTCACAAGGTCAATGTGAAGTATCTGCTGGCCATGCAGAACATTAATTATGTCTATACTCACACCGTTGAGTTGGGCCGAATCAGAACCAAGTGGGGGATCCCTGAATCAGTTAAGGTGAGGATACCAGTCACAATGGAGACTCCGATGGACTGCAAGCTCAACGAGATCATCATATATACTGAGCTGTTCAACTGGGGGCTAAGATTCCCTTTGGATTCAGAAATCGTCAGGTATTTCCACCTGATTAAACTCTGTCCAAGCCAGCTGATTCCCAATGCTTGGTATACTCTCCTCGCCTACATTATGGCATCAAGGCTGTCCGGTATTCCTCTCCCAATGGAGCAGTTTGCTGCAGTGGCCAACCTTTGTAAAAACCATCATATCCCATTTAACCACTTCAATATGGGAGATGACTTTAAAGTGGTGGATAACCTGCTTGAGTCAGAGTTAAACTGGAAGACCCAGTTCCTATTCATTAGTGGGACGTGGGAGAATGAGAGAAAAATCAAGGCTGGTGTCAATCCTTGTATGCTCACCAGCAGGTGGAAAAGCTCAGGTAAGTATTTTACTTTGTTGGTCTTTTTCATTTTGTAAAAATATTATCCCTAAATTACTTCTTCTTTTATGTCAGTATTGCCGAAGGAGTTCTCCGACTATGTGGAGGAGGGGCAAACCACGTGTGCCAACTGAAATTCCTGGGTTGTTGATCGTTGGGGGAATGCTTTCCACAACTGCTTTACCTCAGGAAACTTGGTGAGGTCCCACCTATGAAATACAACGGGCCGGAGAGACCTCACTTGGGAAGAGTTGACTACACCACCTCCTCCGGACGTTATACTTAAGATAACAGAAGTGAAAGACGGAAAATTTTCCTTGCCCTCCAGAGCCAAATCCCCAAGCAAAATAAAAGGGAAGAAGGGCAAGAAAAAGAAGGCTGCAGTAGAGGCAGTTCGGGGTGCTGCAGAAGAGGTTGCTCCGGAGAGCCAAGGAGAGTAGGTCCAAGGAGGGATTGATGCTACTTTGCTTAAAGTAGCTGAGGACGAGTCCATTAAGGAGGCAGGTGAACCTCAAAACCAACCAAGGCCCCCTAAAAAGGATCGAAATAGGGGAGCTAGCAGCGATGAGAGGACTGTTAAAAAGAAGAAGGTCTCATTGGGGGATGAAGTAGTCCTCCACCCTTCAGAGCCTCTACCTCTAGCCGATCCAACTGACCCTACCCTGGCAGAGAAAATCCCCACCGATCTACACACGAGAGAGGGTACCGGAGGTGATTTGGAAGGAGTAGACATTAGTGGCCTCCAGAACATTGGCTTTTATTTCGGAGAGTTTGATAAAGACGATTTGGCTGGCCCCTACCTTCCCTCAAGTTCCTCCAACATGGTGACTTTTAATAGTAAGTCTTTCACTGTTTTAGGGGAAAATGATTCGGTAACTCACTCTCTGTTGGGTTATATTCAACCAGTGCTCAATTTGGAGAGGCAAGTAAAGATTCAGTCAGCCCTCATCAACACTCTCATCACTGACAAGGAGAGTTTGTCCACTGACCTCCTCAATGCCAACCAGAGTATTGAGGCATTGAAGAAAGAGCTTGAGGAGTTGAAGAAGGAGAAAGAAGATTTGGCAACCAAGCTGGTCACTTCGGAGACAACTAACACAGAGCTCTGAACCAAATGCTCCGGATTGGAAAGAGATCTTTCTTCCTTGAAGGGTGACGTGAAGATCAAGGATGATGCCATCCAAACCTTGTCCACTGACAAGACTTCTCTCGAAAAGGTTGTGTCCAGGGTCACCAAAGAGAAAGAAAACTTGGTGAAAGAGCAGGAAAAGACAATCCAAGCCAAAATTGATGTGTATACCAATAAGGTGATAGACTCCATAGAAGTTAGGGATGCAAAGGTCAAATCTGATATGGTACTTCTTGTCCACTAGAAATTTCTGAACCGAACCCTTGGAGATTTATGGAGATATGTAGAGTATGAGGACCTCCCGTTTTATACTATGGTAGAAGGTGATCGACATGGCTATAGTAGTGGAATAGATTCCACTACTGATGAAGAAGAAGGAACCGAAGAGAGTTCCAGTGACGAATCCAAAGATCCCAAGAAGAAAGACGATGCAGGAACATCGAAGGGGAATTAGCCCTGATATTTTAACTATATTTTCTTACTTTACTTTTCTTATCCTTATGAAATACTAAAGTCCTTGGATGGCCAAGGAATTTTTGTAACTGCGTCCGGTTTGAGTCCGGTTAAGCCTTTCTTTAAACTCAAAGTCCTTGGATGGCCAAGGCATATTTTATGTTTTAATATCATCATCCGGTTTTAACCGGATAGGTTTACTTTGCTAAATTTTTGCTTTATTTCATATTCGCTCAATTTTAATGGCTGATGTTTAAAAAGCCCCTATTTATTTTACAAGTATTTAAGATGAGAGTGTTTAAAATCTCTGATGACAAATGTTAAATGGTCATCATTCCACCAGATCAATCCAATCTGCCAAAGATCCTTACAAGATTTTAAAGAAACTGTAAATCGAACCACTCCGAATATTTTAAGAAGGCATCAAATTTTATTTAAAAACTCGGACACCTCAATAAAACTTCCCCACGCCACCAGGGTAGGAAATAGTATGCCCCTAATGTTTACATGGAATTTAAACAAGTAAATATTTACACGACGTGTTCAATGTTCCAAGGGTGGTTTAAGATTCTTCCATCTTTGTCTTGAAGCTTGTATGTCCCAGGCTTAAGTTTTTCGGAGACCTCATAGGGCCCTTCCCAGTTTGGAGCTAGCTTGCCGAACTGCTTCTCCTTAGTATGCAAGAATATTTTTCTCAATACTTTGTCCCATGGTCGAAAATCCCTTCTTTTGATTTTGGAAGCAAACATGCTCATCATCAAGCCTTGATAATGGGTGGCTCTAAGATGAGCCTTAACTCTTTTTTCTTCTATTAAGTCCAATTGAATTGTCATTGCCACTTCATTATCCTGTTCAGAAAAATTGTGGACTCTGTATGATGGAAGAATTGCTTCTACAGGAGCAATTTCATCCATCCCATACACCAAGCAAAAGGATATTCTTGTGTAGCAGCTCCAGGAGTAGTCCAGTACGCCCATAATACTTCTTGTAAATAGCTTGGCCACTTTCCTGCAGCCCCTTCTAAATTCTTTTTGAGACTGGACAGAATGGTTTTGTTTGCCACTTCAAATTGACCATTTGCTTGTGGGTGGAAATGAGAAGAGAAGCAATGTTGAATGCCCCTAGAGGCACAGAAACTCTCAATATCCTTGTTATCAAATTGTGGCCCATTATCTGTGGTTATCTTTTGTGGAACCCCAAATCTGCAACAGATGTTAGACATGATAAATTTTATAACAAATTTTGAAGTAGTTCCTGCCAGGGGGCTGCTTCCATCCACTTAGAAAAATATTCAATGGCTACAATAATAGTTTTGCGCCCTCCGGATGCCATCGGTAGAGGCCCTACTAAATCCAATCCCCAACGAGCAAAAGAAACTGGCTCAGAAATTGATTCCATTAGGACGGCTGGGATATGAATTTCATTACCATATCTTTGGCATGTGTCACATTTCTTTATCAATTCCTTGGCATCTGCCATTATGGATGGCCAGTAGTATTCGACCAATAAAACCCTTCGGGTTACTAAAGCCACAGTGTGCCGATCCTTCACCATCATGTAGTTCGGATAACACAATTTGAGACTCTTTAATCCCCAAACAACGCAATAGAGGTCTACTAAATGACTTATTGTAAATGATGTCTCTTATGATTAAAAAACCATGAGCCCTATGTTTCATTTTCCTTGCCACAACTTTCTCCGGAGGCAAAATGCCATCAGAAATGTATTGAAGAAGGGGATATCTCCAGTCTTTGGGTTGAACCACTTTTATACTAAACATTTCCTCATCTTCCTTGCCCTGATTGGGTTATATGGATGGACATTCTTGCACATGAATCCATGGGTAAGACTCAGAGTATGCTATGGTTTCCAAGGAGTCTGCTAGTGTGTTTTCCGATCTAGGTATGTGCTCATAGCTAACATTTTTGAAGTTAGCTTCCACTTCTTTAAGGATGAACAAGTATTTAATCAACTGCTCATTCTTGGCCTCAGATTGACCTTGGGCATGATGGATAAGAAGCTGATAATCACTCATTAACCTGACTCTTTTAGCCCCACACAGAAAGGCTAATTTCAGACTAGTTATAACAGCTTCATACTCGGACTCATTGTTAGAAGCCCTAAAAGCAAAACATATAGCCTGGTATAACTTATCGATATACGGAGAGGTTAAACATATCCCATCACCACATACCATGGTACTTGATCCACCATCTGTCCGGACAACCCATACCTTCTTAATTTTTTCCTCTATAACTTGCTTAGGTATTCTGTCTGAATGGAATTCAACCAGGAAATCAGCAATAAATTGAGCATTGATTGCAGTTCCAGGGGTGAAATCAATATCATAATCACCCAATTCTACTGACCATTTGGTCATCCTGCTTGATATGTCTTCCTTCTGAAGAACATTTTTCAAGGGAAAAGACGTCTGGACGATAATAGAATGAGACTGAAAATAGGGCCTCATTTTCCTGCCAGCAATTACCAAAGCTAATGCTGGTTTTTCAAGTTTTAAGTACCTTTTTCAGCATCTATCAGCCTCTTGCTGATGTAATACACCGGACGAGGATAACTATCCACCTCTCTTACTAGCACCGCACTTATAGCACATTCAGACACTGCTAAATATATATACAATGTTTCTCCATCAATAGGTTTGTAGAGAGTTTTGGGGGAAGATAAATGCTTTTTTATTTCATTAAACGCCTGCTCGCACTGTGGAGACCATTTAAACTCTTTAGCACCTTTTAAAGTCTAGAAAAATGGGGCACACCTATCAGAGGACCTTGAGATAAAACGATTTAAAGCAGTTAACCATCTTGTCAACTTTTTCACTTCTTTAATATTCTGAGGAGGATCCATTTGTAATAAGGCATCAAGCTGGTCTGGATCAAGCTGTATCCCTTTCTTACTTATCACATACCCCACAAACTTTCCGAACTGCACCCCAAAAACACATTTTCTGGTTTAAATTTTAAATTAACCTTTGCCAGGTTGGCAAAAATTTCTTGAAGATCTTCTAAGTGTAACTCTTCTTCCACACTTTTTACCATCATGTCATCAATATATACTTCCACATTTCTCCCAATTTAATCAGCAAACATTTTATTCACCAACCTTTGATAGGTAGCCCCAACATTTTTCAACCTAAAAGGCATCACCTTGTAGCAATGGAGGCCCCTATCTCTAACAAAAGTAGTGTTTCATGGTCCTTCAGATCCACTTGTATCTGATTATAACCGGAGAATGCATCCACGAAGGACAATAACTTGATCCCAGATGTGAAGTCTACCAACTGATCTATCTGGGGGACTGGATACAGATCTTTTGGGAAAGCCCTATTGAGGTCAGTAAGTCCATACACATACATCATTTCCCACTCTTCTTTTTTACTAACACTGGATTGGCTGTCCATAAAGGGTATTGAGACTCCTTTATGTGCCCCATTTTGGTAAGTCGGTCAACCTCTTGAACTATGACATCAACTTTTTCTTTAGAGAAAGCTCTTCTTCTCTGCACAACAGGTGTTACATCTCTTAGGATGGATAGTTGGTGTGATATAACATTCGCAGGAACTCCGGTTACATCAGCATTACACCAAGAAAAAACATGTTGGTGGTTTGCCAAAAAGGACAACACTTTATTCTTCAATTCTGGTGTCATCTTAGATCCAATTTTGACATTTCTTCCTTCAGCCAGAGAGTGGGTTTCAACTTCTTCAACTGGTATTAAAACACTAGGGGTCTCTTTTGGGTCGTCAATTTCACCATCACCCTCAGAGGGCCCCAACAACTGCTAATCTTCATTTACCCGGACTGCCCCTAGAGTTTTAGGGGCAATTGCTGTTACATAACATTCCCTTGCTATCTTTTGGCTACTCCGGACAACTCTCACTTATCTTTGAGCAGCATATTTTAAACATTGGTGAATTCTTGAAGCCATAGCATGCATCCTGGAGAGCCAAGACCTTCCTAAGATCGCATTGTAACACGTGGGACAATCTACCACAACGAAAAGTACCCTGACCATTTTCTTGAAAGGGACCTTGCCCAACAAAACCTCCTCCTCAAAATCCCCGACCACGTCCGTAGAGCTTCCAGTGAAACCCATAATGGACCTGTTCGAACACTGAATCACTGCCGGATTCTTCATCTATTTATAGGAACTTAAAAAGAGAATGTTGGCTGAGCTGCCAGTGTCAACCAAAATTTTCCTAATGCCATTGCCCCCAATCGATGCTCCTATCACCACAGCATGTTCATGAGGACCAACTATGTCCCTTAAGTCATCTTCATCAAAAACAATGAAGGAGAAAGGAATTTTGGATTGATAGGAGGATATGTATCCCTCTAACTGAGTAGCCAGAGTGTGTACATTCCTCTTCTTTGAAGAAGGAGTTGGTGCAGTCATTGTATCTCCCCCAAATATAGTGAGCGATTCAAAAAAGCTTATGAGCCCAGATACTATCTTGGTATGTTCTGTTATAACACCCGTCTTATTCCAAGCTGGATCAGGATCCAAATACTCTGATTCTACATCAAAGGTCCTCGTTTATTTCTAGACTACTGGTTCTGAGCTGGAGCTGGGTGAGATTAAGCCTTGGCCATGTTGGGACCCTATTCGGCCTCTCTAGCCTCGTATCCGGACTGATTCTGGTTTGGTGCAGCTGGGGCAGACCTCACTTGCCTGTGCACCCTATTCTTTTTCGTTTCATCTACATTGATTTGCTTTCCCACCTGGTTTAGTAAACCACCCCACGTCGTGACCTTCTTCTTGGTTACCGAATCGGCCGGATTCCTAGGGTTTAATCCTTGTCTCGGAGAAGCTATTGCTACCTGTTCAAAGCAATCATCTAACTCATTCTTTGTGTTCACGAACCGGCTTATATAGTCTTTTAGTGATTCATTTGGCTCTTGGGCACAATGGACAATAGTGCCTCCATTGCCCTTCACCTCCTTACTTCCAAAAAATTGCCTCTAGAAGGCCACCCAAAATGTATCAAAGTTTCTGATGCACCCTTGTGGTAGGCTATTGTACCATTTCAGAGCGCTCCCCGTAAAAGATTGAAAGAAGGCTCTACAGAGTAATTTGTCATCATCGTCAAAATTCATCATAATTTTTTTAAATTGTTCCAGATGATTGTCTGGATCCTTGCTCCCATCATACTTTTCCATCTTAGTACTATCAAACCTCTTAGGAAGGTTTCCGGACAGTATTTTCGAGGACAAATGAGATTGTCTCCAATTTCGGCCACGACTAAAGACAGTGTCTTCATTAGGTGTTGCAAAAATACCAGGCTCATTATGGAAAACGAAGAGATCCATCAGCAGGTGATCCACATGCCTCCGGCTATGGCTGTGGCTGTGAGATGACCCTTTTCCCAGATGCCTTTTCAACTTTTCATGCCTATCCATTTTTCTTGAATATTTTTTAACCAACTTTTATTTCTTCTTGGACCTGCCCTCATCACTGCTGGATAACAGGGACTCCTCAAGTCCATCTTTATTCGAGGAGCTACTAGAGGACTCAGACTCTGAGCTCTCCACCGGTTTAGACCAGTGAGACTTCTTGGAGCTAACATGGGTGTTTTTAGTACTCAAGTGAGTCTTTGCTTATGGTTCATTCTCCCTTGGATTGTCAGTATGGTGAATGGCTGACACTTTTGATTTTTCTTTCAAGCCTAACTCCGCCTTTTTAGCAGCTCTCAAGGCTTCTATTTCAGCTTTTAGCCTGTCTCATTCTTCGATCGTGTACTCATCGTTCTCTCCCGCCACTTCTATTAATGGTGGTGGAACTGTTTGCTCGTCCGAATTCATCCAAACTGGTTTTTTTTTATGGTTTTGAATGCTAGATTCAGGCACCTTCTTCTCCCAATGTGGTCGCCAATTTGGTGAGGATTATTTTGGAATGAGGGTAATTTTGTGAGGTGTTTTAGAGAGTTTTAAGGGTATTAAATGTTTGGGTGTTTTGTAATGAGAGATTTAAGGTGTCTGGTTGTATTAAATGTTCATTACCCTCATTAATGAAAGTGGTTGGATATTTATACCCTTAATTATGGACCCATGGGCTTTCGGGTCAAGTTGTAAAACCGGATCGAGTTTAAAGACCCATTAGTTCTTAAGTAGATTAGAACCTAGGTTAGTCAAAAAGTGTTTAGTGTTTTAGTACTTTTGTCTTGTCCGGATAGTTCAGTGGGCACCTAAAGTCTGAATTACCCCTGTCTGGTTTTCTCAGTGAGCAGTGGTGAATAATTCCCGACTCATCAACATATACCTATTTGAGATCTTTTAATTTGGAATAAGAGAAAAAAATTCTTTGTTTCAAAATTCATTCTCATATCATTACTTAAAATAAGTAGGTCATCTATGTAGAGGTCCACTATGACCACTAGGGATAGCAATGGGTCGGGATGAGTGTCGATATTGTTAAACACGTGATCCATCATGTCTTTATTATTTTAAACCTGTCAGGGTTCGGATACCTGTTCGGATAAAATATTTTGTTCCCACGCTCAGACACATTGGGTTCGGGTATCCACTGATAATTTATTTATGGACAATTTTTTCATTAATTATCTAATATAAAATTTAAAAAAACCCAAAATAATATATTAAAATATATTATATATTGAATACACACTCTTAAATTTAGTAACAAATCTAAAAATTTAGTAACAAATTATAAAACATATTTATTATTTACAATTATATTTGCTTAAGTTTTTAATAAATTATATTTGTTTTTTAGATATATAAATTTATTAAAATAACTGTAACTTTTTTTAAAATTTATATAATTTAAATTTTCATATATGTAATATATAAGCTAATTTAAAATAATTCAAATATAACAAAATATAAATCATTATAGAACTATAAAAAATAGTAAATACATAATTTATAAAAAAAATAAGAAATAAATTGAATTACAGTATAATATAATTTTAGAATTCATAAAATAATTATATATGATGTATTAATTTTTTAATACTACAATAACAGATGTCATGTGGATCGGGTTTTTCCGTGAGAAATGTTTTGAACCCATAACTCATCCCAAACCCGGCTAGGTAGTAAATTTTCAACCCCGCAACTTCTTATTAATAACTTGACCCAATATTTCTTAATATTTTATGAGGAACTTGTTAATATTTTTGATACTTAAGGATGAGCCTTTTGAGAATATAACAAAGTCATCAAAATACCAAACATTCTAATACTTCTTAAAATCATTAGAGAGCTTATATCCTCGAATCTCAACTTGTCTTTTCCTCAAAAAAACTTTTTAATACCTCTTATTAGATATTCCTCCACAATGATAAACATACTAAGAGAGATGGGATCCTCTTGTATTACACTCTTAGTTGATTTGAAAGAACCTATAAGTTCTCCATTAATAATGACTGAAAACCAAACAACATTATTAGAATAGTTAGTTCTTTAAATAATTATTCTCTCAAAACCAAAGGCTTCAAGAATTTTAAGTATAAAGGTATATAATAACCTATCAAATTATTTAGCCATGTCAATTTAATTCATTAGATTACCTCTTCTGTATTTTTTGTTTAGATCATAGACCATATCTTGAGTTAGTAAGATATTATCATAGATGTTCCCTTCATTGATAAATCCAATATGTTTTTCCGATATGATATTAAGAAGTATTTTAGCTAGTCTTTCACTCATTATTTTAGATATAATTATGTTAAGTACACTGCGCACACTTATAGGCCTAAAGTTCTTCCATATTCTTGGAGATTATTTCTTAGATATTAAACAAATTATCGTTGCATAGACGCCATAAAAAAATCCAATATAGCAACAATAATATCCTTAGCATTAATAGTCCAGCAATGCTTGAAAAACTTTGTGTTGAAGCCATCAACACCTCAGCACTATTAGAGTTCAAAGATTTGATTGAATAAAATATCTCCTCTTTTTTAGGTAATCTCATTAAATTTTTATATTTTGATTCAGTAACAATTATTAGTATTATATCTTGAAGATCATCAAGTTCCTTAGGATTTGGTTACTCATTTAGTACTGATTTAAAGTAATCATCGATTGATTTTCCTATTTCTTGTTGATCCTCAATCAAATTATTACCATCAAATATTTGTATATCCTATTCATTTTCTTTTTATTTTTTACAAAGTTTTGAAAACTAGAAATGTTCTTTTCCTTTTATCTTATCCAATTGGTGCATGATATCTGTTTCCAATATGTCTCTTCTCTAGATAATAGCTAGAAATGGTTGGCCTGTGTTTTGGATAACTTAATTTTATCATCAACACTCTTATATTCGTCTAAGCAATTTTATAAAAACATACAAGTTCCTTTTAGATTTTGGATAAACTACTGAAACATAGAAGTCCTTGTCCAGTGAATGATGTCTAACTTTAATATGAATCATTTTCTCTTTATTTGAAATGGTTTCCACTTAAAATCATATTTCTAGAAAATCCAAATCTTGTTAGAGAAGTTATTGATACCAGCTTGAAAACAAAGTAAACTAGTAGTCCGTTCTAAGTTATTATCAGTAATCACGGAATCTTGAATTGCTAGGAAGTTAATATTTTCAAGCTTAATGATTGATTTGAGTCTTTTTTTAGATCATTTATTTCCAATCCCTCTTATGTTTCAACTTAAAATAAAACGTTTTGGTGTTTATTATCCCTTCAAAGGTTCCAACTTTATTTTTTTAATTTTTTTGCTCAATATTGTTTAAAGACTTTTCTTTCTCTTTGTTAACTTGACCATGAGAAGAAGGGAGACTTCCTATAAATATTTTCTTACGAGAATTAGAATCTGATTCCAAGTTATCCAAATCTTTATTTTCTGTGAATAGATCTCATATTTCAATCATTTGAATAACTTCAGTAATATTCTTGAATATTTAGAGCTAGGTGTTTTTTAATTAATTGAGACCGATCTACTTGAATATTTACATCATGGTTGTCTTTAAATGGAAAATTTTTCTACATTATATTGAATTATGTCCCACATGGAAACATTCATAAAAGTATTGAGGCATTACATCATATCTGATTTCTTTCCAAAATCCTTATGTCTCTCCAAAACATATCCAAACTTTAGACATATGGACCTTAGAAACGTCTATCTCTATCCAAGCCTTATAGAAATTTTGCATTGCTCTGTTTTTAATAGAACTTGAGCTATTAAAGGGTTTTCAATAGCCTTAGTTATAACCATTATTATAGCTACGTTATACATATAATTCAGAATGTTAAGTAAAGTAATCTATAGTGGAGTTATACGAGACTCAATCTAGAAGAATGGTGTCTATTTTAAAGTACTCATTATATGTTGACCAATAGTCCATACATTTTCTTTTCCACAACTTCTTGATATCTTTCAATATGTCCATCTATATTTAAAATGTATTTTACCTCATAAGGAAAGACTGATCTTACCTTTAAATCACAATGCATTAATAAACTGTTGAATCAATGTAATTAATGGTCTTCATTTCATAAACTTACCAATTATATTATACTTTTAATTTGATTTCAGACGTTCTTTATCTTGTTCAAAGAATTAAACGGATTTGAAATCATCTTGTTCTTGTATAATCACCTTGTAATATATTACTTCTTTCTTGACTAATATAGTTCTATCAACATAAGATTTTTGGTTCAGTAATACTTACTTGTTGAGATTGATGCATAAGTTGCTTGTCTAATTGTTAGGAAAAAAGTTCCTCAAACGATGGATTGGTCCTCAGTTTTGGTGTTTAATCTTCTGAATTTCCTTCCACAATGGTCCGCAAATCTTTCATTTGCGGAAGAGGTAAAAATTCATCCTTAAATGTTATGGCCTGCTTATGTGTTGAGTCTAGGTTAAAAAGTTCTGCTTTTTGCACCAATTATCAATGGTTTTGATTTTGATGATTTCTAATTTGTATGGATCGTCAAATGTTTTTTTAAAATACGTTTGGACATCTTGAAACTGGCCAAGGAAGCCATTCAGACTCCATTTCAGCACTTATAGGCCACGCTCAAATCGATTTCTTGGGTATCAAGAAATTTATTGGCAATGAAGTTTTCATTTTTTCCAGAATTTCAATTTATTCAACTAATAGTTTTATGTTTTTTTCAATAATAGTTTTATGTTTTTTTCAATGTTATTATACAACTTTTAATCATTTTTAATTCTACATACAATTCATATATTTCGTACTTATTTGTATAAAAATTTATAAGCTATATTTAACTATTATTTTGATTATCTGATGACCTAATTAGTTATTTTATTAAAAACAATATTTTTAATATATAATACCCATTCAGTTATAAAAAAATAGTGATTCTAATGAAGGTGCATGTTTTGGGCATACTTAGTATTCCATATTCACACATTGAACAAATTTTAACCTTAGATAAAAGAACACTCGAGACTGGATTCTAATTCATGCCATAAGCATACATAACATTTGTAAGACTTATCTAATTTCCATGTGTAAACACTAAATCAAATTTTTCAAGCTCTTATACATTGGATATGTTGGTCTTCCCCGTTACACCCATGTGCGCTATTAATTTATTCAGTTAAATTAAAAGTTTTAGTATAAAATTACTACCAAAGTATCCATTTTTTAGGGAATTGGTCTCTTTATTTTAAAATATATTATATGACTCTCCCGACTTTCCAAAATATGGACAATTGATCATTCGTGCATGAGATTGATCTGATGTTACCATATACAATATTTTAGAGAAGTAAAAATATGGACAATCGATTCATTAACTTCAAATAAACCACTAGACGAATCCAATTACATGAAATGAGGCATGCCCATCTTTAAATTAAAGTTAACAAATTAATTTTTTTTCTTTTTGAACTTTTTATTTTATGATTTTTATTAAATTATAATGAAAATTGTCATACACGGACTCGGGCATACCCAACAAAAAGAATGGTATAGCTATGAAATTTCCTAAACAGCTGACTTATAATAAAATACTAACTTGCCAAAACACATTTGTTAGAATGAAATACTAGCTCAGCATATTAGTTTTCCACTTATAAAAATTGGGGAAATAGATAAGATTTATAAGAGAAACAGTCGTATAAACATACGTCTCGATGGCGTGGATGATGTCTCTCAGTGGATAAGTCACTTGGTAAAATTCAGGCGGTTGCGAGTTGTCCAAATATGATAACCCGTGAAATTAAAGGCTAATTATTTGGCATGGTTCATCCAAGAAGTTCATTAGCTTCATTTTTAAGTTATTTGACATCGTTTTCAAACATTGTTTCTTCTCTTACAATGTTCATCAAGTCCTTTATCTCGCTCAGAATTGTATTATTAATGGAACAAAAAAAAAGATGATAGGTTGTTTCTAGATGGTGACCATAATGAGATATGCTTGACCAATCTCAACATAAGATATTATGTCCCACTGTGGAAGCTTACCTTTCATGCTAAGTAAGAATATGAATTTTGATTTGGTATGATATACGAGCTTTATATGATAGTTTCCCACAACCCAGGAGTAATCCATGGTCTATATATTTTGTATGTCCTCTCCTTATGACCCCAAATATTTTTAATGTCATGCTTGTAACTTTGTATGTGTTGCTTTGTTATTGGAGAACCCAATTCTAATATTGTCTCTAATGATAAAGATTTTCTTGAACAATGGTGAGTCTCGATTATATACTATCCAATCCCAAATAAATGCATCCCTCATATAAACTTGGTTAACCCATTGGACCTATCGAAAGTCCATTTTGGTAGTAATTTTCTAAAGTAACTTTGAAATAAGGGAGTAATCCCATGATTTCAAATTTCTCTATCTAAATTTTCAAGAATCATATTGTTGGTCCATATATATAAATTACACGTGAGGGATAGATCAATAAATCTCGATTGGACAAAAAAATTCGCAAAGTCTTTTATATGTAAGGTGTAACATCGTTTCCATTACAACATTCATCGAAAGTGAGGAAGTTGTTAAAGTCTTCATAAAAATGCTTAGAACATCGAGTTGTTGGTCATACTCCACCAAGTTGCATATTACTCCATTATCCTTACAAGAATGTTAAATGCATACACAAAGCTAATACATAAAAATAACACACTAACCTTGCATTTGGTTACACAGTGGATGACTTAAGAATTCTTTTGATAGATTTTCATTTCAAATTTCTACAGATTCTAAACCATAGTCGTCTGCCGTTTTATCAAAGTTATCACAAAACTCACAGCATCAAAGTTTAGTACACGTAAAATTATATACACCAAATTTTGTATATTTGGTTTCAATGATAGATAATATATAATGATATATATATATATATATATATTATATTACTACGAATGAAGTCACATTCTTCAATATTATTTTAACGGTTTGCTAAAACACCTAATGTTATAACAAAAAATCTCCATAGATAGTTAGAAGAGATTAGGGCCTCCTTCCTCCTATCAATGATAGTTTTGTGGATGTATTTACTTTCGTTATAAGGATTTTCAATCGGCTGATATATCTCTTAATGTTTTGTTCTGCTACCTTAGTGTTTCTTGCTAGCTAAGGTAAATCTGTCATCCACTTGTAGCCCCTCACTTTTATCTGTTTAATAATTGGTGTCAACCCTATTCCTTTTAGACGGATTAACAGTCAATAAATCATGTAATATTCTCTTATGAAGTTCTTTGGTAACATTCTCGTCAATAGATTCATTAGAGAAAAGAGTAATTTAATCGTCTTCACTCGAAGAACTATCATTGCTACTAACTTAAGTGTTTAAATGCGTGGTAACCCCAACTTTGATGCCCATAATAGGGTTATCTACCACATGCTTGTTTTTAGTATGTCAGTATATTCAATGGCTTTTACATACCTGATACCTTGTTGCCCTTTTTTTTAGAGCTAGTCAAACCATTGGTACAATTTCATGTCATTAATGCCTACTTTGTTGCTGCACAACAAAAGATGTTTTATTTAAAGGAAAAACAGTCAGCCCCGATTTTATAATTATGATAATGTTTCTTACTATGACCAATAGCCTTGCACGCATCACAAAATTTGGGAACAAACTCATAGATAACTATTTTTGGATTTGTTTTTTCCTCTTCGGTGTCTTGCATACGATTTTTTCGGTTAACAATTTTGAGATGCCAACTTCAACAAAGATCCTAGCGAACGAAATTCGCTCTATAGTGTGAGTTTTGATCCAGTAAAACAAATTTTCAATCCTTTTATTTAGCTTGGTCAAAGTATTCTCATTCTAGAATTCCATAGGAAAGTGTGGGTGCTAAACCCAAACTGGGACTTGATTTATTACATCATCCAAAAACTCAAAAAACTTAGTCAACAATTTTAACATAAGTGGGCGGCCAAAATATAGTAAAGTCCTCTATTAAAAACTGAATCCCTGGCATATTTATCAAATAATTTAAATATAATCCACCAACTTGGGGGAAATTTATTTTACAACCTTGGATAATGGATTGTTTTCCGATTAATTCTTCGGCCACATAACTAATCAATGGAAATATTAGTCTATCTAAGAGCTTTCTTACATCGCTAATGTAAAAAATGACTTATTTATTATCATTATTTCTAACCTCATCTCTATCACCAAGGTTGATACTGCTGATCGGCTTACGATTTCCTAAAAAGGTTTATCGGTGAGCTATTTTTTGTGGACTTTTATCAAATAGTTTTTGTTCCTCTACTTTTGTAGTATACTGCCCAACAACACCTATGGATAGTGTTTCATCCTCTGTATCATCTTTCTCAAGTGTTGGAGAAATACTTGGAGAATGAAGCTATCCAAAAACATCAATCCCACTAGAAATATTACCAATATCGTCTTTGAAATATATATGTTTTTAAATGTTGTGTTGCTTCTTTTTCTGTCTGAGAGAGGTGAGAAATCATATTCAACCTCTTTAGAAGCTTTTTTGTTAGAACTAGAGAAAATATGATCAATATACATTTTTTGAAATTTTCTCATTCTTATTTGCAAGCTTATCCATAAAATGTTTGTTCAAATATACAGCCAAAACTAGCTGTTTTAGGGCAGTTTTGGGTTGAAGAGGTTAAATAAAGTATCTTATTTTCCATTTTGGGAAACTTTAAAACTTATATGGTGCATATCTAAATTTTGTGGCTCATCTTTCAAATTTTTTTACCGATTAATCAACCAAAACTTGATTAAAACCACCAGCAACATTGGCATGTTTTAGTAGCATTTTTAATTTGTTTTGCAGCCAATTCGTCAGATACATCAGGGAGACTTCAAAGCTAGCTTTATTCCTTTTTTTCTTGGCTATGAAAGGGATGAGACTTGGTCAAAAGATAATTCGTAGATTTAAACCAAATGTGATAAAATAAAATAATCTTAAACCATTTTCACTTTCAGCCAATTCGTGAGATTCATGGATGTTTTAAACCAAATGTGATAAAATAAAGTCATATTAAAAAACTTTAAACTCAATAAAAATGGTGGATTTTGACAAAATTTGAAAATAAAAAATATAAGAGATAAAAATAACCTATAAACCCAACAAAAATAGACGCATTTTGACCGAAATTTGAAAACCTGTGTTTCTAAGATAAATAAGCTATTTTAATTTTTAGAAAATAATTATTTCTCTTAATTCTCTATTTAAAATCCATTTTTTACTTTCATTGTTATTTTTTACCCTCGTTGTTCTCGGGTAACTCCTCTTCAAATATGTAACGAGTTATGCTATATCCCAATCCATTTTTGTTGGATCTCAATCCTGAAACCCATAATTTTCTACAGAAATCCAAAAACCTCTCAATTTTACCCAATTTAAAATTTCAAGATTTTTAAAAATTTGACTTCACAATACTGTTAAGGTATTTATTAATTCATTAATAATATGATTTGTCTTTAATTTTTTTATATATATATATAGACATTTGAGTTAGGAGTTTCAGGTTACAAAAATCTGATATATATATATATATACATATATATATATAGTTGTTTTTCTAATGTCTAATTAGTTGTATTGTTTAGGTTAGTCGTGGATATACTTTTCGATATATATTTGTAAAAAATAGAGTATTCATACTGAATTTAAGATTTTAGACGAGATCTTGGGCTGTTTGCATATTCGTGCACCCAACGGGCAAAAAACTGGCAGATGCACGCACCCAGGCGGAAGGATGCATAAAAAACTACAAGATGCTTCAAATAATATTTTTGAACCATTTTTAAGTTCTAATTAAATCAAAGAAGATGAGGATTATATTATTCATTTCAAGCAAAGAGTCAATAGAATTTTGAGAGAGTACGGTCTACAAAGTTGTTCCGAGCAAAGGGGAATACAGATAAAAAATATATATTGTAAGTTTTGTGATGACATAAGCAATCTTAGTAGTGATTATTGATCTTTCCAAGATCAAATCCATATATTAACAGATGAAGAAAAAATTAAGTAAACTCGTGAAGATGATAACAAAAGAAGAATCAAAACAACGTTCAGGAAATGCTGCAAAGCAACCCTCAAGGTCAGTCAAAGATCAAAAGGTACTCGAGATATTATCATAGTGGTCGAGCCAGAGGAAGATGAAGAATACATAGATCCATATCCAATTAGACAAACCATATGAGTGATTATTGAGGGAGATCCATACCATAGAATCACTAAAAGAGAAATAAAGTCGTACGTAAATGAGATCGAGATAGTATGTTTAGGTAGACGTCCCCACACATGTGCATGATCATGTATCCAAACGTATCTTTTTAGATGATGATCTAAGAGAAGTGGGTCTCTACACAATAACGTGATGCTAATAACAGTAGAGTTATCATGAAAACTGATCAAGAAGGTGATGATCGATACTGGAAGTTCTGAAAACATCATATATATGGGAACTTATGAGAGAATGAGATGAGCTCCAATGCTAACCCCAAGCCAAATAATCCTAACTGGCTTCACCGGAGCAAATGCAGCTGCCATAAGAGAACTAACTCTAGACATAGCTCTTAGGAATCAAAAGGTTATAAAAAATATATAATGTATTTTCATGGTTATAGATGCATAACCTTGGTATAAAATTATATTTGACTTATCATGGCTCAACCATATACTAACCATGGTATTTACGGTGCAACAATGCTTACGATATTCAATAAATGGTAAAATGGTTGTGATTAAATATATCAGAAAATATCTAGGGAATGTTATGCAACATTCCTGACTCTCAAAGCATAGAACCCATATAGTGAAGGGGACATCTTGAACGGATTATATGACCCCATAGAAGGTCATTAACAGGTCTATCCTAGGGGAAGAAGCTAAATACATAATCATGGAACCAACAAACATCCTAAAGACCGACTTTGACATCCTAATCGATCTTATAAGAGGGAATGTTTGCATGAAGTACGTAAGACTTAACTAGAGTCCCAGTAGAAGTCATATGTCATCACTTAAATATCACCAATAATTTTAGGCCAATAGTACAAAAAATGAGATCTTACTCCCAACAAAAAAAATATAGGTATTGAACTAAAATAGACAGATTGGCGGTCGCATGATACATACAAGAGTTCCATTATCCAATGTGGATAATTGACCCTGTAGTAGTACAAAACAAAATAGAAAGTAGAAGATGTGCATAGACTTTATAGACTAAAACAATGAATATCCGAAAGACCCTCTCATACTACCAAGAATTGACAAACTTGTAAGTGTTATATCAAGAAAAAAAATAGTACCCTTTATAGATGATTTTCTGGGTTATAATAAAATACAATTTAAAAAGGATAAATAACATATAATATTCATCACAGAAAAGGGCTACATTGTTATAGGGTAATGCTCTTCAGACTGAAAAACACAAGAGCAACCTATCAAAGACTAGTAAACAAAATCTTTATGAATCAAATAGGTTGAAACATATAGGTCTATATTGATGATACATTGGAGTAAACACGAATAAAGAAGGACATCTAGCACACGTCATTGAGATGTTCAAAAATCTTAGAAAAGTAAATATGAAGTTAAAGATAGTCCAAAAAGTTCTTAGAATACATTGTGAGCAAAAAAATGATGATATCAGATCCAACAGAACTTGTCAATTTGGAAGCAATAAAGCCTCCAAAGAATGTAAGGAAGTTCAAATTTTACATAAGAGACTAGTAACACTCAACAAGTTCCTACCACGATCTTCAGACAAGTGCTAACCATTCTTCCAGGTGTTGAAATGAGCAAGAAAGTTTCAATAGACCCATCATGTAACAAGGCATTCAACAACATAAAAAAAATCTTGACCTCCCCTGAAGTACTAGCCAAGCGTAAGGCAAGAGATATCCTATATATATATAGTTGTCTCGTGCAATCAGTATATTCCTGATCACGGAGGAAAGAAAGGAATCTAAAGTTATATGTTATGTAAGTAAATATTTATTCCATCGGAAACTAGGTATTTACAATTAAAAAAACTTGCAGTAGCTCTAATAGCGACAGCTCGAAAAATGAGACCTTATTTTCAAGCTCATACTATAACTTTTAGAATTTTCTTCCCCCTACGAAATGTATTTCAAATCCCAATTTCTCAGGAAGATTGACAAAATGGTCAATAGAATTAGGAGATTATGATATCCATTTTGAACCAAAAACAAAAATTATGATGCATATCTCATTAGGTGATGAGTCGGGACTCATGTAGAAAGTAACTATCAAAGCTAAAGAGTAACAATTTAGTTCATAACTCAAACATAAGATATCTAAACATTGTCCATTAAGTTTGGATTTTTATCATCTGACAATAAACCTGAAGATATAGTTGTTATCGTGGGATTTCGCCTAGAAAATATTTATGGAACAAATATAGTATAACTCTTAATTTATGGTTAATCAAGTATCGAGATAGACTGAGGCAAAAAAAGATAATATAATCCAATTCTCTTAGGAATTACAAAATTTAGTTTCTTAATTTGAACATGTTGAAGTCAAGAAAGTTCGGAGGGAAAAAATGACAGCGGCTGATACACACCCGCCTCTTTAGCCCATACATTATCATCACTAAGAATAATACTCCAAAAAAATCCTTCTATCCCACTGTCAAATCACATTTTTTTTACCTTTCATATTTAAATGTAAAATGGTAATATAAGGAGAATAAGATTGGATTATGCAAATAAAAAGTACTTGATAGAAGGAGTGCTACGTTAAGGCAAAATAGAGGCACAAAAAATAAAAATAAATTCAACAATATTTGTTTTGACAATAGACACAATGTATAAGAGATGACTCACCCATCCTAACTAAGGTCCTTATGCACACATGAAACAAACTTTTTCATAGAAGAGATACATGAAAGAGAAGGCAACGTTCATTGTGGGCACAAGGCTTTGTACAAAATAATATTTCTCCAAGGCTACTATTGGTCACCAATTATGTAGGATACAAATATAAAAGTCAAGAAATGTGATGTATGACAGCGGTTTACTAATTCAATACAAGTAGTAGCAAACTACTAGAGAAAATATCTGAGGCAATCCCATTTGATAATTGGAGTTTGGCTATTATCAAACAGTACAGAATATCATGACAGTAAAGGTAATAACATTATTAAAAGTGATTATATGTTACAGGTATAGAATTCTGAGAGTTATAACTGCAACTGGTGAAACTCAGTTCCCAAATAATAGCGTTACAAATTTATGCGAACAAAAATGAATAAAACAAATATTCTATTCCTGTTTCCATCCTCATGCTAATGGAGTTGAAGTTACTAACAAAATAAATTAGGGAATCAAGAAGATGTATGGAAGGGGCATCTCCAACTTGGTTGGATTCCCTACAAAAAGTGTTATGATATTATCGAACAACACCTATAATAATCATTGAAGAAACATAATTTTCCATGTTATATGTAATAGAGGCAGTAATGCTGACATAAATATGCATACCATCTTACATGATAACTACATACAATGAAGCAAATAATGATCAAGATCGAAAACCGACAGTAGACCTAATTAGAAAAAGAAAGGTCAAATCACATCTTCGATCGGGACACTACAAGACACTAATGAGGAATAGATACAATTCTAGAGTTAGGTTCAGGAGTTTTGTACTAGGATACACAGTGATACGGAGGATTTTCCATCATACAAAGGAAAAGAAAGTAGGAAAATTTGGCCCAATTTGGGAATGACCGTTTACGGTTGAAGCCAATATAAAACCAGAAACTTGCATGTTATTGGATGAAAAAGGAAATCAAATTAAACATATCTAGAATATAGAGCATCTAAAACTCTACCGCAGTCATACAGACTAAAAATCTTGTAATTCACTACTCTTGTAAAATAGATTTATGAAACCACATGGATGTACTCTTTCCTTTGTTATTAAAGAGAAGATGTTTTAAGAAGGCATTTGAAAATAATAACACTTTTTCATGCCAAAAAATAATCGTTATATCTTATTTACATATTAAAATATAACTCAAAATACAAAATCTAATATGTCGAATAAAATTTACCCTTTGAAAAATATAAAACTTATAAAAATGAAACACTTAAATTCCGTAAAACAGACAATTAATAGGCCTCATGTGATAAAATACCATCATTATTCAATAGATTGTTCCATCAAGAGCATTAAGCTTAACAAATCTATTATAATATTAAACCATAGATGACTAGGATTTAAACCTATAAATTATAAGCCTCATTTGCTTTAAAAAAGAGAACAACCCTAACAGGGAGTCATGCACTCTGAATATACTTGAAAAATCTAAACAAATCCAAGTAGAGAACATAAGTATTCAACAGAAAACAATTCCCGGTCTATTAAAACTGATCCAAACAATATAAAATATGTCCCAAGCAAAAAAGACTCGTCCAAACGATACAACATAATGGGAAGATACTTATAAAATTCTTGAAGAATGGAATTAAATAATAGATCTGAATAGTGTTAACACATCTATTTTAATGAAATTCATATAGGGATACAACTGTGGTATTTTATATTGGTAGTGTACAGCCTTTTGGTTTTGTCGAGTCTTGGAGATAGAAGAATTGGATGAAAAATTGGTCCAACCCAAGATTTAACACATCCCACATAGATATATGAGATCAATACCTATGAAATATATTAAAACAAAAAAGGAATTTTTATGGATAATATATTAAATTTTCTATGAATTCTTAGATTAGTGAGATATCAACATTTTATGAATTTGATGTTATGCTTATTATTTTATATTAGATTGATTTTGATTGGATACTCTAAATAAGAATAAGATATTTGTGCTCTACTGGAAAGAATATTGTTGTTGTAATTTATGGAAGTATTTTAGTGTATGCATGATTTTAAAGTTACATATAAAACTGTGTCAATTTCTTTTGATAATGCATATGCGAACAGTGCAACTATTGAAATAGCTCAAAACTGATTGCAAACTAGATTTTCATAAAATATTTCACATTAGATATGTATATTATATACTTAAATTGGTTACAAAAGATGGAATAAATGCGATATTTATTGATTTTGTCGAGCCTATTAAAAAGATAGTATTACTATACTCAACCTCGAGTCCTAGACGGTGAGATTTTAAAGACATCATTTTGGTTAGTGGAAAAAGAGTCATAAAATTAGTTTTAGATGTCGAAACTAAATGGAACTCTACATATAATCTTTTTGCATGTGCTTATAAGTATAAGAAAAATATTAATGAGCGTTATAATAGGTATAATACTATTTATCCTCTTAATGAATTATATTGACTATATTGTGTTGCACCATTACATTTCTTAAAGCCTTTTAAATATGCAACTAAAACATTATGTATGCATTATTCTCCTGCTATTCCTTTGATTCTTCTTAATATTACTAATTTTGTCATGCACATAGATACATATAGGGATCATAATATACATCGTGAAATGATGTCTGATATATAAACAAAATTTAAAAAGTATTTTCATCACATCTTACACGTTTATGTTATTGAGTGCACTTTTAATCCTTTTAGAAAATGGGGGGGGGGGGTTTATTGATTTAGTCGGGTTATATTATAAAAGTATTAAACTTTCTAATAGAACATATGATCACAACATATATATTCAAGAAATTGTATTTAATTTTTATAAAATGTATAATATATATATATATATATATTGACAAAAACGAGAAAAATATGTATGATAGGTCTTCAAATTTAGCGGGCAGTAGTAGTAATAGGGGGAGAAATCTATAATAATTATATGGAAACTGCACTATAAGTAGATTAATGGCAGGAGAAGCTCATCAAGTTATTGATGAAGTGACCACATATTTGAACACTATGTATGATTTAACATGGTACGATACAACAAACCCTTTTAATGTGTTGAGGCGGTGGAAGTCCAAAGAATACCAACTTCTTATTATTTCTAGGTTAGCCAATGAGGTTCTTTTTATACTTATATCTACAGTGGCAAGTGAATCTGTGTTTAGTCAGGCCATACTGCAATACACGACTAAAGTAATAAGACTGACTAACAATACACGTGAGGTATGTGTTATAGTTAAAGACTAATCTGCGGTAGCCCATAAGATGCAAGACAAAGAATATAAAATGAAAGAGAATAAAGTGGACATATTCGATTAATTTGATTATATTGAAGAATATTTTTTGAATGAAGCTATTGAGGGAGGTGACGATGAATAACTGGTTGAATTAGAAGATGAATTGTTTTAGGATGAATAACATTTCTAATAGAATTGTTTTTAGTGATTTTGTAATAGAGTATTTCAATTTTAAAAAATTATAAAACTCCTGACCCATGAGAGTCTAAACTGTGAGGGACTTAAATAAATAATATAAATATTTTATCCTTGAATAGTGGTACAGAGGTCAAAGAAGATGCATCTTAACGGACAGGTGCATGATAAATATAAGGTAAATAAAATGATTTTGGAATCGCTTTATTGATATCAATGTTAGAGGCCTAGTGATTTAGGGTTGGGTGTGACGGAAACCTATCTAATGCTTTTGGGTTAATTGTTTCACTAGATCACAAACTCTAATGATGGGTTTCTACTTTTTTAGATTATTTTACATATTTTGTAATAGAATGGATTCTTTTGGGTTAGCCAAAAAAATCAAAGAGATCTTTTATTAATGGTGGTTAGGACTACTACCAACAAGATAAAAGTTTTATTTTTTTCGAGACATGATATGTAATTGAGTTTTTTAAATAGTAAAAATATAGTTATAGTTCATTATTAGACCAAACTCACTGCAAGTTTTAATATTATTTCTTTTTGGAATGTCTGTGGATTGAACGATCTAGTACGATACAAATATGTTACTAACTTCATCATCAATAGTATGTTAATCATAATTCTTGTGTAAACAAAATTCCAACTGAATAAAATCGAATCCATTATTAGAAAATGGTCCCTTTTTAGAGTTATGTCACTAACAAGTCCTCCCATCACCTAGGAAAGATTAGAATGATATGAAACCAAAAATTATTTTCCATTACTACCTCCCTTCTCACAACTAATTCATTATAAAGCTTAAAGTCTGAATTCGTTTATTTTTTATTAATATCGTCCATTTAGTCCTTCGATGATGATTATGATCGACGTATTTTTTGGGTTGATATGAAGGATCTAGAGGTAACATGTCATGATTACCCTTGGATTTCTCCTGAGAAAAAAACTAGCTCGTTTGATCAACAATCTATCAAGTTGAGTGATCTTCGTTCGTCTCATTTCTATTTGACTTGGATCAACAAAAATATTCTAAACCCGTTACTTTTAGAATTGACCAAGCCTTAGTTGACAATAATTGGGTTGACTCTTTTCCTATCTTCATTACCCATTTTGGGTCGTCTCGTCCTTCATAAACGTTCCACTGTTACTTAAATCTTAGTACCCTTAGGCCACGTAATGAAAAATAATTTAAATTCTTTAACATGTGGAAATTTCAACCATCATACAGCGAGTTTGGTGTCTTATTGCTGGAAACTTTTTATCCCTGTTCAGTGTATGAGTTTGGTTACCCATAAGCTCACTCGACTTCATTATACCCTCTAGGGCCTCAACCGTATGGAATATATGGATATAAGATCTAAGGTGTTTAATATCCAAAACTAAATTTTCTCAGTCCAATCTCTTATAGTCGATGACCCCTGAATACCACTCTGGTTTTTGAAGAGATTGCAAACTCTTCCACTTATATCTTCCTAATATGTGTCGAGGAAACTTTTTCCAAACAAAAATCTAGAGTGACTTGGCCCAATCTTGGGGATCATAACACAAAGTTATTTTATATAAATATTAAAAATCATATTTTATAAATAAAGCAGTCTTAATCTCTAATAGTAACTAGGACCTCGCCATTTTTTCAAACAGGGTGTCGAGCTTCTTAGTCAACTATTTTGCCAACCTTCGAGGATCTAGTGCTCTCTCGAGATACAATGGGAATCCTAGAATCTTCTTGCTTACATATGTAAAAGTTAACTCGTGGGATATGACTTCAATGATTCATCTTGTTACTTGTACATAAATGTTTCCAAACAGGGTGACGACGTCTTAGTAAACTATTTTGCCAACCTTCTAGGCTCTAATTCTCTCCCGAGATACGGTGAGCACCCTACAGTCTTCTCACTTACTTATGTTGTAATATTCAACCCCCGGGATATGACTTTAATGGTTCATCTTATTATTTGTGCATAAATTTAAAACGTCATTTTTATTATTGATAATGATAAATCTCTCAGGCCCGATGACTTCAACGCAAAAAAATTCAAACACTACTGAAACATCGTCGAAAAATATATTTACAATGTGATCTTAATGTTCTTTAATATGATTCATGTTGAGTCTTTTTATAATGTCATCACCATCTCCATAATCCTAAAGAAGTATTATTTTTCTTTCATTGAGGATTTCAGACCAATTGCGTGTTGTAATATAGTCTATAAGATTATCTCCAAAATCATGGATGACATGATCAATAAAACAATTTCTTATTTGATTGAAAATTTTGAATATACTTTTGTGGCTGGCCACAATATTACAGACAACATCATTTTCTCTCAATAGCTTCTAAGGCATTACCAAACAAATAGTAAGAACCTCGGGCTCGCTCTTAATATAGACATGATGAAAGTGTTTGACAAGTTAAGTGTCACCTTATTCTTGAAATTTTGATGGTCATAAATTTTTCGATCTAGATGATCAACTAAATCAGTTAATATATTGCCACCTCATCATCTGCTGTTAATATTAACAAAGACCATCACATGATTTCAAAGATATAAAGGGTCTAAGAAAATGTGATCTTTTTCTCCCTTTCTCATTCGTCTTGGTCGTATAAGTTATTTCCAATATCCCGAAGGATGTGAACTTCAAATCCCACTAGAAATGTCAAAATCTTAAGATTGTCAACTTTTTCTTTGCATGCGATCTTATAAATTTCTATCATTGTGTTACTAAATCTCTCAACTTCATTACTTGGTCTTAAAGATTTATTTGATTGCCCGCTTCTTAAAGTTATCCCCCAGAAGAGTCACATATTCTTCTTTGAGGTTAACCCTTCTTTAAGAGCTAAGTTGATCAAATTCTTTGGATTCAATGTAGATTATCTCCCGGTTATATACTTTGGAGTCCCTCTTCTCACGAGTCGTTTTCCCATAACGACTTTCGTCCTCTCTTTGAAAAAATTACTAATCATGTTGTCCCTTATACTTCCAAATAGCACTTTTATGAGGGTAGGCTTCAGTTTCTTAAATTTGTGTTATTCGTGGGACAGTTGCATTTGTCTTTTCTCTTCATTCTCCCCATCAGAGGTCTTAAAGAACTCCTCAGTTTCTCTGTCGTTTCCTCTAGTCTGGCCATGAGATGAAGGTTTCGGGTTTGAAATTATCTTGGTCAACTGTTACGTTTCCTTTATTTGAGGGCGGCCTTGGGATTCTAGACCTAAAAACTTTGAATCCGAAAACTATCCTCAAATATTTGTGACCTTAGTTAGTAAAAACGACAACTTAATCTGGTGTAACTAGATTAACTCTAAGAATATTAAAGACGAAAACTTATGGTCTTTAAAAATCTATTATTCTCCTTCATGGGCTTGGAGAAAATTTTTAAATCTTTGACCATTTGCTAGAAAAGTGTATAGGGTGGTGATATGTAATGGGGAGAATGTATCATTCTGGTACGACTTGTGGCTGCTCTCTATCTCTTTAGTAAACGACTATGGGCAACATATTATTTTTTATATTATACTTGGCAGTAATATCAAGGTATTTCATCATCATTCGAGATGGTATTTGGAACGAGACGACACAATTAAGGTCTGACAGTGCTAGAAATCATTGAAACTTGTAAGAGATCGACCATCTTATTTTTTCTCTCTCACCTCCCAACATCAACTATGTTAATGCGCACTATTGGACCACCACTATTGAGAATGTAAAATACATAATTAAAGACTTTTATATTGCAATATGTACGCCACCCCCGTAGTTGGGTGGTCGAGGTTAATTTGGCATAAATATAATATCTCCTGTCATTATTTTATCCTTTTTCTTGCCATTCTAGGTAAGTTGTCGACCGGGAATAAACTCATTAGTTGTGGAATAAACTCCTCTGCGTTCTGTGTATTGTGCAACTCTTGTGATGAATCCATCAACCATATCTTTTATGAGTATGTTTACACTCAAGGTATCGAGACTATTGTCAACTTCAAGCTTAAGTTCATCATTAACAGCGGGGATTGGCCATCCTAGTATATGGTGGTTTCAAACTGGCATCCCTCTAATTACCGCAATATTTCACATGCATACTTTGGCGCGGTCATTTATCACGTTTGGCAGGATATGAACTCAAGAACATTTTGTTTTTCTCCCATCCTTGCTTTTTCGCTGTCTCAATTGATCTTCAGTTTAGATTTTTTTGGACATAAGGTGGTCTGATCGTTGTAATCTTGTGCTCAGTTACCCACTAACTTTGTTGGTTGCATGCTATTCCTCTTTCAAGGTTGCTTCAGTTGATATTTGCTTGTCATGGCTCTTTCAAGTTGGTTCAGTTGGACCTTACGTGTTTTAGTCTCATTCCGCCTTTGTCTTGCAATTTCGCTCATTTCTCCCTCATTTAGTAGTGAAAATTGTTGTTACCATTAGGTTTGGAGTTTTGAACTAACATCGTTTAAGTTTTTTGTGTCTCACTTGTCATTCTCATCATGACTTCGGCTTTAGTCGACATTCATTCATTTGTACTATATTGTTGTTCTTTGACTTTCCTTGCGGTATATTTTATATATCCTAGTTCAAACTATGTAACTTAGTTTTTATGGCAAAATGTCAACCTTTCGCGATATTGTTTTGTTTATATACAATATTTTTATTTAATTTAAAGTTTTACCAAAAAAATAATAAAATAATAATAGGGTTTATATAGAGTTTAAAGTGTGATTTCAAAACAACTTGCCAAAGATATTCAAAGTAAGAGTCAAAGGTAAAATTAGTAAACGTGGTGGCTAATAAATGCAGTGCAGTAGGTAAATTTTTTACTTAATTTATAAAAAATAGGGGAAAATAAACTTATATACAAAAAATATAAAAAAAAATAATGTTCACAATCATTTAAGGGCAAATGCTTAACCACTACATAATATTATATTACGTGAAGGCAGAAAATAATCATTTAACGGGTAAATTCTTTTAAGTCACCAAGCCATAAAACATTTTTAAACACAACATATTTTGACTATGTTCGAAAGTTTGTGTAAAATAGCGCTTAAATTTATTGCGGTGGTTTTTGTCCAGCTCTGAGAGAATCAAGGGGGGGTGCAGTCTCTGCTTGTGTGGCTATGAAGGCTGTGCATTGCAATGCTTGGCCTTACCATGCCGCATCTCGCCACAGAACCTCGCTTTGCATTTCTGAATCTTCTAGAAAAATTTAGTCAGCTGTATTTCTGGTTTGTTTAGTTTTCAGATAAGTAATTCCACCAACTCTTTTATCAATTTGGAACCAACCTAACCTGTAGTAAATGGACCTTAAACTGAATCATATATTTCAGGTGAACTACCAATTATTTCTAACACTAAGGCCGTATATAAATATATGGTCATTAATCATTATCGATTCCTAGTTAGCATAAAACTGTTTTTATTTATCCATACAGTTAGACAAAATTCGTTCTGAAACATGGGAAACATTCCTACTAATAGCTAGCCTAGATGAAACCAAATCAGTACAAATTCAACTCTAAAACACCTCAACTCTAGCGACGAAATCTTGACAGTAATGTTTCACTAGCCACCGGAAACAGTACCGTTAAAAATCTCAATAACATCACCTTGACAAACATTGTGCCACCTAAAGGACCGATCATCGTCCATCACATTCTGTTTATATATGAAAAAATACCCTTCTTCCGGTAGAGTGAACTGCATCAGTTTATGCAACTTCGCAAGCTCCTTTTTCAATTCTCCTACGTTATCCGATGGATTCATCTCGACTGGAATTCTCTTTGTCCCGCACTTGGTTAGTACCACCACCTTCAGCTTCCTCCAGTTGTTCCCTGTTGGCCCACCCGACCCGTTGCTGGAACTTGTTGGTGAAGGTCTTAAAATCGCATCGATCTCAGCACCTTCTCTGAGCTGGCATTCACACAAGCACCTATAATCAGGATGGTCAAAACCCAAAATCAGTAGAGACATGAGCAAAGTAGCAAACATTTGACTATTGTTACCAAGAAAAACATCCGATTATACAATATATATATATATATATATATATATATATATATATATATATATGTATAGAGAGAGAGAGAGAGAGAGAGAGAGAGAGAGAGATAGTAATACCTATTATCAGTCAGTTCTTGACCATTGTATTGAACTATGATCCTGTTAACAGGTACAGATTCCATTTCCCTAATCTTCTCCTTGAGCCGTAAAACAGTATCATTCAGCTCCATTTCAATCGGAACACCGACTTTAGCCACCGATGGAATATTTACACTGAGATTGATCGTTTTCTTGGATGGTGGAGATTGCTCGATCACTTGAGGGCTGACGGTAGTGGTAGTGGTAGTGGTACTGTTGTTGTTGTTATCGTCAGGAACGGAGTCATCGTTGTTGCTGGTGTTGGTGTTGGTGCTGTTATCGGTGGAAACAATGAGTTGAATATGAGATTCATTGAGGATGGTGCAGTTTCCGACGTCGCCGTCGTCTTGAAGAACTCTTCCGTGGAAGATTAGTGTCTGTTTGGGTACCGGAATCGATTGGTACTTCTGGATTTTCTCTTTGATTTCGAGAATGGTGTCCCAGTAACCAATTTCGATCGAAAATTGTTTTCCCCTTTGCGTTTCAAAGAAGACGTCCATTGAAGTCGAAAACAAAGTGTGAAGCTTTGTTAATCATGAAAAAACGGTGATGCAAAAGGGAGCGTGTAACAGAATCGCTGATTTTGTAACCGACTCACGGTTTTTTAGGGAATTCAGATTTGTATATTAAATTTATTTTCTTCAGTACTTTTTTAATATATAAAATTAATATAATCTAATTTTTTAATAAATTAATAAATTATTTTGCGTTATACAATATAAAATTATAGTTAAATTTTGATGTTTGGTTCAATTTAAGAGAGAGTGAATAATATAAGATTAATGTTAAATTAATTAGATATATAAGTATGTTTTCCAACACAGATTTTCAGATTTAAAAAAATTGAAACCTACAGAACTTTTTTATAAATCCAATTAGTTCTACAATTGTCTAAAAAGTGGAAAACCAAACTATACAACGCCATAACACTTGACCAAACATCATTTAGTCTTGAGAAGCATATCTAGTTGAACTTGT
Organism: Limnanthes douglasii subsp. nivea; assembly: GCA_036936605.1. Taxonomy (NCBI): domain Eukaryota; kingdom Viridiplantae; phylum Streptophyta; class Magnoliopsida; order Brassicales; family Limnanthaceae; genus Limnanthes; species Limnanthes douglasii. The sequence goes on from JAUPFV010000004.1 coordinate 134,357,035, forward strand.
CCGGATCAAATTCTCGGCCAAACTTGACCGTAAACATCCTTTTGGGTGTATCGTCGGTCCCAAGACCACGGAACATCTGCAAAAGGGAACCAAAACAAGTGAGCTGAATCACGACGGATATTGCATTTGAAACGAACAAGATTATTATGTTAGTTATAGCTTATGTGACCTTCGGAGGAGTAAGGTTGAGGAGGAAGTTGGTAAGGGACAGGCAATGTAATTAAATCTGCCGATGAATTTCTGTCTCCGGCCAATGTTATGAATTTCATTTTGTGTTCTGCCCGATTATCTACTGAGCTCTGAAATTGAACACGAATCGATCTTTTATCATGAAAAAATCGAATTCAATGAAACACAGTGAAACTTGAACAAAGTTGAAGCCAGCTTGATATTTATTTACCTCCGATTGAGTTTCATTGTCTGTACATGAAAACCGACAAGGATTCCCTTTGATATGAGAGGGTATGAACAATACTCCCAGCTGAAAATTAACCAAAACAAAACAGTCATAAACCAAAAGAGATATTTTCTTTTGATGGAAAGAAGTTAAACACTGTACCTCGTAAGAACGGATCATTAACTGAGAATTATTCTTCTGAAGTGCTCCCCAAGCAGCTTTGCTAAGATTTGATGAGCTTAGCAAGAACCAACTGTGAAGAAAAAGGTAGAGGGATTTGAAAAGTTGACTACTATATAGCTCTAAAGAGTTACTAAATGCGTGAAAAAGACTATTACGCAATTTTTTGGCCGCTATATCGAGTATATGTCTTTATGTGTGGCATCGCTCGACTGCAATTAGATAGCAAGCCATAGTCAGTAAACATCATCCCATAAGCAACCAAACTTTATAAAAGTGTGATTGTTTATCAGCAGTTACTAGTCGTCTACTTCTGGTATCTTCATGCAAGATGCAAAATCAACTATTACGTACCCACGTCCAGTGTGGTCTGCCTTCCATTTTGCAAAGTACTTCTTCAAAAACGGTTTGTCTACATTTTTCAAGGGGCTTGGGACTGCACTACCAGCTGCATAACCCTAGAGATCGATGTAGAATAATAAATGTGAATCCTTTGTGGGGCAGCAGGCCATGGAAGAAAATATAAAGCTCATAAAATCCAATAGAGTTACTCAACATAAAACCTTATGTCAAACTATATTACTTTGTTTCACATTTATGGAAACTTGACATTAATTGGTCAACGACGTAAACAAATATAACCAATGGAACAACAAGAAGAAAGAACTGATTGATGGTACCTCTAAGGAACACCGAATATCTTCTACAGTAGGCCATATTATTAGAGGATCCCCAGGGCCAAGTGGCGTTTTATCCTCTGTGAAGCCGGAGGACATTGTAGATGCAAATTCAGTCATCCATTTTTCATCTAAAGAACCAATTGAAGAGAACTGAAATAAGGCAAGATTACCAAGTTGTTAGATAAAACGACTTCAAGTCAATCAAAATCCACACAATGTATTTAGATCAATATAACACATATTCAACAACCCAGTAATATTCTTAGTGTTAGTTGATAGAAATCAAATAAACAAAAAAACGTGGAGGCTGATTAGACCTGATAAATTAATGGAGATCTCTGAAACACTTTGTCAAACACGCACTCATTAAGAATACTGCGGAGCTTCATATGTCCCCACTTTCTCAAATTGGATCCTGTGTGATAACCAGGGACGGATCCAATAAGCCGGACCTGAAAGTTATTACTCAGATGCAAAGTTAGTATAGCATGCCAAAGACAAACATGATTAACCGTGTGAAAACGCAAAGATAAATAGAAATTCAAAATCTATAATGAGAGGAGAAGCTTACTGTTGCACTACTATAATCAAACATCTTGAAAAATGATGGAACGATGCTGAGTTTTCCGCGGCCAGGTATGTCTACAGTGAATTCAGGCCACTGTTGATGTTCAGAAACAGATCAAGATTTATTATAAATTTTAAAATGCAAGAATCGTTTTCCAAAGCCTTTTGAGGATTTTTGTCAATTAGCTACGTTAATTTGACGAGGAACGATCAACTACCTTCAACGCACTGAGATAATCTATCAAATCATTCTCGAATCCACATCGTTTGGTTGAATTATTCGGATCTTTCCAAGGGAAATCTTGCATCCATAAACCTTGACTTTTGTTGTTCCAATCAACATGGATCAGATTTGCAGTATGCACTATAACTCTTACTCCTCGAGGATAGACAAGAAACATTGCCTTCGAATGATGCGTTCCATATGAGATAGGTAGCGGAGGCTTGTGTAGAATCCAATTTAAAGGTCTTTTTTTCTAAGTATTAAGCCGGAAAAAAAAATCAGTTTCATGCCTTCTTGCACAAGATAATGACTATTAACAAAAATTAGAGCTAAGACAACCTGCATGTAGTCCAGTGTACCATCCCCTTCTCCGTGGATAACCAGCACATGAGGAATCTTTGCCATTTTTGGGCATGCTACACATACAAAATAGTGAAGAAAATAATTCAACTTCAATGGTAGTAATTACAATAACTCATACAAAACAGGCCTTCTAGAAATTCTTTAAAAAAAAAGTTATAAGCACAGCCTACTACTTTAACCGTTTCTTCACCGACACATGGAAACCACTTGAAAGGTGCCACAGCATTTGAACGTAATGAATTTACAGCCTAACATGCGAGACAAAGAACTCACCAGACATCAACCAGTCCATGTCTACCATATAATTTGAAAGGATGGCGACTGTTATATCTCCCTGTAGTGTATCGTAATCAATCATAAGGTCAGATGACTGAGTTCAATCATAAGGTCAGATGATTGAGTTCAATCATTCCCTTAAACAATATTAGCAAGCCTAAACCACACCATTGTTTTTTCAAGATAAGCAATAAGGTAAAACGCAAAAGCAAACAAAGAGAAACATACAACTAAACATTTAGAGGTTCTATACCTGTACTACATCCTCTATAGAAACACATGAAGTATTCGCCCAACCAGGCAACCCTTGTACTCGCATAAGCCGGAATGTCGATGGCAATTTATCCTTGGATACACGAAATCGACGGATGGCCTCCACAGAATTTTGTTCCAGTTCCCCCTACGAATTTCAAATATAAAATCAAATTCATCAAGAAACTTGATAAGTAGCACTCCAATGAAAATAACTTAATTTTACACAAGTTTTATATACAGACACCTGTCTAGATTTTTTTCTAGCTACTTCATGGCCCTCACAAGCACCATTAGCTTCATCTATGTGGTTCCTCTTTTCTTTAGTGTGCGAATATGCATTTCGGTTGGTGGATGAATAGACAAACTTGAAAAAATGATGACCAGGAATCAGCTCGATGATGCAACCATTAGTAATGGAGACTTCATCTCGAGAAGAAAGCTTCTTTCTTTCGTCACCGGACTTAACAACCACCGGATTGGCTCCCTCCTGCAGATTTATAGAACACCAGAAAACCCAGAAGAGTTCTAATTCTGCTATCTGGGTGTTTCAAACTAGGCTTAAAACTAAAACTGTTTCTCAGAAGTAAAAACTAAAACAACTTTACCACAAGTAAACTAGCGGTTCGGTTACCGGCGGTCGTCAAAGTGACGTGCTTGCGACTGAGACGCTTATCGGCCATTGGAACATTGTGGCGACCGATTACGTTTGGTCCTAGAGACAAAGGTATCTTGGAAAGAGCATTATCTTCCTCTAGATCATCATTTAAGGGAACTAAAAAAGCAACCTTTAACAATACACAATCCAAAATTTCAAAAACCCAAAAAGAAAAAAAGAAAAAAAGCAATTAGTAAAACAAAGTGTAATGATTTTACTTACTTGAGATTGATCCATTGTTGGTGATTGCAAAAGAGTGCGTTCGTCGAACGGACAATAGGCACCGCTTGAAGAGGGTTGAAGACACGGGACAGCGAGAGATGATAGAAAAGGGTTCTGAAATTGTTGAAACAAAAATTGGCTGCAACCTGCAGCTTTGTGCACTGAAGAACGCCAGTCTCAATGACAGCTTCGATCAAAAGTTGCACAAAATTTTTGTTATTGCAATACGCACCGTTCGGTAAGAGTACGAGAGAGTGTTCCCAAGTATATATATCTTAAATATTAAAAAAAATTAAGTCAAACTAAAATGCTTTGATCGTATATATAAAAATATTTATTAAAAGTATTATAATCAAAATAAAATTATAGTTATATGGTACAAAAGTTTTCAAAAATATTAAAAATACTTTTAATGACAAAGTAACGGAGTTTAAAAATAAAGGGTTTTGTACCAATATATACATAAAACACATATTATTGACTTATAAGTTCAGGGTCCAATCCTAATTACATATTTCTACCAAAATAATATCATATTACCTATCCTTTCAGGTTTCTATTTACTTCATAATCTAAATTACCGTAAAATTCTAAATATATAGACACTGATCCCTTATATTGTCTTCCATCAATGCCGCAATCATGTTTTTATCTTTTTCTTACTTTCGTCTTTATTGGTTTTGTCTTCCAGTGAACTTGATGGAAAACATTTGGCTTTTCCGAGATCTGGATGGTTGTGGCTCTAATCTTGTTTTATTTGTTTCTTTTTTGGGCATGTCTCGGTTGATAATTGATACTGATTTAGAGTTCAAGCTTTTACTCGAGTAGAAACCTTAATGTTTATTTCTAAGTTTAAAAGTTAATTTAATCGCTAAGCTGAAAGAAGACTAGCAAAGATTGTCGAGGTTACGAAGCTTTATCAACAACTTCAATACTGTTTCGTTGCAATTCGAAAGTTTCCTCCAGCAAATGGTTACTTACAGACAGTTAACTAGAGTTTTGGTTGGCACAACTAAAAAAATTACCAATGTTTGTCTCATATAAAAATATAATTAGTTTAAGTCTTATAGTTAAGTTCTCTGGCAATAAAAAGGTCCATAACATTTGGTGATCCGAAGAAATCTTCTAAGGATCGTCAAAAAGCAGATTATTAGATTCAAGATCTTAAATAACTCTTTCAAGTCTTTCGGAGAAGGTATATTTATGTATATTTTGGTCATCTATCTATCTGATAATTTAAGTAGTCAACTTAATACTGTGTCATCTCGAAGTAGGCCAGTAAGCACTAGATAAATAACATGTATCTCCATTTATAATTTTATCTTTTCAACTCTTCATTTTAGAGAGTTTATAAAGATTGCATAACTGTTTGTACACTCGAAAGCTTATATTATGTGTTCGAACAATGATTTCTCTTTTTAAGATGGCATTATATATGTATATAAGTGGCATATTGAGAATTGGCTCTAAAATATCATACATATAAGTGGTTGTCTATTTGTACAATATCTATACATCTCCTTTCTACATCTTTTGCAGGTGAATCAGTTTTTGACAATTCAGTATTGTATATGGCAGATACCTTACTCGGCTGGATGATATGTTAGTGCTCAATATTACATATATGATTATTGCAATTATCTCTTTTGTTTATGTAATCGGCAAGCAACTCTGTTTATCTCCCTGATAACTGTAGTCGGGCTAACAAAGAAGGAGCACTTGATCTGTTAAGTTGTCTACACCTGCATTTTATCTTGTTTAGTTGATTATGTAGTAACTGATTCAACCTATAGCTACAACCTTCATATGTGATAACTCGTTCATTTATGTTGTTATAAGCATATAATTTTCTACTACAATTGATCATAAAATTTGTGTTGCTTTATTACAAATGACGAAATTTCAGATATGTATCTATGAATCTGAGGTGTGAAGGACTACAAAGACATTCTCATTCCTAAAGATGAGAAATGGTCATTTTTCTTCGGCTTCCGAGGATGTTTTGGTATTTATTTTGGCTTAAGCAATCAATCAATCTTATGGAAAGCCCTGACTTGGTATATTTCAAAAAACTTTGTAACGAGTCTTTCATTTTCGTATTTGTCTATGGGTTATAGAAGACAAACTTTTCAACTGATTTACAGTTTGTGTTATTGATAATTTATGTTTGGTTGTCGCATGGAATCAGTTGAATTGTTGATATTAACATGAATAATATTTTTTAAATATTATTATCGGGAATAAAAATAGCATGAATATTATTATCATGAATAAAAATAGTAGGAATATTATTATCATGAATAAAATTAACATGAATAAGATTCTCAAGATTAAAAATAACATGAATAAGATTCTCAGGATTATAGATAACAGGAATAAGATATTCATGATTAAAAATAACATGAATAATAATTTAAGTTCTTAATGATCCAACAAGGCTTATTTTTTCTTGAATAATAACTTGAATTCTTAATGATTCAGCAAAGCTTATTTTTTCTTGAACCGAACATCCTTTAGATCCAAACTTGGTCAGAAGAATACCATGATCTGTATGAACCCCATATTTCAGATGTTTACCTTAAATGTAAAGACATTAAAGTCGATGTATGAAAACAACGTGGATATTGGGACTCCTCTAGTTATTATTCCTCATCAAATATCTAAAATCCATAACATATTAAATAAAATACAACCATGACAACCACATACATATGAGCCATTTAAATTCAAGTATGATAGTGAAATTTGAGAATGTGGTAACTATGTATCTGGTGTGGTTTATTTTTGTTTGAGGGTAAGTTTGTAATTTTTGTCTAGAGTTTTGTGGAATTTTGAGAGTATTTAATGTTTGGGTAGAATGTAGAGGGAGAATTGAGCTGCCTCGTTGTATTTAATTTTCATTACCCCCATTTAATGTAGGTGGTTGGGTATTTATACCCTTATCTTTGGGCCATATGGGCTTTCGGATTGTGTTTAATGGATTCGGGTCGAGTTTAAAGACCCACTAGATTTTAAGTAAACAAGTAATTAGTTTAATCATGAAGTGATTAAGTTTTTTAATACATTAGTTCTGTTCGGACAGTTTAGTAAGTGGAGGTCGTTCGGATTGTCCGTGTCCGGTTAGGATGATATCCGAATTGTCCCTGTCCGGTTCTTGCAAAGAGTGGTGACAAAATCCGGACTCATCAGTATTGACCAAATTTATGAGTAGATCACAATTAAAACACAAAAAATAGCGTAATGCATACAACATGAGCATCTTTTAGTTTACTTCGAGATTGGTTTCTAATAATAGAATAAATTTGCACTAACGATCAGCTAATCAAAAGTTACTTGGGCTTCTTTAGTGACTAATGTACTTGCGGGCTTATATAGAATTATCATAAGCAGTTTTTCAGCCATTGCGACATCCTGATGGAGGCTGCAGCTTAGTCTATTTTCCTTTGAAGAAATTCATTCTGCGATGCTATCTAAAGCGGATGATATATTCTGAATAAGACAATCATGAACTTGTGTAGCAAGCACATGAGCAACATGCATATCAAGATATGAATTTTCAAAAAAATAAGGTAGATTGTCTTAGGGGAAATCCAGATCCTTTGTCAAAATTGAATTAGAAAAATAAGGTCAAAGCCTTCCATCGTTAAGACTTGGATATTAACAAGTCAATCAAGATATATGAAGAGATCTTTCATAATTATATACATTCAAACTTTATTTAGAAATATATCATATTAAAACTCATGGTGACAGTTCAAGCATAAGCAATACTACTATCATATACCCATAGTGTATTCTAAAATAAAATTAAATATGGCATGTAAATTTTTGAAAAAAAATATAAATTAAATCAACTGCGAGTAGCCATATAGATCTAATCCAATTCAAGATATATTTTTTTAATCTAATAAACAAAGGCTATTGATTCTTAAGGACTGCACTCCAGGATAAAATATAAATTAGAGAGAAATAAGATAAGACTTCGTAATACAAACATCAGTGGCATTTTTTAACCTTAATTAAGGTGTTCTCATAACAACAATTATTCTCATACAACTTTACTTTTAGGTAGAAAAAAAGGATAAAACAAAGTCAATGGCGATTTGACATAGTATAATTCGTTTGAGTACGATGAATATTTCCAAACACGACAGTGTAATAGGCGTATCCTTTAATGAAGCATACAAAAATGATACAAAAAAATTAATCACATTAAGATGTTTGTTCTTAGCAAGATGAAAAATATTACAAACCAAATATTTTTGCATTCTCCCTCAACTGGCTCTGCCAAAAGTAAGAGAATGTTAGCCAAATGTTTTTGTAGGTATGATAGTTGATGAGCTTCTTCATCCGCGTGAGATGATGTAAACCGTCGGCTATTGCTATGAATAAGCTACAAAAAAGAAGAACCTCTACATAAACCTATTAAAGTCTTGATTATTAATTTATTGTAAATAGAATATAAAGTAAATCCAGAAACAACAACTGATTCAATCGCATCAAATAGCTTAAAAAACACATTTGAGACATTAAATTTTTTCGTGCAAGATGGTAAGATATCTTTCATTAATTTCAAATTTAGAAAGCCCGGTTGAGATACTCTTGCCCAAGATGGTAAGATATCTTTCATAAAGATCAGCCGTAAAAAGGGCGGTAAGGGTGCATACGAAAGGCTAAGAGGGGTTTGGTAATTTGAAAAATCAAGTGCAACATTTCGCTCGAATGTATATACGCATTTAAGAATGCAAAAAGAAACATAACAATCTTATATATACTATAAGATTTTAAAAAAAATGTAACAAAAAATTGCTAGCTAAATCACTTGATAGTATTCTATTTGGGGGTACACATGAACTTGAAGGTTTTAGAATTTTCAAAGCTTCAAACGGTGATTAGTGACTGAGAAATAAATGTAATTATAAAAAATCTAGATTGTTGATGAAAACATAAAAAAACATATAACATTATACTTTTAATAAAAATGTCACTAGTCATGCAAGCTCTAAATATATAAAAGAACTGGTTTATAAACAAATATGACAACAGATAATTTCAGAAACATGCCATGAAAACATGAAGTTTATAAATATTCATAACATCACAAAGTTGAATAAAATGAATACAAAAATATTAAATTTATAAAAGAATTGACGGAGCAACAATCTCAGCTGAAGCGACGATAATGTAGACAAATACCCATTGACGGTCATACATCGGCAAGCGAAGCAGAGTCTTTATGCATCAGGAGCAACAACTTCTTATACGGCTGAATATAGAAAAAGAAAATCAAATTATGAATATCAACACTGGTCAAAATTCGAGTAGAGCACCGAGACAAAGGTGTCAAGGATAAACCTCGTGCGATCAACTGAGATTCAAAGATTCCGTTATGTTGGTGGCATCGACGCAACTACTTGACCCTGCCACGAGCTTCTGCTAGAATGGTCGAAGTTTTGGGTCGGTTTGTGAAAATAAATGGGGAGAGGTGACAAACAAAATCGAGAGAAAGGAAAGAGAGAGGGATTGTTCGCTGAGGAAAAAATATACTTGATTTTGGGGTTGGATATGGTAGATGAGTTTTTTTGTTGTTTGAGCTGGATCATTAGGTAAATATGATCCCTAATTGTAGGGATGTGTCAATATCAATAGATTTTTTTACCTCATTTGTAAGTCATCCAATAATTTATTTTGAGCCGGTTTAAATAGTTGTAAACTAAACATAAATTCTATTTCGGATTTATTTTATTTATGGGTTAATAAAGCCTAACTTCCATAGTTTTCGTTATAAATATATTATTGTCATTCTCTTTCGTAAATGGGGAACCATCATTATTTATTTATTTTAGTTTTATATTTTTTAAGGAGGATTGATAAATCCACGGGTTTTTCAAAAAAATATCTACAAAAAAATATTTAAATTTGAAAATAAATTTATAATATATATATATATATATATATATATTAAAAAAAGTAAGATCAATATTTTAAAATGGATAATAACAAATTATTACAAAAATTAATGTTTAAATAAATGTTAGTTTTTATTAAAATATATATTAAAATATCTCTTAAAAATGTGATTTTTTGTGAAAGATCAATGTTAAAAAATATGATGATCTCTCAAGAATCACCCAAGAAACCCAATTGCATTGTTTCAAACCCTAATTTCTTCCCTCTTCTCCTTTACCTCCATATCTTTCCCCCCGTCACTGCAATAGAAATGGAATTCTCTCAATTTGTATCAGCTCATCCGCCTTCGATCAAAGTTACAGATCAACAACGTACCAAATCTTCATCTCATGCACTCAAATCTCAATCAAAGAGCTCCCTCGAAACAAATTTTCCTCTTCATCCAAAGAAGTCATCAACAAGTTTCAATAAACCTACGTTTTAGTCGGAATCAACAAATCATACTCTCTTTCAATGGACAACATGACGTATTGCTCATGATTGGCTATTTAGAGATTTTTCCCATTTCAAATCGAAAGGATTCACTCACTAGGAGGTTCAAATGCAAGAAAAAGAAAACTACAAAGTGGTTGTCTTTCCTAAATTAGATAAGTCGCATCTCCTTATCTCCTCTAAATTCACAATAGTTGCTAAGTATTCGTTTTCAAAACCTATTTTAGCTAAAATACAAAAATTTCTAGACAAATTTAAGTTTGATGACCTAATTAGTGTATCCTAATGAGATTATAAGAATTTCTTTATTGAATTTGACATCCTTGATGATGCTCAAAACTTTGGAAAAGAAATGTTTGGTCTCTAGACCAACATTCTTGTAGATTGTTAAAATGGTACTCGGTATTCAATCCAAAGACTAAATCCTCTTTAACCCCCATTTGGGTGTCATTCCAAAATCTTCCTGAATATATGCATAACTACGATACAGTTCTATATATTTCTTCAACTATTGGTAGACCTCTTTCAATTTAGGTACCAGACCATAACCGAGCCAGACTTAATAGTTGTCGGGCATGGTTAGAGATTGGCGTCCCTAAACCACTGTCTAAAATAATTTGGATTCAGATTGGGTTAGAAGATGGTTACTAACAACATATTAACTATGGTGTCATCCCATCTTACTGTAACAAATGTCATCACATTTGCCATCAAGTAAGGGATTGTAAAACATCTCAAATCCTTGTATCAGACCTATCTAACCTTAACCCCCAAACGAAGCCTAAGACCAACAACCCTAACCAATCCCATACCTGGTTACCTAAACAACCTCCCAAAGAGATTCTAATCTCTGCTACCTCAAATGACCAAAATTAATTTTATTCCTTGAGTTAACAATGTTAACTTGAATATCATTAACATGAATGTCCCATCTGCTGAAACCTCAACTCAAGTTAATAATGTTAACTTCTCTCAACCTGTGACCAACATTGTCTCCCCCTCTATTAATGTAGAAATAATAGAAGCCTTGCATACTTTGGAAACTGGTAACATGTTTACTTCCCTTAGTGAATATAATGGCTATGATAACCTAGATTCAAACTCTGAGATAGTCCCTACATTAAATAAGACCCAAATCATGTCCTCTGGCTGTTCTAAATCTTTATCCTCTGGTATAGACTTATCTCATAAGTCTATATCATTTTACCTCAATTCATATAAGCAATCCAAAGCCAAACAAAATCCTAAAACGAAATCATCAACTAGAAACATTTCTAAAGCAAAGTTAAAACTCCCTGCAATGATTCCAACTAAAAACAATTCATCAAATCATAAATGACTCTAAAATTACTTAACTAGAATATCAGAGGGATAAGCAACAGGGGTAATATCAGAATACTTATACATATCTTAAAATTTGATAACATTGATTTCATAGCTCTCCAAAAACCTATAATCAATTTTAGCAGACTTCACCAAATTGTTAAAGCTTTGAAATTTTTCGCTGGCTGTGCTAATTTGAATAATAAAATCTGGGTTATTTGGGAAGAATACTTCCAAATAACCTCTTTAATATACCATGAACATACCTTGCATCTCAGTGTATCTCATCATATGTTCTCTAAATAATTTTTGGTTTTTGTTATATATGTTAAGTGCCTTAAATCATTAAGACTAATTCTACTGCATACCTTAGGAGAAATATTTAAAATAACCAAGAATGAATAGTGTTAGGTGATTTTAACATAATTTCCTCTAATGATGAACAATTATCGTGTTCATCATTATGCCAAAATAGCACTGACAACTTTAATGAAATGATCCTAGACTGTCATCTTAAAGATCCTAGACCGTACCTTATATAACACTCACTGGAGAAATTTCTTTGCCATCACAGTGGTGAAGCGGTTGGCCAGAACTGGTTCACATCACTCAGCACTGTGTTTAGTTATTTTGAATAACTTATCCAAATCTAAAACCAACTTTAAATTTATGAATATATGGACCCTTCACCCTGATTTCTTTCAATCTGTTGATGAAAATTAGTCATTAGACATACCTGATACCCCTCTTCAAGTGTTTTGGGCCAAACTAAAACGATTAAAACATAGACTAAAATAATAAAATTGGAATTCATTTGGTAACATATTTGACAATTTATCTAATTCCGAAGATGATGTATCTTTCTTTGAAATATATTTTCAAAATTCAAACTCAATGAAAGATAATATTAAGTTAAATAAGGCCAAAGTAGTTCACTTAAATTTGTTAGCTAAGGAATAAGCTTTTTGGGAACAAAAAGCTTCTATAAACTGGACAAAAACTGGGGATAAGTAACTTGGTTGTTAGATAATTTTAGAAACATTCTTAACTCTCAACCCTCTCAATCTTATATCCCTGAACTACGTGATATTATTCCCTTTTTATATCTAACGTAGACAATAGTTTCCTAACAAAAACCCCAACTGTGGAAGAAGTTCATAAAGCCATTCTATCTCTCAGTCCAAATAGTGTGACAGGAGTAGATGACTTTAACATTAGGTTTTACACTATTTGTTGGAATGTCATTAAACTAGTATTACACAATGCCATTACTGAATTCTTCTTGGGGACCAATATCCTTAAAGGTATTTTCGCAACTGTTTTTTTTTCTAATCCCTAATAGTCTCTCTAAACAACTGGAGTGACTTCAGGCCAATAATCCTTTGTAATGTACTAAACATGATAATCTCTAAGATCCTTAACAATAAGCTTACCCTAATCCTCTCCAAAATTATATATGAAAACTAGGGTGGTTTTGTCTTAAATATGAGTATTAATGGACACATACTCATAGCACATGAACTGATTCATAGCTTAGAGAAAAAAGTAAAATTGGGGTAACCTTATTTTTAAGTTAGATATGGATAAAGCCTTTGGGAGGCTCTCCATTTCCTTTTTACTCAGAGTTCTAGAACGTTTTGGCTTCAATTTCAAGTTCATCAGTCTAATAAAACAAAGTATTACTCACACCCAATTTTCAATTATTATTAATGGTTCATTGTATGGTTTTTTTAAATCATCAAACAAAGTTATGCAGGGTGATCCATTGTCACCCAACCTATTTATAATAGTTGAAGAAATTTTTTATTAGAGGACTTAAGAAGTTATTCAATGCAAACCAAACTATATATTATCAATCTAGAACAAGTATTCATATTTTATGTCTTACGTGTGTTAATGATATTATTATATTCACAAATTGGGCATCAAACAACATCAAACAGAGTTGTGAATTTCTAATTTACTATGAAAAGGTCTCTGGACATATAATCTCTCCCTCTAAATCTAAATTCATAACACCAAAAAATACAGTCATCTCAAAGATCAACAACATTCTTGATCTCAATGGAGTCAACCATACTTTTCTTCTACTTAAATATTTAGGTGTATCTATTCACCCCTGTATCAACTTGCACTTTGATGACCTAATAACTAGCATCAGGAAGATTTTTTTTGACTTGGAGTGAAAAGTACTCTTATTTCATGGAAGGATGGTTCTAATACAATATGTATTATTAACCATTCATTCCTATTATATACAAACTTATAATTTTCCTAAAACAGTTATAGTAGAATTTATAAACTTTTAAACAAATTTTTATAGGGTTCAAAGATTTAGATTAGTTTTGGAAGGGATCAAGGGTTCAAGGGTTGCAGAAAACTGTAATCTAGAAGATTTTTATAATTTTCCTATTATTAAGATTTAGATTAGTTTTGGAAGGGATCAAGGGTTCTGGAAACCTGCAATCTACGATCCTATACCCCTTACTGCACTGAGTGATGACACATAGGTCATAAATCTTCGGATTGCAGAAAACTTACCAAATACACCTTCTTTAATCTCATAACCTCCCCAACCATCTCTTAAATCAATCATTGTAAAAAACTCTTATGAACCTCTGATTGATCCTTCTAATCTTCTCCATACACCATATATCTCCAACCCTACCTTTGAATCTCTCCCTCTAGCCCCTCTTGGATTGCAAACTCAATCAATCATCTTTCCAGCATAACAAACTCAAACTTTATCTCTTAATCAAAACTTAATTTTACCACTATCTTTTAATCAAGTTATCACCCCCTCATCCCCGAGTTCAGACCTAAAAATCAATGCAGTCATCGTCATCCTCAACACTAGAATTAGTATAAATTCTTTTCATAACCATGTTTATTACAGATTTAAACCTCTCCCAAAATCAGAGCCGCATGCAGTCTCCCATCCACTCCATCAGCACATGCAAAAGATTTATACATTGGAATTAAGCATACCAGTACACCTAATACAACAAAATCATTACATCTTTAAGAGCATGTCAGACCTTCATCTGGATCCTCCGAATGACTGTAAATCTTATTTGTTGGAATGGAAGAGGCATTGGAAACAAGGTAACTAGAATAAGAATCAAATCTAAGTCTATTAACTTCATAGCCATTTAAAGTGATATGCTTGATGTTCACTTATTATCAACTATTGTAAAGTTTCTTGGCTTTCATCATGCTATCTCTAATGTCTCTAGCAAAATTTAGATCATGTGGAGGCAAAAATTTAATGTTCACATCCTTCTCAATCATGAGCAATTGATTTCACTCATCTTCCCCTAATAAAATCAGTTCTAACAACTATTGTTTATGGGAAATGCAATATGTACCTAATGACTGATCTTTGGAACTCTTCAAGAGGTATTTTTAACAACTCTCATGATTAGATATTTATGGGAGACTTTAACTCCATCACTAACCCTTCTGAGCAGATGTTGGTTCCACCTAATATACCTGATCTAACTTTTACAAATGGAAGATAATGGACATGATTCTCTATAATAACTCATGGTCCAACTCTTTTGACAATACTATTGTAATCCATTTAGCTAGAGTTGGGTCTGACCATTCTTCCCTCCTTATCTCTTGTCCTAGTGTCTCCTCTAGAATAAGATCTTTTTTTAAATTTATGAATATGTGGTTCCTTCACCCTACTTTCATGCATGACATTGAATGTAACTGGAAGGCTTCCACGATTGGCCCCCTTCTTTTCGCTTTTTGGAAAAATTTAAAAAAACTAAAGCTATTTTTAATAGATTGGAACAAAACAACTCTTGGAATTTTTTTAAAAGAATTAGCTAAAGCTAAAGATGAGGCATGCTTTCTTGAAACTTGTTTTGCCACTTCTAAGTCCAGTGATGAAAAATTAAATTCAACCAAATCCAAAACTTTACATCTTCAATTAGTTGCCAGAGAAGAAATTTATTGGCAGCAAAATACTAGCACAAATTGGACCTCCAATGATGATAGAAATACTTTTTTTCCATAACTATGTTAAAAATATAAAAGAAATTTCATTCATAAAATTAAAATCAATAATATATGGATTGACGACCCCTTAGTTATTGGAAACTGTCCTGTTAGTCATTTTCAATCTCTTTTAGCGGAAAACAATGAGACTAACCCGAATCCTAACCTACATCACAAATTTATAAAACTTATAACTACCAATGATAATTCCAATTTAATGACTCTTCCAAGTGACAATGAAATGTACTCATCTATTAAATCCCTTAACTCTATTAGCATTTCTAGAGTTGATGGTTTTAATACAAAAAAAAAATCAAACTTGTTGGACTCTTATTGCTAATGATCTTTGTGCTATAGTTAGAATTTTTTTTGCATGCGATTCTATTTTCTCATCCTTAAGCTTATTTTTAAAGAACAATCTGGCTTTGTTAAAGGAACGCATATTGAAGACAATATCCTCCTCATACAAGAAATGTTTCATGATCTGAATAAGAAGAACATATGTGGCAACTTGATCATAAAATTAGACATATCCAAAGCCTTTGATAAGCTCTCCATGTTCTTTCTTTATCAGATCCTTGATGCTTTTGGCTTTGAAAAACCTTTTCTGGACATAATCAAAAGCCTAACATACAATATGAATTCTTTGTTATCATTAATGGTATTTCTAATGGCTATTTTCAATCTACCAATGGTCTTAGACAAGGGGACCCCCTGTCTCCTAGTCTGTCTATTCTCTTTGAAGAGTTTCTAATAAAAAGTCTCAGGGATCTTTATAGGACTAATAGATGTATTAAATATAATTATATAGGTATTACCTTGATTTCTTCCTTGAACTTTGTGGATGATATCACCATATTCACCAATGGCTCTCAATCCAACCTCTTTAAACTTCAATATATTCAACATCAATATTAAGAAGTGTATGGGTATTATAATCAACAATAGAACCAAATTATCTAAGTTTGAGAATCTCATCACTAAAATCAGGCAAAAGACAAAAAAACGAAATTAACACCTCTTATCTTTGGGGGGGGGGGGGGAAGACTCATTTTTATTCAATCTATCCTTCAAACCATCCATATTATCATATACAGAACTATAACCTCCCTAAAGCCACTATAAGAAGAATTGAAGCTATGAGTAACAAATATTTATGGGGTTTATCTGAAATCAACAATGCAACTATCTGGACCAAATGGGACACCCTAACTTTTACCTATGGTGAATGTGGTATTAATCTAAATAAACCTTAAAGATATGCAAACTACTTTTGCTTGCTAGATTCATGAGTTCAGATCGTAACAACTCTTTGGACTAATTTTATGCATAGTAAATATTTCAAAAATAATCATCTTATGCTAGTCAACATTGCAAATAACAGTTATAGTGCCTGAAAAAGACTAATTGACATTATTTATGGCTGATAAGCACACATTATAGCTTATTGTTAAATGAAATATTGAATTCGGTTTGGACATATTGTTCAAACCTAACCCTCTTATTAGTCTGATTCTTGAAGAAAATAATTTTTGGTACTTTCAACATCATGTCAAATACTTCAATAATAATAGATCTGTGGACCTATAAACTGTCATTATCAGCTTTTCCATCAGACATCTCTAGGATAAAAAATCTTGCCCTAAATGCTAATGAAGAAGATACTCTTCAATGGACTATTTCTAATGATGGCAAGTTTGAATCTAAAGAAACCTAGGAATCTATAAGAACTAGAGGCTTTAAATAAAATAATTTTAAAAGAATCTTGAATCACATTATTCCAAAGAAATGCTCCTTTCTTCTTTAAAGAATTTACACAATTGGATACCTGCAGACTCCGTGATTCAAATCAGGTATATGCAGTTGGCCTCAAAATACCAATTTTGTAACAACTCTGAAACCATACATCATGTTTTTTATCAGCTGTAATTTTGCTTGATAGGTTTGGAGTTACTTTGGTGGCCTATTCAACCTAATTCTGGGTCATCACATGACAATTCAACACATAGTCAAATACTGGTTTGATTCTTCTCTTATTGATACTCATATTACGACTATTATCCCCTCTATCATCACTTGGTCTATATGGAATTTTAGGAATAAATTTAAGCATAACCAAGCTAATGTTTTTGCTATGTTTACCATTAGTCAAATTAACACAATTATTTTTAACTTAGACTAATCCAATCTTCTTAGAAGAAAACACTGGTCTAAGGATAATGATATAGCCTATATTCTAAAATGTTTTAACCATCTTAACCATCCTATAAATCTGATCGCCATCAGCTGGCATCCTCTTAAAGATACTCACCTAAAACTTACTACTGATACAACTTATCTTCATAATGGTGAGGCGCCTGAATGTTCTTTTATTATAAATTCTAAAGGAGAAATAATTGTTGTTATATGTCGCCTTTATAGCAACTAAACTTCTATTTATGCTGAATGCTTAGCTTTATTGGATGGTAACCTAAAAGTCAATAACCTTGATTTTGAAACTGACTCTAAAATCCTTTACATAATGCTTGTTAATAAAAAAAATCCCATCAGTTTCTTATTCATATTCAAGCATGTTGCAGGAACCTCATCACTTCTAATACTTATATATAACATATATATGAAGAAAAAACTTTGTAACAGACTGGCTAGCCAAGTGGACAATAAAATGCAAGCAAAAAAATAATATCAATCCTATTCAAATCCAAAACCATCTCAAAGCAATCACCTTTCTGGACAACCTCGAAATGGGTTCAATAAGAGATTTTACTAACTCTACTGTTCTCTGTCTATTTTAAAATGCCCTATAATATTATAGTTTTTATGTTGTTTTATCTTATCATTCATACCTTCAATTTTATCAAGTATGCTCTAGCCTCTCAATTTGTCGAAGTTTTCACTATCATATTTTTCCGCTTCAATTTGCCGAATTGCCTATAACTGTCTTGAAACTGATGGAATGTTTTGACTCCAGATTTCATCATCAATACCTTCTTTCTCCAGCTTCAGCTATCTTGGCCTGCTAGACTCGTATTTACTCTAGATGCAGTCCCTTTTCTATTGGTCTTTTGATCTTCTTATTTTACGTTTCTTGACATGTTGAAGCTCTTATCTTATTTGTTGATTCTCCGCTGCCTTCTTCCATGGATTCAGCTCAAGCGGAAAATTCTTCCCAATATTTTTATCCCTTTCCCTCAAATTTCTCTCTTATATGTTGGATTTTTGGGTATTTGTCCAAATATCAAATCCCAAACCATCTCAAAGCAATCACATTTCTGATTTTTTTTTGAAATGGGTTCAATAAGAGATTCATACTAAGTCTATTGTTCTCTGTCTATTTTAAAATGCCTTATAATATTCTAGTTTCCATGCTGTTTTATCTTATCATTCTCTATTACATATCGAATCTTCTAACAATATAATTTCAGGTCTCAATCATCATACCTTCAATTTTATCAAGTCTGCTATGGTCTCCCAATTTATCGATTCTTCATCCAACATCTCTTTTCGCTTCAATTTCGTTGAGTCGCTTGTAGCTGTCTTGAAACTGATGGAATGTTTGGACTCCGGATTTCATCATCAATACCCTGTTTTGTCCAGCTCCAATTTGTCTGGGCCTTTTAGACTCGTATTTACTCTAGATGCATTCTATCTTTCTATCGGTCCGTTGATCTTCTCATTTTATGTTTCTTGGCATGTTGAAGCTCTTGTCTTCTCCGCGGGCCTCTACTGCATTCTTCTATGGAATCAAATCAAGCGTAAAATTCTTCCTAAAATTTTCATCCATTTCCCTTCGATCTCTATTTTATATGTGGGCCTTTTGGATATTTTTCCAGATGTAGAATTGTATTACCCTTGTTAGACCTCTGTACTTCTTCTATCAATAAATAATTCTTCTTTAAATTAAATAATAAAATAACAATAAAAAAGACTAATAGTAAATTTATATTAAGATAAATCAATACTTTTTTTGGTTAAATGAAATGTATTAATAGGATAATATTAATAGGATAATATTAATAGGATTAAATGATATAAGGGGACCCACTACGATTCTAAGTGCGGCAAAAAAAAATTAAATACTCCCTCGAAAATGAAAACAGAAGAATTGATACTGATTCGAGAACTAAGAGTGACTTCCATAGCTTACAGCTGCTTCAGATGCTGAAAAAATGGAGCTTCTTCATAAATCAGCCACCCACCGTCGAATCATCTTTGATCATCATCTCCAAAATCCAAAAACCCAACTTTCACCATTCAACTCAGTTTTCTCAAGACAAAAAAGCCAATCTACTTCAATATCTTAATCGATACTTCATATATATCCAAGCCCGATGCTTTCAAGAAAGACAATATCCCGTAACTGATTCAAAACTGTTGATTGATTAAAATCTAAGTTTTTTTCTTCAGTTGAAGAGTGTTTTTTGCAACCCAGTCTACAACATTGTTCTGCTCTCTGAAGACGTGCTTTATTGACATAGAAGAGAGGATAACCCTTATGTAGAGGTGAACAAATGGGACCAGTAGCCAAATTGATTTCCCTCTGTCGATTAGATCAACCAGAATACTTGAATCAACCTTAATGTCGAGATTTGTTATGTTTAAGGCTGTGTAGATAGCTAAACCATCAATGAGAGCTCTACTTTATGCAACAATTGTTGAGCTCTTCCCATAAATTATGCTAAACCCTTGAAGAATAGATCCATCGTGGTCCCTTATCACACACTCTCCGCTAGCTTCTCCAGAAGGCAAAAATACCCCGTCGATATTCAGTTTGTATCGATTAAGTTTATGAGCAATCCATTTTAACGAAAGAGGTATAATATTTTTGGTATGGTGTGCATAGCTTCCCAATTGAGGAGCCAATCTGACATTCTTTCCCCAATGACGTCTCTTTAAAATATTTGCATTAGAGAGACCATATATAATGCGTATTACTTGGTCAATTAAGGACCTCAATGAAATGTTTACATCTTGAAGCTTCTTAATTGTCCAAACAATGATAGCGGGAATAATTGTTCTTATGCTGCAAACCTTTGTTGAAGACCAATACCAGGTACGTATGAGATGGGGAAGAATCATATTTCTAGTAACATCTATTCCCAAAATAGTGCTGAAATGATTCCAGAAAGGTTCAAACCTCTTTTCATTGAACCATAACATGTCTATAGCTTTGTTCATTGGAATAGTACTGACATTTTGAAGCTAACTTAAATATTGAAGTTAGCTTAAATTTTCTTCGTTGAAAATTCTCCTCAAAAGGATTACTAACAAAATTAAATAAAAAATAATATATTATTAAAAATAATATTCAATGGAAGAATTTAATTATTATCGGTAAAAAGATTTTAGATTTTAGTAGTTAGGATTTTATTTTATATGCCGTTTATCATTATTTATATATTTATATTTCTTCAAGAAGACAATGAAGAGGTCGGTTCGGACCAAATGGCACTCCAAAGGACAACAACTGGCTTTAAGGAAAACGGTTATGAATTTAATGGGTATCGAAAAATCGATTTTGAATAGTCTTTATAGACGGCTACCAGCCTACAACTGACACTATTTTGTGCAAAGATGAGTCTCCCGGCGGGTCTGCCTCCTACTTGTTCCCCTTCCAATACCGAGCCAAATTCCAACCCTCTACCCTCCGAAGATCAGCTTCAATCCAAGGGTAGCTTTCAGCTACAGCGCTGGTCCAGGGCACGCGCCATACGGTCAGGCCGTAAGCTCGACCGTCCCAATCTTGATATCACGCAGACGGTCAAACCAAACCATGTACAGCCCGACGACAACGTCCAGGCGGAGACGGTGAGACACGACGGAGATGAGGCGGAGGCAACGATTGGAAAGTCCATTTACATGGTTTCTGATGGAACCGGATGGACGGTGGAGCACTCCGTTACCGCCGCCTTGGGGCAGTTCGAACACTGCTTTGTTGATCGGGGTTGTCCCGTCAACACTCATCTATTTTCAGGGGTAAATTCTTCGTGGATAGTCTTCGATCTTATAAATTTGATATGATATTGAAATTGATTGATAGAGGTTAACCTTAAATTTAGATTTAGATTATGGTATCAATTGATAGATTGTGTAAGTTTAAGCTTAGAGTTAGAGTTTGTGTACAGATAATGATACGATTATGGGATCTTAGTCAGCTCTAGTATATTGGTACTAATTGATAGATAGTGTTTAACCTTAAAGTTTGATTTATGACAAATGATCATACAAGTCGTGGTGACCTTTAAGTACTATTTGATTTATAGTTTTTAAACCTTCAGAATGTAATCTTGTGTAGAAATTATGATCTAGATCGTGCTGATTTTTTTGTTCTTTCCCCTGGTTATGATATCGGAAATTGTAAGATTGAGGATGAAGAGGTGTTAATAGAGATCATTAAGCAAGCAGCCAAGGAAAATGCAACTGTTGTGTACACTCTAGCCGATCCTTCAATGGCTGAAGCTGCGAGGCGAGCTTGTGAGCTATGGTGTTTGCCATCTACCGATATATTAGGGCCAATCACCGAAGCAATCGCTTCTCATTTAGGTGTATCCCCTTCTGGTCTTCCTCGAGGACGTCCCGGAAGGGTACTTACCGATGAGTATTTCCGTAGAATCGAAGCCATTGAGTTTACTATAAAACAAGATGATGGAGCTCTACCTGACAACTTGCATAAGGCTGATATTGTCCTGGTCGGTGTTTCTCGTACCGGAAAAACACCATTATCGACTTATTTAGCACAGAAAGGATATAAAGTTGCGAATGTACCGATCGTGATGGGTTTGGAATTGCCCAAGTGTCTTTTTGAGGTTGATCCTCAGAAGATTTTCGGGTTGACGATAAATCATGTGGTTTTGAGAACGATTAGGAAGGCAAGAGCTATGACTTTGGGTTTGGGTGAAAGTACTGGCAATTATTCAGATATGGATTATGTGAGGCAGGAGCTCGAATTCGCTCGAAAGATATATGCACGACCTGTTTGGCCCGTGATTGGTGAGATCTGTTACCTTAGTCACTCTACCTTTATTTTTGTGTTATACTCCGTCTTGTTCTGGATCTAAATAGAGTTTTTAATCTAAATATAACAAAGTCTTTAGGCTGTGTTTGATGTTGCGTAGATAAACTTATAACAACAAGAAGTTACTAAAAAAAGTTGTTTTTCTTTTTCTAGGATACATGCAAATAACATTGCTAAGTTATTAAGCTCTTCCTCGCTGTCTACTAAATCTTTATTACTAGTTTGCTATTATCAAATCAAGAATCAATACTAATACAAGAAAGTAGCTGTTTCTAGTTCTTTTACCCAGTTCCGTGTTTCCTTTTTATTTTCTTTGCTGCAGACGTAACAGGTAAAGCTGTTGAAGAAACTGCAGCAGTTGTTCTAAGGCTTTATCACGATAAACAACGGAAGTGCTCGATGCCACGAATATCAAAACGCTATGTAAGGGATACATACAACTTTTAATCTCCCGCCGAACGGTGTATATGTGATAATCACGCAATCGCACATTATCATTCTTCATCCGTTTTCTACGTTCAAAATGTTCAACTTGACCGTCAACCTCGATCTGTGGAGTCTGCCTCGTAGGGTTTGATATGGCTGTATCAGCTTGTTGTATGCCTGAAATGGATGATGAAATGTCCTTGTTAGAGGCTAAGACTGACGGAGGCGAAGCTTGTTTACCCCCGGTTCTAGTTCTCGAGACGTACACAGGCTCTTCATCAGCGATATATGATAATGGATCTAGGGTGTAGGATTTGCAATGGTAGGGACTCCTGTAAAGGAAAAGTATTTATTACTGGTTTGCAATGTACTGTATCGATTGATACAGTTTTGTGTCATTAACAATGTACATGTATAAAGTCTCGTAACTATTATGCCCATTATCTAGTTTGTTCTATTAATTCCTTATAAATAGACTATCAGGACTACACAAAAAGGTACCCGAAAAAATTTATAATTTTTTTTTTATCAAAGTGAAACACTTTTCTCTTGTGGCGTCCGCGGATGTAGAAATTGTCGAACCACGTTAAATTCGGTGTTTTTTTTTTCTGTTATGCTTTTTATTTTATTCTGTGCTTGAGCCATTTGTGATATTGCATAGTGATTTATAACAAATCGGTATAAATGCTCGAGGCCCAGACAAAATGCGATATTGGTGATATTTTTAGAGTCTCTGTGGCTCATCAAGCGGTGTGACTTGATTGGAGTGTATCAAGATGATGGTAATTGATTGGAGTGTATCAAGATGATAATTGATTGGTGTGACGCTAAGGAACAAGACAACGTGGTAATATTAAAGGTGAGTAACTACATCTGTAGTGCAAGTAGTCCCCAACCTGATTAGAGCGGGCATTTAGAAATCAATTGAGAGGAGGATATAATGGTACTTTGTTCGAGAGGAGGATTTGTTAGGGTGGAGACCAAAGTCCCAGATCCCACATCGGTTAAAAATGGGAAGAATCAACGGTATATAAGTAAGAACATCTCTCAGGTGGTATAAGACCTTTTGGAAGTAGACCAAAAGCAAAGTCGTGCGTCCTTTCGGGCTCAAAATAGACAATATCATACTAATATTGAGATCGGATTGTTCATATTATATATGGAAGCGGGACATATACCCTACAAATGAGATCACTCTACTAGAGGGAAGAGCTTACAAGAAATTGTCGAATCAAGATCACTTGTGAGTAAACAAGTGGAGTTTGAAGTGGAATAAGTTTATGAAAGGTTCAGTAATTCGAGTGGTAATTCGAGTGGTTCTGAGGTGGATCCCGAATCATGAGTTGAAACATCATCATAAGATAAAATAGTGATGATGATGCGCTCGAAGAGAGAACAACAACCTTATAGCATAACATTGGGCAAAGAAAGAAGAGAGATGAAACTACCAAAAAGGTATGCGAATCTAGTTTCATATTCTCTGTCAGTTGCAGAAGAAGTTGAGAGGATATTGCGAGTTCAGAGGCACATCAATGTATTGGTGCTATAGGGGAAGAGATTGGATATCTTCATAAGAATCAAACATGGAAGCTTGTTGACTTTCCTAAGGACAAAAGGTAGTAGGCAACAAATGTATGTTCAAGACCAAAGTCCCACATAAGAACCACATTCCACGTCGTTTAGTAAATGGGTATTTGTTAGGGTGGCGACCAAAGTCCCACATAACACATCTGTGAAATATGAAAAAGATCAATGGTATATATGTAAGAACATATCTTAACTAGTATGTGATATTTTGGAAGTAGATAAAAAAAGTCGTTGCTTTATGGTGGATTTTAATGAGTGTAAAAGACATCATTCTTTGTGAAATTATTGGTGAGAATATTACTGTCTGCGCATGAAAGAAGTTGGGAGAAATTTACTCAAAGAAATCAGTGGTGAACCGGTCATACTGGAAGATGCACTTGTACGATTCTAGACTGAAAAAATGTATGTCCATAAATGAACACTTAAATAATTTTAAATCAATGAGAGCATTGATATTATCATTGAGGATAATGAACAAGCTTTATTTGTCTTGAGATTGTTACCAGCACCCTATGAAAACTTTGTAGATACTATAATGTATGATAATGATAAGTTATCGCTAACAGGTGTCAAAGAGGCGCTGCAATCAAAAGATTTGAGACAGTTGCAGACAAACAATCATGCAAAAGAGAAAGATCTTATGACTATGGGAAAAATTAGAAACAGGGCGAGTTCTTCAAAGAATAAGAATTGGAGGTCCAAATCAAGATTCAAGAACTCAAATTGTCATGAATTCGGTGACCATGGTCATTAAAAGAAAGCTTGTCTGAAGTTGAAAGGTAAGAAGGGAAATCAAAATGAAAATGCAGCAAACCTAGCGGGGTGTGAATGATTCAGACGATAGTGAAAACAATAGTAGATGTGATGTATTGTCTGTGGGTTCAGACTTTGGGCATAATTTTTGGGTACTTGATGTGTCAGTTCAATAAACGGTTTGCTACTTACAAGCCAATGCAGGGAACTGTTTATTTAGGGAACAATCATTAGTTGTCTGTTGATGGTATCAACAATTTTAGAATTAGAATGTTTAATGAGGTTGTTAGAATCATGACGTCTTGGCATGCTGCTGAGTTAAAGAAAAACCCGATATCCCTTGGGATACTATACTCTCGGGGTTACAAGTATCGTGCAAAGGATGGTGTAATCAAAGTGACAAATGACTCGATGGTATGCATGAAATGCAGTTTGCAGAAGAGGCTTCACATTCTCCAGGGGAGTGTTGTTATGGGAGATGTTGCAGTAGCATCGTTATGAAGCAATAACTAAAGTAGGTAGGATTGAAATAAGTTGTGGCATTGGTGTCTCAGTCACATGAGTTATTTTGTGAATGGGGTCGCAGAATAAATGAACATAATATTTTGTGACAAAACACGAAGCATTCTCTCGCAAACCGGTGTGGGAAAATATTTTAGGCTGAAGCTATCAATACAACGTGCACTTGGTGAATCGGTCCCTATTAACGACTATTGATGGTAAAACTTATTTTGAGATTTGGTCTAGATCCTCGGCTGATTACGAACAGCTGAGGGTGTTTGGTTGTCCTGCGTATGCTCATGTGAGAGATGGTAAACTTGAGCCAAGGGAAAAAATGTATATTTATAAGATATGCTACTGAAGTGAAGGAAAATATGTTATGGTGTACCTCTTAAAAAGTCTCAAGGGTTTCTAACCAGTATGGAGGCGACTTTTAACGAGTTTGCGTTGTTAGTCAGTGAGAAGCAAGTAAGACAATTTGTCAAGCCAAGATCGGTTGTGAGTTAATAGGTGGAGCTTGAAGTAGATTCAATTCCTAGCATGTTTGATAGTTCTAGTGGTTCCGAGGTGAATCCATAATCTGGAGGTGAAGCATCAGCATCGAATGATAGTGATAATGATGTGCTCCAACCAGAACAAAAACCTTATAACATAACATTCGGCAGAGAAATAAGAGAGATTATGCTACCAAAAAAGTGTGCGAATCTAGTTTTATATGCTCTATCAGTTGCAAAGGAAGTTGAAATGCAGGAACCCAGTAGCTATAGGGAAGCTATAGCGAGTTCAGAGGCAGATTGATGGATTTATTACTATGGGGGAAAATATTGAATCGACTCAAAAATATCGAACGCGGAAGCTTGTGAACTTGTCGAAATGACAGAAGGTAATATGCAACAAATAAGTGTTTAATAAAAAGGATGGTAATTTAGGGGTTGCTGCATCTCGATTCAAGGCAAGCCTCGTCGCTAAGGGTTTTACTCAAAGAGAATGAATTGAATTCAATGAAGTGTTTTCTCTAGTGGTGCAATATAGTTCAATTTGAATTCCGTTAGCCATGGTAGTTTTGCAAGATTTAGAACTTAAGCAGTTCGACGTGATGACTGTGTTTCTACATGATAAATTTAGATGAACGAATTTGGGTAAAAAACACCAGTGGTCCCTCTTACTTTCTACTTGTAACAAGTTAGTCATTTTTTTGTCCTTATAATAAACCGGTCCCTTGTGTTTCAAAAAGCAGATCAAACAAGTCCTTAGTGACCTCAACCCATATTTTCTGCCATAAATTCCCTTTGACCAGCCACATCAGCGTCCCACGTGGATCGCTGATGTGACAGCAATAAATAAAGTAAAATTAATTTTACTTTTACATACTCTCTTAACCTATATTATAATAACCAAACCACCCATCTACAAACCTAACCCATTTTATTAAAATTTATTAAATTAACTTTGCTAAATTAGAATCTCCGTTATTCACCTTCAACTAATATTAGGATTGTGTTTGTTTATATAACGTCAAAAGTTGTACCATTTTGTCGATGTGGGATTGGGGAAAGTTAGTGAAAGAGTAGAGGAAAGCATCCACTGCTTCAATTTCGCCAATGAAAATGATGTCAAAATTATGCTTACTAGTCTTCTAACTTCTTGAGTTGAACATATCAAAATAATGTTTTTCTATTTTTATTCTATTTAGTGTAGATTTGACTTTGATACTATATTAAATTTCATTCATTCTATGAATCCTTGTTGAGATAGGTGATTCAGAATGAAAGAGAAACTACAACCTATCTAGGTATGCTGGTAGTTTGTACAAATGTAGCAAGTAGTTTCTTTGGTCAACTTTTATATTTAGAGCAACCATGTAATAGTCTCGCATTTTAAGCAATAACTAACTGTGTCCTAATTTTATTCGGTTGTTTATAAAAACTACTATTAGTCTCCATTCCAAGTTCCAATAAACGAGCACTAGTATCCTTTAAACCGGGAGCGCACATATTACGTGCAAAAATTATTTTTTTTCATCTTCTAAGTTCTCTTGTAGTAACCGCAACACATTTAAACTTTCTTGGAGAAACATTAGTGATGAACAATATTGAATTATATCACTCATGTTCTTTTGCGGTGTAGATGACTGCATCACCACAGAGAGGTGAAATCCCCAACGAATTGTTACTGCATAAGCTTGATGAAATGAGTAAACCAGTCAAGGTACCATTTCCGTACAACTTAAATGTGTTTTATGAAAGCAGTTTTATTACATAGAAAGGACTAGTCTTTGTTCCATCTGATTGTTTCCAGACAAAGCTTCTAGTTTTAATGAGTTCTTTCTCTAATATATTCTTGTAGTTTATTTTCCTATTTATTTTAATATACAGAAAATCGAGTTTCTGGTGGAGAAGTCTCAGGTTATTCCTGGAAATAATAAGCCTCAAAGTTGCCTAGATTCATAATTAAAGGTGTCAACAATGGGCTGGAATTTTTCCTATATAATTATAAACACATTAACCTGTAGTAACTTGCCTTCTTACTGGGTGAAATTGCAGCAGTGGATGCTTTCCTCTACTCATTAACACAATCCTAATAGTAGCAGAAGGTGTATAACGGAGATTCTAATTTAGCAAAGTTATTTTAATAATTTTTTATAAAAATGGGTTGGGTTTGTAGATGGGCCAGACTGGTTTGTTGAGTGGGTTAAGTTATTAAATAGGTCGGATCAGGTTATTAAGTGTGCTGGGTTATTATAATATAGGTTAAGAAAATAGGTAAAAGTAAAATTAGTTTTACTTTTTTTACTCCTACCACATCACCGATCCACGTGGGACGCGGATGTGGCTAGTCAAAGGGCATTTATGGCAGAAAATATGGGTTGAGGTCAGTAAGGACTTGTTTGTTCGGCTTTTTGAAACACAGGGGACCGGTTTACTACATGGTCAAAAGAAAATGACTAACTTGTTACAAGTGGAATACAAGAGGGACCAGTGGTGTTTTTTAGCCAACGAATATAGATGAGACTACCTGAGGGATTTATCAAACCTAATTTGAAAGTCAGGGTTTGTCTGCTGAAAAAATCACTATAAGTTTTGAAAAAGTCACCTAGACGATCGTATAAACATTTTGATACATTCATTGTGTAAAAAAGGTTAACGATAAGTCCGTACGACAGTTGTGTGTATCATCAAAAGATATCATATGATTATTATGTTGTATGTTGATGATATGTTTATTGCTGCTTGTAGTATGTCACACATTATGCAGATAAAGAAGTAGCTTAATGTTGAGTTTGAGATGAACATAACTTTATGATCATTACACTTGTCTTAATGAATCTACATTGAGAAAGTGCTAAAACCATTCAACATGTCTGATGCTAGGGTAATTAGAATCTCATTTGCTACTCATTTCAACTTGTCTATAGCAGGATCGACCAAAGATGATGTTGAGTTGGAACAAGTGTTAAAGGTTCCATATTCAAGTGCAGTTGGTAGTATCATGTATATTATGGTATGCACACGTCTTGATATTAAACATGCAGTTAATGTAGTATGTAGATCATGAGATGTCCTTGGAAAGAATACTGGAAGATAGTGAAATAGATACTTCGGTGTCGTAAGAATACTACGAACATTGATATTAGTGGATCACTGAATGATAATACAAGATTAGTGGTTGGTTTTGTTGATTTGGATTTTATAGGTGATATGGATAAAAGAAGATAGCTGACATGATATGTGTTTACTCTAGCTGGAAATGTGATCAATTGGAAAGCATGGTTACAAGATATCGTAGTTTTGTCTACAATATAGACAGATTTCATGACAGTGACAGAAGTAGTTAATGAGGCAATATATTTACAAGGTTTGGTGGACAATTTAAGCTTGTATAGGACTACTACAAAAGTGTTTTGTGATAGTCAAAGCGACATACACCTTACATGAAACCAGATGTACCACGAGCATACAAAGCACATGATATCAAATATCATTTTCTCATTATATGATATCGAAGGGAATTGTTGATGTGAAGAAAGTGTCCACACACAATAATCCAGTAGATATAATGACCATGCCAACATCAATACGAAAGTTTTTAGAGTGCTTAAAATGGATTGATGTCAGAAGAAGAGAAGTTTCTTTGTTGATAGTGAAGAAATGATATTCGCCTAAATAGAAAGATTTTGTTGAGGATGAGTCGAATAATTTAATAATGTATATTGTTGTAATGTGCCTTATGGTACAGTCTTGTGTTACTGACAGTGTATTGGTAATTGTGTAATGTCTGATAATGTATCGTGTCCGCTATTACAGTTTTGTATAATTAACAATGTACCTTGTATAGATTGTTGTAACTATTATATCCATTATCTAGTTTGTTCTATTTATTCCCTATAAATAGACTATTATAACTACATAAAAAAGTATCTGAAAAAATATAACACTCTTTCTGTCGTAGTGAAACACTTTTTTCTAGCGGTACCGGTGGACGTAAACATTTATCGAACCAAGTTAAATCTTATGTTCTTTTATTTTATGCTTTTGTTTGATTCCATGCTTGAACCATTTGTGATATTGCATAGTAATTCATAACAAAAACCATAAAATAAATTTAATACGGTGAGATAAACATATTAAATTTGTCCAATTGAAATAGAGATTGATATTCTAATTTTTAAGATTCAACGTCAATTTATCTTTTTGTAACTTTGTTATATATGGTACTAATTGTTTACCTCCAATACTGATTTTGGTAGAATAACGATGAATTGAAGCATATACTGTTGAATCCTTTGATTTTGACTACTCGCCTAAATAAGACCCAAATCATGTCCTCTGGTTGTCCTAAATCTTTATCCTCTGGTATAGACTTATCTCATAAGTCTATATCATTTGACCTCAATTCATATAAGCAATCCAAAGCCAAACAAAATCCTAAAACCAAATCATCAACTAGAAACATTTCTAAAGCAAAGTTAAAACTCCCTGCAATGATTCCAACTAAAAACAATTCATCAAATCATAAATGACTCTAAAATTACTTAACTAGAATATCAGAGGGATAAGCAACAGGGGTAATATCAGAATACTTATACATATCTTAAAATTTGATAACATTGATTTCATAGCTCTCCAAAACCTATAATCAATTTTAGCAGACTTCACCAAATTGTTAAAGCTTTGAAATGTTTCGCTGGCTGTGCTAATTTGAATAATAAAAGCTGGGTTATTTGGGAAGAATACTTCCAAATAACCCCTTTAATATACCATGAACATACCTTGCATCTCAGTGTATCTCATCCTATGTTCTCTAAATAATTTTTGGTTTTTGTTATATATGTTAAGTGCCTTAAATCATTAAGACTAATTCTACTGCATACCTTAGGAGAAATATTTAAAATAACCAAGAATGAATAGTGTTAGGTGATTTTAACATAATTTCCTCTAATGATGAACAATTATCGTGTTCATCATTATGCCAAAATAGCACTGACAACTTTAATGAAATGATCCTAGACTGTCATCTTAAAGATCCTAGACCGTACCTTATATAACACTCACTATTATATCCATTATCTAGTTTGTTCTATTTATTCCCTATAAATAGACTATTATAACTACATAAAAAAGTATCTGAAAAAATATAAAACTCTTTCTGTCGTAGTGAAACACTTTTTTCTAGCGGTACCGGTGGACGTAAACATTTATCGAACCAAGTTAAATCTTATGTTCTTTTATTTTATGCTTTTGTTTGATTCCATGCTTGAACCATTTGTGATATTGCATAGTAATTCATAACAAAAACCATAAAATAAATTTAATACGGTGAGATAAACATATTAAATTTGTCCAATTGAAATAGAGATTGATATTCTAATTTTTAAGATTCAACGTCAATTTATCTTTTTGTAACTTTGTTATATATGGTACTAATTGTTTACCTCCAATACTGATTTTGGTAGAATAACGATGAATTGAAGCATATACTGTTGAATCCTTTGATTTTGACTACTCGCCTAATCGCATTACTTTTGTATTCAAAATAATTAAGCATTTTCCAACTCTAGTAAAATAATTTTGGTTTGTAGAAAAATGAGAAACAAAAAATATTGCTCATAGAAGGCGTTTATTTGATGAGGCAAAAAAAATCAATCAAAATACTAAAACATTTTTGAGAGAAAATAAATAAGGTAAAACGAAAGAAGATAATAAAGAAGAAAATATAATTATGAATAATACTTTTTTTATAAAAAATGGTTCATCATATATTGAGTATTATACACTTATTTATACAAAAATTTGATATCTCTCGATATTTATTTCTATTCGTTACGTATATTAAGCAATTAATATATAGAATGTTTCTTAGTCTAGCCCTTGAGTTGGAGAATAATGAAACTTAAGGACTACACAATGACCAAATATTATATACCGATATTGTAATGTTCAATTTTTTCTTTTTTCTTGTTATTCGCACACCCATTATCTTTTGTGGAAACATGTAATTTTGAATTTCTTGATTGTCGTACTTCTGTCTTCATTATCTTTTTTGCCGATGCTCAATTTTCATGTCGAAGTAACAATTTCAACCATGTCGGTTAGATTCCTAAAATTCTTAAAACTTGGTTAGTTTGATTTATCTAGTCGAACTTGATGAGGTTTATTTTGAGGTGAGGGTAATTTTGTCAAGTGTTTTGGAAAGTTTAGAGAGTATTAAATGTTTTAGTGTGAAGTAGTCGGAGATTTGAGCTGCCTGGTTGTATTAAATGTTCATTACCCTCATTAATGAAAGTAGTTGGGGTATTTATACTCATAATTATGAACCCATAGGCTTTCGGGTCAAATTATGGAACCGAGTCAATTTTAAGGACCCATTTACTTATTAAGCTGATTAGCACATAGCTTAGTCAGAAGGTGTTTAGTCATTTTTTACTTTTGTCCTGTCCGGATAGTTCAGTGGCAAGTTTATGTCTGAATTTCCCTTGTCCGAAAATCTTAGTAGAGAGTGATTAAGTTATCCGGATTCATCAGTACCCTTTTTTTTAGGCCTTGTAAAAAATCTTTGGTAGGACTAAAAAATTTGCTTATTCACTGACGACTTTCTCCGATCGACTAATGCATCTAGCTTGAAGTTTGTCAGAACTGACTTTCCTCAGAATTCTAAGAGTCTTTCTTTGGATCGTGGGACACGTGTCACAATCTGATTCGACCTATCAGCCGTTTGTTACCTAGATTGGCGTTCCCACTAAACCTAAAAAGTAACCAATGCATTTAATTTTCTCCCACGTTTGCGCCGTCTTAATCATTGCAAAACCTTTCTAATTTCTCATAGGTATCAGTTACATTTTTCACTAATATATAAACCATTTTTTTACTGTTCTATCATCGTTCTTACTCAAAAAACCTTCTCGAGAGCTTTCCATCCTTTCTTTCAAACTTGTTTTTGGATACTTTTATGTTCACGGCTAGAAACACTCTTGTAAAAGGCGGCTGGTTGAACTTGTCCGAGATAGAGAAAGCTAAAAAATTCGAAAAGGAGAATCATATCGCTGATGGTCTCCCAGTTTCCCTGAGTGAAATGTCTGATAAACCATCCCAAGAAGCTGACCAAGGATCATCTTCCACCAGAAATCCAAAAACCCAAATGGCTGTTCAAACCAAGCCTTTCACCAACTCCACACCAGACGACTCGTTTGGTTAAATCCCAATCAACTGTTTCACGAGATTAGACCTCCAGATCGGAGGCTCCTAAATCCATATCCAAAGATAATTCCTCCGTATCGGAGGTGTCTAACAAATCCCCATAAGACAAGTCCTCCGGATCTGAGGCATCCAAAGTAGCCTCTCAAGCGAAATCCTCCGGAACTGAGCCTCAACCGGACACCAGGCCTTTGGAAACAACTGGTGCTCATTCATCTGGATAGACCGTAGAACCAGAAGCTAACACCTTTCCATCCACAACAATTGATAAACCTTTCACAATGATGGAAGACATCACTTAAGAGGCCCCCTTCGAAACCGAGACCTCAGGTCAAACTGAGGATGTTACCTCTGATAGGAAGGGTAAAGGCAAGGTTAAAGTTGGTGTGGCTTATTTGGATCTCCCACAGTTTTGGAGGGAAAGGTAGGGCCTTGCTATATAAAAAATAATGTTAAATACTTGCTGGCCATGCAGAACATTAATTATGTCTATACCCACACTACCGAATTGGGTTAGATCCGGACAAAGTGGAGGATTCCAGAATCATTAAAGGTGAGGATACCAGTCACACCGGAGACTCCGGTGGACTGTAAGCTCAACTAGGTGATCATTGTTACAGAGCTGTTGAACTGGGGACTTTGGTTTCCATTAGACCCAGAAATTGTCAAGTACTTCCACATGATAAACATTTATCCTAGCCAACTGAGTCTGAACGCCTGGTACTCTATCCTCACATGTATAATTGCATCAAGGTTATCTAAAATCTCTCTTCCCATGAAACAATTTGCCGCTGTGGCAAGCCTATGCAAGAATCAACACATCCCATTCTACCACCACATCATGGGAAATAACTTCAAAGTGGTAGACGACTTGCTGGAGTCGGATAAGAATTGGAGGACCCAATTCTTATTCATCAATGGGTCATGGGAAAATGGGAGGAAGATCAAAGTGAAAACCAACCCTAGTATGCTTACTAGTAGATGGAAGAGTACAAGTAAGCTCTTTAATTTTGTTTTCCATGTTCTTCTTTTCACTTCACAAAGATTCTACTCCTGAATTATTCATTACTTCCTTTTCAGTCTTACCGAAGGAGGATACCGGATATCTGGATTAGGGGCATACTACATGTGCCAAACTGAATGCGTGGGTCGCAGAATGTTGGGGGAATGCTTTCCACAACTGCTTTACCTCTGGAAATATGGTGAGATCCCATCTGTGGAATACCACAGGTCGGAGAGATCTTACATGGGAAGAATTGACCACACCTCTCCTCCAGGTGTCATCCTCAAACGGACAAAAGAAAAAGATGGTAAACTGGTATTTCCCTCTAGAGCCAAGGCTCCCAGCAAAATAAAGGGGAAGAAGAAGAGAACTGCAACAAAAGCAGTTCGGGCTGCCACAGAGGAGACCGGTTCGGGGAACCAAAGAGGGATCAATGCTTCCTTGCTCAAGGTAGTTGAAGATGAGACTGTTAAGGAGGTAGAAGAACCACCAGATCCACCAAGGCCTCCGAAGAAGGACCGAAAAAGGGGAGCAAGCAGTGACGAAAGGGCTGCCAAAAAGAAAAATGTCACCTTAGGGGAAGAAATAACTCTTCACCCTCCAGAGCTTCTTACTCCATCAGCTCCTGCCGACCCCACCTTGGCAGAGAAAATTCCAACAGATCTGCAACTCGGAGAGGGTACGTTGAGGAGGGATTGATGGTATGGACATCAGAGCCCTTCAGGACATCGGTCTTTACTTCACCGACTCAAAGAAGGATGACTTTGCTAGTCATTTCCGTCCTTCAGGCTCTTCCAACATGGTGACCTACAACGGTAAGTATTTTTCTATTTCTAAAGATCAAGATACGGCAGCCCATTCTCTTTTAGGTCATATCTAACCAGTGCTCGATCTGGAGAGCCAAATAAAAAAACAGTCCATCCTTATCAACACCCTCAATACTGACAAGGAGTCTCTGTCAACCAATCTCCTCAATGCTAATCAGAGCATAAAAGAATTAAAGAAAGTGCTTGATGGATTGAGGAAGGAAAAGGAAGATCTGTCGACCAAGCTGGCCACTTTAGAGAATGCTAATACTGAGCTCCAAACTAAGTGCTCTGGTTTGGAGAAAGATCTTTCAACCTTAAGGGAGGACATGAAGACCAAAGATGGTGCCATCGAGACCTTGTCCGGTGAGAAGACTTCCCTAGAAGATATTGTGTCTAAGTTAACCAAGGAGAAAGAAGACTTGGTGCAGGAGCAAGAACAAAAAATTCAGGCCAGCATTAATAAATACACCAATGAGGTGATAGATTCCTTGGAAGCAAGGTATGCTGAGGTGAAGTCTGATATGGTGCTGCTTTTCCATGAAACGTTTCCGAAGAGGACGCTTGGTTCCATTGTGGAAATATGTAGAGTACGAAGATATCATGTTCCATACCATGGCAGATGGTGATGAAAAAAACTATTCCAGTGGAATCGACTCTACCACCGATTAAGAGGAAGGAACCTGTGAGAGTTCAAGCGCTGAACTCAAAAGCCCTAAAAAGGAGGTGATGCAGGAATATCTGAAGGGAATAAGCCCTGAGGTTTTTAAATATCTTTTGTGTTTTCTTAATTTTGTGAACTACTAAAGTCCTTGGTTGGCCAAGGCATTTTTGTAATTGTATCCGGTCTGAGTTTGGATAAGTCTTTCGCAACACTTAAAGTCCTTGGATTGCATTTTAGTAACGTTATCCGGTTCATACGAGGACATGCTTATCCATCAAATTTTGCTTTGTTTCATGCTTGCTTTCAATTTTAATGGATAAGGTTTAGAGAGCCCTAATTTACTTCAAAACTATTTAAGGTGAGAGTGTTTAATATCTCTGATGACATATATTTAATAATATCATTCAACCAGATTAATCCGATCTGTCAAAGATCCTCAGTATTAAACTGAAGACTTAAAAAGAATTGTAATCAAAATACATCGAATGTTTTAAAAAGACATCATATTTTATTGAAAAAAACAGACACCTCATTAAAACCTCCCCGCGCCACCAGGGTAGGAAATAGTATGGCCCCTAATATTTACATTGACTTTTAACAAGTAAATATTTACAAAACTTTTATTCCAAATACAACCTGAGGTGTTCAATATTCTATGGGTGCTTCAAAATTCTTCCATCTTTGTCTTGAAGCCTATATGTCACAGGCTTAAGCTTTTCGGAGACCTCATAAGGGCCTTCCCAGTTCGGAGCCAACTTACCGAACTGCCTTTCCTTAGTATGCAAGAAATATTTTCTTAAAACTTTATCTCTCGGTTGAAAATTCCTTCTCTTGATCTTGGAAGAAAATATGCTCCTCGTCAATCCTTGATAGTGGGTTGTTCTAAGATGAGCTTTAACCCTTCTTTCTTCAATTAAGTCCAACTGACTCCTAATTGCCAACTCATTGGCTTGTTCATAATAGTTGTGGACCCTGTATGATGGTAGGGTTTCTTCTATAGGAGTAATTGCATCCATCCCATACACCTAGGCAAAAGGAGATTCTTGAGTAACAACCCTAGGAGTAGTCCGGTATGCCCACAATACTTCTCGCAAATAGCTTGGCCACTTCCCTGCAGCCCCTTCTAATTTTTTTTAAACCAGACAGAATGGTCCTGTTTGGAACTTCAACTTAGCCATTTGCTTGTGGGTGGAAAGGAGAAAAGAAGAAATGCTGAATGCCTCTGGGGGCACAGAAACTCTCCATATTCTTGTTATCAAATTGTGGCCCGTTATCTGTGGTTATCTTTTGTGGAACCCCAAATCTGCAACAAATGTTGGACAAGATAAATTTTATAACAGTTTTTGAAGTAGTTCCTACCAGGGGAGTTGATTCTACCCATTTTTAGAAATAATTAATGGCTACAATAATAGTCCTGCACCCTCCGGACGCCATTGGTAGAGGCCCAACTAAATTAAGTCCCTAACGAGCAAAAGGCACTGGCTCAGAAATAGACTCCATATGAACTGATGGGATATGAATTTTGTTACCATACCTTTGGCATGAGTCACACATTTTCACCAATTCCTTAGCATATGTCATTATGGATGGCCAATAGTATCTGACCAATAAAACCCTCCGGGTTAGAGCTCTGTAGCCATAGTGTGCTGATCCCTCTCCATCATGTAGTTCAGATAAAACAATTTGGGACTCTTAAGCCCCCAAACAACGCAGGATAGGTGTGCTGAACGACTTTTTATAAAGAACCTCTCTTATGATCAAGAAACCACGAGCCTTGTGTTTCATTTTCGTTTCCATAGCTTTCTCCGGAGGAAAAATTCCATCAGAGATGTATTGAAGAAGGGGAAATCTCCATTCTTTGGATTAAGCTACTTGTACACTCAAGCTCTCCTCCTCTTCTTTGTTCTGATTTGATTGTATGGATGGGAATTCTTGTACATGAATCCATGGGTAGGACTCAGAATATGTTATGGTTGCTAAGGAGTATGCTAGCGTGTTTTCCGATCTATGAATATGCTCATAGCAAACATTTTTGAAAGTTGGCTGCTACTTCTTTAAGAACGAATAAGTATTTGATCAACTGCTCCTTTTTGGCTTCAGACTGACCTTGAGCATGGTGGATAAGAAGCTGAGAATCACTCATCAATCTAACTCTTTTATCCCCACATATAAAAGCTAACTTAAGACCAGCTATTGCTGCTTTATATTCAGACTCATTGTTAGAGGCCCTGAAAGCAAAACATATAGCCTGGTATAATTTATCACCATATGAAGATGTTAAACAAATCCCAGCCCCACAACCCATTGTGCTTGATCCACCATCTGTCCGAACAACCCACTCTTTTTTAGTTTTTTCTTCTGAAGCTTGTTTAGAACTTCTGTTCGAATGAAACTGTACCAAGAAATCACAAATAGATTGAGCTTTGATAGCAGTTCGTGGGGTAAAATCAATGTCATAATGACCCAACTCCACTGACCACTTGGTCATCCTGCTTGATATGCCTGCTTTCTAAAAAAAATTCTTAGTGGAAAAGATATTCGGACGATGATAGAATGAGACTGAAAATACGACCTCATTTTTCTGGCAGCAATCACTAAGGCTAGTGCCAGCTTTTCAAGCTTTAGGTACCTCATCTCAGCATCTATCAGACTTTTGCTGATGTAGTACACCGGACGAGGATAATTGTCCACCTCTCTTACCAACACTACACTTATAGTACATTATGACACAACCAAGTATACATTAAGTGTTTCTCCTTCAACAGGCTTAAAAAGGGTTTTGGGTGAAGACAAGTGCTTCTTTATTTCATCAAAAGCCTGGCTGCATTGTGGAGACCAGTTGAAGTCTTTAGCACCTTTCAAGGTCTTAAAGAACGGGGCACATTTGTCTGAAAACCTTGAAATGAAACGATTTAAAGCAGCCAATCTTCTGGTCAACCTTTGTACTTCTTTAATATTTCGAGGAGGGTCCATTTTTAACAGAGAATTGAGATGGTCCGGATCAGACTGTATCCCTTTTTCACTTATTACATAACCCAAAAACTTTCCGGACTGCACCCCAAACACAAATTTTTCTAGATTCAGCTTTAAATTAACCTTTATCAATTTCGCAAAAGTTTCTTGAAGATCAGTTAGGTGCAATTCTTCTTCTAAGATTTTGACCATCATATCATCGATATATACTTAAATATTTCTTTTAATCTGATCAACAAATGCTTTGTTCACCAACCTCTGATAATAGCCCCAACATTTTTCAACCCAAAAGGCATCACCTTGTAACAATGGAGACCCTATCTGTAACAAAAGTAGTGTGATCTTGGTCCTTCAGATCCACATGTATC
This sequence comes from Limnanthes douglasii subsp. nivea, assembly GCA_036936605.1. Taxonomy (NCBI): domain Eukaryota; kingdom Viridiplantae; phylum Streptophyta; class Magnoliopsida; order Brassicales; family Limnanthaceae; genus Limnanthes; species Limnanthes douglasii. The sequence goes on from JAUPFV010000004.1 coordinate 134,396,373, forward strand.
TGGTTATACCCAGAGAAGGCATCCATGCAAGACAATAACTTGTTTCCAGATGTGGAGTCCACCAGCTGATCTATCCGAGGGACCCGATAAAGATCTTTTGGGCAAGCTCCGTTGAGCTCAGTAAAATTGATACACATACTCCTTTATGTGCCCCATCTTGGTAAGCCGGTCGACTTTTTGGACTATTACATTAGATTTCTCCTTAGAGAGAGCTCTTTTTTTTGCACAACAGGTGCAACATTGCTCCAGATGGACAGCTTGTGTGATATAACACTTGCAGGCACTCCACTCACATCAGCATTACACCAAGCAAAAACGTGTTGGTGATCTGCCAAAAAGGACAACAACTTTATCTTTAACTCTGGTGCCATCTTGGAGCCAATTTTAACACTCCTTCCTTCAACCAGAGAGTGGGTTTCAATTTCTTCAATTAGTATCAAAACACCATGGGTCTCTCTGGGGTCATCAATTTCACCCTCACCCCCAGAAGGCCCCAATAACTGTTAATCTTCATTAGCCCGGATTGCCCCCAAAGTTTTAGGAGCAAGTGCAATTGCATAACATTCCCTTGCTATCTTTTGGCTACTCTGGACAACTCCCACTTGTCATTGAACTGCATACTTCAAACATTGATGGACTGTTGAAGCCAAAACATGCATCCTAGAGAGCCAGGACCTCCCAAATATTGTATTGTAGCATGTGGGGCAGTCTACCACAACGAATATCACCCTGACCATCTTCTTGAAATGGCCTTTTCCCAACAGTACCTCCTCCTCAAATTCTCCGATTACATCCACAGAGCTCCTTGTGAAGCCCACAATGTTCGAACGTTGAATTACTGCTGGATGTTTCATCTGCTTATAAGAACTTAAAAAGAGAATGTTGGCTGAGTTACCAGTGTCTATCAGAATTCGCCTGCTGTCGTTACCCCCAATAGATGCTCCTATTACCACAGCATCCTCATGAGGCCCATCAATGTTCCTTAGATCATCCTCATCAAAGACTATAAATGGAAAAGTAATTTGGGACGGGTATGAAGACATACCCTCTTCCAACCGAGTAGCCAGATTATGAACGTGCCTCTTCCTTAATAAAGGAGTGGGTGCTGTCATGGTGTCCCCTCCAAAAATGGTAAGTGACTCAAAGAAACTAATGAGTCCGGACACCGTGTTGACATGTTCTGTTATGACCCCCACCTTATTACGAGTTGGGTCAGGTTCCAAATACTCTGAATCTACATCGAATCTTTCATGGATCACCATTTCCCCCTCCGGAGCTGATGTTCTTGCGTTGTTTGTAGGGCATTTTCGAGGAGCATTGTCAGGCCTGTTCCCACTTCTTATTTTGACATAGGCACCCAACTTTCCTCTTTTGATGAGATTTTGCACCTCTTTCTTTAAAGCGATGCAGTATTCGGTGTTATGGCTGATATCATGATGATACTGGAAAAAACAAGTATTACGACTTTTCCTGGGAGATTGAAGCGCTGCTGGCTTTCGGAAATGAACCTCATCTTTAGCCTTGTCATAAATGGTTGCCATATTTTATTTTAACTCTGCAAACCACTCCGGTTGGACCCAAGGAACTCCTTTATTTCTGAACTGTTGGCCCTGAGCTGGATTTGGGTGGGATTGAGTCTCTTGGCCCTGTTGGACCCCTGTCCGGTTTCTTTGGCCTTGTACCCGGACTAATTTTGGTTTGAAGCTGCTGGGGAAAACCTCACCTATCCGTGTACCCTAGTTTTTTTAGTTTCATCCACGTTGATTTGCTTTCCCACCTGGTTTAACAAACCACCCCAGGTCATGGCCTTCTTCCTTGTCACTGAATCAACTAGATTTCCAGGGTTTAACCCTTATCTCAGGGAAGTTATTGCTACCTGCTCAAAGCAATCAGCTAACCCGTTCTTGGTATTTACGAACCGACTTATATAGTCTTTTAACGACTAATTTGGTTCTTGGGCACAATGGATGATAGTATATCCATTGCTCTTAACCTCCTTGCTCCCCACAAACTGCCTTTGGAAGGCAACCCAAAATGTGTCAAAGTTCCTGATACAACCCTGAGGAAAACTGTTGTACCATTTCAGAGCACTTCCCGTAAAAGATTGGGAGAAGGCCATACATAGAAGTTTGTCATCGTCGTCAAAATTCATCATGAAGTTCTTGAACTACTCCAAATTATTGTCCGGATCTTTACTCCTATCATACTTCTCCATTTTAGTATTGTCAAACCTCTTGAGGAGGTTTCCGGATAAGATCTTGGCAGACAATGACGATTGTCTCCAATTCATGCTACGACTAAAAAATGTTTCTTCATTTGGTGTTGTAAAAATACCTGTTTCATCATGGAAAGAAAAATGATCAATCAGTAGCTGATCCACACGTCTGCGACTATGGCTGTGAGATGACCCTTTGCCCAAATACCTTTTAAGTCGCCCATGCCTATCTCTCTTTCTTGAATACTTCTTAACTAGCTTTTGTTTCTTCCTGGAACTTCCCTCATCACTGCTTGATGACAAAGATTCCTCAAGCTCAGCCTCGCTCGAATAGCTACTGGAGGACTCAGAATCTGAGCTTTCCACCGGCTTGGACCGATGAGATTTCTTGGAACTGACATGGGTCTTCTTCGTACTTAAATGAGTCTTTGCTGATGGATCATTCTCCCTTGGATTGTCAGTATGGTGAACGGCTGACGCCTTAGACTTTTCCTTTAAACCCATCTCTGCCTTTTTAATGGCCCTCAATGCTTCTATTTCAGCTCTTAACTTATCTCGTTCTTCGATGGTGTATTCATTATTTTCCCCAACCACCTCCACCACAGGTGGTGGAATTGCTTGCTCATTCGGACCCATCCGAACAGGTCGTTCTGTTAGTTTTGAATGCTAGATTCAGGCACCTTCTTCTCCCACTATGGTCGCTAATTTGGTGAGGTTTATTTTGAGCTGAGGGAAATTTTGTCAAGTGTTTTGGAAAGTTTAGAGAATATTAAATGTTATAGTGTGAAGTAGTGAGAGATTTGAGCTGCCTGGTTGTATTAAATGTTCATTACCCTCATTAATGAAAGTAGTTGGGGTATTTGTACCCTTAATTATGGACCCATGGGCTTTCAGGTCAAATTATGGAACCGAGTCAAGTTTAAGGACCCATTTACTTATTAAGCTCATTAGCACATAGCTTAGTCTGGAGGTGTTTAGTCATTTTTTACTTTTGTCCTGTCCGGATAGCTCAGTGGAAATTTTATGTCCGAATTGCCTTTGTCCGTAAATCTTAGTAGGCAAGTTATTCGGACTCATCAGAACTAGTATAAAAGACGTCTCTAACTTGGTTTGTAATTAATTGTTCCTGCCTCGTTAAAATCTTTTACCAAAACCTTTATTGAGGATAAAAAATTCTATTTTGCCAAAGAATTAAAGTACAACTAACCATTAATAGATTGTTAGGGTGTTACGTGTTTCCTCGACTTGCTTCAACTCTTTGCTGGATATGAATTAGTAGCCCGGCTAAAAAGCACCCGTGGTCCCTCATGTTTACCACTTGTATCAACTAGGTCCCCTTCCTTCAATCATGCATAGAACGCAACCTCATCCTTTTTTTAATTTGCATTTTTAGCCCCCCCCCCCCCACACATGTGAAGCCCGTGAGCTTGACACGTGGCATCAGTTTTTGTTGCAAGAATGGTCTTCCAATTTTTCTTCCGAAATTTCCCCTTCTCGTTCCATCTCATCTGCCATGTCAGCTGCCCCCTCAGCTTTACCATTTACCTTAAATTTTTACCGTTTCACTAAAAAACTTACCATTTACTCTAACTTAACCCAAACCCGAAACCCAATATAACCCAGCTCAGCCCGTAACAATATAACCCGACCCGTTTCCCTTTACCCAAATCAATCTGACCCCTCGTCGTTCTCCTTCTCTCTTCTCTCTTTCCTCTCTTTTCTCTCTCAATGGTTTCTATCATGGTTTTCTCTCTCTCTTGTACTAAAGAAGGAGGCTCGACATCCTCCTCTGATGAGTCATTTAATTCTTTTTTTTCGGAGGGAACCCGCAGCCGCTACTCAGGGTGCAATGAGTGCGCACAGGGTAAACCCTCAGTCTAACGCGATAGCCTGCAAACCAACGCCAGAAGGTAAACCACACAAGGTGACAGGCTCAGCCGAGAAAGCGTATGTAGAGGGACTCGAACTCAGGACCTTTTGGTCATAAGAATGCCATACTCAACCAACTCGGCTCCCCCCTTGGGGGCGTGAGTCATTTAATTCTGCAATTTTAACAAATGGAGATTCGAGCATAATGAAAGAAGAATCAATCTCCGAGGCAGCTAAGAAATTCCTATGGAAAGTAACACCGAAAATATCTTTTAAAATCAAGTTCCCTGCTCTATCCTCGTACTTCTCTTTACTGGATTTATTAATAAAACATCTCTTGAGCACTTCAACCGAAGACGTTGGAACCGGGTCGTTTAATCCATCACACAATTCATTTTCCTCCTCAGCTTGAATTTCAGATAGAACAGAATTTTCAAATTGAGCCACAACAGCATATGGCCGGATTTCTCTGATAAGAATCTCAGCATCTAGAGCTGATCTCTCAGATAAATTTTGGGCATAAAGTATATAAATTACGGAATCATGCTCCGGTACTTTGACAGCAGAAAAAAACCTTTTCGTGGTTTCAGGTACTGAGAGTTTTCTAACTAAATCATCCAAAGTTTTCAGTTCATCGATTGTGAAGATAGAAAAGGGCCATAAAATTTTCAGACCGGAAACTAACGAGAATGCCATCACAGTTGCAATAAAACCTAGACTAAAATCGATGTAAAAGTACACAGAAAAAACCCTATTTCCTCTTTCTTTCTCCCGAGAATCAAACAAAGAACAATCAATTTAGCGATTACGAAGAAGAATATAGCAGGATATGGGTCGGATTGATTTGGGTAAAGGGAAACGGGTCAGGTTATATTGTTACGGGCTGAGCTGGGTTATATTGGGTTTTAGGTTTGGGTTAAGTTAGGGTAAATGGTAAGTTTTTTAGTGAAACGGTAAAAATTTAAGGTAAATGGTAAAGCTAAGGGGGCAGCTCACATGGCAGATGAGATGGAACGAGAAGGGGCAATTTTGGAAGAAAAATTGGAGGACCATTCTTGCAACAAAAACTGATGCCACGTGTCAAGCTCACATGCTTCACATGTGCGGGGGGGACTAAAAATAAAAATTAAAAAAGGATGAGGATGCGTTCTATGCATGATTGAAGGAAGGGGACCAAGTTGATACAAGTGGTAAACATGGGGGACTACATGTGCTTTTTAGCCTAGTAGCCCTCATAATCTTTGCTGAAAGATGAAGTAAATAATATCCTTAGCTTTGCCATCAAGTTATCTGCCTTAATTAGATTCGTAATTGAAGTCATCATGTTTAAAGTGTGCGTGCTTCAAGACGACATACTTCATTTAATGTATCTTAAATCGCTTGCGATCACTTTCACCACTTAAGGAGATTTTCGATATGAACAAATTGTTTAATCATAATTGTTTTTGTTATCTTTGGTAGAGTACTTTTTTGTGGCAAAACATCCCGATAAAAATATATTTTCATCATTTCGTGTTATAGGTGTGTGGGTGAGTGTGCGTAGATTCTTACCATATAGTTTTTTTTCCGGAGAAAACCTACGGTCGCTACTCAACGAATGAACCAACGCCAAAAAGTAAACCATACAAAATGACAGACTCAGCCAAAATAGCGTTGGTAAATGGACTCGAATTCATTAGCTTTGGTCATACGCTTACCTTATTCCACCAACTCAACTACCACTTTAAAAACCCAAGTGTATAGTTATTTAGTCAACGGAAATTAATGTTATTTATAACCGCACATCTAAAATGAGAAGGGAAAAACATCCAATTTTAATACACTCCAAATGAAAAACGGGTTGATTATTCGCCTCACTCTCTCTAGATATTTTTGATCCATGGGTGAGAAACGCTCTTGGCGCTCCAAGATTCATTTGAATTTCTTTCTTTCCTGACCATCTCCGGTCATCTTCCTCGTTTCCCCAATCTCTTCTATTCCCCTTCTTTTGTTCTTCTTAGATAGAATCTCTTCTATCTTTGTTCTGCTCATCCCCTGTTTTGTGATTCTCTCTGTTTTTGGATTCTCTGTTTGAATCTTTTATGTATATACTGTAAATTTCCATCTTCATTTTCTTTTGTGATAATGGATCCGTTTCCATCTGTTAGGGAAGTTTATGGTTCTTCCAATAACAAGAATGATACTGATCGGGATGAGGATTTGAGTAGGTTTAAAGGTGTTACGTATGCCAATATTGTAACTGCTACTCAAAAGTGCGATAATCTGGTTCAAGAAAGCGTGACTTACAAACATGATCATGTGTCTATGCAATACGATGATAAATCACTGATTTATTTAAAGTCTAAATCCAAACACACGGTGGTGTGTAAATGTTCTACAGGATTGCCTAAAAAGGTTGTGTTACAAGAGTTTCTTGAACAGTTTCGATGCTCTCATGAGTTTAATTATTCTGTAAGGGACTCTAGGCACATTCTCATTGAATTTGAATCTTTCAACGACTATTGCAAGATTTGGAAAAAAAGCGTGTGGCCTCTGGGCAATTCTCGATTCAGATTGTTAAAATGGTTTGAAGGTTTTAACACCAGGGTTGAAAGTTCGATTACGCCTATATGGATCAGAATTGAAGGCCTACCAGAGCATATGTATAATAAAGAAATCATATCTGATATTGCTTCCTCTTTGGGGTCCCTTATGGAGGTTAAAGTTCCTTTGAAGAACAGAGCTCACTACAGTCACTGTTTGGCGAGAATTGAATTAGATGTTGCTGGTAAACTTTACCATGATGTTTGGGTTGGATTTGGTGGTAATAAGGGCTGTTGGGTGAGAATTATTTATCTTAACTTACCCAAGTACTGCAACTTTTGTTTTCATATTGGACACGATGTTGAACAATGTAAAAGAAAGGTTACAGTGACTGATGTTGGCAAAGAACCTCATGAAAATCAACCTGGAATCAAGAGTGCTGAACGTGCTCAAATTGTGTCTGATGGCTTGGTGGTTAACAACATGAATAAAGTTGATTCTCAAACTATTGAAGATGTTTACAAAGATAATGTTATATCTTCCCATGAGATACAAGGTGTTGTGCAAGATTTAGCATTCGGTTCTAGTATTGTTGAAAAGGCCAAAGCTTGTACTACTCCAGATGTTCAATATGGTAGTATGCCATCTACTCCTTTACGCAATAACATCAGTGAGGATGCTCTATCGGATCCTGGTCTCACTTTAAAGGATAAGAACAATTCTGTGCAAAATGTCGATGAATGTAATGAGATCATGAATCAGCAAAGTTATGCTGAAAAAGTTGAGGAAAGAACCTGCTATTCTGATAGGCAAGGCTCTGTTAGTAGGAATGATGAAATTATAGGAGCCCTGCAAAGTCCTGATGAAGTTAACATTAATATTGGTTATGAGAATCTGGCATCTGATTCTTCTCCAAAAGCTGTTGAGATCTGTTCTAAGGTTTCTGATGTCCAACCTAAGGTTGTTAAAGGTAAAGATTCTGTTATTAGGAAAAGATTGACTAGAAGCCAACTTAGGAAAGATGGGTCTGAGGATGAAGAGGACTTCAGTACGATAATCAGCAAACAAGTAAGACAAGCTCGAAAGAAGGGGCTGGCAAGAAGACAGCTCTCTGTCTCAAGTAACTCTAAACGATCCCTTTCATATGATTAACATTATTAATTGGAATATTCTTGGTATCAAGGATAAATCTTCTTTTCGAAGACTTAAGTTTCTGTCTAACAAAAATAAGGCTTGCATTGTGGTTGTTCAAGAACCTTTAATTGATAGTGTTAATATTAGGCTTTATGCTTCTAAGCTGGGTCTTAGTAATTTTGTTAGTAATTGTTCTAACAAAATCTGGGTGTTTTGGAATGATAGCCTTAAAATCTCTGTTCTGGTTGATCATGTTCAGTGTCTTCATCTTGAGGCTAATCATATTGTTTTCAATATTAGTACTCTTTTTACATTTGTATATGCTAAGTGTCAGCGTCTCAATAAGATCAGTCTTTGGGACACTCTCAATAGTATTGCTGTTACTGATAAGCCTTGGTTAATATGTGGTGATTTCAATGCTATTAGGTCGATTGATGATCAGGTGGGATGTTCCACGTTTTGTCAAAATAGTACTGATGATTTTAATAGAATGATTTTAGGCTGTGGGTTACAGGAGGTTGGTTTCATTGGCTCTCGCTTCACCTGGTCTAACAAGGCTAAGTGGCGCAGGTTGGATTGGGTTTTTATCAATGAAGCTTGGCTGTCTTTGTTTAATAACAACTCTGTTATTCATAAAGCTCGAACTGGTTCTGATCATGTTGCCATGCTTATTAGTGTGTCAAACACCTCTCATTCTTTTAAAACTAGTTTCAGGTTTCAGAATATGTGGCTCTTGGATGAGGGTTTTATGGACGTTGTTTCTAATAACTGGACTAGGTTCATGGATGGTGATCCTCTTTATGTTTTTTGGCTTAAGTTAAAGTGTTTAAAGAGCTGTTTGTGCGAGTGGAACAGACAGCATTTTGGTGACATTTTTTGTAAGATTAAGTCTCTTGAAGACGAGGTGCTTAGGGCTGAAATTAACCACCAAAATGTTAACAATAATGATTCTAAGATAAATCTCAACAAATATAATGCTTTATTATCTAATGCTTATAAAATTGAAGAGGAATTTTGGTTACAAAAGTGTAATGTTGATTGGATAAAAGATGGAGATAACAACTCCAAATTTTTCCATAGTTATGTAAATAATAAAAGGAAAAAACAGGAGATCCATGGTGTGAAGGTTGATAATGCTTGGATAGTGGATAAAGATGAAGTTGGAGCTTCTGCTGTAGATTTCTTCACTAATGCCTTGGCTTCCAGTCCCTACAATGACAATCAAGATGAGTTAGTTTGTTTAAACCATGCTATGTTTGATAATATTACTATTGTTATTACTAATGATGATAATAAAAGCCTTCTCAAGCTTCCTAATGAGGATGAAGTCTATATGACTATCTGTAGCCTTAAGTCTAATAGTGTTGCTGGTTTGGATGGGTTCAACCAAACCTTTTATAAACAATGCTGGCCTATTATTAAACATGATTTGCTTGCTGCTTTACACCATTTTATCAGAGGTTTTAAGATTCCTCATGGGGTTTTGGCTACGGGTATTTGTCTCATTCCTAAATCTATCAATCCTTCTGGTTGGTCTGATTATAGACCTATAAGCCTCTGTTCATTACTTAACAGAATCATGTCTAGGTTGTTAAACAATAGGCTTGTGTCTTTACTTCCTAAAATCATCTCTAAAACCCAAGGTGGGTTTGTTCCTGGAAATTATGTTCATTCTAATATTTTAACTGCTAAGGAACTTCTGTTTGATATCAATAGAAAGCTTAAGAATAATAACATTATAGTTCAACTTGATATGTGTAAGGCTTTTGATAAATTAAGTCATTCTTTTATTCTAAAAGTTCTTTCTAAGTTTGGTTTCTCAATCAGATTTGTTAATCTTATTGCTAGTATGATAACTAATATCAATGTTTCTATTCTAATCAATGGAGCTACTTATGGGTTTTTTAAAACAATGAAAGGGCTTAGGCAGGGGGACCCTCTGTCCCCAAGCCTTTTTATCATTGCTGAGGAAGTCCTCCTCAGAGGTATCTCTTCTCTCTTTCAGGTTAACAAAAGCATGAGATATAGAAGTAGAAGTAATCTATGTATTTCTAATTTGGCTTTTGCAGATGATATCTTATTATTCACTAATTGTAAGGAGACTACTTTAGTCTCACTTAACACTTTCTTACAGGAATATCAGGCTATCTCTGGTCAAGTTATAAACAAGCAAAAGACTAAGGTTATTATAGCTAATGGTACTAGTGTGGCTAAAATCAGATCCATTGGTAATATCACTGGTTTTAATAATACTTCTCTGCCTACTGTATACCTTGGTATTACTATTGGCACCAAGAACAATTCTTCTATATATATAAACCTGCTCAAGAAAATCAATGATCGTATATCTATGTGGGAGTCAAAGCATTTGTCATTTGCTGGTCGTCTTACTCTTATAAATTCAGTCCTTATGAACATTGTGATCTATTGGATGCATGCTAATGTTATTCCTATCAATATTATTTCTAAGATTGAGAAAGTTTTTAATGGCTTCCTTTGGGGTTCTACTAGTGTTGACAGCAAGATGCACTGGTGTTCTTGGAAGACTGTTTGTAGAGGTTTTAAGGAGGGAGGTCTAAACATCAGGAACTTGTCTGATGTTCAAACCTCCATCTCTTGTAAACTTTGGATGCAGTTCAGGGAAAACAGGATGCTTTGGGCTAATCTAGTGCATGATATTTACTGTGGTAAGAGGCATCCTATGCAAATTATCAATAATGCTAAGGGTTCTATGGTTTGGAATAGGCTTATAAGGATTAGGCATGTTGCTGAGCACCATATCTGTTGGTCTCTGGGTGAAGGTAATGTCAGTTTTTGGTTGGATAGGTGGGCTAGTCCTAATCCTTTGTTGATTTTGGAGAACTCTTTGGATAATTCCTGGTTTCATAATGAAAAGATCAATGTGTATTGGTCTGGTAATCATTGGAGTCTGGATAGTATATCTAATCTTATTAGTCCTAAGGATTTAGATATAATTAGTAACTGCTATTTTAATCCTAATGGTCAGAATAAGATTATTTGGAGCCTTTCTCATAATGGTCATTTCAATCTTAAGAGTACGTGGGATTATATCAGAACTAACTATTGTAAATCTAATGTTTACTCTAAGATTTGGAATAACTTAACTCCTAAAAAACATGCTTTTATTCATTGGAAAGTCATCAAAAATTTCATATCAACTGATTCTGTTCTTAGAGATAGACATATTGTTGTTGTCTCTAAGTGCCAGTTTTGCCTTAATTCTGAAACTACTCAACATCTTTTTATTGCATGTAATGTTACTTGGGGTGTTTGGCTTCACTTTGCCAGTATTTTTAATGTAACTATCTTTAGATACATGACACCCATGCATATGACTAAAGCCTGGTTTAGTCTCTCTAGCAGTTCTAAGAATATCAGAAATATAATTCCTACCATCATCTTTAGCCTTACTTGGAGATTTAGAAACAATGCTAAGTATAACAATGCATCTATTTCTACTTGTTATATTATTAACAAGGTTTATGAATCTATCTATTACATGAATTGTGCTGGTATCTTTAAACCTATTCACTGGGCTCATGTTACTAATACAGCTGCTAGTTTTGGTCTGTTCAATCTTTCTCACAGGATCTCTAATAGGCCTTTAATCACTAAATGGACTGCTCCTATTTCTGGCCGTTTAAAACTCAATACTGATGCTAGTGTAGCCTACAATGGTGAGGCTTCTGGAGGTGTGATTCTCAGAGATCATGATGGTTTTTTGACTCAGGCTAATGGCTATATATATGGTAAACTCTGTCCTCTTTATGCTGAAGCCAGGGTTCTCCTAGATGGTCTGGTTTTATGTAACTCTAAAAATCTAACAAATATAGATGTTGAAACAGACTCTTCTATCTTAGTTAGCTATATTAAATCTGATATTAGTCTAAATGTCCCCTGGTCTCTATCTTCTACTATTAAATGTTGTAAAGCCCTTATGAACCCTAATATGACCATCAACCATGTTTATAGAGGCTCAAATCGGGCTGCCGACTGGCTAGCCCGATGGACTATCAAGTGTAAGATGAAGCTGGAGTATGAATTCAATTCATCTCCAGCTGAATTGAAATCAATTTTAATTTTAGAAAGTTTAGGAGTACCTTATATCAATCTTGGATAGTTTGCTTGCTTTTTCCTTCTGTTTCTGGTTTCAGGATCTTGGCTGAAGGCTTCATCGTTTGCTTCTGGGTTCATGTTTGCTCTTCCTCATCTATTTGCTCGTGGATAGCTTCGTCATCGGTGGTTATCGTCACTTTCTGGGTTGCTGGTTCCGTTTCCTCATCGGTGGATGGCCTCGTCATCGGTGCTTTTTGGTGGTTTCCCTTGTTCGATTTGGCTTTTGCGCTGAATTCCGCTTCTGGTGGATCTCCAGATCTCAGGAGCACCATCCCCTTTCTTTCATTCTTGCGAATGATTACTTGGAGAGAGCTGCACCAAGTCGCAGATTTCCTTTCCAAGAAGTCTTGCCTTGAAGATTGATCGCTGTTTGTTTCTAGTCTTTGAGTTTCGTCTGTTGTCTAAATTAGGTCTAAGGTTTTGTTCTGATTTGGGGATGGATTGGGAGGATGTACTGTGAGGTTGTTAGAATTGGGTATTTTTGGGTATTTCTTTATTCGGGGCATTTCTTTCGCCTTTTAATACTCTTTGTAATGTTTATTTGGGGTTTTAATAAATATTTGGCTTTGGATTAAAAAAAAAAAAAAAAAAAATGAAAAACGGGTTTTAAAAAAACGGTTTCTTGAAAAATGGTTTCCTCCTGAAATATCTTTAGCCACTTAAAACGTTATGAATTTAATGAGTATCGAAAAATTGATTTTGAATTGTATTTGTAGACAACTAGAAAATGATACTATTTTGTACAACCATGAGTCTCCCGGCGGGCATGCCTCCTACTTTTTCCCCTTCCAATCCCGAGCCAAATTCCAACCCTTTACCCTCCCGTACTCTATCACTTACAAGCCACCCACCCCCTTACGAGCCAAGCTCCGAAGCTCAGCTTCAATCCAAGGGCAGCTTTCAGCTACAGCGCTGGTCCAGGGCACGCGCCATACGGTCAGGCCGTAAGCTCGACCGTCCCAATCTTGGAATCACGCAGACGGTCAAACCGAACCATGTACAGCCCGACGACAACGTCCAGGCGGATACGGTGAGATACGACGGAGATGAGGCGGAGGCAACGATTGGAAAGTCCATTTACATGATTTCTGATGGAACCGGATGGACGGTGGAGCACTCCGTTACCGCTGCCTTGGGGCAGTTCGAACACTGCTTTGTTGATCGGGGCTGTCCGGTCAACACTCATCTCTTTTCAGGGGTAAATTCTTCGTGAATAATGATATTGAAATTGATTGGTTGAGCTTAACCTTAAATTTAGATTTCGATTATACAGTTATTACTGATATTTTGATATATTGTGTAAGTTTAAGCTTCAAGTTAGAGCCTGTGTACAGATACTGTTACGATTATGGGGTCTTAGTCGCTCTAATTATTGGTACTAATTGATAGATAGTGTTTAACCTTAAAGTTTGATTTATGAGAAATGATCATACAAGTCTTGGTGATCTTTAAGTACTATTTGATTTATAGTTTTAAACCTTCAGATGTGATCTTGTGTAGAAATTATGATCTAGATCGTGCTGATTTTTTTTCTTACCTGTTATGATATCGGAAATCATAAGATTGAGGATGAAGAGTTGTTAATAGAGATCATTAAGCAAGCAGCCAAGGAAAATGCAACTGTTGTGTACACTCTAGCCGATCCTTCAATGGCCGAATCTGCGAGGCGAGCTTGTGAGCTTTGGTGTTTGCCATCTACCGATATATTAGGGCCAATCACCGAAGCAATCGCTTCCCATTTAGGTGTATCACCTTCTGGTCTTCCTCGAGGAGGTCCTGGAAGGGTACTTACCGATGAGTATTTCCGTAGAATCGAAGCCATTGAGTTTACTATAAAACAAGATGATGGAGCTCTACCTAACAACTTGCATAAGGCTGATATTGTCCTGGTCGGTGTTTCTCGTACCGGAAAAACACCATTATCGACTTATTTAGCACAGAAAGGATATAAAGTTGCGAATGTACCGATTGTAATGGGTTTGGAATTGCCAAAGTGTCTTTTTGAGGTTGATCCTCAGAAGATTTTCGGGTTGACGATAAATCATGTGGTTTTAAGAACGATTAGGAAGGCAAGAGCTAAGACTTTGGGTTTGGGTGAAAGTACGGGCAATTATTCAGATATGGATTATGTGAGGCAGGAGCTCGAATTCGCTCGAAAGATATATGCACGACACCCTGTTTGGCCCGTGATTGGTGAGATCTGTTACCTTAGTCACTCTACCTTTATTTTTGTGTTATACTCCGTCGTGTTCTGGATCTAAAATAGAGTTTTTAATCTAAATATATCAAAGTCTTTAGGCTGTGTTTGATGTTGCGTAGATAAACTTATAACAACAATAAGTTACTAAAACAAGTTGATTTTGCTTTTTCTAGGATACATGCAAAATAACATGGTTTAGTTATTAAGCTTTTGCTTGCGGTTTACCAAATCCTTGTTACTGGTTTGGTATTAATATTACCAAATCAAGAATCAATACTAATATAAGAAAGTAGTTGTTTCTAATGCTTTTTCTCAGTTCCATGTTTCCCTTTTATTTTCTTTGTTGCCTTGACTTCTCTTGTCCATGTTTATTATAAAATATATCGTGTACTGCTGCAGAAGTAACAGGTAAAGCTGTTGAAGAAACTGCAGCAGTTGTTCTAAGGCTTTATCACGATAAACAACGGAAGTGCTCGATGCCACGAATATCAAAACGCTACTAGAATGTTTCGCAACGACATTTGCTCAGAGGTTAGGGAAACAAGTTGCCGAGGTTTAATAGTACATGGCTCGTCTCAGATTGAGCCGAGATTGTTTTCTTTATTTACCGGTAAAAGAAGTCTGTATATAAAATTCAAATGAAAAATGTACCAAGTGCTCCTTAAAAGATACCATATTGCTCCTCGTAAGATTACTTTTTTATTTGGTTCTGTAATCTCCGTATTATCACTAATCTAGTAACTATTCATTATTGGTGGGAGGATATATAAGATTGATTCTTGGTCACACAAGATTTTATGGCTTCCAAAAAACTTTGTGCTGTCATATTCAACTTCTACCTAACCAAGGAGTTCAACTCCGACAAGTTCATTTGGTCGAAAGAGAAAAACAGAAACAGAGACATGGAGAAAGTGAAGAAGACAAAGGAAACTTTAACTTTCACAATATTCTCCACTAGAGCAACAAAGATATTGGATGCACAAACAGACTCAATCGATCAGGTACACAACATTTCGTTGTTTGTTTCTGCTTAACTGCCTATGGAAAAAGCAAAAAACAAAAGGAAAAAGGAATTAGCTACATTCCTTGTCCTTGTCACAAGGCACCACCTTTCTTGTTATCTAATCTGTTTCTTTCTCGCAGTAAGGGCCTGAATGATGATCGGATTTACAAAATCCAATCTAGTCAGCTGAAGATTGGTAGTTCACATTTCTTTTCTTCTCACATTCCTTTTTCTCTGAGGATTTAGCTTCATAACTCACAATTTATTGCCATGTCTGCATAAACTTAATCTAAGCTAATGCCATCTCCATCATTTCTTCTGCTTGAAAGTGTGAACAGTATCAGAAATATAGTTCCCACACTTGACCTGTCAAAAATATACCAACTGAAATCAACACTAAATACCTTTTCGGTAAGTTAGGAGTTGTTTGGTGCAATCACCTTTTTTTGGCTTTTACGCTTATAAGCAAAAATGTTTTTTAGTTGGCCTAGCTTTTTAAGCTTAAGAACAGCTAAGTTTTTAAGCTTATAAGCTCAAAAGGCCTAAATAGATAAAAGCTAAAATTTAGCTGTTTTTACCCTATTTTACCGTTTAACTTCTTTTTCCTCTGATATATTTTCACCAGCTTCTTGTCTATACACGTTTTCATAAAATAGAACCATGTTTTTTTTTCGAATTTTTATACTTCTCGTTCCTATTTTGCTATTTTATACCTATTAACCACTTTATTATTTATCCATCTTCATGTCTAAAATTTTTCAGTTTTTTTCTAGTTTTGAAGTTGGAGCTATGTCTATAGTAAGTAACACTTACATATATTAACCACTTCTTTTATTTATCCATCTTCACGTCTTAATTTTTTCAGTTTTTTCTAGTTTTGAAGTTGGAGCTATGTATATAGTAAGTAACACTTACAATGTGGCGAAGAATAAAAGGACCTTCTTGGGATCAAGAAGCCAAAAAGGAGGGCGCTTTAAACATATATTTTTCCTGTTGTTGATTCTTCCTTCGGTGGTGTTTGTGTTGATGCTAATCTGATGGTGAACTTGTGAGACTCCAGGGCCATGATCACTTGTCCCTGATGTCACGACCGACTCCTTTTCAGAAGTAGGACTACCTGTTTTTGCCAAATTACCAGCTTTTAATAATTTAAAGAATAGCGTTTTCATTACATTACTCATTTACTACTTTGAAAAGACCTTTTTTATGTCAATAATATATGTAGTTTGTATTAATTATTTTTCAAATATTTCTGCAGTTATTATATTGTTTTTTTTAGAAAGAGAAACAAGACTCGTGTTGAGGAAAATTATTGATGATAAAACTATTGTATAATAAGTGTCAATTGTATTCGGCTACTGCTCTCTCCAGTTGGTGGTGATATAAGAAGATATTTTATTTGTATCGTACCTAAATTAGAGCCAGCAGCACCACCTGCCAAACTCAATCTAGTTCATGCTATTTTGGGTCGTAGCTAGTTTTTTGGCAAAGGGCAAATTAATGGTCTGTATGGGTCAATCTACACCAGCCATTGATATTAGATGCTCTTCTTCGTATAGCCAATAACTAAAACTATTCAATTTTCATATTATCTTTTATTTTTTGTCTTGCTGTGTTAATAGTGTAATAAAATAATTAGATTTTAATATGTACAGTATGTTTTTCGGTTTTGTTTTTAACAATAATCGAAACAAAAATTGGTACCTCTGGGTGAAGAAGAGTTAGCTGGTTGTGTTTCTCTGTCGCTGACATATTGAGACCCTTTTCTCGAAAGGTTTTTCTTCAACTTTTGCAACAAAAAAACACAAAAAGCAAATAGTTATTACAAAAAGGTAGTATTTCGATAAACTTAAGCGAATCAATCAGTTACAAACAGTATTTTCCATTAAAAGAGACAACATTGAAAGAACAAATGATTAGGGAAGAAGCTTAAGACAGCGATGTTAAAAAGAAACATAAAGATGAAAACTTTAAGTAAAACCTCTGTTTTGAATAAAAGAAAAAAGAAAAAAGAAAAAAGAAAAAAGAAAAAAGAAAAAAGAAAAAAGAAAAAAGAAAAAAAAGACTTACTGTGATTCTTGAATTGGTAGGAACATTTTCCATGTCGATAATACAGCTTTCAGATTTCATTGTAGAATAGTGAAACCCATTTACATGATCTAATACTGTAATTTTCTGGTTGCCCATCTCTCCAGCAGAAGCCGATTTCTGTTCATATAAGAAAAAAACAGAGACAGAACAAAAACAAAAACAAAACGAGAAGTGGTTATTCTTTGGAATAATGTTTTAAAAGAAAGAAACATATGGACCAAGTGTATTTATTAAGTTTTTGATTTTCTCACCGTGATTGAATTTTCTGTTGTTGCCAACATTTTCCTCAGAAAATCCGAGAAAAATAAGCAAGTAAATCGAAGAACAGGTAATTTCAAAGCTTATACGGCGTCACGAGTTACGTATCAGACAGGGTTATCATCTGAAGGAAAAAGGAAGCTAATAAGTCAAAGATGAGAACATAAATGTAACTTTTTTATTAAGAAAATCAAATCCCGTGAACATAACGATAAAGAAACTAACATGGATTTGAATAAAATTTCTTCTTCTTTTATCTTCTTTTGCTTTCGGCAGAGGGTTTGTCAAATGACTTGGATGGTTGGCTTAAGAGGAAATGTGAAAACTTTTGTGTTTTGGTGGGATAATTGAAGGCTTGTGATATATGTTATAGAGAAAGAATGAAGAGATGAACAGGAACAAGAAAGTGGTGTTTTGAGGTTATGATAATTTTAAATGCAATTGATTGTTTTATTAGAGGGAGGGAGAGAGAGGGAGAGAGGAAAAACAGAGGAAAGATAGGATTTTGTTTGTAGAGGAAATGAATGTGGTCAGGTCTGGTGTATGTGAATCAACTACAAAAGAATTCTGGGGTGTATTTATCTTTGTGAACCATAAAATTCTTATTCATGAAATTATTACCGTTGACATAAAATAACTTTTACTTGTCAATTATTATATTTTCTAAATTTTGACGGAAGAGCTTACATGCACATGTTTCTCTGTAAAGATTAAACCAAACATATTTAAAAATATAAAAATTAAAAGAAGGCAATGATAAACCAAAACGATGTCTTTAGATTGGTTTGTAGTTTTTTTAGGCAACATATCTCCTCAAACTGGTTTTTTTTTTTTATATTTTTTTTCCGGTTTTAATTTAATTTATAATTAAATTTGTGAATATTATAAAAACTAACGTATTTTTTTATTTATGCGTGGTATAGTCGAAGAACTATTTAAATTGTTGATTATGAGTCGAACAATATTTGTAATGTATGTTGTATTCACAGGTACATGTTTGTGTTAAATGATAGGTTGCGTTATAATTGATAGGGTTGTTTATACTAGTCTATTGGGCGAACTATATAGTAAGTTTATTTATTCTCTATAAATAGATTATTATAACTAAACAAAAAGAAATCTGAAAATCTGTAACCCTATTCTATCGTAGTGAAACTTTTTTTTTCGCGGCGCCATTGGACGTAAACATCCGTCGAACCACGTTAAAATTAGTGTTCTTTTCTTTCATGTCTTTTATTTTGTTTTATGTTTGAGCCATTTGTGATATATTGCATAGTGATTTATAAAAAAATAGTATCAAAGCTTTGGGTTGTGGAATTAGGTTTTGCAGTTATGGTTTACAATGCCGTCTACATCAACAAAATATAAAATTGAAAGATTTTATGGGGGATCCAGCTTTGTATTGTGAAAAATTGAGTTGAAATTATCAATGATACTGCAACGGTTGTGGAATGCCGGAGAGAATAAGTTACTAGTAGAGGTGAAAGAAGAGGAGTAGCAAGATCTTCAAGAAAAGAGATTTATGCTGGATTTTAAAAAGTGTAAGTGACAACGTTCTTCACGAGATTAGTGGTGAGAAGACTGCCTCCTGCACATGGAAGAACTTGGGAGAACTTTACTCAGAGAAATCAGTCGTGAATTGGTTACACTTGAAGAAGCACTTGTGCAATTTCACAATGAAAGAAGGTAAAACCATAACTAAATGCCTAGATAATTTTAAATCAATTATTATGGATTTGGAGAACACATATATCATCATTGAGGATAAAGATCATGGGTTGTTTGTCATGAGATCGTTACCAACTCTCTATAAGAACTTTGTGGATGCCATAATGTATGATAAGGATAAGTTATCTTTAGATAATGTGAAAACATTGCTGAAATCAAAGGATGTAAGGCAGTTGCAGCTAGATAATCAGGTGGAAAAGAAAAGTTATGACTAGGGTAAGATCTAGCAACAAGGCGAGTTCTTCAAAGATGAAGAATTGGAGGTCCGAATCCAGAGCCAAGAAATCAAACTATTATGAATACAGTGAGAAGGGTCATTATAGGAGAGATTGTCCGAAACTAAAAGGTAAAAAGTAGAACAAAAGAAAAATATTGCAAACATAGTAAAAAATGTGAATGATTATGATGATAACGAAAACAATGGTAGATGAGATGTGTTGTATGTGAGTTCAGACTGTGGGTAAAACTCTTGGGTACACGATACTGGTGCTACATATCACATGTGTCAGTTCAAGCAATGGTTCGCTACTTACTCGTCAATGCAGGGAACTATTTATTCAAGGAATAATCGTTCATTTTCTATTGGTGGGATAGGTAATATCATGATCATAATGTTTGATGGGGTTGTTAGAATTGTGACTTGTTGGCATGTTCATGGATTGAAGAGAAACTTGATATCTCCTGGGACACTAGACTCTCGGGGTTGCAAGTACCACGTAGACGATTGTATAATAAAGGTGACAAATGGCTCAATGGTGTGTATGAAAGGTAGTTTGCAGAAGGGGCTTTACATTCTCTAAGAGAGTGTTGTTATGAGCGATATTGAAGTAGCATCATCATTGAGTAATAACCAAAATCAATTGTGACATTGACGTCTCGATCACATGAGCAAAATAGGATTAGTTGTTTTGGAAAAAAGAGATTTGTTGAAAGGGTATAAAGCAGAATCATTGGAATTTTGTGAACATTTTGTGTTTGGTAAACAAACTAGAGTCAAATTTAGCGATTCGACTATAAAAAAGACTAAAGGGACAATGAATTATATTCACTTAGATCTTTGGGGCCCAAACAGAATTCCATCAAAATATATGAGTTTGATTGATGATTATTTAAGTATGGGTTGGGTTTATTTTCTGAAAACCAAAGATGAGGCTTATTCAACCTTTGTCAAATGGATGAAAATGATTGAGAAGCAGACATGAAGAAAGATCAAGCGTCTTAGAGCATATAATGGGTTATAATTTTCCAATCTTAAGTTTAATGAGTTGTATAAAGCTAAGGGAATAGTGCATCATCGCACTTGTTCAATGAAACCACACCAAAATGAGGTTGCAGAATGAACATTACATTTTGTGACAAATCATGAAACATGCTCCCGTATTCTGGCGTGGGAAATGATTTTTGGGTTGAAGCTATCAATACAACGTGCTATTCGGTGAATCGATCTCCATAAATAACCATATATAGTTAAACTTCTTTTCAAATTTGGTCTGGATCGTCGACTGATTATAAACAGTTGAGGGTATTTGGTTTTCCTACATATGTTCATAGAAGAGATGAAAAACTTGAGCCGAAGGCAAATAGGTGCGTATTTCTAGGATATGCTACTAGAGAAAGGAGATACATGTTATGGTGCACCTCTCTAAAATATCATGGTTTTCTCATCAGTAGGGACTCAAATTTTAACGAGTCTACTTCACTAGATAGTCCGAATGAATTAGGAGAAATGGTCGAATCAGGATCGATTGTTAGTAAACAGGTGGAGCTTGAAATAGAATCAATTCCTAGCAGGTCTAATAATTTGAATGGTTCTGAGGTGAATCCAGAATCAGAAGGTGAAGCATCAACATCAGATGATAGTGACTATGATATGCCCGAACTAGAACAACAACTTTATAGCATAATATTGGACAGAGAAAGAAGAGAGATTAGACTACCAAAAAAGTATGCATATCCAGTTGCATATGCTTTGTCAGTTGCGAAAGAAGTTGATATGCAAGAACCTAGTAACTATAAAGTTATATCGAGTTCAACAACAGATTGGTGGATCGTATGATAGGGGAAGATATTGTATCTTTTCATAAAAACCTTATATATCAAAATAATAAATTATTATTATATATACTAACGAGTTAAAATAGAATAGTATAAATAAATAGGTAAAAGATAATGTGATGTTATTATATTATTAAAAAAAGTAAATTGAAAAAATGGTTGGAGTACATTAGAAAGGGTTGACATAAATGGTAATTAAAGTGCTAATGTGACAGAATGGGAAGAGGAAAATGAAATGAGAATGGTTGGAGATGCCTAAGGTGCGTGTTCCAAATGTTTTGACTGTTGGTGAAAAAGGTTCTATTGAAAGCATTGATTATACCACAAATCCTTCCTTCATACACCCGTATATGAGTTATTATTACTAAGGGCACTCCCACATGGTTGAGAATACTCATTTTTTTGTTAGTAAAAAAAGATTGAAAAAACCTTCAATGCGTCTAGTATGTCCGAAAATAAATAAATTAACAGTTGCTACCATTTCAGTCAGGTTAATTGAAATTTCAGTTGCTAAAAGATCTTTTTGCTTGGAAGAAAATTAAATGTTAACGAAACAGAATGAAGATTTTGGTGAGGCTTCAAAACTAGAAAGGAAAGAACTGACGAGCTTGAGGCAAAGACTCATAATATATATAATCCCTCATACCGTTGTTGCTAATATTATGAAACCTTCTTCTTTAGGTAATCAGAATGAAGGTACTTGCTGTCGTCAAATATGTAAGCGATCCTCCTTCTACCAATGAATCCAATGTTACTGCTATACTTCATTCCGGTTATTGTGGATTCGTCTGGATCCATTGATTCTGATGAACAAACTGGCCCTCCACAATAACTTTGATTTTTTTTGTTTCCGTATTTGATGTACTTATTATGACATTAGGCTACTTGTTTGAACCAATGTTCCGAATGCGTTGGGAATTTTTGAACGATTTTTTTTGTAGCTTCTGTTTTTGTTGGAAAATATTCTAATTATATATTTTTCTTTCTTTTGCTTTTATATTCTTATTTTTACTTGTGATTGTGTAACTTTTGTTCCTAGGAATAATCTTATATTAGAATAATATAGTGTCTCAATTCTTAAAAAATCTTAAGATGTTTTTTGGTTTTTTTACAGAAGATAATTTATCGCCGAAACAATGTTATCCTAAATGGAATGATCAAGTTCTAATGCAGATAATTTTTGAAGGACCTCATGACCTTCTTTATGTTTCCGATTGTATCTAAAACCATCTATACATATTTTTTATTGAAGGGTTTATGACTCTCTGAATTGTTTATGACTATATTTGTAATTAGTTCACACTTAGTTTTATTTATTTATTTGAGGGGTGCAAAGAATTCATAAATTGTTTAGGATTACATTTAGAATCATCCCATGTCTTATTTTGTTTGATGGGTACAATAACTTCTTAAAGTGTTTATGATTAGATTTAGAATCATCACACACTTAAATTTTTTGTTTGTTTGAGGGGTACAAAGACACCTGAAGTATTTAAGATTACATTTATAATCACCCACACTTAACTTTTTTGTTTGAGTGAGGGATAAAAGGACTCTCTGAAGTGTTTAGCATAATACAACTTATGAGACTTACGATAACAATGGTAATTTTTTTATTATTAATGATGGATACATTATTAAAACCTTCCCACACCATCAGGTCTTAAATACTGTATCCCAAGAAAATAATTTATAATAATGTAACAAATATAATTGTGGTAATAAAAGTAGTAACCAAAACTATCATGTGCCTAAATCTTATAGAGCTTCAAATGCTCTATGTTCCAGGGATACCGAAGATGTTGTCCCTCTTCATCCAACAACCTGTATTGACATTTGAATCTATTTTATATGCTCTTTCCCAGTTTTGAGTAAGTTTACTAAGATATTTATCTTTGGTATGAAAGAACACTATCCTGAATACTTGTCTAACTTCAAAGCTTTTGAAGCAAACTTTTGAATTATATATGTTCCCTTTAAGAGGTTTTCAGTGTTATGATCTTAGGTGAGTCTTCATCCTAGTTTATTTATTAATATCAATCTTAGCACTTTTGGATTCAGATTCGATATTCCTTCCTTCATTATATGTTAATATTTTATATGAAGGCATACAATTTTAAACTTACAATACTGCTTCCATCCCATAAACAAGAAACAATGGTGTTCCGACTGTTGTAGTTCATTGAGGTTTTTAGTATCACCATAATACTTGTTGTAAGAAATTGGGCCACTTTCCAGTTGCACCTTCCAATATTTTATTTATACCATTAATTACTATTATGTTTGTGACTTCCACATGACCATTTACCTGTATATTGAAATGAGAAGTCAAATTCTATTCCATAGCTCTTCGTCTTCTCTTACAGAACATTGATAAGTGATTATTTTAGATTTGTGTTTCTTTGTCTGTTTCGGTGAAACTTGGTATCCCATATATAAAGCATAAGACTCATGTTAAGAAATTGATAACTTATCTGGTAGTGATAGTTGCTAAGGGGACCTACAATATCAAGACTCCATCTAGCGAATGGAATGGACAATGAAATGGTTTCCAAGAGGAAAGTGAAGACTTGTATTGTTATCACAAATCGTTAGAAAAATTCATAATTTATGAAAAAATTATATGCATTTTCCATGATGGTAGGTCAGTACTATCCTTACAACAAGATTCTTCTGTATAGTTCCTTATACCCATAATGAGAAAATTCTTCTCCATCATGAAGCTCTTCCACAATAGAAGTTGTCTCTTCAGTTATGAGACATTGAAGTCAAGTTCTATTGAGTGCATGTTTCTATAAAGTTTTGGCAACCATACTGATCTTGTTGATCTCATCTTTATACACCCAGGTTTGGAATTTTCTTCTAGTAGTTTGGATTTTACAAGGCATGCTTTTATGGGTGGATCTCCAATATTCTTCCTATCATTCTCATTCAGTAAGCATGACCTCTGATGCCAAAACTATTGATACAAATTTGTTTGGTAAGGTAACTTATGACTTCTCTTGGAGTATTTTCTTCAAGCGATGTTGTCTAGAGGAAACTTTTCTTCAAGCGTTAAATCAAATTATATTTTTAGCATTTATTTGGACCGAATATTGGTTAACTATTAGTTGAGAGTCTATAAGGGGATTTACCATTTTGCCTCAACAAATATTAGCTAGCCCAAATCCAACTATTACTACTTCATACTCTGCCTCATTGTTAGAATCAGAAAAATCAAATTTGATGACATAACTTATAATTTCTCTTTAAGGAGGTGTTAGTTGAACTCTTGCTCCAAAACCTAGATTGTTGCTTTCTCCATATGTTCAAACCTGTCATGTCAATTCTGGTTGCCCCATCAAAGGCACTATCTTTCTAACTGTAACTCAGTTATGAAATTTGTTAAACCATGTTCTTTTATTATTGTTTTGGACTCAAATTTATATCATATTCCCCTAACTTTATTGATTGTCTAGTCAATCTTCTAGATATACTAGACTTGTGTAATATATTTTGACTATGTTAGTATGAGCTTCAAAGTAAGGCCTCACCTTAATGCCCGTGACTACTGGAGCTATGTAAGTTTCTCTACATGTTGGTATCCAGTCTCGATGTCCAATTATGACTACCAAACATAATATATTTCTCTAGATGCATTTCCTTATTCGGTAACTAGCAATGCACTAATAACATAATCTATATTTTTTAAATATAAAAATAAATACTCACCCAATTTTAGATTTTTTAATACTTATTTGTGTTGTTGAAAGCTTCATCACAATCAAGAGTTTAATTAAATCTTTTAGATTCTTTTAGTATTTGGAAAAATGACTAACATATGTATAAACAATGTGAGATAAATATATTCCATGCAACTAACTTTCGAGCCAATATATAAGATTTTCTAGTGCTTCGTGGAGACCTTAAAGTAACCAAGTTTGAAAGTTGTTTAAGATCTACCTCTATGACTTTTCACTAAACATGTTATTCATAAGATTTCTTGATCTTACCTTTAAAGTGAATTTCTATGTATTAAAATTTATGTTAATTTTTCTTAGGTTTGCAAAAGTTTTGACTAGATCTGCCAGGTGATCTTCATCTTAAGTATTGACGAGAAACATCTCATCAATGTAAGCCTATAAGTTTCGACCTAGTTGGGTGGAAAATGTTTTTTTCACATGCCTTTTATATAACCCAACATTCTTGAGCCCAAAATGCATGAACATATAACGATACCATTCCCTCTCCATAAGAAATACGGTATAGTCTTGATCATCTTCATGAGTTAGAATGTTTTCTGTAGTATGAATATACATCCACAAATAATAATATATTATTCCATAAGTTACATCCACTAGTTAATTTTTTTTAACAAAGTAAAATAATCTTTCAAGTAAGTTTTGTTCAAGTCTATGAAGTTAACTCACATCCTCAGTTACCATTCTTAATATTCACTAATACTAGGTTAGATACTCGGTAAAAACTTCTATGATGTGGCATAATCCACTGAATTTGTCTACATTGACCATTATTTCTTAAATTGTTTACTGGGAGAATGATCTTCTCTTTTGTTTGATCAATTAAAACCTATTATCTATAAATAACCCATAACACATAAATTTTATAGGGACTCCTATCACATCATGGTAAATCCACACGAACATATCTAATGTTTTGACAAGCAATAAAGTAACTTATACCCAAGGTTGGTTGGTATGTCTCGACCAATGCGAAAGACTTTATTTTTCTTTATTTTTATGCACTACACTTGTTCTCATAACACGATTAATTGATGGGCCTCTCTAGGGTCATCCATATAATCAAGGAGAATGTAGGGCTTGACTACTATCTCTTAAAGGCTAGAGAGGATACACAACATTATGTTCACATCCTCTGGTTACCTCTTATAACACCATCATTTACATTTACTATATACCGAAAGAAACGATGCACTATTGATACCATCAATACTGTAACTATTTACACATCTTGATATGGTACCATAACTCTTGTTAGGTCATAATCAGTGAAGCCAAACTCAATATAAGGATTTCTATATAGGTTGGTTGATGTTTGACCATGATATTGAACTTCTAAATCATCAATATTATATTTAAAAAAGTTTTAGTAATACATGAGAGTGAGTCACCTATGCAATTGTACCATGATCTGTATGTTCAAGTTTGGATCCATCTATGCCTATTTTATATCCATGATAAAACTGTTTTCCAAGGCTCTCAGTGGTCAGAAACTGTCGCACCTTGTTGCTTCTATCATACCGAAAGTTGAGGTTTAACCATATCTTGTCTTAGCTCAATTATATACTTATTTCTCACAAATTCTAAAATTTTTCCTTTATCAATCATGTTTGAACTTCATTATTCAAAGCATGAATAACATTGGTATAATGCCCCACATCATTGTGGAACTTGTCAAAACTTATTCTTGACTTACATCTCTATTGAAGTCCATATATTTTTTGGACCATCCTCAACATTTTCATAGTTTACCCCCAAGTTTCCATTGATCTCTATATAGGATCCTCGGCTATAATGTTCAACCTTTCAACTATTGTTGTAGCTACCGCTGAAGGTTTCTCTTGGCTTACCACAAAAACCTTGACTTTGATTGTTGTAAGGTCTCGGCCTTATCGAGACTTCAGTTGTGTATGGTTTAGAAACTGAAAATTTATGTTGAGGATTTAAAGTTTGTACTTGTGCCACCATGAGTGGCTTATTATTATTTTTCAAAGGATGGTAGGAAATATAGGTGTTTAAGACTTATGATATTCTTTCTCTCATGGTTTACTTTGATTTTCTCTTCTACCGGAGTGAGTAGATCCTTAAGCTTTTAGCCTTATTTTTTATTATATTTTCTACCAAAAACCCTCACAAAATTCATTATTTGTAAGATGTAACTACCACCAAGTCATGGTAATCATGCATTCAATTCTTTGCATGGATGTGATGTTGTCTGTAGTCTCAAAAACTCTCATTTGACCGTTACTTGCAATGAATTATAATGTCATCATCTATCTTGATGAATTTGGAACTAGTAAACTAGTTTATAAAGATAATCTGTAACATATTGAAGCTTCAAATAACCTTCACATGTGTCCATAGTTTCTTTTTAAACACAACATCTCATTCTTGATTTGATCTGTATGATGTTGTGGGTCTCATGTTCCATCATACTTGTCCATATTTTAGTACCTAAAATATTACGGTAAGTCTTCATACGAGATATTTGGTGCAAGCGGGGAACAACAAATCCATGACCTTGGTCAGTAAGAAATGAGTCAGAACAACTCTGGTTTCCTTACCATAAGTAAGGATATGCTGATTGCTATTGCTAACCAGGAGACTGCGTAAATCAAGGTATACAATCTTAGTTTCTAGGTCATTGAATATTAGTAGCCTTGAGAGAATAATGCTAGTGTTGGACGTGTATAATAAAGACTTGACCGAGAATCTTGTTTTGGTTTACCTACTGAACTAGAAGATCCATATAAGGTTTTGTTGAACCGAGAAGTTTATCGATGGATCCCAGTGAACATCTTGCTCTTACTATGTCGAGAGATGCTCAGATTCACGCACATATTTCCTTCTATCATTATGATGAATGGAAACATGCGTCCTACTCCTCCTAAATCAGGAATGATATCGACAATTCCGAGCTTTCAAGCCTTAATAAATGATTTTTGGTTAGAATGCCTTTTATATCATCAATATTTAAGTGATCCGGATAGAGAAATTCATTATGCCTAGTAAATGTAATGATAAAAATCATTTAACGTAGATGAAGTGGGATTGTCCTTTATGATCATCAACTTTCGTTATTGTTTTCTTCAAAGAATTGGACTTCTAAACGCAAACTCGAGCCATCAATATCCATCATATTGTACAAAATACTGATATATTTTCCATATTCCTCCCTCATTTACTGATAAGGAAAAATAATATTAAGGTTCAAAATTCAATTAATAAAGCTTTGTATGATAAATTATATATTTGTGTGGGGAGGGGGGTGATTTAGACTCTTATGTAAAAATAAATGGCTAATATGCAATTAAACATTTTATGTAACCAATTCTGTTGAACTTAAGTCATTGTGCCTATATATATATAGTCAATGCTGATATGAAACTGATTCTGACTTTTGATGAAACTACTTTTTACTTATTGATTTATTTTCTTCTAAAAGTTACTTCTCTTTATGAATCGGATTTATACAACATCAAATTGGCGACTCCAATGGGGACCAATTTCAATAGGTGACTTGATTTTTTTAATTAAAACCCTTAAGAGATTTCCTTTCCTATTACGTCTTGATTGTTCTTGTTCGATTCTTGTAAGCTATTTTGGTCAACAATAGATCCAAGAAATGAAATTGATCATCTGGTTCAAAAAGCAGTTGAAACGGTAAAGCTTGATTTGCAGGGAGATGATGATAAGCAAGATGAGTCTGTTCTAGCTCAACAAACTCAATCAGATATTATAATGCAAATGAATCAACTACTGGATAAAATCACAACTCTAAATGAGAAGTATAACCAGAGAGAGCAAGATATTCAATCGGCTAGATTGAGATCAGAGGTGAGGCAGAGGATGACAAGAATGACGTTAACAACCAGTCTAATCGATCTTATACAAGTCGTCAAGTTCGAAGTGAGCAGAAAAAGCACATTTTGAATCTTTTAAAGAGTGTCACACTTCACGAAAGAGAAAAAAAGACAAATAGAGGTATATTAGATTCAATGACGATGAGGTGGAAAGTTCAGGATCTGATTTTGAGAGGTATCGAGGAGCTTCGAAAGAAGAAAAAGGTTAACCTCGAAAGTCATGTAAAGAATACAAAACAAGGAAGAAAATTATACCAAAATGTTTGGGGGAAGCTGAATGGTGTGAAGGGAACACATCGAATTATTACAATGGAATGGATAATCGGAATTTATACATTTTCATAAAAACGGGAAATAATAATCAGTACGTTCAGGGAGTTGACTGGAGAAACTTTCCTTTGACAACCAAGATAAGGTCTATCCCTCTTCCAAAGTGGTTTGATATCTCGAAGGTTGAAAAGTTCGATGGGATGCAAGACCTTGATGACCACATCAATAGTTTAAAAATGACATGATAAATTTCGAGGACGATGATAGGTTGGTGTGCAGAGCTTCAAAGCAACAACTTTGAAGTGGTAAAACAGGATATCGAAGGGGTCTACTTCCAATTTCAGATATTTTTATAGATCTTTCTGAAGACAATATGTGGGAAGTAAAGAGATGTAGGCAAATAAAGATACGATAATACAATGTAAACAAGTAGTAAGAGAGAAGATGGAGGATTAAATTAAGCCGTATGTGTTAACCAAAGCTGTTTTGGATAATTGTGAGGAGTTGGTAGCAATGGTAGCATTTCGACAAGGATTGTTACCAGAAGATCTAGCGAATGAAACAACGAAGCGAAGAGCTTTGGCTTTTGGAGCGCTGATGGCTCAAGTGGAGGATCAAATTAAGGTAAAAGAGCCGACTAGAGTTCTAAGAGTGGTTGGGATTAGTCAAAAGAGTTCAATCATGTGCCAAAAAATCAAGGGTAGTCTTCAAACTCAGCCCAACCTACGCGTCCAAGGAACAACAGTAATTTGCCTCCTCGAACTGGAAGGTATTCAACTCAAGAAACATGTTATTATTTTCAAAAACCAAGGCCCAATCAATGGACAAGGCCGCAATACTATGCTGATTTAACTGGAAAATGTTGCTACAATGTATGAAAAGGCAAAAGGGTATGTGAGTTTAAAAATCCGCTCCAATAAACAAGTCAATTGAAGAGCAAGATAACAGGTTTTGTAAATATCATAACGACATTTGACATGATACTGCAGACTGTATTGCTTTGAAAAAGGAGGTGCATGCTCTAATTGAGAATGACAGGTTACTGGCCTATGTGAAAGGGCAGAGCCATGCAGCAAAGGCTCTTGTTGCATCGACTTCACAAGTAGTATCCAAATAGACAGTCTGAAAATTTAATGATTTTGGATTCTAAGATTGATGATTTTGATGTTGTATCAGAATATTTAGATACAAACCCATATCAGTTGATTTTGATGGCAGTGAATGAGCAGTGAAACAAAGTCAAGTTTAAAATTTGTGTGAATTTTTTGAATCTTTGGCCATCTTCGGAGGGGATACAATGACTGGAAACACTGACGACTTTAGAAAGAGATATGTGGTAAGTTTAGCTACTCAAATTGAAAGAGGGATGTCTTATCACTTGTATGACAAGAAAGTTGTTCATTTTATGTTTTTCGATGAGGATGATCTGAGAGGTACTACAGGTCCTGATGAAGATGCAGTAGTTATTGGAGCAGAGATAGTTGGTGTTGAAATCTGACGTGTTCTAATAGTTACAAGATGCTCTGCGAATGTTCTTTTCAAAACCACATATGATAGAATGCGTAATCCTCCACGATTTTTTCAGTCAGATCATACTATAATTGGATTCACAAGAGTGACGACTCATGTGATTGGGAATTCAAAGGAGAAGTATGTTTGGGAAGAGGATCTTTCAAAAAGAAGGTTCAAGTGATTTTCATGGTGGTGGTTATCCAACTAGCTATAATGCATTTTTCAGGAGATCTTGGTTTTCGAGGATGTATGAGGTTGTATTTACAGTTCACCGATATTTAAAGTATGTCATCAAAGACTGTGTGGGGGTCGTTCGAAATGACCAGAAAGTTTTTAGATAATGCTACGCCACAGCTCTTCGGATCCGAGGGTCAAACAGTGGTGATAAAATGACTGAATAGCAACTAGGGGGTTGACCTCATAAGCAGCGGATATGGTTGATGATCCGAGGGAAACCTAGGTTCTTTAACAATAATTGTAGGTATAAAAGAGTATGCTTTCCCAAATGGGAATGTATTTCGAATAGGAACCTTATTGACCTTGATTCTACGATAACCATTATTGCAGTTTTTGTTTCATAACTTCGATGTTTTTGCTTGGAAAATGGAAGATGTAGTAGGATTTCCAATTGAGGTGATATGTCACAGCTTAGCAATTATTCCGAAGGTTAAACCGGTTATAAAAAAAATGTGCTTTTTCTTTTGAGAAATCTGAGGCCATTGTTACTGAGGTGGATCGTTTGTCAAGGGTATGATATATAAGGGAGTTACAATATCATTTATGAAGAGAAAATCCACTGGTGGTTAAAAAAAAGAATGGGAAATAGAGGATGTGTGTTGACTTCACAGATTTGAATTGTGCTTGTCTTAAGGACCCATTTCCCGTTCCTCGAATAAACCAATTGATTGATTCCACTTCATGAATTAATTTTCTTTTATGAATGCTTTTACAGGATATAATCAAATTCAAATGAACCCAAAAGATCAAGAAAGTACCACTTTCATCATAAGCCGAGGCTTGCATTGTTTTATAGTTATGCCTTTTGGATTAAAGAATGCTGGAGCAACATATCCAAATTTAATGAATAAAGCCTTCGCTTCTCAGATTAGAAGAAATATGGAGATGTATATTGATGATATGTTGGTTAATATTTTAGCAGATGATGCACACTTGGAAGATTTGGAGTAGACGTTTTTGAATTTAAGAGCTATTATATTGAAGCTAAATCCTGAGAAGTGTACCTTTGGAGTTCGACCAGGAAAATTCATGGGTTATGTTATTAGTGAAAAGGCGATGGAAGCTGACCCAGAGCAGCTAAATGCTTTAGTATCAATGACATCACCTCAAACTATAAAAAAAGTACAAATCTTAACAGGAAGGTTAACTGGTCTTAATAGATCCATTTCCAGATTTTGTGACAAATGTTTCTTTTTCTTCCAAGTGTTACGAAGATCAAAAGAATTTGAGTGGACCTCAGAATGTGAAGCAGAATATTCAAGCATTAAGGAATTATTTTCATCACCAGAGATACTGTTCAAGCCTCGAAATAAACTGTTAACCTCATCATCATATTTTGCAGCAAGTGTTGTTTTGATAAGTGAAGATTTGGGAATTTTGAAGCCAGTATATTATATCAGCAAGAGTTTAATGGCAGCAGAGAAAAGGTATTTGAAGCTCAAAAAATTGTCTCTAGCTTTAGTGGTGGCTTCCAGAAAGATGCGCCCTTATTTTAAAGCTCACACGGTTGAGGTTTGAACTTCGTTCCCGATGAAAAATGTTTTACAACGGCCTAATATTTATAGGATGATGATCACATGGTTAGTTGAGCTAGGAGAATTTGATATCATTTTTCCCCTCAGACGGCTATCAAGGCCAAAGCCTTAGCATATTTTCTTGTTGAATTCCATTCAAGTAGATCAAACAAAGAGATAAACAAGTAGGTTTTTCCAAGCAGTTCGATGTGGATAATTCGAACTGATGGGGGTTCTAGAATTTTAGGATGCAGTGTAAGAGTTCAACTTATTGTTCCATCTGGGGAAACAATGTTTCAAGCCATTAAATTTGGCTTTCATGCATCGAATAATGAAGCTGAATATGAAGTTGGATTGGATGGTTTAAGGGTTGCGATTATTTTTGGGGAAACTTCAGTTCGTTTAAAAACAGATTCCCAATTAGTAGCGAATCATGTGGTCGGTGTTTCTGAAGCTAAAATTGATTACTTAATTTTGTATCTTCGAGATCTTCGAAATTTGACTCTTCTGTTTGATCATGTTATGTAGAGCATATTAGCCAATGAGACAATACGGTTGTTGATTCTTTGGCAGTCGCGGCTTACAAAGAAGAATATCCTTGGATTTTATTACAAGAGAATACTTTGATTCTAACCAGTTCAAAGCAGTTTAAATATGCAGAAGAAGTTTTTGTCACACCATATGTAATTTGAAGCAACTGAAGAACTGATATCCTGAATTTCTTGTTAAGAGGAACACTGCCTCAAGATGTGCAACTGGCTAAGAAGTTGAAGGGTAAAGCATGTGGCTGTATTATGTTAGATGATGTTTTATACACAAAATCGTTGAGTAGGCCATTATTGCGTTGCTTGACTAAACATGAGTCACATAAAATTCTGTCAGAATTATATGATGTTGAGGGTTCAACACATTGTGGGTTCAAGGCATTGACACGTCGAGTTTTGTTAGCAAGATATTATTGGATTTCAATTATGAATGATGCTAAGATTTTAGTTCGAGGTTGTGATACTTGTCAACGATTCACCAATTCTATTCATAAACCTGCAGTTCCGCTTATGTCCATTACCGAAGCCGTCCCTTTTGACATATGGGGAATAGATTTAGTGGGACCATTTCCCGTGGCTTCTAGAGGACACGAGATGATCATCGTGACAGTAGACTACTTTTCAAAGTGGGCAGAGGCTGAACCGTTGTCTAGAACAAAATCCAAGGATGTTATTAAGTTTATTGTGAACAGTATTTGTTGCCGCTTTAAGATACCTCAAAGAATTACCACAGATAACACTCATCAATTTAATAACAAATAAATGGCTTTTTTTTGTGCCGATGGGAATAATATAATGGTTTTCAAAACCTTTTCATCCTCAAGCAAATGGTCAAGTAGAGGTGACAAATATATCTATGTTATAAGGTTCAAAGAAAAATTTGACAGGGGCTGCAAGAAAATGGTCTAACTATTTGCAAGAGGTGTTATTGGCTTATCGAACAACCTATAGAGAGGCCAATAAAGCAACTTCTTTTGCCTTGGTGTATGGAATGGATGCTGTTATTCCTACAAAATCTATATTACCTTGTTATAGAGTAGTTCTGTATTCCAAGGACCTGAATGATGAAGCGAAAAAACAAGATTTAGATTTGATTGAGGAAAAAAAAGCTAGAGCTCATCTAAATATAATTAATTATCAGACTCTTATGAGGAGTAGATATAATTCGAAGGTAAGAATGGAGGATTTCAAGTTTGGTGATAAAGTTCTAAGGAAAGTATTCCTCCATACTAAGGAAAAAAGCCTCGGCAAGATGACCCCAAATTCGGAGGGTCTCTCTATGGTTGTGGAAAGAATAAAGTCGGATTCTTATCGCCTTTGTGACGAACATGGGAGGATGCTTCAACATTCTTGGAATATACAACATCTAAAATCTATTACGAGTAACTATTTCTTTTGAATATTTTTGAATAATTGTCACACTCTTTCCTACCTTGTTGGCCCATGGAGATTTTAATGAGGTGCTATGTAAATATTCGATGTTATCAATAATTTTGTTTAGCCAATAGTTGTTTAAGTATACTTATTTAAATAATTGTAGTAACTAGTCAAAGACTGATCATCTTTGAAACTGAAAAGAGTACTTATTTCGAAGTGTATAGACTTTTCGAAGAAACAACCATATTCGAAGTGCTACGTTCTTTAAACGCATTTATATATTCGAAGTGTTACGTTCTTTAAACGCATTTATATATTCGAAGTGTTACGTTCTTTAAACGCACTATAATATTCGAAGTGCTATGTTCTTTCAATGAACTATGGCATTAAAAATGTTATGTTCTCTAAACACATTATTTATGTTAAAGGTGTCAACATTGTTTTAAAAATACACCTGTGAAATTCAAAGTTTCATCGTTTGAAGTAAACATACATTATAAATAAAAAATAACGAAAGTATTAAGAGAAACGAAAGACTATTGTGTTAATCCGATGACGCACAAAAAGTTTTTAATCCTAAGTCCAATAGCATTCATCAAAGTTAAGTCACCCTACAACAAGTCTATGACATATAAAAAAAAATAAGGGAGAAAGCAAAGCTATTTATCGTCGAAATTGTCTTCGATAGATTCTCTTTGGCCAGAAGCATTGTCCTCTGATTTCGCCTCTTTGGACGAAGAAACATGTACAAGGTCAAAGGCTTCGCCGGGCCGATTTTTAATAAGAATCATCTCCCAAAAGTTGGAAAAATCATCCTTTGGAAATTATTCATGAATTTTGCGAAGAAGGTTAACAGTTTTTTTGTTCCTCGACATTTTTTATGGCCCTATTATGTCCTTCCCATATTTGTTCTCAGCAGTTGTCATAACAAGATTTTTCTCTTCATCGAACTAAATATTAAGAGCATCCATGTTCTCTGCCAACTTTTTCTTCTCGTCCTCACTCTTGTTTAATGAACATTGAAGAGTAGAGTATTTTTGCCTTTATTCAGTTAACTCTTGAGCATGCTTAGATTTGAGTTGTTCTATCTCGTTTTTGTGAAAAATGTTAAGCCCTTATGTCTCTTTCTTGTGCACAGCTTTGAGGTGATTTATAAGGTAAATAATTCCTCTGATGAATTCCGAGCAGGCATATTGAAATCCATGGAATTACTTCTCTACGGTATCATTGAAGATTTCCCTCATCTTTTCATCAGCAGCAATAATTTTCTTTTGGTGAACCATTTCTTTCGCCATACTCTCTAAGTGGCCTCGGGTAAACTCAACTTCTGGGCATACTTTTTGTGCTCCAACGCCAAGGTTGGTAAATGGTTGAAGAGAAAGTGCAATATCTTTGGATGGCTCTTCGGTAGGTATGAATACTGGACTAGGGTAAGGCATAAGAGCAAAGGAAGATGAAGGCAAATAAATCTCTGACAAAGTTTCCTCGGGAAGAACATGAGCAGATCTTTCATCATAATTTTATAGTTGGTCTCGAAGCCTTTGGACGTATGGATCTTCATCTTTAACAAGCTCTTGAGATTGGTCGATGTTGATGAAGCTGTCAGGATCAAAGTGAACGTCCCCTCGATCATTATCCACGATAGTCTCTCCTTCTTGATTGCCTCCTTCTTCATCACCTGCTTCAGCTTCTCTTTGTTGATCTTCCACCACAACAATTTCATCAGCTTTGGAAGACACCACCTCTTGAGCGGTTTGAATAGCTTTCTTTTTTGCCCTTTTTGTGGAGGAATTTTAGATGTGCTATTCTTTTTCTTTGAAGAAACCGTCTTGTTCCTTTTTGGGGAAGTTTCAATATCTTCTTATTTTTTGACAGTGAGGAGGCTCTTTTTTGTCGCATTTCTCTTTGATTTTGGTTGTGGCGTCAGAACTTCTGAAGGGCTAGCACCAAATGTGCTAGCTGTTTTTTTATTCCTTTTCCCTTTCTTCTTTGAAGGAAGATGGCTCTCTGACCTATTCTGAACTGGAAGAAGCATCTTACCATCAGACACCATTGGTCTCTTCACAACCAGAATTGCGTTTGGAAGCTCCATTGGATTTTCTGGGAAATCAGCACCCAATGTGATTCGCCACAAGTGGCTGTTGATAAAATTAATGGGAAAGAAAGTTGGGTGGAACCCTTTGCCCCACTCTTTTTTCGCCCATGTTGCCAACTTTGAAAAAATATCCTTAGTATTTTTTGGGTGAATCTTATATCGCCTCGGAATTTCTAGGATACAATACAAAACAATAAGCAAACAAATAAAACAAGATATGTAAAACAACAAACAAAAAGAGAAGCATCTTATTGTTACTCCTCCAGACGAGGTTGAGTCTTGATGGTTTCTCCTCAGAAATTTTCTTTCAATTTTCCTAGACCCTGATATGAAGACACATCTTTTCTTCCAAAAGTTGTAACCTCGAGTAAGTCATCGACTATCTTGAGATTATTATCAAGTGTCAGATTGTAGAAGGGTAAGACATGGCCCTTCAAAAGCTTGGCCATGATGATGAAATATCGGACAGATAAAGGAATTTCGGCAAGTCTGGAAACCAAGATAATTGAGAGAAGGGTGAACCATTGGTTGGGAGTAGCTTTCGTCAACAGAGATAGAGGAGCTCAAAATATTCTACAATCATTGGGTCTAACGAAAATCGAAGACCCTAGTTGATAGTCTCTATGTACACCACCAGCTCATCCTTTCCAGATTGAAGTGGAGTCTCTCCTTCCTTTGTAAGTCAAAGCACAATTTATCTGGCATTCCCCATTGCTTTTTTAAGGAGGCAGGCTGAGACTCTAGATAGTAAATATATGGCACACGTTTTAGTGCGAATATATATTCGGGCTTAAGTTGTCTCAAACTCTCACCAACTGAAGCAACCGGATCTTCGGAGAGCTCAACATGAGCTTTCTTTTCCCTTCTCCTGGGTGCTTTTATCTTGGAAACACCTTTGACTATTTCATTTTCCGTTTTCTTTGAAGCATCGTCTTCTGTATCAGCATTGGTATTCGATTGTGTAGCTTCAGAGTCAACTTCCTCAGATACCTCATGTACAAGTCGAGTTGGGTTTGGATTTGAGGTTGGTTCTCTGTTACCATTGCTTGGGGGATTTTGTTGAGGCTCTGTAGCTGTCTTAACAACTTTACTCAGGAAAGGAGAAGAGGATAAAGGATTCAAGGTGTGGTCAGCATTGTCCCCCATAGCTATGAAGGTTTTTCTTTTTAAGGTTTGAGGAAGCTGAATTTTTGAATAAGCTGGAAGGGTTTCTTTGCACAATGCAGAGAGGACTCAAAATTAACTGGAGAATAAGTTTTTCCTGATCTTCTTGAAGAAGATGTGGTTTGGATTACTTTTTGATTGATTCGAGAAACTCAATTTGCAGAAGGATTCGAGGTGATGATCTAGTTAGAGATTGTGAAATTTGAGGCATTTTTTGAGTTTGAGTTTTGGATGATTGACTTTCTTCTGGAAGAGAAGAATTTGAAAAGGCAAGAGGAGTTTGATTTAGATCAAAGTTACCGTAATATATTATCTTTGTGGACAAACCCCGAGGCGCGTTGCTTATCAGTCCAGCTCCTCTATATTCATCTGCCCTTTCACGTATGTAGAAGTAGTCGCATGATCCGAAGTGCGGTTTTTGTTTATCTGGAGAGGATGAATTTATAGGTTTTTTAGCTCTTGGCTTTTTGAGTTTCAGATGTTTTTCATAAACGGACTTAAAAGATGAGATGTAGATTTGTGTTTTCCGGTAAACATAACTTAAAGGTTGAAGATTCAAATGAAGAAAGCTAAGAAATTTCAGGAACAAGTAGACTCTCTCTCTCTAAGAAGTGTTTTGAAACAAAATGAGTTACGAAAATGTATTTATAAGAAATTTTAAGAGAGAGGGAAGTGAAAGAGGTGGAGAAGGCAATTGGGCAGATTCCCAACGGTTGCGTAAAGGATAATTTGACACCTGTCATATGTTATGCCTAGTGGCAGACCTAGTTCATAGAACATCATTACCAATTTGGTTTCTACTTCGAACATTTATAAATGTTAGAACAACACAACTCCATATGGAAACGTCCACAGCGTTGAGAAAATTAGCATAAATTGAAGAACGTGATTTTGCTAAAAATATAAAGATAGTAAGCTCGAAGCAGTTCGAACAATGGCTGAAGGGATATTTCCCCACTACTAAGTAATTTTAATGACAGTTAGTTCTTATTCATAGTTTTTCATAAGAACTAAGGGGGCTAGTGATAAGGAAAAATAATATTGAGGTTCAAAATGTAATGAATAAAGATTCGTATGATAATATATATATATATATAGTTGTGGGGGGAGATTTAGACTCTTATGTAAACGTCAAGGGCTAATATGCAATTAGACCTTTTATGTAACCAATTCTATTGAACTTAAGTCCTCGTTCCTATATATCGGTCAAGGCTGATATGAAACCGATTCTGACTTTTGATCAAACTATTTTTTACTTCTTGATTTTCTCTCTCTAAAAGTTACTTCTCTTTGCGAATCATATTTATTCCAAATTAATTTTCATCTACGTTGAAGATATATAACACGACCTACAAGTGCTTCTAGTATATCAAGGCCTAAAGAGCAATTGTTAGTTTCGAGATTACTGAGGAACATGATATTCTCGGTTTTGAATTTTCAGAATTTTATAAAAACCAGTCTAAGCTATAAGTTATTTTTAATGGAGATTTTGAAGAATTTATCTTTATGTGAATGATAAAGTATGTTTCAGAATAAAGTTTATCGCCGAACAATGAAGTTTAGAGGTCGGCCGAATGTTTTTACGATGGTAGATGAGAGTTAAGCAGCGAAAAAGTGGACTGAAAAGTCGTTGAGAAAATGTACAAATGAATTAATGTGAGTTGGAGAGATAACACGAGAGTCGTTAGAGGCAAATATATTTAGGTGTTTGAATTAGAAAGAGTTTGGATATTTAGCCTAAAATAAGATTTTTAGCTAAAGAATCGGATGATTCTTCAGTAGGAGAATATGGTTATATTTATATGCATGAACGTGGGCTATGAATTGTTATGGCCTTTTAAATTGAAATATGTGGAATTATACTTTGAATTTTATTCTTTTATCCTTACATATTTGAGTTTGGACCAAAAACCTTATGGGCTATCCTATATCTCATGTTTTTTGTTGGATCTCTCACAAATTGTTTTAAACATTTTGTTGATCACTTAAAAACCAATTTAACCTTACTTTCAAAATTAATTTTAAAAATGTTATTGCTTAAAACAACAACTTTCTCTTTCCATCTAAATATGTAAGTGTTTTGGTTATTTGAGGACAACCAGAATTGATAAAATTCACACCGATCTAT
The DNA here is from genome assembly GCA_036936605.1 of Limnanthes douglasii subsp. nivea. Classification (NCBI taxonomy): domain Eukaryota; kingdom Viridiplantae; phylum Streptophyta; class Magnoliopsida; order Brassicales; family Limnanthaceae; genus Limnanthes; species Limnanthes douglasii. Next base: position 134,436,031 of record JAUPFV010000004.1, read on the forward strand.
GATTTTTGGACAATAACCGGTAACATAAATTTTTTAATAAGAAAATCGATGACGATGAAGTTCATCACCAAGCTCGTGCGATTGATTTTCTTTCATAATTCTTTAATGAAAGAAAGTGTTGAATAATTGAAAAAATAGTCTTTTGACTATAAAAATAAACCATAATCCGGTTCATAAATTATCGTCCTTATTTTTCTATTTCTGGAAACATAACCTAATCCAGTTCATAAAATTCACATAAACCCAAAATAAAAAAACAACAATCTGGAACAAAAATAAAGTTTGTAAATCCGTAAAAAAAATAGAAAATTTCGGAATTGAGTGAAATATATAACGCTTCTTGTAGGTTATTTAAAGTCATTTTGTGCTGCAGTTTAATATATTGAGTTTTATTCTTTGCGTATATCTAATTTTTCATACTTAGATGGTATCAAAGCCAGGTATGTGTGTTTGAGTAAATGTTTGATTAGAAAAATTTGAGTGGGAGTGAGGTATGTGTGTTTGAGTGAAACACAAAAAGAGTGAAGTATGCGTGTTTGAGTGAAACATAAAAAGAGTGATGTATGTGCGTCTGAGTGAAACACAAAAAAGAGTGAGGTATTTGTATCTGAATGAAACACAAAAGAGTGAAGTATATGTGTTTGAGTGAAACACAAAAAGAGTGAGGTATGTGTGTCTGAGTGAAACACAAAAAGAGTAAGGTATGCATGTCTAAGTGAAACACAAAAATAGTGAGGTATGTGTGTCGGCGTGAAACACAAAAAGAGTGAGGTATGCGTGTCTGAGTGAAACACAAAAAGAGTGAGGTATGTGTGTATAAGTGAAACACAAAAAGAGTGAGGTATGTGTGTATAAGTGAAATACAAAAAGAGTCAGGTATGTGTGTTTGACTAAAACAAGAGTGTATGAGTGAAGAAAGAGTGATGAAAGTGTGAAAAATGGCATATGTTTTGAATTTCAGTGCCCCATGTGTGCCCAAATTTGATGGGGATTATAATCACTGAGTTTACTAATGGAGAATTTTTCACATTCAAAAGAGTACGGGTGTGTGATTCAACCGGGTCACCACAAACCTGGAGAAGGTTAAGTGTTGACGACAGTGCAACAAAAAATGTTGGATGGATCTAGGCTTAAAGATTTCAAGACAAAGAATTATTTGTTTCAGTCCATCGACAAGACTATTTTGAAGACGATTACTCAAAAGTAGACACCCAAACAAGTTTGGGAAACAATAAAGACCAAGTATCATGGCAATGAAAGAGTGAAGCGTGCTCAACTTCAAAGGCTTCAAAGATTGTTTGAAACGGAGGAGTGAAGAAGGGTGAGACAGTGACAGATTATTTTGGAAGAGTCATGGTCATTGCAAATAATATGATAAACTGTGAAAAATACATGGAAGATGTAAGGATTGTTGAGAAAATCCTGCGCACGATGAGGAACGATTTCAATTATATTGTATGTTCAATTGAGGAGTCAAAATATATTGATCAAATGAAAGTCGATGAGTTGCAAAGATCATTACTTGTTCATGAACCGAAGCTATGATGCAAGGTCTCTAAATAACAAGTACTGAAAGTCGAGGGTGATCGCAGTTATGGACAAGGCAGTGGAAGAAGTAATTTTGGGAGAAGGGGAAGTAATTTCTCGAGAGGTAAAGAAAGAGGTGGAAGAAAATGGACTATTAACAGAGCACCCATTGAGTGCTTCAGGTGTCACAAGCTAGGACATTATCAATATGAGTGCCCAAATAAAGAAAAAATAGCAAACTATGTCGAGTTCGATAAGGAGAAGTATTACTTCTAATGGCTCATATAAATATAAAAAAGGTTGAAGATAAAGAGGTTTGGTTTACCGATTCCGGTCGCTCAAATCATATGACAGGTAACAAAGATTGATTTGTTTAGCTTAATGAAAACTTTAGATATTAAGTAAAACTAGGGAATAACTTAGGAATGGAGGTGATGTGAAAGTGAAATGTGAATTTCGAAGTTGAAGGGTTGACGCAAATATTAACAAATGTGTTTTTTTAATCCAGAATTGACTAATAATCTACTAAGTGTTGGGAAACTTCAAGAAAAGGGTTTAACTATTTTGATCGATCAAGGAGCATGCATAATCTACCATCCTCGTAAAGGTTTGATTATAAACTCTACAATGACAATAAATTCCATGTTCACTATATCTACAATTAAAAAGTCTGGTCTATATAGATTTCTGAAAGTAGGTGATGATGAGTTATCCGGTGTATGGTACAAACACTTTGGGTATTTGAGTAACACATATATTAAGACTATACAAGAAAATAAAATGGTAAAGAGATTACCTTAAATGAAAGAGGAAACAAAAGTATGTGAAGTATGTGATATTGGAAAGCAACATCGGGAAATTATGTCAAAGAAAAGTCAGTGACGAGCAACATAGAAATTGAAGCTTGTTCATGCAGATTTATGTGGACCGATATCTCCTGCTTTTTAGAGTAGAAAAAGGTATATATTCTTGTTGGTAGATGATTATAGTCGCAAAAGTTGGATATTTTTTTGTCAGGACAAAATACAGCTTTTGTTATTTTTAAAAACTTCAAAAGCCTTATCAAAAAAGAAATTGGAAAATTTATATATTGTCTAAGAACTTATAGAGGAGGAGAGTTTACTTCAAATAGCTTCAACCAATTTTACGAAGAAAATGGAATCAGAAGACAACTAACTGCTGCCTACACTCCTCAACAAAATGGAGTAGCCGAGAGACAGAATCGCACAATCATGGACATCAGATATCCACTCGCACAAAAGAGCATGCCAAAGAAAATTTAGGCTAAAACAACTAAGTGGACGTGTCAGTGTTGAATAGAAATGTGTCAAGAGCGGTAAGTGATATGGTTCCAAAAGAGTGTTGGAGTGGAACTAAACCAAGTGTGAGCTATTTCAATTTTTTTGGTTGCATAGGTCATGTGCACATACCTGAACATCGTAGAATAAAGCTAGATAACAGGAGCCACAAGTGTGTTTTACTTGAAGTTAGCACGGAGTCAAAGGCATACCGACTTTATGATCCAACTTTAAAGAAAATTGTCATTAGTTGGATGTAATATTCGAAGAGGAAGAGAAGTGGGATTGGAATGTTGATGTGAACAATTCAGATGATAGTCTTGAATGGAGAGATGAGGACACTACTAGAGAGGAAAATGATGAAAAAAATTAAAGTTGTTGAAGAAGATGTCATTGGTGAAAAGAATGTAATGTCACCTCAACCTTAAACACATCAGAAAAAAAGTCATAGAACACCAATATGGATGCAAGATTATGAAAGTGGAGAAATGATTTTAGGTGAAGAGGCTGAAGTATAAATGACATTAGAATTATTTATGTCTCATGTTGATCCAATGCGTTTTAAAGAAGTTGTCAAAGAAACAAAGTGGATTGAAGCAATAAAATGTGAAATAGAAGCCATTGAGAAAAACAACACATAAGAACTTGTAACTCTCCTTGCTAATGCAAAGAATATCGGGGTTAAATAGGTTTTCAAGAGTAAATTAAATGAAGATGGTGAAATAGATAAATACAGAGCAAGATTTGTGGTGAAAGGATATGCACAAGAAAAAGTCATTGACTATGATGAAGTCTTTGCACCGGTTGCAAGATGAGATACAATTAGGATTTTATTAGTTGTTGCTGCACACAAAAGTTGGAAAGTATATCAATTAGATGTAAACAGTTCCTTCTTATATGGAGAATTGAAAGAAATAGTGTATGTGGATCAACCAGAGGGTTTTTTCAAAAAAAGTGAATAAAATAAATTATATCGACTCAAGAAAGCTTTGTATGGTTTGAAGCAAGCTTCCCAAGCTTGATTTTGTAGGGTAGAGAGGTATTTCAAGCAAGAAGGATTCGACAGAAATAGTCATGATCACACATTATTCATTACGAGCGAAGGAGTGAAGTATATCATGGAAAGTCTCTATGTAGATGATTTAGTTTTAACTGGAAATGATGAACAGTTAATTGAAGAGTTTAAATTGTCAATAACACGAGAATTTCAGATGACTGATCTTGGTTTGATGAGGTTCTTTCTTGGTGTTGAAATCCATCAAAGCCAATATGGGATTCACTTAAGACAAAAAGGTATGCTCATGAGGTGCTGGAAAGGTTTGCCAATGGAGGAACATATGCATGCAACTAAGAGAGTTTTGTGATACTTAAAAGGTACAATGGAGTTTGACATTTTTATAAGAGATGATTAGAGATGAAGCTGAAAGCATACACGAAAAATGATTATACTGGTGATCTCGATGATAGAAAATCACTTCAGGTTATGTTTTTTTATGTTCAATGAAGCTACAAAATGCTGAAGCTCAAGAAAACAAGAGATAGTTACTTTGTCTACAACCGAAGCAGAGTACATTGCTGCAACATCTTGTGCTTGTCATTGTGTATGGCTCAAATAAATTATGGAACAAATCACATCTATATAATTCGAGTGTCTGGAAATCTATTGCGACCACACTTCTTCAATTAAACTCTCGAAGAATCCGGTGATGCATAGGCGCACGAAGCATATCGTTGTAATGCATAGGCGCACGAAGCATATCGATGCCTGGAGACGTTTGTTAAGTGTCAAGATTCTCTTGGAATGCAAGCACTATAAGATTAAACTGATTGCTTTACAAGTATATCTACTCCACCAACTCGACTACCCCTTACACCATCAATTTACCTTGAAAAAAAATAAACTTTTTTTTAAGTTAAGTTAATTTTTTAAAATTAGTTAGATATTTAGTTTTCATTTTTATATTATTGCTCGATTTTTTTCAAATACAGTTTTAAAAAATCAAAATTATTAACCATAAATGAATGAGTGATTGTTTGATTTGTCATGAAAATTTTAATTTTATTTATTATATTATATTTTGTTTTTAAGTTTAAAACTTAATAAAAAAATTCTTTTATTATTAAAACCTATAAAAAACTAATCTAATAAATTAATATGATTCGATATTTATGTTTCATATTAGGTTTAATTCAGTGAATAGTCCGAATATTTCTTTTTTTATTTAGTCTTTTAATTTGACAAAATCTATAAGTTTAATTTTTAGTGAATACATCAAATACTAAATTTATATATTTAGCCAAACCGAAAGATTATATTTATAAATTGCGCAAATCATGAATTTAATTTATAAACTTTCGTCAAATCCGAAAACTCTAATAATAGTAACTAAATTAAAAAAACAACAAACAGTTGAGAGACGATTAACCAATTTGATCCTAATTTTATATCCATGTTTAACTGTTTTTCATTCCTTAATTTAAAATCTTAATAACTCACAAAATTAATATAATAAAAATCTATAAATCAATTAAGCATTCGGCTATGATTATTGTTTTAAAAAACATCATCATTTTAAGAAGCGAATTATAACGAACCGGTGGAACCCTAACACATCACCCAAAATCCAAAAACAACCATTTTATTTTATTTATTACATAAATGTCACAACAATCGAATCACAGTTGAAGATATTTTATGAATTGGAAGCTCAGGTTACAGTTTCCATAGTTCTATCTGAAGTTTCCTAATTTTATTTATTTAAAAATTATTTGAAGGTGGTACCAGTGAGTGAGAGAGGGACGTCCCAATCTTTTTGACGTTTAGGTTAAAGTATCAGTCTTCTACAAGTCGGTTAAACTCAATTATTGAGTTTGATAATGACCAAACTCCTGTACTTTTTAAATCATCTCTGTAACTACATTATCATATTATGCTGATCTTTGATTGATTTGTGCTGAGTATCACTCTCACGAAGAGTAGGTGGAACTTCGGTTTTCTATTCGATCGACAAAACACTATCCCCACCGGGTTGTTAGGACGGATATTGAGTTATCGAATTTTGTATTTCGTTCCGAATCGGTGTGATAAAATTTATTTTAAAATCGAACCAATAAAATCGATAAAATTTTTCGATTTAATATCATAGCCCGTAAACTAACACCAAAAGATAAACCACACAAAATACAAAATGCAAAGTGGTATAACATATGTAACCAAAAATACGATCGTAAAAAAAACAGACGCATGATCTTTTTATCACGAACTTGCCTCTTCCACATACTAAACTATCTTTTTTGGACCATTCAAACTTTTTATTATTATTTAATCGATTTAAAGTTGAAATTTATTAGTTATATCAAATATATTCTACCCTTCACACTATTGAAAAAAAACGGTGGTGAAAAAATTCTCAAAACTCGAAGAAGAATTATAGAATAATATTTTATTTTAGAATAAGACGGTCTATTGTTTAGTATATCCAAATGGGTTCAACAACATTTTTATTAGATATACAAAGATTAGACGCTAAGCTAATTATTCAGCATGCATGTGGGATCGTATTTTGTAGCCTAACCAACCAGCCAATTACAAACCTAATACTAAAGAAAGAGATAACATATATTGTTAAACTAATCAAATTTGTAATCTACATTAAATAATTGCCAATCCATTTGTCTTACTAGACAGGTTTTTCTTTGTTGTATACTCCTTTTCATCAATTATTTTTTACAGTATTATTGATAAAAGCGTAAGACATGCATGTCAGAATGCGTGATTCAAAACTTATAATTAAATATGAGAAAGATTTATACATACGTACAAATCAAAATTCATATTCTTTTTTAACAAATATATGATTTTAGAAAGTAAAATATTATAATTAACCACCGAAATTAATTATGTGTATCAAAAAATTGATATTATGTGTATCACAACGATGAAAACATATATTATTTTTTATATTTGTATGATATGCGATAACCATTAATATAAAAAATAACTAACAAAAATAACCATAGGGCAATAAAAATAATAATTTGAATATAAAAATAACATCCTTAATTTTTTATACGAACCAATATATATACCGATTTTTATTATTAGTCAAACAAATCTCAGTCAATAAATTATGTTTTATATGATATTTAAGTATTACTAAATCTCAAAATGGAATTAAAAGTTTAGATTTATAAGACTCGTACCATTTAATTATGAGAATCCGTAGCTGAGCCAGAGAAAATACCACGCGTGAGAATTAAATTTATACATATTAAATAGCTCAGGAAACCCTTACACGTGATTTTTTAATTGAGGCACTAAATGAAGAAAACAACGTTAACCAAAAAACTATATTATGATTTAAGCCTCAATTACTATATAGCCTATAAGAGTTAGGTAATTTAATTACTATATAAACTTTATGTAAAAAAATACAGTTTTTTTTTCAAAATGTTGTTGATTTTGGGATCCAGTTTTCTTCGTCTTTTACTTTAATAATGTTTCTAATTTGGTCCATTAAATTTTAGATAAAAGGAAAATTTATACATATAGCCTAGTAGTAATTGATAAAAGGAATTTTACTCTCCCATATCTCCTCTCAACGATAACCTTGATTTTCAATTTTGGTTATGAGAATCAGCTTCAATGGCCAAAGACACGTTTGATTGATGGCTCATTCAGTCCTCTGCCTGATGCATTACTTCTTTCATTCGAGCCACTCCCATCAATTTCTCTCAATGTCCAACACTTCTATCAAGTATCTTCAACCTGGGTTTCTGCTGGGTTAAACTTCTCCTCAAACAAGCCTCTACCCGTAGGACAATTTGGAGTAACCGGTTGTCAAAGCATCATCTATGTCTCATTATGCCAAAACTCTTTCCTAAGTTGTGAACTTAACTGTTTGGATGAGTCTCATACAGTCTCCTCTTCTTTTTTGTTGTTCAAGCAATCTCCATTATCATCATCATCATCATATTCAAGCCCCCATTCATCCACCTCCTTTAACTCTTGGACCAAAGTTCGTACCCAACGTAATGTAACCAGTATATCCCTTTGTTCTAGTCTAAACTCCTCGACCTACAAAATTTTCTACCCCTTCTTCTATTGCCCAAGTTTTCTATGTCTGATTAGCTATTCCCATTCTAGCTTCATAGGAAAAAACATATTTCTGTTCCTATGTTTGGCTAATCTAATTAGTCACCCAACCAGTTTAGTTACTCTAACTAACCCTCACCTCCCTCAATTCTCTCAAAATCACTTCCTAAACCAAGTCAGCCCCTCTCTCCTTCTTTTGGTAAAACTCAGAAACCCCTTTCATCTCTACCCCATTTTTAAAGCAATCCAGGCCTTTTTTAAGAATTACTGGCTTCTTGTTTTGCAAAGTCTCATGCTGACTCTGTTCTATGCTACTAACCCTAGTGTATGACCTAATCACTGCCTTCCGTTAGCCCTAACATCTCTCTGTATTAGCCTCCTCTCGTTGGGAAGCTTTAACCCATCAGACCCCTTTAAACCTACTTTCTTTCTCTCATCTCTCCACCAATCTCATAGTTATAAACCCTTAACCCTACTCATCTTCTATTCCCAATCCCTCAACAAAAGCATCCAATTACATTAAAAAAACCTAAGTCTTTACCTAATGGAACCGTCTGTCTCGTTGAGACCTTCCAAGCCTTCTGGCCTCCCAGGTACCTTCTCACCCATACGCACAACCTGCTTCTCTTCATCCCTTACTGCCTTCCACACCATATCTCACCCAACAATCACCTTCAACTCTCCATCACCCATCACCGCTGCTGCCCACCAGACCATCTTGCCCCTTTCTGATCCTACAGTTCACCAAATCTCTCCTCTCCACGAATCCTATGTAAAAAATGCACTTGTCATGGCTAGATACCACATGGAATCTGCCCAGGGGCATATAATTGTTCAGACAACTCCTGTGAACGAGATGAGAAACTTCTTACCCTCTTCAGAGCCAAACCTTCCTGAGCTCCCTCTAGTAATGTACTCGTCTATCTCTTCTGGAAACTGGCAGCCTCCTCTTGGAAACTTCACCTCCACCTCCACCTGGATCTCTAACCCTCCCTCCTCCGAATTAGGGTTTTATGCCAACTTGGTGGAAGCAATCGAAGAGCTTTCCTGCCAACCTCTTCCAGCATCTATCTCCCTGTCAACAACTATGGGACAGAGTAGTTCAAGTCGAACCCACCCTTTACCAGCTTCATTCGAGCAGATTCTTTTCCATTCTTCATCTCCTGATCAGCTAGGGACCAATTCTAATTATGGGTATGCTTCGCCGTCTTCAATCAAGAGTGGTCATCGCTCTGGGAACGGAGTCACTATGTTTCTCTCTGCAAGCCCTTCAAATCTTCTAACTTCTACAATCTGCTCTACTGGTAATGAGAGCCAATCACTGGTGCAGGAAATGAGGAAGCCCTCTAAGAACAATTCCTATCATCATCTTCCTCTCGACATCCAGGACAAGAAAATCGGGTTTCCTAGAATCGAGCGATCTCTAGGCATCAACAAATCGGGAAATCAGACTGAGAATGAGGGACTCGTCGTGGAAAAGGGATTTCGGTCAGGTAATCCTATTTCACCCACTGACGATCGATTTGAATATGAGAAATCGATAGAGCCTAAGACTGTCTTTGGGAGTGGGTCAGGAAGACGATCGATTGAGCCTCAGTCTGTCTCTGGTGGTGGGTTAGGAAGACCTTGCAAAGACTTGGGTCAAAGTAAGGATAAGTCAGCCCAATCCAGCTTGGGTCCATCCTATTTGGGCCACTTTTCCAAGTAAATTGGGCCCACTCACGTACGATCCATACCTAGGCCCGGTAAAAACAATAGAAAATGTCTGCTAGGGGGTGGAGCAACCTATGCCCATCATTCTCTCATCCGTAATTTTGGGAATACAGGTAAAGGCCCAAAAGAGAGAAAATATAAATTGGCCCATCCGAAGCCTACTTTCCTTTCTTCTTCAAAGGATTTCTCTAGAGGTATATCAAGTTCAAATTCGCTTTGTAACTTTACTCTGCTTTCCTCTTATGCTAGTATAGTAGCGGGGCATAACGATAATCGCTCACCATTGGCGATTAGCATTATTCATATATAAATGGTTGGTAATGAATTCATTATGAGTGACTCGGCTTTAGGATCTTCGGGCTCTTGGAAGGCTTGTCTTTCGGGTTATTTTCTCAATCAATCTTCCAATCTTGCTTTTCTTAAAGCTAATGTGGAATCTTTATGGAAAAGGTTTGGTCTTGTGGAATTTAAACCCCTTCCCGAGGGCTACTTCCTCTTCAAATTTGGTTCAAAGACGATGGCTAAAAAAGTGTTGGAGGAAGCCCCTTGGAATTTCGGTGGTCATCTAATGATTTTGAAATTATGGGAACCTCTCACCTCCCTTATCAAAGATCCCCACACTGAAATACCTATTTGGGTTAAGGTATTTAATCTACCTCTTGGGTTATGGACCGCGGAGGGTTTCAACAACATTGGTTGGTTATTGGATCTCCTTTCTATGTGGATCATCAGACTAAACGGAATGAAAAACTTTGTTTTACTCGTATTTGTATCATGATCAAAACGGGTCCCCCAATTCGATCTGAGATCACTTTCAAAATTAGAGGAAAATCCATCACTGTTTCCTTTGAATATCAGGGCCTCCCTCCTCAGTGTGCTAACTGCAAAGTCTTTGGGCACCCTACTCGTCAATGCAAAAAAGGGTCTATCAAACTTTTCCCCTTTCCTATCGTGACTTTGTCTTCTGAGGAAGATCCTTCTGAGGTAGATCCTGAGGTGGATTCTAGAATTCCATATATCTCTGAGGATAACAAAGTGGAGATTGGAAAGGAGGTGGATTCACCCCTAATAGAGCGTGTACAGATGAAGCTAAAGACAAGGGTAAAAATGTATTGTCCTCCGACAGGACCATCAGCTGATACACTGTAAGTCTTATATTTTATGAATATTGCTTCTTGGAATGTGTGTGGTCTTAATGACCCTATTAGGAAAAAAGATGTCACTGACTTTATTATAAGTAATCATATCTCTATGATAGTTTCTAGTAGAAACTAAAGTTCAAATTCATAACGTCGACCCTCTAATCAGACGTATGGTCCCATTTTGGCATGTGATCACCAATCACTCGTCCCACCCACTAGGTAGAATTTGGATTACTTGGAACCCTAGTGTTATTACGATTACTAGGATCTCCCAATCTCCTCAGTTCATTCATTGTATGGCCAAATGTCATAAGTATGGAGCCTCTTTCAAGCTTACTGCAATTTATGCTTTTAAAGAAGCTCAAGATCACATTTCGCTTTGGAATGACCTTATAGACATCTCCAATCAGGTTAACCACATCCCCTGGGTTTCCCATGGGGATTTTAATTCTATTCGTCACTCGGAAGAGCGTCTTGGTTCTACTGATTCTTGGTCTTCAACAATCGATGAATTCAACAATTGATGTTACCAATGCGAGCTCAGTGATCTACGATCATCTGGCTTTCCTTTCTCTTGGATTAATAAGCAACCCACTCACCCTATCCTCTCCAAAATAGATTGCGTCTTTGTCAATTCTGATTGGGACGACCTATTCCCTATGTCCCATGTCCACTTTGGTTATTTTCGCACCTCAGACCACACTACAGTTACTCTCAACCTCGGGCTTCCCCGCCCAAGGCGGAAAAATCCTTTTCGTTATTTCAACATGTGGTAATCTCATCCCTAATTCAAGGACATTGTTACCAATAGCTGGAACTCCCCTATATCTTCCTCGGGGATGCGGATGGTCTCTGAAAAACTAAATCGCTTGCAAGTCGCATTAGCTTTGTTAAATCGTAAGGAGTTTAGTGACATTACCTCCAGAGCCGATAAAGCTCAAAAAGCTTTGTTCGAAGCTCAGTCTAAATTAGCCTCTGACCCTCTCAATCCTCGATTAGTAATAGATGAATTAGAGGCTTCTACTTCATTCATTTTTCTAAGTCGAGCTGAAGAATCTTTTCTGAAGCAAAAATCTAGAGAAACTTGGATTCAGCTGGGCGATAGGAATACCAAATTTTTCCACAAAAGTATCAAAGCCCGAAATGTTTCAAAAGTTTTTGTTAACTTTTTCGAGAATTCTCTTGGTACCAAACATTCTGCTAACTGCCCTGGTCTGGAAAAAGTCTATTCTCTAATCTGTTCTAAAGTTAATTCCGCTGATAAGGAGTTTATAATCCGTGAAATATCTTGCGTTGAAATCAAATCCGCTCTTCAAAGTATTGATAACAATAAATCTCCGGGCCTAAATGGCTTTAACTCTAGTTTCTTTAAGTCATCTTGGAACATCATCGACCCTGACATCTGTAAAGGGGTCCAAGTGTTCTTCCTCACTGGAACTCTGTTTGAATCTTGGAATACTACCTCCATCACTCTTATCCCTAAAAAAGACTCTCCTTCTGAGCCAACATAATTTAGAACAATTGCTTTATGCAATGTTGTCTATAAAATCATTTCCGAAATTCTGGCAAACATAATCAAAGTCTTGTTTCCTTATCTTATCGATTCTTCCCAATAAGCTTTTGTTTCGGGAAGGAATATATCTGATAATATTCTCATCTCCCAAGAGCTTCTAAAAGGATATCATAACAATGGGAGAGGCAAAAGAATTTCTCTTAAAATCGATATTATGAAAGCCTTTGAAAACGTTCGCTGGCACCTCATTCTTGACGTTCTTGTAGCGATGCATTTTCCTGAGAAGATGATCACTTGGATTGTCAAATTCATCTTTTCCCCCTATTACTCCATTATTATTAATGGAGACCTTCATGGAAATTTCAAAGGAAAAAAATGTCTGAGACAAGGCGATCCTTTACCCCCTCTTCTTTTTGTGTTTGTTATGCAAGTGCTTTCCGGCATCCTTAGAGAGAAAAGTCATAATGAGAACGTTCGTTTTCACTGAAAATGCCACAAGCAGAAAATCATTAATCTCTGATTTGTAGAGGATCTGATGATGTTCTGCCATGGTGATACTCATTCACTTAATCTCGTTAAAGAGGCTCTGGACGACTTCTATCTTCTTTCTGGTTTTAAAGTCAATCCCTTTAAAAGTCATATCGTTTTCTCCGGCATTGACAATCACCTTAGATTGGATCTTTTTCCAATTTTGAGTTTCCCTAAAGGAACCCTCCTGGTGAAATATCTGGGAGTCCCTCTCCTCACTGGTAGACTAACTCATTCGGATTGCCGCCCCATTCTCCACAAGATTACCTCTAGAATTGAGTCTTGGACCGCGAATCACCTCTCTTATGCGGGAATGATTCAATTAATTAAATTTGTATTATTTGATGATCAGGTATATTGGTCTTCGATCTTTATTCTTTCATCTAGAATAATTAAAGAATTAACCCAATACCTTCGTCGGTTTCTTTGGTCTGGATCTTCTATGAAAATCCATGGGGCCAAGGTAGCCTGGTCCTCTATCACCACTTCTTATAAAGAGGGCGGCCTTGGGATCCTAGATTTCAAAAGCTGGAATCATGCGGTCATCCTTAAGCACCTTTGGTCCATAGTAAGTAATAAGACCCAATCTATTTGGTGCGGTTGGATCAAATCGGAAAAAATAATAATTAAAAATAGAAGTTTTTGAGATAATTCTATCGGATCCGCCCCCTCTTGGATCTGGAGGAAAGTCCTTCGTCTTCAACCTTTGGCTCGTAATTTATATAGGGCAGCAATCAGAAATGGATTGAACACCCTCTTCTGGCACGACCTGTGGCTCCTCTCCTCGTTGCTTGCATTCCACTATGGCACTGACATAATTACTAACTGTCGCATGGGAAATAACCTTAAGGTTTCTGACATCATTAGCAATGGTGAATGGAACTGACCTGTCAACTTGAGATTGACACGAGCTTGTAGTCTGACTCAGCTGGACGAAATCAACAGACTTATCCTCACTCTTCCCCAACCAAACTCTCTCTTGATGGACGTCCTATTCTGGACTGTGAAGGATGGATGCATCACTTTCACAATAAAGGACACATACAATGCTATTCGTAAGCCTGCCCAAACAGTGGGGTGGGCGGGGTTAGTATGGAATAAATACAACATTCCACGTCATTCCTTCATAACTTGGCTGGCTATTAAGGGAAATCTAGTCACCAAAGACAAGCTTATTAGTTGAGGTTACAATACCCCAACTGATTTTCCTCTCTGCACCTCTGATCTGGAATCTATATCTCACATTCTCTTTTAATGTAGTTTCGCTCAGAGTATCTGGAATGCTGCAAGTATTAAACTTGGGGTTCCATTCCAATTCTTGAGCTGGCAATCTTGGACTCTAAAGGCATCAAGACGGTCATATATGCGTGACCAATGTACTTGGCGTACATGTTTCAACGCGGTCGTTTACCGCGTTCGGAAGGAGCGGAATTCAAGAATTTTTGGATCCACTCCCGTAATGGCTTCCTCGATTTCATACCAAATCTTATCGGATCTCCCATATAGATTTCACGGTACCAAGATTTTTTGGCCGACGTAGTTTTTTCTTTTATCTAACTTATTATTTTCTAATTTTTGTTTCAGGTGATCCTCTATCTGGACTGGAGCTTGGTTTCTGACTGGATTCACCCGGAGTCTTCTTAAAGCTTCTGAGTCACCCTAGCATGATTTATGATTCGCTATGTCTTATCTAATGTGCCATACCTCTATTCTAGGGCATATAGACACTGATCTGTCTACTAGTAGTTCTTTGTATTGTTATTGACTTCTATTGTAGTTGATGTATTACCTCAGGGTATACCCGAGGATTATGTATGAACCCTTTCAATTAATTTAAGTTTTTTTTACACAAAAAAAAAGTTTTTAATTTACAATTTTTTTCTTTTTTGCAAGAAATTTGCATCTTTTATTTTAGCAATAATCCTGGTCAAACTAAAGGATAATATCAAGATGTTATAGTAGAACGACCAAGTAGGAAGAGAATCTACAAAAAAATGAACCCGGAAGAAATCGAGACAGGAATTTGTTCGGATTCTGAGTTGTGACGTGCTTGTGCCAGAAGTATGGTTAAATTTCCACAACTGTATTCACAGATGTATTTTTCCCTCTAGGTCATGCCAAAAATTTCTATGATAATGTAGATCTTGGTGATTTACAAATCACACCATCTATCCTATGCCAGGTTTAAGGAATTAAGTACATAGCTCATGTTGAAACTGACGAGGTTTATGCCAAACTGTTGATTTGGTCAGTGGATAATGGGAACGATCATAGATTATGATCAAAGCTACAGTGTTGATTAGATGAGGAACCTCATTCCTTTTAAAAAACATTAACTCCATCAGATGCCAATAACGGAGGGGTTTCTCTGTTCCAATCTAGTGTGCGAACTTTATTTTTCCAAAGTTGGATCATAGTTTTCGTCCTCCGGCTCATAAACTTCTAATGGCAGATGTTCATGGAGAGGTTTGGACATTTAGACAAATTTATAGAGGAATCCCTAGACGACATCTTTTGAATACAGGGTGTAATAAATTCGTAACTCGTAAAAAATTGGTGGCCAATGACTCTGTAGTGTTTAAGAAGGCGTAAAATGGAGAGCTTTCTATCGAGATACATAGGACTAAGAAAGACATCCAGTATGCAAATTGGTGGAAAATGAGTGCTGAAATAGTAATTGAAACTGCAAATTTGGCTGTAAGAGGAAAAACATTTGAGGTTATCTATTATCCACAGGCGAGTACGCCCAAATTTTTCCGAACTCTCTGTGGCGGCTTCTTGAGGTTGAACTACTGCAGAACGTCAAGTCTGTTAGCGAGTAAAAACTACTCCACAACGTCAAATCTGTTAGTCCGTGGTCGGTCAAATTGGTATCAGATATACCCGCGATCTTTTGGTCTCCATTCTCATCACCACCACAAAAAATACTACGGTTTTCGAACAATTCGTTGAGGCATGACAACTTATTAAGTTGTCTACTACAAAACATTCCTACGAGTTTATATGGAGCCAAGCAATCTCGATTCGCATTAACTTCATCTGATCATCGCTTCATCGGGCTACAACCCAAACATTGTCTGGTCAATATGCTTATCGGAACTCCTACCTTACCAAAAGACATTGACATTAATAGTAAACCGAAGAGTAGTTACGTTAAATCGTTTGGAGTACATATCCGAACCACACAAAAAATTGTCCCATAAACGATTTATCGAATGAGAATTTAGAAAAACCAGCTAGCTCCTGCTCCGATGTTTCAGTTTCTGGTTCTGGTTCGGGTTCGAGTCCAGATTCTCGTTCATGACCATCATCTGAAAATCAGTGGTAAATATAAATGAGCCAATGAAAAGTTTTTTAGAGGATGTGCCGGAAAGTTCGTTGGTACAATTCACCGAAAATTACAAAGTCTCTATAGAATCTAAGAATTCATGTCGTTCAAAACATAATTCGTAAATTTTGCTAGTAGTTAATTATATTTTAAGGGTTTTTATTTTTTTGTAAAGTTTTGTAAATTATTCAATTAATTAGTTAATAAATGGAAAAGTAGAATATATTTATTAAAAAATACTAATATGGAAATATAATATAAAATCATCTACAAAGGAGTTAGGAGACTGATATATTTTTACTTTCTTTCTTTTGTTTTTTCCCAATGCAAAAATATCCCTGAAATACACTTACATTTGAACTATATGATTAAGAAGTTGAATTTTGCATCAACTAAAATCTTCATGGTTCATGATAATTTTATGAAATTAACTTAGAGAAAAAAACCAAAACAACAGGTTGTGTTTTTGTATTTTTCTTTATCGAATTCAAAGAACTATTAAATCAACGTTATCTGCAGTGGAAATAGAATTATTTAGGGATTTGGAGAGAGAAAAACCGAAACCAGGAATCACGGGACACTAAAATTGGACAAACTAAAGCTTAGATTTTTATTAGAAAAATAAAAATGAAAGGATGTTTGATTGGAATTATGCTTGTATTTGTCAAATATACGTGGAAATATGTTTGACAATACACTTAAGGTTAAACATTATATACAAAATAAAAGATCTTTTTATTATTATTTTGATACATATGAAAAATTAGATAAAATCAACAGAAAAAAATTGAAGTTAATTTCTATATCTTATAATATATATATCTACTTATTATAAATTATTGGAACATTTCTTTTATGTATTATCTAATCATAGATTTAACGCCATAAATAATAAGAGTACGTTATAATTATAAATAATTCTAAGTTTATTAATTGTAACACTTGAGTAACCGTCCAGAGACCACATGGTTTCGCAAGGAGGTCTGTCCAAATATAACGAAAAATGACAAGGATAAGAAACGATTACATTATCATTAAAATGTTTTGGAAAAATTGTAGCCATGACCATGAGTCAAATAATCATAATTAAATATCTTATCCTATATTTAAAAATTTAAAATATTATTTACCGCGACTATCCTAATTCATTTATCAGGATAATGATGAAATTTATCCGAATGGCAGAGTAAATTAATAAAATATTAGATCAATTTTAGTTTTATATTAGTATCATAAAATAAGTCCAACAAATATGTAATATTGAAGAGATACTAGGTAAGAAATAATAATGGTAGTTAGTAAAATAATAGGTGAAATGAATTAAATGATCATAAATAGATCAACTATTCACTTTTAGTCCATTATCATTATTAGATAAATGAGCATTTTCTTTTTAGGGAAGAGTGAACAATTATTACTTTATTTCTACTCTTGGTCATTTCTCTTCTTAGAATTGTATTCTTAAAAATATCTTTCACTTGTTATCCCCTCTTGATATTTTTAAAACTATCACTAGCGACCACAATAAGAGACTTCTTAGTAACTGGAATCTATTTCTAAAACCAAACAAAAGAATATAAGTACGTTTGAAGAGTTTTTCAGAAGAGATGAACACTGGTATGCATGAAGAGCCTTCAGTCAGGATTGAGACCAGAGTTGTATCTAAGGAGAAACACTTCGAAGAACAACAATTCGAAGAGCAACACTATAACGATCAATTCGCTGACGCACCAAAACAAACTATTGGAAGACATTGCAAAGGTGAACGTTGAGAAAGATGCAATGCTGGTTGCTAAGAAAATTTGGTCTGAGTTCAGGAGAGAGTTATATTTTGAAGGAGAGAAAAACAAGTCGTTGCTATGATTTCCCGTAGTCCATTGACGATTCTATTTACGACTCAGATGAATCTTCTTCTACATAAAGAAGTCATCATCGCAAAAGGATTTTTAGGGAGTACAATCTAAGAAATATTCTGATTATCATCCGACGTCCCGTCGGGGTAGGATTCCGAGGAGGGTATAATATAATACAAAAAATTTGACACCGGTGTATGAGGCCAATGCTAAACATCAAACGACCGCCCATGTTCAATTCTCTTTGGGTAGTCAAGGTTTTGGCTAGATGGTGAGTAACTAGTTTGGGAACCCTTATGAGGAGGGTCTATATAAGATGGTTAATGAGGGTCTCAAGGGAAGTTTATATAAACAAGGCCATAATTGGAGATCCTCCCCCTTATCTGCTGAAGTTTTAGCAGGGTGCATGCGAAAGCGCTTTGATATCTTCCGGCTGAAAAGAGAGAGATAAAACTTAGGATTTGGATAACCATATCGAACAATTTATAACTTTCATGATAAATTTTTTATGATGAGACAAGTTATTGTGTCGGGAATTCTCCCTAACCTTCAAAGACGGTGCTTCAAAGTGGTACAACCGGTTGCCACATAAGTGTATTAAAATTTTGACACGTTTCAGACAATACTTAGACAACATTTTGCCCAAAGTAAAAAGCTCCGTATGAATGCAGATATTATCATTAATTATCGACAAAAGGTTGGGGCAAGACTGAGGGAGCATAAAAGGAGTTTCGTCTAAAAAAAATCCGCGTTAGAAGGTTGTGATGAGTTGGTCGTTTGCGCCGCGTATATGATGTGGTTACTTCTCGAATTTTAAAGCACAATGTTGCCAAGAAATAGGCTATGAAATTAGATGCTTTGCTAGTGCAAGTGGAACATGAATACTTATAGGATAAATCCAAGTGTTAGACTTTGCTTCTATGTCTCAACAAGTAAAGAACTCGTAGTCATCAATGATGATCTACCAACAGTCTTCCGCTCTAATTGTTCAGCCACACCTGATCCAAACTTTTCATCCATTAACCACATTTCCACCAAGAATTTTGAATCAAGTACAATTGAGACTGAGGACGAGTCAACAGATTGTAAATTTCTAGCATACAACAAGACCAATGTCAAACAAGTGGGTCTGACCCATCATTTTCATCAAATTGACTAAATGTATGACTATTTTTTTGATAAAAATTAAAGTTTTATACCGTTCCGAAAGATTTTTCCAATCCAAACTCTGATGCAAAGTATGAGAAAACGATATTGCAAGAATCATGATGACATCAGACATGAGACAAAAGACTGTATAGCTCTGAAGAATGAAATCCAAGTGCTGATTGAAAATGAGAAGTTGACGATATTTGTTAAAAAAATGCCTAACAAAATCAGTTGGGAAGGGAGGTAGTAGTGGCCCCCAAACAAGAGAATACGTTGATGATTTTGGAGCCAATTGATCTATTTGATGTGTCAACTGAGTATCTTGACCCCCAAACCTGACCGAATAGTGGGTTTGATGGTAGAAGATGGTTTGGTTTATTTTGGGCTGAAGGTAGATTAGTAAAGTATTTAGAAAGTGTTTTAATAATTTTGGGGTGTTTTGTGTTTATTGTAGAGAATAGAGAGATAATTAAGTAGTCTAATAGTATTAAATTATGATTACCTTTATTAATGAGAGTGGTTGGGGTATTTATACCTTAATTACTGACCCATGGGCTTATCGAGTCGGATCATGAAACCAGGTCGAATTCAAAGACCCATTAGTTTTAAGTTGATTAGCAAACATCTTAGTCAAAAGTTAATACATTTGTCCTGTTCGGATAAATGGATTTGCTTAGGTATGGTGACCAAAATCTCCGAACTCATCAAAAGAGCCTAAAATCAAAGGGAAGGTTAGTGAGCTTTACAAATTCTTTGAGTCACTAACTATTTTTTTATGGATATTCTATTTCAAGGATTACAAATCCCCCCCCCCCCCCCCCCCCAAAGACACATTGTAAGTCAGCTACCCAGTTAGAAGAAAGTGCTTTGCCTCATTTTTATAAAAACCGTTCCTCATTGTTGTGTTTTCACGACGATGAAATGCGAGAGGTGGCATGGACATATGAGGATGCAATGGTAATTATGGATTCTATTGCAAGAGATGAAATCCAATGGGTTTTGATCGAAACCGATAGCTCTGTCAACATTTTATTTATTATGAAATACGAACAGATAAAAACCCTTGGTATCCTCTATCCTATTATGAGTATTGTGGGTTTTACGGGAGTAATTTCTGAGGTTGTTAGGGAGTTCAGAAGGGTGATGGAGCTGGGTCGTGGGTCATTTAAGAAAGAAGTCAAAGTGTTATTTATAATGGTCGACGCGCCGATATCATAAAATTTATTTTTCGTAGATCGTGGTTGTCAATAATTCATGTTTTAGTTTCGACAATTCACCAATGCCTAAATATGTAGTGGGAAGCAACATATGAACCGTCTGAAGTAGCCAGAAAATGGATAAATAATGTACCGAATGGATTTCGCCTCGAGGTAGATCAGGAGGTTGAACCAAAGAAGGATTAGAAATTACTAGGGTCAACCTTGAGGTCCGATCGTGTCAATGACCCGAGGGAGACCCCCGATTTTGGGTCCCTAATGAGAATTTTGACAACTATATTTTTTTCGGGCGGCATGAGTTTGAAGATTGGTATTATGTTGTCTCCGGAAGTGAGGGAGAATCTCATCCATTTTGTGCCAAAACATTTACATATGTTTGCATGGTATATTGAGGATCTTAGAGAGGTACCCGAGAAGATCATGTGTCACAAGTTGGCTATCCAATGCAATGCGCCTAATTATACAGAATATAATGTATTTTTCTTATGAAAAATCCAAGATAGTCAGGGCCGAGATAGACCGATTATCAAAAGTAGGTCACATACGAGAATATCAACATCCTTTATGAAAATCTAATCATGTCTTGGTAAGAAATAAGAACGGAAAATAGAGAATGCGTGTAGGTTTTACTGATTTAAACAGAGTTTTTCCGAAGGATCCCTTTCCAATTTCGAGAACCAATCAGCTGGTAGACTCGACCTTGTAAAGTAAGTTGTTATCATATATGGATGCTTATGATGGATACAACCAGATCAAGATGGATCAGAGAGACTAGGAAAACACTTCGTTTATAACTAGAAGCGATTTACATTGCTACAATGTAATGCCTTTTAAGTGATAGAAATACGGGGAAACTTATTAACGGTTAGTTACCACGGATTTTGACAGTTAGATCGTGTCCAATGTTGAGGTGTATATTGATGATATGTTGTTAAAGAATGCAAGGGACGAGGACTATTATTCTGACTTGGAAGAAACTTTTAGCAACTTGAATGCTATAAATTTTGAAGTTAAATCCGGAGAAGTGTATGTTCAGAGTGTGGTATGTAAATTTATTGGGTTACATAATCAGTGAGAAGAGGATATAAGACGATCTGGTGCAGTTAAATGCTTTGAATAGTATGGATCTACCTAGATCCACTAAAGATGTGCAAATTTTGACCAAAATTTAGCCGCACTAAACAGATTCATATCTAGGTTTTCGGACAAGTGCGCTCTGTTCTTTCAAGTTTTAAGATATGCTAATTGCTTCTATTGGATTTTGGAATCTAATGAAGCTCTTATCTGAATCAAGGAATATTTGTCTTCCCTTGAGATTTTAACGAATCCAAGTCCGTGAGAGAGGTTATTTATTTAGGTTGTACTGTTGGATTATGTCGTAAGTGCGGTGTTAGTGCGAGGGATTGATAATTATCCTCGATCCGTGTATTATATAAGAAAAATATTTTAAGACGTTCATAACAAGTATTTGAAGTTGGAAAAACTCGTCATTGCTTTGGTAAGCGCAACTTTGAATATGATGTATTAATTCTAAGAACATTCAATTGTTGTTCGTACGTCGTTCCCTCTTAGAGTGTATTATAGAAGCCTGATGTATCATAGCGGATGATTAAATGGTATGTGGAGTTGGGGGATTTTAATATTGATTTTGAACCCCAAATAAAGATTAAGGCCCAGATCCTGGCAAAATGTTTGGTTGAATTCACTCTGAACGGACGAATATGAAAGTGGATCAAGAAAACGTAAAAGTTGAATGAAAAATTCGAGCTGATGGAGGAGCGAGTATCTCGGGTTGCAGGGTAAATATTTAGTTTATCGCCCCGAATGGAGAAATATCGAACAACGAGCAGAGTACAAAGCCCCTTTGGCAGGGTTTGGGACTTGCACAGATCGACGATGCCAAGAATTCGATTGGAAATCGACTCGTAGTTTTTAATGAATCACTCTTCGAGAAAATCTGAGGCAAAAAAATACCACTTGGTAAAATATTTTAAAACATTGAAAGTATTAGAAAAGGTGCTCAAAATTGTTACATAGAAACACGTTTATAAGGCCAATTTTTTATAACTAATTTCTTAGCAACTACAACATATTCCAAAGGTTACCGTTGGATAGTCACGTAGAAAATCCTTTCAATGATAAAGAATTCCGAAAAAATGTAAACTCAAATAAAGCTTTCTAAATTTTGATAAATAATTACCGAGATTGAAGGCATGCAATTAAGGAGTTATTGGTTAACGATGTTTTACTAGTCGATAAGGCAATGACCAAGAGGATACAGTTTAAAGCTCATGGGTTTATAATTCTCAGAGGTATTATCTACAAGAAATCATTGAGTAGGCCTATATTGTACTACCTTAGAGAAAATTAATCGCAAATGATATTTTCCGAGTTGCAAAATGTAGAAGGGTCGACACATTGTGGGTACAAAGCTTTACGAGAAGAGTTTTGTTGGCAGGGTATTATTGGCCCTCAATTATGGCCGATGCAACATAATTGGTTCGAAGGTGTGATACTTGCCAGCGGTTCGCAAACACCATACATATGCCATCAGTACTACTCGAATCCATATACAAAGCACTACCTTTTGACCATTGCGGTATTGATTTAGTTGGACCACTACCAATGGCCTCAAAGGACGGCAGACAATAATAATTGTAGTAGATTATTTTTCTAAGTGGGTAGAAGCCGAGCTATTATCCGGGACCAAGGTGAATGATGTAATTAAATTCATCTTATCGAACACATGCTGTCGTTTTGGTATTCCGACAATATTGATGATAGATAATGGGCCGCAATTTGATAACAAAGACATTAGATCATTTTGTTCTTTCCGAGGTATACAGCAATGTTTCTCAGTAACTTTTCACCAACAAACCAATGGACAAGGTAAGTTTACTAACATATCTATCCTCGATGACCCTAAATAAAAATTTGGAAGGCAAAAGTGGAAAATGAACAGACTATTTACAAGAAGTGTTATGGGCGTACCGAACCTCTTATCAAATATCAACACAAAAATCACCCCACGCATTAGTTTAGGAGATGGATGTTGCGACGCCATCCGAGGAAATTTTTCCTTCGTATCATGTTGAAAATTATTTCAACAAAGATAATGACGAGGGAAGATGGGTCGAATTTGATTTAATTGAGGAAAAAAGGCAAGCATAACTAAACTCTCTACATTATCAAACGCTGATGAGAAGCATATACACGTCCAAGTTTATACGACAAGAGTTTAAAGTGGGAGACACAATTTTAAAGAAAGTATTCATACATACCAAGGAGAAATGGCTCAGTAAGTCAGGACCATATTGAAAAGAGTCATAAATGGTAACTAAAAAGGTAAAGCCTGTAACATATCGGTTGAGAGATCAAGAGAGGAGGCCATTTTGACATCCATGGAATATTGAACAGCTAAAATTGTATCTAAAGTAAATATAAAAAATAATACAAATCGAACATAAATATAAATCAAAATCCTAAATCAAATCAAAATCAAATTCAATCCGAAAAATCAAATAATTCCAAATCTAAAATTAAATCAAACATGTCCAAATTCAAAATCCCAGTCGAAGTCACAATCAAAATCTAAATAAAAGACCAAACTCATATGGAAATCCCAATCAATTCGAAATCGAATACTAGAATCAAATCAAATCGATGTCCAAACTTAAATCCAAATCAAATTCAAATTCAAACTCAAATGGAAGTCAAATCTAAAATTAACTTCTATGTAAAATCAAACCTCTTTTACCAAAAAAAACCCTGTATTGTTCCACCAACGATTTTTCTCAAACTGTAGCACCAAATTACAATTCAACTAGTCAGATTGAAGAATTAGATGTTGCAAACACGTTATCCAAACTTTAACAAAATGTGATACTGTTTGCCTCTCGTTCATGTCTGTTGATTGTGGCTGCACACAAAACACCTAAGAAGCGAAATCTTCTCTCTTTATGTGACGCCTAAGAAAGAAAAGACAATCAATTTTTCTACTGACTGAGCCTTCGTGAAAATATCAGTAACCTGCAAAGCTGATAGAACATGTGGAAGTGAGATGGTGCCAATCTGAAGATGATGCCGAGTAAAGTTATAATTTATTTAAATGTGCTTCGTTCTCTCATGAAAAACTGAATTCTTTGCTATATGCATGACGATTTTGTTATCACAATGTAAGGAAGTAGGTTTAATCCCTATATATGCAAGAAGCCATCGTAACAAAAAATCACACATGTGGTCATGGCCATAGCACGATACTCAGTTTCAGTAGATGATCTAGAGACAACATCTTGTTTCTTGCTTTTCTATGAGATTAATGAATCTCGAAGGAAAGTGCAGAAACTAGTAGTACATTTTTGGTCATGATGATCACAATCCCAAGTGAAGAGGTCAAAGGAAACAAGATACTCTAGAAATGAGTACCACAAATATATCTTAATATTTGAAGAACAACTCCCCAATGGATGGATGTAGGAGAAGTAATAAAATGACTAACCACATGAACAACATAAGCTATATCTGGACGAGTAACTGTAAGATACACCAAGCTTCTTACAAGAGTTCGATATAGAGTTGGGTCTGACAAATGAACACCATTAATCAAAGAACACCGAGCCTTGGTTTCAAGAGGGGTATCTACCATCCTGTTATCCGAAAGTCGCGCTCGCTCGAATAAATCATATATATATATATATATTTTGAGAGAAAATTTAACCTTTTGGAGAGTAAGCCACCTCAATACCTAGAAAATAACATAATAGTCCCAAGTCCGTCATCGCAAAACACTGAGCCAAATCATGTTTTAGTGCCTCAATTCCATCAATATCATCATATGTAATGATCACATCATCTACATATAGGGATAAAATAGTTATTCATGTACGCGTATGATAAACAAGGCTGAATCATGATTACTAGTAAGGAAATGAAGTAATAACCATACAATTTTTTTTCAAACCAAGAATGAAAAGATTGTTTGAGACCATATAAATATTTCCAAAGTCGACAAAATTCACCTAAATGGTAAGCAACACCTGAAGTAGGAGTCATATAAACCTCTTCATGAAGATCACCATTCAAAAATACATTTTTACATCTAGTTGGTAGATCTTCCACTGGCGAACTGATGCAACCGCAATAAGAGTACAAAATGTTGTCATTTTTTCAACTTGGGAAAATGTTTCATCATAATTCATACCATACTTCTTTGAATACCATTTTGGTGCAAAATAAGCTTTATATCTTTCAACAGACCCATTAGACGTTTTTTTAAAATTTTACAAACCCATCGAGAGCCGATTATATGCTTACCGGATATATCCAATGTATGAGTCTGGTAAAGAGTAGTAAGCTCTTTGACTATTGCATTTTGCCAACGAGGATAAAAAGTAGCTTCTTTAAACGACCGAGGTTTATATAAATTGTTTAAGTTTGCTATGAAAGAGGCAAGATGAGTTGAGTAAGAAAAATACACAAAATCTGGTAGTTTGGTAGACTTAATTGTACGAGTAGATCTTCTGAGAGGTGGAGTTGTTGGTTCACAAAAAGAAGGAGTCGACTTGGTATTATTTTCAAAAGGATCAATACTCAAAAGTTTGGTACTTGTTATATCATGTGAAATTGTAATAATCGAATAAAACAGGATATGCTCAAGAAATATAACTTGTCGAGAGACATAAAGTTTCTAACTAGTTGGATCAAAACAACGATAAACTTTATGTATGATAAAGAAATAGAAGTTTAAGGACTAAAATGTAAATAATGAATGGTTTAGTAACAAATTGAAAGGTTAAAGGATTGATTTTGATTATGTGTTTTTATTAAGGACCAAGTGTAATTTATCCTTTTATGTAACTACTTACAGTTATGAGCTAAGTCTCTGCGCCTCTATATAAAGGCCAGGGCTGCAGTAATAAAAGGGTTGAACTTTTGATTTTACTCACTTGTGTTCTCTCATTTTCTCTCTCTGAAATCTTTCTCTCACTAAAATACTCCTACTATTGTTTACCAAAGCGACTTCTAATAATTGAAAACACCAAATTGGTGACTCCACTAGGGACAACTTGCAATCAGTGTCTTATTCTCTTGTTCGAATTGTGTTAATCTTGAAAAATAGTCTTGAAATTTGACAATGAATCTGGAAAATAATCCATTAGTCCGATCAACAATTGAAACGCTGAGAGAAGATTTTCAAGGGAATGAAAATAGACCAGAAGGATCTGTTCCGATCCAAAATTAGTTAGATATTGAAATGTGTATGAACCAACTCCTGGATAAAATAAACACGTTGAATGAGAAGTACGAGCAAAGAGAGCAAGAAATTCACTCGGTGAAACTTAAATCCGAAGTGAGACAAGTAAATGAAAAAACTCAAATTGAAAACCAGTTTGATCGATGTTGCACTGATCGACAAATTAAGAATCATCATAAGAAGGGGCGCTTCAGATCTCCAAAATAGCGTTATTCTTCTCGAAAGGGAAAGAAAGACAAACAGAAATGTGTCACATCTAGTGACGAAGAGGTTGAAAGTTCTGCATCGGGCTTTATGAGGTATAGAAGTTCTTCGAAGAAGGAACTTGAAAGCGAACAACCTCGAAAGCATAAAAAGGAACACAAATCTAAGAGGGACAATATTCCTTGTTGTTTGAGAGAATCTAATTGGTGTGAGGGGAACACATCGAATCAATATGCTGAAACTGATCGGAATTTATACGTAGTCATGGGGACTTGGGATCAGTACGTGCAGGGTGTCAATTGGAAGAACTCTCCGTTGATAAGTGAAATTTGATCTATTACGCTTCCGAAGCGTTTTAATATTTCTAAGGTTGAACAGTTCGATGGGATGAAGGATCCCGATGATCGCATCAAACAATTCAAGAATTACAGGATGCATTTTGAAAATGACGACGGGCTAGTGTGTCTCTGCGCCTCTATATAAAGGCCACGAATGCACTAATAAAGGGGTTGAACTTTTGATTTTACTAACTTGTGTTCTCTCACTTTCTCTCTCTAAAATATTTCTCTCACTAAGATGCTTCTATTATTGTTTACCAAAGCGACTTCTAATAATTGAACTCACCAAATTGGCAACTCCATTGGAGACAACTAGCAATCAGTGTCTTATTCTCTCGTTCGAATTTTGTTAATCTTGAAATATAGTCTTGAAATTTCACAATGAATCTTGAAAATAATCTATTAGTCCGATCAGCAATTGAAACGCAGAGAGAAGATTTGCAAGGGAATGAAAATAGACTAGAAGGATTTGTTCCGATCCAAACTCAGTCAGATATTGAACTGCATATGGACCAGCTCCTGGATAAAATAAATGCTCTGAATGAGAAGTACGAGCAAAGAGAGCAGGAAATTCACTCGGCACAACTTAAATCCAAAGTGATATAAGTAAATGAAAAAACTGAAATTGGAAACTAGTTTGATCGATCTTGCACTGATAGACAAATTAAGAATGAGCAGAAGAAGGCGCGCTTTGAAGATTCAAAAAGAGTGTTATTCTTCACGAAAGGGAAATAAAGACAAACAAAAATGTGTCACATATAGTGACGAAGAGGTTGAAAGTTCTACCTCGGGCTTTAAGAGGTATATAAGTTCTTCGTAGAAGGAACAGGAAAGGGAACAATCTCAAAAGCATAAGAAGGAACACAAATCTAAGAGGGAATGTATTCCTCATTGTTTGAGATAATCTAATTGGTGTGAGGGGAACACATCAAATCAATATGCTGAGAGTGATCGAAATTAATATGCAGTCATGGGGAATGGGGATCTGTACGTTCAAGGTGTCAATTAGAAGAAATCTCCGTTGACAAGTGAAAATTGATCTATTACGCTTCCGAAGCGTTTTGATATTGCTAAGATTGAAAAGTTTGATATGATGCAGGATCCAGATGATCACATCAAACAATTAAAGAATTACATGATGAATTTCGAAGATGTCGACCGGTTGATGTGTCGTGCGTTTTCACAAATTTTCAAAGGAACATCGTTAATGTGGTACAATTGGATTCCGAGGGGATCCATTTTGAAGGAAGTTTGTTGGAAACAAGGACTACACAAAGAGATTTGTTCTGACTAAGGAAAGTTTGGATAATTGCGAAGAAAGTGTGGCGATGACAGCTTTTTGCCATGGGTTGCTGCCAGGAGATCTGACTAATAAAACGACAAAAAGGAGGGATTTAACCTTTGGAGCATTAATGGCTCAGGTTGAAGATCAGATCAAGGTTGAAGAATCAACCAGGGTCCAAGGAGGACCAAATAATATTCCCAAAAGTTCAGGTAAAGTGGCCAATAACAAAAGGCAACCTTCGAATGGTAATCAGCAGGTGCGTTCGAGGAATAATAATTTGCCGCCTCGAACTGATGGGGAATGCAAATTATGCCCTATCTTACAATTACAACAGACCGAGGCCGAATCAATGGATTAGGACAAAGTATTGCGTAGACTCAACAGAAAGTTTAGCTGCAAGTTTGAAAAAAATAAAAGCTTCCTAAATTTTAGGAAGCCAGCTCCAATTAACAAGCCAAGGGAGGAGCGGAATAATAAATATTGCAGATATAACGAGGACGTTGGTCATGATAGCAATGATTGTATTGCACTGGAAAAAGAAGTTCAAATGGATTTTCTTAGGTATGGTGACCGAAATCTCTGAACTCATCAGTAGCTCCTTTTTCGGCCTTGTAAAAAATCTTTGGAAGGGCTAAAAATCCACCAAGATGGCATCATTTTTGTCCGATCTGCTTATTTCGTACGAATGAAAACACTTCTTTTCACAAACGACCCTGTTAGAATTTTACCAGAACTGATTTCCCTTTCCAGGATTCTAAGAGTTTTTTCTTGAATCGTGGTTTGATCTCCCAGCCGTTTTTTCTCCTAGATTGTCGCACCCACTAGGTGTAGAAAGTTACATAGGTTTTGATTTACCACACGTTGCGCAACCTTTAATCAGTACGAAAATTTTGTTCACCTTCTCCTTGGTAATTGTTGTTTTCACTGTTATATATATATATATATATATATATATATATTCACTGTTTCATTATCTTCCATACTTAAATCTTTCTAGAGAGAAAACTGAGTTTATTTCCAAATTGTTCTTGAGACATATATGTTCACAGCCATAAACACCTTAGTTAAAGGAGGTTGGCTCCACAGAGGAGAGCTAACTTAAGAACCGCTATAGCTGCGTCATATTCAGACTCATTGTTAGAGGCCTTAAATCCAAAGCATATAGCTTGATACATTTTATCACCATACAGAGCATTTAAACAAATTCTAGCTCCACAACCCATAGTGCTTCATCCACCATCAGTTTGGACCTCCCATTCTTTCTTGACATTATCTTTTGAACTTTGTCCAGAAGACCTATCATCATGATACTCTACCAAGAAGTCAGCCACTGATTGAGCTTTAATTGCCGTTCTAGGAGTAAAATCAATGTAGTAGTCACCCAATTATACTGACCACTTGGTCATTCTGCTTGATATATCTGCTGGAAAGACGTTCAGAGAATAATAGAATGAGCTTGAAAATACGGTCTCATCTTTCTTCCTGCAACTACTAAAGCGAATGCCAACTTCTCCAACCTTAAATACCTTTTTTCATCCAGGTATACATAAAGATTTTCTCCTCGAATGGGCTTGAAAAGAGCCTTGGGTGAAGATAAATGTTTCTTTAATTCAATAAAGGTTTGGTTACACTGTGGGGACCGATTGAAGTGTGTAATATATTTAGAGCAGCCAAACTTCCGGTGAGCCTTTGAACTTCTTTAACATTTTGAGGAGGATCCATTTCCAATAAGGCATTAACCTAATCCGGATCAGGCTAGATACCTTTCTCACTTATTATGTATCCCAAAAATTTTCCAGATCAGACCTTAAACACAGATTTCTCTGGATTTAACTTCAAATTCACATTCTCTAAGTTAGAAAACGTTTCTTGGAGATCAGTTATGTGTAAATCCTTCTCTAGGCTTTTAACCATCATGTTATCTATGTATGTTACGGGAATAACAAGTTCTACCACAATGAAGTCTTTAATATTTTAGTCAAGAAAGAGATAAGCCGAAAAAGATCCATTTATTCATAGATAGGTCCTCCCTATCTCTAATGTACAGATTAGTGGACAGTTACATATGTTCGCCCTTTAAGCGCCACTAACCCACTAACATCACTATCCCTATAAATGTGGAACAAATAAATAAAACAGTTTGACTTAAAAACGTGTGTAACAAGTAAGAAAACACTCAGTCTAATCCATACTTTAAGCCAAGCTGGGCCATTCCATAAACGCAATAAATTCTAATGATGCAGAGCTCGAGCTACTGATCACCTGCTCAGCTTATCCTCTTAAAGTCCGCACTCAGTCTTGATCATATGTTTATCTCGGCCCTGATCTGGTCGATCGACTCTTCTCCTGATGTCTTCGAGTTCGCTCTGCCTTTGACCTCATCAATGTTGTATTTGTTTTTGAGCTCGATCTGCCTTCGAGCTTATCAACGCTGTATTCGTATTTGATCTCGCTCCGCCTTTGAGCTCATCAATGCTATAGATTTTGTCCTTTTCTTCATTGTTTTCCCTAATCCAAATTCGATATCCTCCTGCTCGTGCTCATACTTATTTGGGGGAATCCCCCTTATCATGGCTCCCCCTAGTTTATAGGTTTATTAGAAATAGTAATGATACTGTAAATTAAATTATTAATTAAATTCCTTACTTATCCGCATGATGATTCAGTTTTTGACACCATTTGGCGATTCTTGGAGACAGTTTCTGACATCACCGTTTCTTGGAGACACAATTTGGTGATTCAGTTTTTTGGCACAAATTTCAAATAATTAATGACATCACACGCCTATTTGGAAAAGCGTATAGTCACTCAAACACTTACTGTATTCTTTTGTTAGAAAAATTACCAAATTCAAAAATTCTTCGCTTCAACTTTGTTGGAAAACTTTCTCCATCTTTAACCAAGGCACTTGCTATCATCTTCTTCAATATTACTCAGGTAGGTTATTTCTTATCACACACATATTTCTCGTTGAACGCTTGAGGGAACCCTAGATTTAAAGTTTCGAACTTCTATCAGTAGGCGTTTTCCCCAAAATCGAATCCCCTGCCCTCACCAGCTATAATCAATCTGATTCGTATCCTTACCTAATTGCAGTTTCTAGAAAAACCATGGCACCAAAAAAGGAAATGAAGATTAAAGCCGACAAAATTACAGATCCCTTAGACGGCGATGGAATTTCCATCCTCAGGGACAGATGTAGCATCCATGAGGATGTGACTATTAGGTCTCCCAATATAGGCGAACATACCTTTTTACTACATTATTTGACTAGGGGCTGAGGTTGCCCTTGCCCGAACTCATTCGTGATTATTTTAGTGTGCTCGACATCTGCCCTACTCAAATTTCTGTGAATGGTTGGAGGCTATTTTGTAGCGTGGTGCTCAACTCATGCTTGCTTAGTTCTAAAATATGCTTGGCAGACCTACTATATGGTACTGATGTAACCAAATTAGCAAATATCCATTTCTTTTACACCCACTTTAAATGGGTTAAGAAAATTGTTGAACTCACTTCCTTTGATAGGAACTGGAAGAAATCATTTGTCTTTGTGTCGAGTAACTGGGAACATAGCACCCCCATCTTAAACCTTCAACTAGAAAGAATATAGAAGAAAAATTGTAAGTTCTGTTAGCTTACAGAAGATAAAAATTTACACGACCTCTTGTATAATATTATATCTGTCTTTCTTTCAGGTGAACTGTCGAATCAGAGCTGGTGGAAAGAAGGGAGACCGCTGGACTACGTGAACCCTTTGATCAGAGTCAGTAGCTTAGCTTTTGAAGCTTGGTAATAAGATCCTAAGTGATTGTTCACACTGTATAATTACTTGAAATCAGGGTTGTGGTCGATTCCAGAGCTCAGAATCACAGAAGGAGGAGGAATGAGAATGACAGACAGTTCAAAAGGTACTATGGATTGCATCAGATCGCTTTTAAAACAAAAGCTCCGTGAGAAGAACAATGCCGACATCTGGCTGTCATTACCTCAAGTAACCCGAAAAGTTGGTGAAGTTGGGGATTCGTCCTCTGCTCCTGTTCTCTTTTGCGAGCAAGGGAGCGATGTCGTAAAAAACAAAGGAAAAATTGTCGAGCAAACTGAAAAAGAAGCACCTAAGGTGCCTGAAGCTGCTCAGCCCAATAAGGTCCGAGCAGAAAGAGAGGAGGATGACGAGGAGACCCTCTCTGGTGCACTTGATACACGGAGGAACAAAAAATAAAAGGTTATTATGGGCGATGTTCCCTTAAGCACGAGGAGATTAGAGCTTAGAGATGAAGAAGATGATGGTGCTGAAGCAACTTCCAAGGAAAGAGCACGTCCTCCCAACCCAACAACAACACAAGTTGGCGAGGAACAAAATCGAGAGGCTGCTGAGGAGGTAATCGATCTAATGGAGGACGGATCAGAAAATGAGAATGGTGCTTAGAAAAAGCAAACTGTTCCCTTATCTTACACAAAGAAAAAAAAATCAGCTGGTGCTTAGGTCTTCTGTGGAAAATCTAACACTCTCAGTAGAAGCTACTGAGAAGAACAAGGATGGCGACAAAGGAGCTGAGTTCAGCCAGCAAAGGGCAGCTGTAGAGGAGCGTCCAAAGGTCCACATTCATGGTCCCTCTTCCTACATGTTCGAGCAACTTCGCAAGATCCCTGATTTGTCGTACTATGACAAAATGTCGTTTCCGGAGATCTTGCAAAGGTAAGTAGAGCTGTCGATCGAGGTACGAACCCTAAGTTCTGAACATGTTAAGTTAAAGATTTAATGATTTAATTTAACTTTCTTGTTTTTATATAGATGCACCGTGACTCCTTTGTGTTGGGTTATCAAAATATGTCTCATGTTGAAGTGACTACCATGGAGAAATGGAAAGTAGAAGCCATGGGTTTTGGCTCAGCTAAACACAACACTGCTGAGGTTATTCACTTAAGGCATGCTTATACCTCTACCAAGAACTACAAGCATGAGGATATTGATGTAAAAACCAAGTTGGAGATAGTAGTTGCCTCCTTGCAAGAGACTGTGAAATGCAGCGACCAGAGGCTAGCGACTGTATCCGAGAGCCACAAGCTGGTGCTGAACCAAAATGAATTTTTTTTAAAGAGGAATGACGAGCTGCAGGTGCAAAACACAAACTTGTTGGATAGGACCATCAGTCAGGCCAAGAGGGTGGAGGAACAAGTGGACCAACTTGTAGCTTTAACCGCTGAGGTGAGTAAGTTGAGCAAACAAATAGAGGAGGAACGTGCACAGCTCGAACGAGAGTGGCAACGGTGGAAGTCAAAAGTAAAAACAACTGTTGAGGAAAGGGAAATGCAGGTGTTTACTATTGCTACAGAGATGATAGCCAAGGAAAATATGAATGCTATTGCAGAGTTAATAGCCTTGAATCCGGGCATCAAACTCGGATCCTTTGCCTCTCTAGTCGAATCTTCTGCACCCAGCTCAAACTTAGCCCTTCAGGCAAACACATAAGCTAATACTTCTGCTAATCCTTCCAAGCTATTGCCACCCAGTAGTGCTAAGTAATGAAAAGGTGATTTTGTTGTTCTGTTGGACCAATTTCCTTGTTATTGTTGTTTAAAGTTGGAACACCTCGTACTGCTTGCAACACTTGTATTTATTTATTTATTTAAAGAATGTGTTGAATTGATGTATGATTTACCTTATATGAATTAGTTATCGCAATAAACTTTTGTGGTCAATTGTGGAACATGTGTTTGCGGAGCTATCTGGAGATTTTTACAACCCCGAGCTCAGTAGGGCTCATTGCGTAGCTTAGATAACTTGTGCCATAATAGCATATTCGCGGCGAGGTCTCATGTACCCTATTGCGTAGTCTGTTCAGACTTGGTCTTTGACCAGTTCACTAATATACCCAATACAAAGTATAGGCACAATATGTCCGTTACGTAGCCCGTAGGCGTGGCCAATCAGCTCATTCGTGTTTATAGAAACTTAGTCTCGACTC
The DNA here is from genome assembly GCA_036936605.1 of Limnanthes douglasii subsp. nivea. NCBI lineage: Eukaryota > Viridiplantae > Streptophyta > Magnoliopsida > Brassicales > Limnanthaceae > Limnanthes > Limnanthes douglasii. Next base: position 134,470,440 of record JAUPFV010000004.1, read on the forward strand.
AATATGGTCAGTTGCTTAGCCATAAATGGCATGGTCATTGACCCATTCGCTGGTTGTTAGGATGAAACTTTCCCAAACACACATTGGCGAAAGCATAACTTATATTGGAAAAAATCAAAGAGATGTTCCTAAATGCATCATTAAAAAACCTCCCCACGCCATCAGGGAGGAAAAAGAGTGCATCATTACATATTAAACATTATGGCGATACAACTTTAGGTGATTAACATTCCAAGAATGCTTGAGTGCTCGACCATCTTGATCTGCCAATTTGTATGCGCCATGGTGCCCTGCTGAAATAACTGAGTATGGGACTTCCCAATTTGGTCCTACTTTGCCACCTGTTCCACTACTGGAGCCATGAAACACCTTCTTTAAGAATAAATACCCCACCTTAAACGAGCATTAAAGCGTCCCCTTATAAGACTTCGATAGTGTTCTGCTCGGACTCTTGTCTGATCTTGTCGTTTGTGTAATAGATCCAGGATGTTGATCTAGCTACAAGATTTGCCTCTTATTCGTAGTGCTCAATTCTATGGCTTAGTACTATGACCTCTTCTGGAATAAATGCCTTTGCACCGTATACTAAAGCAAATGGTGTATCGCCTGCTGTGGAACGAGGGGTTATTCTGTACGCCCATAGGACCTCTGCTAATTTGTTTGGCCATTTACCTTTAGTTCCCTTCAACTTTTTCTTAAGCCCTTCTAGGAGTGTTCTGTTAGTTACTTTTACCTGACCGTTTGCTTGAGGATAGTAAGGGGTGGAAAAGTGCTGGAGAATCCCATATCGTTTGCAGAAGTTGGTACAGATTGAATTTTAGAATTGCGGGTCGTTATCTGTCAATATAATCCGTGGAATTCCATATCGGGTTAATATTTGATTATGTTAGAAATCACATACCTCCTGAGCACACATTCTGAATAGGGCTCTAGCCTCAACCCATTTTGAATAGTAGTCAACTATTACGATAAGAACTGTCATTTGCCTATGGCCATTGACAAATGACCCACCAAATTTATCCTCCATTTATCAAACGAACATGGGACGAGGATTTTCTGCATGGGCTCGCTGGGTGTATGCTATGTATTCGAATACTCTTGACACTTGTGACATTACAATACAAGATTCTCTGCATCACTCGCTAGCTCGGACCAATAGTACCCAGCAAGGAGAAAACAGAGAATCAGTGTTCGGTGTCGACAATGAGCCCCTGCTTCACCTGAATTTAAATCAACCAGTACCAAACTGGCTTCCGCATGGTCAAGGCAGCGGAGAAGAGGTCGGGTTGAACTTTTCCTATATAGGGTATTGTCAAGGACACAATATTTGGCTGCTCTGATCTGCAACGCGCGAGCTTCATTTTTACTTGTGGGCAACGTTCCTTGGTTCAAGTACTGAAAGTATGGAGTCCTCCAGTCGTCGTCATTAGTGATTGAATTAACGGTCGCGGCTGTTGATATGAGCTATATCGTGGGGAGTTGCTGGAGTAAGATTGTGAGATGCTCTCCTGAAGCTGCGGCCTAAGCTAAAGTATCGTCCGCCGAATTATCCCTTTGTGGGATCTCCTCATAAAGCATGCTAATGAATTTATACTCGTACTCCTTGAGTATCATAAGATACTCCTTGATCCTTTCTTGCCTGACATCATAAATACCTTGTGCCTGATTAATCACCAATTGAGAGTCATATATGATCTTTGATAAAGAAAGATATTCCTCAGGGGCCTAAGTGCAATTGATAGGGACTAAAGTGATAAGTTCTGTAAATATAGAGTTAAATTAGGCTTTAGGAGAAATGTAAGGGTTGAACTGTAAATATACCATTATGTAACCATTTCTCTAACTAACTCACTCAGTCTATTTAAAGAGGCTGAAGAAGTCAGTTATGCCTATGAAATAATCAAAAGCACTTTTCACTATCTAAAATTCTCTAAGAAGATTTGTGTTCCTGATTTTATCAATTCAGCTTTAATTCTTACCAAATTGGCGCTAGAAAGAGGGGTCGAGGATACCTTGATCAACAGATCAGAAATCGACGTTCGAGTTTTCGTTTTGCAAAGTTTTTCGTTCGAATTTTCATATTTTGTTTGATTTTTCGCTGATTGAAGATGAATTCAGAAGAAGGTGACAATCCATCTGTTCGCAAGGCTATGGAAACATTGAAATCCGATCTGCAAGAGGCAGGTAAATCGATTCCAACTCAATCAATCCAATTTGATTTTGAAGGAAAAATGAATGAGATGATAAGGAAGGTGGCAGAGCTTGACGAATTGATAAAAAAGAAGGGAGATAATGATGATGCTAGGCTTAGGTCTAAAATAGCAAGGGGCGGTCAGAATGATCAGTCAGATCAGTCGATGGACGATGGTGATGATCGATATGAACAGCGTAAAGCACGTTTTGAGCAAAAAAAGAGTATAGCGGGATAAAGAGGAAAGAAAAGTTACAAAAACGGCTGTATGTGAACTCTAGTGATGAAGAGGATTTCGAAGATTCAGAGTCTGATGAAACACCGAGGTACGAACGTTCTCGAGGCCATTCAAGAGGAGTAGAGCGTGAGCTCCGGCCAGCTAGGGTTTATAAAGAAGGAAGGAAAAAGAAAGAGAGGCGAGTATATTTGGTTTCGATGTGGCCTCAGAATATGTCGAACCAGACCCCAGTCGACTTTTGTTAATGTCAATAGATGAGCCGATGCGTCAGGGACGTGTTCGAGATTTGTGTGCCTTCTTCGAATCACTAACAATATTTGGGGGAGATTCGATGACCAACAACACTAATAATTCGAGGAAGAGGCATATAGTAAACTTAACACGACAAATTGAGGGAGGCGCATCGGCACACCTAAGCAACAAGAAGGATATGCCCTTTATAATTTTCAATGGGGATGATTTGAGGTGGATTACGGGGCCACATGAAGATGCAGTGGTGATAGGAGCAGAAGTGTGCGGGGTGGAGATTCGACGAGTGTTGATCGATACCGGGAGCTCTGCCAATGTGCTTTTCAAGTCAACATATGAGAGGTTAACTGCTCCGCCTCGAATAGAAAGGTCAGAAAGGACTATCATAGGGTTTACTGGCGCAACAGCAAATGTGATAGGAGAGTTCGAGGGTGAAATTTCTTTGGGAAATGGGCCTTTCAAAAAGAAAGTACAAGTACTTTTTGTGGTGGTGGATTGTCCATCGAGCTACAACGCTATTTTTGGGAGGTCGTGGTTGGCTAAAATGTACGCTGTAGTGTCTACAGTTCATCAATGTTTGAAGTATGTGATCGAGGACCGAGTCGGCGTAGTGCGAAGTGATCAAAAGGTGGCAAGAGAATGTTACGCTGCTGCGTTTAGACTACGGGGCAAAAGTTTTGATGATCCGATGGAGAATTAGCAGTTTGGGGGGTTGTCTTGTGGTGGAACAGACGAGGGAATTGATGATCCGAGGTCAACCCCGAGTTCTGTGGTGGTTAATGAAGAAATAGAGGAATATATTTTCGATAATGGCAGGGTACTTCGAATTGGGATTCTGTTATCTTTATCGATGCGAGAAAAGTTGTTGACTTTTTTGTCTGAAAATTTGGATGTATTTGCGTGGAGGTCCGAAGACGTAGTGGGGGTCCCAAGTGACATCATATGTCATAGCTTGGCGGTTGATCCAAAGGTCAAACCGATAATTCAAAAAAGAAGGGCCTTTTCGTTGGAAAAATCCGAGGCAATAGTTGTCGAGGTGGATCGACTATACAAGATGGGGCATATCAGGGAAGCCAATTATCCGAGGTGGACGGCTAATCCGGTGGTAGTGAAAAAGAAGAACAGAAAATGGCGAATGTGTGTGGACTTCACAGATTTGAATAGAGCCTGTCCAAAAGATCCTTTTCCGGTGCCTCGAATCGATCAGTTAGTGGATTCCACTTCGGGAAATAAAATCTTGACTTTCATGGATGCATTTTCGGGGTATAATCAGATTCGAATGAATCCAGATGATGAAGAAAGCACGACTTTTATTACTGACAGAGGTTTGCACTGCTATAAAGTAATGCCGTTCGGATTAAAAAATGATGGGTCAACATATCAGAGGCTGATGAATAAGGCGTTTGCTTCACAGATTGGGAGAAATATCGAAGTATACATTGATGACATGCTTGTTAAAAGCAAGAGTGATGATGAACACATTGATGATTTAGAAGAGATGTTTTTAAATCTTAGAGCCATACAATTGAAGTTGAACCCAGAAAAATGTACATTTGGAGTTCGATCTGGCAAATTTCTGGGGTACATGATTAGTGAAAGAGGAATCGAAGTGGATCCAGAACAATTGAAGGCTCTGATATCTATGTCTTCACCTCGGAATATCAAAGAAATGCAAATGTTAACGGGCAGGTTAGCAGCTTTGAACAGATTCATTTCTCGTTTTTCAGATAAGTGCTTGCCTTTTTTCCAGGTGCTGCGTAAACCTAATAATTTTGAGTGGACTTCGGATTGTGAAGAAGCCTTTTTGAAGATCAAAAATCTTTTGTCCTCTCCTGAAATATTGTCAAAGCCTCGAAAGGGTGAGCAGTTATTTTTATATATAGCAGTATCAGATTATGCAGTAAGTGCAGTTCTGGTCAGCGAGGATACGAGAATTTCGAAGCCTGTCTACTATGTCAGCAAAAGTTTGGTTGATGCTGAGAAACGCTATTTGAAGCTCGAAAAATTGGCACTGTGTGTAGTAGTGGCAGCGAGGAAAATGCGCCCTTACTTCCAGGCACATACGATTGTGGTTCGAACTTCATATCCATTAAAAAACGTTTTGCAAAAGCCAGACATCTCAGGAAGGATGACTAAGTGGTCTGTAGAATTAGGAGATTTCGACGTGTTATTCACTCCTCGAACAGCTATCAAAGCTCAAGCCTTAGAAGATTTCTTGGTTGAGTTCCACTCAAGCAGATCCGAAGAGACAGATGATGAAAAGGCTAACGTGAATCCGACGTGGATAATACGAACTGATGGGGGATCCAGTAACAAAGGGTCGAGTGCAGGAGTTGAGTTGGTGGCACCAACAGGGGAATTTATGTTTCAAGCTATAAAATTTGGATTTCATGCTTCGAATAATGAAGCTGAATACGAGGCTGTACTAGCAGGATTACGGTTAGCAAAGATTTGTGGGGAAATATTTGTGCGCTTGGAAACAGATTCTCAGTTGGTAGTTAACCATGTTAAAGGAATATCAGAAGCTAAGAAGGAACGTTTGGTTTTGTACTTACAAGAGCTACGAGGAATGATGGCACAGTTTGAAAATGTCGAGGTGGAGCATATTCGAAGGGGAAGCAACACAATGGCTGATTCTTTGGCAACAATGGCTTACTCTGAAGAATATCCATGGATCATGACACAACCATCGCCTTCGATCATATCGAATTCTGAGCAATGTGAAGTTGTTAATGAGGTAGTGAATGATCCGATGTGCGCTCGAGGAGATTGGAGGTTTGACTTGTTAAACTTTATTTCGAAGGGAATATTGCCTCTTGATAAACACTTGCTTAAGAAAATAAAGTATAAAGCTCTTGGCTATGTGGTATTGGATGGGGTATTGTACAAAAGGTATGCGTCGAAACCTTTGCTACGATGTTTAAGCAAACAAGAGTCTCAGGACATTTTATCCGAACTGCATGACGGGGATGGATCAACTCATTGTGGATTCAAAGCCTTAACACGTAGGGTATTGTTGGCAGGGTATTATTGGCCTACCATTTTGCAGGACGCTAAGGTGTTAGTTCGAAGTTGTGATACTTGCCAAAGATATGCAAATTTAATACATAAACCAGCAGTACCACTAATGACAATTTCCGAGGCGGTTCCTTTCGATAGGTGGGGGATTGATTTAGTAGGACCATTACCTATGGCTTCTGGTGGAAGACAGATGATTATTGTTGCGGTCGATTATTTTTCGAAGTGGGCAGAAGCGGAACCTTTAGCTGGGACAAAGGCTAAGGATGTGATCAAGTATTCAAAGTAATATCTGCTACCGTTTTGGAGTTCCTCGAAAAATAACGACGGACAACGGTCCTCAATTTAATAACAAGGAAATGGACTCTTTTTGCTCTTCGAAAGGAATACAACAATGCTTTTCTACTCCTTTCCACCCCCAAGAAAATGTGCAGGTGGAAGTTACTAATAGATCTATTTTGGATGGCCTGAAGAAAAATTTGGCAGGAGCAGCTGGGAAATGGCCAAATTATCTTCAAGAAGTGTTGTGGGCATATCGAACAACGCCTAGAGAAGCAACAAAAGAGACTCCTTTTTCTTTGGTATATGGAATGGACGCTGTGTGCCCTGCTGAATCTACATTGCCTTCCTATAGACTACTACGATATTCCGATGTGGAAAACGATGAAGCTAGAACGGTTGAGCTTGATTTGTTAGAGGAAAAAAGGGTCAAAGCGCATTTGAATGTAGTCCATTATCAAACGTTAATGAGAAGCAGGTACGATGCTAAAGTTAAGAGGAGAGAATTCAAAATTGGCGATCGAGTGTTACGAAAAGTATTTCTTCATACTAGGGATAAGCACCTCGGAAAATTGGCTCCGAATTGGGAAGGTCCTTACGAAGTTAAAATGAAGGTCAGGCCAGGTTCCTACAGGCTGTCTGATCGAGAGGGGAGGATGCTCAAACATCCTTGGAATATAGAGCACTTGAAATTGTACTGTGAGTAAAACTGTACTTCGAATTTTTGTAAAACAGACAAACTCTTTCCTTATCTGTTGGCCCAGAAAGGTTTTAACGAGGTGTCTGGTTAATATTGAATTTTTTAATAAAATTTCTTTTGGCCATTGGTTGTTTACTATGATGGGTGATTTATTATTTTGGTAACTTGGTAAAGACTGATCATCTTTGAAAGTTGACCAAGAATAATTTTCCGAAGCTATAGCTTTGAAGAAACAACCAAATTTTCGAGGTGCCACGTCTTATGAGTGCATCTATTTTTCGAGGTGCCACGTCTTATGAGTGCATCTATTTTTCGAGGTTCCACGTCTTATGAGCGCATCTATTTTTCGAGGTGCCACGTCTTATGAGCGCATCTAATTTGCGAGGTGCCACGTCTTATGAGTGCATTTAATTTTAGAAATAACCAGTTCAAACAAGTATACCAGAAATTTAAGATATAAAAAAAAAAGTGGTTTGTTCGTTGGATAAAATACGAAGTTTACAAAAAAGGGGAGAAGTACTTAACCAAATACAAAAAAAAAAAAACAAACATCACAAAAACAAACTGCTTAGCCTATTAGGCATCTTCTTCTTCTTCTTCTGATGACTCCTCTTCTGAAGCATCTTCTTCTTCTGAGGAGCTTGGTGGCACCTCGAATGCTTCCCTTGGGCGACTTTCTTCAGGAACTTGTTTCCAAAGATTTGTTAAATCCAGCCTTGGACAGGCAGCATGAACCTCTCGAAGAAGTTGAATAGATGTATCAATTTGAGCTTTTTTGATACCTTCGAGCATTAAAGAGCCAACAACGGCCTCGGCCTTTTTGACGGCAGCATTCTTTTCTTCCTCGAATTTTGTCCGAAGCGTAGTCAGCTCAGTTTGGCAATTCTCCAGCTTCTCCTGAGTTTCTTTAACAAGTTTCTCAGCATCGGAAGCTTTTTTCTTCGCCTTGGAGATAGCAGTGAAATGTTGAGAATTCAGGTCTTTAAGAGCTAGCTGATGAGAAGTCTCCAAAGCCTCGACTTTTTCTTTGTGATCTTTAAGGAGCTTTTCTTTCTCAGCTTCGAATTTCTGAAATGCCTCATTTTTCGAAGTCTTTTCAGACTCTGTTTCTTTCTTTCTCTTGACCAATTTTTGTGCAAGAAGCTCTAATTGTGTGTGTGAATTTTTCACTTCTTCACATAATTTATTAGCTGCAGCACTTAAATTATCAAAAGGACGAAGGATCGAAGCTACCTCATCGGATTTGTCTGAATGAGGAAGGACTGTTGGGTGGTGATGAACAGGAATGATGGCATTTGATGTCGAAGCCACATCAGCCCCAGTAGAAGTTGGTGGAATAACATTGGTAGGTTGGGAGCCAGAAAACACAAAATCCCCGCTTGAATTAAAATCTTCGAAGTTGAGATAATCGTCTATTTGATTATCTCCTAGTGTCAGTCCTCCTTCAGGGTTTTCTTCAATAAAAGTTTTCCCCTGCGCTTCGGAAGCTAGCACCGCCTCTAGTATATCAGCCTCATTCTTTTCATTTGGTGTGCAGGACTTACTCTTTTTCTTTCTTGGAGAATTGTCCTTTTTCTTTTTCAGGACAGGTTGGTCTTCTTCAGATATAGTGGGAAGCGGAGGTGCAGATGCTTTTCTTTTCACTGCACGCTTCGAAGTCTTGGAAGGTTTGGCCCTACTTGTGCTGGCCTTCTTGTGGGTCAATTTTCCTTTCTTCTTTAAGGGAAGATGGCTTTCACTTCGGTTCCGGGTGGGAAGGTAGCATTTCCCATCTGGTGCAAGTATCCTTTGAACTGCTAGGATAGGATCCGGGGGGATCATCGGATCTTGAGGGAAGTCAGCCCCTAAGGATATACGCCAGAGATGGCTGTTGACGAAGTTGATCGGCTCAAAGGCTGAGTGAAAGCCATTTCCCCAAGACTTTTCTGCCCACTCAGCCATTTGTTGGAAGATGACCTTGGCTTCTTTTCGACGACTCTTAAATCGCCTCAAAATTTCTAAGAAAAAGGGGAGACAAACAGTTAGATAAATAAATTGATTTAAAAAAAAGGGGGGAAGGTGTCACTTACTGCTATCTCTCCAAGTAAGGGTGAGTTTGGAAGGATTGGCATCGGAAATTTCTTTGCCGTTTTCCCAAGCTCCTGATAGGAAGACGAATCTTTGCTTCCAGAACTTATCAGCTTCGAGGAGGTCGTCGACAATTTTTAAATCATCCTCAAGAGTTAGGTAATAGAACGGCAAAACTGGGCCATTCGAAACTTTGGTTACTGAGATGAAGTCCTCGATTTCGAGGGGAATGCCTCCAAGCCTCGATACCATGATTGCTGAGAATAAAGTGAAGAGCTGGTTGGGAGTGACTTGTGTTGGGCACAATCTGTGGATTTCGAAGTACCTCACTATCATCGGATCAAGGGGAAACCGAAGTCCCCAGTTGAAGAGCTCAGGGTACACTACTAGCTCATCTTTCTGACAGTTTAGAGGTGTCTCTCCTTCTACTGGTAGTCGAAGAGTCATGTTATCGGTTAATCCCCATAATTTTTTTGAGCTGCTCTTTCTCTGACTCGAGGTAGTAACTGTAGGGTACATTCTTTAAGGCAAGAATGTACCGAGGATAAAGTGGTTTAAGATTTTCTTGAACCAAGGCAGCAACGTCCTCGGGAAGTGTAATAAGAGGTTTCTTCCCTCGAATCTTATTTGGAGGAACTACACCATCAGCCTCGGATTCCTCTTCAGCATCAGATTCAGTAGCTTCAGAATTGTCTTTGTTGTTACCTTCATCAGTGACTTCATTAGAGCGACTTCGGATTTGAGTCTCCTGTTGAGTCACAGGAATTGGCTGACTACTCTCTGGTGTAACGTCACCCACTTCTTTTGGGGAGGAGAAAAGGTCTCTGTATCATCGCCCATTGCTAGAAAGGTTGATTTTTTGCGTCGCTTAACTTCGACAGCTTCGAATTGAGGAGGAAGTGAACTGGATTGAAGATTTTTAGTCGCTTCGACTTGAAGCACAGGTGATTTAGGTTGTGGTTTTTTGTTAGTAGGTGGCTTGTCTAAAGTGACAACTTTAGATTTCCGATGAGGTCTTAGCAATGGAGAAGTAGGTTGATTTCGAGGAGGAAAGGTTTCTTGATTAGTTTCTGGTTGTGAAGCTAAAGGTGAAGACGAAGTGGCAAGGTTGGGGTCGAAGTTACCATATTCATAAGTGGTACAAGAAGAGTGAGGACCGTTGTAGATCAACCCAGCAGCCTTGTATTCTTTGGCTCTTTTTGAAATACAAAGATAATCGTAGGCCCCGAATACTTGATTGCTAGAACCAGGGAAAAGAGGTTTCTTTGATTTTACTGGTTTTCTGGGTTTAGATCTTTTGTATTTAGGATATCTTCTCATACAATGGGTATCAATCTGAGAGGTTGCTTTGGTGGATGAAAAAGATGAAGTAATTTCAAGATTTATGAAGAACAGGTTGAAGATGGCTTGAAGAACATGTTGAAGATGAAGAACAGGTTGAAGATGAAGAATAGGTTGAAGATGAAGAACAGGTTGAAGATGGTTCAAGAAGTGATTTCTCTAAAAAGGTCTTAGTGAATGAAGGGTTGGGTATTTATAGAATAAGGGAGTGACGTTGAGAATATGGAGAGGCAAAACTAGTGAGTTGCTCTCATTGGGTGGAATGTGAAACGAAAAGAAAACGTATAGTGTCATAGGTCTACTATTAAAGGTCTAATCAATCTATCAAGTAGGGATCAGAGATTTCGAAGTATTAGCAAAACTATGTTTCTAGTAATAATGTTTGAAGAAGAGGCGAAGCTATACTTCAAGTTGGCGAGTTCGAAGCGATTGGGAAATCTGTTTGCACTTATTCACAAATTCGAAGAGGAGTCACAGATCATTGAGTTCAATCATAATAAAGGGATAAAGTGAAGAAAATTGTATTGACTCGAGGTAAAATTCGAGGAGCTAATAGTTCTTATAAATGTCTGTATAAGAACTAGGGGGGCTACTGATAAGGAAATATATTCCTCAGGGGCCTAAGTGCAATTGATAGGGACTAAAGTGATAAGTTCTGTAAATATAGAGTTAAATTAGGCTTTAGGAGAAATGTAAGGGTTGAACTGCAAATATACCATTATGTAACCATTTCTCTAACTAACTCACTCAGTCTATTTAAAGAGGCTGAAGAAGTCAGTTATGCCTATGAAATAATCAGAAGCACTTTTCACTATCTAAAATTCTCTAAGAAGATTTGTGTTCCTGATTTTATCAATTCAGCTTTAATTCTTACCAATCTTAATGCTTTGAGCTCTACATATCAAAGCAATCTTTATGCCAGAAAGGGCGACCTTATATTCTGCGGCGTTATTTGTTACCAGAAATTAAAGCGTACAACCTGTTTGACCTCCTCCCCACTTGGAATCCGGAGTACAATGTTTGCGCCCTCCTGACATAGAAGATGCACCGCTAACCTTAATGATCCACTGGTCGAGCTCAATCGCTTGTCTGTCGTTTATTTGTTCTTTTCTGGATGAGTTGAACTCTACTAAGAAATCTGCAACTGTTTTCCCCTTTTATAGCTAAGTGCGGCTCGAAACAGATGTCATACTTGCCAAGCTCGATGCTCCATTTGATTAATCTGCCAGAAACATCGAGCTTCTACAATACTGTTCGTAGAGGAAATTTTGTTCGCACCGTAATTAGATGCCCTTGGAAATATGGCCTCATTCGTCGAGCTGCAACGACCAAACTCAAAGCGAGGTTTTTGAGGTTTAGATATCTCGTCTCTGCGTCTGTTTGATTTTTGCTCGTGTAATATATCAGGTGTTGTTTCCCTTTATGGTCGCACACGAGAACCGAGCTAACAACAAAGGATGACACTGCCAGGTAAATAAATAGGGGCTCTTTAGGAGCAGGAGTAGACAAAATCTCAGGGGAGGTGAGGTACTGCTTGAGCTCAAAGAAAGCTTTATCACACTCTTTTGTCTAGGGGAACTTCTTAGCACCTGGAATACTTCAAAAAAGTGATGACTCTTGTCTGATACGCGGGAGATAAACCTTGAAAGAGCTGCTAACTTTCATGTAAGATGCTGCACTTCTCTAACATTCTTTGGTGGTTCCATGTGTAAAATCGTGTTTAGCTGGATGGGATCTGCCTCAATACCTTGTTGACTTACCACATAGCCCAAAAATTTGCCTTTAGCAACACCAAACGACCACTTATCGGGGTTAAGATTAAGATTAAGTTTACGTAATAAATCGAAAAAGACATGTAACGTGTTGAGGTGCTGCGCTTCTTCATAGGTTTTAATGATCATATCGTCAATGTATGCCTCTAAATGTTGTCCTAAATGATCTTGGAAGATGTCATTTATCAGTCGTTGATATGTTGATCCTGCATTCTTCAATCCAAAAGTTATAACTGTATAACAATAGAGACCCCGCTTGGTTTGAAAGGCTATGTGATCCTGATCGGATGGGTGCATGTGGATCTTATTGTACCCAGAATACGCATCCATAAATGATAAAAATTCGCAGCTTGAGGCCGAATCGACCAGCTAATCTATCTTTGGTAATTGGAAAGCATCCTTGGGGCATGCTTGGTTTAAATAGATAAAGTCCACGCACATTCTCCACTGTCCGTTCTTCTTTTTTACCAGAACCGGGTTGTCTATTCAGACCGGGTACCTTGCTTTTTGGATATTCCCAAACTAGCTTAGCTTGTTTACTTCAGCCAATATAGCAGCCTGCTTTTCTGTTTGAAAAGCCTTGCACTTCTGTCGCACCTGTTTGGCACAAGGGTTGATAGCTAATTCTGGCTTATGATCGAAGGGCTTACTCCCAAAATATCAACTGCCTCCCAAGCAAATACATCTAAATTTTTTGCTAATGAAGCTATGAAACGTACCTTTAAATCCTGGGACAGCTCCTTTCCCAATCGAAGCATTCTAGTGTCAGCTATAATCGTATCTACCGTTGTAGTATCTATAGTAGCTGAATCCTCATTTTCACGTGGATCATCCACTAGGTTTGGCGAGGCGAGATCTAAAGTTGCTGGTGTAACGTCCACCTCGCCATTTAATTGATATTGAAGAGGCTTGGATGGGTTCGATGCGATTGCATAGCTTTAATGGTTGCCCCGCATCGTTCCTACTATGATACCTACCGTATATTTGATGCACCATAAAAATAAAACACGGCATCTCTTCCATCATATGCAGTCATGGTCGTCCAATGATGGCATGGTAAGGGCTCAACGCGTTGGAAATTAAGAACATCATTTTTAGTTCCTTCTTCGTAGCTCAGTGACCAACCTTTACTAACAGCTCCACCTCCCCAACACATTGAGAGGTTCTTCCTTCGTAGCCTACCAATTTCTGTTGAGTAGGTCGGTATGGTGGCACGTTCTGCATACGATCAAAGCTGCTTTTGAAAATAATATTTGCGGAACTTCCTCCACCAACCAGCACTCGGGTTACCATTACCCTTCGAATATCTAAGTGAATAATCAAAGCGTCTTCATGTGGTAAACTAACGCTCCTGAGTTCATCTTCGTTGAATGTGAGTTTGGCTACTGGGTCCCTGTAGTTTTGATAAGAATTTGCATCTATTTCATACACGTCGAACTCATTTTTAGCTCGTTTGTTTTGAGTAGACCCTTGACCTACAACCGAATTCCCTCATGATATGGTAAGTAGCCATTGTTTCTTGTTAGCTTCTGGTTCTTATCCAGTGGTCGGTTTGTCAGTGTTTGGAGAACGAGCTTCCTCGCGTCGATCTGGTTCAGATCGTTTGATATACTGGATCAACTCGCCATTGTCTATCAAGCGCTGAATTTTTTCCTTTAATTGCCAGAACTCATCCATGGAATGTCCATGATCATAATGATATGCGTAGTAATACCAAATAAATCGTTTAAACCCCGGCGCGCACATTGTGCGCGGAGCTTGGTATCTCGTACGCCCCTGTATTCGATCATAAATCACTGAGATGGCCTTAGTCAACGGGGTGAAACACCTATTCGGTTGATCGAGTTGCTGAGGTCTTCACTTATAATCCCTCATTGGTTGCTCCTCAATCCGACTTGTGTCGTTCAGGTGACCTTCCTCTTTTGGCGTCATCGACCCAGATAAAGTTATCTGCTCTGGCGAGCAGGTCCCCCATGTTCTCAGTTGGGAACTTGATGAGATCTGCATACAACTCCCCTTTTTGGTCGAGCCCCCGTTTCAAGGAGGCCACCGCCATATTTTTGGCTAAATCTGGCAAAGGATTTATAGCATGAACAAATCTTCTTATATAACTTTTAAAATACTCACTTCGGTGCTGATAGAGATCTATGATTGAGTCTCGCTCGCGCTTAAGCTCCTTGTTGTCAATAAACCTTTCCCTGAATGCTTTCCACAGTCCTGTAAAGTTATAGATGGATCCTTTTGGTAAGCTGCTGAACCAGTCCATGACGTTATCTTTGAGGGTCATAGATAACGCTCAGCATAAAATCACATCATCGGGGTTGAAAGCCATCATCATGTTTCTGAATTGCTCCAAATGCCTCTATAGATCCCCCACTCCATCATATGCTTCCATCCTGAATGGGTCGAACTTCCTCGGGAGCTGAGCTTCCAGGATTTTCTCAGAGAATGGTGATTCCTTCAGTATGTAGGCCAACAACTTCGGGCGGATCTGATTGTAACAGAGGTCCTCATTCTCCCGAGCTTGCTTAGTTGACGTATGCTTCACCTCGTCTCGTAGTTCTCTGCTACGATTCTTACCCCAACTCTCGCCTTCACCTTCCTGCTTGTCATCTCGTTTGGACAAACGATCTGCTCTGTTTACTTTGCTCGCCTCTGGTCCAGATGATTGATGGATCTTGCTCGTTTCTTTGATCTTAGCGGTCATAGCATGAATAGCATCGTTCATTCCTGCCATCGTAGCGTGCATGCCTTGTTCCCTGGCGTCTCATTCAAACAATATCTTCAATTGTTCCTCCTGAAGATTCTGGATTCTTTGTTCTAGTTAGAGGACCACCGAGTCATCTGCCGGCATGGCTTCTGCAGTCCTGCGAGCCCCTGGTGCATTCACCAGCTGATGAAGATGCACCTCTTCTCTGGAAACAACCATAGGCCGAATTCGTGGTCCCTTTGTCACCACCGTCGCTTGGGGTATCATGGGATTGCCCTCTTTAGGAGCTATAGGACCATAATGTAGTACGCCTTGTCCTGCTGGTTGACTTACACACTTTTTCTCCGGTGTGTTGTTTTTCGCTAGTTTGCTGGTTGTTTCTCTCGATTCTTGACCTTGTGACTACCAAGGTGATTGGTTAAGAATTTTCCACAAACGACACCAAATTTGTTATGGGAATAACAAGTTCTACCACAGTAAAGTCTTTAATATTTTAGTCAAGAAAGAGATAAGCCAAAATAAGATCCATTTATTCATAGATAGGTCCTCCCTGTTTATAATGTACAGATTAGTGGGCAGTTACATATGTTTGCGTTTTAAGCGCCACCAACCCACTAATATCACTATCCCTATAATTTTGGAACAAATAACCAAAACGGTTTGACTTAAAAACGTGTGTAACAAGTAAGAAATTTCTCAGTCTAATCCATACTTTAAGCCAAACTGGGCCACTCCATAAGCGCGATTTATTCTAATGATGCAGACCTCGAGCTCACTAATCACCTGCTCAGCTTATCCTCTTTAGGTCGCGTCCCTGATATGGTCGATCGACTCTTCTCCTGATGTCTCCGAGTTTGCTCTACCTTTTAGCTCATCAACGTTGTATTTATCTTTGAGCTCGATCAGCCTTCGAGCTTATCAACACTGTATTCGTCTTCGATCTCGCTCCGCCTTTGAGCTCATCAACGCTATAGAGCTTGTCCTTTTCTTCATTGCTTTCCCTAATCCAAATTCTCTATCCTCATGCTCGTGCTCGTACTTATTTGGGGGAATCCCCCCTTATCAATGTACACTTCCATGTTTTTTTCGATCTGATTAGCAAATGTTTTGTTCACTAGCATCGGATAAGTAGCCCCAACATTTTTCAATCCGAAGGGCATTATTATGTGGTTGTGGAGACCTCTATCTGTGATAAAAGTGGCGTAATCCTGATCCTTTGGATTTACTTATATTTGATTATACCCTGAAAACGCCTCCATGAAGGACACTAACTTATTTCCAGATGTAGAATCTACTAATTGATCTATCCGAGGGAGAGGATAAAGATCCTTTGGGCAAGCCATGTTGAGGTCAGTGAAATCAATACACATACGCCATTTGCCATTCTTTTTCTTGACTAACACTGGACTGGCAGTCTATAGAGGATATTGAGATTCTTTAATATGTCCCATCTTAGTCAGCCGATCAACCTCTTGAACTATCACGTCTGCTTTTTCCTTGGAAAAATCTCTTCTTTTTTGTACAACAGGTGCAACATCACTCCGGATAGACAACTTATGTGAAATACCAACTGTTGGTTTTCCGGTTACATCACTATTGCACCATGCAAACACATGTTGATTGTTCAGCAAAAAAGACAACAATTTCTTCTTTAATTCAGGCGCCAACTTGGAACCAATCTTGAGATTCTTACCCTCTACAAAAAGAATGAGCTTCAACTTCTTCAATGGGTATTATGACACTGGAGCCTCTTTGGGGTCATCAATCTCACTTTCCTCAGTAGAAGGCTCCAATAACTGCTAATGTTTATTAATTCGAACTGCCACCAATGTCTTAGGAGCAAGAGCTGTTGCATAGCACTTCTTGCCTATTTTCTGACTACTTTGGACAATGCCTACTTCGGACAATGCCTAATTGTCCCTGAACCGTATACTTTAAGCACTTTAAGCCACAACATGCATTCTGGAAAGCCAAGACCTCCCAAAAATTGCGTTGTATGATGTGGGACAATCTAACACAACAAACAATACTCTTACCATATTTTTAAAGGGCCCCTTGCCCAACAACACTTCTTTTTCAAACTTCCCAATTACATCCGCAGAACTCCCCGTGAAGCCCAAAATGGTTTTGTTCGAACGTTGAATAACAGCCGGATTCCTCATATGTTTGTAGGATCTTAAGAATAGGATGTTTTCCAAACTGCCCGTATATAATATAATTCAGCGTATATCATTTCCCCCTATAGAAGCTCCTATAACCACCGCATCTTCTTGAGGCCCAACAATATTCCTCAAGTCATCTTCATCAAAGACTATGAATGTGAATGAGGACTGGCATTGATGGGAAGACATTCCCCCTTCTAATTGGGTAGTAAAATTATGGACATGCCTCTTCCTTGATGAAGGGGTAGGTGCAGTTACAGTATCTTCTACAAAGATAGTTAACGATTCAAAGAAGCTGATCAATCCGGATACTGCCTTAGTTTTTTTGTTAGCACCCCCACCTTGTTCTGAGTTGGAAGGATTGTTTGAAGGATCACCATTGCACCTTCTTGAGGAGATGTTCCCGGATACGAACCTTTCAAAGATCACCATTGCACCTTCTTGAGGAGATGTTCCAGGATTGTTTGAAGGACTCGCCCGAGGAGCATTGTCAGGCCTGTTTCTTTTTCGTCTTTTAACGTACGCCCCTAGTTTTCCCCTCTCAATAAGGTTATGGACTTCTTGTTTCAACACTATACAGTAATGAGTATTATGGCGTATATCACTATGATATTGGCAAAAACAAGTGTTCCGGTTTTCTCTGGGAGATTGTAATGTCGTTGCCTTTCGAAAGTGTACTTCATCCTTAGTTTTATTATAGATTGTAGATACATTTTCTGTCAATTCATCGAACCATTCAGTCTCGACCCAAGGACCCCTCTTACTTCTGGATTGTTCTGGGTCTGGTTCTGGTTGGATTGAGTTTTCTTGGACCGGTTAGAACCTTGTCAAGTCTCCTTCGCCTTGTAACCGGATTGGTTAGCGGTCAGAGGAGCTGTAGTGATGGTGGACCTCACCTGACCGTGCACCCTCGTTTTCTTTGTTTCTTCCACATTAATCTGTTTTCCCACTTGGTTTAATAAGCCACCCCAGGTCATAGCTTTCTTCCGGATCATAGAATCAGCTAAGTTCCAAGGATTCAATCCCTGCCTAAGAGAAGCAATCACCACTTGCTCGAAGCAATCTGCTAATCCATTCTTTGTATTCACAAAGTGACTTATGTAATATTTCAAAGATTCGTTTGGTTCTTGTGCACAATGGATAATGGTATCAATAGTACCCTTTAATTATTTAATCCTAACAAATTGCGGAAGGCAGCCCAAAAGGTATCAAGGTTTCTAATACATCCCCGAGGCAAGCTGTTATACCATTTAAGAGCACTCCCCGTAAAATTTTGGGAGAAGGCTTTGCACAAGAGCTTATAATTGTCATAAAAATTCATCATGGAGTTCTTGAATTTCTCCAGATGGTTGTCCGGATCCTGACTTCCATCATATTTCTCCATCTTAGAGCTGTCAAACCTTTTAGAAAGGTGTCCGGACAGTATTTTTGCAGACAAAGGTGACTGCCTCCAGTTTTTATTACGACTAAAAACAATATCTTCATTAGAAGTTGCAAAAATACCTGGTTCGGATTGAAAGGCAAATGGATCAATCAACAATTGATCAACATTCTTGTGGGATGATCCTTTGCCTTGGTGCCTTTTAAGCCTACCATGTTGGTCCCTCTTTCTTGAGTGATTTTTGGTTAACTTCAAAAAAATTCTGGATCTCACCTCATCACTTCTTGAAGACAAAGATTCTTCAAGCTCTGCCTCATTCGAAGAGCTACTGGAGGATTCAGATTCAGAGCTTTCCAGAGGCTTAGACCGGTGTGTTTTCTTTGAACTGAGGTGAGTCTTTACGGATGACTCATTCTCACCAGGGTTGTCAGTATGGTGAAGTATTGACGTTACAGATTTCTCCTTGATACTTTTCTCTGCTTGTTTTATTGCTTTTAATACCTCCATTTCCATTCGAACTACTTTTCTCACTGGTTTTGAATGTAAAATTTAGGTATCGTCGCCTGCCACTGTGGTCACCAATTTGGTTTGGTTTATTTTGGGCTGAGGGTATATTTGGTAAAGTGTTTAGAAAGTGTTTTAATAATTTTGGGGTGTTTTGTGTTTAATATGGAGAGTAGATAGATAATTAAGCAGTCTACTAGTATTAAATTATGATCACCCTTGTTAATGAGAGTGGTTGAGGTATTTATACCTTAATTACTGACCCATGGGCTTATCGGGTCGGGTCATGAAACCGGTTCGAATTCAAAGACCTATAAGTTTTAAGTTGATTAGCAAACAGTTTAGACAAAAGGTAATACATTTGTCCTGTTCGGATAAATGGATTTTCTTAGGTATGGTGACCGAAATCTCTGAACTCATCAGAAGACCCTAAAATAAAAGGGAAGGTTAGTGAGCTTTGCAAATTCTTTGAGTCACTAACTATTTCTTATGGAGATTATATTTCAAGGATTACAAATTTTACCCCCAAAAGACACATTGTAAGTCAGCTACCCAGTTAGAAGAAAGTGTTTTGCCTCATTTTTATAAAAACCCTTCCTCATTGCTGTGTTTTCACTACGATGAAATGAGAGAGGTGACATGGCCATATGAAGATGCAGTGGTAATTATGGCTTCAATTGCAAGGGATGAAATCTGATGGGGTTTGATCGAAACCGATAGCTTTGCCAATATTTTATTGATAATGACATACAAACAGATAAAAAACCCTTGGTATCCTCCAACCTGTTATGAGTATTGTGTGTTTTACGGGAGTAACTGCTGAGGTTGTTGGGGAGTTCAGAGCGGTGATGGAGCTGAGTCGTGGGTCATTTAAGAAAGAAGTCACGGTGTTATTTATGGTGCTCAACGCGCCAATATCATAAAATTTATTTTTGGTAGATCGTGGTTGTCAGGAATGCATTTTTTGGTTTCGACAGTTCACCAATTCCTAAATATGTAGTGGGAAGTAACATATAAACCGTCAGAAGTAGCCATAAAATGGATAGAGTATACCGAATGGATTTCGCCTCAAGGTAGGAGGTTGAACCAAAGGAGGATTAGCAATTACTAGGGTCAACCATGAGGTCCGATCAAGTCAATGACCCGAGTGAGACCCCCGATTTTGCGTCCCAAATGAGAATTTTGACAATTATATTTTTTCGGGCGGCCTAAGTTTGAAGATTGGTATTATGTTGTCTCCGGAAGTGAGGGAGAATTTCATCCATTTTTTACCAAAACTTTACATATGTTTGCATGTTATACTGAGGATGTTAGAGAGGTACCCGAGAAAATCATTTGTCACAGGTTGGCTATCCAGTGCAATGTTCCTAATTATACAGAAATGAATGTAGTTTTCTTAGAAAAATCCAAAACAGTTAGGGCCGAGATGGACCGATTATCAAAAGTGGGTCACATACGAGAATCTCAATATCCTTTATGAAAATATAATCATGTCTTTGTAAGAAATAAGAACGGAAAATGGAGAATGTGTGTAGGCTTTACTGATTTAAACAGAGTTTTTCCGAAGGATCCCTTTCCAATTTCGAGAACCAATCAACTGGTAGACTCGACCTTGTAAACTAAGTTGTTATCATTTATGGATGTTTATGCTGGATAAAACCAGATCAAGATGGATCCGAGAGACTAGGAAAACACTTCGTTTATAAGTAGAAGCGGTTTATATTGCTACAAGGTAATGCATTTAACGTGAAAGAAAGACAAGGAAACTTATCAATAGTTAGTGAACACGGATTTTGACAGTCATATCGGGCACAATGTCGAGGTGTATATTGATGATATGTTGGTAAAGAGTGCAAAGGACGAGGACTATTATTCTGACTTGGAAGAAACTTTTAGCAACTTGAAGGCTATAAATTTTGAAGTTAAATCCGGAGAAGTATATGTTCGGAGTGTAGTATGTAAATTTATTGGGTTACATAACCAGTGAGAAGAGGATATAAGACAATCGGGTGCAGTTAAATGCTTTGAATAGTATAGATTCACCTAGATCCACTAAGGGTGTGAAAATTTTGACCAAAATTTAGCCGCACTAAACAGATTCATATCCAGGTCTTCGGACAAGTGCGCTCTGTTCTTTCGAGTTTTAAGACAAACTAATTGCTTCAATTGGACTTTGGAATATAATGAACCTCTTATCTGAATCAAGGAATATTTGTCTTCCCCTGAGATTTTAATGAAACCAAGTCCGTGAGAGAGGTTATTTATTTACGTTGTACTGTTGGATTATGTCGTGAGTGCGGTGTTAGTGCGGTGTTAGTGCGAGAGATTGATAATTATCCTCGACCCATGTACTATATAAGAAAAATCCTTTAAGACGCTCATAACAAGTATTTGAAGTTGGAAAAACTCGTCATTGCTTTGGTAAGCGCAACTTTGAATATGGTGTATTGATTCCAAGAACGTTTAATTGTTGTTCGTACATCGTTCCCTCTAAAAAGTATATTATAGAAGCCCGATGTATTATAGTGGATGACTAAATTGTCGGTGGAGTTGGGGTATTTTAATATTGATTTTGAGACTCAAAAAACGAGTACGGCCAGATCCTGGCGGAAGTTTTGGTTGCATTCACTCTGAACGGACGGATATAGAAGTGGATCAAGAAAACGTAAAAGTTGAATGAAAAATTCGAGGTGATGGAGGATCGATTGTCTCAGGTTGTAGGGTAAAGATTCAGTTGATCGCCCCGACTATAAAAACATCGAACAACAATCAGAGTACGAAACCTCTTTGGCAGGGTTGGGATAAGAATTCGATTAGCAAGCGACTCGCAGTTTTAAGTGAATCACTCTTCGGGATAATCTGAGGGGAAAAAATACCACTTGATAAAATATTTTAAAGCATTGAAAGTATTAGGAACGGGGCTCAAAATTGTTACATAGAAACACATTTATAAGGCCATTTTTATGGCTAATTTCTTAGCATCTACGACATATTCTGAAGGTTACCGTTGGACAGTCACACAGAAAATCCCTTCAATGATAAAGAATTCCGAAAAAAATGTAAGCTCAGATAAAGCTTTCTAAATTTCAACAAATAATGACCGAGATTGAAGGCATGAAATTAAAGAGTTACTGGTTAACGATGTTTTACCAGTCGACAAGGCAATGACCAAGAGGATACAGTTTAAAGCTCATGGGTTTATAATTCTCGGATGTATTATGTACAAGAAATCATTGAGTAGAACTCTATTGTACTACATGAGAGAAACTTAATTGTAAATGATATTGTTTGAGTTGCATGACGAATAAGGTTTGACGAGAAGAGTTTTGTTTGCAGGGTATTATTTGCCCTCAATTATGGCTGTTGCAACATAATTGGTTCGAAGGTGTGATACTTTCAAGCGGTTCACAAACACCATACATATGTCATCAAGTACTACTCGAATCCATATACGAAGCACTACCTTTTGACCATTGCGGTATCGATTTAGTTGGGCCACTACCAATGGAAAGTCAAATCTAAAATTAACTTCTATGTAAAATCAAACCTCTTTTTCCATAAAAAACCATGTATTTTTCCACCAACGATTTCTCTCAAAGTATAGCACCAAATTACAATTCAAGTGGTCGGATTGAAGGATTAGATGTTGCAAACACGTTATCCAAAATTTAACAAAACGTGATACTGTTTGCCTATTGTTCGTGTCTGTTGATTGTGGCTGCACACAAAACACCTAAGAAGCGAAATTTTCTCTCTTTATGTGATGTCTAAGAAAGAAAAGACAATCAATTTTTTTCTACTGACTGAGCCTTCGTGAAAATATCAGCAACCTGCAAAGCTGATGGAACATATGGAAGTGAGATGGTGCCAATCTGAAGATGATGTCGAGTAAAGTTATAATCTATTTAAATGTGCTTCGTCCTCTCATGAAAAACGGAAAAATTTGCTATATGCATGAAGCTTTTGTTATCACAATGTAAGGAAGTCGGTTTAATCCCTATATATGCAAGAAGCCATCGTAACAAAAAATCAAACATATGGTCATGGCCATAGCACGCTACTCAGTTTCAGTAGATGATCTAGAGACAACATCTTGTTTCTTACTTTTCTATGAGATTAATGAATGTCGAAGGAAAATACAGAAACCAGTAGTACATTTTCGGTCATTATGATCATGATCCCAAGTATAGAGATCGAAGAAAACAAAATGCTCTAGAAATGAGTACCACAGAGATATCTTAATATTCGAAGAACAACTCCCCAATGGACGGATGTATGAGAAGTAATAAACTGACTAACCACATGAACAACATAAGCTATATCTGAATGAGTAACTGTAAGATACACCAAGCTCCTTACAAGAGTTCGATATAAAGTTGAGTCTGATAAATGAACACCATTAATCGAAGAATACCGAGCATTGGTTTCAAGAGAGGTATATACCGTCCTGTTATCCGAAAGTCGTGCTCGCTGGAATAAATCATATGTATATTTTTCTGAAAGAAAATATAACCTTTTGGAGAGTAAGCCACCTCAATACCTAGAAAATAACGTAATAGTCCTAAGTCCTTCATCGCAAAACACTGAGCCAAATCACGTTTTAGTGCCTCAATGTCATCAATATCATCATATGTAATGATCATATCATCTACATATAAGGATAAAATAGTTATTTATGTACGTTTATGATAAACAAGGCCGAATCATGATTATTAGTAAGGAAATGAAGTAATAACCATGAGAGAATGTTTCAAACCAAGCACGCAAATCTTGTTTGAGACCATATAAAGATTTCTTAAGTCGACAAACTTCACCTAATTGGTAAGCAACAACCGGAGGAGGAGTCATATAAACCTCTTCATGAAGATCACCATTCAAAAATACACTTTTACATCTAGTTGGCAGATCTTCCATTGGCAAACTGATGCAACCACAATAAGAGTAAAAAATGTCGTCATTTTTTCAACTTGGGAAAATGTTTCATCATAATTCATACCATACTTCTTTGAATACCATTTTGGTGCAAAATAAGCTTTCTATCTTTCAACAGACCCATCGGGCTTTGTTTTAATTTTAAAAACCAATGGAGAGCCGATTATATGCTTACCGGATATATCCCATGTATGAGTCTGGTAAAGAGTAGTAAACACTTTGACTATTGAATTTTGCCAACGAGGATAAAAAGTAGCTTATTTAAACGACTGAGGTTTATATAAATTATGTAAGCTTGCTATGAAAGAGGCAAAATGAGTTGAGTAAGAAAAATACACAAAATTTGGTAGTTTGGTAGACTTAATTGTACGAGGAGATCTTCTGAGAAGTGGAGTTGTTGCTTCACCAAAAGACGGAGCTGACTTGGTATTATTTTCAAAAGGTTCAATACTCAAAAGTTTGGTACTTGTTATATCATGTGAAATTGCAATAATCAAATAATACAGGATATGCTCAAGAAATATAACATGTTGAGAGACATAAAGTTTCTGACTAGTTGGATCAAAACAACGATGACATTTATGTCTGATAAGGAAATATAAATTTAAGGACTAAAATGTAAATAATGAAAGGTTTAGTAAATAATTGAAAGGTTAAAAGAGCAATTTTGATTATGTGTCCTTGTTCCGATCCAAACTTAGTCAGATATTAAAATGTGTATGAACCAGCTCTTGGATAAAATAAACGCGTTGAATGAGAAGTACGAGCAAAGAGAGCAAGAAATTCACTCGGTGAAACTTAAATCCAAAGTGAGACAAGTAAATGAAAAAACTCAAATTGGAAACCAGTTTGATCGATGTTGCATTGATCGACAAATTAAGAATGAGCATCGGAAGGGGCGCTTCGAAGCTCCAAAATAGTGTTATTCTTCTCGAAAGGGAAAGAAAGACAAACAGAAATGTGTCATATCTAGTGACGAAGAGGTTGAAAGTTCTGCATCGGGCTTTAAAAGGTATAGAAGTTCTTCGAAGAAGGAACATGAAAAGGAACAACCTCGAAAGCATAAAAAGGGACACAAATCTAAGAGGGACAGTATTCCTCGTTGTTTGAGAGAATCTAATTGGTGTGAGGGGAACACATCGAATCAATATGCTGAAACTGATCGAAATTTATATGTAGTCATGGGGACTTGGGATCAGTAGGTGCAGGGTGTCGATTGGAGGAACTCTCCATTGATAAGTGAAATTTGATCTATTACGCTTCTGAAGCGTTTTAATATTTCTAAGGTTGAACAGTTCGATGGGATGAAGGATCCAGATGATCGCATCAAACAATTTAAGAATTACATGATGAATTTCGAAAATGACGACGGGCTAGTGTATCGTGCTTTTTCACAATTTTTTTAAAGGAACATCGTTAAAGTGGTACAATTGGATTATGAGGGTATCCATTTCGAACGAAGTTTGTTAGAAACAAGGACTACACAAAGAGATCTGCTCTAACTATGGTAAGTTTGGATAATTGCAAAAAAGGTGTGGCGATGACAGCATTTCGCCAGGGGTTACTACTAGGAGATCTGACTAATGAAATAACAACTTTAACCTTTGGAGAATTAATGTCTCAGGTTGAAGATCAGATCAAAGTTGAAGAATCAACCAGGGTCCAAGGAGGACCAAATAATGTTCCGAAAAATTCAGGCCGCGTGGCCAATAACCAAGGACAACCTTCGAATGGTATTCAGCAGGCGTGTTTGAGGAATAATAATTTGCCAGGGGTTACTACTAGGAGATCTGACTAATGAAATAACAAGTATAACCTTTGGAGAATTAATGTCTCAGGTTGAAGATCAGATCAAAGTTGAAGAATCAACCAGGGTCCAAGGAGGACAAATAATGTTCCGAAAAATTCAGGCCACGTGGCCAATAACCAAGGGCAACCTTCGAATGGTATTCAGCAGGCGCGTTTGAGGAATAATAATTTGCCTCCTCGAACTGGGGGGTATGAAAATTATGCCCCATCTTAAAATTACAACAGACCGAGGCCGAATCAATGGATTAGGAGAAAGTATTATGCAGACTTAATAGAAAGTGTAGTTGCAATTTTGAATAAAATAAAAGCTTCGTGAATTTTAGGAAGCCAGCTCCAATTAACAGGCCAATGGAGGAGCGAAATAATAAATATTGTAGATATCACGAGGAAATTAGTCATGATACCAATGATTGTATTACACTGGAAAAATAAATTCAAATTCTAATTGAAAACTGAAAGCTCTTGACTTATGTGAAGTCACAAGGAAGCGCGTCGAAAACTCCAGCACCGAATTCACAACCAACTAACCCAAGTCCACTAGCTGAGACTTTGATGATCCTATATTCAAAAGCTGATGAATTTGATGCCGCTTCAGAATACTTGAATAAGGATCCAGACAGGTTGATTTTGATGTTTGTTGAAGAGCCAATAAAGAAAGGGCATGTGCGAATCTTATGTGAGTTTTTTTATTCATTGGCTATTTTCGGAGGCGATTCAATGGCTGGTACTACTGACAGTTCAAAGAAGAGACATTTTGTCAATTTGACAACTCAAATTGAAGGAAAGATGTCCACTCATTTATATGGCAAAAAGGTCATTCCTTTTATCTTTTTCAATGAGGACGACTTGCGAGACACTGCGGGGCCACATGAGGACGCGGTAGTTATTGGGGAACAAGTGGCTGGTGTTGAAATTAGACGTGTACTCATAGACACTGGTAGTTCTTCAAATGTCCTTTTCAAAAAAACATATGACAACATGCGTAATCCTCCTCGAATTTCTCAATCAGAGCGAATGATTATTGGATTCACTAGTGTGACAGCGCGGGTGATTGGGGAATTCGAAGGAGAGGCGAGCTTAGGAAAGGGACCCTTAAAAAAGAAGGACCAAGTGCTCTTTGTGGTGGTGGACTGTCCCACAAGTTACAACGCTATTTTTGGAAGCTCTTGGCTGTCCATAATGTATGGGGTTGTGTCAACAGTATATCAGTGTTTTAAGTACGTGGTTGAAGATTGTGTGGGGGTTATTCGAAGCGACCAGAAATTTGGAAAAGAGTGTTATGCCACTGCACTTCGAATACTAGGATCCAGTAGTGGAGACCTGATGAATGAATAGCAGTCAGAGGGGTTGACCTCGAATTTTGATGAAAGGGTTGACGATCTGAGGGAAATCCCTAAAGTCTTTAACAGCAAGTGAAGAAATTGAGGAGTATACTTTTTCTGAAGGAAGAGTACTTCGAATAGGAACCTTACTGACCCCAAATCTACGTCAAGAACTGCTAGAATTTTTTACTTTTAACTTGGACGTTTTCGCTTGGAGAATGGGGGATGTAACAGATGTCCCAATCGAAGTAATTTTCCATAATTTAGTTGTTGATCCAAAGGTGAAGCCGGTAATTAAAAAAAAAGGCATTTTCAACGGAAAAAACAGAAGTAATAGTTTCCGAAGTGGATCATTTATCCAGGGTTAGACATCTAAGGGAGTTATACTATCCTTTATGGAGGGTGAATCAAGTAATGGTCAAGAAAAATAATGAAAATTGGAGAATGTGTGTGGATTTTACAGACTTAAATCGAGTATGTCCTAAAGAACCATTTCATGTTCCTCAAATAGATCAACTGATTGATTCCACTTCGGCAAATAAAATATTAAATTTCATGGATGCTTTCACAATCAGATCCAGATGGATCCAAAGGACCAAGTTTGTACGACTTTCATAACTGACAGGGGATTTCATTGCTACAAGGTTATGCGTTTTGGATTGAAAAACACTGGAACTACTTATCAAAGGTTACTAAATAAAGCATTTTCCACTCAGATCGGAAGGAACATGGAGGTGTATATTGATGATATGGTGGTAAAAATCTTGAGGGATGATGTGCATCTGGAGAATTTAGAGGGCAATCAGACTAAAAGTTAATCCTGCACAGTGCACCTTCGGAGTTCGATTAGGAAAGTTCTTGGGTTATGTTATCAGTGAAAGAGGAATAGAAGCTGACCCAGAACAGTTGAAAGCTCTAATAGCAATGAATTCAGCTCCATGTGTCAAAGAAGTGCAAATTTTGACAGGAAGGTTAGCAGCACTTAATAGATTTATTTCTAGATTTTCTGACAAATGTTTTCTTTTCTTTCAAGTGTTGCGAGGGAAAAATAGATTTGAATGGACATCGAATTGTGAAGCAGCTTTTACAAGCATAAATAATTTATTATCATCACTAGATATTTTGTCAAAACCTTGAAATGGAGAAAAGCTCTTTTTATACATTGCGGTATCGGATTTTGCACTAAGTGCAGTATTGATAAGTGAAGACTCAGGAATACCGAAGCCACTGTATTATATCAGCAAAAGTTTGGTGTCAGAAGATAAGAGGTATTTGAAGCTTGAAAAAATAGCATTAGCATTGGTGATTGCTGCTAGGAAAATGCGCCCTTACTTACAAGCTCAAACTATAGTAGTCTGAACTTCATTCTTTTTAAAAAATATTTTCCAACATCTTGATATTTCGGGAAGGATGACCAAGTGGTCAATATAGTTAAGAGATTATGATATCTTGTTCACACCTCGAACATCAATTAAAGCTCAAGCGTTGGCATATTTTTTTTTATTGAATCTCATTCGAGTAAATCATATATAGAAGAAAGTCACGTTGTTGTATCAGTAAGTTTGATGTGGGTTGTTCAAACAGATGGATGGTCTAGTATTTCAGGATGCAGTGCTAAAGTTCAGTTAATTACTCCATCTGGAGAAACGATGCTTCAGTCTATCGAATTTGGTTTTTATGATTCTAATAATGAAGCTGAATATGATACTGCTTTGGATGGTTCGAGGTTGGAAATAATATGTGGAGCAACTTCAGTGCGTTTAGAGACAGATTCTCAGTTAGTAGCAAATCAAGTATCCAGAAATTCTAAGGCAAAATAGGACCTCTTAACTTTGTATCTTCTGGAGCTTCAGAACTTAATGTTACTATTTGATCATGTTTTTGTAGAATATATTAGTTGAGGAAGTTACATGGTGGCTAATTCTTTAGAAAATATTGCTTACAATGAGGAGTATTCTTGGATTTTGTTACAAGAGAGTCCCTCAATTTTGACCCAGTCAGACCAGTGTGAATGTAAGAGGAATCCTTTATCACTCCAGATGTAATCTGAGGCGTTGGCAAACTGATATTCTAAATTTTTTTATATAAGGAACATTGCCCGATGATACGAAGTTGGATAAACAATATGGGGGGTAAAGCCTTTGGATACATAGTTTTGGATGGAATCTTGTATAAGAAAAGCATTAAGTAGGCCATTATTACGATTTTTAGACAAGCAAGAGTCACAAGAGGTGTTATCAGAGTTCCATGATAGAGAGGGGTCAGGTCACTGCGGGTTTAAAGCATTATCTTGTCGAGTTTTACTTGCAGGATTTTATTGGCCTTGAATCATGAACAATGCCAAAACTTTGGTTTGTAGTTGTGATAGTTGTCAAAGGTTTTCCAATTCTATACACAAACCGGCAGTTCCACTTATGTCTATAAATGAGGCCATTCCATTTGATAGATGGGGGATTGATTTGATGGGGCCTTTGCCGATGGGATCTGGGGGACGAAAAATGATAATTGTAGCAGTGGATTATTTTACAAAGTGGGCAGAAGCAGAACCGCTATCTGGAACGAAGGCAAAAGATGTAATCAAATTCATTATAAACAGTATTTGCTGCCACTTTAGAGTACCTCAGAGAATTACTACGGATAATGTCCTTTAGTTTAATAACAAAGAAATGACTTCATTTTGCGCATCGAAGGGAATTTAACAATATTTTTCAACACCTTTTAATCCCCAAGTCAATGGATAAGTAGAGGTCACAAACAAAAGTATTTAAGATGGGTTGAAGAAAAATTGCACAGAGCAGGCGGGGAAATGGCCGAATTATTTGCAAGAAATACTTTGAAATTATCAGACAACTCCCAAGGAAGCTACTCAAGAAATTCATTGTGCTTTAGCATATGAAATGAATGTTGTTAGCCCTGTGGAATCTATGATGTCATCTTTTAGAATAACTCAATATTCTAAAACATCTAATGATGAAGCTAAAAGAGAAAATTTAGATTTGATTGATGAAAAAAGAGTTTGAGCTCATTTGAACGTAATTCATTACCAAACTCTTATGAGGAACAAATAGAATTCAAAGGTAAAAAGACGGGAGTTTAAAGCATGCGATAAAGTGTTGAGGAAAGTATTCTTGCATACCAAGGAGAAGAGCCTCAGGAAAATTTCCCCGATTTGAGAAGGATCTTATATGGTTGTTAAAATGATAAAGTTAGGGTCTTATCTCCTTTGTGATATTCAGGGGAGGATGCTTCAACACCCATGGAATATACAACATCTGAAATTATATTGGGAATAGTTATATTGTATTTTTAATTTGTTTCTTTGGTTGAATTGCGCACTCTTTCCTACCCTGTTTTTCCCGAGAAGGTTTTAATGAGACGCTATGTACATATTCAACTCTATCAATAAAATTCATTTTTGTCCAATGGTTGTTTACAAGTGTTTATTCAAACTATCTTGATAACTTATCAAAGACTGATCATCTTTGAGGCTGATTAAGAGTAGAATGTTCTGAAGTATTTATTACACTTTTTGAAGAAACAACCATATTCGAAGTGCTACATTCAAAAAATGCAATGAGTAATTTTTGAAGTGCTGCGTTCAATAAGTGTACATTATGGTTTCCAAAGCGGTACATTTAATAAGCGCATTGATATTTTCAATGAGCCATGCTCATTTAACGCATTATAATATTTGAGGAGATTATATTTTGTGGGTATAACTTTAAATATTGGTATGATTTAACTTCGAATATTTAGATTTAAATGAAATATTATATAACTTGATGACAAAAGAATCATAAACAAAAACCTTTATCATTTAGGATAATTTGATGAGTACCGATGTTATGATATTAGTATGACAAATGCAAAAAATAACAATAGAACAAGGGATAACAAGATCATTCAGATGATTCTTCTTTAAATGATGTGCTAGGGATATGGTCAAAGCCTTCGGTGGACGTCGATCATTAGAAATTTAATTCGAGAAACTGGAAAGATCTACCTTAGGATAGGTAGCATGAATTTCCTGAAAAAAATGTGATGGTTTTCTCATTTTTACCATTATTGATGGCTGCTAACATATCCATCGAACATTCGTCTTTTGCAACAATAATAGCAAGTTGATTTTCCTTTTCAACATCAACTTTCAGTGAGGCTATCTCATCGGACAAAGTTTTCTTTTCTGCTTCGCATGTGGTAAGATAAGTCTGAAGATTATCGAAGTTCTTTTTCTCAGCATTCAAATCCTCAAGGTGTTTAGCCTTGAGCTTATTTATCTCCTCTTGATGCAAAGCGATCAATTTTTCTTTGTTGATCTGGTGCTGCTCTCGTAAATGGCCTTTGACAAAAAGAAGTCCTCAGAGGAGCTCATACCTTGCTATTTCAAAGTAGTGGAACTGATTTATTATATGATTTTGAAAATTTTCCCTCAACTGTTTCTTAACATCGGCAATTCCTTTGTAACAAACCATATCTTTGGCCAGTCGTTTCAAGTGACCATAAGAAGCCTCAATATGTTGAGAAAGTGTTTTTGTAGCAGTATCAAGATCGCATAATGGTTGAAGTGCAACAAGGACAATTGGGTTTGGTAGAAGAGGAGGAAATACTGTAGGCCTAGGACGAGGGATGAGGTCCAAAGATGTAGTAGGAGCATAAGGAGCAATGATTTATGTAAACGCTTCAGAGGTAGGCAGTGTAGATCTTCTTCCAAAGTTATGTAGACGAGTTTGAATTTCTAGGATGACAGGATCCTCTTCTCCAATAAGCTCTTGTGACTCATTAAAGTTGATGAAACTATCGGGATTGAAGTGATCGTCATCTTGATTGTCTTTAACAACGATTGTAGCATCTTCGTCAGTTGCATACTTTTCTTGCTGAGGACTTTGTTGACTTCCAGCAGCTATGACCTCATCATTCTCGGATACTACATCTTCAACGGTTACAAAGGTGTTCTTCTTCGAAGGTGTAACAGTTTTATTTTTTCGAAGAAGGTTCTTCTTCAATGGTTGACATGGCATCTTATCTTTTCTTTATTTTTAATCGTTTGGGCTTCGGATTTGTTGAAGGGATAGCACCAGATGTACTAGCTGCCTTTTTCTCTTTCTTTACTTTTTTCTTTAGAGGAAGATGACTATCAGACTTGTTGCGCACAGGTAAGAATACTTTACAGTTAGGGTGGAACAACCTTTTGATAGCTTGTCGAGGGTTGGGATGTTCCATCAGATTTGCAGGGGGAGAAGCTCCAGGTGTAATCGGAAACAAATGACTGTTAAGAAAATTGATTAGTTCGAAAACTATATAAAAAGCATTATTCCATTCTACTTCAGCCCAGGAAACAAGTTTGACAAATATTTATTTGGCTTTGGGTCGACGAATAGCACAGCGCCTCAGAATTTATGATAAGAACAAATATATTGGCAATGGATAAGGATAACAATAGTTAGAAAATTCAATATAAAAGGAATAAATTTATAATACTTACGACCGCTTTTCTAGACAATATTTTGTTTTGATGGATTGGCCTCAGATATCTCTTTTCCATTTTCCCATGCTTCAGATATGAAAACAAACTTTTGCTTCCGGAACTTATCCGCCTCCAGAAGGTCATCGATGATTTTCAAATCATCTAATGTGAGGTATTATAATGGAAGCTTTCGTCCCTTTGATAGTTTTGTTAAAGATATGAAATATTTAATGTGAGGGTAAACCATAGATTTGGGGTCACTTGAGTTGGGAAGAGTTCTAGAAGGTCGAAGTAGTCAATGATCATCGGATCGAGTGGGTATCGAAGCCCCAGTTGATGATTTCTGGGTAGATTACCAACTCATTTTTCTTACAATCTAAGGGTGTTTCACCTTTTTGGGGAAGACGAAGGGCGATGTTGTCTCCCATTCCCCATTGCTTTTTCAAAACCAAAGCCTGATTCTCTTCGTAATAGACATATTTGACATTCTTTAAAGCAACGATATAGCCCAATTTGAGAGATCTTAAATTCTCACCAATATTTTCTCTTTCTTCATCGGATATCGTAATCAGAGATTTCATGTTCCTTGGCCTGCGTATCCTTTCCTGAGGAGCATCTTTAGAACCTTTTGAGGTCTCATCATCAGTATCAGCCTCGTTGTTTGATTGGGTAGCTTCAAATTTAACCTCAGCGTCTAATGCTTCGTCTCTCAATTGTGGAGCATTCATTAAGGGGTTTTTTGAGGTGATGAGGCTTCCTCAACAATATCTCTCAGAGGAGGAGATTTGGTATATGGATTTGATGAATTTTTTGTGTAGCATCAGTATCATCTCTCATGGATATAAAAGTTCTTTTTCTAGGAGTTCGTGGGGGATAAGTTGAAGAAGGGGTCACTTCGGATTGTTTCGAAGCAGATTTACTATTTTCACCGCTAATTCGAGGTGTTCTGGGTGTTTAAGCTTTAGAAGATTGACTCTTTTTGTGATAGGTGAATATGAAAATACAAGAGTTTTAGAGGGGTCGAAGTTACCGTAGTAAATGGTCTTTGTAGATGTTCTGAGGGGAGTGTTCCTTATTAACCCAACAGCTCTATATTCGTCTGCTTTTTCACCTATGAAAAAAATAGTCGTAAGCTCCAAAGACAAAAAATTTGTCAGGTTCTGGAGATTTGAATTTTTTAGGAATTTTAGCTTTAGATCTTCTGGATCTTTGCTGTCTTCTCATAAACAGATTGAAGATGAATAAGAAAGTATGATTTTACTGGTGAAAGCAACCAGAAAGTTTAAAGAAGACGTTGAAGGTAGCCAAAGGTTGTGAGGTTTTCTGTTTCTCTCTCAAGAAATTTGGGGTTGGGAAAAAAATATGAAATTGTTGACGAGTTGATAGGAGGAAAAGAATGTGTGCAGACGTGGAAAAGGTTTTGTGACGATTGGAAAAAATTTGAAACGGTAACCATGTTACGTGTTTGACATCTGTCATGATAGCTGTGAGCCTAGGAGCTAGGAAATCATGATGTATTCAACAATTAGATTTTACAAATTAGTTTTGAAATTCAGTCAAAGAATGATTGTCTAAGGACATAATTCGACGTATCATTGCTTATGACGAAATTCAAAGAGAAAAATGTTATTGATTTTAAGTTGTCAGATTTTGAAACAGAAGTTATCATTGCTATTGACATGATTCAAAGACAATTAGTTCTCATTCATTTACTAACATGAGAACTATGGGGACTACTGATTGATGAGTCCGAATTCTGCCTACTCACCGGACAGGGACAGATCGGACCAAAGCCTTCGGACCGGACAGACCGCTTCGAACACATAACCCATTGAACTGTTCGGACTATGACAAAAGTACTAAAAAACCTAAACACTTCTTGACTAAGCTACTTGCTCTCCTACTTAGAGCTCATGGATCTTTAAATATGACCAAGGTCCATTAAACATGACCCGAAAACCCATAAGGCCCAAAATGTAAGGGGTATAAATACCCAACCACCTGCATTAAATATGGGTAATGAAAATTAACTGCAACCAGGCAGCTTAATTCTCCCTCTAACTCTCTACTCAAAATATTAAACACCCATAAACCTCCAAAAAACTCTGAACAAATTACCTGATTACCCTCATACACAAATTAACCTCACCAAATTGGCGACCACAGTGGGAGGAGAAGGTTCCTGAATCAAGCATTCAAAACCAGCAAGAAAAATCAGTCTGAATGAATCCGGACGCCCCGGAAGTACCACCAGCTTTGCTCGAAGTGGTGGGAGAAAACGATGAGTATACTATCGAATAGCGTGATAGATTAAAGGGTGAGATAGAAGCTCTGAGGGCAGAAAAGGCTAAGATGGGCATGAAAGAAAAGTCAAAAGTGTCGGTTGCTCATCACACCGATAACCCCAGAGAGCATGAGCCTTCAAAGACTCATGTGAGTACCAAAAAGACTCATGCCAGCTCCAAAAAGTCTCACCGGTCTATGCCAGTGGAGAGTTCTGACTCAAGCTCAGAATCTTCTGATAGCTCTTCGGATGGTAAAGGAGTTGAAGAATCCTTGTCCTCTAGCAGCGATGAGGGTCGAACTAAAAAGAAGAAAAAGCAGATTAAAAAATATTCAAGAAAAAAAGATAGACGTGGAAAGATGAAGAAGAATATTGGTAAAGGGTCATCTCATAGCCGGAGGCATGTGGACCGGATGCTGATGGATCCTTTTTCTTTTCACGATGAACCATGTATCTTTGCAACTCCCAATGAGGATATTGTGTTCAGTTGTGGCAGAAATTGGAGGCAATCTCCATTATCTTCCAAAATTCTATCCGGAAACCTCCCTAAGAGGTTTGACAGCACCAAAATGGAAAAGTACGATGGCAGTACTGATCCGGACAACCATTTGGAACAATTTAAAAACCTCATGATGAACTTTGATGACGATGATAAACTACTTTGCAGAGCATTCTCCCAATCGTTTACGGGGAGTGCTCTAAAATGGTATAATAGCCTACCACAGGGTTGTATCAAGAATTTCGATACTTTTTGGGTGGCCTTTCGAAGACAGTTCGTAGGGAGTAAAGAGCTAAAGGGCAATGGAGACACAATAATCCATTGTGCCCAGGAACCTAATGAATCCTTAAAAGAATATATAAGTCGTTTTGTGAACACTAAGAATGGGTTAGCTGATTACTTCGAGCAAGTGGCAATAGCGTCCTTAAGACAGGGCTTGAACCCTGGCAATTTGGCTGATTCAGTAACCAGAAAGAAGGCCATGACCTGGGGAGGGTTGCTGAATCAGGTTGGAAAACAGATTAACGTTGATGAAACAAAGAAAACAAGGGTGCACATGCAGGTGAGGTCTACCCCGGTGGCACCAAACCCCAATCAGAATCAGTCCGGAAACAAGGCAAAGGAGACCGGACATGGGCATGGTAGGGCTAAAGCTCAGTCTCAGCCAGCTGCTCCTGCTCAGAGTCAGCAATCCAGAAACAAGAGAGGGCCTTGGGTTCAACCGGAGTGGTTCGCAGAATTGAAAGAAAGTGTGGCCACCATTTATGATAAAACGAAGGAAGAGGTGCACTATAGAAGACCAGCACGCTGCAATCTCCTAGAGAGCATCGCAATAACTCTTTTTTCCAATATCACAATGATATTGGCCATACCACCAATGACTGTATAGCTTTGAAACAAGAGGTTCAGAACTTGATCGAAAGGGGAAAGCTAGGGGCTTATGTCAAAAGAAGAGGAGGTAACAGGACAAGGTTATAACCGAGAGGTTTGATGTGGAATGTGAATACTTGGATCCTGATCCAACTCTAAATAGGGTGGGTACAATTGAGGAGTATTCTAGGACAGTCTCCGGCCTCATTAAGTTTTTTGAGTCCCTTACAATTTTCGGAGGGGATACTATGACAGCTCCTACTGCTTCTTCGAGGAAGAGGCACGTTCATACTTTGGCCACCCAGCTAGAAGGAGGCATTACTTCCTATCAATCACAAATTCCTTTCCCCTTCATTGTTTTTGATGAAGATGATTTAAGAGATATAGCTGGCCCTCATGAAGATGTGATCGGGGAGTTCGAAGAAGAGGTTTTGTTGGGCAAGGGCCCTTTCAAGAAGATGGTCAGGATACTTTTTATTGTGCTGGATTGTCCCACTTGCTATAATTCTATTTTAGGGAGGTCTTGGCTCTCTAGGATGCATGCAGTGGCTTCAACAGTCCATCAATGTTTGAAATATGATGTTCAGGGACAGGTGGGAGTTGTCCGGAGCAGTCAAAAGGTTGCAAGGAAATGTTATGCTACAGCTATGGCTCCCCGGACGCTGGGGGCAGTTCTTATCAACGAACAATAGCAATTTGAGGGTCTTTCTGGGGGTGAGGGTGAAATTGATGACCCCAGAGAGACCCCTGGAGTGTTAATACCTGTCGAAGAGGTAGAGACACATTGTCTAGAAGAAGGGAAAAGAGTCAAGATAGGGTCTAAGATGCCACCCGGTTTGAAAAATGAGATGCTAAAGTTTTTGAATAGTCATCAGCACGTTTTTGCTTGGTGCAATGCCGATGTTACTGGGGTTCCACCAGGTGTAATATCACATCACCTATCCGTCCGGAAAGACATTGCACCAGTAGTTCAAAAGAGAAGGGCTTTTTCCAAGGAAAAGGTTGATGTCATTGTACAAGAGGTGGACAGGCTCACATAGATGGGGCATATCAAGGAGTCTCAATATCCTTTGTGGACTGCCAATCCGGTTCTGGTGAAAAATAAAATTGGCAAGTGGCGCATGTGCATTGACTTCACAGATCTCAATAGAGCTTGCCCAAAAGATTTGTATCCAGTTCCCCGGATTGACCAACTAGTAGACTCCACCTCTGGGAACAAGCTACTATCCTTTATGGATGCTTTCTCCGGATACAATCAAATCCAAGTAGATCTGAAGGATCAAGAGCACACCATATTTGTCACTGACAGGGGTCTTCATTGCTATAAGGTGATGCCATTTGGGTTGAAAAATGTTGGGGCTACTTATCAGAGATTGGTGAACAAAGCCTTTGCTGATCAGATTGGAAGAAATATGGAAGTATACATCGATGATATGATGGTGAAGAGTGTGGATGAGAAATTGCACTTGGCTGATGTCCAAGAAACTTTTACCAACTTAGTGAAAGTGAATTTAAAGTTAAATCCAGAAAAATGTGTTCGGAGTTCAATCCGGGAAGTTTCTAGGCTACATTATAAGTGAGCATGGGATACAGCCCGATCCGGACCAACTTAATTCTCTATTCCACATGGAGCCTCCTCGAAATATTAAAGAAGTACAACGGCTAACGGGGAGGTTAGCTGCTCTGAACAGATTCATCTCAAGGTCTTCGGACAGGTGCGCCCCATTTTTTCAAACCTTGAAGGGTGCAAAGGGATTTAATTGGACCTCACAGTGTGATGAGGCCTTCGATGAGATCAAGAAGTATCTGTCCTCCCCTAAAACCTTGTTTAAACCAATTGATGGGGAGACACTCTTCGTATATTTGGCAGTTTCAAGTTGTGCCATCAGTGCTGTGTTGGTGAGAGAAGTGGATAATTACCCCCATCCAGTATACTACATCAGCGAGAGTTTGATAGATGCAGAAAGGCGTTATCTGAAACTTGAGAAGTTAGCATTAGCCCTGGTAATAGCTGCAAGAAAAATGAGGCCTTATTTCCAGGCTCATCCTATCATCGTCCGGACATCTTTTCCCTTGAAAAATGTCCTCCAAAAGGCAGACGTTTCAAGTAGGATGACAAAGTGGTCAGTAGAATTGGGGGATTTTGACATAGATTTTTCTCCTCGAACGGCAGTTAAGGCCCAAGCTGTGGCTGATTTTTTTGTTGAATTTCACTCCGACAGAGATACAGAGCAGGCTACTGACAAGAAAGATAAAAAGGTCTGGGTCGTCCGGAGGGATGGTGGGTCCAGTACTATGGGATGTGGTGTAAGGGTGTGTTTGACTTCTCCATATGGAGACAAAATGTACCAAGCTATATGTTTTGCTTTCAGGGCTTCCAATAATGAGTCTGAGTACGAAGCAGCTATAGCTGGTTTAAAGTTAGCCTATATCTGTGGGGCTAAGAGGGTCAAGCTACTGAGTGACTCCCAGCTTCTTATCCACCATGCCCAAGGTCAATGTGAGGCTAAAAAGGAGCAGCTAGTGAAGTATTTACTTCTTCTTAAAAATGAAGCACTCAAGTTTAAGAGCATTATTTACGAACACATACCCCGGACAGAGAATGAGTTAGCAGATTCATTGGCAACCATAGCATATACAGAGTCGTATCCATGGATCCATGTGCTGGAGAGCCCCTCCATTCAACTTGGTATGGGTAAAGAAGAAGAAATTTTTGAAATACAAATGAAACAACCTCAAGATTGGAGATTTCCTCTCATGCAATACCTCTCTGACGGCGTCGTGCCTCCAGATAAATCACTGGCAAGAAAATTGAAACACAAGGCTCGTGGTTTTATCATACTAAGAGACATTCTATATATAAAATCTTACAGTAAACCTCTTCTGCGCTGTTTGGGGGATGATGAGTCTCAGGTAGTGCTCTCCGAATTGCATGATGGTGAGGGATCAGCTCATTGTGGATTCAGGGCTTTAACGAGGAGAGTTTTACTGGCCGGCTACTATTGGCCATCTATCATGAAAGATGCTAAGGAGCTGGTAAGAAGATGTGACCCATGCCAAAGGTACAGCAATGAAATTCGTGTCCTAGTCATTCCTTTAGAGTCGATTTCTGAGCCTATACCTTTTGCTCGATGGGGGTTAGATTTAGTGGGACCTCTCCCTATGGCATCCGGAGGGCGCAGAACTATAATTGTTTCTATAGACTACTTTTCGAAGTGGATTGAAGCAGCCCCTCTAGCAGGAACAACATCAAAAGCTGTCATAAAATTCATTTTATCCAACATCTGTTGCAGATTTGGTGTCCCACAAAAGATAACAACAGAAAATGGGCCACAATTCGACAATAGGGAAATGGAGAGTTTCTGTGCCTTAAGGGGCATACAACATTGTTTCTCCTCACCTTTTCACCCACAAGCAAATGGCCAGGTTGAAGTAGCTAACAGAACTATTATGTTCAGGTTAAAGAAGAATTTGGAAGGGGCTGCTCGGAAGTGGCCTAGTTATTTACAAGAGGTCTTGTGGGCCTACCGGACAACACCTGGGGCTGCAACTCAGGAGTCACCTTTTGCTTTGGTCTATGGGATGGATGTAGTGGCTCCTATAGAAGCAACTCTCCCATCATTTCGTATTCACCACTTCTCCGAATGCGCTAACGAAGTAGCAATCAGAGGTCAGCTCGATCTAGTCGAAGAAAGACGAGTTAAAGCTCTCCTTAGAGTTGCACACTATCAGGGTTTGATGAGAAGCAGATTTGCTTCTAAAGTTAAAAGAAGAGATTTCCAGTCGGGGGACAAAGTATTGAGGAAAGTCTTCTTGCACACTAAAGAAAAGCAGCTCGGAAAATTGGCCCCAACTTGGGAAGGACCTTATGTGGTTGTTGAAAGGCTTAAACCTAGAACATATTATCTAGAAGACAAGGATGGAAGAGTTTTGACCCACCCTTGGAATATCGAACATCTCCGGATGTACTTGGAGTAGCATTTGTGTAAATATTTACTTGTTTGAACATCCATGTAAATATTTGGGGGCATACTCTTTCCTCCCTGGTGGCACGGGGAGGTTTTAATGAGGTGTCCGACCTTTTAAATAAAATTTGATGCCTTCTTAAAAAAACTTCTGAAGTGTTTTGTCTTTTGTCATACCATCCGGATTGAAATAAAAGAGTGATGACCACTTAAACATTCGTCATCGGAGAATTTAAACACTCTCACTATGAAATAACTAAGAGCTATTATACCTCTAGCCATCAAAATTGGAACAGACTATGAAAGAAGGTGAGAATTATGCAAAACAAGGGTATTTATTAAAATAATTTAAGTGCATTGGCCTTCCAAGGACTTTCAAATTGTCAAAACAAAGTAAAGGATCTATCCGGTCAGATACCGGACACACTTACAAAAAAGAATTCATTGGCCTTCCAAGGACTTTGGTTCAAATAACATGACAAGAAAAAAAGTAATTCATAAATTAAGGCTAAGCCTTTGAAGATGGCTCAGCTTCATCTGTCTTCTTCTTCCCCTTGGGATCATCTTTCTCTTCGTCTGGGCTCTCCCCGGTGTTTTCTTCAGCATCAGATGAAGATGCACTAGAGAAGCCAATCCGATCGCCTTCGGCCATCGTGTGATATGAGAGGTCTTCAACCTCTACATGAAGCCATAAATCCCCTAGGTTCCTCTTCGGAAATTTCTCATGGAAGAGCAAGACCATGTCTGATCTTATCTTGGCATACATCTGCTCTTGAGTATCGATCACGTTGTTGGCATAGGAATCGATCTTGGCTTGGATTTTGGCCTCCTGCTCCCTTAGCAAACTAGCTTTCTCCTCGGCAGCTTTGGACACTGTATTCTCAAGAGCAATTTTGTCATTGGTTAAGTTGGTAATGATTTGGTTTTTGGCCTTGGATTCCCCCTTTGAGGTGGCAAGATCTTTCTCTAGTTCGGACAGCTTCTCCCGGAGCTCTGTGATAGTGTTCTCTAAGGTGGTGACTTGTGTGGTGCTCGCCTCTTGGTTTCTCTTCAACTCCTCGTTTTCTTCCTTTAGAATGGCAGTATTTGAAGTGGCAGTGCGAAGGTCATCGGACAACCTCTCTTTGTCAGACTTAAGATCTTTGATGATGTCTGCCTGATTTCAGACTTGTTTTTCCAACACGAGCACAGGCTGAACATTGCTTAGTAAAGAGTGGGCTATGGCATCCCTTTCACTTGAAACAATAAAGGTCTTACCATTGAAAGTGACTGTGTTTGAGATGCTCGGAGGGAGGTAAGGCCCAGCAAAATCGTCTCTGGGGAGATTGATGAAGTACTCACCAAGCCCACCAAGACCGGTGATGTTTACCCCATCAATGTCCAGATCTCCCCCTTCGACCTCATCGGTTTGAAAGTCACCAGGTATCTCCTCCGCTTGTGTTGGGTCAGTAGGATCAGCTTGGGAGGGAGGCTCCGGAGCCCGGAGAGAAAGCTCGTCACCCTTAGAGGTCTTCTTCTTCTTGGCCTCCATGTCTTTGCTTTCACCTCCCTATTTACGATTTCGTTTGGAAGACCTTGGAGGTTTTGGGGAGTGCACTTCTTGCCTTTCAGTCTCCTGCTCCACCACTTCCAAGAGAGCAGCATCAATTTGGCTGTGGACTGGCCCCTCCGGATTTACTGGAGCATCCTCCTCCGCCTTAGCAGGGTTAGCTCCACCCACCACCTTCTTGCCTTTCTTTTTACCTTTCATCTTGCTTGGGGCCTTGGCCCGGCCTGGCAAGTAGAGTGTCCCATCTGGGTCATGTGTTCTTTTGAGTACTACGTCCGGAGGAGGCTGGATGGTGAGCCCTTCCCAGGTTAGGTCTCTCCGACCTGTGGTGTTCCAAAGGTGAGACCTTGCTAAGTTACCCCCTATAAAGGCAGCATGGAACCGATTCCCCCACTTCTCAGCGGCCCAAGCGTTGATCTTGGTGCAAGTGGTGTTCCCGGCTTTCAAATAATCACTGAATTCCTTGGGCAGTTCTGCTAAGGGAAAAGTAAGACCAATTAGTTTAAGCTAACTCTAAAAAAAAGGAGAGAGACAAAAATATAAAGCAGGAGACTTACGGTCACTCCTCTACCTGCTTCTGAGAAGACTTGGGTTCACTCCGGACTTGATCTTCTTTTCATTTTCCCAAGCACCACTAACAAACAGGAACTGGGTCCTCCAGTTCCTCTCCACCTCTAACAAATCATCTACAGCTTTGAAATTATCCCCCATGTTGAAATGGTAAAAGGGGATGTGGTGGTTTCTGCAAAGACTGGCCACAGCAGCAAACTCCTCCATTGGCAGAGGAATCCCGGAGAGCCTCGA
Organism: Limnanthes douglasii subsp. nivea; assembly: GCA_036936605.1. Classification (NCBI taxonomy): domain Eukaryota; kingdom Viridiplantae; phylum Streptophyta; class Magnoliopsida; order Brassicales; family Limnanthaceae; genus Limnanthes; species Limnanthes douglasii. The sequence continues at coordinate 134,512,550 of JAUPFV010000004.1, forward strand.
AGCCATGATGCAAGACTTGAGGGTGTACCAGGCGTTGGGGCTCAACTGACTCAGACAGAGCTTTATCAGATGAAAGTATCTGAAAATTTCTGGGTCCAATGGGAGTCTGAGCCCCCAATTGAACAGCTCCGTGAAGATGACAATTTCGCTCAATTTGCAGTCTATGGGAGTCTCTGGGTGTATAGGGATCCTGATCTTCACGTTCTCCGGTATTCCCCACTTCGTACGCATCCGACCCAGTTCAGCTGTGTGGATGAATGCGTAGTTAATCTTTTGTAGAGCGAGGAGGTACTTGACATTGACCTTGTGAAAACAAGGCCCCACCCTTCCTTCGAGACTCTCCGGCAGCTTCGGATGCCTCAAACACAACTTCTCTTTGCCTTTGTCTTTTTTGGCAACAACAACACTACAGGTCTATCCGGATGGCTCAGACTCAAATGGAGCCTCTTCGACAGAGTCCTCCAGTACTTCCTCCATGATCGACGAGGGGTTTTCAGTAGAAGTGGAAAGGGGGAGGTTTAGATCTGTCTCAGCCTGGTCTCCGGACTGTTGAGCTTCGGTGTTTCCTTGATTTCTGGCCTCCGGTTGGGGCTCTGATGCAGATGGTTCTCTTTGAAGACTTGGACTACTACCCTCCGGACCGGACGGTCTGTCCGTAGGAGCTCTGATGGGCACTTCTGACCCAGTGCTGCTGTCTTTGGGACCCGATTTTGAAGGAGTTCTCTTAGGGGCCTGACCCTTGATCAGCCGGCCTTTTCTCCGGACAGCTAACTTTTGAGGTGAGGTTTCAGTGTCTGACCCCATTGCTAAGAAGGGGGAGGGCTTTTTGAAGCTGGTGACTGTTATCCCTGGCTCAACAACAGGCTCCGATTCTTGAACTGAAGAACCAGAGATAATGGGGGAGAGATTAGTTTGAAATAGATTTTTCGGCTTGGTGCCTCTTGAGGAAGAAGAACCTTGATCTGATTCTGTGGCTGAAGTCATTGGCTTGTCGATGGGCGAAACGGGTAATCCTGCTGCAATGCGTCTTTCCCTTTCGACCTTTTGCGCCTTTTCTAATTCAGAAAGGTTGAGCCACCCACCTTTGATCAGAGCGTTCCTCGCTGTAAACATAAACAATTTGGGTAAAAGTTTTGTTTTGGAGAGAAAAAGCTTTGAAAAGTTGCAGAGTAAATATGAGAGTGATGGTGAAACAGTAGAGGGTGCTTTAATTTATAGTAAATCTGAAAAAGGAGTTTGATTCCTAGGAGAATTCGAAAAGACAGGCAATGATTAAAAGACGGCGATGATGTCACCCTCTTTAAATGAAGAGGTTGCTTTTCGAAGAAGGTGGGTTCGAAATTCAAGGGGAAAAAACGGCTAAAGCAACCAACCAGAAAGCGACACGTGTCCCATAAACTCTGGCAAAAAACTGTTTGGATTCACAAAAGCTTTATCAGTCCGGATAAAACTGCAAGATGCGCAAGCCTGTCCTGATTAAAACTACCCTTGACATCGGACTGTTTTTCAGGTTTTTTACAAAGGTATTTGCACAAACACCTGAAAAAGGGGCTCCTGATGAGTCTGAATTCTTCCTACTCACCGGACAGGGACAGATCGGACCAAAGCCTCCGGACCGGACAGACCACTTCGAACACATAACCCATTGAACTGTTCGGACTATGACAAAAGTACTAAAAAACCTAAACACTTCTTGACTAAGCTACTTGCTCTCCTACTTAGAGCTCATGGATCTTTAAACATGACCCGGGTCCATTAAACATGACCAGAAAACCCATAAAGCCCAAAATGTAAGGGTATAAATACCCAACCACCTGCATTAAATATGGGTAATGAAAATTAACTGCAACGAGGCAGCTTAATTCTCCCTCTAACTCTCTACTCAAAATATTAAACACCCATAAACCTCCAAAAAACTCTGAACAAATTACCTGATTACCCTCAGACACAAATTAACCTCACCACTGATAAGGAAATATAAGTATAAGGACTCAAATGTAAATAATGAAAGGTTTAGTAAAAAATTCAAAAGTTAAAGGAGCGATTTTGATTATGTGTCTTTATTAAGGACCAAGTGTAAATTATCATTTTATGTAACTACTTACAGTTATGAGCTAAGTCCCTACGCCCCTGCACTAATAAAAGGGTTGAACTTTTGATTTTACTCACTTGTGTTCTCTCACTTTCTCTCTCTAAAATCTTTCTCTCACTAAAACACTCCTATTATTGTTTACTAAAGCAACTCTAATAATTAAACTCACCAATGTCCAATACGATAGCCTAAAAAATTGCGGTTTAGTATCCAATTTGTTGTGTTCTACATGAGGACGAAGGACAAAATATGTACATCCAAACACTCATAAGGAATAATAATCTGGGGGTTGTCCGTATAACTTTTGAAAGGGAGACACCCCTGAATTATATGGAGTAGGAATTTAATTAATCACATATACAAGATTATTAATTGCTTCTCCCAAAAAAAATAGTAGGAACCTCAGCAGATAAAAGCAAATAACGAGCAGTCTAAACAAGGTGACGATGTTTTCTTTCGACAACACTATTCTGTTGATGGGTGTCAGTGCAAGAAGACTGATGGATGGTACTATCAGATTCAAGTAACTGAGTAAAGTTATTGGATGTATATTTACCCCTTAACTCACACCTGAAGTATTTTATTACAACAAAATGCTGAGTCTTAACAAGTGCCCGAAATTCTCTATAAATTATTAAAAAATCTGATCTTCGATTCATATGATAAACTCAAGTATATCGAGTATAATCATCGATGAAATAAACATAGTAGGATGAACCACCCTTTTTGGAGACATGAGATAGACCCTAAACATCAGACTGAATTAAAGCAAAAGAAGCATTGGAAAAATAGATTTTTCTATTAAATGGTAAAGCCGAAAATTTGGCCAGTTACATCGACTACAATTAGAAATATTTTAAGTGTTTAACTGGCGTAAAAAACCTATGAAGACTAATTTTTTTTGACGCGACGCAAAGACATGTCTCAAACGGGAATGCTAGAGATAAAAATCTGATGACGACGGTTTCAAAAAAAAGAAGACAATTCGACACTAGAAGCTGCAACATTATCAACTTTAACTTCATCAAAGACATAAAGCTCTCCCAATATACAGCCTATCACAATCCTTTTTTGAGTACGTTGATCATGTATAACATAGAAGGAATAAGAAAAGAAGAGCCAATGACTAGACTTACATAACTGACTAACCGAAACAAGATTCAAGGAAAGTTTTGAAACATAATAAACATCAGGAAGTGATATATGACGAGTAAGAATATAGACCCAACACCATATACTGGTATTGATGTATCACGAGCAGACAAGACTGATATTTGTGAAACAAGAAACAAAGAAAGAAAAGTATGACATGCAGCGCGATATATGACTAGATTCGCGAGAATCTAAAATCCATAAATAAGAAGAAATACTTAAAGTCTCCAAGAAACTGTTTAAAAGATTCTAGAATATGTCCATTGCAAAGGGTAGTGTGGTGATATCGGTATCTCCTAATGATGCAGTAACAACAATAAACTATGGGGAACGAAATGGAGGATAAAATTTCTAAAAAGACGTGTATGTTACTGAAAAAACGTTGTGGAGGGGGTCGCTGCTAAGATGGGTGCTTCTGAGATGAAATCTGTTGTTTTCCTCTCAGTAGTTAACACTGTAATTTCCAATGATTCTTATTTTTACAAAAGGCGCACTCATCAAATGAATATCTTGCTCCACTATGTGTAAATCGAGACTGATATGAAGCAGAACATCAAACACACTAGGAATATTGGTTGTGGACCCATTTTCTATATGAGTTTTTAGTCGTGTTTCTTCAACATTGAGTTCGTAGACAACTGAATTGACTGTAGGAAGATGGGATCAATGAATAATAGTTCCTCATAATCCTTCCAAATCGGAGCTTAGGGCCATCAAAACTATACCAATCGTTGTTCTTCTCTGCGAGCAATATAAGGCTTGCATGCTTTCAGCTATCTAGATTCTGGTAGAGCTAGTTGATCCCATAAATCAGACATAGCATCATAATAATCCAAAATAAGAAAGTCATTTTGCTGTAAAGAGCAGATGTCGAATCCTAATTAGTATTGCCTAGTGAAATTAGACTGTGTATACAATCTTTCTAAATGATCCCAAACCTCTTTGGCAGTGTCGTATATGGTCAACTGAGTACAAATTGACTAGGTTAAAGAATTGTTAATTCAAGTGATGATCTTCGCGTTACCAGTTTCTCAAGTGCCAAACAATGTAGCATAGTTCTCACTACTAGGTGTATTAGAAGGTTGAAGCTTTGTACCTGCAACATATCCCCACATGTGTTTACCACGAAGAAAATTCTTCATGTCAAATCTCCAGTAAGAGTAGTTTTCCCATTGAGTTGAGTACCAATCGATTGTATAGAGTCGTCATTCCCTGTCATTTCTCCAAAAAATATAATCCTAATCGGAAAAGAATAGAACATACTTGAAGCCAAACAAAAACATATCCAAAATAAACAAGTAGAACAATCACAACCACATGTCACGTAGAAGGGTCAAACCAAGGAGAACAACCAGCAGCTGAAGTACAACCAAATAAACAACCAGCAAGAAGAACAACCAGGATCTGAAGTACAACAAGAAGTTCAAGGCAACATCTGAAGCACAACATGAAGAACAGAACAACCAGTAGCCAAAGCGCAACATGAAGAACAGAACAACCAGTAGCCAAAGCGCAACAAAAACATATCCAAACAGCGAATCAAAATTCAATACCTAGCATAAAGCAGATCCAAACAACAAATCAAAATACCAATACGAAATCGAATACCAATACCAATACCAATACGAAATCAAATAATTCAAACAATGAATCGAAATCGAATACCTAGCAGAAAGCAGATCCAAACAACGAATCAAAATACCAAGATGAAAACAAATACCAATACAAAATCGAATAATCCAAATAACGAATTAAAATTGAATACCTAGCAGAAAATATATCCAAATAGCGAATCAAAATACCAATACGCAATCGAATATCAATACCAATACGAAATCGAATACATAGCTGAAAATAGATCCAAACAACGAATCAAAAATCGAATATCTGATACAGAAACAACGGGGTTCACCCGATCGGATTACTCCAAACTTTGATACCATGATAACAAAAGAAAAAATAAAACTAATTATAAAAATAGCTAAAATTTTGTTATTAAACGACATAAATATTACCTAAAACATATACTCCTAATTATAAATAAAATAAAAAACTAACCACCTTTAACAGTTACGTACAGTTAGAGTAAATAATAATAACACATGCAATCGGTGATTTGTTCCGGTGGCATGCAAGTGAAATATTTGCTTTTAAAAGAGTTACGGGTATCTGTTTTGAAAAGAGTTGCAGTAGCATGCAGTGAATTTTTGCAGTTATTTGTGTAAAATAGTTACAGTAGCATGCAATAAAGTTTTTTTTTTTCAAAATAACTTTTAGACTTTACTAGAAAGATTTGAGAGTATAGGGGTATCAATACAAGTCAGTAACTAAAACCATTACAAGCTCGTCTTCAATTTTGAGATAAAAAATAGACTCTTCATAGCTTCAACAACACCAAAAATGTCGATTCAACAATCTTCTAATCCATCTCTCTATTTTTCAAGTAGCCAATGTCATTCCTCTCAAGTATACCAACAATTTTAATCTTATTTGGGGTAGATGATGTAGCCCAGAAAGTCCAAACACAAACTTTATTTATTTTATTCAAATATCTTATGTTGTTTAAATCAAATCTAATTATATTAATATTTATTTTATTTTATTTTAATGTATTTATTTTATTTCCTTGTATTCTAATTTAGGGTTTTGAGAAGCTATTATATAAATCCTCATATACCTTAAGTTATTTTAAGTTTTTGGAATAATATAATTTTTATCTCTAAAAATTTCAATCTTTGTTACCCTTAGATTAGGATTTAATCATGTTACCCTTGAATTAGGGTTTCATCTATCGTTGCTTCTTCTTCTATTTTTGCCGCGTCATCAGTTTGGTATCAGAGCCTTAATATGATCGCGAATGGTTTCGAAACACAGTCGTCGGCTGTAGAAATCAAGAAGAAGGATACAAAACAATAGATATATACCTAACCCTAGGTTAGAATATAAGAGACTCGGAGACTAAGATAAAAATCTCAATTTTTATTCATTAAAGTCTGACGGAAAAATAATAGTTATTGTCGAAATACATATCCTTCATTCAAGTCAAAGTAAGCTTTGCCACCCCATCACCCAACTTGTTTTGCTCACGGAAAATGTGCTTAACCGACATACTAGGAGCTATCAGCTTTCTGCAAACCCCAATCAATGGGTCGAGGTACCAAACCGAATGTCCTCTGCTAATTAAGTCTATCAATACTTGAATCGACTTCAACATCAACATTTGTGATGTTTAGGGCTTTGAAAATCACCAGACCATCCATGAGAGCCCTGGCTTCAGTGATAACAATAGAGTTCTTTCCATATAATCGACCATAACCCTTAAAAATACTTCCATCGTGGCCCATAATCACGCCTCCTCTGCTTGATTCGCCTGATAGAAGGGAAGACCCATTCGTGTTAAGTTTGTACTGGTTCAGCTTTGGAGCTATCCACATTAGAGAGATTAGGATCCTCTGCTTGGTTGAACATACATTACAACCCAGCTGATTTGCAACTTTCGAATCAGGTCCCCAATATCGTTTCTTTATCAAATTTGCGTAGTTTAAATCAGTAAGAATATGGGTTATATGACTGATCGTGTTTGTTGATGACAGGTGGGTGTTCTGATGTTTTTTCAAATTCCTGGCTCTCTAGATAACCCATACAATTATTGCTGGCAAAATCGATTTGATGTTACACATTTTCGTCGAAGACCAATACCAGGTTCTAATTATATGCTGAGTAGTCATATTCCTGAAAATGTTAATCCCTAGAATAGTATTAAAGTGACTCCACACAGCCCACGCCTCTTTACATTGAATCATCACATGGTTTATTTTTTCTTCTGTTTTGCAGAACTGACATTTGGATGCCAGTTGGAGCTTCATTCTCTTTAAGTTTGAATCAGTGGGGATCCAGTTCAGCATCACTCTTCATATAAGAAAGGAGCACTTCCTTGGTATGACTGCAAGTGTTTAGTGATAATTTTCTTTATTTTCAGTCTATTCTCAAAAGTAGTTTCTCCAATAGTGTTTCAAAGTAAGTATAATTAGTAGATATTTAATTTTTGTAGTACATTTTTATCGGTCATAGATTGAATTTTATTGTATTATCTATAGGGAGACTCACTTAATCATACATAAATAGCATTCTATTTTATTATCATGACTTTTTTGGTTGTCTTTACGTAATATGTAATTTGTATTTTGTGTTTTATTTTATATTTTATTTTTTATTTTTTTAACTCATCTAACAAAATAGCCTCATTTTTTAGAATGTGATTGTCCTTAGTTTCAACCTTAAAGTTTGAGTGACTTCTACTTGTCATATGACTCACAAAACCGCACATTCTTCATTTTATTTTAATAGGTTTTCTTTTATTCAAGTTTTTCATATGATTATGAAATGACCTGCTTTTCTTTGATTATAAATATAATGGACTTTGAGTGAGCTTAAAGATAAAATTTCCAAACCAATCTTTATTCTAACAAAATCCTTTAACAAAAAACTGAATATTGAGATGTTTACATGTTACTCATGCTTAGCTTGTGTATTATATAAATGTTTTAGTATTTGCATATAATAGTGTGATTGCTTTAGCAGTGAGGTGTCCTCATTTGAGATCTCATGGGTTGTAGTTTTTTAAAATATCACCGACAGAGAAATATACTCACTGACCCATAAAAAAGAGAAGAACAAGCATGCAATCTGGGGGGTTTTACGAAGAAGATGGGTTCACGAGTCTCAATATCAGTCAATGCACTTCTATTACTCCTCTTGTCGTGGAGAAATTTTATAGTGTTTGTAATAGATAAGATAGTTCTTTGCAATTAAATTATGTTATCAGGTTGTTATGGATAGTTTTTTATATAAAAATTCCAGCTCATATTTTAAACTTCTACTTACTAAATGATTGTTTAAAATTTAATTTGTGTGTTTTTTCTTTCTAAATTGGTCAATGATTTTCTAGTTAACCAATAAATATTTTTAAACGTTGATTTATGATGATAAAAAAATTAATTTACGTTAGTTATGGCTATATAACAGTAATAATTATGTTATTTATGGCTGTAAAACAAGAATAATCATGTTATAACATGAGTAATATGTTATTTTATGTTAACTAACAATATTTATATTTCAATTTGCCTTGTATTTCTGTAATTTTTGTGTTTATTATCAATTCAATCTTAATCTTGTATAAAATCGTTTCTAATAAACTTAAACCTAAACACACTACGTAGTCTGATAATTTTTTAAAACATAAAGGCAACTGAAATTTACAACATTTTAAAACTTAATAATGAATGTACGTCAAGGTACGCAAAATTAATAATGTTATTATTATTATTACTATTATTATTAATATTATTATTACTATTATTCATGTTATTTTTTTTATGTTATTATTATTCATGCCATTATTATTCATGCCATTATTATTCTTGTTACTATTGATCTATTTTTTTAAAAGTGGGCTCTTTTAGGCAATAGATAAAAAAACTACAGTACTACAAAATCCTATCCATGATTACAGTTACATAAGGTTGTAATATTCGTTCGAACCCTCCACATAAAAAATAGGGGTTGGTGGATATCTTCAAAATTACATCTTTAACTTCTGTCATTATGGACATTTTCGTTGGATGACTGAACCGTAGCTTTGAGGATATGTGTAATGAACAATATTAGCTTTAAAATGTAAGCTTGGTTGTGGGGATCCGGCTGCACCAATAGGTATCGGAACAAAAGCTGGAGTTTTTTTCTTGTGAGAATTGGCTAGCTTCACCATGAAATTTATTTCCTCTAGTATTTTATATATGTTATCCAATATCGCATTTGCAACATCAATTGTTTGTAGAATTAGGTGTAAACCAACCAACGTAGAGCTTTTTTGAACAAGATTAGGTGTTAAAATTGTTTCATTTGATGCCTCGCGAGGTAGGTTATACACACACAACCATTTCTCAATGGCTTTCTGATATATCATTATTCCTTTTTCAATTTGGTCATGCACTGTAGATGCAAACTTTGGCATAGAAGGGATCATTCCATTCCCAATCAGAACATCAAAAGTATATTTTATGATGTTTATGAAGTCCCTAACATCCATTTGTGCATTAAAGTGAAGTATATTTTATGATGTATATGAAGTCCCTAGCAACCCTTTGTGCATTAAAGTGAAGTATATTTTATGATGTCTATGAAGTCCCTAACATCCGTTTGTGCATTAAAGTGAGATGACTACCAAAGTTCCAAGAAATAGCTTCCGCATATTTTTTATTAGAAGTTCAAAAACTAGAACTTGCCCGTAAATTAATAAGTGCGTACAACAGATCCAGAATACACACTTGTCAGAAAATATTTAGTTTCGAGAAAATGTGATGCTTTGGTATTTGAACATTCGATGCATTCTCTGGATGGATTCTCTTCTACGTACGCACGCCCTTGTAACATTTCATGAACACCAAACTGGAAACTTTAACATGCGAGGATAACATTGCATGCTTACATAGTTCTTTATTTGCAATCTTACCTCTACCTGCTACACATTTAAAATATTTGCAAGCATATTGTAGTTGTCATAAACGACAACCCAGTGAAATAATAACATAGAGATGATGCAAAAGATAATAAACTATGAGAAGTGCTAATGTTGTTAACATTAAAATACGTTGATACATTTGTTGCATTACATTTGATAATGTGTGCGGTTTATGAAATAAAAATATTTTCGTTAACTTAATAAGACATCTTATTTTAGAATATAGTATTCAATTAGTAAGCTTAAAAACAATAGAAAATAAAAATATTTGCAACTGGTTTCCTAGAAATTAACAGAGTTTTTAGAAAGTTGTTTTCATTTTTAACGATCGAAAATAGCAACTAAGGCGAAAGTAATAGAGACGAAAGTAAGCGAGATATAGGTAAAAGCGAGAGGGGGAGAAATTTAGTTTTCCACATCGAATTACGATGACAAAAAACTACCTAGACGAAGGTCAATGATAACTATAGACGAAGGTGAGTGAAATCTTGGATGAAGGTAAGTTTCAGAAATAATGTCTGGTTCCGGTACGGTCTGATCTAGTACGGTTTTGGTTCGGTCCAGTCTAGTTAGGTCTGTTTCAATCTAAAATTTTATTTCGGTTTGGTCTATTTAAAAAAAAAATCTAATTATAATTTGATGTTCAATTTTTTTTATTTAGATAAATGATATAAATATTAGAATCTAGAAATTAGTTTCAATTGGTTCTTAGATAATAATTTTGATAAGATAATAAGTATATATATAAAAAAAAATTAACGACGTAGTTCCATGATTTATAAAATAAAATTAAAAATCAAACATTTAAAGTCAGACCCAGTACTCAATCCATCGTTTCGGTTATCGTTCTTACAAACCATTAACCGCTCTGCCCCATCGCATACTATAATTCTTGGTTTCATGAATCACCAAAAACAATTCTTAAAATTCTTTATCCACCCACCCTTCTTCCCATTCTCTTTAAACTCAAATTTGATTCCTTCGTTATCGTACAGATTTCCATCATTCAAAAGATATTACTTTACTTAGATCAATAAAACTCAGTTTTGAGTATAAGCGGAAGAAAACCATATTCTTCTACATCTATCTACTTTCCACCTCCCATAACTTGTCGAAAATTAAGAAAAAAAGTACAACTTTAATATGTGTAGCAGAACCTCAGAATCAATCTACCGCCTTGTTCGTTTCTTCATACCCCAAAACAACTCAAAAATAAATAAACAATCTTCACTATATTAACCCCAATGTACCAAACTCTGACCAGAATAATCCCGAGAAAAAAGTTCAAAGCTTTTTCACGAACAAAAAAAAACCAACTTGAAAACCCGTCCCATGAACAGCCACCGCGTTTCCGGGCACTACACCGACAGGGTCCGCGAAACACTAACGACCCGCGTCTCGAAATACATATGCGCCGTCGCTTTGACTGTGTTCCTCCTTGCCGGAATCATTAGTTTTATCCTCTGGATCAGTTTACGCCCACACCGGCCCCGATTTTACATCGATGATTTCACGGTTTCCTCCATGGGTCGAACCAACGGGTTCGAAAACGCCCATATAAAATTTAAAGTGAACCTTCGTAACCCGAACAACCGTATAGGAGTCTATTATGATTTGATGGAAGGCGAGTGTTACTATAAAGGAAAACGGGTCGGGTTTACACCGTTGTTGGACCCGTTTTACCAGAAACCGGATAATACCACGGTGGTGAGTGGGGTTATGGGTGGGCCATCGTTGACGGCTGATACTAATAGTTGGACTGAGTTCACGAGTGATCGAAGGGTTGGGATTGTGAAATTTAGATTACGGATCAAGTCGATCATACGGTTCAGCTATGCCACGCTGGATATGAACCGCCATGTCATGCGGGCTGATTGCGATGTGGATCTGGGTCCTGATGGGAAGATGTTGGGTCGGGTTGTAGGAAGGAGGTGTCCCGTTTATTTCACTTGAAATTTTAATGCTTTCTTCATTTATGTTAGGGTTGGTTTCTAAATTTATCTGCCATTTGTATAATTTGTATAGCTGTCACATAAATTTGATTTACTGTATTTCAGAATATATAGATTTTTGTTTAAAAAAATATAATAACTAGAGGCTGGAGGTAAAATATGCTGTAAAATATATTATATTAGTTATTAGTTGTGGGTCGTTCTCTATTTGAATGAATAATTTATATTATTATCCAAAGACTGTCATTGTTATTTTTGTTATAAATGTTTCTATAAACCAATTCAAACAATACAAATAAAACTTTACATTTTTTTATAGCTAAATTTACCTCGCATCAAAAAAATTATAACATAACTACAAATCTAAATTTCGTTCGAAATCGGATAATAGTATGTTCGTGTTCTTGAAAATAAATATTTGGGTTTGGTAGCAGAAAAACAGAATAGATTTCGCCAAAGCTCACTAAAAACCATAATTTTATGAATATTTTAAAAATAAATTCAAGTAGATGTCAATTTTAAAAAAAAAAATTATATTCGAAAAACATTAGTAGATTGAAGCATACATAGATGTTCCAAAAGCAAAACAGTGCTAAGAGGCACTCATTTTTTTTTGGTTCAGCATAAATTTGTTTAAAATTTTTATTTTTATTTTTAATTTCTTGAAAAATTGATGGTAATTTGTTGTGGAAATTATAAATTTTTAATTTTTTTTATCATAATAACAAAATTAAAATACAAAAAAAAAACTATGAATGCCGATTATTTTTTCTATTCAAATTTCTTTTATATATTTAACTAACAAAATTTTATTAGTAAATTTAATATAAATTATGAAAAAAACGTAAGAATTGTATTTTTTTAAAGAAATATCGAATGTAAGAATTGTATTAAGAAATATCAAATAGATATGTTTTTAAATACACATCTCAAGCTATTTTTTTATTTTTATTATATATTTTTTTATCTTAAATTTTTCTAATGTACAAATGAATTGAAGTTTAATTGTATTACTGTCTTGTTTTGTTTTAAATAGATAATCTATTTTTCTACAATAAACCTACACTTTCATGTCATACTGTTTTTTTACAAAAAAATTACAATTTCATGTTATCCCACAATATGATACGTGGACGATATTTATTGCTGATTTTTTATAATAAAAATTCGTTAATTTGAAGTCATGTTTATTTTTTATTTTATTTTTAAAAAATTCATAAAAATGGATATGTATTCTTCATTCTAAATCATGTTCATTTTTTCATGCATTGTTATCATGTTATAATTCTTATTTAATTTAGAGTGGATGGATGATGAACCCACAAGGGAGGAAAATGAATCTACTGTGGAAAGTTTTGTTTTGTACGAATTTAGTTAGATCGACCCAAAATCAGATGTACAAAGAAAAAAAGAATCGGTTGGCATATATGATGAATCTGCTATTATGTTATATGATATGTTAATAATTATTTATTTATTCATTATTCTTATAAATGTTAACTGCTTCATCAAACTCGATTACATAATATAGAAAACAATATTGTTAAAAATTTGATAAAGCTTATTTAGAAGCTCATAACTAGAATTAAAATATTAAACCCTGATTGGTTTGTAATTGTATTTATTGTATGTTAATTTATAGATATCTCAGAGTTTTTCTATTGACGAGAAAAAAATATGTAAAATTTCAGAAGATTGACTACACGAAAAAATGGTTAGTGCGTACCTGTTTGCTATTAACTTTAAATTTTGGATTATGAAAAATCTCAACAATCATCCGAGAATATAACGAAGAATTTATCAATGTGATCCAGATCCTCTAGGATACATCTAATCTCGAATACTGTTATTTAATTAATCAAATATTTGCAAGCAAATACAGTTTGTATATAAAATAATGATTGAGTACAAATATGCATTGTTTTGTTGATTAAAATGTCTACTTTGATTCTACAATTAAATAATGTTTTTCATTTTAGTTTCATAATTGTTAGTTTGATATACTAAATTTTTAAAGATTGATAATCGTTGTAAGAAATTTGATTTCCAAAGATATATGAGATGTTTCATTTGTTGGAATTGATCCGGTGTTATTACTTTTATATTCTATGAGATAAATAACATCCAAGTTGGTTTTAACTTAAATTCAGCCTCAGTTTTTCTTCTTACCGTTTTATATTTGTAACTTCTGAATAAGCATCATCCTCATCCCTGCTAGCTTCAAAATCATTTTCGACGAAGAACCATTTCGTAGCTTCAAAATCACTTTCAACGAAGAACCCTTTGGTAATCATGTGTGACCTGAAGAATGCAAGTACTTTTCCTCTGCGTTTTGTACTACAACTTGATAAATATGATTTTATTGATAGATCTTGTTCGTAATAGCTCTACTTTATGTTTTTCTCTTTTCATATTTTTTATTGTGTTTATTAATTTTCTCTTTGCAATAAAAACTTATTAAGTGGATGCGAAGAAGTGTGATGATGACCATTAAGAAAACAATAAGTTTAAGGACATACCTTGGCAACCGAAGTTCCTTATGCTTGAGTTCCACCAGGACTAAACATGAAATATAATTTAAATTTTGATTCATTTGAAGTTGAGGAGCACATAGCTCTCTGTATATCTATGTCCAAAGAATATGAACATTTTTTAACTGATGCTCTTAAAGGATTAAAGGTAGAAGATTTTGTAAAACTCTTGGCATTTTTAAAACTAGATAACATTCTTGATTGTTAATTTTTTTTTCTATAGAAATACACAAAAAATAATTGATGATTCTATTAGATATTATTCATTTGGAAATATAAATTTTATGATAATATGTTACTGAAACATTTGTGCATTTTTTCAGTAATTATCAAGAGATGAATGTTTGAGTTTATCTTTTTTATATTATATCATAAATGTTAAATATTATTTGTTCTGTATAGTAAGCAAACTAACAAGTTTATATCCGGAATAACAGTTTTATGTTATGAATAACAATATTAGCACCCTTAAACTATCATGATTGATTTTGTTACTCATGACACTTTAAGATTGCTAATATTATTATTCTAGATATAATACTATTATCATTGATTAATCTTGTTACTCATAACAGTTTAAAACTACTAATATTGTTACAACCTGATATAATATTTTTATTCATGATTAATTATGTTACTGATGAAAATTTAAAAGTGTTAATACTCTTATTCCTCATATAATAGTGTTATTTCTAATATATATTTTTTAGTTTTTTTTATCTAGTGAAAGACTCTCTCCGAAATAACAAATGTATAACTATGCTTAAGCAATAAAAATAAATAGTATACTAAAATATATTTTAAGATTCAGTAGAGAAAACATAAAAGATAATAAATATCAAACACTGCAATTTTTTTAATGTAATTTTATATTTCATAAAATAAAGTTATTATTCTCCTCAATGCATGATTTTTATTTCCTCAAAAAACTCAAACGTTGATGTATACTTTAACTGCATAATATAAAATAAAAAAATCTAATTTTTTTCTACTACCATCTCTCAAAATTCCTCATATATGTATGGTAATGGACCATGTGTAACTATAAACTAAAACATTCTCTATAACGAAGACGTTTACGTTGATGAACATTTTTTTCTAAACTGAAATAAGTATGTAATCTAGTATGGATATAAACTATAGGTAATGTGTATCAACCTTAATTAAACTCGCATTGATATAATCCTCTGCAGTTAACATGTACACGATTTAAGTATAACTATTTTTCTGTCAATTAACAAAAAGTGAAACAAATCATAATCTGCTAATGGGAACATTCATCTTTAAGCCTACAAAAATATAATACTATTGTGTACGCAAAGAACTTAACTTATTTTTCAGGTCCTACATAATATATATATTATCTCATTACAAGTTGCCTCTAAGGTCTATACATTTCTTGAAAGACCTAATAAGCTTTCCAGCTTCGATGTCAGATACATTTACCTTTTTATCATTTTGATGCAATAAGTAATCAATTAGTATAACTAATAGTTTTGAATTTATTTACATTTCATAGATATGATAATAAAAGCCTTCGCCAGTTCATCATTATGTTATAGTGAATATGCAATTAATGATGATCAACATGCTAATTTTACATGGCCAATTGTAACAACAAACTCCATTGTGGGGTTTATAGTCATGTCATATACAGTTCCATGATATGTTAGTTGATGATGACAACGTGAAATTTTATGGTCATATTCCATATGAAAATATTAGGAAATAGCAGAGACATCTAGTGAACAAGCAATAACAAAAACTATTAATTGAATTTTTTGCTTATTTTATTTGACCCCATGCAACTTGAATAAAAATATATATTAATCAATGAATGAGAAAAATTTGACAAGTCATGCCGATTAATGGAAAACTTCAACAATCTACAATGATATCCGAACATTATACATAGATTCATTAAATTTTGAAATGCATCGAATGGCCTCAAACACGAAAAAGGTAACTTTTTGAGTAATTTGAGATATTGCGGAAACCAAATAGGGTATACGTGAAACATAGTGCTTCTAAAATAATGTAAACCCGAACATGCATTAAACTTAGGCGTGACTAGATATAATTACTTTAAATGAAAATTTTATAATACCAAATAACCCTGTAGAACAATTTTGAGAAAGTAAAACTTGAACTTTTCCTGACTGGTTGATATCGATGTGAAAACAATAACACAAAACACATAAAATAATATGCAATAATTGAGCAGCGAATGAAAAAACATCAAAATATCTGAAATTGCAAAAACATCTGAGTATTAAATCTGGAAGTAAATGTTGACATATTAACAAGTACACAAAGCAATATACAGTTGATTAAGATAACAAAAACTACATAATGGTAAACTCAAATTCTTGTATAGTTTGAACTTTTAGGAAAAACATAAATAGACGTCACAAAGAAAACATGGAAAAGTTGTAGTTCTTCAGTGCGAAACACATTGATTATTTACCTAACGAGTATATTTTATAGAAAAGAATTAACATCAAAGATCAGTACATTGCAAGTTAATAAAATTATGAGCTATGAAATATTAAATCGATTTGTACATATTGATAGTTCTAAAGATTTCTTATAAGGGTTGAATTCTAAGAAAATGTCCATAAGAGGGTATTAAGATAAAGAAACGAGATAAGTAGAGAGACAAAGTGAGAAATAGAATAATGAAGCGATGATTGATCAATGATTGATTAATGATTGATCATTTTCCCAAAAGGGGTGATGCTTTATATAGTACAAGCGGTGGTCCATAATTTATATATTTCCGCCTCTCTTATGGAAATTTTACATCTTATTACTTTACTAATCCTAACCACAATCATTAGTTATTAAACAAAACACTTTCAATATTACAGATTTGTTGGGTTTTACACTATATTTTATTATACCAAATTAACTCCTTTATTTATCCAACTTTCATTATTCTTCACAATATTTCCTCCCCTTATCAGTAACCACCTAGTCCTTGTAAAAATATTCGAGCAATGACTAATCTATGGAATCAATTTTTCTTTCTTGTGTGCCTTATCGAATTATTCTTCTTTATGTCTCCTCAGATATTTTTTACTGTCTCCTCAGATTTATTAGCTCACAAATGTCAATAACGACTTCATGTGTTAAATATTCCTTGACACAAACGTGCATGCCTTCCAAAATGACTTGTAAGAGAAGGTATGTGTCGGAAAACCCTTACTATTCTCAACACACGTGCATCTCACCTCATAAGTGGAACAACTATTTTCCAAAAAAACTCTTCACCTATTCTAGGTGTTTGACACCTAGGGAGAACCTTTCAGCTTATTGCGCCTTCGTAACCGTTGGAAGCCCATATTTACTCTTATAAATACTTCAACTCACTTGTCATTTCAAAATTATTAATTTTCACAGTTTCTAGAGAGATAAAA
Organism: Limnanthes douglasii subsp. nivea; assembly: GCA_036936605.1. NCBI lineage: Eukaryota > Viridiplantae > Streptophyta > Magnoliopsida > Brassicales > Limnanthaceae > Limnanthes > Limnanthes douglasii. Next base: position 134,530,219 of record JAUPFV010000004.1, read on the forward strand.
GAAAACCCTTAATTATAGAGAGAAATGATTTTGCTTCTCTAAACATTTTCTTCCACATTTCATGCCTAAAAATTATGATAATCTTGAGAGATATAAGATTTAGGAGTGTTTCAACATTGATAAAAGATTTGAAGAGAGAAAATATGTTAACATAGAGAAGGAACCCAAACTGCTTCAGATTCTCTAAACTTTCATTACGGTCAATGGCCCCCGATCAAAAAATATTATGAGATGACAGGGACTTGAGGCACCAACGCTCCCTCAAATCTTCCTACCATTCAACCCCCTAGTCAGACTTGTCCAAGGGCCAACAAGGGTGACCTCAGCCATTCAAATAACCCAAGTAAAACTTCCACATTCATTCTGATGGGCGATAAACATTAGGCGACTTAAAAAAACTAAGGAGGATCGTTCAAAGAGGAAGAAATCTCTGAAGGAGACGATAAAAAGGTACACAAAAATTAACCTTGCATCTACTGTTCCTACCCCTCAAAGTACCCCGCAGGGTAATTCTATGACGACTCCCGAGGTCACTCCTCGAAAGCCTTCATCAAAATTTGTACCAACATCATCTCGGCCATAATTAAAAGATGATGTTGTTCCTACAACCAAATCCGTGGGGAATCTTCCCCTCCAATCCATCCCAGAGATGAGAAAAATACATATCACTAATGAGGCCAAGCACGATCCAGAGGAAAATATAGTTATTGTAGATGCTCAACCCATCAGAGGTGTTGTTGCACCAATTTTCTAGATAAAATCTTCCTCAGAAACTTAATCAATATCCCCCCAAGATGAAGCTGTCAAAAATTCTCATATCCCCTATATGGCTAAATCAAAGAAGAATAAAAAGGATGACATCGGATTATCCTCGAATATTGAGGCTATTCTAGGAAGCAACCTACGGAAGGTTAAGGCTAAGCATCTTTTGGTGCTACAAAAAATCAAATACAAGTACTTTCAACCATCTGAGGAGGCGAAGCTTAAAGATCGATGTGTAATTTCGTACTTTATTCAAATTCAATTTCTAGAAATTGGGGAAACTTCTTTATCAAGTCGGGAGTATGAAGTAATTATTTATTCAGAAATCCTCAAATGGAATCTTCGATATTCACTGGACCCTGCTATAGTGAAATATTTTGAATTGATGGATTTGTATCCAACTCAAGTCGGTCCAAACATGTGGTTCACGCTGACGGCTTGTATTATGGCTTCTCGGATCTCTAGGATTGACTTTTCAGTGAAACAATATGCCAGGCTGACCGATGTTTTTAAGACCTCTTACTCTCCCTTATACTCATTAACCTTTGGGGAGATGTTCAATATAGTTGACAACCTCTTACAAGCCGATAAGGAGTGAAAATAATTTTTTTTTTATATTTTTGGACTATGGGAGACCAGCTTCGAAGATTATGATGATATGCCCTATTGACTCTAAGTAAGATGGACTATTTAAGGTACTAACTTTACCTTTTCTTTATTTTATCTATTTAGTCTGTTTTATTAAACTTTTCTTGGAGGACAACAATGAAGGGGATCTCCAAATCATTTGAGGAGAATAATAAAGAAGCTATTCAAATCTTTGCAAGGTTGAGTTCTTGGGTCAACACCTCTTGGTCCAACGAATTCAACAGATGCTTCACTTATCGAGTCTACCCCTAAACTATCTTTGGACGACCGATTTGATAAAGAAAATATCTATAGAGAATCTAATGGTACATGGTATAGAAGATAGCGTACTTAAATGATTAGAATCCTCAGTTAGTCTTGTCTTTCTTCTTGCAAGGGATATGACCCCAAGTCATCGGGATCCCAAAAAAGACGTGGTCGAAGAAAAATATATCAATGTTGGGACAGAAACTAAAGCCAAGGAGAAAAATGATGTTAAGGTTGAAACTGAAGAGCTTAATCCTACCAGGAAAGGTGGCTCCAAGAGGCCGTCGAAGAGATATTCAGCCAAAGACAAAGGTAAGAAGAATTTTTTTAAAGAAAATGATAACAAAGATGATATGATCATGCCTGCTCCCAAGAAAAGTTGTTATCGTGAATTGAGACTCTGCTCGAGCTTCGACATGAGAATCTGTTTCTCAAGAGAGCTAAATGAATGATGGCTAGAAGGGTCAGGGAAATGAAGAGCAAATTCTAGAAAGTATCAAAACTAGTTCTTTTGCATCAGCATATTTCGACGTCTACGAAAATAAATTCGTAACCATATGACTCTACAAATTACTTAATGATGTTTCCCTCCTTGAATTAAAAGCTAACCGAAAAGACCGGTATAAAAATGAGGTTGTGTAAAAAATATATGAGGAGAAGAAGTTTGTAGAGGAGCTTGAACACTGCGAGAAAATTGCTACTAAGCGCTTGACGAAGATTGAGGCATTGGAAGCTCAGTTGAAAAAGGAACAAGAACGGTTTGACGATAAACGTGAACGGTTCATTGCTAAAGATACTGATCAGAATTTGTTTATTATTGGTCTTAATGAAGCTCATATCATAGATAAAGGATACTTCAAGTGGGTTATCAAAGACATTGAAAGACTAACTGAGAAGTATACTGGATGATTTCCTTGAGAAGTGTGATGCTAACTGTGTTTCTCGTCTGGAAAAGAGGGACGCCAAGATCAAATATGTTTTCGTTTTAAAAATTCATGACTGTTTTCCTAATTTAAATTAAGAAGTCTTTAGGAGCGTGTTCAGGAGAAGCTCCGTCCGGAGGGAGTTTCTTTAGCAGATGAAGAATCATCTACCGACTCTGAGGAGTTAAATAGTTCCTTCTCAAACAGCTCATTGAAGGAAGATAATGAAAGTACCCCTTCGGGGTAAAATAAAACTACTTTGCTATTTTTTATTTCTATGGTTCTTATGTAAACCTTTGTGAACCAATTGTGCCCTGGGCACCTTTTAAGTCCTCGTATCTTTTGAGGTATTTTATACTATGAAAATTTTTATGAATAGAATTAATTTATATATTTTTACCAAATTTTTATTTGGAAAAACTCTTGTCCTAAAATACAAATTGTTGACCAACATGTGTTAAAAAACCATTCTAGTCCAAAAGATAAAAATTGTTGACCAACATTTGTTGTAAGACCCTTGCGGTCCAAAAGATAAAAATTATTGACCAACATTTGTTAGAAGACCCTTGCGGTCCAAAAGCTAAAAATTGTTAACCAACATTCGTTGGAAGACCTTTCCAGTCCAAAAGATAAAAAATGTTGATCAACATTCATTGGAAGTCCCTTTCGGTCAAAAAGATAAAAATTGTGCAAGTTGTTTTAAAATTATATAAGTCGGCTATAACCTCATTAAAAACTTTCTGCACCACCAGTGTAGGAAAGAGTATGTCACTGATCCTTACAAAAAATTTCAAAAATTATGCACAAACTTTTACATTCATTCCAAGTATAATTTAACATGTTCAGTATTCCACGGATGATGAAGGTCTTTTGCTTCTTTATCTTTAAGTCGATATGTCACCGGCTTCACCTTCTAGGTCACTGTGTATGGACCCTCCAATTAGGTCCTAACTTGCCAAGTCGTTTTCATTTTGTATGTAGAAATACTTTCCTTAGAACCTTATCCCATATACTGAATTCCCGTCTACTAACTTTGGAGGCATATCGACTTCTCATCAAATTTTAGTATTGCATAAAATTCAATTGCGCTTTTATCACTTTCTCCTCAATTAAATCTAACTCTGTACGCTTTCTCTTATCGTTGATTTTTTTTTTCTTTTCTCCTTAATTTGGTGTAGTCTGGTACACACAGAGAAGGTGAAAGATAAATAAATTTGGAGCACACTCATCGGTAGCTCCTTTAGTTGGATATGAAGGAAAATAAGAAACCTAAGAGCCACTATTGCTAAGCTCTACAAAGTCGTTATAGGCAATGACACCTCCACCTCCCTCCACTATGGGCCATGGATTTTTTCGAAATCCTTTATTGGCAGATATGATCAAAGTAATATTAATTATACTAGATTCCGTGAAAATAGCACGGTCTCTGATATCATATCTAACGAAATTTGGAATTGGCCCAATCAGCTCCGCTCGGATAGAATATCTCACCAAGCCCACCTACTTGAAACTGGTAACTTTATCAACATTCCCTCCCTCGGGTAGGGAGGATGTCAAGCTTTGGATCCCCAAGTTCTCAATCAGTAACACTTACCATATTTTTAGGCTTTCTAGGACTGAGGTACTTTGGGCTAATTTGGTTCAGAACAAGCACAACATCCCCGAGACTCATTCATTGTCTACTTGGCTGTCCTTGAGAAACGTACTACAAGAGACAAGCTTCTTGCATGGGGATGCATCACCATCTCTTCTTGCATCCTTTGTAATAGCTCACCAGAATCCATCGACCACATGTTGATGGATTGTCGCTTTACTCTTCTTATGCGGGAGGCTTGCTTCATGAAGCTTTAATATTTTTTGTTCTAACCGATTGGCCTATATGGATCCACACTGCCAGTGCTTGAACCCCTTTTTATAACGGCTTTGGTCATCTCTAGTGTGCTACATTTTATGTGATAGTCTACCATGTTTGGACTGTGATGAACAACAGGATATTTCCGGAGACCACTTTGTTAGGATCCGCCTTAATCTATTGTATCCTCTCTAACCTGCGCTATAGATTTCACGACACCAAGATCCCCTGACCTAGCTAAATCAGTCTTAACTTGCTTTCATTTGTTGTCATTCTTACAAGTTCATATTTAATATCCGGCCCTTGAATAGATACGCTATCGCATCTTTATTGCATTTAGACATCATTTCATGTTGTTTCTTACTTTAAGGTGGCTTTTATTTCACCTTCGACCATTACAAGGTATACCATTTTGATTTGTATTTTTTTAACTTCTTTGAAAAATATCCCAAAATATTTGTAAAAAATTTATTTACTTAGTATATTTTTTTATACCAAAAGTAGTATAAGAAATTAGGTAATAAAAAACAAACACAAAAAAATCTAATAAAAATTGGTACTTGACATAATTAGAAAATAATACTATAACAATATTTCTATGATTATAATAAAATATAAAATACAAATTGTTTTCTATTTAATCGTAAAACTGTTACATTGCTCTCTGACATTTGTGTGGATTCAAATTACAACAACCAAACTACCATTTTAGTTACGCATTTCATCGTCAATTTTCCCAAATTGACTGCTAAGCAATATGTTTTTAGAGAGTTGACTACTAAGCAATATGGTATGGTAAGGGAATTTCTCATGGAGTGTGTACTTCCATAACCACCATAAAAAGATTCTTCGTGTATCATCTGTAGCAAAACTATAAACGTGAGCTAGCAATTCACACCGTATTAAAAAGGTTCATAAGATACAGCACGAAAGAGTCGAAATATTCAAAAGAGAGATATGAAAATGAAGGAGTATATTTACTCAATGAATACGAGTTGTACATAAATATTATAAATGATTTTAAATTCATCTTTATCTATTGAATATATTTAATTTATGTGAAATTATATATTTTTAAGCAGATGTGTTTTTCTAAAATACATATCTACCGAACAATTGTAATTTAAGCTTTTTTTATAACAATAATATTTTTGGATAAAAAAAAATTCATTCTCATAAAAAACATCAATAAATATTTTATATTACGGCATAAATAAGTCTAAGGTAAGATAGCCAAACCAAACATCAAGTTATCTAACAGTGCGATGTGGCACAACTATAAGGGATTTTGTTAAAATGCTAAGTCTCAATGTGCGGCGTGGCCAAGCGTGATGGTCGCTTAAGGCCTAAGTGACAGGCGTGACCGTCTAGCCTTAATCAACTAGCTTAGCCACTTGGATTTAAGCCAACTAAGTCTGCAGCGGGTATGAATTCGGCACCCCTCTGATCATTAGTCAATTAGTACTTAGCCTTTGTCAGTCTTCCATCCTCTAAAAGTCGCTGAAGTGTACAAAAACCTTGTATGAAAACGTACAGAAGATGGGTCTGATATTGTACGATAAAGCAGCCTCAAAAGACGTACTTCTGTTTGATAAAGTACCTGGAGGGCCAAAAAATATTGCATCATTGAGGAGGCAACAACCTAAGACCCTCCAAATCAAGACCACTATATAAAAAGTTAATATTTCATTGTAAGGTGGGTGAAAGTTAGAGGTAATAGTAACAACTAAATGATATAGCCTTTGTAATCCATTACACAAAAATAATTTTTTTGTTCTTCACATAATTCTTCAAATTTATTTCTCTCTTTTTACTATTTATTCTCGTTTATCGAATTTATTCAAGTGTTAACAGTTGAGGTGATTTTTCCCTCACCATTTTGGTTTTATTTCCGAGAAGAGAGACCAACCAAAATATTAACCCATATGCTCAAAACCTCAACTCTTATTTTTAACATTATGAATTTGAGGTCAGAAAAAAATATCAACAACCAGGAAAAGGGCGTCGGCCCTACAGCTTACCTTGTCTAGAGAGGTGAGCATCGAAGATGAGCCAAACCACCCGGTAGACACGAAAATCACTTAACCAAAGGGCTAGCCGTGGCCCCATCTCGTTCCCGTAGAAGACATTACCTTCATTTCCTTAGACAACGACGAGGAAAATGATGATCCAAGCATCCTCACAAACGAGAGGATCGATGACCTAGCCCAATACTAAAGGAGTTCGTACAGGTCGTCAAGAGCATTGTTACAGCTCAAAAAATAACAAAGGTTTCATGTCCTCTACCTGCTCATCCAGGCTAGACCCGCAATGACTCGACTCGGGAAAAGCAGCACAGACACCCCGCAACTGCCAATTATTCAGCACTTTGCCCATATCCTTTCTATTAGTCCAAGGTTGACCACCAGAGAAGAAACCTCAGACGGCGGGAACCCACCAATGAGAGAACAAGCAACCTCGACCTACAAGGCAAGGTCATAGTATGGTACCCAAGGGTCATTGATATAAAACCAACTATAGCTTTGTTTGAGCTCATACTCGTCGTTTGAACATTGAGAGTCATCCCGAGGGGTGACACCTCCATTTTAAGGAGAACAGTCAGATACTCCTGACGCATTGCTATACCTTCCTTTTTAAGCATAAAATGGATGCGAAATATCCCATCTCACAAAACATACTTATCGAGCAAACACATGTTGGCCTAGACATAATAAAGTTGTAATACTTCACAAGAATCAGTAATCCCGAGAATCAGAAGCAGTACTTCAAGAAGCTCATGGATTACCTTCAGTGCAAGGATGCAGTAATGTGTCAGTCACTCTCCCTCAGCCTCCAAGGGGACGCCTTGGTATGGTTTTATCAAATTCCCGAAAGTTCAATCGACATCTTCCCCCAGTTAGGCAAGCTATTCATGGCCCGATTATCTTTTAACAAGAAAATGAAGAGAAGACGGTTACTTGTGGATTATCAAACATGAACGGGGTGAAATGGTAAGAGAATTCGTTTCATGATACGTCAACCTTAGCGACAATATGGTTTACTACCACGACCACTTAAATTCATTCGCGGTTTGCCAAGCGTTGCTTCTGAAGTTTTTGTTACCAACTTAGTCAGGAAGGTGTAGTCTCTGACCATGGCCGACCTCATAGCCTGAGCTCACAAATGTATCAACCTCAAGTAGGCTGACGCTCAAAATGGGCATAGAGAAGAAGATTCCCTTCGAAGGTATATATAGGTGACGTTTCCTAAAGAGTCCCCGACATCTAGACCATCGTGACAATGTTTTTTTCCGGATGATCAGGTCAACCTCCCGTCGTTAACTGTGAAAAACCATCTACCTTTAAAACCAGATAAAAAACATTGACCTCTTGGCTCATCCAAAAAATATATCATTGCACACACCAACCCAAAATCATAACAAGCAATGCGAGTACCACCGGGACCATGGGCATACCACAGAGGAATGTTGAGTGCTGAAAGCGGAGATCCAAAAGCTAATCAAGATGGGCATATAAGAGACTTCATCAAGCCACCCAGCGGATGCTAGCAAGAATGGACCTATAATCCTCGGAACACACCATACGGTTATCAAGACTATGGTAAATTAGCATGGGATGAGCTAGACCGTTCGGAGGGCCATCCTGAGAGAGAGCATGATGGAGCCAAAAATCCTAAAATCTACATCCTCGCTCTTCATGGAGGAACCAACCAAATAGGTTATACGTACAATTCTCGTAAGCGCTACATCTCGGACCTAACCTTGACCATCAACATTCCATAGGTCGACTTGATCAAAGCACACACACCCGAGACATCCACGCCCACCATCTTCTTCACGTACAAGGATATCAAAGATATTGTTCATCCACACGACTACGACCGACAACACAGGATGTGAGGCACGATAAAATCTAGTAGATACGGGTGTAATGGAAAACATGTTATTCATCTCAGCCATGAAACAACTCTCGTTCAAAACCACCCAACGCTTGAATTTTCATCCTGTGGTGGGTTTCAATGGCCAAGACACCATCCTTTTGGGCACAACACTACTGAAGGTATCAATTGGAGCGGTCAAATGAGAATTATGGAGGGCAACCAAAATGTGGCTCGAGAAGGATTAGTTGAATCCTTTAAGAAATATACCCAAGCATGAACCAACTGAAGAGAAATGAGCCCCCAAATTTAAAACAAGGCATTTTTAACCATTTCTCTTATGTTATGTTATTGTAAGCCCGTTTGGAAATCGTTGTACCAACCTAATTTGTTTAATGAAAATGTCTCTTTTATTTTCACTACGCACAACTAGGCATTCTTTATACCACATGCAAAAAATTAGTATGACTTCTCAAGCACAAGGGAATAAATTATCATTTTTTATACAAGTTCATGCCCCAGCCCGCTGTTTGACCAACAACGGGTATACACTAGACCAATAACTTGCATGATACTTAAATCCGAAAATCGATAGAGCATAAGAAAGCTTAAACAAAAGGAGGAAGCAAAGGGAAAGGGAGCCCTCACTAAAAAGACACATGGAACCCAATGGACCAAAGTTTTATCCCAAAATATGCGAGTTCATCTAGGCAGCTCCAAATATGGTTAGGAAGTATAATAGTACATGCATACTAAGCAATAAGGCATGAGAAGATATGAAATACAAGCAAAGCTATGACATGTATATGAATATTTTACTTCTTAACAAGAGGTTAATTAAGATAGTTCGATTAGAAAGACAAACGATCGTTATATTATAATAAAAGAATGACAGCTATACCCACATTACAACTAAATAAGGCTATAAACTCCCCCAAAATTCAAATATTTCACAGCAAGAATTTTTACAAATAACAAATAAAAAGAACAAACAATAATAATGGTTCATTATCAAACAGCCCGAGAAGTACTTGTTCCTTCGCTACCCTCAACCCGAAACACGTTTGCATACCTTATCTTTACCTCGAGACAGTGCCTTTGGAGGAATAAAATAAAAAGAGTGAGCGTCAATAACTTGAGCTTCAAGGTCCTTCACATTTTGTTTAGCATGTGCCCTATTATCTTCCATACTAAAATAAAGCACGTGGGATAGATCAAACCCCTCCAAAATCTTTGTAAGGCGTTCATCTAAAAGTTGGTTAGGGGAATCATATGGAGAAAAAGAGGCAGCAGGGTGAGAGCCCACGGTGTCATAATAAGCCCCAACATCACGATCGTATAATTTTGAGGTCTTGGTCATGGAAGGAAACAGTACATCAGGAAAAGACGATATATCGTAGCACATAAGCTCGTCAAAGTGGGACTCAAAGTTCATATCACGATAAAGCTTGTGCATTTCTTAGACGACCTTAGCCTCGCCTCATTTGTGGAAAATATGCATAAAAAGAAGCATCACATTCTCTTGTTTCTTCTTAGTAAGACGAATATCGTACCTCATCATCACGAATCTTCATCAGTTCTTTTGAGTTGGTTTAGCCTTTTAACACTAGCTATGTGAGTAAGCTTCTTATTTATTCGCTCGTCTTTGATCTTTTTAACCCTCATATGGAATATTTTTGGACTCCTCTAAGGCAACCACGGTTTTGTTAAGCCGCGCAAGTTCAGGACCAATAAAGCAATGGATATTTTCAGGAACTGACCCTTTTTTCACTCGAACAACATCATTATGAGTAGCAAAATACTGATCGACCAATAGCCTTAACCAATGACACTCATTCGTTCACCCACTTAAAATTATATGAGGCCCTCTAACTTGTCAACATATCTTCCGCCTTCTCAACTCCTTACCTCTGTATAGCTTGCCATTTTCCCTAATTTGGTAAAGAGAATTTATCGAAGGAACAATGATGATGGATTGGGGAGATGACATATAAGACCCACCCAACTGTGTAAAAGCTTGGTCAAAATGTGGAAGTGCGTCAAACCCAACGTCATGGGAGTCGGCTTGGGAGGTAAAAAACTTCAAATGTTAGAATCAATGATGTTAGCGGGTTGGCAAATATCTATGACGTGACGACGATGAAGTATGGTGTCGAAGCCATAGCTACCGAGAAAAGTAAGCAAATAAAAATGGAATCGTGCGTGTAAATCTCTCTCACGGAAAGCTTTGACATATTTAGCTGCAAAAAGTAAACACACAATATTAGTAAATAAGTGTAAAAGCCATGTAAACGCGATGCTCAAATCCTATGCTTTTCTGATGCATACTAGGCTTAAAGAAGGCGGAATGAACATGGAAAATAAAGGAAGAAAAACACTTGTCACTCATAAAAAAGAAGCCAAGCTTCTATATCGCGTTGGATTGAGCCAAACCCCTTACCACAACGGGGTTTTAATTAAAATAGTAGAAATGAGTATTCTTCGTTTGCTTAAGAAAACAAAAAGAGGTAAACAAGGAGATCGTAAGGGCAATACTCTTGGTACCATATAATACCAGAAAGGCTATTAAGAGAATGGATCCAGCTAAAGTTGAAGGTCGTAACAAAATCCCAAGTGAAAGAAGATGGTCTTATAAGGGTAAAAGTCTAATGGAGTTTCGTCGGGACGTGGGATCCAAATAACTATGCCATCTGATATACTGTTCTCTTGACGGATCTGAGACTCTTTAACAGCATCAAAGGTGGAAGTGGGAAGACCACTGAGGCCCCAACCTCCAATTATCATCACACAAGGGAATGCCCTCACTAATGAGGACATAACTATAATAGTCATCGGGAATATCTGGCTCATCTCTAGAGGGGCAAAGCTACAAGTATCGTCTACCACTCACGAGTCAATCCATCCTAAATCACCTTCTTCCGACATAATTCTAGAGAGAAAAAGTAAATATTTAAAGAGTGGTTCTTTGGATGAAAATGAAAGATGAAGCAGTAAATTACGAAGTATTTAAATAGTAAAAAAACGACACGTGGCAACGAGACTTAAAATGATACAACATGAATAAGGTAAACTTTCCAAACAAAAGATCAAGTTATTTGACCATACGACATCACACAACTACAAAGGACTTGGTCGGAAAGGCAAGCCCGAGCCCGCAGCGCTTGGCCTCAATGCAACGCTCGGCTTCAGTGCACCGCACGGTCGAACGTGTTAGTCATTTAGGGCTCAAACGACAACCTCATCCACTTGGCCTTAGGCAACCACCCTAGTCTCTTAGGACCAAAGCGTCCAGTTTGGCCACTTGGCCTTAAACGACCAACCCGGTTGCTTGGCCCTAAGAGACTAGATTGGTCGTTTAGTCTCAAGAAACCATCGCCACAAATTAGGTATTTTTGTTAAAGTATCTCTCTTCAAGTCCACTGTCTTGCATCTATCACCTATTGTTGCTAGATGCGAGATTAGTATGCGGGACCATTTGCTAGATACGAGACCAAATAATCTTTAAATGACAGATGTATGACAATTTGCCAGATGTTTTTTTAATGACAGATGCGAGGCTAGTTGCTAGATGGAAGACTGATGCAAAAAGAATTTTTTAAAATAGATATGGGACCACCAGTTACCTGATGCAAGACCAAAAAATCATAAATTTTTTAAAAATACTGAATTTTGTTGTGGTTAAAAACCAACGATATTTTCGGATTATTTTTTCGAATTACAGTTTATGATATATAAAGTTTAAGAAACTTAATTTTAATAAGAAGAACACAATTATTTGATGATATTATATAAAATAGTATTTTGGATAAAAAATTATGAGAAAAAATATTTTTTTTTATTATTAAAACCTAATTGTTCGTTTGGACCAAGTACTTAGACAACAACTCATCTTACTGTTACTTTAACTAATAAATAAACGAAAATTATCATTAAAATTGTAAAAAATGAATCCAACACAACCTCCATTGCCAACGAGGTTTCCTTCCGTAATCATTTTAAGTACAATATTTTAGCCTTACTATAATATTTTCACTTTGGAATTTTAATTAGACGTTGAAATCTAACATTACTCTCACCGTCAAATATAACAAAAGGATATAACTCATGTTTCAGCAGAAACTTAAAATCGTGATTATACTAAGATTATTAAAAGATAACGTACATAAAGATGACTATTTTTTTTAACAGATACTTTTAAGATGGACACATGAAGGGAAAAAAAACATAACAACGTAACTTGAGTGCACAATTGACAAACCAAATAAGTTTAAAGCAAGATGCCAGCAGCATATAATCTTGATTTTGATTTGAGGAACATAATCAATATTCTTTGAGCAAGATCACCTCTGAAGTATGATCCAAAGTGTTCCTCCTAACAGTCTAATCTTTCCTTCTACTTGATTTCTGATACTGGAGAGTAACTTGTCTTCGCCATTCACGAATCGGAACCTGTTGAGTCCCTCACGGAGACGATCCACGATTCACTTGTATATTTGATTTCCCAGTTTAAATGTGATAGCTTCTTTGTAATTTAACTTTCTACTTTTATCGCTTGTTTTTTCATAAACAAATATATTTTTAAAACAATTCTGGTTGTTATTTTAAAATTGACATTTTTTATTAGCCATTAAACATCTATAAGCTTAAGGCTTTGTGTGATTATTATAAGGTAGTTTTTTAGCTTATAAGCTTGAAACCAAGGCCACAAAATATAAAAAGAGATTGATCTCCATTGCATATATTAATGAATTAGTGTATGGAGAAATGATGCTTACAGCTGGGAAGCCACCGTAATCGCCAGGCTCTTTAATGTCCCTCGTCACGAGGCTATTAGCAGCTAGACGAACCTTCAAACAAAAGAAGTATTCTTGTAAGCATTGCCTTCCTCAATCAATTTTGATCTAATGTTTACTGGTTGTGAAATTAGGAAATATTAAGCAGATACCTTTGACACGATAGATACATGGTCTCGCACTGCGGCTCTTCCCCCAAAGACGACATAGTCGCCTACCCTGAGAAAAAAACAGTCTATAGCTTTTAAGAAGTTGAAAGCATCAGCAAATTCTTTAACGATTATGACTTAATAAAACATGTTCCATTGGAACAAAAGGAATTGTGAGGAATTGTTTTTTGTTTTTAAATTTCCAGGGTGCAGTGCAGAGATCCTGAAAATTAAGAATAACATACGTCACTGAACCAGCTATGCCAACTTGTCCACAAAGTAGGCAATTCTTCCCGATAATTACGTTATGAGCGATCTGCAGACATAAATAAGCAGGTTAGAATTGCAACATATTTAACACCCACAGTAGAGCCGGAAAGCCACCTGAACTAAGTTATCTATTTTGGAGTAATCATCTATGACCGTGTCTCTCCAACTGCATAAGCAAACAGGGTAACAGTTAGACATATTTTGAAGTGGAGATACATACTTAGAAAAAGGCCATAAATTGCACCTGCCCCTATCAATGCATGTGTTTGCCCCAATCTCCACATGGCTCCCTATCCTGGCATTTAATATCTGAGGGACAAATCCACATCGCAATATTATATTTCAGTAGAAGAATGCTGATCTTGAACGGCCGTCCAAAATCGACGATGCTAAAGATGCTTAACTGATATATATGGTGTAACTATTACGGATTTGCATTAGCTTTGCAATTGTTAAACTTGAGCAATAAGGTCTAAAAGGTAGGTGTACTACTTAACCTACAACATTGTGTTCAACTTCTTTCAAATAAAAAACATAATAGTCTTTTAACTTTTCACTCAGCTGTTTTGGAGCATATGAAATCATATAATGCCTAACTACTAATCTGCTTGTTTTAATAACTTATAATGGTCTTGGCTGAAAGCTTTAGATAAAGAAATTACTAACTTGTGGCTTCTTTAACATGTTGCCATTCTCATCCACATAAAAACCAAATCCTGCATAATCACATGTGCAGTCAATCTCAGTTCAACATTTACTTTATCCTAATACATCACTATACTCAATATCTCATATCGTAGTCAACACATGAGTTCCGGGACATGGAACGATTTCTAACAAAAGAGTTAAAGGGGTTCCCTAATCAAGATCTAGACTCTCCAGAGTCAATAAATGGTGACAATAATTACAGGTGGATTTTATCACTCATGTAACGTTTTGGTAAAACACGTGTATCATTAACCAGTGCCAGTAGATTTGAAGGACACCTGAGAGGAACTACAATTAGGTTTTGAAGCCTTACCATCCTGACCAATGCATACTCCATTGTGAACTATGCATGAATCCCCAACGGTACAATTACTGAGAGAAACATTGTATCTGCAGAAAACATAAAACAACAGACTAAAGATCATGCATGACATAAACATGATTTTCTAGACAACTCGGTATGAATTTAATAACCATACATATTTATTACAAAAGTTACATTTTGCTATGGCCTCACACACACGGAGTAGAAATATCATACCCTATCCTTGTAGAGCGGCCAATTGCCACAGCAGGTCCAACAACACTTCCTGATCCAATGTGAACATCTGCATCCACCACAGCTTTCGAGTGAATTACCGCTCCAACTTCAACGCAAGCTGTTGGATCAACTACAGCTGATTTGTGAAAAACACCACCTCCATTACGCCATTTCAAAAATTCCGTATCAACGAATCCGCCACTACCCTCTAATCTTCGATAGTTCAGAGCAAACAAGAAAAGCCAAGCGTAATAGTTAATAAACGAAAAACCATGAAGTTTCCAGTACTTCAAGAACATTAACTGGATTTTAATCCTGAGTTCCTGATCCATTAAGCTGTTTAAATACTTTTCTAAAACTCAACATCTAATCTCAGTCTATACATCAAAAGTAAAGAACTCTTTTTTCTTTCGCTTCCACTTTGTCTATACGCAAAAGAAACTTGAATAAATAAGAGAAAGAAATAATTTTGAACACATTTGTTCTCTATAACGTAGACTATAAACATTACAAGATAATCAACGAGGCATTTTCACAAACATGTGACGTGCAAGGGATTCAAAAGTACAGAAATAGTAATAAGTAAAATTTAAAATTTAGGAGATAGGTAGATTTTCTCACCACCGCAATACGATGGGTCAACGACAGATGGGCATACCGAGAAATGGCTGTAACTTTGTCCTCGACATGGAAGAAGTTTGTTAAAAAGCTTCTTTGAAATTAGATTTAGAAAAGTCGGATTTGAATTGAGGTTTGAGAGTGATTTTTGAATGGTGACTGACATTATTTTCTTATGATCGGTTTTGTGAAGGAAAATGCAGAATTACACGTAGGTTTGATTCAAAGAGTTGGTCCAAGGTTTGAATTTGTTTTTAAATCTAAATTCAAAAATTCAAAGGACAACCGTGTCAAACTGGGTTTTATTATCAAACATCATTATTTTTTAGCAATTTGGATAGTGACTTTTTTTCATTTTTATTTTTTATTTTTTTTCCAGAGGGAATTGTTATTCAGCCGCTATTCAAAGTGCAATAAGTACGCACAGGTAAACCCTCAGTCTGACGCGATAGCCTGCAAACCAACGTCAGAAGGTAAACCACACAAAGTGACAGGCTAGTCACACAAAATGATAGGCTCAGCCGAGAAAACGTATGTAAAAGGACTCGAACTCATGATCTTTTGGTCATAAAAATGCCTTACTCAACCAACTCGGGTACCACTTAGGAACCTGACCTTTTCATTTTAATAATAGAAAGTTTGGGATTTAATTTTGCCATCGCATTTAGAAAGTAATGATACGGTCGGATAGGGACCCATATCAAAAATATATTTTCAATCTGATAAACCAACGAAATTACTGAACCGAGGACCCGATAATAAAAAATAGGAGTGGTGGGGAGAAGACTAAAACTTCTGAGCCTTGTTGTATTTTCAGGTCTTTTAATTTAGTTTTATAGGAAACCATTATTAAGTATCATGCATATTTCTTCCTTTATATGTAATTTTTTGAATATGAAACCTTTCATTAAATTGAAAAATTAACGGCTAATCACTTCGTTAGTCAAAAGTAAGAAGCTTTTTAGTGAAATCCGAAGATAAGCTAAACCAAATCTACTTTGGTATTTTTATGGGATTCGAGTGTGTGTTTTTACTTCCTTTTTAGAAGTCCTAATGTTCGTGTGTATGTTTAGCCACCTAGCCCAGAAAGTGCAAACAAAATTTTTTTTAATTTTATTTTATTTTATTCAAATTTTTTATGTATTTAAATCAAATCTAAGATTTTATTTTATTTTATTTTATTTTAAAATATTTATTTTATTTCTTTGTATTATAATTTAGGGTTTTGAGATGCTCTTATATAAAGAGCCTTAAGTTATTTTAAGTTTTTTGAATAATATATTTTTATCTCTGAAAATTTCATCATGTTACCCTTGAATTAGGGTTTCATCATGTTAACCATGAATTAGGGTTTCATCTATCGTTACTTCTTCTTCTACTTCTGCCGTTACTTCTTCTTCTACTTCTGCCGCGTCATCAGTTTGGTATCAGAGCCTCAGTTCCTGCTACGGGTCAAGCATGTTTCTGAATCTTGATTTCATCTGATTCAAGGTCTAAAGGAGAGAACAACATACGGCCATGAAGATCTCAAAGATCGTTTGGTATGCGGGAGACACACTAGGCGTTTCAATGACGATCGTATTGACCGGTTACTGAAGGAGTTTAAATTGGCTACCAATCGTCGAATCAAGGTAAAAATTGCTTATCGAGATGCTGTCTCAGGCTATGAAGAGGTTTTCAAAACCATTTTTTTTTCATCAACTGGACATGGGATGTTGTCTTCAGGCTATGAACAGGTTTTCGAAACTATTTGTTTCCTTCAACTGGATGGCTTCAATGTGACTTCGAATAAGGAACACTCGAGAAGAATTTATCTTATTCCGATAAGGTCAACAATTATAATTCCCAAAATAAAATAAAATATATAATTTGGGTTCTTGATGGTAATGGTGTTGTGAATTCGAGGACGAATTCTTGTCAACGAGGAGGATGATGTAGCCCAGAAAGTCCAAACAAAAGCATTTTTTTATTTTATTTTATTTTATTCAAATATCTTATGTATTTAAATCAAATCTAATTATATTAAGATTTGATTTTATTTTATTTTATTTTATTTTATTTTAGAATAGTTATTTTATTTCCTTATATTCTAATTTAGGGTTTTGAGAAGCTATTATATAAAGCCTCTTATGCCTTAAGTTATTGGAAGTTTTTGGGTATAATAGATTTTTTATCTCTGAAAATTTCAGTCCTTGTTACCCTTAGATTAGGGTTTCATCATGTTACCCTTAGATTAGGGTTTCATCATGTTACCCTTAGATTAGGGTTTCATCTATCGTTGATTCTTCTTCTACTTCCGCCGCGTCATCAGTTTAGATTTGATTTAAATACATAAGATATTTGAATAAAATTAAAAAGGATTTTGTTTGGACTTTCTGGGCTACATCATTTAGCTAGGAAGGAAAATACTTTTATTTTTTTCGATTTTCTTTTAAAAAATTATAGAGAATCATAATATTTTTCTTTTGGTACTTTTAGTTTCCATCAAAATATTATTCATCTCCTTGATCGGTTTTTAGGGATTTTAATTTAGCCCTCAATCCTTTTTTTATCTCGTGCGTTATAAGGATGTTCACGTAAAGATATGAGAAACTATTTTAATTCAGTTTCGGGTTTAGTCTTTTGATTTTTATTCTTTTTAATCGTTGAGTTCCTTAGTTTTGATTGAAACTTTTCTTATCTCTTCATTTTTTGCAAAAATTATTATGTCCAGCTCCTACCATTTGAGTGAAGAACTCGATAATCGGTGATGAGTAAATTGGTTGAGTGATTTCGAGCTACTAAAGGAACTTCGACCATGGTTGAAGCTTCGAATCCCATTTGGAGGTACTGAATCCATCCTTTGTGTATGATATAATATTTTATGCACAACAAAATCTTAGAAAAAAAAAGTCAGGTAGAACCTGCGTCGTATGTTAGTAATGTGAAATTTTCTAGGAAGTTCAGTAGCATATAGTATAATTTTAATGATTGAAACCATTAAAGTATAAAAATAGTATTAGAGAGAAATTCAATTAGAGTTTCTTATATGGCAAGAAATAGGCTATCTAGGAATGTTATGGCCCTTAATTGGTTAAGGGCTTGAAGATTGCCATAGATCTAGCCCTTTCATTCCTAGTACATGTAGCGTATATAATGGTTATTATATAATATATCTCCATAATAAGATGATTAATTTTCACATATAAAAATTTATCATTATTTACTACCATATTAACACTAAGTTCATTATCCAAAACAACCATATTTTATTATTATAGTTTGCCTTACTATTTTGTAATCTGATAGCTTTAGAGACTCTATGAAGTTTATCAATATTAACCATGAGTTCTTGTATAACAACTAATGATAGGTTTTCTATTTCAATTATTGATTTTAGTCTTCTTATAGAAGTTTTGTTACAAATGACTCTAATATTCCAGTTAAAAAGATTTATAATCATTTTGATTGGCCAGTCATGGACCTTAAAGGCCCCTTAAAGTTTAAGACTTTAGTTGACATTGAAACTTTGCTAGCTTTTAGTTTGGATTTCTTTACTTTTTTGCTTAAATCTTATTGTGAAATCTTACAATCATCCAGCTTTCTTGGAATTGAAGATGATGGTAGGTTCCAAATAGCTTTAGGATTTTGAGAATATTGATTAAAATCTTGATTTTCATAGTCATTGGAAACTAAAACAATAGTACATTATTCAATAGATTTGAGAGCATTTATGATTTCTGAATCCTTTAATTGAGCAATGGTCATCTATTCTTTTCTTCCTGTAACAATGTCCCTTAAGAAAGCCGTTTGTTGATTAGTGGTTATATTTTTTATGAGCATATTGATTGTTCCATGCACTTTGATTATTATCTTCTTTCTTTTGCTGGTTATCATCCATCCTTACCTGCATCTTGTCTTTTACACAGTTTAGTTATTGTTCATAGTAACTATCCTTTTAAAATAACATACTTATCTTTGGAATCAAGACTTCTTTTTGATTTGATGATATTGAAACAAAATTTGTTGGATCTTGTTGATTATTTTCTTTAGAATTCAGTAGTTTTTTATGCTCTATATGGTTGTAAAATAGATCATACAGAGCAGTATGCAGGGGGTTACCATAATATATATATTAATCCAACAATCATCGTTTCCCCCGGAATCCTAACCAGGCTTTATGTACCTAAACTTTTGAAACATCGAAATATATTTGGGTTCTACAATAATTATGTTTTATATAATGCAATGTGTCTTCTTTGTTTAAATTATTTGTTACCTGAACGTTATTAAGGAGAAGAAATATTTGGAAGAATAGTAAAATCAGTTAAACAAAAGAGATAATTTAGCTTTATAAAATACGTGTACGGGAAACCCAACAAATATATAACATTGAATGAGCCTTATGTATTAAATAATAATTATTGTTGAGATTAGTAAAATAGTGGGGTGAGGTGACCATAAAAGGGGGTAATCATGTAATTTATGGGCCCACTTATTGTATTATATAAAACAACATCTCTTTTTAGGAAAATGGATCAATCATTAGTTTATTTTTCTAGTTTTCTTGAGTTTCTTTCTCTAAATATTCTCCTCCAAACATAGCTTAGATAAATAACCTCTCTAAGAAATCCTTGGAACTATCACTGGCACCGTCTGTGGGAAAACGATTGGTACTCGAACTTGTTTTCCAAAATCATTGTTTTATTGTCAAACACTTTGAAAGAAATATATTAAAAAAATTCTAGGAGATCCATATATTGGTATTGATTATCTTATGATCGGAAGGTCATCCGGAGGTCTCTTGATTGAGAAACAAATAGTGGAGCAATGAAACGATGATGATCAGTATGCCAAAGATCTACTCGAGAAGTCTGCTTTAGTAGCTCGGGTAAAATAACTTCTAAAAGATATCGAAAGGTTAAATGCTCAGAAGGATATAGTTTTGAATTAAAAACCGACCAGGTCGGAGGTCTGACGGGAAAAAATAACTGAAAAATATAATTTGGAAGATGCTCATCGATCTGACGATATGCGTGAAAAACATCAGAGATAAATTCGTTATTCTTCAAGAATATGAATAAAACCTAGAAGTCGTTATGTTTCTATTGAATCTAATTACTATTCCATGTATAATTCAGATGAATCTTCCTTCCCGGAAAGGGATAACCGACGTGAAAAAATTATAATAAAAAATATTTGATGTGACGTAGAAATGTCCATCGTTTCAAACTAGAGATTTGAGGAGAGAGAGGAACGATCAAAAGAAAAGAAATCTTGGGTCCGAGGAACAAAATAAGGTCATAAGTGTTGCTAAAAGAGAGACAACTGCACCCCATGTACAGATCCCTGTAAGAAGTCATAATTTTGAATATCGTGTGAGTAACCAGTTCATATATCCATGCGAAGAGGGTCTATATACCGCTATAAACGAAGGCCCCAAGGGAAATATGTATAAGACTAATCATAATTGGAGGTCATCTTCCTTCTTCTCGGAAATTGTTTCAGCATATCTGCCGAAATGGTTCAAAATCTCAAAATTATAAACATATAATGACACTCAAGATCCGGAATATTAAGGAAAACATAAGAAACAAATATTACAAGTACCATGATGATATTAGACATGACACAAGGGATTGTGTGGGATTGAAAAAAGAAATAAAAGTGTTGAACGAAAATGGGAAGTTGACAACGTTTGTCAAGAAAACTTCTTTTTTGAGCTTCGAAGCAAGAAAATACTTTGGTGATTTCGGAACCTATTGATTCTTTTAATGTTTATTTAGAGTACTTAGATCCAAAACCGAGCATAAATAAGATCATGTTGGTAGAGGAACCAATTGTTAATGGAAAAGTTAGTGAATTGTTTGCTTTCTTTGGAACATTGACAATTTTTGGAGGTGATACTGTTTTAGAGATATCAAATTATTCTTATAAAATGCATATATTAAGCCTATAAACCTAATTAGAAGCGGGTAATTTTCCGCGTTTGTATAGGAATACATCTCCATTACTTTGTTTTGAAGATGATTATATGAGGAAAGTGGTTGGTCCGCATGAAGATGATGTGGTGATTGTGGCAAAAATTTTCGGGGGTCGAGATACGAAGAATCTTGATAGACATTGATAGTTCTGCCAATATAATGTTCATGATAACTTATGAAAAGATAGATAAACCTTCGATAATTCTTTGGTCGAATTCGACATTCGTAGGATTCACTGGGGCACTGCCGAAGTGGTTGAGGAATTTGAAGGAACAATGGAGTTGGGTTGCGGACCGTTTACAAAATATGTGACAATATTGTTCATTGTGGTAGATGTACAAACATTGTATACTACGATATTCTGAAGGTCTTTGCTATCTAGAATGCATGTAGTAGCATCGACTGTTCACCAATGCTTGAAATAGGTTGTGGAAAACGATGTAAGAACGATTAGGAGCAGCCATAAAATATCAAGAGAATTGTTACCGAATGGCTTTGGCCCTAAATTTTATCAAGGGGGGAGAGACGAAGAAGGCATAGCAGTTAGTGGGGTTTTTCTTGGGTCTGATCCTGTTAATGATCCAAGAGAGGCCTCCAGGTTTTTTGGTCCCTGACAAAAGATTGGTACAAATTTTTCTTTAAAGGTAAGGGAAAGGTTAATTCGGTTCTTGTCAACAAGATTACATATGTTTGCGTGGTGCACCAGATATGTAACGGGGGTGCCTGCGGAAATCATTTGTCATATGTTAGCAATTCGAAGTAGCGTGCGCCCGATCATCCAAAAAATGAGATATTTTCCTTAAGTAAAATCTGAGGCCATCATGGGTGAGGTAGATCGATTATCCAAGGTTGGGAGCATACGGCAATCATAGTATCCTTTGTGGACCATCAATCCAGTTTTAATAAAAAAGAAAAATGGTAAATGGCGAATATGCGTAGATTTTACTAACTTAAATAGAGCATGTCTAAAAGATCTTTTCCCGGTTCCTCAGATAGATCAGTTAGTGGATTCTACCTCAATACATCGATGAATTTCGTTCATGGATGCATACGTTGGGTACAATAAAATCAAGATGGATCCAGAAGATAAAAAACACTTGATTCATAACTGGAAGGGGGCTGCATTGTTATAAGGTTGTGCCTTTTGGGTAGAAAATTGATGGGGCAACTTACCAGCTAGTAAATAAAACTTTTGAGGCTCAGATCGAACGGAATGTTGAAGTGTAAATTGATGATATGCTAGTGAAAAACATAAGGGATGTGGACTAATTTGCATATTTAGAGGAAACTGTTGCCAAGCTAAAGAAGATAAACTTGAAGTTAACTCTAGAGAATGTATATTGGGGGTAAGGTACATAATATTTCTTAAGTTATAGTCAGTGAACGCGGGATAGAAACTGTCGTATACAACTAAACGCTCTGAGCACTATGGTGCCACCTCAGGCAATTAAGGAAGTACAAATCTTGACATGGAAGCTGGCAGCCATGAACAGATTCATATCTCGGTCTCCGGATAAATACGCTCCATTTTACTAAGTGTTTAGATAAGAAATTTCTTTAGCTGGACCCAAGAGTGTTCTAAAGCGTTTGTGCGAATTGAAAAGTATCTATCCTACCTCGAAATCTTGACAAAGCCTAGTCTGTGGGACAAATTGTACGTCTATATAGCGGTATCAGATTATGTTGTGAGCGTTATTTTGATTTAAGAGGTAGATATTATCCCATGACCAATGTAATATGTGATTAAAAGTATTTTGGATGTGAAAAAAAGGTATTTCAAATTAGAAAGGTTAGCCCTCGTTTTGGTTATTGCAGCTCGAAATATGAGACCTTATTTTCAGGCTTATTCTATCATTATATAAATATCTTTTTCGTTGAAGAGTGTGTTTCAGAAGCTTGACGTTTCAGGGAGAATGACTAAATGGTTCGTAGAACTATGTGATTTTGACAATGAGTTTGAACCCCGAACTGCAATCAAAACATAAGACTTATTAGATTTCTTAGTCAAATTTCATTTCGATCAATCAGAGATAGAAGTAGGTGAAGAAAGTTTTGAGGCAAAATGGACAATCTAAACAAATGGATTTTCAAGTGCATCGGAATGTAGGGTAGAGGTACAATTGGATTCTCCAGATGGTATTGCGATGTATCAATCTATCCGCTTCAGGTTCGAGCATCGAAATAATAAGACCGAGTACAAAGCCAGTTTGACAGGGTTAAGACTTGCTCTCATTTGTAGAGCTAAAAAGGTTAAGTTAGTGAGTGACTCGCAACTTCTTATAAATCACGCGTCTGGCCAATTTGAGGCAAGAAAAGATCATTAAGTGAAGTTTTTAGAGCATTAAAGGTCGTAAGGGTTGTCTTCAAAAACGTCAAATATGAACATGTTCATAAGGAAAATAATTATATGGATGATTCTCTGTCTACTGCTGCATATTCCGAAGAGCATCCTTGATTTCTCACACAAGAAATTCCTTCGATAACAAAGGAGTCTGAACGGGTAGAATGATCAATCAAATATTTTCAAATTTCTACAAGTACTAAAAAAGATTGGAGGTACGACATCAAGGATTTTTTGGTAAATTACTAGCAAATGATATATGGTTCAAGGTGCATGGTTACGTAGTACTTGGGATATCCTATATAAAAAGTCTTTTAGCAGGCCCTTGCTTCGATGTCTTGGGAAAAATTAATCACATATAATATTTGTGAGTTACATGATAGAGAAGGGTCTGCGCATTGTGGGTACAAGACTTTGATACAAAAAATTCTCTTGGCTGGATATTATTGGTCCACAATTGCTTCTGATGCCAAAGAATTGGTTAAGAAATACGATACTTTCTAAATATTTGCTAACACAACCCACACACGAGGAGTACCTCTTGAATTGATATATGAGGCACTACCTTTTGACATATGGGATATTGACTTGGTCGGGTATTTACCAATGACATCTAGGGGATGACAAACAATAATAGTCGTGGTAGACTATTTCTCTAAATGGGTGGAAGCTAAAAACTGGCATGAATAAAAGCAAAAGATATGATCAAGTTTATTGTCTCTAAGATTTGTTTTCGTTCCAGTGTTCCGAGGAGAATGACGATAGAAAATGGGCTACAGTTCGACAACAAAGACATTAGGGTTTTTTGTTCTTCTAGAGGAATGAACAGTACTTCCCGGAACCTTTCCTCTGCAAGAAAACGTGCCAAGTCGAGGTGACTAATCAGACAATTTTTGCGTTAGTCTATGAAATGGATGTTGTTGTACCATCCGAAGTGGTTTTCCACTCGTATCGAATCATTGAATATTTTGAGGAGGCTAACAATAAGAGGAAACATGCAGAGTTAGACTGAATGAAGAAAAAACAGGTGAGCACAATCGAATTATTTTCACTAACAAACCTTAATAAGAAGTAGTACGATTATAAAGTTAGATGAAGAGAGTTCAGTAAGGGATAAGGTTATGAGAAAAGTACTTATACATACAAAGGAAAAACAGCTTGGCAAGTTAGGACCCAATTTGTGGGCCTGTACATGGTAAAAGAGAAATTGAAGTCGAGGAAGTATCAAATCAAAGATAAAAAATTAACACACGTACATAATTTTAGCTCACACACTCTGAATCACTCAATTATTTTAGTTTTATTTTTTTGCTCGCTCACGTTGCTTCTAAAAAAATCTTATGCAGATGTGTTGCTCATATATATATATATATATATATATATGATATTTAATGAGGCGTATTGGTATAACCATACACCATGCTTACAATGACAAACCAAAATAGTTACAAATAAAATTGTACTAACTTCATGATCAACGATCACGATCAAATAGTACAAAAAATACTTATAGCACACCATGACGCATAAGTTATTATCCATTTATCAAACGCAATTGCATACTACTCTCCCATGATAAATAAAACTTCGAGCTACTTGAGGTTGTACCTATTCTAAGGTTGAAACCTTTTTATGACGAACCTCTTATGATGCAGAAACCTCTTATGGGACTTATCCCAAACGAAGACCAAAATCATACACCAAACCTTAACCCAAACTGTGGTTGATCCCCATGCACTATCCAAACCCCCCATGTCAGATTCGATCCTCCTACAATGGTTGAAACCCCTTACCGAGGCCAAACTCATGTTGAGCTCGTGTTTTAGCTTCAGTCCATTTGAGCCTCTTTAAAATTTCTTCATCTAGTCTTACAGTAAATTACGTATCTGTTGCCTAGATATTCCAACTAGTCTTTATCGGAGAAAACAAGTTAACTATCTTGCAGTAAGTGAATCTTGAAACTGTCAAAGCATCAGAGTATTATCTCCACTTGAAATTCTTATAACCATCACATTATCTTATCCACCATATTATTGATGAATTGAAGCTTTACATTTACATGATTTATCCTCTCATTGAACTTAGTATTTGTAATTAATTGTAAAACACTAATATTTTCGCTAAAAATATCATTTCTTGCTTTATACCAGATATCTCACTTAGCAATATTTTTGACCATACAACTTCTTTTATTGCGTTAGTTGCAATCATATCATATTTTGTACATAATAATAAAACAACCTGGATCTCCAACTAACCACTCCATCAAACACTATAAATACATTTCTAAAATTGACTTCATTATATTAACACAACCTCGAAAACTAGAGTTCACACATCCTCTCATTATATTATCATGTTTTAATTATACTATATTCTAATATCTAATGTATCACTCAAGTATCTCATGTGTCATTTTAAGGGCATACTAGTGAGACTTCTTAATATTTACCATATATCTTTTTTGAACATTATGAAAATAAACCAATATATTACACATGGTGACACACAGAAAATATAGAGTGATATATGAGATCAAGGTATCTAACAATGATTGATTTTAATTGATATATTCACGGTTTTGACTACTCTAATTTCTGAAAGAAAATTAATAACATTCAATCTCTAAAATTAAAAGTTTAGACATGCATGAAATCACCCAATATATTACATGATCCAAATATATAGTATTTGTAGGATTTACCTTTACATCTCGATGGTTAAACATTTGTATCATCACTAACATATGCATGTATATGAGAAATATAGTCATACTTTTTAAAGAAATCAAAACATATGAATATACATACTATAACTAAATAGGATATATATATATATATATATATATATATATATATATATTACAATAGGATATCCAAATATAATAATCTACATTTATATATATTAAGTGGTTTGTTGCGGATATGAAGAGGTGCGATGTAGTAAAACACACAAAATTTACTAAAATACTTATCGATAAAATATTGGTGAGCATTTGAGCTCGCTACAGAAAACTGGTTGGTGTCAAACACATTGTATACTAACCACGATGGCTCCATTGTAGTGACTTTCTCGTAGCGGCGCCTATGATGGTGTACTTGTTGTGCTATCGTTAAACCTAAACCATCGTGACGACAAACTGGATTACCGTGACAACCTAATAACATACAAAATAACCCTTATTTAAAATCAAAACTTATGATTAAATTTTAATATATATAAAAATAAAGTTCGGAATTCTTGTACTTGTTTTTAAGGATTTTTTAGTAGTGTGTGAATATATTTTAAGTTCTTCGTATCTATAAAAAAACTCAAGGATGAACGAGTTATAATTTTTAATTAGGTTAGAAATTCATGCGCACCCACTTTGAAAAACTGAAGAGACAAACATCTTTTATAAATGTACCTTATTCTTACCTTTATATACCAATATACCAATTTACTTGAAATATATAATTCTAATTTCATAGAAGAGTCAAGATGGATCAAATTTTGAATCAAATTCAATTTTTTTCCTTTTTCAATTAGAAGTTGAACAATAATCTTGAATAGGGTTGTCACAATAATATTTTCACTAAATATGAATTAAGTTTATCCTATCCTAATTAGGATAATTAATTATAGAAAACATACTCGAAACAAATACAGAGAAGAAACGTAGTACATAATATCATTAGAAAACAAAAACTCCAATGTAATACCAAACTCAAGCACATACGTAGCAAAAATAATTAATATCGTTACTTGAAAATTATGATAAACATCAATGAATAAAGTTTAACTTCGAATATGGTCAATTAGAGGAATTTCGAAAATTGGTAATAACTTTGAAAATTTACGCCGTTACCGCTACATATAAAGTGTTTACTAAAAAATTAGAATTCACATACCCACAAATTATTTTATCATATTGTAATTATAATATATGATAATATCCAATGTACCCTTCAAGTATCTCAATAATCATTTTAAGAGCATGAGAGTGATACTTCTCTAGATTTCTCATAAATATGTTCACTACACTAATCTTCAATGAAAAAGAACCATTTTGTTACATCTCGTGACACCAAGAACATCTAGAGTGATATTTGAGACCAAGGTTTTTAACAATCACTAATTTGAATTGATATGTTAACTACTGAATTATATCCCATTATAGAATCTAATTTCTGAAGAAAAATCAATGTCATACAATCTGTAAAATCAAAAGATTGATCATGCATGAAATTACCTCATTTATCCCACGATCCAATAATATAATAATTGTAGGATATTATCCTTACATCTAGCTGGCCAACATGTGTATCATCACTAACACCTTCATGTGATGCGCAAATATAATCGTACTTTCTAAAAAAATTAAAACATATAAATATACGTAATACAAGTAAATATGTAACATATACATACATAAAAATATGATATCATAATATAATAACCATACATTTATGAAGATTGTGTATTTTGATCTGCATATTAAGAGGTTCAATGTAGTAAAACACACAAAATTATACAAAAAGATATATTAGTAGCATTATGGTGAGCATCTGAGCTCGCTACGGAAAACTAGTTGGTGCTGAACAAATCATATGATAACCACGTCGTCCCCATGAACGTGACTTGCTCATTGTGCTATTTGTGATGGTGCATGTATTATACTATCACAAAACCTAAACCACCACGACGACACACCAGATTACCATGACACCCCAATAACATATAAAATAACTCCCATCCTAAATCGAAACTTATTTTGAATTTTATAGTATATAAAAATAAAGTTTGGAATTTATTTACTTTTTTATTTTATAATTTACAATGATATTTTAGTATTTTATGAATGCATTTTGAATTTTAAGATTTAATATCTAGTATACCCTTCAAGCTTCTCATGGATAATTTTCAGAGCATGCAAGTGAGGCTTCTCCAGATTTATCATAAACCTTCAAATAATAATTTCCTATAAAAAGAAACCACTTTATTACATCTCATGACACCAAAAATGTATAGAGTGATTTATGATCAAGGTCTCTAATAGTGATTGATTTGAATGGATATGTTAACGAATGAAAATATCCCACTAAATGATCTAATTTTTGAAGAAAAATAAATGTTATTCAATCTCTAAAATAAAAAAAATTGGGCATGTATGTGTACATAAAGTAGGCTATCATAATATAATAACCCTATATTTGTATTGACTGAGTGGTTTATATGGATATGAAGAGGTTCAATGTAATAAAAACACACAAAAAGGATACTAAAATACTTATCGGTAGCATTATGGTGACCCTCTGAGCTCGCTATGTACAACGAGTTAAGGCCAAACAAATCATATGCTTACCAAAATATTCCCATAGTCATGACTTTCTTGTTGTGGCGCATGTGATGGTATAATTTTTGTACTATCACAGAACCTACCACCGTGATAAAAAAATGGGTACCGTGACAAAACATATAAAATAAACTCCTTAAAAAATCGAAACTTGGGAATTAAATTTTATAATATATAAAAATAAAGTTTGAAATTTATTGACTTGTTTTATAGTTTTAATTTTAATTTAGTATTTTATGAATGCATTTTGAATTCCTGATCTATATAAGACTAAAAAATGAATGAGGTGTAATTTTTAATTAGGTTGAAAATTGGTGGCGACGATATAAAAGATAGAAAAGACGGCTGCAAACATAAAGAGAAGAAGACAAAACATAGAATAAATAAATAAATCCTAACCATAGGTTAGAGTTTAAAAGACTTAGAGAAAAACTTAAAATTTATACCAAAAAGTATGACGGTGTATATAGGGTTTGAGAA
Organism: Limnanthes douglasii subsp. nivea; assembly: GCA_036936605.1. Lineage (NCBI taxonomy): Eukaryota > Viridiplantae > Streptophyta > Magnoliopsida > Brassicales > Limnanthaceae > Limnanthes > Limnanthes douglasii. Next base: position 134,559,724 of record JAUPFV010000004.1, read on the forward strand.
CTTTTTATAAAAGTGCTCAAAACCCTACGCCAAAATTAAAGATTATTCATCACGAAATAAAATAAAGCCCATCCTAATTTCAAAGTGATTGGAACTGTTTAAGTATTTTAATTAAATCTAATAAAAATAAACATGCAAAGAATTAAAGAAAACAACAAAAAGGCCTAAACGATGGATTTTTAGGCCTGAATTTTATCACTAAGCTTCTCCCTCATTATGCTTTTGAATATTGTTGGGCTTCTCGGCACATTATATTTGAGTGGTCGCAACGCCTAATTCGGATAACCGAACCCCAAGTAAACCCCATTTTCGTCTGTCCAAGAGGGTCATATAACCATGGGCTTGTGCAACTACATCATCCTCTCCGTATTCGGAGGAATTTTCCCAGGAATTCTCAGCTTCATTATCCTCAGTGACATTGGTAAACGATACATGGGGCTTCATGTTGAGGACGTCATGGGTCTTCATATGGTTGGGTAGTTTTAAACTGTATGCATTGGGATTAATCTTCTCGATGATTTCAAATAGAGTCACCTTCCTTGCAGTTGGTAAAAAACAACCATACAAAGTCCTCTACTGAAAACTCCACCAGTTAACGCTTCTTATCTGCAACAATCTTGTATTTCTGAGCTGTTTCCTCTAGGTGTTTGCGCGTGTTCTCAAAGATCTCTCATAGATCAGCGATGATGGTCTCGACCCTGGCTGGAATATTATCAAGCTTTGGGAAAGCCAAATCTATAGGACCCTGTGGGTTATAACAATAAACTACCATCAAGGGACTATACCCATTACTACGCTTGTGGTGCCTGTTGTAGGCAAACTCAACGTGATAAAGGCTGGAATCTCATGCTTTCAAGTTTTCGGAGACCTCTGTACGCAACATGTTGCCTAATGTTCGATTAGTTACCTCGGTTTAGTGGTCTTCCTGTGGGTGATATGTACTGCTAAAACTCAGCTTTATGTTTATAAGGCACCACAAACTCCTCCAAAAGTGCCAGACAAACCACGTATTGCGATCATAAACGATATTCAGGGGTGCGCCATGTAAACGGTAGACATCTCAGAAGTATAAATTAGCAACATTCATAAGATATGTGGTTTTCTTAGAGGCAATAAAGTGGGTCATCTTAGAAAACCTATCAACCACCACAAAAATAGAATTGTTACCTTTTTTAGTTCTCGACAGTACAGAGACAAAGTCCATGCTGACGTTTCGCCACGACCTTCCTGTATTGAGAGTGGTATGTATAAACCTTTATTGGAGGACGTGCCTTTTTCCATCTGGCAAACCCAATAACCAGCTACAAAACGGATAACATCTCTCCTCAAATACGACCAAAATAACTTAATGGATATAAAGTGAAGGGTTTGGTCTCTACAACCATGCCCCTCGTTGTATCTCTCCTATACAATCATTAACCTCTATCTGTCCTCAGGAATACATAATAAGTTACCTTTGAAAAGGTAGTTGTCGATAACTCTAAAATCTTTTCTCAAACCTGCCTAACGTCCTCTAGAATAAGACCAAAATATAGATTGATAACCACTAGATACTTTATCATCTTGAATCCCATGACCTTTCCTTCCATACAAATCATCATAGTGCGTCAGATTATTGCATTACCTATGCAATTAACTAACCCCGAAGTGTGCTTGATAGAAAAGTAAAATTGTTGAGTAAACGTTATCCAACACGCATGGTGTGAAGAAATATTCTCCTGAATCTGTAGATGCGTCGATGCATCATGATCGATGTATAATATAAAATCATTATAAGCCAAATAGGAACTTTAGTACTTCAAAGCCTGCACCACTGCATAAAACTTCTTGTCATATGTGGTATAATTAAGTTTTGATCCACTTTAGTTCTCACTGAAGTAGGCTACAACTTGGCCTCGTTGGTTGAGTACAGCTATAATACCCAATTCAGACGCATCACAATGCAGTTCAAGCACTATGGAAAAATCAAGTGGAACCAGAATATGTGCAATGACCAGTCTTACCTTGATCTCTTCAAACACAGTAGTTGCTTCAGGGGTCCAACAAAATATCTTTCCCTTCATAAAATCTATAATAGGAGCCACGATAGTATTGAAATTATAGATGAACCTCCTGTAAAATGAAACCAACGTGTGAAAAGAATGGACTTTTGTGATAGAAGTAGGTATAGGTCAATCGCACAGTGCTGCTACTTTCGACTTATCCACTAACAAGCCATCATTCTAAACAACATACCCAAGGAATATAACCAAATCTATCATAAAGGAACACTTATCAAAACCCCCACAAAAGTCAAAATGTCTCAAAACAACCAATATTTCTCGTAAGTAATGGACGTGTAACTCCTCCGTAATACTATATATCACAATATCATCAAAGTATACAACTAATTTTTTTCCAACAAATGGACAAAATACCTGGTTCATAACCCGCATGAACGTGCTAGGAGCATCAAAATGTCCGAATAGCATGACCATCTATTCAAACAGACTTTCTCAAGTCTTAAAGGGTGTTTTCCACTAATCTCCTATGCGAATACGAATCTGGTGATATTCTCTCTTCAAATATAGTTTTGTAAACACTGTAGTACTACTCAAGTGATCCATTAAATCATCAAAGCGAGGAATAGGAAACTGATACTTGGCAGTAATTTCGTTGATAGTCTTGTTATCCACACACATTCTTAATGAGCCATCATTCTTTGGTGTTATTAGTGCATGAACCGCACAAAGACTAAGGCACTCACAAATGTGGCCTTTACTCAACAATTCTTCCACCTGTCTACAGAAATCCTCATGCTCCTTTTGGGATCATCTGGTAATACGGTCGGTTTGGTAGGCTAACACCCAATACTAGGTCAAACACACTTAGGTATCCGAGCAAATTCTGCTAATAACAGTCGAACACGCTCAGGTATCCTAGCAAACATATCATCATTAAATTATTTAATAGATAAACAATTCATATAGCACCATCATGCTCTATAAATTCTTTTCGAGCTAAAAATTTCTTACCCAAATTTTATGATACAACAAATACAGGTTTGGAGGATACCTCCTTAATTGGTGTTAATATGAATCTAACATTATTCCATATGAAGCTATAATGGTATATCTTATCATCGCATGTGAAACTTTTATCATATTGCGATGGTCGGCCTAGCAATAAATGATAAGCATTCATAGCAATGACATCGCACCATGCCTTATCATTATACTTACGGATATTAAAAGATACCATATATCTTTTAGACACTGTTACCTCACTAACTTTATTTAACCAGGCAAGTTTATAGGGTTAGGGTGGTCTTCTATTTTTAGGGCCAGCTTCTGCACAGCTTCATCAGAAATCACGTTTTCTCATCTCTCTGAATCAATAACGAGTTTACATACCTTTAGCCCAATAGTACAAGTCGTCTGGAAAATATTGTTTCGTAGCCAATCATCCCCACCACCGTTTGTGTTAAATTTAAAACATACACGTACTAAAACCAATGCCTCCCCAACAGCTCCTTCGGTATCCTAGTCCACCTGAACCTCATCAATAGTTTCCTCATCAAACTTTGGTTCACCTTTCAGATCAAAATTTGCAGCTCCGGTGAACAAACCCCTCAATTGTTATGGTTGATTTCGTAATTGCAGACACTATAAAGAAACATGCCCTATTTCGTGACAATTGTAGCACCTGACCTGCAAGAACGTACCTGTGCGACTAGGGACCTGTGAATTAGCACATGTACAAATAGGAGTGGCAATTGGTAATGTTGGGCTATGACCTGGAACCGTCTTTTTTAGAAATGACATTGGAGTTGTTCTGGCAGTTCCTCTTCCATAAGACCTTTGTGAAAGGGTTTTCTCCACATGTAATACGTGTTTATGTGCTTCAGACACATTCACAGGGTTGAACATGTTCAGCTGGTATTGAAATTATTTTCTCATTCCACCTATGTAGCGAGATACTAATTGATCTGCTGAATCAGCGATATCGACACAGTTGTGCAACTTGAAAAATAGTTAATGTATTCATCAGCAGTCATTGATCCTTGTTTAAGGTTTTGGAATTTCTGGTATATTATACACACATAATTGTAAGGTAAAAATGCAGCCCTCAAGTGCTTCATAAATTTAGCCCATGTTGTTATTTTTGGCTTACCTTGCCTTGATCTGGTTTACTTTAATTGTTGCCACCAAGGTGCAGCTCGGCCTCAGAACTTAGTTGCAACCAACTATATCCGTCAGAACCTTCATAAAATCAAAAACTTATACAACTGAGACAATCCAATCTAAGAACTCTTCCGGTTCGAGACCCTTGGAACTCTCGGATCTCAAGTATGAATCTGGATTTCGATCAATTGCTGGCCTTTTGATCGGAATCTCTCGCTGGAGGCTACTCAAAAACCTGTTCATGACAGTGTTGGGTAATATTGACCTCTACCTTGTTCTCTCTGAGGCAAACAAATTTTGCTCGCGACCGGTTTCTCTCTCATATCTCGACGGCTGGTTGCTCGAATCTGGAGCTTGAAATCCGTTGGTTTGGTTGTTCAACATCCTTTGTAGTACTTTATGTACGTCCCTCATCTGATTTCCCGGTGAATTCATATGTTCACCCACCTGGACAAATCGATTTCGAACTTATTTCCATTGACTGATTCTGCAATTGGAAGAGTGGACTTCTTGTGAATGGTCTCTTAGGAAGAATACGTCCATAACTTGTGTCGTAGGAGCTATATCACTCTGATACCAATATGGCGACAACGATATAAGAGATTAAGAAAATGGCTGAAAACACAAAGAGAAGAAGACAAAACAGAGAATAAATAAACCATAACCCTAGGTTAGAGTATAAGAGACTTTAAGAAAAACTATAATTTTATTCCAAAAAGTCTAACGATAAAAATAGGATTTAAGAGCCTTTAATAAGAACGCTCGAAACCATACATCAAAATTACAGATTGTTCATCACAAAATAAAATAAAGCCCAACCCAATTTCAAAGCGATTGGATCTGGTTAAGTAATATATCTAACCCTAATAAATAGAAAAATGTAAAAAAATTAACGAAAAAAAAGCCTAAACGATGGATTTTGAGGCATAAACTACATCACGTAAATCGTGATGCTTTCGAAAATTGTTGGGCTTCTCGACCCATTCAATTTAAATGGTCGTAGAACCTAATTCAGATAACTGAGCCCCAAATAAAAGCCCGTTTTTGTTTGTCGGAAAGGGCCATATAGCTATGGGCTTGTGCAACTACATTAGAAATCAATGTGGATCCAGTTGTAAAAAGTGAAGCAAGGACTTTATTTTAGAAATATGGCCATACTATTACTTCTAGTTCTATATGCCTATCTAATAATTTATTTGAAATAAATAGTTCAAATTCTGCTGAAGAGTTAAGAGGGATCGTATTTTGAAACAAATCCAATTTTATTTTTTCTTCTTCTTTTTTTTGGTGTAAAGAAACATTAAATAAAATAAAAGTTCATACAAGATACCTCGGACATACCCCGAGGAGATACATACGACTTGAAAAGTCGAAAAAAGAACTAAAGTGTGACAGAAAGGTCGTAAAAAGTGCTAAAGAGAAAATAGACATGGTACATGGTACCAAAATATCATCGAGAATGACTAGCCGATAATCTGACTGGAGACTCCATGGTAACAAGGTAGGGGAATTAATGCTCCTAGCCACAAACTGTGAAACCTGTTGAAAATAAGATAGAGCGAGAAATTTATATAAACTATTGCACAAGCTAGCGAATCTTGGTTCCATGGTATTTATACCGAAGATCCGATACAATTTGCTGAGATACCATGGAGGCAATGGTCGGGGCGGAACCAAAAATTACTGAATTTCGTTCCTTCCAAACGTGATAAATTATCGCGCCAAAGTAGGTTCGCCAAATATGGTGGTCTTGAGAGTTAAACTAATTTGATGTTTCCAAAATCCAAGATTGCCAGCACGAGGTGATAAAAAGAAATCCTAGTTCAATACTAACATAGGTCAAAATACTCTGAGTAAAGCTACAATCATAGAGAATATGAAAGATAGATTCAAAGTCAGAGTTACACAATACATAATCAGTTGGGGTGTTTAGACCACAGCGTAGAAGCTTATCTCTGGTTGCAAGCTTGCCCAAGATAGCGAGCCATGAAATAAAGGAGTGTCTGGGAATGTTGAATTTATTCCATACTGACCCGGCCCACCCCACATCAGGGGGAGGCGATCAAATGACGTTATATGTGTCTTTAATAGTGAATGTGGTGCATCCATCTTTCACTTTCTAAAAAGGAACATCATTTGAATAGATGTTGGGCAAAGGAAGAGTGAGGATAAGGTTGTGGATATCCGTGAGGTTAGCTCGACTTCGCGCTCTCGTTGATCTGATGTTAGTAGTCCAGTTCCACTCACTTTCGAGGATGATATCCAAAACCTTGAGGTTTTGTCCAAGACAGGAATTATTGATGGTATGGGAGCCATAATACATTGCAAGAGAGGTAGGAATGAGCCAAGGGTCATGCCAGAAAGAAGTACTCCTACCATTTCCAATTGCCACCTTGTAAAAATTACAAGCCAAAGGGCGAAGACGGAGAATTTTCCTCCAAATCCAAGAGAGAGAGAGGAGCCTATAGAGATGGCCCAAAAATTCTTATTTTTAATTTTTTCAGCTTTTTCACACCAGATGGAAAGGTTTCTATTACTGATAATAGACCAAAGATGCTTGAGGACAACCGCCTGATTCCATATTTTTAAGTCTAGAATCCCAACGCCACCCTCTTTATAGGGAGAAGTGACCGAAGCCCAATCCACTTTAGCCCCATGAATTTTCACGGCAGTTCCAGACCAGAAGAAAAGACAAAGATATTGGGTTAATTCTTTGATGATCCTAGATGGGAGAATAAATATACCTGACCAACAAATAAGACTGACTTGATAAGTTGGAGCCTACCAGCATAGGATAAATGCTTCGAGGTCCACGATTCATTTCGAGAGGTAATCTTATGGAGAATGGGTGGTAATCGGTATGAGTGAGCCGACCAGTAAGAAGGGGTACGCCTAAGTATTTGACTGGGAGAGATCCTTCCAGGAAGCACAAAATGGGTAAAAGGACCGAGCAAAGAGAGTTATTTATACCAGAGAAAAATATTTGACTTTTGGATGGGTTGACTTTGAGACCTGATAGAGATAAAAAATCGTCAAGAGCTTCTTTGATGAGAAGAAGGGAAATAGAGAAACCATGACAGAAAATCATCAGATCATCTGCAAAGCAGAGGTTGATGATCTTAAGATTGTGACACTTCCAATGAAAGCGAAAGTTCCCATCTTGACTCTTTTCCTTAAGGATGGTTAAAAGAACTTGCATGACACTCACGTTTATATGTATCGATCAAAATACTTATTATATATATATTTAAAAATTATAAAATCTAGCATTAAGTTATCTTTAATATTATTTTCCAATGGGTTTTATAGTTAACTTTAACTAACACTACTAGACATGGTTAGCATTTTTCTTTCCATTATACCAATTAGTAGGCGACAAAAGTTTGATAAAAAAATATTAACTAAATTGTTCAAATTTTGGAAATCATTGAACATGCAAATTATAGGTTATCAAACAAATTATTTTGTTAATAGCTAGGCTCATCAATAATATTTTCATTACAATTGGTATAAAAATATTAGGTATGATTAATTTTTTAAAGTTTGATTTTAATTGTTAAAAATATAATATATATATATATATATATATATATATATATATAAATTAACGTTAGTGTTAAAATCTAGTACCAAATATGAATTAAGTATGTTTAAATTAGGATTAGTAATTACTAAAAACATACACCAAATTTAGAGAAAAGAGTAGTACGTAGTACCATTAGAAAACAAGAGCCCTAAATTGAATACCAAAACAAAGCAAATATTTAACAGAATTAATTAGTTTTGTTACTTGACAATTATTGTGATAAATGTCAATGAATAAAATATTAACGCATAATAGAGTTTCCAATGAGTAATTTTAATAACAGTTGAGTATACAACATATACGCCTCTCTTTCGGCATATAAAGTATAAACTAAACAATCAAAGTTCACATACCCTCTCATTGTTTTATCATATTTTAATTATAATATATTCTAATATCTAATGTACATTTTCAGTATTGCATGGGTCATTTTAAGAGCATGGTAGTGTTGCTTCTCTAGATTTACTATAAATCTACTGAGAACACTAATATTCTATGAACATGAACCATTGTATTACATCTTATAACACCAAGAAAGTCTAGAGGGGTCTATGAGATCAAGTCTAGATTTACTATAAATCTAGTTTTTGAAGAAAAATGAATGACATTCAGTTTCTAAATTCTAAATATTGGGCATGTTTGAAATCACCCAATTCATCTCAGAATACAATAGTACAATAGTTGTAGGATGTTACCTTTACATCTCGATGACCAAATATTTGTATCATCATAAACATATGCATGTGGATGGGGAAATGTAGACGTAATTTCTACAAAAATAAAAACATATAAATAAATATAGTAAAACTAAGTATGCAACATATATGTACATAAAAATAAGATATCTTAATATAATCACCTTATATTTAGATTGACTAAGTGGTTTATTGCGAATTTGAAGAGGTTAGATGAAGTAAAACACACAAAACGTATACTAAAAGACTTATCAATAACATTTTGGTGACCATCAGAGCTCAATACATAAAATTTGTTGACAACAAACAAATCATATGCTAAACATGACGGTCTCATTGTAATGACTTACTCGTTGTGACGCCTGCGATGGTGCATTTGTTGTGTTGCCGCAGAACCTAAACCACCGCGGTGATAAATCGGATTTTCATGAAAACCCAATAACATATAAAATAACCCCATCTAAATTGAAACTTATGTTGGAACATTTATTTTTATAGTTATTAGGTTCTTTTAGTACGGTATGAATGCATTTTCAATTCTTTATATATATATATATATGAAACTCAAGGATGAAAGATGTAAATTTTAATTAAGTTAAAAATCCACGTGGACTCATTTGTAAAACGTGAAATGAATAATATCTTTCGAAAAATATGACTTTACTCCTACTGTTATATGCCCATATAACAATTTACTTTAAACAAATAATTTGAACTTTTTACCAGAGTTAAGAGGAATCACATTTTCAATTGAAAACCATATTATTTTTCCATTCTTCTATATTAGAAGTAGAACAATGCCTACACATTAAATTATATTTTAATTTTGTTTTCCGGTTGGTTTTATAGTTAACCTAACACTACCAGACATTATTAGCATTTTTATTTTAATTATACCAAATTATAGGCGGTAAAAGTTTAATAAAATAATTATCTAACCAAAGTGTAGGCAGAATTTGTTTAATAAAAATATAATCTACCAAATTGTTAGATTTTTAAAGATGATTTACCTTAAAGTTGTAGATTATCGAACAATTTATTTTGTTGATAATTGGGTTCATCAGTGAAATTATCATTACAATCGGTATACAAATATTAAGTACGATTATTTTTATAAATTTGATTTTAATTTTTAAAAATAAATTTTTTGTATACACACTTGTATTAGTGTTAGACATAGTACAAATAGTAAGTATGATTATACTAATTAGGATCAATAATTATTATAAATATATCCCAACCATCTGCAAATAAAAAATAGCACATGGCGTAATTAGAAAATAATATATTAGAGTAATTTCAAAAATAGGTGAGTATACCGCATATACGTTATTTTTATGCATATAAAAGATAAATTGAAAAGTTAGAGTTCATATACTATCTCACTATTTTATCATATTTTAATTATAATATATATTAATATCTAATATACCTTTCAAGTATCTCATGAGTCAGTTTTTATTATAGTTATTTCTGATTGAAGGATAGTAAAATTAATTTGGTGGATAAGGTATTAAATTGTTTGATAGAAGGTAGATATACAACTGAGGTGCTTAATTTTAATTGGTAGAGAAGGAAAATCCACAACCCATTAAATACTAATTTCTGAACTATTTATAGGATAATAAATATTCATGGCCCAACTAAGTCAATTAGTACATACGGGTCAGCTTCATAAGCCCCCATACGTAAGATTAAGTGAACTAGGCCCTTGACTGCGCCACTAGTCACACAGCTTACTCAGCATTGTTCTTAGTATAAGCCTAAATTTCTCTCTAAGAGAAATCCAACTTTCTTTACCCTTTTAACCTCTAACAAAATCCGACCATATCATCTAGCCCCCTTAGCTCTTTCAGAAGCTTATGGGAGAGCTAACATATTCGAGTATGATCCAAACTACGCCATGTAATTTTTTTTTAAAACGGTTACCATCCAAGAGTCATAAACTTTAGGTCAATTACTTTTAGATATACGTGTCAAGTTTAAATTAGACCCACAAACTCGTTTTTCTATAGGTAAACCTATCCAATCGAATGAGAGAAGTGGTTACACTTCTTTGTAGCCCCCTAGCTACTGTAGTTGATTACTTTTCGTTAGTAGGTACTCCACTATTTTCTAAGCTTTATAAGAAATTGCTTTCATTTTTGTTGTTGCTAATTCGAGAATAAGAAAATACTTATCTTTTACTTTTTATAGAGATAAATCATTTTACTTAAATTTTTAGACGAAATTTTTCCTTCTCTTTCCATTTTGTTCATTGTTATTAACTTCTTTTGGTACTTTCTTGGGTTTGTGCGTTTACAGTCGGGAACACTCTTACTAAACGGGGTTGGTTTAATTTATCTGAATTAAAAGAAGAAAATAGAAAAGCAAGAGTTATTGCTGGAATACCTGTTTCTTCAGGTGGGGTTATCGTAACTCAATTTATAGAGTACAATGGAGTTTTTCCATATAATAAGCATTGAATTATTTACGAACCTAGCTCAAAAGCTCAATCATCTATATTACCCACTCATTCTCCTCAATAATTTAACTCGTTCCAAAAGAGAGGGGTCACTGGTCGCATAACTACTTCACATTTCACCGTAATGGGATCAGATGTTGGTGAGAGTACCCCATGTAGAGTTACTAGGCTCTCTAAGGCAAAAAAAACAAGCCTTCTACGTCGGATAAGCCAACTGAAAAATCAATTAAACATCCTACTGTTGTTGGCGATCCTCCAATACAGATTCCGATAATGGAAGGAGAAACAATTATAACCGAAATTCCACACGGGTCAACTACAAAGGAAATTCCCACAATTGCAGCAACTGAGCCTCCTCAGATTGAGGGAGAAAATCTATGTTCCTATCCTAATGAACCTTCAAATAAAAGATCACAAATAATGGAAGAAAATATGGAAGATAGTGGTGAAGATACTCCTTTATAGAAATCTGGTCAGGCTGGGGACACTCCGAAAGTAACAAAAGAAACCAGAAACAAAATTGCCTCACTCGAATCTGAACCGCTTCCTGAGTCTCTAATCGGGCGAGTTGGGCCCAATTTTACTAAGATCAGTGTTAAGTATCTTTTGGCCTTACAAAGAATATCTTACATCTATTTTCATGAATCCGAACTGGAAATGATTTGGAAAAAATGAGGATTTCTCGAGTCAATTAAAATTAGGCTACCCCAGACTGGAGAGACTCTGATGGATAGTAAGGTTATGGAGTTGGTGGTTTACGCCGACGTACTTAACTAGGGTCTTCAGTTTCTCTTAGATCCCGAAATAGGGATATATTTCCACTTGGTCAAGTTCTGACCAAGTCAAGCTAGCTCTAATTCTTGGTGCATTGTTAGCAAGCATCATAGCCTAAAATTTATCAAAAATCGATACCCATGGAATAACTGACTTATATAGCTGGTTTGTATCGTAATGGTTATATCCCATTTTATTATTTCAATATAGGGAATAACTATAAGGTGGTAGAAAATCTTTTGGAGACATACAAGATTTGGAAGACCAGTTTCTTTTTGTCAGCGGTGTTTGGGAAAATAGAAAAAAAAACTACCTCTAAGGGGAATCTGAGCATGCTTACAAGATACTTGAAAAGTTTACATAAATGTCTAATTTTTTTAACGATATTATTACTTACCCGAGATTTTTTATTCTAGAGTTCTCGAAGCCCTGCGCACAACACTTGGAGTACGGGAAAGAATCTTTTATAAAGTTGAACCAGTGGGCCAATGAAAAATGGTCAAATGAGTTTCAACTGCTTCACCCCAGGTAATTTCGTGAGGACTCATCTCTAGAGGACTAATCTGATCCATGAACTCTCATATAACAATGTAGTATTCGTCCCCGATCAACCGAAATCCTCAAAAGCACTAAGGTAGTTGATGGTAAATATTTCTACCAATCAGGAATAGAGCTCCAAACCATAGGGACAAGAACAAGAATAAAAAGAAAAAAATGGTTCGTCTCAATTCATTCTTGAGATAGGAAGTGGCGGGAAACCTGATGAGATCGATGGAGCTTTATTGGAAACTGTTGTTGTTATAGTTGGACAAAATATAGAGCCAACATAATATTTTGTTCCTAAGAAGAAAGGTAAAAATAGAGTGAAGATGGTAGTGATAAGAGGGAAAAGAATAAGAAGAAATTTTCAGTTGGTTTGTAGATTATACTCCGACCAAAAATTCATCCTTCAACCAATCCCGTTGTGGTTTCTCCTCCAACAACTGTAGTATCTAGAACTCATTCTCCATTGCTTCCCTCAATTGTTAGGCTATCTTTTGGAGGTGACGATCAAATAGAAGAGGTAGGGAACATTAATTCTGAAGCTTTTGAGCATACTTTTCCTGAGTCAAACCAGTCATGCAATTTTTGTGATATATGACGGAGTTTCCTTCGAAGTATCTAAGGATAACAAAAAATTGGGGTATGAAGTCTTAGGATATTTAAGGCCAATTATTGATTTAGAGAGACAAGTGAGAGTTCAGGTTAAAGACATCGTTTCCCTTCAGGATGAGAACCGAAGTCTAAAGAATTTGGTTGAGGAAGAAAATGGTAAAGTTAAAAATCTAGGTAAAAAAATGAAGACCAGCAATGAGGAACTGGTTCAAAAAAATCTGATGGTGACAAGCTAGAACCTGACTAAAATAGTTTGCAATTATCCACGTCCCAGGAGACCACTTCGTTAAAAATCAGCAAACTGAGGATAAAGCTACCATTCAACACATATCCAATGAGAAGAAAAATATTGAAGTTCTTAAACAGAAAGAAGATGAAATCACTTCTCTCAAGGCAAACATTGCTCAAGATGTAGCCAATGCTAAAGATGTATATGATGAAAAATTAATAGGGATACCCTTTAAGTATATCATCGGTCATTTTAAGAGCATACGAGTGAGGTTTCTCTAGATTTATTATCAATCTATTCAGAACACTAATCTTCTATGAAAATGAACCATTGCATTAAATTTCATGACACGAAGAACATCTAGAGTGATCTACGAGATCAAGTTTTATAACATTGATCGATTTGAACCGATATGTTAACGCCTAAAATATATCCCATTAAGGGCTTTAGTTTCTAAAATAAATAAATGGCATTCAATCTTTTAAATCAAAAGATTAGACATGGTAGAAAATTACCCCATAGATCCCATGATCTAATTATATAATAGTCGTAGGATATTACTGTTATATCACGATAGCCGAAATTTGTATCATAACTAACATATACATGTAGAGAGGTAAATATAGTTGTATTTTCTAAAAAAATCAAAATATATAAATAAAGATACTACAACTAAATATGTAATATATGTATACATAAAACGAGGTATCCTAATATATTAAACTTACATTTATGATGATTGAGTGATTTGTTATGGATATAACGAGTTTCAACGCAGTAAAACAAACCAAAATATAATAAAAGACTTATTCATGACATTTTCGTGAGCATTTCAACTCACTATGGAAAGCTAGTTGGTGCCAAACAAATCATATGCTAACTATAACAGGCCCATGGTCATGACTTTCTTGTTGCGGCGCATGTGATGGTGCACTAGTTGTACTATCACAGAACTTAAACCATGGCGATAAAAAACCAGATTACCGTGACAACCCAATAACATACAAAATAACCCATCTCTCTCCTTCTTTTTATTCCAAATTAGTGTTTTGATAATTTTGTATATATAAATTCTAAAAATACTAATCATAATTCACTTCGAACTCATAATAATGAACAAGACTTTAATGAAAAGTTTAGTGTAAACATTACATATCAAAAATACCTAAAATGTATAATCGAATTCTAATTTTGTTTGCTACACTTTGATACTAATTGTAAATATTAAAGATGCCGATTGAACTTCATTATCTTAATACTTAATCACATGATATACTTATAGTTGCTGAGATGGATTAAACATGATGGAATAATGAAAATAAATATAGACATCTTGTTATAGTTGTTGTGGAGATTCAGATGAATGAATAGTTGAATACATTCTCTGAAACATCCATAAATTGGTCACTAAATATCAATGCGAAGAATGTCTAGATAGCAAACATTTGACATAATTCATTGATGTAATCTGATATAATCAATTTTAAAAGATGAAGTATCTAAAAAAGACGAGAATCTGCTTTTTTATTTTTTTATAATTAAAATAAATATTTTTTTAAGAGTTGTAATATAGGTTTTTTTATATAATTATAAAATAAAAATTATGATATTTTTTTAAAAATAAAAATTATTTATATTTTAGCATATCAATTATATAAATAGATGGATTAATTATGCAAATATTTAAAACATAAAAAATGAATAGAATAAAAATTAAAAATAAAAAACTAGTTTAATAAAGATAAAACAATAGGTTATGTTGGCCTCGCGAATGATTGCACTATTATAAGAATTAAAGAAAATCTAGATTGTTCAGTATCTTTTCTTTCTTCTCATCAAGATCAATAATGGCCCCTAGTAAAAAAAAGACTCTCTTCAAGAGCTGTTAGAAAACAATCAGGCATCCATGATCTTCCTCTTCATATGCTGACGAAAATTTTCGCCAAAGTTGCTTCAAACTCCATGATAGATTTATTCAATCTTAAACTTGTTAATAAAGAATTTTTAACAGCAACCGAAGATAACTACATCTACCAAAATATATCAGTGGATAAGGTTCCCATCAATCAATGGTCTCCAAATAAACAAAAATCTCATTTTATTGAAAGGTGCCTAGAAAATCAAAATCCTCAAACACTATACACCCAAGGAATGATATATTATTTTATTTACGGAAAACAAGAATTAGAGTTAGAGTTTTTAAAGAAAGCCATAAACAAAAGACATGTTGATGCATCATATGTCTACGGTATTATATTGTTTTCTTCGCTGGAAAAAGAAAAATAAGAAGAAAGTATGAAGATTTTGTCTCTTTTAGAATGGTTTGGTGTCCGAATATTGTGTAGAATAGAATTGAAGATTTTCTGAGCAGAATGTGGTACAAGAAGAACAAAATTGATTATAACAAAAACATAGGTGTTTGTTGCGGCTGTGGGGAAAAAACTGCTTATACAGTTTTGGAAAGACGGTCAGATGAAATCGGTGTTAGAAACTGTAGATATTGCATATGGGATCATGAAGCTTATAAAATGGTTTAGGTTCAATAGTTTTAAGTGAATTTTTATTATACATAGCAATATATTTATTTATTTTAAAAAATAAATAAATAAAGATAAGACAGTAGGTACTAATAATATTTTCTAGCGACTAAAGTTAGAAAACTATGCACTAAACAAACCAAGAGCTAAAATAAAATTATAAATTTGTCAAATGTGTAACCCAAATATCTGAAATTGGAAGACTAAATAAAATAAAAAAATCGATTTGAAACTACGGTAGAATTCAAAGCTGCCAGATCTGACCAAACTCCATATGCATTACATTGACGGCTTTCCCGAATTAGTTGGTATCTATTTCATTTGTTTTCAATGATCAATTGGGTCGAATTTATAATAAATTCGACAACTGCATTTTAAAGTCAAACAAAGACTCCTATGACATAGATTACCACTACGAGTCTCTTTTTATACCTTACAAATTCATACAACCGTCAACGAAACAGCTAACAAAAAACATAAAATAAACAAAAATGGACTCCATTCCGATTTTCTTCATCTCCATCTTCCTCGTCTTAAACCACCTCATCATCCTTGCCTCATCTCAAGAATCACCGTTGTTTCACTTCTGTTTATCGGACAATTTCACCACTAACAGCGTTTACTCCTCCAATTTGAACAACCTCGTCTCCAACTTCTCGTCTCTCAGATCAAACGACTATGGCTTCTACAACATGTCGGCCGGTCAAAACTCCGATCAGGTCAATGGACTCGCTCTTTGTAGAGGGGATATCAAACCAGACGCTTGTCTCACTTGTATCGAGACAGCTGCTAAGGAGCTAACTGATACGTGTCCAAGAAATAAAGAGGCGGTTATATGGTATGACAGTTGTATGTTCCGCTACTCGAACAAGACTATTGTCGGCAAGAGGGACGACGCAAACTTGTTTTACATGTGGAACACACAAAACGCCACTGATATCGAAAACTTCAACACAGCGTTAAGAGATTTGTTGGATAATCTAAGGGCTAGAGCAGCTGCTGGTGGGTCTCTAAAGAAATACGCCACCGGAAATATAACCGGACCGGCATTCCAGACCGTTTACGGACTTGTGCAGTGTACGCCTGATTTGACTGAGCAGGACTGCAATGATTGTTTGATCAATACTTTCTCTCAGATTCCTGCGTGCTGTGATGGGAAACGCGGGGGCAGGACAATTGGACCTAGTTGTAATTTTAGGTATGAGATCAATCGATTTTATGACCCACAGGCTGATCCTGGTCCAGCAGCTCCACCGCCGTCTGCGTCGAACCCTCCTCCTCCACCGCCTTCAGACGAGACTTTAAGTATAAATGGTATGATTTCTGTTCTGTTCTTAAGTTGATGCAAGACTATTCTTTTTTTAAAAAAGTCCATTTTATCAAATTTCGCTTCTTTACGTCCACAAATTAAGATAATTTTATCTCTCAGGTGCAGTATTAAAGTGTGTTTGATCTGTTCTCAAGTTTAAACTCTCAAAGTAGTACCGATCTATGAGCATTTTGATTTTGTTCTCAAGTATTGTAGTCTAAGAGCTATTTCCGAGGGGGCGTGAAAAATTCAGTTAGACACCAATTTTAGGATGGCCTTTGTGTTTCTGAGTTTGGTGTTGCTAAAGTAGGAAAGTGTTGTATCTAATTGATGAACCTTGATTATTTTTGTATAAAATTTGCAGGAACACCCGGTGTCCCACCTACAACTATAATAGCCATAGTTGTTCCTGTTGTCGTTATTATATTGCTTGCCATTTGCCTATGTATCTTCCTAAAAAGAAGGAAGAAGAAGCCAACCAAAAAAGGGGACGGTAAGTTAAAAGTTCAATTTTTGCAATAGAATTGAAGATTTTGATAAAATATTGTGGTTTGGATAAGAGATGAATAAGTTGAAGTTGTGAAAGAACGAGATTCTTACCTCACTTTGGTTGCTTTTGTTTTCTTTTTGTGGGTTCAGATGTGGATGGAATAAGTAACACTGAGTCGTTGCAATATGACTTTGATACTATTAAAGTTGCTACGGATAATTTCTCAGAGGCAAACAAACTCGGACAAGGTGGATTTGGTGCAGTTTACAAGGTAATAAAATGAAAGCAAAATTAGTTATTTTTTTTTCAACGGAATGTAAGGGGCCTGATGATTTTGATTCATTTTCAGGGTCGTCTCGAGGATAAACAGGAAATAGCTGTAAAAAGGTTAGCAAAGAATTCGGGACAAGGAGATCTGGAATTTAAGAACGAAGTGGTATTGGTTGCCAAGCTACAACACCGGAATTTAGTTAGGCTCCTTGGTTTTTGTATGCAAGGAAGCGAGAAACTTCTTGTATATGAGTTTGTCCCAAATGCTAGCCTCGATCAATTCATATTTGGTATGAACTTGCTTCAATTTCTTATAGGGCGACTCTAATTATTACAATATGTCCAATTTTATTAACTTCAGTAATTATTTCCCCTATTGGATTTTGTCGATTTAGATCCGATCAAGCGCACAATATTAGATTGGGAAAGACGCTACAAAATTATAGGAGGAGTTGCTCGTGGAGTTCTTTATCTCCATGAAGATTCCCGCCTTCGTATTATTCACCGTGATCTAAAAGCCAGCAACATCTTGTTAGATGAAGATATGGCCCCCAAAATTGCAGATTTTGGTATGGCGAGACTGTTCAAAATGGATCAAACTCAAGGAGACACTAGCAGAATTGTGGGGACATAGTGAGTATTTCATACTAAGCTTATTTAGTGACTGCCTCGTCGAAATAACTGGATTTACATGAACAAAATATGATATCAACATTGTATGTAATATTAATTTATTACCAATTTTGCAGTGGTTATATGGCTCCGGAATATGCAATGCACGGACAATTCTCGGTAAAGACTGATGTTTTCAGTTTTGGTGTCCTAGTCCTTGAGATTGTGAGCGGTCAAAAAAACAATTGTTTCCGCGATGGAGAGAATGTGGAGGATCTTCTGGGATATGTAAGTAACAAGCTTTATTTGTACACTATCTAAGTAATCGGTAGTATGATCATTAGTTTAATATATCTGGGACGAAAAATACCTGCAGGCTTGGAAAAGTTGGAAAGACGGAACCATATTGAATATAGTGGATCGTTCATTGACATCCGGGTCCAGCACGGAAATGATGAGATGCATACACATCGGCTTATTATGTGTTCAAGAGAATGTAGTACACAGGCCAACAATGGCTAATGTTGTGCTCATGCTAAATAGCTACTCCATTACTCTACCCTCACCTACTCAACCTGCATTTTTCATGCATAGTAGTATAGAGTCGGACACGTCATCCTCCATCGATTATAACGCGAAGAGTACAACTTACAGTGGATCTAAATCGGAAGCTTTGCCATTTTCCAAAAATGAAGTTTCAATTACTGAGTTATATCCTAGATAGTAGTCTCCGTGACACTTCATGTTCTAAAATTGTGTGCTACACTGGACTATGTATCATATACCACATTAAACGTGTCTCATGCCACTTCCTATCTTTTTCTCCCATGTGAGTAACATCTATAAATGGGTTTTTTTTTTTTTTTGCTTTCTAATATAATAAACCATAAATTTACATATTTGGCATATTTACTGACATATACAGACGAAATATTTGGTATACTTCTTAATTTGGATAAAAAAATATTCTTCATTTTATCGTAAATAGTCTGACTAAGTTACTGTTGCTTGGAAAATATTACCATAATTGTTAGGCAGGAACCGGTTCTTAGTCTCTGGATTAGCAAGTGTACAAGAATAGACAATGATGTCTACATTTTGATTTAAATGTAATTTTTAGGCTTCGCTAAATCGTGGACCAAAACGTAAGCAGCCTCAAATTTATGTATCCATCCTTATTTTTATAAGTCGTTCTATTTTTTATCCAAGATGTTTGTAATTTCTTTATCCGGTATAAAAAACACAACTCGAATTTCATACTTTTTTTCCTCCACCGTGATCATGTTTCTAATTCATCAAAACCTAGAATCTACCAAAAATCACAAAATCCATTTTCCCTCATAAAAACTGTTATTCATCAAGAACGGAATAATCTATTCGAATCAACAACGTCAAATGGCAAAAAAAAAGTAAAGTTTTTGTTTTATTAGTTTTTTTGTTTTGTTAGGTTTTTAAATGGTTTTGCTACATTGAAGGTATATACAATGTTAAAATAAATAAACCTAGGATTGTATAAGTACTTTGAGTGATACGTTTATGTGGTTTGGTTTGATTTGTCTTAGAATAGGTATTTTAGGTTAGATTGATGGACGAAAACTTGCTATTTTTGGGTTGTGTTCGTAGATGTTCTTAACCCTCTCGTCGGGGTAGACCTTCTCATCCGATGAGAGAGGTTTTTTTTAGGTGTTTTTTTATCCCACGTTGGGTGAATTTGGGCAGCCGTGATGTGTGACAATAATATTTTTTGAAGTTTTAAAATTTTTCCGTCGGGGATCCCAAATTCACCCGGTGGGGAACTATCCATTTAGACATATAATTTGTGTCAGAATTCAAAACTAATTACATTTTCGTTGTCGCAGGAAGTATGTAGCCATGCCGGAATAAGAAAAATCTACCAAGGGATAGCATGAACGTGAAGAGGTTTTCCCGCAACTTCGGTGGTGGTAGCGGGAGTGGCTCTCATGCGGAACTTGTTCCTTTCACAAAATAGTGTGATTCTTTTTCCGGACTACACGCACCACAAAGCTTACAACTCTTTAATGAGCAATGTAAGTAATATAATATATGTCTCAATTTTTTTTTTCTTTAACTAATTTAATTTTTGTATTCTAATATGTTTTCAATTATTTCAGTCTTCTCATGTCATTATGGTCCAAGAAAAATACAGTCTACTCGGTCAATGAGACCTGAAGAACCAACAAGTTGTGAAGGATCTCGTCGAAGGTACTCCAGTTTGGCCGTTTATGTGCCACTTTCCGAAATACAACTCAAACCCGTAGTTGGACGAGTTATATACCAAAAAATGGCATCAGAAGACAAACACCTTCCAGTTCTCTTTTGGGGAGATGACTATCACATTGGACGACGTGTATGTCATTAGCGGTCTCCTGGTGAAAAGGAGAATAATCGAGCCGTTTAGGACCAACCAAGTCGCTGACTACTATACTCGATACGGTGAACTGTTGAGAGTTACGCCTGGGGTGATGCATGAAGAGATGGAGTAGCAGGATGAGAGCGGTTTCGGTCTTATATGGCTTAGGGAGCAGTTTTTTGGAAATGATTATTTAAATATCAATGTCGCGAGTACCGTTGAGATGACTACACATGTTGCTCGAACGTACCTCTTTTCTTTCTTGGTTATACCATATTCACGAACACGAGCCAAGAAAACATCCAATATTATTTTCTCATTCATTTAGATCACTTCGATAGGTTTGATAAGATAGCCTGGGGTACATGTGCTTTGGCGTGGCTGTATAAGACTTTGGGAGGCATTTCTAAGACATCATTGAGAAGTCTAGTTGGTTTCTCTGTGTTGTTGGATTGTTGTGTCTACGACCATTTCCCATGCTTCAGGGTTTCTGTGAACAACGCTTCTAGCCCAACTCATCCGTAGATATCGTGTTGGTTACCAAAAAAACTTATTAGGACAAATGTTCAAGGGAATACTTAGTATCAGGACATCGTTGTCGCACAGGAAGAAAAATATGTAAGTATTTTATATCGTTACCGTTAATTTTTATATCACCGATTAATATATGTGTTTGTTTATTACAAGGTTATGTGTTTGTTTGTTTACATGTGATTTTCCAGTCTTACCTTGTAATTAGAGAGGTGTTTCTGGTGCAAGAGAGGTATACCTACTAGATCAAGTGATGTTGCGGTTTGGTTGGTTCTAACAGAAGCCGTTGGATCCCATTCTAGCTTGATCTGGTCTCACCAGAGAAGATAATAAGCGGTCTGTTATTGATGCTCGACATTGGGAAAACTAGAAGGACCACTTGTTTGTGATTGATAGGTATACATGATCGTTGCCAGGAAATCGTAGGACATTGACTCCTCAATACGCAACTTAAGGTGAGAAGTACGGTTGGTTTCACATCACTCCGCATATCCTCAACAAACACTCTGTTGTAGAGGCATTTTATACGATAAATCGCATTCGACCTCTCGACGACAGTTCGAAATATGCCATAAACTTTACCAATATAGTACTTCAACTGAAAATTCCCTGGCTCATTGTCATGCTAGATATTTTGATACTTTGTTTGATATTTTAGTGAACCTTGTTATGAATAATTTATTCGGTATTTTGTTCTTTGTTGTACAACATAACATTGATGGTTTGTATGTTGTATAACATTGGTTGTATAAGATCGAATTTGGTTTGTTATGCTATGGTTTGTTTTACTTATTACATTGGGTGTTTGATTTTATTAATTAAACTCAATATTTGGTTTGGTGAACTCCTTGGCGGAGGGTTTAAGTTAGTTTAATACATAAGGTATTGTAGAATTTATGCATATCCTCGCAGGGGTAGAACACACGATCCCATAGGTGTAAAATTCTCACCAGTCAGGATACTTTCACCCTGCCGGGTGACAGATTTTCATCCAACAATTCTAATGCCAAATACCAACACAGGTTTAAGGTTTCAATCTTGGTCCCTTCCCCACCGGGTAGAAAGTTCTCAACCACTGGGGTATTTTGCACCCCCGGTTGATAATTTCTTACCCGTTGAGGAAGCAGACTATATAGCCTAAACATTTTTGGGCCAGATGATGGTTGTATCCCCACTAGAGCGGTATACGCGCTCCATCTGTGCCATCCCTACCGTATGAAAAATTATCACCCGATGGAATAATTTCCACCGAGCGGGTGAAATATTCCAGCCCGTTGAGTCAACCTTAAAAAAGTACAAAGGCTAAAATTTATAGGGTGCCTTTCTCGTCGGATAGAAAATTCTCTTCCGCCAAATTAGGTTCTCCCCCGCGGTTGAAATTCATGCCCTGCCATATGAAAAATTATCACTGTACCGGGTGGCGATTTATGATTGTTTTTACAAAGACTCCCGCCAATTTTGGATAGACCGACAAACTTTATTGGTTCCATGCCAAAGTTTGTGGATATTCCCGTCGAATACCCATCTATAAATAATGGAACAAGGCTCGAGCAATATACGTTAAAATAATATCAATGGGTGATTCCAGTCATAAAGTTCATGAATATGCAAACATTTTCAAATATTTTGAGTTTGTGAAAGGCATGATATCGCAAGAGACGCTTGGTTTCATCAATGTTGTTTTATGAATAATATACTTCATGCCCGGTTGGGAGGCAGCTTGTTCATTTGAGATGTATGATGCCTCGACCACGTGGGCGTAAAGAAGTGACCAACAAGTTACCTTATTTGAACATTGTGCCGATTATACGTATTAACTCACTCCCTTACAAAGTCCAATGTGAAACCCATGATGTATTTAGTATGGCATCTCAAATTTATATTACAAAATATATGTTGGAACATGTGATGCAAAAACCGCTAGAAAAAGTAGATACGGTAGCCACCGACGTTAAAACTTACCCAAGTTCTTATGACACTAGCGAGGAGAAAGAATATCCATTCCAGAAATGATTTCAACATGGATGGAATTATTCGTCACCATGAACGCGCCTTAAATGTCTACTATGTTAACTATATCAACTATCTATCTATTTTCGTTGCTTGCATTTGTATTTCTAATTATTCGATATCCTAAATTATGTGAACTAATGAAGAGGTTAATGTTACCGTGTTAAAATTGGCGTTATCATAATCTTCAGTGCATACAAGTTTTAGGCATTATGAATTGTACAAATATTACAAGGACCGAGTTTTTAAACAAAAGTGGCTAAATCGGTTACTTTGAGACTACGAGCTTTAATTTCATCGTATCTCTTGCAACGAGAATCGTAATGCTCAACCTTCCGCATCTGCTGAACGCAATTTTATGAAACAAGGATATATCCTTGCACATGGGGCATTTGTCTCAATGGAAAGCTGCAAAATAAAAACACAATCAAAATTCACAATGATATATATTGGATGTGATGTTAAACAGTTTAAACGAGCCGACAATGCAATAAAATACTTACGTTCACAAAATGGTTGTAGTTGACCCAAATCAATCCGACTTTCAACCGGTTTGGCATCGTAAAGGGTGCACTTCTTAACGGACTAAAAATGAAACCATGTTCAGGGTTTGATACTATCCTATGAAGTGGAGTATGTAGTTAAAAGTATATGTGATCATGACTCCCATCTTGGGCATTGAAATCCAATTCTCTATAGTAGCCACTCTAAGGGAAATATGCTAATTTCCTGTCAAATCAGATCAAAAGAAAGAAAAAAAGGAAAGCACAAAAACAAAAGTGAAATCAAAGACACAATTGTTAACGGAGTTCAGAAAATTATGCCTACGTCTCCGGACCTGCTGCAGATCGATTTTATTAGGAAGTGTTAGGTGCGACCAAAGTCTCACATCCCACATCGGTTAAACATGGGAAGAAAGATCAGTATATAAGTTAAGAATACATCTCCATTAGTGTGAGGCCTTTTGGAAGTGGACCAAAAGCAAAGCCGTGCGGGCCAGCGGGTCCAAAGCGGACAATATCACACTATTGTGGAGATAAGAGTATTCTTACTTATATACAAAAGCGGAATATGCGGACCCAATATTCCCTACAAATGGTATCAGAGCACCAGGCCCAGACGGAACGCGATGTGGTGGATTGTGATGTGGGTGAAATTCTGCGAACATCATACCAGAAGCCGAAAGCCATACTCAAGGTGAATGATCTGCTGGATAGATGGAGCGCCACGGCTCATCAAGAAGGTGGCTTGATCACGGAGCGGCGCAGATTCATCTAAAGAGGGAGTGCCAAATGGCTCATCAAGCAGGTGGCTTGATCAAGGAGCGGCACAGAGCAGATAGATCCGCCTTAAAGCTCTAGAGTTCAGGTTTCTCTTCACCTGACTAGAGTAGGCGGATGGAAGTCAATTGAGAGGAGGCTAGAGTGGTACTTTGTTCGAGGGGAGGATTGTTAGGAGCGACCAAAGTCCCACATCCCACATCGGTTAAACATGGGAAGAAAGATCAGTATATAAGTTAAGAATATATCTCCATTAGTGTGAGGCCTTTTGGAAGTGGACCAAAAGCAAAGCCGTGCGGGCCAGTGGGTCCAAAGCGGACAATATCACACTATTGTGGAGATAAGAGTATTCTTACTTATATACAAAAGCGGAATATGCGGACCCAATATTCCCTACAGGAAGAACACTGTGACTTTTCCGTTTCTAGTGAATACACAAAAAAAACCCTAGCACTAGGTTTTGTAGAGACTGTAACACTTAAAAAGGGAAAAATATTACAGTCCTTAATGTGTAATTTATAACCCCCTAAAATTACACTGTCTTTTCAATTCACTTCAGTTCTCTTCCTCATCTCCACTGTCTTTTCATCTAGCATCTCTTCTATCAAGTGATGGCAAGCACTGGCTTTATTGGAAATGCAGATAAGTTCAGAAAGAAATAACAATCTCTCACTTGAAGACTGGTTTCAACCGGTCTTCACACCTTGATCTATGCAGCAGATCTTTCTGGTCTTATTACTCTTGCAGACCAACTGAAGTTGAACACAACTTCAGTTTTTCAATGGCTACTGTCTTTGTCAACATATCAGCTAGATTCTTGCTTCCTTGGATCTTTTCCAGTATTAGCACCTCATCTTCCAATAAAGATCTAATGAAATGATAACGAAGACTGATGTGCTTGGTTCTTGAATGAAATGTTGAATTCTTCGCCAATTGAATTGCACTTTGACTATCACTATGCAGAATGTTGTTCTTCTGTTTGAATCCCAACTCGGTTAACAAACCTTGAAGCCATATCATCTCTTTACTGGCTTCGGTCACTGCTACATACTCAGCCTATATAGTTGATAAAGTGACAATTTTCTGTAATTTTGACATCCAACTAACAGCTGTAGTTCCAACAGTAAATATATAACCGGTAGTGCTTTTCCGGTGATCAACTTCACCTCCAAAATCTGCATCTACGTAGCTTTGTACCTTTAACTCACCCTTACCAAAGTACAAACACTTTTCTATGGTACCTAGTAGGTACCTCAAAATCCATTTGACAGTTTCCCAATGAATTTTCCCTGGGTTTGACATAAACCTACTCACAACTCCCACTGCATAACTAATGTCTGGTCTCGTACAGACCATTGCATACATCAAAATTCCAATAGCTGAGGCGTAAGGGACCTTAGCCATGAAGTCTTTTTCTTCATCCGTCTTAGGGGATTGATCCTTGGATAAACGAAAGTGACCTGCCAATGGTGTACTAACTGGCTTTGCATCACACATATTAAATCTCTTCAAAACGCGATCGATGTATTATGACTGAGATAACTGCAAAACGTTTCTATGCTTATCTCTTATGATTTGCATTCCAAGAATCTTCTTCGCCGGACCCAAGTCCTTCATGTCAAATTCTTTTGACAATTGTAGCTTCAATCTTCTAATATCATCCATATCTGAACCTGCTACTAACATATCATCAACATAGAGTAGCAAAATGATATAACTGGACTTACATTTTTTTAAATAGCAACAGTGGTCCGCATTACACTTCCGAAAACTCTCTTTGTGCATAAAACCGTCAAATTTCTTGTACCACTGTCTTGGAGCTTGTTTTAAACCATACAAATTTTTCTTAAATCTGCATACCATGTTTTATTTCCCTTCTTTTAAGAAACCTTCTGGTTGATACATGTATATATCCTCATCCAAATCCCCGTGAAGAAATGCAGTCTTCACATCTAATTGTTCAAGATAAAGGTCTTCAATGGCAACAATACTCAACACTGATCTAATAGTATTGAGCTTCACAACGGGAGCAAAAATATCGGTGTAATCAATTCCTTCCTTTTGCTGGAACCCTTTGATAACTAGTCGTGCTTTGTATCTCTTAGAGCCATCATGCTCATCTTTCACCCGATACACCCATTTGTTATGAAGTGCCTTCTTACCCATTGGTAACTCAGTTAGGTCCCATGTATCATTTGAGATTAAAGACTTCATCTCATTTTTCATAGCAAACTCCCACTTACTAGCATCACTGGTCTGGCAAGCTTCATCATAATATTCAGGTTCTCCTCCGTCGGTAAGTAACAGATAGTTCAAGTATCTCCTGTTGGGTACATGGGGTCGGGAAGATCTTTGCAAAACAGGAACTGCCTCGGTCGGCTGTAGGGTATCGGATTGGTGTCGATCGGTTTGTCCAACAGACTCTCCTTCTTGAGGGGTTAATCTGATCGACTCTATTTCTTGACTATCTGGGACTCCCTCGATATCTGCAAATACTGATTCATACGGCTTTGAGTCATTTGCTTCAGTTTTATGTCTGTCCTTGTACATCACTGTTTCATTGAAGATCACATCTCTGCTTCGTATCATCTTCTTGTTCTCCTCATCTCAAACTCGATAACCGAACTCATCTTCGCCATAGCCGATCAGGAAACATTTTTTCGATTTCGGATCAAGCTTGTTCCTGCCTTGGTCACTTATATGAACATATGCCGTACAACCAAAAACTCTTAGATGTGATAATTTTATATCTTTACCACTCCATACCTCCTCGGGTATTCGATGTTCTAAGGGAACCGACGAACCTCAATTAACCAGGTAAGCCGATGTGTTGATTGCTTCTGCCCAGAACTGCTTCGGTAAACCAGACTGTATTCGAATGCTTCTGGCTCTTTCTGTCAACGTTCTGTTCATACGTTCGGTAATACCATTGTGTTGAGGCGTACCTGGAACGGTTCTCTCCATCATGATACCATGCTCATAGCAAAAGTTCTTGAATTTGGTGTCCTCATATTCACCACCATTATCAGTTCTCAGCTTTTTAATCTTCAGATCTGTCTCATTCTCAACCATAAATTTCCATCTTCTAAAAACATCAAACACTTCATATTTATGCTTCAGAAAATAAACCCATACCTTTCGAGAATGATCATCGATAAAGGTCACAAAATAGTGTTTCCCTCCTATAGATGAAATAGTTGTTGGCCCCCAAACGTCAGAGTGAACAAGCTCCAGCCTTTCTTTCTTTGGGGTTCTACCACTCGTCTGAAAACTGACCCTTTTCTGTTTTCCAAGTATGAAATCTTCACACATGTCTATATCGACTGACTTTAGACCTGGAAGCTTCCCATTCGAGTACATAATTTTCATACCCTTCACACTCATATGGCCAAGCCTCTGGTGCCAAACATTTGGATTTTCGTTTCCTGCTGCTATTGCAATTGAACAGCTCGTCTCTGGTGTCTTGTAAAGAGTACCACTCTTCTTTCCGCGAGCAATCGACATTGCTCCTTTTAAAATTTTCCAATTGTCACCATAGAAGATCGTACTATAGCCTTCGCTAGCCAACTGCCCTACTGAGATTAAGTTCTTTCTCAGACTGGGGGTATGTCTGACATCTTTCAGTTCCCATACAGACCCATTCAACTTAATCTTCACAGTACCTTTACCAATAATATCACAAGGTTGATCATCACCAAGATATACTTTTCCAAGGTTACCAGGGACATACCTCTCGAAGAATTCTTTCTTCGAAGTCGCGTGAAACGATGCTCCGGAGTCTAATACCCAAGACTCTTCCCTGCTTTCTAAGGAGCATATTAACGCATCGTCTCCTTCTGAAGTGATATTTTCCTCTGTCTTCTTCTCTTGTTCCTTTGGTTCTCTCTTATACTGAAATTTAAAGTGCCCAGTCTTCCCACAATTCCAACACTCGATGTTTCTCAACCCTTGGGAATTTTTAGGATTCCTAGACTTGGACCTCCAGTCTCTTGATTTGCCTTGGTAGTTCGATTTACCACGTCCATATACTCTGGTTGAATTTCTTCCTCTCGATTCTGTATGTAAGACTGAGGAGATTGATGACTCACCTGATTCTCTCCTTCGAATCTCTTCACTGAGAACTAGGTCACGAACATCATCAAATTTCAACTTATTGCTTCCTGATGAGCTACTCACCGCAGTGACAGTAGCATTCCAACTATCTGGTAGTGAAGACAAGAGTATCAATGCTCGTATTTCTTCATCAAAATCAATTTCAACTGAACTCAACTGGCTTGTGATTGTATTAAGTTCATTGAGATGTTGAGCTACCGAAGCGCCTTCCATCATTCGCAAATTGAACAAACGCCTCATCAAGTGAACTTTGTTAGACGCTGATGGCTTCTCATACATACTGGAGAGAGCCTTCATAAGACCTGCCGTGGTTGTTTCCTTTATGATGTTAAAAGAAACGTTGCGGGATAGCGTCAATCAGATGACTCCAAGAGCTTGTCTATCAAGAAGGGTCCATTCTTCATCTTTCATACCTTCTGGTTTCTTTTCTGAGAGGGGTTGATAAAGTTTTTTTCTGGTACAGATAATCTTCAATCTGCATCTTCCAAAACCCAAAATCTACACCGTCGAATTTTTCGAGTCTCACCTTTCCTTCGTCTGTAGCCATTGCTCCCACTCAAATCTGATTTCCTTTGGATCGCTACCAGTTTGGCTCTGATACCATTTGTAGGGAATATAGGGTCATTATATTCCGCTTTTGTATATAAGTAAGAATACTCCGATCTCCACAATAGTGTGATATTGTCCGCTTTGGGCCCACTAGCCCGCACGGCTTTGCTTTTGGTCCACTTCCAAAAGGCCTCACACTAATGGAGATGTATTCTTAACTTATATACTGATCTTTCTTCACATGTTTAACCGATGTGGGATGTGGGACTTTTGGTCGCACCTAACAACCACATCGCTAGAGCACTTCACATGTTCAATAATATCTAGTAAACCCTCCATGCCTCTAAAAATCTTCATGTACACGGATGTGTAATCCATAAGCTCGTTATAGAGAAAATCCCTAATCAACCTCCATCCGTCTTATTTTCCGTTCAAGAGAAACACAATCGACCGATATCCGCATGAACATTGGCTGTAACGTAGATGATGGATGTTATGAGAGGGCTAAATAAGACAGGGAATTGGTTTAGGTACCCTTTAGGATCAACCAAAATTTATTTAGCCGGTATCATAGTACTTGACTATAGCCGACCATTCCACTAGCATGCATCGTCCCACTTGCTTGTGTTGAAATAACACTCTCTCTCTTTTTAACTCTGCTTACCCTACCAAGTTTGGGACCCGACGTTTTGTTCCCTTTATGCAAAATGACGGTTGGAGTTTTGAAACATCTATCTAGTATTGGCAAAATCTCTTTCTCGGAATCTAGCACATGCTCGTGGTAAGATTTTTCGAATTTAGTGGATGATTCAGATGTAGTTATAGATAACTTAAGTTTAGAAGGTGGACAACCGCGCACTTTTAGTTTGACCAAAGGGTTAAAAAAGGAAGTAGTTTCCGGATATACGATGTCAACCCATTTCTTATAAACATGCATTATGCAGGCTTCGTCTTTGGAGTCCATGACATTGAGTACTAGTTTATCGAGTTTTGCTTTCAATTTCTCTATCTTTGTAAGATCGGTATGGACAACAATATCTAATCTCTTCCATTGATCGTGAAATAGATGTTATGGCACTTCTAAGATATTGTGAACAAATTCGTAGATATCGTGTATATCGTGAGTAGTTCGTATTGCGAAACCGCAAGGCATGTCATCTGTGATTGCCATTTTGCTGGAACATTCTACTTCGTCGGAAAAAGTTCTAAAGCATAGTGGAAGACGTTATTTTTAGCTTCATGTGTTAGCAAATATATATAAGGATAACTATTGGTCTTTTCAAATTAGCCCTTGATGTACCCGTGTTTCAATTCGATCAAAGTATGCACCTTCAACCAAAACTACTCGAACTTACCTTTGCTCGTACAATGAAACGATTTAGGGTGGAATGGGTGTTCTCCGTCCGGTTTGTGGTTAGTTCTCCACATTATAAACATATCACTGTATAGTCCTAACCAACTTTCGGTGTATTTAATTGCTTTCGAATATTCTTTGAAATCGTGGTGCATTTCCGATCGATAGTTATTGAAGGATAGCTTTGTTTCCGCCAAAATCATTCGATTCCAAAATTTTCAAAAATTTATTGGACACTTTTGTGCCGTTGATGATTTTTTTTTTCCATTTTCGTTAGGACGTTCATGTCAATGTGTCATCGACATAACATGTGTGTCACATTAAGGAACACTTTATTCACCGTCTTCATCAATGCTAAGTGTTTATCCATCAAAATAATGGAGGGTGATTCAATGGTGTGAGTTACCATCAACGATTTTAAACATTCTACTATCAATTTTATCTCCCGAATTTCTCTTCGAACATAAGCACAAATTCGGTGTATAAAGTTTTCCCGGTAAAAGTGGCTCCAACAACCTCATACGACGGTATCCAGTATTTTATTACCTTGTATGTTCTATCCATTATTACCATAATTAGAAACATCCAGAACAAATCCAAACTAACCCGAGTGTGTGAAGAAAAGTTCACCTATGATACCGCTTCCGTCTTCGCACGATCAATACCATTTGTAATAGTTGAAACTTTTCAGTTCACCTTACAAGTATTGGAATTGCGACCGACCGCTTTTCTCAATCTTCCGTTGTTTTAGTTAAGCAGTGTACATAGTGCGCATGGACGATGAATTCTTAGGGTTTATTTTTTTTCACTCTGCCAAGAATATCACAAGGACGGGATCCCATTTTCGTAGAACTAACTACAAAATCCAACTCTTCGTTTGAAAATCGTCCTAAGTACGAATGACCTTCACTGAATTTTGTAATCTCGTGATTGTGAACCTCCTGGTGCGACCTCTAAGGACCATGAATCGTCATCTACCTTATTTCCTTTAAGGGTGAAAGGCATCCACATTTCTCGGTCCTGGTAGACTTCCTCTTAAGATCATTCGGTTCAACAACTTTGTGTACTTTCTTGATCTCTCGCACACAAAAAATGATTATAAGAGTTTTTTCTACTTTTGTCATCGTCGTGACGGTGTAATATTATTATAAACCCGTTGTCCATTGTGGTTTGCTTAACTCAATCGATCAATAATTATTGCGTGTAATGAGATTTTGTGTTGAACAAATAACTATAATTGATGTAGTAAGACTCCCCTTTTATAATGGTAGAATCAATAAGCTCTGCCTCCTACATAGTCAAAATGCAGTCATGGAAAGCATATTGGAATTTTACTTATTACCACCCCGCAGAGTAGGCCCCTTCGCACCGGCCGATATAAAATTCAAACCCTCTGGGGGAAGTTCTCACGGGAAAATGAAAAATTCTACCCTGATTGTTGGAAAATTCTCCTCTACCGCGTGCGGCTTCTAAAAAGATTTACTAAAATTTTTCATTCCCACCCCCTCCCCAAACGTGGAGCGTTCTAAGGATTGTTGGGGCAACTATCCTAACCTGACAGGATGGACTGGACAATTTTGGTCGGTTGGTTATGAAAAATCCGACCGGGACCAAATCTATTTCTAAAAATAATTAAATATCAGTCCCGTCGGGGTGGAGCTTCTCAACCGGCGGGACAGGACGGTTTCCGTTCTTTCTAAGTCGAGAAGAACTATGAGAATAGAAATTTTATAACAAATAAATTAGAAAGACTATTTTATTTGAAATTTCAGGTTTTTCAATAAGGTTTTTCTTCTACCATTCTCAAGATTTGTAGAGATGTTTTTGAGGTATTTTGGAGGTTTTTTTTTCCTGAATTTTTTTGTATTTTTGTAAAAAAAATTGTTAGCTTTTGCATATAATTAGAATAGTTTCGGAACAAATTGTATTTTTTAATTTTTGGCTTTAGAGTACTAAATTCTCACAAAAAGACAAAAAAAAAATATTTGCGTCAGAAAAGAAAAGGTAAAATAGTAAAGATCAAATAATTAAAAGGATTCCACTATTTAGGCTGTTTATAACATTTAAGGGCGTGATTTAGACGACGCCTATAACTAATTTTTCTAGATTTAGACGGTAAACCGTATCATGTCTGAAACCAAATTTATTCTTTATTTATTATAAAAATAGAATTTAAACTATCTACTATTTATTTTTAACAACTATCATTTAATAGCATATCATATCCGAATCGAGTCCTTTTTATACTATAAATATCAAAACAAATTATCAACCATCTACTTAAGTTTAACAACTACCATTTAATAGTAAGGGTAGGTTGAGTACGTTTGTCTAATCAAACTTATTAAATCATTATTGTTACATCCTACAAATTATTCCATATTCGTACCAAAATTTATATCAAAATATCATGTTTGAATTGGTACGTTTATTTTGTAAAATAAGAATAAAATATAATTAAAAAAATTATAATAAATTAAAATAAAATATTTATTTTTTAAAATAGTTCTTTTGGAGATAGCTAAATTAATAAGAAATATTAAATATATAAAAAAATTAAACGAGTGCTAATAGTTTTAACAAATATAATTAGTGTAAATGGTAAAAAAAATGTGATTTAATTTTTTTTGATATAAAATCGCTTTTTAATAGTTTTGATAATGATTATTAGCTTAATTTAGGCTTAATTTGTTATTTTAATATGATAATTAATATATTTAAAACTAGACTTCTAGATTTTTACTATAATATAATTTAAGGATATGTCATAGTACCTTCTCACCAAACTTATTATCATTTAGTACCCGAACTTTCTTGTATGCCTACTAAATACCTATCTCACCAAACTAATTCATTTTTAGTACCCAACTAATATTTTCGTTTCTGAAATACCCTCAATATTTTGGGTAGTCTATTTTCGAACCAAAATTCTTTTATCTGTATTTCTTCTTGGTAGCTCGGTTCCCGAGAAAATCAAAGAAAACAGAGCTTTTCATTATCGTCTTCTTACTAATTATTATTAAATTTTGAGATCTGGGTTTTGTTTATACTTCACTAATAAACAAATTTTCATTTTATTACAGTACCAAATAATGAACTAGGACCAAGAACAAGTGGATTAGACGTTAACAGAGCACCACCGTCTACGACGGAGCCACAAGAAAACAGAACGACGGCTCTTTCCTCTTCTCCGTCGAACAGTGCAGTGTCGTCTTTACAACTTGAATTCGGAATCAGAACGGGTGTGAGTGGAGTAGAGAAACCCGGTCTGTAATGGTGTTTTGTTCTTACATGTCGTTGGGTTGAAGACGATACCTGTACTGTGACGTTAGATGTTCCTTGACTATGACGCTAGATGAGTTCCACTTGCCAACATCACGCGAGATGTTCGTCTAATATGACGCTAGATTAGCTGCACTTGCATAAATCATGCGAGATGTTTGTGTAATATGACGCTAAATGAGTTGAACTTGTCCAAAGCACTTACCAACATGTCGTTGGGTTGAAGACGATACATGTACTACGACGCTAGATGTTCCTTGACTATAACGCTAGATGTTTCTTGACTATGACGTTAGATGTTCCTTTACTATGACGCTAGATGAGTTGCACTTGCCAACATCACGTGAGATGTTCCTTCACTATGACGCTAGATGTTCCTTGACTATGACGCTAGATGAGTTGCACTTGTAAACATCACGCGAGATGTTCGCCTAATATGACGCTAGATTAGTTGCACTTGCATAAATCATGCGAGATGTTCGTGTAATATGACGCTAGATGAGTTGAACTTGTCCAAAGCACTTGCCAAAATATCGTTGGGTTGAAGACAATACCTGTACTACGACGCTAGATGTTCTTTGACTATGACGCTAGATGTTTCTTGACTATGACGTTAGATGTTCATTGACTATGACGCTAGATGAGTTGCACTTGCCAACATCACGCGAGATGTTCCTTGACTATGACGCTAGATGTTCCTTGACTATGGCGCTAGATGTTCATTGACTATGACGCTAGATGAGTTGCACTTGCCAACATCACGCGAGATACGGTACTAAAACAGCAAACTCATCTTTCAATCTAGCACCCATGATACGCGAGACACACGCTACAACTACTGTCAACATGATGCATTAAAACACCGTACCAGACGCGAGACACACGCTAAAACTACTGTAAACCACCTGAAAACTCCCCAGGGTTCAGTTCTAGACGCGAGACATATTCTAAAACTATTGTAAACCACCTAAAAAATACCCAGGTTTTAGTTCCAGACGCGAGACACATGCTAAAACTACTGTAAACCACCTAAAAACTCCCCAGGTTTCAGTTCCAGACAAGAATGCACGTACAGGAAATCAGAAAATCCAAGCGAGCCCGACAATACGCCTGAATCGACATGTTACGCCTCCCTACAACTAAAATCGGCCGTAAGTGCAACTAAAGAAGAAATTTGATTCTGTCTATTAAACAACATACATTCGACCTTACAAAACAAGACACCATACAATCACCGGCCGGAGAATGTAGACTCCAAAGATAGGAGAGAGAGAGAGAGAGAGAAAAAAAAACACAGTGTCAAAATATATTGAATAAATCGAAGGAGAGAGAAGGAGATGAGTATTAATAATACCCTACTTTCTCTTTCTTCTAGTAACTTTCTCTTTCTTCTAGTATTGGGGCTTTTTTGGTAAAAATATTGGCTTCTTACTACTAGTGTAAAGGTCTCATATTTGGGTACTTATTTGGGATTACATACTTGAAAATGTATTTAGTGGTACTTTTCTCTATAATTTTTATATATATATATATATATATATATATTAATTATTTAGATACAAAATTGTAATTTGAGTTTGGGAACAATAGACCTAAAGCTATTGGATTTTAGGCTAAATAATTGGAAAACCAATAATAGACATAAACCTAGACATAGTATCACATATGATACTGATTTTGAACCCTAATTTATAATTGTATTTAAGATCGGATTAAATGTCTTAAAGCTTCATGTGCAAGAAAGAGAATCCAAGCGTATTCTTGTTATTGACATGTGTGTCCATAATTCCATAATTCCAATTATTCCTTATTTTTAGAATCGGATCCATTCCAATGAACTCTGCAATCTTAAGATTTATTTTGACTCCATCCAGTTATTATGTGCTGCAATTATCTTTGAAGAATCTATAGGTTCTTCGAATATAAGAATACTCTTGCTTTAAGGAAATTCGACATCTTTATATAACTATTGATCGGTTGAAGCCTATCATAATCATTTTTTAACTCTAAGGTATTATAAGTTTAGATTTTCTAATAAAATAATTGCTTTAAGATGGGTTGGAGTTGTCTTAATGGTTAGTCGAAGTTAGTTTTGGTCTTAATGATCCATTTAGAGACTTAGTTAGCAGCCAAGTTTTATTCACGATGAATGTGTTTTAAAGTCATTTGAGGTGTTATTAATTTTCTGCAACTTTCAATTATTGATGAGAGGTAAAAATAGGACTTTACGGTGCTTAACGTCTCAATTAAAAGCATTGAGTCTCTTTCTATATCTACACGAGTGAAGTTATTTGAATTACAAAGAGATAATTCAGCAAGCAATACTCTTGTTTCAGCAATAAGAGATGTGTAATTACCATATAAATGATCTATAGATTTAATTAGATTACCATGACATCTCTTAAGATGATATCACTGCTGGATTCACCATTGGATAAGTAAGAGTCGTCGCAATTTAGTTTTAATCTAATCTTAGGTTAGTAAATCGTTTTACATATTATAGTCAATTTAAATAACTAAATTCATAATTTAATATAATTTTAACTCTCTATATAAAGAAAATAATAAACAATATAATAAATTTAGATATCACAAAACAATCACAAATGAATCACAATCATATTAAAATTATATTAAAATTTTATAGAATAATATGAACATTTACCATAAACATTAAATTATATGAGAATTATATAATCAATGTCTAACGATTTATCAAACAACCTCAAATTTATGTGTATTCTTCTCTTTTTTATTAAGTTAGTACTAATAGACATGTTAAATTTTTTACGAACTTACTAAGTTGTTAATGGATATTTGATTGAAGAAATGAAAAATAACCTACCAAAAGCAGTCCATTATAATGAAAAAGTAATTTTGGTGTTTCTAGTCTAATGAAATATCATAAATCATTACTTATATAATAGTCTAACAAACGACTAGTTTTGCTAGAGAGGGAAACTCCCCCTATTTATAGGATAACTTTCAGAAACCTTATTCATCCAGTTATTCCTGGCATTTACCTCATTCTCGTTTCTTCGAGTTTGTTGGATTCCTTTAATAGCGAATTTGTTCTTAATCGTTGTCGTTTAAACAAACCCACTGATGGATTCAGGTTCTATGCTTTGTCGCTCGATAATCAATGAGTGCCTCTGTGCATTCTATTTTATGATATTGATGAAGTCGCCTTCTTTAAGAAGGTTGTTAAACTACCACTACCCATTTCTATACTTACTAATAAGAAACTATCCCATAAGTTACTTTTTCCTCACCTTATTAACTGCTCGTATATGTATTAAGATTCTCAAAGATTTCTTCTTGCCCCGCACGAAATTAGAAATGATTGCATGCTTTCTCTTACACATCATCTGTTTATCCTTCTTCCACATGATATACACACTTTATGACAAATATGTTTGTATTTCCATGTGTACCACTTCTCTATTCTTCCTAAAATAATCAACTAAGCCTTTCACTACCTCTTCATTTTTCTAAAAGTTCGCAAACAAAAAAGACTATTCATTGTTCTTTGCACTTTTAACAACCTGTTCATTATGATGAGCGCGAGAAAGAATCCTAAGCCAAAAAAGAAAAGGCTCAAATACTTCAAAACTTATGGTCAAAAGACATGTTTTTAAAGCTCCTAGGCCGAAATAATAGAGGTAGAGTCATCAATATATCTCAAGCGGTTAGGGGTTATTCAGTTATCCATACCTTATCCTCAAGATCTTCTTTTAGAGCTTCCTCAATACCCGTGTGATCGGCCATATTCTTGACCTCAAGCATATTATACAACAACCCCCTTGCAACATCTTTCCTCCCCCACCACTATCCAGGTACTCAAATATTATCTAACAAAACATACGCATTTTCATTAACTTTCATACCTCCCAAACTTATGCCAGTGTAGTGGTCGTCCTAGAGGATAATCGGTCTACATTGATAGTCAAGAAGGTTCAGAACCTACATGTTAAAGATGGTGTCCTCGTCCTTCCTTGATGCTATTAATGGAGACATAACAAATTAGGAAAACTACCTAAAGGTGTTTTCTATGAAGGAAACCGACCTCCTATCATGTCCAAGCTATTTGTTGCTAGAATATGGATCATGCATGGTCTACATGAATGTAAGGTCCCATCGGGTCACTTTTTATTTCGACTTTCTATAGTTGATCATGCCTCTGATATACTTGAATTGGGCCCATGGATATTCAATTATCATCCTACAATTCTAAAGAAGTGAGAGCCAAAGTATTTCATAGTGAAAGATATCCTGAAGTCGATACATTTATGGATCAAAGTCCATGGCCTTCTCCACGAGCTCTGGTCTGACTGAGGTCTTAGTATGTTTGGAAACTTCATTGGCACACCCATCTACATAAACACTCACACTACTAACATATTTCGCTTAAGCTTTGCATGAATCTGTATCGTTATGAATGCTACAAACGAGTTCATTGACTCTTTGGACATCAAATTCATGGAGAAAATCATATTACTTCACATAGAATACAAAGGCATGCCTCTCATTTACATAAATTTTAATACATTTGGCCATGTTACTGCGAGCTGCATCATTCCTTTTGTCGTAAGAAATTAAAATAATTCTCATGCTACCACTCAGCGGCTTAGAAATGAGCCTATGATCGAAGGAAAATCTCCTCAATAATGACACACCTTCCTAGCCTTATTATTACGTTCTTCATAGAATCCTTGATGGTGACAAAGATGATGACTCAACTTCTACGATCGAGATCATCAAAACCCAGGAGAGAAGTACTTCTTTTGCACATGCCATTTCTGATCATCTTGAAGCTGGTCAGATGATGACTGGAGTCAACCATTTGATCTTCCCCAAAATAAATACTCAAGTGGATTTATCTCTATTTAAACTTGTTTTACTGTTTAGTTTTTTCATAACCAGAACCATTTTCTAGAGAGAGAAAGCTTGAGTTTTCAATTTTACTCTATATTTAAGAAGTTATATGTTCACTTCCAGAACAACTTTGATTAAATGTGTTTGATTGAACCTATCAGACTTAGAGAAATCAAGAAAAGAGGTAAGACATGAAGCAAGGATCGCAACCGGACTCCCTGCTTCTCTTGGTGTACATGCCTCTTTCTTGAACAACTCGAAGGCGCTGTCACCGTATCTCCCCCAAATATGGTTAATGATCCAAAGTAATTTATTAGATCGGAAACAATGGAAGTCTTATCCACTATCACCCTTATCCGATTCCGAACCGGATCCAGATCAAGGTATTCAGAATTCACATCAAACCTTTCAACAATCACCATGGTATCCTCTTGCCTGGATGTTCCAGGGGCTACCAAAGGAGTCGTTCGGGAAGCATTGGTGTTGGATTGTACATTATCTGGCCTGATACCCTATTGTTTTTTTAACATAAGCTCATAATTTACCTCTTGTAATAAGACTCTTCACCTCTTGTTTGAAGGCTATGTAATCATGGGTATCATGTCCCACAACATTGTGATTTTTGCAGAAACGGTACTTCGAGTCTCTCTAGGAGATTGTAGTGCGGCCGGATTCTAAAGTGTACATCATTTTTAGTTTTATTATATACCGTAGCCATACTTTCCCCCAATTCAGCAAATCATTCAGGTTGAACCCAAGCCCATCTTTTAATCATAATCTATTGGTTTTGGTTGGATTGGTTCTGCCCGGGCCGGTGAGACCCCTGCCTAGTTTCCTTGGATTTGTAACCAGAATGAGTTATTGTTTGAGGTGTTGATGTTATGGTAGTTGATTTAATATGGTGAGGAACTTTAGATTCCTTTATCTTCTCAACGTTAATCTATTTTCCCGACTTGATTCAACAGTCCCCCAAAAGTTATAGTTTTATTTTGGATCACAGAATCAGCCAAATTACTCGGACTCAAACCTTGTCTCAGAGAGGAAATTGGAACTTGTTCAAAACAGTCAGCCAGCCCCTTCTTCTTATTTATAAACCTACTAATGTAGTCTTTCAATGATTCATTCGGCTCGTGGGAACAATGGATAATTGTGTCACTCTTTTGGAGAAAATGGATCAATCATTACTCAATAATTACTTTATTATTCTTTTTGTCAGTTTCTATCTCTATATTTCCCATGTTTCTCTTTCTAGATATTCTCCTCCAAACATAGCTTAGATAGATAACCCTTCTAAGAAATCATTGAAACTATCATTGGTGCCATCAGTGGGAACGACTAGTACTCCAGATTATTTTTCCAAAACCACTATGAAATTGACAAATATTTTGAGAGAAGTAAATACATAAATTTTAGAGGAGAAAAATGTTGGCAATAGTGATCTTCTGGTCCAAAAGCATCCAAAGATCATTTTATCAAAAAAGAGATAATTAAGAAACGACATAATGGCGATCAATATACAGACAAGCTACTTGAGAAGTCTTCTTTAGAATCTCAAAGGAAAGAACTTCTAGAAGATATAGAAAGGTTAAACATAAAAAAGGATGCATTTTTTAGATTGAAAAGGCTCAAGTCGGAGGTTCGAATGGAGCATGCAACTGAAAAAAATAAATTAAAATATGCTTATCGGACTAACAAAAAACGTGATATACTTTGGAGGTAAAACCATTATCATTTGAAAATAAAGATGAAACCCAGGCATTGATACGATCCTACTAATTATTCAATTTACGATTCAGATGAATCCTCCTCTCCGGAAATGAATAACCGACGTGACGAAAGCATATAAGAGAAAGGATTCAAAATGGAATAAGGATGACCATCTGACTTCTCGTCGGACCAAAGATTAGAGGGGAGAAAGGAATGATCAAGAGAAAAGAGGGCATGGGTCCAAAAAGCGAGATAAGGTTGTAGTCGTTGCTAAAATGGAGCAATTTGTTCCTAAGCCCATTGGGTAGTCAAATTTTTGAATATTGTGTGAGTAACCAGTTTAGATACTCATCCGAAGAGGGTCGGTACAGTGTTATGGATAAAAGTTTAAGGAGGCAGTATGTATAAGACATGACATATTCGGAGTTCGTCTCCTATTTCTGAGATAATCCTATCAGGACATATGCCCAAGCACTTTAACATCTTTAAAGTTAGACAAGTTTGATGGGACACAAAATCCGAATAACCACATTGAATAGTTTAAGAATTTTATGATTTATTATGATGGAGATGAGAAATTGTTGTGCAAAGCTTTTTTCCAAACGTTTAGGGCGTTGCTTCAAAGTGGTATGACAGTTTTCCTCAAGGTTGTATTACGAATTTTGACATATTTTGGATCATCTTTTGCCAACATTTTATGGGGAGCAAAAAGTTCAGAGCGAATGGTGATATAATAATCTACTATAGACAGAAAGTTGGGGAGATTTTGAAGGATTACACTACTCATTTCATCAAAACTGAAACCAATATGGAGGGATGCAAAGATCAGGTAGCTTTAACAGCTTTTTGAATATGACTATTGCCTCATAATTTTAAAAGATAATGTTGCAGAAAAGCAAGACATGACGTTCAGGGCATTGTTAAACGAGGTTGAGAAGATAATTTTGGTAAAAGAGACACATGCATCAGAAATGGTATCTATGACGTAAATTGAACAAAATCAGTTCCAACAATTTCCGATGGTAACATATATAATCCACCAACTCAAATTCCATTACCTTATCATCCAAAAACTACTGTCCGACTAAGCGCTTAGACCCAGTTACCTCTGAGACCGAGGGTGATTTCATAGGTGGAAAGTGTGCAACAAAGTGTCATGCCGATGTCAAACAAGTGGGTCCGACCAGCTCATTTTGCTGAATTGATAGAGTGTGCAGTAAAAAAATTGACAAGGATCGGAATCACATATAATTCCACAAACCTGCCTCGATACAAACTCTGAGGAAAAGTAGAAGCAACATATATTGCAATTACCATGAAGACATTGGGCATTATACGAAAGATTGTACGATGCTGAAAAAAGAAATATAAGTGTTGACCGGAAATGGGAAACCAACAACTTTTGTTAAGAAAAATTCTCTAGCAGTTCTGAAGCAAGAGAATTTTTTGATGATTTTTGGAACTCATGGATGCTTTTGGCGTTAATTTGAGTATTTAGATCCGAATAAAATTAGATCATGTTGGTAGAGTAACTGGAAGTTAATAGGAGGGTTAGTGAATTATGTGCTTTCTTTGAATCACTAACAACTTTTGGAGGTGATACTGTTTCAGGAACGTCAAACTATTCTTGGAAAAGGCATAACGTGAGCATAACAACTTAATTGGAAGCGGGTGTTTCACCACATTGATGCATAAGTCCATCTCTACTACTTTGTTTTGAAGATGATGTTATGAGAGAAATGAGTGACCCGAATGATGATGTTGTGGTGATTGTGAAACGAATTTTTGGGGATGAGATACAAATAATTTTGATAGCCACCGGTAGTTCTGCCAATATATTATTCATGTCGAATTAGGAAAAAATAGAAAAACCCCGGCGATTCTTCGGTCAGATCGGTGACAGAGAGAAACAGAGTAAAAGCCTTCACTTTTTAAACATGTTTCCATATGTCATCCATCAGAGTAAACGTTGATGTAGATGATAATTTCTTTGTAAGGCCAAAATCACCCTAATCGGGTATTGGACAAGTGTGGTCGAGGAGCTGGGTGGTAGTAGGATTGGATGAGATATCGGGGTTCACAGTTCCTGCCGCCTCAGATGGCTTCTTGACTGGAGGTCACTGACTGTAGTAAGTGGTTT
Source organism: Limnanthes douglasii subsp. nivea (assembly GCA_036936605.1). Lineage (NCBI taxonomy): Eukaryota > Viridiplantae > Streptophyta > Magnoliopsida > Brassicales > Limnanthaceae > Limnanthes > Limnanthes douglasii. The sequence continues at coordinate 134,602,220 of JAUPFV010000004.1, forward strand.
TAACAATTTGCATTGGTTTTAACAATTTGCAGTGGTTTGGTGTCCTCGTTAATAGTAGATTAATAATAATTCGGACACCTCATTAAAATCTCCCCGCGCCACCAGGGTAGGAAAGAGTATACCCCATTATATTTACATTGATTCTACAACAAAGTAAATATTTACAAGATAAACAACCTTAGATGCTCAACAATCCAGAAGTTTCTTAGATGATTGTCTTCCTGATCAACTAGGTTGTATGATCCATGCTTAACTTTCTCACACACATCGTACGGCCCTTCCCAGTTTGGAGCAACTTTTCGAACATCCTATCTTTGGTATGTAGAAATACATTTCTCAAAACCTTGTCTACTATTTTGAAATTTCATTTTCGTATTTTAGATGCATACATGTTTCTCATCAAACCCTAGTAGTGAATGGTCCTCAAGTGGGCTTTTATTCTCTTTTCTTCAATCAGATCCAACTAATCTCTTATGGAAGCTTCATTATATTTTTTGGAATAATTTTGAACTCGGAAAGAAGGCAAAATATCTAATATTGGCGCAATTGCATCCTATTCCATAAACTAAGGAAAATGGAGATTCTTGTGTGGTAGTGTGGGCAGTACCTTTTGCAAGTATTAGGCTATTTACCAGAAGCTCCTTCTAAATTATTTTTTAGCCCAATCAATATCGTTCTATTTGCCACCTCTACTTGTCCATTGGCTTGATGATGAAAATGTGAGGAGAAGCAACGATGAATTCCCCTTGATGCAAACAAATAACTTCACGACTTTATTGTCAAATTGTGGATCATTATTTGTGGTTATGCGTCTAGGAATTCAAAACTTAAAACATATATTGAAGATAATAAATGTCATTACCTCTGTGGAAGTCGTTCCGGAAAGTTGTGAAGCTTCTACCCATTTAAAAAAGTAATCAATAGCCAAAATGATTGTTCCACATCCCCCTGAAGCCATTAGAAGTGGTTTGATCAAGTCAAGTCCCCATCTATTAAAGGGAACTACTGAGGAAACTAACTTCATGGTAACTGCACGTACATGGATTGTATTTTCATACCTTTAACATAGGCCATATCTTTTAACCAACTCTTTGGAATCTTCCATAATAGACGACCAATAATACCCTGTCAATAAGACCCTTCTAGTTAAAGCTCTATAGCGACAATGAGACGACCCTAATCTATCATGTAATTCAGAAATAATTACTTGAGATTCGTTGGATCCGAGGCAACGTATTAAAGGTAACTGAAAGATTGTTTTATAAAGGACCCCTCATAATACCAAAAAACCATGTGCCGACTTTTGGATATAATATCCACAGTTTTGATTTACTACGAGTGATATTGAGAAACTTTCTTTAGTGCCGACTTCCATTTCAAGAGTTGTTGCTATATAAGAATATTCTTTTATAAGAATACAAGGGTATGATTTGGATATGCAATAGTAGGTAGTGAATCGACAATTGAATTTTTCTATCTTGGCACATGTTCATACTTAACATATTTAAAACTAGCAAGAAAAATTCTTAACACCCTTAAATATTTTACTAACTGATATTTCTTGGTTTTAGATTTCTCTTGTGCCCAATGAATAATTAACTGTGAGTCATTTAACAACCGGATTATTTTGGCACAACATATTTGAGCTAACTTTAAGACTACGATAGCTGCTTCATATTGTGGGTCATTATTTGACACCTTAAACCCGCAACATATAACTTGGTAAACTAAATTCAAGCCCCAGATCCTATCAAAATGGATCCACCATCTGTTTGAATTACCCATTATTTCTTAGGTCTGTCAACATAAGATTCCTCATAAGGTCTTTCTAACTCAACTAGGAAATCAGCTACAATTTGAGCTTAAATTGTTTTTCAAGGAGCAAAGTTCATGTCATAATTCCCAAATTAAACAGACCACTTAGTCATTCGACCTGATATATCTAGTTTTTGCAACACATTTTTTTAAGAGGAAAAAAAATTCGAACCCTGATAGAATGTGCTTAGAAATAAGGCCTTATTTTTCTGGTCGTTATTACCAAAGCCAAAGCAAGATTTTCCAACTTAAGTTATCTTCTCTCAACATCTAATAAACTCTTACTGTGTAGTAAACGGGTCGGGGATACTTGTAAAATTTTTGCACTAATAATGGACTCAAAACATAATCCAACACTGCAAGATACATGTAGAGTCTTTCCCCAATAATAGGTTTGAATAAAGGTTTTGGTGAAGATAAATATTGCTTGATTTTGAGGAACGTCTTATCACTATTGAGAGACCAATTGAAGTCTTTGGAATTTATCAGTACTTGGAAACATTGTGCGCACATATCCAATGATCTTGAAATAAACCTATTCAATGCTGCTAGTCTCCAACTTAACACCTAATGTTATTTTGTGGTTCGCGGAAGATTCATGGCTAATAAGGCATTCAACTGATTTGGATCAGTTTGGATCCTTGTGTCACTAATGACTTAACCCAAAAGTTTCTAGATCGGACACCAAATATACACTTCTCTGGATTTAATTTTTAGTTGATGGCTTCCAAGTTAGAGAAAATTTCTTGGAGGTCAAGTATATGGTCCTCCTTCCTTGGTCTTTTCATCATTATGTCATCAATATAAACTTCTGTGTTTCTTTTGATCTGAATGGAAAAGGCTTTATTGACCAATTACTAGTAAGTGGCCCCATCATTCTTTAACCCAAAATGTATTAACTTGTAACAATGTAGTCCTATGTCAGTAATGAATGTTGTATGGTCCTGAACGTTCACCTCTATTTATATTTGGTTGTACCCATCAAAAGCATCCATAAAGGATAATAACTCGTTTCACGAAGTAGAATCTCAGCTGATCTATTCGAGCCACAGGAAAAGGATATGTGGGACATGTAAAATCAATGCACATTCGCCACTTGTCATTCTTCTTTTTAACAAGTATCAGATTTTCAGTCCAAATTGGATATTGGGATTCCCAAATGTGACCCATCTTAGTTAACCGTTCCACCTCTTGGACTATAGCTTTAAAATTTTCCTTACAAAAATATCTAATTCTTTGAACTATTGATCCATTATGGATCGCACTGATAGCTTATGACTAATGATATTTGCTGACACGCCAATTACATCCTCATTGCACCAATCACATGTAAATTTTTAGATTAGAAATAAAATCATATTTCCTTTAAATGTGATGAAAGTTTGATTCCAATTCTAACATTCTTCCATTTTGCCAGGTTCTCTGTTTCAACCTCTTCTACTAGAATAATAGCACTAGGAGACTCCCTGGGATTGTTTATTTTGTTTGGATCCAAAGAAGACTCGAGTAATTGTTGTTATTTTTATTAACAACGGTTTCCAATGACTTTGGAGAAAGTAGCCATTTTTGGTTGTCTCAAACATCTCTACTTGGCTTCCAATAGTATATTTAAGATATTGGTGAACCATCGATGCTACTGCATGCATCCTTAATATTAAGGATCTAGAAAAGATTGCATTATATGAGGTTGGAAAATCTACTAATACAAACAAAATCGTCACCATCTTCTTAAATGGTCATTTACCCAAAAATGCTTCACCGTCAAACTCTCCAATTACTTCAGTTGAATTACATGTAAACCATACTATAGTCCTATTTGACTGTTGGATAGCCGAAGTATTTTTCATCTGTTTATAAGTGGACATAAATAAAACATTCGTCGAACGACCTTGGCAATCAATATTTTTTCGGATTGCAGTTCCCTCGATAGATGCCCCTATCAATACAACATCCTCATGTGGGATTGTAACCACCTCAATTCGTCTTCATCAAATACTATAATATAAGAACGACTTAAATACATGTGTGTAGATATCTTTCCATCCAACTGTGTGGTCAGACTGAGCACATGTCTTTTTCTAGAATAAATTGATGGTGCTGTCACTATATCTCCTCCAAAAATAGTTAATGATTCAAAGTAACAACATAGTTCGGAAATATTTCCCACACTTTCTATGACCACATAGATTCAATTATGATCTGGATTAAGATCAAGTACTCTGAATCTACATCGAATTTCTAAACGAATACCATAACACTTTCTTGTTTAGATCCTTCCGCATTTTGCCTTCGGACATTAGGCGATGCAACTTGAGCCTCACTTGTGTTAGGTTGTGCCCTAGTACTGGATTCTCTATTACCCCTTCGTGAATTTAATAAAATGGTTAGCTTCATATTTTCGATCAAAGCTTGTATTTGTTGCATTAGGGAAAAACAATTTTTATTTTCGTTCCACACATCATTATGGTACCTACAAAACCATATATTTTAATTTTCTGTTGGAGTTTGTATGGGTGTTGGCATCCGTGATTGTACAACATTCTTTTCTTTTTTATAAATAGTGGCTACATTTTAAATTAATTTAACGTGGTACTCAGGTTGAACTCATCGATTTCCCCTTGGCCTTAATTGTTGACCCTAGTTTAATTCTGTCGAGGTCGATGAGAACCTTGGTCTGAGTCCCTAGGTCGATTATCGATTGTAGTCTGTACCTGATGACTAGATTGCGCCACAAAAGTTCTGGGTGATGACTTATACTGATAAGGTTGGCTTAAATTCTTGGTTTCCACCACAATAATTCTCTTTCCGACCTGGTTCAACAATCCACCCCAGGTGTAAGAACTTTTTTGAGTCACTGAATCAGCCATTTCTCCAGCCAACAACCCCTCCCGAAGTGAAGATATGGCCGTTTGCTCGAAATTATCAGCCAACCTATTTTTATTATTCATAAAACGACTAATATAGTTCTTTAGTGATTCATTCAGATATTACGCATAATGAACTATGGTGTTATCATTTCTTTTGAGCTCTTTACTATCGACGAACTGTCTTGGGAAGTCCATCCATAATATATTAAAATTCTTAATTGATATTTGAGTCACTGAATCAGCCATTTCTCCAGCCAACAACCCCTCCCGAAGTGAAGATATGGCCGTTTGCTCGAAATTATCAGCCAACCTATTTTTATTATTCATAAAACGACTAATATAGTTCTTTAGTGATTCATTCAGATATTACGCATAATGAACTATGGTGTTATCATTTCTTTTGAGCTCTTTACTATCGACGAACTGTCTTGGGAAGTCCATCCATAATATATTAAAATTCTTAATTGATATTTGGGGCAATTTGTTATACCACTTCAGAGCACTATCTTTAAATGTTTGGAAGAAAGCTCGATATAGTAATTTATCATCAACATTAAAACTAATCATAAATTGTTTAAATTGGTTGAGATGATTATTATACTCCTGACTTCTATGATACATACTTCCATCTTTGAACTGTCAAAACACTTTGGCAGATGTTTGAATAAGATTTTCGAAGATAATGGTGACTATATCTAATTATGGAATTGTCTGAACATGTGATCTTTATTAGGAGTGTCTAAGATACTAGGCTTGGACTGTACAACAAATTGATCACTTAGCAAATGATCTCTAATATCGTCTACTGAACTTTTAATTTTCTATTGGTAGTACTGCTTCCCTTTACCCTTGCGATCATTTTTCTTTACTGTGTAATCCTGTTTAATTGACTTTGGGTGCTTATTACTATATTTCTTAGCCAAATTTTCTTTTTTCTTTTTGCGTCCATGGTCAGTACTTGAAGATGAAGAATAAACTTTTGAATCTGATTCTGTTGTGGAGCCCTCAACGGAATCTGAGGTGCTTGTACAATGTTTAGCTCGATGTTCTTTTTTAGATTCTTAGAGGGCTCTAAAGAATTGATCATCTGAACTTTGCTTGAGTTACTTTATGGCTCACCATGTTTGAGGTGTTCTAATGGATTATTTATACCCACATATTTCTCATCAAGCCTTAGGGCTTTAAGTGCCTCAATCTCTGCCCTGAGTTGATCACGCTCCTGCTACATTAAGAATCTTTCCTCAGCATTATGATTCACATGGGACATATTCACAAGCTCCACATTGTCTTTGATCTCCTCATTTTAAAGTGAAGGGTCTATCTTCATATCGAGTTTCATCTCTCAAAGACCTCTGATGGTCAACTAGGTTTTGAATATTGATATTCTAGCACCTTTCGCTCTAACTGTGGTTGCCAATTTGATGTTGATTAAATCAGGTTAGAGAGTATAAAGGTAATTATTTGGATAATGAATTTAACTTTAAGTGGTATGTAGAGAGATAATAGAGGTGGTGACTGTTAATCTATAGAGAGAGAATCAATCAACTTATTAAATTCTGTTTTTGGACTATTTATATGACAATTTGGAGTTATAGGCCTTCTAGGTCGGGTGTGTGTATGGGTCAGTTTTACGAGCCCCGAGCCCACGATTATTCGAAGTTGGTACACAGCTTAGTTATTAAACACTCAACTTACTCAGCATTATTTTCATTATAGGTTTAAAATGCCCCTAAGACAAATCCGATCCTAGCCTCTAATAAATTATGACACTATCAATCTTGACAACCAAGTATTTGATAAAGTTGAGTATAACGGATTTGCATACTCACTTACATAACAACTATATGTCTTTAGTTACATAAACGAACGAGGTATTATCCGCTTTTATGTTATTTTAATTTTTTTTCATCCCACCATGATAGCACAAGGCATCATCTCTATTTCTAAATTTACTCTCGTACCTCACAATAATGGTAAATAAATAAGAACTTATATTTGAAAAAATACATTTATTAATTATTATCCAAAACAAACACTCTTTCGCTAAAAATAGTCATCCTACTAAAAAATAAGGTACTTTCATCAATGCTACTTGTAATATACATTCTAAAATAATAATAACATCCGAATAAATACTATCCAAAATAACATTATCAATGCTACAAGAAGTCGATATTCAAAACAAAAAAATTACCCATTTGAGCGTATGTGACCAGATCTGAACACATTTCATTGAAAACATTTAAGCCCATTTGAACTAACTAAATAACATTTGAAAAAAACAAAAAAAACTAAATAACTTTAATAACATAGCATACACTCGAACCAAAAACAAAACTGTACTTTATACTCTGGGTAGAAATCGTCTTTTTTTTTTTTTTAAACTTGACTATATTGAATTTTTAAGTTTAAGATTGATGAAATTGCGAATGATTAATTGAAGAATAGATTACCAAAATATAAGTATAGGATTAGTGAAATTGCGAATAAATTACCAAAGTATATGTTGAAATGCGGAACAAAATTGATATATTAGAGTTGAATCGAATCAAAAATACAAACTCGTGTAAATATTTTAGGATTGACAATCCGTAATCATAATTATAATTGTTTCAGAAAAAAAAGTGAAACTGATATTAGAATTTAAAATTAAAATATATTAAAAGAAAGACAAAATTTTGATGGATAGTTTAATACTTTTATTGAAGCATTGTCTATCTGATAAATCAACAATAAAAAAATTAACAATAAAAAAATCTAATTAAAAAATAAAATTAAACTAAATTTATACGTCCATGTAACATAAATTTTCCAGGTAGGTTCCAGGTAAATTGATGACAAGAGTAATGAAATTTTTTTATGCATCCGGATCGTATATCATAATTGACCTCAATTAAAAATTTATATAATAATAATTCCAAATTGACTTTTGTTTATATAGCTGAAAAAAAATAAACTAACAACTAAATTTATAAAAAAACATGAAGTCTAGAAGATCCACATTATGAAATCGAAAGACAGAAAATTAGAGTACAATCCAAAGCCGGCAGATCTGACAAGTTCGATATGCATCACAGCTTTCCTCTAATTATCGTGTTCAATACTCAATTGCGATGGATGTTTATGAACTTATGATAAATTCTACAACTGCATTTTAAAGTCAAACAAAGACCTGAATGAAGTCTCTTTTTATACCTTACAAATTCATTCAACCGTCAACAAAACAGCTAACAAAAAACATAAAATAAACAAAATGCTCTCCATCCCAATCTTCTTTATCTCCATCTTCCTCCTCTTAAACCACCTCATAATCCTTGCTTCTTCTCAAGAATCACCCTGGTTTCACTACTGTTTATCGGACAATTTTACCGCCAACAGCATTTACTCCTCCAATTTGAACAGCCTCGTCTCCAACTTTTCATCTCTCAGATCAAACGACTATGGCTTCTACAACATGTCGGTCGGTCAAAACTCCGATCAGGTCAATGGAATCGCTCTTTGTAGAGGGGATATCAAACCAGACGCTTGTCTCACTTGTATCGGGACAGCTGCTAAGGAGCTAACTGATACTACTTGTCCGAGAAATAAAGAGGCGGTTATATGGTACGACAGTTGTATGTTCCGCTACTCCAACAATACTATTGTTGGTAAGAAGGAGGACGGAAACTTGTTTTACTTGTGGAACCCACAAAACGCCACTGATATCGAAAACTTCAATAAAGCGTTAAGAGATTTGTTGGATAAGCTAAGGGCTAGAGCAGCTGCCGGTGGGTCTCAAAAGAAATACGCCACCGGAAATATAACCGGACCGGCGTTCCAGACTGTTTACGGACTTGTGCAGTGTACGCCTGATTTGACGGAGCAGGACTGCAATGATTGTTTGGTTAATATATTCGCTCACATCCCTGCGTGTTGTGGTGGGAAACGCGGGGGCAGGACAGTTGGACCTAGTTGTAATTTTAGGTATGAGATCAATCGATTTTATGACCCGCTGGCTGATCCTGGTCCGGCAGCTCCACCCCCTTCTGTGTCCAATTCTCCTCCTCCACCGCCCTCAGACGAGACTTTAAGTATAAATGGTATGATTTATTTTTTAAAAGTAGTAAGTTTTATCAAATCTTTGCTTTGTTACATCGCTAATTAAGATAATTTTATCTCTCAGGTGCAGTATTAATGTATGTTTGATCTGTTCTTAAGTTTTAAATCTCAAAGTAGTACTGATCTATGAGCATTTTGATTTTGTTCTCAAGTATTGTAGTTTGAGAGATATTTCGGTGGGGCGACATATTCAGTTAAACACCGAATTTAGGATGGCCTTTGTGTTTCGAGTTTGGTCTTGCTAAATTAGGAAAGTGTTGTATCTAATTGATTAACCTTGATTATTTTTGTATAAAATTGCAGGAACGCCCGGTGTCGCACCTACAACTATAATAGCCATAGTTGTTCCTGTTGTCGCTATTATATTGCTTGCCATTTGCCTATGTCTCTTCCTAAAAAGAAGGAAGAAGAAGCCAACCAAAAGACGGGACGGTAAGTTAAAAGTTCAATTCATGCAATAAAATTATAGATTTTGATAATATATTGTGGTTTAAATAAGAGATGAATAAGTTGAAGTTGTTGTGAAAGAACGAGATTCTTACCTCACTTTTGTTCCTCTTGTTTTTTTTCGTGGGTTCAGATGTGGATGGAATAAGTAACACTGAGTCGTTGCAATATGACTTTGATACTATTAAAGTTGCTACGGATAATTTCTCAGAGGCAAACAAACTTGGACAAGGTGGATTTGGTGCAGTTTACAAGGTAATAACATGAAAGCAAAATTAGTTATTTTTCTTTCAAAGGAATGTAAGGGGCCTCATGATTTTGATTCATTTTCAGGGTTGTCTCGAGGATGAACAGGAAATAGCTGTAAAAAGGTTAGGAAAGAATTCGGGACAAGGAGATGTGGAATTTAAGAATGAAGTGGTATTGGTTGCCAAGTTACAACACCGGAATTTAGTTAGGCTCCTTGGTTTTTGTATGCAAGGAAGCGAGAAACTTCTTGTATATGAGTTTGTCCCAAATGCTAGCCTCGATCAATTCATATTTGGTATGAACTTACTTCAATTTCTTATAGGGTGTCTCTATTTATTACAATACGTCCAATTTATTAACTTCTATTATTATTTCCCCTATTGGATTTTGTCGATTTAGATCCGATCAAGAGCACACTATTAGATTGGGATAGACGCTACAAAATCATAGGAGGAGTTGCTCGTGGAGTTCTTTATCTCCATGAAGATTCCCGCCTTCGTATTATTCACCGTGATCTAAAAGCCAGCAACATCTTGTTAGATGAAGATATGGCCCCCAAAATTGCAGATTTTGGTATGGCGAGACTGTTTAAAATGGATCAAACTCAAGGAGACACTAGCAGAATTGTGGGGACATAGTGAGTATTTCATATTAAGCGTGTTTAGGGACTGCCTCGTCGAAATAACTGGATTTACATGAACACAATATGATATCAACATTGTATGTAATAATAATTTATCACCAATTTTGCAGTGGTTATATGGCTCCGGAATATGCAATGCACGGACAATTCTCGGTAAAGACTGATGTTTTCAGTTTTGGTGTCCTAGTCCTTGAGATTGTGAGCGGTCAAAAAAACAATTGTTTCCGCAATGGAGAAAAGGTAGAAGATCTTCTGGGATATGTAAGTAACAAGCCTTATTTGTACACTATCTAAATAATCGATAGTAAGATCGTTAGTTTAATATATCTGGTACGAAAAATATCTGCAGGCTTGGAATAGTTGGAAAGACGGGACCATATTGAATATAGTGGATCGTTCATTGACATCCGGGTCCAGCACGGAAATGATGAGATGCATACACATCGGCTTATTATGTGTACAAGAGAATGTAGTACACAGGCCAACAATGGCTAATGTTGTGCTCATGCTAAATAGCTACTCCATTACTCTACCATCACCTACTCAACCTGCATTTTTCATGCATAGTAATATAGAGTCGGACACGTCATCCTCCATCGATTATTACTCGAATAGTACAACTTACAGTGGATCTAAATCCGAAGCTTTGCCATTGTCCAAAAATGAAGTTTCAATTAGTGAGCTGTATCCTAGATAGTAGTCTCCGTGAGACTTTGTGTTCTAAAATTGTGTGCTACACTGCATTATGTATCATATACCACATTAAACATGTCCCATGCCACTTCCTTTTTTTCTTTTTTTCTTTTTTTTTATCTCCTATCTGATTAACATGTATAAATAGTTTTTATTCTTTGGCTTTCTAATAGCATAAGCCATAAATTTACCTCTTTTGCATGTTTACTGAGATATACAGACGAATTAGTTTTTCTAGCCTAGGAGCGTTGGATAGATTCATCCATGTTGTTTGTAATGTTATGTATAAGTTTGTAGTTCCATTTACACCCAAAAAAACATTCATGGCAGGTGTCTAAGGAACAAGGGCCCAAGTTTGGCCATGTTATAGGGAATTAAATTCTTCTTCCTAGCCTCTGCCCATTTACGCCTCATTAATACTATTCGAAAAAAAATTAAAATATAAAAAATTCCATTACAACAATTGGACTATATTCTCATTATTCATTTCACTTTCTCGTTCAATCTCTATCTTATAATTCTATATTTACTAATTCTATTAATAATAAATGCAATATATAATACTTTTTTTTCATATTTTTTTTTTAAAATTATTTATTTTGAATCGATGTTTTAAATTTAATTACTTAATTTTTATTTACAACAAATTAATATCCGTCTTTTGAAAATTGTAATTGTTTTCATAAATGCTAATCATTACATCATTTCATATAGGTAAATATATCGATAACATTATATTTTTACTTTTTTATTTAAATTTTGTAATGTTTCCATAATTTTATATTTAATTTTATAGGTTATTATGTTTACACACTTTCGAATTATAAAAGAATATACGGAGTTTAGCCAACGTAGTTTTATTCATAAATTCTAAAATTATAAACCTTTAAATTATTGTAGGGTTACGTCTCATCGATCACTTTAACAATTATATACTTTAACAATAATATACGATAATTATCTTGACAAGAACAAAAAGTTCGGAGGTAAAAATGGGCATACGATTGTAAAGATTAATGATTGGTGTAATGCAATTACGTCTTATATATAGTTCTCTAAGGATTTAGTCAAATCCAAAACTAAGGTTTAGATGGAAAATTAGAATTTAGTGGGTTTTTTTTTCTTGTTTGGAATATAGTTTTTTAAGGATTTAGTCAAATCCTAAATTAAAAATTGGATGGAAGATTAGAATTTAATGGGTTTCTTCTTATATTAAATATAGTTGTGTAAGGCTTTAGTCAAATCCGAAATTAAAATTTGGAGGGAAGATTGGAACTTAATGAGTTGTTCTTGTATTGGATATAATTATGTAAGGATTTAGTCAAATCCGAAACTAAAATTTGGATGGAAGATTGGAACTTAGTGGGTGAGTGTTTTGTTGTCTTGAATATAGTTGTATGAGGATTTAGTTATATCTGAAACTAAAGTTTGGATGGAAAATTACAACTTAGCGGGTTTTTCCTTGTCTTGAGTATAGTTTTATAAGGGTTTAGTCAAATCCAAAACTAAAATTTGGATGGAATATTGGAGTTTAATCGGGTTTTTCTTATTTTGTATATAGTTGTGTAAGGATTTAGTCAAATCCGGAATTAAAGTTTGGATGAAACATTAGAACTTAGTGGGTCTATTTTTGTCTTGAAATATAGGTGTGTAAGGCTTTAGTCAAATCTAAAATTAAAGTTTGGATAAAAGATTGGGACTTAGTGGGGGTTTTCATGTCTTGAACACAGGTGTGTAAGGCTTTAGTCAAATCCAAAATTAAAGTTTTGGTTGAAGATGTTGATGGCGCGCCGGAAATAGAAGAAGAATCAACGATAGATGAAACCCTATTTCAAGGGTAACATGATGAAACCCTATTTCAAGGGTAACATGATGAAACCCTAATCTAAGGGTAACCAAGATTGAAATTTTCAGAGATAAAAATATATTATTCCAAAAACTTAAAATAACTTAAGGCATACGAGGCTTATATAAGAGCTTCTCAAAACCCTAAATTATAATACAAAGAAATAAAATAAATATTTTAAAATAAAATAAAATCTTAATATAATTAGATTTGATTTAAATACATAAGATATTTGAATAAAATAAAATCAAATTAAAAAGGCTTTTGTTTGGACTTTCTAGGCTACGTCATCCTCTCCCATCCTCTCCTGGTTGACAATAATTCGTCCTCGAATTCAAAGCACCATCACCATCAAGAACCCAAATTATTTATTTTATTTTATTCAATCGTTACATTGGAAATTATAATTGTTGACCTTATCAGAATAAGATAAATTCTTCTCGAGTGTTCCTTATTCGAAGTCACATTGAAGCCATCCAGTTGATGAAAAAAATAATTTCAAAAACCTTTTCATAGCCTGAAGACAACATCCCCATGTCCAGTTGATGAAAAAAGATGGTTTTTAAAACTTTTTCATAGCCTCAGACAACATTTCGATAAGCAATTTATAACTTGATTCGACGATTGGTAGCCAATTTAAACTCCTTCAGTAACCAGTCAATACGATCGTCATTGAAACGGTTGGTATGCCCCCTCATACTCAACCGATCTTCCCGATGTTCATGACCATGTGTGTTGTTCTTTTCTTTAAACCTTGAATCAGAATAGTCAGGCTTTAGAAACATGCTTCCCCATAGCAGGAACTGAGGCTCTGATACCAAACTGATGACGCACCGGAAATAGAAGAAGAATCGAAACCCTAATTCAAGGGTAACATGATGAAACCCTAATCTAAGGGTAACCAAGATTGAGATTTTCAGAGATAAAAATATATTATTCCAAAAACTTTCAGAGATAAAAATATATTATTCCAAAAACTTAAAATAACTTAAGGCATATGGGGCTTTATATATGAGCTTCTTAAAACCCTAAATTATAATACAAAGAAATAAAATAAATATTTTAAAATAAAATAAATATTTTAAAATAAAATAAATATTTTAAAATAAAATAAAATAAAATAAAATCAAATCTTAATATAATTAGATTTGATTTAAATACATAAGATATTTGAATAAAATAAAATCAAATTAAAAAGGCTTTTGTTTGGACTTTCCTAGGCTACATCATATGTGAACTTAGTGTGTGTTTTCTTAACTTGAACATAATTGTGTAAGGCTTTACTAAATGTTATAAATAGACAAGATTGGAACCAAACTAATTCATAAAAATTAAAAAACATTTATATCAAAGGAAAATAATAGTTTCTCTAAAAACATTCTATTTTCTAACAAAAAATATCAAAAAATGGACTTTGAGCGAAGACACAACTCTATGCAAAGTGTATATGAAAATTTCCGAAGATCCATATGTAGGAGTGCAACAAACTGAAAGTCATTTTTTTGAAATTAAATCAAAGATTCAATGTATAAAATATTTAAGAGATGCTGATAACAATATCAACCATGTTCAACGAACAGAAGAATGTATTAACAATCGTTGGAAAACACAACTTTTTCGTTCTATTAACTAATGAAACCAAGCGATTAAAAAAGTTGAAAAGAAATGGTTAGTTTAAAGAAGTTGAAAAGAAATGGTTAGTGAAACTAACGTATGAGATAAAGTAAGTACTTCTATTATAAGTTATTTTAAAATATTACAATTGTTAATGTTCGTGTATATATCTATATAATTAATCACTAATTTATTTATTATTTATTACTCAAGAAATGCTTAAACTAGACTTATATTCAATCTTTAGTGATAAAAACAGTTTCTATCTTATCAATTTTGGGAAATTTTAAAGGATTTAGTGATGTTTCAATCGATAACATCAAATTATCATACATCTCAAAGCAACCAATCTCGTTCTATTGAGATAGATATCGATGAAGAATTTACGGAACCACAACCTTCTTGTGATCTTGGAGTTGATACCAATCCACTCGTAACTAATATTGGTAGGCTCATGAGTAGAAATCATGGTCGTCAGAACAAAAATAAATAGAAGATAAGTGATATTGATTCCTCTTTAAAAAACTAAAGCTTGAATAAGATTCTAGAAATGCAAGCTGAAGTTAATGCACTCTCAAAAGAGGCGAATGAACTTAATCGGACTAGGATATAATATATGAAAGAAAGATACCAAGTGAAACGATGGAACAAACCATAAAAATGACAGAACAAGTGGAAATTATGGTTTCCATAATTTTTCTATGTAATTTATCATAATTTTTTATTTGTTATTTCTTTCTTGCATTTTTTTTTATTAATTTTGAATGTGTGTTTTTAAATTTTAGTTGTCATTTTTTCGATTTTTGTTTTCGAAAAAATCAATATTTTTGTATTTGTTTTTCGTAATTTATAAATTAAATTTTTATTATAAATCGCTACAATCGATACCGTCTACAAATAAATTAACTTTATATTTTAAATTAAATTTAAATTTAAATTATAAATCAACTTTAATGTGTAAATTAAATTATAATTTTTATCATAACTAAAATTTTATTGTTATAAATTAACTTTTATATTATACTTTACATTTTTTATTCAAATTTATATTATAAATGAAGTTTTATTATAAATTTATATTACAAATTATATTGTTTATTATGTATTTAGTATTTATGTATTAATTGAGCTTAAGTTTTATATTTTTTATTTGTTTTGTTATTCTCTCTTCGAATCGATTTCTCTCTTCGAATTGATTTCTCTCCTATCCATACAGACTATAAGAGGTAGTAGTGACACCTGGATTATACAAAGTGTATTTTGAAAATATAAGTTCATGATGTTGTTTGCATATTTATCTGTGGTAAAGTATTGATTTAGGTCAAATTATGTAGTAGGTTTGGATTTTTTAGTGGCATTCTTAATTTTAATATCATGTTTATGGTTTTGTGTAATAGGTGATGATGAGTGAGTGAATCTGTTCAGGCTAGGTAGAGTAGTTTCAAAAGTCCACTACTATTCAAGAACATATAAAGTAGATTGATCCATAGGAAAGTCTGAACCAAATTTAGCTAAGTAAAAAAGAACCGCTTTCCACTTGTGAGTAATTTTTAAGAGAAAATCGAGAAAGAAAAGGAACATTGATACACAATTCAAGATTTTTAGTTTAGAAAAATTGAGTGAAAAAATGAATTTTTATTGACTGAACACAATATATTTGAGATGTATAATTTACCAAAGGGATGTAAACATGTGAAACCTTTGCGAGTATCAGTATAACCCAACAAAACATATTTAATTGATTGATATTAAAATTTATGAGGCTGGGAGGGTCTTAAGCAAGAAAAAGAACTACATCTAGTTATTTTAGTAGCTAAATAATCAAGTTTTTTGTGATAAAGCTTCTCATATGGTGTTAGGTTATTTAGATTAAAAGTAGGCAGCTTATTTATTAAAGATAAAATAATAATGAAACATTAAGTCCATACTTGTAAACCAATTTGGCTTGAGATTTGAACCAATTCCAACTATGTGTATATATATCTTTTCTATCCTTCTATTTTGGGCCGAAATATAGGGGCATGAGGTCTTAAGATGAATTGTTGAATGTTTAGTTTTTAAACTGGGTTTCAACTAAGTTTTTTTTTTCTCAAATTGGTTTTCAACTAAGTTTTTAAAATGGATGAAGGCGGTGAGTACTTCGCTATTTCCTTTTAAAAGATACAACCACGGATATTGGCTAAAATTATCCAGAAAATAGATGTAATATTTAAAACCTTAATGAAACGTCACAGGAGAGGATTCATACACTTTTGTTTATCTAAATTCATGAGCATGTAAAACATTTAAGCTAGAGCTAGAATAAGGTAAATAGTAAAAAAATTCAAGTTGACATGTGTAGGTCATCAAGAGCGATACAGCTTCCATCTAGAGCGAGGTTGTCAGAAAATGATTTTTATTTTGTTCAGGACTCTTCTATAGTTTGGGTACCTTTCCTTCTTCTTTAGAATTCAAATTTAAAATAAGTAATCCTAAATCTAGTGTGTGATCTAGGAAGCCTTGTTGTTGCATCCTACAAGCATTTAGATGTTTCTTATAACATCAATTGAACGAGTATTTTAATGTTCATGGTGTTGTATAACCACCCTAGTAGTAGCTGGTCTTTGACTATCTAGTTTTCATATTCTCGATGCTTTATTATATTACCACATATTTCGGTGGTTAGTTTATTGGGTATATGTTTTTACCATTGATGTAGCCTCCAAAATTATAGCCTCTATTTACTTGAATGACAATTTTCTTACATAATAAATAGTTGCTTCTATCCCGTGTTATGTTGTTGAATGTGTTCATTTAAATATTTTACAACTTTTTATGGCTAAGTAGTTGTTCAATAATCATTCATTCAGAACCTTTTGAGAAAAAGCTCAATGTTGAAGACTTATTGTTAGTCATGATGGAAAGACTGAACCTTTTGAATCTTTTTATCCTTCATTGTTGTTGTTCCATCAACTATATATTTATATGTAAAAGAACCTTAGTATATTGTTTATTACATCAGAACTGCAAACTATATAAACTCTATCAATTTTTACAACCTCGAGCTTATCAATAATTTACTTCGAGAAGAATTATACGAGACTTGGGTTGATTAATGTGTTTTGGGATTATGTATAGCAAGACCCAAAACACATATGAAACTATTTTTTCTTAGCTTTACGTAAAACACTATGTTTGACTTATTCTAAAAATCCCACCATTTAGATTTTGGTTTATGTATCAAGTGTTTAGTTCACTTGACTTTTCAATTCAAACCCTAGATTCACTTTCTTTCCCTCTACCTGAACCAACCACGATAACCACAGAACCATTGTTGCTTCCAATTTTCTTAATTTTTTTTATCATTCTCTATCGCTTTTTATTCTTCAATAAGATAAACATAACATTTTAAAAAATTGTTCATTCTTCAATGGTTGACTATACACGTTTTATGTTTCGTGTAATGATCTTAATAAATGCATAAATATTTTTATTAATTTCTCATTCTTTATTAATGTTGTGGAAATAGCCAACAAGAAAATAATTTCTAATCAAAATATTTGCAAATTCAACAATGATCAAAACTAAAAAAGTATGATATGAAGCTTAACCACTATCATCCGAAGCTTAAATATTTTGTGCCCATTTCCTAGATAATAATAAGAGTAATAGATCTTCGAATCTTAAATCTATACTTCAGAAAGAGAATGAAACGACAACAAACACTAACCAATTATATACGATAGCTTCTACATGGTAAATATTTTGAACAAATATTACATCAACGAGAAACAAACATAGATTTTATATAAAATGAGGTTATAAGAAGACTCTCTTAAACATAATTAACTAAAACACTTTTATTTTGTTACAAAGAACTATTATCTTACAAAAGAAACTATGAATCCCAGTGTTTATCTTCTACCTCTATTCACTCTTTAAAATCAAGACAAGGTGAAAAGTTTCTCTCTCTAGAAATTCTCTAGTTATGCAACGCCTTGCTTCATATCTATCATTGACTATTTATAGAACTAGTAGTTAGTGAACTGAATAACTTAACTCACGATTACAACTTAAATCTTATTTTGACGAGTTTCGATCATAAGGTAGTTTAACAACGCGAACATCAGTACACCGTACATAACGCCAAGGCAATGTCACACAAATCTTGACGTCTAACACTATCATTTTTACTATCTTGTCCCCTCTCATAGCATGCTCCAGATTGAACCATTTAATCTTTGACTGAGACCATTAAAAATATTATATCAATTATAAATTAGTGAATCAATTTCTACTATAAACACTTAGGTACCTCCATAAGCTTCAATAACAAGTTACTATACTTTTAGTTCAGTGAGAATAAACCTACATATTCGGTTACACCATAAAATTAACGCTTTTCTTTGGAAATGTTCCTCCTTAGGTTCCAGCAGACGTCTCTGCACCTAAATGTTCGGATGCGTATCTACCGCAAAGATAAAGATCACCAACAACCCTAAAATATGTGTCTTACTCATATCTTCGGCCCTTAAGTCTTCGTCCGAGTCACTTCATCCAATTATAACCTACACCTAACAATTCTCCACACAATAATTTAACGACTTCAATATGCATTGCCTCGATGTTCAAACCACTCTTTAAAGACATCCAATTCACCTGTATCTAAGACTTGTAGAAACCTCATGCAATTCGTGAACTTTAAAACCAATAATACCTTGGTTAGAGAATCTGAACTATTTTCCTCACTTGTAACATCTTATAACTTTGCTTTCTCTTTCTACACCATATCTCGAATGAAGTAAAACTTGATATTTACGTGTTTAGATATCTAATTGAACTTCTAGTTCTCTATTAAAAGAAAATAACTAGTATTAACACTAAACAAAGTCGCATATTGTTCTATACTTGTGATCTCACTTAACAATCCTTTCAACCAGATGACATATTTTATCGCTTACGTAAAAATCATATATTCGGCTCACGTATATGACAAAGTAATTTGTTAACAATACTTCTAGGTAACCACTCATCCAAGCATAATAAACAGATAACCCAAAGTTGAATTCCTTGTGTCCAAGAAACATGCATAGTTATAGTCAACATACGGTCTCATAATCTAATCAAACATATACTTGCGATCATAACACAACCAACTTCAATGAAACCCTTCAAGTACCTCATGAGCCATTTTAGGGTTGCCATTAAAATTTCCTAGGGTTTGACATAAATTTACTCAGGATATTGATATAGTATGCAAGATCAAGTCTAATACATATCATAGCATACATTAATCTTCTAACAAAATTTGCATAAGGTATCTCTTGGATGGTCTTCTTATCTTCTATTCAATTGGTGTGATGAGAATTCCAACCTTTCAGTCTTTATGCATTCCAAAACATTTAAGAATCGTGTATATGTATTCTTGTTGAGATGAGAATGGATACCGTCTTAACTTTATATCTTGATCTGACTATCAAGTCACCTTGTAGTCTCCCCCATATTCTTGATCTCAAACTCTCAATTTAACTGAGTCTTCAACATTTCAATTCTCATCATGTATTTTCTAGTTATTAAGATATTATCCACATACAATAGTAACAAAATATATTTCTTCATGTATGTTTGACCATTACAACAAACACAATTTTCATAATAGATTTTTGCATACTTGATGTTTCTCATAAAAAATAAAATCTTGTATCCAATGCTTCGACGATTGTTTCAGCCCATATATAGGTCTCTTTAACAAACACATATCTCATTCATTACCTTCTTTAGAACCTTTCAACTCATAATGTAGATGGTCTCTTATAATTCTTAATGTAGGAAGACAATATTAACATCTAATTGATATGACTAAAGATCAAATGTAGCAATAATTGGAAGCACAACCCTTAAAGAGGTTTGTTTCACAACTGGTGATAAAATGTCATTGAAATCAACATTGTCATTTTGCGTGATTCCCTTAGCCACCAGTTTAGATTTGTATTTGGATAACTCACCTCTATGAATTTATTGCTTCTTTTTGTGTATCCAATTACTCATAACAAGCTTTTGAAATTTGGTTGGTTCAAAAGAATCCAAGTTCCCATATTCGTGAGAGATCTCAGTTCTTTCCTCAAGGCATTCAGTGATTTATCCTTATCATTACTCTTCATAGCCTCATAATAGCTCTCATGTTTAATAACATATCCATTTATTTAAATAAATAAATCATAACCTATAACAACATCAAAACTAAACCTATGTGGAGGTTTGAGAGGTCTTCGTGCTTTATCTCTCATTAACTAATAATTATCAAGATCATGTTCCTCTCTAGTTTTATTATCCGAAGATTCTGGAACATCGAAATCTCAGTCATCTTTAGTCTCATGAAATGGGTGAACTTTCTCTACATAAGTCGCAGTTGGACCAAGTTTGAGATCATCTTCCGTAGAAGTATCTTCGCCTTCACTCTTTTGTTCAAACTTATTGTCAACTTTACATGTCTTCATAACACTATGATGTTTTAGATTCTACCACCTTCATCAATAGCATGTAATCCTCATTGGAAATAACATCTTGGATTATCAAAGTCTTCTACTATTTTGGCTCCAGACAAAATTATGTATACATTTTTACTTCTTTCGAATAGTTGAGGAACAACCACTTTAGTGATCTTGGCCAAAATTTATCTTATCTCACATATGCGTACAAATAAATATCGAAACTATCACATATTCTAACACTAGTTTCTTTCATGTCCATACCTCAAGTGGATAATTGAACTTTAGTGTCATAGATGGACTTTTTTGTTGATGATATATGCAATTGTAGATACATTTTCTCCTTAAAACTTGCAACACATTCTAGTTGATAAAAGCATACACCTAAGCATTTCCAATAAGGTTCAGTTCATCCATTCAGCGAACCCATTATGTTGGGGAGTTCCTATCACAGTTTGGTGTCTACCAATGCAAATTTTAGAAAAATAACTAGTAAATTTATCATTCACATAGTCCAAGCCATTTTATGTTCTCAACTTCTTCAGCATCGTCTAGTATGATTCTCGACCAGCCTCTACCAATTCCTAAGCCATAATTTTTTGGACAAGTCAACGGTCAAAGGCATGAACTAACTTGCACCACCTATTGTAGGTTACCTTGCAGGACCTCAAATATTCAAATGTACATATTCAAGCACATTATCGGTTGTATGGCTGCTAGGCATGAACTTAACGTTATTGTTTTTACATAGCTCACAATTTTAAAAAAATTATAAATTCTTAATTATGTTATCAGCCAACAACCATTGTTTACTATGAAATAAATTGAACAGACACAGGAACTGAAACATAAGCGCACAAGAGTTTGATTTTATTACTTGAAGTAATGAAACGAAAGAATTTGATACTTATTGGAAAATATGATTCATACTACTCACTAACGTCTCTTAGTAATTTGAGACTTTCAGGCTTCTTAATATAACTCCAACTACTCCACTAGTTAGTCATTTAATAGTTGAGAATTGATTTGGAGCTGTCTGATTCTTTCCGGATTCTTTGTGGGTCCTTGCGAGTCATTAGTCTGTCTGCTTCTTGTAACTTGGCTTAAAGAGTGCACTAATTTTTTGACACTCCCCCTTAGTGCATTCTTTCGACCAGCTAGACTGAGAGATCCTTTGAGCTCTTCGAACTTTTTTTTGGGAAGAGCCTTAGTAAGACCATCAACAACCTGTTTATTAAACTCATCTGCAAGTACTCGACCAGGCGCAACTCTCGGTTTTGACCTCCAAGTTTAGCTTGTCCAAAATAAGGAGGAACAGAAATAACAACATCCTTAACCAGAATTTTGGAATAGCTCAAAACATACCCAACAACTCCTCAACAAAATAAACACTATCATTGTCATCAACTTTAAAACCAACAACACCTCTTGAATCTTTAACAATACCAAAAGGAAAGTACATAGAATTCTTCACGTGCTTATAGGGTTTTTCTATCATATCCCTTAGCTGTGAATACACCTTCTCAGGATACAAAACCACTGTCCCAGGAGTTTCTTCACCAATAACAGTTTCTTCGAGTTCTTCCGAACAAAGCCCCATTTTTAGTTTTTTCTTTTTCGACAGTTTCTTCTCCAAATCATTCGCTCGATTGTCCAGGCTTGATATTGCGTCAAGTTGCTCCTTCCATACTCGTATAAGATTCTACATCATCTCAATTAGAGTTTGATTATGCTCAATAATTTTATGATTCCCATCCATTTGTTCATTGTTTTCAAGAGCAGTCTGTCCCTCACCAAGCGATTCTTGCTTGACTAAATCAGCAAGCTGCTGGAACAAGGTATTCTCACCAACAACAACGTCTGATTCTTCACATTTTGATTTCTCATGCAACTTTATCTCTTCCTGAACTAAAGTCATCGCATCCATCTGCAATGTAGTTTCAATGGGTGTGGTTTCTTTAACTAAAGGGTCGCAAATACTCTTAAAGTCCAAGCTGTTAATTATTCCATTATCATATACCTCAGTAACTCCTTCCATTAGAGACCTCATGTGTCGCACAGGTGCTTCTGTGATTGGAAACCTTCCCTCTAATTGGATGATTATGCATAAGAAGGTTCTGAATATTCGTTCTTATCTGTCTTAGTTACATCATTATCTTTTTCATTGATGTTGTCTTCTGTACCCACAGAGCTAGAAGCATCTTTATTGTTAACATATGCAGGTTTAGCAGGGGAGATCTCCATCTCCTTGTTCACTGGTTCAGGAACCTTCAAAGAGTCAAGTGCCTCTTGAAGGTTCACAAGCTCATTTTCTAAGGATTTTCTAATTTCTCGGAGAGATGGATGTAGACCCTGAATTGTGTCGAGGTGTAATAGAAGGCTCATTATTGTCTCTCCAATAACTAATTTGTAACTTTTCCATCTTGTGTTTAACAGTTAAAGTCCCAAGAGCATGCATCTGAGTTTTGATCTTATCCACCTGCTCACAAATTCTGCAGGGTTGCTTCAGATTTTTCAGTGATTCACATCTTTTAACTTCATACCCACGGTACACAGACTGAATGATAATAGCTGCCTCTGCATCTGATAGCTTATTTCTTGCTTTTTCCAATTCATTGTTTTTGTTTGAAATTTGCCTATTATAACCAGGGCTAAGAGACCTTGAACCTTTTCCCTTTTCCGTAAAGGGATCTACTCTCAGAAAAACTTGAGGTAACTTAGATTGTTTCTGTGCAGATGATGATCCTCTTCAAGTGGCTGTTCTAGCATAACCTGCTTGTTTTAAAATAACACGATCTTCGTCGAGCTTCGCTTCTATCTGCTTACGAACCAATACTGCATGCGACTCAGATAAACTCGCTTCAACTTGACCACAGAGTCACGATACCACTATGTGGCTTCTTTACCTTATTATTACCACCAGAAAACACAGTCGAACCATTTTTTACCTTCTTCAGTATGGGCTGTGCAGGTGGACAAGGCCTGAGTCCAGGAATCGGTGCACCGCAGACAACTGAGGCACCAAGGTCAACTGGTTGATTAATAACCGAAGTTATGTTGTTCGGTTGATTAACAAGCTCAATCGAGAAACAACTTTCCCACTGTCACTCATTGCTATCTTCAGCATCATATACAACATTTGCATCTGAATTTAACGATTTTTGAATAACAGTTTAGTTTAATGTGGATTGGTTTTCCACACTTCTTGCAAATAAGGTTTGCACGACAATCCGACTTTATGTGTCCAGTCTTTTCACATCTAAAACATGTCAGTTTAGAGTGGCTTGCTGACTACCCCTCAATCCTTATCTACTTACCATCATTTTGAAAATGACTTTGTGTGTTTTTCCACCTTGACATATCTTTAGTAAAAAGTGTATCTTCAACATCAACAAAATATTTACCAAGCATTTGGTTAACCAATGCTTCCTGGTTATAGAGTAACTTCTCTAAATCAATAATTGATGGTTGGTTGACCCATCCTTGTATTGATGATATAAACGGCATGAAGTCAGATCGTAATCCACGAATCAAATAACGTCTTAGCTTTGCATCACTGATAGGTTCATCACTATCCAAACCTGAAATTTCCGAACATACATTCTGAACCTTAAGAAAGTAATCAGAGATCGACATATTACCTTGGGTTAATGAAGCAATATCATTCTCAAGGTATTGAAGCCGCATAGTTTTTTTTTGTGGGTAAATAACTGTCAAGAGTATCCCAGGTATCCTTTGGAGAATCCAATGCACGAAGATGATCAATAAATTCCTTACCAATCGAAGTTCTCAACGCGAATAAAGCCTTTCGGCACCTTACTTTCATTTCCTCCTTAACTCAGCGTTTCCGGAGTATCACTAGGAAGTATCTCGGTACCGGAATTAATATCCCATAAATCTTATCCTTGAAGGAAGGCCTCCATACACAACGACCAATATTGGTATTTGGTTCAACAAAATTCTCTGTAGATATATGAGAAGATCAATTACTTCCATTCATATTGATTTAAAAGTAATAACACTTGACAGGATTTCTCTGGGTAATAAAATCAAACACTTGATATACAGAGACCTCGCTCTGATACCATGAAACAAAAGAGTTTGATACATATAGAAAATATGATTCACAATATCCACTAACGTCTCTTTGTAATTTGAGACTTTCAGGCTTCTTAATATAACTCCCACTACTCCACTAGTTAGTCATTTAATAGTTTAGAATTGATTTGGAGCTGTCTGCTTCTTTACGGATCCTTTGCGGGTCCTTTGCGGGTCCTTAGTCTATCTACTTCTTGTAACTTGGATTAAAGAGTGCACTAAGTTTTTGACATACTAAGCTTAATAAGTCCTTTCTCACTCACATGCCCTAACTTCATATGCCATATCTGTGTTGAATCTATTTTTACTCTAAACACACCTCGAGCCACTACAAAAACTTTAAGAATTAATACACCATTTGTCTTATTGGATTTTATAATAAGTAGTGGGACTTGCACGACCTTAAGTCTACCGTATCGACCTTTATATATAAACTATTCCTCATCTAACATTCAAATATAAAGAACTACGTTTTTAACATCAAACACATACCTCACATTTGTATCATATCTCAAGTCTTGTAAAGAACTTGAGTCGAACATTCCCAATCCTCTTTACATCATAAGGTTCATTATTCTCGAGGATGACCTTTCATGATGATGTAGCCCAAAAGCCCAAACAAAAACTTTTTTTATTTTATTTTATTTCATTCAAATATTTTATATTATTCAAATTAATCTAATTGTATTAAAATTCGATTTTATTCGATTTTAAGACATTTATTTTACTTCATTATATTATAATGTTAGGGGTTCAATCAGATTTTCTATAAATCCTTATATACCTTAAGTTTTGAAGAGTGTTTTTTTTAATAATATATGTTTCATCATTTAAAATTTCAGTCTTTGTTACCCTTGGATTATGGTTTCATCTATCACGTTACCATTGGATTAGGGTTTTGCCTATCGTTTGTTATTCTTCATATTCCGCTACGGTATCAGTTGGTATTAGAACCTCAGTTCCTGCTACGGGGAAGCATGTTTCTATAGCTTGATATTTATGATTCAAGGTGTAAAGAAGAGAACTATATATATGGTCATGAAGATCTCAAAGATCGTTTGGGTATGCGGGGACACATTAGGCATTTTGATTATGATCGTGTTGACCAGTTACTAGTGGAGTTAAATTGACTACCAATCGTTGGATCAATGAGAAACTTGCTTATCAAGATATTATCTTAGATTATGAAGAGGTTTTCATAACCATTTTTTATCAACTAGACATCAGAATGTTGTTTTCAAGCTATGAAAAGGTTTATGAAACCAATTTTTTTCATCAACTGGATGGCTTCAATGTAACTTCGAATAAGGAACACTCGATAATAATTTCTCTTTATTCCTATAACAATTTTAGTTGCTGATGGTGATGGTGGTCTAAATTTGAAGATAAATTCTTGTCAACCAAAGGAGAATGATGTAGCCCAAAAGCCCAAACAAAAATCATTTTTATTTTATTCAAATATTTTATATTATTCAAATCAAACCTAATTGTTTAATATTTTATTTGATTTTATTTTTATTACCTTGGATCTAATTTAGGGTTTTGAAGCAGCTTTTCTATAAAGCCTCATATGCCTTAATTATTCTAGAGTTCTTTTGAATAATATTTTATTTTTATCACTAAAAGTTTCCGTCTTTGTTATCCTTGGATTAAGGTTTCATCTATCTTGTTACCATTGGATTAAGGTTTCGTCTATCATTTGTTCTTCTTCATATTCCGCCACGTTTAATATTATGTTTTAAAGCAATTTTTGTTGGAATTCATATGAAATGAAGCTTCCGAAACAAACACCCACTTGTCATTGTACCTGCAACTATAAGTTATTAAACCATCAATAAATTCATAGTCACCAAGACCATGATAACATCTCTAGCATCTTGCTTCAGATAGCTATGACCTTTTATTTTGTTGAGGCATTTGCTATTGATATGATATTCCTTCTTGCAGAACCAACATCGCACTTTGGAACCACCCATAAATCTCCTTAAATTTGATTGAAAGTTTAATCTCTTACTGTTTGAATCTATCCTTCTCGGTTTACGCCTCATTCTTCCAGTCCGAGACCTTTAGGGTCACTTTTTAGAACTATCTTCCTCTGAATATATTTTAACTTCAAAACACTCTTAACTTTGACCATCACAAGGGAATATTTTCCATAAAGGTTGGCCTAAATAAAATGCTCAAATACTTTTGACATATAAATCAAGAGGATTATTACTTGATCCTCATCTTCAATCTTGACTCCAGCCGGATTCAAATCAAGAATGATTTTATTGAAATAATCAAGGTGTTTTCATATTTCCTTGCTACAATCCATTGTTACTGTATACACACAATTTTTTGAGATAAAACTTGTTTGTTATGGATTTTTTTATGTAAATGGCTTCCAACCGATTCCATATGCCTAACTCGTCCGACTTTTCAAATACCTCTTGAAGCACCTCGTCCCCCAATCTCAAGATTAGAGCACTAAGGGCCTTAGATAAAACTTTGGCATAAATCAGTTCTTTGATATTCTCATCAATGAAAACAAAAAAAAACCCTTATTTACTAGGATAACTCAAATATTAATTCTCTAGAGTTCAAAATCACACCCTTAATTGAATATTTAATATATAACTTTATAAAACTCATCTTAGTGATTTTCTTTGGTTAACATGTGAGATCCAGGTCTATATTCTCAAAATCCAAAATGATCTTCTTCTTTGGTACTTGTATAATTTACCACAAAATAATATTCTTACTGATTATTCTCGCTTACTGATATAGTTGCACAAGCCTACGAATATATGGCCATTTTCGACAAACGGAAACGTGCCTTATTTGGGACTCGATTATCAGATTTAGGCATTGCGTCCACACAAATCGAGTGCTTTGAGAAGCCCAACGACTTTCAGAAGCAGCACGGGGCAAAGAACGGTGATGAAGCTCAGACCCATAGTTCTAGCGTTTATTTACTCATTTAGTTGTTTGCGTGTTTTTTCAGCATTTTTCTATTTTTGTTGGATTTGTTTAAAATACTTAGACAATCCAATTACTTTAAAATTGGACTAGGATTCATTTTATTATAAGGCGATATTATGTAATTTTTTGGTAGGGTATCGAGCACTTTTATAAAAATGATATCAAACCTTACTTTTATACAAACTTAGATTAATCAAATTGGTAATATTATTTCTCTGAGTTTCTTTTCTCTGTAACCCTAAGGTTAGGGTTTTACCTATCATCTTTCTTTTCTCAAGTTCTTGCAGCCATCAGTTTTTTTGTAATATCTTCGCCGCCATCACTCATCATACCACTTATTGTGAAAATAGACAGCAGAAAAAAACTTCGAACGCTAATTACATTGTGTACAAGTTTAACTAAGGAAGTGTGATAAAAACTTAACTACTGTCACTCGAAGTTTGAATGTATTGTGAACCTTTTTTGTTAGATAACAATTACTGAAAAATAGATTTGACTCTTAAATTTATAATTCAGTAAGATAATAAGCATAAACCAATCATACAAATTTTAAGTCGTTTGGATTGTGAAAAAAATACTACATAAACGGGAAACATACACAAAATTTATATAGACACAAAATTTATATATAAAGAGGTTACATGAAGACTCTTTCAAACATAACTAATTCAACCACTATCCTTTTATTACAAAATACTACCGACTTACAAAATAAACTACAGATCTCAAAGTGTATCTTCTACCTTACTTCACTTTCTAGAATCGAGACAAACTAGAAATTTATTTTTTCTGAAAAATCTCCGAGTCACGCAACGATTTTCTTTATACATCTTATACGTTATTTATAGAACCAATACAATGAGCTGAACACCCTAGCGTACGGTAGCATCTGATAATTTGTTTCCTAAAAACTTCGAATATAATTAATACAGTAGCACTGATAGTCGTATGTCGTACATTGCGCCAGAATAGTGACACCAAGCTCATGTACTATCTTATCTTCTCTTATTACACACTTTGGATTAAACCAATTAATCAACGACCAAAATCTTCACCAATATAAGATCAAATTAGTGAATCATTTTTTTCGAAAAACATTTAGGTATTTTCAGCAGTTTCGGCGACAAGTTTCCACACGTCCAACCTATATAGTAAACC
This sequence comes from Limnanthes douglasii subsp. nivea, assembly GCA_036936605.1. Lineage (NCBI taxonomy): Eukaryota > Viridiplantae > Streptophyta > Magnoliopsida > Brassicales > Limnanthaceae > Limnanthes > Limnanthes douglasii. Next base: position 134,631,179 of record JAUPFV010000004.1, read on the forward strand.
TATACCACTTGTTATAGTAAAAATGTTATAGTAAAAATTTAACACTTGTCTTCAACCATACTCTTTTTAAATTCCAAGTATCCAATTTAGTCATATTTTCACTTTTAAAATCTTCTACTAAGCTACTCATCTGTTTTTCATGGCTGGATTATTATAAAGACATACGTTATTCCACTGTTAGTTTGCTATGGTTGTCTACAAAATTGGAGAATATGATAAACAAAATTCAGACAACGAAACAAAATGGAGCGCTCTTAACTCATACTAATTTTAAACTATATCGAAAACTAATTTTAAACTATATCGGACGGAGTCTTGGTCTGCCTCATTATAATTTCATTTGGTTTGACTTTCCATTGTTATTTGCTTCATGTTTAGGATTTTATTTTCTTTCTCCCGTATCTCCCTGGACATGCTTTGGTTCTCAGTTTCTTATTTTTGAATTATTGAGTCGTATTCCATGTATGTTCCCTTTAGATTTCGTTAACCTGAACGGTAGTTTTATTTTCTTGTAATACAAGCCAAACTCAGTAAATTCTTCTACGGATAAGTTATAGCTAATTAGGTTGACCATTTAAATTTCTATAATAAAATATATTAGATGACCAAATAGACAAAAATGTAAATAACAAAAAATTGACCAAGCATAAAAAAAATTAGACTTTCCAATAATATAAAATTTTAATTACAGTTTTATGAGGTTATAGATTTTTAAAAAGGAATTCAATTCGATATGATTAATATTCTTAAATTTTAACAACAGTCGAATTGGACCGAAACTTTAGTTTAAATCCATTTATTATGTAGCAGAACTTATTTGTTAGTAGAGTAAATCCTACCATTTAAAAATATGGGGCTTCTATTACAATTTTTTATCATTTACCTCTCGATATCCAACAACTTATAAATTTCTTTCTCTCTAGAAATTCTTAGCTTAGAGTTATGACAACGACTTCAACCACTCTCTTACAATTTATAGAAGACCAAATATGACTGTATTTTTTTCAATCTCACATTAGCGGCTGAGAGTTGATCTTCTAAATTGGACAAGCAAACAGACACAAAGGACAAACAACAACGATGACATATGCACTACTCTGCCACACAAAAATCATTTCAAGATCAACAATATTTTGATCAATCACTGATATTACACATCTATTGAGATCAATTGGTAACTCAGTCTCTTCTACAAACAAATATATATCTTCATGAGTCTTCATTAACATGTTTTTGTACCAGCGGCTCAGTAGGCGATCGACTTGTACCTTCAGCTCCAGCAGTAACATTCTTCTTGCTTTCGCCAGAGCTTACCTTTATGTTTCGGTAAATGATTTTGCACATAAATCTCAGCAAAGCTCATGCAATAATATTTTTAGAGAAATATTACCCAATATTTTGAATTGTAATAATATTTTTAGTGAAAACTACCTCAATATTTTATTATATTAATTAGATATCAATATTGATTTATATATGAAATCAGATTACTCGTAACAAAATTATAATAATGTCATTGATGTTTTTAAAATATATTTTGATAAACAACTGTTATTTCATTAATTAATGTGACGTGAAGGTCTATACCTATTATGATCGTGTATCCATTTTTTATAACAATTTAAATATCTTCAAGTATTATATTAAAATTATTTAATTCGATAAATATCAAAATATTTATTTTTAGATCTCTTCTCACATATTGATTTTCCAAAATTGATTCAAATACCTAATTCCCTAATATATAAATTCATTAACATTAATTTTCATTGAATTAGATCCAACATAAAAGTTTTTATTCACAACATTATTATCATTATGTTTATTTGTCTTCTCCTTATAAATACAAGCATTCTAATATGTATTATTTCGAAACATATCCATTATATTTAATTGGACAAAATATTTATTTCCAACGACTTTTAAGTCAATATTCAAAATATCCATAGACCGGTACGGTTGATATTCAAATTCCATCAGAAGATGACATGTTTTTTCATAGAGTGTTTGATGAATGATATCTAAATTATGGTTTTATAAGAAGTTAAGTATGCTCATAAGATATTGTCTAAATTTGAAAACCAATATTCTCGTGAGGTGTTAACAATATATTCCAACATCCTCCTTGTGTCCCGATTAGAAACTTTGGTTTGTCCATTCATATGAGGATGATATGACGTCTAAATAGATGGTTTACTTTATATTTAGAAAAAAATATATTTAATTTTTAGTTTTAAAAATAATTTTCTTCACTATCAATGATTACTTATATCGTCCCTAATCGTGAGAATATGTTTTTTTATAAAATTGATCACTACTCGTGCCTTATTAGTTGGTAAACAAATTTTTCGACCTAGTTAGGTACGTAACCTATGACCACGAGTACATATTTGTTCGAACAATATTGAGGAAAAATGAGATTAATTCTTCAAAAGTTAGATCGCTCAACTTCTAGAGTATTTTGTACTAGCATCTCATTCTTTTTTAATATAGTTTATAATATTTGTCACATTCATAATTTATAACAAAATATTTAACATCTTTAAGAAAAGTAGACGAGAACAAACCTTATTAAAGAACTTTTATTGTTGTTTTTATTGCAATAAAATGACCTTAAACTTTTAAAGGATGGAAATATTATAGTGTGTTCACGATCTAGTACGTATAATGATATAATTTGATGATCGTATTTTTGTAGAGAGATAAATAAACCTAAAAATATTTAAAATCACATAAAAGTTTATTTTTTTTGTTATTTATCAATGTCATTGGATATCTCATTTTGAACAATATAATTGGCAATGTTGGCAAAACATGAATCTACGATGATTGATTGTAATTTCTAGTTTGTAAAATTTTCACTGATGGTACTTATATTTTTTTTTAAATTTTGTTTATCTCGACTCGAGATAAGTGGTCAAAAATTTAGTTTTTCGATTTTTTTATTGTCTTTGATCTCCAAATCAAGCTCCACAAAAATAATAGCTTACGTAGAATACGTGGTTTTAAACTTGTCTTATCAAAAAATTATTTTAATGTTGCATGATTAGTATATATAAATAATTTAGTATTTAAAAAATAAGAATACAACTTTTATAAAGTAAATACCACTGTAAAGAATTCTATTTTGTTGGTTTCATATAATTGGGCACTCATCTGCTAGTATAACAAATAACATGTAAAATCTTTTTGTTATACCATAATTTTTATCATCATATATTAATTCAAAAAATAATATCCAATATGGTGAAACTATAATAAGACTATATGTTAATTTAAATTTAATGGTAATAAATGCATCCAAACACTCTTAAAAGATATAAATTCATCATGTTTAATCAATAATAACAAACATAATAACAATAGTTTAGAAAAAGAAAACCTTTGATAAAATGCCTAAAAAAACTTGTGTCACAAAAATACTCTGATTTGCTTTAACAAAAGTTGGAGGTGAAAGCTTTTCGATGATTTCAATTTTAGCTATATCTACTTTGATTTTATTCTCTAAGATACAATGACCTAATATTATTGCATCTTGTGCCAAAATGTTATTTCTCAAAATTTTAAACTAATACAGTACCAATACATCTTTATAACACAAATGTTTAGCTAAAGAATTATCAAAAGAATCACAAAAAATGATATAAAAATATATTGTTAGGGATAATGTTAGATTTCATATCAGAAATTAAATTTCAAATGTGCACCACTTGTTATGGAAATCCAAGACAACCAGAGTTTTGGGAAGGTAAATTTTCAGACATGCACTTAAACTTATCCAAATATGGAAGAACTTTAAAATGAAACAACAATCAACAAATGATTTACGTGTTTGGATTATGAAACAATCTTATATACACATGCAATATATATGAATTTATAGATGAAGCAATTATAAAGAATTCCTTCAACACAAAATACAAGCTCACACACTTTAAATTAACCTTCTCAAACCACAATACAAGTTTTAAGATGTTTTTCTTAGATTTTAGTATTTGTCTTAGGGGATTCTTTATATTACTCTCTAAAAAAATTCATCAATTCTAAAATCATATAATTCTTTCAGTTGCTTTTGTTCACTCATGTTGCTGCTAAAACAATCTTATATATATATATATATATGTTGCTCCTATATATATATAATCTTTAATGGGGTGTATATTAGTATAACCGTACGCCGTACTCATAATGAAAAACCAAAATAGTTATAAAAAAACTTATACTAACTTCATGATCAACAATAACGATCAAATAATACAAAAAATAGTTACACCAACTTCTACCGCCTTGACACACAAGTTATTATCCATTTAGATCCAAATCAATATACCAAACTAAGTTTCATACTGCTCTCCCAAGACAATACAAACTTTGAGCTACTTGAGGCTCTACCCCATTTTGAGGTAAAAAACTCTTATAAGGCTGAAACCTATCTTAGGACTTATCTTAACCCAGAGACCAAAATCATACGCCAAGGTTTAATCCAAAATGTAGCTGATCCTCATGCACTATCGAAACCCATGTCAGAGCCAATCCTCCTACAGTGGTCCAACCCCCTTACCGAGGCCAAACTCATCTCGAGCTCGTGTTTATGTTTAGTTGATTTGAGTTTACATCTATAAAATTTCCATCTAGGCTTACAATGAATACAATATTCATTGCTCTGACGTCCCAACTACTATTTAATGAAAACATTAAGTTCACATGCATCCCAAACTTGAACAAGTTTCATGTAGTACGTGAATTTTGACACTGTCAAGTATCTTTATTAGAGCATCAGAAATATTATATTCACTTGAAATATCTACAACCATCACTTTCTCTTTCTCCACCATATCCTTGATGAATTGAAGCTTTATATCTTCATGATTTATCCTCTCATGAAACTTAGTATTTATCATCAAATGTAGAGCACTTGAATAATATCTTACTTCACCTTAGTTTACATATATCTAGAAAAAATAAAAATTTGCAACCTTTGGAATACTACATATAACTTCTCCATTTTTTAGTTTTCGAGTATCAATAAATAATGTAAATAACTTAAACCCTATTTTACCGTTATTTTTATTAATATTATAAATATATTGGTCCAAAAAAACCACCTAATAAAACTAGGCTAATTGAACATCAAATACAAACAACATTATTACACATCTTACAACACAAAAATAAAACTCATCGAAGATCCCTAAAGTAAACCACTATTAATAATAAAACCTGTACAAACTAAATAGATTTATCGATGCATAATTATCAACAAACCATTATAATACACAAAAGATACCTAATAAAACAATGTTGATTGTTTTATCACTAAATAATATCACTTCTTGATTTATACCAGATATCCTACTCAACAATCCCTTCAACCATATGTAACTTCTTTTGTTACATTAGTAGTATTCATATTATATTTTATAGAAAAAAATGGGCTAAGAACCTTGGTTATTCATCGGAATTTGTCATGTGTATAAAAAATGCCACTGATGTTTTTTCGTATAAAAACGGTCAATTTTGTTGGCTTTATTTTGTATCCGTAGTCACTCACGGGTGACCATAGATACAAATCAAGGCAAACATTCCAGTGACTAACCAGACTTCTTAGCCGACAAAAATGAATCAACCTAGGTCTACAACTAACCACTCCACCAAACACTATAAACAAATACCTGAAATTTTACTTCCTTATATCAAGACAGTCTCGAAAACCAGAGTTTATACACTCTATCATTATTTTATTATATTTTAATTATAATATATTCTAATATCTAATGTAATATTCAAGTAATTCATGTGTCATTACAAGGGCATGCGAGTGAGGCTTTTCTAGGATCATCATAAATATTTAAAAATACTAATCTTCTATAAACACGAACCATCGTATTACATCTCATGACACCAAGAATATCTAAAGTGATCTATGATATCAGGATATCTAAAAGTGATTCATTTGAATCGATATGTTAACAATAGAAATATATGCCAATGAGCTTTCTAATTTCTAAAGAAAAATAAATACCATTCAATCTCCAACAGCAAAATATTGGGCATTCAGGAAATCATCACATATATTCCAAGATCTAAATATATAAGTTATTGAATATTACCCTTATATCTTTATGGACAAACATTTGTATCCCTACTAACATATGCACGTAGATGGGTAAATATAATCGTACTTTCCAAAAAAGATCAAAAGATATAAATATACATACTATAACTAAATATGCAACATATACGTACATAAAGATAGGGTATCCCAATATTAAAATCCTACATTACTGAAGACTAAGTGGTTTGTTGTGGATATGAAAAAGTTCAATATAGTAAACACAAATCATATGAGCTCGTTACAGAAAATTGGATGGCACCGAACAAATTAGATACTAACCACGACCGCCCCATGGTTATGACTTGCTCGTTGCGGCACCTACGATGGTGCACTTCTTGTACCTTCACATAATCTAAATATTGGGACAAAAAACAGAATTATCGTGACAACCTAATAACATACAGAATAACCCCTATCTAAAATTAAAAGTTAGGTTAACATTTTAATATATAAAAAATAAATTGTATTTTTTACTTGTTTATAGTTTTTTTAAAAATCTCTTTAGTACCGTATAAATGTATTTTGAATTCCTCATATCTATATGAAATTGAAGGATGAAAGATGTATAAATTTTAATTAGGTTAGAAATCATTGTGGACCCACTTTTGACCCTACTCCTTCATCTATATGTTTGTATACAAATTTATTTGAAATAAACCATTTGAATTTGATTGAAAAGTCGAGAGGTATCTAATTTTTAAAAAAAAATATAAGTTTATTTTTCTTTCTTCTCTATTAAAAGTAAAACAATGTATAAATAGAACAATGCATAACAATCACGTTTATAAGTATCGATTACAGTACTTATTTTGTTATATATTTAAAAACTAAAAAATCAAACATTAAGTTAAATTTTAATTTTATTTTATAATCGGTTTTGTATCACATAACATTGTTGGACATTGTTAGCATTTTTCTTTCAATTATACAAAATTGTAGGCACAAAAAGTTTAATAAAAAATATTATCTACCAAAAGTGTTCAACTTTTGGAGATGATTAAATCTTAAAATTTTAGATTATCGAACTATGTAGTTTGTTAATAATTGGGTTTATTAGTTACATTAACATTACAATCAATGCAAAAAGTGTTTATTTTTTAAAGTTTGATTTTAATTGGTAAAAATAATTTTGTATACTGTTCAATGTTAATGTTAGACAGATTACCAACTATGAATTAAACCTATCATAATTAGGATCAATAATCATAAAAAAACAAAAAACATACTCGAACCAAATAGAAAAACAAAGTAGTACATAATATCATTAGAAAAAAGGAGGCCCAAATGAAATACCAAACTCAAGAAAATACTTGACACAAATAATTAGTATTGTTATTAGACAATTATTATGATAAATATCAGTTAATAAAAATTAACATGGAATAAAAGATATGAGAGTAATTTCAAAAATAGGTGAGTCACATATACGTGGCTCTTGATGCATAAAGTATAAACTAAAAAAAAAAAATAGAATTCATACACCCTCTTATTAATCTATCTATATTCTATTTATAACATATTCCAATATCTGATGTATCCTCAAATATTTCATGGACATGTTAACATGTAGTGAGGTTTCTTTAAATTTACCATTAAATTTTTCATTCTTGCTGTTGCTTCCATTGATTGAGGTGTTAGTCTCGACATATCTCTCTGACCGTCTTTATGCATTGGAGAATCTAAAAATTTGACTTTATGAGCTTTCATACCCTTTGCACCGGACTCAGTGTTAATGAATTCGGAAGGTGTTTGTTTGCTCGTGCTGACCCTCCGATGCTGGTTTGAACCAGACTCTTCCTTAGATATTAACTTAAACGGTGCTTTATTCACTTTTACCATTTCAGTATCGGAATTAAATAACATTGGGAGGTTTTTAGCTTTTGGAACGAGTCGCTCGCATGAAACTATATCCATTTCCATCTCCTTTCTTGTCACATCTTTAATTGTATCACCTACAACTTCGGTATTGCGACGCTTTGACTCCATAGACTTAACTTTCTTCTCTCATGAAATCTGCTCACTGCACTTTCCAGAATCAGGACCTGTCACAAAAATCTGAGTACTATTCTGGCCAAACTTGGAAGCACTGGTATCAAGAGACGATAATGGTGATATAGCAAGGCCCAAACCACCGTGTATAGCAGCGTTCATTTCTTGTTGTCAAGCTCTCTGATCCATTTTTTCTCTGAACCTAGAGCTTTTTCGTATCAGCTAGACTTGAAGACTGTTTTTTTGCAGATGTGTCCCCATGAATGACATTTTGCTTGGCCGAATCAATCAACAACGGAGCTCTTCCGAGAGGAAGTGATCTTGCACTAGTAGAACTTCGCACAGATCTTGTGGACTGCGCAACTATTGATGGAGTTAAGCAGCTAGGTAAGCCACCATCGGCTAGAGTATTATCCCTTTTGAGAAAGTAAAACTGTGGTACTTCTTCATTAATCAAATGCAACGTACAAAGGAAATAAATAGGCAATAAACGAGGTGGAAGTTACAAAATAGGATCCACTAATCCCACTTCTCTCTTCACTTAATGCCCGTTACGTAACTCCTACACCCACGTAAAAATCTAAGACTCAGTCTAATACTAACGGTTACTATAACTTAAATAAATAAAACATGTTTAGATTAAATACATAAAATGCAACATGTCCCCCCCTAATCTCAACATGTTTTTCAAACCTCGACTTCAGCTTCCCGAGCTCGCAGTAAGATCCTCAACCCCTATTGCCTTCCTCATTTCTTCAAATTTAACCTTCCCCAATGCCTTAGTTAGGATGTCTGCCCTCTGTTCTTGAGTCACCACGTGCTTAATGATCAACTCACCCCTTTCAATACACTCTCGAATAAAATGAAACCGTACGTCGATATGTTTGCTCCTCCCGTGTAGTACCGGATTCTTCATTAACTCGATGGCTGACCTGTTATCTATGTGGAGTATCACTGGTCCAACCGATTGTCCCGAGATTTCCTTTAGTAGTCCATGAAGCCATATGCTCTGACAAGCTGCTGTCGTGGCGGCCATGTACTCCGCCTCGCACGAAGATAGAGCAACCACTTTCTGTTCCTGCGATGTCCAAGATATTAAGCTCCTGTTAAGGTAGAAACACATGCCCCCAGTACTTCTCCTGTCGATAACATCTCCAGCAAGATCACTATCTGTAAACCCATACAACATCCTACTACTCTTCTCGTTTGCATAAACCAGCCCATACTCAATTGTCCCTCGAATGTACCTCAAGATATGTTTCACAGCTTGTTGGTGCTTCACTGTGGGTTTCTCCATGAATCTGCTCACCACTCCCACAGCGTATGAAATATCTGGACGAGTGTGAGTTAGATATCACAGACTTCCAACGATACATCTGTACTCAGTGGCATCAACAATTACTCCTTCTTCATCTCTGTCCAACTGTAACTTATGCTCCATAGGAAATTTGGACGCGTTACAATTCATCATTCCAGATTTTTCCAGTAACTTCTTGGCATATGATGACTGCTTCAGTGTAGTACGCATCTCTCCTTGGTTTACTTCTATTCCAAGATAAAACGACAATAAACCCAGATCACTCATCTCAAACCGTTTGTTCATTTGCTGCTTGAATGCTTCGATTTCCTGCTTGTCTGAACCTGTCACCAATAAATCGTCAACATACACACCCACTATGAGTATACTCCCTTCTTTGTACTTCATGTACACCGCTTGCTCGTGTAAGCATCTGTCAATTCCCAACTCTTTCAAGCATCTGTCTAGCTTCGCATTCCACGCTCTAGGAGCTTGACGCAGCCCGTACAAAGCCTTCACCAGTCTATACACCATCTGTTCATGTCCTTTCTTGACGAACCCCTCAGGTTGGATGACATAAACTTCTTCAATGAGCTCTCCGTTTAAAAACGCTGATTTTACATCAAGATGATAAACTTCCCAACCTTCTTTCGCTGAAAGTGCTAGCAAGAGTCGAACCGTGTCAAGTCGCGCTACGGGAGCGAAAACTTCATCATAATCTATTCCTTTCCTTTGAACGTATCCCTTTGCGACGAGCCGTGCCTTATGTTTCACCACATTCCCATCTGAGTCCTTTTTAACTTATATACCCACTTCAAACCTATTGGTTTATGCCCAGGTGGTAAACTTGTGAGTACCCAGGTTTCGTTCTTCTCTATTGTCTCGAACTCCGTCTTCATAGCATCTTGCCAATCCTTCTCTTTTATGGCTTCGAAATATGACGTTGGTTCCTCAGCCTTTAATAACATCAGCTCATCAATCAGCTCAATGACCTCAGTGTCATTATAAATATCTGCCAAAGCCCTGAACCTCTTAGGTTCACTGCTCGTGGTAGATGATGTTCCAACAGTTTCAGCTGTTTTGGTCGTCGTAGTTTGTTGTGACGATGCCGATGACTGTGAAGTCATGGATTGCAGAGGAGTTGTGGGTTCATAATCTGCATCCACACTGTCCCCAGTTTCCGTGTTCTCGGTTACCTCAACATAGCTCCCAGGGAAAGTTACTTCACCGCCTGTTTCTTGTTCCCATGACCAGAAGGCTTCCTCTTGAAATACCACGTCCCTACTGACGTGTACAGTCCCTGTTTGTGGGTCAAATAAGCGACTCCCTTTTGTTCCCGGCTCCTTACCGAGATACACCACCCTCTTACTACGATCATCCAGTTTCTTGACATGTATCGAAGGTATCTTCATAAATGCAATACACCCAAACACTCTTAAGTGTGTCAGGTCCGGCTTAGTCCCACTCCATGATTCATATGGTGTTCTTCCGTTTAAACTTCGAGTTGGTAGTCGATTGAGAACATAGATCGAATGACGCACCGCTTCACCCCAGAGATACGCAGGTAGGTTTGCTCCCCTTAGAAAACTTCTTGCCATAGCAGCCACAGTCCTATTCCTTCGTTCCACCACCCTGTTTTGTTGCGGAGTGTATGGTGCTGTGTAATGCCTCAAAATACCAGCCTTCTCACAATACAAGGTGAATTCCTTGGAACAAAATTCACCGCCTCTATCTGTCCTCAAGATCTTTATGTTTTTCTCGCTCCCCTTTTCAACTAAAGCTTTAAAAATTTTAAACATCTCGAAAGCATTACTTTTCTCCTTTAACATGTAGACCCACATTTTCTTACTGAAATCATCAACAAATAGAAGGAAATAACGATTACCTCCAGTTGTCGTTGGTGTGATAGGGCCACAAATATCAGCATGAATTATCTCGAGTGCTTTCCTCGACACAGAGCTAGTTTGATGTGGGAAGGATTTTCTGGATTGCTTCGTCATTAAACAACCTTCGCACCTTTTAAGTGGTTGAGTCATGCTTGGAATCCCGTATGCCATCTTCTGTCGCGACATTAATTCCAAAGCTTGGAAATTTACGTGCCCAAGACGAGCATGCCACAACCAAGTATCTTCTTCGGCCTTGTTAAACAAACATGTTGCTCTACTTTCTTCAAGACTGATCTTATATAGTCGATTCTCTGTCCTTTTCACCTTCATCAATAGTCTTCCACTCGCCTCGTGAATCCACAAATAATCCCCATCAAGTACGAATTTATTCCCTGCCTCAGAAAGTTGTCCCAAGCTTATAATATTATTACAGAGATTTGGGATATAGTATACCTCTTCAAGCATCCTTTCTTCACCATTCTTGCACTAGAACGCCACTGTTCCCTTTCCCTTGATACACACGGTCGATCCATCGCCAAACTTCATTTTCCCGGAGACACGCCAATCTAAGCTTTTGAATTTTCCACGCTGCCCAGTCATGTGATTGCTGGCGCCGTTATCCAAGTACCACACCTGTGACTCCTTTTGTTCACCTGCGTTTGTTCGTAGCTTTGGAAACACTCCATCCTCCTTCAGAAGCATAGATTCGATATCCATTTGTCCGACCTCAACAACCAACAAGGCTGGCTCATCTTCTTGAATTTTCGAGAGATTTGCTTCTCTCGTCATGTCTTTCTCCTTCCTTGGTTTACGACAGTCCGCAGCAAAGTGTCCCAGTGCTTGACAGTTAAAGCACCTCACTCTACTTCTGTCTCGTACTCCACGAGTACTTCCTCCACCTCGAGTCCCTTCTCTATTGGTTTTCCTTAACCATTCTTCTCGAGTTAACAAAAGCTGCCCCTCGCCACTTTCTTTCTTCCTCCACTCATCTTCTGTCAGCAGCAATTGTCCCTGGTGTTTCTCCGTTGTCCCTCGCAATCTTTCCTCGTGGGCTTTCAAAGAACCAACGACTTCTTCTACCGACATCTCTTCCAGATCTCCGAATTGCTCAATAGCAGATGGAATCTGTAAGAATTTTGTGGGAACCGCTCTGAGAAGTTTCTTAACCACATATGTCTCTTCCACTTTCTTTCCCAACACTCGAATATTGGTAACCAGGCTGTTCAGCTTCAGATAGAATTCGGCCAATGGCTCATCGTCTTTCATGCTTAGAGCTTCGAATTCGCTCTTGAGGGTCTGGGCTCTAGCTGCTTTTACCTTGTCTGCTCCCAGGTACATGGTTTTGACAGCCTTCCACGCATCCTTGGCCGTCTTCTTTTCTGCAAGTGACATCAGGACATCTTCTGGAACTCCCTGGTAAATAACAACGAGTGCCTTTTTGTCGACCTTGTCTTCCACAGGAGCTTTAGGGTCCTTGGGTTCGATTGCCTCCCACACTCCGTGGGCTTGCATGAATACCGTCATTTTGAGAGCCCATGCAGTGTAGTTGGTTTTGCTCAACATCGGGTAGCTGAGACCAAAGGAGCTTTTGCTTGTCGTCTCCATCTGAAGTTATGAACACCTCCTGAAGCTCTGATACCAAGTATTATCCCTTTTGAGAAAGTAAAATTGTGGTACTTCTTCATTAATCAAATGCAACGTACAAAGGAAATAAATAGGCAATAAACGAGGTGGAAGTTACAAAATAGGATCCACTAATCCCACTTCTCTCTTCACTTAATGCCCGTTACGTAACTCCTACACCCACGTAAAACTCTAAGACTCAGTCTAATACTAACGGTTACTATAACTTAAATAAATAAAACATGTTTAGATTAAATACATAAAATGCAACATAGAGTTCTGTTCATGAACCCTCTTCTTTCGCATTCCTTAAAAATTGAAGATCCTGGTCCACGTATACATTTTTTGAGAAAATATGAATAAAAGTATAGCAAGTGACCTGATTTGGTACCAAATTATGACTTTTCAGCATTTATCTATTAAATGCTGTTGGATCATAAACTTGATCCACTTAAAGGGCCCAACCCACTCAAAGGGTCCAACCCACTTAATAAGACCCATCTAGAAAGAATACTCTAGAAACATTTAAATTAATATTTAGTTCTTTAGGTTGAGTGCAAGACACACTTTTAGATTGAGTGTAAGAAATATCTTAACTTTGAGTGTAGTATTGATGTTGAGTGTGTTAGTATCCAAAAGCCTCTTGGATGGTGGATCTTTGTCTCCACTATATTCCTATAAATAGTGGAGCTCTCCCACCATCTAGAGCATCACACAAACACACCAAGAATCAAAGTTAGAGAGAAAATTAAAGTGAGAGAAAAGAGAGACAAGAATGCTCTCTTGAGTGTTAGAAAAATATTTTCTCTTCTTGTGTGAGGTTTAAGAGTGTTCTTGTAATATTTCTCCTTTTCTATCTATATCAAAGTTGTTTGTTTGTTCTAAAGAGAGTGTTGTTTTATATTTTCCGCCAACAAAGTGGTATCAGAGCCACAAGCTCTTTCCAAAATTTTGTTTTTAAATTTTCAACATATTGGAAATTTTGTTTTTAAATATTCAACATATTTAAAAATATGGCAAATGGTGTATCATCCTTCCAAGTTCCAACACTCAACAACAACAACTACGATAATTGGAGTATCAAGATGAAAGCTCTTCTTGGAGCACATGATGTGTGGGATGTCGTAGATAAAGGGTTTGACGAACCCGAACATGAAGCAAACCTTACTCAAGAGGAGAAAACAACTTTCAAGGATTTAAGAAAGAGAGACAAAAAAGCTCTCTTCCTCATCTATCAAGCATTAGATGATGATGGTTTCGAAAAGATTTCGAGCGCATCTTCCGCCAAGCAAGCGTGGGAGAAATTACAAATTTCTTATAAAGGAGTCGAAAAGGTGAAAAAGGTACGTCTCCAAACATTAAGAGGTGAATTTGAATCTTTACATATGAAAGCGTCCGAATCTATTTCGGAATATTTTTCAAGAGTAGCAACCGTTTCTAATCAATTAAAAAGAAATGGTGAGAACTTAGAAGATGTGAGAGTAATCGAAAAAATACTCCGCTCGTTGGATCCCAAATTTGAGCACATCGTCGTGACGATTGAGGAAACTAAAGACTTGGAGAAGATGATGATTGAAGAACTCCAAGGATCATTACAAGCCTACGAAGAAAAGCACAAGAAGAAGCAAGAGATCACCGAGCAACTCCTCAAAGTAGAACTCAAGGACATGCATGCAAGTCAAGACGATGATAGAAACCAACGTGGCCAAGGAAGAGGTAGAGGCCGCGGACGAGGTGGTTATCATGGACGTGGACGTGGCTGGAATTACAACAACAATAATTCCAACTACAACTACGAGAAACGAGAAAGCTCAACACGAGGTCGTGGAAGACGAAATCCGAACTCGAGGTATGATAAATCTCAAATCCAATGCTATAAATGTCAAAGATTTGGACATTATGCTTCAGAATGTAGAGGCCCCAACAATAGAGTTGAGGAGAAGGCCAACTATGTGGAAGAGAAGACGGAGGAGAAAGATATGTTACTACTAACATACAAAACCACTAATGAAGGCCAAGAAAACACTTGGTATCTTGACACCGGTGCAAGCAATCATATATGTGGGAAAAGAAGCATGTTCGTAGAGATCAATGAAGCCGTGAGTGAAAATGTCTCTTTTGGAGATGATAGCAAAATATCGGTGAAAGGAAAAGGTAACATTCTTATTCGTGCAAAAGATGGTAGTCACCAAATGATCTCAAATGTTTATTACGTACCTAGCATGAAAAACAACATCTTAAGCTTGGGACAACTTCTAGAAAAAGGCTATGATATTCATATGAAAAATTATAGTCTTTTTATGAGAGATGCAAAAGGGGATTTAATTGCTAAAGTTCAAATGTCAAAGAATAGAATGTTTCCTTTGAATATTCAAAATGATGTTGCAAAGTGTCTTAAGGCGTGTTACAAAGATTCGTCGTGGCTATGGCATGTTCGATTTGGCCATCTAAACTTTTCAAGTTTAGAGTTATTGTCAAAGAAGGAAATGGTGAGAGGGTTACCGTGTATCAATCATCCTGACCAGCTGTGCGAAGGATGTTTACTTGGAAAGCAATTCAGAAAAAGCTTTCCAAAGGAGTCAGAGTCAAGAGCCAATAAAACTCTCGAGCTTATTCATACCGATGTGTGTGGTCCAATCAAGCCGAGCTCTCTAGGTAAAAGTAACTACTTCATTCTCTTCATTGATGATTTTTCAAGAAAAACGTGGGTATACTTCTTGAAACAGAAATCTGAAGTCTTTGGAGTATTTAAGAAGTTCAAAGCAGTTGTGGAAAAAGAGAGCGGTAATAAGATTAAAGCCATGAGATCTGACCGAGGAGGGGAGTTCACATCCAATGAATTCCTAGAGTTTTGTGAAGCACATGGAATTCGTCGCCGCTTGACAGTTCCTAGATCACCTCAACAAAATGGTGTGGCAGAAAGGAAGAACAGAACAATCCTTGATATGGCGCGAAGCATGCTCAAAAGTAAGAAACTGCCTAAGGATTTTTGGGCGGAAGCAGTGGCATGTGCGGTTTACTTGTCCAACCGATCTCCAACAAGAAGTGTTTGGGGAAAGACACCACAAGAAGCGTGGAGTGGAAGAAAGCCCGGAATTTCCCACTTGAGAGTATTTGGAAGCGTAGCTCATGTCCATGTACCAGACGAACAACGAACCAAACTCGATGATAAAAGCAAAAGTTTTATCTTCATCGGTTACGAATCAAGTTCCAAAGGCTACAAGTTATACAACCCAAACAACAAGAAGGTTGTGATAAGCCGAGACGTGATAGTTGATGAAGAAGGCGAATGGGATTTTGGGTCTCATACAAGTGAGTTCACATTTTTCCCCCAAATTGAAGAAGATGAGAAGACACCAAATGAGCAATCAGAAGATGTTGCCACCCAACATGCTTCACCAACAGCAACTACTCACGAAGACTTACCACCTTCATCATTGTCAAATGGTAGTCAAAATGAGAGAGTTGTGGAACGTATAAGAAGCCTTAATGATCTTTATGAGGTAACTGAACCAATAGATAACATTACACTCTTTTGTCTCTTTGCTGATTGTGAGCCAGTGACATTTCAAGAAGCTGCACAAGAGAAACAATGGAGAGACGCGATGGATGAAGAAATTAGAGCCATCGAGAAGAATGACACATGGGAACTCACCTCACTTCCCATAGGGTGCAAGACAATAGGCGTCAGATGGTTATACAAAACCAAGAGAAATGCTAAGGGGGAGACTGAAAAACACAAAGCGAGGCTTGTTGCAAAAGGCTATAGTCAAAAGGCGGGAATTGACTATGATGAGGTATTCGCCCCCGTTGCCCGATTAGAAACTATTAGACTAATAATTTCTTTGGCAGCTCAAAACAAGTGGAAGATACAACAAATGGATGTAAAGTCAGCATTTTTAAATGGCGTCCTTGAAGAAGAAGTCTACATTCAACAACCATTGGGCTATGAGATCAAAGGCCACGAAGATAAGGTGTTGAAGCTAAAGAAGGCTCTTTACGGGCTAAAACAAGCACCAAGGGCCTGGAATAGTAGAATCGACAAGTATTTCCAAGAGAACGGCTTCAACAAATGTCCGTACGAGCACGCTCTTTACACCAAGATCAAAGATGGAGATATTTTAATTGTGTGTCTCTACGTGGATGATTTGATCTTCACCGGAAGCAGCCCGAGCATGTTCAATAAATTCAAGGAAGTAATGACGAAGGAATTCGAGATGACAGATTTGGGGCTCATGGCGTACTACCTTGGCATTGAAGTTAAGCAACAAAAAGATGGAATTTTCATCTCACAAGAAAGCTATGCTAAAGATATCCTGAAGAAGTTTAAAATGGAGAACTGTAGCCCGATAAGCACACCCATGGAGTTTGGAGTCAAAATATCCAAGCATGAAGAAGGCGAAAGTGTAGATCCGACATTATTCAAAAGTTTGGTAGGAAGTCTACGCTATCTAACTTGCACGAGACCGGATATTCTTCACGCAGTTGGATTGGTTAGCCGCTACATGGAATCTCCAACAACAACTCATTTCAAAGCTGCAAAGAGAATCCTTCGCTATCTCAAAGGTACAAGTGATTTTGGATTACTCTATTCCATTTCTAATGATTACAAACTTGTTGGGTATAGCGATAGTGATTGGGGTGGAGACATAGACAATCGAAGGAGTACTACTGGATTTGTATTCTTCATGGGAAACATTGCTTTCACATGGATGTCAAAGAAACAACCGATAGTCACATTATCCACTTGTGAGGCAGAATATGTTGCTGCCACTACCTGTGTTAGTCATGCAATTTGGCTTAGAAATTTATTGAAGGAGATAAACCTAACACAACATGAGCCAACTAAGGTCTATGTCGATAATAAGTCAGCAATCGCCTTAGCCAAGAATCCAGTATTCCATGATCGAAGCAAGCATATAGATGTCCGCTACCACTACATAAGGGAGTGTATTTCAAGAAAGGATGTGCAAGTTGAATATGTGAAGACACAAGATCAAGCTGCTGATATTTTCACCAAGCCACTGAAAAGCGAAGACTTCAAACGATTAAGGAAACTACTAGGGGTCACAGGATCAAGTTTAAGGGGGAGTGTTGGATCATAAACTTGATCCACTTAAAGGGCCCAACCCACTCAAAGGGTCCAACCCACTTAATAAGACCCATCTAGAAAGAATACTCTAGAAACATTTAAATTAATATTTAGTTCTTTAGGTTGAGTGCAAGACACACTTTTAGATTGAGTGTAAGAAATATCTTAACTTTGAGTGTAGTATTGATGTTGAGTGTGTTAGTATCCAAAAGCCTCTTGGATGGTGGATCTTTGTCTCCACTATATTCCTATAAATAGTGGAGCTCTCCCACCATCTAGAGCATCACACAAACACACCAAGAATCAAAGTTAGAGAGAAAATTAAAGTGAGAGAAAAGAGAGACAAGAATGCTCTCTTGAGTGTTAGAAAAATATTTTCTCTTCTTGTGTGAGGTTTAAGAGTGTTCTTGTAATATTTCTCCTTTTCTATCTATATCAAAGTTGTTTGTTTGTTCTAAAGAGAGTGTTGTTTTATATTTTCCGCCAACAAATGCCTCACTTCGGTAACTCTTTTCAGCCTCGTCCCTGTTTTTCTTTGCAGCAGTATGACAGACTGACAGTCTTCGCGAATTCTGATGTTTTTCTTTACAAGAACTGCGTTACCAATTCGATGTTGATAGTGGGCCAAAAGGAATTGCAACAAATAAATAAATCAACAGAAATAATGAGTATGTTGAATATGTATTTTCACATGCGCACGATTAGCTTTAAAATCTAATTTCCTTCTTAATTGTCTAGATGGACGACTTTGAGAAAGTTGTTACCTGCAGCAATATTGTCGTCTTCGTCGTCCCTAATCACTGTTGGCTTCTTCGTTATGCAGTCCACTCCCGTTTTCATACCGGATATTATTGGTACCGGAGTTTGTTACGAACCAACACATGACAGTAGGACTAGAACATGACTTTATAAAATATATTATTTCGAAATAAATATTGGATTTAGTAACTGAAAGTTTAGATTCTATATATGAAATAACATTCATTTTGATATACCAAATTAGGTGAGGTTATTATTGACAATTTATCACATTAGTAATCCATGCAAGGAATATACGAGGGCCTCGGTTATCACAACTACCAGAATTTGTAAATACGATGATAAATACGTTTTGTTAAAGAATTTTAAAGTTTTAATTTGTGTATAAAAACAAACGTAGTGGAAAAATAATAATATGGATTCCAAAAAGCAGACGTATAGAGGCGAGTCAAGAAAAAAAAACCAGACTAACGACCCATTCAACTAAAGGTATTGGCTTACAACAAAACTAAGGTTAAAAT
This sequence comes from Limnanthes douglasii subsp. nivea, assembly GCA_036936605.1. Classification (NCBI taxonomy): domain Eukaryota; kingdom Viridiplantae; phylum Streptophyta; class Magnoliopsida; order Brassicales; family Limnanthaceae; genus Limnanthes; species Limnanthes douglasii. Next base: position 134,650,461 of record JAUPFV010000004.1, read on the forward strand.
AATTGGAACTTGAATCTATTTAATTGACAAGATCCACTGGAATCAAATAAAAGAACTAAAAAAAGAGTTGATCTTGTTACATCGTAACTAAAATATCTAATCGGTAGCCAAAAGATATAACTTGAAGACTAAGTATCTTAACAAGAAAGACGAACTTGCAATAAGTCAATCGATATGAGAAACACAAAAATTATACAAATACCGTTTCCATACCATTTTATCCTGAAGGAAAATTATTAGATTCTTTTTTATAATTTACAGTCAAATATTCTTTTATATACATCTATAGGTCACATCTTATTATCTCGCGTATCAATAAACTAGTAGATGTTAGGTTGGGAAACTGCAAGATCTTATTCATGCATATTTACCATCATTGAGTAGTTAACTAATTGCATTGTTCCAATTTCAGAAAGGTGGAATAAGATTTTAAGAGGTGTTTTTATTCTTTCCATTCATAATATGTGCCGATTAGGTTTTTTTTCATAAATATTAAAAAAATAATAATGATTTAAAAAACTAAAATAAAATTGATTTGCGGAGTTAATAACATATGAATAAAATAAAATCTTTTTATTAGCTGAAAATGGAATTTATGTAATTAATGCTTTGTTGGAAAAGAAAAAAAACATCTGAGAAAAAGTTCTTCTACAAACCCATACAAACAAAAGAACATTAAATTAGATAAGGTATGCATGGAACCGTTGACAACATAATGTTGACATTGGTCGACCGTGAAAACAATGACATGTACTTACGGAGAATATAGCTCACAACAATCACATGTATTTACCGGGAATATTGCATTGAGCTATGCAAAAACATCTATCGTCATGAATATCCACCGTCATAAAAAAGAACATTACTCTTACTTCATATGGTCGACTATCCGAATTAGAGAACTATCGGCCTCTCTTTTTTTTTCTTTTTTTTGCTTTCTTTTTTTTTCTTTCTTTTTTTAAAAACTTTGATTCAATTAATATCACTTGAAGAGAGACACGCTGACAAGCAGCTCGACACTTAAAAAGAAAATCCTAAAAAAAAACCCTAGAACCCTCTCTTTTTCTCTCATCTTCCTCGAATCAGCCCACAAATCCTTTCAAACCCTTAATCATTCCCAAAAGCTTCGAATACTTGAACAAACAGCTACATGCAGCCTCAACCAGTCCGATAATCATTCCCAAAGCTTTGAATCCTTGAACAAACAGATACATGCGTCCTCATCCAGCCCGATAAACGAATCAAACCTTTTATCATTCCCAAAAGCTACGAAACCTTGAACAAACAGCTACAATCATCCTCAACCAGCAAATATATGAACCAATAGAGAAGTAATCTAGCGGTGGAGCTGATAGAGATAAAGAGGTAAGATTTTTTCTCCAGGTTGAATTTGCTCTCAAGAATTGGGGTTGTTTATGAGATGACACGTCCCCAATTCTTCGAGAAAAACAGTAGCTCTCAATCCTACATGCGCACCACCCTCATCAAAATCGACTTTTTGTCAGAATCAAGAGCAGAATGAGCAAGCCAATCTGATCGGAAAGGGAAAATTGAGGGCTTATGTTAAAAAACAAGGGGGGAGTAGACCGAATAATATATTATCCAGTGTCAATACTCCCCGAACTAATCCTTTGGTAGCTCCTGGAACATCTACACAAGAGGATGCTATGAAGATTATTGAAAGGTTTGATATGGATTCTGAGTACCTTGATCCGGATACGAGTCGGAATCAGGTAGGGGTGATAGTGGACAAGACTCTAGTTATTTCCGATCTGGTTAAATATTTTGAGTCTTTAACCATATTTGGAGGAGTACTATAACTGCACCTTCAAATTCTTTAAGAAAAAATCATGTCAGCAGCTTGACTAATTAAGTAGATGGGAAAATGTCCACACATCTATACCAAACTCCAGCTCCTTTCCTAATTTTTGATGAGGATGACCTAAGGGGTATTGCTGGGCCTCATGAAGACGTCATGGTGATATGGGCTTCAATAGGAGGAAATTATGTACGCCGAATCCTGATTGATACAGGCAGTTTGGCAAATATATTATTTTTGAATACCTATAAACATATGAAAAATCCATTAGTTATTCAACGTGCGAACATGACTATTGTGGGTTTCACTTTGAGTTCGGTAGATGTCATCAGATAATTTGAAGAGGATGTATTATTGGGCAGAGGGCCTTTCAAGAAAACAATAAAGGTATTGTTTGTTGTGGTTGACTGCCCAACATCTTATAATTCTCTCCAAGATGCATGCTATAGCCTCTACTGTCCATCAGTTCTTAAAATATGTTGTGGGGACACTAGTGGGTGTTGTCCAAAACAATCAGAAGGTAGCTAGAGAATGTTATGTAACAGCTCTTGCCTCAAAGTCTTTGGAGGAGACTAAGGTTAACAAAGAATAGCAACTATTGGAGCCTTCCACCAATTAGAATGAAATTGATGATCTAAGGGAAGCTCCTAGTGTTATAATAGCTATAGAAGAAGTTGAAATCCATTCCCTGGACACAGGAAAAGTGTTAAAATTGGTAGTAAGTTGACACCAAGTTTGAAACAAAGGCTACTATCTTTCTTATCAGATAATCTACATGTATTTTCATGGTGCAATGATGATGTAACCGGAATGACCGCTGAAGTAATTTGTCATAAGTTGTTAGTACGAACTGATGATGGACCGATTGTACAAAAAAGAAAGTCTTTCTCTAAAGAAAAAGCAGATGTCATTGTCCAAGAAGTTGATCGATTGACCAAAATGGGTCACACCAAAGAATCTCAGTATCAATTATGGACTGCCAACCCTGCTTTGGTCAAGAAAGCGAATGACAAGTGGTGTATGTGTATCAACTTCACTGATCTTAATAAAGCATGCTTCAAAGATCCTTATCATGTTCATCGGATAGACCAGTTGGTGGACTCCACCTCTAGGAACAAGCTATTGTCCTTCATGGATGCATTTTTAAGGTACAATCAAATACAAATAGATCTGAATGATCAAGACCACACAACTTTTATTTCAGATAGAGGACTTCATTGTTACAAAGTGATGCCATTCAGATTAAAAAATGTTGGGGCCACTTATTAAACGTTAGTAAAAAAGCCTTTGCTAGTCAAATTGGTAGTAATATGGAAGTATATATCGATGATATGATGGTAAAGATCCTCGAGGAAGATACACATATATCTAATTTTCAAGAAATGTTTTTTTAACTTAAAAGCAGTTAATTTAAAATTAAACCCTAAGAAATGCGTTTTTAGGGTTCGATCTGGAAGTTCTTGGGTTATGTATCTGATCTGGATCAGCTGAATGCTCTATTAGCTATGGACCCTCCTCGGAGCACTAAATAAGTTCAAAGGTTAACCGGACGATTGACTACATTAAAAAGGTTTATTTCAAGATCATCAGACAAATGTGCTCAGTTGTTTTAAGTCTTGAGGAGTGCCAAAGATTTCAATTGGTCTCCATAGTGTGATCATTCTTTTCTTAAGATCAAAAGCATTTATCTTCGCCTAAAACGTTGTTCAAACCTATTTAGAGGAAAACCTTTATATATACTTAGTTGTATCGGAGTATGCAGTAAGTGTTGTGTTAGTAAGAGAGGTGGATAATTTCCTCCATCCGGTTTTTTATATTAGCAAAAGTCTATTTGATGTTGAAAGAAGATATTTGATGTTAGAAAAGTTGGCCTTAGCATTGGTAATATCAACTAGAAAAATGAGATCATACTTCCAAGCTCATTAGATTGTTGTCCGGACATCTTTTCCTTTGAATAATGTTCTCCAAAAGGATGATATATTAAGCAGGATTAGCAAGTGGTCACTTGAGCTGAGTGATTATGATATCGAATTTGCACCACGAACGGTAGTCAAGGCCCAATCAGTGGCTGATTTCCTAGTAGAGTTTCATGTTGATAGACCCCTCGAGAAAATACAAAAGAATCAATCTAAAAGCGAATGGGTAGTCCGAACTGATGGCGGGTCTAGTTCTATGGGATGTGGAGTCGGAATTTGTTTAACTTCTCCTTATAGTGATACTATGTATCAAGCTATATGTATTGGTTTCAGGCCCCCCAACAATGAATCTGAATATGAAGCAACTATAGGCGGTCTCAGACTAGCCCTTATATGTGGGGAAAAAAAAGTCTGATTGATGAGTGACTCCCAACTACTTATTCACCATGCTCAGGGGAAGTCTCAGGCAAATAAGGAACAATTGATAAAATATTTTCTCATATTGAGAGAACTTGCTGCAAATTTCATAAATATCCAATATGAACATGTCCTTAGATCGGAGAATATTGTGGCTGACTCTTTAGCAACCATAGCCTATTCTGAATTTTACCAATGGATTTTGATGCTAGAGTGTTTATCAATAGATTCAAGCCAAGAAAAGGGTAAAGATAATGAAGAGACTATGAGTATATTTGTCATTTCACCCAAAAACTGGAGGTATGATATTTTTCAGTTTATTTCTGATGGTATTTTACCTATGTATAAATCCTTGGCGAAGAAAATTAAATATAAAGCTCGTGGTTTCCTGCTATTAATTGTTTTTTATAACAAATCATTTAGCAGACCCCTCTTACGTTGCTTAGGATTTGAAGAATTCCAAAATGTTTTATCCAAACTGCACAATGGAGAAAACTCTACACATTGTGGCTATAAGGCCTTAACCAGAAGAGTCTTATTAGCATAGTACTACTTGCCAATAATAATGGCAGATGCCAAAGATATGGTCAAGAGGTGTGATCCTTGCCAGATATATGGAAATGAAATCCATGTGCCAGTTATTCCTATGGAGTCCATATCAGAACCAATACCTTTTGATAAATAGAGGTTGGATTTGGTTGGGCCTATTCCTATGGAATCCAGTGGATATCGAACGATAATATTAGCAATTGACTATTTCTCTAAATGGATAGAAACAGCTCCCTTAGTTGGAACCACTTATAAGGCGGTTATAAAATTCATTATATCCAACATATGTTGCAGATTTGGAGTTCCCGGGAAGATCACTACAGATAATAGGCCACAATTTGATAATAAAGACATGGAGATGTTTTGCACTTCGAGAGGGATTCAATAATGTTTTTCTTCTCCATTCCACCCTTATGCTAATGGGCAAGTTGAAGTTGCTAATCTAACGATCTTGTCCGGGTTGAAAAAGAATCTGGTAGGAGTTGCATAGAAGTGGCCAAATTATTTGCAAGAAATACTGAGGGCTTACCGAGTTACTCCCCAGATTGCTACATAAGAATCCTCTTTTGCTCTAGTTTGTGGGATGGATGCAATCACACCCATAGAAGCTACTTTACCATCTTTCAGAATCCAAAACTATGATGAACATGCAAATGATATGGAAGTTAGGAATCAGTTGGATCTGATTGAAGAGAGGAGACTTAAAGCACATTTAAGAACATCACACTATCAGGGTTTGAAGAGATGCAGATTTGCATCCAAGGTTAAAAGAAGATATTTTCAATTGGGAGACAAAGTCTTTTTGCACAGTAAATAAAAATAGTTTGGAAAGCTGGCTTCGAAGCGGGAAGGTAAGTCAAGCCAAGGACATATAAACTTCAAGAAAAAGAGAGTAGAGTATTGAAGAACCCATGGAACATTGGACATCTCAGGTTATATTTAAAATAAAACTCTCTTGTAAATATTTACCTTTTAATATATCAATGTAAATATTAGGGGGCATATTCTTTCCTACCCTGGTGATGCGGGGAGGTTTTAATGAGGTGTCCGGGTTTTTCAATAATATCTTATTTCTTCTTCAAAATTCTTGTGCAAAATTCTTGACCATAGTATGAGGAGATCTGATAAATTAAATACTCATTAAACACCCCCGGTCTCAAATAAAGTATCTTTAAGTTGATCGGATTTGTTAAACACTCGATCAGATTTACTAAACACTTGATCACATTTATTAAACACTCGTGATTCGAGTCATTCAATGCTTATTGAACAAATAGGAGATATTGAAAACAACTTAGAATGTTAACTATAAGAAGACAATGGAGTTCGTACAAAAGAAAGATGTGATATTTAACTTGATCAGAATAATTCCAACCCATAATTCACAAAATGACTTGACCATTTAAGGACTTTGGTTCATAAGACAGGAATTCAGAAAACATAACAAAATGGCTTGGTCGTCTAAGGGCTTTAGTTTTAAAAACACAAAATAACGTCATAACCTTAGGGTTTTTTCTCTTCGATTTCTTCATCACCTTCACATTTCTTGGGACTTTTGAGTTCTACAGTTCCTTCATCAGAATCTTCTCCACTTGAATAACCATTCTTATCACCATCCACCATGGTATGGAAAGGAATTTCCTCGTATGGTACATATATCTACAAAGCAATAAGGGTCCTCTTCGGAAACGTTTCATGGAATAACAAAACCATATCGAATTTGATCCCCTCGTCTCTTTTCTCTAAAGAATCCACCACTCTGGCATCATACCTCTCTATCCCTGCAGCTATCTCTTGGGCTTGTTTCCTTACTAAAGAAGCATTTCTATCTTATTTCTCCTTGAGAAGCTTCTCTAAATTAGCTTTGTCTTCAGATAAAATATTAAAAGTGCTAGCATCGGTAGCTTGTTGATAATTCAGGTAAAGTCTTGTTTCTTGGTTACCGCTTACTTCATCGGTCCTGGGAGCAAACCCAGGCGATACGCTGATAGCGCCAAATTTTCTTCGCAATGATCTAGGTCGGTCTTTGCATCAATGAAACGCCTAGTGTATTCCCTGAGACTCTCTCCCAACTTTTGCTTACAATTCATGAGGGTATCCCCCATTAGCTCGGAAGCTCTTGCTCCCGACGAAGTGCTGCCGAAACATTGTCCAGAGCATCCCAAAGTTTCGGATGCATCCCTGCGGTAACCGGTTGTACCACTTGGACGCCCGATCTTTAAAAGTCATCAAAAACGCCCGACACAGAAGTTTATCGTCGTTGTTGAAACTCAACATGAAGTTTTTGAAAGCCTCTAAATGATTATCCGGGTCCCTTTTTTCCGTTGTATTTTTCCAACATGGAGATATCAAATCTCTTGGGGAGATGGCCCGATAATATCTCATCGGATAATGGCGAAGCTCTCCAATTCATCCTGGAATCCTGAAGCTCCGCCTCCGAGCCCTTCGTTCTAAGTCCCGTAGAGACCCTCATCCCCGGGGTTGACAAACTGACTGCTGATTCGGTATCCCTGATTCTGACTGTTCGATGGTTGCCACTGGACCTGGGGCAGGGCTACCCGCTCTTCTCGGCTGCCCGCTGGCATTTCTTCTTTCTCAAATGATACCGGTGTCCTTTTTTCGGTGCTTCCTTTCTTGTACTTAGGGGAGTCCGACCGGGGTGCCCTGTCGCGTCGGGAACGGTTCTTCTGCGCGCGTTTAGTTAACCTTTCATGCCGTCGGTACTCCCTTTCTGACGAATCACCCGAGGTGTAGTCGTTGGTGATGCCTCGGTTGCCTTCCGGGTATCGCTCCCTCCCCACAGTCCTTCTGTCCTCTGGACGAGGCTCTCGATAATATCTGACGGGTCGGGCCTCAATCCGATGTCCCGCATCCAGGTTGTCTTCTTCAGGGTTATCCACCAGTGGTTCCTTTCCTTTTCCTTCCCGAACCTTTTTTCTCGTCTAAAGCCCGCTCCTTTTCGGCGCTTAATCGGGCAATGTCTTCCAGGAGCTGTCTCCTGGTCATGATAAGAGTCGACCGCTTATCTCAACCTTGGGCGTAGTATTCCCGACCCGGGGCTTCTTCGCCTTCGGATAACGAAACGGCTCGGGCGATTTCTCTCCCGACCCTCTCTTCGATGACAATATCATTTATCCTCACTTATCAGATCGTGATTTTCAAAGAAAAATATTCATTTTTGGTATCACGGATTCCCACAGACGGCGCCAATGATGAGAGAATAAATGACTAGGTAGAATGTTGGATCTTGAACCTGATGTGACTAGAGAGAGAAAACAAAGAGAGAAAGTGAAGAGAATATAATAATGTGGAATGTCCCACCTACCAAGAATAATGGGTCTCCTTTTATAGTAAAGAAGGGTGGACCCATTAATGTCCTTGGTGGGCTGGTTTTATTACTATCTTGGTCTTTCATCAAATACCTTGTTTACAAATTAGCTTCTAATAAACTATAAATGCTATTACAATAGTATCAAGTATTTTAATTTCATAATTAACTCCTTATTAATTATTCCGGAGAATTATTCCCTTATCAGTAGGCACACAATTCAAGTCAAGAGGCCAAAAAAAAAACAAAATGATCTGGACCTGAGTACCACAAAGATATCTTAATATTCGAAGAACAACTCCAAGTTGACATAAGTAGGAGCAGTAATAAACTGACTAACCACATGAAAATCATAACATATATCCGGTCGAGTAACTATAAGATAGACCAAGCTCCGTACAAGAGTACGATATGGAGTCGAGTCTGACAAAGGAACACCATATGTCGGAGAATACCGAACATTAGTTTCAAGAAGGGTATCTACCGTCCTGTTATCAGATGGTCGCATTTTTGACATATAGTTGGAAGATTTTCTACTGGCGACCGGATGCAACAACAATAAGAGTATAAACTGTCGTCATTTTTTCCATTGTGGAAAATGTCTCATCATTATCCATACCATACTTCTGTGAATACCCTTTTGCTACAAGGCGATCCTTATATCTTTCAAAAGACCCATTAGACTTTGTTTTAATTTTAAAAACCCAACGAGAACCTATTATATGCTTACTGAATTGAGGTTTAGTTGTATCTCATATATGAGTTTAATAAAGAGCAATAAGATCTTTGACTTTAGCATATTGCCAACGAGGATTACAAACAACTTTTTTAAATGACTGAGCTTCATATAAATCATGTATATTTGCTATAAAAGAAACAAAAGGAACTGAGTAAGAATAATATGCGAAATATGGTAGTTTGGTAGACCTAATTGTACGAGTGGATCTCCCGAGAGGTGCAAGATCTGTTGTTCTACTAGAGAAATGAGCTGGCTTAGGCATTGATGGAGCAGAAGTAATATCAACTTTTTAGATGTCTCGTTAGCTGGTATATTAATGTCAAACATGTATCACTATCGGTTTCAAGAGGATCAATAGCCAGAAGGTATGTCTTCGTTACATCATATGGTTTTGCCAGTTCGAATAAAATAGGATATTCCCTTAGGAAATATGACATGACGAGATACAATAGCTTATGATTGGGGGGATCATAACAAAGATAATAATTATGTGTAACACCATAACCTAGAAAACACATATAACTATTTTAAGATCTAATTTGTTATGTTTAACATGAGGATGAAAGATAAAACATGTACATCCAAACACTCGTAAGGAAGAATAATATAGAAGTTGTTCGTATAACCTCTGAAATGGAGAAATCCTTACATTATGAGTATTGGAAATTCAGTTAATCATATAAACAACAGTGAAAATTATTTCTCCCCAAAAATAGTATGAACTTCAACTGATAATAGGAAAGAACAAGCAGTCTCAACAAGGTGACGATGTTTTCTTTCTGTAACACCATTTTTCTAAGGGGTGTCAGTACAAGATGATTGATTTATGGTAACATCATATGCAAGTAAATGTTTAAAATCATTAAATGTATATTCATCCCCTAACTTTGCACCAAAAACACTTTATCACAGCAAAATGTTGGGTTTTTAACCAATGCTCTAAATTCTCTATAAATTCCAAGAAAATATTACCTTAATTTCATAAGATAAATATATGTATATCGAGTATAATCATCAATAAAAAATACATAATATAAAGAACTACCCTTTGTGGAGACAAAAGATGGACCCCAAACATTAGAATGAAGAAGATCAAAATGAGTAGTAGAAGAAGTAACAGTTTGATTAAACGGTAACACATATATTTTTTCTAGTTTACAATTAGTACAATCTAAGATATTACAAGTGTTTAACTGACCAAAATCACTTGTAGAGACTAAAAGTTTCAAGCGGGATGCTGATAGATGTCCCAAACGAGAATGCCAAAGATAAAACTCAGACGATGAAGGATTCAAACAAAATGAAGATAAATCAACACTAGAGGAAACAATATTAGTCAAGTGTGTATTTCCACTATCAACATCATAGACATCCACATCAGTTATTTTGAATTTTTCTATAATATAGATTTCCCCTATTATACGATCTGTCATAATCACTCTGAGTATGTTAATATTGTATAGCACAAATAAAATCAGAAAGCAAGACCCAATGACCATATTTACACAATTGGCTAACCGAAACAAGATTCAAAAAAAGGGTGGGAACGTATTAAACATCTGATAAAGATATATGAGGGGTACAAATAGAGCCAATAACATTTACTTCCATTGTTGTAGCACTAGCAAACATAACAGATATGGGCGAAACATGAGACAACGAAACAAAGTTCGACATGTGAGGTGACATATGATGAGACGCACCCGAATCCAAAATCCATAATGATGAGTCAATACCTTAAGTGGAAGATGAGAACATACCTGAATGATATGCGCATGTATACATAACAAAGTTCTTCTCATTCAGTTTGGTACTAGTATACTGTATAAAATCATATTTTTCAATCATATTCACAATATGATCCACAATTTCTAATCGAACAAATCAAACTATCAATAGATACGAAATCCAAATAGAAAAATTATATCAAAATCTTAATCAAACCTCAAATCCAAATCCAAGAAAAAGTCCAAAATCAGATCATTAGATAACGCTGTCAGAGACTTTGAGGTTCCTTCCTAATCTTTAATCTTCGATGATCTCAGGCCTGCAGTGGGTAACAAGTGAAATTGATAGAGGCCAATGGTCGAGCCAGAAGGAATTATTTTCTCCGTTCTCGATAGCCACCCTGTAAATATTACTAATGAGAGGCCTAATACATAAAATTTTCCTCTAAGTCTATGAGGGAGAGGAGCCAATATCTGAATCTCATAAGTTATTTTGTTAATCTTCTCAGATTTGATCAGTCGCACCAGATAGAATTCTTATTGTTACTTATTAAGGACCGCGGGATTTTGAGGATGACCACCTGATTTCATATTTTTAGATTGAAAATCTCAAGGTCACCTTCTTTCGTCGGAAACATGACAGTAGATCATTGCAATTTAACCTCAATTTTTTAAACTCGTAATCAGACCAAAAGAAGTGACGAATATATTAAGAAAACTCATTGAGAGCCCTAGAACATATAAATGATATAAGGTTGTGAATAGGAGACCGATAATCAGTATATGAGATTCGACTTGATACAAGAAGAAATCAAGATACTTCACTAGAAGAGAGCCAACCTTATATCCAAAAAAATTGATGATGTCAATTATGAGGGTTGGGTTGAACCTAAAGAGGAATATGTGATTTTTTCTGAGCTGAATTGGAAACCTGATAGTGTAAAAAAATCATTCAAACCCTCTCTGATAAGAAAAAAGAGTTAACATCGCCATCATAGAAAATCATTAAATCATCAGCGAAACATAGGTTCACTATTTTTAGCTTATGGCATTTCAAGTGGAATTTGAATTTTCTGTCATTGTTTTTCTCCTTGAGAATATAGGACATGACTTACATTATGAGAACGAATAGGAAAGAAGAGATGGGGGTTTTCATGCTTAAGGTATTTCTTACCTTATAAATTACAGTACGAGTCTCTATTAACATTGATATTGTATTAGGGAGTGATGATACATTAGGTGATCCAAGTGATCATTGCTTCTGAAAATTCTATGTTGATTATGATGTCCTGAATGAGATTCCAATGAACTTTGCCAAATATTTTTATTAGGTCAATTTTTAAAAGCGATATTTTTACCTTTGCTATTGGTACGGTAACCCTTGAGAAGTTATTAGAAAATCATAATATTGTCTTAGATGTTTATCTCGGAAATAAAATTCATTATGATTTGTCAAATAAATAAAGGAAAAAGTCTTTGATCCTATTGGAGATAATCTTGTAAACGATATTGCATAATGTAATATGCCTAGAATCAGAGACAATCGTAGGGGAGTCCTTCTTGGACAAATGGGAGATAAAGGTGGAGTTCAAAGAAGAATTCATTTAACCTGAGTAAAAAACCTTTAGGATCCCATTATAGATACTTTCACCCACTATTTTACAAGAATTCTTAAAAAAATTGAAGTTAAAACCGTCAGGCCTTGAGGATTTATCATTGTAGATCCAAAATAAAGCGCATTTAATTTCTTCACACAAAACTGGCTAAATTATAGAAGCTCTATAATGCTAGTTGACCCTAGAAGTAATAAGGGATGAAACTCTATCGCCTAGGTAACCCGGAGGGTGCCTAATGCCAATTAGTTCATTAAAATTACTAACCACAATATCGGCACCACCAGAAGGGTTTGAAACCACACTACCTCGATTATTTGAGATCGAGACAATCTTGTTTCGAAGAATATGATTTTTTATTCCACTATGAAAGAAATTTTTGTTCATATCACCAAGTTTAAGCCAGTTTTCTTTAGATTTTTTCTTTAAAAAGGATTCTTCATCTCTATTAAGGGAGATGAATGCTCAGTATGTCTGTATTTATTTAAAGAAAAGAGAAGAGTTGATGGTATATTGACCTATAAGTGACTAAGCATAAAAAGGTCTTTTATGGCAGTAGAAATATGGTTACTGATGTTACCGTATTCTTTGTGGTTAAGATCTAGGAGGGCGAATTGGAGCCAAAAAAGTTTTTGGGAGACCCAAATCTAACCCAGAGCTGGAGTATGTAGGTTCCAATTTATGAAGATAATATCTTTGTAATAGGGTGAGGTTGCCACATGTTGAACAATTTGAAAGGTTTTTTTGTACGTCTCTGAAGGGTACCAAAGTTAAGAGCGACAATTGTGTGATTAGAGGATCGTGGAAAGTTCTATTGAACAGATGACTTAAAAAAAATCATCCTAGTCATTGTTAACAAGGAATTTGTCAATCCCTGAAAATATATGCTTAATGGGATTCTTGTTTGGCCGTGAAAAAAAGAATCATATGCAACACAGATCTTTAAGCTCACACTGGAAGCAACAGTGACGGAACTCTTCGATAGTTGGATACCAAATATCTGAGGATCTAATAGGATCATTTGGCTTACAGATAATATTGAAATCTATGAGAGTTACCCAATGCGTGTCTTGATCTTGAACATATAGAGATACACTATGAACTTTCATTAAAGGTATAAATGGTCGTAAATCAGAAGGATGTATGAGTATTATGAATTATAGTTTTGTAGTGAATATATTGCGGAGAAAATGATAACATAGAAATATTGATAACCATAGGGTTTCATATTATTCTGATTCAACCTAAGGGATGCGAGTTATAATTAGTAACAAAATGCCATAAGGAAGCCATAGGTCTGATAACAGAGTTAGCTGTATGAATGCGAATTTTGGTTTTAATAAGGATCATGATGGAAATACTATTACTAATAACAAATTCAGTAACATATTTTTACCTAACAAAGTCATTTAAACCATGGATATTCCAAAAATCAATAAATATTAATAAAAAAACACTTACAGAAGGTCAGATAGTGGTCCTGTCGGAGGATAGAACCAAAATACTGGAAGCAACCTCGATAGGAGGACGAGTCCTGCTTGGAATAGAGTCTACATTTTCACATCTCTCCTCTATGACTAAGTCGACATTGGGAACAAAAGAGAGGGACTTTTCCTTTGAGGAATCAGTCTCCTCTGAAGTATGAGAAAGAAGAAGAAAACCCAATATGTTGAGGAAATGGGCATGAGAGAGAGAGAAATCCTTGGGGTCCCAATACAATTCCCAGAACTGTGGCTGATAATAATACATTTGGAACATTAAAGAGGAAAACCTTGATATTCAATTTTGATTGAGGTGACTCTTTTCAAATATTTAATCTCGATCTTCATGGGTAACTATGATCCCGTCTTAACAATCATACAAATACATACCTACTTGAGATTTTTTTCAGTTTGCTTGTCCCCATAAAGAGGAGTGCTAAGAACCAAACCAATGCTAGTGAGGGATTTTAAAGTCTAAAGTTCCATTAAGAGTTTAAAAGTTTTGAACCAAACCAAAATTTATAAAAGTAGGTTCTTAGACATGTTGGCCAACGAATCCCATTGCCTAAATATCAAGAGAAAACCCCCAAAATTCCATAAATATTTTTTGAGGATATCCTTAACATACTCCTCATATTAGACTTTAAAATAAAAGCATCCTTCCAAAATGGACTTAAATTCCTTGAGGCCTAGTCTCCCTTAAATGGGCACAATATTAGCTTTTAATAATATCAAGGTTGAGTTTTGGCCAAGAAACTATCACAAGAGACAAGAGTGCCAATAGTCAAGGTAACCAATAATGGTCGAGTCATCAATCACCATTTTTTTTCCTTTGAACATATTTTGATGATCTCTTAGAACTAACAGAGTACGGTTAAATTTATGACCCAACGTGATATTGATCCATGAGAGCGAGTTGAGGAAAAAATATTAATCAAAGAGGTACTTATATGCATAAAGGTAGATCTACGAAAAAGTGCAAATGAAAATTGGAGGATCTAGGGTTTGGGATGGTTTTTGATGAGCTGGTAAAGATGGAGGCGAAGGAGAGTGTAAGGGAGGACATAGGAGGAAGGTTGAAAAAGTGAGAGTTTCTAAGTTGTTAAGAATATAGGTTATCTTTGATTTTTTTTCACTCTGGGACTTTTACCACCATTTTTGCAAGGAGGGAGCGAAGATGTGCGGTGAGTATTGTTGGAGTTAGGCCAGGAAAATATTAGTCCTTGTTTGGAGAAATATGGATTTGAGGTTGGAGGTATAGAGAATAATGTATTAGAAGGTGTAGAGAGGGAACTCATTTTGGGAATATTCGTTGAGAGAAATTAGGTTGGATGTGAGTTTAAAAATCTTGTGTTTGAAGAAAATATAAATGGTGAAATTATATTTCTAAGTTAAGCCGATAAATCAAGATCTTTAATTGGGGTTTAGAGGATAAATGTTGTAAATAGAAGGTAGATGAGACGAGACCCGCACTGGCTTCAGAAATGACTAGCAAGCCCAAACGATGAAAATCGGCTTTAGAGGCCATTCTGCTCAAATAGGGACACACTAAGGCCCCAATTTCCAAGAAACTGAAAGTATTGATTCCTTCATTAGGGTTAGGTAAAGGACAAAGAGTCACCTGCAATGGCAGTACAAGCTGATTGAAAGTTTACCAAGAAGCATCGTCAGATTTAGACAGATCTATAAGAATTTTCATAGATTTATTTGCAATATTAAAACCCAACGTCGATATGAAACCCTTCAAAACCAAAGATATATTTTTCGATTCTAGAACAACGGGGTATGGGAAAGACAATAGACTACATATAGGGTTTGAATCGATAAAGTGAGAGTCCAAAGCTTTGGTTGAAGTATGAGAAGATGAGATCGAGAAGTTATGCACCCAATGCAATAAATGAGTAATAACTTTAATAGAGACAAAGCCTTGGGAGTAGAGTCCACCAAAGGGTTTTGGGTCTTAACCCTCGAGGAGAGCCTCTGAGATATCAAGTTCCCTAAAGATAACCCATTCATTGTGGCCACCAAATTCTAGTATAAATATCATTTCAACTAACTGATTGTCCATCATAAGTGAGTTATTAGATGAGCGATATAACAAATGAAGGCTAACAATTTGGCAAGAAATATGAAAGATAGAAGGACGATATGATATTTGAAAATCTGGTTTCTTATCCAGATTCCAAGTGCTGACGCGTGGCTGGTAAAGCCTTCATAATGGTTGTGTCGTGAGTAGGACTAATGGTTGAAGTGAATGATGAGGCTAAATGAGTTGGTTTATGAGCATATGCAGTTCCATAATGGCCTTTGGAGATCGATCCCCGAGCATTAAGAGTTTGATAAGTTGAGGTTGGAACTATTTCAAAACCATGGGGATGGAAGCTCGTGCGGAGGAGATATACCCAAAGATACCAATAGGTTTAGTTGACCTGAAAGAGACAATGTTGGATGAATCCGTATGAGCTGAGGAAGAGCTAGAAGTTGAGGAGGTCATGGATATGTTTGATAAGTTTGTTTGTATAAGTTTTATAGGTAATGTAGCTAAGAAAAGCTTGAGAACTTGTGAGTAAATGATAAGTGTTTTAAGTATTTTATAATAACCACGAGGGCGCCAATTTGATTAGGTTAAGAAGTGTTTGAGAGAAAACTTGTGATGTTTGTTAGATTTGAACAATGCTGGGTAGACACATAAGTTTTTAGAAAATTTTAGTGTTTTGGGTACGAAACATAGACGCTTTGTTTGGACAAAGATTTTATGCAAGATTTTAGGTGATAGAAAAGGCTTGTTGGCTTGTTGTATTTTGGGAAAACATTGGCGATACATTTCATGGTTTTAATTTTGTGCAGGTTTTTTTATAAGGAGCAAAGATCTGTGAACAAGGCACATATATATAGTTACAGAAGATGTGCTTGAACTTTCTAAGGGGAACGAGACAAAAATAATAATATATGGCTCTTAGCAAACCACAAGTACATTAAAGATGAGAAGTTTAACATGCTTTGACTTCTTGAGAGCCAACAATCATAAAATAAGAGATTGTCCATCGAGAGAGGAAAATACAATAATAATCCAAAGATATATAGGCTTTATAAGCTCGAAAAATTAATGAAGACAACATAATAGACCATTAATAAAGACAGAAGAAGGTTCTTTCATCTTAAATCTATAACAACCTCGTTAATGCAGATTTTTCTTCAATGACCTAAAGATGATGAGACATATTAGAGGCTAAAGTTGAAGCTTGAAAATAAAAGACACTAAAATTTTTACCGTTGATTAATTTTGTAAAATTTTACTAGCAAGAGAAAAAACTTTTCCATATTATTTATAAATGTTGATTGATTAATCTATTTAACCATATTAATTGAGACATTAAAATTTATAATAGTATTTGAATTAGTTATTTTTAATATTACTATCGGTACATATTAAATTATTTATTAATAATATAAATAATATATAATTATATTATGATAACTTGAAGATAGAGAGGGAGAGATAACATGAGAAATAAAATATTAAATGAAATGTATAAAGAAAAAGTTAAACTATTTGAATTAAATTATGTGTATAGAAAAATGTAGAATAATAAAGAGAAAGTTACCAGTAAATACCTTCTCAACTATGTAATTACCCAGTGGTACCCGTTTTTTGGATAAAGTCACTTGGTACTTCGAATTGAAATTTTGACAAGAATACCCCGACCAAATATACGCGCTGGTACTTCAAGGTGTTTGCAATTCTCATGATAGGATGCGAATTGTTTGCAACTCTGGGTTTTCATGAACAATTCTCATGATAGGATGCGAATTGTTTGCAACTCTCAGGATTTCCTAAACAATTCTCATGATAGGATGCGAATTGTTTGCAACTCTGGGTTTCCTGAACAATTCGCATGATAGGATGCGAATTGTTTGCAACTCTCAAGATTTCCTGAACAATTCTCATGATAGGATGTGAATTGTTTGCAACTCTCAGGATTTCCTGAACAATGCTCATGATATGATGCGAATTGTTTGCAACTCTGGGTTTCCTGAAAAATTCTCATGATATGATGCGAATTGTTTGCAACTCTCAGGATTTCCTAAACAATTCTCATGATATGATGTCAATTGTTTACAACTCTCAGGATTTCCTGAACAATTCTCATGATATGATGCGAATTGTTTGCAACTCTCAGGATTTCCTGAACAATTCTCATGATATGATGCGAATTGTTACTGGTGAAATTTTATTTTTAAAAAATATCAAAAAATATCATCAATGGATCTAGTTTTGTTCATTTTTAAAAAACAAAAGTGATGGTACTTTCATTTATTTTTTTCGAGCTCCGGTTTGAAAGATACTGATCTTTTAAAAATAAAATAAAAGAAAAAAGTAGGAAAAAGAAATTTTGGTTACGTGGTTGTTCATGAATGGTGAGGATAGTTAGGGTATTAAAATAATATTATGTACTAGATGGTAATTAGGTAGTTGAACTGGGTATTAAGTGACAATTTTCCTATTTTTGGATACTATATAACAATTGAATAGTTGAGTGAGTACTTTAGATGCAATTTCCCAATAATAAACTACCAAAAAATGTGTGACATCGTTAAACAAATAAAAATCTCCGAACATAAACTAGGTTTTCTAAAAGACCAACTTTAAGAAAAATCCTTATACCGTTTTTCTTATGGTAAAGTCCAACACGTGAACAACTTTGACTTGACGACAATCAAACCGTTTTCTTATGGTAAAGTCCAACACGTGAACAACTTTGACTTTTTTTAGGCAAACATAAACTTTTATTACTTAAAGAGAATTAGTAACAAAAATTCCAAATAACTAGTTACAATTAAAAGACTAAAACAAATTGGAGGACTAGAATGAGCACTAAAACTTTCACGAGCCTTAACCTTGGATAGCGCCAAAAAACCCTCCAGAAACACAATTATGGCTAAAATTAGGGTTCCACCTGAAAACCCTTTCCCAAAAGCTTCGACATCTTCACAAAATCACAGAACCCATTGAGGAAAAGCCACAACAAGCCAAGCAAAACCAACTCAATCCTTCACACAGCTACGAAACATAGCCTACACCCATGCTTTCAAGAAGAACCAGCGTCATGAGCTGATTAGGTGCAGTGGCTATGGTGAACTGCATGTTAGCTTTGGAAGAGAGAGAGTGCTTCGCAATCCAGTCAGCACCGTGATTTTGAGTACGAGAAACGAAACGAATCGTCATTGTGGAGTGAATCAAAGCTCTGCAAGTATTCAACGAAGAATGAAGGTACGAAGTTTCTTTTCGATTAGCTAATAGATTGATTAGAACCTCACTGTCAGATTCAATATCTATTTCAGTCCATCCCCTCTGTTTGCAGATGATCAGACCATCTAGGAGCGCACCAATTTCTGCAAATAGAGGATTGAGCTTCCCAAGCAACCTGCCCGATCCAAGGACGATATCCCCCTCCGAATCTCTGATCAGCACGCCACTGCTCGCTTCACCAAAAGCATTACAGGCACCGTCGACATTGAGCTTCAGCCTACCAGAGTTAGGAGCACTCCACTTAAGGTACACAGCAGCTTTCTTCTTTAATTCAATAGATTTACATCCTAGAACAGAAGCAGCATAATGTGCATTAGTCCATAGCTTGCTATTAGTCATTCCAGATGCACCAATACCATTTATGATATAGGTTACTCTATCAATAGCAGCCTTAACAGACTCAAAAGAACCCTTGAACTTAGATTTGTTTCTACTTCTCCAAATGACCCGACATATTACTTGAGGGACAAGGTGAGAGATATGAGAGACCCTATTAGAGAGCCAAAACCAAGTTCTGATTATATGAGACAGGATCATATAACGGCCAATTTTGACCTTAAAACATAGCTAAAATAGTTTTATATTTGCCAAGCATAGTTGCAATGCACAAACAGGTGATTCTTATCCTCAAAACTATTGCAAAACTGACATTTTGAAACAATTTGAAAGTGCCTACGCATTAGAATACTATCAATCGGAATAAAACCTTTAAGGAGTTTCCAGCATAAAAAAGAAAATTTTTTAGGCACAAATGAGCACCAAATCCTTTGATAAATACCAGATTTAGGAGAATGCTCTCTAATAGTATCCCAAGTAATATTAGAATTAAAATCATGAGTCTTAGACAACTTCCAAACAATTTTATCAGGACAATTAGGATTAACACTATATTTAGCAATGTGCTCCAATCTATCAGGGGAAAGGGTAGTAATGAGAGAACTGAAATCCCAGTTATTAGATTTCCAAAAAGTTTTAACAGTAGCTTTAAGAAACCAGGGACAAGGGTTAGTGTCACTTATCAGGGGAGGAAGATCATGCCATTCGTCCAACCAAAAGTCCATACCACCCTCACCAAGCTTCCATTTAACATGCTTCTCAGCCTTATGCCTTATGGATGTTAATCTCTTCCAAACCATAGAGTCAGAGCCTTTACACTTAGCTTTAATAACATGAGCTTCAGAACAATAAGTGCTGTGAATCAGCTCAGACCATAGACACCTGCTTTCCCTAAGAATGAACCGTAGTTTATAAGAAAAAACAAGCTGCATGTCATTGAGATTCTTAAAGTTTAGACCGCATTCAGAATAAGGATTACAAAGATTGTTCCATGAAGACCAGTGTATAGCCTTCTCATTGTAACTAGATCTCCATAAAAACCTGTTAAAACAAGTCTCCAATTTCTTGATTATAGCATTAGGAATAAGAGAGCCGTGCATCCAATAATATAGAATAGGCATAAGCACACTACTAATCAAAGTCATTCTGCCAGCAAAGGATAGATTAATAGAATCCCAGTCAGAAATCCTATCATGAACCTTCTTAATTAAAGAGTCATAGTTAGCACCTTTGTTATTCTTAGAAATAGTGATACCAAGATAATTAAAAGTAGATGCCTCAGGATTGTGATCAAATAGAGTATTAAGACTATTAGTTGTAGAGAGAGTAGATTTTCTAGACACAATTAACTTAGTCTTTCCTTTATTGATTGACTGACCATATAAATTTTGATACTTGTCCAAGAAGCTACTTAAATCACTGATGGAGGCGGGCTTGCAATTGGTAAATACCAATATGTCATCAGCAAAAGCCAAACAAGGCACAAGGTAAGAAGATCTAGTAGCATACTGAAACTGCTTGTTCTCATTAAATAAATTGTAGAGACCACGAAGTAGGACCTCTTCAGCAATTATAAACAGGCTAGGAGACAAAGGGTCTCATTGCCTTAAACCCTGCTCTTGATGGAAATAACCTGAGACCAGACCATTAATTAGAACTGAAATATGAACATTAGATATCATCCTTCTAATAATAGAGACACAAGTGTCATTAAACCCAAAGCTGGAAAGCAATTTTAGAATGAAACCATGAGACAGCCTATCAAAGGCCTTAGACATGTCTAACTGAATCAAGACATTCCCAGAACTAGGCTTCCTATCAATGTCATGCATCATCTCCTTAGCAATGAGAATGTTCTCATGAATAAGCCTTCCCTTAACAAAAGCCCTCTTGCATCTTAGATACAATCTTAGGTAAAAAGATAGCAATCCTAGAGTTAATAACATTAGAAAGAATTATATTAAACATAGAGCATAAGCTTATGGGCCTGAAACTGTTCCAAGTCATAGGGTTATGGCATTTAGGAATCAAACAAATACCAGTGGCATAGACACCCTCAGGCAAGACCATACCACCAAGGAAAGAATTAATAGCCCTGCAAAGATCATCACAAATAATAGACCAGCAGGATTTGAAGAAAAATATATTAAATCCATCTAAACCAGGAGCACTATCATTGCTCATCCTACAAATAACATTCCAGACCTCCTCCTTGGTAGTTAACTCAGAGATAGAATCATTATCCTCATTAGAGACCAGCCTAGGAATGTACTTGAGAATAGACTCCTGCTGAGTATCATAAGTCATATTAGCATTAGAGATAGGAGCAAGAATATTTTTAAAGTAATTCAGAGCAGAGATAGCAATATCATCAGGGTTATAAATCCAAACACCCTCATCTTTGATGCCTTTAATCACATTACGACTCCTCTTCTTCTTGACATAAGCATGAAAGACCTTAGTGCTCCCATCCCCATTCTTAATCCAACTATTATAACACTTTTGAAGCCAATAACTCTCTTCATTCCTTAGGGCTTTAATATACATGTTGTTAGCTTTAGAAAGATCAGCCTTCGAGACCTGAGAATTATTCAGCAAATGCCTATTTTCCATCTCCCTAACTAAATCACCAGCCTCCTTGACCTTGCTGAAAATATTGCCAAACACCTTAACATTCCAAACCTTAAGACAAGCTTTTAGCCTTCTAAGCTTATACCAGAAGATCTGACTAGGGTTACCATTACACCTTAAGTTCCAATTCTGACTCACAGTATCCAAAAAGCTATCCTCATTAACCCAGGCATTAAGAAATTTAAACCTACCCTTTTTAATAGTAGAAAGAGTATCAGAATGAGCCCGAATTACCAAAGGAGCATGGTCAGAACAAGTTCTGACCATGTGGATAACCTGAGTAGAGTTGAACATATCATTCCACCTAGCATTAACCAGAGACTAATCAAGCCTTTTCCATTTAGTGCCCCTGTTCCAAGTATACCTAGAGCTAACAAAACCAGTATCCAGTAGATTGCAATGTCTAACAGCCTCATTAAACTCCTCAGTGCTAGCATAGTCATAAGTAACACACCCCACTTGGTCTTCAGAGCAAGAAATAGCATTAAAATCACCCACAATTAGCCAAGGAACCTCATTAGATGCAATAGATATCATTTGAGCCCAGAGATCCCTTCTAAGAAGCCTTTGACTCTTAGCATAAACAAAAGAAAAATTGAAACTATAACCAGAATAGACCACCTTCATATGGAGCAACTGGTCATGGTCAACCAGAACATTCAGATCCACATCATCACACCATAGGACCCAAATTTTGTTAGAGCAGTTACCAACAAAATTCTTCAAACCTAACTTAGAAGAAACCATATCAATCTTACCAATATCAGCCATTGGCTCTTGAATAGAAAGAATTTTAATCTTATGATCTTTGATGATATTCAACAGCCTTCTCAAGGTTGAATTATTACAGACCCCTCTAGCATTCCAACTAGATATCCTGATCATTATCAGAAAGGGATTTAGATTTTTGATGTTCTCCAATTCGATTCAGAGAATTAACTGTAAACTTCTTTGATTTCTTTCTTTTAATTGCAGATTTCACTTTGCTGGAAAGGACTGTCTCAAAATTACTGGGAGAAGTTGGCTTGCTGCCTAGATTATCACCAGTAAGAGAATCCAAACTTCTCTCACTCTGTAACTTACTCTGAGCAAAATCCCGATCCAAACCCTTGATAGCATCTATAATTTCCATGTTTTTATCAGCAGAGATGCTCTTATCTTTAGAGTTATCAGAAATATTAACATGTATCTGATCCTTGACAACAATAGATCGTAACTTTCTTCTGTATTCTTTACTGAAAGATGAAATATCATTGTTATTTGAAATATCATTTGTAGCAACCTTTTCAGTATCATTGTTTATAAGATCTTTTGCATTTTGAGACCCAACTTTAACAAAACTAACATTATCTTGAACACTAACAGAATGATCTTGAATGTTTCCAGTAGGCTCTTCCTTTCTTTCTTGATTAACCACCCTTTCCTTCTTCAAACAATCTTCACCCTTATGACCAATGTGATAACAGACATCACAATAGGCTGGTAGGTTCTTATAACTAACATAGACCCAACATCCATCATTGGACCCGAAAACAACCCATAGCTTGTAGATCATCTTCCTAGAGATATCCACTTCAATCTGAGCATAACAGGCATTCAAAACTGCCTTATTTCCATTAGGGATGACGATCTTGTAAGGCACCCCAATAGATGATGCCAGATCTTTGATAATGCTTTGATTAAACATGAATTTCGGGACTCTCTCAAAGCGAACCCACACCATAGTATTAGGATTCTCAAACTGCTTATTAAAATCAGGACTCCAACGCAAGATCCTCATAGTTTTCCCTTCAACATTCCATACACTTTTGGCCCAAAAAGTACTGACATCTTCCGATAGTTGAAACTCAATAAAGACATGGCGAGAATCGAAACTATTAAACCTGAAGGAACCCTTAAACTTAAAGCTTTGCAAGAAAGAATCAAGAACTCTTCTCTTAGGCAACCCATCACTAAACTTCCCTATTAACGTGACTGAAGACTGACAGAGCAAAGCCTCTTTCGTTTCCTTTGAGAATTGAGTAGAACAATGATCAGCACAATACTTAATGCCTTCAGGTTTGAAGGTAGAAGGTTTTTCCGTTAACGACTTCTTGACAACATCAACGAACGATTGGTTGCTGTTCTTATTCATGGCTTGTTGAAGAGAAGGAAACTCTTCAATTCCTTGATGAGAATTCAATGAAGAATTCATTACCATAATCAAGGCAAAACAAACAGGAAGTTGAAAGATCAAGAAAAAAGTTTAGCGTTTCTTGGAGAGAAAGATAGCGCCATCTTCCAATTCCAATCAATAAAAAAAGCCAAATAAAAATTAATAAAATAAACATATTATACTAAAAATTAATAAAATAAACATATTATACTAATAGTCTAGCGAATGTATCGGTCAAAGTTGAGAGCACACGATATAGACCAAGAATTCAACTGACCAAATTCGTATCCGAAACCAATCAACAAAACAGTAGTAGTACTAGTGATATACAGGTCTGAGTCTCATACAATTCATACGTTGAAATCCCAATGTTCACAAAATTTCTTTTTCTGTTTGTTTTCCAAATCCTAACAGCCTTTTCTCAACAAATCGAGTTACGCCATTATTGTTTACCGGAAAATGGCAACTTCACCGGAACGACTCCGGCCATTACGAAATCTCCGTCGGTCAAAACAACAATAAAATCAACGGAGTCGCTCTTTGCAGAGGTGATGTCAAAGGAGACAAATGTGTTAGATGTATAAGAACAGCTTCCAGCCAACTTCACGAGCTTTGTCCGATGCGAATTGAGCCAATTATATGGTTCGACAACTGTATGTTCCGTTATTCCAACAGGTCTATTTTTGATACAATTGAGAATCGTCCACGTTACTATAAATGGAACGGGAGAAACGCTACTGAAAAGAACGAGTTCGATAAGGATTTAAGAAATTTGTTGGACGCGTTGAAAGCAAGAGCCGCAGCTAATGGTTCCAGTAGGAAGTACGCGACAGGCAATGCGACAGGCCCGGCTTTTCAGTATATTTATGGACTTGTCCAGTGTATACCTGATATGACCGAAGTGGAATGTAATGACTGTTTTATTGCGATTTTTGCGGAAATTCCGTGGTGTTGTCATGGGAAGCGAGGAGCAAGAATTTTTGGCCCAAGCTGTAATTTCAGGTACGAAGTATATCGATTTTTTTATCCGGCTGCTGTTACTGGTAATATAGCAACTCTGTCGCCATCGGTGTCTCCTGTCCCTGCACCGACCATAAATGAAACTGCCAATGTCAAAGGTATACAATATTTCTCGGTAATTTGTCAACAAATTTTTCACTAGTCTGAATATGTATTAGTAAAGCGTTTGAGTAGTCTATTGATAAAATTTCAGTAATTTTCAAACAAATTTCACTAGTTATTGAATGGTATGTCATGGACGATCCTTGAAATTACGTTAGAAAGGAGCCTATTATAGACTAGTTTTAGAGAGTATTTGACCAAAATGTACTAGTGATGTGTATAAAACGTTTTAACATTATATACTGCAGGAAAAGAGATAGACTCGTCAAGAACTGTGTGGTTTTTTCTGTTCTTGCTTTTATTGTAGTTGTCATCTGCCTCTGCATCTTCTTGATAAAAAGGAAGAGAAAACCAAAAAATACAATTGAAAATGAGTCGAAGGGTTTGTTCTTTGATGCGA
The DNA here is from genome assembly GCA_036936605.1 of Limnanthes douglasii subsp. nivea. Lineage (NCBI taxonomy): Eukaryota > Viridiplantae > Streptophyta > Magnoliopsida > Brassicales > Limnanthaceae > Limnanthes > Limnanthes douglasii. Next base: position 134,676,005 of record JAUPFV010000004.1, read on the forward strand.
TTTGTGTTTTACATTACTAATTTCACAAGCATGCATATTCATCATTTTCCTATCTTTTGTGATTGAAGCTGTGGATGGTGGCCCTAATGTGGACTCTTTGCTATCTGATTTCAACACAATTAAAAATGCGACAAATGACTTCTCTGATGAAAACATGCTCGGTCAAGGTGGATTCGGGGCTGTCTATAGGGTATTGTTGTGAAAGAAAATTACATTCAATTACTTGAAACATTAGTTGGCAATGACTTGAGCTCACACTTTTGGATGCATTTTCAGGGTAAGCTCTCTGATGGACAAGAGATTGCTGTAAAAAGATTATCGAAAAATTCTAGCCAAGGAGACACGGAGTTTAAGGATGAAGAATTGTTATTGGCCAAACTACATCACTGCAATTTAGTTAGGCTTCTTGGTTTCATTATGGAGAATAATGAGAGGCTTCTCGTATACGATTTGTCTTGAATTCAAGCCTAGATAACTTCATATTCGGTACGACTGATTCATTTCAATGATAAAAGTAAAAGCTCCTATACGAACAAAACATCTGACTTCATGGTTTTAATATTCTTTTCATACAGATTCTATAAAGCGGGTTCAGTTAAACTGGGAAAAACGCTACACAATCATAGGAGGCATCGCTAGTGGACTTCTATATCTTCACGAAGATTCTCGTCTTCGGATTATTCATCGAGATATGAAAGCTAGCAACATTTTGTTAGACACAGATATGACCTCTAAAATTGCAGATTTTGGCTTGGAAAAGTTGGTTGAATTTGATCAAACTCAAGCTGCTACAAGTAGGATTGCAGGAACCAGTAAGTATATTGACTGCAATGAATATCTTGAGCAATAAAAATATGGTAATTTTTATATTAGTTGATCTGATCCTGTTAATTTTGCAGTGGCTACCTACATGGCTCCGGAGTACGTAATGTATGGACACTTCTCAGTCAAAACTGATGTCTTTAGTTTTGGGGTCTTGGTTCTTGAAATTGTGACTGGGCAGAAAAACACTTCTTTCCGCACTGGATCGAATGTAGAAGTTCTTATTGGCTCAGTAAGCATTACACTATATTGCTAATATCAGAAAACAATTCCAGCACGCTTGAATTTATTATAATGGATAGAGATTGGCTAAGCATGCAGGTAGGGAGATGCTGGAAGGACGGGACGATAATGGATATGGTGGATCCGTCATTAACTTATAGTTCGAGCACCGATATTATAAGATGCATACATATTGGATTGTTATGTGTTGAGGACAATGTAGCTGACAGACCAACCATGGGTGCAGTTGTGGTCATGCTTAATAGCAACTCCCTTATCTACGGGCACCAGCACAGCCTGCATTTGTCCAGCGCACAACTAAAATTTTATTGGATGCGTCATCGAGTATGGATTTTAGTTCAAGGACAACAACCTCCAGGGGACCTATATCTGAACTTTTGCCCTTGTCGATGAATGATGATATATAAAAAAAAAAAATTCAAAATTTTAGTATAGGATATTAATGAAGAATTAATGTCTATCCTTCGAATTAAGGACTATCTAAAGATGGTATATGAAATTGATGTAAATAAGGCAGAATCAAAAGCAACATTGAAAAAATTCTACATAAATAAATAGTTATGTTAAGTAAATTAATAGGACAAAGCTAGTGAGATAGAGTAAAATAAAATAAAACTGAAGAACGTACATATATACAAGCAGAAGAAATAAGATATCCAAATATTATTCTATAAGTATAGTATTTATAGATATTCATTCATTCTACAATATTTTATAAATATTGTTAAGGATTTAAGAAAACATTATCCGAATAATTTATAATATTAAGTTTCAACGTCACAGAATTTAGGATACGGTTATTTAAGTCTAAAGAATATTCGTCGAAACGTGTTAGTAGAAAAGATTCGCAATCCGAAAAATTAAAATAATTTTACACCTACTGTAATTAACTCCTTTAAGTCTGAAAACCCCAAAGTAAAACATAATTCATAAACCCTATTTGATTCCGAACAAAAATCTCAAAATCAGAGAGTAAATTCCTAAATTCTACCCTGACCCTAACTTTGTTCTTTGGTACTTCTAATTTAGAAGAGCAATTAGATTGTTACCTATATTCTGTTTTTAGGCAGTGATGACATGTTATGGTGTTTGGCTGGTATAGAGTACGATGATACATCACTAAATCTTGACAGTTTCCTTTTCTTTTCCTCTGTGTTTCGAGTTTTTTACTTTATTTTTTGGTATATTATCCTTTTTAGTTGATCTGTTATTGAATTGGGACATTTGAGGTTATAAAATAATTCATAATGTTATTACTTTATAATATTGTTAGATATTTTCATTAAGGGTTAGGCTAAACTAGGGCCCAAAAAATGTTAAGCATTCCCAAAATTTAGAGAATATTTTTAATTCAATAGTCAAAGACTATTTTGCCCTTTGACCAAGAATCTTTATTTTTGTCTTGTAGTGGAATGTGGGTATAGTTAGCCAATTCTTGAAGAACACAAAATTTCTCCTCCAAACAACCCTCTTATACTGTAGCTTTAACAAAAATTTCAAAAACTCCACAAAATTCAAAAACTCCTCAAATTTCAAAAACTTCAAAAACTCACAAATAAACACTTGAAGCTCCAAAAAACCATCAATTTTTTTTATAAATTCCGAATAATCGAAGGATGGACTCTCGATGTGAGAAGCTTGATGAGGAGCATGGGACTCCAAATATGGTAGTTTTCTAACCAATTTTTTTGTCAAAGTTTCTATTTTGGTAGACCTTCCACATTTAGAAAGTTGGAACCCGAACTCCCCTGCCGGTTTTGGCCCTCCAAACCGCCGGGGATGAAGAACCCTCATATGTAGAAGATGAAGGTTCCCCGCCGGGTGAGGCCGTGCCCAACCGCCGGGGGAAGCCATGTCCACCCGCCGGGTGAGACAGCCAACCCCGGCGGGGTTGTGCCTTTGCATACTGGCGGGGCAAGTCGTTGTGTTTTGGACGTAATCCTATGCTAAAGTGAAGTTGTATCCCCGCCGGATTAGGACACTTCAACTGGCGGGGTTGGCCATCTACACCGCCGGGGCTGACCAACTCTACCGGCGGGGTCCCGAGCTATCTTCAAACTCCAATGGAGTTGGAAGTAGAACCTCACCCCCGGCGGGTGGGGAATTGTCAACCGGCGGTTGACTACATCCCCGCCGGTGTGGAAATTGTCAACCGCCGGTTGACAATGTCCCCGGCGGGTCAGACCTTTAAAAACCGGCGGTTGACCTTATTGTTTGTCCGTTGCGTTGGGGTTTTGTTTTATCCATGGTCGTATTTGATGCTTTTTTTTTAACATGCATAGGGTGATGAGTCAAAGGATTATTTGACTGGTTCGTGCATGGCGAAGGGGGAGGAGGAGGAAATACCGGTGCCTTGCTCCATCGATTATAGCGAGGTGTTCAACACCAAATCAAAGTACTACTCCCGGACAGACCTTATTGAATGGGTTAAGGAAACCGCATCGGATAATGGGTTTGTGATTATTTTACGGCGATGCGATAGACACGATCGTAAAACTCCTAGAGTAGAGTTTGTGTGCGAAAGATCCGGTGTTTACACAAAACTGGTAGACCCCAAGGATCTAAAGAGGAAGTCTACCGGAACGAAAAAATGCGGATGCCCGTTCTCTCTTAAAGGAAAGAAGATGGGTGATGATTTGTGGGGAATAGAGGTTGTGTGCGGCGTTCACAATCACAGTACTACATCCTACAAAGAAGGTCATTCCTACGTTGGACGCTTTCAAAAAAAAAAGATGGATTTTGTGGTAAGTTCGAATAAAATGGGATCCCGTCCTCGTGATATTCTTGGTGGAGTGAAGAAATTGAACCCTAAGAATTCTTCTACAATCCGTACCGTGTACAACGCAATACTAAAACACCGGAAGCTCGAGAAAGGCGGTCGGTCGCAATTCCAATACTTGTTGGGTGAACTAAAGCGACTAAACTACTACGAATTCCATAGAAAGTCCGAAGACGGAAGCGATATCATAGGCGAGCTTTTTTTTGCGCACCCGGTTAGTTTGGATTTGTTACGGACATTTCCGAACGTCATCATAATGGATAACACGTACAAGGTGATCAAATACGGGATGCCGTTGTACGAGGTCGTGGGTGCGACTTGTACGGGGAAAACATTCTACATTGGATTTGCTTTTATGTCGAGTGAAAAAATCGAGGCCTACAAGTGGGTGTTAGGATGCTTACATTCGTTGATGGTAACTCACTCCATCGAATTACCATCCATTGTTTTGACGGATAGAGACTTGGCGCTTGTGAATGCGGTGGAGGAAGTGTTCCCCAATGCGACGCACATGTTGTGTCGATGGCACATCAACATGAACGTCCTTGGAAAAACAAAAACGATCATAAAGGAGAAGGTAGTGTCCAACGCCTTTTTGAAAGTGTGGAACGGAATGATGTTGGCGGAAACGGAGTTAGCGTTCGAAAACTACCGGTCGGAATTGCACCGCGATTTCAAAGACTATCCGAAAGCGATTGAGTATACCGAAAGTTGGGTAGGGCCGTACGGTCACAAGTTTGTCACGTGGAGAACTAACAAGTGGATGCATTTTGGTAACCAAACCACAAACCGCGTGGAGAGCGCTTATTCGAGCCTCAAGCGTTTCATCGGTACGAGCAAAGGTAACTTTGAATCTTTTCGGTTGAAGTTGCATACTTTGATTGAATTGCAACACGGGGACATCAAGGCTTCCTTCGAAAAGAGCCGGTTGTTGGCCCTACATAAATTCACAAACATTGTGTACGGTCAACTAAAAAACAACATCTCCCACCATGCAATGAAAATTTTGGCCGACGAAGTCGAATGTGCCCGGAACATGACAATCGCACCGGATATGCCTTGCGGTTGTGCCATACGAACTACGCACGGCATGCCTTGCGCCCACGAAATCTACGAGTTTGTTGCGAAAGGGATAGAGGTGCCGCTTGAGTTGTTTCACGAACATTGGAAGAGGTTAGACATCCTAGTTCGTACCAACCTCTCGACGAATGAGCAACTTAAAGCAAAGCTTGACAAACTAGTATCCGATGTCATGGCGTCCAATGACGAAGCACGGATAGAGCACATTTACAAACAATGGTTTGCCGTCGTCCATCCCGAAACAACTAACATTTTGGAGCCGTTGGTTAAGCAAAAAGCGCGCGGTCGTCCACCTAACAAACGTAAGTTATCTATTGCCGCCGATGATACATCCACTAAACGCGAGTAAATGTGGCAAAGTATTTGGCGGGAAATAAAATGTGGCGGCAAATTTAATTTGGCGGGGCTTGTTTTGGCGGGAGTAGATGTGGCAAAGTATTCGGCGGGAGGGGCGTAAAGCATACATGAAATGAGTGATTAACTTGATGGTGCCTGATTTTATTTATGTTCAATTGTATGAGGCTGAGGTTTAATGAACGAATATCCTTGCAAGAATGTATGGTCAGCTCTAATACGGTGCTATGCAAAATACATTAACATTGAACAACAACTAGAAACCCAAACATAACAACTTAACATTACATAAACAACTTAACATTACATAAACAACCCAACATATCATAAACAACTTAACACATATAATAAAAACATAACAAGTTACAACAACATTACGCAACATAACCATTAGTAGTCGTAACGCAAGCTGTTTAAAACATCGTCGCCATCCTCCCTTGCCAAAACCATATCCTCCACATATGCTACCATATCCATAGTGATATAGTCGCAGACGGTCATGTCCCAGACCTTTACCGCCTCCTCTTTAATTCTTCGCGGCATGAACAACAACTTCGTGAGGGGCTGCACAAAGAGGTAGCGTGCCTTGATTTCGTCACGGCTGCGCACAACGACACCTCCAGTTTCTAAGTAGCCGTAGTTGTAATACATATGACACAAAACCCTTTCAAAAAATGCATCACTCCTATCTTCACCCAACTCGGCCCGAGAATCCTTGACTGCTAGAAGCATGTGGTAGTCTTCATTAGCGGTAAACTCCATTTGTTTCTAAGTGTTTGATGGATGTCATGTTGCTCCTTAACACTTGTATATTTATAATGGAAGTATATCGTTGGCGGGAGTTTCATTTGGCGGGAGAGTCATATGGCGCGAAATATTTTTTGGCGGGGGCAATAATTCTATTAGGTCCCCGCCGGTCCTTGACTTGTCACCAGCCGGTTCACCAAATAAAATAATCGTATACATTTTTTTTAAAAAAAATATGCTTCCCCCGCCGGGGTGGAATTGTCACCCCGTCGGGTGACAACATCCCCGCCGGGGAATAAATGTCCCCGCCGGTGCTGATTTTTCACACCGGCGGGCGAGATGCCCATCCTCAATATTTGTTGAGGATGGGTTTGTCTCCCCATCCCCGCCGGGTGATGAATATTCACCCGCCGGGCGAATATGTCCCCGGCGGTTGAATATTTTTCAACCGGCGGGGGAGCGAGCAGGATATAAAAAATTTCCAACGCGCTCCCAACCGGCGGGGTTAAGGCCTCTACCCGCCGGTTGATTATTCATTCCCGCCGGCGGAACAATTTTCATCCGCCGGGGAAATAGTCAACCGGCGGGTGAAAATTCTTGAGCCGGCGGGGAATGCTCCTTTAAAAAAAAACATTGTACCAAGTACAAAGTTATACAATGTTTTTTTTAAAAACTTATAACGGTTGAAACTATACCATCTTTTGTTTGTTTAAGGCTACGAAGTGAATGAATATATTGATTGAATTAGGTAACTTAAAGTAAACGGCAATAACGAACTATAATTAAACAAACACAATGTTAACATAACTTGAAACTAAAATACAACAACAAAGTTTTTAAATAAACAAACTAACCCAAATGTCAACAAGTTTGCAACTTAAACCAAAAAGATTGAAAACTAGAACAACAAGCATAATAAAAATCCAACCATAATAATAAGAAGCCACGGTGCGGTAAGCTCCATAACCTTCCTCCCAAAAGCCACTATCTCGTCATTCGAGTCGTCTAACGGCCGAATACGATTAATCGTATTCACCACATCGACCGCCGACGTCTCCGTAAGAACCCTAGGTGTGATGTTAAACCACCCATACTTCTTCACGTACGCCTTGTACTGGGGGGACGAGGTGTGACTACTCCCTTCGAAAGGCCTCGAATACCTATCGATCACGTATAGGTGCTCCCTCCACTGCGTCTAATGCCTAACCTGAACCATATACCGAAGATGGTCTCCTCTACCAAGACCGGTTCTAGTAACTAGGGGGTCGAGCGGCTTTTCTTGGATCCAACCAAACTGTCGCATCACACGGTCGGGGTGATATGCCTCGCTCACCATCATTAAGCGAATAGGGTTTCGGTACAACCCTATTGCCTGCTCCGGCCATACCTCACGGAGATCCTCGTAAGGTCGGAAAATAACCTACAAACAAAAGTATCAATTCAACGTCCAACATTTTATATAAAGTATATATGTTTATTTAAATAATCGTAAAAAAGAGAACTTACATCCTTTTCTCCTTGAGCCGCAAGGATCTCACGGTAGTACGGCTTCCCCCGAGCTAATGATACCGGGATCTTTTTCGGCAACCACGCCAGCATCTTCGGATCTGTCGGGCTATAACCACTGTTCACTGGCGCACGGAAGACGGGGAAGTGGTCATACACCCAACACTCGAATAAGGCCGAGAAGCCGACCAAGGTCTTCAAGGAGTGCTTCGAGATGCCTCCCAAACTCTTGTACAGCCACACCAACGCACAAGTGCCCCATGCGTACTCACCAACCTTCTCTAAGTCGTCGAGGTGGTGGAGGAAATCGCACTGGATGTTCTTCTGGCTCGTGTTGGTGAAGATCGTACACCCGAGGAAGAACAGGATATATGCCCGAGCTGCTGCCTTCTTCATCTCCGGAGTGCAGGCGGTGTTCGAATCTAAGTACGCTTCCCCCGAGAATGTGGTCCTAAGCCATCGGAGGCCGAATCCGCTCCCGTCATGCGCCTCCATTTCCTGCTGCACATCAGCAGCCGAAACTCCCAACAGCTCCCCATACCGTGCATACGTCGCCTCTATCGGATCAGGCCGGAAGAGGTCAATAATTCTCCCCTCAACCGGGAGACCCGTAATGACATACACGTCGTCCAGTGTCATCGTCATCTCCCCAAAGGAGAACTGGAACGTGTTCGTGTCCTGGTGCCACCTCTCACCGAAGACCTCCGCCAACTGGACGTGGTTGTTGAACCTCGGTAAATGCCGCATCAAGGGCCAAAATGGGGTCTCCTCCAGGTAGGCCCTAACCCCCACTTGTTTGCTAAGGTCCCACTGACCAAGCAAACCATATTTCGATTGCACGGTAATGCCCGAGCGCGCCTGTAAAAAAATTCAAAAATAACTACAATGTTAAAAAATGAATTCAAGTAAACAAAAAAATAAAAAATTAATATACTTACATCGTTTTTGAAGGCGTAATACGCCTCGTGCTGCGCATACTCGGGGAAGAGAAGCACGCTATTTTGGGATAGGAAAAGATTTTTCCATCCCTCGGCATCGGTTGGAGGCCCTTCGGCACGGACCTCTCTTCGAGGTGGTGGCAACGGGACCTCCGCTTCCTCCTCCTCCGTATCCTCCTCCTCCTCATCCACTAGGGCACGCTGGCGGATGGGGAGCACCTCTCGTGGAGGAGAAGATCGTCGACGGGGGGCGGCATCCCTGGTGGCATCGAATTTCCGATGCCGCAACGATCGTTCGGTCGGATCCTCGCGCTCCTGGCGCTGCTCGCGCTGGGGGCGAACACGCTCTGTCCGATCCCCATGTTCCGCCATAGCGACGACCACCGACCGTCGGCTACTGCCTTCACTTTTTCTTGCCGCCTTGGCCGTCTTCTCCTTCGTTAGGCGAGGTGCTTCGTGTTGGCTGCAAAACATTGGAGAAAAAAGTTAGAAATTTTTATAAAAAATACACAAAAATAAATGCAGAGAGGTGCAAAAATATTTTCGGGGTGTTTTCACCCGCCGGGTGACAAGTATTCACCCGCCGGGTGACAAGTATTCACCCGGCGGGGGAACACGAAAACCTGCAAAAAATCGCCATTGAAGGCAACCCAAAACCTCGAAAACTACCTAAATCAGCCACAAACAACCTAATCTAGCATACCCTAGCATTACTAGACAACTATAAACAACATATAACACCAAATCATGCAACAAACAAACCTAACCTAGCATCAAAATCAAAAAACCTAACCTAAACCAAATATAGAAAAAAAGTACATTTAAGAGTAAAAACTTACTCTTTTCCTTTGCCCATTGTAGTTCTTGAGTTGTTGTTGATGTGTAGAGATCTTCGGATTTGATTTTGGGGCTGATTGTAGAAGTTTGGAGTTTTGAGAGGTTTTAGGGTTTTGGGGTTGATTTTGGGTTGGGGCTGTTTTAGAAGTGGGAATGGTTAGTGTTTAGGGTTTTGAGTTAGTAAAAAATAGAAGGGGTTTTTGGGTATTAGTTTGGGGCTACTTATATTTTTGATGGGTATGCTTAAAATTGGGGCTGGTTAGCCAATTGGGCCCCAATTTAGCCTATCCCAATTCTATATATTTTTATAGATGAAGAAGTGGGACTGTGCATTTCGAGGCCAGTTGATTCCGTAGGCTTCAAAGATATACCAAAGTACGAAGTTAAAATTCATGACTTAAGTGCGTGGATAAAGAAAACTCAAGTAAGTAATGGAACCGAAGTGTTTCATATATTTATTCCTTACTGTCATATATGTTTTACATCGTTTTTTTTACTAGCTCAAGGAAACTTACATATGTAAATTCATACTAATTATTACCTATTTTGAATATTAGTTTACCAATATTAAAGCTTTATGGTAGTTTGGAGAACCGAGTGATAACTGCTCCAGAAACTCTCCAAGAAACCTTTTCTTGGAGATGAAGAAATCCTCGAATTTTCAGATGGTATGTGTTCTTTTTATGTATCACTGCATTTTCTAATAGATATTCGTGGCCTTGTTCTCCACTTGATATCTTCTTTTTTGTTTAGAATTGTTTGGATGGAAGAGTATCCAGCGCTGATTTCTTCACACCTACAAAACAATGGTAAAAATGGTGAGTCTCTCAGTCACCATAGGACATATGCCCAAGCAGTCCATCAACATTATCCAAATACAGTCAATGAAATCAAGCTTTCAAGAATTCAACACAAAATGGACCACATATCTATACAATTTGAAGACCAAGTCTATGAAGAACTAGTGAAGGATACATCATTCACATTGATTGGTAAATTTTCAAAAGGTTTGCCAAAAAAATCTGATCTCGACAAAATATTTAAAGACAGAAGGTTCAATGGTGACTTCTCGTACACCAACTGAGATTCAAGACATTTATTTCTTGAATTCTCACTAAAAGATGATATAGGTAAAATATGGTCTTGTGGAGTTTGGTCAATTGGTGAGTACTCCATGAGAATTTTGAAGTGGTTGTCATCTTTCAATGTTAGAAAGGAATGCCCTATGGTTCCTATATGGGCTCGAAGGGAGAAGTTACTTGAGTAACTGTACAATGAAGGAATCATCAACTCCATTGCTTCTTTAATTGACAGTCCACTTAAGATCTGTATACCTCCGAAGAATAATGCTATGTACAATGCGTGTTATGCATGGGTGGAGATTGATATCTCCAAAAAGCTTCAGAAACATGTATGGCTGGGATTTGGCAGCAACCAAGGAGCTTGGATCACTCTGAGCTATAAGGATGTTCCAAAGTATTGTGACTCTTATTTTCATGCAGGTCATGATACTTCCGCCTGCAAAAGAAGCCAAACTATCAAATTGGATACAAATAAAACAACACAAGCTCCTTCCAATTAAAATACTGAGCATCTTAAAGAAAATACTTCTAAAGAGGTGATAGTTCTCTTAGAGCAAGATCCTCATAAAAAAGTACAATTGCTGAAAATCAGCACAACTCTGAGTTAAATCAAGAACTAACTGATACTATTGAAGAAAATCAGAGTATACATGTTGTGTACCAAAACCCTGATATCAATAAATTTCCTGTGAAAGACCAAGATAATGGAGTTGTAGTGAGAACGGTTGGTGAAATTACTAGTATAATTACTGAAAACAGTGATAAATTACCTGAAGAGTTTCAAGAGGCTACCAGAAAAGCGTATGATGATCTCCTGCTAAGTGAAGATTTGAATAACATTGTGGTTGATGATACCAATAATCACGATGAGGAAATCATAGATTCTATCAATTTACTTGATAGCATTAAAAAATTTCCTCATCCACCTGATGAAAGCACTCTTCATACTGCTAAAACTCTTTCTAAAGATAACATTGGGAGCCTTCATTCTAATCCTGCAAGAAGAATAAAAAAGTTGATCCCAGTTTTCAGAAAATTCTTGATAAAAAATTAAAGCAAGCAAGAAGAAGCAAAAGAAATAAGTCCCTTGTCATTAGATCTCTTCAAATGGAAGAGACAAAAAGAACCTCACAAAAAAGTCCTAAATGATCAAGCTTTTATGCTAGAACATTCGAGGAGTTGGTAACCAATCTTCTGTCAGAAGACTGAAATCCTTAATCAGAAAAGAAGGTATCAAAGTATTGTTTCTACAAGAACTTATGGTTAACTGTGATCAGATAAACAATCTATCTACTAAACTCAAGCTTACTAATTCTTTTGTTAATGTCTCTAACAAAATTTAGGTGTTTTGGCATGAGGATCTGAAGATCAAAATCCTGGAGGACAGAATCCAGTGCTGCCACATGGAAGTCAAACACTCTCTCATTGATAAAGGGGTTAACATCACTTGCATTTACGGTAAATATCAAAGAAGTAATAGAAAAGAGCCGTGGAATGATTTAAAATCTTTTGAGCCTACTGTTAAAGAATGGCTTCTCCTAGGTGATTTCAACTCTATCATCTCTCCCTATGAACAATCGAGGTGTTCAATTTCTGTCAGCATAGTGCAAATGACTTCCTTGACATGGTTAAATACTGCCACCTAGACGATGTTTGGTATCTTGGCACTAGGTTTACGTGGACTAACAAGACTAGGTGGAAAAGACTTGATAAGGTTTTGTTTAATCAGAAATGATTTGAATTTTTTCCCAATCACTAAAGTATCCCACCTTCCCCGTACATGTTCAGACCACACTCCACTTTGTATTACTATAACTAAAAATATTAAAAAGCTTAGCGATCCTTTAAGTTTTTTTAATATTTGGACTATGGACAAAGATTTCTTGGGTTTTGTGAAAGAAAAATGGTTTATTCCTATGATAGGCTACCCTCAACATGTATTCTAGAATAAGTTAAAAAGTCTAAAGGCTGCCTTAAAGAATTAGATATAGAGTATTTTGGTAACTTGTTTGATAAAATTAAGCAAGCTGAAGAAAACTTGTAGATTTGTGAAGAAAAATATAGAAGATCCAACAGCCCTCAAGACAAAAATTGCCTCTCCAAGGCTACTGCTGAGCATTTGCTTGACCTATCCATGGAAGATAAATACTAGAGACAAAAGACACATGCAAACTGGTTAGTGGATGGTGATAGGAACACTAGTCTTTATCACAATTTTGTACTGAAGAAAAGAAGGAAAATAGATATTAAAGGCATCAAATCAACAATATTTGGAATGAAGATGAGGATGCTATAAATGCATTTGTAGAATCCTACTTCTCATATATGATCTCTTCCCCATCTTACATAAATAAACATGATGAATCTAAATTCATGAGTAATAATTTGTTTAAAATCATCCATAGGCTAGTGACATTGTGGGAAGCTAATGGCTGGAACAATACTAAGCTTAAGGAAATCCTAAATAACTATAATATGAACTTAGTTTCTAATCTTAAAATCAACTGTTCTACTAAAGATATTATATTATAGACTTTATCTAAGGATGCTTTCTTTAATATAAAAGAAACTATTAAAGGCCTAAACCCTTCCCACAATAGCTCTACTCCATTTAGTAATCTTTGGAACCAAATATCTCCAAGGAAGTGTTCCTTCCTTGCATGGAGACTTATACTTAATAAAATACCTACTGACTCTATCCTTCAATCTAAGCACATTACCATGGCTTCTAAATGCAAATTTTACTTTAGTATTGAAACTACAAATCATTTATTTATCTACTGTAATTTTGCTTGGGACATTTGGTCTTATTTTGCAGGAATGTTAACGGTAGACATTCAAAAATTTATGACAATCAAGCATATATATTCTTGACTTGGTTTTGGTTTGTTAATATCAAAACTCATGTCAAAACTATTTTTCCTACCCTAATAAGTTGGGTTATTTGGAAATAGATAAACAAAAGGAAAATGAACTTTATTCAGTTTTCTTCATCTGCTGCAATTAATTACTCTACAAATATGATGAATAATCTAGAATTTTCAAACTTGCTTAAAACTAAGCACTGGAAAGGATGTGAGGATGCAGCCTTGAAGCTTGGTTGTATCAATCATCTTCTTACCAAAAGGAAAATATCTTACCTCACTTGGAGTCCTCCTGTTGTAGGTCGCTTCAAACTTAACTCGGATGCCAGTTGCTCCACTAATGGAGAAGCGAGTGGAGCAGTTGTCATAAGAGACCACCAAGGAAAACTGGTGCTAGGCTATGGAAACAATTATGGTATGCTAACTCTTATACAAGCTGAATCACGAGCACTCCTTGATGGGCTCCTCATGTGTAAAATCAAAGGATACAATGAAATCGATATTGAGACAGATTCTGAAATAATTGTTTCACTACTATCTAAAGGAAAATTTTGATTGAATTTAAGTTCTACTCTCAACAATATCAAATCCTTAATCTCTTGTAAAATGACAATTCATCACATCTTTTAAAAATAGAATCCAGCAGTCGATTGGCTATCTCGATGGAATCAAAGATGTAAGATGTCATTTAATTGCTGGAACGTTTAAGTATAGGTTATATTTGAATTGAAGACTAACTTATTTTTCTCTACGAAGTGATTTCAGGATACGTGCAAAAGTAGCTCATTATGGGAACGGAGCTCGTCTTGGGAATCGAACGATAGCAGTGACTCTGTATCAGAAGCTAGCTCTTCACAAACGAAACGTCCATTGAAATTGTCTACTTGAATTCATTTCAGAATGTGTTAGATCATTCTGAGAATGAAGATCCTCCTGGGAATCGAATGAAAGCAGTGACTCTGTATCAGAAGCTTGATCTTATCAAAGGAAACCTCCATCAAAATTGTCTCTTTGAATTGATCTCAGAAAGTGTTAGAAACTTCTGATGCATGCAAGCCTTCAGATGCATGCATACCTTCAGTTCACCGGCGTCTTCATCTTTGATTGAATCGTCCTCTTCAATTAGGATTTACGACTCAGAGATATAGATATAGATAATTTTGGCCTGGCAGTTTCCTTGAAGAATCAAGAAATCAGAAGTCTACAGCTCATTGCAATGGCTGCCTGAGAGAGAAAGAGATAGTGTTTCGATCTAAAATTAGGGGTTGAATGTCAATTTGGGAACCTTTGGTCCAAATTAGTCTATTTAGTTTAAGGATTACTCTTAGTCGTTAACTTTTTTAACTCTTTAAATTTGAGTAAAAATGTCTTTTAGCTTCTTTTTTTAAAAAATATCATCTATTTTTACGAACCCGACTATTTTATTTCTCATCTGTTTTATGAGTTATTTTCTCTTGGTAAAGATACAGAGGGATCATGGATTGTACCCGAGTGATAAAATTCTTTTGATATGGTCTACCCCAACTATTTTATCTTATTGTTTCCTTTCAATAAATACTCTTATGAGTTTTTTTCTTAAAATAAGAATGAAAAAGGGAACTAATGGAGAAGGTATGAATGATTTTGTACAAAGAAAAAAGAAACAAATAAGGTGTTTGGTAATAAATTTATTGAGAGTTCTATATAAGTCCTGATACTAGTTCAAAATTAATATTTAAGATGGTTATCAAAGTTTGGTACAAAACATCTACCAAAATACTATAATACTTTTTTTCTAATATTATCTCGTGTTTTTAACCAAAAATAATTTTTTTAAGTTCGTATTTTTCATTTATAATTCCAAAAATAAAACTCAAACCACCATTGTGTTATATTTACTAGACGAATCAAACAAGTTCTCTATATTATATGTTTCGTGAAAAAACAAAACTGCTAAACAAATTAGGTTAATACTGTTAAAAATTTAAAACTGCTAATTAGCATTTTTAATTCTTTTAATACTGCTAATTATAAGTTAAAAAATCTAATCTAGGCAACCAAACAAAAACTTATTGAAAGTTTGAATATGATTTGATCACACCTTACAATACTAATACCATAAATCCATGATTTGATCTCACCGTACAATACGTATACTTCTTTTAAATATGATTATATATGGTTTTATCCAGAATCTTGGTTCTCCAGGTTATTTTTTATAAATTATTTTCTCATATCCAAACATAGCCTTCAAAAAACAGAGCCAGGTCAAGTCCATCTATTTTAAGATATTTAAGAAAAAAAAAGAAAATGACAAGTATTTGAATAAATATAGTAAAGAGAAAGAGACAATAGATTATTACATCGAGCTGTTTTTAAGATAATGAATTGAACCAGAAAATAGTAATCTTCTTTGTCAATCGGTAACCAAAGATTTTCTATCATAACCCATACTACCTTCAATTTTTTTGGAAGCCAAACAGACCAAATACAAGAAAAAGATAACCAAAACATTATATATTGTCGTCTTTTTTCTTTCTCTGGTTCTCAACTCTCTGTTTAGATTTTATTCTTACATGCAAGAGAGAAAGAATTGTAGTCTTGAGTTCAGTTTGTATAGATTTATTAGCAGCAGAACTTAAGAGCCTAGCGGACAGATTACAAGTTTTGTTTGACATTACCGTGTTATTAAGGAAGTTGAATGATTGTTTAATCAGCATTACCTGCATTATTTAAGAAATAGTACAAATAAAATAAAATTAGAATTAATTAATAAATGATGGTCGATTTGGTAGTTTAAAAATATTTTGGTACTTAAATGTCTTTAACAAAATTTAATATGTTATATTTGGTAATAAGCATGTAAAAGTGGACTAAAATAGATTATCTAGTTATTTAGGTATGATATTGGAAATAACTCATAAATTTATAGTCACTAATTTTAATTAATGGTGGAATATATTTAATTGATTATTTGGTGCGTCAAATAAATAATTTAGATGAGCCAAATGGATGCAAACAAATTATTTTGTCAAAAGATAAAATAGTAATTAAAATCGAGAGACTTGGTCCCTATTTATTTGACCAAATTGATGCGAACAAATTATTTTATCAAAAGATATTTAATTAATTATATGTGGGGACTAATTTTATCTAAGCTTAATAATTTAGACTACCACGAGACTTTAAAGTCCAAAGACTACCCGAAACTAAAGTCGCTAAAGACTAGTTACTGTTTAAAGTAATCTAAAAACTAAACACTATTGTCAAGTATTATAATTGGTCACATATTACAAAACAGTTATCTGATATTTTTCGAACCCAAAATATATCTTTTTTATTAGCAAATATTGTAGGTTAAAAATTACTATTAGTCTCTCATATTTCGCGTTTGTATCAAACTAGTCTCGTATGTCCTCTTTTGTCTCCTACTGGTCTCCTATGTTTTAGAAATTTATATTATTAGTCTCTCCCACACATATGAGTACTGAGAAGCTGACATGTTGCAGCCGAAACATCAACATTTTATCTCATTATTGGCCCAAAAAAGTTTAAAACCTTAATTTGAAAAACACATAGTCTTATTCCTAAATTCCGAATTTCAGAACCACATTTTTTTAAAATTTTAAGAGCTAGTAATGAGATAAAATATTGATGTATGGGTTATCAAATGTCAGATTTTCAATACTCACATATGCGGGGACTACTAATGCAAATTTCTACAACATAACATAGTAGCGGAAGACAAAGTGAACATCGAAAGCAAAAGTATATGGTAACTATTGATAAATAAATGGTAAAAATTAAGTTTAAATAATAAAAATGGTAAATATAAAATAAAAGTAAATGATAAGTATTTATGTTAAATAATAAAAATATTAAAGTAAACTCTTAAAATCGTAAAAATTTAAGTAAATGATGATTTTTGGTCTAAAAAAGATTGTATTTGAAAAAAGAAAAGATAAAATTGGGTGCTACGTGTCACACTTTAGTTGATTGCCATATAAATTAATACCTACGAAATTATCTAAAAATCCCAATTAGTACCGATGTTTACTTATTAACTCGAAGGGAATTACTAAAAGCAGCCAAAATTACTACCTGAAGTTGCATTTTTTAGGTTTTTCAAAATTTACAAAATTGTTACCATATGTATTTATGTTTTATATCATTATTTATCCTATAAAATTGCATTACAAAAAATTTAAGTAAAACCTAATATTTTATTTCGTAAAACTTACTAAAATAAAATAAACTCAAAACCTAAACTCATCAAAATTCTATTTTTCTTCAAACTTTATAAAATTTAAAAATCATTGTCGAAATGAAAAAAGAACGTGTTTCTCTGGAGACCAACATGAAAATGGAAGAAATATCTTGTTTTTCCAATAAACCTTAAAAAATACTCGATTTTGTTAAAACGATGGTGCCACGAGGTGTTCGACGCCATCATTCTGGCAGAAAAGATTGCCTGGGTGTCATGGTCTGACTGAAACGGTAGCTTTGGCGCTATGGTATTGGCGTACTAATTTGTACGAAATATTTTATATCTCTTTTTAGTATGGACATCAATTCCTTGATTTGTAGTAATGAGTTTTGATATTATATAACAATTTTAATAATTGTTAGTGATTTAATATACATATATTTTTCATGCACTATTTATAATTCTAAAAAACTCATTTTAATGGTTTTGGTTTAGTTTTAATTTTGTTTTAGGTGAAAAAAAATTATTTTAAAGAGAGAAAAGAGAAGGGAGAGAAAAAAAATTCAAATTAAATAATGTTGGAATTTCTCCATTAAGTTGGACCGTCACATGTCGTATCGATGTATCGAACTATCGTTAATATTAGTCCAATAAAAGTAATCATAAAGAAAAGAACGGACTAGTAGATAAAATATGTATCATGGAGGTAATTGTATAGATACCAGGTTTAATTCCGAATACTGTGAATGATTGGATTCGGAAATAAACAACTTAAGCAAAACGTAAAGTTTTGGGGTTATTTTGTAAAACAAAATAATACCGGGTTATGGTCCCTAAGAGTGGCAATTTGATAAGGAATGGTCTTCATTAAGTAACTGTCTGGAAGTTACAGACAATTAAGAGAGAAGAACCGTTACTGGTCTTCATTAAGTAATAGACAATTAAGAGAGAAGAACCGTTACTGGTCTTCATTAAGTAATAGACAATTAAGAGAGAAGAACCGTTACTGGTCTTCGTTAAGTAAATGTCTGGAAGTTATAGACAATTACTTAATGAAGAACCGTTTTCTCACTTCAGTTCTATATAAGAATGAGTTTCTCATTCTTGAAAACAACGAAAGAAAATACAGAGAGAAAATCCTAGCAAAGGATCGCCGATCATCTGCTCTAGGCGAAATATACGTGACCACCGATAAATGTGTAATTAAGCTTGCTTATATATTATATAAAGTCATAAGTTTATATATTATATTATATCATTGAAGTTTATTATATATATAAATATATATTATAGTATATATATGAATAAGTTATATATATATATAAATAAATACTAAATTATAATATATATTAAGAATTATATTATAATATAATTAAAGATATATTACAATATAATTAAAGATATATTATAATATATTAAATTTAAGGTGTAAATTTAATTTAATTAAAGATATATTATAATTAAAGATATATTACAATATAATTAAAGATATATTATAATATATTAAATTTAAGGTGTAAATTTAATTTGATTAAATTATACATAGACTACGAAATAGTTTGTATTTTTCGAAATAATTAGCATGTTTTAAGTTGTCCGAACTTCGGTAAATAATTAATGATTAAATATATCGCCAAAGTGATCCCTATTGCTGAATTAATTATTTTAGAGTTTTGACAAGTCTATGATTGACAAGTATGTAAATTTTAATCGGCCCAAAGGAAGCTTAATGTTTGACATAGTTAATCTTAGACACGAGATAGTTATTTGTGAATTGATCATTAAGAAAATTGAACTAGGAAAAAAAAATCGGCCCAAAGGAAGATTTTTTTTTGTCAATTAGAAGGATCAACATTAATTATGCTCAAACTCATAAATATACAAATTAATATGCTTGCCCAAAGGTATCTTATTGATGTTGTAAGAGTATGTTTTATTATGCTATGTTTATTTGTTAAATACTATGGAGGTTATATGTTAAGTGATGTTTTTGGCTATTTATTGTTTGTTGTTTGTTATGTTAGCAAATTCGTATTTCTATAACCCGGAAGGTAAAAAGGCACCCATACTTAATGGGAGTAACTTTGAGCTGTGGAAAGAAGATATGTTGTTGCACTTGATGTGCCATGATTACGACTTAGCATTAAGGGTCGATGAACCTAAACCTCTGACTGATGACAGTTCTCCTACGGAGAAGAAAGAGTCAGAGGCGTGGGAAAAGTCGAACAGGATAAGTCTAGGGATCATGAAGCAAGCAATTCCATTAGTATTCCGTGGTGCAGTTTCACCTGAGATCACTAATGCGAAAATATTTCTCGAAGAGGTAGAGAAATGTTTTGCCAAGAACGATAAAGTAGAGATTAAGACGCTGCTTATTAAGCTAGCCTCTATGAAATATCGTGGCAAAGGGACTGTTCGTGAGCATATCTTGGAAATGTCAAACATCGCTTCCAAATTGAAAGCACTTAAGATTGACCTTCCCGAAGATGTTGTGGTAAGCTTTGCTTTTCACTCTTTCCCCCCTCGGTATAAGAACTTCAAAACTTCTTATAACTGTCAGCGCGAGAAATGGACTCTCAACGAGCTCATCTCTCAGGCAGCGCAAGAGGAGGAAAAGATGAAGCAAGAACATCCAGAAGTGCAAATGGTAAAAGCTCAGGTGGATAAGGGAATTAAGAGAAAGTATGAAGGTTCAGATGCACATGCATCCGGTTCGGGACAAAAGAAGCATAAGGGTACGTCTGGTAAAGGGCGTTGCTTCCATTGTAAGAAACTGGGGCACTTTAAGAAAGAATGTGAAAAATGGAGGGCTATGATGAAAGCCAAAGGTATTTTCACTTATATGGTTTGTTCTCAGATCAATTTAGTTTCAGTGCCAAGAAATACTTGGTGGGTTGATACAGCAGCAACAACTCATGTTTGTATTTCTTTGCAGGGTATGATAAGAAACCGAAGCCTGAGTGATGGTGAAACATCCATCTATACAGTTGATGGCAGTTCATGTTTAGTTCATTCTATCTATGATTTTCGTTTGTTGCTTACCAGTGGACATTTTTTGTATTTAAAAGACGTATTGTATGTACCTTCTTTTCAAAGGAACCTAATTTCTTTTCCGTTGTTGGACAAATTAAGTTATTCTTGTATATTTGGAAATGAAAGTTTATGTCTTTATTTACATGGTAATGTTGTTGGTTCTGGAAAGTTAATAGCAAATTATAACTTGTATTTATTGGATACTATAAAGGATCACAAAGAGATAATGAATGTAGATGTACCTGGAAAACTAAATTGTAAAATGGAAAAATCAGCAAAACTTTGGCACAAGCGATTAGGTCACATTTCTAGAAATAGAATTGAAAAGCTTGTTTCAGAAGGTTTATTAAGTGAACTGGATTTTTCGGACTTCAACGTTTGCGTTGAATGTATAAAAGGAAAACAGACCAAAGTGAAACGATTAGATGCATACAGAGCGAAAAGGGTCTTGGATTTGATACATACAGACATTTGCGGTCCGTTCCCTACAGCATCATGGAACGGCCAACGATATTTTGTATCTTTCATTGACGACTTTTCACGATATGGGTATCTATATCTCATTCACGAAAAATCAGAGGCCATTGACAAGTTCAAAGTCTTTAAGACTGAAGTTGAAAAACAACTGGGTAAAGACATTAAGTGCGTCAGATCGGACCGTGGTGGTGAATACTACGGGAGATATGATGGTTCAGGTGAACAACGTCATGGACCGTTTGCAAAGTTCCTAGAAGAGTTTGGTATAGTCCCTCAGTATACGATGCCGGGTTCGCCCAACATGAATGGAGTATCTGAGAGACGAAACCGTACATTAAAGGATATGGTAAGAAGTATGATTAGTCATTCAACATTACCTATATCACTCTGGGGAGAAGCAATAAAATGTGCGACCTACCTACTTAATAGAGTTCCGAAGAAAGCAACTACTAAGACAACGTATGAACTTTGGACTGGGCGTAAACCTAGTTTAAAACATTTACATGTTTGGGGATGTCCAGCTGAAGCGAAGCCTTATAGGCCGAATGAAAATAAATTGGACTCCAAAACGGTTAGTAGTTATTTCATCGGATATCCCGAGCACAGTATGGGTTTTAAGTTTTATGATCCTTCCACAAAGAATATATTTGAGACGGGTACATCGAAATTCTTTGAGGATATAGAGTTTGGAGGGAAGAATTTAGTAACGAACATTCATTTTGAGGAAGAATCAATAGAGATTCATGAAGGTTCTAACAATGATATTATAGTGTCAGATGATGATATGGTAATTAGAAGGCCAATCATCACTTCAGATTCGTTAGAACATATAGATACTCAAGATGATGTTAATCTTCCTCCTATGGATGTTGTTCCAATGGAGAAAAATAAAGTTGTTCAAGAAGAACAAACTCTATCTCCTCAAGAAGTTCAAGTGCAAAATGAAGAAATTATGCCTTTGCGTAGATCTACTAGAGAAAGAAAGAGCGCTATATCTTCAGACTATATAGTGTATCTTCAAGAACATGAATAATTTTATGGTTCAACAGAAAACGATCCTTTAAGTGTTCGTGAAGCCATGAAAAGTTCTGATTCTCACTTCTGGATTAAAGCAATGAACGAAGAGTTTAAATCAATGCAAGATAACGCGGTATGGGAGCTTGTTCCATTACCTGAAGGAAAGAAGCCGATTGGTTGTAAATGGATTTTTAAAACCAAACGGGATTCTAAGGGTAATGTGGAGAGGCATAAAGCGCGACTTGTAGCTAAGGGTTTTACTCAACGTGAAGGGATTGACTTTAAAGAAACCTTCTCTCCAGTTTCTTTGAAAGATTCTTTTCGGACAATCATGGCATTAGTTGCACACTTCGACCTTGAGCTCCATCAAATGGATGTAAAGACCGCCTTTCTTAATGGAGACATTGAGGAAACGATCTATATGTTACAACCTGAAAACTTTGTCTCTGGTGATCCAAAGTCGACGGTATGTAAACTGAAGAAATCTATTTATGGTCTCAAGCAAGCGTCTCGACAGTGGTATCACAAATTCCTTGAAGTTATTGTCTCATTTGGTTTCGAGATAAATTCGGTAGAGGATTGTGTGTATCAAAAATTCAGTGGGAGTAAATTCATATTTCTAGTGCTGTATGTTGATGACATATTATTGGCCACGAACGATAAGGAATTGTTACATACGACCAAGAAATTTCTTTCGAACAAATTCGATATGAAAGATCTTGGTGATGCATCATTTGTGTTAGGAATTCAAATTCACAGGAATCGATCCCATGGAATTTTGAGTTTATCACAAAATGCGTATATTGAGAGTATGTTACAACGTTACGGGATGGCTAACAGCAAAGGAAAGGAAACCCCTATATCAAAAGGTGAAAAGTTTAGCCTTAAGCAATGCCCAAAGACAAAACTTGAGATTGAGGAAATGCAAAAGGTTCCATATGCTTCGGCTGTTGGAAGTCTGATGTATGCTCAAGTTTGTACACGACCAGACATTGCTTTTGTGGTGGGTGTGTTAGGGAGATATGTAAGTAATCCGGGGATGGAACACTAGAAAGCAGTCAAAAGAGTTCTCCGGTATTTGCAACAAACAAAACATCACAGGTTAACATATAAGAAGTCGGATAAACTAGAGGTGATATGGGTATTCCGACTCGGATTTCGCCGGATGTGAGGATTCTCGTCGTTCAACCTCAGGCATTATATTCCTTTTAGCGGGAGGTGCAATATCATGGAAAAGTGTTAAACAAACACTCATTGCATCTTCCACTATGGCTGCGGAATTTGTTGCTTGTTTCGAGGCATCCAATCAGGCGCTTTGCCTGCGAAATTTTGTCACAGGACTGCGAATCGTAGAAGGGATAGAAAAACCCCTTAGATTATATTGTGACAATAACTCGGCAGTTCAGTATTCAAACAGTAACAGGAGCTCGGTTAAGTCCAAACATGTAGATATCAAGTTCATGTCTGTTAAAGAGAGAGTACAGAGTGGTCAAATTAGTGTGGAGCACATAAGGACAAACTCAATGTTAGCAGATCCTCTTACGAAGGCATTAGTACCTAAAGTTTTTATTGAACACACCATTAACATGGGTGTTGTATACTTAGAGGATTATTAGTTTCAGTGGGAGTTTGTATTAAGCTATTAAATTTGTTTGTATTATGATATTCGCGAACTTAAGGTCATTAATGCAAACATATTTATATACAAGTTTTCAGTGTGCTCTTGTATTTGATTATTCGTACTCTGCTGTAAGTAGACCTCCAATTAAGTGGGATTAGTTAAGAATAGATATGTAAGATTACATTTCATATTATTCTTATGCTATGCACC
The DNA here is from genome assembly GCA_036936605.1 of Limnanthes douglasii subsp. nivea. Classification (NCBI taxonomy): domain Eukaryota; kingdom Viridiplantae; phylum Streptophyta; class Magnoliopsida; order Brassicales; family Limnanthaceae; genus Limnanthes; species Limnanthes douglasii. Next base: position 134,699,801 of record JAUPFV010000004.1, read on the forward strand.
ATGATAGATCCATGTAGTTGATTGTTGCGATATCGTGATTACTGATGCATCTATTTGCGGCTTGAAATGCATTGATGATGACTTTAGTCCTATGTCGTTAATAGTCATTTACGAGATTGTTAAGGCTATTTATGTGACGATAGAAATTTAGAACGTTCATTAAGTGGATGCATCCTATAGTAGCATATGATGATCCAAGTGGGAGATTGTTGGAATTTCTCCATTAAGTTGGACCGTCACATGTCGTATCGATGTATCGAACTATCGTTAATATTAGTCCAATAAAAGTAATCATAAAGAAAAGAACGGACTAGTAGATAAAATATGTATCATGGAGGTAATTGTATAGATACCAGGTTTAATTCCGAATACTGTGAAGGATTGGATTCGGAAATAAACAACTTAAGCAAAACGTAAAGTTTTGGGGTTATTTTGTAAAACAAAATAATACCGGGTTATGGTCCCTAAGAGTGACAATTTAATAAGGACTCGTCTTCATTAAGTAACTGTCTGGAAGTTACAGACAATTAAGAGAGAAGAACCGTTACTGGTCTTCATTAAGTAACTTTCTGGAAGTTACAGATAATTAAGAGAGAAGAACCGTTACTGGTCTTCGTTAAGTAAATGTCTGGAAGTTACAGACAATTACTTAATGAAGAACCATTTTCTCACTTCAGTTCTATATAAGAATGAGTTTCTCATTCTTGAAAGCAACGAAAGAAAATACAGAGAGAAAATCCTTTAAGAAAAACAAATTGATTCTTCCTTTGAATCAATTACAAAAGTGTGTTTTGGTTGCCATCTCTTAGAAGAATCAATAACCTAGCAAAGGATCGCCGATCATCTGCTCTAAGTCAGGAATCTGAAGATCAAAGAATGTCTACATCCTGTAAGTATTTATTCCGCATTATTATAGGATGATTTAACTTCATGGTTCAATAAGTTAGATTAGAAATCCGTAAAGTATTTCTATCAAATGATGGTAACTTCATAGAGTAGTTTCTTTCGTACATGTTTTTTTGGTACAAAGATAAAAATTAAAAAAATTAAAAAATTAACAAGTTTAAAGAGTAATTTTGGTTTTTAAGAAAACTCGATGAAGTAATTTTGGTTGTTTTTTTTTCATCCATATACTTTAGCTTTAACACTTTATTTATTAATTTTAAGGGAATTACTAAAAGAACAATTAAAATTACTTCGTGAAGTTGCATTTTCAGATTTTTCAAAATTTACAAAATTGTTACCATATGTATTTGTGTTTTATATCATTATTTACCCTATAAAGTTGCATTACAAAAAATTTAAGTAAAACCTAATATTTTACTTCGTAAAACTTACTAAGATAAAATAATATAAACTCAAAACCTAAACTCATCAAAACTCTATTTTCTTCAAACTTTGTAAAATTTAAAAATCATTGCCAAAATAAAAGAAGATTGTGTTTCTCTAAAGATCAACATGAACATGAAAAAAATATACACCAATCTATCTTTTTGTTTTTTAAAAAAAAAAACCTTAAAAAAATACTCGATTTCGTCTAAACGATGGCGCCATGAGGTGTTCAACGCCATCATTCCAGCGGAAAACATGACCCAGGGGCCATGGTCTGACAGAAACGATAGCTTGGCCGTCGTAGTATTGGTGGACTAGTATGTACTAATTTTTTTATATCTCGTTTTAATACTACACATCAATTTCGTGATGTGTAGTAATGAGTTGTTTGTTTTTATTTTTATTTTAGTCTATCTAAAATAAAATCCAATCGAACCGAACAAATTCCAAATTTGTTTTGATATTTTGGATGTAATCTAAATATTTATATAATTTTAAAGTTTTATAACAATTTTTGATAATGGTCAGTGATTTAATATACATATATTTTTCATGCATTATTTATAATTCTAATAAGAGCTCACTTCAATGATTTTAGTTTAATTTGAATTCTTTTTTTTAGTTTTAGGTGAATTTTTTTTTTAGCGGGAGAAAAAATTCAAATTAAATAATGATAACTTCACATAGTAGTTTTTTTATACGTATTGTTTTGGTAAAAATTAAAAATTTCAAAAAATAATTTTGGTTTTTTAAAAACAATTCGATCAAGTAATTTTTGCTGTTTTTTTTTTCATCGCTAAATTTAATTCTAAAAAAAATAAAAAACATTGTGAATGATATCTAAGTCCATCATCTGTTATCTAAAATGTGAAGAACATTAACTATCGATTTCTCTTTTTTTGCGAGAACTTTTGTATTGCTACTGCACATCATCATATATATATATATATAAATAAAGATTTAACCGTATCTTTAGTCTACGCTACACCTTTACCATCTAGCATTAGACTAATACAACCACTATCTTTCCTTACTTGCTTTCCAGCTAAAATCGAATTTTTAAATAGCCTTAACAGTGACCATTCACAGCAGTGGGGATATTTCATCTTTCAAAAGCGCGCCACATCAGCATACTCTCCAAATAATTTTGCAAAAATTATCACTCCCCACAGCAGTGCATATTTCATCTTTCAGCATACCCCACCATATAATTTATTTATTTTTTTAACTTACAAAAATGTTCCGAAAATTGTTTCGGAAATACTAAATAAATAAAAACTTAAAAAAATTTGTTGTCCGAATCAATCAAACCAAGTCTCTATTTATAGATCTCAAGAATTATAAATCATGGTATAATTTATTTATTTTTTTTAACTTACAAAAATGTTCCGAAAATTATTTCGGAAATACTTAATAAAAAAAACTTAAAAAATTTCGTTGTCCGAATCAATCAAACCAACTCTCTATCTATAGATCTCAAGAAATTATAAATCATGATATAATTTATTTATTTTTTTAACTTACGAAAATGTTCCAAAAATCATTTTGAAAATACTAAATAAATAAAAAAAACTCAAAAAAATTCGGTGTCGGAATGAAACGAACCAAGTCTCTACTCGTAGATATCGAAAAATTATAAATAATGGTATACTTTTTTTAATTTTTTGACTAACTACTTTTTTTAAAAAAACCGTTTTTCTAAAAAAAATAGACTGCAGCATGCCAAATGACATGCTGCAATTGGTTGTTTAAAAGATGGTTTGGGGTTCATATTTTGAACCCCAAACCATCTTGGACAGCGTGTATCAAATACACGCTGCTCAAGATGCAGCGCATATGGTCTAAAATTCATAATAGCCACAGCTAGAAAGATAAACCGTTTAAAGTCAATAACCTCTCCAATTACTGAATAAAAAGTTAAATTCCTCAACAAATCAATGAATTTAATTTCATTAAACATTTTTTTTAAAAAGAGAATGTTTGAATTTGTTGTTTTATTAGGTTTTCTGTTCTAGTAGTTTTGGTTGTGGTTTAAAGGTGTGATTGTGTGTTGAAAAAAACCTATATCAAAATTTAATATCTCAAGTGGTGTACACATTTTCTTCATATTAAAAAGACTAAAACCATGGAAAATGTTAGATTTATGCATATCATTTCTTTAATAATACTCTACATCGATAATGAGGAATTACACCGACCGCAGCAAATAGATCACTATGGCGGTGTAAATAACACAAACCATCTCTATTCATATATATTTTTCATCGTTTCATCGACCGTGCGAGATTTATATGGTGTTAACTCGGTGTATGTAATTTTTGCACCAGGATTGTGTTAATACATTGTCATCGATGGTTTGTTACGCTGGTTGTGTTCATATTATACATCACTAAAGGTTTATTACACATGCGGTGTATTAATTATACACTTCCAACTACGAAACAAGTTGGCAGTGGTTAAGTCGGTGTATACACATCCATACTGGCGGTGCGAAACTAAAATTTTCAAAACAAAATACATATTACTCATCCAATTTAAGTTAACATCCATTAACAACGTCCAAAAAAAATTAAAAAAACTCGCATCAAATTAAACAAATATATATTTAACTAACTTGTACAAAATTCAAATTCGTAAAACATCCATCCGATTACATCTACGTGTTAAGAACATCATCCGACGCAAAACCGACATCTTTAAAAAATTATAGTCTAAGAACAACAATTACATCATGCAAACGAAGTACAAAATGAATAATATTAGGATAAGTCCGAAGTTGGCGATTGTACAGGCTCGGTTCCTGAAGTTGAGAAGTTTCTCGTGACTATCGACAATATGCATAATACAGTTTATGGTTTAAAGCGCCTCTATCATGTTTTGTTCGCCTAGAACAACTCAAGAGATATGAAACCAACCAATCTTTGCCATATAGGCTTCGTACTGAGTCGTAACCGTCATACGGTTTGGCAATCCCTTAAGGGATTGGGTATACCTGTCAGCGGAGAAAATATGAGTTTGCCAATCATGTGAGTGTGACTTGAACTCAACCGAGTAGCAACAATAGTCACCCTTCTTCAGATCTGTACAAGTTGAAAAAATATCGAGTGACTTCTCCTGGACCCAACCAAACTGCTGCATCACTCGGTTTGGTATATACGCTTCCGTTACATGCATAATCTGCATAGGATTGTGATTTAACCCCACCAGTCGCACCATAAACCTATCCCTCATATTGTCAGACGAGTGAAAGATCACCTGCGAACAAACACATATAAACTAAGAAAGTATTCGAAATATTTGTGAAAGTAAAAAACAATATACTTACTTCATTCTCCTCGACACCGACAAAGAGGTCACGGTAGTACGTCTTCGTCCTAACGTTCCTTTATTTATTTATTTATTCAGCGACTAACTAAGAAGCTTGGGCATAAATGAACTAGAACCGTTGGTAACCTGAGGGCGCAAACAAGGAAATGATTGTATATCCAGTAATATAACAAGGCTTCGAATTCGATCCAACGCTTGAACGATAAATTCAATACCTATCCTAACCCTTTGTGTAGCAACGCCAACATGCAAGTACCCCATAATATACCACCTACCTAATCTATGTCCTCCAACAAAGTGAGGAAATCAGATTGTACATTATTCTAGCTGGTGTTCATGAAAATGGTGCAACCGAACATATACAACATATAGACACGTATGGCGTGTAAGACTATGTCATCAGTATGGTCTGGATTTGTATCACAATACCGGGGCACTGAAAAATAAATTCCTTAGCCATTTTAGACCAAAATTAACCCCATCATGCTTTCAAACTCGTCGTGAATCTCAACCTCCGTAACTACTAACAACCCCATCATGCTTTCAAACTCGTCGTGAATCTCAACCTCCGTAACTCCTAACAACAAGGTATGATACATGTATTATTCACCAGAAGTACCGCTTGACTCGGTTAATTATCGAACCCACCCTTAGGATACCAGTAATGACGTAAACATCATCTGAAGTGATGCGTATCTCTCTGAAGGAGAATCAGAAACTATTGGTCTCTTAATGCCAATGTTCGAGGAAAGCCTCGCTCAAGTGAATGTTTCAGCTGAACTTGCTCAAGTGTCTTATAAGAGGCCAGAACAAAGTCTCTCGAATGATAGTATGAACAGCCACCTGCTGCATATTAATGTCCCACGGACTTAACAACCCGTACTTTGGCTGACTATAAATACCTTTGCGCGACTGAAAAAACACATAAACAAAACAGATTATTATAAACTAATTATCGGGTGGTAGAAACTAAATTTAATATACAATTAGCACTATATGATGTTGAAACTCATATTCTCGACAAAAATGTTGTATGCCTCGTGTTGCATGTAGTCAAGAGACACTGCAACACTATTCTACGGCAAGAATAAATTCTTTAGACGGTTAGAATGGTTGAGATATATGAGTTACATATCCGATACTTCTGTAGGAACCGTAGTCGTTTGAGTCTGAATCGCAAGCGCCTCATTAGTATCTAAAGTTATGTTATTATCAACGAAGCTGAACCTTCAGCAATAGGTTCCTCAATAGTACCAGCAGTCGTTTGATTTCTAATAATATCATAATTAGGGTGGTGCACGAACTGCAATGTGTGCTTTGAACTCTGTGTTGCGTTCGAAAAAGGACTAGTTTCCACTTCATCGTTAGATCTTTGTTTCGAAATCTTTATTTTCCGCCTCATTCAGCTGAGCTTCTTCATGTTGGGCCTGTATACAACACTGGGAGTAAAAATGTCTTTGAAAATGTTTAACGCAGTGTAATGCATCTTCGTTGTCGACGTATATGCATTACACCGGCAACGTCAAAGAGTAATAGTGAACCCGGACTCCTGTTCTTCAATAAAAAACTGCATTCCTTAAACATCAACAACTACAACAACGTTAAACCACAAATCAAGCATAAACACTAATGTTTCGTACGAAACTCGATTAAAATACTACAACTAACTAATTTTAACACATAAATACAAATCTACTAACAATCTACAAAAAACTAAAAAAATCAAATTAAACCACTAAAAACAAGAAAAATTACTCTTTCATTTTTCCCATTAATTGATGAAGATGTGAGTTTGGAGATGAAATGATAGATTTTTGGTAAAAATAGAAGTTTCAGATTTCTTCAGAAATTTGGATGTTCTTGAGAGAGTTGAAGATAATGTATGAATTGAGAGGTAGAAAACGAATATAAATTTAGGGGACTTAAAACTATTTTTTGATAAACTTAGAGTTTTCAAGTGAGGGTATTTGCTGAATAAATTGGGTTAACTTATAAGTTTTTTTGGTAAACTTAATTTGGAACAACTTATAGTTTTGATGTGTAAGTTTCGCCAAATCCTAATAAAAATCAAGAAGTGTACCAAGTTTTCTTATAAATTAGTATTTGACCAATAATATAATCAAGAACTGCACAATTTTAAAGATATTGTGTCTACATAAGGAAGCATCATATTATCTTGGTGCTTCTTGGTAAGTAGATTATCGTCAAGATACTATTTTTCTACCTCATTTTCAAGAGTCTCTATGAGCCCCTTAAGTTGGTTCACTCTCTCGATGTTGGCCATGTGAGCAACCTTTTCATTAATCAACTAATATTTAAATCTCTTTATCCTTGCACGATAATATTACTTGGACTTCTCAAAGGAAATTGTGGCTTCTTAATCCAGGAAAACTTGGGACCAACAAAGAAAGAAATATCTTCGGAAACCGATCCATTTCCAACTTGCATAATATTCTTATGTAAACTATTCCTCCATAATGGCCATAACCAATGACACCCCCTCATTTTCCCGCCTCAAAATATCTTGGAGATCCTGACTTTTCAACATAGTCATAGCCATTTCCTTCTCTACCCTCTTACTTCGATATAGGTTACGTTTCTTCCTAATTTGGCAAGGGATATCAGCCGAAGGTTCAAATATGGTGGCTTGGGGATGAAATACACTTGCTTGAGGGAAAGTATGTCCAATCGGCAAAAGCCCTTCAAAACCAAAACGTTGGTGATGCTCAAACACATCAAGCACATCATCGTAGCAAGTACGCTTGGACTCAGAGGACTAGAAGATGGTGACACCACTCGCGGACCTGCGTGCTAAGTTTACTAGGGGCATATATTTGGCACCCCTATGATTATTAGATAATTAGCACTTAACCTCCATCAGCCGTCTCTCCTCCAAATATTACTGAAATATACGAAAAGTGTGTCTGATATTGTACAAAAATCGGGTCTAATATTGTATGATAACAACCCCTAAGGATGTACCTCTACGTTATACAACACTTGTAAGGCTAGAACATGTTGCACCAATGAGGAGGCAACAACCAAAGACCCCTCCAAATCAAAATCATTTTATAAGAAGATAATGTTTCATTTATAAGGTGGGTAAAAGTTAGAGAGAATAATAGCAACATATAGATATAACATTTGTGAGCCATTATAGAAAACTCATACAAGTGTTCTTTGCATATTTCTTCAAAGTTCTTTATGTCTTATCACTATCGATTCTCATTTATCGATTTCCTTTAAGTTTTAGAAGTTTAAGTGATTTTTTCTTCACCCATTAGTGTTGTTTAATACTCATTTTTTAGTTTGAATTTACTTCATGTCACTCAGTCTTTATAATTTTCAAAAGTATCATCCATATTTTTATTGTGCATGCTTAGTAATTGATATCTCTTATGGTCGTCCAATAACATGTCATTTCCATATTGCTTTACTTTTTTATTGTGTTTCATTTAGGTTCATAAAAGTTGTTCTTTATTGGTCTTGTAAATAATATTCTAAGTTATCATTATTTTATTGATTTTAATTTAACTACATTATGGGTCAATATATGCCACAATATGGGCAACTACGTGGCTTTTAATGCTTGACATTTTACCATATTTTCGGTTGACCATATATTGAGGCTTGACCACTATGGATAATTATGTACCATGTAGGGCGTGATATATAAACATGTTTGTGTTTCGATATAGTGGTCAGGCGACGATATGGGCAATTGTGTACCCCGTAGAGCATGGTTGATAGCCATATTCTCTTGTATTACCTCTTATTAATTATAAAACGGGCTTGTTTTTAAAGTTTTTTGATGACGAATTTTCTATGATCTCATGAAACTCATGTTCAATAATTTATTGATATGATAAATTCATCATATTTTTATTTTTATAGGTGTTTTTTTCCTTTCCACTTTACACAATTTAATAAGTATATATACGAACCCACAATATGTTAAAATAGAAAAAATATTGTATTGATAATGATCCTTATATAGTCTCTTTAAAAGACCCACCCGCACCACGAGAAAGAAAAAAAGTACATTGACCAAGTTTACAATGAAGAGATGAATACTTTTAAATGCTATGTTCCAAAGAATTTTTCTAATATATGTTACCCATTAAAGCAAATAGTTTGTGGTGAGTTTGATTACTTGAATTTGAATTGCATTAGTTAATCGAGAGAGGTCAGATTATAGAGAGAGAAAGTCAAAGTTCTCAAATGATCCAACTCAGAAAAAATCAATTCCTTTATTAGATCTGGCTTGGCCTTTATATGGAGGCGCAAGAACTTAGCTTATAACTGAATTCGGTTACATAAAAAGGACTAATTACATATCAATCCCTAATCTAAATACATAATCTTTAATTCTTCCTCTAATTTTATAATCTGTCATAACAAGTTTAATTCCTTACATTTTAGTCCTCTAAATTCCATATCCTTATCACTAGACCCCTTAGTTCTCATGTCAGTAAATGAATGAAAACTAAGTAGCTTCAGACATAATCGGAAGTGAAGACAATCTTCTTTATCCACAATTCAAACTACATTGAATATGTTGTTATACTATGATTTATGTCAAGTGCGTCAAAATATTGCAACATGGGATTGCTTTTTTTCATCATTATTTGAAGGATAGACTAACACTCTAGATGTTAAGTCTATTACTTAGAAAATGATGACACCTTAAGCAATAGGTCTGCCACTAGGCTCATGGAGTGACATGCATTACAGCCTTATCTACGTAACCGCTTCCAATTCTTCCTAATCACTGTCCACCTCTTCCACTTCTCAATACTTCTTTTTTTTCTTATAAATAATGTTGCGACTCATTAATTATTTTATAAAGAAAAATAATTGAGAGAGAAACAATAAAAGTTCATAATTTCTTTGCCACCTTCAATAATTTCTTCAATATTTTGGCTACCTTCACCGGAAAATTCAAACTTTCCGTTCAACCTTCATCATGTTTATACGAAAGTGTCCAAAACCCAGAAAACCTTAATCCAAAATTCCCAAGAAACCCAAATCTCTAACATCAGATAATAAAGTCTTCGGAGCTTACGACTACTTCTGCATTAGTGAAAGAGCAAATGAATATCAAGCAGCTGGGTTAATTAGTAACGCTCCTCATGGCTTGTCTACAGAGAAAATATACTACGGTAACTTTGATCATTCCAAAACTCCTACTTTTTCACCTTCTCCTCTTACAGAATAAAGCCAATCCTCAAAAACTCGAATACCAAAAGCACCTTAAATATCACATTCTTTTACTAAATCATCACCTCAAACTAATCGTAAAACAAAAAAATCTTCCTCGAAACAATTTGAAGCAACCCCTTCCTCAACCAACCTTTCAAAAACTTATCCCTCTCGAGCTCCTAGAAAAAAAACTTTCATAGCCACGGGAGATGATGCCGATGTCACATTAAATCCATCAACCATTTATCCTCCCTCCGAGGGAGATTGCTGAGACAATTATATCATCTCAACAAAATCCCTCGAATGATCCTCCTCGACTGATGAACAAGGCATCTGAAGAAGAAGCGAATCTGAAGCTACTCAATTAAATAACGAGACTGATATAGAGGAAGAAGCTTCGAAGAAATCAGAGAATACTACACAAGAAAAAACCTGTAGACCGAGAAGAAAGAAAACTCTTATCACAATATTCGAGGAAGAGCGTGCATCAATAGGTGAGAATTTGAGAGCTCTCGATGGAAACTATATAGTGGCTCTAAAAAACGTTCCGTATACATACAACAAAGAGAGCCAAGCAAGTGATCTAAAACGTAGTGGGGAATGAGAGAAAACATTACACTTTGTATTCCCCAAAAAGGAGAAACACCCCTAGATTATAAAAAAGACAAACTGGTGGTCTACCTAGAAATCATCAAATGGGGTGTTCGATTTCTACTGGACCCCATGATAGTGGAATACTTCAAGCTTTTGAATCTGTTTCCAACTCAAGTGACACCAAATCAATGGTTTACGCTTCTCTCTATAATCTTGGCTTCCCGCTTGTCCAAAATTTTGATATGCATCAGGGATTTCATATCCATAACCAAATTTTCAAAGGGATAGTGCTTCCGTTTTACTATCTCACGGTGGATGATGACTTAAAAATAATCGATGATCTATTGGAAGTAAGAAAAGTTTGGAAGCCAAAATATGTCTTCATTTCAGGAGCGTGGGAGAATGATAAAGCTATATCTGAGGCCAACCCATCAAGATTGAACCTCATCTGGAGGAGTATTCGTAAGTCTTTTAATATTATTTCTCTAATTTATATTTTCAACTGATGGTGTCCTCATTTGATATTAACTTATATATTTTGAACAAACATTTCGAGGCGTTATGCAATTCGTCGAGAAAAAACAAAGGAAACTTCATCAAGCTTGTTGTTTGGGATGAAAATGAGTGGAATAAGGCTTTACACACAGTCTTCAAACCCATTAACTTCCTCAACAGTCACTTATTCCCGATCACATTTGGAGATTTTCCTCCTGAAAATTTGATGGAGCTATCCAATCCTCGACAAGCTGTCAGAAGGTTGGTCCATCCTGACTGCAAAGTGTTCTTGCTAATTTGCAGTAGATCGAACAACCATCTCCCTTAGAAGAAGAAGACAAAGAAGAATAAAAAGTCAGGTAGTATATATGGTACTATCCCTTCAACAAATCCGAAACCAAGAAGTTTGAAAAGGAAAATGAAAGAAAACACTCTCTCCACTATCAAAGAAGGAATAAAAGACAAACCTTTTTCAAAGAAGAATAAATTAGCTGCTCATTTGAAAAAGAAGAGCATTACCAAGACAAGTCCCCAAAAGAAAGGGAAAAGGAAGGCTGTTGAAATTGTCCAAGAGATATTATCCGATGACAACAATGTTATAGCTATAGAGAATCAACAAAGTAATCAAAAAAATAAAGTAAATGTTGAAGACGCTACCAATCAGCAAAGTAAAGGTTGTAGAAAACAACCAAGGAGATGATCATTTCGATCCTGACAGCTTTATTAACTTTGACAAATCGCAAGAGCTTGCTGGAGAAGAACATCCCATCTTCCAGGAAATTCAAGATCATATGCATAATCTTGGTAGAAGGTCTGTACCTGCTACCTCCAAAGCCGCATCTCTCGAGGTTATTGTTCCTATAACCTCCTTAGCTCTTATTCCTCGATCTAGACCATTGGTTTTTCCTCACGCGGAACCATTCGAAGAAGTCATGGGTGCTCTTTAACCTTTTTCCGATCTAGATGCTGCAGCCCGGAAACTAACTCAAGAAATCAAAGCTTTTCAAAATCAATTTAAACATATGGCTAAAGAGATAGTTCTTATAAAGGTGTTTCCAAAACTGAGAAAAAAATGAGGGATATTTTTGGTAACCTCATAACAGATCAATTTCATGAATTCCAAATGGCGAGATCTAAATTTCTCAGAGGACTCCTTCATGTCAAAAGGTATCTCTGAGTAAAGCATCAAATCGAGAAAGAATATCTCAACACTTCACATAAGGAAGAAATAGATTAACTCGGGACTAAACATCTTGAAGAATTAGCTGCTGAGAAGAAAAAACTTGATGAGCTTCAAACTTCTCTTGTCAACATTGAAGCAGAAAAGAAAATTTTGACCGATGAGATGACCAACCTCAAAACTCAATTTGATAAATAAAAGTAACTTGTTGTCACTGCTGTTCAAGATGAGTGTACAAAAGATATGTTGGCAGCTATCAATAATGGCAAAGAACAAAAAATCATCAAACTTCTTCAATAAATACATGCCACGTATCATAAAATGGATCTTTCCAGATTTTAAAGTAAAGTTCTTGTCGAATAGCGCCCTAAAAAAAATTCGATCCTATTTCAATTTCATCATCCGAAGAGGAAGAGTCCGAAGAGAGCTTTGAGGACGAGTAATTTTATTATCTTTTGGTTTTTTACGTGTCATATTATCACTCTAACTTTTTGTGCTCATCGAATTAATTTGAATGACAAAGGTCTTTGTTTATACTTCATTTCTCATTTTAAGTTATGTTCACATTCTATTGTTATATATATTAGTTATTCGAGGTAAAAACATAATATAATACTTTAAACAATCATTACAATACACAACACCTCTAATATTATAGTGCGTTTAATGAACGTAGCACTTCGAACATCATAGAGTGTTTAATGAACGTAACACTTCGAACATCATAGAGTGTTTAATGAATGTAACACTTCGAACATCATAGAGTGCTTAATGAACGTAACACTTCGAATATGGTTGCTTCTTCGAAAAGTGTATTCAACACTTCAGGATATTCTACTCTTGGTCAACCTCAAAGATGATCAATCTTTGATCAGTTACCAAAATAGTTTAAATAAGAACTTGTAAACAACCATTGGCCAAAAATGCATTTTATTAATAACTTTGAATATGTACAAAACACCTCGTTAAAACCTCCCCGAGCCAACAGGGTAGGAAAGAGTGTGTTAATTAATCAAAGTAACATAGTCATTCCCAGTACAACTTTAGATGTTGTATATTCCATGGATGTTGAAGCATCCTCCCTTGACTATCATAAAGGCAATAAGAACCCGGCTCTATCTTTTCAACAACCATATAAGGTCATTCCCAATTTGGGGCCATCTTACCGAGGCTCTTTTCCTTGGTATGTAGGAATAAATTTCTCAACACTTTGTCACCTATCTTAAACTCCTTCCTTTTCACCCTCAAATTGTATCTATTACCCATAAGAGTTTGATAATGAATTACATTTAAATGAGCTCAAACTATTTTCTCATCAATCAAATCCAAACTCGTCTTTTTAGCTTCATCATTCAACGCTTCAGAATATTGAGTTATTCTAAAAGATGAAAAAGTAGATGCCACAGGACTAACAACATCTATTCCATACGCTAAATAAAAATGAGTCTCTTTAGTAGCCTCCTTAGGAACCGTTCAATAAGCCCAAAGTACCTCTTGTAAATAATTAGGCCACTTTCCTGCTGCTCATGTTAAATTCTTCTTTAAACCTTCCAAAATAGACCTGTTTGTCACCTCCACTTGTCCATTTACTTGGGGATGAAAAGGTGTAGAAAAACATTGATTGATTCCCTTCGAAGCACAGAACGAAGCCATTTCTTTATTATTAAATTGTGGACCATTGTCTGTAGTGATTCTTCGAGGCACTAATAACGACAGCAAATATTGTTTACAATGAATTTAATCACATCCTTAGTTTTTGTTCCAGATAATGGCTCTGCTTATGCCCACTTTATAAAATAATCAACTGCAACAGTTATCATTTGTTGTCCTCCGGAAGCCATCGGTAATGGTCCAATTAAATCTATTCCGCATCTATCAAACGGAATAGCTTCGGTAATAGACATAAGTGCAACTGCTGGTTTATGAATAGAGTTAGCAAACCTTTGACAAGTATCACAGTTTCGAACCAAATTTTTGGCATCGTTCATAATCGAGGGCCAATAAAATCCTGCCAACAGAACTCGAAGAGTTAATGCCTTAAACCCACAATGCGATGATCCATCTCTATCATGCAGCTCTGATAAAACCTCATGTGATTCTTGTCTATTCAAATATCGTATTATTGCCATACTCAATATTTTCTTATAGAAAACTCTATCTAATATTATATAGCCAAAAGCTTTGCCTCGCAATTTTTTTGGCCAATTTTCCATCTTCAGGAAACTCTCCTCTAATCAAAAGATTCAAAATATATATTCTACAGTCGTTTCATACTACATCTGGGGTGACAATATGTTCCTCAATATGGTCACAATGGTCTTATTGAGTTAAAATCGACGGATTTTATTGTAACAAGATCCATGATACTCTTCCATGTATGCAATAGTTGCTAAGGAATCAACTACTATGTTACTTCTTCGATTTATATGTTCCATAACAACGTGATCAAATAGAAGCATCAAATTCTGAAGCTCTCAAAAATATAAAATTAAGAGATCTTTTTTTACTTTGGAAACTCCATACACTTGATTTGATACCAATTGAGAATCTATCTCTAACCGCACTGAATTTGCACCACATATCTTCGTGAGTCTCAATCCAGCTAGAGCAGCTTTGTATTTAACTTTATTTTTCGATGCATGAAAACCAAATTTAATAAATTGAAGCATTATTTCTCCAAATGGATTAACCAACTGAACTCCAACACTATATCCGAAAACACTAGAACCTTCATCGGTTCGAATAAGCCACGTCGAATCAATTGGTAAAACATCTTTGTTATCCTCTTCATCCGATCTGCTTGAATGAAATTCAGCAAGGAAATCTTCTAAAGCTTGTGCTTTAATTATTGTTCGAGGCAAAAAAGTAATATCAAAATCTCCCAATTCCACTGACCACTTAGTCATTCTCCCCGAAATATCAAAACGTTGCAAAACGTTTTTCAATGGAAATGAGGTTCGAACTTCGATGGTAGGAGCTTGAAAATAGAGGTGCATTTTTCTAGCAGCCACCAGCAATACCAACGCCAATTTGTTGAGCTTCAACTACCTTTTTTCTGCAACCACCAAACTTTTACTGACATAATACACCGGCTTCAGAATTCATGAATCTTCACTTATCAACACTGCACTTACTGTGAAATCCGATACCGCAATGTATAAAAAGAGTTGTTCTCCATTTCGAGGCTTAGATAATATTTCTGGTGATGATAATAAATCTTTGATATTTGTAAATGCTGCTTCGCAATCCGAAATCTACTCAAACTTATTTGGTCATCGTAACACTTGAAAGAAAGTGAAACATTTATCATAGAGTCTATAAATAAATCTGTTAAGTGTTGCTAACCTTCCTGTCAAAATTTCTACTTCTATGATAGTTCGAGGCGATTTCGTATATACTAGAGCTTTTAAATGTTTTGGATAAGCTTCTATTCTTTTTTAACTGATAACATAACCCAGGAATTTCCGTGATCGAACTCTAAAAGTAAATTTTTATGGGTTCAATTTCAGCATGATTGCCCTTAAATTTAGAAATGTCTCCTCTAAATCTTTCAAATGCGCATTGTCTGCTAAACATTTTACCACCATGTCATCTGTGTATACCTCCATGTTTCTTTCGATCTGGGGATAAAATGCTCTATTCATCAATCTTTTGTATGTGGCCCTAACATTTTTTTAATCCAAAAAGCATAACTCTATAACAATGGAAGTCTCTGTCTATGATGAAGGTGGTACATTCTTGAACCCTTGGATTCATCTGAATCCGATTGTATCCTGCAAAAACATCCATAAAATTTAATATCTTATTTCCCGAAGTAAAATCAATCAGCTGGTCTATTCTAGGAACATGAAATAAGTCTTTAGGACAAGCTCGATTTAAGTCTGTAAAATCAACACACATTCTCCACTTCCCATTTTTCTTTTTAACCACTACTGGATTCGCCATCCATAAAGGATAGTGTGACTCCCTTACATGTTTGACCTTGGATAACTGGTCTACTTTGGAAACAAGGGCCTCTTCTTTATCTGATGAAAATTCCTACTTTTTTGGATAACAGGTTTCACCTTCGGATTAATAGCTAGACTATGGCAAATTACTTAAATTGGCACTCCTATCATGTTTTCTATTTTCCAAGCGAAAACATCCAGATTATGGGATAAAAATTGTAAGAGTTGTTGACGTAGAATTGGGGTTAGTAAGGTTCCTATTCGAAGTACTCTTCCTTAAAAAAAAGTATATTCCTCTATTTCTTCACTTACTATCAATGACCCTAGGGTTTCCCTCGGATCGTCAACCCTTTCTTAAAAATCCAAGAGAAACCCCCCTGATTGTTATTCATTCATCATATCATCATTGTTGGATCCTCGAATCTGAAGCGCAGTGGCGTAACATTCCCTGACAACCTTTTGGTCCCTCCTGACGACCCCTACACAGTCTCCTATGACATACTTGAAACATTGATGGATTGTTGATACAACACCATACATCCTTGACAACTAGGACCTTCTAAAAATTGCATTATAGCTTGTTGGACAGTCCACCATGAAAAGCACTTGAACCTTCTTCTTAAAAGATCCCTCCCCCAAACTTAATTCCCCCTCGAATTCTCCTATTTCACGCGCAGTTACTCCAGTAAAACCGACGATAGTGCACTCTGACTGAACACATCTAATCATAAGTAGATTAAAAAAGGACGTTCACAGAACTCCCAGTATCTATCAATACGCGTCGAATCTCAACGACAACAATTTCTGCACCAATGACCACCACATCCTCATGTGCCCTTGAGTAGACATTTTTCCCTCCACCTGAGTAGCCAAGCTCACAATATGTTTTTTCGTAGATCTATTAATTTTTCCAGTCATGGAATCACCCCTAAAATGGCCAAGGACTCAAAATACTCACACAAGCTTCAAACATGACCCTTCTTACTGGTTCTTCCACCGCCATCAAAATTAATCGACCTGAATCTATATAAAAGCTTCTGATGCATCATCAAAATCATTAACCTTCGAATCCGGGATCATTAAATTTGCAGCATGTGCACCTGGATTGGTTGGTTGTAAAGTCGAAACTATGGGATTTTCCGATGTATAGCTCTGTGCTTTTACGTAAGTCAATAAATTCTTATTTTCAATCAAAGCTTGAACTTCATCATTCAAGGAAATGCAGTCAACTTGAACTTCCTCATTTCCTTAATCCCAACAAAATGTCTTCCAAAAGCAGTATAAAAGTCTATGAAGTTCGAAATGGATCCCATCGGAATTTGGTTCTACCATTTCAAAGATGTTCCTTTAAAAGTCTAGGAAATATCCCGACACACTAGCCTGTCGTCATCCTTGAAATTCATCATATAATTCTTGTATTACTCGATGTGATCGTTTGGATCCTACATCCCACTGAACTTTTCAACTTTCAAAATGTCAAAACGCTTCGGAAGCGTGATAGATCTAACCTCATTTGTCAAGAATTCCTCCAATCAACATCTTGAACGTACTGATCCTCAGTTCTCATTACTTCATACAAATTTTGATCATCCCTATTGTACTGCTTTGACGTATTTCCTTCATACCAGTTAGACTCCCTCAAAGATCGAAGTATACTATCTCTTTTAGTTTTATGTTTTTTCTTAGATTTGCGAGGCTGATCCTTCTCTTCTTTCGAAGAGCCTCGATATTTTTTAAAACCTGATCCAGAGCTTTCAACCTCCTCATCACTAGATGTGATATACCTTTGTTTATCTTTCTTTTCTTTTCGAGAAGAATGACACTCTTTTTGCGCTTTGAAGCGCACATTTTTCGGTTCGCTTCTGACTTGACGATGGTGCAAGATCGATCAGATTGACCACCATCATCATTTTGGTCATTCATTTGCCTCACCTAGAACCTTACTGAATCTTTTGCTCTCTCTGATCGTATTTCTCGTTCAGAGCGTTTATCTTATACAGAAGATTATTCATTTGCAACTCTATCTCAGATTCAGTCTGATGAATTGGAGTTGATCCTTCTTGCATATCATTTGTCCTTTGTAAATATATTTTCAATGTTTCGCCAACTGATCAAACCAACAGGCCATTTTCTGGATTAATTGCAAAACTTTAAGATTATATTTCAAGATCAATAAGATTCGAACTAGCAAAGTAAGTACCAATTGTTGATCATTCCCAAGTGGATTCGCCATTTTGGTGAGTTTGATTACTTGAATTTGAATTGCCTTAGTTAATCGAGAGATGTTAGATTATATAGAAATAGATTTTAAAGAGAGAAAGTCAAAGTTCTCAAATGATCTAACTCAGAAAAAACCAACCCCTTTGTTAGATCTGCCTTGGCCTTTATATAGAGGCGCAAAAAGTTAGCTCATAACTTAATCCGGTTACATAAAAATGACTAATTACATATCAATCCCTGATCTAAATACATAATCTTTAATTATTTCTCTAATTTTACAATATGTCACAAGAAGTTTAATTCTTTATATTTTTGTCCTCTGAATTCTATTTTATTATCAGTTTACATGTTCCATAATTTCCTCCCAACAAGAACCTTATCATATTTTGTGTGCGTAAATGCTTCTGAATCAACAAAGTTTCACCCTTGTTTAGACACCTTAGAATTGGTCGTGTCAAGCTATGTTTATATAATGTCTCGTCGAATATAACTAATTCCATTCCTTGAATTTTTAAAGTTTGCGCTTGAACCTTAACTTGAGGAAAAACTTGATATGTAGACATATAATGTATTCATGACGCCAATTTACGTGAATATCAATACACATCACTTCTAACCAGGTTTTAATAACTTTAATTAATGAATGTTCTTGAAGTATAACTATAAGATTTCATATAAAACAACAAAATATTTTAAGAGATCATCATTGGAATGTTCTAGACGAGGTACTTGTTCAAAAAATAATAATTCAAAATCTTCTTCCAGTTTCGTAAACAATTTTAAGTACTCTATCATATCCTATTGGATAGTTTCAAACATCTTATTCACTAGAACTCATCAAAATTTATCACATTTTATTAGCCCATCATCCTTTGATAGAATATGTGATTGCTATACGATGATGTTTCTTGGAGATATCACAATCAAATAACATTTTATGAACACTCTCCGAGTTCCTTTAATAACTCCAATATTTATTTCAACAAAATACTTCGCACACTAGTGATACGATGATACCACCTTTTCCATTTTTTATATTTAATGACGACATATAATATCATTATACAAACTCGATGCGTCAACTACCATAAACAAGATTCTAACCGTTTTCTTTATATTGTTGTGCCTTTTAAACCAATTAAGAGATCCACTTATCCTAATTAATTATTCTATCATCTGAAAACACTAACCAAAGTCATTTCTGTTTTTCTGTATAGATTCACCCCAATCGTTTGTCATAACCACTTTGAAAAATAACATTTGTTGAACTACCTGTGTCAATCATTACTTTTTTCATGATTATAGTAATCTCAACTGTTATCAATAGGGCATCTTCATGAGGATAAATAAACCCAATTATATCATCATTAGTAAAATTAAAATATAGAGACTGATGTCTATTGAAAATCATGACTGATTTATCAACAAGATAAATCTGAGGATCATTTTATGTCTCCTCATCGAATTGCTTGTTGTTTTTGCCAAAGTGTCCCCTCGAGCAATGACACCTATCACTTTTTTTCCTTCTTCTTAATTTTTTACTTTAATTTTTCGTAACTTCTTCTTTATTTACTCCTTTTGTTTTCCTCACGAACGCAATTAAATCACTATTGTATATTAGCTTTTGAATTTCATCATTGAACTAGAAATAATTTGTTTGTCATTTTTATGATCTTGGTGATAAGTAAAGTATAACCTTCTATATAATTCATTATTTGGAGTCAACATATTTCGCAGAGGTCAATAATTAACCTTGTTCCCCGTCTTCTCAAAATCGCAACAATCAAAGCATTAAAATGAGTAAATCTTCTATTTGGATTGTTGTAGTATGAATACCTAGTAATGTTTGCTACATTAATAAGCTCTATTAAAGACCTTTGATATATCATATGTTATCTATCAGATGAACCTTTTCTTTGATCAAAATAATTAATCAATACGACCATTCCCCTTCTTGTTTCTTTTACCTTGATAAACATCTCTGATTTTCTTGAAAGGTTCTCCATATTATCCTCTGGATACGTTATCTAGGGATGACAACGGGGCGGATCTGGGGCGGGTACTTATATATCCACAACCCGCCCGCAGTAAATAACTGATACATGAACCCGACCCGAAATCCGAATCCGTGGGTTCGGGTTATCCACACGGGTACCCGCGAACTACCCGCGGAAGAACCCCTTGTAGATACCCAGACCGAACATAAACTAAATCTATAAAAAATAAAAGTAAAAATATAACAATAAATTTAACAAAATACTACCATAAATTATCAACTTCATCGACTTGATCTTCTCAATAAAACAAACGTATAAAATTAAAAATAAACATTTAAATATTTTAAAGTAAAAAATAAATGTCTTCGTTAGCTTCCATCCTTAAAGCACCAATAATCGACCATCCATTGGAAAAGCTTCAATTATTCCTGTTTAAAAATAAATTTTATTAAACATAAGATTAAATAATACACCGTAAATCCAACAAGTTTATATAGTAAGTACATTACTTACCGCGAAGACCGGACGGTCCAAGCCGTCATCATCAACAAATAATATACTGTACGAT
This sequence comes from Limnanthes douglasii subsp. nivea, assembly GCA_036936605.1. Classification (NCBI taxonomy): domain Eukaryota; kingdom Viridiplantae; phylum Streptophyta; class Magnoliopsida; order Brassicales; family Limnanthaceae; genus Limnanthes; species Limnanthes douglasii. The sequence continues at coordinate 134,720,663 of JAUPFV010000004.1, forward strand.
AAAATCTGTATCAAATATATAGAATATATTCAAAAATAAATTTTAAAATCTATATAGAATATATAGATATATTTAAAAAAATATATAAAATTGAATATTGAATATATATATATATATATATATATATATATATATATATATATATATATATATTCAAAATTAAATATTTTATATGATAAAAAAATTGAATTTTAGTATTTAGTATCAAATCTATACGTATACAATTTTAGGATTTTTATTACTTTTTTAGGAAAAGAGAATGATTTATATATTAATATATACACTATATAATATACATATATAATCCAAACAAATAGAAAAATTGTTGGAATACATAACGATTTTTATTAGTTTTTCAAAAACATAAATAGTTTATATATACTGTATATATAAATTAGACAAAGAGAAATAATTATTTGAAAACCACTTTTAAAAAACATGAATGAGATACGTATAGATTTGATACTGAATACTAAAGAACGGAGCAACAAATCGTGTCGGTCGGTACAATAGTGATGGTACTATCTCAGAAAATCAAAACGAGAGAAGCGGCAGTGAAAAATGAGACATATTAGATATTGATAGGTTTTTTTTCTTTTAGGGTTAGGAATATTATTGGGCTCGATTACATACAGACGGTAATAAATAACATTTATAATGGGACACAATAAATAATAATATTATTAAGGTTGAATATTTATTCTTTATAACAAGCTAAAAATAAAATCAATAAATAATATTTATATTTATATAAATGAAAGGTATTTTTACGGGGCGGATTCGGGGAAGTTACCCATGGTTTAATATTCAAAACCAAAACCGAACCCGAACCCGAACCCGAAAGGATAATAAAAATAAAAACCATAACCCGCCCTGTTTTTTTTTCCGGATAACCCATCCCGTCGGTTCGGTTCGGTTCCTCAATAAAGTTTTTATCCGCTGGAAGACTTCTCTTGAAAGCTTACGAAGCTACTCCTTCAACCAACCATTTAGCCTATTCATTTCTTTAAAACCATTGCACATAATTCCTCAAAGATTCACCTTGCTTTTGGTATAGAATCATAATATAATCATCATAATTTTTAATTTCTTTAGTTCTAGTGAACTAACTCATAAAAAAACAATATCTCCTCAAAGCTTTTAATTGATCCATAAGGTAAATTATTGAACTCAACTAAAACGTTCCCCGTAAAACAATCCATATCTTTTAAATGGTAGCTTAGAAAAAAAATCTGAAAGTATCATTGGCTTTGTATTTTTAAGACAAACAAAATTAGATCCATGGATGATATTTTTTTGAATTTTATGTCGATAGACCAAGTAAACTGGCTCTCGCATTAAGTTTGTCTAACCTCACATTTTGTACTTCGTTTTATCATGGTCTCGCATGATCTAATAGAAAGATGTGAGACGATGGATGATGTAATGGACATATGCGAGAACATACATGATAAAATGGATAGATGCGAGACCAGACATGATAAAATGGATAGATGCGAGACCAGACATGATAAAATGGAGAGATGAGAGACCACTCATACTGAAGTAGAGAAATGTAAGATCATGCATGATGAAGTGGATAAATATGAGACCCATCATAGTGAAGTGGAGAGATGCATGACCAGACGTATCGAATTGGAAAGTTGCGAGATATGTACTACTCGATGATAAATATGCTACACCAAACATGATAAAATGAAGAGACCAAATATTGTTAAATCATGCGAGATTATGCATGATTAAAGTGGGTAGATGGGAGACCATGCATAATGAAGTGGAGAGATGCGAAAGATGTACTACTTGATGATAAAGATATGAGACAAAGGTTATTAGGTCTCACAAAAAAAATTCAAAAATAATAAAACATATTATCTATAGATCAGGTTTTGTTCATCTTAAAAAAATTTAAACCATTGTATTCTTAGATTTTTTTTCAAACTATAGTTTGAAAAATACTAGCTTTTTTATTGAAAAGAAAAGTTAGCTAAAAAAAAGATTTAGTTGTAATTTTTTTAATTCAAATGCCTAGAAATAATTTACTAACTTTGGATATTAGGTGTTAATAAAATATTTGGCTAACTAACATTACATTCTAGAGAGAGAAGGTCTCATCTCTCTTTAATTTAGCTCAGTATTATAACGACTCTTTTTTCGTCTTCTCTTTTGATATTTTGATTGTTTACCGATGGGTTTTCAGGCCAATTGGCCAGATGACCATGAAATATTTCTCTTCCCTCAAGCCTCTTAAGTCCAAGTTTGTCCCCTCGATCATGTTGTTATCTTTCCAGCAACATATTTTTGCTCGTCGGTTCAATTTTCTTCGTCTTTTCATTCTTTTCGTGCGTTATACTCTTCTCACCAGAAGTACTAAGCATATGCCTATCTCTCGTCTTAGTTCCTCTCGTCGGGAACGTGCCTCGTTGAATTCCTTTTCAACCCCGTATTTTTTTCGATGGATGTGTACCGCTTCAGTTACTCCTCGGCGGGTTTCAGCAGCACGGTCTTGTTCGACTCCTCGGAACCGGATAAACTTCCGCTAACCGATGGGTCATCACAGGCTTATTTATTTTTTCCCGTTCAGAGCTTTCCTCTTGTCGGCTTAGTTATGACATCCTTCATGGAGGAGCTATGCTCGTCCATGGATCGTATCCTTCCTAAGGTCGGTATGTCTTCCCTTTCCTTCTGTTACTCTTTGGATAAAGTAGGTTACAATCTCATTGGCGTCTCCTCGTTGGGAGTCATTGTGGCCGGCAAAGATTTTTGCCCCCATTACCTGTCTCTTCGTTAAGGTGTGTTGTTTGGATATGGTGGGAAGAGATGGATCCTTTTGTTGGTAATGAGAACTAATTCATTATTTTCATGGGATGTGTATCCATATTTGGTCTATTGCAATTCTTTTGGTTATAAAATTAATTATGGGTATATAATTAATTTAGGGAAAAGTACCACTAAATAAATTTTCAAGTATGTAATCTCAAATAAGTACCCAAATATGAGACCCTTAGACTAGTAGTAAGAAGCTAATATTTTTACCAAATTAGCTCTAATACTAGAAGAAAGAGAAAGTAACTTATTATTAATACTCATCTCCTTCTCTTTCCTTTGATTTATTACTGTGTTTTTTTATCTCTCTCTCCTATCTTTAGATTTTCATCAGATATGGTGTTTCGAAATCCCTTTTATTACCAAATTGTTTCATCAGTTCAATTATTGCCTCCGGAACATTATGCTCTTCAACAGGAATCGAAAAACGTTTTATAATTTTATGTGAGCATGAGGTAGGTGTCGAAGGAAAAGGACATTGTGAATCTGATAGAGCTTCTTTAAGTTTTTCTACCGGCCATGAGAAATCTAATCCCATATCCTTGAGTTGGATAACATATCATATGACGCTAGATGTGCACGTCTTATGGCGCTAGATGTGCATGTCTTATGACGCTAGATGTAACCGTAATATGACGCTAGATTAGCCCATAATCTAACGCTAGATATGCACGTACTATGACGCTAGACGAGTTGTACCTATGACGCTAGATGGATGAAAATGGACACATCATATGACGCTAGATTAACATATCATATGGCGCTAGATGTGTACGTCTTATGACGCTAGATGTGCACGTCTTATGATGCTAGATGTAACCGTAATATGACGCTAGATTAGCCCGTACTCTAACGCTAGATATGCACGTACTATGACGCTAGACGAGTTGTACCTATAATGCTAGATGGATGAAAATGGACACTGCATATGACGCTAGATTAACATATCATATGATGCTAGATGTGCACGTCTTATGGCGATAGATGTGCACGTTTTATGACGCTAGATTAGCCCGTACTCTAACGCTAGATATGCACGTACTATGACGTTAGACGAGTTGTACCTATGACGCTAGATGTGCATGTCTTATGACGCTAGATGTGCACGTCTTATAACGTTAGATGTAACCGTAATATGACGCTAGATTAGCCCGTACTCTAACGCTAGATATGCACGTACTATAACGCTAGACGAGTTGTCCTTCTGGCGCTAGATGGATGAAAATGGACACATTATATGACGCTAGATTAACATATCATACGACACCGCACTGTTCGACGGAGAAGATGAGAGTGCCGCACTATGCCGCACTGTGTAGGTAGGTTCGAAGGTGAGAGAGAGGATTAAAAGGTTTATTGATATTGATAAAGAAAGAAATTATTCAGTATATATGTCTTGTGAGAAACTATACAACAAGTATATGAATGTGTAAACAAAAAACAATTGGGGTAGTAGATATATAAACTTACGTTGGTTGACAGCAAAAATTAAAGAGAAGAGAACCAAAGCAATAAGAATATTGTTGTTTTTCATTATATCAACCAAGTTTACAAAACCAAATTTTGATTTGATGCTATAAACTGAAATGAACTAGGTATATATATAGCCCAAGAACTCCAAATATTTCTCATCATTAGGTAGTAACTGATACATTTTCGATAATTTTAGAAGTAGGACCAATATTACAACTTTTATTCTCACAATGGCTGAGATGAAAAAGATAGAAAATAAGAAAGAAGAGAATAGAGCACATTTGAGGGTATTTCAGGAAGGGAAATATTAGTTGGGTATTAGAAAGGAATTAGTTTGGTGAGATGGGTATTTAGTAGGCATAGAAAATAGTTGGGGTACTAGATGATAATAAGTTTGGTGATAAGGTATTTAGTGTGACATTTCCCATTAATTTATGCTATTGCAACTATTGCGATTTATTTGGCTTGAGTGGTATATTAATCGGGTTTATATTAAATAGCAATGGCAAAGATGATTCCATTACCATATTAATTGTTTTAGAATTAATTGTTGGTACAAAATTAATTAGCTCGGTTATTGGCACCCAACTATTTGTGGACTCTCAGACTAAGACAAAGGATAATCTCTATTTTTTTCGTATATGCAATATAAATTTGGCAGATTCCGAAATTCGATCGGAGCTTACCTTCAAAATAAAGGGAAAATTCATCTTGGTGAATTTTGAATACCAAAGGCTTCCACTTTAGTGTGCTAAATACGTCGTTTTTGGTCATTTATACTCGCATGTGTAACAAAGGCCACAAGAAGGTCTTTTTCTCTAGTACCCCGATTCAGACTTTTGAGAAGTTCGATCCTTCCGAGATGGATCCAAAGTTAGCTCTTGATCCTCACTTTCCCCTTGCATTAGGTTAAGGAGGATGATAATGGAGAGGAGGTTGATTTACCGTCTAGAAGGCTTCATTCCACTGATACTGCGGACAAGGGCAAAAGGGTTTGTCCTCCGACAAGACCATAGTCTGATACAATGTAAGTCTGATTCCTTATGAATATTGCTACTTGGAATGTGAGGGGCCTTAATGAATCCGTCTGATAAAAATATATTACTGATTTGATTATCCGTAATAGTATCTCTCTGTTAATTCTAGTTGAAACTAAAGTCAACATTCTAAAGTCGACTCTATTCTTAGGAATATGGCCCCATTTTGGCATGTTATTACCAACCACTCCTCCCACATCCTTGGTAGAATTTGGATTATCTGGAACTCTAGTGTTATCTCTGTCTCTAGGCTCTCCCAATCTCCCCAGTTCATTCATTGTTCGGCCAAGTGCCATGACGTCAATGCCTCTTTCAGATTCACTGCAATCTATGTGTTTAATGAGGCCCAGGATCGTAACCACCTATGTAATGATTTAATCTCCATTTCCAATCTTAACCAAGGCACTCCCTAGGTCGCCATGGGGGATTTTACTGCCATCCGCCATCCAGTAGAGCGTTTAGGATCCTCTGACAATTGGACCTCGACTATTGATGATTTCAATAATTGTTGCTATATTAGTAAACTCAGTGATCTAAGATCCACTGGTTTCTATTTCACTTGGATCAATAAGCAACCTTCCCATCTTATCCTTTCTAAAATCGACTGTGTACTTGTCAACCATGATTGGGATAATCTCTTTCCTACGTCCTTTGCCCACTTTGGTTTTCTTCATTCCTCTGACCATACCACTGTCACTCTCAACCTTGGTCTTCCTCGGCAAAGGCGTAAGAAACCTTTCAAATTCTTTCCCCAATTCAAAAACATTGTATCCAACTGTTGGAACCTTCCTATATCTTCTTCTGGAATGAGTCATGTCACTGACAAACTCAATCGTCTCCAGCATGAACTTGCTTTCCTTAATCGAAAAGAATATAGCGACATTAGTACCAGGGTTACTAATGCCCAAAATACTCTCTTTCATTCTCAATCTAACCTTAACAATGATCCTCTTAACCCTGTCTTTGTCACCAAAGAAGTCGAGGCTTTATGGACTTTCATCTTTCTATGTCGTGCCGAAGAATCCTTCCTAAAGCAAAAATCTAGAGAAAACTGGATCAAGTTTGGCGACAATAACACCAAATTCTTTCACAACAGTATTAAAAACCATCTTTTCCGCAACAAAATTATTTCTATCAATAACGACTAGGGGATCACAGTTTCTTTCCCTGCTAGTTTTTCTAAGGTCTTTGTGAGTTACTTCGAAAACTCCATTGGCACTCGGCATCCTACTGGATACCCAGGGTTGGAAAAAGTTGCCTCTCTTCTGTCCACGAAAGTTAATGACCCCGACAAGGTTTCCATGATCCGGGACATCACTAACGAGGAGATTAAATCTGCCCTGTTCAGCATTGATAGTAATATGTCGTCTGGTCTTGATGCTTTTAACTCTATTATTTTCAAATTCTCTTGGAATGTGGTCGGGGAGGATATCTGTAATGATGTCCACGAATTTTTCCAATCCGGAATAATTAACTCCTCTTGGAATTCCACTTTCATCGCTCTTATTCCCAAAAACGATTCCCCATCTATAGCTGTTGATTTTAGACCGATTTCTCTTTCTAATGTAGTTTACAAAATCATCTCTAAAATATTAGCTAATAGAATTAAATATTCTTTTCCCTACCTGATTGATGATTCCCAATCGACCTTCATCTCGGGTAGAAACATCTCAGACAATATTCTCCTCTCCCAAGAACTCCTTAGAGGCAACCACACTAATAGTTTTGGTAAAAGGGATGCTCTTAAGATTGATCTTATGAAGGATTTTGATAATGTCCGCTGGCATCACATCCTTGTCATTCTTGTAACAATAAATTTCCCGGATAAGATGATCACTTGGATTATTGACTGCATTTCCACTCTTTTATACTCTATCAACATCAATGGTGACCCTTAAGGTAATTTCAAAGGTAGAAAAGGTCTCAGGCAAGGGGACCCTTTATCTCCCTTCCTCTTTGTCCTTGTCATGCAAGTTCTCTCTAGTACCCTTAAGGAGAAATGTAATGACAAGAATTTCAAATACCACTGGAAATGTCACAAACTCAAAATCACGAAGCTCTGCTTTGCAGACAACCTTATGATTTTTTGTTATGGTGATGTCAATTCCATTCTCCTTATCAAAGAGGCTTTGTATGATTTATACGCTCTTTCTGAACTCAACATCAATCCGACCAAAAGTCACATCTTTCTTACAGATATCAATAACCCACTTCGCTGTGAACTCCTATCGATTATGGGTTTCTTAGAAGGTTCTTTCCCAATTAAATATCTGGGAGTTTCTTTCCTTACTGGTCGTCTTACCCATATGGATTTTCGCCATCTTCTTCATAAGATTATGACCATGATTGATTCTTGGACTTCCAAGCATCTATCCTATGCGGGTAGGCTTCAGCTCATTAAATCTGTCTTATTCACTAGGCAAGTCTATTGGTCATCCATCTTTATTCTTCCCTCTATGATCATTAAAGAGCTCACCAATCTCTCTGTCGTTTCATTTGGCCAGGTTGTGCCATGAAAACCCACGGGGCTAAAGTAGTCTGGTCCAACATAACCTTTCCTATAAAAGAGGGCGACTTTGGGATCCTAGACCAAAAAATATGGAATCAGGTGGCTGTCCTCAAGCACCTATGGTCTATAATCAGTAATAAAAATCATTCGATCTGGAGTGATTGGATTAAAAATGAAAAAAAAAATAATTTTTTTTTTTAGAATCTCTCTATTGGATCCTCTCCCTCTTGGATATGGAGGAAAATTATTCGTCTTCGCCCATTGGCGAGTAAATTGTACACGGTGACTATTAGAAATGGTTCAAGTACTTTCTTTTGGTTTGATCTATGGCTCCTCCCCATCCCCCTTGCTTTGCACTATGGCTCCAATATCATCGATGATTCTAGACTTGAGAAAAATCTCAAAGTATCTGATATTATCCTCAATGGTCATTGGAACTGGCCTTCGAATATCAGACCAGCAAGAGCAAGAAGCAACGCAAATCTCATGGAGATTAACAGACTCATCCTTACTCTTCCCTCTCCGAACATCTTCCCAAAAGACGTCCCATATTGGATTGCGAAGATTGGACGTACTCAATTCACTATCAAGGATAAATGTAACAATATTGGTACGCCCGAACCTGTCGTGGGGTGGGCCGAGTTAGTATAGAATAAATACAATATATCCCGATACTTCTTTATTTTATGGCTCGCTGTCCAAGGAAAACTTTCTACTAGAGATAAGTTACTCAATTGGGGTTATAATACCCCGACTGACTGTGGCTTATGTAATTCTGCTTCTGAAACTATAGATCACCTCCTCCTTAACTGTAGTTTCACTCAGAGTATTTGGACTAATGCAAGTGCTAAACTGGATTTCTCTTTCACTCCTTCTAGGTGGCAGTCTTGGATCAATGAGGCGTCAAACTGGTCTCACTCTCGAAACCGACATATTTGGCGCACTTGTTTCGGCGCGGTTATCTACCACGTTTGGAAGGAGAGGAATTAGAAATGGTTCAAGTACTTCCTTTTGGTTTGATCTATGGCTCCTCCCCATCCCCCTTGCTTTGCACTATGGCTCCAATATCATCGATGATTCTAGACTTGAGAAAAATCTCAAAGTATCTGATATTATCCTCAATGGTCATTGGAACTGGCCTTCGAATATCAGACCAGCAAGAGCAAGAAGCAACGCAAATCTCATGGAGATTAACAGACTCATCCTTACTCTTCCCTCTCCGAACATCTTCCCAAAAGACGTCCCATATTGGATTGCGAAGATTGGACGTACTCAATTCACTATCAAGGATAAATGTAACAATATTGGTACGCCCGAACCTGTCGTGGGGTGGGCCGAGTTAGTATAGAATAAATACAATATATCCCGATACTCATTTATTTTATGGCTCGCTGTCCAAGGAAAACTTTCTACTAGAGATAAGTTACTCAATTGGGGTTATAATACCCCGACTGACTGTGCCTTATGTAATTCTGCTTCTGAAACTATAGATCACCTCCTCCTTAACTGTAGTTTCACTCAGAGTATTTGGACTAATGCAAGTGCTAAACTGGATTTCTCTTTCACTCATTCTAGGTGGCAGTCTTGGATCAATGAGGCGTCAAATTGGTCTCACTCTCGAAACCGACATATTTGGCGCACTTGTTTCGGCGCGGTTATCTACCACGTTTGGAAGGAGAGGAATTAAAAAATATTTGCTTCCCCTCCGACCAATGCCTCCATGGTTTCTCACTGAATCTTTTCTTATCTTCGGTTCAGATTCCATGTACCAAGATTGGCTGGCCATTTTAGCATCTTATCTTTTACTTATTCTCTCATCTATTTGGAGGTTCTTCTCATTGGTCTCTTCAGTTGGCTTCCCTGGCGGCGGACGTGCTATGGATTTTTAGGACCGCTCTTCCAGTTGGCTCGATGGTCGTATTTGCGTTGCATTTACGATTCTAGATAATCTCTACCATTTTGGATTCTAGATTATGAGTTCTATTTTTCTATCGATCTACTTTGGTTACCTAAGTGTTCTGTTTATCGACTTCCACTTGTCAATGGGAATATGCCCTAGGAACTTGTATGAACTAAACGCTTTTTTTACTTAAAAAAAGATTGGCTAAATATTTATGAGTGCACTTTTCTAGAAAAAACAAAACATTATCTTCCTAATATAATTAGAAAAGTGAGTTTCTTTTGTTCAATTTAGTCTTCTGGGTTACATACATTGACCATCATGAATGATTCATGGCCCTTTCACGCGCTGGCACCAAGTGGGGGTTTAAAATTCTTTCGATTTCCTTTGAATATTAAAATTGGTGGTTCAGTCGAACTACAGAAAATCCAAAAGAAAGACCATTTGCTTTTGCTTTTTAATCTATGTAATGTACAGACAAGCGTAAGAAAACCAGCAAAAGAAATGGATTCTGTCATTCTGTTCATCTTTGTGTCTCTTCTCGCATCAAACTTTGCAAAGCTAAGTTTGTGTCAAGAAGAAGACAAATACACCAGAATATTTTGTGTATCTAACAAAGGCAACTTCACAAACTCGAGCACTTACTCTTCGGATCGAAAGAACCTTCTCTCCCAATTTTCATCTCTGAAACCAAACGACTATGGCTTTTACAACCTCTCTGCCGGCCAAAACAGCGACGAGAAAGTAAACGGAATCGCTCTTTGTAAAGGAGATATTAAAGAAGAAGCTTGTGTTGAGTGTATCAAGGGAGCTGCTAAAAAGCTTCCTGAGCTTTGTCCTAACAATAAAGAGGCGATCATTTATTACGAGAGTTGTATGCTACGTTTCTCAAACAGGTCGATTTTTGGTGTAGATGAGTATGAGCCTAAATTTTATTTGTGGAGCCCAATTAATATGACCGAAAGAGATAAGTTCAACCAAGTGCTTAGAGTTTTGTTGGATACGCTTAGAACAAGAGCCGCAGCCGGTGACTCACATAAAAAGTATGCAACTGGGAATACGACCGGACCAGCTTTCCAGACCATTTACGCTCTTACACAGTGCACTCCTGATTTGTCTCAGCAGCAATGCGACGATTGTCTTATTTGGAATTTTGCGGAGTTTCCACGTTGTTGTGATTGGATGCGAGGAGGTAGAACGGTGGGACCTAGCTGTAACTTCAGGTATGAAATATACCGGTTTTTTGACCCAACGGCAGACCCTGGACTACCCGTCTCCATCTCTCCTGGACTACCAGAGTCTCCTCCAACCCTGAACTCAAATGAGACTACAAATGCGAAAGGTATGTTATTTGCAACTCAGATTGGGTTTAGGCCGTTCTTAGATCTCAAGTAATTTAAAAAAGCAAAGTTAAAGTGAAATAGGTTACTACTGTAATAAGTTTATAAACAAGAAATTCGAAGATTTTGAGGCCTCAGCTGTAGAAGTAGTGTTTGTCTCTAAGTCTTATATACATGTATGCTAAGTATTGATCTAAAATCTGACATGGAGAGGCCAAAAAACACTCGCTAACCATACTTAATGCTCTTCATCCGGGCCAAGTTTTCTTAAATGTGCATTTGGCTTGTCCTAAAGTATTAGTATTGCACATTGCTGAACAAGGGTTAACCTTTGCAAAATCTGAAATTTGCAGGAGAGGAGTATAATAAATCTAGAACTGCAATTATTGTAGTTGTTCCTATTCTTGGTTTGATTGCAATTATCATATGCCTGTACGTCTTCTTGAAGATGAGAAAGCGAAAAACGAAAGAGACAGTTTATAGTACGCCAAAGGATAAAGTGGAAGGTAAGCCAATAGTGCCGCGGTTTGGGTTATACATTAGTAACATAAAAGCATTAATCGAAGTTTTATTCTGTCTACGATTTTCTTTAGATGCAATGATCAATATGGAGTCTTTTCTATTTGATTTCGACACAATTCAAATTGCGACAAATAACTTCTCCGATGAAAACAAGCTCGGACAAGGTGGATTTGGTGCCGTTTATAGGGTATACTCCTGAAACAAAATTAAATGACTCAAATCATTAGTTTGCAGTGACTTAATTCACACTTTTACGTGCATTCTCAGGGTAAGCTCCCTGATGGACAAGAGATAGCTGTAAAAAGATTAGCAAAAAACTCGAACCAAGGAGACAACGAATTTCAGAACGAAGCATTGTTATTGGCCAAACTACAACACCGTAATTTAGTTAGGCTTCTTGGTTTCTGTATTAAGAATAATGAGAGGCTTCTCGTGTACGAGTTTGTCTTGAATGCTAGCCTAGATAACTTCATATTTGGTACGACTGAGTTCATTTCAGTTAACAAAGGCTCCTGTATGCACAAAATATCCGACATTATTGTTAATAACTTTTTTTTTTGTTACAGATCCTATAAAGCGTGTTCAATTGAACTGGGAAAACCGCTACAAGATCATAGGTGGCGTTGCTCGTGGACTTCTATATCTTCACGAAGATTCTCGTCTTCGAGTTATTCATCGAGATATGAAGGCTAGCAATATTTTGCTAGATGCAGATATGACCCCCAAAATCGCAGATTTTGGTTTGGCAAAGCTGGTTGAATTTGATCAAACACAAGCTGCTACAAGTAGGATTGCAGGGACCTAGTACGTATAATATATGTCACTTTCATAGCAACTTGACAAAAAATACTTACCGCGCTCTTTATCTTGAGAAAACATTCATCTTATCCGACTTTAATCCTGTTAATGACAACTTACAGTGGTTACATGGCTCCTGAGTACGTAATGTATGGACATTTCTCTGTGAAAACTGATGTCTTTAGTTTTGGCGTCTTGGTTCTTGAAATTGTGACTGGTCAGAAAAACAATTATTTCCGCACTGGAGAGAACGTAGAAGATCTTCTTGGTTCTGTGAGTATTGAACTATATTACTAATAATATCATAAAGACAATTCAACACCCTTGAATTTATTATTATGGTTAGAGATTGGCTAAAATATGTAGGTATGGAGATGCTGGAAGGACGGGACAGTAATGGATATGGTGGATCCGTCATTGAATTTTAGCTCGAGCATGGAGATAATAAGATGCATACATATTGGATTGCTGTGTGTTGAGGACAATGTAGCTGATAGACCGACCATGGGTGCAGTTGCAGTGATGCTTAGTAGCAACTCGCTTACTCTACGGGCACCTATGCGGCCTGCATATGTCGTGCACACTACTATCATTCCATCGGAGGTGTCATCGTCGATGGATTTTAGTTCGACAACTTCCAGCGGACCTAGATCTGAACTTTTGCCTTTGTCAAAGAATGTAGTTGTATAAATGTTTGTTCAAAATATAGTATCAACAAAATGTAAGTTATTATTTTATGTTAGTTTTAACTTCATCAAAGCCTCTTCTTTGAGAAAGATAAATTTTGTAAAATCTGATCCATAACCATAAATTCTTTAAAGTTTGTAATCAACACTACTAGAGAATTTCTGAAACAAGAAAACAACCATAAATCATACAAGATAATTCTTTAACCGGAGTTTACAAGTGTTACTTATTGAGACATTGCCTTTAACTTCACACAAAATAAATCATGGATTCATTATGTTTTTAATTACAGGACATAGAACCAACAACAGACGAACCTAAGATCACAGAGAATCGGATCTACTATAGGGGAGAGATTCTGAACAGAAGCAACTATACTACATTAGCAGCTCAAAACATGTGATAAACTTTAAGAATTGGAATTAGAAGGAAGACCATGTCTAAGTTTCTGGTATATAATCTAATTGTGGACACTTGCCACCTCTCATTTCTTGTTTACTTTTCTGAGATTGAGCTGTAGGGAAACAGCTCGAGGCGAATGTAAGGGTGTTACAATTTATCACGGCCAGCCCCCACCGTTGAGTAACTAACTCCACAATCAGCTCTGGGGAAATACAATTTGCAAGATTGAATTCGAGAATACATTTGAGTACTTCTCTCAATGCAGTAACAGATTCATTACACGTCTCATGACTCATCAGCTACGCTCTACAACCGAAATGCATAGACCATGATCAGCTTCTCTCTACATCCGAAATGCACAGACTCCTATAAACGCCAAAGGAAATATTTGACTGTGAAAGAGAGAGACACAACGGGAAGAGAAAACGAACAGGTGACGTTTCACTTTCCCTTTTTGGCCGAAACATATGCCAAAACTCTTTTTAATTTTTAGCACTTCTCATAAGAAAGATATTCATCAACTCAAATGAACATATATGCCGCTGTATATTGCTCTCTTTTAACAAGATATTTTCTAAGATCTGTTCAGATAGAAACGATAAGATTAAGCTAAAATCTAATTCGTGCAATATGGACATATATGGGAATCTAAGATATAGGCTAAAGCAGATTCGAACACAATAACGTACTGCAACATATCTATAGACAAACCTCGAATACAAGCTAAATAAGTTCACATCTCATCAGATAATGCACGTGCACTAAGAAAATTCTGAATCAGCCATTGAACACCTACTGTAGGCTGTCCATAAAACCAAGGGCCCGACATAGTTTGGGAGCATCCTTGTATTACGCAACAAAGTTAAGCAGCTCAGTCATTTCTTCCAATTCAAAATACTTGACCAATCGATAAACAGCTAAAATCTGTAGAAAACCGAAAACTTGGAGAAAGATTTCCACTTAAAAGCCAGAAGATATTGCCTCTATTTCCGCCTCGTCTTTGATTTTAAGTGAATCATTCCGTATCAGTTCTTCCAATGAAAGAGCCCACTTACTTACAAAATTCTCGTTTAATGTTGTGCACCCTTCCTCAAGATCCTTGCTAATGGAATCCAGAACTCTCTTTGCTGGGTTCTTAGACACTTCAAGAGCAGCTAAGACTTCTTCAGTATTATCAGTTGGAGACAATGACTGATGGACAGTATAAGGTTGCAAGAAGACATTCAAAAAAGTAAGGTTTCTAAAATATGGCAAGAAGTAAAGTTTTCAGTAAATAAACTGAAACTAAAACTCAAGAGAAGGAGATACTATTTTTCTCTCGTCTGAAAAAGCTTCAAGTTGCTCGGTCATCTGAGGTTGAGGAAGGATTATTTTAGATAACTTCAAATCTCTCTCTCTCTAGTGTTTCTCTTTCGTTTGAAAAAGCTTCAAGTTGCTCGGTCATCTGAGGTTGAGGAAGGTTTATTTTAGATAACTCTAAATCTCTCTCTCTAGTGTTTCTCGAATAAAGATTCAATTTCTTCCATCGTTACCTTGATATTCACAAAACATGCATCGAGCAGACTCTAGTTTAGACACAAACTTTTCTCCTTCAGTCTGAAATTCTCAACAGCGACATTTAACTGTCTCGTTTTTTATTCAATCCCACGGTTTCTAGAGTCGACCTGCTTCTCTTTAACATAAACTTCTTCCACTCTATCCTCTAATAACTTTCTGATCGAATCAAAATCATTTTCTTTTATCTTAAACTCTTTCAAGATTTCACTCTTCCTCCTTTCAAGCTACTGAAGCTACTTCTCTACCAATATTAGCTCATGAGACCTGTCATTTAGAGATATCACCTTCAAATCAAGGGCGTCAACAGACTTCTCAATCGATTTATCAGCTAATTTTAGTTGGATTTCCTTTGTTACAAGATTCTCAGTAGCTTCATCAATCAGATTCGTTAAAGTTTGGAGTTGCCCATCAGTTGCTAACATTCTCTTTCTTGTAGAGCAGAACTCCATATTGCTCAGCTCAACATCTTTAGGGTGCATTTTCACCATTAATTAAGCTACTTTTCTTTTGCCAATGGTTTCTCAAGGTGGTTACTTCAATGGTTCTTAAAACACAACTACGTTCTTCAATGGACAGGGTAAGTTCCTTATTCAAGCTTATGCTTACACTCTTCAAAACTACTCTCAAGCAATTTCAAACGGCTTTCTTAACCTACAAATTCCATCATCTTCAGATCTTATTTCTTTTTCAACCATTCCCTTAACACTCACTACAACATACTTGCTCAAATTTTCCAATTCTCTAGACCCATTGTTAAGACTTAAGATCCATTTTAAACTCTCTAAATCTTAACAAACAATACTTAAGATTCGCGGAAAACAAGGAAATGATGAAATGTGACCTACCAAAACACCTCGTTTGAAGTCGAGAAGAACAATCACGAACGAACCAACTACCGCAAGAGCTGCCGGACGTAAACCTAGGCCGAGCTGGGAGAGAATATCGGCACTACCGAGAAGAAGAAAGTTGGGGACAGTTTGCTCGGGAGACAAATAGAGGCCGACAATAGAGTATCGTCGCCGCCAACCAAGAAAGCAGTACCGTTTTGGAAGGATTGGGGAGTCGTAAACGCCTAGCGGTGGCGGCGCGTGGCATGACAGATTCACGCTTTATGTTTTATCGTCGCATTAAAAATTTCTCATATTTTAATAAGGGAGACTTACGCGGTCTAAAATTTGTTTCTATTTACCCAAGCATAGATCCATTTTATGAATAGATCCAACTCATTTAGAAAAATACTCAATTATCTATAAAAACAAAACAATTACATCTCCAAATTTTAATATTTAACCCAAATTTGAAAATCAATTCTTTCTCCTCAAACTTTCTTATGTTATATTATCAAATTCATTAAGAGTAAAATTGTATTTAAAATTTAAGTTTGGACTAATAGGTAAATAAAATCATATTTTTGTAGATGTTGGTAAAATCTATTTGAAGCTGGACTTATTAGTAAATTGGATATATTTTTGTACCCAATGGGTATAAATCCCTTTTAATAAATTAACTTATATATATATATATATATATATACGAAGACTTACTATTTAATACCGCCCAACAAACCTATAATGAATAAGGGCAACAAAAAAAAAGTTTTCACTAAATTGGGATCCAAATTTTGTTAAATATTCCCAATTTGCAGAGTATTTTTTTTAATAAACAGTTAAAGATAGTTTTGCCTGTTGACCAAGAATCTTAAATTTTGTTTTGTTGTGAATTGTAGCTATAGTTAACCAAACATAACGCTTTTATACTTAACACTTAACCAAAAACTCAAAAACTCCAAAAACCACTAATAAACTCCATA
The DNA here is from genome assembly GCA_036936605.1 of Limnanthes douglasii subsp. nivea. NCBI lineage: Eukaryota > Viridiplantae > Streptophyta > Magnoliopsida > Brassicales > Limnanthaceae > Limnanthes > Limnanthes douglasii. The sequence continues at coordinate 134,737,521 of JAUPFV010000004.1, forward strand.
AATTCTCAAACCTTCATAAATCAACAAATTTGTTAAAAAAAATGAAATCATTGAAGAATGGATTCAGAGCGTGAGAAGCTTGCTGAGGAGCGTGGAACTGCAAACATGGTAGTTGTTCTAACCAATCTTTCAGAAACAGTTTTTTTTGTAGTTATTCTAATTTTAGAAAATTGGACCCGAACTACCCCGCCGGTGTAAGCCCCATCAACCGGCAGGGATGAAGAACCTTCATATTTGATGACGAAGGTCCACCGCCGGGGGTGGTCATGCCCAACCGGCGGTGTAATCGACTTCCACCCGCCGGTTGAAATACTAGGCTCCCGCCGAGGGCGGAACTGCTACACCGGCGGGTGATACTCCTTGGCTTTATTTACACATGAGGAAGGATGCTGGGGTCCATCCCCGCCGATTGAAAGTAGAACAACCGGCGGATGACAACACCCCCGGCGGTTCACGTATTTTCACCCGGCGGAATTTTATATCCCCGCCGGTGTCGAAGTAGTTACCTGCCGGTGGAGTTGGGTATAACCGCTGGTTGGGCAATTATCAACCGGCGGTTGAGAAGGTCCGCGTCGGTTTATGGTTTTTCAACCAGCGGGGGGAGTCAACAATTTTGATTTGTGTCAATCTAACATAATCTGCGGTATTTTTTATGTAGGATGAAGAGTTAAAGGCTGAAGAGTTAAAGAATGAAGATTTAAAGGAGGAAGAGTTAAATGATGAGTTGTATAGTTCGTGCATGGTGAAGGAGGAGAAAATGACGGTGCCTTACTCGGTCGATTATAGCCACTTTTTCGACCTTAAATGTCACTACTCTCAAGTGGAGTTGATTGAATGGATTAAGCAGACCGCAACGAATAACGGGTTTGTGGTAATATTATGACGATGCGATGGACTTGATCGAAAACTCCGAGAATTGAGTTTGTCTGTGAAAGATCTGGAGTTTACACAAAATTGGTAGATCCAAAGCATCTAAAGAGGAAGTCAACCGGCAAGAAAAAATGCGGATGCCCTTTCACCCTTAAAGGAAAGAAGTTGGGTGATGATTTGTGGGGTTTAGAAGTCGAATGTGGCGTTCACAATCATGATACTACATCGTACAAAGAAGGTCATTCGTACTTGGGACGATTGAACAAAGAAGAGATGGATTTCGTAGTTAGTTCTATGAAAAAGAGATCCCGTCCTTGGGGCATTCTTAGTGGGGTGAAGAAATTGAACCCTAAGAATTCTTCTTTAATACACGCCGTCTACAACGCTGAACTAAACGTCGCAAGCTCGAGAAAGGCGGTCGGTCGCAATTCCAATACTTATTGGGTGAACTGAGGCGGCTAAACTACTACGAATTTCATCGGAAGTCCGAAGATGGAAGCGATGTCATAGGCGAGCTTTTCTTTTCGCACCCGATTAGTTTGGATTTGTTACGCACATTTCCGAACGTCATTGAAATGGATAACATGTACAAGGTGATCAAATATTGGATACCATTGTACGAGGTCATTGGAGCCACTTATACAGGGAAGACTTTCTATATCGGATTTGCATTTATGTCGGGAGAAAAATTCGAGAGCTAAAAATGAGTGTTAGAGTGCTTACATTCATTGATGGTAACTCACTCCATCGAATTACCATCCATCGTTTTGACGGATAGAGACTTGGTGTTTGTGAAGGCGGTGGAGGATGTGTTCCCCAATGCAATACACATGTTGTGTCGATGGCACATCAATATGAACGTCCTAGGGAAAACGGAAAAAAAAATCATAAAGGAGAAGAAAGTGTCCAACGCATTCTTGAAAGTGTGGAATCAAATGATGTTGGCAGAAACGGAAGTAGCATTCAACGACTACCGAGCCGAATTGCATTGTGACTTCAAAGAGTATCCGTAAGCAATTGAGTATACCGAAAGTTGGTTAGGGCCCTACGGTGACAAGTTTGTGACATGGAGAACCAACAAGTGGATGCATTTTGGTAACCAAACCACAAACCGCATGGAGAGCGCTCATTCGACCCTCAAACAGTTCATCGGTACGAGCAAAGGTAACTTTAAATCTTTTTGGTTTAAGTTGCATACTTTGATAAAATTGCAGCACGAGGCAATAAAGGGTTCATTGGAAAAAAGTCGCTTATTAGCCCTACACAAATTTGCAAACATTGTGTACGGAAAACTAAAAACCAACGTCTCACACTATGCCATGGAAAGTTTTTCCGGAGAAGTAGATTGTGCTCGCAACATGACAATCGTTGGCTGCATGCCCTGCGGTTGTTCAATACGAACTACGCACAATATCCATTGCGCGCACGAAATCTACGAGTCTGTTGCCAAAGGCTTAGATGTTCCTCTAGAGTTGTTTAACGAACATTGGAAGAGGTTTGAAATTCGAGTTCGTACCAACCTCACGAAGATCGAGCAACTAAAAGCGAAGCTTGACAAACTAGTATGCGATGTCATGGAATCCAAATACGAAACACGAATAAAGCACGTCTATAAAAAATGGTTTTCCGTCGTCCATCCCGAAATAAGTACCATTTTGGAGCCATTGGTGAAGCAAAAAGCGCACGGTCGTTCACCTAACAAACGCAAGTTGTCTATTGCCGCTGATTATACATCCACTAAATGCGACAAAATTGCACACGAGTATGTGCTTGGATCAGAAAATGCAAGTTCTCCGTCATTTGCAAAAGAGTTCATAGCACCTCCCGCAACGTCAAGTAAAGGGAAAAAAATGTCAGGGACGAAACTTAGTTCCGAAAGCGCCACCGCTCGTAAGAAAGGTAGCGCGATTCCGATGCAAGTAAGTGGAACGATGCTTTGTAGTGGAACAGTGGGTTGTAGGTCAAGCTTTACGCTGCCGGCAAATACAAGTTTTGTAGACCCTAAAGGATACTTAAAATAATTCCCCATCTACTTCAGACAATTTGTAGAGTCAATTAGCGACGTAAAATCCGATGACCATTGCGGGTACTGCTCGATAGCGTATTCCTTGAACGGGAAAAAAGAAGGGTGGAGGTTGATAAAGGATTCCCTTTACAATGAGTTGATGGATTATGAATCCGTGTATGTTAATATATTTACAAGCATGGAGGAACTGATTGATTTTGCGGAGTGTGTGAAGTGCTCTAGTAACGGGGGTACTAAATACCATTCGATGTCCATACCTGAGATGGGGGTGGCAATTGCATCTGCATGTAACTACATACTCAATTTTGTTGGACAATACCAAAATATGGACGTCGGCTTCACTTTTCTTCCGCTAAGAGGTGCACCGCCTCAGATGCCAAACTGGCTGGAAATTAGATTGGGTTGGGTCAACTCCAACCATTTCGTGAACGTAAGTATTTTTTGACCTTCACGATTAGTTTGAATATTAAGAGATTCATTTTTTCGACGTTTCATTTTATAGCTTGGGATTAGGGAAGAGGCCCCATGCGCGAGGATACATCCTTGTTGCTTAAAGTTGCGTTCACCGGAAGCAGAGGGTTGGGAATTGCCGATTCTCTCTCGTTGCAAAAGATACGAAGAACCAAAAAATGGTTGCCCCGATGTAACCGATTTATCCACTTTTGCTTGATTACTATGTGATTGTAATGCATGTAAACTTTGGATGTTTTTTTATGGATGTTTATCTTTAAAACATTAAAACTTTAACTTCTCAATTTGTCGATTGCATTAAAATATTACACTTTAGTCAAAAGCATTGCATAATTAGAAATATATAAGAAAATAACGTCAATTGAAAAACATAAGGAGAATCTTAATCTAAAACAACACACGCGCAGGAGTAACATAGTTGAAACATAGACTGCTCGAAACATAACAACTCAGTCGTCAAAATTGTATCCTATATTGTCATCTGAATCGCCCCCTTCATTCCTATTTGCAATCCTATCCTCCAGATACACCACATATCCTTACTGATGTAGTCTGCTACCATCATATTCCAGACTAAAGGTGCTTCTTTTTTAATTCTAGCAGGCATGAAAAGCAGATGAGTGAGCGGTTGGACGAAGAGGTACCTGTGTTTGATTTCGTCACGATTTTTCACTTCAAGATCTCTTGCTCCTAAACGGCCATATTTGAAGTACATCATACATAGGACACACTAAAAGAACGCACCGCTACTATTTTCCCCCATCTCTCGGCGGGAAACCCTCACTGCCATAAGCATGTGGTAGTCTTCATCAGCCGTAAACTTCAGCTGTTAAAATCATTGTGTTTTTATTAACGTAGATGCTTGTTGTCTTTCTTTTCAGACAGAAGTCCGTGTCATGTTTATATAGTCTAATTATTATTGGCGAGATTTATTACGTTGGTGGGAGTTATTATGTTGGCGGGAGGTTTTTTCTTTGTGAGAATTGGTGGGAGTTATTATGTTGGCGAGAGTTTTTCTGGTAATGCTTTTGGCGGGAGTTTTTTAGTTAATCATTGTCTGTCCCTATCCTTATCTTTCGTACTCCTCACTTTACATGTGTCATGTTTTCATTCGTCTAACTGGATTACGTTATTTGAAAACGAAATTGTCTATAAATAGATGTTGTATCCACATTAAAGGGTAAACTAGTTGATAAATTAAGCAAAAATGTGTCCATGGACTGAGTTAAAAGATCAATATCTGATGAAAGCATCAATCAAAGTTGGTAACACGAACCAGGAAGAGAGGCGTAAAACATACTGGGAGGCATTGTTATGCCATATGTATTTTCTATACGGTAGGGATGGTATCCAGCCACCTAGAATTTCTAGGCGTGTGGATGAGATGAAAGCTAGGTTGTCAGTCCTAGTCAGATTCCGTCTACATCTAGTTTCTGGCCTCACCGAATTAGAACATCGTGTTGCGTGTAACCGGTTCGACTACCAGGTCACGGATTCTTTAACAGAGGAGCAGCTGGATCATGTCTGTTCTGACATTATTGACATCCGGGTAGATGAAGTGCGTGAATACCAGGATGTGAAAGAAGAAAGGAAGTTGATGAAATGGAACTGGCCTGATAGATAAATTATGTTTGAGTTTGTGTTTCAATTTGTTTGAGTTCGTGTTTTAGTTTAAGTTTCAATTTGTGTTTCAGTTTGTTTGAGTTCGTGTTTTAGTTTAAGTTTCAATTTGTGTTTCAGTTTATTTGAGTTCTTGTTTTAGTTTAAGTTTGACTTTGTGTTTCAGTTTGTTTGAGTAGTTTAAGTTTCAATTTGTGTTTCAGTTTGTTTAAGTTTGTGTTAATGTTCGAGCTTATGTTCGAGCTTATGTTCGAGTTTATGCTTGAGTTTATGTTTCAGTTTATGCTTCAGATTAACGTATTTATGTTGTTTGAACGATAACAAGAGACAAAGAAGAGACATTCTAATTGAAGCATAAAGTATCATACAAAAGATGCATTTTAAACAACAAATCCTATCCAACTTACATTTGAGTTTAACCAACCCGCCGGTTGAAAAACTACCCCGACGTTGCTAAATTATCACACTGCCGGGGCAAGTGACCCAATAAAAACTTACTATCCAACAAACATTTTAGGTCAAACAACCCGCCAGTTGACGCATTATCAACCGGCGGTGTAAATACTACCCCGATGGGATACAATACCCCCGACGGTTGTAAATTTTCATACCGCTGGAGTAAGTGCCCCGTTTCAAACTTTTTGGGAACTTACATTTGAGTTCATTCAACCGTCAGGGTAGGTATATTCAACCGATGGTTGGGATACTAACCTGCCGGGGTTAAAACATCCCCGACGGTCCTGAATTTTGGTCCCGCCGGTTGAACACTTCATATTTCCCTCTTTTTATGTATTGAATTTAAGTCTAAGTTCCCGTCGGGTGATCATTTTTCACCCGACGGTTGAGTAATTTTCAACCGCCGGGGTAGACAATATTTTTCATACAAAATCCACTCGTCTTCACCCGGTAGGTCAACAATTTTCAACCACCGGGGTGATAATTGTGACCTGCCGGGGAAGTTGTCAACCGGTGGTTGAAAAATCATCAACCGTCAGGGTAGTGGTTTTCCTCTAGAATATTGAAGCACAAGTTGGTGAGTTGTTTAGATTATGCGTACTCCATGATATTAGATTGAATGATAGAAGTACAAATCATACTAACATATAAGGTTTAACAAACAACAAAGTGAGCGAAATAAAACACACATATATTAAACGATTTAATGTTCAATCCGTAATCCAAAACAAAACATAATACAAAACAAAACATAATCCAAAACACAAAATATCACCATCTAAAACAACATACATATGAAGAAGGAGACTGGCATAATCAAAAGCCAAGGATTAGTGATCTCCAACACCTTCCTCGCAAATGACACGAGCTCGTCAGTGGAATCGTCTAACGACCGAACACGATTAATCGTGTTCACCACATCAACCGCGAAACTCTCGATAAGAATCCGAGGCGTGATATTAAACCAACCGTACCTCTTCACGTATGCCTTGTACTGGGGGGATGATGTGTGACTACTCCCTTCCAAGGGCCTCGAATACCTATCAATCACGTACATGTGCTCCCTCCAGTTCGTCCAATGCCTACCATGCAGCGAATAACGAAGATGGTCTCCTCTTGAGAGACTGATTCTAGCCACAAGAGGGCCATCGACTTCTCTTAGATCCAACCAAACTGGCGCATCACTCGGTCCGGGTGATATGCCTCGCTAACCAGCATAAGGCGAATAGGGTTTCGATACAACCCTATTTCTTGCTCCGCCCACACTTCACGGACATCCTCGTAAGGTCGGAAAATCACCTACAAAGAAACAATTACTCATACTTCATTTTGTATATAATAGACAAATATTAATAAACGTAAATAAGCTAACTTACATCCGTCTCTCCTTGCGCCGCGAGAATGTCACGGTAGTACGGCTTCCCGCAAGCTAGTGATACCGGGACCCTTTTAGCAACCACGCCATCATTTCCAGATCGATCGGGCTATAACCGCTATTTATCGCCGCCTGGAAGATAGGAAAGTGGTCATAGACCCAACACTCCAACAAGCTCGAGAACCCAACCAAGGTCTTTAAGGAGTGCTTTGAAATGCCTCCCAAGCTCTTGTACAACCACACGAGTGCACAATTACCCCATGTGTACTTACCAAGCCTAGTTAAATCATCAAGGTGATGGAGAAAATCGCACCAGATGTTCTTCTGGCTCGTGTTGGTGAAGATGGTACACCCGAGGAAGAACATGATGTATGTCCTAGCAACTGCCTTCTTCATATCCGTAGTCAGGGTGACATTGGAATCCAAATACTTGTCCGTGGAGAATGTCATCCTTAGCCATCGAAGGCCGAATCCACTCCTATCATGCACCTCCACATCCTCTCGCACAACATCCGCCGAAACTCCCAACAAGTCTGCATAGCGTGCATATGTCGTATCTATTGACTCCAGCCTAAAGACGTCGATAATTCTCCCATCGACCGGGAGGCCAGTAATCACGTACACGTTATCGAGCGTCAAGGTCATCTCCCCGAAGCAAAACTGGAAGGTGTTCGTCTCTTGGTGCCACCTCTCAATGAACACCTCGGCCAACTGCACATGGTTGTTGAACTTCGGTAGATGGCGCATCAGTGGCTAGAATGGTGTCTCTTCCAACAAAGCCCTCACCCCCAATTGTTTGTTAAGGTCCCACTGACCGAGCAGACTGTACTTCGACTGGACCATGATACCAGATCGCGACTGCAAAAAAAAAATCAAACATAGATATAATGTTAACAAAACAATTTAAGTACTAAAACATATAATTAATTTCGGAAATCGATAACTTACGTCGTCCTTAAATGTGTAGTACGCCTCATGGTGCGTATAGTCCGAGAATAGAAGGACGTTGTTTTGGGATAAAAATAGGTTTTTCTATCCTTCCGGATCAGTTGAACGTCCTTCCGCACGGACCTCTTTTCGAGGTGGTGGCATGGGGACCTTTGTTTCCTCCTCCGTTTCCTCCTCGTCAATAAGCGCACGCCGTTGATTAGGGACCTCTCGTGGAGGAGAAGGATGTACTACGCGCTCCCTGGTGGCATCATATTTTTTATGCCGCAATGAGCGTTCGGTATGGCCCGTGCGCACCCCATGCTCGGTCCGATCCCCACGTTCGGGCCGATCAACCTTCGATTATCCACTACCTTCACCTTTTCTGAGCGGAAGGACTTCCCATTCTCGCCTTACGATTTTATTTTCCTTCTCTTTTTCTGGTCTAGGTGCTTCGTACCTGCGGGAACAAATAAAACAAAAAAAGTTAGACAGTTGTGAAAATTAACTAGGTCCCCGCCGGATGAAAAAATTTCAACTGACGGGGATATAATATTAATTTTAAAATTTAATTTCGATTCCGCCGGTAGAACTATTTTCACCCGGCGGGGAGTTAATATTAATAAAAATTATAGTCTCGACCCCGCCAGGTCAATCCACCCACACCCGACGGGACTTAAGAACATCATAATTTCCAGGTTGGCTACCCCTCCGGGTCAACCTATTTACACCCGACGGGGATGAAGAAAATTTTGCAAAAAAAAACATTATCGCCGGTATGACTAGTTCTCACCCGGCGGGGGGAACATGAACAGACCCACAAAACACCATTGAAGACCTCTAGCCAAAACTTGAAATCTACCCTAAAACACCAAATCAGTCACACCAAATCTACCATAGCATCAATATACAACTAAAAACACCTAAATACACATATTTCGCCTATTCTAACAACCAATATAATTCAAATCTTCAAAACTTAAGAAAATCAAAATATAACAAAAAACTATATTTAAGAGTAGAAACTTACTCTTTTCTTTTTCCCATTGTTTTTCTTTAGTGAGTGTTGATCTACTGGAGTTTTTGAAGTTCGATTTTGGGGCTGATTTTTGAAGTTTGTAGAAGTAGGGAAATGAGAGGGAAACTTGGGGCTGGTTTAGATTTGTTTTTGTTTGTGGGATGGTTAGTGTTTAGGGTTAGGAGTTAGTAAAAACGAAGGGGCATTATGGGTATAAAAATAGGGCTACTTAAAATATGTGTGGGTATGGTTAAAATTGGGGTTGTTTATTCAAACGGGCCCTAATTTAGCCAAAACCGCAAAAAAAAGAAATTTCATAAATAAAACACTATTGGGCAGTTCTTTCGTGTTTTCAATTTTTTCACCTCCGTCTTTTTCCTTTACTTGTATAATAAAAAGGTTTTTTTTATTTTAAAATGCGCAATAAAAATATCTTTTTAACCGAGACTATTTTTGTTTTCACAAATATCCTTTGATTTTCTACATCAGCATTCACGTGGGAGTAGTAAAAACATTATTTAACTTTTTTTATTTTTACCTACCCTTATTAACTTTAAGTTATAACCTAAACCCGGTCCAATCTCATAAAAAAATCCAACTCAAACCCTATTTTATTAATTAAAACTAGTTCATCATAATCTAACTCGAAATTAAATTATCCCACTCACAATTCACCCACCCTCGTTTCTCTATTAACTCGGTTTCTCTATTAACTCGAGTTATCCACCAAAATCCATAAATCGAAATCCAAATAAAATTCTCTCCAAACCATTGCCATAGTCCCAATTTATTTCCCAATTCGAAAACTTATCTCCATCATTCGTCTCAAACTTAAACCTTATGCTTTGCGGCAAAAAAATGTAACCTTATCCTAATACGTCGGTCCCCTTCATTTACATCTATAATAAACAGGTCCCCATTGTTTTAAAAAACGCAAAGAACTAGACACATTATCTTTCTTTTATTCTTTTTAAATTTAAAATGTTGAAGTTTCATATCTTTTAAACTATAACTCGAAAAAAATCCGAAAAAATTATTTATATTATTTTTTAAGATGAACAAAACTAGTACCACTCATGATATGTTATGATTTTTTTTATAAAAATATATATTTACACATACGTTTAGCATCTAGTAAAACAAAAAGGTTTCGCAACTTCTTCGTTTACACTATAAATTTAAAATTTTAAAAGTCTGTATCTTTTAAACCGTAACTCAGAAAAAAAATCTGAAAATACAGTGGTTGTTTTTACGATGAACAAAACTAGTACCACTCATGATATCTTTTGAATTTTTTTAAATATATATTTTACACAGGTTTCTCATTATATGGTTTCGTATATATCATAGTGGGCATGGTGTCGCATATAACATCTATACAAAATTTAAACAGGTTTCACATTTTGCAAAACAAAGAAGGTTTCGCATCTTCTTCGTTTACACTATAAATTTAAAATTTTGAAAGTTTGTATCTTTTAAGCCGTAACTCGGAAAAAAAATTCAAAAATACTATTAGTTTTGTTTTTTAAGACAAAAAAACTAGTACCACTCATGATATGTTTTGAATTTGTTTAAAAAATATATTTGACACTGGTAGAAAATCGATTTTGGATAAAATCGACTCAAAGATTTCTGGTGGCGGTGATATCATTGTTGTTGTGACTGTAGTACTACCACCACTACCGCCACTACTCATTTGAAGTTTTTGATTTTGAGTTTTTAAACTAAATTATAGGGTTTATGTTTCATCTTCTTTTCTCGGGGATTGTTGGAATCCTCGAGCAAAAGGGATAATTTCATCTTGCAAGTTGGGGATGGAAACGATGGGGTTCATTTTCAACAAAAAAACCAGAAAAATAAGTACTTGGGTCGAGAGAAACATAAAGGTTTTCTTCGATTGAGACTCAATAAAGAGAATCGAATTGAAACTAAGTTAGGTAAAGAGAAAGACCGAGATTGTGTAGAAACATTATCTGAATGAAGAAAATAGACTTATGGTATTTATGGTATTATTAGGTCTTAGATGATAAATAGTTAAATAAAATGGATCTTTCTGAAAAATACATGAAAATATGGGTAATAAAGGGATAATAATTTTGTTTTTAGGTCTTAAATGGTACTAAACCCTATTATAAACGAAGTATTTCCAATTATATTGATATTTTTTTATTTAGATATTATAAATCATTTATTAAATCTTCCAATAATTTTTTAAAGTATAAAAATTTATTGAATAAAATAAAATATATATTGTTTTTGTATTACGAATTAAGCTATTTTAGAGTTTTTTTCTAGAATTTATAAAATCTTTTAGAGCAAGAATGTAACTTGCTAATGAAGTAAACTAAGCATCAACTTGAAAATAGGATGAAATTCACTCTTTTGAATCAGCATCAAGAGCCTCATCTTGTTGGATTGTGACAACCTTCTTCTTCTAAAGCCTCCACTTGAATAATGAGTGATCATTTTGCGTCTCTTATGACAGATCTTCAAAAGCATCATCAGGATCCAAACATTGGTTGAGCATCTTAAGCAGTCAGAACTTGAAAATTGCAGAAAAACTACAAATAGTAACATTGCACAAGTAAAAGGTTTATAGATAAGCATAATATTAAGTTTTCAGTTTGGTCAAAATGAATTAAATAGCCAAGCAAAAGGTTTCGAGCAGAACGATGGCTCTAAGAGGATCAGGGATGAAATTCCTATCTAAGTCAAATCTCATTTCACTACTTAGGGTCCAACGAGCCAGCCAATCAGCGGTTTGGTTTATAGTTCTAGAATTATGCTTGATAATTATGGAAAGGTAAATTAGAGACCTAAAATAGGAAGTTATCTAGATTGAGGAACCAGAGGGATTTTCCATTTCTAGCTTATTAATAATAACTTTAGATTCATATTCAATATCAATGTGCTTGTAGCTCTTTTGATTACAAAAAATTAAGCAATCCAATAAAGCTAAACTTTCAGCAATTATGGGGTTTAATATACCATAGACTCTTCCATAAGTGATAGTAGTATCACCCTGACTATTTCTAAGGATTCCAGCACCACTAGCTTCACCTATCAAGGAGCAAGTACCATCTTAATTCAGCTTAAGTCTGTTCACAGTAGGAGCAATCCATTTATAACACTAATCTGAGTAGGAAGTTTATTTAAAAAAAAACAACCAAACTTTTCAGCAATATTTGAGTCACCCTACCAAAGCTTCATATTGAAGTTATTCATAACTTTTATATGAAAAATAATATAACACATCTTATCATAAATGTAAGGTCTGGTAATGTTTGTTCCATCAAAGTTAACCTTGTTCATAAAATGCCAAATAGACCAACATGTTATGGATGAAATGATGGTTCTAATATAGGATTTTTTGTTGGTTGACCAAAACCAATTTATAACCATGTGATGAATTATCATATGTCTATCACTATGGATGTTAAACAAAGAAGAGAGATGATTCTATATGTTCCAAGATAATGAATAGTTATCAAAAACATATTTAATTGTGTTTATATCACAACAAAACATGCATTTAGAAGCCAAATTTATGTTTTTTTCTTGTATCTTTTTGTCTACATAAATTTAGCATTTCATAGATTCCCATAATAGGAAAGAACATTTGGTGGGGTGTTTTGTTCCAAATATTAAAGTAATTGTGTTAATATCTGATGAAATTCCAGGTGGCTTTGGTGTTTAAATGACCAAAACTACCTAGAGTCCAGATTATTTTATTCTTGATATCAGGATAAACATTCAGCTTAATGATCCCATTGATATCAGAAGGGGTGACTAATGATTTAAGCGTGTTTGTGTCTCATTGATTACTTGTCCTGAATATTGTAACTTCATCTGAAAAGTACTAGTCATTGTTTTCATTGTTAGATAACTAGATAAGGGGTTTATTCCTAATATTCTTATCTAACCAAAAGTCAATGTTTCCATTGCTAAAAGCCCAAAGGATATGAGGCTCAGAAATATCGTTGATATAATTTAGCCTTCTATAGATAATTAATCATTTAATATTATTCTTAATTTAAAGTGGGTGTTTGTTTTTGTAGTGAACTGATTGCATGTAGTTAAACCAAAGATTGCAGGCATATGTATCTTGTAAGTCTTTGATATTCCTGATGTTTAAACCATCCTCCCTATAAGAGTGGTAAAAATTGTCTCATCTGGACCAACAAATAGCAGAAGTGGATTCACTTGAGCCCCAAAGAAATATGTTTAATAAATTTTCAATTCTATTAATAACATTGGTTGGTAATTTGTAACTTTTACAGTAAAAAATTGGTATTGTCATAGTACTAAGTGAATTAGTACTAATCTACCACCAATCATGAATTTTAATATTAATTTTATGAACTATCTGATTATAGCTATTGGCCTTATTGTTATTGCTTATGTTTATGGCTAAGTACTTGATATGATAGTTTTTATGCTTGAAACTAGTTTGATATTCTAGGGTCTTGATTCTATAAGAGTTCATGTTACCATAGGTAAGAAGATTTTATTTCTCATGGTTTATAATTTAGCAAAAATTAGCTTGATATAATCTTAGAAAGTTATTTACTATTTCAGTACTCTTTTTAGATTCGTTAGCAAAGATAACAAAGTCATCAGCAAGACAATAAAATTTATGGTTACAAGGCTTCTGGTTTTGTAAAGCATTTAATGGTGGTTATTGATTTTGTTTATTTATATCTCTGATGAGGTATTATTCAGCAATATAAAGAGGTTGTGGGAGATATGACCCCCCATTCCCGATGCCATTGATATTTTGTAAAATAGCCTTTAAGGTCACCATTGATTAATATGAAGAAGATATATGAACTAATACTGTTTTTTTAATAAGACTAAAGAAATTTTCACTAAAGCCAAAGGATATCATGATATTAATGATGAAAGAGTGGAATATTTTGTCAAAACATTTGGTCATATCAAGCTTTAGGATGATGTTTCCATATTAACTTTCTTGTTTATGTCAAACATGAGCTCTTTGAATAAAAATAGTTTTCATAGATGTCTCTTCCATGAACAAAACCCCCTTGTTCAGGAAATATTAACTTGGGTATGATATGTGACAACCTATCATTGGTAATTTTATAGATGATCCTATTTAAAATAGTGCAAAGACTTATTGGTCAAAATTCTTCCCATTATTTTGGATGATCAGACTTAGGGATGAGGCAGATTGTTGTGGAATAAATACCATTTGGGCCAAATTTACCATTGAAAAAGTCTTTGATGGCAGAGAGCACGTCTTTATTGATTGTGTTCCAATAAGTGTTAAAAAAATGACATTAAAACCATCAATCCCATCAACATTTTGGGCTTAAGGTTATTAATTTAATTATGGACTTCATCCATTGATAGAGAGGCTAATTAGAAAACTATTATCAGCCTCAATGATTAAGGATGGTATAAAATTCATATGATCTTCATAAGGTTTGACATTTTTATTAATAGTTAAAATATACTTAAAGTAATTGATAGACAAATTACCTATTTTATCATGAGCTTCAACCCAAACGCCATCATGTTTGATGTCATTTATTATGTTTCTTTTATAAAATTTCTTAACATAATTTTAGAATAAAGAAGTATTTTTTGTTATTATTTTTAAACCAAGTAACATAGTTATTTTTCTCCCAAAAAACTTCTTCTCTTGTGAAGAGAAAAAGGTGATTGGCTTTGGCCTTTGAAAGGTTTATCTTATCTTCATAAAGCTTTGAGGTTTGGACTTTGTTCTTATAATAGTTAACATCATCATCAGCTTTGGTAACAATATTAAAGATGTTTCCAAAGATATTATGGTTCCAATTTTTAATAGTGTGTTTAAGCTTTTTTTAACTTATGTCAGAAGTCATTTAATGGAAGGCTAGTATTACAAAGGTTCTAAGAGTTTTCAAAAATTTGATTGAACTCAAAATGCTGCACCCACATATTTAAAAATTTAAATGAAAATTTTGGTTTGAAATTATTGTTGGAGAGAGTGATTATCATAGGAGAATAATGATTACACGTTTTGTCTAGGTGCTTAACATGAATTTGATTAAAATAATTTCTCATTTGGACATTGATAAAGACTATATCTAAACGTTTCCAGTTTCTGTTATTAGTCGAAATGAATGGGATCCAATAAAACCCACATATTCAAGGCACAATCCAAAATTGTGTTATTAAAGTCATTAAGACTTTTTAAACACAAAGTGGAGCATGATAATTTCTCAGAAGCATTACTGATACAGTTAGAATCACCCATCACAATCCGCCCAGTAGATTGTTGGATAATTTCTTAAGGTTATCCCAAAGAGGAAGCATGTTGAATCTAGATAATTTACATATATTGCAGTAGTATTTAAGTATTTGTTTGAATCAAAATGGGTTACATTAAGTGAGTGAATGGTTTTGTGTCATAGAGAACATCCACTTTGAATGAATCATTCTAAATGATCCAAATTTTATTGTTTATATTGGAGATTTCATGTTGAAAACCTATGATTTTAAGAATATAGTTAAATCTGGTGGCAGGAATCATGGCTTCCTAAATTGACAGGAACTCACTTTTATCAGATTTTATCATTAAGTTAAGTTTTATGATTGTTTTGTTATTTACTAAACCCATAGCATTCCAATTTAAGATTTTAATTGCCATTAAAACTATGAGGGAGGAGATTATGTGACTTACTTTGGGCCTTGTTTTTCTTTTTGTGAAGATTCTGTTTTGAGGCTAAAGTTACTTTTTTAACTCGTTCTCAATAAAATTTAATTTTTTTAATGTTACTATAAATTGAGGAGGCTGGAAGACTTCATGTAATGCAAATTTTAGGGGGGCGGGTAATTCAAGGTCATCATCTAATAGATCTTGAAAGAAGTTGAACCTGTTACCAAGTTCAATATAGTGCAAAGCTTCTATGATTTTAGAGTTTATCTCTTTTGGTGGTTTACCTTTCTTTGGAGATGGGGTAATGTTTTAAATTAATTCATTATTCACCAAGTTCTTTTGAATAATATCAGTATTCTTACATATGTTTTTATAGTTTTTAGGATCTGTGATATTAGATTTATGAGAACTCTCTTTAATTATAACAGATTTTAATTTAGGAACTCTAAAAAATCCATTTTTCAGTCACTTGTGGGTGTGATATTAGATTTATGAGAATTATTTTACATTTATTTTTTCTGTTACCAAGATGGTGACAGTCAAGACAATATAAGGGCATAATCCCATATAATATGTCTATCCATTGACCATCTTTCTCACCAAATTGAATCCAAACTTTTTTGTGTGAGGTTTGGATATATCAAATTTTATCCAACCTGACAACAATTCAATTTAACTATATTTATTCTGGAATCCAGACATCCAAAGGGTTTCCTGTAGTTTAGATATATTAATTATAGTATCCTTATTATACATTAACACAGGAAGTTTTGGGAAAGTTACCTGAAATCAGTATCCCATTTCATTAGTCTCATGGAATGTTGGCTGAAAGACCAAACATGACTTTTCCAAAGGACTTTTAGGTATTCCAAATTGTTTAGTTCGATAAAAACGTGTCATTTGTCCTGGATACTTAATTTAACATCACCATAAATTTTTAATTTGTTTAGAAATAAGGTTATTTCATTCAAATTTTGTCTTTCTAAAGAGAATTTACCTACACGTATATAACTAGAAGAGATAGTAAGGAGATACCTATCTTTCACAGTAAAAATAGTTTTCCTTTCTAGTGACGGTGACATCCTCGTGAAGAATGTCCTTGGTGATTGAGTGCCTCTTGATAGCTTCTCTAAATGTTTTCTCAATGGTGGATTGATTTTGTTCAATTGACGTATTCAGAGGAAGAGAAGGGAATTCGATTCTGTATTTAGTGAAACAGCCTTTCTCAAGGTTTTGATTATGATCTCTAATTGTTTTCTTCAACATTTTTTATTTCTGTGAAAGATTTCTATTTGAAGCTTGAGATCTTTTTTCTGATTGTTGTAGGGGAGCTACAAAATCTTGAATGCGGTTGTTTTCATTCATCATTAACCATCAGTGGATGATTCTTGATGAGGAAATATAGGAATCCCCAAATAATGTATCGACTTTCCCCAAATTTAAAAACCCTAATTTGGGACTTCAAGACTATTATTTGCAAATTTTGTTGAAAGGATTAGGGAACTACTTGAAATCTCTATCTTGAGGGCTTCAAATTTTTGTTATGCTAACAACTCCTAGTTGTAGAAAAATATCCTTTAGAGGATTCTGAGTTTGATTGAATCCAGATCGAGAGATTGAGGCTCTGATTTGATGGAGGAGAAGGTTCTGAATCTAGAGGAGACGAAGGCTAAGAAGTATTAAGGTGAAGATATAAAGAGATTAGAAGGGTGAGAAACTCTTATCTCCGATTCTTGAGAGAATAACTATCTTATTTATACCTTATTTATTGAAAAACTAATAATATAAATCATCTACTACTCCTACTCAACTATTTATAATATCTAACTATTATATATCTAATTGTATTTAGATCTTTTAACTATTTTTTCAAAGTTGTTAAAAATTAGATCTTTCAACTATTATATACTCTTAATAGTTTTAGATCTTTCAAGTATATATGTTTAAATACTCGTGTCCATATGAGTGGCTCTATTGGCGTTAATAAAATCTACAACAGTGCATTGGCAATGGCTAAAGCTGCCTCGAGGCTCTCGGTGAGGGATTTTAGTGACAATACTAATAAATTGTTATGAATATAAATGCAAAATATTCTTATTTCTATAATTGTAAGATCTTACCTTGTTTTTAGGGGTTTTAATCCCTATATATACTATATATTTTATACATTATACCATTATTTCTTAATAATTCTCCATTCTTAATTGTGTCCGATTGTGGTCCAATGCTTCATTCCCACGTTCCTTATGTTGTCTTGTTATTGCTTTTAGTGCATTCATTTGCTTAAAAATCGTTCCTTAATTAGAGGTGTAACTCGACCTTTACATGGATGATGTTAGAGGCTACACTTTGCTAAAGGTCCTATAAATAACCGATCAGACATCCTTCGATCTGTTGGGCTTATCTTATTTCTTATCTCTTACTAGCTAATGCCCCTCCAGTTTCGCTGTATGATCCGGGGTGGCTCATCCTAACCGAAATGTATAATCCGATGATGAAATCATTTTTTACTTGTCAAGGTGAAAGGGTCATCAAACATATTGAGTTAATATACAATGATGCATGTGGCCCTATGTAGAAAATGACAAGATGTGGCTTTTACTACTTCATCATATTTACTGACGATTTGAGTAGATACATATATGTGTATGATTTGAAGAACAAATTTTATTATTTTGTATAGTTCAAAGAATATAAGGTTATTACATATCCAAACTTTACTCTATAGATTCATAGATATGTTGAGCTTCAACTATACATTCCAGTATTTCTATGAGGAACCCAAACAACAAGAGGGTTACAAATTTCCTTAACAATAACCTTGATGATGTCTTCATTATATAAGTATTTAGGGATGTTAGGGAATGATAGCTAGACATAGCCAGACTTGGGTTATTGGTGAATTTTTCTTCAAGATAGAAATGAGAATTCCATTTAAGTATTCTCATGATATGGTGACCAATGGTTCATATGCTCATTCTCCGCAGTTTTCTTGTATCATCCTGTAAGTCTAGTTCAATCATGACGTGTCTCGAATCTCAAAATGCAATACTAACCTTTCTATTGAAGCCTAAGTAGCCAAGGAAATTTTGTATATCAGACATGGGTGGCATACCATTAGAAAACTTTCCAATAAGTCTGTGCTTTGAGTTAAATAACAAAATTTATGTATCATTTTCCAAGAACTGTATAAATTTAAATTCTTCCTTGTCTTTTATCTTCACCTTGCCATGGTTATAGTTTGTTATTGATGTTCTAGTGACATCTGCGTAAGTTTTAGGAGATGGTCTTGGTTTAATTGATTGTTGCTGGTTTTGCAACGTGGGATCGTTTAGTGGAATTTGGTTGTGTATCAGGTTTTTTCTCATGATAATGGGGTGAGTTGATTGCAAAGAGGATTTCAAGGTACTTGGATTTGTGAAACATTGTTTTGGGTCACAGGAGGAAAGTCATTATCTCACATTTCTTGTGTCTCAAGATAGATTGTAGAAGATATGTGAGATTAGTTACCTCTTTAGAAGCAAAGATTGATTCATTGTTTTTTTTTTTGCAGAAATTATCGATAGGTGAAAATGAGATTTCAAGTGGTCACCGAAAAACTTATGACTTGCAAGGGTTGCCGACAACTTTTCACCATTCAAAATGAAATTGAGATATACTTATAGGAAAGAAGGTGCATGATCAATATTAAAAATTTTAAAGATTCAAAAATGGGAATTGCTAAAAAAACGGCCAAAACTACTCCGCGAAGTCGCATGTTTCTGATTTTCAATATTTACAAAAATGCCACAAGGCAAAAAACCTAAAAAACCCTTCGAAGTGTAAATATTTACAAGTGACGCCATTGAAGAGAACCAAACTACTCCATGAAGTTGCAAACTTCATCTTCTCCAAACATACTAAAAATAGAAACTTAACATCCAACTAAACCCATTTCTTGAAAAATTTCAAAACCTTCACAACATGGACGGAAAAGGGTCGGAAGTGCTTCCCACGCAGAGCAGCATGGTCGCCGAGGAGGTACATTGCATTTCCCTCATTCATTTCGGCCAAAAATTCGATTTTACGGGAAAAACCCGTAAAGGTGTTCTTCGCCACAGTCTGGCGTGGCTGACATTTCGTACGCCATTCCAAAGGCGTGGGGCACATTTCATTCGCCATGGCTTGGCGTGGGAGACCATCCGTACGCCACACGTGTGGCGCTCGGTAGGTCTCCCACGCCAAGCCATGGCGAATGAAATGTGCCCCACGCCTTTGGAATGGCGAAATGTGGTTCCGGAATCCGGAATGCCGGTTTAATTTGTTTTTCTACTTCTTACGTATTGCAGGAGGTGAACGAATGCGATATTTCGCTTGTTTCGGACTACGCTCACCATTTCACCACTCACGACGAGTATAGCTTAGAGTCGATGACCGAGTGGGTAAAAGTTAGGGGGAAAACGTTGGGTTTTTCGATAAACGTAGCATCGAAGGAAGTAGGGAAGAGGGGTAGAACACCGAGAGTCGATTATCGGTGCGAGCGATCCGGAATTTTCAAGTCGGCCGTTAAAGAGTGCGACCGTAAGCGTAAGGCCACCGGTAGCAAAAAAATAAATTGCCCTTTTCATTTGGTGGGTAATCCGTTAAAAGGAGACGATAAGTGGGCTCTTAGTGTCCTTTCCGGGAAGCACAACCACGAACCGATCAAGTATGCCGAAGGACATTTGCAATGGTCGAAGTTAAAACGTAAGGAAAAAGAGCTCGTTGATCTTTTGACGATGAACGGGACAAGTCCGCGACAAATATTTGGTGCTTTGAAAAAGGCCGATCCGGAGAATGCTTCAAATATCCGTCACGTTTACAATCACCGTCAAAGAACGAGGATGGCCGAAAACGGCGGTCGATCCCAAATGCAATGCTTGTTAGTTAAATTACAATTGCACAAATATAAGTATTGGACACGGACGGGGAATGACGGTTCTAACGTCATAACCGATTTGTTTTTCGCACATCCGCTTAGTATCGACTTACTAAGAACCTTCCCACGCTTGCTAATCATGGATAGCACATATAAAGTCATTCGTTACGGGATGCCTTTGTTCGAAGTAGTCGGGGTAACATCTACGAACAAAACGTTTTGCATTGGTTTCACGTTTATGGTGAGTGAAAAACAAGACAACTACGAATGGTCTTTGGGATGCTTGAAAACGGTAATGGAGGAGAATGATTGTGAATTACCGTGTGTTATCATTACGGACCGCGAACTAGCCTTGATGAATAGCATCGACAAATTTTTCCCTAGCGCTAGTCACATGTTATGCGAGTGGCATATCAACAAAAATGTTAGCGGGAGAACGAAAAATATGTTTGAAGACGGAAAAGTGGCTAATAGTTTTTTGGGGGCTTGGAACGACGTTGTTTCATCCGATACCGTTGAGGTTATGAACGAGAGGTTGGCTAAGATGCGGTCGATGTTCAAAGACCAAGATAAGGCGGTGGACTATGTGGTTGACTCCTGGATTACGCCTTATAAAGAGAGGTTTGTTCACGCTTATACTAACAAGATCATGCATTTTAATAACCACACCTCTAATAGGGCCGAAAGCTCGCATGCTACATTGAAAAAATATGTTGGGTCTAGCCGATTGGATTTCGATGGGTTTTGGGATAAAGTGCATGGCTTGTTAGCGATGCAACATTCTACTATTAAAGAATCGATGGAGCTTAGCAAGTGCCGTTTAATTCACAAATTCCAAGATTTCAAACCGTTCAAATTTTTACGGGGGTACGTATCACCTATTGCATTGGCGATAGTATATGATAACTATGTTGATAAAAGCGGTGGTGAAATTTCTATGTGCGTTTGCACCGATCGTACGATCCATGGTTTGCCGTGTTCCCACGACCTTGAGGCAATCCGAAGAGTGGACGGCCACGTACCTACTCGGATTATAGATGAGCATTGGAAGAGACTAGATATCGTTCCGCGAGTTAAACTCACCGGCGAAGAAGAAGTGAAATTTAATTTGGCTAATCTAAATGCGAAACTTGAAGAGTTCGATGTTTACGAACAAAGTCATTGGCTCAAAAAATTTCAAAAAATTTTGGATCCTTCGACTACACTCCTTTGCGAACCCCTCGAGAAGGTTAAAACCCGCGGTAGAACTCCCGGACGTGTTGGAAGCCGTGGTCGTGGACGGGGTCGGGGTCGGGGTCGCGGTCGCGGTAAGGGTAGCAAAGTCCAACGTGATTATTCTACGAAAAGAGATCCTTCATATCACGAATACGTCGAACAAGAAATGTTTGAGTCCCACGATAGTGCCGCAACTCCACGAGTTGTAACACCCGCCGCTAGTATAGCAACCCCGGTCGGCACTCTCGGTAGCACCGCAAGAACGGTTAAGGCACATACTTCGACTAATTCCGGAGCAAAACCCCCAAAAAAATTAGCAAAACGGGTTCAATGCGTCGGTTTAGGCACTCCGGATACGTCGACCCACATCAAGGCTATACCGTCATTCACGGCTATACCATTACCGACTAGATTACCAAATGTTTTGGACTCGAGATTTTCAAAAGACATACCTCAATATATGCGTCCTTTCATAACCCGAATTACAAATGTAATGCCCGACGGTAATTGTGGTTTTAGAGCCATCGCGCATGGTATGGTTGGTAACGAAAGTGGATGGCTAATGGTTAGAGAAGCCTTGGTTCACGAGCTAAAGAGCGATCGGGAGTTTTATAAACGGGTTGCATATTTCGACGATGAAAGCGAAGTTGATAAGGAGATAAACCGGTTGACTTTTAATAAAGAGAATGCACCTTACGCAAAATGGATGTCCTTGCCTAGTTGCGGAAAACTAGTCGCGACTACATTCAATTGCGTTTTCTATTGCCTCGCTCCCGGTGGATGTACGACTTACCTACCGGTGAAAAATGCACCGGCGAGCGATGGTTCTTTAAAGGAGATCGGCGTGGCATTCGTCAATAAAAACCATTTTGTTCATGTGAGTAAATAACTTTAACTTTCGCACCCATTTTAAGCATTTTATTTTGTAAACGCGCATTTATATTGAACGGAAATTTGTAGGTTGAGTTGGTTAAAGGGTCACCCATACCGACTATAGATCCTACGTGGATGAGATCGGCGAGAGAAGACGCAATTTCTTGGTCGATCCCTTTGCTAGATAGAGTCCGTGTATTTTCAAGACTACAAAATCCCACACCGACGCACTCCGTTGAACATGATGATTCGATAGTGGACTTAACGAAAGATTGAACTTATTTTGTGTTCGGCTATGTTTTTGCTTTTTTTGTTGTAAACTAACAATGTGTTGTACCCTTTAAACCTTTTTAATTTAATTGAATTTTTTTTTTTAAAATTTTGACTTCAAAAATTCGAGATAGCTGTTTTCGCCAGCCTAATGGCGTAACCGCCGTCCCGTACGCCAGGAGACGGCGTAACTGCAGCACCCCACGCCAGGGGATGGCGTGGGGATTGCCCCATACGCCATTCACCTGGCGTAGGGGACCTTTTTTTGCCTCTGTCCAAAAAGAACAGAGGCAAGGCTAAGGGCTAACCCTATTGCCGCCACTGGTTGGCGAAAACGGGTATCCCTACGCCGTGCTGTGGCGGCAACAGGGTACCCTTTGATTACAATTTAATTTTTTTTTTTTCAACCATTTTTAAAAAAAAAAACCATTTTACTTTGGGAATTGGGGACAGAATAGTCAAAATTGTTTTGTGAAGTTGCGTAAAAAATAAATGATTTTTTTTAAAGATTTTTGAAGGTTTTTTAATGAATACAAATTTTGTATAATATGTAAATAAATTGAATAAATAAAATTTAAGGTTTTTGAAATATATTTTAGTGAATAACAATTTTATAAATATTTAAATAAATTAAAATACATTCCATGGACACATTGTTTGTTAAGTTATTCAACTATTTTACTCTTCTATGCGTGGACAGCTCGCGTATTTATAGATACGGATACAGACGAACGCATGAATTACTCTGTGAAGTTGCATAGATTATTGATATCAGCCGGGACCCGCCAACACAAAAACTCCCGCCAACACAAAAATTCCCGCCTAAAAAAACCCGCCAAAAAGTAACCCCCGCCAAGACAAATGTTCCCGCCAAGGACTCTAGCCAAAAACTCCCGCCATGGAGTCTACATCCTAAAAACTCCCGCCAATAAATGACTATACTATATAAACATGCCACATGATACAATATTCGTAATAGAAGCAAAGGGACACTTAAGAAATAAAACACACACACTTGAACACAAACACTTGAACACATGGAGTTTACAGCTGATGAAGACTACCATATGCTCAAGGCGGTCAAGGTTGTCCGCCGACAAATGGGGGAAGATAGTAGCGATGCTTTCTTCGACCGCCTCCTATGTCAGATGTATTTCAACTATGGGCATTTAGGAGCAGGAGACGTTCAAGTGCGAAGTCGTGACGAAATCAAATCAAGGTACAACTTCATCCAACCGCTCACTGCCCTGCTTTTTCAACCAGCCAGGATTAAGATAGAAGCACCTTTGGTCTGGAACATGACGGTAGTAGACTACATAAGTAGGGATATGGTGGCGTTTCTGGAGGATAGGATTGCGGCACGTAATGGGGGGGATGATTCGGATGACAATTTGGGATACGATTTCGACTGATCATTTCACTATTTCCGGGAATGTGTGTTATTTTAGATAGTACTACTATTTCAACTCGTTAGTTGTTGTTGTATGAACTTGTGATGTTTCATTCCAGTATTTGTTTGACGTTTTTATTTCCTTAGTTGTTGTTATTTGAATTTGTGATTGAATGAATGTAAACATTCGATGTTTTATGTTTGGGTGTTCATCTTGAAAACAGTAGCACTAACACTGCAAAATATGTCGATTGCATAAAAACATTACAATTTAATCCGAAGCATTGCATAATAAGAAATACATAAGCAAATAACTGAAGACAAACGACAGGTGGGCTAACCCTCTGTTAACATTTCAGACTTAGATTTATGGAGTCGGATAGTTCATTCCGCTCCCGAACTTATAATCATCTGAATCATAAGCACTTCCTTCGGGGGTTGAACACGTTTCAACGGCGCTTGCAATTGCGTCGGCCATTTCTTGCTCCCTTTGCTGCGTCGCATGTGACACCATCTCCGGCGTAACTGGACCTTGGGATCCCATGTTGAAAACGTCTTCGACATGTAAACGGGTCTCGTAATCCAATGACTCAATCTGTACAGTCCTTGGCTTAAGATAAGCCAGCCTCTCGAACACTTCTTGGCGTCCGCGTGGTCGGGGCATTAAGCATCCTGGACAAGATGCCTCCCTACCGTGGTTGAAGAACATCCTGCACAAAACCGCATCGATGAAACCAGGATTATCCTCTAGCATCGTACCTTTGACGAAATGAAATGTGGTTAGGAGGCTTGCATCTTCGTACACGTTCCAGCCTGAATCACCCATCGTTATAATTTAATTGTTTGGGTTCATAGCCAGATTCTAGTATTTATATACTCGTGCTCTGTTGGTTCATTTCTCAAAAAATTAGCGCGAAATGGTGTTTTTGTTCCCGCTAAAAACTTAATGAGGCGGGAAACCATCATTATGTATGTTTTGAGGCGCTAGAAATTTGGGTAACATGGAAGTTACTGGGAACTAGAGAAGGCTTGATAAAGTCTTGATTAATTCTCAATTGATAAACTGTTTTGATTAATGACTTAACTGTTTTGATTAATCCATAACCCTATTTTATATGTATTTTAGAGATATGAAAATGACCTATAATAACTCTTAAGTCTTGAAAATATGAGGTGTTTGAAAATATTTTCACTGTTATTTCCAAAGCAAAAGAGAAAGTCAGTTATTATACAAAATAAATTTCAAGTAACCTAAAACTTTGATGATAAAGAAACTATTACACAATCTGCATCATACAAACCGAAACTATTACACAATCCAAAACCAAAGTATCATACGACGTCTCAAAAAACAAGAAACAAACCAAGTAAGCGACAACAGAATAAAAGTATCATACAAACACAAAAAACATCGTAATGTCTATGCGAGCCTCCTGGCTGTGGACAAAACATCGTCATAAGCCCCAGCCAGACGATCGAAATCATGATCAAACTCGCTCACTCCAGGAAACAACGAGATCCTCCGCATACCAGCGCGCAAATGTCGGATGATAGCTCCCTCTCGATCCTCGTGGACGTAGTCAGCGAGCGAGTAGATAGCGGTGTTGACGAGATCGAACCAGCTAATACTCTGGTGAAGTAGTAGGTACTCAGGCTCACAGAAAGACTCCATCTCGTCTGTCACCATCCCTCCTCGAAAACCACGATGCAAAGTGTTAATCTGCCGCTGGTCCCAATCATCCGGATCGAATGCATACGCCATCGTCTTAGGCTTTCTCCTTGATTTCGACTGCATGGCTAGCAGGGGATGCGCGATAGGACCCTGGACACGGCCAAACTGCCGCTGAACTCGCTCGGGATAGTATGCCTGAGAGTGCTCCACACCGCATATGACATCCCGAAACCAAGATAGCTCTTGAAACGGGAAATGATCGCGTATAGCACGATAAGGCTCAAACAAAACCTGCATGGAAAAATGGATATGATCATAAACACAATAATAAAACAATTTTGCGATCACTAAACAAAAACACTTACATCGGTCTCTCCGAGGTTGTTGACGGAGATACGAAGGTTCAGCTTCGTCCGTGAGTCAGATACTGCTGCAGCTGTATCCCATCTACCAATAGTGGGGTCGCGCTCAGTGTAGGTGCGTCGAGTAACGGGCCGGAGCATAGAAAAATGATCCCGTATCCACGTGTCTACCATACCGATACATCCGGCCATAGTCCTCGTGTCGTGCAGGGAGGCCTCACCCAGATGGTGGTATGTGTAAGCGAGAACAGCACTACCCCATGAGTACCTGCCAACACCCTCCGGAGTCAAATCGCGCAACAGAAACAAATACTTGTAGTTGGAGTACATGTTGCTCTTGTCGGGGAATATGACCGTGCCGAACATATGCAATATATAGGCGCGGGCTGCAGCATCCACCATCGGATCACTCAGACCAGGGCTGTCATCGCAGAACTCTGGCCCACTAAACCTACTCCGGAGCCATTTAAATCCCAAACCAACGCCCTTGCACTTCTCAACCTCCGTCACGAAGGAAAGATCATCCACCATAAGCAATTCAGCGCACTCGTGCATGGCCAGACTCTTGTCGGAAATATAGGGAAACACAGCAAGCTCACCATCAACTGGGAGTCCCAAAATAGTGTGAACGTCGTCCAGAGTAATCGTCATCTCACCGAAAGTGAAATGGAAGCTATTGGTCTTCGCATGCCACCTCTCTAGGAAAACCTCCGTCATGTTGGAGTGTGTCTGCATCTCGTAGAACGGCTCGATCAGACGACCGAACGGGGTGGCGTCGACTACAGCGCGTACCCTAGTCTGCGCAGCCAAACTCCATGCTCGATGACTAGGATAATGGGCATACAGCCGCATCTCTCGCTCCTAAAAAAATTTGTTCCCATTATCATAGGACAAAACAAAATAGCTTCAAACAATGTAAAAAATTTTAATTTCGATACTTACCTCTCCCATCCAAATGTGGTATGCAGCGTGGGAGGTGAAATCCTCGCCGAACAGCGGCGGCAATCTGGCCGGAGGAGGAGCTCTACGCTCCCCTGTACCCGGTGGGGGATGACGTCGTCCGCGGGAAGCGGAAGCGGAAGCTGAACTCGATCCGGACGCATGCGGTCCGGAGAGTATGGGGAGCTCATCCATCTGCACAGGTGGAACTGTCTGGCCACGAACCCTACTCCTCTTTTTAACTCTCCTCGTCCGCGTGCCATCACCAGACAATGTGTACTCTGCATCGTCGCCGTGATCCATCACCTGGTAAAAAAAAAATTACTATCAGGTTTCCTCGAAAACACATATTGTAATGGTGGTACCCGTTTTAGAAAAAAAATAGCATAAGGCAGGTTATAACGAACCGAAAAACAAAAATAATCCGGTCCCGGCCCATTCCGGTGACCGGAGATGCCTCACGCCACCACCGTGGCGTGGGCATATAGACGTACGCCATACTGATGGCGTACGTCTACATGCCCACGCCACGGTGGTGGCGTGAGGCATGTTCCCTACGCCATCCCGTGTGGCGTAGGGTTGGACCTCTACGTCACAGGGATGGCGTGGGGTTCAGCCTGTACGCCATCGTATGGCGTGTATGCTGAACCCCACGCCATCCATGCGACGTGGGGGTCCAACCCTACGCCAGTGGATGGCGTAGGGAAGGTGTTCTTCGCCCGTGCGTGGCGAAGAACAGCCTCGCCATGGCAGAAGCTTGAAGCTTCTGCCTTGGCCGAAAAACAGCCCAAAATCAAGTTTTTCCTACAGATCTACCCTAATTAGACCTACCTAAACCTAACTAACCTATCTAACAACAACATAATGGACTTACAATTGCAGTTCGATTTCGGTTGCGCTTCCTCTAACTCCGAACAGAGTCTCCGGCGACGGTGGTCGTCTGGTGGTCCTGTGGTGGTCGTCTGGTGGTCGTAGTAGGTGCCGGTGGGTGTGGGGGTGGGTGTGGTCGTGTAGATTCCGGTTTAGGGGTGTGTGGCAGTGGGTAGGGCGGGGTGGTTTTTGGCGTGCGGCTGTGGGTGTTAGGTGTTAGGTGTAGATTTTAGTTTAGTTTCTGTAACTTTACTTTTAGGTGTTAGGTTTATTTAGTATATTAATATAGTTAGTATATATTTAGTTTTAGTATAACATAGGTTAGTATATTTAGGTTAGTATATTTAGTGTTAGCTTAGGTTTTATTTATTTAATTTAGTTTAGGTATAATTTTTTTTAGAGAGAAGGTAGAGGAGTGTTTGAGTTTTGAGGTTTTTTTTTAAAATTATGATAACTTCGCGGAGTAAAATTGAGTATTTATACGATTTCAGAAGGGCAAAATCGTCAAACAAAATAACTTCACGGAGTAGTTTTGAAAAAAAAAATTAAGCGACTTCGCGGAGTAATTTTGGCCGTTTTTTTAGCAATTCCCTTCAAAAATTCATAATCATAACTCGAGTGAGTTAACTCTAACAAAACAGATTTTATGTATTTTTTGAAAAATAAATTTTTAATATCAAACTAATAGAAGCAAATATATAATTTTATTAAAACATGACATACTCCTGTCAAAAAAAATTCAGATAAAAACAGATATTTGTTTTTTAGTTTTAATATATAAAAATTATATATTAAATATAAAATAAAATAACATAAAATTGCTGCTTTCATTTTCGTGAAAGAATAAATTATTTTGCAACTAGAAATAGAATAAAAACACAACTCCCAATAGTATCGTGCTTACTTTCTTTTAGAAGATAAAAAATTTGCCTATACAAATAGAAAATGACGTTCTATTAGCATTTTCTTAGAAGCTTGAGTGGATTTTTGTCGGCTTGGGAGACCTATCATACTAAATTATTTCATGTATTTAGATAAGGGAAGAATCAGCCGCGGAACTGTTTTTTTAGTGGTTTTTTATTTACAAAGACTTCGCATTAATTTATGGTCTTCTTATTTGAGTAATAGACAATTTAAATTTAAAATTATATAATATGAATTACCTGCTATTCATTAAAAAAATAAAATCAATCTGTATTATTGTGGGTGAAGATTTTTTTTTATTTACTTTTTTTTATTTTTGGTTTTAAAAATTCAACCTTATCAAATTTATTCTTAAATTTGTATAGTTTTTCTATTGTGCAATTAAATATCAAACTTACGTTAAACCAAATAAAAATTCTTTTCCCAACTTTATTATTTTATTATTTTTTATAAAAAAATAATTTAATGTTTTAATCGAATTTCTTTTAAAAAAATTGAACCTTTTCAATTTGTTAGCTCTAATCCAAAATATAGTTTATTCCAATTATAACATTGGAAAGTTAATGGGTTATAAATATGAAGTATGATCGACATTTTAAGACTTGAAAATAATAGTTGTTCAAGATGTACCCAAATATAACTGTTAGGTGTAGGTTAGAAGTAACTTGTTAATTGAGGCATTATCGAAACACTATATGGATATAATTAGATATGTCGATTACATGTATGGTGAAGAACCGCTGAATTTTTTTTGACAGAGCTTGGATCATTACTTAGATGCATAGACGTCTGCTGAAACCTAAAGGCTGAGACAAACTGACAAGACTGGTGACTATTGAGTCAAAATAAATATCATCAAAAGCAGGCTGGTCCAAGTCGAGCTGATCTGAAGCAGTCTGGTCTGAAGCGAGCTGTACCGAATCATGATGGACGAAGCATAAGAGTTTGACCAAAGAGGATTATTATATTGTTAAGTTTCATTTTAAATTGAATCTCCTGTTATGATTTTCATATATTAATTGGAGTTCTTATTATTTAATGTTCCTATTCAGTGTCTCCTTTATATTAATTAGGTTTTCTATCAATCTAGATTTTGTATTTATGAGGTTTTCTATATTAAAGGATTACGATTTTATTACAACTATTGATTAATGAGCTTTAATCTCGAACGTTTGGTTGAAAAATTATGATTTTATCTAAATCTATAAATTGAGAGGATTTGTTATACAAGAGTGTGACATGATGAGTATCATAAGCAACATACTTTTTGGGTGATGAAAATAGATTAGGACTTTAAGAGATAAGTGAGGCACATATAAACACTAAATATAGAATTTTGTAAATCAACCATCTTTGTAACAAGAAGTAATTGAACACTTTGTGTTTGAAAGTCTTCCTATAACCTATTTATTTAATAAAATGGTGTCCATTTTACGTGGATATAAGATACCTTTGGAATCTGAACAACATTAAAATTTTCTTGTGTGATTGGTTTTATTTCACACTTTTTTTATTTATTGCCAATATTGAATATGGTAATTTGTTTTTTTTTTGAAAACATCGTAATCGCACCTCGGTTTTTTCCTCGGACATACAAAGAATTTCCCAACAAATGGTGTGATAAGCGTGAAACAACATTAGAAATATTAGATCGATCACTGATATGAAGATTGGAGAATTGTATCTTGCTTAGAAACCGAAAGACAAGAAGATGAGTTTCATGAATCATAGCCTATAAAATTCGATGAATCGAAGGGCTTTAACCTCTGAAGAATTAAGGTGAAGACTTACCTAGTACAAAAGGGATTGGTTGCTGATATCGATGATAAATTTACACATGATGATGTCGTGGTACTATCTTACGCTTATATTCCCCTCATACTCTGCTTGAAAGATGAAGTGATACCAGAGGTATATGTTACCCTAAGGCGCTGGGGATCTGGGATCGATTGGAGGATATTTACAGGAAGAAGTCCTTAGAAACTATAATTTTATCTCAAGAAATACTTATACACGCTGTCTATCAATAACACAAGGATCCATAGGTACATAGATTATTCTAACTGAACCATTCTCGGCTTGTATGTAGTTGGTACGAAGGTAGAGGAGGAGGGCCAAAAAAATCATCCTATTAAGTTATATGTCGAGGGAGTATGAATACTTTGTGGACACCATTCTCTACGGTAAAAGACTCCCTTACGCTAACCAAAGTTAAGAGTGCATTGAACTCCAAAGATCTTCAAGTGAAGACTGTTATAAAGAATGAATCTAAAGGGCACATACTAAGTGTGAGGGGTCAGTCAGGGAAGAAAGACTCAGGTAAGAGGAGATGAACTCTCGGTCAAAGTCTAAAAGGAATAAGACAAGTTCAAAATTAATAAGTTAGAAATTCAAAGAAAAGATAAGGTATATGAGTCGCAACTTCCCGAAGAGAAGAAATGGTATCGAAGCTGGAGATGTTACAATGGTGTCTGATGATTGTGAGTACGTTAATGAGTCAATCACTTATTATTCTTGCAGTTACAACGATATATAGGTATTGGATACGAGTACGTCATTCTACATGACTTCCAATAAGCATTGATTTCAAGACTTGAGAATGCTTGATGGTGTAAGGGTCATCTTTGAGAATGGAGAATAAGGTATGGATATGCAGTTAAAGGTAACCTTCTTTACATTGGGATGTTAAATGAGGAAATGTTTACCTATAGTGGTGGACATGGAAAAATTGGGGTCTTTCAAGGCTCCCTTGTTGTTATAATATTCAATAAGACTAATACTATGTTAGTTCTTCAGGACTATGTAGTAGTGGGGTGTGTGTCTAGTGTGGTGAAGGATTCTACCAGGTTGTGACATCATTAACTAATGAATTTATGTAAGAGGCTTAGTGAACTAAATAAACATGGACTATTCGATGGTACTAAAATTCAGAAGCTGAGCTTTTATGAAAACTGTGTTTTAGGTAAAAGCAATATGTTGAAGTTTCTGTGCAACAACTAGACAACCAACAAAGTACTTGATTATGTTCGTTCAAACCTTTGGGTTCTGGTACGAGAACCTACCATAGGCGGTGCAATATACTTTGCATCACTAACTGATATTCAAAGAAGTGTGAGCTATTCTTTTGGAGACCAAGGATAAAGTGTTTGCTTCCTTTATGAACTAGAAGACTTTGGTGGAGAATAAAACGAGAATGTGGTGAAAAAGTTGCATACCCATAATAACTAGGAATATGTGAACAAGGAGTTCACTAGCTATTGTGCAAAACTTGGCATTCCTAAACATCGAACCGTAACTGAGACTCCCCACCAGAACGGGCTTTCCTAGAGAATGAATTGAACACTTCTTGAACATATTACGTGTATACTTCAACTGGAATAGATCGAAAATTTTAAGAAAAAATCGAGACAACGGCTGCATATATCATCAACATGAGTCCATCTATACTTAACATTTTTTGTCTTCAAAAGACTAGGGCTAGAAACAAACCTAATGTAAAAATCGAAATAAATGAAATTATTTTTTAGATAATTATTTATAACCAATTTTGATCTTAATTATATATTTATAATTTCATCTTCAATTATAATTTATACTATCATTAATTTTATTGTGTATAAAATTTATTTTTTAACTAATTTATATCACGATTAGTTAATAATTTTTTATCATACTTTACTTATCAAATATCATAATTTATGACCCTTACTCGGATAACCAATTTGATAAGTATGCTATAAGTGGATAATTAATTATATAAATTAAAGCTAAATTATTAATTTTATAGATGATGATACCGATAAAAATAAAATTTTATAGACTAATCAAGTCCCGGTCTTTAAAGATCATCAAAAATCTCGGCAAAGCAACTTGTCGACGTTATGAAAACTCAACATGAAATTCTTGAATGCCTCTAAATAATTGTCAGGGTCTTTCTTCTTATCATATTTCTCTCACTTTGAGATATCGAAATGCTTCGGGAGGTGCCTCGAAAGAATTTCAGCATTGAGCGGGGATGATCTCCAACTGTGTCCAAAATCAAAGGCGCCACTCCCCAGACCTTCCGTCTGGACTGCATATAATCCTTCATCATTTGGATCGGTGAATTAACTACCAATCGCGGATGATCTCCAATTGATAGAAACTAGAGTTTTTTTGTCAATACTATTTCCGTTTCATTTCGACACCTTGGACTGACGAGACTTGCAGTATCGTATTTCTCATTCTCTCATGATCCTTTTATCCCTCTTGTAACGTCAGACTTCTCGCTTTAGAGATAAAGATTCATCTGAATCATAATCTGTAGAATCGCTATAATCCTACCTACACAGAAGCTTGATTTTTCTTTCCGTTTTGTGGCCCTGTTTCTGCACTCGAGACTTATTACTTTCAGATATCCTCCCTGCTTCGATCCTCATCGGACAAATCTTCTCTGTCATCATCGAGCGACTAGTCTCTGCGGCTTCTTGACCTACTCTTTCATTTAGCTAAGGCGGCTTCCTTTTCAGCATTGAGCTTGGCTATATCATCTAACAGTTCATACCTTCTCATGATGAGGGTCGAACGCTTACTCTGACATAGACCGTATTGTCTGTGATCATGATGTATGTCTTCAAAATATTGGTCCTCAGAATATAAGATAATCATGTCGACATCCTTACCTACCGCTCTCCTTTCTGTCGTTTTAATATTCATTTATCTTAGACTCGTGATTTTGGAGAAAAAAGAGTCTTTAGGTATCACTTTTGTCGTTCCATAGACAACGCCAATGATAGTTCCATAAATGTTTAAAACCTGATTTTGCTTCTAGATAAGGTTATGACGATAATGTTAGAAAAAGAAACACGAGATTATAGAGAGATACAGTGGTAAGATTAAATATTATTTTCAATGTCTCCCTCCCCAAAAAGGGGATATTTCCTTAAGTAGTGGCGGTGGTTGACCCTATTTTACACAATTGACCCATTAATTATATTCTTTCCCTTTACACCCTTATTTCTCCATACTCATATTATTTGATAAGTAAGTCCTTATTATTTCTTAATATACCACTGTGGTTACATGTGATTACAAACATATAATTAAATTAACTCATTTTATCGACCTAAAGTGACCCAAGCATTTTTTGCCCTTATTAGTAGCCTACGAGTTCTTGCGAAAAAAAGGGTGAGTATCTAGTTCTGGGGTCGGCTAATTATGTTACCATACTCAAGTGATCAGGAGCGGCTTATACCAATTCTAGGAGAGGAAAACACTTGGCATCACTTACTCATTATTTAGTGTCAGGGCTATTTGGTCGGTAATTGTTTGATAAAAAACAGGTCGGGCACATTCTTTGTCGTTCATCCGTGCTAAAAAAGGTCGGTCATATATGATACCTCTTTTGATGAGGTGTTTTCATGTCCGATCCTAGTCTGACTACTTCTTGGTTTTTTTATTATAAAGGGGCCTTACTTGGGCATAATCTTGGTGGAATTTATGCCCAAATCATTAGTTGTTTTAGGCCGGCTTGCCTTGTTGAGAAAAATGGTTTTCTTAGCATTCATGTGTCCCCTTATCATTAATTGTCTGGCGTTGT
Organism: Limnanthes douglasii subsp. nivea; assembly: GCA_036936605.1. NCBI lineage: Eukaryota > Viridiplantae > Streptophyta > Magnoliopsida > Brassicales > Limnanthaceae > Limnanthes > Limnanthes douglasii. The sequence goes on from JAUPFV010000004.1 coordinate 134,771,938, forward strand.
GGATTTGCCTCTTGGACTTCCCGAGGTTCAAATAATAGATTTAGATTTTTAACCATGTAAAAGTGTAAGAAATGGATACGTGTAATCCGACTATTTGGGGTGTGTCTACTCATAGTTTTGCAAAAACGAATCTTAGGCTTCGCGAGACTCTTTTCGATTGCAATTCTTAAAGAGGAAGAATCGCTGAGGGGGTTACCTCTCTATAAATACTTCTTTCCATTTCATTTATTGGCATCATTGTCACTTTAGATAGAGAAAGTAATCCCTCTTCCTTGCTTTTTCTATAGAGAGAGTGAGTCCGACGCTGTCCTAGTCTATGAGATAGCCTCCTTCGAGCAAAAATCATGAACCATTCCAAAAACAAATCTTTGGTACAATTGATTATCTTAGCATTTTTGAGAGATTCGCTAATTATAAAGCAACGAGTCTAATTGGTAGTTCCCTGACAGTTCCTTTAGGTGCGAATTCGCTTTATTTCCCGAAAGTTGACATGTCTTGATCTTCCGAACCAAAACCCGGCGTGACTCTTAAAAATCATCATTTGGATAAAACCTTTACCTCTGTTCCTGACCACCCAACCTTCTCCCATTCGAAGACCACCGCTTCTCCCACTCAACAACCTAAGACCCAATTTCTTGTTATTGGATAATCGAGATCGTGACTGTTTGAACTAGTCAAAATACTGCGGCCACTGTTAGAGTTGTTGTTCAACGTGACGCAAAAGCGTCAAAGACTCGAAGAAGTCGCATCCAAAAACCCCAAAGGAACTACTCCTGACCATAACCGTGTTAGCAGTAGTTCCAGCTTTGTTTACTCCGCTCCTCCGCCTAAAGTGGCTGCTCTTACTGAAAAGAAAGACCCATGCCCTACTGTCCTGACAATAAACCTAACTTACGAGAGGGCGACAAATCGTGAAAACAACGGTTTGTTTTTGTCGGTGGTGCTTGAGAGAATGGCCGACCTCATTCAGCAGATAATCCGAGGTGCCTGACTTGCAAATGGGTCCATGAAGGTTCGTAATATATACACTCCCTTTAGTTTAACAACTTTTACCTCCACTCTGTAAGAAGAAACTACAGGCGCTGAAGAAAGATCACGTGAAAAAATCCAAAGAAACTTTTTTGAAGCTTAAGGAATTTTCCAGGAAAAATTGAGGTCGGGCATTCCACCGTTGCATCAAAAATACCAAATTGATCAACAACAACCTGTGGTGTTGCTCGAGCAAACCACTAAATGCCGATCAGTTATGGGAGCCACCCGATCTTGTTGACTTGGTGCAAAACATTGATGCCCCTGATGGTCATGTATTTTTGCCAAAACGAAATAGGGCTCCCAGCAAACGAGCTAAATTAGAAGAGTTATCCAACCCAGAGGTGACAGAGGAGGTTGCGGATAATGAACCTCGAGAAATTGTCGAAAAAGAGGCTGAGCATAACATTGTCCTTAGTGACCCGACTGTTAGTGAGGGAAAATCCTCAAGTAATAAGAAATGACATAACGACGCCCGCGAGAAGAAAAATAAAAAATACGTGGCTACTGAGAAGATGTGAACAAAAGATCCCAGGTGATTAGGAAGACAAAAAACCGAGCCGTAATGGAAGGAACGACTAATCTACTAGTGGCTGAGCATGCGACTATCCCCACGTTGTTCAAACAATATGAGGGGGTTTCCAAAGTCGTTATGCCAATCAGAGGGTCTGGCAAAGAAGGAAACATGGGAGATAGGGTTTCTGCGCCACGGTGGTGGAGTATTTGGAAGATTCGACTAAGGAGGTAGGCGGTGATTTTATCCCGGAAACAGTTTGCCCAATTCCTTCGGAAGATATGAACCTCGAGGTTGGAGAATTATCAAGTGCCGACAGCCTATCCGTTCTCACTCTTCCAACTAAACCAATCTCTCTGTGACTCATTTTCGAAAGTAGTGCGGTGCGAACTTTGACTGCTCAAAGAACTCAGATACATTTTATTCGTCGGCAAATGGCTTGGGCGTCTAAGGATCTGAGTGAGCTCCAAGTTTCCATAGAAAGAAGAGTAAATAAGAGAACAGTTGTTTCACTGTCACATGCAAAAGGGTTATAGAAAAGGAGGTAACCGACGCAAAATCTTCTTATGTTCTGGCTTTGCATAGCCAATACCCCCGTTTACCACTAGGGTCGATGTGGTTGGACATCCTAGGGGAAGATCGCCTTGATACGGTTGTTTGTGAAGATGATGAGTCCGATGATGTGGATTCATCCGACTGTTCATCAGATTGTTAAGTTTAACTTGTTGTAATCCATCCTTGTTGCTTGAACATATTTTATGGAATACCACCCCTTGTGGGCGTGTTTTGTTGTACCCCACTTTTACCCTTGTTGAAAGTTTTTTGCATTTGGTTGAAATACATGGTGTTTTCTATATTTTCAGAAGTTGAAAGTGATCAATTTATGATCCAAAAAACTGAATTATTAACCCATAATATAGTTGCAGATCAAACCGGCGTGGAATTGTGTAAATCAACTTAAACATTGAAAAACCCTCAAGGTTCGGGCTCATGAAATCATGTAGATCAGCTTTTAACTAAAAACCCTTGAGGTTCGAACTTGTAGGGTAATGTAGATAAACTTTTAGCTAAAAAACCCTTAAGGTTCAAAATCGTACAACACAGTAGATCAACTTATCAGTCTAAACACTTTTAAGGCTCGAAGTTGTGAAATCATGTAGAGCAGCTGTAGTTGAATTTTTTGAAGGTTCGAAACTATAGATGGTGTAGAGAAACTCGTCAGTTGTTACACCCTCGAGGTTCGAGATTATGAAATTGTGTAGATCAACCATAGTAGAAAAATATTTAATGTTTGAAACTGTCTTGAAAACGTATTAATAAAAGCTTCAAACTAAATAAATAGATAGGTTTCCATAGACACCTCATTAAAACCTCCACATGCAACCAAGGTAGGAAAGAGTGTGTCCCTGACCAAAAGGTTTTTTACAAGACAATACATAAACAGACGGAAAACAAAAAGGTATTTCAGGTATAATTTGAGATGTTCAATGTTCCATGGAAGTCGCAAAGGTCAGTCATACTTGTCCTTCAGCCTGTAAGTTCTTGGTTTTATCTTTTCTACCATCTGGTAAGGTCCTTCCCAGTTATGGGCTAATGTCTTGAGATTTTTGTCTTTAGTGTGTAGAAAAATGTTCTACAAGACCTTGTCGCCGATCTTAATTCCTCTCCATCAAACTTTCAAAGCGTACCTACTTTGCATCAATATAACAAATTCAAGTAAGTGCGACTTCATCTTTCTTCGATTAGATCAAGAGCCAAACGTCGACCCTCGTTATTATTGTCCTCATTATAAATCCCGATCCTGAAGGATGGGAATATTTTTTCGGCGGGGGTGATTGCGTCCATACTGTAAACAAGGGCGTAAGACGACTCCTGAGTTGCAGTTTGAGGCGTAGTTCGGTATGCCTTAACACTTCCATTAGGTAGTCCAGCCATTTTCGGCTTTTCCCTCCAAATGTTTCTTGAGGCCGTCAACAATTGTCCTGTATGTGATTTTGACCTGTCCATTAGCTTGTGGGTGGAAAGGTGCCGATAAACACTGCTGGATTCCATGTGACAAACAAAAGTTTCTCATTTCGCCGCTGTTAATCTGAGGCCTATTATCCATGGTCAACCTCTATGGAACCCTGTACCGACAACAAATATTTGACCATATAAAGTTTACCACATATTTAGCTCTTGTCCCCGACACAGGCTTGGCTTTGACCCATTTTAAAAAATAATCTACAACAACAACTATGGTTTGCCTCCCCCTGGTTTCCATCGGGAGTGGACCTACCAAGTCGATCCCACATCTATCAAATGGTAGTTCTTCGGAAACGGATCGGGACGGCCGGGGTGGGAATCGAATTTGCGAAACTCTGACAAGTATCGCATTTTTAACCAATTCTTTAGCATCGGCCGCTATTGTATGCTAATAAAAACCCGACAACAAAACTATTCTGATTAATACTTTGAAGTCGCAGTGAGCTAATCCTTCCCCATCATGACGTTCAGATAAGATCATTTGTGATTTAGCGTATCAGAGGCATCTTAACAAAGGCCTACTTAAAGACTTTTTGTAAAGCAGATCTCCTAATAGTACAAATCCCCGAGCCTTATTTCGCACTCTCATCGCTAGAGTTTTATCTTTGGGTAACGTATTTTATGCTAAAAACTTCGAATGTTCTCCTTCCAATCCATATTAGTGACCGTCAAAATTTGGCAGGCAGTTTCTGGTCGTTTTTCAAACTCTGTTCTTTGAATGATCGACAAGCTTTCTTGCATTAAGATCCATGGGTAATCCTCGGTGTACGCTGCAGTTGCCACTGAATCAGCGACAGTATTCTCTGCTCTATGGACGTGCTCATAGGTGATTTTTCAAAAGCTACAGCCAAAACCCTTAAGGCTGCTAAGTATTGGCCGCAAGTTTTATTTTTTTACTTCAGATTGCCCGAAGGCGTGATTAATCAACAATTGGGAATCAATTGTTAACCGAACACTCTTATGCTCACACACTTGGGCTAGTCTCAATCCCGCAAGCGTTGCCTCGTATTTGGCTTCTACATTCGAGGCCACAAAACCAAAATTAACTGCATGATGCATAAGTATCTCCAAATACGTGGTAATTTGGACACCTGCCTCAAAACGGCTGATACTAAATCCCCCATTGATTCTAATAATCCACTCATTCAAAGAACAATCCAGGGGCCTTCCTAGGATCATCAACCGGATTTGATCTCGAAGTTGACCCTGCTGATTGCTAATATTTTATTTGAATCATTTCCTTGTCAACTTTTGTTCCTAAAGCCGCTCGGTAGAATTCTCTCACTGTTTCTTTACTTCTCCTGACTAGGCCAATGTTGTTACCGACCACATACTTGAAATATTGGTTAACCGTTGACGTCACCCCGTGCATTCTAGATAGTCAGGATCTGCCAAAAATTGCATTGTGAGAGGTCGGTGCATCTACGACCACAGATAACAATGTCACTTCCTTTTTTAACGGACCCCGAGCTAGCTGTACCATCCCTTCAACTTCTCTGACTACTGCAGTTGTCGATCCCGTGAAACACACTATGGTTCGGTCTTAATTTAAAATGACTGGTGGTCTTTTGAATTTTGCGTAAGTTGACAAGAAAATAATGTTTGCTGAGCTTCCGGTATCAACCAAAACTCTCCGTACTTCCCTCTGCCTATGACATCTGGGGGTGTAAAAGTATTATAGTTTACTTCTCAAAATGTATAGAGGCAGCTCCGTTGGCAGGTACCACTTCGAAGGCTGTCATTAAATTTATCTTATCCAATATATGTTGTAGATTTGGGATCCCTCAAAAGATTACCATAGAAAATGGACCACAGTTTGATAATAAGGATATAAAGAGTTTTTGTGCTTTCAGAGGAATTCAACATTGTTTTTCTTCTCCTTTCCATCCCCAAGAAAATAGCAAATTTGAAGTTGCTAACAAAACTATTTTGTCCGGATTAAAAAAGAATCTAGAAGGAGCTGCAGGGAAGTGGCCAAGTTATTTGCAAGAAGTATTGTGGGCGTACCGAACTACTCCCTGGGCTGTTACACAAGAATCTCATTTTGCTTTGGTATATGGGATGGATACAAATACCCCCATAGGAGCTACCCTACCATCATACAGGGTCCACAACTATTCTGAACAAGCTAATGAGATAGAAATTAGGAATCAGTTGGACTTAATAGAAGAAAGAAGGGTTAAAGCTCACTTAAGAACATCTCACTACCAAGGCTTGATGAGGAGCAAATTTGCTTCCAAGGTCAAGAGAAGAGATTTTCAACTAGGAGATAAAGTGTTAAGAAAATTTTTCTTACACACCAAGGAAAAGCAGTTCGGTAAGCTGGCTTCGAACTGGGAAGGCCCCTATGAGGTCTCTGAAAAACTTAAGCCTGAGACATATAGGCTTCAGGACAAAGAATGAAGAGTTTTGAAGCACCCATGAAATATTGAACATCTCAGGTTATATTTAGAGTAAAGTTTTTGTGTAAATATTTACTTGTTAAATACCAATGTAAATATGAGGGGGCATACTCTTTCCTACCGTGGTGGCGCGGGGAGGTTTTAATGAGGTGTCCAGTTTTTTATTCAATAATATGTGATGCCTTCTTAAAATATTCGGAGTGGTTTTACTATAATTTAATTCAAGTACAAATCACTGGTTCAACACATTTGATCTTTAGTAGATCGGATAAACATGGTTAAGTGATGACTATTAAATACATGCCATTGGAAATATTAAACACTCTCACTATAATACTTCTGAAATATTAGGGGCTATTTAAACATTAGCCATTAAAATTTAAAGGAAAGAAAGTATTAAATAAAAGAATGTTTGATAAATTGAACCTATTTGGACTTTAACCGAACAGGAAAACAAAACATTCATTGGCCATCCAAGGACTTTAGGTATTTGAAATACATATTCGGACTCTGACCGAATAACATTACAAAATATGCCTTGACCATCCAAGGACTTTAACTATTCAAAAAAGCCAAAAAAAATACTTTCTTGGGACTTTTGAGTTCGGCACTCGAACTCTCACCAGTTCCCTCTTCATCGTCAGTAGTGGAATCTATTCCACTAACATAGTTGTGCTTGTTGCCATCGGCCAAATAGTGAAATGGGATGTCTTCGTATTCCATATATTTCCACAAGGGACCAAGGGTACTCTTCGAAAAAGTCTCATGGAAGAGCATTATCATGTCAGACTTGACTTGATCATCTCTTATCTCTAAGGAGTCAATCACTTCATTAGTGTACTTTTCAATACCCACATGAATAGCTTGTTCCTGCTGCTCTTTTAAATCTTTTTTTCTTTGATCAACTCTGACACAGTACCCTCTAACTTAGTTTTCTGATCGGATATGGTCTGAATGACATCATCTTTGGTCTTCAGCTCCTCCTTTAAAGTTGTGAGGTCTTTTTCCAAGCCAGAATACTTAGTCTGGAGTTCAGTTCTAGCAGCTTCCGAAGGGGCTAACTTGGTTGATGAATCTTCTTTGTCCTTCTTCAATGCCTTTATCTCCTTCTTCAGTTCCTCTATACTCTGATTGGCATTGAGGATGCTGGTTGATAGAGATTCATTGTCAGAGGTGAGGGAATTAATAAGGGTGGACTGACTTTGCACCTGTCTTTCCAAGTCAAGTACTGGCTGGATGTGACCAAGTAGGGAATGAATCAGAATATCTTGCTCTCCGAAGACGGAGAAAGACTTACCATTTAAGGTCACCATATTGGCAGAGCTGGAGGGGCGATAGGGACCTTCGAAATCATCCTTCTCAGAATCATTAAAGTATAAATCAATATCTTGAAGGGCACTAATGTCCACTTCTTCATTCCCTTCCTCAACAACCTCTCTGAACTGCAGACCTGTTGGGATTTTCTCTTGTAAGGTGGGGTCAACAGGGGCTAGTGGAGGTTGAGTCTCCAAATGACGAATAATTATTTCTTCTCCCAATATGACTTTCTTCTTTTTAGCAGCCTTATCATCACTGATGGCCTTTCTTTTCCTGTCATTCTTAAGAGGTTTTGGTGGGTTCTGCGACTCTCCAGCCTCCCTTACTGTTTCAGCTTCTACTACTTTGAGTAGGACAACATCAATTCCCCCTTGGTTTCCCGAACTAGTCCCCTCTGTGGCTGCTTGAACCAACTCTGTTGCATCTTTCTTCTTTTTGTTCTTCATCTTGCTGGCAGCCTTTGCTCTGGAAGGTAAGAACAATTTGCCATCCTTGGCCTCTGTCCGTTTTAGAATTACACCAGGAGGAGGCAGTGTAGTTAGCTCTTCCTATGTGAGGTCTCTACGGCCTGTGGTATTCCACAGGTGGGACCTCAAAAGATTTCCTGAGGTAAAACAGTTGTGGAAGGCATTCCCCCAATGCTCCGCAGCCCATGCATTAAGCTTTACATAGGTTTTTTGCCCCTCCTCCAGGTGTCCGGTGAACTCATTCGCCAACACTGATAAAGGAGTAGCAAATCAATCAGAAGGGGAACACTTATAATTTAAAAAAGAAAAACACGAAAGACAAAGGGAGGAAAAGAACTTACCAGTACTTTTCCACCAGTTAGTCAGCATGCTAGGATTGGTGTTGGCCTTAATCTTCCTACCGTTCACCCATGTCTTACTGACAAACAAAATTGTGTCCTCTAGCACTTTTCAGACTCCAACAAGTCATCCACTACTTTGAAGTTGTTCCCCATATTGTGATGGTCGAATGAAATCTGGTGATTCTTGCACAAGATTGCCACAACATCAAACTGCTCCATTGGGAGTGGGATTTTTGACAACCTTGATGCCATGATACAAGCAAAGAGGGAATACCAGGAATTGGGGCTTAGCTGGTTAGGGCAGATTTTAACCGAGTGGAAGTACCTGACGATTTCTGGATCCAATGCGAACCAGAGTCCCCAGTTCAGTACTTCGGTGAATATTACCACCTCGCTGAGCTTGCAGTGCATGGGAGTTTTTGGAGTAATGGGTATCCTTACCTTTACTGACTCAGGAATCCCCCATTTTGTCAGTAATGGGTGTAGATGTAGTTTATATTTTGTAGAGCCAACAGGTACTTGACACTAACATGTTTGAAGCATGTGCCTACTTTTCCCTCTAAGCACTCCGGAAGTGATTCCGGATGAGTCATGCAGACTTTCACCTTACTTTTGTCCTTTTTGTCAGAAGCAGCATCTCCTGTTTGACCTAAAGCCTCGGTCTCAAAGGGGGTCTCCTCAATACTGTCCTCCATTACCTCTTATATCACTGTGGAAGGTTATCAGCTGCCTTGGAAGAAGGGGGGGGGGGGGGTCAGCTTCTTGCACAGAAGGCCGTTCAAATGGTTTAGCGCTGGTTTCCTCCGAAGGCCTGATATCTGGTTGATGTTGGGATCCAAAGGGCTTGGCCTTTGGGACTGCTTTAGCTACCTCAGATCTGGAGGGTTTTATCAGAGAAGGTGTAGGTTGAATTTTAGTTTGACGAGTTATCCGGTGAGGGGTTGTCTTCTCTGGAGACTTCTCAATGTCAGAACCCATATTAACAAAGAGAGAGGGTTTTTTATACTTGAAACAACTTTTTCTTTAGGCACAAAAAGTTGGGACTCTTGAACAGAAGAACCTGAGGGAAGGGGTGAAAGGCTTGGTTTGAATAACTGTCTGGGCCTAGGGTTTTTGGATGAGGATGACCCTTGATCAGCTTCCTGAGTTGGTTCACTGGATTTCTCACTTGGAGAAACTGAGAGGCCGACAGCAATGCGATTCTCTTTTTCAACCTTTTTCGCTCTTTCTAACTCTGATAAATTTAACCAGCCGCCTTTAACTAGTGCGTCTTTTGCTGTGAACATAAAACCTCTAAAGAACAAGTTGAAGGTAAGAATTAAAATCTCTCTAAAAAACTTTGAGTGTGGATGACAAAGAAATATTGAAAGAGAATTTATATAACAGTAAAAAAATAACAGTTACCTAGGAGAAGTTGAAGAGGGTTTTGTAATGATTAAAGGTTGCGCAAACGTGTGAATGATCAAATGCCTAGGTAACTTTCTAGAATAATGGGTGCGTCGGTTTAGGAAAAATAACGGCTGGTAGGTCGAACCAAATATTGACACGTGTCCCATGATCCAAGAAGAAAACTCTTAGAATTCTGGAAAGAGAAATCAGTTCTGACAAACTTCGAACTGAGTTAATGTTGAAAGTAAACTTCCTAATACGGACAGCACAGGTAGATCAGATAAAGTTGGTACTGGCTTAGTGAATTTCTTAGCCCAACTAAAGAAATTTGGCAAGGCCTAAAAAATGGGCTAATGATGAGTTCAGAATCTTCAGACACAGCCCACTGCATAATCCGGACAAGGGTAATTCGAATAATGACATGTTACTAAATAATCCGGACAGGATAAAAGTAAAACACTTTTTGACTAATCTATTTGCTAATCTACTTAAAAGACTAATAAGTCCTTAAACTTGACCCGGTTTCATAACTTGACCCGAAAGCCCATGGGTCATTAATTAAAAGTATAAATACCCCAACCACTCTCATTAATGAGGGTAATCAACATTTAATACAAGCAGGCAACTCTATTATCTCACTACTTTTTACACCAAACACTTAATACTCCAAACTTCACAAAACACTTTACTAAACTACCCCCAGCCGAAAATAAACCAAACCAATAATCAATGTCTCCCTTCCTTAAAAAAGAGATCTTTCCTTATACAGTGGCGGTGGTGGGCCCTATTTTACACAATTGCCCACTTAATTACCTTATTTCCCTTTTACACCCTTATTTCCCCATACTCTCATTATTTTCTAAGTAGGTCCGTATTATTTCTTGATCAACTACTGTGGTTACATGTGATTAAAAACATATAATTAAATTAACTAATTATATCGACCGAAAGTGACCAGATAATTTTTTCCCTTATCAATTCTAATTAAACCCTTCTCGACTTGTATCTAATTGGTACGAAGGTAGATGAGGAGGGCTAAACAAATCATCGTATTAAGTTATCTATCGAGAGAGTATAAACAATTTGTGAACACCATTCTCTACGGTAAAGACTCCCTTACGATGACCAAAGTTAAGAGTGCCTTGAACTCCAAAGATCTTCAAAAGGAAGACTATTATGAAAAATGACTCTAAAGGGAACATACTAAGTGTGAGGGATCGTTCATGGAAGAAAAAATCAAGTTAGAGGAGATGAACTCTCGGTCAAAGTCTAAAAGGAATAGGACGAGTTCAAAATGAATAAGTTGGAATTTCAAGGAAAAGATAAGGTATATAAGGCATAACTTACCGAAGAAAAGAAATGATACCGAAGATGAAGATGCTACAATGGTGTGTAATGACTGTGAGTACGCTAATGAGCCAATCACTTCTTATTCTTTTAGTTACAATGATATGTAGGTGCTGGATTTGAGTACGTAATTCCATATGACCTCCAATAAGCATTGATTTGAAGACTTGTGAATGCTTGATGGTGTAAAATGCATCTTCGAGAATGAAGAATCGTGTTATGTTAAAGGGATTGGAAAGGTTCACCTCAAGTTGTCTACATGACTTCAGAGAGTGATTAACAATGTAAGGTATGGATCCAAAGTTAAATTTAACCTTCTTTACATTGGGATGTTAGATGCAGAAAAGTTTACCTATAATGGTGGACACGGAAGACTTAAGGTCTTGCAAGTCTCCCTCGTTGTTATGAAATCCAATAAGAATAATGGTATGCTAGTTCTTAAGGACTATGTAGTAGTAGGGTGCGTGTCTAGTGTGGTGAAGGATTCTACGAGGTTGTGACATCATCAGTCGAAAAATTTAAGTAAGAAGAGTCTTAGTGAACTAAATAAACAGGGACTATTCGATTGTTCAGAAGCTGAGCTTTTATGAAAATTGTGTTTTGGGTAAAAGCAATATGTTGAAGTATCTGCCAAACAACTGGACAACCAACAAAGTACTTGATTATGTTCGTTCAGACCTTTGGGTTCTGGTACGAAAACCTACCATAGGCGATGCAACATACTTTGCATCACTGACTGATATTCAAAGAAGTGTGAGTTATTCTTTTGAAGACCAAGGATGAAGTGTTTGCTTCCTTTATGAACTAGAAGACTTTGGTAGAGAATAAAACCGGGAATGTGGTGAAAACGTTGCATACTCATAATAACTAGGAATATGTGAACAAGGAGTTCACTAGCTATTGTGCAAAACTTGGCATTGCTAAACATCAAACCTTAACTGAGACTCCCCACCAGAACGGGCTTGCCTAGAGAATGAATTGAACACTTCTTAAACATATTAGGTGTATACTTCAACCAGAATAGATCGAATGTTTTTTAAAAAAATCGAGACAACGGCTGCATATATCATCAACATGAGTCCATCTACGATACTTAAGTTTTTTTGTCTTAAAAAATTCGAATTGAAAATAAACCTAACATAAAAATCAAAATAAAGGAAATGTTTATTTTTAGATAGTTATTTATAACCGATTTTGATCTTATTAATATATTTATAATTTCATCTTCAACTATAATTTATACTATCATTCGTTCTGTCGTCTATACAGTTTATTTTTTTAACTAATTTGTATCCCGATTTGTTAATTTTTTTTACCGTCGATTACTTATCAAATATTATAATTTATGACCCTTACTCGGATAACCGATTTGATAAGTATGCTAAAGTGGATCAGTAATTATATAAATAAAAACTATATTATTAATTTTATAGATGATGATATAGATAAAAATGAAATTTTATACACTAATCGGATCAATCGCGGAATTGAATATCATTGATCTTATTATCTTAAAAAAAATAAAGACTAATGCTGGCAAAGACTAATTGTAAAATCTATACGTTTCAACGTCAAAGAAGGAAAAACATTTATTATGTACATGATTGGCAGTCACCAACTTTTAATGTCTTTTTAAATAAGCCATGAATCTTATTCTTATCGTCGGATTTACACGTTAAAAATCCAGAGGAAGCAAACAAGATAATTAAAAGCTAAAGATAGAAAATGGTTTATGTTTCATTATTGTTGCTGTTCATCTTCCTGATGTTTTACCCCCATGCTCTCTCTCAAGTGGATACACAACCGCATCGCCTCTGTTTATCGGACAACAACACAATTGACAGGGTGGTTGGGCATAGTTGTGAGTTTAGGTATGAGACTGAGTGGTTTTCTGAGCCCGAGGATGATCCTCGTTCGAAAACGGCTGGTCTAAAAGGTATCATATCATTCGTTTGTGCTCAGAGTTGTTTTTTAACCAGCTTGCTTATCTCAGTCTTGAAGTAATTTTCATATTCTACTTTTAGTTTTGTCAATCAAAGTAAAACCTGTGATTTAGTGCCGAAATATGGGTGCATGCTCAAAAAGTATAACTGAATCCTATGAATAAAAATTGGTCTAAGAGCTATCTGGGCTAAAACCTACGACCAAAATAAGTATTCAATGTCAATGAATAACCTTGTTATTTGATGTATAAAATTTGCAGTTCTGCAGAATATCTCATCTACTACTAAAATTTCTATAGCTACTGTTTCTATCCTGCTTACAATTATCCGATGTATGTTCCTGAAAATGAGGAAAAGGAAGCCAAAAAAGAGAACCACACGTAAGTTGAATCTTCAGATTTTTGTTATAAATTTTGTTAGTGAAAAATCCGTTTTTTCATCTTATATTTAAGACAATACCCATGATATTTCGAGTTATTCGCCGAGAAATATAAAAAAGGAAAAACTTTAGAGAATTAGTAAATATTTCATATTCTGGAAACTTGGATTTTTTTTTTGGTATAAAAAGCGTTAGATTAATAATGAATTGTTGTACAAGAGTTCAGGAGGCAGGTGCCTCATTACAGTGTTTAATTCTGATTAGATCGAGAATGCTATTGGATTTAAATTACATTTTGTGCTGATGTCGAGATCATGTGGGTAGCAAGCTATCCAGTGAACCTGGCGTTTGTTCCTTTGAATCGGTATCTGAGGTCGCTTATTACGTGATGGGCTATGCTTGTGAAGGAGGATTGTTTATTGTTGAAGATTCTGGCATTCCTTTCCCTCCATATGTAGTAGACTGTGGCGCAGAATGCCGTTTTCCAATGGGTTGTCCTGTTGTCCGTTGTGTTGTTCCATGAGCTTGCTTGTTCCAGCCACATTGGCCATGATGGGGGGGGGGGGGGGGTGAAGGGAAGAGGAGTTTTTGTGCTAGTGATTCCCATGTTGCACTGGAGTAATGGCATTGGAGTAAGAGGTGTTCCGTGCTTTCATGTGTTGTTTCACATAGGACACAGGTTGGGGGCGAGTCCAGGCCCCAAGCTATGAGTTTATCCCTGGTGGAGAGCTTGTTGTGAATAGCAAGCCAAGTGATGAAAGAGTGTCTGGGTATTGTGTATTTGTGCCAGACAAGAGAAGACCAGGGGGGGTTGTTCCTGTTTGGTTTGAGGCAGTTGTAGGTACTACTTATGGAGAAGGTTAATTGTTGTTTGTTGGGGAGCCATATAAATGAGTCCTTTGCAATGGATGGGGGGGGGGGCAGGTTTTGGATGGCTGATGCTATCTCTGATAGGGAGGGGTTGAGATTCCTGCTGGGGGGTCTAGCTTGGGGGGGCCATCTCCATCGGCCGCCATGATTGAGGTCTTTTACCATTGTTAAGTTTCGTAGACGGGAGAGGGATTGAATAGAGGGACCGTATCGGTTGATCAAAGAGGTGGGGAAAAGCCACGGGTCATGCCAGATGGAAGTGTCTTCTCCATTGCCGATTGCAACTCTATAGAGGTTGGCTGCTACTGGGCGGAGGTTGAGGATTTTTCGCCAGCTCCAGCTCTCATTTGGGGGGATGGGAATGGTCCAGAAGCATTTGTTTTTTATTTTTTCCGATAGGATCCATTTCGTCCATAGGGAGTTTTCGTTTTTGGTGAGAATGGACCAGAGGAGTTTTAGGGCAGCCGCCTGATTCCAGATTTTTAGGTCTGGTATCCCAAGGCCACCCTCTTCTTTGGACACGACAATTCTTTCCCAGGCGATTTTTTATCCTGTTATCTTCATTTCAGAACCCGACCAGAGGAATCTGCGAAGGAGCTGTGAGAGCTCTTTGATAACTCTGATTGGGAGGATAAAGATTGAGGACCAGTAGACTTGGGTAGCGAAGAGGACAGAGGTGATAAGCTGGAGGCGACCAGCGTAAGAAAGATGCTTCGAGGTCCAGGAGTTGATTCGATTAGTGATTTTGAGGAAAAGGGGTCTGCAGTCGTTATAAGTGAGTCGGGAGGTAATGAGGGGGACTCCCAGGTAACGGACTGGCAGGGAGCCTTCAATGAAGTTAAGTAGAGAGAGGATTTCTTGTCTGATGTCTGGGGATGTCCCGGAGAAGAAAACGTGACTTTTGGCGGGGTTTAGTTGGAGTCCTGATAGGGTTTCAAATTCTTGAAGGCCTTGGAGTATGAGGTTTATGGAGGGGGAGTTTGCTCTGCTGAGGATTAGGAGGTCGTCTGCGAAGCAAAGGTTGATGATGCGGAGCTTTTGACATTTCCAATGGTATCCAAAAGATGAATGTCTGCTTTTTTCCTGGAGGATGCTGGAGAGTACCTGCATTACCATAACAAAAATATACGGGGAAAGGGGGTCTCCTTGCCTGAGGCCTTTGGCACCCGGGAAGTAAGAGGAAGTCTTGCCATTTATGCAAACGGCATAAGAGGGGGTGGTGATGCATTGGATGATCCAATTTATCATGTCAATCGGGAAGTTCATGGCAAGAAGAATGTCAAGCACAAGCTCCCATCTGACATTATCGAAGGCTTTTCTAAGGTCTATTTTTAGGGTACATCTGGGGCCTTTGCGGTTTGCGTGATATCCGTGTAGGAGATTTTGGGCGAGGAGGATGTTGTCCACTATGGATCGTCCGGGGATGAAGGCGGATTGGGAGGGGTCGATTAGGGTTGGAAGTGCTGGCTTGATGCGATTAGCAATGATTTTTGAGATGGTTTTGTAAATTACATTACAACAGGCTATTGGTCTGAAATCTGATGGGTGAGTGGGAGAGTCTGATTTGGGGATGAGGGCTATAAGGGTTTTGTTCCAATTGGGGTCCATCTTCCCTTTTGTGAAGAAGGATTTGACTCCCTCACAGACATCCTGGCCTACTGTGGTCCAGCATGTTTTGAAGAAATCTGCGCTGAAACCGTCGGGGCCCGGCACTTTGTCACTGTTAATTGCAAAAAGGGCTTGTTTTATTTCTTCGTTTGAGATAGGCTTGATCATGTCCGGGATGAGGTCATGGGGAACCTTGGATTTGATTAGATTTCGGATTCGGTCTGGACCAGGGTAATCTTTCGAGCTAGGGGATCCTAACTGGTTTAGGAAGAAATTGTTAAAGGTGGTGGTGATGGTGCGGGGGTTAGAGGTTAAGGTGCCATCTTCTTTCAATAGGGAGAGAATCTTGTTCCTGGCTCTGCGAGCTCGGATACTGTTATGGAAGAATTTGGAATTCTTGTCCCCGAGCTTAAGCCAGGTTTCTCTGGATTTCTGCTTGAGGAAAGATTCCTCCGCGCGGCTGTAGAAGATGTAGGAGTCTGAGGCCTCTTTTTCAAGGGATATTAGCTGGTGGTTTGAGGGGGAGCTAAACAAATTTTCTTGGGCTTGGGCAAGGGAGGTTCTGGCTTTCTCCACCCGGACGCTTATATCACTAAACACGGTTTTGTTTAGGGAGGTTAGGGAGGGGGCGAGCCTAGCGAGTTTGGTGGCTAGATTTTCCATTGGGTGCTGATGCGTGGGGGGGTTCCAGTTGTTGAGGACCAAGTCCTGGAAACTCGGATGGAGTTTCCACATGTTGAAGTATTTGAAGGGATGGGGGTTGGTTGAGTAAGGAGTCGAGAGGTGGATAATTATCGGGGTGTGGTCCGAGGTGAGAGGAATGTCATAGTGGGCAAACGAATTCGGGAAAGAGTCGTCCCAATTAGCGTTAATCAGGGCACGATCGATTCTAGATGATATAGGGTTGGACTCTTGCTTGTTGAACCAAGAGTATTGGAATCCTGTGGACCGGAGATCCTCGAGGTTACAATTTCTACAGCAGTCGCTGAAAGATTCAATGGAGCAGTTCCATTGAGGGTCTAGGTTGGATTTCTCTTGGGGGCTTCTAATGGCATTGAAGTCCCCGAGAACGATCCAAGGGGAGTTGGTGTTATTAGGGGCTATGGATTGAAGCTTGCTCCAGAGGGGGAGGCGGTGAGTATGGTCATTAAAGCCATAAACGGCTGTTAGATTAAAATGGGAATTTCTGGCAGTCCAAACAATAGAACAGTGCATGGTCTGGGCCGTGGTGTCTAAAATGGAAAGTCTGCAGACACTGGGGTTCCAAGCTATCCAGATTCTTCCCAAGTGATGGGAGTCATGGTTAGTGTGGTAGTGCCAGAAAGGCAGCATGGTTCTCATTATGGTCTCAGTATTATGGACTTTAACTTTAGTTTCTAGGAGGCATACGATGTTAATGCTATTCTTAAAAACTAAGTGACGTACGTCTTTTTGGCGTACTGGGTCATTTAACCCTCGAACGTTCCAACATGCAAATTTCATTTAAATTCAAGAGGACTATTAAAGGAAAGCTAATACATTTTGGGGTTTTCCCCATACATACTTGAAAAAGCAGCGTTATTTGCTGCTTTGGGTCTTGGGGAGGTGATCTCTGTGGAGGACGGTTCACCTTCTTCGTGTCCTATCTGGGCAGCTGCAGGGGTATTGCTTGCGATGATGAAACTCTTGGTCCAACTGTTTTGGATGGTCATTTGTCTTAAAGTGTCCGGTGTGGGGGCTTCGCTGTTACTTGAGTCTGAGAGAGTGATTGGGTTGGTCATGGGCTCTTTTCCGGGGCGATGAGAGTTGAGGTTTGCGGTGTGGGCAGGATCCACGGTTAAATGACAAGCAGCAGCCGCATGTCCGAACGAGAGGCATCGATTGCAGATGGTGGGGAGGCCTTGGAACTCTACTTGAATGACGTGGTTTCTACCCAGGCAGCGGATAGTGATAGTGGAGGGGAAATTTGAGGTGGCTTGCATTATGATGCAGATCCTCGCATAGTTTAACCGGGTTCTATCCGCTGTTTGACTATCGACATAAATGGGTGTTCCTAAGTAGCTTCCCAGGATGCCTAACCCTTTTTCCGTCCAGAGCTCGTGTGGCATACCATGAAATTTGACCCACAGAGGGATAGCTTTTAAGGCTTCTCTTGTTAAGGTTTCCATTGGCTCCCACCTCTTGAGGAACACCGGGTGACTGCTGAAAAACCAAGGGGATTTTTCTAGGACTTCCGTTGCGTTGTCTGCTGTAGAGAATTTGAAAAAATAGTGACCGGATGGGGTAGGCTTACATTCTTGGAGGCCGTAGGTACTCCAAATTTGGCTCGCTAGGGTTTGCACGTGGGACACTGCTCTTTTCTTTGAAAGGAAGTATCCGGAGAGGCATTTTGCCCAATCTTCTTTGTCGCCCGATATTGCGTCATCAGGGAAAACTAGGGTGCCTTGGTCTATGAGAATATCTTCTGTTTTTTGGATTCTCATGGGGGATCGGGGGTCCGGTTGCGCTACGATGTGGGCCCATGATCTGGTCGGTGCTCCTGCGTGGTGGAGGTTGAGCATTGAGGCTGATTCTGCTGCAAGTTGGGGGGATATGGTGTTGCTGTTTCCTCGAACATGTCGGAAGGCACTGTTTTGCTTCCAAGGACCGGATAGGTCGGGACGAATTCCTAGAGGGCGGTGGGCCTTTGAGGGTCTGGAAAAAGCGTGACCTTTGCTGTTACGGCCAGGGAAGGATTCTGGAAATGCCGAAGGAGTCGGGATTGGGTTTAGCTTAGGGGTTTGGGATGGTAGGGGAGCAGAAGTGTGAATGATGGTGGAAGTTTGGTCTTGGTTTCTGGGGAGGGGTGCTATGGCTTTACTGGCTTGGATGGCTTGTTGGAGGGTGAGAACTGCCGTGGAGAGTACACTGGTTTGAGGGGAAGGGGTTGTTTGAGAAGGGAGGGTTGTCGGGTAGGCAGAGTTGAAAAGATATTTGCTGGTTATAGTTGTGGTTTCGACTATCGAAGGGGAAGGGGCAAGAGATAAAAAGTTTGCTAGGGGGGGGTCATGCATGCAGATAGGGTTATTATTTGCATGCATGGAGATTTGCATGCATGAGGCTAGGGATAAGGGATTTGAGACAGAGGACGCAGAGCTGCTTGGGAGTGGTGAGAGATGGGGTAGGGATGGAGGGCTTGGTTGAGGGTTGAGGGGGGTGGTGGAAGCTGACCAGACCAGCCCCGGGATGGAGGCCGATTCGCTCCCATGCTGGTATGATTTCGAGTGGGATTCCGGCGTGACGTGAGTAGGGCGCGGGTTATCTTCGAGGTCAGTTATGGCTTTGAGGAGTCTGTCGTTGCTGTCGAAGATTGCTCGGAGTTGCTGGTCCCTAGTCGGCGACGGTGAAGGTCCGATTTCCGATGGATCTTCTTCCTCCGAGCTTTCGATGGCAATGGCTTTGGTTCCCGGTGGGGAGAGGGACAGAGGGGAGGGAGCCCTGTCTTGCATGTCCGTGTCAGCGGTCTGCTTGGCCAGAAGTTTGCTGTTGGGGGAGACCGGTGGGGGTGGTCCATGCACGGACAGAGGGAGTCCATGCATGCCAACAGATTTAGGGGGAGAGATGGAGGAAGGGGATGAAGATCGGGTCTCCAGGGATAGAGAAGTGCTGGGACTGGTGGGTCTCGAGGAAGTGACCGGTGAAGGCGGGGCATGTTTCTCGTTAAAACGAGGGGTGATCTTGCGGTTTGAGCGTCTGGAGGAGGAGCTCCTTCTTGTTTCCACCATTTTTGGTGAGAGTGAGCGAGTGGGGAGATGGAGGGGTGAGGAGAGCCGGTTTTTTGTATTATCGGGGGGAGGGGAGGGTACAGGGATGACTAGGGTCGGGATTTCAGAGAGAAACGTGGAGGAGGAGAGGGGTTGTGGGAGGCTGTTTTTTGTGGAGGAGACCGGAGGAGAGCTAAGCACAGGCTTGAAAGAGGGAAAGACGGTTTTCAGATTGTAGGAGGAGATGTAATGACGAAGAGGAAGGTGGTTTGTTTTGGTGAGGGAAAGAGGCGTGGATGAGGGAACGTGAGGGACGGTTTTTGGAAAGTAGGGTAACTGCCGGCAGTTAGTGTTTTCTGGTGGTAGGTTTGTGATGTGCAGAGACTGGTGAGGGAAGATGACGATGGAGAAGTGAGTGGGCGAGAGGGTAGACTGTGTTTTTATGGGAGAGGTGGGAGTAGGCGGTAGGTAATATGATGGAGGAAGATGGTGGGTGCAGATATGGGTGCAGCTAGGGTTTTGCTTGCACGAAAAGGGGGGAGTTAATGAAGTGAGAGAAGAGGATAGAGGGGTGTGCACATTAAGAGCTTCTGTGCATGCTCGGTTTTCGCGATTGGCTAAGAGGAGAGAGAAGTATGGCCAGCAAAAGGAATTTGAAATGGTGGCAGGAAGCGCGTGATTGGGCGATGAGGGTGGACTTTTTCGAGGGGAGGCAGAGGGTGAGAGGTCGTGAATTCTCGAGATTCGAACCATGGACGACGCTTCTTGAATGCAGAAGGAGAAAACGAATCGTTTCCTCTTTTTGGCTTCAACAGCGAGAGTCTGCATAATACCTGGTGCAGTTAAAGATTGTCTGCTACCCATGTATTTGGCTTCATAAATGATTGCTCGGAAAGTGCATAATAAATGTTCAGTTTCTGGCCTTAATGGAGAGAAGAAGACCTCCATTAATGGCGACGGCTGTGGGTAAGTGGGAGCTTTTAATGCTCCTGAGTCCATGAGATAGTAGAGAAAACGAAAGGGCTCCCCATCCACAAGTGCATTAACTTGTGTTGGGGAGAACAATAGATTTGAAGTGAAGATCAGGGTGAGATTTTGCAGGATGTTTGAAGTTTGCAGGTTGTTTCTAGGGAGAGCTTCTCTCTCTAGAAACTAGCCGTTATTGATTCGTCAGATGAAAACTTGGATTTGACGAAGAATGCTCGTTTTAAGTTTTTTAATTTTCTAAAAGTTTGTAATTTGATCTTTCCAAAAGATTTAATTTATCAGAACAATTAAATATGATATTTTGAACCTGTTTGTATGCCTCAACAACATAAACCGTATTTTGGGTAATACAAGTAATTTATTTTTCCGTTAATACATGCAGACAAAACTTCTTATATTTATATTATGTTACAATTTTAACTTAAAAATTCAAAAATTATTCTAACTAAAAACCAAAACGTGTTAAGTTATCATCTTATAGAGTAAAATTTTAAAATTGTTTTGTTCTCATAAAGAAGTTTAAAAAAACTATAAACTCGAACAATTTACTTAAGTTGTTTATTATCAAGATCTAATTTGTCATAGTATCCAAAATAAATATGGTATTTATACAATTATCTTCATTATACAAGTTTTATTTGTTAGTCCATTACTTAATATTTAATTATTTTGATCGGACTAGTATTGCCGAGAGACAAATGGATCGATAAAGTATGTGACAGTATGTTCTAATAGAGAAATTTTAACAATATTTAACTTGGATCATCATATGCTACTATATGATGCATCCACCAAATGAACATTTTTAACTTCTATCATCGCGGTTTGTGTCCATTTCCTTGATGTTTGATAGGGTCATTTGTCGACAGAAAAGTACCATTAAGTTGTGATAAGTCCGAAAAATAACATTAAAAGAACAAGATAAATGAAAATGTTCATCAATATAGATTGAAAAAAGTCTAATAATAAAAACAAACCTGGATTTAAAGTTCAAGCATTCTTTGTAAGATGTCAGCCATACTCATTGTATTGTAATGTGACATGTTGGGACAATATTTGAGTTGGTTAGACATCATTAATAATGGATCTGGAATGTTTATAGAAGCAAGTCGTTATCTAGTATCTAAGAGGGATGTTTGGATAGTCTAAGAAGTAGCAATGAAATATTGTCTTGGTCTATTTTTTTATTCAAAGGATTTGTCTTTTGTTAGATACTAAGGTTAAAAGTTTACCAGATTCGTCAATTATTGCCTTGATTATTTTCTCATGAAGAGCCGTGGAAATGAGTTTTTTGTTGGCAATAAGAACTTTATTAGAAGAATAAGAACTACTTCTATTGGGAACATGGAATTCATCACGGGTGGAAGTAATGTTCTTATTAGTAACATATATCGTATCAAAGGTAGAAGTGTTTTTTTTGGAGCAGGGACCTCATCAGAGATCAAAAGACTGTTCTTCTTGAGAATTCGGACCATTCTCAATCTTTTGAGTGTTTGTATTTTTTTCTTGGGAGGTTCTTCTAGTGGTACATGGTCATTTTAAGACTTGTTAAGATTGTAGTTATGGTAAGAATGATTTAAAATACAATCATGTTTTTTTTGTGTGCTGTCGAGATTTTCATTATGGCGATAAGATTCTGCATCATGGTCAGGTTATTTTTTCTGGCAAACAATCTTGCTCTAAGAAGTATCATCAATATCTTTTGATGTTTGTTTCTTAGAAACATTCAATCCAAGCCCAAATTATTTTGATTATTTATTCATTAAAGAAGCATACCTTAAAAATCTTCAAGAGTAACTTCTTCTCCAGTTAAGTAAGCATAAATTTTCCATGAGAAGTCATGGTGAGTTCTTGGATAGGTCAAAGACCAGCTAGCAAATAATTTGGACTTTTAAAAGAGAGTGGTATTTAAGACACCAAACCGAGTAGGAAGCGGCAGAAAGTCTTTGCAAAATTTTATGTGTTTTTCAACTAAGATTAGGAAGATAAAATTTTAGTGTGTTCTCGAGAAAAAGAAGTAGAGTTAATACTACAGTTCGAATGGGGAAGTATGAAGCGAGAATTTCTTTACACGATTGAGGGTTTTTTTAAAGAATAATTAAAAAGTGTCACCTAACCACAATTGATTAGAAATTCAAAAAAATTACATGAAAAAATATAGATGGAGGAATTAATGTAAAAAATATTTCTTGAAAGAAGTTGAAGACGAAAGCAAAGTTGACAATTTTGGAGTTTTAATGAAGGTAGTACAGATTATTGGATAAAATTTTCAGTGGAGTTCGAATATAAAATATATCGATTTACAGAAAAAAAACGAGATCTTGGATTAAAGGGGGAACAACATTAAAAAATAATTGATATATTTAAAAAAAAATGATCTAATTTTTAAAAAAGTAGAACACTTTTTAAACGTGTCAGAACTTATAAGTGCTTCATATTATAATTAATTACAAATGTTAGTGTAAATTTGAGATGTCAAAAGTGGTTTGCTTGTGGGATTTTGAAATAAAAGTAATACTTAATAAATTTCTTCAGGTTACCGCTTTTAGGTGTTTTTAGAAGTCCTAAACGAACATTTTAGAAAATTAATTTAAACATTATGGAGAGCTCCTGATAAGGTTATATATTATAGATAGTATATATTTCTTATAATGACGAGGTATGTATATATAAAAGGCTAACAAAATATAAGATGCATGTAATAAGAGGTTAATAAAGGAGATGATATAAAATATACGGGATAAAGGTCGTAAGAGGTATAAGAAGAGAGCTATAAAAAATACAAGACGAGGATCATTAATAGATACGAAATGAGGATAATGAAGAAATATGAGATTAGGATGAGGTTCATAAATAAGATATGAGAGGATTTTTTTAAGATGAATCAAAAGTTATAGAAGAGTTATAAGAAAATACGAGGTGAGTAGACATACAGGTTGTTCAAGCGGTTAGAGTTGAATAACAATGTGGTTATTTTATAGGTTATCAAGAATGTTTGTTAGACCGTTATGGCACGTGTAACGTGTAAATAATATATAAGGACTCAAATCTTTTGGAGACTGATCGCATTTTAATATGAGAAATAATTATATTTAGAGCAACATTCTTTCTCGATCATTTCTTATCATCTTGGCTTTACATTTGAGAAATAAATCATTTATAAAAAATACCTAGAAAATGCATCATTCACATATTCCAAGTCATTCTTACTTCTCAACATCTTCAAAAGTATAACCAATACTTTTTCTGGAATAGTCATCAATCAAGGACATAAAGTACATTGCACCACCCATAGTGGATTACCGTGTCAGACTCCAAATATTTAAATGAACATACTCAAGCATACCACTGGTTGTATGGTAACAAGGTAAGAACTTAACTAGCTTGCTTTTACCAATCACGTAAAATTTTGGACTTTGCCACCATCCAACAACACTTGTTTGCTACGCTTAATAAGGTCATTCTCACTAACATGCCCTAACCTCAGATTCCACAGTTTCGTTGAATTTCTCTCTACACTGGACACATTTCTGGTCACTACAAACCCTTGATGAACTAACCCACCATGAGTCTTATATGATTCATAACAACTAGTGCGTCTTATAAGACCTTAAGTCTGCTGTCTTCACCCCTATAAGTAAACTTTGCATCATCTTAGATGCCAATTGAAATAAGATTGCATTTTATTTTAGACACATACCTAACGATTGTTATGAGTCTCTCAAGTAACGTAGACAACCATGAGTCGGAGGGAACCTGCAGCCGCTACTCAACGTGTGCGCACAGGGTAAACCCTCAGTCTGACACAATAGCCTGCAAACCAACACCCGAAGGTAAACCACACAAGGTGATAGACTCAGCCAAGAAAGCGTATGTAGAGGGACTCGAACTCATGACCTTTGGTCACAAACATGCCTTACTCAACCAACTCAGCTACCCCTTTGGTCACACTATAGCCTGCAAACATATGATTCATCATTTTTGAGGATGACCTTTCTACCATCAAACAATCTCACGTTTCAAACCAATATTTGTTGGAAGTAATCTGAAATGAGACTCTTAAATTCAACACTCACTTATCAGTTTACCTACACGTATAATTCATTAAACCATTGGTGTGTTTATAATCATTTAGAAAGCATGACAACATCTTTGGCATTCTGCTTCAGATAATTATCATTCTTGTGTATGTCCGAATATTATTTATTGATATGTCATTTCTTCTTGTACAACCAATATTTCATTTTAAATGTTTTTATTTGGACAACGATTTTTTTTTAGATTTAGTCCGACATTTTGAACGTCACTTTTTAGAATTTTTTTTCTTTAAAGATCTATTGCATTTCGAGCTTTTTAATTTTGGCCATCGTAAATGAAATTTTTTCATAAAACCTAACATCAACAAAATATTCATATACGAGAATTTAAAAGGATTATGGTTACAAAATGCTCTCTGTGGAGAATTTAAGGTGATTCTAGCTTGACTTAAAAGAGCAGTCAATTCGAAAATGATTCTATTAAAATCTTAAGGGTCTTCGAATCTCCATACTACTGTCCATTTCTAAGGTATACATTTATTTCTTGAGATAACTGGTTTTGCTGGGGGCTTTTTCATTAAAATTCAACATGTACTATTGTTGTATGTTCTGTAATTAAAATAGAAGTATTCACTTTTTAATGTTCTTGTTTTGGGGGGTAAGATGGGGATGGAACAAAGGATATGTATGATACTAGCAGAGTCAACCGAGGTAGAGATGCCGATGGAATAATCCAGGCAGATGAAATTAGTAAAGGAAATGACACTGAAGACGCGGAGGGAATTAGAGATGCTGATGAAATTAGTGATGATAATGCAACAGGAGAGGTGGATGAAATTACTAAAGTAAACAAAATTAGAGATGAGTATGGCATAAGCGAGGCCAGTGGAATTAGAGATGCGGTTGAAATTATTGGAGTTAAAGACACAGAGGGAATTAAAGATGTGGATGAAATTGGTGATGATAATAGAATAGGATATGTCGATGGAATTACCAAAGTGGATGGTATAAGGGATGTGGATCTCATAAGCAAGGCGGACAAAACTAGAGATACGTATAGAATTAACGAAGATTATGGAATTAAAGTTGTAAATGGAATTAGTCAAAATAATATAATCAAACATGAGGATAGAATCGAAGATATGGGTGAATTTAGTAGCAGCATGGATGCAAGTATAAATGGGGAAGGGATTAGCAGCGCAGGCGAAATTAAAGATCAAGATGGAGTCAAATATGGAGTTAAAGTTATTGAAGTGGATGCAATTTATAATGCAAATGGAATTAGGGAGGTCTATAGCAACAGTGACGCAGACAGAAATAGCAAAGAGAATGGGACTAAAAGTGGGGATGGAAGTAGGGATAGGGGTGGAATAAGTAGCTTGGAGTCCTTGCAGTTTGACTTTGAAACTATTAAGCTTGCCACACATAATTTCTCAGAGGCAAACAAGCTTGGGCAAGGTGGATTTGGTGCAGTTTACAAGGTAGCCAAAACCATTTGTATTTTTCTTATATGAATGTGGAGTGTGATGATTTACTCAATTTGGATCTGTTTTCAGGGTAGTTTTGCGGATGGACAGAAAATAGCAGTAAAAAGATTAGCCAAGGCTTCAGAACAAGGAGACGTGGAATTTAAAAACGAACTCTTATTGCTGGCCAAGCTGCAACACCGCAATTTAGTTAGGCTCCTTGGCTTTTGCCTCCAAGGAAGCGAGAGGCTTCTAGTCTATGAGTTTGTCCCAAATGCTAGCCTCGATCAATTCATATTCGGTATGAACTTTAGTTCATTTGTTTTCAAAAGAGAGCATCTTGATTTATATCTAGAAACTGTCCTCACATGTTTGTTGATTTAGATCCTGCCAAGGGAGCGCTGTTGGATTGGGAAACACGCTACAAAATCATAAGAGGCATTGCTTGTGGCGTTAGGTATCTCCACGAGGAATCTCGTGTACTTGTTATTCATCGTGATCTAAAAGCCAACAACATTTTGTTAGATGGAGATATGAACCCGCAAATTGCAGATTTTGGTATGGCAAAACTGTTTAAACTGGAACAAAGTCAAGCAATAACTAGTAGAATTGCGGGAACACGGTGAGCATCTCGTTCTATTCATATTCATGACTGTCCTGAGTCTCCGTACGAAATAATTTGATAAACATGATATATTTTCATGATGTAAGCGTCCATTTGATAATTTATTCGATGGTAAATTTTCAGTGGTTACATGGCTCCTGAGTATGTAATGACCGGACAATTCTCAGCTAAGAGTGATGTTTTCAGTTACGGCGTCCTACTGCTTGAGATTGTGAGTGGTAAGAGAAACAACACATTCCGAAGTGGTGAAAATATAGAACACATTATCGGATATGTAAGTACTAAGGTTTATCACTATCAGTATACTCCCTTTATATTATTGTAAATTTGTAGTTGTCCGTTGAAAGTTATTAGATAATCATTTTAGTCTTTCTCGGCCATTACATTTTCTCAGGCATGGAAGAAGTGGAAGAACAGAACCATAATAAGTATGGTGGATCCTTTATTGACTTCTGGCTCTAGTGAGAAAATGAGGAGATGCATACACATCGGATTGTTATGTTGTCAATATAACATGGCCAATAGACCCACAATGAGTGAAGTTATGCTAATGCTAGATAGCTCCTCATACACTCTTCAGGCCCCGACTCAACCGGCATTTTTAATGGATCCAAACATGCCACCTTCAGCCAATTATAAGTTTAATTTTTTGAATAAAATTGGCCTAGGTTTCTTCCTGAAAAATAAGAGAAACGCAAAAGAGAAAATCAAAAGTAAGTTTAAAGTTTAATCTTTGTTGTGTATGACGCGGTTCTTGATTATTTTATTCGGATAACTCGTAGTTGTAGTAAAAAATTATGCGTGCCTTGCATCTTGATCATGACAGAGGTTACCTACTTACAGATGGAAATAGTAGTGAGCAAGGAATTAGCGATCATGATCAAGACTCAGGTTACTTACCTACAGATGGAAGTACAAGTGTGCACGGAATTAGCGATGTAGATGATATTTCTAATCCCACTATGTTTGATTTTGACTTGGAAGTATGGTTTACAAGGTAATCATGTTGGCAAATAGATAAGTGTTTTTTCTTTTCATTTGAAAGTGGACATTTGCAGTATAATTGTTTACTCCATCTGGATGCGTTGTCAGGGTCGACTTGCGGACTGAAGACACTAGGAATTCCAAAAAGAAGGTTTATTTTTGGCAAGGCAGCAACACCAAAATATAGCAAGACTCCTTGGTTTCTGCCACAAAGATGTCTAGACTGGCTTAATTTCATATTAGGTATGAAATGAACTTAGTTTAACCTTTTAGAAATAGATCTCATTGATTTAGATCTGAATATTTCACTGGTATTCTCGCTTATTTAGATCGTATCAAAGCCAACACTACTAGATTGGAAAAAGCGCTACAATTTCGTACAAGCCATTGCTCGGGAGTTCTTCATCTCCACGAAAAGTTTACTCATCCTATTATTTATAGTGATTTACAAGCCAGTATAATTTTGTTAGATGCATATATGATTCCCAAAATTACGGGTTATGATAGATCAATAGCTTTTAAGAGTTATGGATGTCAAGGAAAGAGTCATGGATGTCAAGGACTCAGTGGTGATGATCTTGTAGAATAAAAAATATATAGAGAGATATAGACAAAGAATTTTTTATTAAAGTTTTTTTTTCGAAGTTATTGACGCATTGTATATCATATATTTATGTTAGTACATTATTCTGTTTTGACTATAAAATATTTTTTTGGTTAATATAATATATTTTTTAAATACAAAATCAAATTTCTACAAAAATATATGTACTATTTTTATATTAAGAATATATCATTCAAATTTTTTAACAATATATTAATTTTTTAATTAATTAATTTTAAGCTTAATTTAATTTGGTTCTAACCGTGTCTTCATTAAATTAAGCGCGTTAGAATTCCCTAACTTTTCACATTTTGCTATTTGAAGACATCGTTCTTTTTTAAGACTTATATAGTTGATGAGTTTGTGATGATATGGTCTATTTGATCAAATATTTTTTTCTCCTTGTTCTCGTCGCCTCCGATCTTCAACGGTTTTTTCATGCATGTTCTAGTCACCTCCAAGCATCTACGGTCTTTTCCGGTTTCTACGGTCTTTCCCGATCACCTCCAATCATCCAAGGTTTTTTTCCGGCCACCTCTATTCTTCTACGGACTTTTCCGGTAACTTCTGATCTTCGATGACTATTTTTATATTCTTCTTCACCCATATTTTCTTCGTCTTTCTCTTTCTTCTTCTTTCTTTTCTTCATTTTGATCTTATGTCTCATTTTCTTTATTTTTTGTTATCTTTATCTTTCATCTTCACATTTCAACATTATAGCACAACAGATTTCATGTATATTTTAACTGGAACGACGATTTTTTTTTCTCTTTTTTTTTTCTTTTTTCTTGATTTTCTCACATTTTCTTCTCTTTTCTTCTTTTTTTATCTTTCTTCTTCTTTTTTTTATCTTATTCTTCTATCGTTTTTGGTGGACATCCCTATTTTTTTTTCTCCGACGGACAATACTCTTTTTATTTTTTCTCCGACGGACAGCAAAAATGTTATTTTTTCTCCAGCGGACAGTGCTCTTCTTTTTTTTCCTGCACTGACGGATTCCACTTCTTGTGCCTTTTTTCATATGCTCTGTTTTTTTTTTGTTTTTTTTTTCACTTTTTTTCTCCGGCAGGCAGCAAATCGCTGTCCGCCGACACAACAGAAAACTCTTCTTTTGCCACCCTGACTCTGATACCAATTGAAGGTTTTAATGAGATATTTTGAGGAAAACAAATTGGAGATCATCGTGGAAAGCAAAAATAACATTGCAAATCATTCATTCGGATCTTTGTGGTCCAATGATAGTTCCATCTTTCATCTTTCATCTTTCAGAGGTAATCGTTTATTTTATATCTTTCATTGATGATTACTCACGAAAAGTTGGGTGTTTTGTGTTAAAGAAAAATCAGAGGCATTTCAAATATTCAAAAATAATAAAGCAGAATTATATAACTTTACTAGATTAAAAATCAACACCTTACGTGAAGGTGAGTATTTTTCAAAATAATTTGAGAAATATTGCAGAGACAGTGACATTCGGCATAAGATGACAGTCCATTATATACCTCAGTAAAATGGTGTATCTGAAAGAACGAACATAACAATAATGGAGATGGCTAGATTTCTTAATAAGAAAAAGAGGTTATCAAGAGATTTTTGGACTGAAATTAGAGGTGACCGAAAAAGACCGTAGATCTTGGGGATGCGATGTGAATATTTGATACTAGTAATTTGTACTTACGACTAAGTAAAATAATTATATAACTCTATAAAGAAATATAGTCTAAACTTGATATCAAATCAACAATTTGTTTACTGGTAATTTGATCCCTGATTTTGCAGTAATATAGGACTCCAGATTATTGTCAGTAGGAACATTTCTCTGTTAATTATGATGTTTTAAGTTTTGGCGTCATAGTTCTTGAGAATATCAGTGGTCAGAAATACAATTGTGACGGAAATCAAGAGAACACATAAAACATCCTCAGCTTCGTTAGTACCAAGCTTTATTAATAAAATATTTAAATAAATCTATAGAGTCGTACATAGATCATTAGTTTAGTAAACTTTTAAATAAATCTATAGAGTCGTAAATAGATCATTAATTTTGTAAATCTTAGCCAAATAACTTTGTGTTAGACTAAAATGAGACCCATTTTTCGTATAATGAGACTCGCATTATTGATCAACATACTTTTCTTATTTACAATTACAGCCACATTTCTTCTTCTAAACCCTAACTCTCTCAAATATAATTTTCCCAAAGCTTCATATTTCTTAAATCCAAGTCTAAAATATTGTCTAAGTATGTTTTATCTACTTGCTGGTGTCTTTTTTTTCAATTTAGATAGATATTTTAGTAATATTTAGAGTTAAATGTTCAGTTCGAATTTCCTTATCTTTCTAGTTGTTTTACGAATTCTAGTTAGTTGTATATGTTAAGATACGTGAATATCTACGATTTGTATGTAATCTTGCTGCTAGTTTTAGGGTTTTTATTTTGCAGGTACCCGTGGATTTCGAAGTAAATCCACGCAACATGGGTGCCTTGGAATACCAGATTCACTACATGGATTAATCAAACGCACATGTGTAGATTGCGCATAAAATTGATGACACGTATATGTGCGTTATTTTGCACAATTCAGGAATACTGTGTGCGTGTAAATGACTATTTCATGAATTTGGCTTGATTCTATTGTGTAAATGTTGAAATGCAATGCTAGTATACCCTTATGACAATGAGGTGTATTTGTTAGATTGTTAGAAACTAGTTTAACGTTTATTGAATGATAGATAAAATTTATGATTCTAATTTTATGCGATTACAGGATGCTCCACGTCGTTGCTCACCTAGTCACAAATGATGAAACAAAAACTGGTGACTCTTCCCGTAGCGGAAGAGTCCACCGTTGCCAAAACTTGCATCTTGTGCCCGTGGCTCGCGGTGCAGTTCGGATCAACAATTTTGTTGATTCAACTGCTCGACTTTCAACGGGTACAAGTCCAACAAGGAGTATAACAACTTAAACAATGACACAAGTTTTTTATTGTTTTATTATCAAGTGTTTAAATTTGATTAAGGTATGTTAGAAAAACTTTAGGTTTAGCAGAAAAGACTTCTTAGTTTAATTGCATTGGTTGTTATAATTTTTGGTTTATGTTTCATGCTAATAATTGGTAGTTAAATGAAACTATACTTCTTAGTTTAGTTGCATTGGTTCTTAGACTTCTTTTTTATTAGGATTCCATGCCAATGGTTGGGTAACTGTTACATTTTTTTGTATTAGTGAAATATGCATATTTAATACATATATATTGGTTTTTCATTGGTAGGGTATAACACATATATGTTGCTACGCTATGTACCAAACAAATCGTGTGTGGGATCTTACATAGACATGTTTCGTATCCCTTGTGGATTGTCTCACACATTGGTTTACCAACGTTCACTTACTTGAGAGGTTCTTATAAAGGTGGCATCACGAAACCAATACTATTAACTTTTTTCGGTGAGATGAATGCGACACTTGATAATTTACCCGTCATCATCGGTCTTCCAATGGTTGGGGTTAATTACAACATTTTTGAGTTTGCTAGTGCGGATCAAATAATGTGACTTACGCTCGCCTAATAGGTGGCGCTAAAGAAGATTTAGAAACATAAATTGGTGAAAACAAAGAGGAGGTATAATGCACATTCGCCTCGCTTGGTTGGAAAGGAAATTCGTTCAGCCACAGTTTTTTGATGATGCCATTAGTGATAGTGGTGTGCGTCGAGCTACCTGGGTTATTTATTGCACTTGTTTGGTTGTACCATTATAATAAAAAAGTCGGGCAACAATGTAAATCTCGACTATTTACGAGTCATTCATGACTACCATAGTTTGGTTAGACACAATTGGGGGCAGTTAATACTCACGCAGTTGTATTTCTAGCTGGGTAAGAGTTTCTTACACACTGCTTCAGGCGTATCTGGTTTCTTTGTCCTTTTAGAAAATTTGATTTATGACCATTTTATGAGCTTTGCGTCTGCTCAACACATTTAGTATCACACACGCAACAATGCGTAAATATGCACCTCATTCGTTTCGATTAAGCCAACAGTCTCGAAACAATCTTCGTAATTTCCTCGCTACATTTACCGACCGAGATGTGAGTTATATTTATGTTTATTTTTATTTTCCAAAATATTTTTATAATTTACATTTGGTAGATACGTTTCACACCTTTATTTATTTTTTGGATATGATTCATCCCTTATTTGTATTTACGTGACGCTCACCGTTTTGTGATGTAATTTGGAAAAATATTACATTGAAGTCCTTTGACATTGTTAAAATATAATATCCACTACCAATAACTAGACAGATGGGTCACGGTCCACAGGTACTCGATCCGCTAAGAAGTATTTTGAGCGGTTCTAGTAGAGCCGTACAAACACTCTTTATAATTGAGATACATTTACTTTGGATGCATAGGAGTCATAAACTATTGACCCGAGGTTTCGAGATGGGGAGTACATACTAGTTCATGAGGATGGTAGCACATTGACGAACACTGTATGGGTACCAAAACACTTATGGTACATACTCACCGATCCTGAGTCGCATCTCGTCGATGCATATCCAGGGGTGAACCCCTCCGCCACCACTCATCATGCCATGTTAGATGATTTGACGGGTTATGTACTCGATATGGAGGATATAGAGGAGAAAAACCCTAACATGACTATGGAGGAGCTTCGCGGACCCTTACACGAGTTCTATTGGCTTCCGTACCGATACAAGAACTGATTTTGGTTGTATTTGATTTTGTTGACGCTATGATTATTTAGTATGGTTGATATTTACGTTATGACTAAATATTATTGTTGATGCATGGTTGATTTATTTTAATACAATTTTATTTTATGTTTGATGTTTACATTTCTTTTATTATGATGTTGAATTTAAGTTACAAATATTTTTTATACGTTTGATGTATTTTAATACAATATTTTTTGTATGTTACAGAAAATGTATTCAAATATACTAGCCTTATCCTAGATCTATACCCCTAATTGTTAGAACGTGACCCTCAAATACATATTTAACGCATCACGTGGCTTTAACCTGACGTACATAGGGAAATGTGCTAGTCTTATCCGATATGTGTCCTAAACCAATTGGTTATTGATATTACGTCCTATTTGGATTGCGTTATCCTTATCTAAAAACACAGTAAATAAACCTATAACCCTTGTAATAACATAATAAATACATCAAAGAATCACTTAGAAAAAAAAGAAAAAATGTCTTAGTGGACTCGCATATAAGACGAATATTTGAAGAAAGCCTCCGTAGAAGTCACGAAAACCTATAACGAGGAATGAGTAAACCTTATTGGGAGGCAATACTATGCCAATTTTACTACTTATATGGTAGGTATCGGGTCCATCCACCGTACATTTTAAGAAGCTTGGACAAGGTGAAAGCTAGGTGGACGGAAATAATGAAACAACGTGCCCACTTGGTTTCAAGTTCAACAAAGAGGAACGTCATACTACATTTTAACTGTTTTTTTTTCATTGGCATTTTAATGGATTAGAAACTTGATTTTGTGTGGGCTCCAATACTAACCATGTTAGAGGAAGCCGAGATGGATGCATAGTGGGACTATAAATAAGAAGTCACGCAAATTTTCTCTAAGTTGTGGTCCTTAGATTTGGTTAAGTATTAAGTTGTTGTTGTTTAGTTATCTTATGTTATTGGTCTTTGTTATTTACACATGTTTGAAATCCATTTTTAATTTTTAATATTTTTCGTTTATTTTTGCATGACATGTTTGTAACAACATAACTTAATGATTACTTATGTTAAATTTTAAATTTAAATGTCACAAGTTAATAAAACATTTTCAAAGTTTCCAAAATCTCTTATACACTAAGGACTCACACATTGACACGAAATCACTGTGCGTGCTAGTGTACATATCCACGCTCATTAGGTGCGTGAAAGCTTCTATAATTTTATAAAAAAACTCAATTTTGGTTTGTATACCTAAAAAAAGGGATGTAAATAATACATTTAATAAAACAACAATCCTCAAATGAGTCTTATAATATATTTTATCACTCGAAATTTATGTAGAAAATGCTAAACAAGTGGCGAAAACAAAACAAGTTATATGTCGAAAAAATCATAGACCTCGAGTCAAATCATAGAAATGTGTTTCTCTATCACGTGTGTAACGCGAACCAACTAGGATATATTTCCGTCAATTGTCCATCCAAGATGACCTATGAATTTTGATAAAATTATGTAACTAAAAAATAAATTAATATAAATTAATTATATGGATTTACTGACTTTAACGTAATGGTTACCATATACGAAACATATACCAACGTTTTGTGTAGGACAAGATCGAAGGGGCACACAACGTAAATATAGATGCCTATAAGAAATTTGGAGAGATATGTGGTATATGATACACTAATATCGAGTGGCTATCACTAAGCCAATGTTGGGTAACGTGATGATCAAATACTGTCTAACTTGTCGCCACGAATCGTATTTACCGTATATAGATAAAGTTACAACTCGATATTCGCATTGACCGTCATGAGCAACATATTCAGCGCTAGTTGGGAAACCAACTCTTCTAATCGTTAAATTTTTTGGCCTTACTCTATTGTTTTGGTAAAGATTTGGATTTGGATTTGTCTTTGGTTAGTAAGAATATTTTAGCTATCGAAGCAGTCGTACTAGCTATCATACCGCATGTGCTATCACTATTGTCTTGACTATCGTCGTATTCGAACAAAGATGGGTTCCATTTAGTTGATTTGTCCGTACCGACTTGTTTCCTACCTTTAGTGATAACCGACTCCTTAATTTCCAATATATGACTTCTCGGGGGATCTAAGATTTGCATCAGCCTATTTATAATATGATCGTGTAGGTTTGGACCGTAAGCAAAGATGTTACTATCTATTAAGGAGATTTGTCTCGTAAGTTCATCTTCCGCACCAACTTTATCCTTAGGTTTTATCTTTAAAGTAATTCAATAAAAATCACATTCTTTAAGAAAAATCAGCCTACTTTATCGCTCAATCATAGCTAACTCGCATGCACACGATAAATTATGTATTTTCCGAACAACACAACCACAAGCTATCGGATTGAAGCCTATTTGATTAAAATATTTTAGAGTATCCTTAATAATTTATATGGCCGTACATGAAATTTTACCTTTTAATTCCATATATATAAGAATTCTAGATGCGTCTCCATGATGATACTCACTTTGTTCGAATGATTCCTAAATTGTAGAGTGTTGAGCAAGGCATGAACACTTTCCTAAAATTGTTCAAATGTTCATAGACTTGTACCGATTTCCTGTTTTAGGCTCGAGTTAGCACTCGACGACTATAACATAGGATGATATTAATTAGAATTTTAACATCTAATCTCGAAAACTAAAGTTTACAAATGAGAATAGAACTCACCGATTGCTAGTTCGGTTGCCCAATTGTTTATACTCGTTAGTGTGGACATTAAGAAAACTTTCTTCGTAAATGGTTATCTATTGTTTAATGAAATTATCGATAGCCATTAGGAAAAAAGAGTAGACATAGTGTAACTCGAGAAGATTTTTGTTATACTCTTCAAGCGTCGCCCATTGGGAAACCCCTTGATAAAATTAGATAAACTCTCGACCATGTACGTTTTGGGCAAAGCTTTTCTAGTGTAGAAAAATATTCTGGTTTATATGTCAAGTGCATAGCATATGAGTGACATATAAAAATATGTCGTTAATATCTTATCGGTGACGATAATATTAGGCAATGCACAAATATTATTCGTCATTACGATCCTTAGAACACTTAATTCCCATGTGTGATTTGCTTGCTTCTCGGAGCTCAAAAAATAAAATTGATACAAAATGTCTTATTCGTCAATGTTTGACCAATAATTTCTAGCAAAGACATCTTATACCTTGTAGTGTTGTACGTGCTATCCATTACAAGAACTTGAGGAAATATGAGAAAAAACTCCATTCTAATACGATGCGCAAAAAACAAGTCGAGGATCTTATCTGCTGTTTCATTTGTTCGCTCCAAAATGAAGTATTCATGTTCTTTTAACTTACCGAACAAGTATTGCATTTGGGTGTTTCCCGCTTTATCAACCAAATGGTATTTTTAAAGCATGTTATAGCTCGTACATATACTAGATACATTTTCTAGGGTTCTTATCTTCAAACCTCAGTATATCTCTATTGGCCGATAGTCGATTGTCGTGAGTTTACGAATAAACTCTTATTGGTACACTTTTAGTCTAGCGGCTCCTATATGACCATCCAAGTGTAAAAACGGTTGGTGGTCGTGTTTCTCGTTTACCACTTCCAATATCCAATAATCGGGTACTTCTACGACTGTACTTCCCCTTAACATGAAGGGACTACCTCATTGTTCTGATGAACATTGTCGGTTTTTCTTCACAAACCCTGGTTTGGGGTTAGGTTTATCAACATCTTGCCATTCGCACTTAAAATACATCCTTGAAGTTTTGATATTTTTACTACCATCTTCATATGTAACCATCCAAGTAATGAATCCTACCTTGGTGCTTCCAGACTTAACTCATGCAACCAATCAAATTTGGTGTAATAACTATTTGTAGTAAAAATTTGTGTGTAATCGGCCAAGGAACATGGTGGTTGTTCCGTTTCCTACAAAATGCATTAAAGTAGGTTACCACAATATCTTAATTCATTCAATCAAAAACTAAGTAGTAGAAGCATGATCGTGCTCACAATAATGAAAATCCTTGCACAAAATCAAACGTAATTGGGCAAAATCACGTGCTAAATTAAATGGATTTGGGAAAAATCGAGTGCCAAATTCAATGGATTTGGGAAACAATCGAGCGCCAAATTCAATGGAATTATGAAAAATAGTGCATAAACACGCCCTTGATTTAGCCAAATCACGCAAGAACAAGGCCCATTATTTACATAAATCTACGCATGATCGTGCACAATTTTGCACATTATACGCAGCTTGGGTGCGTTGGGTTGTACATCGTGACGCACGACTAGTGTGAATGACATACCGGAAATTAATAAATCATGTAAATACAACTCGACTTTTTCTTGTAGATGATCCGTTAGTGGTTCCTCCTTTTCCGAACGAAAATTGTCAATGTTGCAACTAAAATCGTCATTTTTTCGCTTGAATTCATATATTGGGAGAGATTATATAGATTTTAGGTTGATTTTAGGGTTAAAGTTAGGGTTTGAGAGTTTGTAGTGGTAGTGGTGTAGGTAGAAAGTGAGTATTAATGCTGAAATTTGAGTTTTTATATGCTGGAGCATTTTAGTCATTTTAAGTTTTTAAGATTTTTTTTTTATTTCGAGTTCTTATTGTAAGAGGGCTCATTTTCTCCCAGCCCAATAATTTGTATACACATCTCGTTACGATTGCTTTCAAATGGATATAGCCTATAGGCCAACAATGGCCGGAATTGTGCACATTCTAATTCACCGCACACCAAATTTACCATTGTCTACTCAACTTGGGGTTCTTAGGCGGCCAACAAATTAAATTTTAATAAATCTATTAGAGTCCGATATCATTTTTCCACCACTACCAGATTTAAGGCTACTCTTATCTTTAAAATGTGATAATGTTATTTGTATTAGAGCATATACAATCGTAAGTGCTAAATTTACATGTTAAATCCTTATATGTAGGAAAGAGAAACTACTTCTAGCATACTCATTATCAAATTTTAGAATTTAATTTCAGTATTTATCTTTAAAAAATGATTTACCAACATAATATCACCAAAATAGTGAAGGGCTAGGCTAAAATGATACCTCGTTTTGTTCGAACAAGACCTCCATCCATTTTGTTTCCAAAAATATATATTCTCTAAAGGGAAATGACAACAAAGGTATCTACTCACAAGAGATACTTCCATCTAATACGCAAACTATCATTTATACTTACTCTAAGGGAAATATGCTAATTTCCTGTCAAATCAGATCAAAAAAGGAAAAAAAGGAAAGCACAAAAACAAAAGTGAAATCAAAGACACAATTGTTAACGGAGTTCAGCAAATTATGCCTACGTGTCCGGACCTGCTGCAGATCGATTTTATTAGGAAGAACACAGTGACTCTGTCGTTTCTAGTGAATACACAAAAAAAAACCTAGCACTAACTGTAACACTTAAAAAGGGAAAAATATTACAGTCCTTAATGTGTAATTTATAACCCTCTAAAATTACACTGTCTTTTCAATTCACTCCAGTTCTCTTTAATGTGTTTAGCACTTGCCTCATCTCCACTGTCTTCCACTGTCTTTTCATCTAGCATCTCTTCTATCCAATAATAACATGTTGAATAATTCTGGATTATTATGTCAAAATAACACATTCTACTTGAAGGTTATGATGCATTTTACTCAAGTGATGGCAAGCACTGGCTTCATTGGAAATGCATATAAGTTCAGAAAAAATTAACAATCTTCCACTTGAAGACTGGTTTCAACTTGTCTTCACACCTTGATCTATGCAGCAGATCTTTCTGGTCTTATTACTCTTGCAGACCAACTGAAGCTGAACACAACTTCAGTTTTTCAATGGTTATTGTCTTTGTCAACATATCAGCTGGATTCTTGCTTCCTTGGATCTTTTCCAGTATTAGCACCTCATCTTCCAATAAATATCTAATGAAATGATAACGAAGACTGATGTGCTTGGTTCTTGAATGAAATGTTGAATTCTTCGCCAATTGACTTGCACTTTTACTATCACTATGCAGAACATTGTTCTTCTGTTTGAATCCCAACTGGGTTAACAAACCTTGAAGCCATATCATCTCTTTACTGGCTTCGGTCACTGCTACTTACTCAGCCTCTGTAGTTGATAAAGTGACAAATTTCTGTAATTTTGACATCCAACTAACAGCTCTAGTTCCAACAGTAAATATTTAACCGGTAGTGCTTTTCCGGTGATCAACTTCACCTCCAAAATCTGTATCTACATAGCCTTGTACCTTTAACTCACCCTTACCAAAGTACAAACACTTTTCTATGGTACCTAGTAGGTACCTCAAAATCCATTTGACAACTTCCCAATGAATTTTCCCTGGGTTTGACATAAACCTACTCACAACTCCCACTGCATAACTAATGTTTGGTCTCGTACAGACCATTGCATACATCAAACTTCCAATAGCTGAGGCATAAGGAACCTTAGCCATGAAGTCTTTTTCTTCATCCGTCTTAGGGGATTGATCCTCGGGTAAACAAAAGTGACCTGCCAATGGTGTACTAACTGGCTTTGCATCACACATGTTAAATCTCTTCAAAACGCAATCGATGTACTCTGACTGAGATAACTGCAAAACTTTTCTATGCTTATCTCTTATAATTTGCATTCCAAGAATCTTCTTCACCGGACCCAAGTCCTTCATGTCAAATTCTTTTGAAAATTGTAGCTTCAATCTTCTAATATCATCCATATCTGAACCTGCTACTAACATATCATCAACATAGAGTAGCAAAATGATATAACTAGACTTACATTTTTTAAAATAGCAATAGTGGTCCGCATTACACTTCTGAAAACTCTCTTTGTGCATAAAACCGTCAAATTTCTTGTACCACTGTCTTGGAGCTTGTTTTAAACCATACAAACTTTTCTTAAGTCTGCATACCATGTTTTCTTTCATTTCTTTTAAGAAACCTTCTGGTTGATACATGTATATCTCCTCATCCAAATCCCCGTGAAGAAATGTAGTCTTCACATTTAACTGTTCAAGATATAGGTCTTCAATGGCAACAATACTCAACACTAATCTAATAGTATTGAGCTTCACAACTGGAGCAAAAATATCGATGTAATCAATTCCTTCCTTTTGCTGGAACCCTTTGACAACTAGTCGTGCTTTGTATCTCTTAGAGCCATCATGCTCATCTTTCACCCAATACACCCATTTGTTATGAAGTGCCTTCTTACCCATTGGTAACTCAGTTAGGTCCCATGTATCATTTGAGATTAAAGACTTCATCTCATTTTTCATAGCAAACTCCCACTTACTAGCATCACTGGTCTGGCAAGCTTCATCATAGCATTCAGGTTCTCCTCCGTCGGTAAGTAACAGATAGTTCAAGTATCTCCCTGTTGGGTACATGGGGTCGGGAAGATCTTTACAAAACAGGAACTGCCTCGGTCGGCTGTAAGGTATCGAATTGCTGTCGATCGGTCTGTCCAACAGACTCTTCTTCTTGAGGGGTTAATCTGATCGACTCTATTTCTTGACTATCTGGGACTCCCTCGATATCTGCAAATACTGATTCATACGGCTTTGAGTCATTTGCTTCAGTTTTATGTCTGTCCTTGTACATCACTGTTTCATTGAAGATCACATCTCTGCTTCGTATCATCTTCTTTTTCTCCTCATCCCAAACACGATAACCGAACTCATCTTCGCCATAGCCGATCAAGAAACATTTTTTCGATTTCGGATCAAGCTTATTCCTGCCTTGGTCACTTATATGAACATATGTCGTACAACCAAAAACTCTTAGATGTGATAATTTTATATCCTTACCACTCCATACCTCCTCGGGTATTCGATATTCTAAGGGAACCGACGGGCCTCGGTTAACCAGGTAAGCTAATGTGTTGATTGCTTCTGCCTAAAACTACTTCGGTAAACCAGACTGTATTCGAATGCTTCTGGCTCTTTCTGTCAACGTTCTGTTCATACGTTCGGCAATACCATTGTGTTGAGGCGTACCTGGAACGGTTTTCTCCATCCTGATACCATGCTCATAGCAAAAGTTCTTGAATTTGGTGTCCTCATATTCACCACCATTATCAGTTCTCAGCTTTTTAATCTTCAGACCTTTCTCATTCTCAACCATAGATTTCCATCTCCTAAAAACATCAAACACTTCAGATTTATGCTTCACAAAATAAACCCATACCTTTCGAGAATGATCATCGATAAAGGTCACAAAATAATGTTTCCCTCCTATAGATGAAACAGTTGTTGGCCCCCAAACGTCAGAGTGAACAAGCTCCAGCCTTTCTTTCTTTGGGTCTACCACTCGTCTGAAAACTGATCCTTTTCTGTTTTCCAAGTATGCAATCTTCACAAATGTCTATATCGACTGACTTTAGACCTGGGAGCTTCCCATTCGATTACATAATTTTTATACCCTTCACACTCATATGGCGAAGCCTCTGCTGCCAAACATTTGGATTTTCATTTCCTGCTGCTATTGTAATTGAACAGCTCGTCTCTGTTGTCTTGTAAAGAGTACCACTCTTCTTTCTGCGTGCAATCGTCATTGCTCCCTTTGAAATTTTCCAATTGTCACCATAGAAGATCGTACTATAGCCTTCGCTAGCCAACTGCCCTACTGAGATTAAGTTCTTTCTCAGACTGGGGATATGTCTGACATCTTTCAGTTCCCATACAGGCCCATTCAACTTAATCTTCACAGTACCTTTACCAATAATATCACAAGGTTGATCATCACCAAGATATACTTATCCAAGGTTACCAGGGACATACCTCTCGAATAATTCTTTCTTCGAAGTCGCGTGAAACGATGCTCCAGAGTCTAATACCCAAGACTCTTTCCTGCTTTCTAAGGAGCATATTAACGCATCGTCACCTTCTGAAGTGATATTTGCCTCTGTCTTCTTCTCTTGTTCCTTTGGTTCTCTCTTGCACTGAAATTTAAAGTGCCCGGTCTTCCCACAATTCCAACACTCGATGTTTCTCAACCCCTGGGAATTTTTAGGATTCCTAGACTTGGACCTCCAGTCTCTTGATTTGCCTCGTTAGTTCGATTTACCACGTCCATATACTCTGTTGAATTTATTCCTCTCGATTCTGTATGTAAGACTGAGGAGATTGATGACTCACCTGATTCTCTCATTCGAATCTCTTCACTGAGAACTAGGTCACGAACATCATCAAATTTCAACTTATTGCTTCCTGACGAGCTACTCACCGCAGTGACAGTATCATTCCAACTATCTGGTAGTGAAGACAACAGTATCAATTCTCGTATTTCTTCATCAAAATCAAATTCAACTGAACTCAACTGGGTTGTGATTGTATTGAGTTCATTGAGGTGTTGAGCTACCGAAGCGCCTTCCATCATTCGCAAATTGAATAAACGCCTCATCAAGTGAACTTTGTTAGACGCTGATGGCTTCTCATACATACTGGAGAGAGCCTTCATAAGACACACCGTGGTTGTTTCCTTTATGATGTTAAAAACAACATTGCGGGATAGCGTCAATCGGATAACTCCAAGAGCTTGTCTATCAAGAAGGGTCCATTCTTCATCTTTCATGCCCTCTGGTTTCTTTTCAGAGAGGGGTTGATAAAGATTTTTCTGGTACAGATAATCTTCAATCTGCATCTTCTAGAACTCAAAATCTACACCATCGATTTTTTCGAGTATCACCTTTCCTTCGTCTGTAGCCATTTCTCCCACTCAAATCTGATTTCCTTTGGATCGCTACCAGTCTGGCTCTGATACTAGTTCTAATGGAAATATGCTAATTTCCTGTCAAATCAGATCAAAAAAGGAAAAAAAGGAAAGCACAAAAACAAAAGTGAAATCAAAGACACAATTGTTAACGGAGTTCAGCAAATTATGCCTATGTCTCTGGACCTGCTGCAGATCGATTTTATTAGAAAGAACACATTGACTCCGCCGTTTCTAGTGAATACACAAAAAAAAACCCTAGCACTAGGTTTTTTAGAGACTGTAACACTTAAAAAGGGAAAATATTACAGTTATTAATGTGTAATTTATAACCCCCTAAAATTACACTGTCTTTTCAATTCACTCTAGTTCTCTTTAATGTGTTTAGCACTTGCCTCATCTCCACTGTCTTCCACTGTCTTTTCATCTAGCATCTCTTCTATCCAATAATAACATGTTGAATAATGCTGGATTATTATGTCAAAATAACACATTTTACTTGAAGGTTATGATGCATTTTACTCAAGTGATAGAAAGCATTGGCTTCATTGGAAATGCATATAAGTTCAGAAAAAAATTAACACTTACTTAATACCCATCTCATCTATGAAACTCCCAACCAATAATCAATTCTGTAATAATACCTCAAATACACATGTTTCATCACTAGCTATGTAACCACTTCTAATTTTTGAACCAAAGTTTCTCTTTCTTACTTTTTATTTTTATTTTATTTTTAAAAGTCCCATATCTTTCAAACCGAAGCTCAAAAAAAAAATGAAAGTACCACCGACTTTGTTTTTAAGACAAACAAAACTAGATCTATTGATGATAATTTTTGAATTTTTTTAATAATAATTTCACCAGTAACATTCGAGTTCAACCATGAGAGTTCTCTATATTTTTAACCATGCGAGTTATATTGAATATTAGACATGAGAGTTCTTTATTATAATCACACAGTGCGAGTTCTTGTATATTAAACCGTTAAATTTTAAGTCTATTAGTTGTGTTAGATCCATATGTTTCCAACCACGGGTTTTTGTACATTTTAACCGTGCGAGTTTAGATTAAACCATTCGATTTTAATTTTATTAGTCGTGCTAGATCCTTATGTTTCCAACCACAAGAGTTCTGTACATTTTTAACCGTGCGATTATATTGAATATTAAACATGACAGTTCCTTATTATAATCTAAACATATGAGTTCTTGTGTATTAAACTCTTCGATTTTAAGTTTATTAATTGTGCTAGATCCTTATGTTTCCAACCACGAGAGTACTGTACATATTTAATCGTGCGATTTTGATTGAGTCATAACATGAGAATTCTTTATTATAATCTAACCGTGCGAGTTCTTGTATTAAACTATTCAATTTTTAGTCTATTAGTTGTGCTAGATCCTTATGTTTCCAACCATGAGAGTTATGTACATTTTTATTAGTACGAGTTTATTGAATATTAAACCATTCGATTTTAAGTCTATTAGCTGTGCTAGATCCTTATGTGTCCAACCATAGGAGTTATGTACAGTTTTAACCATACGAGTTTATGGAATATTAAACATAGGAGTTCTTTCTTATAATCCAACCATGCGAGTTCTTCTTAAACCAGCTAAAAGATATGCGCGTTTAATGTCTTTTCAGGGGATGAAAATTTTAGTTTATTGTTACTTTCACACGCACGTTGACAATACACAGAGGATGAAGATGCAAGTTTATTGTTATTGAGTCACAAACGACTAAACCCAGAAATAAGATAATATACTACAACCTATAAACAACACAACACATTAAAATTTAACATAATATATGCACATAAGAATCGTAGTAGCACCCCAAAATATTATGTACACCAAAAACCATAAGCTACCAATAATCAACAATATACGTAACAAAAATATGAGTTTAAGTAACAACGTAGTTGTAATGAACCGCCAAAGTACAGAGTAGAAACCTATAAATGCTGAAACCCGTTAATATAAGACATTTTTACAATTTAAACCACATTAAATTGATATTATGTGTGTTGTTAGATTTACATTCTTGTTCTTTTCTTCATTTTTTATTTTGGGGTTTATAAAGAAGTTTCATATACGAGCCAAAACTATGTGACTCTCTCTGTTCTTGTTGCATATTCGGAATAATTACCAAATATGTTTCAGCGGTTAACCTTAGGTTATTGTTGTCTGGAGTTTTTGTCGTTGCGAGATATGGGTGTTGTTGATTATTCCAAATCACAGTTGTTCTTGTAGAAGGATTTTACTTTAAAAATAGTATAATGAGATTGGATAATCTTGAACAACATCATTTGTAGTGTTGAAATAAAGAATAAATGACATCAATCATTTCAAATCTTAAGGTTAGAGA
Organism: Limnanthes douglasii subsp. nivea; assembly: GCA_036936605.1. Classification (NCBI taxonomy): domain Eukaryota; kingdom Viridiplantae; phylum Streptophyta; class Magnoliopsida; order Brassicales; family Limnanthaceae; genus Limnanthes; species Limnanthes douglasii. The sequence goes on from JAUPFV010000004.1 coordinate 134,816,811, forward strand.
GAAGGTTCTCACTGAAAAACCAAGAAAATCCCCCAAGACCAGTTTCAAATATTGGAATGATGAAGTGCTTTGTGAGACATAAGAAAATCATGTCGCGTTAGGGATACAAAATCGAGTGGAGGCAATTTATATAAAGAAGTCTATGGTGAATACATTGTTTCTGAAGAAACGGTTACACATGTTGTCAATAGATGGTAACAATGAGATCCAGAGACACATAGATAATTTCAATGTAATCATTCTTGACTTGAATGTTTGGCGTCAAGGTGGAGGATGATAATGAGGCCATAATCCTCTTAAGTTTTCTAACAAAGGTTTATGAGAACTTTGTGGATACCATGCTTTACAGAAAATAGTCATTTACTATGGAGTAAGTTGAATGTGCCCTGAATTCGAAAGATCTATAACAAATGACGATTTTGAAAGGCAACTCTAACGGTTTCAAACTAAGTGTGAAATATAGTATAGGAATGAGAGATTCCAGCAAGATGAGATGAAACTCTCGGTCAAAGTCCAAAGGGATTGCAAAGGTTTCTAAAGTGATATGGTGGCTATGCAAGAAGGACTATCATATCAATAGGAACTACCCAGAGTGAACAAAATTCAACAGTTATCTAAAGGCCAAAGCCTAAGATACTGCCATGGTTTTGAACGACTGCGAGTGTGCTAATGGTTTGATGATTTATTCTTGCAGTTATAGTGACAAATGAGTGTTTAATTTAGGCATATCATTTCACATGACTTCGAACAAATATTGGTTTGAATAATTGATATTGTTTGAAGGTAAAAAGGTCATCATAGAGAATGATGACTCTTGTGATGTAAAAAAAGAATTATTCGGGTCAAGCTGTCAACAAGACTTGAGATAGTGATTAATAACATGAGGTAGATGCCTAAAGTTAAATTTAACCTTTTTTTTTATTGAAATGTTAGAGTAGGTAAGATTTACTTATAAGGATGGAGATGGAAATCGTATGCATACTATCTCTATATGTTATGTCTAAAGTCTTATGGGTTAATAATACACAAAATCTATCATACTTGTGGATGTTTAGGATACGGGTAAACATCAAGTGCAACAGATGTGGATTTACCTAGAGGTATAGGTGGATAATTGTTAGATGTAGGCTAGATTCAACTCGAGAACAAATGTATGTCTGAAGACTATGTGTTGTCAAAGATGGATAACCGAAGTCATGAAGATGAATAAACTGGTTAAATTTCTCAAGTATGAGTTGGGGCTTTTTGGAACCTAAAGGCATGATCTACCATAGGTAAGAAGAATGGTTGTTCTGGACCAAGGTGGACACTGACCATCTACAACGTCGAAAGTGTAAAATATGAATGCCAAAATGCTTATGCAGATGGCTACAAGATTTTAGACAAACCTAGAACATTAAGGGGCTGAATTGATGTTTAATTTTAGCTTTTGATCATAGAATTGTTGGATAAAGGCGTGTTACATGAGATAATAGTACAAGGAGGCACCATAAGCCCTCTATTATACGGATAACAATGATAGCCTTGTTGTATATGTTAGCCGATCTTCCAAAATAAGACAATGTGCTGTTAGGCGCTATTGTCAGTTAGAAAGAATATTATACGCATTATTGATCCTTTATAAATAGTGAGAGTTGATTATGGAGCCATCACTGCGTGAGAATACACTTGAGAGATTTGAGAGATTAGAACCACGTCAAATCTTGTCTTGCGTGTGTGGTTATGTTTACATTATTTTTATTTTTTCCTTTGTTGTTTTGGGGTTCTCATCCAAGATTTTAGTACGATCCCAAGCTGTATGGCTTTATTTGTTCTGATTTAAATTCAATATTATCAACAAAAGGTTGTGGTTTTAGTGGTTGAGCTTCGGCTATCACTATTCGTAGCGTTGTTGATTATTCTGAAGGCGAGTTCCTCATACAGAAATAGTTTACCTAACATTTTACATGTAGATTTTTTTCTGAAAAAGTGTACATGTATTTTCACCAAGGTGTATGATTTTAGAAGTGCATAGTTATACATTATGTAAGTTTAAAAATAATTTTATGTTCGAATAATATCTACGAGAAAATGCTTTGAAGGTTCATTAAGTCTATGAGTATTTTGGCTATTACAAGAGTAATTCAAACTAGACATGTCTAATCCTGACCAGGTTTGTAACGGTTGATGTGATAGGGTTGAGGGAAGTCGGCTCCAAGAAACGATAAATGGGTTTCATGGTTTATAGTCCGTAAAACACCGGATCGGGTTGGCCTCTCAGTCTACTCCCAATCTTCTCGATCACCCTAACCTTTTATCTCTAAGATGCAGTCGAACCTCTCTGCTCTTCCTCTCGAAGAGAAAATAATTCTTCTTTCTTGATAAAATGGTTTTTCAAACTTCAATCAAGAAAGAAATCAACCCCTCCAAGACATGCAACAGCTTGTGGCTCAAGCTCAGATGTTTGTAAATCCTATATTTGAAGACACACCGGTGAATCAAACGAAAATTACAAGGTTTTCATATGCTGATATGGTGAAGAAGAACACTAGGAAGATGGATCCAGAAGACGCTAGGAGAAAAACTACAGGATTCCTACATGCAAATGTCACATGTTGAGTCGAGGAGGACTACAAATTTGTCAAATTTGACGAAACAGATAAGTCTACTATTTCTTCTTTAGCTAAAACCACTTTAATTGCAAAATTTTCCTATGGATCGCATACTATCACAAATTTTACGAAATTCTTGGAAACCTTTAGGTTCATAGGTAACTATAGTATCTATAAATGGGACAATAGGCACATTTTTGTGGAATTTGATAACATAGACGACGTTAAAAAATTCTTGAAACGAACAGTTAAAACTATAGGCCAATTCTCCTTTCGAATTCTTAGATGGACCACTGAATTGAACCCCAAACGGGAGTCTCCTTTGACTCCAATTTGGATCTCTTTCCCTAAGATTCCCGAAATGATGTACAACACAGACACAATTGAACATATTCCAAAGGAAATTGGCTTGCCTTTGTCAATATGGATACCCAACAGAAACCGTGCAAGCTTTAATCTTTGTAAAGCTTGGACAATAGTAGATACCTCAAGTTTCCTTCCATAAAGACTTTGGATAAGCTTTGGTGATCGAGACAAATTCTGGCAAGATGTCATTTATAATGACAAACCTGCCTATTGTAGAAACTGTAGACATCTAGGTCATAGAGAAAATTCTTGTAAAATGGATGAGTTAAAATCAAAAGAAAACCAGAAAATTACTAAAAAGGTGAAAACATATAATGAGAAAAGGATTCCCAAGTTGAAATCAGTAGTGGTGTCTTCAAATAATGGTCTGAATACAAGTCAAAATATGTCTAGTGAAATGAATCAACCTGTAGAGAATAATCTGAAAGACCAAATTGAGTATGACTATAATAACACAGAATTAAATCTTCCTAAAAGGATAAACACAGAAGAAAATTGTATGGTCTTTAATCATAATAATAATCCCCATGATATTAATGAAAGTGACGTCATTGAAGCCATACAATCCATAAATTTAAGTAGCACTTTTAACATTTTGAATGATGATACTTTTTCTGATAAAGATTTTCTGTGACATATCTAGTGATAGACAAAACTTAAGTTTACCACAGTCTCTAGTTTCCAAACAAACGGATAAGATTGAACAGAAAGGTCAAAGGAAAGCTAATAAAATAAAGATCAAAAGTTTTAAGAGTAATCTCGCTAACAAGCCAATAACCTTTAAAGGATCAGTAAGATCCTCAAAATATATTAAACAATGACAGTCTCCTTTTTAAACTGGAATGCCAGAGGTGTTGGAAACCAAAACACCATTAGAAGAATAAAATATATAGTTAAAAAAATTTCAATAGATCTCACAGTGCTTCAAGAACCTATGATATCGATTGATAAAATTGAAAAAACTTGGTTTTGATCATTGCTTTGGCAATACAAATAATAAAATATGGCTGTTTTGGAGAAACTCATACAAAATTGATATAGTTTTAGATACTGATCAACTTGTTCACACTATGGTACACCATTCTGACTCCTTGAGAGAGTTTCTGGTTATCATAGTATATGCAAAATATAATAGAATACAAAAAATGAACCTTTGGGACCAACTGAGAAACCTATCCAATAACAATAACAATGACCCTGGCTTGTTGTTGGAGATTTTAACACCATCTCCAACGCAAGTGAACAACTTAATTGTGCTACACTGTGTATGAATGCAATGGATGACTTTAATAATATGATCTTCGCCTGTAAACTTGAGGATCCAGGATTCTCAGGTTCAAATTTTACATGGACAAACAACCATAAGCGGAAGTGCTCAAATTGAGTCTTATATAATGATAATTGAAGAGATTATTTTGATATAACTAGGATGAGGCATCTAGCAAAAACTGGGACAGACCACTCACCCTTAATAATTTCAGTCTCATTTGTGTCAACTGAATAAAAGCCACCCTTTACATTTCAAAATATGTGGTTAAGTCATCAAAATTTCATTCCAGCAGTTGAAATTAATTGGAATTACCAATAGATACATCACCTTTTACCAACTCTTACATTCATTTATTCTGGTTTAAGCTTAGAAGACTAAAAAACCATTTAAAAACTTGGAATAAATAAGTATTTGGCAACATTTTTGATTTTATTGAAAAAACTGAAGAGGAAATTGAAATTATTGAAATTTTTTTAGAGTTATCTTATTCTATTGAGAACAATAAGAAACTTTATGAGTTAAAGGCCAAACACTTAGTTCTGCTTGCTAGGGAAGAGACTTACTGGCAACAAAAGAGTGGCTCCAAATGCTTAAAAGATGGATATAATAATACTAGAGCATTTCACAATTTTGTTAAAAAGAAAACATGTGGAAACAAGATTAATGAGATAATTGATAATAATAACATATTAGATGATCAAAATTTAATAGGTGAATCAGCTGTTAATTTCTTTCAAGAACTATTAAATAATAAGAATGATGAACCTGGCCCTGATTTTCCATCTGACATTATACCAGAATTAGTAACTGACCAAGAAAATAGATCCTTGTTAGATGAGCCTACATTAGAAGAGATATATATAGTTATTAAGGGTCTTAATAGTTGTAGTGTATCTGGAGTTGATGGTTTCAACTCCAGATTCTATCAAGAATGCTCACCTATAATTAAAGTAGATCTAGATAATGCAATCTCTGATTATCTTAACAAACATAGCTTCCCAAAAGGAATATTTGCAACCTCGATTTGTTTAATACCAAAAAAGAACCATACTAAGACCTGGTCTGACTTTAGACCAATTAGTTTATGTTCTATTTTAAACAGAATAATCTCTAAACTTATAAATAATAGATTACTAATACTACTGCCCAAACTAATTTCAAAAGAACAAGGTGCATATGTCCCTAATAGAAATATACAGGAGAACATTTTGATTACCCAAGAATTAGTTCATGATTTAAACAAGGATCAAAGGGGTAAAAATATTATAATCAATTTGGATATGAAAAAATCTTTTGACAAATTGAACTTTACCTTTATATATCAAGTAATGCAATCATTTGGCTTTAACAATAGAGTTATCAATTTAGTTAAAAAAATCATTCAACATATCCGATACTCTGTGATTGTAAATAGAATAACATATGGGTTTTTTCAAATCTTCAAATGGAATCAGACATAGGATCATTTACCCCCCCCCCCTCTTTTCATTTTAGCAGAGGAATTTTTAATTATATGAATTAATAAAAACATATCTTTAGATCCTACTTTAAATTACAAAACTAGAGGATCCTTAATTATAAACTGCTTAGCCTTTGCATATGATGTTCTATTATTTCTAAATGGCTCAATTAGGAATCTAAAAAATATAAGTAACTTTATGAGTACCTATCAAAGTTTATATGGTCAATAAATCAACTTACAGAAAACTACTTTTATAGCTCCATCTAATTTAACTAGGCAACGTATTAGGAATCTTGAACACTTACTAGGTTTTAACCATAGCTCATTGCCTTTCAAACACTTAGGTATCCCAATATTTCTAAAAAACAAAAACAGCTATTATGATGAAATCATTAACAAGATCAGAACTAGTATAGACCATTGGAATTCTAAGTCATTATTGTTTGGAGGCAGACTGATTTTGATCAAATCAGTCTTGCTGGCTTATCCCCTTTATTATATGCAGTGTATCACAATACCAAAGACAATAATCAACATAATGAACAAACTACTCAATAATTTCATATGGGGTCACATTGAGAATAATAAAAGTATATTATGGACTGACTGGTCTAAATTATGTAAACCTTTTAGTGAAAATGGCCTAAACCTTAGAGACCTTTCAACTGTACAAGTAGTTTGTCACATAAATTGTGGTTCAACTTTAGGAAAAATAATACTCTATAGGCTAACTTATTAAATAATATTTACTGCTCTAAATTACATCATTTACAAGTTTTACCTAAGCAATCAGACTCTAGAATATGGAAAAGAATGTTAATGGAAAAGAATGTTAAAAGTTAGTACTGAAGCAGAAAAAAACATATTTTGGGTAATTGGGAAAGGAAATGTAGATTTTTTCTTAGACAAATGGCATGATTCTGGGGATCTAATTCAATCAACACAGAATATATCAAGCACTTGGTATACAAAAACTAAGGTTAATGAATACTGGACTAATTTCTTATAGAACATGACGAAAATTAAGAATGATGTGGTTTTTTATTCTGAAATTAACAAGATAGTTAAGATTCAAATTAATCCTAATAATAAGGACTCAATCATCTGGAAACTATCTCCAGATGGTAATTTTAATCTTAAACTCACTTGGAATAACATAAGAATAAATAATGCTCAATTTTTTCAAAAGTCAAATCTGGAATAATATTACGCCAAAAAGTGCTCAATTACCTTGTGGAGAGTCATTAACAACTTAATTTCAGTAGACTCTAACATTCAACATAGGGGAATTAGTATAGTATCTAAATGTCAGTTCTGTCCAGAATGCGAAACGTTAAATCATTTGTTTGCCTTTTGTCCATTAACATGGAATGTCTAGTTACATTTTTCAAATATCTTTAACATATCAGTATGAAAGCATAAGGCAATTAACCATGTTATGAATAAATGGTTCTCTTGTACATTGTATAAGACTCATATTAGAACAATAATACCATTATTGATAGTGTGGATACTTTGGATAGCAAATAACAAAATGAAACATGATGGCCTAATTAGTACTGATAGATCGATAATTAAGCAAGTCAAATATCTTTTATCTACTTTAGACAAATCTTCTTTAATCAAAACCAAACATTGGAGAAAATATCTTCATCTAGCTAAGGACTTAAAATGCGCTAATTATCTTCCAAACAGAAAGAACTATCTCTATATTAAGTGGCATCCTCCTTTCACAAATAGGCTTAAGCTTAACTGCGATGGCTCCTCACTTCATAATGGGGAATCTAGTAGTGGATTCATTATTAGAAACTCTAATACTGAGTTAATTGTAGGACAAGAAATATTGATTGGTAAATGTACACCCTTAATAGCTGAATCTTTAGCTCTGTTACATGGACCCAGGTTCTGTCAAATGAATAAGTTGAAAGAGATAGATTTTGAGATTGACTCATTAGATTTATTTAACATGATAGTATATGATAAGTACCAGTGGTTTTTATCCAAAGTATTAACATGCTGCAGAAAATTGATAAACTCAAAAATGATACTTAAACATATTTTTAGAGAAAAGAAACATGGTGCTGATTGGATTGCTAAGTATGCTTTGAAACAAAAGCAAGACTGTTCTTTTAATGAAATTAACACTCATAGCCCTCTCAATGCAATTCTATTACTAGAAAGCTTGAACTTGGGCTATTTCAGACACTTATATTAATATGCTAACAACTTTATGGCAGGTTTTAAACCTTACCAACATATTTGTTACTCTTACAAGTTACAGAAGCACTTAGAAAGGAGAAGCAAGACAATGAGGAAGCTGAATATCAATATGGCAATGAGAAGACTAGATCAAGTAATCAAAGATAAAAGATGCAATGATACACAAATGAGTAGGAGCACTGAAGCCTTACACAAATTAAGTAATAGGAATTATTACTACTGAACAAGGACCAAAATAATAAAATCAATATGATATTGGATTACATCAATTCAAGTTTCAAATTGTAAAATTCAGTTTCACCAATTGTATCAAACTCTGTGTGTATTATTATCTTATTAATAAAAGCAATTTCAGTTAAAAAAAGACTAGACATGTCTAATAGTTCGAGTCACGGTGGGACGTCGGCTATCCTGTCATGGTTCCATCTTATGAACAGTAAAAGTATGGTGGATTTAGTTATTGTGGGTTGACTTGTCAGTCAAGCCAATACGAGATGGCAAGAATGTGTACAGTTAAGTCACGATAACATAGATATCTTTTTTACTCCTCCAAAACTCAAAAATAATTTTTATTCAAGATTATTGTAATTTTTGTTAGATTTTTTAAATATATTTTATATTGAAAATAACTATTTTTATGAGTAAATATTATTACTAGATCATTAAAGTTGTTGTAATTGTATATACCTATATTCACACAATACATATACAACAATATAAAGAACTTTAAATTTTATATGTATTCAAACACTTATAGCACGATACATAACAAAATAAATCTTAAAAGAATGTTTAATTAATAAAACCATACAAGTAATGAATAGTAAAAATAAAAAAAAATATGTTTAATACAATAAAATATAAAATTATAACAAAATTAATAAAATAAAATAGGGGAAGAAGACTCAGTCATCACATATCCATTTTATTAGAATCTAGATCGATGAAACCTGAACATCACATATCCATTTTATTAGAATCTAGATCGATGAAACCTAAACTAGATGGGGGTTCTGTTGTTGGAGGTGGAGGGGTTGGAGTATTAGTAAAAACGTGATTATAAATCGTTTACATCGGGACACGTTTATTGATTTTTCCTAATAATATTATTGATGAAATTGGTTGTCATTATAGCGGTTTTGGAAGGTCTCAACTCTATAATTTTATTGACCATGCCTTTAACAAAATTGACCTTGCATGATGTTCAATTAACCAAACTAATCATGCACTTGAACCTGTATATTACATATTTGATCATGTATTTCATTTATGGCCTTCATCATCTTATGATCAGATATTACCTTTGAGGTACTTGATCTTGTTGAGAAGTAATAGGGGCACCCGATTTTGCAAATGGATTATTTGTGATCAAAAGCTTCGGCGAATTGAAATGGTGTATTAGGGATTATAAAGGATCGATTTTTTATATAACTTAACTAATTGTTTTAATTTTATTAATTTATTGTCTAAATGAAACCAAAGTGATTTTTATAAACATGCAACCTCATAGATCTGATTATAATGTTCAACATGATAATATTGACCATATAGACATAAATGATATCAATCATATCTTACCCCACATCTCCAAATATTACCTCCCCCCGCGCCTAGTTTGATTGTTAGGAAGAAATCATATTGAGTATGAGAACAATTTCTTTTTTACCGGATATAAAAAACGTAAGTGTAAAAATCATGGAATTGAAATTTCCTATACGAGGGAAAATATAATAGTGGAACTGGTGGTATGACCCAACACTAAAATCATAAAATCCAAACTTGTAGTTGGGGGTACGACACAAACAACCATCCATCAGAATACTAGTAAGGTATTTGATTTTGATAAGTATCAATATAGGATACAATGATGGAATTTAACTTTGGTAGTGCACTTTTTTTAATTTTGTCTAGAGATGGTGATATAACAAATAGATTAGTAAAAAGGTAAACCCATAATCCGATCGCTTCCCAAGAACCTCCGTGAGAACTTTAATGTTAGAATATTTTTATAACGAAAAAGAGTTTTTTTTACTAATGATACAACAATGACGGATGAATTTGATATTATATACGTTACTTTATATGAGATTGATAAGTATTGGGTACTTCGAAGAATAATTACATATTTTTGTTATACTGCCAAACATAATTCCGTTCAAATTTTAAAAGGGCTTTTAAAAGGCATGAAGGAGTTTAATGATTGGAAAAAATTTATGATAATTTATTTTTATAATGTATCTGTTAATAACAAATATGTTAATTAAATTTATACTTGTATGCAACCTAGAATAAAATAAATTATTCATTCTACATGTTTATGTCGTATAGTTCAAGTGGTTGTTAAAGGTAGAATAAGAGGAATATTAAAATATTATATTGAGCCTATTAGACGAGCAATTTATTTTATCATTAACTCGGGTCCTAAAAGACATGAATATGCTTAAGAACAATGAAGATGGATATTACAATCCTCTCACGCGTCAATGTAAAAAACATCATCTAAAAATGGTGTATTTTCTTTACATGTTTAAAAACTACACTCAAGATTTTTCTACACAATATAGTTCTAACATTCGTATGACCGCAAGTGTGTTTTCAATCTTCATGTGCATTTAAATATAAATAGGTCAATTGATGTTTGTAGAGAAATAGTGCCCGATATGCCGACCAAATTTATAGAGTATTTACATCCGATTCCACCCGCTTATGTTGTTGGGTGCATTTTAAGCACTGGATTAGAAATAATAATGTTCCATCATCGAGTTTTTGAGGTGACATAGTAACTAAAATAAGGTATCGTTACAACGATTTGGTGAGAGCTATGGAAAGTACCTTGGAACCGTCATTCTTGATAAAGATGCTTTGTAATCGAAATATATTAGTGATTTTGTAATAGTGTAGTTTAAAATGATAGCGTTTGTACAATTCATGATCCGCAAGAGTATAAACTATGAACAAATTTGCAACAAAAATTTTCACATATCATATATACTATAAGTAAAAATATATATTATAAGTAAAAAATTTATAATATAAGTAAAAAAACTTATATTATAAGTATACTAGTTATACTTAAACTAACAAACTTATATTATAAGTAAAACAACTATAGTATAAGAATAACTATAACAACACTTATCACATATATTATGAGTATATCATTTATACTATGAATATATTAGTCATACTAAAGTTTAACTATAACAAAACTTATGACATACACTATAAATATACTACTTATTATGTAATCAAACTATAACAACACTTATAATTTTCTCTTTAATTATATCACTTATATTACAAGTAAATCATTTATATTATAAATATAACACATATACTATAATATAAATGATAAGGTCGCCATTATCGGAGTATATGTCATTGGGAAAGATGTGATTGTATAGTAACAAACCAGCAAGGCCTAACCGAGGGGTACTCGCACCATAACAAGGCGGCCTGTAAACCGTTGGGTAATATCACCACAGACGACTAAACCGAAGCCCAACCATGAGATATCGAGGTAAAATTACAAACCGCGACCAAACAGAAGTTATATGGGAACATCGATATAACTACACCGAAGCCTGTCCGACTGGTAAAATAATGAAGTATAGGTCATAGGCGGAAACTCGCGTAAATCCAAGAAGGGCCCATCCAAGCGATCAACTTACTGAGAAACGACCATATGGAAAAAAATAACCTCGCTAGGTCGAGGTTCGTCAAAGAAGGACTAACAATTATCGATGATCGTGAGGTATAACCTCGATCAACGTACAATAAAGAGCATTGAAATGAGTCAAGAGTTATTAAAAGAAGTTATGACTTAAGAATCAACGTAACTTACCACAACCAACATAATATCCATAAATATAAGTCCACCATCATAGTTAATGAAGTTATATGATTAGTGGGAGAGAGAAACCATTTTTTAAATAATATAAATATGATTACGATGATGTAAGAACAATCTTTTTCTTCATGGATTTTACTACTTGGAAAATATTTGGGAGATTTTTCTCTAACAAATTTGGCACCGTCTATGGAATATAAATCACACACAAACCACTTTAAACAAATGGTAGTGACAAGATATGTGATCGAAAGGGAAACCTCTGAGAGAAACATTACATTAGCAAACCAAACACTAACACCAGATCAAGTCGTCAGGCAGACTCATATCCCTCCCCATGGCACGCATCTCCAAGAACCAGAATACAAACACCACTGAAGCACCAGTTGGTCAGCACCCGACTACAGTCGACCCTGAATTTGCTTCGTTGGTAGCGGTCGTACGTGGAGCCCGTCGTCGAGGACAGTATCCCCCTAGTTACTTTTGTGGTTTACCGATTAAAGTAACAAATTTAAAATATTCAACAAGCACAACAAATGGCAGCTCATAACCACGAAGCCAAGGACCAGACGGCCAAAGTAACCCCAATGGAGATGAATGATACCCTCCGCGCATTAACGGTTAAGGTACGAGGAGATAGCCGAGAGCATCAAGGGTCAAGAGTAGGTCAGTCAAGCACAACGAGGACAGAAGAAATATATGTCTGTCAGCAAAAAAAAGATTGATCATTACAAGATGGAGAAATATAATAGAAGAACGAATCTAGAGCATCATCTTGAGTAGTTCTGAAATATCATGTTATGGTTTAATCTAAATCATACCTTACTAAGTTAGGATTTTTTAGTGACATTCAAAGGGAGTGATATGGATTGGTTTAACAATTTCCCATCAGGACCCAATGCTAGATTTGTTGAATTATAGATATTGTTTCAACATTATTTCGTTGCTTATAAAGATTTAAAATATGAAATCGATCATATCATGACTCTACCTAAAAAAGATAAAGAGTTTTTAAGTGATTATGTTCAAATATTTATAAATAAAATGAGTGTGTTAGAATTTTTCAATAAGAATGTAGCTTTAACGACATTCAAGAGAGGTTTGTCTTGTGTTACTAGTCTATTAAACTATTTAATTATGTTCCAAATAGGCTGTATGAGATATTTGTTGGCCAAAACAAAGATGTATATTAAAGTAGAAGACACAAAGAATAGTAGAACAATACAAATTAAAATGATATGAAAAAATAGAGAGTCTTCTTGTAACCTCTTATATATATATAATTAGTATATGTTTCTCGTGGATGTTGGATTTCTTCATAATCCAAACCCTGTTAAATTTATCTTGTGCATGTGTGCATAGGTCTAGATAATTTGTTTTTGTTTCTTTGTTACTTTATGAGATCACAACTATGATTTGACTACAACCTAAAGTCAAGTCAGCACTATCACCAAATAGGTATTGACTGGAGCGGTCGAGTTTTAGCTAACATTGTTCGAACCTCAGCTCTTGTGGCCTTGAGTGTTGTTGATTATTATGAACTAAATGAGATATTAAAAATAGTTCACCTAACAAATAATATAATTTCAAATAACAATTTCAACAATAGTATTTTTGATTTCCAACAAAGAAGATGAGTTAAAGCAATATATGATTCACATACAAAATTAATGCTCGGTTTATAAAGAAACAAAACAAAAATGATTTCAATTTTTTTTCTCGATGTGGATTTAAATATGGACAAATTAATACAAACAATGAATAACTCGTAAATATCAAATTCATCATGATAAAGTGAGGTATGCGTCTTTTTTTATCTTTAGATTTATCAATCTATCTCTGCGCCAACTTTGGAAATCAAATCGATTTACTCTGACAACTAGTAGCAACATCGAAGTCCGTGTTAGTAAAACTAATCTTAAGAACAATGAAGACGTTCATGTGGTAGATATTTTAGTGTAATTGGATTGACTAGTCGACTAATGTAGTAATAATATATGATTGAACAAGTCGAAAAGTGAAAAATGCACACTTGTACGAATATATTATGATTAGCGAGCGAAGCAAGCTGGGTCCAGTGGCGTAGACCCATGCGTATAGCTATTATGAAACCATGTTTAAATTTTTATTATCAAATGTAAGTCAATTTTTTAATTTAAATGTGAAATAACCGTTTATTGGACCTAAAGTATTTGTAGAGTTGGTTGAAATATATGTGGTGAATGGTTCAAAAAATCAACTACGATTTTTTATTCTTTTGTTCAACATAAAAACTCTAATTTATCGAGTTGAAGTTTTGGGAAAACCACCAAAATAGTTTCAATATGAAATTGATTACAAGACTTTAGAGATTATCAAGAATTCAAATACTAATCTCGAAAAAATATTAAAAATATCTATATATGAATATTGAAATGATAAACATAGAATATTCAAAGACATGCCAATAAAGTTTTCTAAGTTGGACAAGTTAGAGGGCTATGATTTCATAAGGTGGAAGAAAAAGATGTATTTTCTATTAACCACCCTGAAGGTTGTGTATGTTTTGAGCACTCTCACGTCAGATATCAATGAAAGTTAAATGATAGAGTAAACAAAGAGGCGCTACAAATGGGAGAACAATGATTACATAGGTCGTGGCGAAATCTTAAACAATATGTATAATCTTTTATTTGATGTATACTAAAATTCCAAGTCTGCAAAACAACATGGGATTCAATTGAATCAGATATATGGTCGGGGATGCTTATAGTAAGAAGTTTATGGTTAATAATTTTATCAATTACAAAATGGTTGATTCAAGGCTGGTCATGGAAAGATATAACTAATTACTTAGAATTGTGGGTGAGTTTGTTCAACCTAATATGAAAATGGATGAATATATTTTGGTGTCTAGTGTTATAGAGAAATTACCTTTATCATGGAAAGACTTTAAACACACTTATAAACATAACATGAAAGATATGACTTTGGTTTAACTTGGGAGTTATTTTATGACAGAAGAGTCATTAACGACTTAATTTTTTTTTATTAAGTCAAGGGAAAGAACCAAGCAGGAAATGTCACTATGAATATGGTTGAAAAAGAGTGGATTCAATAAGAATGCAAACACTAGTAAAAGAAATAAAATAAATTTTAAGAGAAATAATAATAATATGTATTCCAACAAAAATCAAAAGTTAGGATGTTGGAAGTGTGCCAAACCTGCTCATTTCAAGAAGGATTGATGTGTTGGAAAAGGCAAGAACAATTATGGTCGAACTGGTAAAACTTCTAGTCCTGATCATTTCAAAGATCCAGAAAAGCAACAAGGTGGGATTTTAGTTCAAAATTTAAATTTGGTTAGAATTATGTGTCACTAATATGTGAAGCATTTTATTTGCACGATGATAATGTTGCGTTGTTGATTATTTTGGGAGCAACAATCCATGTATGTAAAGATCTTTTATGGTTCAATAACTTTCAACCAATTGAAGATGGATCTAAATTGAAGATGGGGAATTTCGCAACTGATCTAATCAAAGGACTAGGAAATTTTAAGATAGTATTTAAATCTAGAAAATATGTATTATTAAACAATGTATTGTATGTTCTATAGAAACGAAAGAAGTTTTTATCCGGTGTGGTCATGATCAATTGTGTTTCAAACAAGTGTATGAAAGTGAAAAGTATATCTTATCAAAACATAATGTATTTGTATTATTATGATATTTATGTAATGGTATGTTTATGTTAAATGTTAATATTTTCATCCAACATGAATATGTTTGCATGGCTTCTACTAGTACTTGTAGAAATTTGAATAAAACATAATTATGACATGCTAGACTAGGATATGTACATTATAAAATAATCTAATACATGTTAAAAATGAGGCTTATACCTCATCGTGATGTACATAATAAGAAATGTAAGACTTGCATGTTGACTAGGGAAACCAAAAAACTTTTGAATAAGGTTAATTGAGTTTCCAAAATATTGAAACTATTATATAGTGGTTTATGTGATTTCCATGCTACTCATTCCTTATTAAATAAAAAGTATGTTGTTACTTTTATTGACGATAAATCTAGATATTGCTACATTTATTTATTGCATGCGAAAAATGAAGCTCTTGATATAAAATTTATAAAGAAGAAGTAGAGCTACATAAAAATGATTTGGTTAAAATTCTATGTACTGATGGAGGAGGTGAAGATTACGATCTGATATATTCTTAGTCTACTGGTATAATACATCAAACATGGTTATACACCACAATAAACTGGTGTGGTATAAATGAAGAATATGAATTTAAAAGAAATTGTTAATTACATGTTCGAGTGAAAGATTTTGGGATGAGGCTATGTTAATAGCATGTTATTCATTAAACATAATTCTTATTAAAAGAAATAATATTACCCCATATGAGCTTTGGTATAAAAATCCTCTAATATTTAGTTATTTAAAATTCTAGGATTATAGAGTAGTTGTAAGACTCACTGAACTCAAAATGAAAAACTTGGATGTAAGGTTGACTGATCATTTTGCTGCATGTAGGTTCCATGTGTTAGAATCTAATGACTATATGTGAATAAACACATTTATATAGTCAACAGATGCAATATTTGACAGAATTGTTTTTACACCTATACCGAGACCTAGAGACATAATTCATAACGCAATCAATAGGAACTCAGTATAAGCTAAAGATAGATTAGGTGATACTATTTATGTACATAAACCTTTTGAGCCAAGAAGAAGAAGAACTATAGCTAGATACTTAAGTCTTTTGGATCTGATTTTCAACTTTATATGGTTGAAAGGTCAAGAGATAAGATTCACTATCAATATCAATATCATTTTATAATTGAGGAGGATCCAAAAACTTTTAGTAATCCAAGATGAGATCAATTCTATCATGCATAATAATACATGGGAATTGGTTATTTACCTCTTGGTTGCAAACCATTGGAAGATATATGGATTTTTAAAAGGAAAATAAAAGTAGATGGTACAATTGAAAGGTATAAAGTGAGATTAGTTATTAAAGGTTTTAGGAAAAGTAAAATGATTGATTTCTTTAATACATATGCTCTTATTGCTAGGTTTTCTTTATTAGATTATTGATAGCACTTGCATCGATATATAATCTCGTAGTTTATCAATCGATGTGAAAACTAAAATTCTTGAATGGTGGTTTAGATGAGGAGATTTATATGAAACATCATAAGGGTTTGTTATGCCTAGGTATGAAAATAAGGTATGCAAGTTGAAGAAATATTTGATTGGTCTAAAATAAGCACCAAAAGATTGACATAAAGTTTTTAAGATGAAGGACTTGACGGAAGCTGAGATGATTTTTGGTAAAATGATCAAACAAAATAACAATAGTATATCGATTTATCAATCTCGTTATATTGAGAAGATATTAGATAAATTTAATCTAGAAAAGTGTTCTTCAGTTAGCACACCTATAAATCATAGTCTTAAGCATATATCTAATAATAGTGTGGCAGTATCTCAACTAGAATACTCAAGATATATGGGTTGTCATATGTATGTCATGGCTAGTACTAGGCCAGATATTGCATATGTTGTTGGAAAGCTTAGTATGTATTTGAAAAGAATCATGGATTATGGTTTGACTTATATATGGGTTCCTTCAATTTTTGAAGGTTATTCCATGTTTATAAAGAAGTTTACAACGGCAGGTCTAGACACTTGGGTGTTTGACATACCATGATTCGTGAATGTATCACATATGGTGTTAAATTAGTTGAGTTTGTCAAAACTCAATAAATTTATCCGATCATTTAACTAAAGGGTTAAGTAGAGAACTTGTGCACAAGTCGGCTATTGAGATGAGATTAGAGTCCATCTGAAATATCTCGTGTTGAGATACCCAATCACATCTAATATAATATTATGTGTTAAATTCAATGTGGAAACCTTGACATTTAGAGATTGGAATGTATTTGTACTATCATTTCAAGGTATGTGATCAGACCTGCAAGGGGTGGAGGTTGAAGTTTGTCTTCTTAATAGTTCTTTTAAAAAATTGCATATGCATATGTAAGAGGAAAAGAACTACCTAGTTGAGCATCAATTTAATTGCTTCACGAAGCTAGGACTTGGCTTTGATATTCTTGAGAAGGATAAGGACATAAGGCTAGTAAAACATAGTATCAAGTAAGTAAATTTATGTGTATATTGTTTTCATGTATTTTTTATGAATAGTAAATGTTCAATCTTTTGTGATACATGAATATTCGAATATTTGGAATGTATAATAAGAGGAAATACAATCGTCACAGTTTTTTATTTATACATAAGTTTGTTGTTTGTTGAGATTTTGTTTCAATTAACCACAAATTGCACTAAAATGAAGAAGAATTGTTAAATATTTTAGTGTAATTTGATTGACTACTCAATAAATGTAATTATAAAAATGTATTATAATTATTAAAAATGTAATTTTAGTCACCTACATAAAAATGTTATTATAATTCTTTGTAATTATAAAAATGTATTATGATTAGTTTAAATTCATATTTTTCAATTTTAGATTGATTATTGAATTTGGATTTGATATAGCCGTCGGACATATACGGGTTTTACGGTTGAATAACTTGGCTGAAATATATATAATGAATGGTTCTGGTCGTTAATATAAAAATACTAATTTTATTCAATTTAAATTAATGGCTAGTAACATAGATTATAACTCGAAGACAACATCTTACGATAAATTCAGCTTTTTGAATAAAATCGGCCTAGGTTTCCTCCTGAAAAAACAGAGAAGGCCAAAAGAGATAACCAAAAGTAAGTTGAATGTTTGATATATCGCACGCATTGTTGTAGTAAAATATTTGTGTGCCTTGCATAATTTAAAAATCATAAATTATTCCAATGAATAAAAATATTAAAAAAATTATATCTTATAATTAAAATCAAAATCAAAATAAAAAAGTTATCAACAATTCTGAATCAAAATTAAAAAGTTTTCCCATTTTATAGTTTCATTGCAAATAGGGTGGATATATCTGTATTACGCGGTGATCTTTGTCTGAATTGTTATTGAATTGTGTGATACAGCAGAGGAAGTGTATTATATTTATTATAATTTATAATTATGAATCGCGTAGGGTTGAACTAAGTGCCGTCCATGTGGCACCAGTGTAAGGTAGCCAGACATGCCTATACATGCAAACTCTTTCATCCTCGCAAAGATAGAGCTTTGACTTCAGCATTATGTTGGCAATCATGTTTGTAGCTCTTGTATAAATTCTCGTAGTTTTAGGTTTAACTTAGATTTAAAAAGTAAAATATTATTATTTTCGAAATTTCAGATTTAGGCTATGATTCATGAATATGAAACTATAATAAATGTAATATATTGAATGATTTGATTTAAACTTAGGAAAATAACAGAATTCAGGTTTTTCATTTTTTTTTTAATATTCATAGGTGGTCACCTACTAATATTTTGTTTATTAAAATTTTTATTTATTTTTAACAAAAACAACCTTTTTATAAAATAATTATTCATTGGCGCTTGCTTTGCATGCTCTGACTTGAGGAAATGATTCCTCAAAGCATATACAAAATTAAAAGCACATAAAAACCGAACGATCATAGTGGAGATCGTTGTTCCAAACCCATTAATGTTATCAACGATCTATCTGCAAGAGTAGTGGAACCACATAATAAATAATTAAGTGTAACAACAATGTAATAATATAAATAGGAAAACATTTTGTATGAACAAGATATAATCACTACTCCTATAAATAATTGTTAAATTTTCTTTTCAAGACTTTTCTTGGTGTTTTTCAGAGCCATCGTGTCAATCCATCAGAAACAAACAAAGAAAAGTTAGATACTGGCTTTCCCTCGACCTGCTCCGATTGCTTTGATTTGTGCGGAACAAAATTAAGTTTTCTCAAGCAATTTTCATTTATGAAATGACTATTTTTATAGTAGTAAATCCAATCTTAAAAAATAACATGAATTTTTATATTAAATTAATTTTGATAGATGCATATTTGGATAAATCTATTATTTATTAAGATAAATTGCTAATTTATTCCATACAAATTAGATAATATATTTTAAATAAATGATATTCATAATAAATAAATACATGAGGTTAAAACAGAGTTTCCAGAAGTAACTATTTAAATTTAAATATAAATATAAAATTTTAAATTGATACGTGCAATAAATAATATAATTTTCAAAGACGCATCAACTATAAATATTTATATTTAAATTGTAAATACTTTCTATCACGCGATGTATTCATTGTTCATTGAAATTATACTTTCCAACCCCAATATACATTTTGAGAAAAATATTTTTCAACCCCAATATACATTTTGAGAAAAATTAGAGTATTTATGAAAATTTTAGCAACTTTTTGTCATCCAAAACTCCAAAACCTTTCAACTTACATGAAAGAGGCTAAAAGCAAATGTTCACCACCAAAAAACAAGAGGTTGTGTCAACCCATCTCCATGATATATAAAGCTATACGCCAAATAATCTTCATCTCCATGTTCGAAAAGGCTATAGGCCAAATAATCTCCATCTTCGTATTCAAAAAGGCTGTAGGCCAAATGATCTTCATCTCCATGATAGAAACGGTTATAAGTTAAGTGACATGTATCTCCGTGATCGAAAATGCTATAAGCCAAATAATGTCAATCTTCGTAATAAAAAGGGCTATAAGCCAAGTGCTATTTATCTTCATGACCGAAAATGCTATAAGTCAAATAATCTCTATCTCCACGACATAAAGAATTTAAGCGAAACACAATGTGATCTTTATATTCATCTCATGTTTTCGCCTTTCTATATGTTTGTTGCATACTTCTCTCCATCCTTACAATTATGCGAACGGGTCACTAACTACACCTATGGGCTACGCAAGGGGCAATACTGTGCCCAGACTAAATAAGTCCAATAATATGAATGGTCTAATTGGCCATACCCGCCGATGCTACGTTAGGGGCCACACTTTCCCCAATACCTTGTACCGATATTAATAGGAGAATTACTCCATGACCATGAGGTTACGAAATAGGCCAAATTGCTCTCTGCCGCAAATCAACCGAGTGGTACGCCCTATTGTTCTGGCTATATGATGGGTCTGTTAGAGATATAAGGCCTAGGCCCATTAGCCCATATAGTTTATCTATATAATAGCTTTATACTCTATATAATATTCATACTTTCTAATAATCAGAAAATACAAATGTAATGTCCTCAGTATAAAACTATATAACTTGTGACACTCAATATAAAACTACACGAGACAAAATAGTATTCACTAATGACCGGGTACCTCCAGAATCATCTCTTTTGATAAAATCGGAAATCCAGTCAAAGTTGCTCACAACTATTACCTACAATGCATCATCAATGTCTGCAAAATATCTTCTTGTTTTGTTTTCAAAAAGATCTATACACGAAGTGGAATCGTCATTACCTGCTTTATTTTGTTTTCCAGAAGTTGTATATCCACAAGTTAGTTTAGTTAGCATCTTTTATAAGAACAAAACCTTATATGACAACTGGATTTAAAACCCCCAAATCTGTAAAAGGACTGCATCCTTGAAGCGAACAAGATAAAAATTCATCCCGGTCTGGGTCATCGTTGTTGTTGCTGCCTCTGTTAAGTTTCTCTTTTAAAACAGCAAGCTTCTCGTCCAAGTAACTAACCAAACCGAACAGGTCTTGCTCTGAAAATCCATCTACAGCTTTCTCCAAACACTCGTATTTCTCCGATTTAACCAAACCCTTGCTTTTTTCTTTCTCCTTCTTTACCTTCTGGTGTTGGATAAACCCAGAAAGATCAAACTTTTGTTTTATTTGACCTTTCTCTCGGAACCTCTTAAGCGAATCTTGAAGATTTTCAGATTCATTCGTCCACGCTATTGGCTCCGAACCCGAACCCGAACCGTTTTCGGAGTAGATCACAGTAACACATACGTCGGCCAGAGTCGCCAAACTTTTTGTTTTCTTAAAAATTGTGGCTGACCGTTTCTTGAAGAGTCTCGGTTGCTTCACGCTTCCCATGTTTTGGAAACGAAGAGACATAGAGTGTGGATGTTTTGGAGGAAAAAAAAGGGATGGAAGTACATCTAACAGGGCCTAGGCCTTATATCTCTAACAGAGTCATATTGTGCCCGTTCTCTTACCTACATGCTCGTACAAACACTTCTCTCTTACTTACATGCTTACCATCTACACACACTCACCTACGATATTCGGAAAATTCTCCAACACAAGGTCCAAGACATCCACAATGTAACATACTAACATAAAGCAAGTACATCTATATAGAGTCTTCACTTCATCCTTCAACAAATTTGAGATGAATGACTTCACGAATCTGAGATGATTCTTGGTATAATGATCAAACGAAAGAATACTAGTACATAAATATCTCAATCTCATTTTATTGAGAAGATATTGGATAAATTTAATCTCAAAAAGTGTTCTCCAGTTAGCACACCTATGGATCCTAGTCTTAAGTTTCTACGTAATAAAGGTGTGACAGTATCTCCACTTGGATACTCCAGATTCATTGATTGTTCTATGTACACCATGACTAATATTATGCCCTGATGAGTCAATAAATGTTTGGTAGAATATTTCGGATCTTGTGCTTGATGTGACTAGAGAGAGAAAGTGTAGAGAGAGAGAGAGAATGGAATAGAATAATATTCAATGTCCTCTCTACCAAGAAAGTGGGTCACCTTTTATACTAAAATAAGGTGGACCCACTAAAATCCTTAATGGGCTATTTACATAACTAATGAGGCCCTTTAGTAAGTATCTTGTTTACAAATTGGTCCCCGAAAGATCCTAAATACATTAATAATCACACCAAGTATCTTTTATCCACAATTAACCCCTTGTTGTTATATATCGGCGAATTCCACCCTTATCAGTAGCCCCCCCCCCCAGTCTTCGGGAGTATCAGGAGCGGAGACTCATAGCCGAGCCTAAACCTATTGACCACAGTCTCCTGTGCTTCGGGCCAACGGTTTATCCTTGGATGAATTACCCCTTTTCCAAAAGCGTCGGGCATTCCAAGATGTTGCCCGTCCCGATCTGTCCATGGGTGTTCGATAACACTCCCGCAACGTTTTTTAATTGACTTTACCCGAAGGAAATACTCAGGTTTCGCTAGACATCCCTTGCCCGGTGTTCATAGTTCTGGCCAGGACGGCTCCCGCGTTTTCTTGGGCCTTTATCCCTGGACCTGTCGTGATGGGCCGACTCTCGCGGTGGATTGAGCTAAGAAGGCCCATCTCATCACTCGGTTCGAAAGGGCTAGCTTAGGTAAGCCCTCGTCAGAAGGTGGTCAACACGTGTCACCCGTTGACGGGACGCGTCCTTGCCAGACTAGTTTTCTAGGGAGACTCTTCATCTTCCCGCTGCTTTTGCCGGTTGGCATTCCCCAGTCATGCAACGTTGCCTATAAATACTTCACAAATCCTGATTTCTCTCAGAGGAATTCTAGAGAGAGAAAGTGTTGTCCGAACATTTCTAGAGAGGGAATGTTTGTTTTATGAAACCCAGACACCCGAAGCAGCCTCCAACCAAGAAGAAGAAAAAGCCTGTGTTCGGTTTCAAAGAGTGGGCGAGCATCGGTGACCGAGCCGAAGAGTACCGACGCACTGGCTTGATTTAGGGATCTAACTCCAAACCATTCACTTCTGTCCCGCAGCCCCACGACCCTGTTTTAGCTACTCCGATCCCTGTCGAATCCTTCCTTTCACCTGAACCGCCTGGTTCTCTGTCCCCCGAGATTAGCCTATCTCCAGACACTGTTGTCATCTCTTCTAGTAGCAGCTCCTCCCGTTCTCCGATAGTTCGGTCGGAGAATCTGACCCCGTCATCTGTCAATTCGTACGTCCCTTGACCTTCGCCCCTATTTCCGCCCCGACGCATTCACAAAACCAAGTTCTTAACTATGGGTGAAAATAGTCCCCCTGCGTCTCCCTCAGGAGGTAATGATTTTGAAATGGTTCAGCTCACTCCCTCTATTCGAGGGTACCGGACTGGTCTTAACACTACCGTAACTTTTTTAGGTCTTAATAAGCGTCGACTGACGCCCGAGGAACTGGAAGTGGCTAAGCTGGCGCACGCTGGAAGCAGTGCTGACCCTACAAGCTCCCGGGTTCGGTCGTCGGATCCAAATGCCGCTGCTGCCCAGAGCTTTGATCAGGCCCCAAACTCGAATATCGAAGAGTTGGAGGTGGATGTTCTTCCCGCAGAGGTTAATATTGCCACTGCTGGGAACGCTGCTAACTCTCCTGACGACCCTTTCCCGAGGAAGTGGAGGCTGCAATCACTACCACCTACTTCAGCTGGCTTCCTTCAAAAGATTTCGTCTCTCTTTTCGAGGGTAAATACCTCTACTTTCCGGAGGCCGAGCATAAGGAGCTGCTGATTCGCTGGGGGATCCCCGAGAGCGTAACTGTTCGGTTTCCGGTTCCCGGGGAGACTCCTGTGCATGTCCGATCGCGGGAGATAGTGATTTTTACCGAGCTGTTTAATTGGGGTTTGCGGTTCCCCCTGGATCCCGAGATCACCCTTTATTTCCGCACCTTTCAGATCTGCCCCTCCCAACTGACGCCCAACGCATGGTATACTCTGATGTCGTACATCATGGCTTCGCGTTTGTTAGGTCGGGTTATGCCTAAGGAGGAATATGTAGCCATGTCTGGTCTGTCCAAGTCTCCTAAATCTTCATTCTTCTACTCTTCCCTGACGAACAAGTGGAAGATAGTCAACGACTTTCTCGAAGGAGACAAGGGCTGGAAGCACCGCTTCGTTTTCTTAAGTGGCTGCTGGGAAAACGGTATGCCTTACAGCAAGGAGAACACGAGGAAGTTGCTCCGAACTTGGGTCCCCGATAGTAAATATATATATTTTTTAACGTCTGATCCCTTGTGCAGTAACGAAGGAGTTCTTGCAAGGGCTGAAGAAAGATCACTCAAAAGCCACGGAGGCCACGTTCGAAGTGCTGAAAGACTATGCTCGGAAGCATTGGGGTCGGGCGATGCACCGTACCTTCAAAGACACCAACCTAATCATGAGAAACCTCTGGCGTTGTTCGTCCGAGGTGCTCACCATCGAGCAATTGCGACAGCCCCCGAGCATGGAGGATCTGATCACGAAAATCGACGCCCCTGGGTCACAGTTGTATCTCCCAAAACGCAATAAGGCGCCTAGCAAGCGCCCGAAGTAGGACGATGAGGCCGGGGAGAACAACATCGGGGCTGCAGAGGCATGCGTGGGAATTCGAGAGGAGGGATCCGTCCATGAAGGTGGGGAGGCCGACCAGGCCCAGGCTCCGGTGCAGAAGAGGAAAAGTCGAGCCGATGCGGAGGGGACCAAGGCGAAGAAATCCAAGCACTCCAAGAAAGAGAGTGGGCCTATTGATGGCGCGGATGGTGGCACCGTGCCGAAGCTGTTTAATCAGTACAGTGGTGCTAAAGGTGGTTTAACGGTTGACCCTGTAGTGGAGATCCTGGATGATGCCGAGCCATCCAAAACGTCGGACCCAGTTGTAGCCTTGTCGAGCGGTACAAAGTACCCGGTGCTAACAATGCTTGGAAGTCCGCATACTTTCCCGCTGTAGGGATCAGACGGTCTGGCCTTATCCTTGTACAATTTTCTCATACCGGCGGCCATGAAAGAGCGTCAGGCGATCGAGCTAAGCCAGCAGCTAGGGGGCGCGGAGGCAAACATTGTTAGCCTGATGGGGGAGGTGGAAAAGGCCAAGACGGCTCAGGGGTTGGCGGAGGGGCGGGTCGCAGAAGCCGAACGTGTCGCGGAAGAGACAAAGAGAGCCGCGGAGGAGACGAAGAAAGCCGCGGAGGAGACGAAAAAATCCGCGGAAGATCGTCTTGCTGCCTTAGCTAAGGAGGTCCAAAAGCTAAAAACTTCGATCGTCGCCTTTGCAAATCAATTGAGGCAGTGGGCGGAGAAGGAAACTGCCGATGCTAAGACCACGTATGTGCTATCGTTTCATAACCGCTTTCCAGACCTTCACTTTGGGACAATGTGGCTAGATGTGCCAGAGGGGGACCGCCCTGTGGGATTCGTCTGTGAAGATGAATCAGACGATACGGAGTCTGAGGAGGATGATGACGAGTGATCTGGACGATGTGTTTTGTTGGTTTTTTTGCTGTGTTTTATGCTTAGTTGTTTTTTTGTGTACGATTTTTGGGGGCCGCGGGGTCCCCTAACAATATTTCTTATGAATACTTCAAATTTTATGCTTATGTTGGTATTCAGTCGCCGTTTCTTGCCATGTCATTTCAGATGTTGTTCCCTAGGAAAAACAAAGTGGTTCTGTAAAAAATCCAAGTATAAGCTTCAAAAACTCTGATAGGATCGTCAATCATAAAATGTAGTTCAGTTCGGGAATTGAAAAACCAAAGTAGGTTCTATAGATCAATATAATATTGAAAATTCCTGATAGGATCGGGAGTCATAAAATGTAGATCAGTTCTGGAACTGAAAAACCAAAGTAGGTTCTGTAGATCAACATAATATTGAAAACTCCTGATAGGATCGGGAATCATAAGATGTAGATCAATATAATATTGAAAATTCCTGATAGGATCGAGAATCATAAAATGTAGATCAATATAATATTGAAAATTCCGGATAGGATCGGGAATCATAAAATGTAGATCAGTTCGGGAACTGAAAAACCAAAGTAGGTTCTGTAGATCAATATAATATTGAAAATTCCTGATAGGATCGGGAATCACAAGATGTAGATCCATTAATATCAGTGGGAACAGATGCTGACCAGCTCGCCAGCTGATCAAATTCGTAACACTTCAAAATTTGGAAGGCAAAACAAAATTTTGATTAATTCGATGAGGTGGTCGGGTGTTTGTGATGCCTCGTTAAAACCTTCTCTCGCCACCGAGGTAGGAAAGAGTGAATCCCCGACCAATAAGTTTTTACAGACCACGTTAAATAAATTACAACTGTTTGACCACTATTCTAAGTACAATTTCAAATGTTCAATATTTCATGGCAGCCTCAAAGGATGCCCGAGCCTATTTTGCAGGCGGTATGTCCCGCTCTTGATTTTTTCCACGATTTCGTAGGGTCCTTCCCAATTCGGGGCGAGTTTGCCGAGGCTTTTGTTTTTGGTGTGAAGAAAAACGCGCCTCAAAACCTTGTCACCGACTTTGAACTCCCGACGGCGTACTTTAGAGGCGTATCGACTTCTCATCAGGGTTTGGTAGTGCAAAGAGTTCAACTGGGCGCGATTGCGTTTCTCTTCTATAAGATTGAGACCGAGCCGTTTGCTATTGTCGATCGCGTCCTCCTCATAGGTGCTGACTCTGAAGGATGGAAAGATGGATTCTGCGGGGGTAACCGCGTCCATATCGTATACCAAAGCATAAGGTGACTCCTGTGTTTCCGTACGGGGGGTAGTTCGGTAAGCCCACATTACTTCTTGTAGATAGTCTGGCCATTTTCCAGCTTTTCCCTCAAGGTTCTTTCTGAGGCCGTCCAAAATGGTTCGGTTGGTGACTTCGACCTGGCCGTTTGCCTGAGGATGGAAAGGAGCGGAAAAACATTGCCTGATCTTGTGCGTTGTACAGAAAGTTTTTCCCCGCTGTCAAACTGTGGTCCGTTATCCATAGTTAACCTCTGCGGTATCTCGAACCGACAAAATATGTTAGACCAGATAAATTTGAGTATGTCCTTGGTCTTGGTAGCGGATAAAGGCTCAGCTTCGACCCACTTGAAGAAATAGTCTACTGCGACGACGATTGTCTGTCTTCCACCTGATGCCATTGGTAGTGGTCCGACAAGGTCTATTCCCCATCGGTCAAAGGGTAGACCTTCAGATATGGACTCTAGTGGAACGGCGGGAACATTTATTGCGTTTGCGAATCGTTGACATATATCGCAGGTTTTTACTATTAGTCGTGCATCTGCTGTTATCGTTGGCCAATAGAACCCCGCAAGAAAAATTCTTCTAATTAAGGCTTTGTAACCGCAATGTGCCGCGCCCTCACCATCATGAAGTTCGGATACAATTATTTGCGACTCGTGGACCCCTAAGCATCTGAGCAAGGGGCGGCTAAAGGATTTTTTGTACAATACTTCACCTAAAAGGACGTAACCCCGGGATTTATTGCGTACTTTCCTGGCCGAGGCGCTATTGCTAGGCAGCCTACCTTCGGCTAAGAAGGCGATAATATCGCGCCGCCAATCTGAGATTGTTACTGAAGAGATCTGACAAGCGATTTCAGGTCGGTTATTTAACTCGTGCCGTTTGATGATAGATGGGTTTTCTTGCTCGGTAACCCAGGGATAGTTACTTGAGCAGGAAATTGTTGCCAAAGAATCTGCAACGATGTTTTCGCTTCGCGGGACATGTTCGTATGTGACCTTGTCGAACAAGGTAGCTAGCACTCTGAGTGCTGCTAGGTATTGTACCAGATGCTCTTTCCGAGGTTCCGTAATCCCCGAGGCATGGGTTATCAAAAGTTGGGAGTCACTGACGAGGCGTACCTGTTTTGCCCCACATACCTGTGCTAACCGTAGTCCTGCTAGAGCATCCTCGTATTCAGCCTCATTGTTCGACGTATGGAAACCGAATCAAATGGATTGGTGCATACTGATGCCCGAAGGGGTGATTATTTGTATCACTGCTCCACAGCCACTGACATTAGCCCCCTCGTCGGTTCGGACGGTCCACTCACTTTGTTCGCCCTCTTGGGAAGGCCTATCCTGATCCGGTCGTTCGGGGTGAAACTCTACTAAAAAATCAGCCAAGATCTGGCCTTTGATGGCTGTTCGAGGTTCGAAGTTGATGTTGAAATCGCCCAACTCGACCGACCATTTGGACATTCTCCCGGACATGTCTGGTCGCTGGAGGATGTACTTGAGTGGGAACGAGGTTCAGACTATGATAGGGTGGGCTTGAAAGTACGGGCGCATTTTTCGTGCTGCTGTGACCAAGGCGAGAATCATTTTTTCCACCCTTAGATACCGAGTCTCTGCATCCAGCAGACTTTTGCTCACAAAGTAAACAGCTGTAGGGGCTGGTCCCAACTCACTAATCAAAGCCGCACTAACCGCAAAGTCAGTAACCGCAACGTAAAGGAAAAGTGTCTCGCCTCGAATGGGCTTTGTTAGGAGGTTCGGGGACGACACGTATCGTTTAATTCCCAAGAATGCTTCGTCACATTCGGGCGTCCACACGAAATTTTTAGCTTGTCTCAAAACCTGAAAAAAGGGAGCGCACTTATCAGATGAACGAGAAATAAATCGGTTTAAGGCTGCCAGACGCCCAGTTAGGATCTGGACTTCCTTGATGTTCTTGGGTGGAGTCATGTCGGTCAGAGCTCGAAGTTGGATGGGATCGGCTTCAATCCCTTTCTCGCTAACGAAGAAGCCTAGGAATTTTCCCGATCGGACCCCGAAGGAGCATTTTTCTGGGTTGAGTTTGAGGTTTATTCCCCGTAGGTTACCAAAAGTTTCTCGCACATCGGTAAGGTGAGCTTCATCCGCGCTGCTCTTGACCAACATGTCATCAATGTACACCTCCATATTCCTCCCAATTTGATTCTCGAACGTTTTGTTAACTAGCCTTTGGTATGTTGCGCCAGCATTTTTCAGCCCGAATGGCATTACTTTGTAACAGTATAGTCCTCGGCCTGTGATGAACGTGGTACTTTCCTGATCCATAGCGTGTAATTTGATCTGATTATAACCGGCATATGCATCCATGAATGACAACAACTTGTTAACCGAAGTCGAATCTACCAACTGGTCGATTCTCGGCATCGGGAAGGGGTCCTTCGGACATGGCCGATTAAGGTCGGTGAAATCCACGCACATTCTCCATTTCCCGTTTTTCTTCTTGACCAGAACTGGATTTGAAGTCCACAACGGGTAACTCGCTTCCTTTATGTGACCGACGCTGATCATTCTCTCAACCTCCCGTAAGATAATGTCTGCCTGTTCCGGGGAAAAAGCCCGACGCTTTTGGGAGATCGCTCTGACATTTCTGTTGATAATTAGCTTGTGAATGACAAATGATTCTGGGACCCTAGTTACATCTCTTGCGCACCATGTGATCAAATCTAGGTTTTCCCGTAGGAGAGTCAATAGTTGTTCCCTGAAGGCTGGTGAGAGGCATACCCCGATCTGCAGGACTTTCCCTGCGGCAAATTGGTGTTGCTCGCATTCTTCGTCCGTCGTCAAAAAGCTTGGGGCTTCCATGGGGTCATCAACGGGCAATGATCCCGGGGCGAGCCCCTTTAATTGCTATTCTTGAGCTTGAATCATCTCTTGATCTTTTTTAGGTGCCAATGCAGCTCGGTAACATTCCCGTGCTGCTTTCTGGCTGCTTCGAACCACGCCCACGTTGTTTCCGACCACGTATTTTAAACACTGGTGGATTGTAGAAGACACCGCATGCGTTCGCGATATCCATGATCGGCCGAAAATGGCATTGTGGGAAGCCGGCGCGTCTACTACCACGAATAAAACAGTAACCTCTTTCTTGAATGTGCCGCGGCCTAATTGGAATACGCCCTCGAATTCTCCTATAACGTCGGCTGCCGACCCTGTGAACCCTACTATGGTACAGTAGGACCGTGAAATCACTGGTGGTGTCCTGAACTTGGCGAAAGTGGATGCGAAGATTATGTTGGCCGAACTACCGGTATCTACCAAAATGCGCCGAACCTCCTCCCCCGCAATGGCTGCCCCGATTACGATAGCATCCTCATGGGGGCCGGCTATGTCTCTCATATCGTCGTCGTCGAAGTACAGAATAGGGGACGGGACGCCTCTGGACTGGGAGTAAGTTCGAGCCTCCAACTGAGTGGTTAGGTTGACGATGTGCCTTTTCCTGGATGAATGTGTGACTCCTGCGATAGAATCTCCCCCAAAAATAGTTAGGGATTCAAAAAATTTACAAAGGCCTCGTACATTATCGACACTCTCCTCTGCTTCCTCCTCGATAATCCCGATGATGTTGCGGTTTGCTTCGGGGTCGAGGTACTCAATGGAAACATCGAAAGGGTCGGTTACTTCTGAAATTGCCATGGTGTTTCGGGTTTTGCTATTATCACGACTTCCTTCGAGGTTGTACTTTGCTGTGCCTTCTTAACATACTCCAGGAGGTTTCCGTGCTCTATGAGCATTTGTATTTCTTTCTTCAAGGCAATGCAGTCTTTAGTATCGTGCCCAACGTCCTCGTGATAGCGACAATAGCGGTTGTTCCTCTACTCCCGAGGTGTTGGTATCGGGAAAGGTCTTCGGTACATTCCGCTTTTCTTAGTCTTCTCGTAGATCGACGATACACACTCTGTAAGGTCAGCGAAGTATGCAGGTCGGATCCATTTGTTAGACATGGGTCGTGAAGCCGTCTGACTCGTTTGCTTTGGTTTCGGGTTAGTTAGGACCGAAGGCTTGACTGATACAGGCGGGGTCGTGTGTATCGTGCTGACCGGTTGGACTGCCCTAGCATAGTCCGATCGAGTGCCCTGCCTTATCACTACCGATGCTTGGGCACTTTGCTGAATTTGTGCCGCCAACTCAGATGCCTCGGTCTCTTCGATCAATATCTGCTTTTCTATTTGAGCTAGAAGTGCGGAAAACGTGAACGCCTGTTTCTTCGTCACTGCTTGCTTCATTGGTCATGGGAGCAAACCCAAACGGAACGCCGTTAGGGCCACATTCTCTTCGCAATGGTCTAGGTTGGTTTTCGCATCGATGAATCGTCGGGTGTACTCTCTGAGGCTTTCCCCCAATTTCTTCCTACAATTTATAATAGTGTCTCCGTTGGCTCGGAAACTTTTACTTCCCACAAAATGTTGCCTAAATATTGTACAAAACATCCCAAAGTTTCGAATGCAGCCTTGCGGTAAACGGTTGTACCATTTAGATGCCCGGTCGCAGAAGGTCATGGAGAAAGCTCTACATAGGAGTTTGTCATCGTTGTCGAAACTCAGCATGAAGTTTTTGAAGGCTTCCAAATGATTATCTGGGTCCTTCTTCCCATCGTACTTTTCCAGTTTAGAAATGTCAAATCGCTTCGGGAGCTGCCCCGCTAGTATCTCGTCGGACAATGAAGATGCTCTCCAATTGACTCCGAACCCGCACGCTCCTCCTCCAAGTCCTTCCGTCTGAATTCTGTAGAGTCCCTCATCTCCAGGGCTGATAAACTGGCTACTGGTTCGGTAACCGTGGTTCTGACTGTTCGACGGTTGCCATGGCACTTGAGGTAGCGCCGCCCGCTCCTCGCGGCTGGCGACGGGCATCTCTTCCTTCTCAAAGGACACCGGAGTTTGCTTCTCGGTGCTACCCTTCTTGTATTTTGGGGAGTCCGTCCTGGGTCCTCGGAGGCGTCGGGAACGATTCTTTTGCGTGCGTTGGACTCTTTCCCGTCGCCGATACTCTCTGCCCGATGAATCATCCGAGGTGTAGTCAACCGACATGCCGCGATGATCCTCTGGGTATCGCTGAGGCCTGGGATTTTTCCCTTCCTCAGGATGATGCTCCCGATAATACCTAGCAGGTCGGGCTTCGATGCGCGGCCCAGCGTTGCGGTCGGCCTCCTCCCGGTCCTCTAAGAGGGGTTCTTTGCCTTTCCCTTCCCGGACCCTTTTCTCGTCCAGTGCCCGCTCTCTTTCAGCGTTTAGTCTGGTAATGTCTTCAAGGAGCTGTCTTCGGGTCATTATTAGGGTCGACCGCTTGTCCCGACCCCGGTCGTGGTGCTCCCGTCCAGGCGCTTCCTCGCCCTCTGACACCGAGACGGCTCGGATCACTTCTCTACCGACCCTCTCTACCACAGCTTCGTTGTTCATCTCGTAAATCGTGATTTTTAAAGAAAAAAGATTCCTTTTTGGTATCACTGTTTCCCACAAACGACGCCAATGATGAGTCAATAAATGTTTGGTAGAATATTTCGGATCTTGTGCTTGATGTGACTAGAGAGAGAAAGTGTAGAGAGAGAGAGAATGGAATAGAATAATATTCAATGTCCTCTCTACCAAGAAAGTGGGTCACCTTTTATACAAAAATAAGGTGGACCCACTAAAATCCTTAATGAGCTGTTTACATAACTAATGAGGCCCTTTAGTAAGTATCTTGTTTACAAATTGGTCCCCGAAAGATCCTAAATACATTAATAATCACACCAAGTATCTTTTATCCACAATTAACCCCTCGTTGTTTATATCGGCGAATTCCACCCTTATCATGCCCGACATTTCATATGTTGTTGGAAAGCTTAGTAGGTATACTAGCAATCCTTGTTCACATTATTGATAATCTTTAAACCGAAAATTCAATTATTTGAAAAGAAAAATATATTATGGTTTGAGTTATATAGGGTTTCCTTCGATTTTTGGAAGTTATTCAGATGCGAGTTATATTCCTAATATGGAATATTACTCTTCTAAAAGTGGATGGGTGTTCTTTCTTGGGAGTGGTGCTATATCATGGGCATCCAAGAAACAAACGTGTATAACTGACTCAACGATGATATCTGAACTTATGACATTGGCAACAATAGTAAAGAAGCTGAGTGGCTGAAAAATATATTATATGAGATTCCATTGTGGTCGAGACCGATAACACCTATATATATCATGTGTCATACTAAATTTTCCTTAATTAGTGTTTATAGACAAGTTTACAAGGGAATGTCTACACACTTAGGTGTTTCACATAGCATGATTCGTGAATGTATCACACATGATGTTATATCAGTGGAGTTTTTCAAAACTCAATAAATTTAGCCGATCATTTAACCAAAGGTTTAAGTAGAGAACTTGTGCACAGGTCGACTATTGGGATGAGGTTAAAGTTCATCTGAAATATCGCGTGTTGAGATACCCAATTCCCAAATAATATGATATTAGGTGTTGAATTCGATGTCGAAACTTTAACATTTAGAGGCTGAAAAACATATGTACTATCATCCCAAGGTATGCGATCAGACCTGCAAGTTGTGGAAGTTGAATTTTATCTTCTTAATAGTTCTTTTGAAATATTGCATATTCAGGTGTAAGAGGAAAATAGCTACCTATTTGAGCATGAAGTTTAGTTGCTTCAAGAAGCAAAGACTTGACTTTGTTAATCTTGAGAATGATAAGAACATATGACTAGTAAAAAATAGTGTCAAGTAAGAATACTTGAGAATGTGAATTTATGTCTATACTGTCATCTTGCATTCATTATAAATAGTAAAGGTCCAATCTTTAGTGATACCTTGATATTCGAATATTTGAAATTTGTATTATACTAATATGAAATTGAACCGTCCCGATATTTCAATTATACATAAACTTGTTGTTTGCTAAAATTTTGTTTTAGTTAATCATAAATTTCACTAAAATTGGAGGAAATTGTTAGATATGTTAGTTAATTGGATTGATTAATCGATCAATGTAGTAATAATATATTGTGACTTGCAAGCGTATAGAGTGCATACTTGCAAGGATATATTATGATTTGCAAGCATAGGGAGCGGGTCAAAGGGCGTAATTCTTTGCTCATGGCTATTATGAAAAAAATGTTTAAATTCGTATTTTCACATTTATATAAGTTTTTTAGGTTGTTCATTGGACTTAAACTGTTTTTTACAATTAAATAACTATATGGTTGGTAGAAACATATATGATGAAAGGTTCAAAGATAATCAGTATGATTTTTCATTCTATCGTTACAATAAAAATTCTGATTTTATTCAGTTGAAGTTTTTGGGATAACCACCAAAATATTTTCAATCTAAAATTGATTAGGACACTTGGGTCCACATTAATAACCTCATTCCAACAAAAATCAATGTTTCCATAGAGAATGAAAACTAAATCTAGGTTGCAAGATCCAAATCTCAAATAGAAATTAATGTTAAAATGATGGATTGAGAATATTTTCAATATGAAAATGATTACGACACTTGAGTCCACATCAAAAACCTCATTCCAACAAAAATCAATGTATCCATAGAAAATGAAAACTAAATTTAGGTTACATGATCTAAATCTCAAATTGAAATAAATGTTAAAATGATGGATTGAGAAATCCGACCAATGTAAAATCCCACCCGATTTCAAATGTCATTGAAGATGATAAAGACCACCCTCTTGAATCGGAAAAGACATTATGTTATTGTGGCAGATCTGGGACTTAAATAAAAGGTATGCCGAAAATTTTAAAGAAACAAAATCAATACAAGATAAATACACGTGGACCTTATTTGAATATAATGAACCAATTGGTGAATGAATATAAGAATGTTGTAGTAGTTTAACTCAAGAATGAATAGAAGAATGTTCGCTGCCGAGAAGTTATCAGTAGCAACTAGTTGAGATATTTCATTCACTTATATATTGTATATTATTTTCAGTCTAAGCAATGTGGTGGGATAAATGACTAAGTTTATTCTCTTTTAACAATAATAACAAACCGAATGTGCATTATTGAATTATCCAATTTCTAATGTTTACAAAACTACTAACTCCTTTCATTTTTTTGTTCCTAATTACTATACCCGAATATAGCTGATCCTTGTACCTAGTTAGTCCAACAACAACAAAAAACAAAAAAAATTACACTGTTCAATTCAAAAACTAAAAAAAAAAAGCAAACCTCACTAGACAGGTGACAAAAATTTCAATTGTTTTCTGTGAAAATTGAAAATAGGAGCAGAAATGTTGCTTTTCTTTTAAAGTTGAGAAAGAGACGGGTTGAACTTTATAAAAAGTAAAATAAAAAGAAAAGATTAAAATAATAATAATAAAAAAAACTGAAATAAAATAAAATGGATATGGCATATATACGTGATCTTCTTATATATTATTTTTACTCAAGAACGACTCATATACCATTGGTTTAACTTAGACTTTTCTAGTTTTTTAAACCTGCGATACTTTGAATAGACTTTGCATATGCTATAAAACTAATTTTAATATAACAATGATGTGAGAACTAAACGACTCATATATTGAAAGAAAAAGCAATATATAAAACTTACAAAAAGTATTTCCTCATAAAGAGATCTCATCAAGAAAGGGTATCGTCCAAGGGGGTATTGTCATAAAATTTTAGTAATAAAATTTAAAACCTGATGAAATATTTTATGGATTAAGCATATTCACATGAGACTGAGTTGCACTGATTTCATCTTTTATAAAAATGAACAGTAATGAACCAATGCTGGCGACGATTAATTACAAAAGCAATACTTTTCAACGTCAAAGAGAGAAATACATTTACCTACCAAAAAATAAATACATGTATTATGCACATGCTTGGCAGTCACCATTTTTTTTTTCTTTTCTAAATAAGATAAAAATCTCGAGGAAGCAAACAAGAATGGAGTCTTTGCAATTTTACTTTGAAACTATTAAACTTGCCACAGATAATTTCTCAGAGGCGAACAACCTCGGACAAGGTGGATTTGGTGCAGTTCACAAGGTAGCCATGTTTGAAGACAATTTGTATTTTTCTTATATGAATGTAGAGTGTGATGATTTACTCAATTTGGATTTTTTTCAGGGTAGTTTTGCGGATGGACAGAAAATAGCAGTAAAAAGATTGGCGAAGGCTTCAGAACAAGGAGACGTGGAATTTAAAAACGAAATCTTATTATTGGCCAAGCTGCAACACCGCAATTTAGTTAGGGTCCTTGGATTCTGTGTCCATGGAAGCGAGAGAGTTCTAGTCTATCAGTTTGTCCCAAATGCTAGCCTCGATCGGTTCATATTTGGTATTAATTTAGTTCATCTTTTTTTTCAAAAGAGAACATGTTGATTCAAATGAAGAATTTTTTCTCGTATGCTTGTTGATTTAGATCCTACCAAGCGCACACTGTTGGACTGGGAAAGACGCCACAAAATCATAAGAGGCATTGCTCGTGGAGTTCTGTATCTCCATGAAGATTCTCGTCTACGTGTTATTCATCGTGATCTAAAACCGGGCAACATTTTGTTAGACATAGACATGAACCCTGAAATTGCGGATTTTGGTATGGCAAGACTATTTAATTTGGATGAAAGCCAAGCCATGACTAATAGAATTGCTGGAACGCGGTGAGTATTTCATTAGAGCTATTTGACTGTCTGGGTGAAATAATTTGATAAAAATATGATCGATTTTAATGACGCAGGGATTCATTTAAGAATAATTCCATGGTAATTTTTCAGTGGTTATATGGCTCCTGAGTATGTAATGTGCGGACAATTCTCGGTCAAGAGTGATGTTTTCAGTTATGGCGTCTTAGTGCTTGAGATTGTGAGTGGTAAGAGAAACAATTCTTTCGGCAATGGTGAAAATGTAGAACATATTATTGGATATGTAAGTACTACGGTTTATTAGTATAATTTTGTTTACATTATTGTAAATTTGTAATTAGATCATTTGTTTAGTATATCTCCGCCCGTATCATTTGTATCTTTAAGATAACAGAGAAAGCCAGCAACATATTGTTAGATGAAGATATGATGCCCAAACTTACGGGGTTTAATAAAGCAAGGCCGCTTAAAAAGGAGAGTCGGATGTGAGTATTTTATATTATTCATTTTTTGTATACGTCAAGGCAAAGTAATTCAATTACATCTACAGAGAAACACAGATTTAGCTAATTAATATTGAAAAGTCATTACTAATAATTTGATGCCGGATTTTGTAGTGCTTATATGGGTACATAAGCGGGCATAGAAAGGTTAGTAACTCGAAACAGTCCACAGAAAGTAAATTAAATGTGATATCAACAATTCATGTACTAAAAGTATGATGCCAAATTTCGTAGTGGTTGGATGGCTCCTGAGTATGTGATGGACGGAGAATGGTCAGTTAAGACGGATGTTTTCAGTTTTGGTATTTTACTCCTTGAGATTCTATTTGTTCACAAATTCAAAAGTGCTCCGTATGGTTCCTCATCGTACTCACAAGAACGTGTTGGATATGTAAGTGTAAAGCTTTTTTCATCAGTACACTTTATTTAATTCATCAATCGCAGCTTCATTAGTACACTTCATTTAATTCATGGGTAACTAGAGTACACTTTATTTAATTCATCAATCGCAGCTTCATTAGTACACTTCATTTAATTCATGGGTAACTAGATCATTAGTTTGATAAATCTGTACCGTATATTCTTTGTAGATATGGAACAGTTGGAAAGACGGAACCATATTAAATATAGTTGATCTGTTGAGAATATGGGGTCCGCCTCCGTATATAAGTAAGAACACAACCGATCTCAACACTCGTATGATATTGTCCGCTTTGGCACCCGAATGCCCTCACGGCTTTGCATTTGGTCCACTACCAAAAGGCCTCGTACTAGTTGAGATATGTTCTCACTTATATACCATTGATCCTTCCCATGTTTTACCGATGTGGGATGTGGAACTTTGGTCGCTACCCTAACAAATCCTCCTCTCGAACAAAGTACCACTTTAGCCTCCTCTCAATTGACATCCATCCGCTCACTCTAATCAGGTTGGGGCTGCCTGATCTCTAGAGCCTTTACAGCGGATCTATCTGATCTCGACCATCCTGCCTTGTTCCTTAGCGCCACTCCAAACAAGTACCACCGTCTTGATACACTCCAATCAAGCCACACTGCTTGATGAGCAACGGGCACTCCAAACGAGGATCTCTCCAATCAAGCCACAATGCTTGATGAGCCTCAAATCAAGCCAGACTCACTGCTTGATAAGCCACGGGCACTCCAAACAAGGATCTTGAGCATGGCTACTAATTCATCATGGATCTTGAGCATGGCTACTAATTCATCATGTTCGACTAATGAGAATTTCACCCACATCACCCACCACATCGCGTACTGTCTGGGCCTGGAGCTCTGATACCACGTGTTGGGAATATGGGGTCCGGTCCGCATATTCCGCCTCTGTATATAAGTAAGAACACCACCGATCTCAACACTAGTATGATATTGTCCGCTTTGGCACCCGAAGGCCCTCACGGCTTTGCATTTGGTCCACTACCAAAAGGCCTCTTACTAGTTGAGGTATGTTCTTACTTATATACCACTGATCTTTCCCATGTTTAACCGATGTGGGATGTGACACACTTTGGTCGTCACCATAACAAATCCTCCTCTCGAACAAAGTACCACTTAGCCTTCTCTCAATTGACTTTCATCCGCCCACTCTAATCAGGTTGGAGACTACCTGACCATAGAGGCACTACGGATGTTACTGCTCACCTCCTCTTAGACCACACTGTCTTGTTCCTTAGCGCCACTCAAATCAAGCCACACTGCTTGATGAGCCACGAGCACTCCGAACTAGGATCTCTAGAGCAGATCACCTTGATCATATGGCTACTGGTTCATCATGTTCGACCTCCGAGAATTTCACCACCATCGCGTTCCGTCTGGGCCTGACACTCTGATACCACGTGTTGGGAATATGGAACTTTGGTCGCTACCCTAACAAATTTTCGAACAAAGAATCTTCCCCTTGAGGCAAATATCCTTTCTTCACTATCAACAAAGAATCTTCTCTTCTTCTGACTCACCAAATGCCCTTAAGGCATTCACTCTATACTGCGAACACCGATCCAGTTTAGGCATTCCCTAAACTTTCGAACTGATACTGCCTTGGTCATTATATCTGCTGGATTATCGTGTGTAGACACTTTCTTCACATCAACAATTCTCTTTGATATTATATCACGAATAAAATGATACCTGACATCTATGTGCTTTGTACGCTCATAGTACATCTGGTTCCCTGTAAGGTGTATGGCGCTTTGACTGTCACAAAACACTTTTGTAGTAGTCCTATCCAAGTTCAAATCTGCCACCAAACCTTGCAACCATATTGCCTCTTTAACTGCTTCTGTTACCGCCATGTACTCTGCCTCTGTTGTAGACAAAGCTACAGTAGCTTGCAACTTTGCTTTCCAACTGATCGCACTCCCAGCTAGAGTAAATACATATCCTGTCAGAGATCTTCTTTTATCCATATCACCTGCAAAATCAGAATCAACAAAACCAACCAATGATCCTGCAACATCATTCAGCGATTCACCAATATCGGTTTTGTTAAAAGTTAAGCCAACGTTCACAGTATTCTTCAGATACTGAAGTATCCATTTCACTACCTGCCAGTGTTCTTTCCCAGGACATCCCATGTACCTGCTAACTACACTAACCGCATGTGAAATATCAGGACGTGTGCATACCATAGCATACATGATACTACCAACTGCACTTGCATATTGAACCTTCGACATTTGTTCCAACTCAGCATCGTCCTTGGCCGCTTCTACTGCAGACAACTTGAAATGAGTAGCAAAAGGAATGTTAACTGCTTTAGCATAAAACATGTTGAATCGTTTTAACACTTTCTCAATATAGCTTCGTTGAGACAAGTGTAATGTTCCTAAATTTCTGTTCCTGATAATCTCCATACCAAGAATTTTCTTTGCTCTACCCAGATCCTTCATCTCAAACTCGGCACTAAGCTGCTTCTTTAAATGCACAATGTGTGACATACTACAAGCGGCAATAAGCATATCATCCACATACAACAACAAGTAAACACAAGAATCACCTGACATCTTTTGATGATACACACAACTATCATATGGACTCCTCGTGAACCCTTTTGACACCATGAATGTATCAAAACGTTTGTACCATTGCCTAGGTGACTGTTTCAAACCATACAGTGACTTTTTCAGTAGACAAACTTTGTCCTCCATATTAGGTTCGATAAATCCCTCTGGTTGTCTCATGTAGATTTGCTCCTCCAATTCACCATGTA
The DNA here is from genome assembly GCA_036936605.1 of Limnanthes douglasii subsp. nivea. Lineage (NCBI taxonomy): Eukaryota > Viridiplantae > Streptophyta > Magnoliopsida > Brassicales > Limnanthaceae > Limnanthes > Limnanthes douglasii. The sequence goes on from JAUPFV010000004.1 coordinate 134,857,378, forward strand.
GAAACGCAGTCTTCACATCCAACTGCTCAAGCTCTAAATCTTGCAAAACTACTATGGCTAACAAAACTCGAATCGAACTATGCTTCACCACTGGAGAAAACACTTCATTGAAGTCTATTCCTTCCCTTTGAGTAAAACCCTTAGCGACCAGTCTTGCTTTGAATCGAGATGCCTCAACCCCTGGATTACCTTCCTTTTTCTTGAACACCCATTTACTGCGTACTATCTTCTGTCCTTTAGGCAATTCAACAAGCTTCCATGTTTGATTCTTATGAAGAGATTCAATCTCTTCTCCCATAGCACCAATCCATCGATCTGCCTCTGAACTTGCTATAGCTTCTTTGTAGCTACTAGGTTCCTGCATCTCAACTTCTTCTGCAACTGACAGAGCATATGCAACTAGATTCACATACCTTTTTGGAAGTCTAATATCTCTTCTTTCTCTGCCCAATGCTATGCTATAAGGTTGTTGTTCTGGTTCAGGCGCATCATCGTCACTATCATCTGATGCTGACACTTCACCTCCTGATTCTGGAACCACCTCAGAACCACTTGAATTATTGGACCTGCTAGGAACTGATTCTACTTCAAGCTCCACCTGTTTACTCACAACCGATCCTGATTCGACCATTTCTCCTACTTCCTTCTGACTGTCTATCGAAGCAAACTCATTAAAAGTAACGTCCCTACTGATGAGAAAACCTGGAGACTTTGGAGAGGTACACCATAACCTATATCCCTTCACTCCAGTAGCATATCCTAGAAATACGCATCTCTTTGCCCTCGGCTCAAGCTTACCATCTCTCACATGAGCATACGCAGGACAACCGAACACCCTCAAATGTTCATAATCAGCCGACGATCCAGACCAAATCTCAAAAGGAGTTTTACAATCAATAGCCGTTGATGGAGACCGATTTCACCAAGTAACACGCTGTATTGATAGCTTCAGCCCAAAAAACCTTTCCCACACCGGAATGTGAGAGCATACTTCGTGCCTTGTCACAAAGCGTTCTGTTCATTCTTTCTGCGACTCCATTCTGTTGTGGTGTTCTAGAACAAGTGCGATGGCGCACTATTCCCTCAGCTTCGCAGAACTCGTTGAACTCACGACTGCAATATTCTAACCCATTATCTGTCCTAAGACGTTTGATTTTTCTCCCGTTTGCTTCTCAATCATCGTCTTCCATTTGACAAAGTTGAATATGCCTCATCTTTCGTTTTCAGAAAGTAAACCACACCATCCTTGAATAATCATCAATCAAACTCATGTAGTATCTGGCTCCGCTCTTGGATGGAATTCTGTTTGGACCCCAAAGATCTGAGTGAATGTAGTCTACTGTACCTTTAGTCTTTCTTACAGCCGATTTGCTGAATTTGACCCTAGTTTGTTTACCAAACACACAATGCTCACAAATCCCAATGATTCTGCTTTATACCCTTTCAACAAATCTCTCTTTCCCAAAACAGCTAATCCTTTGTCACTCATGTGACCAAGACGCCAATGCCACAACTATTTTGATCCTTCCTACTTTGGCTATTACTCCCTGATGATGCTACTGCAGCATCGCCCATAACAACACTCCCATGGAGAATGTAAAGATCCTTCTGCAAACTACCTTTCATGCATACCATCGAGCCTTTTGTCACTTTGATTACACCGAGAGTCTAGAGTCCCAAGAGAAATCAGGTTTCTTTTAACCCAGGAACATGCCAGCACGTCAAGATTCTAACAACCCCGTCAAACATTCTGATTCTGACGTTACCAATACCACCAACATTCAACGAATGATTGTTCCCTAAATAGACAGTTCCCTGCATTGGCTTGTACGTATCAAACCACTGCTTGAACTGACACATGTGATATTGTAGCGCCAGTATCAATTACCCAAGAGTTTTGCCCGAAGTCTGAACTCACGGACAATACATCTCCTTTACCACTGTTTTCCACTATCGTCGGGAATCGTTCACACCTTCAACAATGTTTGCTGCATT